>CM075339.1:38549337-41304060 GCA_037788925.1 Mytilus galloprovincialis
AAATGCTGCTTAGGCCAAAATGTTCAAAGAAAAACATCCTTTGACTTTGGTATAGATACTTGATTTGAGAGGGTATTTTAAAGTCGTTTAGGCGACGCACGTGTTCCCTGCAAAGTTTAGCGACTCGTCCTTGTTTTTTCATTTACGATGGTGCGGAAAAGAAAACAAACCGTCGTTATGGAAATATATATTAAACAGGTTTGGAACAACCACTCGAATGATGGGTAATCCTTCAATGAAAATGACTATCCGCTTAAATAAGGAATCAATTTCAAGTGATATTTTTTTTAGTGCAAAATGGCATATGTTTATATTATTTGAAAAAACTTATCCCAAAGAATTATACATAAATCTGATATTATATGTTCAACATATGTCATATAATACTTGTTATGTTGCGGGCCTCATTTCTTCAATATTATTAAAAGTACGTGGACCCCTCTGTTATGAAAATGGTTCGAAATATAATGAATTCGCCCCCCCCCCCCTTTTTTTAAAGTTGAAAAAGCGTAGTTTAATTGTTAAATTGAAATGTTAAGTGTTTATTCAGTACAATGATGACTAAAATATAAGTGTAATAGAATAATCATAGACAACACTTTGACAAATGTTTCTGCCTTTTTCTTTTGGAGGGTGGGGGAGTTTAAAAAAAGTAGAATAATAAAGTGGCGCATAATATGTAGTTTTGGTGAAAGATGTGGCGAATAAAAATGACCGAGTGAAAACCCTAAAAGAGGTTATCTGAAAGTTATGATATCAACAGACTGTAGCGTATTCATATGATATACTAAAAGTGCATTTTACTAGCTCCAACGTTCTATGTTTATCATTTCAGAAAAATTAGAAGGTAAGCCGGATCATCTGATATATTTTATGAAAAGTTGAAACCCAATTCAGTTAGGAAAATTGAGATAATTTCACAAAGAATGTAACAATTTACCTTGTACTTGACCTTTCAAGGCGCCATTGAGTTCCTGTAGGGTTATATTTCTAATTAAATCTATGGTCGAATTTTCTTCCAGTGATGTCTTAACAAATTCTATTACGTGTCCATGTAATGTATTTTGAATCATATTTTCCATAAGTGTTTTAATGTAACTTTTTATTTTCCTGTTAATGGCATTCGTGTCTAGCATGGCAACCAGCGGTGCTCCTTTGTCGCTTATCAACGGTATAGACAATGGATCTACGGTTCTTTTTTCTACGGTATCTGACCCTAATGCTGTTACATATCCGTGTGTATCACTATGCAGGAATAAACTATAAACAAATATAACAAGAAATGTGCTAAAATTCCAATAGCACTGCATCTTTCCAACCTACTTATGAAATGTATGACTATTGTAATCCTCTTTTGTAAGAATTATCGAATGCGTTCATTCAAATACAAATCAGCTGCACGAGGTAACTATATGCTTATTTATCAATTGATAGCCTTACTGGATTGGCGAGATCGAGAACATGAAACGTGAGGGATTGTCATACTTATTTTGTAAGAATTATGTGATAAGATAAACAAATTATAACGTTTGATCTTTAAATCAAAGAAACGTGATGTTATTTACTTTAATCTAAGAACATTCCCCAAAAAAAAAATACTATAATCAAATGGTAAAAAAAAAATATATTTAAAAAAAAAAAAGATAAGTTCGTTTGCAAACACATAACGAGTTACCTTCATATCGATAGGTTGCGCTTATTTAACACTCTTATTCTAGAAAGTATAACTTCATATTTTCCTAATTTGTGTATCTTTTTATTGACATCATACTGAAACAAAAATAATAGCTTTCCAGATCTTAACTCATGACATCCGTGTAAATGTTATATATAAGTTACAAACTTGACATAAGTTAAGCTAATATTAACGCTATATCAATTAGACATAATCCGTTATAAATAATGTTCAATTTAACGAACACAATTGCAAAACAAATCTGACAATTACTTTAACAGCAGAACCTTGAATTGTTTAAAAAAAAAAATAACCACACTCTTAATCCTTTCAACTGTGTCGAAATATGCCGTATGTGCAACTTAATCAAACAGATGTTTTGCCACTCAGTCGTTGCAAGTCAGCCTATACACACATTTTTTTAATACGTTTTACGTTCTCAGTTTGGAGATCAGTATGAATTTGGACTTTTACAACATTATTTTTATATTAGCGTTGTGACGGCAATGCGGAGTTTTCCTGTGTGATAAGTACCATCACAAATTCAGAACGAATCGACATTATGATCGAATATAGACCACGGTAGGATCATATAAGAATTTGGTAATGTGTCTGTTTGGAAGGAAAACATTGACAACTGAAATCATGGCAGACACCAAAACTAAAATTTAACCGTTCTTGCATATTCCTATGATATGGTTTATAACATTTAACTTATTCGGATGAAAGTATTTTTGATTATCTCTAGTTATTGTTTATTATTTTAATACGACTTGTAAACGAAGTTGTTGTTTATAGAAATCAACTGGTTCACATAAACAAGATAACTGCGGGCTAATTTTTGACCAACTTGTTTAAATCAAGATATTATCTGAAAAAAAGCATTATTTAAAAATTGAATGCTGCTTTTTGTAAATTTATTGGGGTGTAAAAGCGTTGACCGAAGTACATTTTGTATGAAGCGCGGAGTGCAGCTGAAGGCCTAAACTCCTTTGGATTTTACTCACCCTCTATGGTCAGTAGACGTCAGTAGTGAATCGAATTACAAATTTATTGCACGCAGATCTTTACTAGATGCATTTTGTAGACCGATATACATTTAAATACAACAACGATATATGAAGTTACCATTCATAGGAGACATGACGTCATGAACCTCATAAGAAATAAACTATATACAGATCATTAACACATGTGCTGTTGAAATGATAAAAACACAAAATTTTCAACAATATCAAATATCTGCTTCACAGTCAAGGTTAAAAGAGCGTAACGATTTGTTTACATTATAACGGCTAATGTTCAAAAAGATTGTACTAAACATGCAATCATTTGCGACATGGTTGGATGATAGTAAGGTAACGCTTTTTATTTGATGTTTAAAAAAACAAGAACATTTTCTCCATATGTAACAAGCCGTCAGTAAATACATGACCCTTAAATGTTTTTCATTTCTGTCATATATTTGGTAGCATATGAATTATATAGCTACTGATCTGAAAACGCTGATGTATGGTTAAAACATGTATGATATAGACCTTAACACGCTTATTCTAAGGAAGGTTCCCCATGAAGTTTGATGCCAACAAATATAATTATCTATGGAATAAGTTTACCTCTCAAGTTTTGATGTTTACATAATATGATAAGGTTCATTCAAATTATCAATTGTTTACAATTGATTTAAAACTGTTATAATGCACAATATGCCTTAAAATCATAAATTTTAGGTTGAATATCAAGAAGTCAACTATAAATAAAAAATTGATAGGAACCTCAAATCAAAAAATCATCAAACAAACATTATGACATAAAGCGGAAAGGAGTCACGCAGGTTTTCTAAACTAGATGTTAATTTCCAGTTTTATTTAGTACCTTGCTAGGTGTTGATCTTTCGAATGATATCTAATTTAGCCGCATGTTAGGGAGGTGCATTAACATTTTAATTTTTATGGTTCAAGTCATGTGACAAAATGAAAAGCGACTAGGGACTGTTTGCAGGAGTTATCGTTTTATAAAGCACGATTTGTTTATCCTCTTTTGTGGTTCCGGTTAAACCAAAATAGTACGGAGAGAAATTGTAAAGAGAAAATGGTCAGCAATACAAGATCAAGATTTATGTTATGAATCTAATCAAGTCTACGACTGTTGGAAAGTGTCCGTTGTTAAAGATACACTTAAACCTAGGTAGAAGAGGAGCGAATTATACCAAAGGGACATTCAAACTCGTAAATAGAAAATAAACTGAGAGCGTCATGGCTACAAAAAAGAAAAACAGTCACATTATAGTACACATAACAACTTATAACACTAAAGAGAAAGCAACACGAAACCCCACTAAAACATGCTTTTGAAGGGTAATCAGATCCTGCTCCACCTGTGTCACCCTTCGTGATGTTGATAGATGGCTGACACATCCTATGAGGGCAACCTTTTTTTTTTTAGATCTTTGCTCAGAAAGCTGTGGGTGATATTGGTATAGGTGATTTTTTTTCTTTTCAGAGGTCAAAGTGTCTTTCTATTTGTAAAATAAAGTAATTTTTAATGACTGTGTCATTTGTTCTTTTGAAGAGAGAGTTGTCCCATTGGTAAACATACCATATTTTATTTTTATCAAACACTTTTAAGACATATCAATCACTGTCTATGAGTTTTATTACAATGAATGGTTCAAATTGGTCCATTGCAATTAGTACAAAAGCAGTACAGCAATAACAATTGATAGAAAACAATGTTTGATTTAACATATCAACACAAGCAAGACAAATAACTAAAGGACTAAAGACTCAAAAAAACTAATTGCTACAAAAACCGAACGAATGGCAGTAACAATTTAAAGATACATTGTGTTTCTAAAATTAAGGTATATCAATCAGTACATGCCCAATTGATTAATAAGATGGAGAAAGGAAATGGAGAATGTTTCAAAGCGACAACAACCCGATAATAAAGCAGACAACAGCCGAAGGCCACCAATGGGTCTTCATTGTAGCGAGAAACTCCCGAACCATAAGCTCATTATATGTTTACTATTGTTCATTCTCAAATGTTTAAAAGCTTTCTTATATCATGTTTATGTTCATATCTCTTGTGTCTTTGGTTTATTTCTTGGAACTTAATAAAAAATTGACCAACATTGGTAATCATGTTTTCTTCCGTGTCATTTATTTACGTTCAAGGCGTATTTGATGATTAGTAAATTATAAATCATTGAGACAGCAACTACAATAACAAAAATACTAAACTCCTAGGAAAATTCAAAACGCCAAGTCCCTAATCGAATTGCAATATTAAAACCTCAAATACTTAAAAAAAAAATGATCACATCAGACGTATTTTTGACTCAGAACAGGCATTTTCTTATAGTGAAAATAGTGGATTCATCCTGATTTATAAGCTTTCACGTGTATGACAGTCGCATACATTTGATTATATTAACAAAAATATCTGAACAAAACATAGTTTATAGTTTATTAAAGAAAACTCAGCCGCAAAAGACTGCGTCAAAGGATCATATTATACACAATATTAATAACAACATAGTTCATAATACAAACAGTATGCATTGTTGACTTATACATATTCAGAAATAAGTCGTTGTTGATTACAGTTTTAAATTAGACAAGCATCTGTTCTACCATGTCTACCTTTTGAATACAAATTGACAGCTTAGACAATACATTACTATTACAATATTTAAGCATGATTAGCACTTTTTTTTCATTTGGATATTTTAAATAATATGGAGGTATGAACTTCCCCCTTAACTCCTTAACTGGTATACATCCCCAAGACCAGCTTTACAAAGTGGACAAAGTCTCTCATTTCGCGCTACATTTATCCATCTTCCTGTTTCGAATGGAAACTTTGTATTACATACCCTTAATTAATATATATTTACTCTATAACCCCGCCTTAATTTCAACATGTATTGTTCTAAGCAAAACTCTGCTTTAAAGTGTAAAAAAATTCCCCCCTCCTCCTTGAAGAGTTGGTTATATCAGATAACCAATTTTGAATAAACTATAATCAACTTGCCCCGGAATATTATATATATGACAAGCAAACATCCTTAAGGTTGCTGAATAATACCAGAATTATATTTGTCCCGTTTGTCTGGTACCGAGATGTCATCTTATATCAACTTCGAGGTATGAATCTATCTTAGATTAATAATACTTGAAATTGTGTTTTTGTAAACAAGTTATTTCAATGAAGGTTAAAGGTCAATACAATATTTGCGAATTATTATGTTTTGTTTTGTAATTCATTTACATATTTTTAGGAGAAAAATTGGAAAATAGCACTGGTGTCAAATGTACTTCTTTCGCGTCAACAAATTCGTACCTTTTTTCTATTTTTAAATTGAAAAAAATTAGTAACGATACTATTGGAAACCATCATCAACACAAACCTAATATTAATGTTTTGAAAGTGAAAATGAATTGACATGAGACATTTAGATTGTAAATGTAAACCAGGGCAATCATTCAGCCCTTCATAATATTCATAATATATGTTCTTATTATATTTATAATAATATTAATACATGTTTAATCTTAATCATTTCACAACACGAATAGAAATAAATAGGAAATAATGTGAAGAGCAAAACAATTTTCAAAATCATACAATATATGTTCCCTGATATAAAGACCCGGTTCCATATAAACAGACGTATCATTAAGGGTATTGCATTGTGTGTTGTCTTCAATCTAAGATTAACATGTAATTCTGCCGGGAAGTCCTGGTTAAAAAGTTTGTGTCATTTATAGGAACTTTTTTTTCTTTCATAACAACAATAGTTCAATCATATTATTTACATTCCTCTCTAGCATCATTGAATTATCAGATTCCCAACCGCGTGCTTAGCAAAACATGTATCTTTCTCAAGATAAGAGCAAAATAACTCATACCATGTACATAAGAATCATTTTCTTTTATCTAGACCTTCCGTATCATCATGACCGATGTCATCACGAACTGACCTCTAATATAAAACCAGTACCAACCGTTTCTTTTTGGAGAGTTGAGAGAACTGTACGCACAGTCGTTAAATCACCACGGTCTTGAATCTTTGGCACAATTTCCCTTAGGTAAAGCATTATCCCTTTCAAAAGTAGAGAATTTAAGTCCATTGCTGTAGTTTAACGAATCTCTTGAAATTTAAATGTCATATAAATTTAAATTTCAAGAATCAGCTACGAACATTAACGATACAAATTAATCCAGACGCTACATATATGAGTGAAATATAAATAAAAGAAAATCTAACTTCTAAATTGGGTCAATGTAAAGAAAAAAACTTTGATGCTCTGTTAAGCTTGTTTAACTTTACCGTTGCATGTAAGAATATTTTACAAATGTGTCTACAATATAGTATGAAAAATAATCTATAATTGAGGAAACGGATGCATGAAACTTGGTGTTCTCAATACTTTTTTTCGAAACTGAAAACATGGATTGATTTATTGTTTCATAAGGGATTCTTTCGTCGTGTCTCTTATTCCAGGCATAGATTACTTTAGTCGTATTTGGCACAACGTTTTGGAATTTTGGATCGTTAATGCTCTTCAACTTTGTATTTGTTTGGCTTTATAAATATTTTGATATGAGCGTCACTGATGAGTCTTATGTAGACGAAACGCGCATCTGGCGTACTAAATTATAATCCTGGTACCTTTGATGACTATTATTCGTTCTCTGTAATACATTTCATAAATGTAAATTCAAGCACTGTTTAGTAATTGTAGCCTTAATCCGACTCAAACTCCCCTCCCCCGCTCCAAAATAAAGACAGATCTAGCCATTATTCAAGCATTCGAAAAAAATCATTTAATTTTGCGTCATCAGCTTATTGTTCCAGCAATGATAAATGATATCAATAAAAAGCATAGCATATACTGGTATATAGACCAGCTTCCAGAATTCAGCTTGGATTGTGGTGTTGCACTAATACAAATTTCTTACCTTCATTACTGGAATAACCATTAGACTGTAATGTGATCATGCATCTCCATCAAATTACCTATATTTAAGCTGTGTTCCCGAATCTTCAGCTTGTACTTAGATATCGTCATAACCGTTTTCTTCCACTGTTATATTTCATCTTTATCAACAAATGTCTAACCTGCATTGAAACTATAACTCACGAGCTCGACGTTAAGTTTCATGTAAGATGTACATGCATTTAAGCTTTTTTCCTATATCTTAAACTGCGCTTTAAAGAATCAACTTTGATGACAATTTTCTACGTGTATTTCCTCCTATCGTCAGTATCTAATATGATGTTTCATCTCACACAACAAATAGTATACCTGCATTTCCGCTATAGCCTTCAAATATCAGCTTGAACTAAGATTTTAACCCTCTAACACAAATTGCCTTACTTTCATTTCCGCTATAACCTTAAAATTGTCAGCTTCAACTGTGATGTTTAATTGCTAACACACATTGCGTTACCTCCGCAATATCCAGCAAACGTCAACTTGTACTGAAATGGTGCATGTTAAACAAAAAAAATCTTACCTGTATCACCGCTATACCCTCCAATCGTCAGCGTGTACTGTGAGGCTGCATCTCCAAGTACAAATGTCTTATACTTAGCATACCACTTGTTGTTCTTCCTATCAGTGAGGTCTATTCTCAAGTCATATGTACCACTAGACGTCAAACGATAAATATGTTTGTTGCCTGAAAATTGACGTTTTACAAAGTATCAATACATGTTCATATTAAATCGAAAATGATATATCGAGCATATGACCGATTTTAACAATGAACGAAAGGGGTGAACGTTTATAGTTTTTTATAATTATTTCTATATTGACGAGATTAATAGAAAATCAAATACATACTACGTATAGCAAATGTCATGTATAAAAAGCAGCACGAATACTGTATTTAGTTGTTCTTTACACCAAAGAAAGTGATAGACTTGCCTATAAATAAAAACATTGAATTCTTTTTTACCAGAAACACAAAGATGAAACATATTATTGAAATCAATAATTATTGAAGAGACCTTTTAGTCACTAGACCTTTCTTGTCGTATGCTTTTATCATGATTTAATGCTCATTGGTTATGCGTTGTGTGTAAACCTACCAAGCCAATATTCTCCATTAACGTCACCGAACCCGTTTTCGCATTCTGTCCAAGTTTTCTGGAAGTTAACAGAATCGTCATATCTTTTCTGGATGATCTAACATAATAAGATGCTATGATATTTATTTAAATCTTTACAATTAAAGTAAAATAGTGCTGCTTCACAGCTGCACTGAATTTTACATGTTAAAACAACACATGTAAATATGACTTTTGAATGTGATACTTCCATATCGGCTTTTAGGATTGACAATCGTTAGGAACACTCAAAACCAAATATTTAAAGCCAAAAATATATAAGTACTAAAACATACGGAAAGCTATACGAACAAGAATGACATTTAAAAATGTAATAGCCAGAAATTACCTGTCGGATAAAATATGTGTTTTTTAAAATGTTAAACAACATAGCTGTACCAAGGCAATGACAACTGACCTTATGACAGCCTTGTTAGTTGACCAATACTCAACTAGCAGCAGTGCTTAATCATGAACATTAAATTTGATGAAGTTTATACATTTGAAGAGATCTATAGAATTTACAATTTTTGCTTTTGGTCTAAATTTGTTTTGAATTTCAATTGCACCACAGGTTATAAAACACACACAAAAAGATAGTAAGTTTACAAACCGTTAATCTTTTTTTTTCAAATGAAATTACAAAGACATAAAACAAAAACATACTGTCCATCCTCCACTGTCGGTATCCATATCACAAGAAGCTTTTACTCCTTTTGTTTTATCGGGAAATATTTGATAAACACCTGATGGAGCTCTTATTTTTTTTAACTCGGTGCAGTCCTTTGGTGTTCCTATTTGTCCAACAAATAAGAATATGTTGTATGATTGCCAATGTATTCATCAAATTTCAAATGAAGTACTTAGCATGTTTATTCATTGTCATAAAAATCATATTATCAATAAGAGTAAGTAATTTTGCTATCTAAGTTGTTTCATTTGTTTAAAGTACTTTCATTTTTAGTGTTGTGTGTAACATCCATTAACCTCCAATACAAATAATGTTTGCTAGCTCCTTTTTTAATTAATGTAAGCTAACTCTGGTAATGTTCCAAAACCATCAAAAAAATCGGGAGATAATATAATTAAATTTTCTGGTTTACCCTATAATGTTCTACATCAGAAAATAGCATTATCAAGTCATGCATTTGACAGTTGTTATTCATTCGTGTGATGTTTTTGAACTTTTCTATTAAGTTCAGGACTTTCCGTTTTAAATTTTCTTCGGATTTCAGTATTTTTATTGTTTTACGTTTTTTATCTACACCTTTACAAAAAAGTTCAAATGCTTGATATAAAAAAGAAGATGTGGTAGATTTGCCAATGAGACAACTCTCCAATAGATACCAAATGACACACAATTAACAACTATAGTTAACCGTTCAGCCTTCAACAATGAGCAAAGCCCATACCGCACTATCAGCCATAACAGCCCCAGAAATGACAATACAAACAACTTCAAACTAGACAGAATGTGGTGGGGTTGAAGATGTTAGCGGGATCCAAACCCTCCCTTACAATATAAATCAGTAGAAACGGGCTCAACCCATCAGAAGGATACAAATAGGTTTCAATCATCATTTCTTTTAATACCTAAGTATTTGACATACAAGTAGTTTTGAAGTGTATGGGACAAAGTTGGGCTATTGTGTTCTGATATTGTTCCTAAACTGTGATTGTTTGTATGTTTACCTTGTGTGTGCTTCTGTTTGAAAGTTGGATGCAAAGCATACATGTATTTGTCCTTAAGGAATGCTCAAATAATGCAGATACATTGAACCCATATGTCTGCTTGATTTGAATTATCACATAATTAAGTATATTATATTAAAACAAATGATTTAACAACATGAACAAGTAGTAGGATCAATGCTGTTGAGGGTTAGATGATGCGGAAAACAATTTAAAATAGTGTATTCCTAACAACAGAATGAAACATGTGTTATTCACCTCCAGTAAAGAGTAGACAAGTTACTTTTTATATAATGTATTACCATAATAAGTGAACAATGCCATGATAAGTTTGAGGCAGATTCACTATCTGTACTTTCACAGTTCCCTCATCAAAAAAAATAACTCAACATGTATTTGAATAATATTTAAAGAATATGAAGGGTTCTTTTTATTCCTTTTTGATTATATTAAGCGTTTTATCATTTAGATATACATAATTGTCTTTACTTAATACAATGATATATTAACTTTGAAAATGTGTAATGAATTAATATTTAATAAATTATCTGTATGTAAAGATTAAATTATAAACCTAGACGAGGGGGAGACAATTGCAATAAACACATTGATTGTATCGATTTTTTGGAATTGAAATATAGTGCAAAGGAATGTAACTCTTGCAAACAAATTAATTAACACAACTTGAGTGCTCCAGCTTAAATTACCATTCTAAATTATACAAATAACCAACAGTTGTTTATATATAGGATAGTGACAAATGCTTACCTACAGTAAAACTATATGTGTTTAAAATGTATCTAAACCTGCTCAGAAAAAAAGACGAACTACTTGACTTTCATTGTTGAAAGTTAGTATGTTTACAGTATGATATGGTTGTGAAACATTATTTGTCTTTAATAGCATACATTGTAAGACACAAGATCGTATGCGTACATCAACTCCTGTTAAAATTTGACTTAAAACCTATATCCCGCTTAATGAAGTGGATGTTATAATCATAGTCAACAAAACGGCATTCAACACTAAAAATCCTATACCTTAAGTCGACTATAAAAAGCCCTTACATCAACAAATATTAAATTTTTGTGGAACACAAAAAAAATTAGTAAAAGATTGTCTGTACACGCATTACATAAAAACAAACGAGTTCAACGTGTTTCATATTTATAACAGTGTCAAACAGGTTCCTGTGTGATGCTGTTATCGCATTGTCTCAGGCTTAGGACCGCAAACATGTCTTACTTTGCCTTGGATCCTAATATTCACACGACAATTCAAAGAAATGGTGAACGAGTATTCAAACTCAAAAGTCAATTACAAACTGACAATTTCATGGCAAAAGATAAAACATTATAAAAGACAAACAACTATTTACAAAACGCAACATCGAAAATTAAATTCCGTGAAATATGAACCCATTACGAAACACAGGCGGTAATACAGATAGCTAAAGTAACCCTGCACAAAAGATGCTTCTCTGTGGTAACAATTACGGTGAAAGGTCTAATTCAATAGGTCACATTCGAGTAACGGTATTTTAATTCGGTTATTTGTCATATTTGTTGATCTTTTCTTGTAAATATGTTTTGCTGTTCAAATTGTCCCTCTTCATAATAACAACAATAATGCAAACAAACAAAAAATGATTCAAATTCGTCATTTCAAGTCAACTAACCATTTCGGACATCTTACTTTTTCTGTGGGCCTTGTCTTGTCAATCATTAGTGTAATTTACCGTATATTTCCGTTTTCACGATGATATGCAAAATTGCTCATAAATTATTTTAGGACTATTCCTATTAAAAAAAAGGTCATCTGAAAGTTGTTATGTCAACAGATAGTAAGAAATATCATTATTTTCAACAATTTATTTGTTTGATTTTTTTTTCTATGCTCAGCGGTTTTCAAATAATATGTTAAACATGCATTTTTCTCCATCGTTATATTTTTGATCATGTTAGTAACGTAAGAAGATGTACCTGAAAATCGGACATTAGATATCAAACTTTATGAGAATTTCCCAATTAAAGAATGTTACAATTTACCTTGTACTTGATCTTTCAAGTCGCCATTGAGTTCCTGCCGTGTTATATTTCTGATTTAATCTGTGGTTGAGTTTTCGTCCAATGATGTATTAACAAACTCTAGTATACATGTATGTCCATGTAATGTATTTTGAATCATATTTCCATAAGTGTTTTAATGTAACTTTTAATGTTCCTGTTTATGGTATCAGTATCTAGCATGGCAACCAGTGGTGCTCCTTTGTCGTTGATCAACGGTATAGATAATGGATCTTCTCCTCCTTTTTCTGTGGTATCTGAATCTAATGATGTTACATATCCATGTGTATCTCTATGCAGGTATAAACAATAAACAAATAAAATAAGAAATGTGCTAAAATTCCAATTGCACTGCATCTTTCCAAGCTAGTTATGAAGTGTGTGACTAAGGTAATCCTGTTGTGCAAGTATCATCAAACGCATTGGTTAAAATACAAAACAGCTGCAAGGGGTAGTTATATGCTTACTTAACAACTGATTATTGTTTTTTTGATTGACGAGAACGCGAACATGAAACGTGAGGGAACTTCAATCTTATTTTGTAAGAATTATGTAATACGATAAACAAATTATAACGTTTGATCTTCAATGCAAAGACACATGATGGAATTTTCTCTTATGTTGCTGGATGTCTCTTTTTTATATTAATACATCGTCTTAAAAAAATATCCCCGCAAAAACACAAATAGAATCAAATGATTAAAAAAATATTTCAAATATATATATAAAAAAAAAGAATTTGCGAACAAATCACGGAATACCTTCTTATCGATAGTTTTCGCTTATTAACCACTCCACTCGTATTCTTGAAAGTATAATTTCATCTAAACGAGCAGCTATTTCTTTTGAGATCATACATAATATAAATGAATTGTCCTTTTTATTTATTTTTTAAGGAACTATGTATCTTTTTATTGAAATTATACTGAAACAAGAATAATAGCTTTCGAGATCTTAATCATGACATCCGTGAAAATGTTATCTATTATAAGTTACAAACTTGACATACACGTAGTTAATATTAATTCTATATCAATTGGACATAATTAATGTGCAACTCTTCGAACACTATCTCAAACTAAATCTGATTATAACTGATACTGCAGAAACTTGAATTGGTGTAGTATTGTTTTAATCCCGCTCTTAACCCCATTTAATTGTTTGATGTGACGAAATAAGCCATATGTGCAACTTAATCAAATAGGTTTGTTGCAATTCAGTCGTTGCTAGTTAGCCTATACACAAAAAATAGTGAAAGAGGAGCCATTATCAGAATTGTAATCCACCTGATCTAACATCGCGTTTCAAAGTTATAATGTGATATAAATTGTATACCCTCTGCGGTCTCAAAAAATATCACAGATGTCACGATTATATACGACATAAATCGTATTCTATTATTTACATTGTTATCTTAAACGTTTATCGGACATGCGTATAACTCATTTATTTCAATCTTAAAATGCACTTTGTAATGTTTACTTACATTCTCGAATTGAAGAAGTCGACCTTTTGTTAAATGTTTTTAACGCAAATATTTCACTTTCATGAAATACCGAGTCAAACTGATACGCAACATATATCACTTATTAAAAATAAGTTTTGACATAAATAATAATACACAAAGTGGCAGAAATAAGTGTATAATCTTTTTCTGTTGATTAAGCATTGCATGTATTTCTTGTTACGATAATTGATTAAAACTAATGTTAAAGAAAATGCCCAATTTAAAAAAAAATAATTTGTTGCTACACATTTTTTTTAGCAGTATATTAATTGAATTTGATATATTTATGTTCCTGATTAAATAAATATATTGCAACACCGATACAAATGTATGAATTACCTTATAGTTGAAGGCGCTTACCTGTATAAACAAGTATGTGGCAAATTGTATATATATGTACCGGTTACACAAAATCAAATTACTTTCTAAACATAAGGTCTTTGCCTGTCTGCTATTTAACATTCGAATGAACATTTTTTAAATTACTGCAAACACAACAAAGTATAAGATATACAGACGCCTATTATGATCTCTCAATATCTATTTAAAATTTGAAAACCGTTATCATGGATAACAATCATATTCAGAATTGTATACTCCATAATTAAAAATTTTTGTTCTTTAACAAGGGTTAGATTTAAAATGACAAATCTGAGGATTAAGGTTCAACTTCATTTTGTAATTTTTGATAAAGGATTGTGTTCATTATTATCAGTGCTTACAAATTATTTATCACGACTTTGGAAAAATAAGTAAGACAATTTGAAAGAAAAAATTGCCACCATGTATTTAATCATAAGAAATATGAAAAGGTGTTCATTCCGTTAAAACACATGTGTTTATAAGCAACTGTTTACTATAAAATCTAAATTTTGTTATGCAAATTTGATAATTGATTACGAAACTTTTATACTCTAAACATCGGATAAAAATCATAGTTTGTATCAATCTTAGATGTATATTTTTAGTATCATCTTTTTCCATTTCTAATTTTGTACATGTTGTATATCATATATTTTGGGTCATTTAAAAAAAAAGTGCAAATTTCGACGAGGTAGTATTTTGAAAAATGATGTCATTGTTTAAAAAATTTGAATGTAGCCCTTTATTCTTCAGTATGGTAGCAACGATATTCAGAAATATGCAATGGGGAAAATGAAGAGTTCCTTCAATTTTAACAAGTTTAGGTCATCATTTGATAGAATCGTGACAATGGTGTCACCAATTTAAAACATACATTTAGGTACAATTCCAATTTGTTGTTCAGGTTTAAATTACGACTTATTGACATTATTAATATAGCTGTGCATTCTTTTCAAACATAAATTTCAGAATACATTGTCGTAAGAAGTTGGCTATCCTAATTATGGCCGTTTTAAATACTAAAAAAATACACTTAAACTGAATATATGTAAAATGTATAAGATTAAATGATAATAATATACCTAATCCTTTGTATACGACATTAAAACACTTTCATTTATGAATAAAATTAAACAAATGTCGCATTTTTATATAGTAACATCACTGACCCTTCAGTAACTCAAATGATACAAAAGTATCACCATTGACATTACATTTTCAAATTTTACTTTTATTAAGTACGGAACACAAAGCCAAGAACACCGACAAAAGAAAAAGATGAAAAAATACTACTTAGGCTAAAACATCTCAAATTGTATAACATAACATCCATTACTAAAAATGTCAATAGTGTTACTAAATAGTGTCATTGGTGTTACATGTACCAGCATACATCAGTTTGTGAAAACTTTGTATATGTAATACATGATATTGTTAAAACATTGTTAAATAAGTATTGTTTTTCATAAATAATATGATTTTTGCTTGTTAAACATGAAAGAAACACAAAACAATGCTGATTGTCATGATATATTCAGTGGTGTTATTTTATCAAAAGGGTCTCACCATTGGGTCCGAGACCACAATTGTCGCCCCTCGATTTTCGTTGTTCACGAATATAGTCCCTAGTGTTGACAGTGGGTTACTTGTCATTAATTTGTTTACCCCTTCCAAATTTATTTCTCAATGTTTAATGCCTCAAATTTCAAATAGGGGGGTGAAATTACACTGTATTTTTGGGTCCAGAATTTTAAAGGAAAGTAGTGATTTGGTCCAGCTGAAAACGGTTGAAAATTAGCACTTCGGAAGCTGTCAAAAGATTTCAAGACGCCCTAAACATAAAATTGTCCATGTTTTGAGTTAGAGCCGATGAAGTTTTCTATAATTTTAATATAATTTGTCCCATAAGTAGTACAACACACTGTAAAAGTTTCTTTGAGAAAGCGCAGGTGGGATTTTTTTAATTTTCATTTATGTTCTAAAAGAAATGCACTACGAAATAATTGTGTTCTCGGACCTAAGAGGTGAAATCTGTAAATATAGAATCCGTACTTTGGCAACTTCCCTAAATGTTTTGATGGTGTCAATTTGTCAAATAGCATGAAACTAAAGGATTTAAACTTTAATTTTATAGAATTTCTGCAAAAATGACCAATTTTGGCATTTTATGGTCAAAATAGGCATTTACAGCTTTTTCAATATTGATCCATAAATGGCATCCTGACTTTTTATCTGACAGGTTTTCATGTGTCAATGTTTGTGTTTCTATGCCTTTATCTAGTTCTTTTACTTATTTATGAACTCTGAATCTACAGAAAAGAAGATAATCTCAGACAATATGTGCAAAATGTGTTGTATAAATGACCCTTGTCTAACGACCTGTTTGGATGAAGTAAAAAATGGGGAGCTTGGTGCATAAAATTTGAAGTCCATAATAAAGACCTCACTAAATTTGTATCAAAAGCACTTTACAATGTCTATTGTACCTGTTCCATTTCACATAATATCTTTCTTTTTTTCAGTAGGATAGCAAGTGATTTAAATATAAGCCTGTTGAGAATAAATTGCATGCAAGTTTTTCCCTAAAAAGTCAAAAATCTTTGTATGAGACTATACTGTTTGTAAGAAAAGTTAATTGCAAGAGTCTTTTTGTGCTCAGATTTGTTGTAGCATGTCACATGAGTATAGAAATGATAAAAAGACACAATTTTTTTATTTCTTATAGCCTCAGTATGCATTTTTAATGTAAATATATGGCACCGCCTAAATTGACCCTAAATTTTTTCCAGTCTTACTTGGCCTAAGACCCTTTCAAACTAATACGATATGTTATTTGTAACTTTTCTTTCCATCTAAAGTACTTTCAATACATATGTAAGGATCATTTATAACCAAAAAGCTTCACAAATTTAAAATTGCTGGAAAATATTACATCTTCATGTAAGGCTCCCCTTCATTGAAAAACCTCAATTTTTAGGCGCAGGCTCATATAGGGGGGTGAAATTACACTGTAAAAAAATTTGGGTCCAGAATTTTAAAGGAAAGTAGTGATTTGGTCCAGCTGAAAAAGGTTGAAAATTAGCACTTCGGAAGCTGTCAAAAGATTTCAAGACGCCCTAAACATAAAATTGTTCATATTTTGAGTTAGAGCCGATGAGTTTTCTATAATTTTGATATAATTTGTCCCAAAAGTAGTACAACACACTGTAAAAGTTTCTTTGAGAAAGCGCAGGTGGGATTTTTTTAATTTTCATTTATGTTCTAAAAGAAATGCACTACGATATAATTGTGTTCTCGGACCTAAGATTGACAGTAACACCAATGATTTAAGGTGTATTTTAAGATTCAGTTACGAAATAAGTGTTCCATTCCCCTATTATTTATGTTGTTACTGGTGCATGTTTCTATAATCAATATATTTCATAATTCAAAGTTAAGAAAATGTTTTCAAAAAATGATATTTACAAGGGTACACTATGGACACTATTTTCATTTATGATATAGCTTTTACTTACTTTTAAGATTTTTCACTTAATTTTCAAACATAATTGTTTGTTTTATTTTGCATAACATGCTTACAGGTAACATTGCTAAGGGAGAAACTATTGTAAATGCCCAAATGTTGCGAAAGATAGCTCTTCTCATTGGCAATCTTCTTTTTTATATATCAAATAATTACTGCCATTTTCCTAACTAGGTACAGGACATTTTAAGAACAAATGGTAGGTAGAACCTGGTTTTGCGGCTAGCTTTCATGGCAATGTTAAATATAACACTAACATGACAATTTTACATGACAGAACTACCGTACAAATACATGCAACCTATGATTGCGATGGATAAAAACCACAATTTTTATACGTGTGATTGTAAAACAAATTTCGTTTTAGAAGGGTCTAAATACAGCACAAACAACATTTTCCAAAAGACCAATCATAAATTATGAGATAGTTTTTTTATTCTTGTCTTTTATGTACTTTTCTATATGGCTTTTTGTGTTTCTTTGTTCAATGTTGTCGCTGGGCTTCCAAAATGTCGTATATGATTTTTTTGGATAAAATTTCTTATTTGTACAAATCTTTTTTGCGGGAGGCAATCTTTAATACTCAAAAAAATAGCATACAGTAAGACTAATCAAAATATGTGAAAAGAGTCTTTTTACAAAATCTCAACTGCTTGTTAATAAACTCATCTTAGATACCAGGATCAAATTTTGTATTAACGCCAGGCGCAACGTGTAACAAAATTTTTGATGTGGTATAAACACAGCTATCACGCGAATCTTGCTCCATGTAGTCATTTTCCAAAAAGCTTGCTTCCAAAATGTTGTATGTTAACTTGAAAAGTATTGTATAATGGCTTTGGGAATCAAATACTTGTACATTAATATAGTTCTGTGAAAAGAAGTTTAGTTTCTAGGTAATCCACAAACGTTATAAATTGTATTTCACTGTCATTTACAATATATTCAGGTTCACTTACGACATAGATAAAGGATACTACAGATACAGTTAAGTCTGGTTCATATCTTGACTTACATCTAGAAATTGACAATGAGGGTCGGTTGAAAACGAAACTTTACGACAAAAGAGATGATTTCAGCTTTCCAATTGTGAACTTTCCATTTCTAAGTAGCAACATTCCAACAGCACCTGCATACGGGGTATATATCTCCCAATTGATACGATATTCCCGTGCTAGCATTTCCTATCATGATTTTCTTGATAGAGATTTGCTGCTAACAAGTAAGCTATTAAACCAAGAGTTCCAAATAGTGAAGTTGAAATCATCCCTTCGTAAATTTTACGGACGCCATCACGAGTTGGTTGACCGTTATGGAATAACCGTTTCACAAATGATATCGGATATGTTCCTTACGTCGTAACTACAATCCCCTTCCCTTTCATGAATATGACCTACCGAATTAGACTATTTACCGGATTTGTAATCACATAAGCAACACGACGGGTGCCACATGTGGAGCAGGATCTGCTTACCCTTCCGGAGCACATGAGATCACCCCTAGTTTTTGGTGGGGTTCGTGTTGTTTATTCTTTAGTTTTCTATGTTGTGTCGTGTGTACTATTGTTTTTCGGTTTGTCTTTTTTTATTTTTAGCCATGGCGTTGTCAGTTTGTTTTAGATTTACGAGTTGGTATCTTTCGTCCCTCTTTTAACAATATTTTCAAAGTCTGTTTAAGAGATTCTTTTTTTTAAATTTGTAATTTACAACATTTTGAAAGCCCAGCGACGATATGACATTGCTCTGTACTTATACAACCTGTCATTTTGTTATTTTGATATTGTAATTTTTTTTTCTTGTCTTTCATGTTGCTAATGTGCTTATGCCTGTTTGTGTTTTTTTGTTACATATTTTCTTTTTTTAATATTGAATTAACACAACATTGCACAATTTTGACTATTTTATTCCAATTGTTTACCAGATGTTTATGTTTGTTTTGTTCACACATCTGAAGTATGTCCAATGCACGATGTTTTGTCGATATTGTTAATATCGCAATGTCAACTTGATAGTGTCATTATTGATTTTACATTGTAACCTATATATATGTGCTATACCTTCGTGTTTACACCGTTCACATCGTATACAACCAGATGTTGACATTATTGTGTCAATATCGTGTTTATGTTGTATATATAGTCTATACCTTTCTGTTTACATCGTTCACATCATTCACATCGTGATGTTGACGATGTCGTGTCAACATCGTGTTAATATTGTATACAGTCTATACCTTTTGGTTTACATCGTTCACATTGTATACATCGCAATGTTAACAATATCGTGTCAACATTGTGTTTATGATGTATTTTCACTTTGCACCTTTCTGTTTACATCGTTAACATCGTATACATCGTGATGTTGACAATACTGTGTTTACATCGTTTACATCGTGAACGCCTTATAAATATTATGAACCAAGTCTTTACCTTTGTGCTTACATCGTTCACATCGTGCACATCGTTATGTTGACAATATAGTGTCAACACGGTGTTTATGTTGTTTTTAGAGTATATACCTTTCTGTTTACATCGTTAACATCGTTTACATTGTGATGTTGACAATATCGTGTTTACATCGTTTACATCGTGAAAACCGTATAATTGTTTTGAACCAAGTCTGTACCTTTACTTTCGTGTCATTATTTCAGATACCAATTTACCATCTTCACAAACAAGTTTTTGTATTCATTAATAATATTCGATAGAATTGATTACATGTATACAGTTTCTTTTTGTTTTGGTTTTGGACAAAAATCTGTAAAAAAAAATGTGATGTTATAACTCTGACATTGTTAATATGGCAATGCAATCATTGTTAACACGATATCTTTTCAACATTGTTTACATCACGATGTTAACGATGTCAACAATGTAAATAATATAGAAGAGTTCAAAGAATGCAAATGATGGTGACACGACATCGTTTCAACATTGTGAACATCGTGATGTAAACGATGTTAACACGATATCTTTTCAACATTGTATACATCGCGGTGTAAACAATGTCAACAATGTTAACAATATATAAGGGTTTTAACAATGAAAACGATGTTGACACAACATCATGTTTACATTGTTAACATCGCAATGTAAACAATGTATACACGATATATTTTCAACATTGTATACATCGCGATGTTAACGATGTCAACGATGTAAACAAAATATAAGGGTTCAAACAATGTAAACGATGATGACAAGATATCGTGTTAACATTGTAGATATCGGAATGTCGACAATATTGGATAAACATTGTGCACTGGACATGAATGACACATCTTTGTCAGTATTAAAGAACCTATTGCGACTGTCATACAAGTGTGAGGTTTAGCTAGCTATAAAACCGTGTTTATTTCCAACATTGTCCACATGCGCGAATGCCTCTACCAAGTCAGGAATTTGACATTTTCTTTCAATTCCTTCGATGTGTTTAAGCTTTTGATTTTGCCATTTGATTACAGACTGTATGTTCTGAATTTGGTTTCGTCATTTTACTTTAAAAAAAAATTAGATATAACGTATGGGAATTTTCACTTCAATTGAACAACGCATTTAAAGGTCCATATAATAACATATGTTCAGACAATTATTGTCTTGTATTCAAAATCATTCACCTTAAAAATACACTTGAACAATTAAGAATGAAAATTACAATATATATAACGTCATATTTCAATTGAAATAACTAAGTGTATCACGGATTACTAACTGTGTTTAACTTTAAAATTGAAGTTTAATTTTGAAAAGTATTTTATAGAGATTGATACGACAAAGGCAAACTAATCGAACTAACTACATTTTAGGCAGAAATTAAGGTTTTGTTTGTGAAGACTCTTGTGAAGTCTTCCTGTGGTGAGTACTTGACTAGACAATACATGTGTATAAATATTACAGCATTTTCGATACTCATCGAGGCAGTTAACTTCTACACAAAGATAACTTTAATACATGAATAATTATTTCCCTTTGCATTTATCATGCGTTTGATTTCCTGACTGTTCAGGCCACTTGTAAAACAAAATCAATTTGATAAAGAAATCATATGTATAAAAGATGTTATTAGTTTATGATTAGGTAGCACAGATCTCCTGTATTCAAATATGTATATTTAAATGGAGTCTTAATCAGATAGTTGTTGTTGTAATGATCAGATGTATAAATTAAGGATATCCCTACATATCTTAACTACATAACTTTTTTCTTAAAATTGGTAAATAAGAAGCTAAGTTATGCTATCAATGTAGAAAAAGTTATCATATATTGCGGTGGTTTGCAACCCATCGGCGAACAATAAATTTAGGATAAATGAGTTCTAATGCATCTTTTTAAAAAAAAACATGTGCTGCAATCCACTTTCGTCTAAATGCTGCAGAAAACCACAGAGGTAAAGATGATAAAAAGTGTTGCCATAGATGGTTTCAGTTTGGACCAATTAAATGTGACGTCATACAATATCTTATTTGTTGATTTATAGGTATAAGAAAAGTCACTTTAATTTTAAGGAAAGAAGTTTTTAAAATTAATCGACTGCTTCATGTTGGTAATGTCTACTGAGTTTAAATATTTTAAAATATCATTAAGACTTAAACTATACTGTCGTTGTGAAATCATGGCATCTAGTATTTTTGTCGGAGTAAGGCTTCTGCAATTTTTAGAAAAGTACGTATAGCTTATTGTGAACTTCATTTTAAATCGCATGATAAGTATTATATTTTATTGCAGTTTGTTATCCTTTTTTACAAAATTGATAAAATTAATTATGTTCACGTTCAAACATTATTATATGTTCGTTTAACGTGGGTTTTTTTACTTCCCTTTTATTTTGTTTAAATTCGTTAAATTCGTAAACCATCCTTTCGTATTCATAGTCCTGTCAACATATAGAAACAACATCAGACTTGGTGTGTTGTTATCCTGTTTCTTTATGCTGTTGTTATTTCGTTTCTTTATTCTTTTGTTATTTCGTTTCGTATGCTTTAAATTTGTTTTTTTAGGAATTTGTCGAATACGGCAGATATTTGATAGCATATTGGATTCATGCATAACTTTGTAGATGCGCTATATATATGAATTGGTAAGCTTCACAGATAAATATCTGCATGACTCTTCAATGTGGTTTGAACTCAATTATTCTTTTTTTCATAATTGGTTGCTTTCCTATTCAAGTAAGGCTCAATTGACTCGTATTTAATGACGCTTTTTACGTATTGTTTATGTAAAAATAATTTTGATTAACAATTTTTGTTTTGTCTAACCATATTACAAGTGATATATTTCCGTGTTGCTAATATCATGAATATAATTGAACCTCAAAGCTAAAATATAGGATTTATACATTTTTTTTTCAGAATAGTCATTAGATAACTGACTGCTTGCATAATGCAATAGAAAATAAATAATTGACATGGATGATGGAACAGTTTTGCAATCCTTGCGACAGTAAGTATCATTTTCTATAGAACTTAATTTCATTTTTTATCTTGGTCTTTTTCTTAATCATTTCTATTTAAATTTCTTGGTAATTTTAAAAACACCATTACCCATGTAAAATTTAAATATCGTCTAAAGAAATAACCGACATTGCTTTAAAGAATAAATCAGTGGTAAACGCTATAAATTTATTATTTTGGGATACCTGGCCGCCTTTTGCATGCATTGGTATTCAGTGAACAGAAGGGTTAAAAGTGATCAGTTTGTTGAGTTTTTAATTTTTTGTAAAATTTAGAGGTGACTTTAAAATTGTCGGCATTCTTATGGGAACGAACTATTCTCTTTGCCGACCCCTTCATGTTTATATATAAATTGAAGTTCCCTCAGACAATTGCCACAAATAGCAGATCAAAAGAAGCCATATCATACTCAGATAAATTGATGATGTTCTTCCCAAAACAAATCCAACCTTTTTTTCGGATTGGGTTCGATAAGTGGCTACGGTCCTCAATGCTCTTCAACTTTGTACTTGTTTGGCTTTACAACTTTTTTAATCTGAGCGTCACTGATGAGTCGTATGTAGACGAAACGCGTGTCTGGCGTATTCAATTATAATCCTGGTACCTTTGATAAATATTTACACCACTAGATCATTGCCACTGCTGGTTGACGTTTCGTACCACCAACCCAGTAGTCGGCACTTCGGTGCTGACATGAATATCAGTCATATGGTAATTTTATTGATTTCTTGTGACAAAATTTGAATTTTTCGAAAAACTAAGACTTTTCCTATACAGGGAATAGATTACCGTAGTCGTATTTGGCACAACGTTTTGGAATTGTGGGTCCTCAATGGTCCTCAAGTTTGTACTTGTTTGGCTATACAACTATTTTGATCTGAGCGTCACTGATAAGTTATGTAGACGAAACGCGCGTCTGTCGTATTACATTATAATACTGGTACCTTTGATGACTATTCCTTCAGAACTAGAAATTAAGAAAACAAAATTATCTGCTTCCTGTTTCTCATTTTTAGACATATACATGAACATCGAATTAGTCACCTCAGTACCAAAATCTATGATAAATAAAACAATTTTAATTTCGAAATACACCTTTAATTTAGTAGCAATATAACAACTTCCAAATTCATTCGGTATTCAAGAGCTTACATTGTGGTTACATTGCGTTTTTGTAACATGGAATACTGCAATGTACGCTAGATATATTAAACTTAAACTTGCATAGTTTTGTTGCTTAATTCGTCGATATGTTCTAGATAATATTAGTCATAATGATAATAATAATAATATTCAACAAATAGTGTTTAACTAGTTTTACGTATAAATAGTTTTAGTGTTCTTAAAAGTACTAAAATTGAAAATCGAGATGGAAAGTGAGTCAAAAAGACAACAATAGCCCAAATCAAGGAGCAGATTATTAGAGTCAAAGGCGAAAAATATAGTTCAATGGTTTGTTGTTGAGATTTTGGGCTGAGAAAATTGTTCACTCTATGTATTTACTGGTTTGTGATGGTTGCTTATAGTGGTTTCACCCAACCAAAAAAATGCGACGGCTAAAACATGCTCGAAAAACAAATTACTGGCCATTGTAAATAAAAATTGAAAAAACTGTATGCAATATTGTGAATATCAAATAAAAGTTTTCAAGTTTCATTTAATTGCATTCTAGTATTACTAGTCTTACCTACAAAACACATTTTTCATTGAATTTTACCTTTTGTAGGTTAGAAATCACATCACCAGTACACAATACCGAAGAAAATCCACTAGACGTGTTGCCCCAACTTGAAATAACTTGTCCAAATACAAACTGTAACAGGTACGACGAGACATTATATGATACAAGAATGACAAGTGTGCAACCACAAAAATAGACAAAAAATTGTAATGCAAGCAGAGGCTGTATAAGCATGCTTTAAAAATAGACTATTATTTTCTTAAAAAATATAACATGTTCATTTGATTTAACTAACAGATAATAGATCAAACTGATGTGATAAAATAGTCATTTGTACGTATGCATAACTGTTTAACTTGTTTTAATTACACATGATATGATTATTAACTTGCATGCCTTTTGCAGTCAACGAACAAATCCCTGGTACTGTTCCAAGGGCAAACCATTATTATATGTCAGTAGAAATGGAATGATTACTTGTAAAGGATGTAACCCGTCACATGTTGGAAGAATAATTGACTGGCAGTTTTCATGTAGCCAGAATTGTTTCATATATCCAGGTGATTGCAAAGACTTCCTTGAGGTTTGGCTGACCAAGCTAAAATTGTCAGATGCTGACCGATCTAAACTTAGTTACGCATTAACAGAACAACAAACCAGGTACAATTTCTGGGGAGGGTCTAAAACGCGGAAGTGAAAAATGGGTGTATAATAACTGATATCTCTGGAACCGCTAAAGCTAAATTAATAAATTAAACTGATTTTGAAAGCTTATATAATAGTATATAAGATAAAATTAACAAAATATACATTTAAATATGTTTTTTACCAATGAGTTGACCGGAAGTCTTTCTAATCGTGACTCTGGCAACACATTTTTGAACATTAAAAATTACGTTGAATTCGTTATTTTCATGAAAAAGGATATAGTCCGGTCAAAATCTGTAAATTGACTCTTAACACCCAGTCTTTGATAGAACCATGCAAAAATGCTGATAAATGGGTCCACATGACATGTCAACCAAATGGAATGAAATTTTGCACACATGTTATGGTAGTCAAGAGAAAAAAAATTGTAATTCTAAAGTTTTATTTTAAGCTATTTTTAGATTTTACAGCGCCATCTACTTGCAAAGGCTAAATTTCCTAACATTAAGACAAAAATATCACAATTGTGTTACTCTTAATATGCTAGATAAGGCTATGTTTAACTGGTATTTGAATTGATTTTTATAACAAGCATAACTCGTCCTTCGAAACTTGACAAAATGTTAAAGCTTGAGTATAGCTTAATTTTGGGGCTGACCGGTCTAAAAAGGGCATTTGGGGCATATTTTGAATACTTCATAAAAAGATTAACAAAATGACAAGAAATCTCTTAAAGTACTTTGAATTTTTAAATGTTTTAAATATTTCTATAAAGGATTACATGTATACTAAAAGTTTTATGATTTTTGAGCTGGGGTCTGTTACACCGTTACCATGGCAACAGAAGAAAATTTGGTAATTTTCACATATGTTTCACAATAATCCTTGTATTTAATCATGAAAACTTATGATATCTTATGATATTTGGCATGAAGATGTATTACAAACAGTATATTTCATTTAATGAAAACTGCCAAATGACCTTGACCTTTGACCTCAAGGTCAAAATATTTGATTTTTTTCTTCATTTTTTGGACTGGAGCACACGTTTTTCTCTCCCTTGAAGAGTTTTTAAATACTGACACACAATGTCAGCACTTCGATATGATGTGGTGTGTACTATGGATAATGACCTTGATATTTGACCTTAAAGATTAAATAAAAAGTCAAGGTCAAATATATAATTCTATATGTCAGCCTAAAACAAAAGATATTCTTTCTTGTCATGTCAATATGAAAGAGAAGTGTACTGACTGCTTATGAGACAACTATCCACCACAGTTAAAATCAAGTGGTAGTAAGCAATGTATAGGCCACAGAACGGGCAAGACCTTTGCAGTACAGCGAAGGGTTTTTCCCTGGGGGTCATGACTCGCTCCCTAATATAATGACGTTGCTATTTAGATTTATCTTTAATAAAAACGTTCTCAACCCCATCCCTTACCCATATTTAATCTTAATTGTCATCATTGGGAACATGCCCTGCTCCCTACATACAATTGATGGTGAAATAGCTTGAAATATGTTCATATTCCTATTTCTCAATCATATATATATATTAATCAGCCTGACAATACATTTGAGTACACCAAGGATTTGTATAGTCGTACTATACAAATCCTTGAGTACACCAATTTTGTTTTTACTGGGGTGCGCAGTTTGACAGGAAGATCCCCTTGTATATAAATGATGAAGTCAAATTTTCAAATGTGAACTAAAATTCACAAAAATATAAAAAGCCCGGTCAAAATCAAGAACATGATTCTGAGAGACATTTTAATGAAAAGTAATATGATATGAGGAAAAATATAAATAAATTACGTTAAAAGGGTAAAAAGTTGACCTGAAATCTGAAAAATGGCACCCATTGCCAAGTTCTCGTTAGTTAGATATTATTTACATCTGTGTTTTATTTGATATAATAGATATAGGAAGATGTGATAGGAGTGCCAATGAGACAACTCTCCATCCAAATAGCAATTTACTAAAGTAAACCATTAAAGTTAAAGGTACGGCCTTCAACACGTATAAATAACATAAACAAACGACAACTACTGTACATCAGATTCCTGACTTAGGACAGGTGCAAACATTTGCAGCGAGATTAAACGTTATAATGATACCAATCCTTCTCCCGTTTTCTGAAACAATAGGATAACACCACAACGTAGAAAAACACACGATAAATATCAATTGGAAGGCTTAACGCAATCAAAAAACGTAAATTAACACACTATAATCCAATTTATCGGGCAACCCACTGTCTATATCATTATGCTCACTCAGCTCTTAATATAATTGTATATTACGGCCTTGTGACGTCAAATACGTTACCCCGGCCTTGGTAACTTTGACACGGACATATCAGTGACGTCATACTATTTGAACAGACGTTGATAAGTTTGACATGACGTTATCGAGTCATCTTCCGGTTGAAAAAACACATCCAAATGATGCAAATACAACCCGATAAATCAATAATCAGATTATCTGTTTTGGTATTGTAAAATCTTAGCTGCTTGACAAAATATGATGGCTATTTGAAATTGTTCACTCTCTGCGCCTCCAAATACTAATTATTAGTAAAATATTCCCATAATCTAAATTCCAGTTATCCAACATGATTCAAATAGATCTCATGCTATAAAAGAGAAACGAAAGATAGAAAAGTTACATTAAAAAAAAACTGACAGCATCATTGTAAAAAGAGTAAAGACGAAATTATAAACAACAGCTTGCAAAACACTACAAAGAAAACTATAGACTGAGAAGCATGGACAGCACAAAAACCCGGGGGTAATTTCAGGTGCTCTGAAAGGAACAGTAAAGTCTGCTTCATATGTGGCAATTCATGCGATCCACATAAAATTGAGAATGGAAATGGGGAATGTGTCAAAGAGACCACAACCCGACCAAGGAAAAAACTACAGCAGAAGGTCACCAAAAGGTCCTCAATGTAGCGAGAAATTCCCGCACCCGGAGGCGTCCTTCAGCTGGCCCCTAAAAATATATATACTAGTTCAGTGATAATGAACGCCATACTAATTTCCAAATTGTACACAAGAAACTAAAATTAAGATAATACAAGACTAAAAAAGGCCAGAGGCTCCTGACTTGGGACAGGCGCAAAATCCGGCGGTGTTAAACATGTTTATGAGATCTCAACCCTCATACATGTATGTATAAAAAAGTAAAATCCCCAACAAATGCTGAGGAAAATGAAAAAAAGGAAAGTCTCATATAAATTGCAAAATTAAAGCTCATGGACATCAGACGATTGGATAACAACTGTCACATTCCTGACTTGGTACATGCTTTTAAAGCTAGCCTGATCTCGTACAGTTGCATTAAGTTACATCATATGTTTAAGAAACAAGTGTCACTACTATGAAATTGTATTTAAATTCTCAAATTATGAACCGGTGATATTGATATGCAACTAGCAGATAAACAAAAATATTGTTTTTTTTTATATTTATTATCACCCAATAAAGACATAACTAGTCAACATTCTATATTGACAAATGGATTGGTTGATTGGTATTGCTTTACGCCGTATGAGCATTAACAAATTGAAAACATCCGTAACAACCGTAAATCAGTCAAATATTTGGGAGTGTTTGTTATAGTCAAATTGACTGTAGTCGCTTAGTACTATATCAAAGATGTAGTTGTGTATTAACCTGCCTTATCCAAAACATACTCTGTAATGCTAAGTTCACATTAACGTTGCTTATCCTAATGAAATACTTTTTTATTATGTCATATTATCGTAATCATCATTTGAATTGTTCTTATTTCAGTGGTAGACGTAAAAGTATCAAGTTATTAGCAACACAAGGTATAGCTCTTTTTCTGGATAACACTTTTGTAACGGCAAATCAAGAATGTCAATTTGACATTAAACAATCAAAATAACAAACAACTCTTCCAAAAATAAAGGGTTTCTTGATCTGAGGCGCTTCGATCTTTGTATTTGATGTATTTTTTTGATAAATGAAAATGTCATGTTGAGTCACACTTTGCACAAGTTAGAAGTAAAGAAAGGGTAGGGTGCTTTAATGTGGTCGTTTTTTGTTCTGATTGCCTTCGTCGTTATGCCATGTTTTTTTCGTAACATCTCTTGCTGATACACCTTAATCATGTTAATGCATCATATTTTGTACAATGTAATAGATACCTAATATGAACAAACAACTTATAATCACGCACGTGGTGCATCTTAATTGTTAGCTGTCTCACATAATGAACACAAAAATACTTCGAACCGCACATTTTTTCGCAAATATTGACATCACACAAAAAATAATTAACCAGTTATATAACTAAAAGCGACATTACACGCACTGAACAACCATTTAGGTCACTTTTGGAATATTAGTGTTTATCTTTTGTTTCTAATACCTCTGTGCCATAATTTGTTTGAAAGTTATATATTCTTCACAACTCACGACTCTGCCAATTCACTCACAAACAAATAAAAATCCGACGGGCTTTGATGATATATTTGTGAGTAACTTGGTACACCAATAAATTCCTTTATAATTCTTAAAAAATGTTGATAAGGAATTGATTTTTCAACACTCATAATTGACCTCTATCACACATAAACTGCTTATTGTTTGTCATTAAATAGGCCTGGTGATCTGGTGCATAAATACATTTGCTGTTGGTAAACGCAAAAAAAATACTTCGTGTAAATCTGATAAAAAAAAACAGTGAAACGAATGTTTTGTGTTTAATGTTTAATAATGATTAACGCGAAGTGAGCATGGATTTTGTTATGTGTCACCATCGCCGCCATCGTGTATACACTGGTTACGAAAAGAAGTTCGGTAAACATCGTCTATCGGAAAATAAACAACGTCAACCGGATGTCTTCTCAACCAATCATATCAACGTTTTGCAAATCATATACGAAATTAATCGTTTTTTTTATTTAAGAGTTGGATGAATATATAGAAGTGGACTATTCTGAATATTTTGATATTCAGAAATTTGATTTCACTAAAAGACCTCCGCCAGAACTCTTTGAAGATGACATGATATCAGGTATAAGCATATCTAAAATTTTCGTGAGTTATGTTTTTTTTATTTGTTCATTTGTATTTAAAACGTTTTATTCATAAATTATTTATACGCATTATACGTGATGACTAAGTAAACAGCATCTGTTAATCCTTCCAGAGCACCTGAGATCACCCCTAGTTTTTGTCGGGGTTCATGTTGCTTATACTTTAGTTTTCTATGTTGTGTCATGTGTACTATTGTTTGTTTAATTGTCTTTTTCATTTTTAGCCATGGCTTGAAAATTTATTTTCGGTTTATGAGTTTGACTGTCCCTCTGATATATTTCGTCCCTCTTTTTTAACACAGACATATATTTATTCGCTTCCTTTTTTATTAAAGCTTACTTTTTCAATTTTCTATCTAGACGACAATATAAAAATGGGCAATTTCATTTCTAAAGGCATTATACAATGTACTATATAAGGTCATTACATTTAACAATGATATAAATAGTATCATGAAACACCAATACTTTATATATAGAATGTGCCCGTCGCACTTTTTTTAATTAACTTTTATCAGCACTGCTCTCGGCTCAATCCACTCTAAATGTGTTATTGGCAGTGTTGCACGAAAATGGAAACAGTTTTTGCAGTAAAAGGACTATATGACAAACAAAATACCTTGAAAAAAGCCAAATCGATCTAATGTATAATTTGCGTAGGGGCTCTTTTTATCTATATATTTTAAGTTTATAAACAGACACTTTTTGAAGGTTTGTTATAACAGATTTGTTTATCTATACTATTGAACGAGAACATCTCATTTTATGTGTCGCTTCTCTTCCTTCCACTATAAATTAATCATCATACCTCTGTGTTCTATAGGTAACATGCATAGTCGCATTGATCATCCATTCTTATGATTATTCAGTTTGGGTTATTTTGGGAAAAAAAACGAATGAAAACCGGCGTCCTGATATTGTTTCCGTCATCAGACCGACTTTTAAGGCATAGACAAGATTTTAAACTTTTAACTATTACTCTGGAAGGGGACAATTATTTTGTGTTATTCTGCATGTATACTATGATTATACTCCTATTATAATACTCCTATTATAGACTTTCTATATAATATAGCAGTGACCGCCGTGGAGAAGAAACTTGAAATTGATAGTTAATAGTTAACACTTTATTTATAAGGTCATATGTTCATAGCTATATATATAGTATACAGAAACGCGAAAATCATAGAATTTAACAGAAAACATAAAAAATAACGGACTTTGGAAAAAAAGGGAGAGGGCTTAAAATAATTTTTTCTATGACTTTTGGTACCTTTTCTGAAATTCTCCAGACATAAAATATTTTACAAAAATTCATCCTACAACAGTTTCATACTTTAAAACCAAGCGATTTCGCGGGTGTGTTCTTGTATGTGATTAAAGCAGAAGTGTTAACCTCTGTGCTGAAGAGCCTCTCGAAGACTGAAAGTCCGGAAGAAGGGAAGGAACTTTTGAATGACGTCATACTCCAAGGGGTAGTCAACTCAGTGATGTAAAAAAAAAACTGCGTCCGTTTTTTAGATTTTGAGTTTCCCATCTCATTAAGGACTTTCTGTTTTGAATTTTCCATCGGGGTTAGGAAATTTTGTTCGTATCTAAATATATACCTATTGTGAATCACTCCTGGTCGACATATTTGTGTACGCATATGAAATTACATAGGGCCTTTTCATGTATAAAACAAAAAAGCAACTTGCAAAGAGCTTTCATTATATTTTGTGATATATTGATATCTTCCTGGCGTTTTTTTATCGACTTTGCCTGATATTATTCTGACGTCAATTATCTATTTGTGAACCCCAATGTCTATTGTAATCGTATGTGTTCCCTTCGTTTGCAAATTTAACATTCATCTTCAAGGTGCATTTATTAAAATTAATCCAAACACCGCTTGCTTTCTTGCTTTTTTTTATCCATTAACGTCTATCTCAAACTGTTTAATCAGAAAGAGTAATACGCGTTTTGAAACTTAAGGATTTATACTTTTTTAATTCTTCTTTGTTTAAGATTCTGCTAGAGAAACCTGCAATACGATAATCACTGGATTTGAAATGACCGTTGCACAGTATGTTTTATTTGATGGGTAAGTGTTATGACTGTGTAGTCTGATTTTGTAATTGTGAAATTATCTTTACCTTTATTTGTTTAATATATTCTGAAGATGCTCACACGTTTAAACATTTCAAAATTCTTATTTCTTTTCATTGGCCGTCACATAGTATGCTCCGAAAAATATTTTTATCTAAAAAAAAATATAAAGGTTTTCCTTATCAATGTTTCACATTCAACTGGCTACAATACAAATTGTGAACATGTACGTCTCAAAATATGATTACATTTTGTTTTAATATTCCTTAAGGCGAAGTGTATGTAATTAAACTACACAATGGATGTTTTTTAAATTTTACATGTAGATTCTGCTTGTAAAAATAAATCGGAAAATAAAATAAAAAAAGGGGGTAACCGTTTTCGTTTTTGAGATACGAGCTGTTGAAGTTAACAGCATCATACACCAACATTACAAAGGATATATAGGGAAAATCGTGAAATTCAGCAGGAATTGTTACATTTCCAAGATTTTCTATTATATTAGACAATCGATTTTTTTTTAAATTTATGAGACGATTTTAAAATGTCTGAGGAATCGATTGGTGCAAAGAAAGTCCTTAGCAACCGTGCTACTTTTCAAGCTATACCCTGTTAAAGTTGAATCTTGAGTGTAAAAAAACAAAAAACAACGACAACGTTATTGACGTCGCCGCAACAGTTACGACGCTTCATATAGTCTTATACCTGTATGAAATATATACCGTTTTGTTGGAGTTCGTGTTGCTCGGTCTTAAGTTCTTTATGTTACGTTTTGTGTACTATTGTATTGTATTTGTCTATTATATTCGGGTGCGTGCGGAGATCGCCAAGCTAGAAAACGGTTGACATTTTCTTCATTATGAACTAGAACTATTTTCGACCTCGGCGCCTTTTTTTTTGGTTAAAATCTAAACACTGCGACGTGTTTTCAAAATCTTTGTTCTCATAAAACTTCATTTCATCAAGGTCTCTTCTCAGAATATCAGCCATCTGTCTGGCACAGGATAACAAATCAATATTTAATTAAATTTAAGTTGTGTGGTAATTCTTAGTACATTTGGGTAAATTAATCTTATCTTTGTGCCGCATAAGCATCTCTATAATTCAACACATCCCTGAGCCACGACATTATATATTTTATGCATCGCATGCGCTTCTTTTTATCACAATCCAGACCGGTTAGTAACCGTTGTATAACTTTACACGTCTGAAGACGAATATTTGCGTGAAACAATTTTGTATGATTTTTATTTCTGGAAATCAATCTGAAATCTACAACAGTCCATTTCCGAAAGTCGGGCTGGACCTTTACTTTTATGTGCATTCGGGATTTACACAAATTGTAACCCGAATAATTCAGTCGTATTTTTCAGCTGATGTACGAATGCTACATTTCTCGTGTGGGAGAAATTCGGACATGGAAAGGGCTTGAATTATTCGAGTTACTCAAATTGAAACTCGTGAATATATTTCTAGCTGTGCGGAATTCGCGGAAACAAATTTTCGGCATTATGGTATTGAATCAATAGAGATACCAATTATTTCTTTTAGCAAATTCGAATACCAGTCAGTTTATAGGACTTCAGTTTGAAATAGGGGCGACAATCCATTCGTTTTATCCAATCAATTGGAAAAGGGGGGGGGTCAACATTGATAGTCAAAAAACCTTGAAATATTCGATAAAAAACGTTGAATGTAAATTATATGAACTCCAAAATCTCATATTATAAGACTAGTAAACCACAGGCTTCTCAATTCTTGTATGATAATGAACTAGGTGAAAACCTAGAGCTGACCGAGTGCGAGATCCTCATGGATAATCATCGAGGTCGTTAAACACCCCTTACAGTAAACTTTGGTTAAATTTAAAAAAAAAATCGAAATGTAATAGTCTGAACACATTTCACCGCTCATTTCACTAAATATTAAATTGAAGTTACAAGTATCACAAAACTTCCCTGACCTCTTTTCTTTAACCATAATAGAGGGAGAAGGGGAGAAGGGGAGGAGGGATCCAGATATTGAAATCCCGGGCTTAAAAAAACGAAATCCGGCGAGGTCCCGAATTAAAATAAAAATCAAATCCCGACTACCCGAAATTCGGAAATAGAATTCCCGGATCCCGGAGTTCCGATAAAGGTCCTACCCCTCCCCCCTCGTAATTCTATATTCTATTCATTCTTAATCTTGAATTGAGACTTGATACTTCAAAATTACATTCTCTAATTTTGAATGATGCACACAGGCACAATAAAAGAAAACAGATTTCGCTATATATCTCTTCGAAATTGGAATTTGTGAAAGAAGAAATGACATGTTATATTTTATCTTACATGTGTACTTTCAATTTCAATATGGTTCTAAATTTAGATTTAGTTTTCCCATAAATTGCGGACGGAATAGAAGACACCTGTTTATTTTCTGCACATGTAGAAAAAGTTGAAAACTGGGAGTTGAATGACACAATTTTTACTTATTTTAAGATAAATGTTAGAATTTTTAAGTTACTGAGTAATTTTTGGGGCATAATTTGTTTATTTTTTGTTTGATTTCCGTCTTTGTTCTTCCGACTTGTAATTGTTGCACTAGTGATCAAATTATTCTCTTGGTATCGTCTGATTTCTTATATGAATATAAGTCATGTCCTTAAATTTTCAATTGCACAAAATACGAACATTTCAACGTCTTCTTGATTAAACAATTAAATTCACACGTCTTTCATTAATTATTTGTAACCTATTATAAAACTTTACGTTGAGTACTGTGTTTTTCGTTCAAGACTACGGCTTTTTAAAACGATATTGTTGGGTCAATTCAGGTTTCATTTTAATTAATTTGAAATCAATAGAAGAAAATTTGTTACATGTTTATTTGTTTATTTGTTTATAATTTTGTTGTGAGGCGTTTTTTCTTTCTGTTGATATCATAAACACGAAATGCCTTCTCCTACGCGTCTAAAACAAAACAACAAAACAGTGTTTTTAAGTCAGGCTGCACACAGAACAACGTACAGAATGCTATGATTTCTAATTGGAGTTATTTAAATAATTTCTATGAGTTTAAAAGACAGCACAGGCGTGCTTGTTGGATTCATTATAGACCGCAGAAAGTAGTGTCCTTTCTTGGAGTAAGGGAGATAACTTGCGTAACTAACGACGAACGTTTTTAATCCCGTATTCCGCTAGAGGCGTGCAATTACGTACACTTCGCCTTAATCATGATACCAAAAAATCTTTCTATTGTTGTTAAAGTCACATTAGATATCGGTTTGTAAGTCTTTGTCAAATATATCTTATAATTAAAAACACATGTATCAAACATAAACACTTATCGAAGATACCAGGCTATGATTGTGTACGAAAGATGTGTGTTTCGTCTACATAAGTCTTGTCAGTCACACACGAACAGTTAGAAGGTATAATAAAATACGAAGTTGTAGGGCATTTAAACATCACTTTTTCCAAAATGTTGTGCTTAATAACAGCAACGATTGTAAGTCAGTGTTCTTTCTTAGATTTTATACATATAAGAAATACATTTCTATTAATTACATTATTTGCGTTTCAAATATATTGTAGATACGTTGATACAAAATCTTTTGCACAAACATTAAATGCTACCAAAATGCTTAATAACATAAGAAAAAATAACAAATTATGGTTTGTTGATAAACAAAAAGAGATGTTTCATCGAATATCTAAATTAGAAGCACTGCTAACGGCAATTAGAGATAAAGATCATGATGCAGTTATGCGAATTTATTATCGTTCCCAACATATCCACACTTTTGATGAGCAAAACAGACCCTTGGATATCCAGGTATATGTAAATGAAGATCGTTTGAATTGCGAATGGATACCACATATCAGATATGCCATTGAACAGATTAACATTGCAGCTCCTGGAATTAATCTCATGTATATAAATAAGTATTTAAATGAGAACATGAATAGTATCACGATTGGAATCGATGACAAACTGCCAGGGAAATACGCATGTGTGAACCGCAATCGTGGTTACCCTTTCGTTCACTTGGGATACGATTGGCCACCCAAGGGTATGAAAGGAACTGCCATACATGAACTACTACATGCCCTTGGTTTTGAACATGCAATGAGCCGCTTTGATTCAAACCTTTACGTAGATGTAAATACAGAAAATCTTGATGACACCACTGCTTACCAATACAAAAGTAGTCCTTCTTATGGAATATTGACGCGATTTGATCCATTCAGTGTAATGATGTATCCAGAGGATGACATTTTGAAAAGGGCAGAAGGAGACCAGATCTGGAAGCTAAAAAAAGGTCGTGAAAGATCCAACGAGTTGAGCGAACTCGATAAGGTTGCACTTAATTTAATGTACAAACCGTGTAAATGCTATTTAAGATATTCACCGGTGATTAGTGAAACTACAAAAATGTTGTACTGTGGTCGAGAAGTCATGCAATTTCATAATCAAAATGTTCCACCGACCTTAACTTCTATTTGTGGACCGCAAGTGTGGGCAAATTGTCCGTCTTGTCGAGTTTTTAAAGATGTAAATATTAACGACAAAAAGATCAAAATAAGCACGGTTAAGAGATGCCTTGATCTAGGAAAGTGGCAAGGTCTTAGTGGTAACTTTTATTGCGGAAAGAAGTTTGCAGCTGCATTCAAATCCTTAAGATATGGTTTAGTAATTGAATCAAACGGTGAGTGTGGACCAGATCAAGGTATTCCTTGTACTGATTGTGGACGAGAATTAAAACCGGGTTATTCCTATACAGATTTCAATATTATATTAAACGAACAACTGTGTATATCAGGGAGGTATGAGATTTGAAACAAAAGAAACACATATTCTGTTCATTAAATTATATAGAAAACGCGTTAATAAATTGATATGCGGAATCTTTAAATCGAGGCAGTATCTACAAATGTTCTGATTGTTTAGTCTGACTTTAGGAGAAAGCACAATTTATTCAAGCTTGATTTAGTTTATCAAATATCACGTTTTGTCATCGAAGAAAAGATTATATATACAATACTTTTTGTGTTTAAGAGCACACAATTTAACATATTAATTTTATTAATGTCATGTAAATTGATAGCCAATTAAATTGTGCGTTGTAATTTTCTTTGTCCAGTAGTACATGTAGTAAGCGTATACAAATAAGTGAACGTATTGTTGAACTTTTTGTGTATAATATATCGTTTATTTCAGCCACATTTGTAAAACTAAAAATTAAAATAATTGAAGGAGATGCAAAAGTGTACTTATTTTGAGTGATGCATGTTTGATAACAAGAATATAAGAAGAATATCATTTTAGAATAGGCTGCACACAAGAGTTATTTTTGAAATATCTCAATCTAGGAAAGGACAGTTATTGTTGTTTATAGTTGATATTAATTGTGTATACTTCGGCTGTAAATTCACAATTCAAAAAGACAAAGGTCAAGGTCAGTTTGGTGATTTAACATACAAAGTTGTGTAGATATAAATACTACAGTACAAAAAGGAAACAAAATTACCGACCTCCGAAGAAAACGAAAATCTTCTTATGCAAATAAACTGTTATCACAGAGATATGTAACATTTTTTTGTAATCGATAATACAAATTTTGAAATTAAAATAGCAACACTTTAACATGTTAGTTTTGCAAATATTTTAAAAAGTCATTGAACCATGCATTAAGGTACATGGCTAAACAATCGCATTGGAAATGTGACGTGCCGCATGCTAATACAACGGCTGACTAAATACCATTGACTTTTAATAAGTGGTTACCTTTTAAAAAACCTAAACACATAAACCGACGTTGTCACTCAAACTAATAAAAGTATTCAAAGTAAATAGACCATGAATGAGGTGGCAGGGCAATATAATCTACATGGAAATGAGATATGTAAATGTTTATACAACTGCATACCAATAATCGTTAACTTAGCACTAGTGGTTGCCCATTAACTAACCTCATCACAAACTAATACATGAAAACTAGGCAAAAGTTTCAAAGTCAATATACCATAACTGAGGAGGCGGGGCCATATAATCACAGGTAATGAGATGTGCCAATACCAATACAACTGCATACGAAAAGTCTCTAACTTACTACTACTAGTGGTTAACCATAAACTAGACCTAATCATAAAAATAATGCATTGTTGACGCCTGTCGTCGTTGATACCGGAAACAGCATACCAATGTCCCGCTTTGTGACTCCGTCAAGCGATACAAAAATGTAGGATTAAACCTCATTTTATGGCTAGCTAAGCCTCTCACTTCTATCATCAAACACAAATCAAACAATGTGATACTTTCATAGGGGTCAAATGTAAAATGTGACGTCAGAGAGAAACTTCTTTGAATTTAACACAATCCCGTCCGAGTACAACGATTAAACATGCACAATAATTTGACAAGGTTAAACCATTATAGTCAAAGGCAAACATCAAAGTAAGTGTGACCTGACTTAACTATGCAACACATTTCCAGTCCAAGATTATTGATTTTGTTGATTGTTGGTGTTTACACGCCACTTTTGAGCGCCACGTTTAGGCTTTTTAGTTGTGGCAAGTTTTTGTTGGTAGAGGAAGCCTGAGTGCCCGGAGAAAACCATCAACCTTCGATATGAAAACTGAATCCTAGTGAATTAAGATTGGAGTTGATTTCACCAGCATGGATGGGTTTCAAACTCACAACCTCACAAACGAGGACCTCAGTCCAAGATGAAAATGCATACCAAGTTTAACGGTACAAAAGTTATGAGTCGAACACGAAGAAGACAAGTTTTTATTATCAAAGCGGTCAAAGTCAACTGCACACCAAGTCTTTAACATGAGTGTTATGGTACAAAAGTTATGCACTGAACACAAAGTGGCAAAGACGGCCAGACTGAATGACGGAAAGGTGGGAGGACGAACAAAAGGTCGGACAGAAGGATAGATGATTCCTAACTAGTCCCCCATAACTTGTTGTTATGCACTAAATACGTTGTCCTATACTTTATATGAATTAATCTGATAACTAGTGTATGTCCCTTAAACATATTACATGTGCATATATGTTTCCGTATGGATGATACAGAAAAGTTTACTTTACATTGTCCAAAATAAATGGGGAAATGGGGATTACAACAATATTAACATCTCAAATGTGTTGTTTTATTGAAATTATTACATTTAATGAGTAAAGTTCAAAGCTTATTGTACTATTTGGCAAATGATTAGTAGATGTTTCTACATATTGAGTTGAAATAATCACAAAAACTAGATGCAATCAGGCAAGAAAACATGTTAAACAAATAAATAAATATTGTCTAAAACATAAAAGAAGAAAATCAAGCCTGAATTCATCAATTTAAAATTAATATAAAACATTCAATGAAAACTTTATATTGTAAAGCAAATGTATTCATTATAGTTATACATCATGAACCTTCACTGGTGGTAAGCGGATGGTCGTAACTTAAAGTCACGACCATCCGAAAATGGGAGACAACTCTAGGGATCAGTTTTTCTTTTCCGATTTTCGTGCAGTAAAAGGTTCATTTGAGCCAAACCGCTTGTCTCATATACACTTATCGTGAGTGCGTTAATATTGAAACCAAATTTGATACAAAAAATCATTCAATTTTCGTAAAATAGTCGTTAAAAAATTCGAACATGATGGTCGTAACTAAAACAACAAAAATGTTGAGAATGGTCGTAACGTAGAATTGTGATGGTCGTAACTCTTTATTAAATAGGACTGAATAAAGCAAGTCAAGAGTTTGAATCGTGTCTTTTATTATATGAATATATTATATGATATATTTATGAAGTTTTTGGGATACGATTGATTTCAAGCAATCTGTAGACTTATACTAGTGGCTCAGGACAATGCCCTCACGTCAACCGTTTTATTTTAAACATTAAGGACCATCTCAGATTGTTATGATTGTCTTGGTTTAAAAGGTAAAAACAAACAAATGGATTGAACTTAAAGAACTTTCCTATCCTATAATGTTCTTTTCATAATCTTCATGTTTGATATTTTCCTTGACTTATATGCGTGTTTTTAACAACACGGAAAATCAGAATCAAGCAGTATTTATATTTAGTGTTTTTTAAAATTTAGAAACACGTCAGAGGGAATTCCCCAAGTGTGATGAAAATGCGAGAGTTCTCTGAATTCCGATCAATCTGTTTCTGTCATAGAAGAACTGAAGTGGAGTTTTACTTATATGTCACCGTTATTAAACTGATATTTGATATTGTACTTCCATACAAAATAGAGAACCATTCAGGTTTAATATACTTTCTTACTCAGGGTTTGTTTAGGTAATTATGTGCATGCGTATAGTTTTCTTGACTTCAAGGGGTACTAGGTTAAATGGTTGCTCTGGATTCCCCATTCGATTGATTAATTTATAACTCGTGGGATCCGTTCTATGTATGTCTGCTATTGAGGGTTATTGTTGTTGCATAATTTTAAATCATATGCATCATTTAAATTAAAATAAATGTAGCCCACATCGTAAAGATTTACTTTCAACACCCCATCCCGTCAGACGAAATGGAGTCTTCCATTTTATCGTTTCGAGTTGTCTCCCTTCCGGAAGTCACTTCCGTGAATTCTGAATTCAAAACAACACGTTGAGAAAAATTAACTCGTTCTGTCGATAAACGTCATATTATAGTATAAACGATCGCAATTTATACCGAGGAATGTGTACGGAAAGGAGTCATGATCACTGACCCAAAGGAAATTAAATATTTAAAGAGTTAGGAAAGGGGTTCCTCCTAGAATTAACGTAGGAAAATAGGTGATAAGATGCGAAGTGAAATACTTCTCTCACTCTGAGTCTCAGTGAATGCTGTGGAAAGTAAACTTGGAATTGATAGTACAAAAATAAAACACAATAAGTCTAAGTACATTGTTCATATACATTTAACCGGAATTGGCTATTTTGTAACTATTCAGATGACGTAAATTACACTTTACATTTGCAGTTGAATTAGTTTTGAAAATAATATTATCCAGCACAGCCACTATGTTCCGTCAGTTACTTTGTTTTGGCGGAACTTTTCAAATAGTTATTTCATTCCGATGGAACTTTCCAACTAGTTGTTTTATTCCGAGTGTAGTCGAAAAGTTTTGGAAAAAGTAGCTATTTGAAAAGTAGCGGAACAATGACGTAGCTAGCTAGTTGAATAGTTCTAGCGTAACAGAACAACTAGTTACATCGTTCCGAATATACCATATTTCGTCCTTTTAGCAGAAAGAGGGGGAAGAATGAGTATCAGTATATATAAGAGCAAATCATTTATTTACAAGAATACACAACCCACTGAACGGATTTTTTTTTGGGGAAAAATATGAAAAAAGAGGCATGGAACTTAACTTTTTGGGGAAAATAATGAAAATGTATTTAAATTTTGATGTACTAAGGGGGAAGAACAACCTCCCCCAGGGAAATTTCAGTTGTATTTCATAGCTCACATAAAACGGAATAAGTTGCATTGTCATGCACATTTAGTAATCATAGTTCCCTTGAGAGAGGGAAGAATACCCCCTCCTCACGTGGGTCTTTGCACCAATTCTGCCAACGGAACTTTGTGGCTAGTTGATAAGTTCCTTTTGACTTTTGTAATCAGTATCTTGGTTCCCTTTAAAAGGTTCAAATATAATATGTTGCGCTTTAACTTTGCAACAATTCTCCAAATGGAACTTTTTGCCTGGTTGATAAGTTCCGTTGGAACTTTTTGGCTAGTGTGTTAGTTCCGGTTTTTACTAATCTGGCAAAAAGGAACTTTCTAACTAGTTGATATGTTCCGTTGGAACTTTTCAACTAGTCACTTTGTTCCGGTGTAACTTTTAAACCATGGGAAGAACAAATTAACTAGTTAATAAGTTCCTTCGGAACTTTTCGGCTAGTTAGTTCTTTCCACCCGGAACTTTCCAACGTCGGAACAAAAGATCAATGTGTCAATGAAAACAATGGCAATCGCATCCCTCAGAGCAATCTGGTCTTTGATTATTTCTTATTTTTACAATACAACGTGTAATGAAGAATGTCGGTCCGTGTAACACTTTTTTTTTATGTATTGTACCGAATATGGCTTGTCAATAGTTTTAAACGTGTCCTTTATTATATGAATATATTATATGATATATATGTGAAGTTGTTTCCACCAAATAACAAAAAAACTAAAAGGAGTGAAGAGGTCGAGGAGTACATGTTACATTTATATACATTATAATATTTTTTTATCAGCTGGTATTTATCCCTGGAGGAAAGCTTTTATTGTTTTAATCCATAAGTCGGGAGATAAGGAAGACATATGCAATTATAGAAATATTTCTATTTAAAACTGTCTATCGAAATTATATAGTTCTATTTAAATAAAAGCCTTATTAATAAAACATTATAAATATAAGTTCTCCTGTCATCAATTTGGATTTCGTTCAAATTATAGAACGTGTTATAACAAATTTATTCTAAAAACTCTTGTCACCAATTAAATACTTGGAAAAAATAAGACAAAGCTTGTTTTGTAGATTTGCGTGGTACTTTTGACTCTGTTTGGCATAATGGCCTGTTGTATAAATTGATAAATGATGGTGTTGGTGTGAAGTTTCATATTATTTGGAAAAATATGTATAACTTATCACAGTCCGCAATGAAGATTAGTACTGAACGCTCTTTTTTCCAATTATTAGAGGTGTAAGGCAAGGGGACAGTTTAAGTCCTACGTTTAGCTCACCTGGCCCGAAGACCCAGTGAGCTATTCTCATCACTTTGCGTTCGTCGTCCGTCGTCGTCGTTAACTTTTTTACATTTTGAACTTCTAGAGAACCACTGAATGGAATGGAACCAAATATAGCATGAATGTTCCTTATGAGGTGCTGACCAAGTGTTGTTACTTTGTAGCCGATACATCATTCAAGATGGCCACCAGCGGGGGAGTGAGTTTAACATAGGACCCTATGGGAAACACATTCAAATGTCTTCTTTTAGAAAAACCATGGAATGGAATGAAAGCAAATAAAGCAATATTAAACCAAATTTGGTCTCAAACATTATTACAACTATCTGTTATGATTTTTATCTTTTATTCATATCATTTCCAAAAATCAAGAAGAGTCAGGTTTTTAATTGTTATATATACCTGATTTGCATTCAGTTTTTGGTGAAACTTGTAACCCTCCAGTTCTTGATACTTCAAGTATCCAAACTCTCAGCTACGAAGATGATTTAGTGTTATTGTCTGAGACACACCAAGGGCTTAACAACGCGTTAGACAAACTAAATAAATATTTGCATTAAATAGCAGTTGGGTGTAAATACAAACAAGACTAAAATTCTAGTTTTTCAGAATATTTATAAACAATCTACACCCCTCTTGTTCAATGATAAATTTTTGACTGAAGTTAAGGAAATTTCTAGGGAATATTATTAACTATAGAGGAATTTTACAAAAACTACTTAAGAGCTGTGTAAAAAAGGTATTACAGTTTTATTTTTACTGAGAAAACAAACGTCCAATTTAAATTTTGTTCCCACTAATTTGTCAGGTAAATTATTTAATACTTTTATGAGACCTATTTTGACATACAACATGAAATTAGGTTGATGGATAATTTTCAGTCAGCTTTTAGGGCATCTAATATACACGCTGAAATACTATTTGTAAGACAAGCTTATGATGGTGTTTTTTACCTAAATTTATAATTGAACTCTTAAAATATATTCTATTATTGTATATATTGAGTATTAGATTATATAATATTGGATTGTATAATTGTTTGATTGTATTGTTCCACCCTTATGGGTGTACTTTTGCACTAAAGATTATATTTGTACAATAACCGTGTGCTAAGCGACAGGTCATAAATTAACTTGTTGAATAAAATCAAATCGGTAACTACTGATGGATACCGAAGGGGGTCCTCATGAGTTTTGAATGAGAACTTCTTGACATGGATTGGAAATCTGAATTCTCGGGGTCGCATAGAACTTTGTGTTAGCTTCGAACGTAGAAGATTGTTGATACCTATATAATCTACGCTGCCATCCACTATACACACTGAACTTAAGAATGGAATCAAATACATGTATGAGTAGCGTGTAGCCAAGATAATATTGAAAGATAGAACTTTTTGCTTCAACTCAGCGTGGTTCTGTGAGTTTATTAACATGGTTACGTGCACAGTACTTTAAAATACTTCTAATACCAAAATACTACTAAGAAAAGTTCGCCTAAATGCTCGGATAACAGTCATCTTTAAGGACATATAATACAGTTTTGATTCCATATTATAATTTTGATGAAAATTTGCATATAGGCTATTTTATTCTTGATAAAATTAGATAGTAATAAAAATATACCTTCATGTGCTTATTTGTTAGTACATTGGGGTCGAGATTTCGGATATTTCCTTAACTTTCGGATTGGTGGAGGCATTTTTTTCTTACGAAAAATATACATAACTTTTTTGTTTTAAAAGAGAAAAAAAAAAATTACGGTCATCTCTAAAAGTTACGCCCAGCTTGTGTCAGTTACGACCATCATCCAAAATACTATCAATTGAAGTTACGACCATCACACATAAAAAGTTACGACCATATCATGCTTGAATTTTTTGAATGACTATTTTACGAAAATTGAAATGATTTAATGTATCAAATTTGGTTTCAAAATCTACGCACTCATGACAAGTGTATATGAGACAAGCGGTTTGGCTCAAATGAACCTTTTACTGCACGAAAATAGGAAAAGAAAAACTGATCCCTAGAGTTGTCTCCCATTTTCGGATGAAGTTACGACCACTTTCTTTCCACCAGTGAACTAATGTCGGGTTTTGGCAAAACATTCTTTAAGATTTCTGCTTCGTTTATACGCAATGATAGGCACTTGTTTAAATATTTGTCTGCATACCTCATCTGCCTGTAAATTATTCCAGGACTTTCTTAACGCTCTACTGAGCCCTTTAACTGCCGGGTTATATTTAGTTATAAGAGTCAACGGTATATCTTTCTTAGTGGTTTTTCTAGTTAATGTATTGCAACGTTTAACTTGGTTGCATGTATCTGAAATCAGATCTCTACTAATGCGTTTATTATAGCATATGGCTACTAATTTTAGTTCAAGGTCATTTAGGTGCTTGTTCAAATCAATTTTATTATTATTATTTCTTACCTGTCGTATAGTTTCTCCCACCGTGATACTTTTAAAGGTACTCTTTGGATGAGAGCTACTAGGTGGTAAACATTGATAAGTTTCTGTCTTTTTAATGTGAGATTTGACATCCAAGATTCCATTTATACATCTTTAAGAGTCTTGAATGAAGAATGGATCTTTCCTCAATAAAGGTTTAAAAATTAGATCTAAGAATTTTTCAATGCTACAAGTTTGCAAATTGCTTTTGTTGAAAATGGGTCTATATGCAACCTCAATATCTGAATGGCAAAAACCTTGTTTAATGATAGTTTTAACTACCTCTGGGTTGATTTTGTGGATTTTAGGTAGAAAGTACACGTGTCCCTTGTTTTTGGATTATTTTCCGTGTCAGAAAAGTAAATGTTTCTGAGAAAACAATTTCCTCACTATCTCTTCTTTCTTTTTACTAATAGATGCAGTATTAGGTTGTTCAAGTCCTACGTAATATATGCTACGTAGGTGATTTTCGCCTGCTCTAGTATAGTTATTCTTATCTATTAATCATGTTAATACTGTAGTATTATTTTTGTCTACTTTATAAATATCAATCTCAGAATTATTAGGAGGTTTCGCTAGCGATTTTCGTTCTACTCTCGACAAATTGTCTTTTAATGAGTTTACCTCCAAGCTAGAAATAGCCAACACAGGTCTGTTATATAATATTATAAATAAGAGTTCCCTCAACCAACATACATAGCTAAACTCAAGACTTGTATATAGGTAGCTGGTTACAAAACTTAAATGTTTTTTATTACAAATATATGTTTTTTTTTTGGATTTCACATTCATTTAATTACTACTGTGAATTTATTATTGTTAGAGGGATACCATTTTTGTGGACTTCATGGGTATACGTAGACCATGAACTTTTGTTCAATGACGTACTAATTTTCTATAGCGCATGTGCAAATTTTGCAACACCAGAAAATCAAATATCCAAGAAAATGCAATTCTTCCCTCCATCATAAAAAAAGTGGTACCCATAAAAATAAAAGCATGAGGAAAATAAGTGTGGAAAACTGATTATTTAAGGGAACTTTTTTAAGTCCAATGACCAAAACTCTGCACAATATCATCAGACTGGAAAAAATTGTGAACTTGATTTGTAACTTGTCATGATAAATCAATATACTAATTATCAAATCAATATCTTCAAGAATGACTAAACTAGAGGCTCTAAAGAGCCTGTGTCGCTCACCTTGGTCTATGTGCATATTAAACAAAGGACACAAATGGATTCATGACAAAATTGTATTTTGGTGATGGTGATGTGTTTGAAGTTCTTACTTTACTGAACGATTTTGCTTCTTACAATTATATCTATAATGAACTTTGCCCATTAGTAACAGAGAACTATATTTGGTAAAAATTTACATATATTTACCAAATTAATGAAAATTGTTAAAAATTGACTATAAAGGGCAATAACTCCTTAAGGGGTCAATTGACCATTTAGGTCATGTTGACTTATTTGTAGATCTTACTTTGCTGAACATTATTGCTGTTTACAGTTTATCGCTATCTATAATAGTATTCAAGATAACCAAAAACGGCAAAATTTCTTTAAAAATTACCAATTGGAGGGCAGCAACCCAACAACCAGTTGTCCAATTCATCTGAAAAATTCAGGGCAGATAGATATTGACTTGATTAACAATTTAACTTCTTGTCAGATTTGCTCTAGATGCTTTGAATTCATAGTTATAAGCCAAAAACTGCATTTTACCCCTATGTTCTATTTTTAGCCGTGGCGGCCATCTTGGTTGAATGGCCAGGTCATCGGACACATTTTTCAAACTAGATACCCCAAAGATGATTGTGGCCTAGTAGTTTCAGTGGAGATTTTGTAAAAGATTACTTAGATTTATGAAAAATGGTTAAAGATTGACTATAAAGGGCAATAACTCCTAAACGGGTCAACTGACCATTTTGGTCATGTTGACTTATTTGTAGATCTTACTTTGCTGAACATTATTGCTGTTTACAATTTATCTCTATCTATAATAATATTCAAGATAATAACCAAAAACAGCAAAATTTCCTCAAAATTACCAATTCAGGGGCAGCAACCCAACAACCGATTGACCGATTCATCTGAAAATTTCAGGGCAGATAGATCTTGACCTGATAAACATTTTTATCCCATGTCAGATTTCCTCAAAATGCTTTGGTTTTTGAGTTATAAGCCAAAAACTGCATTTTACCCCTATGTTCTATTTTTAGCGGTGGCGGCCATCTTGGTTGGTTGACCAGGTCACGCCACACATTTTTTAAACTAGATACCCCAAAGATGATTGTGGCCAAGTTTGGATTAATTTGGCCCAGTAGTTTCAGAGGAGAAGATTTTTGTAAAAGATTAATTTAATTTATGAAAAATGGTTAAAATTGACTATAAAGGGCAATAACTCCTAAACGGGTCAACTGACCATTTTGGTCATGTTGACTTATTTGTAGATCTTACTTTGCTGAACATTATTGCTGTTTACAGTTTATCTCTATCTATAATAATATTCAAGATAATAACCAAAAACAGCAAAATTTCCTCAAAATTACCAATTCAGGGGCAGCAACCCAACAACCGATTGACTGATTCATCTGAAAATTTCAGGGCAGATAGATCTTGACCTGATAAACATTTTTATCCTGTCAGATTTCCTCAAAATGCTTTGGTTTTTGAGTTATAAGCCAAAAACTGCATTTTACCCCTTTGTTCTATTTTTAGCCGTGGCGGCCATCTTGGTTGGTTGACCAGGTCACGCCACACATTTTTTAAACTAGATACCCCAAAGATGATTGTGGCCAAGTTTGGATTATTTGGCCCAGTAGTTTCAGAGGAGAAGATTTTTGTAAAAGATTACTTTAATTAACGAAAAATGGTTAAAAATTGACTATAAAGGGCAATAACTCCTAAACGGGTCAACTGACCATTTTGGTCATGTTGACTTATTTGTAGATCTTACTTTGCTGAACATTATTGCTGTTTACAGTTTATCTCTATCTATAATAATATTCAAGATAATAACCAAAAACAGCAAAATTTCCTCAAAATTACCAATTCAGGGGCAGCAACCCAACAACCAATTGACCGATTCATCTGAAAATTTCAGGGCAGATAGATCTTGACCTGATGAACAATTTTACCCATGTCAGATTTGCTGTAAATGCTTTGGTTTTTGAGTTATAAGCCAAAAACTGCATTTTACCCCTATGTTCTATTTTTAGCCATGGCGGCCATCTTGGTTGGTTGACCGGGTCACCAGACACATTTTTTAAACTAGATACCCCAATGATGATTGTGGCCAAGTTTGGTTAAATTTGGCCCAGTAGTTTCAGAGGAGAAGATTTTTGTAAAAGTTAACGACGCCAGACGACGACGGACGACAGACGACGGACGACAGACGACGAACGACGGACGCCGGACGCCAAGTGCTGAGAAAAGCTCACTTGGCCCTTTGGGCCAGGTGAGCTAAAAAGTGTGGAAAACTGATTATTTTAGTGATTTTTCTAAGTCAAAGGACCATAACTCTGCACAAAGTCATCAGACCAGAACATAATTCGAATTTGATCTGTAACTTGTCATGATAAAATAATACAACAAATATCTAATCAATATCTTCAAGCATGAAGAAAAAAAGTTTGGAAAACTGATTTGCCAGACGGATGGACTTCGTCGTTAGGGGACTAAAAATATTTTGAGGAAGCTAATTCTTTAAGTTAATGGCTTATTTCTTTTACGACTGTAAAACTGCATCTGATTATATTTCTTATTTATAGAACAAGTGCACAATTTTCTAATGCATTTTACATAATAAGAAACATCTGGCAAATACATATACATTATTCACATCGTAAAACATAAACCCTAGATATAATATTTTGCGTCGAAAACAGTAGTTCTTTATTATGTTGCGTCTTAACCAAAGTCTTTTGAAAATGTGTAAATAAGTTATATAAGCTTATGAGTCAGCCATTATATATGAACGAATCTTAATCACACATGTGCTTACGATCAATAGTTTCCTTCCTTCTGAACAAAACATATCAATGATTTTTATCATTGTTGTGCTGACTTTTATTTCAAGTCTATAGATGAATCATTTATATAGATTTATGTCAATTTCATTTATCTATATAACTGGACATAAACACAATATGTAGTTCAAGGTGTTTTTTAAAATCCTTGGAAACACTTAAGTAATTCAGATTATATAAATGTACCCAACTCCATCATAAAATAAATGTAGAATGTGTCCTTGCATATAACGTTATAAAGAGACATAACTCAAGAACGTTAAAAGTGACCCTACCCAAAATTGTACTTGATCTGAGTTTCCTGGTAATCAGCATTGTGTATAAGTTTCATAACATTTGATTGGCTAGCATTTTTCTTGGTTTTGTATAGATTCCGCTTCAACTGTGCACCACTTATTGCGGACCTGTTTTTGTATTGTTATGAGTTACAATTTATGACAAAAATAAGCAAAGACCCATCGAAACAACATCTGATAAACAAATTTAATAATACTTTTAGATATTTGGATGATATTTTGACTCTCAATAATGACGACTTCAGTATGTATATTAATGAAATTTATCCTGTTGAACTTACTTTAAATAAAGCTAATACTAACAATGACCACTGCCCTTTTCTCGATCTTGATATCTATATCACTAATGGAAAGCTGAATACTAAAATTTATGATAAAAGGGATGATTTTTCATTTCCTATCGTTAATTATCCGTTTTTAGATGGTGACGTTCCCTTGTCACCATCTTACGGTGTTTATATATCTCAACTTGTACGATTCGCTCGTGTATGTAACAATGTTTTAGATTTTAACGAAAGAAATTTATGTATTACTGAAAAATTATTACACCAGGGTTTTCGATATCACAAACTAGTCAAAACATTTACTAAATTTTATCATCGGTATAAAGATACATTCGTAAATATAGCTCAACATGCAGACTTATAATACGTTCAGGTATTTCACATCCAATTTTTTATGGAAATATTCTTTATAAAGCACAAAGGTGTCAGTATTCACCTCAGAAACTTACAAAACCTTTGAATAGACTTATTAAGAAGGGATATAATTACGATACTGTTGTCAAGCCATTAAAGATTGCATATTTTTTGCGTTAATATTGAGTCACTGATAAGGTCTTTGCATCGGAACTAAACACATTTATTCTAAAAACAGTTGTTGGCATGACACGGGTTATGTTCTTCTCATATATGTTATGATGGTATGATACTAAACTCTAACGGGCAGGATTGTGCCTGATGTTCATATGATGAAATCATAATCTTTCAGTCAGTTTAATTGAAGTCTGGAGCTGGCATGTCAGTTAACTGCTAGTAGTCTGTTGTTATTTATGTATTATTGTCATTTTGTTTAATTTCTTTGGTTACATCTTCTGACATCAGACTCGGACTTCTCTTGAACTGAATTTTAATGTGTGTATTGTTATGCGTTTACTTTTCTACATTGGCTAGAGGTATAGGGGGAGGGTTGAGATCTCACAAACATGTTTAACCCCGCCGCATTTTTGCGCCTGTCCCAAGTCAGGAGCCTCTGGCCTTTGTTAGTCTTGTATTATTTTAATTTTAGTTTCTTGTGTACAATTTGGAAATTAGTATGGCGTTCATTATCACTGGACTAGTATATATTTGTTAGGGGCCAGCTGAAGGACGCCTCCGGGTGCGGGAATTTTCTCGCTACATTGAAGACCTGTTGGTGACCCTCTGCTGTTGTTTTTTTATTTGGTCGGTTGTTGTCTCTTTGACACATTCCCCATTTCCATTCTCAATTTTATCAAGTTGTTGAACGGGGGTGCACATTGAACACGATATCTTCATAGATAAAAACTGTGTACACTAGACGATCGTTTTGTGTACCACAGAATAGTCAGTGAACGTAGAATCAAAATATTTATAAAAGACGAAAACAATACGTTCTTTATAAAGTGACTACATGTATACTCCACCAAACTTAAAAGAATTGCTGGGACTTGAGTAATGTTCCTTGATATTCCAAGATGTGTGACACGACATTCCGTCTACAAAAGTGATAAAATTAGATGGTAAAAATGATAGTGAATGCAGAAGTGGAAGAATGTGTAAATACATGACTCAATATCGTCTTCGTAGGATTTTCGAGGGTCTCCAAGGTACCGTACAGAACCATATATAAATAAGAAACAACTGTTCATAAAGAAGTCTATTATACAAAAGCTCGTATTCGGAACTCTGATACATATTTTTTTAAGCCAATGTTTCTGAAATTGCAATAAAGAAATTTGCATTTTGTAAATTCCTCAAATATCGCAATGAAAATAAATGTACGTAACATTTTCTTAATGTACAGTATTTAATTGATCAATCTGTATGTAACAGGTATTTGGTTTTGGTTTTGCTTATATCTCATCTCATTTTGAATTCATGAACAAAATTGATAAAAAAAATGACAACGCGGGTACGTTAAGGCAGGCTTTTCTTTCATTTTTACCGTATTTTTTACCAAGCGCAGATAACTCTTTTTTCCTCATTATTATTCATGACGTCATCAAATATATATCGGCGTCGCAAGGTTACATTTGTTCGTGGCGCTTATTGAGGTGCCCAATGGTTTATAAAAGTATTGAAATATAATGCGTTTATATCATATTGACTGACATTTAACCGCATTTTCAAAGATTTACGTAAAGTTTATTACATTTAACCGTTTTTTTATCTCTGAATAGGCTTCGCCTATTTTGTTTTAACCGACCAATAAATTTCTCTCGTGGTCTTTAACATGCTTATAGTATGAATGAGTCGAGCACCTGTCTGATTTTTCAACAGAAAGGAATGTTCATGTATAAACGTGAGTGTTGCTGCAGTTTTGTAGTCTTTTTGGCAGACAAGTGACTGTGGATGTCTAGTATGATCATTTTCGATGTGTAAGTTGTTATTCAAGCCATAAATAATCATATTTATCAAGAATTAAGTCGCATAATGTCATATTTAACGTGCAATCACGTGTGATTTACCATGATGTCTCCAGATTAATCACAAGGCGACAAACTGTCCCCTAGATATGATTGATTCGAATTGCTTTAATTGAATAAGTAGTATTATTTAATAGTTATTATCATTGGTGTGATTCGAGGCTCTAAAGCTAGATTTTGCTTTTATAAAGAAGTGTTTTACAAATATAACCGTTTTAAAGAGTAAAATATCTAACCAAACTGTTGAAATGTCAAATGTTTTCATATGCTTCAAATGTGAAAAGGTATTTAAGGGTGATTACACGTAAAGACATCGTGAAATTGTCATATTGGTACATTCCTGTAGTAATCATTTGAAAAAAAATCGTAGAAATTAGAAAAAAATAATGTGGTGAGACGTAACAAAACACCATCTTTTTATTCAACTTACTCAACTAACAATATGTTCGCAAGTTAAAACGTGTTTCTAATCATTATAGTTGGTCTTCTTGAGTGTTAATTAATGAACATGATAAATGTGTATATGATTTACAGCTCTGAAACATGCTGTAATATTTCAACTTTTCAATGTTTACGATATAAACAAGGTAAATCTGTTTTTCCTGTGCTAACACGATGTACACAGTCAATTAACGATACACAATTAAGAGACTCTTCTGTCTGAACATTATAAAACGTGTGAAATACCTACAAAATTATAAACCTGTTAATCCTAAACGTTATAACAACTTACCTTTTGAATATGTTTAGACAGAGAGTTAAATTTCAATATGTGTTACTTAAAAAAAATCATCAAATTGTAAAAATGTGAGTTTAATAACATAATAGCCTTTCACAATTTTGATTATGTAATATATCTCCTTGCTCATTTTAAAGGACATTTACATTGCATACCTCATTTTGTTGCAAACTTCTATTAAAAATACAGACATCATCAATTTTGATATTCTCAGTATTCCATATAGACGAACAGATACCTTTTCACAGCATAAAAGAGGATGTCGGAGATTTGACAATTATTTTTCAGTCACAGAAAAAAATATTTTCAAAATTGGTTGTATATTTTTTTAATTGTTCCAAAATATACCAACTCTGTAAAATGTATATGCTGTTTTGAAGTAAATATGCACTCTGATTTGAATAAAATTAATATTGGAACCCATGTAATTTTTAGCCCAAGTATATGATTTCTCAAATTAATAATGTTTAAACCCCTTTGGAGTATTTTTGACGTAAAAGTTCCCGGTTTACCTTGTCAGCTTTGCCATTCCACACTACTGCATACATTTTACTATTAGGTTGACGTAGTAAATTGTCATCATGACTTGTAATGGATAGCAAAAAAAAAGAGGGACGAAAGATACCAAAGGGACAGTCAAACTCAGAAATCTAAAATAAACTGACAACGCCATGGCTAAAAATGAAAAAGACAAACAGACACACAATAGTACACATGGCACAACATAGAAAACCATACGACGTAAGGAACCTATCCGATATCATTTGTGAAACGGTTATTTCAAAACGGTCAACCAACTCGTGATGGCGTCCGTAAAATTTCGGAAGGGATGATTTCAACTTCACCATTTGGAACTCTTGGTTTAATAGCTTCCTTGTAAGCAGCAACCCTCTATCAAGAATATCATGATAGGAAATGCAAGCACGGGAATATCGTATCAATTGGGAGATATATACTCTGTATGCAGGTGCTGCTGGAATGTTGCTACTTAGAAATGGGAAGTTCACAATTGGAAAGCTGAAATCATCTCTTTTGTCGTAAAGTTTTGTTTACCACCGACCCTCATTGTCAATTTCTAGATGTAAGTCAAGATTTGAGGCTGACTTATCTGTATCTGTACTATCTGTTATCTCTAGTTAGATAAGATAGATCCATATAGTCACCAAATTTTGATTTATTTAGTGAATGAACATCATCTATATAGCGGAAAGTATCAACATATGATGCAATTTTGACATTATTAAAGACTTTATAAAAATGATATGACTAAATGAGATAAGCAACTGCTTTGACCATATTTTGTATAATATTAATTGGATACGAGAATTAAGGTTAAACGTTTTATCCAAATCAAGAAAAAAAAGAAATACCAAATAATGTCAACCCCATCATGTCCATTGTAATCTCCACTTTACACACATTTCATCTTGACTATGTTCTGTAATTCTTATCCATTTCAAATTTGTTGTATCCAAGCTAGTTCTGGGTCCTCATATTTCGGACATATATAAAACTATACAATACGGAGAGAAACACTATTTCGTATTATGGTGGATAATCTATAAAACTATGGTTGCATTCTGATAAGCTGTGTTAAAGGAGTAACCGAGTAACAAAGGTGGTCATGGATGACTGAGCAAGACGGATAAGTGATTTCTTAGTGTTGCTACTGATTTAGAATGTCAGTCGACACTTTAGGTAGGTAACGAAAAGACATACCGTTGTAAGGCTATAATGGGGAGAATTTAACCTCTACCGCTGTTTTAAACAAATTAAGAATCTTAAGAAAAATGTACTGAGTTCTCATGTTTGAAATCTTAATTCTAATTCTTAAACGAGTATTTAGAGAAACTAAATGGAAATAATATCATAACCAAAGCTAGTTATTATTTATAGAAACTTTTTGGAATCACTTATTTTATTCTTAAATTAACAAGAGTGCGCACACTGAAATGTCGCCTTCTTTGCTTATCATTGATATTATGGTGATAGTCCAAAGTATAAAGCTTTATTACAATTGTCAAATAAACTTAACATGAACAAAGATAGATAAACACAGACCAATGAACCATGAAAATGAGGTCAAGGTCAGATGAACCATGCCAGTCAGACATGTACAGCTAACAATGCTTTCATACAACAAATATAGTTGACCTATTACTTATAGTTTAAGAAAAATAGACCTACACACAAAAACTTAACACTGTGCAATGAACCGTGAAATTGAGGTCATGGTAAAAAAAAACCTGCGGGACTGACATATAGATCATAAAATATTTCCATACACCAAATATAGTTGACCTTTGGCATCTAATATTAGATTAAAAGACCAAAACTCAAAAACTTAACCTTGACCACTGAACCATGAAAATGAGGTCAAGGTCAGATGACATCTACCTGCTAGACATGTACACCTAACAATCATTCCATGCAATTAATATAGTAGACCATTTGCATAAAGTATGAGAAAAACAGACCAAAACACAAAAACTTAACTATAACCACTGAACCATGAAAATGAGGTCAAGGTCAGATGACACCTGCCAGTTGGACATGTACACCTCGTAGTTCTTCCATACACCGAATATACTAGACCTGTTGGTTATAGTATCTGAGATATGGACTTGAGCACCAAAACTTAAACTTGTTCACTTATCCATGAAATGAGGTCGAGGTCAAATGAAAACTGTCTGACGGGCATGATGACCTTGCCTCCGATTCACTATCCCCATGTCGAGCTTTCTGCAACAAAAGTTGCAGGCTCGACAAAAATTAGAAGCATATCTCTTGTCAGATATAAAATCTAGAAAATTAAAAGTTCCCAATTCCATTTTGATGATGATCTGATCCTTTAAATATTTTGAAGAAAAATCAAATATATAACGTTTCGTCATAACGATCCATAAAGAAACAAGAAACAAGAAATCCGAAACCATTACAAGCTTCAAAAGATATTTGCCGAAAGCAGTTAAATTTTTTTTCAGCAGAAAAAAAACAACAACAAAATTCACACATCTACACAACTTTAATAAAATATTCAATGCTCATGCAGTAATGTCTCTTTAACCTATTCATGAAAATTGTATTGATAATGAAATCAAATATTACACATGATAACAGAGACATATAATCATATGTCTTTGTGGTTTCATCTTCCATCATTAAGAATAAAGCAATTGTGTTCAAAAAACTTTTCATTATCTTATAAAACAAATAAAATCAACATTTCAAAGTTTGCTTTACTTTAGAAATTGTCTTGTATTTAATTCATTTTCATAATTTGTCTAAATTTAACTAACTATTCTTTTTTTCTGTATACACTTTGACAAGAAACTTCAAAGAGTATGATATTTATTGTCCATTTAAATCTTTGTATATAGTAAACAGACTGTTACTTCACCTACCCATTGAATGTATATGTCAATCTTAATTAAAAATGTCTGAGAAAACAATCAAAAAAGTTTGCAAGCAAGGCATTTAAACTTTTGATCAACATGCTAGCTTACACATATTACGATTTCATTTTATATTTCAACATATTCGTCCATCAACATGTTGTTTTGTACGAAAGGTCATGGAATTATACCAGTGTCGATATGGTTCTTTTAAGGACCTTGTGGAGGAATTGCAAACAACATGCCACTATGATGGTTTATTTAATTAGTTGTTCACTATGTTGTACGGCGAACTATAAGGGTCTGCAACAAATATTTTATATTTATCACTTTTATGATTCGTTTCATTTGTATTTTTTGGTTGTTGTTTTTTTTTTTTGTTCTTTTTGCTATGTTTTCCCTTAAGGCCCGTCACTTTTTTTCTGTACTTAGATATCACTATTTTTCTGTAACATATCTATAAAATAAATTTCTGCAACCATCATCTTCGCTTGGCAAGGGTTACGAACCACTCCCCTCCTCGCCACCCTTGGCAGATTAAGCCAACATGTGTCATAACAATGTTGCGCAATCTATCGGTTCATTAAAGTCCCGCCCATAACGAATACATTACTCTTGGCAATTGGTAGCACTTGAACTCTCTTGAAAGTGGAGGTGAACACACGGTAAGTGTCTAGAGTCTACAAACTTGGTGAAGCAGGAAAAAAAAATATACATTGACATTCTAGCATTAGTGCAAGAAACATACACATGGACTACTATCATTTAATCACGAACATTCAAATATCGTCCTATGTTTTGGGGGATAAAGACTTGTTGCACAATCAGAGCGTGGTAATTGTTTATCGACATTTTCTACATTACTCATGAACATGTTATAAGCGTTTTTTGGTTTGATGCAGCCAGTTACAACTGTGACCAATAGAAACCATTACCTTGTTTCTCCGCAATTCTATCTCAATCCGCCAAGGGTGGAAAGGAGGGGAGTGGACCGTAACCCTTGGCTCGCGACATCCGACATGTGATTAAATATGCTCAATTCAACTTTAACTAACTTAGATCTTGATTTATTCCGATTTAAAATTCATCATGTACAATTGAAACTTGTTAATAATTAAGTTCTGATTATTTGCAGGTCTTTGAGGACTCGAAGAACTTGTTAATTAAGTTTCTTCGTAATCAGTCTAGGAGAATTATCTTCTGTTATATTTTGATAAACTCAATTAAAACTTATCAGTTACGAATAGAATAAATATTGTTTTTAAAGTATATCTATTTTCAAGACAAATGACTGAATTTCAGTAAATCATATGCTGTAAAGTAAAACAAAAAAGTTGATGAACAGTCTTCTTTAGGCTGGCGACCAATGATTAATATGTAGATGATGTAGATGAAAACACTTACTCACAAACAATAAACACAATATTTAAGAATTTTTAGTTTTCAGTTTTATTTTACGTGACGAAAGCCATTTTTTGAAATTATGTATATAGAGATTTGCTAAAGTGCTTCGTTCAGTTATATGCCTTTGTTGTTGCCCTGTTTAAACCAACCTGAAACAAAAAGCGTACACATGTTTTTTTTCATTCTGCGTTGACACATTGTAGTTATATTTACATAGATTGGGTTCTGTGATATCGTATCAAAAATAGACAACAAAGAGAACTAGTTGAACAAATGTTTGAATTCCGTAGCCCAGCAACTGAACAAGTGATTAACATTCCTACGAAGTGCAGCCAAATACTATTTTAGACTATTGACACATAGGTTACTAACTCTGTCTTAAGAGAAATGAATAATCATTGCTGTATACAATACAAACATGTTGGGAATACAAAACCTAGACATATATTTTTCATATGCAATATTCTCAATCAGTGTTGAAAAACGAAAAAACTTGAAAAACATCTTTGAATCACTCGTTTAAATCTACAGTGTTCACAAAATCAGTCAATTCATAAAAAAAACAATACATGTCCTACTTTACGTTAATGTTAACATCATAAATTAAAAAACCTTATTGGGCGCGCTCACATACTCCACGTACCCACATTGTCATTTGAGAAATAAAATATGTGTAAGAAAAAAAATTGTATAAGAAAAACAAATGAATCATAATTTTTTGTCAATATACACATCTACATTATTTACAAAGTTTCATGAAATTCTGTTGTGTGGTTTCAGGGGAATTGTGATGAGAAACTGTTGCAGTAGTACATTGAAACAAATAAGTTGAAAGGGGCGCAACTCCTAGAAAAAAAATCGAATCGTAACTCCTCTCGATATGCACATCTACATAGTATGTCCTATTATCTAAAAAAGTTTCATGAAATTATGTTGTGTGGTATCAGGAGAGTTGCGATGACAAACTGTTGCAGTAGTACATTGAAGCAAATAAGTTGAAAGGGGCGCAACTCCTAGAAAAAAAATCGAATCGTAACTCCTGTCGATATGCACATCTACATAGTATGTCCTTATTATCTAAAAAGGTTTCAAGACATTCTGTTGCGTGGTATCAGAGTAGTTGGGATGACATCTGTTGCAGTAGTACATTGAAGCAAATAAGGTCAAAGGAGCGGAACTTCTAGAAAAAAAATGATTCGTAATTTCCTGTCGATATGCACAACCACATAGTATGTCCTTATTTTCTAAAAAAGTTTCATGAAATTCTGTTGTGTGGTTTGGGAGAAGTTGCGATGACAAGAAACTGGAGGACGGACGGACGGACGGGTCAAAAACATAATATCCTCCGCAACTTCATTGCGTGGGATATAATAAAGAACACAAAATCATGTATTAATATCGAATACCAACTCCTAACCACAAATTCAATAAAACACAATATTCAGTAGACTCTTTTATAAAATGTCTAACTAAAAATACGTTTGCAGTAAAAACGACTTTTACATATTTTTATATTGAAGTACACATATATACATTGTACTCAAACAGTTAAGATACGTAAAACATACTAACTACTCCAAATGAATCAGCTTCGTCAAAAGCAATCATTTGTATTTCGTAATAACATCAATAATGCAGATGTGTACATATTCAGCTATTACTTGTGATCAATCAACAAATTAACTACATATTATCTTTAAACCGTGCAATAGCATTATGAGTTGAAGTGTACAAACCCAAACAACAAATACAATAAAGAATATACTATCCAAAAACGAGAATGTTTTCTTTTCAACAACATAATTGTCGAGTTGTGCGTGTGTAATTATATTTCAATCTTTTAGCAATGCATCACAGATTGTAATGTCTAATGTCTTAATATCAACGCTCGAACTTTTAAATGTCGGTTTTATTATACTTTATTATACTTACAGTTTTTCACAAATGTATCTGTAACCTTCCAAGCAATTATCATCATTCCATTCAAAATCTAGTTTTCTGTGTATAGTATTGCAATTCTCATTTCCATTTTGGTTATTCGGTTCTTTTACAAGTCGGGTATGCCATCCAGTCACATTAAAGTTACTTTGACTTGTCGCCCAGATCCAACTTCCTTCATGCTTACTATCTGTTCCGCCAAGCCAGAAAGCTATAAAGAAGTAAAAGGGTGGACCTTTAACAGCACAATGTCAGGATTTTATAAGACTTTGCAGACCAATAGCGTAAAACTTGGTAAAGTTAAGTTAAAAGATATATATTAAATCTTCCTGTTATAACTGCAGATTACAAAATTTTAAAGATGTGTATGATGTCAGTAACTTAACATGCGGATAGACGTTATTTGTTATATCTAGTTTTAACAGCAGTTAAAAGTAAACAAAAGTTGAAGCTTTTCTTTCGATTGTCTTGTGTTGTTTTTTTAATTAATCTGTTGTACACAAGAAGAAGGTATAACAAAAATTAAATGTTTTGTACATTGGATACAGCATATTGTTTGCCCTTGTAAAGCAGACTTAGATCCTGTTGACGATGCTTCCCTTACATCTAAATTTCTTTGAACTTTACAATTAAATAACAAGTTATCAAAACACCCCTTCTTTTATTGAATGTACCTACTTTCTGCATATTTAGATGCCTGTTTCCTTAAGAAATCTCTTTCCCCATATGACACTACTTCTACAAGCATACTATTTTTCGTTATGCATTTCTTCTGTAATGTAAATGAAATACTATCAATATAACTACATCAGTTGTAAAAGGTCTTCTGTCTTTTTTCTGTTTTAATTTTTTTTTACTTCTTCTTTATTCATTTTATCTAGTTCGAAAAAATGCAAAATGTTCAAGTTTGAACAATCAATCAATCCTTTAAAAACATTCAGCATAGCATACACGACCTTGTTTAAATGAACTTCTATGTCAAAAAAATGTTCTTGGTTAATTTTTGAAAACATGCTCACGTATATATGTCATGTCTATTATATATGTTGTGTACATTTTATTATTTTGTACAGGTTATTACTTGTACAAAACCTTTGTAAGAGTAATTACTTTTATGATGCCATCATACAAGTTATTACTTGTACAAATATAACTGTACTAGTAATTACTTGTACAATTTTTGTTTAGAAAATGATAATAACTTAAACAACACAAAATCATTGAGTTAAATTTGTTTCTTCTTTTGCTTAAAATGTTTTATACCAAAACTTCTTTCTTTGGGTTTGTAAGTCAGGATTTTCTTTGTCAATTGTTGGGATTTTTTTTTTTTGTTTCTTTTACTTATTTATTTGTTTGTTTATTTTTTCTTATCATTCAGCGTATGTTTTTTATAAAGCTATAGTGTGTTTTTTTTTTTCTTCATTTTCTTTAGTGTTATTTTTTTAGATGTTAGAAGATTACAGACAAATGACGGACGCAAAGTAACATCATACGCTAACATTACTTTTTTAGCAAATTAAGCAAATCAGCGTATTGCCACATACGCACTAATGGTGCAAAGTGACAAAGTCGTTAAAAGCAAAAAAAAATAACTTCTACCATTTATTTTCAAACATAAATCATGTTTAAAAGTAGCATATGTTTTATCATATATTGGAAACAAAAGTAAAGCCTGAAAGATCAAAAACCCTATTTGTTTGCACAAGACAAAGAAGCATGACATCTAGTTTCTGTGGGGTTCGTATTGCTTAGTCTTTAGTTTTCTATGTTGTGTCTTCTGAACTATGATCTGTCAGTTTGTCTTTTTATTTTTAGCCATTGCGTTGTCAGTTTATTTTCAATCAATGAGTTTGCCTCTCCCCCTGGAATCTTTCGTCACTCTTCTGGAATTACACAATAAGCCAGTTCAATCTTTTGCAATTACATTTGCCTGTCTTACAGCCACCCCGATAGCCGCAGTAAACATAACCTTGGTCACCACTTAAAAGAAGGCAATTGTACTGCTTTCATGACATTAACTTCAGTGTTCTCTGGTATGTTTAACATTGTCTCTGAATCTTTTCGATTTAATTTCGACTCATTTATCCAATCATGATTAATACAATTTATGTTCCTATTTTGTATCCATTTTCGGTAATGTTCAATACAACTCCTTTGATATTTCTACAGTCCATCGGACCTCGATCTACTCTTTGCACTGGTATTATACCGTTGTCTCAAATTTCTAAATCTTTTAATATTTTTTTGGAATTTGCTGTTCTAATCAAAGGGTAAAGTTTATCAACTGTACATTAATAGATAATTTCGTCTCCTTCGCAAATGTGTTTTCGCTATATTCAAAATATCAGACTGCCGTAAGCAATATCTTTGAAGTGCTGTCGTTTTGTAACTTAATTTGACTTCCTTTACATTACCCCTTTAACATTCTCTCTTGTATCTTACGCGTGTGAATACCGAATAATTAAAAGAATTTTGTAAAGTTCATTATGTCATCATGATATTTTTTTCTACACTGTTTTCTATATCTTTACACTTTAGTTTTGACTTTTTTGAAATTTTGATCATAAATTTGTTATACAAAATAGACAAACATGTTGAAAGTTAAAACTTTTATGTTTTAGTCATACATTATTTGTTTAAAGGAAAAAGATTTGTTGAGAACATCAAATAGGCCAAGGTAGAATAATAATTTGTACAAGTTATTATCTTTTTCTCAGTAAAAATTTTACTTGTAATTACTTGTACAATTGTATTTGTACAAGTAATAACTTGTATTATTGCTTCATACCAGTAATTACTTATATAAAATGTTTGTACAAGTTTAATGTGTACAAAATAATAACATGTACACGACATATACATAGTTTCTAGCTTTCTGTTTGGAAAAAAATCCTTACGGGATGGTATATTAAACGCTAAATCCTGTCATAACTCATATAAGTTTTATAATGAAGGTCAAATTAAAAAAATAAATTTCGAGCCCGATTGCTCCATTTTGCAAACCTATCGGATTTATTATTTTAAAATTTTTATGTAGGCCTACAGATGCAATACATATGAGTTATAAGCATCAATCAATTAAGGTGGTAGACCTTGGTTCTGGAAGATAATCAGTTATGTGTTTGTTAAAGTCAAGTTTCATCAATGTTTTTTAATCATTTACCTGTAACAGATTGGAAATAATCTATGTAACCTAGAAGCTTAGAATATATTTATGAAAATGGTTGACACAAACGTACTGATGATTTTAAGAGTTATTTCCCTTAACCTAGGTCTACCTCCTTAACAAGAGAAGATATGCATCAAACTATGAAACGCAATAATTTATCTTTTTTTGTTATATCATCAATAACTTACTGTAAATTAGACAATTACATATATCTTCTTTGTGAAGAGGCAAAACCTTTATTTAAGGTGATCCTTAACCCTACAGGGAGATAACTCTAAAAAATAAGCTAAACGTTTCAAATACGTTTTTTGGTTAAGGGAATATTAAGCTTCTCAATGATCAAACTAAGTGTTTGTCAAACTGCTATATAAATAGTGTAATTTTTCTGACAAAACGGTTGGTTCAAAATTTTTTAAATTTTTATATTTTTGTTAAAGGGTCAAAGTAAATAATTTGAAAAAATTTAATGAAATTAAACGAGCCAAATTAATTTTAGTGAAAGTGTTGGGTACCACCTTAAAGTTACAAGACAGCAATGGGATGATAAAGATACCATTATAGTCGCCGTCAGCTGAAATTCGTAGCGGTTATCGGTAAAAAAAAATTCTAAACTATCAATCGCGTTCACTTGAGATATAGTTTTTCACATTCCATTCATAAATCGCAAAAAAGAAAAACCACTACTGACCTACTTTTTAAGTGATCGCACTATGATAATCCTCACCTTCACATTTTCCAAGACGATTTTGAATGGTGGAATCCGCTATTGTTTTTACCGGAAGTGTTTCCGTGGAGTTCAATTTCATAAAATTTGCATAAAGCGCGGAAAACCTTATCCCATCAATGAAAAGAACATTTCAGGAAACTGCGTAAGTGACGAATGTCATATGTAAACAAATGATCCACTTAGAAACGAAGATGGCGGAATTACAATGGAAAACATTCTGGAAAATGTGGAGGTCAGAATTATTACAGTGTGATCACTTAAAAAGTAGGTCAGTAGTGTTTTTTTCTTTTTGCGATTTATGAATGGAATGTGAAAAAACTATATCTCGAGTGAACGCGATTCATAGTTTAGATTATTTTTACCGATAACCGCTACGAATTTCAGCTGACGACGACTATAGTCGAATGATTACCATAACAAAATGAGTCAATATAACTACAGGGAATGATAAGAAAGGAGTGCTTGCAATATTATTCTGTTTTACAACAACAGTGTTCCTATACTATACGTTATCACTAAACTATAATTCAAAATATTGCTTATATTGCTTATTAATATCCAATGTGAACTATTTGTCCGATGGCGCTATGAATTTAGAACAGAAGGGTGCACATCACCAATTCCACAGAAAAACCATATATTTCGGGTGTTGAAGATTTGTGATTAATGTTTACATTTCAGATTCAAAACGTGAATAACATATATTTCTTTATTAAGAAATTTGTAAATTTAAAAATTGAATATTGTGTTTTTGAAAAATTAAACAAAACGAATGCAAGTGATCATTGCAGTTATAGCACGAAGTGTTTTCAAGTAATTATTCGTAATTATAATTGTAATTATGAATGTTAACAAATGATCCACTTAGAAACGAAGATGGCGGAATTACAATGGAAAACATTCTGGGAAATGTGAAGGTCAGAATTATAACAGTTTGATCACTTAAAAAGTAGGTCAGTAGTGTTTTTTTCTTTTTGCGATTTATGAATGGAATGTGAAAAACTATATCTCGAGTGAACGCGATTGATAGTTTAGATTATTTTTACCGATAACCGCTACGAATGTCAGCTGACGGCGACTATAGTCGAATGATTACCATAACAAAATGAGTCAATATAACTACAGGGAATGATGGGAAAGGAGTGCTTGCAATATTATTTTGTTTTACAACAACAGTGTTCCTATACTATACGTTATCACTAAACTATAATTCAAAATATTGCTTAGAGTTTAAAATTAAGACAAATTAATAAAATTTAATGATCTAATAATTAAATTGATTTATTGCATTAAAATACATTTAGTTGTTTATTGTGTTTTAAATGTACGTCAGTCCATTATTTACGTTTTGCCATTTAAATTATAACAGACGTTTCAATATTCATCGGAAGATCCAATGAAACCTGAATATTCAAGGAATTTGCAGGAATAATAAAAAAGTGTCTATCGTCATGGCATTCCGTTCAATATGGAAAGTGCGTTAGATGTCATCATCAACATGATTCAACTGGCAGTGATTTATTCAAATTAGTTCATTAAGCTGTTATGGATCTGCCCAGCAACTAGAAATCATTATCCATTTACTGTTGGTTTCCCTTCAGTGACCAATTGTCATCAAGTTTTAACTTGTTGGCCAGTTTGTTGATGTTGGTTGTTTGTTGGTTTATATTGTTGAATATTGTTGAATAAATGCCATGACAAATAATTAGCCATATTTCAAATTTCAATTGTCTGTTTGTTGTTTATTTACTCTTGCGAAAGAATGAAACAAAACAATTCTGCTGTTTATATTCATTGGGCACATTGAATATGCAATAAACACATTTAAACCAGTTGTTGGCATGACGCGGGTTATGTTCTTTCATATATTTTATGATGGTAAAATACTAAACCCCTCACGGGAGGAATTGTGCCTGATATTCATATGATGAAGACATAATCTTTCAATTAGTTTAATTGAGGTCTGGAGCTGGCATGTCAGTTACTACTAGTAGTCTGTTGTTATTTATGTATTATTGTCATTTTGTTTATGTTCTATTGTTACCTCTCTTGACATCGTACTCAGACTTCACTTGAACTGAATTTTACTGTTTAGGAACCTCTGGCGTTTGTTAGTCTTGTATGATTTTTAATTTTAGTTTTTTGTGTATAATTTGGAGTTTAGTATGACGTCAATTATCACTGAACTAGTATATATATTTGTTTAGGGGCAAGCTGAAGGGCGCCTTCTGGTGCAGAAGTTTCTCGCTGCATTGAAGACCTATTGATAACCTTTTGCTGTTGTCTGTTCTATGGTCGGGTTGTTGTCTCTTTGACACATTCCCCATTTCCATTCTCAATTTTAAAAACTAGTTTCTCTTAACAAAAGGGATTCACAAGTTTTGCTGACTGTTGAAAACACAATGGACTATTATGTTTGATCTAGTATCACTGAAACAAAAATTAAAGTGTAAATTGTAGATAATTCTGATATGTTTAACACAGTGGAAATTTCTTGCTATTGTTATGCTGACATAAGGGAAATAAATCATGTTATATTTTGTTTTATCAATTTTAAAGACAGCATTAACGTACCTTGGCGCCATTCCAGTTTTCCGTTGTCTGACTAAAGAAGTAACAGCTGGATCCATATGATTTCCACCCTAATGGACAAACTACAATTCAAATAAAACGATAAATTTTGCCTGTGAATGATAATCAAATTCAAACATTCGCTGTATGAAGTTATTTTGCGTCTGATACAGACTGGAAACACACAAAAAAACAGAATAATTTGATAATATGGGAACGAAGTCCCCAATAACAGTAGAAAATTCAATAATAAAAAAAAAATAGGGAAAATTTTACCGATATTTTTCTTGTACTAATGAACTCAAAATCATTCAAATTTTTTTTATGACGTCATAACTTAAATAACGTCACAACTAAAATCCCTAACAACAGAACCAAAATCCGGGAAACGAAACGGTATTTCCATTCCTTTTTTTTTAACAAATATTAAAGTTACAAAAAAATAATTCATACAGATAATTGTCCCCATTTACAGGTAATGCCTGCCTCATATTATCAGAATAAGACGGTGTGCATGATTGGCAAATGTACAACTTTCCACTATATACTAAATGATGAAAAAGTGAGAAACGTCAACAATTATCAAAACCCATGCCACATAGTAAGCTATAAAAAGCTTTGAAATGACAAATGTTTACCAATTTAAACAAGGCCACTTTCATTTACAGATTAACTTTTTTTACTTGATAATTACATTGTACACTTTCTCTTGGTTCAAAATTAAATACGTATGTCGAATTCTACCAACAAAGACGTGTTGTGTCGATCAATGTCATCGAAATATAGAATGTAATTCAAAAACTACAAAATGCGTATATGTATTTAATAACTGCGTCATTTAAACAGTTTGATAAAAGAAAAGGTCTATTTCAAATCAAGTAAGTTTCGCAACTTGTTCATAATTCAACTAACCAGAAAAGGAATGAGGATCAGTATTTACGTACTGGTCCGAGACCACAATTGTCGTCCTTTGATTTTCGTTGTTCACAAATATAGTCCCTAGTGTTGACAGTGGGTTACTTCCCATTATTTTGTATACCTCTTCCAAATTTATTTCTCCATATTTAATGCCTCAAATTGCAAGAAGGGGGTTGAAATTACACTGTAAAAAAATTTTGGTTCAGAATTTTAAAGGAAAGTAGTGATTTGGTCAAGCTGAAAAAGGTTGAAAATAAGCACTTCGGAAGCTGTCAAACGATTTCAAGACGCCCTAAACATAAAGTTGTCCATATTTTGAGTTAGAGCCGATAAGTTTTCTATAATTTGGATATAATTTGTCCCAAAAGTAGTACAACACACTGTAAAAAATTCATTGAGAAAGCGCAATTAAAATTAAAAGAAATTCAGCCAATAAATATAATTATAATTACAATGTTAGTATTGTTTTTTTCCAAATTCAGTTAAGATAATTCAAAGAATACCACCACATAAGGACTCTGCCATAAGCGTAACTCTAGATCTTTTGTTGATATAATTGCAAGTATATCAAATTATTTTTCCAAATACATATGAGAAAAAGTCAACGGAGGATAAAATACCAAAGTTATGGTATACATTAGACAGCAACTAAACACTACGACAAAAAACTTAAATAACCAAAATTTCGTGAAGAAACATATAGTTCTAGAGAGATCACAAATGATCTGACATCGACATGTAATTACTATATGTGACAAAATACTCAAAAGATATGACAACTTTGGATAACCATTTTCGAGGTTTAAGACTTGGATGTACACAAACACATTCAGTTTATCTCGATCAGTTGACCAAGAAATGAACAGACTGAGAGTGAAATTTTCTAGTAAAAGCTGTTCAAAGTTTTATTTTTGGACCATCCTTATGTAAATCGTTTGAAACTCTCTATTCAGAAGATAACAGCTATATAATGAATATTATAAAGTTATCAAATTTCTTACATCTTGAGAGAGGCAGTAGACAGGGAAATACCCTCTCCACATACTTAATATTGATGTTGAATTAGTATACCTAAATCTTAAATCTACATCTCACATCCATGGTTTTCTCATACTTTGTACTGAGTATAATCTTCATTGATCATAGTCAAAGTTTAAACTTTTAGGACAAGACTTCTTATTAGATTAACAAGATATGTTAGATATAGATTTAACAAAGAAAATCAGGAATTTGTCACCAATACTTAAGACTTGGGATCATCGAAAAGATACAGTACTCGGTACATTTACTGTTACCTCGATTGTTGTGGAATTCAAATGTATTTCTAGAAAGTTGATAAAGTTTACGGATCAACAAAATACAATCATTTCTTCAAAAATTATTGTAATACGATTTCATCCAAAAGATTAAGCGTAAACATATGAAAAATAAATGACACACTTTATAATATTCAGGTTTGTTAAAAAAAAGCCTCTTTTAAAAATGTTGTTTTTTACAGGAATTTCAATTAGAATTACAAAAAGAATGCTAAGTATCTGGTTTAAGTACCTGGTAATGTATTTTGTCTAAACTTAGATCAGGGACAAAGTCATCATTCTAATATGATAGTCTTGGGGTAACATAATGATTAATAATTCAATCTTATAGTTTAACCCACAACAACATGACAAGTTACTAGCTAGAAATTTGTTGATGTATACTCTTTATTGCATGATCAACCTTAATATTTACCTAGACACAGATTTTCGTTACAATTTTTTGATTGCACAGAACTTCCTTTACAAGCAAAGCCACCTGCAGATGGAGATGGATTGGTGCATGTTCTACTTCTTGTTTGCGTTCCTCTACCACAAGTCTTGGTACATCTTGTCCAATCACCATATTGGGACCAGGCACCATTTACTGTAAAATTATTCATAAAGTATGCACATGTTCTAGAGTGACAAGTTTGTATGCTTAACATATATTTTTTTTGTTTTATAGAGTATAGAAGAATACAGATTCCACCATGCACTGCTTTAAGTGTGTTTCATTATATGTCTACTAGTAACCATTAAATTTAAATATCTAAAGCGCGAGGCTTGCAGAGCTTTTTAAATGTATACATACAATTATTTCCAAAATAACCTTAATACTGACCTGGACAAGGCTTTTCGTTACATACATCTTTTTGTGTAGCACTTCCTTTACAAGCTGAACCCCCTTCAGATGGCGAAGGATTGGTGCATGTTCTACTCCTGGTTTTTATTCCTGTACCACATGACTTGGTACAGCTTGTCCACGCACAATATTCGGACCAGCCACCATTTACTGTAAAATTATATCATAAAAGTATCAAATATAATTTAAGAGGGAGTAACAATTTTCCATGATAATCGTAAAGATTGTTGATTTATTTCAAACTTTGTACAATATTTTTCATCTAATCACCTGATTGAGTCTTTCAATTTATACATTAATTAATTCTAATAATAGTTTAACAACAAAATAAATTTTACTAAAAAGATAAAGATTTCAACACACATTTTTATAATATTAAATAGCAAATTGGATTAAATTTTCAAGTTTCAATATTTCATGTTATTAATTTACTTATAAATCATAGAAGATATTTTTTATACAGATTCCACTACTGCATCTAGTGTGATACCACATTTAACATTCGAGACAGCAGCGTCCTTTTTAAGATTTCAGAAAGTTGTGTTGTTTCAATACTACCTCATCAGTCATGGTCGGTGTTTTTCAAGACTAATCACTAAAGGAAATTTATCAGAAACAGAAAAAATGTAACATTATAATAATGATTACAATTTAAACTTCTGATTTTGTTCAAAAAAAAATTTCATTAGATTTAATCCGAACTATTAAGCGTAAGAATATAAAAATATATTGAACATTTTATAAATTTTAAGGTTTTTTTTTAAAAAAAGTCTCTTTCAAAAATATTTTATTTTTTTTACAGGAATTTCAATTGGAATTACAAAAAGAATGTTAAGTGTCTGTCAATGTAATTTAAAAAGTTTGAACGTGGATCATGGAACTATTTATCAACCTGTATCGGACCTCGTACAGATGTTCATGCAAATTTGAGAAACTCTGGTTTAAGTACCTGGTAACGTATTTTGTCTAAACTCAGATCAGGGACAAAGTCATCATTCCAATATGACAGTCTTGGTATAACATAATGACTAATTATTCAATCTAATAGTTTAACCCACAACAACATGACAAGTTACTAGCTAGAAATTTGTTGATGTATGCTCTTTATTCCATGTTCAATCTTCATATATACTTACCTGGACACAGATTTTCGTTACAATTTTTTGATTGCACAGAACTTCCTTTACAAGCAGAGCCACCTGCAGATGGAGCGGGATTAGTGCATGTTCTACTTCTTGTTTGTGTCCCTTTTCCACAAGTCTTGGTACATCTTGTCCAATCACCATATTGGGACCAGCCACCATTTACTGTAAAAAAAATCAAAACGTATGCACATGTTCTAGAGTAACAAGTTTCTATGCTTCATATATTTATTTTGTTTTATAGAGTACATTGGAGTAAAAAAGAATAAAATTGAGAAAGGAAATGGGGAATGTGTCAAAGCGACAACAACCCGACCATAGAGCAGACAACAGCCGAAGGTCACCAATATGTCTTCAATGTAGCGAGAAACTCCCGCACCCGTAGGTGTCCTTCAGCTGGCCCCTTGAAAAAATGTATACTAGTACAGTGATAATGGACGTCATACTAAACTCCGAATCGCAGAAGAAATATAGATAATTATATTCAATTTTTATACTGGGCAATTGTATGATAATGTGCCGTAGCCATTAGAAGAGATTAAGATGCATTGAAGTTTAGTTCGGTGTCCGACAAAACTCGGTGTTGAAAGCAATACTTTGACCTATAATGATTTACTTTTACAATGTGTGACTTAGATGGGGAGTTGTCTCACTAGAACACATACCACATCTTCTTATATCTATCGGAGTATTTAGATTTAATCTTTTGATATTCAGGAGGGATATGGATGTATAGTTGGGTGTGTGGTTCGTGTTTCGTGGCTGTTCCAAAGAGATAAATACTCGATTAATAATTTATCATCATACTAGCAAATAAAACTATAACAATAACGTTATTAATGGTGTACATGTACATGTACGTTATTGCATCATGATTCTTAAAATGTAAAGCTATCTACTTAATTGTCCATATTATAGCTTCGGAAGTATACCTTCTTTCTGTAGACATGTCAGTTCTAAACGTGCAATTGCCTTGCTCAGCTTTTTAATATATTCCTTCATGCCTAAAAAAATAAATAGTAGATAGTAATATAACTAATATAAAATAAGTAATGAATAAACTATGTTTGCCAGGAAACGATCATAACCTGTTTCAGATATTTTTTTATATTGTTTACCTGGATAAAATGAACGAGAATGACATCAACATATAATTCATATTAATTATAGGTTAACGCTTTAAGATTCAGGTACTGCAAATCCTAGTTAAAAATAAAAGAAACAAACCGAGTCAACGCTGTCAAAATTCAATTGAATAAAACATTGGAACAAAAGATAAAACTAAGGCCTACTTGATTTTATAGGAAAGATAGTTAATTGATTGTCAGAAAAATGCATTCAAATCTTTTTTCCCTTGTACACGTATATCCATAAATTTGAACTGCCACTGGAAAATGAGGGTATATTGGATAGGGACAGAAATTTTGCTTTGCAACAGTCCAGGCGTTTTTAAGCTCAGGATTTCGTAATTACCCTTTCGGGATCCGGTAATTCTGTTTTTCTGATTTCGTGATGTCTTCCCTTTATCCAACATTTTAAAATAAGGTTTTATAATTTAGCCAACTTTTTATTTTTGTTAATTATTGGGTTGTTTGTTTGGAATAATACATGAGGTGTCTTTCTAAAATTTGACAGTAAATTTGTTCCTGTATGTTTTTATATTATTTAAAAATATATATAAAAAGGGCGATAGTAAACTTGTAACATTTTATTTCAAATAAAATTTAATATATTTTGAATAATAAATAAATGACAGACAATTAAAATATTTCAACAATCTGTAGAATTTTACAAAAGTAAATCTTCACAATACATTAAAAACTTTTAAAAACTCAGAACTTCAGAACTCACGTGTTGTGAAACAATACGAACATATTCACGTAATGACGGATATAGTTGGATATGTTCGTATTGTAAGGGAGCCATTACATAGTTGGAACTTTCATTGTAGCTGGTTCAGCTCGTAAAGAGGTAGATTAAAGATTATGTTTTTGTTACTGATGTCATTTTCCGAAAATGTCGTCAGTTGGAATGTCTGTGAATTCGTGATTCCCTTTTGAAGAACCTCGATATAAATTTTACGACAAACACTAATGATATTGTAAATACATATGATAATTAAACATGGAACTTATCCAACTGACCAATAAGAACATGTAAGGGTTAATACTTAGTATTTTTTTTCTATTTAAACAAAACATAATTTAATAAAAAAGAAAAAATGACAAAGATAATGTTACCTTGAAATTCCTGTAAAATGTCATCTACATTTCTTGTGTCTCGATATCTTCTGAAATCTGAAATTATAATACACCATCATAGAATATGTCAAAACTTTAATTTCATAAATTTCAACACACATTTTAACAAAATAACAAAACAAAGTACTAAAACGTGTAGAAATGACAAGAAGAAAATATGTTTAATAAACAAACTGTAATCATTATTTTTTTATTTATTTTGTGTTCTTGGGAAGAGAAATATTTTATTGTTTGCAATATGCTTCAATTTTCAGATATCTTCTCTTCGAAATTCCTCTTGTCCAATGGTTTCGTTTGCCTGTAATGCAGAAAAAAACCTTCTGCATCTTCGATTGTATTACAGAACTTACACTATACATTCATATTTTCTCTAAATTTTTAGGTGTCTCTCTTTTCAATCAAACAGTTATCTATTGTTTTTGAAATTATGGCTGTTTTCATTTTTTTTTCTTCAGATTTATGTATGAAAGAAGTCTTCTTTGTTGATTTATCTTTCTAAAGGTCTCTTTTTTAAAATAAGATATATATTTTTTTTCATATGAATTATTGGATGTTAATTTCATTTCAGCCGTCCTAATCATTAATGAAATATTGGCCACTGGAAATAAAGCAATTTTTTTTTTATTTTACTTTAATTCAAAAAAGAAGATGTGGTATTATTGCCAATGAAACAACTCTCCATGTGACACAGAAATTAACAACTAATATATTTACACCAGTTAATTACTTGGGGCAGATTTTTAAAGAAATATTACAGTATATATGCAATCGATGCTTTTTATAAAGTAATGAAAAAGAAATTATTCAATCGCATTGCAAACATTTGTAAGGTTTTTTATTTCCGTAGTTTCGTATTGCCAATGACTTATTTCTTAGTACTTATAACATGTCCTTAGCAGGGTATGCATATCCTTCTGGAGTACCTGATACACTCCCCCTCGACATTTGTTTGTGGGGTTCGTGTCTTACGTCATCTTTGTTGTGATTTGTAGATTATTGCTTGAATTTTGACCGTTTTTCGTTTGCATTATGTGTTTGAAACATTCGCAATGAGACTTTAACTTATGATATTGACTCTATTAGCAATGTTGTGTTCACTATATACGATCTTATTTGTTTAACATGATTTAAACATTACATGGTGTTATTAATGTGCCTTACCGGTTATGTCTTTTGTTTCCAAAGAAATAGTTACGGTGAACAAAATTGCAAACACCAAAAGCCACTGTGACATATTGATACCAGGGTGTTCAATAACAAACAAGAAACTTGTTTTCACTAAAACATAATTCGATATAAAATAATTCAGTTGCATGTATATGAAAAGTTTCGTTATGGTTAATACATCATAATCAAATCAAATCAAATAGTTTTATTGGTGTTAAATCCAAATATTGGATTGTTACCAATCATTACAAACATACAATATTGAAATTTAAACAACATTCATAATCTGTAAGACTATATATTAAGATGTTTTGCAGGAGGTGATACTTTTGCAAATTTGAAAATGCAACAGTACATAAATTCATAATGCAATTGTTATAAAATATATCATAACAAATCATATAAAAAAAATATAAAATAGTCATAACTTTGTTACATCCCTCAAAGAGTTCTTGCAAAGGTTCTTTAACGCGAGGAGACTGACACCTTTCGGAGATAACGTTCCCATTCCGACCGGTCGTAGACTAGGTTCAAGCTATGTATACTCACCGTGTTCTATACATATTGATATATAAAATATGTAATACATATGATATCGCTTGATATCACCTCGAGTTATTATACTCCGCTTTAAAACAATGGGGGTATACAGTTTTACCTCTGTCTGTCCGTCCGTCCAATGAATATTTTTCGTCGCATCTTTCTCAGGAACAAGGATTTCTGAAATTTTGATTTAGGGTTTATATGAGTCAGCTACATCTATACCTTGGATACGTTTTCAGTTTCATCCCTCAACAACTTCGTGCTGACCTTATACTTTTGGGGGAGGTATCCTTATTGAGCAGCCTATAGCTCACAGATTCACTTGTTTAGTTTTAACATAATAATTAACGAGCCTCACTCGTCGAACTTTAACATCAGACATTTTAAGACTATGTGTACCCTTCAGATTTTAATCAAATTTGACAAAAAGAAGATTGCCCGGTGAATAGTGTGAGTGTTTTTTGTTTTTTATTGAAAAACAATCATATATGTCCGTTGCCACGGACGAAACATCTTAAACTTTGAAATTTACTAACGATTAGCCAAATGGAAAATTCGTACTTCAATATCGTAGCAGCTACGTAGCGGCTACGTAGCTGCTTACAACAGCTAGTCTATAGCTACACGTTCAATAGATAAAATCAACTTAGAACTACGTAGCTACTACGATATTGAACTCAACCCTGCAGTTTTCACAATTCTCCCTGGTTGCGTTCAATGTCGTAGCGGCTACGTAGCGCTACATCTACCTAGAAATTGGCTATTGAACGTATAGCTAGCCTAGCCGCCAAATAGATCTCAGGGTTGTGTTCAATATTGTAGCGGCTACGTAGTGATACGTAGATTTTGATTATTGAACGTTTAGCTATAGACTAGTTGTTACATAGATATTGATAGCAGCTACGTAGCCGCTACGTAGCAGCTACGATATTGAACTTAACACTGGCCCAGCACAATCATATTATTTAGCGAATACAAAATGGCGTCCGTAAGGTGATTACTGATGCCGCCATTTTGCTACCTACATAGCATATCGTTCAACGTAGATAGATAACTAAGACAAAGTGGCTGTGCTAGCTGCAACGATATTGAACACAACCCAGGAATATTTTACTAGTGATGAGAAATATTTTTCTCTCATCGATCAAGAAATGTGATCGCCTGGGTTGAGATCAATATCGTAACAGAGCCGCTACGTATAGGGGATATCAATATCTATGGAGCAGGGTTGAGTTCAATATCGTGACAGCTACGTACGCAGCTGGGTTGAGTTCAATATTGTAGAAGCTACGTAGCTCCTATCAAAATATATTTAACAACTAGTCTATAGCTACACGTTCAATAGTCAAAATCTACGTAGCACTACGTAGCTGCTACGATATTGAACTAAACCCTGCTATCAATATCTATGTAGCAGCTAGTCTATAGCTACACGTTCAACAGTCAAAGTCTGCGTAGCACTACGTAGCAGCTACGATATTGAACGCGGCTCAGGTGAAACCATATTTTTATACCCCACCTGATAAACTGTTTATCCTATGTCAGATTTAAGCCAAAAACTGCATTATACCCCTATAATCTAATTTTTACACATGTCGGCCATCTTGGTTGGCAGGCGTGGTCATCAAATACATTTTTAAAACAAAATACACTAATGATGATTGTGGTCAAGTTTAGTTAAATTTGGCTTAGTAGTTTAAGAGAAGTTTTTTGTAAAAGTTAACGACGACGCCGGACGCCAAGTGATGAGAAAAGTTCAATTGGCCCTGTGGATCAAGTGAGCTAAAAAAATAAGAAGGACATAAAAATACAGTCAAATACTTCTAAGCTCAACTGTTCCGGAGGGAGTTGAACACTTTTTTCTCTCCATTATATCAAAATTTATAAAGGGACTTTATAAAAGTTTATTATAAATCATGTCAGTACCGACTTACCGACTACTAAGCTGATGATACCCTCGGAGTCTGATAATAAACGAAGAGAGATACAGGTACACCAGTCTTATGTCGTAAAAAGGAAAAGCAACTGGTTTGACAAATTCAACAGTTGAGCTTTATAACCATAAGGAACATAAGAAATAATTCGATACATTGTTTTCCCAATAAGTAAATTAAAGATTATTTTCATTTATTATTTTTTATATTCTTTCAGAGTTTCAGTCAATTTCACAAAATGTTTTACCTTAATTACGTTTTCAATTTTTTTCATATCTATTTTGACAAACGCTATGAAAAATTAAGTATAAAACATATTTCTATATTTTTACCTTAAATCGACTCCACAAGCTTCGATAAAATGAGAACAATCAACGTAGATATGTCAGTTTCATTCAGTAAACATTACATATTAAAAGTCATCTTTCCTCAGGAAACAGATGTTTTTCAGTCCAGATATAGGGTTTCCTTATGTATCCGGTTTGAATTAGGTCGGAAACAACCTAATTTTTAGACTTGCTACATTTGTTTTGTACTTTGTCAATCTTCTTGAAGATTTCTTATCCAGTCTTCTTCTGTTTTCTGTATGGGTTCAATTTAGAAAAAAAGTCGTCAAGCAAGTTCAAATGTTATCAAATAGGCACAAAAGCAAGTTGGAGGACATTTTGCATTACACATTAGTTTCAACAATATCTTATTCAAATAAATCAAAACATAGTATACAATTGTTATACATAAAATAAACAGGATTCAGAAACAAGAAAACATTCATTTATTTTATTAAGGTGGTACATAACACTACAGGGAGATAACTTTATAAAATCAGCTAAGCGTTTTAATTACATTGTGTTGTAAAGGGAATAATATGAGGCAGGCATTACCTGTGTATGGGAACGAAGTCTGTATGAATTATTTTTTTGTAACTTAAATATTTAAAAAAAAAAGAAACGGAAATACCGGAACGTTTTCGATTTTGGTTTTGTTGTAAGGGATTTTAGTTGTGACGTTATTTAAGTAATGACGTCATATGCAATGTAAACAAAGAAACGCTATCGTCAGGTAACGTTTTTTCATATCAAGGAATTATTAAAAATGAAATTGATATTGCGTTCCTTCTTATTTTATACTAGATTGATAAATATATATTTTACTCAAAGTTTCATACAAACGAGACCGAAAAAGGGAAGTACATTGTAGATTTCTGCGCAGATGCGTGAATTCAAAAAATGACATAGAAAAAATTAAACGATTTTGAGTTCATTAGTACAATGAAAATTTCGGGAATTTTTTTTTTTATTGATTTTTCTACTGTTATTGGGGACTTAATAGAAAAATATGTTGTTCATAAGTCAACCAATATTTTTTTCAATGAATTAAATATGAGGCAGGCATTACCTGTGAATGGGGATGAAGTCTGTACTATTTTTTTTTCAAATCAAACATGTTGATAAAAGAAACGGAAATACCGTAACGTTTCCGATATTGGTTCTGTTGTTAGGGATTGAGTTGTGACGTTATTTAAGTTATGACGTAGTATTAAATGTAAACAAATAAACGCTGTTATCAGGTAACACAAGAGTGCACACACTGAAATGTCTCGCCTTCTTTACTAATCATTGATATTATGTTGATAGTCCTAAGTATAAAGCTTTATTACAACTGTCACATAAACTTAACATTAACCAAGATAGCTCAACAAAGACCAATGAACCATAAAAATGAGGTCAAGGTCAGATGAACCATGCCAGGCAGACATGTACAGCTAACAAAGCTTCCATACAACAAATATAGTTGACCTACTACTTATGGTTTAAGAAAAATGGACCAAAACACAAAAACTCAACACTGTGCAATGAACCATGCAATTGAGGTCATGGTCAAATAAAACCTGCGGGACTGACATATAGATCATTATATATTTCCATACACCAAATATAGTTGACCTTTGGCATATAATATTAGATAAAAGACCAAAACTTAAAATCTTAACTTTGACCACTGAACCATGCAAATGAGGTCAAGGTCAGATGACATCTGCCCGCTAGACATGTACACCTTACAATCATTCCATACAACAAATATAGTAGACCTATTGCACAAAGTATGAGAAAAACAGACCAAAACACAAAAACTTAACTATAACCACTGAACCATGAAAATGAGGTCAAGGTCAGATGACACCTGCCAGTTGGACATGTACACCTTCCAGCCATTCCATACACCAAATATACTAGCCCTATTGCTCATAGTATCTGAGATATGGACTTGACCACCAAAACTTAACCTTGTTCACTTCTCCATGAAATGAGGTCGAGGTCAAGTGAAAACTGTCTGACGGGCATGAGGACCTTGCAAGGTAGGCACATACCAAATATAGTTATCCTATTACTTATATTAAGAGAGAATTCAACATTACAAAAATTCTGAACTTTTTTTTCAAGTGGTCACTGAACCATAAAAATGAGGTCAAGGACATCGGACATGTGACTGACGGAAACTTCGTAACATGAGGCATCTATATACAAAGTATGAGGCATCCAGGTCTTTCACCTTCTAAAAAATAAACCTTTTAAGAAGTTAGCTAACGCCGCCTCCGTAGCCGCCGCCGCCGCCGCCGGATCACTATCCCTATGTCGAGCTTTCTGCAACAAAAGTTGCAGGCTCGACAAAAATGATTGGGTGTTGAATTCCTTCCTATAATTGTTGATAAGTTGATAAATATACATTTTATTCAAATTCTCATGCAAACAAGACCGGACATGCAAACAAGACCGGAACAGGAAGTAGATCAGAAAAAAAAGTTAACGATTTTGAGTTCATTAGTAGAATGAAAAATTCGGGAAATTTTCCCGATTTTTTTTTTTATTATTGATTTTTCTACCATAATTGGGGACTTCGTCCCCATATTAGTGAAGATAACGTTCTTGATCCTTGTTGAGATAAACGCTTTTGAGTTTGCAAAAAAAAATGCATCATAGTTGAGCAACACACCGAGGTATACATAGGAGTGCACAATTTCTGATTCTCTGTCGTTGAAATAAAAGCGGTTTACCAGCATTTCTCCATCCATTTCGAAAAACAAAAAACTTTTGTCTTTCTCCGTGTATACTTCTTTATGTTCTATTTATTAAAATATAAAAGTAATTTATCCAGTAACTGCTGCAACACATTCGACGATTTTCCAAAAAGTACTGTATCATCAGCAAATAAGATCAAATATACATTACAAATCAATTTTTAAAAAGACACAATGTCATTATCAACGGAATGCAAGCACGGGAATATCGTATCAATTGGGATATATATACCCCGTATGCAGGTTCTGCTGGAATGTTGCTACTTAGAAATGGGAAGTTCACAATTGGAAAGCTAAAATCATCTCTTTTGTCGTAAAGTTTTGTTTTCAACCGACCTTCATTGTCAAATTCTAGATGTAAGTCAAGATATGAGGCTGACTTAACTGTATCTGTAGTATCCTTTATCTCTAGTTCGATGGGATAGATGCGTTCCACATAGGCACCACATTTTGAATTATTTAGTATTTAACATATGATGAAATTTTGACATTATTAAAGACTTTATAAAAAATATATGACGAAATGAGATAAGCAACTGCTTTGACCATATTTTGTATAATATTAATTGGATTCGAGAAGCATAATTTAGGTTAAACGTTTTATCCAAATCAAGAAAAAAAGGTTATACCAAATAATGTCAACCTCATTGTAATCTCCACTTTACACACATTTCATCTTGACTATGTTCTGTAATTCTTATTCATTTCAAATTTGTTGTATCCAAGCTAGTTCTGGGTCTCATATTTCGGACATATATAAAACTATACAATACGGAGAGAAACACTATTTCGTATTATGGTGGATAATCTATAAAATTATGGTTGCATTCTGATAAGCTGTGTTAAAGGAGTAACCGAATAACAAAGGTGGTCATGGATGACTGAGCAAGACGGATAAGTGATTTCTTAGTGATGCTACTGATTTAGAATGTCAGTCGACACTTTAGGTAGGTAACGAAAAGACATACCGTTGTAAGGCTATAATGGGGAGAATTTAACTACTACCGCTATTTTAAACAAATTAAGGATCTCAAGAAAAATGTACTGAGTTCTCATGTGTGAAATCTTAATTCTAAATCTTAAACGAGTATTTAGAGAAACTAAATGGAAATAATATCACAACCAACGCTAGTTATTATCTATAGTAACTTTTCCGAATAACTAATTTTATTCTAAAATTAAACATTAGAAGCATATCACTTGTCAGACAAGAGAATTGCTTCGTGGCAAAAAAGTTGAATGTAATGTCGATTCAACAATCGCCAGTTTGCAATAACTATGGATTTAGATATGATAGTCGGTATGTATGAATGTAGAATTCATTCCTGATCTTTTGCCTTTTAACGTACTTGTTTTCAAACTTGTGTTCTTCTGACTATTACTCTGACTTGCCGCGAATCAAAATGTATGCCAGTGTACTCCAAGGAAACTAATTTGTATTCAATTTTAGACAAAACCAGATTCGGGATTTTTGGGGTGTGTTTTCTAGAAAGTCCTAATGAAACGGTAATTTTGTAGTTTGCAAGAGCATGAAGAGATAGTTTGTAGATTTGTAACATTGAATATTGCATGTTAATCAAAAGTTTAAGTGCCTTGCTTGCAAACTTTGTTTGGTTGTTTGCTCAAGTATTGAAATTAAGAAAGACACATGAATTCAATGGGTAGGTGGAGTAACTGTCTGTTAACTATATACAAAGCTTTGATTGGTCATAGAATATCAAAATGGTTTTCAATCAGGCAATTAAGGGCATATCCAACAGTTTATTTCTGACGGTGAGAATTTTTTTCCTTTAAGATATTTTATTCTTCAATTGACAGAGAATCAAATTTTGCCAAAAAAAATATATATTGTTGATTTCGTTTTTGCAAAAAATGCTGCTGAAAATTGAACATTTTTGCAATTTTGGACATAGAGTTAACACGTTTCTTTATTTAAAAAAATAAATATGATTTTTTAATCAACATATACTTATATAATTGGGCTCAAATTGAAGCAAAATAATTCAAGATGGTAAAAAAAATCTAACTTTACCCTTTAAAGCATTAATTCTTACTCATATAAAGCCAAAAACGTCATGGTGGACCCAAACAACGGCAAGAAATGAACATTTGAAATGTACATTTTTGATTTTTTTAAATATATCTAACGGTGTCGATTTGGTAAGATATGTTATTCTTTGAAAAAATGGAACGTCATAACGTTTTGAAAAATATTTGTCACCATACTCGTTTTTGAAGAAAATTGAGAATATATAATATTGTTTACTCAATCCCTCCCGTAAGCCTCACAAATTGCGCCAAAAATTAAGACGTTTTCCGAAAATAACGTTATATTTCCCCGCTAATATTTCAAAGGCAGTGCGACGGTGTGGCAGACAAATGTATTTACACTGTGACTTTGTTGGGTAGTTGTCTCGATAGCACTCATATCGTATCTTCTTATTTATAATGAACCAGTATCTAGACGAGATAACAATTCAGTTAGTTTTACTATTGTGTTCGTCAAAATTGTGAAACCAGGGTGTGAAACATGCAAACCATGGAATTACAAACTATTAAAATAGTCCCTCTTGTATCTTTCATCCCTCTTTTAAAAAAACAAAAGTATTACACGTTAGAAATCCGTTTCTGTGTCTCGGTCTATGGTACAAAGCAGGGTTAGTTTTCATATTATATTTCCATTTGATTTTTTTGTTCTGAATATTCATTTAGTATGCCACTTGACGTCCGTCATCCATAATATTATTTTACCGTTACTTTACAATGAAGCGTTTTGCTTATACTGATTTATATTACACCGTCTATAATTTCACATATCAAAATTAACAAAGAGAACGTGAAATTTTGCAACCAAACACTTGTCTAAAAACTCACTGACTCCGTATTATTTATTCATTTTGCAGTTTCGGGCTTTTTATTCTTTATAGGCTTCTAGCTATAAATAAAAATCTGTATGTTGACTCTTAGTGTTTTGAATTATATGGGTCGTTGGGTTGCTGTCGTATTAATGTATACCTTTAAAATCTTTTTCAAAACAAAAGGATTGATTTTGGGTATGGAAATATTCACATCTCTGGACTTCTCCCGTCCGACAGTATATCTTTGCTAAAATTTGGTGCGGCCGTTTCGCTGCTCGGATGTATAAATTTCAGCCTCGTTTAGTCCGAAATAAAAATGTCGAATATCCAATGCATAGTGCAGTGAGATTTTTGCGCTATCTATACGTTAAAAGAATATCTAAATAAATGATTGAAGGGATATACGAACTTCGAATAAAATCTCTAAACAACAACAAAGGTTACATGAATCTTCAAATAAGTCACATTGCTGATTTTAACACATCTGTTGCGCCTTTTGCAGTTGTAGATGAAAAAAAAACTTTATTTAACAAAAGAGATCAGTAAAACAATAAATTGAGAATAATCGAAAGGGCCGAAAAGCGAGCCTGACTGCCGTTGTTTTACGCTTCAATATATGAGTTATTGCATATACACAATGGAGATTGTTTTCTGTTCTACTGCCCTCGACCTAGTTTGGCTGCGTACAATGTAACCACTGATGTTGACAACTATTTTCTTATTAATTATTCAAACAAATAAATTAAAGAAAAAAATGCGGAAAGAAAGTCTAAAATTTTCGTTTAAAAATAAAATATAAATAAAAATAAAATACCAAAACTGAAAAACTGTTTGAGACAATTATCAGTTGAGAACTTATGATTATGCATCACTATATGAAACTGATAAATTGATTGCTCCCGTGCTCCAGTGGCAAACATATCACTCATATTTACGACGTGGCGAAAGTGGATCTGAAGTAATTCATTGATACATTATCATGATAAAGAGTTTGCTAGCGGTAAAACGTATGCCGTACTAGAATAAAGTTGAATAAGATCAAAATTTTGTCCCCCCACCCCCCTTCTCCAATTTTGAATTATGGTATTTCGATGGCTGTTTTTTCCCCTATCCTATTATGGACCCGCTGATTTTGTAAAGGGATGTCTTATTAGTCAAGACCTATATGAAGACCTACACCGGTTTTTTTTTTGCTAAATTATATTTGTTTCCTCATACACCTTAAACACCAAAATCGTCACATATTTTCTACTTGTATGTCAGTGTATATATTACAAGGTTTTCCTATTTCGGTTTTTTTTTTTTTTATTACAGTGTCATCTTTTGTATTACATTGTTAACGAGTTAAAGGTCGTATTCATATAAAGAGCTACTGTACATTAATAGCACATCAACGCAAAGCTAGATGCATGATGAATGTTAGTTTACACCGTATTTTATTTTTCTCAAGAAACCTTTTTTCATCTTTCTCAAGTAAAACCAAACTTTGAGTTTTCTATTCTGAATGACAAAATCTCGGAAAAGTTTGGTAAAGAATTAATTATGATTTGCATTCTAATGCAATAATAAATCATTCCGCATTGGTTCTCGTTGATTCCTACTGCATGCATTGAAGATAATTTTAATAAAACTGAAACTTAACTGAGTATGGTCTATAATGATCAAGATAATTGCAGTTCTTTATGATAGACGAAGAGGACAAAAATATTTTGAGATTTCAAAGATTTGAGTTCTATTTTCTGTTAATATTCTGTATGAGTTTTTTGCCGATTCCCGCCGTGCCCTTTCCTTTGATGAAAGAATCCTCCCTTTCCAGACGGCCATAGCAATTCCAATGGTGATTCCGTTATGACGTCGTTGAAACAACGTTAAATTACGGGAAACAATAGACGACGTTTACGTTTGTTATTACCTCCCCTGAAACTGTTGGATATGCCCTTAATAGATGAAAAGAAGCATTAATAAAGGGGGTACAGGAAAGATAATGGTGAACCTATTTTGAAATTGATGAAAAACGTAAAGTATGAAAAGTTTTAATGTCACATTTTCATTTCAAACTATAACGTTGACATAAAATATAATTTATTGTTACTTATTACAGAAAAATATAATAAATATGTCTCTGCAAATTACGTCAAATTTTGCACTTCACTTGCAATTTATATATTCTGCAAGAATAAAAAAAAACACAACTTCAGATCGCTGTGTTAAAACTGTTTGTTAAATCAGTGGCTTGTAATAGTAATAAGGGCAAATCGCCATCAACTTAAAAAAGGCACTCTCCGACAATTACAATTGTATATTAACATGATTTACTAACTCGTGTATTTTATTTAAAATAAATGTAGTTTTTTTAAACGCATTCACTTATTTGCTTAGTGTATCTAAACTTGACATGTATGCAACAAGAAATTAAATCATATGCATGCCATATTATTGAGTATTTGATATAAAATCTAGAAAATTAATAGTTCCCAATTCTATTTTGATTATGATCTGATCCTTTAAATATTTTGGAGAAAAATCAAATCTATAATGTTTCGTCATAACGATCCATAAAGAAGCAAGAAACAAGAAATCAGAAACCATTAAAAGCTTCAAAAGGTATTTACCGAAAGCAGTTCATTTTAAAAAAAAAAAAATTGCCAAAAAAACAACAACAACAAAAGTTCACACACCTACACAACTTTAATAAAATATCCAATGTTCATGTAATGTCTCTTTTATCTATTCGTGAAAAATGTACTGATAATGAAATCAAAAGTATTCATATTACACATGATAACAGAGACATATAATCATATGTCTTTGTGGTTTCATCTTCCATTATTAAGAATAAAGAAATAATGTTCACAAAACTTTTCATTATCTTATAAAACAAATGAAATCAACATATCAAATTTTGCTTTACTTTAGAAATTGTATTGTATTTAATTAGTTTTTATAATTGGTTTGAATTTAACTATTCTTTTTTTTCTGTATACACTTTACGATCCTGACTGGAAACGTCAAAGAGTATGATATTTATTGTCCATTTAAATCTTTGTATATAGTAAACAGACTGTTACTCCACCTACCCATTGAATGTATATGTCAATCTTAATTACAATGTCTGAGAAAACAATCAAAAAAGTTTGCAAGCAAGGCATTTAAAGTTTTGATTAACATTCTAGCTTACACCTATTACGATTTCATTTCATATTTCAACATATTCGTCCATCAACATGTTCTTTTGTACGAAAGGTCATTGAATTGCACCAGTGTCGATATGGTTCTTTTAAGGACCCTGTGGAGGAATTGCAAATAACATGCCACTATGATGGTTTATTTAATTAGTTGTTCACTATATTGTACGGCGAACTATAAGGGTCTGCACCAAATACTTTTATATTTATTCCTTTTATGATTCGTTTATCATTTCATTTGCATTTTTTGTTGTTTTTGGTACTTTTTGCTATGTTTTCCCTTAAGGTCTGTCACCTTTTTGTCTGATCAACTGGTTCAATACGTAGATATCACCATTTTCTGGTAACATATCCAACAAATAAATTTCTGCAACCATGATAAAATCATCTTCGCTTGACAAGGGTTACAAACCACTCACCTCCTCTCCACCCTTGGCAGATTAAGCGAACATTTGTGATAACAATGTTTCGCAATCTATCGAGTCCTTAAAGACACGCCCATTCCGAATACATTATTCTTGGCCATTGGTAGCACTTGAACTCTCTTGCGTGTAGAGGTGAACACACGGTAAGTGTCTAGAGTCTACAAACTTGGTGAAGCAGGAAACGGAAACATACATTGACATGCCATCATTTTTGCAAGAAACATACACATGAACTTCTATTATTCAATAACGAACATTTAAATATCTTCGTATGTTTTTGGGGATAAAGACTTGTTGCACAATCAGAGCGTGGTAATTGTTCATCGGCATTTTCTATATTTACTCATGATCATGTTATAAGCACTTTTTGATTTGATGCAACCAGTCTCAACTGCGACCAATAGAAACCATTACCTTGTATCTCCGCAATTCTATCTCAATTCGCAAAGATTGGAGAGGAGGGGAGTGGATCGTAACCCTTGGCTCGCGACATCGGAGATGTGATTAAATATGCTTAATTCAGCTTTAACCAACTTAGACCTAGATTTATTCCGATTTAAAATTCATCATGTGCAATTAAAACTTGTTTATAATTTAGTTCTGGTTATTTGCAGTTCTTTAAGGACTCGAAGAACGTGTTAAGTTTATTCATGATCAGTCTAAGAGAATTATCTTCTGTTATATTTTGATAAACTAAATTACAACTTATCAGTTACGAATAGAATAAATATTGTTTTTAAAGTATATCTATTTTCAAGATATGCAAACAAATGACTGAATTTCAGTAAAGCATATGCTGTAAAGTAAAACAAAAAAGTTTATGAACTGTCTTCTTTAGACTGGCGACCAATGATTAATATGTAGATGAAAACACTTACTCAAAAACAATAAACACAATATTTAAGACTTTTTAGTTTTCAGTTTTATTTTACGTGACGAAACCATTTTTTGAAATTATGTATTTAAACATTTGCTAAAGTGCTTCGTTCAGTTATATGCCTTTGTTGCTGTCCTGTCTAAACTAACCTGAAACAAAAAGCGTACACATGTTTTATCATTCTGCTTTGACACATTGTAGCTATACATGTATTTACATAGATTGGGTTCTGTGATATCGTATCAAAAATAGACAAATAAGAGAACTAGTTCCACAAATGTTTGAATTCCGTAGCCCAGCAACTGAACAAGTGATTACCATTCCTAAGAAGTGCGGCCAAATACTATTTTGCACTATTGACACATAGGTAACTAACTCGGTCTTAAGAGAAATGAATAATCAATTGTGTATACAATACAAACATGTTGGGAATACAAAACCTAGACATATATTTGTCATATGCAATATTCTCAATCAGTGTTGAAAAACGAAAAAAATTGAAAAACATCTTTGAATCACTCGTTAAAATCTACAGTGTTGACAAAATCAGTGAATTTATAAAAATAAAAGTAAAATACATATCCTACTTTACGTTAATGTTAACATCATAAATAAAGGACACAAAATCATGTATTAATAGCGAATACCAACACTTAATCATTGTTGATCGCAAATTCAATAAAACACAATATTCAGTGGACTCTTTTAGAAAATGTCTAACTAAAAATATGTTTGCAGTAAAAACGAATTTCACATATTCAATAGTAAAGTACGCATATATACATTGTACTCAAACATACTATCTACTCCAAATGAATCAGTTTCGTCAAAAGCAATCATTAGTATTTCGTAATAACATCAATAATGCAGATGTGTACATATTCAGCTATTACTTGTGATCAATCAACAAATTAACTACATATTATCTTTAAACCGAGCAATAGCATTATGAGTTGAAGTGTACAAACCCAAACAACAAATACAATAAACAAGGTACTATCCAAATACGAGAATGTTTTCTTTTTCAACAACATAATTGTCGAGTTGTGCGTGTGTAATTATATTTCAATCTTTTAGCAATGCATCACAGATTGTAATGTCTAATGTCTTAATCTCAACGCTCGAACTTTTAAATGTCGGTTTTATTATACTTTATTATACTTACAGTTTTTCACAAATGTATCTGTATCTATTCCAGCATCTATCATCATTCCATTCAAAATCTAGTTTTTTGTGTATATTAATGCAATGCTCATTTCCACCTTGGTTATTCGGTTCTTTTACAAGTCGGGTATGCCATCCAGTCACAATAACATTACTTTGACTGGTCGCCCAGATCCAACTTCCTTCATGTTTACTATCTGTTCCACCAAGCCAGAAAGCTATAAAGACGTAAACGGGTGGACATTTAACGGCACAATGTCAGAATTTTATAAGACTTTGCAGACCAATTGCGTTAAACTTGGTAAAGTTAAGTTAAAAGATATATATTAAATCTGCAGATTACAAAATTTTAAAGATGTGTATGATGTCAGTTATTAAACATGCGCATAGACGTTATTTGTTCTTTCTAGTCTTAACAGCAGTTAGAAGTAAACAAAAGTTGAAGCTTTTCTTTCGATTGTCTTGTGTTGTTTCTTATTTAATCTGTTGTACACAATAAGAAGATATAACAAAAATTAAATGTTTTTTACATTGGATACAGCATATTGTTTGCCCTTGTAAAGAAGCCTTAGATCCCGCTGACGATGTTTCCCTTACATCTAAACTTCTTTGAACTTTACAATTAAATGACAATTTATCAAAACACCCCTTCTTTTATTGAATGTACCTACTTCCTGCATATTTAGATGCCTGTTTCCTTAAGAAATCTCTTTCCCCATATGACACTACTTCTGCAAGCATACTATTTTTCGTTATGCATTTCCTCTGTAATGTAAATGAAATACTATCAATATAACTACATTAGTTGTAAAAGGTCTTCTGTCTTTTTTCTGTTTTAAATTTTTTTACTTCTTCTTTATTCATTTTATCTAGTTCGATAAAACGCAAAATGCTCAAGTTTGAACAATCAATCAAACCTTTAAAACCATTCAGCATAGCATACACGACGTTGTTTAAATGAACTTCTATCATGTCAGAAAAATGTTCTTGGTTAATTTTTGAAAACATGCTCACGTATATATGTCATGTCTATTATATATGTTGTGTACATTTTATTAATTTGTACAGGTTATTACTTGTACAAAAACTTTGTAAGAGTTATTACTTTTACAAGTTATTACTTGTACAAATATAACTGTACTAGTAATTGCTTATAGATTATCAAAATCCAATGTGAACTATATGTCCGAGGGCGCTATGAATTTAGAACAGAAGATGCACATCACCATATCCACAGAAAAACCATATATTTAAGGTGTTGAAATTGAACTGTTTAAGGCAACCGTCCGGAATATATGGTGTACATTCGGTTAAAATTACAGTCGAAGTTAATAAATCAATATTTACAGTAGAGGTTCTATTCATGCAAATTCGAATCTTTTATTAACTGAAAGATAAATCACGTGATTCCAGCATGCATGCATTCATTACGTATTGATCAACATTTGTCGTATGAAAACAAATTAATATAATATAATGAAAAAAACAAATAAAAAAACAAAAATATATAATATCATTAGTAGCATTATTCGTGTATTTTGTGCTAAGGATTAAGCTTTTTCAAATAATCGCAAATCTTATTCTTTTGAAAAAACATTGAGAATACATACTAGTATCGATATACAGTTAAATTATATAATCATATAACGATAAATCATCATATTATACAAATGAACAATAATGATATCGACATCGACATTTGTATATACAAATATCAGCTATTTGACTCATAATATGTTTTTCAAGTGGAAGAAAACTGTCATCATCTCTCTAGTCATTGTAGTGTATATGTCGAAGATTTGTAATTAATGTTTACCTTTCAGATTCAAAACGTGAATAACATATATTTCTTTATTAAGAAAATTTGTAAATTTGTAAATTTAAAAATTGAATATTGTGTTTTTGAAAAATTAAACAAAACGAATGCAAGTGATCATCGCAGTTATAGCACAAAGTGTTTTAAAGTAATTATTCGTAATAATAATTATGTTTAAAATTAAGACAAATTAAAAACAATTATTTTAAAAACCAGTTGTTGGCATGATACGGGTTATGTTCCTCTCATATATCTTATGATGGTATAATACTACACCCCTAACGGGAGGGATTGTGCCTCATATTCATATGATGAAGACATAATCTTTCAATCATTTTAATCGAGATCTGGAGCTGGCATGTCAGTAACTGCTAGTAGTCTGTTGTTATTTATGTATTATTGTCATTTTGTTTAATTTTTTTTTTGCTACCTCTCTTGATATCGGACTCAGACTTCTCTTCAACTGAATTTTACTGTTTAGATACTCTGGCGTTTGTTAGTCTTGTATGATTTTTAATTTTAGTTTCTTGTGTATAATTTGGAGTTTAGTATGACGTTCATTATCACTGAACTAGTAAATATATTTGTTTAGGGGCCAGCTGAAGGACGCGCTGCATTGAAGATCTATTGGTGACCTTCTGCTGTTGTCTGTTCTATGGTCGGGTTGTTGTCTCTTTGACACATTCCCCATTTCCATTCTCAATTTTTAAAAAACTAGTTTCTCTTAACAAAAGGGCTTCACAAGTTTTGCTGACTGTTGAAAACACAATGGACTATTATGTTTGAGCTTGTATCACTAAATAAAAATTAAAGTGTAAATTGAAGATAATTCTGAAATGTTTAACACAGTGGAAATTTCTTGCTATTTTTATGCTGACATAAGGGAAATAAATCATGTTATATTTTGTTTTATCAATTTTAAAGACGGCATTAACGTACCTTTGCGTCATTCCAGGTTGTCGTTGTCTGACTAAAGAAGTAACAGCTGGATCCATATGATTTCCACCCTAATGGACAAACTACAATTTAGATAAAACGATAAATTTTGCCTGTGAATGACAATCAAATTTAAATATTCGCTGTATGAAGTTATTTTGCGTCTAATAAACACTGGAAACACACAACAACACAGAATAATTTGATAATATCAGAATAAGACGATGGGCATGATTGGCAAATGTACAACTCTTCACTATATACTAAATGATGAAAAAGTGAGAAACGTCAACAATGATCAAAACCCATACCACATAGTAAGCTATAAAAGGCTTCGAAATGACAAATGTTTACCTATTCAAACAAGGCCACCTTAATTTATAGTTGATAATTACACTTTCTTCTGGTTTCAAAATTAAAAAGGTATGTCGAGTTCTACGACTTGCAACAAAGACGTGTTGTGTCGATCAATGTCATCGAAATATAGAATGTCATTAAAAAACTACAAAATGCGTATATGCATTTAATAACTGCGTCATTGAACAGTTTGATAAAAGAAAAGGTCTGTTTCAAATCAAGTAAGTTTCGAAACTTGTTCATCATTCAACTAACCAGGGAAAAAAAGAGGGACGAAAGATACCAAAGGGACAGTCAAACTCATAAGTCTAAAACAAACTGACAACGCCATGGCTAAAAATGAAAAAGACAAACAGAAAAACAATAGTACACATGACACAACATAGAAAACTAAAGAATAAACAACACGAACCCCACCAAAAACTAGGGGTGATCTCAGGTGCTCCGGAAGGGTAAGCATATCCTACTCCACATGTGGCACCCGTCGTGTTGCTTATGTGATTACAAATCCGGTAAATAGTCTAATTAGGTAGGTCACATTCATGAAAGGGAAGGGGATTGTAGTTACGACGTAAGGAACATATCCGATATCATTTGTGAAACAGAAAAGGACTGATGATCAGCAAAGTTTAGATAAATTAAGCTAATAAATATAATTATAATTACAATGTAAGTATTGTTTTTTTTTTTCCAAATTCAGTTGAGATAATTCAAAGAATACAAACACATAAGGACTCTGCCATAAGCGTAACTCTAGATGTTTTGTAGATATAATTGCAAGTATATCAAATTATTTTTTCAAATACATATGAGAAAAAGTCAACGGAGGATAAAATACCAAAGTTATGGTATACATTAGACAGCAACTAAACATTACGACAAAAATAACTTAAATAACCAAAGTTTCGTGAAGAAACATAGTTTTTGAGAGATCACAAATGATCTGACATCGACATGCAATTACCATATGTGACAAAATACTCAAAAAATATGACAACTTTGGATCACCATTTTCGAGGTTTTAGACTTGGATGTACACAAAAACATTCTGTTTATCTCGATCAGTTGACCAACTAATGAACAGACTGAGAGTGAAATTTTCTAGTAAAAGCTGTTCAAAGTTTTAATTTTGGACCATCCTTATGTAAATGGTTTGAGACTCTCTATTCAGAAGATAACAGCTGTGTAATAAATATTTGAAAGTTATCAAATTTCTTCAATCTTGAGAGAGGCAGTAGACAGGGAAATACCCTTTCCACATACTTATTATTGATGTTGAATTAGTATACCTAACACTTAAATCTACATCTGACATCCATGGTTTTCTCATACTTTGTACTGCATATAATCGTCATTGATCATAGTCAAATTTTAAACTTTTAGGAATAGATTTCCTATTAGATTAACAAGCTATGTTAGATATAAATTTAACAAAGAAAATCAGGAAATTGTCATCATTAATTAATGCTTGAGAACTTCGAAAAAATTCAGTACTCCATAAAATTACTGTTATCAAGATTATGGCATTACCAAAGATAATTCATTTGCTTTCAGCTTTATCAAATCTATTCCAGATTTAAACAGTAAGGTACCAATACACTGATCTTTTATTTTATGGAGGGAGGTTTAAATATGGTGCAATTGTCATTTTTAAGTGCATGTCTAAAATGAAGCTGTGTTAGAAGATTTTTTTTATTCTTTGAATTTAGATGGATCATTGCAGACACTATTACTGCTTTATATTGGTATTGCCTGATATCTATCTATTTATTTATTTATTTTTGTTTTTGTGCCCTTCCCTTTTTTAATAATTTTAACTTGTGAATTAATTTGTATTAGTCATCTTTTTATTGTTGGAGAAGGGGTTAATGCAATTTGAATAATTTAAAAATATTGCTGTAAAATGAAAAATTGAAAAGAGGGTAAGAAAAAAAAAGGAAAAAGAAATTAAACTAATCTAAACTAATAATATTTGTTTTGATTCCTTAACATATGAACCCTTTTCACACTTCAAAGTTATGTTTTGTAACTTCAAAGAACACACACACACATCTTAGTTACAAATAAAACAGTAATAAACAAAAATATAAATCAATTGTTTTGTAAACAATTGCTAGTGGCGATCTTTCCCCTCTAAATGATTGATTGATGGATGGGTTGGTTGGTGGGTTAGTTAGTTAGTTAGTTAGTTAGTTAGTTAGTTAGTTAGTTAGTTAGTTAGTTAGTTAGTTTATTGGTTGGTTGATTGGTTTGTTGGTATGCTAAAAAAACACATTGGACCTAGACTGTAGGGAACATGCTAAAAAATAAAAGATTATCCCTCATCCTCTATTAAACACATGGATCAGACACCTACATGAGTGATAAGTGGGTTGGTTGGCTGGTTGGTTGGTTGGTTGGTCGATTTATTGATTGATTGACTGTTTGATTGCATTGCACTTTCTCTGTGCGACGCAACTAACTTAAATAACGCCTATATTCTGACCGAACGTGACTGCGTACTTATTCATCCCGCACAGCCAAACGGACGCCTGAGATGTCCTCATTTAAATTGATCCTAGCATCATTCGTTTATAAATTTTCTCTAGTTTCTATGTTACCTCGGACTTCAATTTTTCATCTATTTGTTGTGTATGCGATTCGTTTGAATTTGTAGGAAAACGGAGTAAATTTTATCTTGGAAGTTCCATTTTCCTTATTTGGATATGGAATGTTTTAATCTAAATTTAGGTCCGCACGGGAGATGTTGTTGTGAAGTCACGTGACCCTCGAATATATATGTCTGGAGAATATTAATTTCTTTTCAGGGGAGACCGTTGAACAGAGCACATTTGTATTGATCGGAGAAACACGATGTCTATTGGTTTTATGATTTACCGGTCATTGATGACGGATAATGCATGCATGCATCTTACGTGTACATGTTTACGAGAGCACAGATTTGTATTTTAATACATGTTTAGAAATTTTATTTTAGGAATTCAGCAATACTTACAAATTTGAGAGCAATTTCTACGTCATTGATTTTTTTTTTTTATCAATCAAGCGGACCACGGCTTACGGGAACATTTTTTCTTGATTCATTATATATTTTACAGGTAAACTATTGAGGTTCAATGCATTCACACAAACATAATGCTGTTATTATAATATTTTAAAAAATCGTTCATCGATTAATTTCAGAAAACACATGAATTGGAGCAGATTTTTGCAGGGATGAATTTCTATTTAAAAAGAAGGATTGCATTTTTACAGTAAAATGTAACAGGATTGAACTTCAATGCAAAATGGGATTCCTCCAAAAAGAACGAAAAAAATAAAGGGAGAGGAAGGGTGGACGATGGGGACCTTGGATGATAAAATACGATAAGATGCATGTATACATCATGATAACTGCAAAGTTTGAGGCTATAATTAGTTATTTTTGTTCATTTTACCGATTCAGTGGCATGGAACCCCTAAAACAATGACGCGTACCAAATCGACAAAAACTTTCCAGTTATATCATGTCGCGAGTAACTTTTTGGTCAAATTTTGTTTATACGGCGTACGGTTCGTGTTTTACAAAAAACATAACTACAAAAGTATTTGGTAAATGCAGATAATTCCTATAAGATCTCAATGGATCGCTTCGATCCAAATAAGCCAAAAATTCCTAAAGATGTGAAGAACAATTTGTAAAAAGAATTTTGTCGATATTTTTTTTTGTTACGAAGGAGATGCAAGCACATGATAGACAGTGAATAGGGAGATAACACAAGCGACATATTGAGAAACAAAAATTTCAAAATTAGGTGAGGAAAAAAATAATAATGATAATCAGAACACATACAATAGGTCTTTACACAGAAAAGTTGAAAGACCTAAAATTAATTATTGCCACAAGTACTTAAAGCAAGCTGCATCCATTTAACCTTTTGACAAGAAGACCTACAATGCCATACACACCAAATTATCAAAAACTATAGATTGAATATTTTCAAGATAAATTATGCTAGGTATAAAAAAAAAAATACGATGATTTTGATTCGTCATATATTGGTCTTGTTGCTGGTATTTTTCTACATTGGCATTTAGAACTACAAAAACATTTACATACGTTTGCCTTTTTTACAAGACCTAACTCCGTCACCCTGTTCTATGTTTTTTTTTCTTTTTTTTAATGTTATATTGATTTCTGCCATTGTGTTTTCAGATTCTCTTTGCAATGTGAGTTTCGAATGTCCCTTTAGTATCTTCTGCCTCTTTTTTTAACGTCAATAAAAGTTCATGAGGATTTTCTTATCCCAGGCATAGATTACCTTAGCCGTATTTGGCACAACTTCTTGGAATTTTGGATCCTCAATGCTCTTCAACTTTGTACTAGTTTAGCTTTATAAATATTTTGATATGAGCGTCACTGATGACTCTTATGTAGACGAAACGCGTGTCTGGCGTACTAAATTATAATCCTGGTACCTTTGAAAACTATTTACACCACTGGGTCGATGCCACTGCTGGTGGACGTTTCGTCCCCGAGGGTATCACCAGCCCAGTAGTCAATACTTCGGTGTTGACATTAATATCAATAATGTGGTCATTTTTATAAATTTCCTGTTTACAAAACTTTGAATTTTTCGAAAAAACTAAGGATTTTCTTATCCCAGGCATAGATTACCTTAGCCGTATTTGGCACAACTTCTTGGAATTTTTGGATCCTCAATGCTCTTCAATTTTGTACTAGTTTAGCTTTATAAATATTTTGATATGAGCGTCACTGATGACTCTTATGTAGACGAAACGCGTGTCTGGCGTACTAAATTATAATCCTGGTACCTTTGAAAACTATTTACACCACTGGGTCGATGCCACTGCTGGTGGACGTTTCGTCCCCGAGGGTATCACCAGCCCAGTAGTCAATACTTCGGTGTTGACATTAATATCAATAATGTGGTCATTTTTATAAATTTCCTGTTTACAAAACTTTGAATTTTTCGAAAAAACTAAGGATTTTCTTATCCCAGGCATATATTACCTTAGCCGTATTTGGCACAACTTCTTGGAATTTTTGGATCCTCAATGCTCTTCAATTTTGTACTAGTTTAGCTTTATAAATATTTTGATATGAGCGTCACTGATGAGTCTTATGTAGACGAAACGCGTGTCTGGCGTACTAAATTATAATTCTGGTACCTTTGATAACTATTTACACCACTGGGTCGATGCCACTGCTGGTGGACGTTTCGTCCCCGAGGATATCACCAGCCCAGTAGTCAATACTTCGGTGTTGACATGAATATCAATAATGTGGTCATTTTTATAAATTTCCTGTTTACAAAACTTTGAATTTTTCGAAAAAACTAAGGATTTTCTTATCCCAGGCATAGATTACCTTAGCCGTATTTGGCACAACTTCTTGGAATTTTGGATCCTCAATGCTCTTCAACTTTGTACTAGTTTGGCTTTATAAATATTTTGATATGAGCGTCACTGATGAGTCTTATGTAGACGAGACGCGTGTCTGGCGTACTAAATTATAATCCTGGTACCTTTGATAACTATTTACACCACTGGGTCGATGCCACTGCTGGTGGACGTGTCGTCCCCGAGGGTACACCAGCCCAGTAGTCAATACTTCGGTGTTGACATGAATATCAATAATGTGGTCATTTTCATAAATTTCCTGTTTACAAAACTTTGAATTTTTCGAAAAAACTAAGGATTTTCTTATCCCAGGCATAGATTACCTTAGCCGTATTTGGTACAACTTTTTGGAATTTTTGGATCCTCAATGCTCTTCAACTTTGTACTAGTTTGGCTTTATAAATATTTTGATACGAGCGTCACTGATGAGTCTTATGTAGACGAAACGCGCGTCTGGCGTACTAAATTATAAACCTGGTACCTTTGATAACTATTAGCCATCAAACTAGATCAGATATCTTGTTTAAATCTTGCAACCTTTGGTTTTAGTCAAATACAAATTGAAAGATACTGCATTAAAAACACCACAGTATCCCCTTTGGTCCAATATAATGAAATTGATCCTCAGATGTGGACAAGTTTTTATTTTTAAATTCAAAATATCTTTAGCTGAAATATACATAACATGATGCCCTTTTTATTTTTGTAAACGGTACTTACTGGAACAAGCGTTAATGCCATCTCCTGTGTATCCTCTTTTACATCTACATCTTCCTCTTTTGCATATACCATTTTTGTGGCATTTCCCCTTGCAATTACTTGGTTTGCCTGCATAGACAAACAAAATTTTATTTATCTATAATTAAATAGATTAGTCCATTCAAAGCCACCATAGCGAGAAATTGTTCTTAACATTTAGAAATTAAAGTGAAACACCACTTACAGATGAAGAAGAGGGCCACCGAACTTATTTGAATAGCTAACTATAAGGTTTTGGTTATTGATGAAGGTCGTACGGTGACTTTTAGTTCTTATCATCCACGTCATTTCAACTAATGGGATGGTATAGATTTAATATATGTTAAAAATTATCCCTGACTCTGTGTAATCTCAAGTTTATGGCTTTGATAATATTGGAGGCTACATTATAAATGATAGGTGTCAATAAATAAATAGGGTCAAGAGTTTTATTAAGCGATGTCATGCACAACTTACTTTATAAATATAGTAGGGAATAAAAAATAGTTTTTATTATTCATAATAGACGCCATAAAGAAATATTTTTTGTTGCTACTTATGTCGAAGGAAAAAGAACTTGGCATAGTTAAATGTTTGAAAAAGGACGGAGATGTTTTACAGCGAAATCACATATCCTGAAATCAATATATACCTCCCTAATTTTACCAACCAATCAATTATTAAGATATAAATGTAATTTACATCAGTAGAAAAACAGAGGCAAAGGAGACAGCCAAATCGCTAGTCGAAGAAAACAGAAACAGTATGCTCTCCTCCAATACAAAAGACATTTAAGTCTTCAAACCTCTACAAAGAAAATAAAAGACCGCGCCTTACATCAAAACTTTATCGAGGAAAATCAAGCTCCTGTATATCGTAACAGCTAAATGAGGGTTTTGATTGGGGTCCGTTATTTCAGTTTTTCTTTAATTCTTTAAGTCATTTTTCTGTATTTTTTTTTTTTTTTTAATTTTCTGCCCATAATGCTCTTTTCTTTATATTTTAGCACACCTTTATTTTCTATTCTTTATTTTTTGGCCCTATTTGTCTGTATTATTTTGCCATTTATTCCGCACGTTTCCCCCATTATTCTCTATTCTGCTAACCCAATCCGGACCCTCCTGAAAGTGTCAAATTGGTTTTGAAGGAGATTTGTTATCAACGAACTCACTTGGAACAAACGTAATAATATCGCATTTCCTTAAGAGAAATTATATTTTGACAAATATAAAACAGAAAGCAGATATCTTGACACGGAAATGACTATTTTCCAGTTGATCCCAAGCCAGTTGATATTCCGATGTCTTTGGTTTTTAATAGATTTGAAGTATCAGTCCATTGCATAATTTTCTTTCTATGTCCGTCCTCTACTCGGAATTTTCCTTTATTCCTTTATAACCTTAAATACTTTTGATTTATTATGACGAAGCACTTTTCCTTTATGTTTCGGCAAGCTTCGGCCTTGCCTCTTGTCACGGATTACTGACTTTGAGTTACCCCAACCACCAATTACTAACTCATACAAAGGCTTCTGCTCATTATTGGTAGACATCGAAGCCATGTGAGCATCATTACTAGCCATTACTTTGAACTTGACACTAAATCTTTCAGGATTATCTACACTGATGCCATAATCGGAGAGTTGTTTGTATTTATACGTATTTGGCGTTTGGATTTTCTTTCGACATTTCAGAAATATTAACATACAAAATAGGATGACAAAATTCAATAAAAATGCTAAAAAATAAATCTTTCAGCTAGGCAACACAAATTTAACTCCCAACCAGTATTGAACCATAAATTAGCATCCAATTCATGATAGTAGACTTTTCACATATAGTTTCGCTAGATACAAAGGAAAATATGCACAACAGAACGGTCATCAAGAATAATTATAATCTGGCGATAAATCATATCAAAAACGAATTAAGCGATAAAGTTGCTACCTTTACAGTTACAAATCAAAGGGTATTAAGTAAAAAAAAAACATTATAAAAAAAATAATAAAAAATAAAAGACAAGAAGAATGTGTCTGAGGACACAAATGTCCTCGCTCAAGCTTCAAACAAACGGAAATGGGACGAACGGACGGACGGAAAGACGGACGGTAAAAGTTAACACTTTATGCCGACGGCGGGGGCATACAAACAATGTTAGTCGAGTGTTGTAACAAGTTCCATTATCTAAAGTAATTGTATCATTAATAGATTTCATAATGACCGATATCAATACAAATTAATCTTTAAATCTTGAAAGATAGTTCTGTTTCTTTTGCCTCACTTAATACACAAATGACATAATGCAGCGATGTGAAAGAAATTGACTCTCAAGATAACCATGGTGTATAAAATTGAACCGTGTTTGTTCCGTCTGTGTATATTCACTTCCTAGCAACGGACACCACCTTTGCAAATGAGATTAATAAGTATCCACGAGCAGTGAGTGATTGCTTTATGAAAGGCAAAATCTTACTATTTTTGAAAAGGTTGACAAGGATAATGTACTAGTATAATGAAATGTTTTGTACAACGTTCCATAAACATTTTACACAATACAATTCTTTCAACACACTTATATACTTCAACTTATTACAAACAAAGACACAACATGCGTAATAAAAATAATAGGTTGTTATTTTAGCTGTATAAGATATCGATCTTTCATCTTTTGTGAGGGGGGAGAGTGGCAACACAACAATTCATTTAAATTAAAAACAAATACAAAATCATCAAACCATTCTGAAAGTTTGTTAAATTTACATGAAATCTTTGTTTCGGAAGGAAAGTAAAGCTGTGGGTTACTTCTATTGACAACCTCGTAATAAAATGAAAACAAAATTGATTAAAAAAAGAACGAATGTTGTTCCTACTTTATTCAAAAGTTCGTTTTTGATGAACACTTTTAAAATGTGTTACAAAAACCATTGCATTCCTCCCTCTCCTAAAGGAAAATGGTTGGTTCCTAATTAAATGTAGATCAATTAACTCATTACTGAATGGGCAACACAAATATCAGAACGTATATATCTTTGACTAAACATATGTTAAAAGGTTGTCAATATCACGTTTTATTGGTACTGATATTGATTTTGATATGAATGATTTAGATATATCAAAGTATGTAATCCTATACAGTAATATCGAACATTAACGGTCCTCAATCCTGTCGGTACTTATATTTTGGCATTGTACAAGGTCATCTTTTTTTCAGACTTTTTATGACGTATTTACACTAAATTAAGTCTTAGGAATATGATTTATTTATTAGTTGTAATTTGCTTTGTGTAAATAAAAATACTAACGTTTGTCTTTTTTACAAGATTTTACTCCGTCACCTCGGTATTCGGCTTAACAGACGCAATATATATATGGGTCCGTGTATATCTGCGTCCATTCGTTTTTCGTTTTGAAATATCAAAAACAAAAAGCAAAAAACGAAAGTGTTTTCATTTTTCGTTTTTGATTTCATAAAAACCAAAATGAAAAACGAAAGTGTTCTCATTTTTCGTTTTTGATTTCTTAAAAACCAAAACGAAAAACGAAAGTGTTTTCATTTTTCGTTTTTGATTTCTTAAAAATCAAAATGAAAAATAAAAGTGTTTTCGTTTTTCGTTTTTGATTTCACAAACAAAAAACGAAAAACAAAAGTATTTTCATTTTTCAATTTTGATTTCTCAAAAACTAAAAACGAAAAATGAAAGTGTTTTCATTTTTCATTTTTGATTTCACAAAAACAAAAAACGAAAAACGAAAGTGTATTTATTTTATCTTTCCAACACAGTTTAATTGTCATTCAAAAAATGACAATGTTGTCATTCATTTAAAGGTTGTTAAAGTATACATGCACAGCGGTTGTCAGATCAATACTACTTTAAGTACTATATATACCATGGTTCTTACGAGTTAACATATTTAAACAAACGAATCCGAAGGATGAGTTTGTTTAAATATGTTAATGAGTAAAACACATGGTATATAAAATTTGTAATATAAATAAAATGATTGACAGCTTTGAAGACCTTGAACTAACGTTGGAAATTGGTCACGTTACAGTTTTATCCAATGAAAAGTAAGCTCGCGCAAGTCACTTTTGCGCCTCGTGTATAATCTGCGTATTTCATTAAGAAAGCCCGCCGCACAATTTGCAGAAAGAGAAGAAAATGGCAGAACTTCCCGATTTATTAGATTTTGAGGAAAGCGAACTAATTATAATGGCAGCTGAAATGGAAGACGATGTGCATTTATCACAAATTGCAGCCGAAATAGAGGAAGACATTCAATTATCTCAAGTCGCGACCGAAATCGAAGATGATATCAAGTTGGCAGTCTGTTCTCAAGAGATTGAGGCTGACTATTTTGACGATCTGGTTATTTCTCAGGCAAAAAATATAATGGATGTCAATTTGACAATTTCACAAGCAATGAACGTATACGATGTTGTGGGCGAAGAAAATTTTGAACTTGGTTATTTGGCCCGGGAACCAAATACCAGCGTAGTCGAAAACCCCGTGAACCCAGGGATTAATCGTTTTCTACATGTTTTTCTGCTGACGAGATCGATAAACTTATAACTTCACAAACCAACCCGAATACACAAAAGAACACAAAGTGGGCTATAAAAGTGTTTAACGAATGGCGGGCAGCTAGAAAACAAAACGGTGTTGAAATAACAGATCTGTTGGCAATGGATGTTAAAACTATGGATTATTGGCTCCAGAGATTTGTTTTGGAGGCGCGATAAAAAACGGGAGACGAATATCCTTCGAAGTCGTTGTATTACATCGTCTGTGGTTTAATGAGACATTCCAAGGACAACAAATTATTTCATGTTAACTTCTTTGACGAAAAAGACGGCACATTTGCACAATTTCGCAAAGTGCTTGATGCAAGAATGAAATATTTGCTGGCGAAAGGACTGGGGACTAAACAAAAAAAGGTCGACGCAATATCGGAGGAAGATGAGGAAATTTTGTGGTCATCTGGTGTTTTTGGACAATCAAATTCAACAACACTTCAGTATACTGTTTTTTATTATGCCTGTAAAATGTTCGGCTTGAGGGTAGGGATGGACATCGGAATTTGCAATGTTCTCAGTTTGAACTTGGAGAAGACGGAAAGGGGAAATACATTAGATTTATTGGCCGTACAACAAAACTTTCAACGGTGGTCTGGGTCATATGAAAATTAGCAACAAGGATATAAAACATTATTCTAATGACGGTAAGTTTTGTTTTATTGTTTATTATCAAGATATCGTACAGTAAAAATAATTATTTTGCATGTTGTTCCTTTCATTAAAAAAACCTAAAACAGGTACAATTAAGAATTTCTTGGCAAACTGCTTTAACTCGTTATTTTATGAATTTTAAATTTCATTTAATTATTTAATTATTTGTCAATGGATCATATTTTTAAGGCTTATTACCAAACACTAAACAGTAAAATAGTATTTCGGGAGCGTGAGAAGTGGATAGTGATGATCCTTCTATTTGATCACTAACAAATTCATGTTTTTTACGATTTTTTGTGTTTGCTCTCAGTTGTATCACGACTGACGAAAAACTGCATACTTTACAAGAGTTATCTCCCATTCACCATAAGTTAAGTGAAAATGAAAAGTCAAAGCGCAAAGCAACTTTCGTATTTAAAGTGACAAAATCAACTGAATCAAAAACTTCTGTCATATTCAATACTTGATACAGGAATTTTTGTATGTAGACAATGGTGGATTAAACCTGGTTTTATAGTTAAACTCTCAAATTGCAATATACTCATAAATAAAAGACAATGTAACTGCTTTTAATGAAGATGTATATTTTTATCACTTATCGAAATTGTGCAAATCATGGTACCCCTCCGTTATACATGGCATAAGTTTAATTACTGATTATTTCTTAAAAAGTCGCCATATATACAATATTTGTATTATTTCTAGTTTTATAATTCATTTTCAGGACCTAGGTGTATGTACAACATTTTTGAGACATATCTCAACATTCTTGGTAATGATGGATGTTTTTATCGAAAACCTTTGGCTGTGGTCGGAAATACAATCCGGTATGGAAAGCAGCCGCTTGGTGTAAATAAACTAGAAGGTTTAATGAAAGAGATGTGTCAAAAAGCGGGCTTAACTGGAAATTACACAAATCATTCTGGGAAGAGGACGTGCGCAACAGCATTGTACAAAGCAGGATTAGATGAACAAACAATAATGGATCGTCCTGGACACAGGTCGTCAGCTGTAAGGGCATACAAATCAAAAACTGATGAAATAGAACAAAAAGTGTCTTCTGTGTTAAATCCACCAAGTATTGATACAGTTTCTGTTACCCATAATAAATTGGAAGTTGAGGGGCCTCTTTTGAAGTGTACAAAACTGGAACCAGTCAACACTGAAAACTCCGCAAATTGTCGTGATATTTCTACGCGCCTAAAATGTTTGAATGATATTACTAACACAAGTGGAACTGTAAATTTTAACAACTGCAATTTTTCTTTCACTTAAACATTTGTTGAAAGAAAGTTAATGGGAATTTTCGCAATGGAACATTTTTTTATTATTTTTTTTCAAAACTGAAAGAAGGAACCTTTCGAATTTTTTTTCAACTTACGGGAACTTGTGAAAAGCATTTTTTGTTTTAGTTTAAAACATGTTTCTTGTGATGTGTTGTGTTACAAATGACTTATTGCTTAGTGTTAAAAATGAAACAAATAAATGTTCATGACCTTTCACTTTTTTTCTGTTTCCTAAATATTTCAGAGGCGGATATCTTTCAAAAAATGGGGTGGAGCTTCAGCCATGGAATAACATGAAAATGAATATGTTGTACCATAGCTAAGCTCCGCCTTCTTTCCTTTGGATTCTAGTTGAGCTGCATATTTAATTAGCAAAGTATGGTACAACATAAATTTGCATATAATATACCATGGTTTTTCCTAAACACACTTTTTAAGCAAATTATTGCATTAAAACATCAAAGGAAAAAATCCAATTTATGTTACAATCGAAGATAATGTCGACAGATGCAAAAGCCTTTAGCAATCGGAACAATATGGATGCGTGAACTTTATTACTTTTAAGTTTAGAAAGGTCGATCCAAGATTATTAGAATTGATGACCAAGATCCATCTGCCAGTATTTTACGAACTACGAGGACGATAATGTATTTTGCTTGATTTAATTTTCAAAATTTCCGCAATTTCACAATTCAAACTGGGATATTAAATTGGTTTGTCATTAGGAGCCTATCAGGTATTAATTTTGCTTATTTGTGAAGACTATATTAATTTAAGGTGACATTAACTAGAGGTCGTTGATGGGGGATTATGGAATTGGGAATAGTGGACAAAAAATATAAACAATAGAGACAATGGACCAAGAAATAAATAAAATAGCTAGAATAATGGTGTTAAAATGTAATGATAAGAGAATAATTGTCAAAAAGTATAAAGAATAGAGAAATATGGCATAAAATATCACAGAAATTAAGAACCCCGAATCCAGACCATCATACTAGTTGCCTTAATGAACGTTAGTTTGTCTCTGGGAGATTGATATTGGTTATCATATGGTTTCTCTTTATTTCTATGTCTATTAATTCAGAAGCATGCTTTCATTATTTACCAACATTTTACATATCACATTATAAAAAAGACTATTATTTTGCAAACTACCATAGATTTCCGGTAATTGTTTTGCATAGACCACACCACATTGGAGTCCCTGTAATTTTTTTTCAAGTGGACTGCAGTTACCCACCCTACCCCATCATTACATAAAAGTTAATAAACAAATGTCTACGGAAATACTTCTGTCCGAACAATGTGTAAAGGGGAGCTTGGTAGCTGATGTCTGCTGGAGAAAAAAATCAAGGTTGCTGTTTAGCTTATTTTTTGTCAAAGATAGGTCCAAAGTTGGGGTCGAACACCGAACCCCATCCTTACCGAAAGTGTAATAAAAATTGTCCTCACTAGGTGCAAAGGGAAGCTGGGTAGCTGGGGTCTACAGTAGAAAAATCCAGGGTGTTGTTCTGCTTAGTTTTTTTTTCTAAAGTAGGTCTAAAGTTGAGGTCGTATACCCTACAAAAACCCTTACCAGACAGTAAATAAAAAAATTCTGCGGCAATACTTTTATCTGCTCTAGGTGAGAACGTAAGCTAGAGATCTAGGGCCTACTTGATCAAAATTACAAGTTAATTTATAGCACGGATCAATCTTTTTTCAGCTAATAAATAATTTCCTGGCCCACCATACTTTGAATACAAAAATAAACCTTTTGTCCAGTCATATTTAAGCGAAATCCACTAGTTCAGAGGTAGAATGTTTGGTAAAAACAGTTTTGTGTTGCAAAAAAAAGTTAAAGCACGAGTGCAACTTTCTTTTCTTTTAATGCAGAATTATTATTACTTTTCATAAACTATTTGACAGGATGCCGATAATAAGGAAAGCTAAATCACCCAATCGTGCAATTTTGCCATCATTACAAAAAATCATAATTATTTACGATTCTATAAACACTCCAAGTGTTGACTATTTTAAATGTAAAGCGGGCAGTACGCTGTGTAATATATCGAAAGCGATTGATTTTGGCTTTATATAACTAATAATAACATAAGATGTATGTTTCATTATAATTCGTTATTCTGATTGGCTAACTGCACATCTCATTACACAACGAAAATCATTATTCATGATGACACGAGGTCCCACAATAAAGTGCAAAGGTGAATTTAATAAAAACTTGATAAAAATCGTGTTTTCATGATCCTAGCTAAAACATGTAATTATAAATATTGAATGCTTCTTTTTGTAACTTCATAGGGGTGTAAAAGCGTTGACCGTGCGTACATTTTCAGAATGAAGCGCTTCCGCTTTTCATACAAAATGTATTTCGGTCATCGCTTTACACCTCAATGAAGTAACAACAAAAAAGCATTCAATTCTTAGATAAACCAGAAATGAAATTTTAAAATCCATTGAAAAGTGTCTTTGACTGCTTAATTATATTTTAAAAAACTGATGATATAGTGGTTATATATTAATAAAAACATTTTAAGTACGTTTGAGTCTTATGCAATATTTGTTTTTATATATTTGAAAACTGACTGCTACCGACTGGTTGCTTGAGCCTGGGGCCGTGTCAATGAAAGTATCCTAGGACATGTCCTTAGATAGGTCTTAGGACATTATTTAGGATGGTCTTAGGACGTGTCTGAGACATGTCTTAGGATGTAAAACAAAGCTGTCTTAAGACAGTCCTAACTATGATGGTCCTAGGACCATCCTAACACATTTATTTAATTGAAAATATATGTAGAGATTTGTATGACATAAATTGAATTGTATTTTAGAACCTATATGTAAATAGAGGGAGGATGACTCTTATATAGAAAACAATTAACGCAAAATAAAAGTTTAAGTTTTTACGGAATACTTATAAATACCTTATTAAATATGATAAAAGATATACATGAATTTAATACGAAAACAAAAGTAAATGGTCACAAAACTTTGTGATATTCGTGCTGCAATTGTAGTACATAAACTAGTTTTGTCCTTAGGTCCACTCGATTTCATTACATGTATCGAATCAGGATTAGGTAAAAAAGAAGTAAACTTTTTCCCATATTTGAATTATTTAAAATATGTTGCTTATGATGATAGTATTGTTTAGGCTTCAAAAAATGCAGCACGAAATAATTTAACATAATACAATTAAATCTTTAACAAACATTAAACAATATTTTTTTTTATTAATTTTGTCTAATGATAGTTTAATATTGTATTAGTATTTTTAGTATTGAGTTTATGCCATATTTGTTGTTTTTATTACGTTTTAGAACGATGTAACCTTTAGGACTATCCTATGACACCTAATTGTATATCCTAACTTTAGGACCAAATTTAGGACATATCTTATTTTAGGAGACTTTCGTTAACCCGACTTAGGACTAAGACGTGTCCTAAGACCATCCTAAGACATGTCTTAGTACTAGGACAGCTTCGTTAACACGGCCCCTGGTCTCACAAACTCCGCATTTTCATTACAGTCGATTACATTGAGTGTGTAGACAAAGGTAATATCTTTGGATCGCTTGTTTGTTAGCTGAACTATGAAGTAACTAGGTAAGGTATACCACCCTCCTGTAGAAGGAGCCTAGTCCTACAGACAGATTGATTGGTTATTTGTCGAACTAGTCTACTCTTAAAGGGGGGTAGTTTACCTAACCTAATAATACAAGCAAGCTAACCAAGGATAGGCTACCTGTGCCTACACACTCAGTGCAATCGGCTGTAATTTTTTTACATTACAGGTTGCAACACCTTGGTGAAATCAACACTACAATACAAATTAAGGATTCTCAAATGATCATGACTTTTGCTTGTAGTAAAATGATCAATCAATCAATCAATCAATCAATTTCAAAATTGAGAATGGAAATAAAAAATGTGTCAAAGAAACAACAGTCAGCCTAACCAAAGAGCACAGCCGAAGGCCACCAATGAGTCTTCAACACAATCCGGGCTTCAGCTGGTCTCTAAATAAAAATATATACTAGTAATGTGAAAATGGACGTCACACTTAACTTAGACAAAAAAAAACATAAAAAAACTAACAAAGATCAGAGTCTACTGTCTTGGGACAGGCGCAAAAATACGGGGGGCTAAACATGCTTTGTTAGATCTCAACCCTCCCGCTATACAATTATATCTAGCTCATGTAGAATAAACAAACACACAACAATATGCACAGAGAAACTCAGTTTAAAAGAAATCCGAGTCCGATGACAAAATAGTAAACAAAAGAAACTACACAAAACGAATATGATTCATAAATTAACAAAGAACTACTAGCAGTAACTGACATGCCAGCTCCAGACCCCAATCAAAAATATCGAAAGAATATATAGATATAAGAAGATGTGCATGGTATGAGTGCCAATGAGACAACTCTCCATCAAAGTCACAGTGTGTAGAAGGAAACTATTATAAGTTAAAGTACCCTCTTCAACACGAATCCTTGGCTCACACCGAATAGCAAGTTATAAGGATCCTCCAAAATGACGAGTGTAAAACCATTCATAAACGGGAAAACCAAAGGTCTAAACTCTATATATAACTAGAGGCTCTGAAGAGCCTGTGTCGCTCACCTTGGTCTATGTGTTTTTTGGTGATGGTGATGTGTTCGTAGATCTTACTCTACAAAACATTGTTGATGCTTACAATTATCTCTATCTATAATGAACTTAGCCTAGTAGTTTCAGTGGAAAATATTTTGTAAAAATGTACAAAATTATGAAAATTGTTAAAAATTGACTATAAAGGGCAATTACTCCTTAAGGGGTCAATTGACCATTTTCGTCATGTTGACTTATTTGTAGGTCTTACTTTGCTGTACATTATTGATGTTTACAGTTTATCTCTATCTATAATAATATTCAAGAAAATAACCAAAAGCTGCAAAATTTTCTTAAAATTTCCAATTCAGGCGCAGCAACATAACAACAGGTTGTCTGATGCATCTGAAAATTTCAGGGCAGATAGATAATGACCTAATAAACGATTTTATCCATGTCAGATTTGCTCTTAATGCTTTGATTTCTGAGATATAAGCCAAAATCTTCATTTTACTCCTATGTTCTATTTTTATCCATGGCGACAATCTTGGTTAGTTGGCAAGGTCACCGGACACATTTGTTATACTAGATATCCCAATGATGATGGTGGCTAAGTTTGGTTGAATTTGGCTCAGTAGTTTCAGAGGAGAAGATTTTTGTAAAAGTTACGACGACGGACGACGGACGCCAAGATATAAGAAAAGCTCACTTGACACTTCGGGCCAGGTGAGCTAAAAAACGAGAAGCGAGAACGACATCAACAAACGACAACTACTGTTTTTTGTGTGATTTTTTTATTACTAGACCAAATATTTCATGATTTTTTATTATCTAGGACTGTATTTTTGATTAACAATTGATAACCAAGTTTAATAAAATCATATGTGTGTATAGCAAACATATTAACTTTGGCTTGAAAGACGCCTGTTTAATTGTTTTCGACTCGCTCTGCTCGGTCAGAAAAATTGACAAGAATAAAATCCTAAGATTGAACGCGTTCGTTCAACAATCTTATTAAAATTAATATATATATGAATTTTCTCATACACATAAGTATTACGAAATTAGAGATATACATTTTGATTAGATTAGTTCGTCTAATTTACAAATGTAGTGTTATCTGTAGTAAATTTACTGACTTCTTTAATAAAGGATTTGAATAAGAATGTGTCCATACCACATAAATGCCCCACTCGCACTATCATTTTCCATGTCTAGTGGATCGTGGAATTGAGGATCAGAACTCTATATTTGGCATTGAAATTAAAAAAATCATATGATATAGAATATGTGAACTGAGTTTCAAAAAAAAATTATCTGTACATTAACTTCACTTTCAAGTATAGAGATGTGATTTTTTTTCTGAGACAAGTGCTTGTGACAATCCAAAAGAACTTCCAGTCATTCGATGTTCAGTACTTCAGTACTTTGATTGTTTGAAAACGATGTATAAATACCCTGCCACATTCGGTATGTGTTTTTGTTAGACCTTTTTTTTCCTTCTGTTTTGTATCGATCTCATACGTTAAGCCCTTTTCCGATGATTTGTATAGTTTGTTCTTATGCTGTGCTGTAACAAACTATTTCAGGTTCAGGGGAGGATTGAGCGCTCACAAACATGTTAAACTCCGCCATATATTGCATGTGTCTGTTCCAACCCAGGAGCATGTAGTTCAGTGGTTGTCGTTTGTTGATGTCTTCATATTTGTTTTTTGTAATTTATGTTGTTTTAAAAAAGGCCGTTATTTTTCTCAATTAAACTGTTTAATATTTTTCATTTCATGGACTATTGAAGCCGACAATACCGTATGTTTTTTTTCTCATTGTTGAAGGTTATATGGTTGCTTGTATATAACTGCTTACATCCACTACATTTGAACTTTGTGGGATAGTTGACTCATTTGCAATAATACCATATCTCCTTATTAAAAAGTTGAGGGGGGTGTATTTCTTTGGAAAGTTTCAATGTTTTTCTCCCAGGTAACCCAGTTTGAATAGAATATTTTGACAATTTGTTGTGCTCTTGGATTTGAATTAAGAGCCAACCAGAGCTCACGGCCTGTTGGTGTGTAGTTGATGACTATGGTAAGCTCTGGATGTCTTTTTGAGTATTACATATATGTACGGTGATTTGGTGATGTCATGCATTGTCCCATTACTTTATATAGACAGCTTATCAGTCAACCTGATCTATCAAAGTAGCTCTCCTAGCCTTTTGTATAGTCAGACGAGAAACAAGATATAAACTGACTTAGCTTGGTATATACATGTATATTTAATATACTCATATAAATATAAAAAAAAGAAGATGTGGTATGATTGTCAATGAGACCAAGAGACCAAAATAACACAGAAATTAACAACTATAAGTCACCGTACGGCCTTCAACAATGAGCAAAGCCCATACCACATAAGAAGCTATAAAAGGGCCCGAAATAACAATGCAAAACAATTCAAACAAGAAAACTAACGGCCTAATTTATGTACAAAAATTGAATGAAAAACAAAAATGTAACACATAAACAAACGACAACCACTGAATAACGGGCTCTTGACTTGGGACAGGCACATACATTTAGAATGTGGCGGGGTTAAAAAATTTAGCGGAATCCAAAATTCAAGTCAAATTGATATTCTAAAACAATATAAAAATAAAAAGGTGTAAAAAAAAATTATTTTAATAATTGTTGAAAACATTATTGTGTTTGTGAGTGGAAAACTGCTTGAAATTGTAGAAATATTCGAAAGTAGCTCTCTCGTTTTGTTCTGCAGCTACGTTAAAGGAACATCAATCAAGTAATCGATCTTTATGACTATGGATTCAATATTCAATGGTATAAAATATCATGTTCTGCTTGTCGTACACTCAATAATACTTAAGTTGGAATAGATCTACGAAGACTCAAGAACGGGCATGTGTGGTTTGGCAATTGTACATGCCCACGGCACAGATGTCCAAATATTGCTCGGAAGATGTTTTGAGAAGTTACGATGCTACCGGACATGGAAAATTAAACTGTTACAGTATATTACAGAACACAAAACTGGCTATCTTTGCTGTAAACACAAGTTAAAGCTGACAAGGGTTACATTAAAGCTAAAAATCCAAATGCCACGGCATCAAATAATTAAAAAAAAACATATGACCTAGGCCTTTAGCATTGGAGGGCTAAAACTAGCATTGAGCCGTATCCAGGTCCTAAATAGAAAATAAAGAGATGTGGAGTAAATGTACACGGGACAAAATCGCACACAATATATTGAAAAAATACAAATTATTAATGAACAGGACTTTTATTCCTGTTCTTTATCTTGAAAGTAGCGGGAGGGTCTTCAACGAGGAACCGGACCATTGATACTCATTATACAAAAGTAACATGGGTTAGTGCATCGGACTACAAGAACAGAAGTTCCTGGTTCGATCCATGTTCCGAGGAGAACATTGCCAATCCACTATTAATAAATATGTTTAAACTAACAATAGCCACACACTTGACTATGTAGATTACATTGTTTTTTCTTCATCCTACATATGTCTTTTGATACTGCTTCTACATGTAAATACTAAAAGTCTTACACTGTATCTATATATTTTGCTCCCAGACCAGAACATAACAAAATAAATAAGACAAAACTTGCGCTTTAGATTAAGAAAAGGTCCGAAAATTTTGTAAATTTTTTTCCAGTTCTTCCGGGGTCCTTGAGCCCTTCCCTCGCCAAAATATAGTTTGCTTTATTTGTAATAGAGGCTAGTTAATACGCTTCTATATTATCATCTTATATCAACCTCTCCAAACTTAAAAGTTAAGATCACGCATCCTTAGTGTTTAGATTGATAAAGTCTTTTGCATCCGTCGACATTTTCTTCGATTAAAATAATTTTGATCTGACAACCGGTGTTCATGTATACTTTAACGACCGGGCTAGTTTTCTTGTTAGTTTTAAAAGTAGTTACCTCCCTTGTTAGTGTGATGTTGTCATCAATCTATGTATTTGTACCACCTTTATATAATATTATATTGTACAATTTAAATTTGTGATTCGTTTAATATTTAAATATAATAATTAATTCTTTATCAAAGATATAAACAAGGTAATTTGAAAGTCTTTGATTACTTCATCACCGTAGTTCAATTCAGAAGTCATGCGGTCTATTTTGTCTACATTATGTTGAATGAATACCGGAGTGTTTACATTAGCAACATTTACTAACAATGACTGTACATCAAGAAAAGAAAACATTTTACATTAAAAATCGAGAAATAATTAAAATTATATACAAAACTTTATGTTCACCCTTTTTGTATGTAACAAAAATCGACAACATTGTTATAATTTCATTGTCTGAAGCACCTTTAAATGAATGACAAATGACAACATTGTCATTTTTTGAATGACAATTAAAAACAGTGTGGAAAAGATAAATTGAACACACTTTCGATTTTTGTTTTTCGTTTTTTGTTTTTGTGAAATCAAAAATGAAAAATGAAAACACTTTCATTTTTCGATTTTAGTTTGTGAGAAATCAAAAATGAAAAATGAAAATATTTTTGTTTTTCGTTTTTCGTTTTGTGAAATCAAAAACGAAAAACGAAAACACTTTTGTTTTTCATTTTGGTTTTTAAGAAATCAAAAACGAAAAATGAAAACACTTTCGTTTTTCATTTTGGTTTTTAAGAAATCAAAAACACTTTCGTTTTTTGTTTTTTGTTTTTGATATTTCAAAACGAAAAATGAATGGACGCAGATATACACGGACCTATATGCAGGTATTATTATATTATGGGATGCATATATTTTAACCCTATTTGGGATAAATTTCTATATTGATCTGACAAAACGTACGAGCTATGTTGATAGGCTGCTTCAAATAAAATCTCTATTTAGCTCATAGTAAAAACAAATAACAGTTAGATGAAAAAAAATCTGTAATTCTTATTAGTCCAACCCTTAAGCATCTATTTAAATACTACCAAACCCAAATGTTGAGAAGATTAAGAAAATCAATGTTGCTATTTTCTCTTTATGTGGAACTCAGCTATATACAATGATTGAAAAAAAGAAGTGTTACAGATAAATTTTAGTTCATTTTCCTTGAATCAAATTAGAAATAAAATGAACCAGGAATATCTCATTCGCGTATCTCAACGTGCAAATTAAGTAAAGATCACCATCTCATTATATAATATCGGTGTAGAGGAAGAGGAAATATATACAAACAACCTCTTACCTGTATAAATAGAGATCCTCCATGGACCACCACATGTCTGACGTTTATTGCCTGAGCATGGCGTTTTACAATCACATTCTTTTCTTTTTCTGCATTTTCGTAAAACATTCCCACAAAAGCATTCGTATCCATACTATAAAAATTATTATTTTTTTATTATAAGTATCACCTTTTGTTAACATAATCTAATCAAATACAAGGTAATGCAAGGTATTTGCCTATCTCAGAGTAATAAAGTATATATGTCCTATGTCCTTCTTATGGTTTAAATACGATAACAATTTAAAGTCTAAGGAATAAAAACTACGACTCTGAAAACGTTTTGTTTTGGTACTTATTTGTTTTTTTAGAAACGCTCCTGAGGCTTAATAGTGATATTACCCCTGGGACATAATTTTTGAAAAATGTACCATATTTATTAAAAACAAGGGTTGACTAAAATAAATGTTTCGGTGAAGACAGAAACTACTTTAATCAACCTTATTTTATAAATTCATGAACACAAACTCCTTACCTATCAATGACTTACCTCAACACCTGCAAACTTGAATCCTTTTTTACCACAAAACTGTTGGCATTTTTGAACTGTCATACCTTTGTCTTTCAGTACTGCTTTAGGTAATATTCTAGTGCTGTCATCTTGATAACAACCAATATATCCTGATTCTTTAATAAATGGAAAAAACAACTATAGATTTAATATTTTCAAGATAAATTATGCTAGGTTTCCTGTTTCATTAATGTGTAAAATGTCAAAGATGGTTTAAGAAAATCATCGTTTTATTGTACGATAATCGTTGATCAACGTTACACAAGTTTTCTTGATCGTCCGCGTACCAGATGAAATTTCAAAGCAAAAGGTATTATAATGCCAGTGTTGGGGTCCTTAAATTTGAAAACCAAAAGTATTAAAATATTTACTAAATAATGTTCTTCAAATATTTATAGGACATTATCTCTTGGACAGCAGTATTTTTTATTCATTTCGAAGCCTTTTATAGCTTACTTTATGGTATGGGTTTTACACATTGTTTGTGCAAGGTCGAACGAGAACATATAGCTGCTTAAATCTACCTCAATTGGTCTATTGCGGATATTTGTTTCTTTGTTGACACTGAGAAACGTTTTATTCCGACTCTGATGCTTAAAAATCGCTTAGACAACAACAAAAAATGCCATCAAAATCAAAAAAAATATTTTATCTTTCTGAAACACAAAATGATTTAATTTTTATATCTCTAGTGGATGCCAAGTTAAAAAAAATCAACTGCACAGGGTAGTCTGTACTCGGAGTAGTTTTTGAGGTCGAAACACATTTTTGTCCATTTGTTATAATGAACCTTAAACTCGCAAAAATCATTTAATAAATATAAAAACGAAAGCAATGCGCATGTATGGAATCATATATGCTTATTTCCTTTGTCTATATGCCATTTTGTCTGACACATTCAAAAACAACACATATATTATTCCATGTAAGCCCTTAAAATGTTTTAAGTAGTGTGTGTTGATGTGTAAAAGATAAAAGAAAATTGATTTCCGAAATAAAAGATAATTGTGAACAATTTTATTATATTTTGAAAAAAATATACAGTCAGTAGGAAAAGAAACATATGAAAAGAAAGTTAGAATTTTGTTTGTAATAGCAACATGATACACTTTTTTGCACAAAACAATATATCCTCTGTAAACTGAGAGTTGGACCTTAATGTTTATCATATTTCTCTTAAAAACCCTGCGTAAATTATTTATTATTTTTTCCAATCTAATATGTATGAAACATATTCTGCTAGTCTGTAACTTGGAACAACAACCCCAACACTAACCCCTTTTTCCAACGAAAAAAAAAACCTATAAAACAATCAAATTAAAGAATAAAAACAAATAATAATTAGAATTCAGCAAATATCGATCTATGCAATAGTACATAACCGATGTTCAAAACCTTTTTTTTTTTTAATTAATTTTGATTTTTAATTAGAATGATCATTGAGTGCAAAGGCACAAATTTTCAAAAGTATTTAATTTTAAAAAAGGAAGTAACTCTAACAAACCTTTCAAATATCTACATACAGATAATATTTACATAACATCTTTAAAATTTCAACTTACCAACTACTACCTGTAGGACTGTCACAAGCAACAAAAGGAAAAATCCCAGTCGTGCCTCCATGATTCCGGCTGTTTGAGTCTCATGTGATGCAAAGTTGCTTATGTACCCTTAATAAACCCACGTCTGGACACGTACATTGATCAGATATATTGACGTTCGGGTACGTATCTGTCAATCGAAGTCAATTTTATATTGTCTTTCCAATTTGAAAAAAAAAGGTTTTAAAAGAATTGTCGAAACAGGTTGTGTTGTTTACGCATAAAATATATTAAAAAAATTGACAATAACGATTTATGATTGTATCAAATTGAAAAAAAAACAACTTGTATGTATATTTTTTTAATATTTTAACACAATCATCAGTAAATTAAAGGAAGTAACATGAGTTGAAACAGGTTATGGTGATTGTATCTTCTAGTAGGTTATAGGCTATCTATATTAAAATGATACTATTGTCCATCCGTAAATATTAATCTTAACATACATGTCTAATACCTTCTCATATATCTGATTTTATCATTGTTTAATGAACACCACTATCATGCAATTGTTTCCAAATATTGCATCTCCTTGTTTTTGCTACGTAACACATGTTTTAATTGTATTAAATCCAATTATATTTCATCGATGTTATAACTTACACCGATACATGTTGAAATTGGATATTTTATTGCTTCTTTTTTTTCGAAGTTTTTTGGAAGTTACACATGTAAAATAAGGCAAAACGAAAATTGTTGATAGGTTTAAGCTTGAGAATATTGTTTGAAATTGAAATTTTTTTCCGTAAACGAAGATTTGTTTTATTCATCTTAATAATCTGTATGAACTGTGTTATATATATTTAAGTGCCAGTCTTTGTAAACGTCAGGCAATTTAGAAGAATTTCAAAACATGACTGGAAATAAAAACCAACCGATTTAACCATCCAATTTGAAGTTACGTTCATCTTGAGGTAGGAATGGTAGGTCTTTCGTTTCTGTGTGTCTGGTAATTCGAGTAATCTCCAGATAACTTTCGGTTAGAATGATAACAAATTACTCAGTTAGCTCCCCACAATTGGTCATTTCTAATGCATTTCAACCAAATTATATCTTGAATTACCAGAACAGGAAAAGAAAACGAATGTTATATTTGTGCACTATTATACAAATTGTATACATTGTATTATTATTTATTCAATATAAATAAAAAGATGTGGTATGAATGCCAATGATACAACTATCCATCCAAGTCACAATGTGTAAAAAGTAAATAATTATAGGTCAAAGTACTTATTTTTTCTCGTCTTTAATATGTATGCAAAAAAATACCACTAGACGGCATTTACATTTTTGAAATAGAAAACAGTATGTTTTTATGGAAATTAGAAAGCCAAGCTCCAACATTTTACGCTAGAAAATATTCATGACTGGGATTTCATTTGGTTGATTTTTTACTGCTGCTGATAATATAGTGACAAAACATTACATCCCTTGAAAAAACTGAAAACTGGATCTCGTCAATGTTTAGTCATTTTTCACAAGGACGCTATTGATTATGAATTCACAAGAAATGTTCTGGTAAATAATAAAAATAATACAAATAAATTGAAATAAACACAAAACCACAATATAATTTCTTTCACAATATACATAAATGGACCAAACGATGAGAAAAGCAGGCTATAAAACTTTTATGTAAATTTGGGTTTAAAATTGATATGCAAATAAATTCCTCGCTTATCAACCTAGATGTATTGTTTTACTGGCTGTAACCCTCACTGGAACATGTCAATTATCAGGCGAAGAGAAACTTAAAAAAAAGGTCAAAAGAATCGATTAATGTACAGCAAAGATTACCACTTTTGATATTGAGTTACTAATCAAATTCAAACGGACTTATTTTAATTCAAACATTGAATGCAAATAAATCGAAAAGACAGCAAAATATACGGTAGGTATAGTGTCCGGCTAAAAAGTTTTTGTCGAGTGAATCGGTACACTTTTTTCGAGTGTAGATCAGGTATTTGCAAGTGATATAACATGCGATCCCAGACTGATTTACTGCTATTTCGCGAATATTATACATTATACGTGACCGTTTATCAAATTCAGAATACTATATATGTTTTGAGCACGAACGACGCACAATTTCCTCGTAGTTTACTTACAATTTAGTGTTTTATAAAAAAAAATTCCGAGAGCAACATTTAACATGTTTATAACATCCGAGTTTTTTCTACAAATGCTCCGGGTTTTTTTTTTTAAGAAAATGTGAATAAGAATAAAGACATTTTTAGGCTTAAAAACCTACTTATTCTAGAGTTTGTAACTGTATATAAATTCGCGAAGGACAACATTATATATTCTTAATAAGTCACAAAAACATATTACTATGTTGAATAAATTCAAATCTTTTCAATTTAATGATAAACCCCTATTCTGAACTATTCTGAAAACATTTTGCCATAACCTTGCAGTATTAAGATATATAAGAAATCACTGTGTCCTTTTTATAAAGATCTTTACAATCGAGTACAGGGACTCATAATCTTGTCCACTTCATTTCATGCTACATAAAGGCAACAGTAGTATACCGCTGTTCAAAACTCATAAATCCATGGACAAAAAACAAAATCGGGGTAACAAACTAAAACCGAGGGAAACGCATTAAATATAAGAGGAGAACAACGACATAACACCGAAACGTAACACACACAGAAACGGACCAAGCATCAGACAAAACACCACGAGAATAACAAATATAACATGAAAACCAAATACATGAATTTGGGATAGACAAGTACCGTGCCACGTCTTATCTCAATTTCTCAAAAATAAGAGAAAACACAAACGACTCATTGTTAAAATGCAACACACACAGAAACGAACAATAATATAACAATGGCCATCTTCCTGACTTGGTACAGGACACTTTTAAAGGGGAATAAAAGTGGTGGGTTGAACCTGGTTTTGTGGCATGCCAAACCTCGCACTTTAATGGCAAAGTTAAATATAACATTGAAATGACAACATAATATTACCTTTGTTTTTACAGTCAATAATGTTTTACGAATGATATATATGACCGTGATGAAAAACATGGAAGCAAGAAAACTAAGAAAAAAAAAGGTAAAAAAGATAGAAAAATTCAATGTTAACCCAAATAATCTACTAAAAGAACACCCCTCCCTCCCCCTCCCCCCAAAAAAATCAATAAAAAAAAAATCAATAATATTTGAATTGAATGGAATATTTAATGAAAAATGAAAACAACACTTTATAAACTTTATACGTCCGAAGCGCTTTTCTGGTTTAACTTCATCCGTAACGCAAATCCATCTAAGTTCAACTTTTCTTGATGGAGTTGAAACCTTTGGTTCTTTATAATTTGTAAATGGACAATGTTGATTGATTGAATGTTGTTTGCTTAACGTCCAGTGAAAAATAATTCATGCATGTTCAGGACGAGAACAAATTAACAATAAATCCAATGGGTAGGTCCTGCAAAAGAGGACGTTGAGGATGAAGGTTTGAAAATTGACTGCCACTGAAAACAGGGAATATTGAATATTGACAGAAATGTTGCTTTGCAACAGGCCCCCTTACGGAACCCTCAAAGAACTGTTACAATGGTTCTTAACGTGTTGTGAGCGTGGTATTCTCTCTACACGCCCCATTCTGACAGAACGTGTCTGCGTACTTGAAGCAAGAGTTCTACTGCTGGTCGGAAGAGGACCTAAGTGACCATAGTTCTATTCCCCAGTCCCCATTGGGGTAAACAATTTTAGAAAGGTTTGTTATAAATCATGCCAGCAATTAATTACTGATTACTGAGCTGATTATTAACTCGGGGACTTATCCAATGTTTTTAATAAACAACGAAATATACAATCTGTAAGCTTTAACACGATCATTTAGAAACGATAAAAAAAAATATGTGTATATAATAAGAGTACACCTCATAAATATATGAAATATACATTGTAAATTTTTATTCTTTGTGTTTCTGATGGAAATGAAGCTATGGTGGTGCTTTATTTCTGTATGACCTCTTCAAGTTGGAGCATTTGAACATTATTCTAGATTTTCACTTCTAGAACGATAAAACATGTTATCATCAAGATAAATAGTAAATGAAACACTTAGGATGTATTTTCTGTTAAAAAAACACACATTTACCCGCTTTACACACTATGTGTACGTACGTCGCAATCCAACATGTCTGAACTCAAATAAAGATTAAAATTGAGAATGAAAATGTTTGTTAACATCACGAAATATTTACTGTATGAATCCATATCTGTACAATAACATGAAGATCTCTGAATAAAAATGATTGATGCCTTTTAACGAAATGAACGTGTTAATATAGCATTATCAAACTGGTTTAATGCATTTTTCGTGTTTTGCAAAGTACTTTATTTGAACCTTTTCATTGTTCTTTAAACGTAAATGCAAGGATATATTAAAAGTTTAAGCCATAGGAGTTTTGTTTTTCACTCGATAAAACACAGACGCACTAGAAAAAACACGGACATGTAAAAATGAATTTACTATGCAAAATGTCTTTTTCTATGAAAAAAAAACAAGATGTTTTTGTAAAGTGTCTGTTATCTAAGTTTGTAAATATTCAATATACGCATTTCCGTTGACATTTGCATTTGTATGTGAGTAAAAATGGCTTTAATCTATATTTTGGAATAAAGCATTGTAAGGCTAAATTAAACGTTTATAAAGCAAAATAATTAAGAGTTGATAATATCTTTTTATCACAAATACTACGATACCTTCTATGATCATGTATATAGGGTTCTAGCATCTTTTTTAACGTCTTACCAGAAAAGAAGTCTGTTTGTTTACACTTTTGATCATATTCACTCGAACAAAAAAGATAAAATCACTAAAAAAAATCACCATCCCAGCCGGAGACTAAACCTACTGTGAAATACATGTGCTTTTCAATATTTGTTTGGTCTTACAACCGCATCATGTATATTATCATATATGAGGTCTGGTCGAAAGTTTGCATTGTCAGGGGCTAAATAATATGTTATCTATTTACAAGTTTATTCACACATGTACATTACTTCAGATGCATTGACAAAGTAAGCTACAAAGTTTAAACATACAAACTTTAAAAACCAAGTCCTTCCGTATCTTTACTGATTAAAAAATTCAAGGAAAATCCTTACAGTCGTGACAGTACCACAGTTTCTAATATTTTGACCAACTGACCTTTATCATAGAGTCTAATTATTTTCTCTCTAGACAAAACAAATTCAACTTTAACTGCAGATAATAAAACTAGCCATTTGTCAAATAAGCCTTGCGTCATTAACTTTCTCTGTACACAAATAAACAGTTTTAAAGTCAAATGAACTAGAGGTCAATATTTACAAAACATTAAAATATTTCAATATTAAAAAGTATTAGTTATCTATATTTTGCCAAAAATGCTCCATTATCACCAATGTTTCTTTTATTTAAACTTATCAAAGTAGTTGTTGAGTGGAAACCTTTTTTCAAAGAGTCCTATTCATCCTACTTTTTTTGAAATTGCAACAAAATTGTAAGCTAATTTTGTTTAGCCTTTTGCTAATTATTGTTCAATTAATAAATGAGTATACATTTCTAAACATGATAATAAATACTAACATCTAATCAGCAGCCATCCTTCACCGAGGTAAGTTGAGGCTGAGAGACCACGTGACTAAGAAACGGCGGGAATCGAAATCGGAATTCTTGATGTGAGAACTTTGAGTTTTGAATTAAGAATTATGAATTTGGAATTTGGAATTATCCTTCTCGGCTTTCATAGTTTTGTCATGGCATTGTCAGTTTTCAACAACTTACAAGTTTTCAATGTCTCCTTGAAATCTTCATCTTTTTCTGTTGTGCTCTCCAATGTAACAAATTATGTATCGCATGCTTAAATTTGGTCAATGAATATAAGTACATACAAGGTTTTTTTATGGATTGTATCAATTTTAATACTTAGTCCAGCATACAAGGAACCAAAAATAACTTGAACATGTAATAAAGTAGGAATGTATAGTATTAAATATTACACTACTTGCAGATGTAATAAAGTATAAAAGTATAGCATTAAACATGACATTACTTGCACATAAAATAAAGAAGGAATGTATAACAGTTAAAGGTACATAACATGTACATGTAAAAGAGTAGAATTATATGATATCAACATTACACAACCTACACATGTTCAAAAAACACAAACAATGTGGCACATATGTCATCCAAAATGACTATTCTAAAATATTTTACAGTTTATTTGACAGTATTTGGCTGAAATGACAGAGATATATAGGATATAACAAATTACTAGATGATTGGGTATGACTTGTATGACAATTTGATTTCTATTCAGGTAAATCTCATTAAAAATCTAGTTTAGAATAAAATATTACTTTATTACACCTGATTAAGTATGATTGGCATGACCATGTGACTGATAAAAGTTCTATTAAAGAAACAGCAATAAGGACTGTTCCAAAAGCAATCCTGGTGGAAGGGATGGGAGGCACTCAAATTAATTATGGGTGGTTGCATATTCCTTACACTTTTTTACAAATTAATAATATAATGAAAATTATATATTATGAATGGTTGGGCTCTTAAAATTGCATCCATCATCAACAACAATCCCCATCCCCTTTCTATGCATTAAATTCTAGAACAGCCCTTAGTAATAATTCATTAAAACGCCCATCGATTGTTGTAAGCAGACTATGAGAAAACTAAGAAGTCAAATATCAACGAAAATTCATTTTTTTCTCAATTCACGTAAACTGGTACATACAAAACTAAATGAATCCACAATATTAGATATCACATCTTGAGTGTGTTGTAATTAAGGTGGTACCTAACACTACAGGGAGATAACTCTGTAAAGTTAACTAAACGTTTCAATTATGTTGTGTTGTAAAAGGAATATTAAGCTTCTCAATGATCAAAATTGGTGTTTGTCAAACTGCTATATAACCAGTGTAATTTTTCTGATAAATTGGTTGGTTCAAATTTTTTGAAATTTTTATATTTTTGTCAAAGGGTCAAAGTAAATACTTTGCCAAAATTTTATGAAAATTAAACGAGCCAAATTAATTTCAGTGAAGGTGTTGGGTACCACCTTAACAGATTAAGTCCCCAAATATTATTTTTGACAGCATTATTAGTTTCACTTTTTTGTTATTGAAGTTGTCACATTTTATGAGATCAAAATTTATTTTATGATTTCCCATATGGTTAATATATGTTTCAAAAAATTGAGTTGGAATGATCATAAAACTAGGACAAAAAAGTAGGCAAGAAAACATCTTCAACAAATAAATAATTATTGGCAAAAATGGTAAAGAAGAAAAACAAGTCTTTTACTTTCAGAATCTAGACCTGTAAATTAACAAAAAAATAACTGAGTTAAGTTTACAATATTAAATAAAAAGAGCCTCAACAAAAATTTGAAATTCAATAATTCTTGATTTGATCAATTCAAAATGAATTTAAAACATTTCAATGAAAACTTTATATGTTAAAGCATTATAAAGTTATTCAATATTTTATAAATCATGAACCTTTGACTAACTTGCAAGAGCATATAACAATAGACTATTTTCATAATACAAACTTTTGACTCCAAAGTTTATATTTTTTCAACAGGTTACCTTCTCTCCTGGTACTCGGTCAAGCAAGAGCAACATAAAGAAGTAAAATCAAGTATTCAATTGGTACAATTTTTGGGGGGCATTAACTGTTTCATATTTTCATTATACGTCAAAAAAGATCAGAAAACAGTAAGCTTTCCCCCAAATTGCACTGATTATGTGTTTGATTTTACGTCTTTTGGTTGCTCTTACTTGACCTAGTACCAGGATGTCCCACCACAGATTTGGTAACCTGTATTAAAAAATTAAAAAATTATATAACCCCGAGTCAAAAGTTGGTATTATGAAAAAGTCTATTCCTTGATACTATCATAGTCGACTTCACGTAAACAAAATACGATGTTGGTGGTGGATTTTTTCTGATAAAAGGTTTCCAGAACAATGAACATTTGTATACATATTTGTGCAGTAGTAGTTAAATGTTAATGACTAGTAGCTTGGTATTGAATGTCTTTACAGAAAATTATGTCTTAAGGTGGTAGACCTTTGTTCAGGGAGACAACTCTTTAAATCAGTCAAGCATTTGTAAAAGTCAAGTTCACCAATGTATTTTAAGCATTTACCTGAAACAGATTGAAAATAATCTATGTAACCTAGAAGCTTAGAATATGTTTTTGAAAATGGTTGACACAAACGTACTGATGATTTTAAGAGTTATTTCCCTTAACCTAGGTCTACCACCTTAAGTGCCAGTCTTTGTAAGAATCAGGCAATTTAGGTAAAAACTAAAACATGATTAGAAAAAACCCACCGAGCTTATCATGCTATTTAATACTAACCATCATCCGAGTTAAAAAGTATTAGTCTTTCGTTTGTGTGTGTCTGGTAATATCAAATAACTTGGTTAGAAAATTGGTTAGAATGATAGCAAATTAAAGAGTTATCTCCCCTTATTCGTTAATTTCTAGTGCATTTCAACCAAATTGTATCTTCTATTACCAGAACTGAAAATGGAAATGAATGTTATTTTTGTGCATACTACATATTATGAACTGACATCAATGTCAAATTGGGTGGGTTCTTTTTTGGTCATGTTTTCACCACTACCTGATTCTTATACAGACTGGCACTTAATTTTCAATTACTATGGATTCATTATTATTCTTTGGATATCAATTTTCATGGATTTCGTGAGTACAAGAGAACCACAAATTGAAATCTTCAATGAATTACAACTTTTCCACGAAAACAAAAGTATTCCTCAATCCAGGAAATTTGAAACTCACTAAAATAAATGAATCCACAGTATAATGTTATCATGATTATTAGTAAATAATGTAAACAAAGCATTAATATCATTAAAATATAGGAGTATCTGAATTATTTGATTAAAACAATATTTCTTTGAACATCTATTGGCTATGGTATACATTGTCATATGATTTTTTATTGAACATCTACTGGCAATGGATAAAATTGTTATAATTATACATTTGGATAAAGACGTCCAGCTTGGCTTTAAAAACCACCTCTCATTCAAGTATGATTTATGTGAAAATTCTTACGAATTGATAAATTTCATAGGAAATTAATAACCCATTTGTATGTATTTCCTAGCTATCATGACATCTTACTTAGAAGTTAACCACATGGGATCATTCATATCATGAGATAAAAAGATTTGTATACAAATTTTTCAGACATCATGACAAAAGATGAAAATAAATGACCAATTGACATATGAATTTCTATCTATAGCTATATAACCCCTGTACAATTGTACCCCATCAGTATACTGTAAATTCAGAAATTATTGCGTGCACTTATTATTGCGATTTTGTCATTTTAAACTTGAATGCGATTTTAAATTTTACGATTTTGAGAAAAGTCATGGTTAATTCAGTTAAAATATTACAAAATGCGAGTTTTAATTATTGCGTTTACAACTCTGTCGCATTATGCGCAATAATAAAAACCTCGCAATAATTCCTGAATTTACAGTAATAGACATTCAAAAACATGACTTATACCAGTGGCACCTCCCTGTATACCTTTATATAGGGAAAGGCCTCTGCTTTAGGTAATCATACATCCTTCAACAATGAGTAAAACCCATTACATTTAATCAGCTAAAACAAAAGGCCCCAGCAGACAAAATGGGAAACGTTTCAAGCAAAACCACCAACTGCAAGTTCAATGCAAAAACGATTAAGAGAAAAAACAAATATTGCATAAAGCAACAAACACAACCACTGATTTACAGGCTTCTGACAATATTATTTATAAGTTTGCTAACTTATCCATTAAATTTTAAAAAATTCATAAGGGTTCCGCGGAATCCAGTGTCTCGCCTACTTTTGGTGCCGACGACGACAGAATGTAGGATCGCTATATATGTCTGTATTTTGCAACAAAAGTTGCAGGCTCAACAAAAATGGGGAAAAAATTATTTAAAATTTTCCTCTAGATACTATCTTTTGATTGTAAGAAGCTTCTGTCCAAGTTTGGTAAAAATCCAGGATGGTTTATGAATCTAATAAATGTTAAAAAAACTTTAACTGCAGACTGCATGTAATGTTAACTGGAAGAAAAACTAAGTCCATTTATAAGTAATATACAGAAAAACAGGAAATAAATTTTTACAATATTTCCCTCTAGATACTATATATAGCTAGCTTTTGATCATACACAAGCTTCTGTCCAAGTTTGGTACAAATCCAGGATAGTTTAAGAAAGTTATTACAATTTTTAAAACTTTAACCACAGAGTGAATGTAATGTTAACTGGCAGAAAAACTAAGTCCATTTATAAGTTAAATACGGATAAACAGGATTTTTTTTTTACAAAATTTACTTCCGGATACCATCTTATGATCATAAACAAGCTGCTGTCCAAGTTTGGTAGAAATCCAGGATATTTTAAAGAAGTTATTAAAATTTTAAAAACTTTAACCACAGAGCGAATGTAATGTTAACTGGCAGAAAAACTAAGTCAATCAGGGCTCACACTACTTCAGAATTATAGGGAGAAGTAACTTCTCTTTTTGAAACTGATAGGGAGAAGTGGTGAGATTTGAAAGAGAAGTGCTCATTGGTGCGGTGCACTGCAATGTTTGGATTTTACAATAGTATAAAGGGCAATATGTAAATAATGTTCTTTTTATATTGTTCAATTCATATCTAAGTAAAAAAAATTACAATTAAAGTTACATTTGAAATTAAAAATTGTTTAAGTTTTACTAAAGTTCTTGTGAAAAACTACCAACTAAATATCTAGCACTAAAAAAAAAAAAAATTTAAAATGTAAAGAAATTATTATATATCAATTACAATTTAATTTAAAATTATCTTGTGTATGAAATTCAGTGTTTCTAATAAAAAAATATAAAAGTTATTAAGCTGGGCCATAATATATTGATATTAGTATGATAGTCTCAGAGTTAAGCAACTTTAATCAATAGTTTGAAACAATCCATAAAAAATATAGGGAATTATATACACCAATCAATTAGATGTAACCAAAAGTCTCTTTATGCGTGTGGAATGCGTAATTTTTCCCTTTGGGATCAATATTCTTCTGTCAGCTGTTCCATCCGTCCGTCCGTAGTAATTATTGTAAAAGTACGGATTTCGGTCATAGCTGCTCCGGTTCAGATCCGTAGTTTAGAAATCGGTCAATGGCGGACGAATGCAAGAAAATTTACAAAAATAAACGATGTTTGACAAGTTATTTGGAAAGGAACATGACGTTTTTAATGCAATAAATGGATTAAAAATTTACTGGAGGCAACTTTTATCACGTTTAAATGAAGTAATAAACTTATTTTGCCGCCGAAATTTAGGTTGATGTACGTTTTCGAGTAACAAGCACTGGAACTTGCAGAAAATTATGCACGAAGTGATAAAAAGTTGTATTTTTATCAAATAACCTGCTACACACTGCGAAGACAATGCTTCAACCTCTTTTTTAAAGATAATGAATCGTTTATGTCTGAATTTCTTTAATTATCAATAAAAAACTGATGTTTCATCAACTTGGTAAAAATTGAAAATGTCCGATGACGGAAGCGACTGAAAGCGAGTATCGTCATGGACAGGGCGACTTGTTTTCGCTTTTGGGGGTCGGGGAAAGCGAAGTGACGGTCGGGAAGGCGACTTCTTCGCCCAAGTCGCCTGGTAGCATGAGCCCTGGTCAATTCATAAGTAAAATACAGATAAACAGGATTTATTTTTTTTACAAAATTTACTTCTGGATACTATCTTATGATCATAAAATAGCTTCTGTCCAAATCTGGTAGAAATCAGGATAGTTTAAGAAAGTTTTTAAAATTTCATAAACTTTAACCACAGAGTGAATATTTGTGGACGCTGCCGCCGACGACGACACCGACAAAGGAATGTAGGATTGCTATGACTCGCTTTTGCAACAAAAGCCAAGCTCAACAAAAACAATTGAAAAACTTATTATCTTAAATAACCTCAACATCATCTTGGCAAATCATTCTCATTTTTATAATCTATTATATATTTTTTCAAGAGTTAAGTTCCTTTCCTTTACTAGTTTTTATTTTTGTGTTTTTTTTAAGTGTGTGTTGTTACTCTTCTAATTGGGAATGAAAAGAAGGATGGGTTGAGAATTGAGATACAAAAAAAATGATCTTCCAACAACATTTTCATGTGCCCCTCCCAAGTCAATAACCTTGTCAATAGGGATCTTTTGGCATATCTTAATACTTTTATTCATCTGGAAAATTCCAGACTCAGGACAAATTTCTAGGTTTACCCCTAAGAGAAGCTGTGCCTATTTAGGAAGAAATTAGAATATTTCAGTTTGGTTAGGAATATTGATAACACAACTACAGGAGTTCATTTGTAATCAGTTGATTATTCACATATTTCTATAAACTAATATGTACTTTGTCAGGAATTGCTAAATCTATGAATTCTTGAGATCAGTATAATTATGAAAAAAATGATAATAAATATTACATAAATAATGCATGAATTATATAAGACTAAAACTAATAAAATATATGTAAAAAAGGGGTAGTAAAATTAAATATTCAGATCATTTCTTATTATGCAAGACAAAAAAAAACATAAGTAATCTCTTATTTAAGGTGGTACCAAACACTTTCCCTAAAATTAAATTGGCTTGTTTAATTTTCATAAAATTTTGACAAAGTATGACAAAAATATAAAAATTTCAAAAAATTTGAACCAACCATTTTATCAGAAAAATTACACTGGTTATATAGAAGTTTGACAAACACTTATTTTGATCATTGTGAAGCTTTATATTTCCTTAACAACACAACGTAATTAAAACGTTAAGCTGATTTTACAGAGTTATCTCCCTGTAGTGTTAGGTACCACCTTATACTTTTGACTTGTGATGAAAATTAACTCAAAATACAAAATTGATCTAAATGTAAAATTTGAAGAAAAAAATGACAGCCACATAAATATGAAATGTCAAATTAAATTACTGTTTTCAAAGGGTAAAATTTGAAAAATAAACAAGAATGTGTCCCCAGTACACGAATGCCCCACTCGCACTATCATTTTCTATGTTCCGTGGACCGTGAAATTGGGGTAAACCCTCTAATTTGGCATTAAAATTAAAAAGATAATATCATAGGGAACATGTATACTAAGTTTGAAGTCGATTGGACTTCAACTTCATCAAAAACTACCTTGACCAAAAACTTTAACCTGAAGCGGGACAGACGGACGGACGGACGAACGAACGGACGGACGAACGGACGCACAGACCAGAAAACATAATGCCCCTCTACTATCGTAGGTGGGGCATAAAAATGCTATGAATAACAGAAATAAAACATGTTTTCCGGAAACTATTTTCTCTACATAAAATCCAATTTACAAAATACTGTAAAATGTAAAATTTTAAAGAATGTTATGAAATTTTGAACAGAAAAATGAATAGAAAAATCGGAACACATCCTGGTGTAAAACTTAATCAGAACTAAAATTAATTAATAAGTAATACTTATAGAATGAAAGAATGACTTGTTTCATTTTTTTAAAATAGATATCATGTACATGTATATATTAATGCATTATTTTTGTTAGGTTTGAAGTCCAGACTTTTTCTTATATTTTCTGGAAATAAATCACCCATAAACATTCTCAATGTGATTGTATTCAGAACGTACTCTCTAAAATATAATTTCTCAAACCTTTCCTTAGTATAAAAATCAATGTTCAAGGATTCACTTTTCAGTATAAAAAAAGAAGAAAAAAGATAAGATTGATGATAAAAGATATTGTCATAGACATTTCAATGTCTAAAACATTTTGCAAGTATTAAAATTGCTTAATTAATGCTCACAGATTCACTATTCAGTATAAAAAAAAATGTAAAATAAATAAGGTAAACGAAAAAAAAAACTTGTCATACTCATTTCAATTTCTAAGACATTTCACAAGTACAAAAGTTGCTTAATTAATGCTGAAAGATTCACTATTCAGTCTACAAAAAGTAAAATAAATAAGATATACACTATAAAAGATATTGTCATAGACATTTCAATTTTTAAGATATTTTACAAGCATAGATGCCAACCCCCTTTTGACACAATCAGTAACAAACTATCAAATTTTCCGTATTTTTGAAAAGTTTTCAGTAATCATTCATAAACGTGCATTTACCAATAAAAATTACTGACGAGTGGTTGCAAAGTGATGTACACTAAAATTTGTCATTTAACATGTTGTCTGTAGTATGTATTCCATTCATTAATTGTTCAGATGTTCTCGACTCAAACATTTTTGTTTTGTCAAGGAGAAGTAGAGAAAGCGGGAAAGCTACTTAATAAAATGCAAGTTTGCCTCTTCGGAAGTCAGTTAGTTACCCAACAATTGGTTGATAACTCCCGAGAAACCGGAAGCATTACATTGGCGTTTCCTAAATACTGGACCAGGACGGAAAAGTAATGATAAAAATCCGCGTTTTACAAAATTGAACGTCGATGATTGGGAATCCGTAACTATTTGACTTTGACCGTAATAGCGTAGTTTTTATCGCAAAATCGGAAAAACTACGGAAAAATCGTAATGGTTGGCATCTATGTACAAGTTTTAAAGTTGCCTAAATAATGCTCAAAGATTCACTATTCAGTATAAAAAAAATAAGATAAAGTAAAATCATTATATAAGATTGAAAAAGTTGTTAAAGCCTCTCGACACATTAACAAAAAGGTGGTCCATAAAAACATCTACAAAAAACATTGTCATAATACTTCTACATCTCCCACACAGACCTTTCAAGTCAAGGTCATTAAAAAATAAAAGCCTTGTCGTCATTTCCCACAACATGTATTGAACCAACCTACCATTTCAAATGTTGTGTATTTTACTTTAAATTACACTAGACATTAAAACTTATCTTTCCATTACATGGCAAAAAGACAATTCTTCTCATTGTTTAATTTTTGATTTTTTTCTAATTACAATTTACCCTTTAATTATTGATAAAAAGAAATCAAGTAATTAAAATTAAAAAAAACATGGAAAATTTAATTTCCAAGGCAAGCTTAATTGTATGCATAAAAGGGCTGTGCATTTATAAATATTGTCATTCTGTAAGTAAAGGCAAGACTGCATGATCCTCTGTCTTCAAAAATCATCTTGTACGTTTTACCATGAAGTACTAGCACTGTGTTAATAATTTTCTTGACAGTTCATGATCATTGTCATTCGGCTATCATATGATTTTATCTATGACTTAATTGGTCAGTCATCACTAGAAGTTGGACTTCTTTCTCCTCTGAGCATGCTCAGAGCTGTTTCGGCAAGTTCATCAATGGTTGTAGGCTGAGATGAGATCTGATGAATTTTTGTAATAACTTGTTCTATATCATGTTCCCTGAAGGCTTGTAGAAAAAATGGATCTGAAAATAAATTCAATAAAATGTAACCATTTTTTTTTAACAAAATATAAGATGAAACTCAAACAATTTAAAATTAAATGTTACTGATTCGAAATCTGATGTATAATTTCGTGGTTTTGCCGAAGTCTGCTTACAGGTCTATAGAAATTTTGTTATTCGTTGCACATCTAATTTAGTGGTTTGCCTATGCCCAAAATCTATGAAAATCGGAATACAATGAATAATAATGAATCTACAGTATAATGGTGGTTTTTTTTATTTTACAAATTGTGACCTGGATGGAGAGTTGTCTCATTGGCACTCATACCACATCTTCTTATATCTAATTAGTAGTTTGGTAAAATTTTGGAGAAAATGAACTGAAGCTTTCTGGAGCTTGATATAAGAACAATTGTTAATTGTATGTAGATTAAAGATTAAAATACAAACATGGCATAAGTAAAATTTCTTAAAAGAGAATCGAGACTCTTAGATAACCATCCAATTGATAAAATCAAAGTTATCACTCAAAACATAATTTGGAAAGTGCTGATAAAATCTTAATATTTGACTTGAATCTAGATAAACATTCACACCCATCTCTCTTTACAAAATATATTTCAAACCTATACAAAAGTAAACATAATTTATAAAAATGTTGTTACTTTTAATTTTAGAAATATCCTTCAACTGTTGAAACACAAATATATAATTCTGGATTGAATATCCTGGCTAATCCTTCAACTTGATAAGTTACCCTGATGGGGCATAAATATAAATATATATATATAACAATTCAAAAAGGGTACAACAGCACCATAAAATAACAATTAAATAAACAAATGTTAGATATTTCGGATAACAGATATCCTTCTTCAGTAATACCACAATGTAAAATGAATTATGTTGATCTATTCTAATTATTACACTATCACAATCTTGAAATTTATACAAATATAAAATCCTTCAAGCAAACATCAGAGACGCTGGTACAATTTAAAAAAATTTCCAAACATGGCGCTAAGACTGCAAAGATATGCCAAAATAAAAATACTTATTTGCGATGTGAACTGGTACAACAAAATTCCAAAGGTGATGACAGTTAAGATTACAACAACTGCGTGGATAGCAGTCCCCCCCCCAAAAAAAACAACAAAAAAACAAACAAAAACAAAAATGCCCATACCAATCCAAGTTGATATAGTATTTCAAATTTGACAACAGAAGGGCAATTGTAATAGAAACTACATATTTAAGCCTCCCAAAACAAATATTAGTTTAATAACGATTAGAAACTTTTACATTTTGTAGTGTACTGTATCATAATTACATGATCCATCGCCCTGTAAGATTAATCGTAGTATATTTATTCAGTCATTTTATATATATATTTCTACTAACCTTTAAGTAATTGCACCAACGTCCACAAGGCCACGTGTATAAAGTTTGGATCTGGCGATTTAAGGAACATGTCTATATACAATAGAATACCTTTCCTGTTTTCTACCTTAAGAGATTCTGGTAGGGCTGAAATATAATAGTTCAAGTAAAATATATGAAAACAAGTGAAACTGCGAGCTACTGCTCACTGATGATACCCCCGCCGCAAGTGGATAATATTAATAGTGTAAAAATATGCAAGTGTTCGGTAAACAGGAAGTTGTCGAGTGATGAATCTGAAAACCCATCACACGGTATAGCTGACTTATATAAATCCTGAAACCAAATTTCAGAAATCCTTGTATTGTAGTTACTGAGAAAAATGTGACGAAAATTTTCAACTTGGCTATCATGTGTAAAATCATACAAGTGTTCGGTAAACAGGAAGTTGTCGAGTGATGAATCTGAAAACGCATCACACGGTATAGCTGACTTCTATAAATCCTGAAACCAAATTTCAGAAATCCTTGTATTGTAGTTCCTGAGAAAAATGTGACGAAAATTTTCAACTTGGCTATCATGTGTAAAATCATACAAGTGTTCGGTAAACAGGAAGTTGTCGAGTGATGAATCTGAAAACGCATCACACGGTATAGCTGACTTATATAAATCCTGAAACCAAATTTCAGAAATCCTTGTATTGTAGTTCCTGAGAAAAATGTGACGAAAATTTTCAACTTGGCTATCATGTGTAAAATCAGACAAGTGTTCGGTAAACAGGAAGTTGTCAAGTGATGAATCTGAAAACGCATCACACAGTGTGGCTGACATATATAAATGTTGATACCAAATTACAGAAAGGGTGGATGTGTAGTTCCTGAGAAAAATGTGACGAAAGTTTCATGGGACGGACTGACTGACTGACTGACGGACGGACTGATGGACGGACGGACTGACAGACAGAGGTCAAACAGTATACCCCCCTTTTTTAAAGCGGGGGTATAATAAGATCATTGTTACATACCTCATGTACCTTTTAGGAGACTGATAAGATAATTTCCCTAATTTTTTTACTTTTTCACATTTCTCTCCTATTGTGAAGTCACATCTAAAACATCAGAAAACTGACTGGAAATAATTTTAGGGAAATAATAGGTGCACTGCATGTATCCTCTATCAACTCAGTATTAAATTGTCAAATATTTAAGAGTAGGCTTGAAAAAGCTATGAATTGTCCATATTGTTAGCACTTAAACAGCAAAAGGCAACACATTAGTTGATATAAAAATATCATCTGTCCAAGGGCAATAACTCCAATATCTTATTTGTTATTAACATTGTTTTACTCTAGTGACTATATATTGGAAAACTGTATACTAATATCTAGATTTTGTCTCTTTGGTGTTGTTTGTTTGCCATCTTATTTATACTAGGACACCCCCGCGAAATCGCGGGCATTTCGTGTGTGGTTGAAAGTATGTTAACTGATGTAGGGTGAATTTTCGTAAAAAAATTTAGGACTGGCTCATTTCAGGAAAGGTATCAAAAGTTTTAGCAATGTTGACAGGACAATTTTGTCAGTTTAGCCCTCCCCCTTTTTTCCAAAATCTGTTATTGTTTGTTTTCTGTTTTTCTGTATACTATGAACATACCTATACTGAAAATAAAGTGTATTTGCTATTTACTATCAATTCCTAATCTACTATCTAAGGTAGTCACTGATATAGTATATAGAGACTCTTTATCAGTGACCATGTCAGCGACTGCCATGGATAGTAAACTTGGAGCTAATAGTAAATAGCAAATACGTTTTATTAATAGTATATGTATGATCATAGTTTACAGAAAACCATGAAAATAATTGTCCTGCCCCAAGTACTTTTGAAAATTATGTGCAATTTTATAACAGTTCTAAATGGAAGTCTTGTTTATGACTTATAAGTCTGTCCGATGACGGAAACAATATCTGGACGCCTTTTTTTCCGTTTTTCTCACAAAATAACCAAAAATGAATAATCATATATAAGAATGGATGACAAATGCAACTATGCATGTTACCTATAGGACACAGAGGCATGATGATTTATTTATTGTGGAAGGAAGAGAAGCGACACAAAAAGAGGCATTCTCGTTTAATAGTATAGATATAACCCACATATAGTGAAATCAGATTGGTCAATTCATTGTTGTGATGTAATAACAATAATTAGAAAAAAAAGTCAACCATACATACCGACAAGAGAGAGTTGGCCAAGGATACCAACACTATTATATTGCACATCTGAATGACTTGATAAGGTTGCCATGGTTACAAGCTTTGTAAAACATTTTCCATTGTGTAGTTGTAATATTTTCAACTTCACATCATCTGAAAGAGTAAATAGATTACTTAGTATTCAATGTGGGTCTCATTGGGGTCTAAGTGTGACGAGGGATTGCCAATTTTTTTGTAAGCGTGACACGTGAAAGTCAAATTATTGTGGCGTAAAAACGGGAAATGAGGTCTTGCGGAACCCGGACATGACAAAACAAATGAGAATTGCTTACGTACATAGTGTAAGCGGGATACGGGAATCTGACAAAACAGTAAGCAGGATCCGGGATCGGAACCCCCCAATGAGACCCCCTTCAATATATAAACATTATGTCTAAAATATGTCTGAAAATTCAGAAATGTGAGCATGGATCTTTTATTGCATGTGTTGAATAATGGACAAAGATGTGAGATTAATATTTGAAAATTTAGGAACACAATTTTCATTTTGCGAAAAATATTTTGCACTTATGAAAACATCGCTTTCTAAATTTACACAACATATCATAGTTAAATATTAAGAGAAAAAAAAACATATATAACTTATAAATATATTGTAAATTATGAAACTAATGCGTGTAATTATGATTGCAAAAACTTGAGCATAAATGTAAAATCTAATTAAGGCAATCATAAAACTTTTATGAAGAAAAATCACTACTGAAAATATGAACGCTAGTTTTAATTATTGTGAGACTGATTAATAAATTAATAAAAAAAAACATTGCAATCTTTATAAGTTAACAGTACTAGTACTGCAAAGTGCATTCTTAATGTTAGTAGCCAACATATGATGTACATGGAACATGGTTCAAACTGGATTATCTCCCATATACCAACATAAATCTCTATTATTAATAAACTTAACATTACAAATGCATTGTATGTATGCGTGATATATATATATATCAAATAATTTTGTTAAGTACTATAAAGTATGTACTGTTGTTTGATTATTTTTCTTATATAAATATTTAATTTCTGTACTTATAATATTAAAGTTTTGTTGACTGTTTTCATATTTGTCTGATACAAATTGATTTTGTAGACAGAAGAACATTCATTGTACATAATCAGACTGCAGCATTTACATTGTGGTTTAGGAAAACCTTGCTATAAATAAAGGAACACATGCCCCATTTCCTTTCTCAATTTTATAATCATTATATAGCTAATGTAGATTTTCCTGCAAATCTTTCAGGATTATTTTAAATCAGAGGTTAAAGTTTCAATATTTTCATGCTAGAATTTGAAGTTAGAAAAAAATTAAAGGAGATGAATCATAACACTATACCTAAGGATAGGTAATAAAGCTGTTATTACGACTAGCAATATTAAACTTGTTTTAATTCAAGGGAAGCAATCCTAACATCATCTGTGAGAATGCATTTAGCTACTTCAGCCGTTTTGTTATAATACAGAAGACAGAATCCTACCTTTCTTTATGAGTGAAGCTAGAGCAGCTGTTCATGCATAAGTTTTTTTTATAAAAAAGGGGAGATAATCTTACCTTCATCACTAAAAATAGCTTGAGCAGGTGTTTTTTTTTATAGTTTTTAGTGATCAGGGGAGATAATCTAAGAAGTTTTTTATATAAAGTAAAGGAAGTAATCTAAACTTCATCAGTGTGGATAACTAATGCAGGTGTAATTTCTGTTAGCACTGACATATTTCTTATAAATAAGGGGAGATGATCTTACCTTCGTCAGTGAGTATAGCTAATGCAGCCGTTATTTCTGCTAGCACTGTAAGTTTTGTGTCTATGTCCATCAGAACAAATGTCATGGCTTCTATACAATCATTGTCTATTATTATCTGTAAAATACATGGACAAATCAAAATGTCAGCACTCAAAAGTTGTGATTTATGTGTTGATGGAAACAAAAAACAATATTTAAATTGTTTATGCAGCTCTTAAAATCACTTAATAAATATAGATTACATGTATATAAAAAAAAAAGTGCACATTGCCACAAAGGCTGTTAATTGATATAGTTTCATTTATTATCAAAATTTAAAAGGTTTTTTTTGCAATTTTCACAATAATAAAAACATTGCTAAATATTTCACAATTTAAATTATCTATTTTCATGTTTACCAGTTTTTGTGGATTGAACGAAAATCATATTTTTAGAAACCCTTCATACAGTGTATAAGCATATTCTGCATTAAAACCTGAATAAAACTAAGTGTGTTGTCTGTTCATGAATATTCATGATATGTGATCATTTGTTTGCATTGAAAACCTGTGCGGTCATCTTTCTGGTCACTGACTATCGATATAGCCTATGCAGGGATGATTCTACTATATAGTTTAGGGCCGCTAAACGGCCCTAAAAATGGCCAACAGCCCCAAAAAAAATTTATGTGAATATAAATTCCCAATTCAGGAAAAATAAAATAAAAATCATTTTCCGGATATGTTTCTGTCACCGATTTAGGCAACTATAATTTTTCAAAATTTGTTGTCAAAACGTTTTAAAATCTGGATGAGAATGCTGTCAACAATCGCGTTTAATTAACAACAATTTAATTATGTCAACATGTGGTCATAAACGATTTTAGCAGCCGGATTCAATTGATAAAAATGCAATGGGAGTATTTGATCTTGTAAAAGCAGATCGCCCAGCAGGTCAATAAACAAGATGCTTTTTGTCAAAATGGGTCTCATTAAAGCAGACCTCGATAGAGAGCAAAATATTTTAGATATAACATTGATGAATAAATTTTAATGGGCGCCGATCTCGTTAAAGTAGATCGCCCAGCAGAGCCGGTATATGATTTGATGAAAACCTTTTTTGCAAAAGAAATTAATGTATATTTTGTCAGGCTCTATTTCCTCAAAAGACAAGCGTTTTTGAAAATACATGTGGATGATAGATCATTCCTGAACATTATGGAACTGTTTCAAAAGTTTGGAAGATGATCCAAAAAGAAATAATATTAAAATGCAATGGTTTAGTTTTTTAATTTCCTGTTTCTTAGGGTTATACCTAAAGTAAAACTACGACAAACTTCTACATACTAAACAGCGAGCAAAAATCACAAAAATAGCACTTGAACTTTTGTAATTGCTTTTCTGAATTCGACAATTGGCCAGTTCAATTTGAAATCCATTTGAATCAAGGTAAATTTATAAAAATGACCTGCTGTTGAAAAAATTACCCAATGGATGATTTTTTCAGTGGTTTATGTTAGCTGTTATATATGTAAAAGGTCTAGGTTACCATAGCTAAGAGAAGATATTGCACCTGCCGCCATCATGTGCAATGATCGTCATGTAACAATTTCCCTGGTCTCAATCCAATAACTGTCAAGCGATCTGGTAATCATATATATCGATCATTATCAGTAGCCTGTCCAGGATTACTCAAAATGTTACAACTTTTTACAGCAGTATACAGGTGAAACTTAATATACATTTTCCGTTTTTACAGGAAATTAATGTTATTTCGTCTTAGATTTTATGCATAAAAAATTTCCAATTAGGACGAAAATTCCCAATTTGATGGTCAAGGGACCCATTTGAAAACACCTGGAATCATCCCTGCTATGAAATATGATTTATGTGTATCTGTATTTGTAATTATGATAACTATTGTAATAATGTGTTGTATTTGATATATATGATTTACAGGTTATAACAAGTAGCACACCTACATTAGATCTTTTTTGTGAATGCCATACAATGTAAAGGATGTTCTTTTCTTGAAGCTTTTATCATTATCAATAAAATGAAAAAAGCTCATAACATCAAATCGAGTAATTTAATTGGTTGATTTCCAAATCTGAGTACAAATATCATACTCTGAATTTTATGAGTCAGGAAAAGTTATCAGACAAAAATAAATAACTGTTGACAATATTTGTATAAATACAGTCTTATATGTAAATTTTTACCCTGTGATGATCCCCAACAGCTAGATTCCTGAGTGTCCCTGCAGCATGCCTCTGAGCTTCTGAGTTTGAACTATCACATAAAATAGGACGTAAATCTGGGATTATCTTTTCTGAAATCAGTGGTATCTAAAAAAGAAATAAATCTTTTACAAGAATTACATATAAATTGATTGATTTTTTATATTGTTTAACATCCAGGGGCAAATATCTCATGCATGTTCAGGACAACATATAAATTGTAGTCTTATTGTATACATCTCAATTCAACCCCTTTCCTTTTAAAAATATTTTTTTCAGTGCAAATATATTTGAATCAGCATATTTAAGATATGCAAATTTCTGTATGCAAGGCAAATATGTCATTCCATGTTAGAGAGGCTATATAAGTATTGTTATTGGTCCCCTGTTTTACCTCATTAGCTCTATGTATGGACAGGTTCCTAAGACAGGCCACAGCAGCACCAAGCGTGTCTTTATGTGAGGCTTTTGACTTGATTATATTGTGTAGGTGTGGTAAAGCTCCAAACTGTACTATAATTATCTGATTCTCATCTGAAAAACATTAAATTAACATACATATATGTAAAGTTCAATAAATCATGCAATAATATAGTTGATAGCCATACATATCTTGTTAACCAGGCACTGTAAATTCTGAAATTATTGCTTGTATTAAAAAAAACTATTCACTTCAAATTTTGTAGAAAAGATTAAAAGGAGAGATTAGTTATGGCGAGTTCATAAAAATTTGCATGCAGTTAAAAAAGTGTCAAATATGAGAATGTGAGTTATTATTGATATTCTCATTCAGTCACTTTTATTTACATAAATGAAAACCATGCATCAATTTCTGAATTTACAATAGTAAAACTTAAGTTTGGGCCAAAAGCTTTTGATTAAAGTTTCTGGGTCCTCAAATGCTAATATAATCAATGAGTCATTCAATTCTCAGAAGAAATTTGGCAAAAAATTTATTCACTGAACACACAACTTTTCTTTTAATGTAACTCTGTATCCTGTGTCAGATAAAAAATTAACACTGGTTAAATTTGACTTAATATCAGTATTATTATTTACTAGAACAGGACAATTATAAGAACACTGACACAGTTACATTGAGCTAAATGTTTATTTTTTCACAGCTAGTTTCTTTACAATAAATTTTTAAATTGTCTTATTCAACAATGTCTTTCAATCAAATATACACAGAGATATGTTGAACCATCATGAAAATGTTTATTTCAATACAATGTATTCCCCTTCATTAAACATTCAAGTGAAAATAAATTGTAACACCTTTGAACCTCTCTTTTAATCTATTATAATATAATGTAATGATAAACAGCTGTTCATGGTAAATGTCTCAGGTGAGTGAACAAATCCACTATGTTTTTATGTAAACTGTTTGTATAAGCAGCTGGTTACAAAACTCAAATGTTTTTTTTACAAATATATGTTTTTATTTGATTTCAAGTTCATTCAATCACTACAGTAACTGTGATTTTTTTAATATTAGAGGGCTATCATTTTTGTGGATTTCGCAGGTATAAATGAACGAGGAATTTTTTTATCAATGAAGTGCAATTTTGCAACACCAGAAAATTTAATATCCAAGAAAATACAATTTCCCCCCATCAAAGAAAAATTGGTACCCATGCCTAAAAATTAATCCATGGTGAACTGCAATAGTAGAATATACATATTATATAAATAAATTTTGAGACAGATTATTTTTTAATTTAATGGCTTTTTTCTTTTACACCAAAAATGCATCCAATTATATTTCTTACTTAGAAAACAAGTGCACAATTTTCAAACGCATTTAATATAATTCGAACATCTGGCATATACATGTATATTATTCACATCATAAAACACTAATCTTTTTGTGTCTTAACCGTTTTATGAAAATATGTAAATAACTTATTCAAGCTACCAAAATGTAATATATTGCGTCGAAAACAAAAGTTCTTTCTTTTTTGCGTCTTAACCAAAGACTTTAGAAAATGTGTAAATAACTTATGTAAGCTAATGAGTCAGCCATTTATATGAATGAACCTTAATCCCATCTGTGCTTACAATCAATAATTTTCTTCCTTCTAGACAAAACATATCAATGATTTTGATCATTGTTGTGATAACTATATTATTTCAAGTCTAGAGATGAATCATTTATATAGATTTATGTCAATTTTATTTATCTATATAACTGGACGTAAACAAAGTATGTAGTTCAAGGTGTTTTTAGAGTCCTTGAAAACACTTAAGTAATTCAGATTATATAAATATACTCATTTGTCGGGCAGTTCAATATAGTTTTTATAAGAATTCTTTGACTGTTTTATAAATTGTTTATATCATTTCAGAGCCTTTTATAGCTGACTATGCGGTATGGGCTTTGCTCATTGTTCAAGGCCTTACAGTGACCTATAGTTGTTAATTTCTGTGTCATTTTGGTCTCTTGTGAAGAGTTGTCTCATTGGCAAACATACCCCATCTTCTTTTTTCATATCAACTTTAAAGTGAAAATACTTATATTTTTACCATACATGTATGTATGCACAATACAGATGACCAGGGCAAGTCTTCATAACAATTCCCCAAAAATAAAGGTCACAGTGACCTATATAGCAGTGATTTTGCTAGCGCTTGTCACTTTCGTATTTTACGAAAGGGTTTTCTCATTGACGAAAGTATTTCAAATCAATTTCGTCACTTTAATTTTGAAAGTGTAAAAAAAATTTCGCAATAAAAACTATAAATCTACCTGTCTTCATGTTTTTGACAAGTTTATGACCTCCAGGTAATTAACATTTTCAACAGGTGTTACAAGTTGTGATTACAACTAATCCGCTTATCGCCATCAGATGGGTCACCAATCCGTTAATTATCGATAAACCCCAATAATTGAATGACCATCATAATTATTTCCCCAGGAAGATCAGTCAGTCAGCATTTCAACAACCAGGAGTATAGTTTCGTCATTTAATAAAGAATGTAACAACCCGGACAGTTCGCATTGAATTTCAATATTTCTCAAACGATCACAATCTGAAGTTCGTTTGTCGTAGATTCGTCATTCGAAGGCATTTTCGTCATATTTGATTTTAAATTTTCATCAAAAACTTTCGCCAATTTCCATTTTAAAATAAAGAACTTTAATGTGTTTATTCAAAACTTTCACAAGTTAAACAGGTGCTTCCTGTATTGTGTTCTACGCATGCGTGAAAGTATTCCTTTGACTATTTATAGACATTAAAAACATAAAATACGAAATCATTTAGAATCAATTTAACGAGAGAGACAAATATATATTTAAATCGAAAAATGATAATTTTCTGATGAATCCGGAATCGTTTTGAATTTATTATCCACATGTCACTTCCCGTTTTCGTTTCATTTTAAAACCGAAAGTAGTAAACGTGATCTATTGTTGATTTGTTTACAGCCTCCTTTCAGTCATTATAATAGTTCCAAAAGGATTTTACACATTTCCAACTTGATAGAAATGATTTCCAAATATCGATTTAGACCTTACTAGTATATAAGGATAATGATTAGGGAGTGAAATAATCATTGCAAATTAGTTTCTGCTGTGATTCCTTGTTTTAAAAAAAATAGAATCCAACTTTTGTTGATGAGGAATGACCCCTGGAACAAACTGAAGAGAAATTGTGAACTAAATTTCTGGATTCCATGTCAGAATCTTTCATAATAATGGCCAATACAGTCAAATCATACAATAACTGCCAATCATGCTGGTGCCTCAATCCCTTAAAATCTGACAAAGTCAAAATCTGAAGCTAGTAATATACATCATTGGTTCCTTGCTTTTACACAAAATAAGGTTGATTTTAAAAGCGCGCAAAAGTAACTAAAGCCCTCAAAATCCTAGCTTAAACCCTGTATATAGTATTGTACTATGATATGGTATGAGTGCCAATGAGACAACTCTCCATACATGTTTCAACAGAAAACCAATAAGATATATAGCAACAAAAGACAACCACTAATTAAAAGGCTCCTGATTTGGGACAGGTACATACAGACCAGCACATACAGAATGTGCCTGGGTTAACCATGCTATTTACATACTATTTAATCTGATGCACACACTTTTTCATTTCCATGTTCAGGAGGGATAAAAACATATACTCACCATCAGATGCAATATTCCTGAGAGCAAAACATGCTTGGCATTTAACCTGTAAAATATAATATTGAATATATATAAATCACCTTCAGAAAACAATGACCAACAACTTAAAGCCTTTTACTCATTCCTTCAAAAACACTATAGCAAATTCATTACTCTTGTGGTGCATAAAACTTTAATGCACAGATATTTATATTTTTCATGGATTCCTTTGCCATAAGTGAACCAGAAATTTAAATGTTCAATTAAATACAAATTTACCTTTGACATTGGTTATTAAACAGTTATCACAGAGATATGTCTCGCTTTTTTGTAATTTCGATAATGCAAATGTTGAAATTAAAATAACAACACTTAAACATGTAAAGTTTTGCAATGCTTATGCAACTTCATACCAATTATCATTGACCTACCACTAGTGGTTCCTTATAAAGTGACCTAATCACAAACTAATACATGAAAAATAATTTAAATTTCAAAGAGAATAGACCATAACTGAGGGGGCGGGCCAAATAATCTCCATGGTAATGAGATGTTCCAATACTAATACAACTACATACCAAATATCTTTGACCTACCACTAGTGATTCACCATTATCTATATCTAATCACAAACTAATACATTGTTGACACCACGGTCGCCACCACCACCGCTGCTCTGCCCAAGAAATAGCATACCTATGTCTCGCTTTTTGACTCCATCAAGCGAGACAAAAACCATGAAATCTGTAGTCTGAATGAATAGAAATCAGAACCAATGAAAATAGATGAATTCTTGGTACACTTTTTTCACAATAATAATGAACCTTACCCTTTCCTTTTTAGTGGACATTAACTTGACCAGTTGTTTTATCACAGCGTAATGTCCAATGGCTGTCATCATAGTGCGATGTTTGTCGTTGACAGCAAGGTTACTGAGGGATGCGGCTACATAATACTGTACATCAATATCACTCGAGTGTAGAATATCAATTAATACTGGTATAGCACCTTTCGTTACTAAGTCATTTCTGTAAGATTCTGTAAATATAAATAAATGATATTATTAGGACGACATCAAAAGATCGATGTAGGATAAAAAACTTAAATCAAATAGTTTGGGAGTGGGGGGTTAAAATTCTGCAAGTTTTGTATATCTAAAATCGATTTTTACATATATCCCTATTGGTAAATAATTTTTCCCAAATTAAGTTAAGACAGGGGTGGGGGGGTCAGTGAAAAAACTATGTGAATCCTACATTGAACTTTTGATGTCGTCCCTTAATTAAGAAATTTTTCAAATGTTTTGGTCAAGTTAATTTTTTGAATCCTTGACCTCTTGCAAACAATTTATATAAGAAGTTATTACTTAAACATTGAATTTCCTTATCGTCCTTCCCTATGCCTATATCACATGGCTTAGTCACTACACAAGTCTCTTATCACACCTGTGAGACAAGAGGAGGCATTATTAGCAACATCACAATGTCTGCAGAAAAGTCATCAAGTCAAGAGCGAAACCATCTTAGGGAGGGGGAAAGACCAGTAATAGAAAGATAATTGTGTTTTTTTTTGTTTAGATATCCTAAATTATCAATAGCTTGACATGCTGTGCTCACTGGCAAAACAAAGATTCACATTATGGCCTTAGACTAAGGCTTTCAACGATGAATAAAGTCCATACTGCATAGTCAGCTATTAAGGACACTGAAATGACAAATGTAAACCATTCAAGTGAGAAAATTAACTGCTTAATTAATATATATGGAAAAAAAAAAATGTAGATAGCAGATAATAGTTTTACTTTTGAAAAACTTACGTAGGTGGGTGAGGTTAAGTATAGCTCCAGCGGCATTTCTTTGAACACGTATATCTGTCGACTTCATAAGATTAATCAACGGTCTAATTCCATGGTTATTCACAATTAATTGTTTGTTTGAATCTGCAATATATATATATTGTTATCATTAAAAGCTTATAGGTAAAATTGCATAGGACAATAAATATATTCATGATAATCTAGTTTTTAAATTTTTCTAAAAGAATATTTTGAAACATATTCTTTTGATCCTAATTTGTCATCTAATTAAAAACCTTTTCATCAGCTGTACACAAGTTTACATCAATAAATGAGCTGCATTGGATAGAAATCCACATTACGCAAGTGTGTGTATACATGTACATGTGTAAACCTTTGATTAATTTTGGAACATTCAAATAATAAAAGATAATTTTGGTTTGTTTTGTGGTTTTCTATATAACAATTCATCTTTCAAACAGTTACAGACTTTCGTAGAAATTAAATCAACCTGAAATAGGTTAACAGATGTTAAAACGACACGGCGCATGCTCAAGGGTAGATGGTCAGCCAAAACCAGTGGGATATAAAAATGTAATATATTCAACAAGAGTGCACACGCTGAAATGTCTCGCCTTCTTTACTAATTATTGATATTATGTTGATAGTCCTAAGTATAAAGCTTTATTAAAAACTGTCACATAAACTTAGCATTAACCAAGATAACTAAACAAAGACCAATGAACCATGAAAATGAGGTCAAGGTCAGATGAACCATGCCAGGCAGACATGTAAGCTAACAATGCTTCCATACAACAAATATAGTTGACCTATTACTTATAGTTTAAGAAAAATAGACCAAAACACAAAAACTTAACACTGAGCAATGAACCGTGAAAATGAGGTCGAGGTCAAATAAAACCTGCGGGACTGACATATAGATCATAAAATATTTCCATACACCAAATATAGTTGACCTATGGCATATAGTATTAGATAAAAAGACCAAAACTCAAAAACTTAACTTTGACCACTCAACCATGAAAATGAGGTCAAGGTCAGATGACATCTGCCCGCTAGTCATGTACATCTTACAATCATTCCATACAACACATATAGTAGATCTATTGCATAAAGTATGAGAAAAACAGACCAAAACACAAAAACTTAACTATAACCACTGAACCATGAAAATGAGGTCAAGGTCAGATGACACCTGCCAGTTGGACATGTACACCTTACAGTCCTTCCATACACCGAATATACTAGACCTATTGCTTATAGTATCTGAGATATGGACTTGACCACCAAAACTTAACCTTGTTCACTGATCCATGAAATGAGGTCGAGGTCAAGTGAAAACTGTCTGATGGGCATGAGGACCTTGCAAGGTACGCACATACCAAATATAATTATCCTATTACTTATAATAAGAGAGAATTCAACATTACAAAAAAACTGAACTTTTTTTTCAAGTGGTCACTGAACCATGAAAATGAGGTCAAGGACATTTGACATGTGACTGACGGAAACTTCGTAACATGAGGCATCTATATACAAAGTATGAAGCATCCAGGTCTTCCACCCTCTAAAATATAAAGCTTTTAAAAAGTTAGCTAACGCCGCCGCCGTAGCCGCCGCCGGATCACTATCCCTATGTCGAGCTTTCTGCAACAAAAGTTGCAGGCTCGACAAAAACCCGCATCGTTTGGGGGTAATGAAGGATTGTATCGACAATGATATATAGTAGATAATCATTTGTAGCAAAAATCCGTGTGTTTTAGTAATGACTATGACTATGACTTATTAAATGTGGTGTGGTCATCGACTCAATTCGGACAATCATTCAAAATGGAGGACTTTTAAAACAACTCACGGAGTAAAAGGTACATTGTTTACATTTGACATTATATATTGTAAGCACTATACACGCAAGTACACAAACCATTAACAATACTGAGCCATCCATACTCAATCTACTCAACCTGCATTAAACTGTTTTACTACATAAATTGATGTCCTCTCCTAGTTCCACAAATTCCGGTAAAAGGCGTATGCGAACAAGTAATCCCACCCCACCAAAACGTGAAGATAAAAGATCACGTACAGACGTAATGGATCAACAATACATAGACGTTAGTTCTCATACTGCTGAAGCGGTACATACACTTTTACCACAATTTACCATCTCAGATGAAGACATACAAAAAACAGCAGATGCTGTAAAGTCCAATATTATTACTGACATTACAAATCTAATTAGATCGCACACAGAGCCACTACTTGAACAAATTGACCAACTGAAATACGAAAACAAAAAACTTAGAGAAGATGTAGATGCTGTTGAGCAATATGGGCGTAGAAGCTTAATCCGAATATCTGGTGTCCCTGAACCAAATGATGAGAGAAACACAACAGAAGTTGTTCGCAAAATTATTTCTGATATTGATCCTGACTTTAAGGGAGTTGACATTCTCAGATCACATCGAGTTGGTAAATTATCAGACCCCGATGTTAACAGTGACCCAAAACATCGTCAGATAATTGTTCGATTATCAGAACCTGGTGTCAAGTTCAGGATACTCAAATGTAGAAAACATCTAAAAGAAAATGCAAACTTTAAGTCCGTCTACATCAATGAAGATTTAACCATGCTTCGCAACAATATACTCCATCACTGCAGAAAACTGTTGAAAAAGAACAAAATTAAACAGTTATGGACAACGAATGGGAAAATATATATGCTTGACAAACACGATCAATACTATAATGTTACAACTACAACTAGATTCGTCCAAGCAGTCGACAAGTTAGACCCGTCCTACACTACTCCAGATGGATGGTAGTCTAGTTTAACTAACATAGCAGTATTAATAAACTCATTTGTGTTGTACTTGATTAACAATGATAACGATATCTTAATATTTATACTATGTTCTTTTGCAACCAATGAAACAGGTGGTTTTTTTTTTTTTTATTGTGTTTTTTTTTTTTTTTTTTACTACTTTTATATCCATAGTAAATTCCTATGCGGTGAAGGTTATTATATTTAAACCAATCAAGTTGACCATGTCATATACTCTTTTTTCATTGGCCAATGAGTAAATGAATTCACACGGCAATTGTTGATGTCAATTGTGTATGTACTGTATCGATTTTTCGGTTCAACATTACCTGTGTACATGCAGACATTTAAAATTGAGGTGTTAAGAGGGTTGTATTTTGTTTCTTCATATGGCATATACGTGGATAGTTTCATTTTCATTATTTTGTCTTTTTTTTCTGAAAAACATTTTACATCTCCATGTATCATAATTGAAAATTTAATTACAGCATTCCACCTTGTTTTAAGTAAAAGTTGTGGTAAACGCGTATCTCGTTTCTCGATATTGTTGAAAAACAGTCAAAATTATTATACCTATGCACACAAGCATTAAAATTTTAGTACGTATCCACGTATTATATTATTTGTTTTCATGCAAGATTATGCTAATTACATTATTTTGTATTCAGAACCCCCGAACAATTTTTCAAAAATATATTGTTCTTGTTATGTTCACATATATTTTTTGTTTCTTGATTTTTCTCATTTTTTTTACATTCTTTTTTAAATTTTGTGACACACTTCGAATCGGACCACGTGCTACTGAAGAATTTCGCCTGACGAACAGGATGATCCGCTCATATGTACAGGTCATGCTCTCTCGCGCCAATTCTGTGCATACCTCGGGAGTCACCTAATGGGGGTTGACGTATCATGCTACCGAGAGAGTATTGGCCGGTTTCTATGTGCTGCGCATACTGTCAAGAAGGGAAAAAGATTATTGTTTCTTGATATAATCTGCATTTCACTTTTCGCAGAGTACGGTATCCGTATGTTACCAGTTACTATACTGTTACATTTTATATTTCACCAAGTCGATACACGTAGCATTATTTCACAGCAAGTTGATAAATGTGACACTAGGATTTCAAAGTGTTCACACGACCGTTTACATGATCATTGTGATCTTATCATAGCTTGTTCGTTCAGTATAGTTTGTATCTTGTTATTGATATCCGGCATTGAGCCAAATCCAGGTCCGTTGACTACAGAGTCAAGCTTTAGTAGTAATAGTAGCCAAGATGATGTTTTTAAAAATGCTGTTTCATTTATGCATCTTAATATTCAGAGTATTGTTCCGAAGCTTGAGTTGATTGCCGCTGAATATTCTTGCCATGAATTACTCTCGTTTACCGAAAGTTGGCTTTCACCGCAAGTTAGCAATGAAGCCATTTTATTACCGGGTTATAAAACACCATTCCGAAGAGATCGGGTGGGGAAGGCAGGGGGAGGTGTTATAGTATATGTTAAAGATAATTTGAATTGCTCTGAAAGGCGAGACTTAGTGGTCTGTGGTATTGAGTGTATATGGCTCGAAGTTAGATTCAAGACCAAAAAATATCTTTATGGGACCTTTTACGTCCCACCTAACAGTAGCCCACAGGTATGGGACAACATAGAAGAGTCTATTGACCTTGCCTTATCATGCAATTTAGATATCATAGTTACAGGCGATTTTAACACCAACCAGTTAAGGAACACCACTAATGATAGAATTAGCATGATTAAAGCACAATTCAGTCTACATCAAGTTATTTCTGATCCAACTTATATTACAGAACACAGTTCATCACTTCTTGACCTTATTTTAGTAAATGACCCTGTTAACCTCCTATTTTCTGATGTCGGGGCCCCGTTACTTGATCAAATACGATATCATTTACCTGTAATAGGTATCCTTACCCAGCCATGCAAGTTACATCAAGTTTTTAAGCGTAAAGTATACATGTATGATAGAGGTGATTATGACTCATATAGACACCAGCTATCACTTGTTGATTGGGATGCTTTATTTATTTCCAATGACGTTGATGTCATAGCACGTGCTATAACGGACGAACTTATTGACAAGGCAGATAAAAACATTCCTAACCGAATTATTACAGTCAGAAAAGATAAACCACCATGGCTTACCGCTGATATCAAAAGGATGATTCTTAAAAAAAATCGTATCCATAAAAGAGCCAAAAAAACTAATTCTGCTCCGGACTGGACAAAATTTCGATTAGTTAGGAATAAGTGTAATAAACTAGTTTTAAACTCTAAAACAGATTATTTTTCAAAATTGTCAACCAAAATTATATCTGAAACTCATGGTGGCAAACAATATTGGAGTCTTATTAAATCTTTGATGAAATGTGACTCCAGCGACAGTCGCAACATTCCCCCTTTACAGATAGACGATGATCTGATCTGTGAAGATACAAAAAAGGCAAAAATATTTAATGATTATTTTTGTAATCAATCAAATCTTGATGACTCTAATACACACCTTCCAGACATACCTGACACACGAACAGCCGGACTCGGTGATATGATAATATCTGAGAACGAGGTAGTAGACATTTTGAAGATTTTGGATGTATCAAAAGCATCGGGACCAGATCATATAAGCCCACGACTTCTAAAAGAAGCATATGGAATTATGAAATACCCTTTGTGCAAGTTATTTAACCTATCTTTATCAGTTGGCAAATTTCCTTCCGACTGGAAATGTGCTAATGTTACCCCTGTATTTAAGAAGGACTCTCCAAGTGACTATAGAAACTATAGACCGATATCATTGATAAGCGTTATCGGAAAAGTCATGGAAAGATGTGTTTTTAAGCATATTCATAATTATCTAATAGCTAACCAGATAATCACACCCAACCAATCAGGATTCACCCAAGGGGACTCAGCCATTAATCAATTGCTGAATATTACAAATGAGTTTGGGAAGGCATTAGATGACGGGAAAGAAATTAGAGTAATTTTTTGTGATATAAGTAAGGCATTTGACAGAGTTTGGCATAAGGGGTTGTTACGGAAATTAGAAGCTATTGGCATTAAAGGTTCTGTTTTGGCATGGGTAAAAAATTATCTATCTGATAGAAAGCAAAGGGTTGTAATTAATAGTGTATCATCCGAGTGGGGCAATATAATGGCTGGGGTACCCCAGGGGTCGATCCTGGGTCCTCTTTTATTTTTGATATTTATCAACGATATCATATCTGATATACAGTCTACTATTAAGTTGTTTGCTGATGATACAAGTTTATATTTGATAGTAGATGACCCTCGAGAATCAGCAAACAACTTGAATAGTGATCTCGCAAAAATCCATAGATGGTCTTCAGATTGGCTAGTGACCTTTAACCCTCATAAAACCGAGACCATGACAATTTCACGGAAACTTCACAAACCTGATCATCCAAAACTTAACATGGACAACGTAACTGTAACTGAGGTATCAACCCATAAACACCTTGGATTACATATTTCAAACGATGGCACTTGGCATAAACATATTGATGTAATAACCGGAAAGGCATACAAACGACTGAATGTTCTACGAAAATTTAAATTTATCCTTGACAGACGGACACTCGAGACAATATATCTAACATATATAAGACCATTATTAGAATATGCTGATGTCATCTGGGACAACAACACACATCTTTTGATTGATAAGATTGAAAAAGTGCAAACAGAGGCTGCCAGGATCGTAACTGGGGGTACTAGGTTGGTGTCCCTAGAGAGATTATATCTCGAAACGGGTTGGGAAAAGCTTAAAGATCGAAGGGAGTCCCACAGGTTAATTTATTTTTACAAGATGAAAAATAATATTACTCCGGAATATTTATCAACCTTAGTTCCAGAGTCCCATGCAACCATACATAGTCATAATACGAGAAACTCGTCCCTAATCCCCCCTGTTCGAACAAGAACAGCCCTGTATTCAAATTATTTTTTACCGGCAACTGTACGTTCATGGAATCTCCTCCCTGAGAATGCTAAGACCAGTACTTCGGTGGGGGCATTCAGAAATTGTGTCCAGTCTCGGGCGATTAAACCTTCAAATTATTTTTACATTGGTAAGCGATTGGGTCAAATTTATCACTCAAGACTTCGTATGCAATGCAGTTCTCTAAATCATCATCTGTTTGTTAAAAATATAGTGGATTCGCCACTTTGTTTATGTGGTGCTATAGAAACGACAGCGCACTACTTGTTGCACTGCCCCCGTTTTCACATTATGCGTGAACAGCATTTTTATAATATCAATATAATACATTTTTTGTCGGAAGAAATCTTGCTACACGGTTCAACGGACTTCAGCTACGAACAAAACATTGAAATATTCTTGGCAGTTCAAACATTTATACTCAGTAGTAAAAGATTTGTCATATGATAGCACACATCTTGTTCAAAAAGTAATACTTATATCTTAAATAATTGTGTCCGTTCAGAAACATACACTTTATTATTGAATTTCCGATGTATATTTTTTTCTTCTTTCTTGTGTGTCACAACCTTATTATATGTTTTTTTTTCTTTCCATCTAGTGTAACATTGTTATTTTTTATAACATTTTACTCCTCGAGTATTACAATATGAAATGTTCTTATTAGGAAACGGATTAATATAAGCTAAGAGCTTGTTTCTGGATCCTATTAATTATTTCACATGTATTATTATGTAAATGCCTATGTATGTACCTGAATATAATTAATAAAATATGTTTACACTAGATGTATTGGTATTCATTAGCATAAAAATTAAGGTTAATTTCTATCCAACACAGTTCATATATTTAGATATAGGAAGATGTGGTGTGAGTGCCAATGAGACAACTCTTCATTCAATAGATATAGGAAGATGTGGTGTGAGTCCCAAACTCTCCATCCAATAGATATAGGAAGATGTGGTGTGAGTGCCAATGAGACAACTCTCCATCCAAATAACAATTTTTAAAAATAAACCATTATAGTTCAATGGACGCATATTTTTATGAAGATTATAAAACAGATTGACGGATCAGAAAAATCTGAAAAAACATGAGTTATGATTTCATACTGTGGATTTATAAGGGACGACATCAAAAGATCAATGTAGGATAAAAAACTTAAATCAAATAGTTTGGAGGTGGACGGGGAGGGGTTAAAATTCTGCTAGTTTTGGATATCTAAAATCGATTTTTACATATATCTCTATTGGTAAATCAATTTTTCCCAAATTAAGTTCAGGGGGGGGGGGAGGTCAGTGAAAAAACTATGTGAATTAAGTTTTTTATCCTACATTGAACTTTTGATGTCGTCCCTAAGTATACGGGGGATACCAATTATATTGGATTTTGATAGTATAGGATAACAACATTCTTTTGAATAAGTAATGAATTTGAGGAGAAAACATCTGTTAACAAAACGAAAATACAACTTCTGTGCATATGAAGTGCATTTCTGAATTTATCTTTATCAGTATGATCAGAACACTTAAACTTAAACATTTGAAAACCAGGGAAGTATAAATCATAAAATTGTTCAGAGCTGTTTGACTTGAAATTACCAAAAAAATTAACCTGTGTGTTTTATACTAATATTAACCTTGAAGGGAGATTACTCTAGTCTTTAAACAAGTTCTTACCTGAGGTAGCCAAAGATGTTATACAACCACATGTATTACACTGAACCTCAACATTCTTGGAATGTAAAAGTTGGACAAGAGGGGGGATAACTCCACACGTAACTAACACATCTTTATTTTGACCTGAAATGTAAAAATAAAATATGTTTATATTGTAAATTAAGGAAACTATTGATAGGTTTTAATTAATGTGATTAAAGGGACTGGGTAAGTATTGGAATAAAAGGAACTCACATTCTAAAGTATATACAACTCGTCTAAACATCAACCCAACAATGTTAGATCTGTAAATTTGCTTTCGCAAATTTTTTGTTCTTCTCTCGCCAGGATTCGAACCCATGCTACTGAGATATCGTGACACCAAATATATATATCTATCTGTATACAGCTTTTCCTCAAATTACAAAAATTAATCTCACATTACAAGTGCACAAAATAATTTCTGAATTTACAGGACTATGATGTACTTAATTTTTTTTTACACAATTTGATTGTTTGTAGTTGTTTCAAATTAACTTCGAATTCACTTTCAAAGACCTTGAATTTCTTATGCGTACAATTTTATTGATGGAGGAAGCCAGAGTGACAGGTCATCCATGCTGATTCTTGAGGTGGAAAAACACTTAAAGTTTGCAAAAGAGTGGTGGTTGGAGGATTGGACCACCAAAATTTTAAAAGGATTGGCACAATTTTGATGGCACTGCCTAAATGCAAAAACAAGATGTCCAAGACTTGCAGGCAATTAAACTGTTTGAGAGTTAAATTTTCAAAATAATTTCTATAAAATTGTTTACCTGGTCCAACCATGCAGAAGTTACTGACAGCCAAAGTTGCTGCTTTCTGTACTTGTATATCACGTGATCTAAGAAGCTCCACCAGAGGGCGTGCTATAGGTATTGTCAGAGGTGCTGACACTGAAAATACAAAATTGACTTATTATTTTACTAGTTCATTAAAACAAACCAGGAAAACATCTATTTACAGTTTTGTTTTTTTTATTCAGCGATTCAATTATAGAAGACAAAATTTTCAGTGTTCTCTAATGATTTTCTTATAAATTGTGTTACGAATGTGATGTTTTAATTTTTAACGACAAGTTGGTGTTTCAATTTTTTGTTAATTAGGATGCATTTTATAATATCTAGGGGGAACACTGGATTAAGCTATAAAAGTGAAGTTTCTGGTTATTTCTGTATTGAATTATATTTCTTTTAAACATTTCTATAAATTTTCTCATCAATAAACTTTTTGACATAGTAATGTTTTTAACATTTATGATTTTTTAAATTGTACATTTTCATTAAGGATTTCACGTAGTACAGTTTATTGATCATTATACATTTTGATAATTGTACATCTATAAAACATTTGCTATATACGAGAGCCGTGGTGTAGTGGTTAGTGCATCGGACAACTAACACAAAGGTTCCTGGTTCGATTCCCATTTGGGATGAAAATTTCAGGAACTCAATTTTCGGCTCTTCCTTGACACCATCTGCAAGTATGGTCTTGAGGAAACGATGATAGTCCATCGGAAGGGGATGATAAATGGCTGACTCGTGTTAAGAGAGAGCCATATCTCTTGCACGTAAAAGACACCCTTGTAGATTTTGAAAAAGAGTAGGCTAATGCCGCTACAAGGAGGCACTTGCACACGCAAAGTGAAAAGGGATTAATATAAGTTGCAAAACTTGTTTCCCAATCCACAATAAATAAATATGTTTAAACTAAAACATTTCCTTACTCCTTTCACTAACTTCTGTGAAACATAAAGCAGCAGATTTCTGTAATTCTTCATTGTCTGAGTATGTTAATATACACATGGCTCTGATGTGTTCCTCTGTTAACACTGGATCACCACTGGCTTCTGTAAATATAATGAGAACATGATGTTAATATACACATGGCTCTGATGTGTTCCTCTGTTAACACTGGATCACCACTGGCTTCTGTAATATAATAAAAACATGATGTTAACAGACACATGGCTCTAGTGTGTTTTTTTGTTAACACTGGATCGCCACTGGCTTCTGTAATATAATGAGAACATGATGTTAATATACACATGGCTCTGATGTGTTCCTCTGTTAACACTGGATCACCACTGACTTCTGTAATATAATGAGAACATGATGTTAGTATACACATGGCCCTTATGTGTTCCTCTGTTAACACTGGATCACCACTGACTTCTGTTAAATAAAGAGAACATGTGAATTCATATACATGTATGTATTGCTTTTCTGGTGTGTTCTTGTTAATAACGAATCACAAATAACTTCTGTCAAATAAGAGCCTATTAGAAAATACATCTAACATGGCTCTTGTGTACCTCAATGTAATATAGAAAAGATCTGTACAGCTTTATTCCTTTGAACTGTACCCTACACCTTATATATCTGTTCAGAAATTAAAAAGAAAACATAATGCATTATGAATATGAAAATCACTTTGTTTTACCTATTCACCCCAAGCTGGATTTAAATTGCTAGTGTACAAGGTAGAAGTCCCCTGGAAGACATGTCACCATCATTTTGTCTCTCAATTTTATAGTCTTTTGTTAGACCTCTTACATTCAAGGCAAGTATCCTTAACCATTAAACCACTGAGGCATTTTCAATACCTATTAACATATAAATAACTGACGTAACTCCTTTACACTGCTAAATAATTATTACATCGCATTTAAAGTCCTTAGTTTGACCACCTGCACTGAAGGAAAGCAAGATACAAATGTACTAGCTATGAAATCATCTGGTTATCCCATACCTACTAACACTTAGATGTACTGACCTAATTCCATATAATGTAGAAGATTCTGAACAGCTTTCTTCTCACTGTCTAATAAAATCATCTCATATCCGTTTCCATTGAATGACTTGGAATCTGACGGTCTGTGATAACAGCCACATGACAAACACCACAAACAGTACTCTAGGAACTTCTTCAGTAGGTCTACAATCTCCTCTAACACACAAGGTTTGGACCTTTCAATTTTTATGTCAAACTTTTCCATGGTTTTGGAAGTCTGTAATGAAATATAATTAACTCTTTAGGTGTTATTACTTTTGTTTCATATGAAATATCACCTTAAAATATCTGTACAATTGACGAAGATAAAAGCAATACCAGGTAACCATATGGCTTACAACAATGAGAAAACAAAATTATACAGTCAGCTGACATGAAAAATTTGGACAATTCAATCAAGAAAACTGAACAGCCTAATACAATACAATTTATCAAAAACAAAAACATGCACCATAATATGGCAACCACTGAATAACAGACTGAAGAGACATGCAAGCACATTAAGAGAATGAAGCAGAGCGCCAAATCCAGATTTTTTTATAATGAGGGCCGGCTGACTGACCTAAGGGGGAAAGTCAGTGGCATATCCAGAATTTGTTATAATGAGGGCCCGCAGACTGACCTAAGAGGGGATCTCTACAGTCATGCTTCAGTGATACCCTATGAAATCATCCAAATTTTTAAACAAAGGTGTAACCGGAAACTCCCCCCCCTTTGAATCCACTTATGCAATTTTTTATTTCTTTTTAATAATTCCTAATAAATTGCTCTTTGTGAGCCCATTCAATGGAAATCAAAAGCTTTTATTATCTGATAATCTTTTATCAATAAATTTACATAAAAGTACAGCTCTTTATATGAATTCAATTATAAAATTCATGAACAATGTCAGTCATTGTGTCAGTACTATTTATTTTTAACTGAAAAAAAAATCATTACAGAAGTTAATTTAATGCTTACCAGAAATACTTTTGAATGATAATTATGTAGGTCACGATCATTATAAAATAAGATATGGTTTATAACATTTGTATAACGTGAATACTCTCAATTATGTCATAAAAAGAAGACTTCTCTTTGTTAAAACACATTCTTAACATGCTACACTAAATATTAATAACAAAGGAAAGTCACCATGTGTTTATAACAAAAAATTGTAAAATATCTATTTATAACTTTTTTATAATATTTATTTTAAGGTCATTAAACTATTTTCATGTAACATCATTGTGAAATAAACTATTAAATATCAACAACAATCTGTAAGAAAATCATTTAGATATACATCATGCATGTATATGATATAGGTAAATAACCTATTTAAAATTTTACTTAAGATCACTCAAAATAAAAACATTATGATTAACAATATTTATATATATTAAACGAATTTATTAAATATCAAGTGTAACAATATTTGTGTACAATGTTGGTTTAACTTGATAAAGAATTTATCATTCACACCATTTAAAAGGGGGGATTATTAGCTAAACAGCTTAATGAGATAACAACTTTAATAAAAATTAACATCTAGAACTCAGACATCATATACATGTACAATCTATAAAAGATTGACAAATTGAGAAACCATTTAACCATATGATAGGCTCTTAAGATCATTATGTAAAATGACAACAATAGTTGTTTGAAGAGGGTTACACAATTAGGTATAAAACTGAATAATCTTCCTTGAGGCAGGTATATTGTCACCTTAAATTTCCTGAAGTATTTAGTAATAATCAAAGAGCTGAAAGCTCTGAAGAAAAATGACGCCACTGTCTCTAATATTGGGATAGTTTTTATGCAAGTCTTGATTTTCACATACCGTAATTTGTTTAACAATGCAACATGTCTCGTAAGCATATAATTGATATTCCTATATGTGTGTGTGTGAAGTGAAGGTGCCAACTGGCTGGGTTTTTTTTTTAAGACAAATGAATAGGTCAAGACTACCTGAATTGTACAAATAAATCCCGTGGAAAGGCTTCTATATTTCTCACTGGTACATAGGCTGAATCCAGGTCCATTTGCGCCCATTCACGTTTGCGCCAACTCATGTTCGCCCCCTTTCACTTTCACACCCTACATGTTCGCAACTAATCTTAATTGGTTTTGTGTTTAATAACTCTGTAAGCAAGTGTTTTCTTATAAGTATAATTGTTGTCATTGTCTCAAAATAAAGTGAGACAGCATTTTTTTTCTGTGTTGAATAAATCTTAATCATGTTTTGGATAGCGTATTGTTAAAGATAATAATAATCCTTTCTAAATAAAGTGGTATTTTGTCAACGTTTTATTTAGCGTTGAATAACTCTTAATCATGTTTTGGTTAGTGTATTGCTATACTTTGTTTCATTGACCTCTTTCATAATGAAGTGAGATTCTGACTATTTTTTTTCTGTGTGTTGAATAAATTTTATCATGTTTTGGTTATAATAGTGGATTGCTATATTTTGGTTCCTATATTTTATTGTTTTGTTGTTTCAGATCAAAGGGCTTAAAAACAATTATCTTTTGTGTTTTTCCTTTAAAATCTTCAAAGTTTTACTCATACCAAGCTATAAATACATTCAGTATTTACACCAAAGCAATTTAAAACAAAAATCATGATTTTCCAATTATTCAACTTGAATTTGAATTAAAATTGGGCGCGAATGAGTAGAGTGCAAACGAACCTTGGGTGTGAACGTGCGAGGTGCGAAAGTGTATTGGGCGCAAACAGACCGGATACCACATAGTCTGAACCCCCTTCTTCCACAAAATATGAAGTAAATTAAAAACAAATTGTTCAGAGAACAATTGAAGTCTTTCCACTAGAAAAGATCTATTTTTATATTGAAATATGAAAAATCAGTTTAAAATGTTAGTTCCTATGGCTTTATGACGTCCTATTAACCTATGACCTTGACCTCAATTTCAAGGTCACAAACCATGGACCTTGAATCAAAATATCCTAGGTCTTTAATATGTTTGGTTAATGAGTACTACCACTTGACGCGTAATTTTAAATGTAAGATGGACAAAAACTCCCTTTTATTGTATGCGCAGCCTTTCAACCAAAATATACAAGTAAGGACATGTCGCAACTAATAATTTATGAAAAATTATTTGTCAAAATGTCATACAGTATTTGAAAAGAAGTGAAAATAAGCCAAAATCAAAATTTATAATATGACCTTGACCTTTGACATTGACCTCATTTTCATTTTTAGTACCAATGACCTCATGAAGACCTTAGGTCTCTATCAGTTATGGTTTACCAGTTGAAAATGCATATCGCTTGAATCAAATGAAAAAGGGGGAATAACTCTCATATGGAGTCCCCATAGAGCTATGGTTCAAACGAATATTCTTATCCTAAATATGTAACGAGCAATTTGGTAAAATAAAATCTTTTACGGTTACGAAGGAGAGGTGGCCACAAGAAAAACAGTGTTTGGGGAGATAACTCTTACAACATAATGTATTTTGTTATAATTACATTTGATATATGTTTCATTATAATACTTTATTCTGATTGGCTAACTGCACATCACATGTTATTCCTCAAGCAATTGCATCACTCAATAAAACTTTTCATTCATGATAACACGTGGTCCCACAATAAAGTGCACAGATGAATTGAATAAAAAAGTTATAAAATTCGTGTTTTCATGATCCTAGCTAAAAAAAGTAATTATAAGTATTGAATGTTTCTTTTTGTAACCTCATAGGGTTGCAAAAGCGTTGACCGTGTGCACATTTTTAGAATGAAGAGCTTACGCTTACGCGCTTCATACAAAAAGTACTTCGGTCAACGCTTTTACACCTCAATGAATTTACAAAAAAAAAGCATTCAATACTTAAATGCAGTTGTAAATTTTTAAAGCAAAAAGAGTTAATACTAACTTTCACTTTTTTTGGATGTTCATGTACATTTTGTATGTATTTATTTTTCTCAACTACATGAATTTTTTGGTGTATTTTTAATGATACATGTATATATGAGTAGTCCAAATAATTATTACGTCTGGCAAGGCTTTTTAAATTTTATTCTGGGACACCTTCCTATGACCACAAGGCTATGTTAATTTTTTCTGGGACGCCTTCTTAGGAAGCCTTCCTACGAACGTCTTAGGAAGGCGTCCCAGAAAAAAATAAAATAGCCTTGTCAGACGTCATTATTATTTGGACTACTACATGAGATATTGGATATTTTTATGCATTATTTAACCAGTTGAGTCTTTTACAGGATTGTTTGTTTAATGCTGTTTAAACATTACTGAAAAAAAACACCTTAAATTTGCTAATTATTTGGCATGAAAGTTTGATTTATTGAAAGGGACTCATAGTTTTCCATTTAATTTTAATAAATGTCTAATGGTTAAAACAATAGCTTCTTTGTTTACTTTTATACACAACAACATATTCACTTTGGTTTCGTTGTTTACCTAATATTCACTATGTACTTGGTAACAGTTATTAATTAATTGAATAGAAAATATTATAATAAATATTATTGGAAGCCGAATTGACGTCAAATAGGTGCCGATTTGACTAGATGCCAATTTAACCAGGTGCCGACTTGACTTGTACGTTTCAATTCCTCTGCGATCGTTTGCGGTATTTTCTTGAGAAAACCTATTTTCCATCATCAAAGAGAAGAAGAAACTGCTTGAAATGATTCCCGAACGCTTCGTGATTGTTAAAATAAGTTTAATTCACTCAAAAAACAATTTTAAAACTTGCGATGTTTAAACAGGAAGTTTCAAAAGCACGTGTAAAAGAAGAAATTAACCGGTGAGAGTGGAAATCCGTACATAACATATATCTCTATAGTACGACTTTTAAAGCAAAACAGTTTCATCCTTTTGTAAAACAGTCTTAAATATACCTATCACATTAATGTTTGAAGGGTCTTAAGCTTATTCAAACCATATAAGTCGGTATGAAACACCAAAACGGAATGAAAATAACCGATTACGTTTTGTATGTGAAATTTGTTGTCTTATAGCCAAACATGAACATACTAATTAAAGAGTAGTGGGACCTTGTCACTTCACTTGCACCTGCTAATGCTATGCTAGAGTGTTGAATATGTATATACATGTATATATGCATTTGTAAATGTAATTAAATAAGATTTTGGATGCCAAAACCTTTTAGTATCACCCCTTGGTGAATTCTGCATTAAAGTGAACAATATTTTTTTACTTTTGTGCACTAGTCACGAGGAGGTTAAGACGGTATCCAAAATTCCACTTCCTAACATGTCCAAGTGCATTTGCCCTTGGTCTCTTTTCCATTTTAGTGACTTGTATTATTTATTCCTTCAACTTATTTTTATGGATAAGAGACGAGGTGGACCTCTGTTAGCAAACTATTTCCATTCTCCATTTAATATGGTGAATTAATAAATTATTAACTATTTTTTTGCTGGCACTCTGGCATGGCAGAAATAAAAAATCAAAGACATGAAACTTTGAAAGAACAAATAACAATAACAATTGTTTTATGTTGTGACATTTTATATGAAACATATATATTCTATGATATTATATTCTCTTCATGTGAATTGAAATTTTAATTTTATCTTCATTATATGTTTATGTGTTAAGAATCAGAATGTATTGTTTATTGTAGTCATTATGTCCCGTCAGGGGCCCTTAATTGGAAAATAAAGAACTTTGAACTTTGAACTTTGAACTTTGTAGTTTACAAAATTCTGGACTGGTTCCTGTCAAACTACAACACTTTGTTCGACTGTAGTGGAATACAAACAGAAACCAGTTAGTTTGTAAACTGGTTCCTGGCTGATTACTACACAATGCTCATGCATAACACAAGCACATTCCAGTTTGTATTGAAATTAGTAAATACGAAACCAAGCGCGGTAGGCAGAGAAATCAGGTCGGCAGTTATGGAACAATGACTGCGTCATTTTCCAAAAATATAAAATATTATTTCCTCATGTCTTATATGATTTTTATAAATTTTTGAATGAGTTCTGGGGAAGTAGAAGAGCAGATTTTTTAAATTTATACACATGATGCTTGGGGTGCACTATGTATTATAAGAGGGATAACAATAACCAAGGATTTGTATGAATCTCTGCATTATCATATCAATATCATTATCAATATTCATGCAATAACCCTTTTATCATAAAATAAAGCCTGGAAAACTCTTTTAACATATATGCATGTCACTGAGGAATACACTTTAGATTTTGCAAGTATTTTTATCACCTCAATACATATGCATGCACTAGCTGTTTTTTATTTACCTTTAAAACAAACAATTACATTTTTGACAAATTTTAAACATTTTAAAAATATGATACATGTATATTATATGAATAAATAAATTACCTTAAAAAGAATGTTTATTCCCAAAAAAATCCAAGTGATTCTTTTCACAATTACAAGTATTATATCATATCATATCTTCTTTAACACAACTAGACACTTTAAAGCCTTGGATTAAACTACATGTACATGTATGATAAAACTCTTCAAGCCTTTTTACAATTAAAGATTAAATACATGTATAAAAAATGTCTTAAAGATATTCTAGGATTTTTTTACCTCTTATCAAAATAGCCCTATAATATACAATGATAGCCAACAATGGATTACCACCCCTTATGTAACAAATGTAAACAGCTGGCCAGGTCAAAGTTCAAGTAACAGATTAGCAGGTAAATAAGTGTTTTTTTCTTGACCAGGTAACCTGTTACACAAATAACTACCTAACAATTATCAGGCAGAAATCAATCAATATCAGTGCAACATTAAATGAATGAAGGTCTTTTTTTTTGTTTTTGTTTATTTTTATCAAAATTCTTTTGTTCTTCTTTGTTTTAAAGTGAGGCCATTTCTTACAGCTTAAATTTTTACTTTACAAATTCAATCAAAATCAGAAAGGGGTAATTTCGGTAAGTGCCATATTTGGCCCCAATTATAAAGTTCATGGTTACAAGACAATAATTGTTTTAAGTTGCCTTAAAGACATGTGAAAAAGTTAAACAGAGCTGTTTTTGTCAAAGTTTAATTCTAACACAACGATTTTTACATTCCAAAACGGTCAAGATAAGAGATTTTGGTGAAATTTGACAAAATCAGCGGGATTTCAACCTAATAAAAGACTAGGAAACATAGAGCGCAGGCGTCGACAAGCTTAATATTCAAATAAGACATGTTAAATGTCTTCACAAACATTATTTTAAAAGATCTTTGTTGTCGACGTGTGGCAGATTTTACAATAAGAAGGAAATATTGTTTTTTGTATCCATCAAAAAAGCAATTGCTGAAACTGTGAAACAGACTGTGTAATGGAGTAATGCATTATGTTATTGAATAAAATGTGTCTTTCTGAGTAAATAAAAATAAAAATTACTCTGTGTTTGTGTTTTTTGTTAGAATTAGAGGGTTTTCAATTTCAAAATATTGGACATGGAATAGACATCATGACCTACTTTACTGACATCCAGCTTATTTGGAGGGGAATTTTGAAGTATTATTTATAAGTGGAGCCTAATAACATGGACTTATATTTTAATAAAAAGTCTTCTTTTGTGTTTTAATCATAACTTTAAGGCAGTTTTTTATTGGTAAAGGCTAAAAAAGGTAATTTAATAATATTGTTGCTAACGTCACGTCTTTTCCGTCCATTGTGGTATGTCACGATCGCAATTTTCTTGATGGTTCTCAGACAGCCCATTGTAGTTATTTTTATCCCGGGTTTTATAAATAATTGAAAATAGCAATCATATTAAATTTGGATGACGTAAGGGGTTCAAAGGACTTGAGGAATCAATATCATTGGCTGTTTTATTTTTTGCGAACGTTACTCTCGACGTTTCCGTCCAAATCAGTGTCACGTGAGCAACATATATTTAGATCTGTAACTCTCCTGTATAGGAGTTACGATATCGCCCTTTGCAGAAATAGATTCGGAGTCAGTTCCTTCACATGATGGGGAAGCAAAGATGGGAAGTTGTATGTAATATCATTACAAGAGGACCTTAAATGTATTCCGTCCACCAAAAAGACGTTCGCAACAAAACGTAATGTCATGATAGTAGATGTTGCTAATGTTACTATTACGAATTGGTTTCTTGTGTATTCATTTGATATAAAGTACACCTGCAAATGACATTCTGTATATTTAGAAATTCTAAACCAGACTGTACAATTTTATTACTCCAGGCGTATATTAAACATCACTGTGTGCATACATTTTAACTTTTAAAGATGTTGTTGCTCATGTGACATGTCCAAATGTCGCTAACGTTACTCATTTTTTGGTTTCTTGTGTATTCATTTGATATAAAGTACACCTGCAAATGACATTCTGTATATTTAGAAATTCTAAACCAGACTGTACAATTTTATTACTCCAGGCATATATTAAACATCACTGTGTGCATACATTTTAACTTTTAAAGATGTTGTTGCTCATGTGACATGTCCAAATGTCGCTAACGTTACTCATTTTTGTCTCTGTCACGTTAGCAACATGAAAGTAGGAGACAGAACACAATACTGTAAAATCTGCCGTATGCGCTCTATGTTTCCTGTCAAATAATCTTTGGAAATTTACCCATTTTTATTGATTTTTTCGTGAAAAATCAATATGAGTACAACTTGTGACGTCATAATGAAACGCAGAAACGTAAAATTTTAAACAAAATGGCTTATATCCTATCTAGTCAATGTATTAGCTATAATTTATCGTGATATTGGTCAATAAATCCGAATTTGAAATTTACGCTAAAAAAGTGGGCCATTTTAGGACCTTATCGAACATACTCCTTTGTATTGCATTTATCATATTGCCATTGTTAAACAGAGGTAAATAAATGTTGAAATTTAAAGACACATTCAAGCTTAAGGCTACAAAAAAGTAATGACACAATATAAGAATGTCTTAAAATTTCCAGACCTTAAAAAAATTACACTAATATAATACAAAAACATGAATTATAAATTCACAATTTTTTGTTTACAATGAATTAGTACATGTAGTATGGATCTTTGATTTTTGATGTAATCCTTTCAAATCAGTATGTAATTGGCCCAAAGAGGTAAATTTATCTATAGATCCAAAAAACAAATGATAAAAAAAAAACAATATAAAAAGAGATAGGATTTAAACTGATCTGGCAATTAATGTGTGTTATCATGTATATACATGTACATGTAGTACTACCAGGATTTTAGTTTTATCTAGGGACATAGGAATGACCAAAAGAAAACATCTCTTAAATTCTATAATATCATAGACATATATATACATATAATATATATGTCTTTTATTATAATATTTATATATATTCCAAATGAATGTAGGACAGAAAGTCACAGGACAAAAAGTCACAGACAAAAAGTCACGGAAAAAAAGTCACAGGACAAAAAGTCACAATTCATTTTTTCTGATTATTTTCTTTAATAAAAAACCCTTATTTCTACAAAAATTTTTTTGTATTTTTCTTGAACTATTGTATATAAACCAACTTTGTAAACAAAATTCATCAAAAAAAGATTTAAGATGATCAAATAATTGTTAAAAAAACATAGTGTCAAAGTTGCTTGGCACTTAAATGGCTTCATGGTGCCAAGAAATATATCTTTTGCATGATAAAAATTAAATAAATTTTCAAGTATAGTGACACATTTCCTCAACTTTAGTATGAATATATGTATAAAAAGTAAATATTTTAAGATATTCACTTATATATTCAAACAATTGTCAACAAATTGTTTGTGACTTTTTGTCCTGTGACTTTTTGTCCTACCAAATTTGTGACTTTATGTCTTGTGACTTTTTGTCCTGTGACTTTTTGTCCTGTGACTTTCTGTCCGTTTACCATTCCAAATATGCACAAAATGAAACTTCAATAGCATCAATCATTTTTAATACATGTATGATAAGTAAATTTATTCAAAATACATATAATAATAGCATAGCAATTTATCTAACTGTAAAATGCTCAATATTTTTTTTAGTGCATCAATAAACTTGATCATGAACTAGCTTCATGTTTTTATGTATATGTATATGCTATATGAATCATAAATCTATATATGATTAAGTACAACAAAACCCTATAAAATCATTTATCTATATATAATATCAGTGGAAAATCAAAAATTGTAGATCAAATCAAATTACCAATCTTGACACTTGACACTGTTAATTTGGAGGTCATAAAAAGGTCATACTTTTATCTAAATTAAACCTGTTTAAAACCAGTTAAATTTTCTTCAGGCAGAGCCATGCATATAGTACTAGTTTGATCTTTTTTCTCTTTTTTTCAGGCAATAACAGCCTATTGTTTGTGACATTTCAATTAAAAATGTTCAGAAAATAAGGTTACAACTCCCTAGGGCAAAGTTGACCTTAGATATGCATTAGGCTATTTAAGGTCAATTTTGATAAACAAACTACAATAAAATTTGACCTTCATGACCTTGACTGACACTCAATGATCAATTCCATAACATCATTTATGAAATGATTACTCTCAACTGGAATGGTGTGAATTTCATTAAATACACAATAGGTATTAGTGATATCACAATGCATTCAATTAAATAAGTAAACAATTGAATTGTCATCCCACTTTGTAATGTTATTCATGTTATTATTTTTTATTTGTTGTTTTCAGAGGAATTCCAGTGTCAGTGGTACACATGTTGTATGTGTTCCAGTAATTTTGATTATTTCTATTATCTTTTTTTATGTTTTGTGTTCTAGAAAGTGGGTGCTTTAAAGTTATGGCTGTGTAGATTTAAAAGTAAAATCTAAAATGTTCAAATATAGCTTTCCTTGTGACATTATTTTTTTTCCCTTTTGCTGTTGATTTCATAACTAATGATAACTTGATAATTTTGAAGCCATACTATTTCTTTTAACATTTCTATCCTGGACGGGGGATACTTTATCATATTTCTGATAATGTTATAATTATAATGTTTATCTTCAAAATAAAATTTTATTGATTTAAAATCCCAAATCAAAAATCTTCATGATCACCGATTATATATATATTAATTTGCACAAATTTGTAAAATATGGCAGATTTATTGTTTTCTTACTTTACATGTACATTTTCATATTTTATTTCTGCAGACACGTTAAAATTAAATTGACTACCATATTGTTCAAGACCCTAAGCACTTCACCTCCAAAAGGATTTTGGATTGCTCTTTTACTTATACTGCATGAACGAAGAATTTTAAGAAGCCAACAAACAACTGATACCATCAATTTAATACTGCCAAGAAACCACCAAAAAAAAGGAAACTTATATGAAGAACAAACAGAGGACTACATTCCTACAACAGGACGGTCAATATATCAAGATTTATATGTACCATCATTCTGTGCCATCAGAAAATTAAATGTAAAATTATTTTAGTGTGAAACCTTAAAAAGGATCTTTCAAAAGTAAATGGAGATCGATGACACAAAACAGCCAAGATAGATTTCCAGTACTATTTTAAACCTGCAGCAAATTAAAGTTAAAAGAAGTAAGATACAAAGAACATAAATCCTTCCCACCACCATTTCCAGTTCAACCAACATTGCCAAGAAATTTTGCGACAGTAAACCACTTTACGGCATTCCCGACGCGATTGGAAGTAGTACCTCCGGCCAAAGGGAACCCAGTCGAAGTGGTAGGGGTGTGCCCTTTAAGTGTTGTCCAAATTAGGAAGTAACTTTATAAAACTGTACACTGACATTGTACTAATTACATTCATGTTACACAAATTTAATTTCCATTTAAAAACACATTTTATTTATACACTTACCATTATAATAGTTTACAACTATTTTAAAGTTAAAGACAATTCGAAAAATTATAGATTAACTCTAAATTTAGTAACTTCATTTGCATTGTACTATGTTTGATTCATTTTCTGTTCAACATTACATAATGATATAGAGTATCCCATAGCAACGTCAACAATGAACAATTATGATGTCACATACATGATACCATTTTTTTTGTACTTCAGGGGTTCTAATTTTGTATACTTTGTCCTGATGAAGCTGATCTAATCGGCGAAACATGTCGACAATAAAAGATGCAGTTTACTTTAAGTGTTGTTGTCAATGTACCGGTATTTGATTTTTTTATCTGACAACCCTGCATACCATCTGGTATCCACTTAAGGGAACTCTACCAGCACAAAACATAAGAGGCGTTGCATGGTTCAGCAGCTCTTTATTTATACTGCATGATTATCAATAATATTCTTTTTTTGATAGATACATGCATGTATACTGTGGATTCAGGTGTTTTCATTTTTGTGAGTTGAGGAAAATCTTCTTTTTGTTGATATATATCATGGGTTTGCTATAGAGTCAATCTACATGTATAAAAGCCTATATTAAATTTGTACTTTGTTGAATATTTTAATTTATCATGTTCATCATTTTCCACGAGGTCAACGACCCAAAAAATAAGTTTCTCACGATAATTAATGAATCCACAGTACGTTATAATCAATTTACATGTATGAATTATCAATATTTGACTGATATTACATTAATAACCGATAAATTAAAAATCTGTTTTCTCAATCTTGATTTTTTGTAGAGATACATCATATACATGTAATGTATGTAGATCAAATAAAAAAAAGTAAGAACAGAAGTTAATATGAATATAATTAGCCCATATTTGATTTTCTGTACATTGACCTTTCTTTGTCGAATGTACGTTCATTTGTAACACTTTCATACCTTTTAAAATTTCTAATCAGAAAAAAAATCATAAATCTAGTGCAATGAACTATTTCATTAAATGTACTGACAAATATTGATTCTATCAGAGCCTTGTGGGAAAAACATCATATATGTACAAATATTTCACAAATTTCAAGAAAATGAATTTTGGGTTTTTATACGTACATTAATATCTATGGGTTTTATCTATTTTGAATCAATTGTACAATGTGGAGGACGAGACTTTTAACATGCTTAATCAGATTTCTCGATAAGTGGTGGTCCTAGGGATTTGCCCACTATATTTTTGGTAATTTGCAAGTAATGATAGTGAGGACCTGAATATTTTCTTCAAGGACCACCAGGCAAAAAAAGATTGAGAGAACTCTGGTCAAATGGTCATCAATTTTAAAATGACCATAGAATTTTAGTTTCAAGATTTTAATGAGTAAGAATTCCCCAGTAATTAACAATGATTAACATAGTTATAATTAAATGTGTACAACACAGATACATGTATTATTATTCCTACCATCATGATCATAAAATTGATAATTTAACAAAAAGGATATACATTTTGTATGTAATTATATATAAACAGACAGCAACCCAACAAACAAATGTTTAAAACAACATCCACTGTAGGTCAACATTTTTTTCTTCAATATTGTCTACCTCCTGATGTATACAAAGTATGATATATTTATTGCAATTGGATGATTAATTTGTAAAAATTTCAGCTTACTTAAATTTATAATTAATATATATATACATTTTTGTGTACATGTATACTGTCACACAAGATAAATTTTGTAAACATCCCACCCAACCCCACCACATTTACCATAATAGAAGGTTATAATTATTCTAGATAGTCTTAATCATAGGCAGATCCAGGGAAAAATTTGGTTGATTCTATAGGGAATCACTGAAGCATGACTGGAGCCCCTCGCTCAGTCAGACCCCCCCCCCCCCCCCCCCCCCCCCCAATGAAAAGTTCTGCATTTGCCACTTATACCTTAACTTACATTTTGTACCAACTAAACAAAAATGGACATCTGATCTTTTCTTTCTTATCATTACACTATATGTACATGTACATTGTACCATACATTACATGTACCAAGTGGAAAAATAAGTGATACTTTTTTTATGATATTTTGAGAAAAATTTAGACAAAATTTTAGCCACATACCATCTACATGTATTGTAGTTGATTTTTTAAAAACTTTATTTAGTAACTAATTATTTGTTTGTCCATCATTCAAAAAATCTAATAAATATACAGATCTCAATGTCTTTACTAATGTCAAATTCAAAAGACCTGAGCAAGTCTTTGCAAGAACAACCTTAAACGTACCAAACCTTATAATACATACATGTACATGTATATATGCATAAAACTGACAAAGCATTAACGATCATAGCTCAAATGAATTAAGTGTTGGGTAAAGTCTACAAAATCGTAAAATTTAAATTGAACTCTTTTTAAGAGAAAACAAAAAATAAAAGTTTGATGAAAATCTATTCATCTTTTGAATTTTAAGTGTTTTACATGTTTTACTTTAAATGTATATATATATTTACAGGTTAATATTGAGGTTGTAATGAAGTTAACTTCAAATGTCTAGCATATCAAGTTATCTCCTGATATACATGATGACCAACAGGCTGAAAAATATTTACTCAACTCTGTCATGGTCATGCACCATTAACTTTTTCATTTACAATCACACATCTTATAATTACCGCACTTTAAAGCGATGTGAACGACAATTTAGACATTCGTTTTGTGTTGAAGTTGAAAACATGACAACATCGAACCCTAATGAATTTTGGGATGGAGGTATATGGCGAAGATGGAATGATTCTCACGGATGATGAAACTATATTGAATAAATGGAAAACGGAATTTCAGAACATATACAATACGGACAATGCCGCTTCAAATTTCAAAGTTTCAACACACAAATCGTCATTAGAGGACAAAATGCTTGACCCGCTTTATAATGAAAATCAAGAAATAAATACAACTATAACCATCGAAGAAGTTAGACGGCTTGTGTACAAAACAAAAAACGGCAAAAGTTGTGGTATAGATAGTATTCCATACGAAGTACTGAAGTATGAACCTATAGTGGCCGTAATTCATTCATTGTTCCAACTGATTTTTGAAACCGGTATAATTCCGTCTGTTTGGAGACAGGCTATACTTTGTCCAATTCTAAAAGACAAATAGGCTATACTTTGTCCAATTCTAAAAGACAAATCTTCAGATCCATGTGTACCTCTCAATTACCGAGGAATTAGTTTACTTTCTTGTATATCAAAACTGTACAGTGCATTCATAAACAGTCGATTATCATCATATTTAGAGTCCAACGATATTTTAGCAGACGAACAAAATGGTTTTCGCTCCGATCGATCGTGTGAGGATCATGTAATTACTCTTAATGCTGTAGCGAGAAACCTGAAGACTTCATTTGCGACTTTTATTGATCTTAAGAAAGCGTTCGATTTTGTTGACCGAGATTTGCTGTTATATAAGCTTTTGTTAAATAACATTGATGGGAAAATTTACAATACGATTAAAAACATTTACCTTAGTACTTCTGCTTGTGTTCGTGTGAACAACAGACTTTCACAGTGGTTTGTATGCAGTTCTGGTGTTAAACAAGGGGATAATTTATCCCCGACGTTATTTTCGATTTTTATCAACGATCTGGTAGAGGAAGTAAACAGTCTCGGACTTGCTGTAAATATTGGCGACTCAACGCTTTCATTACTTTTATATGCGGACGACATAGTCTTATTGGCTTCATCTGAATCTGACATGCAATGCATGCTTGATAAAGTTCATGAGTGGTGCAAGCGATGGTGTGTTTTGATAAATACAGAGAAATCAAAAGTTATGCATTTTCGTCCGTCTCGATCTAAAAGAAGTGAATTCCAGTTCAAAATCGGTGACAATCTACTTCAAATAACTGACACATACAAATACCTCGGTGTAACTTTTCACGACCTAAAGGACTTTAGAGATAATGCAAATAGACTATCAGAAGCTGGAGGTAGAGCTTTAGGAGGAGTTATCTCCAAGATTCATCATCTAAAAGACTTCGGAATTAAAACTTTTGAGAATCTTTTACCTCTTGTGTAGTACCAGTGCTTGACTACAGCTCTTCGATCTGGGGATACAAAGACTTTGCTTGCTTGAATCAAATCCAGAACAAAGCAATTCGTTATTTTCTTGGCGTCCATAAATTTGCACCGACATTGGCAATAAACGGTGAAGTTGGTTGGATGAACTCAAAGGAACGACGATGGTGCAATATGATAAGGTATTGGAACAGACTTTTATCAATGGACGACACTCGTATATGTAAACGCGTCTTCAATTGGGACTACGAAAAATGCATGAACAATTGGTCATCCGAGGTGAAAAACATTATGTCAGTTATAGGACTAGAGAGCAATTTTATTACAAAAAACACATGCGATTCACTGATGTGTAAAACATTGCTCAAAGATAAATGCTGCGCAGATTGGCAGAAAGGTTTAATAAACTTTCCGAAACTACGAACATACAGGCTCATAAAATCTGAATACTGCTGTGAACAATACATTGAACTTAATCTTAACCGTACTGAAAGATCCATAATAGCGCAACTCAGGTGTGGCATTCTTCCTCTCAGGTTAGAAACTGGTCGTTTTGTAGGTGAAGACGAATGTGACCGTTTGTGTAAAATGTGTAGCGATAACTGTGTGGAAAACGAATTTCATTTCCTTATAAACTGTAACTTTTATAACAATCTGCGACTGCAACATTTCTCACAAATAGACAATTTATGTATACTATCAAATGAAGAACAGTTTAAATATTTACTATGTCAACATCCGAGAAAAACTGCTAAATTTCTATTGCAAGCTTTCAGTAAGAGAAAAAACTTTTTATATGAAAATTTTCGATAACATTTTATTTATTTTTGTTCGTCGTACCATTGAAATTTATGTTTAAAGTGACTTATAGACCCAAAGGGTCGGGTGTTCTAATTATTGTTTTTATATCTCACTGTATTATATAATATTTTGTGAAAAACACATGTCACTATAATAAATAATTTACTTACTTACTTATAATTACAATTGATAATGTTTTCCCAAATTGATATACATGTACAGGTAGAATAATGTAGTAAAAAATCTACTGTTACACTTAGTTACAAGCTACATTTGTAAGTTCAACTGCAAACAGATTCTGGAAGGAAAGTACAACATGCACAATGTATGTCTCCTTTACAGAGCTTTCCTGCATTTACATGTAGTTTACTAAACTTTTTTGTCAGTGTTACTTGTTTCATTTTCAAGCATTTTTGTCAAGACTGTCTATTGTGGCTCATGAGTATGGGATAAGGTACATTTTTTGTACCTTTATTATCATGTGTGTGGCCAAATTTGAAAATAACTCAAGTCTCATAATCTAAAATGGGAGCACCTTGTAATAAATTAAATATTCTAAGAAAAGAGGAAAAAAATAGTAATTTCACAATTAAATAAAGTTAAGATGGATTTTGTTACCAATTTGCTTATAACAATAATATGAGTCAGGCATTACCTGTGAACATGTGAAAGGGGACAAAGTCTGTATGAATTTTTTTTTTTTTTAATTCATACATAATTTTAATTTCAAAACGGAAATAATGCAACATTTCCAATTTTTGTTCTGTTGTTAGGGATTTCACTTGTGACATTATTTAAGTTATGACGTCATGTGCAATGTTAACAAAGAAACACGATCATCAGGTAAAGTTTATTCATATCAACATGATCAATTTAGACAAAGAATTATGAAAAATAAAATTGCATGGTATCGAGTTCCTATATTTTGCTAGACTACTCAAAGTCTCATGACAACCAGACCAAAAGAAGGAAGTAGATTTCTGCATTCTGAGCAAATGTGGGAATAAAATAAAGTGACAAAAAAAGTTAATGATTTTGAGTTCATAAGTACAATGAAAATTTCGGAAAATTTTCCCAATTTAGAATAAAAAAATTATTGATTTTTCTACTGTAATAGGGGACTTTGTCCCATTAATAAGCTTCAAGCACAAAAAACATGTAAAATAAAAAGTACAACCATATCCTACTAAATACAGTCATTAACAATAACCCCCCCCCCCCCCCCCCCCCCCCCCCCTCACACATTGCAGAAAAAAACAATCTCCTCTTGTCTTTTAAAACCTTCAACAGTTCAGATGAGTTTGTTTAGTGTTATTGTAATAATAAAACTAATTTGCAACACTTGTTGCATAAAATTGTGACCCTAGTCTGAAAGATGCTAAAAGACAAGTTGAAACCACACTGTGACTCATTCTGTAAATTATTCAACTGTGTATGCATGCTTACGTCGGGACTCTTCTTTCTAGGAGTTGAATCCATTGTGTCTTAATGTCCTAAAATAGTGACCTCAACATCTGTATACTATTTTTTCACATCTACAATAATCACAGTAGGTTTTCTGCAACAGCTGATTTTTATTGTCTAACCACAACAATAGTGCTCATTCATCCTTGACAGTTTCCGGTGTATAGATTAATCTTAATACCATACTTTCAATCGCTTTCGAGCGCACAGTAACGAACTTTGTTTTTAACTTGAAATAAATAGGTTGCCAGTTGAAAAAAAATCATGCATATTGTAATTTATTCTTAACGTAAAAGAAACTGTCATGGGTCAAGTCTATTATGAAAAAGTTTATTTATTAGAAAAATCATCACAACATATCAAATATCAAAATAATGATAATTTTCCGAATTTTATCTTTTGAATTTAATATATATATGTTCCAGACCATATGAGTATTTGGACCGTACGTGTACGGTCCGGACCGTATACGTATACTCGTACGGTCCGACCATACGCGTACGATCGGACCGTATGAGTATACGCGTACGGTCCAGCTGATGTTTTGGGATCATAATGGTTAAATTTAAACAAATATTTATCAAAATCATTATTTTTAGTTATACAAATTGATTTTATTACATGTATATGGATGAAATGATTAAGCGAACAATTGAAATTAAATATGTGTTTATTTTTATATCCGTGATTCCTATTTTGGTACTCAAGGTGACACTGACTTCCACAAAGAACGTCATATTTTTTTTACAGTAACATAATTTGTTCATGCACGTTGCTTTGCATTTTTTTTGTAAAGTTCCTTAATATTCTAAAACGATTGTCCTCCCACTCTAAGTTTACTTCCGAATACTTCAATTTTAATTAGCATACTTGGCTTCAATATATGAATTACTGACATGCTAAATACAGGAGATTAACAGATCAAATAAACGTGATTTTTAAAAATAGTTATAACATTATTTTGTTTTATTTCAATTACTATTGAACTTTTTACATTAATTTGAGATGTAAGCTATGTTGATCTGTTATATACATTTGTATCTGATAAACGTGACCAACTTCTTAATATTAGTCAGACCGTACGCGTACGGTCCGACCGTATGCGTATTTTGAAAATATACGCATACGGTCCAGACCGTACGCGTACGGTCCAAATACTCATACGGTCCGGAACATATATTTAAGAGATCACAACTGTAAATCATATTAGTGTCTGTAACTGTGAAATCCTATTCAAGTCTCTGTGCTATATCTGTATGTCTAAATCTTATTATTGTATTTGTTAACTTGAATTCATGCCTTTTCAGTATCTTGAATAAATCATGACACATTTATATTTCATAATAGACTTCGCTAAAGCTTTTGGGGAAGTTAAATATAGCTACATTCAGAAAAAAAGAAAGAACTGAAGAACATTATCACTATACGTTAAGGAAAAAAAACATGAAGCAGAACCACGGAACATCCGTCATCCGAGAAAAAAGAGCTTGATGTGGTGAAACGCGACATTTCTGTACTGATAATTTTCAAAAAGAGAAATTAAATAGCAAAAAGACAGTGATAAACCGAAAAACTAAATCATTTAACTATGTCACTATCAATGACTATGTCGCAGTAAGGTGTGAGATCAATCGAGAGTCATGCCCTCCCACGCATAAACTTTAAATAGACATCATTAAAAGCATATTATTAATGACGAATACATCCTTCACTGTTTTAAGTGGCTACAGTGGCTAATTTCTGGGCGTTTTACCTTACTACACTAAATCAAAAATAGAACCTACATTTAGACACATAATTTCAATAGGAAATTATTCAATGGGTGTTCTAAAATAGTACTTGAAATATTAGTTCTCAGAAGTCCACTTATACTATTAAAAATTAAGATAAGAAATAAATGTTACACCTATGAATAATTGTACATGTAATTAATGTATTTAAGTTGGTACCCAACAATTTAATTTCAGAAATTTAGTCTTTTTGTTTTTTATTATGAATTTTATATTTTTTCAACAATTTGGCTAGTATCAAGGGTTCTATTTAACCGTTTTTGTCCTTTTAGAAATTTTTTAATTATTCATTTTTTACTACAACACAATTTTGTAAATACTTTATTTTAGTTTCTGAATTTCAACGAGTAAAATTTTAATATACTGACTGTATTTTACCTTTTATTAATTAATAATTGCTATAACAACACCTATTGTGTTTTGTTTGTAGACATAGGTTGAATATATTTTTATCAAATGTTGGAATAGGTTGAAGACACCGTTGACAAACACTTACTTTGATTATTGAGAAGCTTAATATTCCCTTACCAACACAACATAATTAAAACGTTTAGCTGATTTTACAGAGTTATCTCCCAGTAGTGTTAAGTACCACCTTAATTGTTGATGAATACCAATTTTTTTTTTAAATATATTTATACATATTTTTCTGTTGACTGACAAATAATTTTTACACAAAAATCACGGTTCTGAAGTTAAATGAATGAACATTGAAAGGTCTCTTATTATATTTTCGTTTGCCACTCCTCTCCGCTCTGCAATAAATATAATAAACAACGACGATTGCAGACAAATACGTCTTTAAAGAAAACGGAAAGACATGACATGTATGAACATTAACAATGCATTCATGCATTTCTTATAGACATCATACGTACACTTATATTACTTGCTTGTGAGCGGGTAACAATCCTCTTATGTAAAATTGAGAATGGAAATGGGGAATGTGCCAAAGAGACAACAACCCGACCATAGAGTAGACAACAGCAGAAGGTCACCAACAGGTCTTCAATGCAACGAGAAATTCCCGCACCCGGAGGCGTCCTTCAGCTGGCCCCTAAACAAATATATACTAGTTCAGTGATAATGAACTCCAAATTGTACACAAGAAACTAAAAGTTCAAAAATTACAAGACTAACATAGGCTAGAGGCTCCTGACTTTGGACATAATTGTATTTTGCAACTCTTTCATAAACATATATTTATTGCATAGCATGCACATACTTATCTCTACGTATTGCACAACAAGACTGTGGTTGCATTGTTGTCTCTTTGATACATTCCCCATGCATTTCCATTCTAAATTTTATTATAATTGTGAACTTGGAGACAGCTTTGTAAAAGCAAATTAATTTGTTTGTTCCTGAATATTAGATATTTATTTAAATTAAGTCACGGTATCCATATATCGTTATGTGTTGACGTTTCTGAATACAAATTGTATTCAGATGGATCCCTAACCCCGGACCCTATTTGTAGATCCCTGAGCTCTTTGAGTGGAGTAAGAAACCCATAAACATGTTCATACTAGCCTCTACCTCAACAAAATAAGTATTGAGTCTGAAACTTTAAAGCTTGTTAGCTCACCTAGCCAAAAACCTTACAAATCTTACATGAGTAAAATTGATCATCAGGTCAAGATCTATCTGCCCTGAACTTTTCTGACCCAACAGACAACCCCTTGTTCGGTTGCTGCCCATGAATTGGTACATTTTTGCAGGTTTTTTTTATGGTTATCTAGATCTTGAATATACTATTAGAAAGAAATAAACTGTAAACAGCAAAATTGTGTAGCAAAGTGAGCTTTACAAATAAATACTAATACACAATCAAAATTGTCAATTGCACCCTTCGGGAGATACTGCCCTTTAAAGTAATTTTTTTCACAATTTAACGTATTTTTTGTTTTTTTAACCTATAATTGTAACAGTTAGTATTATAAAAGTCCCAGTTTGTACACAAATATTTTTCTCTGAAACTACTGGGCTTAGTTACTAATCTTGTAAACAGCAAAACTGTTCAATAAAGTAGGGACTTTCTATATATAGAAAGCCCCTGAGTAAAGTAAGAACACATCACCATCACCAAATTAGAATTTTGTTATGAATTCTTCTTTTCTTGACTATAATGTGTATCCTTTGTTCAATATGCATATAGACCCAGGTGAGCAACACAGGCTCTCTCTCTCTCTCTCTCTCTCTCTCTCTCTCTCTCTCTCTCTCTCTCTCTCTCTCTCTCTCGAGCCTCTAGTTTTAAACCCCAATGCAATTTTCTAAGATCGACAGTCAAACAAACAACGGTAAATTCATGTAATTTTATTCCAATATGCGGTTAACGTTGTTATTCTGTCGATATATGACTTTAATCGTGAAAACAATAATTTCGAGCGGCATCATCCGATTGCAGCTTAACCGTGATCAACTGATGACATTAATTTTTCCATTTGCGAAGTTTATTTAAAAAAACTTCTTTTTCACGTTTAAGTATTTGCACTGTTTCATGTGTGTAGCCATTACATTTTCAAATGAAAATGAAAAACATATAGTATATGAATATGCACTCTCTAGCCTTTACGCAAAAAACCTTTTACTAGTATTGATAAATATTAAGTAAGACCATGTACTGTTTTACCTCATAGTAATTTTAAACATTACAAAAATATACATCTTGTCACATGATTTATGCAACACATGTTTGTGCACACATACATGTAACTCGCAACTGTCGATCGTTAACCAAGTAGTGTAAAATAACAAAAATACCGAACTCCGAAAAAAATTCAAAACGAAAAGTCTGTAATCAAATGGCAAATTTAAAAGCTTAAACACATGAAACGAATGGATAACAAATGAACCTCGATACAAAAAAAAAATATTTTAGGGTAGAAAATTAAATGATGATAATTTTAAAGTTGATCCGTTGAAGTGATCAGTAAATCTATTTGCAGCGTCTTAAGATGTCCTATGCTGACCCTGTCTACTTTCAGAGTAGTAGCATACGCGTATTATACTAACATGAATCAACGAATCTACGTGTGCATGACTATAGAAAAGTTAGAATTACTTATGCATATATGTATGTAGATACCGCTCGCTAAAACAAAACAAAACATTGTATGACATAATTATATATTTTTCGTCTTTTTTCATTAATTCACACTTATTGGAAATGAAAATATAATTATTTGGCACGAAAGCCTTTAATTTTGTTCACTCCACTCCACTGAATGAAAAAAAGAAATATGGGCCTATTGTTTCAGGAACCCTTTTAGGAGATGTGAAAACGATAAAGGAGCTTTATTTAAACGGTACGTTATATATTTTAAATTTACCACAAGCATTGAATGTGCAGTTGATGCAATGCACAAACCATAAAAACATAGTCATCGTAGCTTAAAATGTATATGAATAGAAATATACATAGAAATATTTAATATACTTAAAAGTCAACTTAGTGCAAGCTGCACATATTGATCTGCATGTAAAAGTTATTGCTAAGTTACTTAATTGCCGTATTTATTGTGAAACAGGTTGTATATGAGAAATATATATTAATTCAAAAGTAAGACAGGTGTAAAGTTAAAAGATCTGCTTTCAAACAAAAGTAACTGTCTTCACATATACCACACTTCTCATTTCTAAATATACAAAGATAGCAATAGTTTACCTTATAATAAAATGTCTTTTGAGATAGTTTTTAAATCGAACTATTGCAGCACATATTTTCAAGGTCGCCAAACAATTCGCAGATACAACTTTTTCTTGTTGTTATGTTTTTTTTATCTATCTTGATACATGAAACTGAGAATTCATTGAAATAAAAAGGAAACACTCCTTCCTCTCACCAAAATCCAAAGGATCACTGGAATATGGATGTATGGTCTCTTCTGGCTTTGTTGGACCGGCGGTAAAAACCCTTTCCAAAGTGGGGCGTCTGTTAGGCTGAGCGGGATGTATCAAATACGCAGCCACGTACAGAATTTTGTTCTAAAACCCAAAAGTTTTAAAACAGAAGATTTTGGTAAAATACTGACATACGACGACCCAAGAATGCCACGTGACGAAACGAGGTGTCTGACTCATGGCTCATTGGTTTTTATTGTTCCTTTGCCTGGTAGTATTCAAAGAAGTTATAGCTACTTTTAGCTAACTATATAAAGTAGCGAACTCATTTAGACCAGGCTTCCTGAATTATATGCCGTGGGTCTGCATACTCAAACGAAGAGGTTCGTTCATAACTCCATTTTGTACTCACGTACTTGACTATTTTTTCTTTTTATTTCTGCCGTTTTTTTATGTTCCAATTGTTAGGGTGCTCTGTGGTATGGTCTTATATTGTTGTTGATTCATGTTATCCTTCATGTTTTATTTTAATAAATAATAATTTAAAAAAAAAAAAAAAACGCAGGAAAAACCTCACCAGAGGCAACTAGGAGACGCTTTTATACCAAACATGTCCAAAACAATCATTAAGTGGAGCTGTGATCATATTCAGAAAGAGTTAAAAATGTTACTTTAGAAATGTAAAATAATCAGATTTTTGTTAATTTCTAAATATAAATAAAGTCATCTTTGACAAATATTCACACACAATAGTTTTAACAGGAATTGTGAAGATTTTGTCATTGAATTGAAATTATCGGAAGGACACACAACAAAACAAAACACATAAACATAAAAGTTTTTTTATTAAAAGTTTTATCTAGGTTCTGAAGAAACACATTCAACATGTTTATATAATATTGTTCTGCTAAATGATCAAATACATATATACATATACAAAGAAAATAAAACATGAAAAAATAGCGTAAAGCGTAAATAAATATACATGTATCTGAATAAAAATTAATAACGAACAACACAAATTATTATATTGATGATGAAAGTGAGCTTTAAAAAATATATGTACATGTTCAACCTAAGGTGATTGGAACCTTCTCTATTATTGCTTTCATACCTCAGACAAAATATTATTTTATATTACATGTATTAATAAAAAATATGGGGTATACTTAAACGGATCATAAAGTTTAACGACACAAATACACTCAAAAGAAATCCAGAGGTCATCATTTAAGTATATTAAAACCGGAAGAGACTGCAAGACAAAATTGAACATGGCATAATTTCAAGAAGATACTTAGGATTTTCTTATCCCAGACATAGATTACCTTAGCCGTATTTGACATAACTTTTTGGAACTTTGGGTCCTTAATGCTCTTCAAATTTGTACTTGTTTGGCTTGATAACTATTTTAATGTGAGCGTCACTGATGAGTCTTATGTAGAATAAACGCGCGTCTGGCGTATTGAATTATATGACTGGTACATTTGATAACTGTTCAGAATAAGAAAGTTCCAAATAAACAGGTCCTCTGTCAATACAAAAACAGATGATTTTGTTACAAACACTCTACGACTAGTAGTTAAAGGAAGCTTTCTAGTTTCGTGAAATAGAAAGTGACGGTCTGGTAGTTTTGCAGAAACTTCCGTCATGACATACATACAAAGGAGAAAGTGCAACAAGGACTCTTTTCTGCCACCATAAATGAATTACAACAAAACTAAATGAGTTTAGTTACAAATTAATCGTTAAGTATATATATATATATATACAAGTCTAAATTGAAATCTACGTTCAAACCTATGATTGCGTTGAATGAAAACTGCAATTTTTATACGTGTGCATGTAAAAATAATTTCGTTGTAGAAGGATCTAAATACAGCACAAACAACATTTTCCAAAAGACCAAAAAAGTAAAAAAGTATATTTAAAACAATATATATATATGTATATTATTAAAGTGCGAAGTGCGTTTTGTTTTAATTTCATGAATACTTGTGGATATTTTTATTGTCTACGAAACAAAAATCGTCCTACCAGACGGACACAATTTGCATGTTTGTCATTTGGAAATATTGAGCACATGCAAATACCACAAACGTATTCTTAGGAAATTTGTTGGTCATAGACAAAGCGTTGAATTAAGATAGCTAATATATATATATATATATATATATACGCCATTCGTATGGTCAGAGGAAATGAAATCTATATACAAATGACATAAATATCACATCTTTATACACAGATACAAGCATTTGAAAAGTGATCATCAATTAATTCGAACTACATTCATGATATTTGTTAATATTACAAAGAATACATAGTAATCCTATACCTCACAATATATATAAATGTTCAATAATTGATAATTATTGGTAAATTTATACCAATTGGTATATGTTTTACAAATGATTAAAATGGAATTGAATAGTTCGAATTATGCACTAGTCAGGTGATCCAATTTAACCTCTCTGTCTGCTTTCTTTTCTTTTTTGTTCTCGCTTGGTTCGCTAAAAATGCATATTTTATGTAATATTATTTGTTGGTAAATCAGTTACAATTGTTTTGTAAAAGTCCCCTTTGACACATAATTGATTCAGAAACTTTTTAATAACTAAAGTAATCAGACTTAAATCACCATGCTCATGTATATACTTTCATTAAGGTATGCTTATTTCCGAAATCTTCAAAAAAAACTAAGGACGTTGCCTTCGATAAAATCCTTAGATCCCGAATTCCACTGCATTTATCGATATCAAGACAAAAACATGCCAATGAATGCACTTCCTACTTTCTAACAATATATTTTCTGATACCTGTTTTTCTGTCTTCTAATAAAAATGGCGGCAAAGAATCCACCAACCAACGCACACATACCACCGAAAACCCCTCCAATAATTGCACCAATATTCTCTGAAACTTTTTTTTAAAGTTAGTTAAATATTAGACTAAGATAAATAAGTTTTAGAAAGTAATTCTTTCATAAACATGTTTAAATAAAGAAAGATGACCAAGATACGTACCAACTAGAGGCTCTAAAAGCCTGTGTCACTCACCTTGGTCTATGTGAATATTGAACAAAGGTCACAGATGGATTCATGACAAAATTGTATTTTGGTGATGGTGATGTGTTTGTAGATCTTACTTTACTGAAAATTCTTGCTGCTGAGAATTATCTATATCTATAATGAATTTATAGCCCAGTAGTTACAGTGGACAATGTAAGTAAAAATTTACAAATTTTATGAAAATTGGTAAAAATTGACTACAAAGGGCAATAACTCCTTAGGGGGTCAATTGAACATTTTGTTCATGTGACTTATTTTTAGGTCTTACTTAGCTGTACATTATTGCTGTTTACAGTTTATCTCTATCTATAATAATTTTCAAGATAATAAGCAAAAACGGCAAAATTTCCGTAAAATTACCAATTCTGGGGCAGCAACCTAACAACTGGTTGTCTGATTCATCTGAAAATTTCAGGGCAGATAGATCTTGACTTGATAAACAATTTAAGCCCCATGTCAGATTATCTCTAAATGCTTTGGTTTTTGGGATATAAGCCAAAAACTGCATTTTACCCATATGTTATATTTTTAGCCATGGCAGCCATCTTGGTTGGTTGGCGGGGTCACCGGACACACTTATTAGACTAGATACCCTAATGATGATTGTGGCCAAGTTTGTTTTAATTTGGCCGAGTAGTTTCAGAGGAGAAGACTTTTGTAAAAGATTACGAAGATTTACGAAAAATGGTTAAAAATTGACTATAAAGAGCAATAACTGCTTAAGGGATCAACTGACCATTTTGGTCATGTTGACTTATTTGTAAATCTTACTTTTCTGAACATTATTGCTGTTTACAGTTTATCACTATCTATAATAATATTCAAGATAATAACCAAAAACAGCAAAATTTCCTTAAAATTACCAATTCAGGGGCAGCAACCTAACAATGGATTGTCCGATTCATCTGAAAATTTCAGCGCAGACAGATATTGACTTGATTAACATTTTTACAGCTATCAGATTTGCTCTAAATGCTTTGGTTTTTGAGATATAAGCCAAAAACTGCATTTTACCCCTGTGTTCTATTTTTAGCCATGTCGGCCATCTCGGTTAGTTGGCCGAGTCACCGGACACATTTTTAAAACTAGATACCCTTATGATGATTGTGGCCAAGTTTGGTTAAACTTGGCTCAGTAGTTTCAGAGGAAAAGATTTTTGTAAAAGTTAACGACGACGGACGACGGACGCAAAGAGATGAGAAAAGCTCACTTGGCCCTTTGGGCCAGGTATGTTTAAAAAAGGAAAGACTTTCATATAACAACCAAATAGGAAGCAAATAATATTTATGTCTTACCAAGGACGTATAAATAAAGCCAACAGTAGTATACCGCTGTTCAAAACTCATAAATCCATGGACACAAAACAAAATCGGGATAACAAACTAAAACCGAGGGAAACGCATTAAATATAAGAGGAGAACAACGACATAACACTAAAATGTAACACATATAGACAAAATCCCACGAGAATAACAAATATAACATATATATATAACATCAAAACCAAATACATGAATTTGGGATAGACAAGTACCGTGACACGTCGTATCTTATATACGTCCTTGGTCTAACACAACTGTGCATAAGATAAAAAAAAAATGTAGGTTGTGCCTTTAATTTTTTTCAGGTCTTGATTGTAAAATAATGCTTCTATATACATGTAGTTTTTAACACGTGAATCCTGTTGCAATCCATTTAGTTCTTTGTTTTAACCTAGTTATATAATATGTAGTCTGATTTTTTATGATATTTGTAATTTTCTTTGAGAACATGTATCTGAAGTTCCTGTTCGGTTGTAAACATTGTATTACCTATATCTTAAATTTTCTTAACCAACGTTTCTTCATTCGGTTAACGAACTTAACTATATCTTAACGTTGTTATACCTTTTGATACTACAACAACTACTTCTACCTCTATTTCAATTTCTAATTATAACAATTAATGATGTTCGCTACACTGTTTCAAAATAACAAACTTTAAAAAGACTATTATAAATTGATAATATATAAATAAAGAAACGAAAAGAGCAAAAACAACTTTCGAGATATAAGACATTGCAACTTTGGCGGGAAATAATTCTCTCTTGACTTTTCATATAATTAACATCGACACCTTTTTTCCTTCAAAAAACGATGAAAAAATAACAAGGATTTTATAAGGTTTTCAAATAAATAATGGAAAGAAAGATAGGAGTTAATGAGCATTTTTTGTCAATGGCACTACATGAATAAAACCAGAGGATTCCGAATATCTGGCAAAAATTCAAAAACATGAGGAGCGAACTTGCTTAAATAACATACCTGATGCCGATTGCTGCTGGTTCCTGAAACACAAAAAATGAAATAATTACTTTCATATTGAGAAAAACTCCACAACCTGCAACACTTGATAACAAGACTGAATTTAGCATATGAGGATATGTATATAAGTAGACATCATTATCAATATATGATTATCGCTATTTTACGATGATCCTTTGATCTTGCTGACTGATAATTTCCTTTCTCAGCATAGTCGAGTGATATGCAAATTATCGCGAGAAACTAAGGGAACATGTGGCGTTGCTAATGAAATCGACATGAAATTGACGTCGTCATATGTAAAAAAGCGATCAACAGATTAGCATTGGTCATCTTAACTCATAGTACCGGTTCGAGCGAGAAATCAATCTCGTTGAGATGATCAACGATAATCTATAAATACAGCACATATAAAGTAAAAGAAAACAGTAATATTGACATAAAAACTTGTTGTAAAAAGTGAAAAGTAACTAGTAAATATTAAAAAAACAAATAATTCTTATGCAAACCCTGAAGATTTTTCTATTAAGAACATGACGACTGTTTTTCTATTCTTTTGTTCTCTTCTGTTTTTGGTTTATGTTTTCACAGTTTTTGTTGCTAAATCCTAATTATTGGCACTATAACCTATTATGTCTGTTTTTAGTTGCTTACCCAATTTTGTCAATACACCGGAACTATACACAACTGTTAAACAAGTGGTAAGTTTAGCTAGCTATAAAACCAGTTTAAAACCAATATTTTCTTCCTAAGGAAAATGCCTGTACCAAGTGAGGAATGTGACAGTTGTTTTCACTTATTCCGTTGATTGATAGTGTTTGATCTTTTCAGTTTTTATGGAATTCCCCTTTTAGAATTTGCCTTGGAATTCAGTATTTTTTAAGGTGGTACCTAACACTACAGGGAGATAACTCTGTAAAGTCAACTGAACGTTTTAATTACGTTGTGTTGTGAAAGGAATATTAAGCGTCTCAATGATCAAAACTGGTGTTTGTCAAACTGCTATATAACCAGTGTAATTTTCTGACAAAACTGTTGGTCGTATTTTTGTTAAAGGGTCAAAGTAAATACTTTGACAACATTTTATGAAAATTACACGAGCCACATTAATGTTAGTAAAAGTGTTGGGTACCACCTTAAACACTTTTTTTTTATCTATCACGGTAAAAATAACAAATTCAAACGGTATCAAATTGATTTCATCTCCTGACAATTATAAACAGTTTACTAAACTTTCGGTTTTGATAAAGTCAGTAAGCATTTCAGTATCTTAAAACAGATTTATTAACTTTCACTACAAACCATTAAAGTCTGAAATGGCCTATATCTGTACTCGACTGTACTGATTTTTACTCGACCAGTCTGAATTGGTCTGACTTTTACTTGACATTACTCGACCCCAGTCTGAACCATACTTGACTGTACTGAATCGTACTTGACCATTATCTTTGCGGTTGAAAATAGTCTGAACTATTACTCGACCAGTCTGAAACAGTCTTAACCCATTCTCGACATGTACTCGACCAGTCTGAAACAGTCTTAACCCATTCTCGTCATGTACTCGACCTATTTTTCAGTCTAAACCATACTTAACCAAAGGTCTGAACAATACTCGACCAGTCTGAACCATAGTAGACCAAAAATCTCTACTTTTTTTAACTGTTAAAATAAATTTCTTTTTTAACTGACATATATAACAACAGCCAACAAAATTTATAAAAAAGTTTAACCTTATAAAAGAAATATATCTTTGATTATATTTAGGATAAAACAAAATATGTATATTATTTATAACTTATATCAAAAAGGAATAAAATTAAATAAATAAATAAAATTGTTTTTCTGATTAGTGTTGAAATATAAAGTATAACCTCTGCTTTGGGAAAACTCATAAATAAGATCACACCTGGTCAGAGGTATTAAATTCTAAATAACATTGATTCAAAATTGCAACATCCTGCTTAAATTAAATAACAAGGCCTTTCGAATATACATGTATGTACTAGATAAGTAATATACGAATTTAAAAAAATAGGGCTTACTTTTTACCTGTAAAACAGACATGTACTGAGGTAATTAGAACATATTAAAGTGCTTTATGTACGCCATGTTAATTTAACAAAAAAATACTTAAATTAATTGAAATTTTTTTTTACTGTTACTTTGGAGTACATTTCCTTTTTTGAAAAGGTTATCAAGGATTGCTATGGAAATTCTAATATAATGATTATATAAAATTCATGGTTTAATAAAACAAAACAATTAAGCTCTCATTTTTTTTTTAAATTTATTAAGTTGTTTCATATACTATTTTATATATATCTTAATAAAAAAACATTCACTGCATTATTACCTGAACTCAACTGACACCATAAATCTATACTAGGCTTAAGTTAATGGTGAAAATAGTCCAGTTACCATAAAATACTTCCGAAATATTCATAAAATTTTGAATAATATTGAAAATATTAGTCACAATTCATTTTTTTAGATTATTTGATCAGCTTGTTTTATTAATATTTTAAAAGTTGATATTATTATGTAAGTGTTGATTAATATTGAGTTGAAGTTATATTATTATTGATTATTGTGAAATTTTAATTTCAATACTGTATTGAATACATTTTTAATTTCAAGTTGTTGTTCAAATTTCATTTTTATTAAAAAGAAATCCTAAATTGATAAAATTCAGTTGATAGATACAAATAATAGGTCTAGTTTGGTTAAGACATGGTCGAGTATGGTTCAGACTAGGTCGAGTACGGTTCAGACTAGGTCGAGTACGGTTCAGACTCGTATAAAACGGTTAAATACTGGTCAAGTACACATTCAGACTGTTAAGTATGATTCAGACTACAGTCGAGTATTAACAAGTAAATCTCAGACGAATTCAGATTGGTCGAGTAAAAATCAATACAGTCGAGTACATATATAGGCCATTTCAGACTTTTAATGGTTTGTAGTGTTTCAAACGCTAGTGAGTAACTTTCATCTATTGAAAAAAAGCTTACTGTTTAAAAATACAAGATGGTTTGTCATTTGAAATTTCACATTCTTGGCTAGAATAACAAGGTACCAATGAAGTGCGAATGGAACACAACTCATTTATCTCTGTGACGTTTGATATTTCCACTGCAAAAAATAAACAAATAATCACACAGTTTTGATTATAAGAAGTGGACACATTTTTTTAACAATGGGTTTAATATTGAGGGGTCAAATGGGGGAACACTCTATTTCCTGAGTTGTCCTTAACATATTGTGACTTAAAGTATTGTGATGTTATGACGTTTCCAAGGAAATTTATCTATAACATCTTTTAAATGATTGAAAAAGAAAATACAAATGAAATGTCAGCCATGTACTTGTGGAGAAAAATAAAGAACTGAAGAAGGACAATGGCCGAAACGTCTAAAAAATTGGTTTATTGATACAATTATATAAAGTATGTTCCCTATTGGAATTTTAAAAACAAGGATTTTCCTTACCAGTAAATAAATATATTTTTATTTTGTTTATTATGTTTATAAACAAATCAGTCCGTTAGTTGTCTAGTTTGAAATGTTTTACATTTGATATTCGGGGCATTTTATAGATGACTTTACGCAATGGAGTTTGCGCATTATTGGAGAACTTATGGTGAGCTGTTAACGTCTATATAAAATGGTCCCTGGTGGCAAGTTGTCTTATTGGCAAATAACATCCTCCTATTTTTATATGACCAATACATATACAATATAAATCAAATATATTTGTATAAGCTTTAGAAACAGGACGAAAAGCGACACTCACCGAGTTTTCTTACTTCTGTTTTTATTGTTTTGTGAACGTTGGTTTGTCTGGTTCTATTGTGTACAATTAGCCAATATGCTTTTGTCTTTCAGTAACGACATGGGTTCGGTAACCCTTTTAATCTTACCCTGCGTCTCCTTTTTATATACTTACACATTATCTAATTTCACAAAATAATCAAATGAAAACAACAAAAATATATCATGTACGTAGTTTCAAGAGTAGTCTTACATCTCCTTATTTTAATACTAAGAAGGAAGATGCTGAAAAACACTACCATACTTAAGATTTATATATATACATACATTTTTAAACATGGGCAAAGTGAAAAGTTTTATTGATTCTGGTTTGGATAGTTTCAATTTGTGCCCTATTCTGTTTGATTAAAACAATTAGAATACAATTTCCTTTTTTGTTCAATAAGATCTTTTTAGAACCTGTTCGATATCACATAAGACTTGATTATCGCATAGAAATAAATGAACATATATTTCGATTGCAAATGATGCATTAATTCCTTTGTTTACAACAAAAATATAATATATACATGTACCTGTATTTTTATGCAATTTGTATTTCGAAATATTAGCAGTTGATGCTTTTAAGGAGGTAATTCGTCCAAATCTGAGGGAACTGTTACCATTCACAAGGTCGTAGCAGGTTTTTACGAAAGAATTCACGCTGTCGTTTCTTGTGTAAACCTTCTGATCAACAAGAATAGAACCATTCCTATCAACAATAAAAGTCAATCTCAAATAGATTGAACAAATTCCTTAGCAAGAAAAGAAACAGAATATGTATAAAAATATCTTTAAAAAAACGCGTCAATGAGGATGCAACGTTAATAGCAGACATAACTGAAACAAATCGACAAGTATACAATATATACAAAGCTTAGAAGATATGTTTTTGTATCTTACTCTACTGCGTTTGACTCGGTTCTTACTTGACTAGAATTGCAAGACTTTTAACCAGTTCGTTTTTGACGTAATATTTATTTTTATATGGGTATACTTTCATGCATGTTTCCTACACAGCCATTGTATTATTTTTTTTACATATAGATGCTTCCTTAATATCGTGTTTCAAGATAATTCTCAAGACAATTCCATTGCACAATACGTTAATATCAAGTGTTGTTTGTGAAGCTGTTTTTTTATTTGGTTTTATAACATGGAACACATACAAAGAAGATTATTCTTAAAGCTCATTGGTAGTAAATATTATTTTTAAATATTGTACATATATATATTGTCATATAAACTTAGAACAATGTTGTACATATATGTTGTCAGAAAATCACTCAGAAACTTGTTTTTCTTTGCCCGTTCTCTTTTTTGTCAATATTAATCTGATGCAGTAATTTGATAGAAAGCTATCATGCTTGATTGAAAATGACATCTTTCTCAAATTATCTTCTGATCAGTAAAAAATATACGACATCGGTACTGAAGAGGACGCCAAACATCTCCCTCATTGCAAGGAAATATAAATAGAAACCATATATTTTTAAAATCGGTGTTTATGCTACATTGTAGCTGTTTCCTCGTACCTCAAGTATTTTAAGATATTTTTGTCTTTCATATCAACACAATTAGTCTAAACTCCTATGGAAAGACATTTTATTGTTCACTATAGTTTGTGTCGTTACTTACTGTGTTGGTGTTAATCTATTTAATGATAAACAATAAAAACCTTGACCAAGCTCATTCGACCAGTATCTTTCAAGCTGAAAATGTAAGAAAAGGATAAACAAAATCAAAATATGAATAACACACAAACTTATAGAGCATTTTGGAAATTTTTAGGACGGATATGTCCCAGTTTTTATAAAAACTATTCTGTCCTTTTTTCTTCTAATGTGAGCTACCGAATTAGACGTTACATTGAAGACCCATTGGCGGCCTTCAGCTGTTGTCTGCTCTATGGTCGGGTTGTTGTCGCTTTGACACATTCCCCATTTCTTTTCTCAATTTTATTATCACTGGGTTTTTACTTACATAAGCAACACGATGGGTGCCACATATGGCGCAAGATCTGCTAACACTAAGATAACCCCCGGTTTTATTGTAGGGTTTGTGTTGCTCATTCTTTAGTTTTCTATGTTGTGTTTTGAGAACTGTTGTTTTTCTTTTCATTTCCCATGGAAGTTTTCAGGTTTTTTTGCCAGGCCTTTGGTATCTGTCGCCTATCTTTTTTAATCAATTGTGACCTTTTCTCTCTTTTTAACAGTGTAGTTTGTTTCAATGTTTTGCAATAGCAGACTTACTCCTGCTTTTATATCTTTATATTCAATAGATGATTGGTTATTCATTGTAGCACTGTCTGAAGTCTGATAGGCTGGGGTCTCAATTGAAAATACCACTCTGTAAATTGCAACTAAAATAGAAATGATAATTAACTATTACATATCATGATGAGTCTTTTGTTGACGAAACGCTCGTCTGGCGTAAATACCAAATGTATTCTTGGTATAAATGATGAGTTTATTTACACATTATCAATAAATGCATTACGTTCTGCAAGGAAAGGGTTGACGGCGATAAAGAGTCGGGCATTTTAACCATTTGTATTGCATAAGGGTTTTCATTTTCCCTTGCAACAGGACACCAAGTGACCTCACCACGTGACATATCATAGTGTTGTTGTGCAAGGGCCTTCAAAAATACATAGAGCAACACATTTTTCCTACACGATGCATCGAATAAATGTCTTAATTTTGAGCAAATATCTTAATACAACAACCTAATACGAACACTTCAGTGAAGCATTAGTTTTACTGATAAAACATGTCATGAGATGAATTTGTCTATACCATAGTAACAATTAAGTACTGGTGAGATATCAATTGATTTCTGTAAATCATCTATATTAGTGAGATATGATATTTTATCTGTTCAGTTAAGTTCAAATTTCCAATTGCATTGGAAAAAAATCAAAATTACACAAACATATATTTTTTCACAAATGCATGAAAATAATTTTGAATATCAATCAACGAAAATCGGTACAAATAAGAATAAACGAGACAACAGAATCTATTTATTTTAAATATAATCATGTGATTTATAAAACGAAGTCCTTGTATACTACTATATATATCATACCCTTCCATGGGTCTATTGTAGTACCGTCATGACCGTACAATCTGAGAAACCACTCATCTAAGGTTACTGAAAGTAAACAAAATAACGATACTACAATACATCAAAAAGGTTATTTGCTTTTGAAAAAATTATTTGGTTGTTTTTAAAACAAATCTGAATTTTAAAGTATTCGAATATAAATAATAGAACTATTAAAAATCAGAACAAAATCTATATATAAAATAAAACTATCGTCGTTTGGTTTGTTGTATATATTATTTTGTTCTAAAACTATTTTTTGATATTTGATAGAAAAAGATCTACCTGTCACACTAGAGTGGTTTGAACTTATTTGCAAGACCCAAGATCCACTTGCAGTTTCACCCCAAAAATGTACCGACATATAAGTCCAAGTGTGATTTCCGGCATCTTTATTATCTTCTGCATCTTCGGGTCTGTAGTGTAGTAGGTTGCTCTTGGTTCCAGCGGGTGAAATCAAGTACAATTGAATTACACCTCTATAACCGGTATACGAAAAGGTTATTTCTGCTTCCACATGTTCCAAATATGCTATGTTTAGACATTCTTCAGTGGAAATATCAACAGAATTATTTAATGTAGACGTCGTCGTGCTCCTACAATATAACCATTTCGTCTTGATACATTGCTAACATTATGTTTTAGGATTAAAGTCGGTTTTATGAATGAATTATGGATAACGTCGAAAAGACAAAAGCCTCCAATATTGCCACTAACGATAACATCTTGAATGAATTATTGACATACGGCAAAAAGTTGTTTAGTCTATAGTTTTCTATGTTGTGTTTTGTGTTCTATTTTTATCAGTTGTTGTCAGTTTATTTTCGACTCATGATTTTGGATATCACTTTGGTAACTTTCGCATCTCTTTCACGTTTAAGATACTACTTTTAAAACGCACTGAAATATGAGTCATATGTTTTTAACCAAGAATAAAACAATATATGACAAAAAAGATCAACTTATAAATGCACCTATGTATACACAAAAAATGGTAAATAATGATTATTAAGACTTTTTTGATTGAATAATCAAAGGAAATACTTACACATTTACAAAATTTGTAATTGATTTACAAGTTAGTTGCTGTGACACTGATGTCCACTTTGAACCCAATGACACCATAGCCTCTGCGTCCATAAGACCAAAACCTAGTATCTGGCTAACTAATATGATAACAATTAAGTGAATATACCTAAGAACGTTACACTTATGTATTTTTTTTTATGTTATGGAATACATGTAAATAAAAATTATCATATGTGTAGAAACTAAATTAATCACGGAAAACAAATCCAGTAAGTCAACATGACTAATCGTTTTATTTGAATTATGTTTGTTCGTTTGTGTTGCAATTGAATTTTTAAATGATTTTGACATGAAGCGATTATTTGAATCGACATTCTGCAATACGATTTTTTGAAAATAACACGTTATACACTTCAAGAGTCCGAAGCGCTTAAATAGATAATGAAACCAAAACAACTTTATATAAATAAAGACAAGTGAAGAGAAAATTCTGAAATGCTCACTCTTTTTGAACACTTAATTGTAATTCTGCTTTTAAAGTTTGGGTTTTTGCCTTCATTATTACACAGTAAGTTTTAAATTTGAAATCGAATTATATTGTAAACTGTTGCATCATTTTGTCTCTTATCTTGTTTCTTTCAGTTTCGTTAATGCATGCATTTCCTGTGTGAAACGTTCTGTGATTCTATCTTTAATGACTATTTTTTAAACGTTTCATCTAAAATACTCAAATTATTCTTGTATATATGTTAATTTTGGAATCGTTACTGTTTTTTATCTTACGGATTACGTTCTCTTGCAGTAGGATTGAATTCTATAAACTAAACTTAGTTAAGCGCAACCACAAATAAGTTTGCATGTGCAGAGTCGGATACATCTTAAAATTTCCTTCATGATATCTTCTTGTTGCATTTTCCGCAAGTAATGGAGATGATTGATGTCATTCCGTTCTTGGTCTTTGTAAAAGACATTCATTTCTGGTCTACCCTTGTACCAATTTTGATAATAAAATAACGAACAGACATTTAACAGTTTCTTGGGTTTCGGGTTTTTGTTGGTTTGTTTTACAAAGATTAACTGAACAATACTTAACATGCAGACAACAGTGCAATTGGAGGTAGATTTATGTATACAGAGTTTGACTATGTAGTATGGGTTTGCTCATTGTTGGAGCACGAATGGTAACTTATAGTTGCTAACTTCTATATCATTAAGTCTCTAGTGGAGAGTTGTCTTATTGGCAGTTATACCATATCTTCTGTTACTCATTTTTCAATGATTGGTAGAATTAATTTGAGTAATGAATTAAACGGCATAATTATCCTCTTATATTTAATGCGTTTCCCTCAGTTTTAGTTTGTAACCCGGATTTGGGTTTTTTTTCTATCGATTTATGGGTTTCGAACAGCGGTATACTACTGTTGCCTTTATTTATATGATGTTTTCAAACTTACACTCTTGATCAGCTCCATTTGTTGACCACCCAGAAAAGGTATCAGTAAATAAATACCTATTTGAAGTCAACACTATAAGATGTTGAATGTCTCTCCATGTCAAATTAGAACTACAAGTATAATGGTGGGAATATTAAAAAAGTAGATATCAACATAAAGATACTACCGAATAATCACAATCAGAGATGATTTATAGAATAACTAATCGAAGAATTCAAATAGAGAAAAATATTCAACAAGTGACAGAACAACACATTAAATAAAGTTTGATATTTTTATCTAGTTTGGTATCTAAAGTTAGCAAAGTCCTACTATACTAGTAATAACTAACATTTTCAACACTTCAATAATAAGAAAATCTCCAAGAATCTTTGGTTATACCAGGACAGGTAGATTTTTTTTAACTTTAATTCGATACTACAACTATACATAGCAATCAAATGCGGTTTTCAGATCTTAAAATAAGTGTTGCCCAATCATAAGAAAAATTAACATGTTTGACTAAGATGAAAATAACCTAGTTTAAGAGCTTTTATTCGATAACACTGTCAAAACATACTTTGCCTCAAGTGCCATGGCAATAATACCAGATGCTATTGGTGCTGAAAAAGAAGTTCCCGCAATATCATCGCTTATACAACCCACATCAGTATCTGTTGTTGTCTAAAATGATTAATCAATACACTATGAAAACTAAACAAAATATGATTTAATTGCAAGTGAGATAAGTTCCCGCCAGACACCAAATGGTGTTGGAATACTCGACTATATGTTACTGCAGTCATTAATTAACCCATACGATTAAAGTAAGCTATCCCTTTTGTCAAATATTAAAGAATTTAAACAAAATAATAAACGAAAAAATTAAACGTTTAAGGAGCATACATAATTAAAATAATCTATAAAAGCTTTAAAATTTACATATTTTCCTTCAAAATTCAACATTTATGTCTTTTGCTTTCGGCTTGCATTTTTAAACAATTTTTTTCTGACCGAAAATCCATACTGAGGAACACAATAATGATATTCAAACAAAAGGCAATTACATTTGAAATGTTACCATTTACATTTCTAAGTAGCAACATTACAGCAGCACCTGCATACGGGGTATATATTTCTCAATTGATACGATATACCCGTGCTTGCATTTCCTATCATGATTTTCTTGATAGAGGGTTGCTGCTCACAATGAAGCTATTACACCAAGATTTCCAAATGGTGAAGTTGAAATCATCCCTTCGTAAATTTTACGGACGCCATCACGAGTTGTTTGACCGTTATGAAATAATCGTTTCACAAATGATATCGGGTACGTTTCCTATGTGATAACTACAATCCCCTTCTCTTTCATTTATGTGACCTACCGAATTAGGCTATTTACCGGATTTGTTATAACATAAGCAACACGACGAAGTTTTTTGTGGGGTTCGTGTTGCTTATTCTTTAGTTTTCTGTGTTGTGTCATGTGTTCTATTGCTTGTCTGTTTGTCTTTCATTTTTAGCCAGGCGTTGTCCTTAATTTTAGATCTATGAGTTTAACTGTCCTTCTGGTATCGTTCGTCCCTCTTTTATAGTACCAGCTACAAAAGTAATATTCTGTGTCATAGGAAACTTAACTTCTTGACTTACAAAATGGTGATATCCCATTAATTAAAGTTGTGACATCACTAAATACAAATTTAATAAATTCAGATTTTGCAAGATTATCAACCAATGACTTACCAAATATCTATCCTGATGACTGCCACCATATGTTGCTGCTAGTGCAGCTGCACACACTTCAGCGTAATTTGCATTTCTACCAGTTTGTACACTGGTTATAGCTATCGTGTATTTACTATTTGCATAACCGTCTGCATTGCAATTATCATCTGTTCCTCCGTTTCCTGCTGAAATTACGTAAATGGCACCTTTTCCGTTTCTTCCCTTAAAATTAAAAAAGCACTATAAAAAGTTTCAAAAGTTCTGTTCAAACCCATGGGGTTGTTTGCCATTCGTTTGATGTGTTTGGACGTTTGAATTTGTAATTTTATAAAAGTATTTCCGTTTTGAATTTTCCTTGGAGCATTTGTTATTTGACTATTTGGTACAAAATAGTACAATGTATCTTTTTTTGAATATTTAGATATACTGCCCTTAAATTCTCTTTGGTCTAACTTTAAGTGTAAATGGTTCCATAAATCTATGTTATCTAGTTCTTTTGATTATGTTGTTATTGGTCATTCGAAGTCTATCTGTTGTTTTCCCAAGTGGTGTCCGATATCCGGCTAATTTATTTGTATGATTGTGAGCCATGAATATGCTTAGCAGTCACACTTACATTAGTTACTCCATTGCGGAGAACGTTCTCTGTTATTGCTTCCGGACCTTCAAATCCAGTTCCATCGATCGGTCCCCAGCTATTAGAGTATATTTCAACAATTGATTTATTATGTTGGAGGGCAGACGCCTCATCTGAATCAACTATGTTTTCTATACTGCCTGCATCATTAGTATCATCTCCATTGGATGTACGTAAACCGCCTGAATCAAATGTGTTCTTCGAATCATCTGTATCATTTACACTAAGTAACTGGACTCCTGTAAAATAAATTATAAAAACTTTGCCAAAAATAAATAATATGCATATATATAGTTATCAAAGGTACCAGGATTATAATTTAGTACGCCAGACGCGCGTTTCGTCTACATAAGACTCATCAGTGACATACATTTTTCATTTATATGAAAGTAATCCAATTTTTACGGTCAAAGTAAAATTCATTTGAAAACGACATTAAATCTTACAACTGTAAACTTAAAATATCAGAAATTGCAAGGAAATCTGGCTAACAATTGTGCATACATGTAGTTTCATATAATAATTTGTATTTAACCCCTTGCTCTGACGTTAGTTTATTTTTCTTACTGTAGATGATTTTTAAGAATCCACTGACCACGGTGTTAACTTTAGATAACTAGCATCATTTATAACCATTAACTAACGATCATTTATCCTCTCAAATAACGAGTTTCAAAAGAAGGGTTGAACTCGCGCGTATTTTCATAGTCAATCATCATAACAGTTGATGCATGGTACCACTATAAAACGAGCGATGACATACATCCATATTTATGAGGTGTTGACATGAATATCAATTATATGGTCATTTTTATAAATTTTCTGTTTACAAAAGTTTGAATTTTTCGAAATACTAAGGATTTTCTTACCCCAGCAGTAGATTACCTTAGCCGTACTTGACACAACTTTTTGGAATTTTGGATCCTCAATGCTCTTCAACTTTGTATTTATTTGGCTTTTTAACTATTTTGATCTGAGAGTCACTGATGAGTCTTATGTAGACGAAACGCGCGTCTGGCGTATAAAATTATAATCCTGGTACTTTTGATAACTATTTACACCACTGGGTCGATGCCACTGCTAGTGGAAGTTTCGTCCCCGAGAGTATCACCAGCCCAGTAGTCAGTACTTCGGTGTTGACATGAATATCAATTATATGGTCATTTTTATAAATTTTCTGTTTACAAAACTTTGAATTTTTCGAAATACTAAGGATTTTCTTACCCCAGGAGTAGATTACCTTAGCCGTATTTGGCACAACTTTTTGGAATTTTGGATCCTCAATGCTCTTCAACTTTGTATTTATTTGGCTTTTTAACTATTTTAATCTGAGAGTCACTGATGAGTCTTATGTAGACGAAACGCGCGTCTGGCGTATAAAATTATAATCCTGGTACTTTTGATAACTATTTACACCACTGGGTCGATGCCACTGCTGGTGGACGTTTCGTCCCCGAGGGTATCACCAGCCCAGTAGTCAGCACTTCGGTGTTGACATGAATATCAATTATATGGTCATTTTTATAAATTTTCTGTTTACAAAACTTTGAATTTTTCGAAATACTAAGGATTTTCTTACCCCAGGAGTAGATTACCTTAGCCGTATTTGGCACAACTTTTTGGAATTTTGGATCCTGAATGCTCTTCAACTTTGTATTTATTTGGCTTTTTAACTATTTTAATCTGAGAGTCACTGATGAGTCTTATGTAGACGAAACGCGCGTCTGGCGTATAAAATTATAATCCTGGTACTTTTGATAACTATTTACACCACTGGGTCGATGCCACTGCTGATGGACGTTTCGTCCCCGAGGGTATCACCAGCCCAGTAGTCAGCACTTCGGTGTTGACATGAATATCAATTATATGGTCATTTTTATAAATTTTATGTTTACAAATTTTGAATTTTTCCGAAATACTAAGGATTTTCTTACCCCAGGAGTAGATTACCTTAGCCGTATTTGGCACAACTTTTTGGAATTTTGGATCCTCAATGCTCTTCAACTTTGTATTTATTTGGCTTTTTAACTATTTTGATCATAGAGTCACTGATGAGTCTTATGTAGACGAAACGCGCGTCTGGCGTATAAAATTATAATCCTGGTACTTTTGATAACTAATTAGTCCATTTTTAACATCGCTTTAATGAATTGAGCACCTATATGGTTGTGGATATAACACACTAGTTGTAACCACTAAGCAATCAAGGAATTGTTTACATCAGTATAAATCCTTAAATGGGCACTAGCTGTCAAATTCATGGTCACCGATTTGACTCAAATTCTCATATTTGATTTATAACAATGTAAAACATTTATCCAAACTACCAAAAGTCTAAAATAAACAGTTTACAGAGCATGGTGTAGATAATATGTAGGTTCGTTTCGTGTGTATCTTAGTCCAGACGCCATATGATTAACTACTAATTTAACCTCAGATGACAATATAAGGGATGTAAACATACATAACGATATGAATAGATTAAACCAACACGTGCAATTGGATTTTTATAGGTCTGTTTGATTTGATCGTATAGATTAAAAATTTATGTTTATCATTGTTTTTAACCGTATAAAAATGATTTTATATAGATCGAATCAGTAATCAAATGATTTACCGTAGTTTCACTTTCATTGTTGACATTCTTTTTTTGTAATAACCTGTACACGTATAATGCATGCGTTGTCAATCTCTAGCTATGGGTTAAATTGAAGATCACATGAATACGGATTTAATGAAGTCGACTAATTCACTTGCAAGTGAATAAGTAATTATCAATGTTTCTTCGGTTAATTTGATAAAATTGAACCATTTTGGTTGCTAAAAGCGAATTATTGTTTCACTATTTCACTTTCATTATTGATTGAACAAAACAAATCTTACTTAAGATTTTTTATATATCTCGTAGCTAGTGCCCCTTTAATAAAATAAACATCTGTATGCCAATTACACGTGTCACTTTTAACGTACAAGGACTTTCAATTTTGTTTTTCATTATAGCAACAATAACTTATGGTTTTAGTTTTACAATATCATAATAACATCAATCACGTTGGCTTTCTTTGATTATAACAGGAACATACATATTGTTGTGTATACTGTTTTCAGATTCTAAATGGTCTAAATATGTATCACGTCATTTTTAAACAGCTTCTAATTTGATTAAAGTGTGATTTGAATAAAAATAAGGCATTCGATAAGAGATATAAAAAATAGGTTCTTTTACAATCATTAATGAAAGTGTGAAATAATAAGTAGCTTAAGGAAGTCAATTTTCAAAACTTCAATTTTGTCAAAATAAGCTTAAACATCGCTGATGCATTATTTAGTAACTCTTAATAAACAGCAAATAGAAGGGATTTAAGCATCGATTGCACAAACAAAATGATATTGATTGTGTTGTCAGTTTCCTGTATATCTCTATAAATAAACTCCTCATAGATACCAGGATCGAAATTATAAATTTGTGCCAGACGCGCGTTTCGTCTGCAAAAGACTCACCAGTGACGCTCGAATAAAAAAATGTTAAAAAGGCCCCAAAAAAATACGAAGTTGAACAGCTTTAGGATAAAAAATTCCTAAAGGTTTTGCCAAATACAGCTAACGTAATCTATTCCTGAGGTAGAAGTGTTAAAATATACATAATTACATTTTACCAACCTATAATAGTAGAATTATAAGCTACTCCAGGTATGCAAATATTGTTATCCTTAACAGCTGCAATCAATCCAGTGACCCATGTACCATGCCTGAAATACAACATCACATCTTAAACGCGATGTGTAACATACTAAAAACCTTATCAAGAATCGTTAAGATATATGCAATAAGATTAAGGAAAAGGTTTTCTTCTTCTTCTTTTTTTTTTTTTTAAGTAAAATTGAATATTCCTGATTATCAATGTAAATGTTAGAGTGAATTTGTATAATCATGGATTATGTAGAATCCCTGATTTTTCAGGGAATATGTAGAATCACTAAAATCATTAGTAATTATATGTATAATCCCTGAAAATGACCAATGATTTTACATAATCACTGAACATTTTAATAATCATTCTACAAATTCCTTAATATGATTTCAGGGATTATCAATAATTAAAGGATTCTTTGTTTGATAATATATTTTTTTTTATTATAGACAAGTTATCATTTTGTTCTTTCATATTCCTTGCCAGATGAAATAATTTTGATTTTAAACACAGAGGATAATTTAAAAGATATAACCAACACAGGCTTTCGAGATACAGTTGAAGACTTTAAAATTACTGATATTAACATTCCCTTTATAGCGATAAATTTACATGTATTGTTTGTTTCTTAAAAGCAAGAGTCATATGGATATATATGTTCTATTTGTAAATCCACAGCATGTTTTTACTGCACACTTTATTTCTATGTGGTAAACTCTGATTTGATATGTGAAGGAAAAGGTTTTTTAAAATGTGGATATCTTTGTAAAAACAGATGTGAAGCATATTATTTTAATATATTGTGTTTAACATTTTAATATATTGGCTTAAAATTTCAAAAAGATTGGGTTATCATTTTGATATATTGTGCTTAACATTTTACAAATAATGTTTGTAATGATGTTTGGATGTGATTTATAGAATCAATCATTTGACTTTTATTTATTTTATTTATAAATAAAACTTTATCTTATTTTCAGGTATTATGTATACTCACTGACGATTTTTCTAGTGATTATACATAATCCCTGAAGATTTTAGTGATTATATAGAATCCTTAAACTGGCCGGTGATTCTACATAATCCCTGAAAATTTCAGGGATTCTACATAATCACTGATTATACAAATTCACTGTAACATATATAACTGACGTGTATCCAACGACTGACAACAAATGTTCAGTAATGAAACATACAAAGAAGGCTTAACAAAGTTTATATCAATTCTAAATATTAGTCTATTTACTTATCTGACGGAAATTTAGGATTTGGATCGTTTGTGATTTTGCCATCCTTAATTTGCACACTGTTCGTTATATCCTGCAACATAAAAAAATAATTGAATGTTAAAATCTATAAATCTTTACACATGCGGTTAATATTGTTATAAACAAAAGTATTTTTTATGGAGATCTTACTCATGGAACTTACAATTTTATAAACAAACTAAATAAGCCAATGTATGCATATTCTCACTCATAACTAATTCAAACTATTCGAATTGATATTTTATATTGTGTCTTTCTATGTTGAAATATTACACTATTGTTTCAGATAAGGGGACAGCTTTGGTAACATTAAGGCGTTTAATCCTGCTACAATTGTTTGCACCTATCCTTAATCAGGAATCTGATTTTTAGTAGTTGTCGTTTGTTGATGTGGTTCATAAGTATTTCTCGTTTCTCGTTTTTTATAGCTTAGGCCGTTGATTTTCCCGTTTGAATGGTGTTACACTAGTATTTTTTGTGACCCTTTATAAAATGCTGTTCAGTGTGAACCAAGGCTCCGTATTAAAGACCGTACCTTGACCTATAATGATTTACATTTAAAAGTGTGACTTGGATTGAGAGTTGTCTCATTACCACATCTTCATATATCTATATAAATTGACAACTGTTCAAAATTAACCTATATTAACAAATTAAATAATCCAAACACCGGAAAAGTTCAAGGTCGAGCATGTGTTAGCTTTTTATGTACAATTTCATAGGGAATATATACAGGACCTTAAAACAGGCAATGATACTTGTTTTAAGGAAAAAAATCCTATACATCCAAATGCCTGTGTCGTGTTTTGTTCTCATACAGTTTCAATTCACTGCAAGTTAAGAGAATGAGTTTTTAAATCCAATTCCATTCATAAAATTTTACTTTAAAGGTTTATTTATGTATGATTTTGTAGGAAGGATTATTTGGTGAATAATCAAGTTATACACTGTTTCTTGATACATACAATTTGAATTAAAAAATTTATACAACTTCAATAATTTGCAACAAACCGAACGTTAATTATGAAAGAAGAATAATAAAATTGAGAATGGAAGACTGAAATTATAGGTGGGTTCGTAATAAAATCACCAAATGAACTCAGATAAGTTATGCATGCATATTGGTTTTTTTTTTTCTGGAATGTACTATGACATTAAATAGTTTATCTAGTCGCCGAATGCTATGGCAGATAGATTCATGCCAGCAAGGTTTCCAATATCTGAAATGCCAAAATATTTACTGTAGATAAACATTTAAATACCTAAATCTTGAAATTACCAAAACACACTGTAACATGTGTAATGCATGTTACAAAGGCAAAATCAGCAGGTTTAAAACAGTACCCAAATGATGCATTCCACATGATTTGAACATAAAAAATGACGCCATCATTTCAACTTTCCAATTGCATACTATTTTCAGACAATAAATAATTTAATATAAAGTGTTTATACATTTATTATAACAAAAAATGCATATTTCAAAATTGGAATAAAAAAGAATGGCCATGATAAAAACTATATTTTGGCAAATAAAACAAATATATAGATTTTGAATACGACCAAAGTGCTAACTTAAGAAAGAAGTATTCATTAATAACACAATTTAATAGTCTTACAACTTATAAATGCTTACGAATCAAATACTCACGATGTTTGCAGCAATATCAGGATGGTCCGTCTGTAACCCATCGTCCACAACAGCTATTACAACCCCTTTACCGGAGTAGCCAATATTCCAAGCCTCGGTTACTTTCATTGATGGGGAAACTTCATCATTCTGTAATAGAAGTGTTGCTTTGAGTTTTATTAAACTTATTGATAAACCTTAACATATTTTTTGTATATAGAATCAAGTGTTTGTGCAATATCATACCATATTAAATTCATTCTTCTTTTTCAATAGACAAAATTGACGACGCTGACAATTCGCGTTGCATGGCCTTTTTCGCATTGTAAGGTAAAACACAATATATTTTCATAATTTTAAAGGTCTGCTTTCGTTATTTTATAGGATTGTTTATAGCTTTATTGAATAATTAACAGAATCAATTTAGAATTATTTTAAGAAAAATCTACTAAAAGAGAGAAACCCATCTCACTGTATTTATCTTCATTTTCTTTAGCGATGAAGTTCCTTTTGGTCCTGATGACGCTGTGTTTATTTCACAACTTGTTTGATATGCCAGCGTTTTACATTTCAATGAACGTAATTTATGTATGCTGGTAAATTTATAAGTCAGGAATTGATTTACCATACTTTAACTCAAACTGCTACTACTAAAATCTTTAATAGATAACATATTTGATAAGTCATGTTAGTAGTTTGGTTGTACCTTAACGTTTTTGCTATTAGATAGGTACCAGATAGGTATCAAAGGTACTAGCCTTATAATTTGATACACCAAACGCGCGTTTCGTCTACATACGACTCATGAGATCAAAATAGTTAGAAAGGCAAACAAGTATAAAGTTGAAGGAAATGAGGACCCATAATTCCAAAAAGTTTTGCCAAATACGGCTAAGACTGTAATATATGATAAAAGATAAAAATCCTTAGTGTTTCGAATAGTTCATATTTTTGCAAACAGTAAATTTATAAAATGTTCATATAATTGATATTCATGTCGACACCAAGTGGAACAAAAATGGACAATAATATTTTTAGTTTTATGGGAACAAATTCAGTTACGATCAATGCACTATTATGTATCTGTGAAATCAACTTATTCTTGATGGTCACTAATATATCATCGTAATTAAATCAAGGATTAAATCAATCCTGTAATTGGGTGTCTTATTATACATTAACAGCCCAACATTCATCGCTATCGGATCCTGTACATGTATACGAAAATGATATCGCCTTAAAACTCAGTCCTCCGCCGGACTATTTTTGTATTTTGATGTTGACGAGTGTTTAATGAACTTTCCTGATCTCTGAATGTGTATTGCAGTAACATTTAAATGACGCCTTGCTCCGTATTTGAAAGTCTCCGATTCTCATCACAGTTTCTGCCCAAATTTACAGCTAATTATTGAATTATTTTTTCTTTCTTTTCGTATCATATTACACTTAGTGTTAGCAGCTTTTTTTCTGATCAATAACTTGAATATCTATACCACTTTCAAAAGCCTATATCAATATCATTATTTGAATTATTCTTTTTAAAAAGACAATTTCACTTGTGTGTAATATAATCTTTGTATAAACTACCAGTTTTTGTTTTTTTCTAAATTTACTCTAAGCCCCCATATGTTACAATATAAAAAGGAAGCTGTGGCATGATTGCCGATGAGACAACTCTCCACAAGAAACTGAATGACACATAAATGATTTACTAAAGATCACCGTAAAACCTTCAAAATGAGCAAATCCCTTACCGCATAGTCAGCTATAAAAGGCACCGAAATGACAAATGTAAAACTAACGGTCTAATTTATGTTAAAAAATAAACGAAAAAAAGATATGTAACACATCAAAAATTACCTTTTAAACTTATATAAGAGTGCATAAAGATCATGTGCTGTTTCATGACGCTAAATGTCAAATAATTTATATTAACATCTTTAGAAGTAATCTGATATATCCTCTTTTCTAGGTGTATTAAATAAACCATTGTTACATACACAATTAAAAGTCAAGGATATTACACTCATCACCTTGACATTGTGATTTTAAAGCGTTTTAAAGTAATTTGATGTATTAGCTTATTGATAAAAGAGAAAATATTTTGTTAGGAAGTTCAGTTGTACCTAAAAAGATTTTGTTATTGAAAACGGAAAATTATATGCTTATTTTCATGTTACGATCAATGTTATCTGATTAATCTGTTAAATAAGCTGACTATTGATGGTTACTTATTCAACACCGTAATTAGATTAATCTTTTAATTTATCTTGCAATTGGCCGATGTATTATCTTACACTAACAGCCCAACAGATATGGCTAACTCCTTTTTGTATATTATAGATTTTTCGCTTAAAAGCTCAGTCCACAATCGGACTATTTTAGTGCATTGCTGTTGACAAGTGTTGTATAAACTTTAGTGATCTATGAATGGTTATTGCAGTAACATTCCAATGCCATAATACTCAGTCTGTAAATATTCCAGTCGCCGACCCCTAACCCATGTTTGCTCATAGAAAAACATAAATAGAATAAATAGAAGGATTAACTTCATTTTCTACTACGCCTATATTAAAGTTCGGAACTTGAACATGCAATTGTGAAACACACACATTCAACCTTGCAACTATGTCAGTTAACAGGTAATACACGGACAGTTTAAAATTCTGAAACGTTGAACAATGTTTTTTTTTCTATTTTGTTTTACTGTTGAAAGATGTTGTTATATTAAATAATTATATAAAATGAACATGTCTGTCTAGCAAGGTTTATCTGACGTTGACCTCAGTTTCGTGTTTCATTTGCCTATTTTAATTTTTAATGGTTACGTCAGTTTCTCATATACTTTAAACTATAAGTTAACTTTGTTTTGTGTATGGGATTAGTGCATGGTATACATGTAGTCTGGCAAAGTTCACCTGTTCATTAAGAAATGTTCGGTTTCAAAATTCCAAATTAAAGTAATCAACAATATGTTATCTTTTTTGGTTGATTTATGATTGTTATGTGTTTATGTATGACTGGCCTCTGACCTGACCTGAAACAAAGTAGTATAATTTTAAGGAACCATTAATAATGTCAATGTTTTGAGAAAATTGATTAGTTTACTTGTGATGATCTAATTATCCGTCTGTGTTGGGTCATACATGTTGGACTGTACAACTTTTGAAGAAACGAAGACGATAGGTGTTGATTTGGCGTTTCCTAATAACAGATGACGAAAATGTACATAGATTTTGATGCACTAAACATTTACGAATTTTGTATGCGGTTTAAACTTGGAAAATATTGCACAATTACAATTTAACTGAATAAATCAACCGATATCAGACGAAAAAAAAAACGAATTACAACTTTCACTTTTTGTTACGACGATAAGAAGTCGCTAAATTGTTAAGTGCTTGAAATACGTGCACTCAAATTTTACAATCCAGGTAGAGTGTTTCTGTTTCACTACGAAATATGACTGGCAAAATCCTGACGATACAAATCAAGCATATTTACCATATACCACAGATTAGGCCATTCTGGATCTGATGTTTTCGTCTTTCTCGCCTTGAATTTTTCTTGCTTTATCCATGATATCTATAAGATTTGAGAATAAAGAAAATATATAGTTTATACCAATATTCTATCGTGGTTAGCCAGGCTGATATTTTGTTATCATGGTACTGACTTATAACTGGTTACATAATGTTTACATGCAAATTATTTCATGCATTTTGATTTGATTGATTTTTGGTGTTTAAGTTCCTAAAATTGTCCATTTACAGATTTCGAAATTATAAAGAAACTAAGATTTCAACTCCCTCAGGCAAAGTTGGCTTTAGATGAATTTGGCTATGTATTTTAGGTATTTTTGACATATAGCTCTTCAACGGTTTCAGTACTTATACATCTTCGGATTTCAAATGTTTGGCTTTGATGAAGGTAGATCCAGAAAAGCTCTGCGGACGCAAGAAATTATTAAACGTGATGTTTTCAATTTTTTAAGCACCACATTTAGGCTATTTCGTGGCGGCCAGTTTTTATTGGCGGAGGAAGCTGGAGTACCCGGAGAAAACCACAGACCTTTGATAAGAAAACTGACATTCCTAGTCAATTAAGATTGGAGTCGAGTGCACCCGCACGAGCGGGGTTTTAACTCACAACCTCAGTGTTGTCTTGCAAGTGAACGCAGTATTAACTTCTTAGACTACTCGGCCACCGAGGCCTTATGCATTTTGATTTTAGTAAACTAGATAAAAATGTTCACTTCATTAAGATTATTATTGTTGTTCAACCACTGCGTATGGTAATTGCAAGTTTGAGGCAATTTAAAAATATTCATCTTTATGTTGTGTCTGTAATACTTTCAGTACATTTTGTGTTTTTATGATGTAGAAGATCTATCTTCGTGTTCTGTACACGCCGTTGCAGTATTTAAACGTCTTTGCAATACATCAATTGATTTTACCGCGAAGAAATGTATTGAGGTTATGATATTATCAGGATAAGTACTTAGAGCTAGCTGTAAGATCTAACAAAAAACAGTTTTGTATGTAAATTTCGTTGACAAATCATGCTTTGCTTTTAGACTTAAACATAATTTTTACGAATGTTCATGATAAAATTTCCCTTTTTGAAATTAAATAGGCATAATCAACGTTTTTCAGCAAAATATAGTTGACCTTGCATCGACTACATGTAGTTTATCGCATCTTGAAGATGAAAGTTTAAGTTTTAATACTTAAGACGACGGGCATACATGTTTACCATACCTTTTCATCTTTGCTATATTGTATTCTTGAAATGATGAGCATGATATTGAATGTGATTTGTATTTTAATGATGAATTATTTTATTCAACATCTTAATTCTCACCTCGGGTTTTTGTCTCAGAATTTCTACATCCGGATCTTCTCGGAAAGAGCTTATCTTTTTCTTAGTGTCTGTTTGTCGTATTCTGGCTTTGATGTATCGAGTTTCACCTACATCTAACTAAAATAAATATAATATTTATCAATGGACTTTCATTTGAACAAATAATGTCGCTTTGTCATTTGAAGTTAAGTTGTTGTATTAGTAATATGATCCATCGAAATTCAAAATAACATTACCCTGAATAATGTACCAAAAGGCCAGCGGATATCAAGTGTATATTGTAAAAATTGCTAATTGTAATTCGATTTATTAACGTTTAGTTTAAATGAAACAAAGGTTTACAATTTTTATTTAGTGTTCAAATACTTTTTTTAATTTTATCTTTAAGCTGATACAACTAATTTTGTCATGTGACCATGGCGTCATCAATATTTTTCATGATTAAATACTTTAAAAATGGGAAATTGAAGTAATTATAGGGAATCATTCATTAACATGTTTATGCCCGCGTCAAACTGTCTCGATTTTTATATACGATGGACACCCGAATGCGAAAATTGTAAGTTCGTGCGAAGTTGGTCCCGATCTCGTTAAAATACCAAAAAGTGACCGAAGCAAGTACGATGAATAACGAAGTCTATACGTTGGTGCCGAAATTATATACGATAGCAAAAGATGGACATACGAAGGTTAACCGAAGACGGGTATTTAAGCTTCATATCTCAGCCGAAGCCTACACGATGGATCACGAAGGCTACACGATGGATTACGAAGGCTACACGATGGATTACGATGATGGCGCGATGGCCATACGATGTCTAAAAGACGTCGTGTACAGCTTACGGTGCTTTTAAATTATATGCCGAAGGCATCACGCGTTTTAAATTGTTTGATCAATATTGAATATATATTATATTGTACATTTAATTTCTGGTTTAATCATAAGACGGAAGACCGTGGGCTTGAAGGGTAAAATGTGTGCACTAGTCTGAATAATCACCCATAATAATGGCCATGTTTACTGATCTATCTTAAAGGTAAGGTAATGGGTTCGTTGATCCCTTTTATTCAAAAAGAGCTCTTTCCAGGAGAATATCATAATAATATAGACAAAAGGAAGGATGTGGGAAAAGCAACAAATGCAGCAAAATATGACATATAGAAAACAAAATGGTTATGGAGTAAACATTCGTGTGACAACAACTCAGACGATACATAAAAAATCAGAATAATGAAGAAAAAGTTGGTTTCCCTATATACGTGTACCTGCAGTGTTGGTGTACGAGGCGCGTTTATGATTTTCATTATGTTACTTGATATGAAAAAGTGACAAAAAATAATATTTTACTTGTAAAAGTAAATCCTGAGCCTGTAATAGCTGCTCTTCTTGTTCCATTTGAATTAATAGAAACAACGCTGTCACCTTTCTTGTTCTCATAGAATCATATGATATGAGCTCCATGTTTTGTGAACGTCTTTCTTAACTGTCGTATTAGACTGACCAGTGCATTTCGCGCATGGCACTTTGAATGTATTTTAGCGCGAAAATTAACTTACATTTAGCTGGATTTATTGCCGTCGAAATTCCATCTTGTCGCCTTCATACTTTTATTCGATGGCAACACGACGGGACTACGAGGTTTTCACGAAGTCGTGTTGCCATCGTAAGACCTTCGGGTAGCTTCGTGATTCATTCGTGTATACATCGTAATGTCAAAACTGCCCGATGGAAACGATGAAAACACGAATGCAATACGATGTTCAAAGATGCATTCCCGGTGACATTACGATGGTGAGGATGGTGATACGAACTCAATACGAACCCGCAACATCGGACGCACCTTCGGGGATTTTTTAACATGTTAAAAAATTTAGAACCCTTCCCGAAGTTGTCCACGAAGGCTAGAAAAAGTGGCCGATGGCTTTACGATGGTTAAAGATGGCACTACGAATAGCCCGATCTGGATACGATTAGTCCCGATTTTGAAAATTTCCATAATCGTGTTGCCATCGGCGTAAAAATCGGGACAGTGTGACGCGGGCACTAACAAATGAATATGATTGAAAAAAAGTATAGAAAGGCATTCGAAATTAGGTAAACATTAATTTTCTTGACTATTTTAATGAAACAAAAACAAAACAAAAAACAACGTTTCTTGTTCATTAAACATGTAAATAGTCAATGGAACTAATATTGGTAGTCAAATAGACATTTGCGGAAACTATGTCTATACCTGGGATTACACTTACGATTACAGTTGACAAAAATCAAGCGGTCCTTGAAATAATAAAAGAACAGAGATCCAATGTTTCCTGCATTACTATGATATTTTGAAACTTTTTGTTTTAAAGTGGATCGTCCGACATCATCGAACTTGTACGACATATCGTTGATATCAACTTATTTGCAAATAGAAAATAGATATGACTTTTTTGACGACACACAAATGCAGATACTTATGTTGACAACATATATGAATCACCCCAAAGTCCGGATATCTCTGTTTTTTTTTTTTAATTCTCTGAATGCTTCTTCAACCCCTACTATAAAGTAATGCTTGCCCTATATTTCATATCAACATAAATAGCTTCTGCCAAAGAAATCCCCACTTAAAATAACATATCGATCAATATTACAACTTGTGTTCGAATGCAGAAACAATGTCCTGTGAACTACGGTTCTTGATGTTCCTTTATTTGCCACAAACTGTCTGTCGATAGCACTGACAGCAAACGGAAGAAGTGGCCAAACACCTTGTAAGTTCTGACAATCATCTAAAGGAGGCTAATAGATAGGACAGCTATAGGTTTCTTGAAATATACACACATATATGTGACCCGCCATGACATTTGCAGGCTTATGGAGGTAGAACGTCATTGTTAGAAAAATTATAAACATGATAAATATGGAGATTCAATGAAATACGTATTTGTGAAGAAGAGATAAATCCCTTTCTTGGTTTCTATTTTGCGGACGCCGAACTATACATCATACATAAGTTTTGAAGAAGTTTTACTTATCGTTTGAAGTGAAAAAAATTTGAATCTACATTTTAAATTGATACAAAAAAATATCAAATTTCTGCTCTATAGATTTCCTTTCATAAATGAAGTCTGAAATATATCCATAATAAATGCACCGTATCAAATTAATATATGAGAACACCTACCTATAAACTGTTACGCGTCGCATACTATGTTTAGAGACATGCATAATAAATCTAAATTAAAAAGAAAGGAATTCTTAAAGCTTACTTTGACAAATTTTAAACTAACTTCATTTCAACAAGTTTAAATTACATGTTCTAAAATAGAGCTAAGAATTGTTTGCATTGTAGAAAATTTAAGTCTTTGAAATTTTATTCAAATACGCTATTGAACATCACTAAAAGCCAATAAATACAATAATTTTGTGTTTTATAAATTAGTGCCTTCAATTAATAAAAGTCGTCATAGAACAGTCTCATTTTCATACCGGTATTCGAAATGACTCGTTTCATTGCTATTACAACAAATATGTCATAATAACATGACAAAGAGTTTTGTTTTGGAATATTCTAGATAAATATACAAAAATCCAATTTTAGACAATGTACCCTCCTAAGCCTGGAAATGGCTAATCACATGTAGTTAACGGCATTTTTCTCACAATGACGTTCTACCTCCATAAGCCTGGATATGTCGTGGCTGGTCACATATGTGTTTTATATTTTGTAGTGAACACACTAAGGTCAGGTATTTCAGAAATCATATGATAAGACGGGTACGATTGTAACCATAACATACAAGAAAAATTCTGTTTCTCAGGGAAAGCAGATGATCCCAACCTCACATATCTTTATAAGCATAGAGCATTTAAGTCAAGAAGGATATTATAAAGTTGTATTTAATATAAGATATTAACTACTTTATTTCTAAAGAAATTAAACAAAACATCATCTTTTAAAAAAACGTTCATTACTTCTAAATTTGGGTTCACATACATCCGTGTACTTTAAAAGACAACCTAAGTGAGTTAAGGATATTTAAAAGAATTTCCTGGCGGTCTTTATTTAGATGTAATTTAAAATATAATGCACGCAGATTTTAAATGCATTTAAAGAAACTATTATTTTTATATGAGGACACGATAATGATAGGTCAAAGAAAAAAATACTTCACCATAATCACGATTGTCAAAATTAAAAAAAACTCAGAGTTCATTATGACGATAAAACAAATCAACTGATTTTTACTAATCTTGGAATGTTTTCCCCAATTATAACGGTAAAGTTTGAAATATCGAGACATCTGACAAATAAGGATAATTTCACAAACAACAATGTAAATGGATTAAGTTGTTCGGGTTTCGTCCACCAAAGAGAAATTAGTGACGCTAGAATAAAGAAAGTGTAAAAGGAAAATTAAAATAGATCGATAGTCTCTTAGAAATAGACTACAAAAAATAAAATATAAACTGGAATATTTGCTGTCTTATTAGTATTCGCCGTCAGGAATCCAACAAATTATCAGCAAATTTGATAACGGACTTCTAGATACAAAGGCAAACACCACGTTTCCTTTTCGCCTTTCCCAGGATGTAAATTTGGTAGACAAAAACAATACTTGGTTCCACTTTGAGCGCTCGAGAAGCCGTCTCCAGTAAACAAACTTTTTTGTTCAAATCCTGGATAAGACCATCTGTAAATGAATGTTAACAGATCAGAATCAAGACAATAGATGAATGCAAAGAATTGTTGAAACAAAACAACAGTCGATGGATCACAGAAGTAGAATATGCAATACATGCATAAGCTGTAATGAATAAAAAGTAAAAGCACAAAAATACTGAACTCCGATAAAAATTCAAAACGGAAAGTCCATAATCAAATGGCAAAATTAAAAGTTCTAAAAAATCAAACGAATGGATAACAACTGGCATATTCCTGACTTGGTACAGGTTTTTTCTGATGTTTAAAATGGTGGATTGTCAATGAACCTGGTTCTACAGCTAGATAAACCTTTCACTTGTATGACAGTCGCATCAAATTCCATTATTTTGACAACGAAGCGGGAATAGAACAAACAGAAATAATAGGAAAAATTGTCAAATATACAGCAGTCAACATTGTTTTAATCTTAATCACTATCTAAACAAACAAAATGAAACAAAGCAGCACAAAAGCCATAAATTGCAATAGTACAATAAAACAATGACGGGATGTACAAGTACAGAGCCACGTCATATGTGTAACGAATAAACATAAAAAGGCATATAGACAAAGAACAAAGCAAACAACGAAAGACAACAAACAATTTTTACAATAGCACAATACCTGGATATTTTGTACCACTTCTGGTGGAATTATAATCATAGCTTTCAAAAACAGAATCCTCCTCTGTTTGAATGTCATATTTGCAATTACTTAATCGGTCAACTTAATGAGTCAGGCTTAACTATCAGGTGTTCAGAAGGCACATAGCCAGAAAGAAAACGCACATACTTCGGGGAAGATGATTATTATGTGAAAATTACTGTTCTTCAATATTTTATAAGCCACAATAAAAGTTTGTTTTGTGCATGCTAAACTAATATCTTACCTGACCTATGTATTCGAACTGTGGATTTTCATTATCAAACCATGTCTCTGGATCACCTTCTCTTGATGTGGTAAAAACAATCCTATTAGATAAGTCACTGATAACGATACAATGAAAGTAGGTAAGAAAGAGTGCAAATGAAAACGCAATACGAAAACGCATCTTGTCAAATATTCCCTATAAATATGAAATTTAATTATAATTTAAAATGTGGGGATTGTGTCAAACATTATTAACGATTTAAACCTGTGCAATTACTGTTAACCAGATACCATACACACGCCTGTGTTCAATTAAATTCTATTAATAAAAATAAAAAAGGGGTTGTGTTACTATATGACAATAATACATTTTTTTTTAAACTGAGATATTTGAAAAGACTAAAACAATCAAACGGTTCACAGCCTGATCATATTGACAATTTAGAATAGTTAAAAATGTGTTACACTTGAAATTGATATTGAGATTTTTAAATCAATAAATTGATTGAATGGAACTAGTTTATAACAAACAAATATATGCATGCAAAAGGGGTATTGGTTTTTTTATATGTAAAGTACAATCATGTTCATGCATTTTTAATAAAATTTTCTCTAATTTGTTTTAAATTAAAATTGAACTTCCTATTTGTATCTCTCACAACTGAATACAAATGTTAATTAAATGTTGGTCCTTTCTTCTTCTCCTCATTACTAAATATGGAATTACATAAATTATATTTTGCAAGGCCCAATTTTTAATGAGCTGGATAAGAAACAAGCAATGACATTGGCCTTCTTTTTTTCGAGCCTCACTGATGCGTCTTTTGTAGAAGAAACGTAAGTCTGGCGTAAATACAAATTTTAATCCTGGTGTCTATGATGAGTTAATTTACAATCACCAGGTCGATGCCACTGCTGGTAGAGTTTTAATTCCCCGAGGGTATCACCAGCCTAGTAGTCAGCACTTCTGTTCTGACATAAATTATCATTGATATGGTCATATTTATAAATTATCTGTTTACTAAACTTTTGAATTTTTGAAATACTAAGGCTGTTCAACCTCAGGAATAGATTACCCTAGCTGTATTTGGCAAAACTTTCAGGAATTTTGGTCATCAATGTTCTTCAACTTCGTACTTATATTTGGCCTTTGAAATTGTTTTTGACTCTAGCGTCACTGATGGGTCATGTGTAGACGAAACGAGCATCTGGCGTCAATACAAAATTTAATTCTGGTATTGATGATCAATATTCCTGTTCATCTGTTACTATATAAAAAAGAAGATGTGGTATGATTGCCAATGAGACAACTATCCACAAAAGACCAAAATGACACAGACATTAACAACTATAGGTCACCGTACGGCCTTCAACAATGAGCAAAGCCCATACCGCATAGACAGCTATAAAAGGCCCCGATAAGACAATGTAAAACAATGCATGTTTTTTAAATCAGCAAAACTTTTCTTCTTTTAACCGGCAAGTCCGTAATAACATTGCAAAATCAAATGACAAAACACATAAAAAACGAATGAACAAGAACTGTCATATTCCTCAACAATATTAATGCACATTTGGTTAAATCTAACGTCAGTTGTTAGTTTAAAAAAAAAAACATTGTGTACAAATAATAAATGATACACGAGCGATTTCTTATAGATGACTCGATTCACAAGTTCTCATTTTCACAACCAAATTCTAAATATCAGATATAAAAAGCATTACGAATATCTACTTCACTTAGAGTTTCGAATATGATATAAATAGTTAGTATTTGAGCGTTTCCTTACATTCAATCAAAATTGAATCTATGTTTAGAAAAACGAATACCTCCTTCTCTTGACGTGTTTGAATATGATATAGCTGGTTAGTAATTGGGCGTTCCGTTACATTCAATCAAAATAGAATCTATATTTAGAAAAACGAATACCTCCTTCACTTGACGTGTTTGAATATGATATAGCTGGTTAGTAATTGGGCGTTCCGTTACATTCAATCAAAATAGAATCTATATTTAGAAAAACGAATACCTCCTTCACTTGACGTGTTTGAATATGATATAGCTGGTTTGTAATTGGGCGTTCCGTTACATTCAATCAAAATAGAATCTATATTTAGAAAAACGAATACCTCCTTCACTTGACGTGTTTGAATATGATATAGCTGGTTAGTAATTGGGCGTTCCGTTACATTCAATCAAAATAGAATCTATATTTAGAAAAACGAATACCTCCTTCACTTGACGTGTTTGAATATGATATAGCTGGTTTGTAATTGGGCGTTCCGTTACATTCAATCAAAATAGAATCTTATTAGAAAAACGAATACCTCCTTCACTTGACGTGTTTGAATATGATATAGCTGGTTAGTAATTGGCCATCCGTTACATTAAATCAAAATAGAATCTATATTTAGAAAAACGAATACCTCCTTCACTTGACGTGTTTGAATATGATATAGCTGGTTAGTAATTGGCCATCCGTTACATTACATCAAAATAGAATCTATATTTAGAAAAACGAATACCTCCTTCACTTGACGTGTTTGAATATGACATAACTGGTTAGTAATTGGGTGTTCCCTAACATTCAATCTCTATTTAGCATGTTTAGACAGCTTTTATTTCAATCGGAAATAAATCTTTGTGTATCCTTAAACGATACTTGAAATGATGAAATGACCAGAAGTCCAATACTAAAGGTATGCTACACCTATGACTACATGTACATGTATCTCATTGTGTATCGTTTATAACTTGCACAAATATAATACCAGTATAAAAACAAAAATCTGGTCATCATTTTTATTTCAATTGACTTATAATTTTTACACATAGAATAACGGTCCAGAAGTTATATATAGACAATAACTGTTTCGTGTCTTTAAATATTAGCTGCATTAGATCAAGCTTAAGAAGCAGGTGAAATGCGAGCTTTAGCGAGCTTTTACTCATGTTTCGAGCCGAGTATATTGTTTGTACTTTGAAAGACACAAAAACTCTCATTTTTTTGCATTTATTTTCGATTTGAAATCCCTTGAGGCCCAAGTAGTAATATTAAAATCACACATTCAGCTGAAAAAGGGTTCGCAAAAAAGAATCTCGAATGGTCAACAAAAATACATCGCTCATGGTGAATAATTATCCATTTTAACATAACAAATAATTTCAACAGTAAAAACGAATAACAAAACATTGTCTAATTTGAAACAGAAGTATACGAGTTGTCCTACGCTTCCGATTTTTGTACTGAACTTGACATTCGCTTAACATGCATGCTGAAATTGACATGCTTTTATTTTTTTGTTACACAAGTACACATTCAATTCTTGAAATCGATGATTGTCGTCGTAGAAAATACTACTGTTCATGTTTGACTGTTATCCTACAATTGGTTTAATTCTTATTGCTCTAAAGAAACGTTTGAAAACAAACAGAACTTATAAAAGTAATCGTTGATTCGCATAAGGTCAAACAATACTTCATTGGAATGCGACTGCAATACACATTCTGAGGTTACGCAGGTTCATACAACACTCGTCAACAGCAATACACAAACGTAGTTCGGCAGTGGGCGGAGCTTTCAAGCGATATCTGAATAGTATACAGATACAGCATAGCGATATCTGAAGTGCTGTATCTATATAGTAAGACAGCCAATTGCAGGATAAATGAATAAACTATACATTGAAAGGCTTCTTGATATAAAGGTGTCCCCTTATTATGCAGTGTCCGATTTTAAAACACGAATTCACGCTGCCCATTTTAATTAATGTTAATAAATTAAGAAAAGAAAAAATGGAATATTTGCCAGTGGGACAGCAATCCAACTACTAAAAAACAAAAAATATCCAGAGGTTAACATGATATGGTCTTTAAGAATACACAATGCCATACTCAAAATGAACAGAGCCTAGTAAACTTTCTTCATTTCAATTCCCAGCAGACTTCATGTTCTTTCATTTTTTTTTTCATATTTTGTTAGGAAAAATTGATTTCCGTTATTAAATGAGAAAATAAATCATTTTCATTTTCCATCTAACAAGATTCAATCAAAACTTACAGACAACATATCCTTGATGAAAGCGATACCACAGGATTTTAAGGATTTCCCTGATAAAAGATTTCTATTAACAAGGATGTTCCCGAACAAAATTAATACTTCCTTACAGATTTGAGAAATTATCACATAGAAAAATAGGTCACCGTCCCCTTTTCTGTCATGAAACAAAACCACAGATTTCCCCGATAGAAACTTATACAAAGGAAGTGTTGATATGATATATTGTGTAATAAATTAATGTGTTCTGTATATTTTTTCTTGAAAGTTCAGCTCATCTCTAAGGGAACGACCATTTATCTTCCAGGGGGATGGTAATGTTGTTTTTTTCTCTAGAAAAAAATATTCTGATCCTCAATTTGCTTGAAAAAAAAATTTCTGGTCAATTAGGTGACAAAAATTTTAAAAAATTATCTGATTGATCGCGTCGAAAAACTAAAAAAGTTTCTGACTAAGAAAAAAAGCATGCTCCCCCCCCCCCCCTTTTGAAGTTAAATGGTTGCCTCCTAATAATTGAATACGAAGATTCTTCACCCGAAAAAAGTTCTAAGGGTACACATGCAATTCATTTGGCCCTTTGTATATGTTCTTGCTAACTATTACTTTTGATTGAACTATAAGCTTTGTGACTCTTGTCGAATTCCTGCTGTATGCAGCCAAATACAGATTTCTGGGGACAACTAAATATAACTTAAAGATAAAAAAAAGAAATGGAAAAACAATATTTAAAGCATGCCTCCAAAAAAGGAAACAGAGAAAAAAAAAGCGACGAATTCGCTATGCAACTCTTGTGCTAGTAAACACTAAAAAAATGAAAACTATCTCCCTAAAGAGCAATATTAATAGAAATCAAGACCCTCATCACATACAAACTTTGAATATATGTACAAACAGACAGCAAAGTTAGAACTTCCTAGCATTTAAACTTGAGGAGGTGTTATCTGTAATAACTATATACATATTATGAGACAAACGGACGGACGGATAGGGTTAAAACGATTTGCCATATAAATATACCATCTCTATATTAGAATAAAACATATTTTTCGATGTGGAAATATACTAGTCAACAAAGAAAAACGATACAAGGCAATGTATCTTCCATACATAATGAAATAGGATACACTGTACAGATGTAAATAATTGTCGAATTGGTCTAATATATACAGAGTGTAATTTTCTTATCAAAACCATTGATTGAAGGCAAAAACGCGACAAAAAAATGGATTTTTGTTATTTCAAAAATCGAATTTTCACCAAAAATTCAAAAATTGATATCAGAACTTTTTAAATTTTAAAACCTTAAAGATGGTCTGCTTAAAGTTTTGAATGCCTTTACAAATATTTGAATAATTAATTCTCATCTCCGAAAGAAAGTGCCGACTTTTGTCATAATTTTCCGAAAAATAAATATGACCCCAGTGTTTAATAACTCGATATTTTTAAACTTAAAAGTTTCCAATTTGGTCAGATTCTTTTAAGCATATGTACTTGCTTTGTAAATGAATGTGTTTCGTTTGATAGTTTAACAGTGTTCGCCATCTATTATATTTTATGATAAATTGGAGTTCAAACTTGTGTATCGTTTCTTTTGTTGACTACTATAACTATCTTTCATGTTTCAAATGATGTGGATGTACACATTCTTCTTAATTTAAAAAAAGAACAGGGGAAATTTAAATATTGTATATTTTAAATTATGTCAGCGGCAAAACACTGAATCCTGAACCAGTAACAATTTCAAGGGCTAAGGGTTTACCTACAGGACGGGAAAATAAAACTAACATTTTATGAGCTATTAAGTGTTGCCACAATAAATTATTAACTTGAAAAAACAATTAAAGTTTAAAACACGATGCTCAATATTTTCAAAGTTCAAAATGTCAGATTTTTTAAGTTTGGCTGCATAAGAAAATAGAGATTTCAAGTGTCCACTTCAAAATTCTTCCTGTAAATGAAGGCAAAGCGAGAAAAACTTCCTTTTATCATTTAAATATAAGTATGGGAAGATACATAATAGATGGACATGGATAACAAACTTCTATATTATATAGCTTTCATGTTTCAACTGCTAGAAAATAGCGACCATGCTTTAAAATAAATTTGTTTGCAGTATAACCGACTGCATATGTTAACCTGTGAACATATGTTGGTAATGTGTGTTTTTGAATTGTTGTTTCATTGGTGCATATCCCACATTTTATTTCATGAATGTATAACATCATTACATAGTCATACCTATCATCTTATATGAGCTTTAGAGTTGTACGCTATTTCACCAATCTTGGAAATTAAATGTCCAACTCAAATTCCACTCTGAAGATTGCAAATAGTTATCAGAGGTACAAGGATTATAATTTAGTACCCCAGACGCGCGTATCGTCTTCATCAGACTCATCAGTGTCGCTCATCTCAAAATAGTTATAAAGCAAAACAAAAACAAATAGTTGAGAGCATTGAAAATCCAAAATTCAAAAAAAAATAGCCAATTACGGCTAAGGTAATCTATGCCTGGGATAAGAAAATCCTTAGTTTTTCGAAAAATTCAGTTTTTTAAACAGGAAATTTATAAAAATGGCCACATAATTGATATTCATGTCAACACTGAAGTGCTGACTACTGGACTGGTGACTCTCGCGGACGAAACGTTCACCAGCAGTAACATCGACCCAGTGGTGAACATAGTTATCAAAGGCACTAGGATTACAATTTAGTACGCCAGACGCGCGTTTCGTCTACATAAGACTTATCATGCTATTAATTACTGAGGTCCTGATTTCCTGATATATAATGTTGCAAAACATACCTTCCCCGATTTCAGCCTCTAGATTTTTGAGACAGCTACTCGTTATATCGTCTAATTAAGAAATAATTCCTTCATGTCATGCTCTATGCTCATGTTAACATGGATAGAGATTATATTTGTCGATATTTTACACTGAGCGTTAGCGAGGTGTAAAATATATTCAAATATAATGCCTACTCATGTTAAAATGAGCAAGCATAAATCATGACATGAGGGAATTATTTCGATTATAATACGACAAATACAGTTTTTATAGGTTGAAGCGTACGAAAAAACATTAAAATTGTTTGTCTGTTCTAGTTTTCTCCCTACATTACATTTTCATGTTATTTAATTTCAAGTTTAAAAACTAAAAGCAGAGTAAATAAATGTTGCTTGATCAATAATATATGATAAACGTGTGTGTAAGCTGCTAAAATGTATATATATTTTTAAAATAATAATAAAAATAGCGAGAATACAAACAAAATAGTTGTGCACACTTGTCAAACATATTTTGTGATCATTGAAACACATCTTTGTTTACAAAGCGTAATAAGGATGTCATTTTAGAATGGGCATTTGCCAATGTCATTTTCAGAAGGATGTTTATTCCATTATACGCAATAGAGAAAAATACATAAACTGTGAATTAAATACTTATCAGGTTTTCTATAAAATGCTTCCGTAAAGTATTTGCCACTAGCCATAATATGAACCGTTTTGGCGAGTCAGCCCAGGGAACGAGGTTTAGTTAGAAGTTTTACACTGTGTCGAGTGTATGATATGATATAAGACTATTTGACGGATTTGTTATCACATAAGCAACACGACGGGTGCAACATGTGGAGAAGGATCTGCTTACCCTTCCGGAGCACCTGAGATCACCCCTAGTTTTTGATGGGGTTCGTGTTGTTTATTCTTTAGTTTTCTATGTTGTGTCATGTGTACTATTGTTTGTCTGCTTGTCTTTTTCATTTTTAGCCATGCCGTTGTCAGTGTATTTTAGATTTATGAGTTTGACTGTCCCTTTTGTATCTTTCGTCCCTCTTTTATGATATCCATATGTAGAAAACCAAATAATCTGTTATCGTTCTGTAACAATCATTTCCCTTAATCAAATTTAAGGTTGAAGCCAGCAATTTCATAAGATATACTTAGACATTATTACTTCGCTGGGGAAATGCTGATTACGTCTCACATGTCATGATTAGAGAGCAACCGAGCGATTGAGCAACTGAGCAGGTTTTAGGGTTATAAAGGCGGAGGGAAGAACGCTAAATTCTATACTTCCATATTGTCTTATGAATGGGATTTTTAATGCTAGTAAATAAGCATGTATTGTTGTTCGGTGAGAGCCAAGGTTCCGTGGTGAAGACGTACAGTCTTCTTTAACGGTTTACTTTTACAAATTGTTACTTGGATGTAGAGTTGTCTCATTGGTACTCATACCACATCTTCATCTTCTTAAATCTATATTCACCAGGGGAGGGAGTATATTCACCGCTCAATAAAGCGTCGTGTGTTGGAGATTCAATTGGTTTTGGTCAATAATTGTCATTACATACATTTCTCTCAGTATTTTCTCGGAATGGAATAAAACAATTTCTATGTTGTGCCAAGTGTACTATTGGTTGTCGGTTTGTCTTTTTCATTTTAGCCATGGCGTTGTCAGTTTATTTTCGATTTATAAGTTTGACTGTCCCTCTGGTATCTTTCGGCCCTCTTTTACTGCCTTTCCGTTTGGTAAAACTAATATTCATCTCGGCCGTTGGTCTCAGTGAATATCAGTTGTTCAAAAGTCAACAAAACATATATTAACCTCATCAAAAGACTGTTATTGTATAATATTAACCTTTTGAAAAACATGAACACCCCATCCCATTACAAAAATCGTTTATTCTATTGTTTTGAAGGCGATCAAAATTGCCTTTTAGCTAATATATTTATAGGATATCTGATGACTTTATTGATATATCTTAAACACTAAAAGAGATATCTAATAAACAAAATACGATTTCTTATAAATCAAATCTTATGACCCATACACAATAAATTTTGTAAGTCGTAAGGTATTAACTAAAAAGGTATATTAAAAAAGATATTAACTATCATATAAACTATATTAGATATCGGATAAGATATATAGTTTTACAAACATCTTTCCGAGTATACACGGTATCTTATTCAACTTCAAAGTAATAAGATATCGCATAAATGATATGATATATCTTATATACAGATCGTGTCATCGAATCAACGTTAAACGGCGTGCCCTGTTGCGGAAGTGTCTTGAGTGGTTATAGATAGTTAGGTTTAAGTTAATATTGATGAGTTTTTTTTAGGACTTTGCTCTGTGCTGAGGTAGGTTTTATTTTTAGAATACTTCTTATTTTGCAATTTAAAAGTTATATTTTGATTTTGTCTTTTAACTTGAATGGTTGTAAGTCAGTCGTTTTGTTTTGAGTTATTTTGATTTTTTATTCAAAGGAAGAGTTGGAAATTTTTTTTTCTCGATATACTTATTATAATGAAAAATGATAAAGAACTGTTTTTCAAATAAAAAACAACAAAAGAACATATAAATCAAAAGAATTTTTTTTTTGTAAATTTGCTACATCTGAATTTTTATGCCCTACCTACGATTGTTCGTCCGTCCGTTCGTCCGTTTGTCCCGCTTCAGGTTAAAGTTTTTGGTCAAGGTAGTTTTTGATGAATTTGAAGTCCAATCAACTTGAAACGTAGTACATATGTTCCCCTTGATATGATCTTTCCAATTTTTATGCCAAACTAAAGTTTTGACCCCAATTTCACGGTCGACTGAACATAGGAAATGATAATGCAAAGTTCAGGTTAAAGGTTTGGTTAAAGTTTTTGGTCAAGGTAGTTTTTGATGAAGTTGAAGTCACATCAACTTGAACCTTAGTACAATTGTTCCCTATAACATGATCTTTCTTATATTAATTCCAAATTAAAGTTTTGACCGAAATTTCACGGTCCACAGAACATGGAAAATGATAGTTCGAGTGGGGCATCCGTGTACTATGGACACATTTTTGTTTGTTGTATTTTTAATTTGTTTTTGTTTTTTTTAACAGAGTTCGTTTTGTGCAAACACTCATACCTGTTATCTCTTTGACACATTCCCCATTTCCATTCTCAATTCAATCTCAAAACATACATGTATATATATATATATATATATATATAGATTACTAAAATATATATATTTAGCTTGAATTGATGTCTAAATAAATGCATCAATTTAGAGTTAATCATAGCAAATAAAACAATATCTTTTCCCCCAAACACTTTTGTGTGGGCATACAACAACTCCATGAAATATGACATTAAAGAAATACACTTAACTTCGCCAAGTGTTTGTTAAGAAGTCATCTGAATACAGACAAGTGTAATAACCTATACCCCGCATCTCTTTTGTTTCATGAAAATATATCACTAGAATTATGACTTTTATTTTCATTTATGTTTTCTTCATTTCTAGGTTGATATAATTTTGCATTTTCCTATATAATTCATATTGGATATGGCTATTTCCTGTGACACGTTTCGACCTAATTTCAGGTCTGAGTTATATAAAGGACATTTGAGTAATTATTGTAAAGAAATTTGACAAAAACAAATGTTTAAATATCTACTGTTATTGTGCAAAATTCACTCAAATTGCAACTACATTCAGAACTCACTGATATTTTTCGTAGCAGTAATCCTGAAATTCATCGTCCTGAATATGATCGAAATATTTGTTACTGGACGTTAAGTAACAAACAACCAATCAATCCAAAATTTATACAATTTAATGTAAACCGAGACTCAACTTCTTAGACAATAAAACTTCTTAAATGCACAATTGACAAATACTAAATTTTATATTTAATCTTATTGTTTAAATAGTCAAACGAATTGGGTTAGGTCATTGAATTCACTATTGTGACATTTTTATATCTTACTAGGCAAATTCAGAATTATTACAGTAAATTAACAACGGCATAAAAAAATGAAAACAACACGTTTAGTTATTTCTTGCGTCCGAAGCGCTTTTGTGAATTTCATCAGGAACGCTCAAAGCCAAACATTTGAATCCAAAGATAGATAAAGAGTTAAATATATTAATGGTTATTAATAATTACAATGATATCAAGGAAAAAATACTACTTCTGGTTCCAGTTACAGCTAAAAGAAATTAGGGTAGTTAAGTTGGTATATGGCTTTTTTTCACATTGCGTCTATGGGAGCAACATTCAGACTTGAGTGCTTAATGAGAAATGACAAAAAAATCTTGAGGTCGGCTATTATTAAGACGAAGTGTAGGTAGGGTAACTGGAACCACACATATATGTTTATTTGGCCTAATAGTAATATATATATAAAACATATATCTTACTAAATCTAATTGATGTCACGTGACTCGTTTTTTTCCAGATGAATTATACAAGTATGGCTAACAACAGTACCGAATTTCCTATGTGTAGTACTAAAATCACAACAGGAATTTATCTGGACAAGACAAATGACCAAGTGTTCAAAAGTATATTTCTACCTAGTTTCATCTTCACGCTTTTTATGTTTTTAATTGGTGGACCTGGAAATGCGCTAGTATTTTATATTTATTTTTCAAAATGGCGTAAAACTACTGCCCGTATATTCATCCTTGCTTTAGCCGGATTTGACTTGATGAATTGCTTTTTTACAATGCCAATGGAATTAACTGTATTGCATAACATCATAACATTCGACTATAATCCAGTTTGCAAAGTTTTCCGATATATCACCTTTATGATGAACCATGGATCGTCTGTAGTTTTGGCGGCAATTGCTATCGATCGATATATTCGAATTTGTTATCCATTGAGACCACAACTGCGTCCACACCATGCCAAGAAAGTTGTAATTCTTGCGCTTATATTAGCAGTTGCATTTGCCTGGCCGGCTCTGTTGATATATGGGTCACAGACTGTACCCATTCCTATCCCAGGAAAACCACACGTATGCATCATAGGGAAAACTTGCCTATACGAAGATGGGTACATACATACGAGCTATCCACTGATTTTCTCACTATCTCTTCTAGTAGGCAATGTGATAATTGATTTGGCAATGATTATTCTGTATTCGATGATCGGATATCAGGTTATAAAAAGGGGGACATCTTCAAATCCGACTCCATTAAAATATAGGAAGGGAAGTACCTCTACTTTGTCAACAGACGACAACTGTCTAGGAGACAAAAGGACAGAAGATCAAGAGAGGCTGGATAATTTACAGACCGAGAACCACAACGAAAAACATGTTTATTCTGCGCCAGAAAAAAATACACATAAGTTGACAAAACAATCCACAGCTTCCGTTAGACGTGACATGTTCAGACAGAGATCATTATCGATATCTAGCATCGAAGCTCGAAAGTCACAAATGTACAAAACAACCTTGATGTTGTTCATGGTCACAATTGTATTCATGGGATCGTTTGTTCCTTATTGCGTCATAGTTATTATTAGAGCTCTAGACAAGTCATATTACGCAAGATTGAGCACTGCTGGAAAGGCGGTTTACAACGTGTTCCTGAGAAACTACATGCTAAGTAGTTCGCTCAATCCTATTATTTATTGTTTTTTGAGCGTCCAATTCAGACAACAATGCAAAGACCTATTTGATAGAATTAAGAAGAAGCTGCTCTGAATATACTTAGACAAATAAATTATATCTGTCAGCAATCGATACTCTTCGGGCGAATCTGCTACTCTCCTTCTATCCGTTAGATGAAGGTACGGAATCGGCCGAGTTGTGACGAATGTATTTGTCAGAATATCTCAAGAAAATCATGTGGTATAGCTACGTGTAAATACTTTTTATTTTACGCATTTTTGTGCGATTGTAATATATTTTGAACTATTTTTGTATATTGCTTGCAACCATTTATTTCTGTCATTTCTAGGTTTATGTGCGTGTATCTTTTATTTGAAAAGAGGCAACTGTCAAGGTTGTCGATGTAACTTGAATACATACGGTAAAAAATGAATGAATGCGATATAACTTGAATTAATATTTATTAAAGTAGATCAACTTTCAATAGAGTTGAAGAGAGGCACCTCAAATATGATATATCTATAAACTCTGAACAATGTACAAACATTTTAAGAATCAAATGGAGCTTCATTATTGAGTGTGATCAAGACGAAACACATGTCTGGTGTACCCTATATTCAGTCTGGTATGGTTGAAGAGATTTTAATATCAACTGAGGACAAAACGAAATGCAAATAGCGAACAGACCGAACAAGAACACGTAAACAGATGTGTCCCAATATGGCACGACATCACTGAGATAGAGCAGAAGTAAATACAAAACCCGAACGGACCGAATACGAACATGGAAAAAGATGTGTCAGACGTTCTGGATCTTATATGGCATAGAATCACTGAGATTGAACAGAACTAAATACAAAACGCAATCAGATCGAACAAGAACAAACAAACAGATGGCATGGAATCACTTGTTCAACCTAACAAAATGCCAAGAAATTAATGTAGAGTGAAGGAACACACACACAGACGTGTCAGCAGCTGTTCCTATTCCAATATTGCATAGTACCACCATGATTGAGTAGAACTAAATGCAAAAAGCGAACGGACCGAACGAGAATACGCGCAAAAAGGTGTCATCAGTTATTGGTCTTATATCTTGGACTCACTGAACGTTAACAATTCTTGAATAAAAATTAACTAAAAGACTGCTTCTTAGTGCATTTATAACTGAATTCATTTTCCGTAATCTTATGGTTGTTTTGGTTTTTTTTTTACTTTTTTTTTTGGTTTTTTTTTATGGGGTTTTGTATGTTATAGATTTGTTTTGTTAAATTCTTTTAAGGGGTTCAGGAAATATTGTTATCCATATTTTGAAAGATGTAGAGAGTGTCTGATATTCATTCTATGTTGTTTTTTTTGTAATTTTCCTATTTTTAGAAGAAAAGGAGGGTTTTGAAAAATAAATTGGAACTTCAAAAACAAGACACTGATTAACATCTGACTATATCGGACAATACAAAAATCTTTTTTGAATTTTTAGGCACAAACACACACACACACATTCTGTTGACTATAATGCTTATGTTTGTAACGTAAAAGAGGTGTACCAAAGTATAATTTTATAATAACTACACGTAGCTTTAAGTACCTCTCCTATCTAATTATCGTACAGGCTTCCTGTTTTCGTTTGATTCGAAGATGTACAATTATGATAGGACATCCGCCATTTATTGCTTTCTTGTTATTACAATAGTCAGGTTTGATAAGTGTAATTTCGTGGAATGATTATTTTGTCGACAGAAGAGGTTAACAGAGACAGATATAGGAGAGCAGGGTGCCTGAACCTCAACTTTTTGTGGGATATAATAGTGTGATAATCTAGGGAATCATTGGAGCATGACTTGAAAGGTCCCACTCTTAGGCTGTAAGTGACCCCTTTTTCCAGTTTTCTGAACATTCTAAAATCTTCTGGTTCCGCCACCGGTTCATATGACTGGCAGGGTTATATTTTAATTGAGAATTACTTGTATTATATATTTGGGGTTTAACACACTTTCAGCACTTTTTGTTATACATGTAATGTTGTAGCTCGTTTTTATTGTTGGGGACACCGGAGTGCAAGCGGAGAGAACCAACGAATTTCGTTAGGATAATTACAATCTCCGTGTATCAAGATCGGAGTAGAATTCACCTACCACGTGTAGGAGGCAAGTGATATTGTTTATTAACTACTTAGATCACTTATACTATCCAAGCACTTGAATATGAGGAAGTTATATCTATTTATGTATTTCCATGGGTTGAGTGTTCTTGTGTCTAATTGTACTGAATTTCTGTCACGTAGCGTTGTCATTTTTAGCGATATTTTAACATTGTTATATTAGCGGGAGGTTTGGCTAGCCATAACACAAAAATTAACCCACCATTTTATATTAAAATGTCCAAATCGGGAATATTGCAGATGTTATCTGCAGTCTGTTTTTCTCAATCGATTTATAACTTTTGAACAGCGGTACACTACGGTTGCCTTCATAAGAAATCAAACTGTAAATATCAGATAGTTGTGTCATGACTCATCAATTCAACGCGAAGAACAAAAAAGCTAAGACACAGTTGTAAGAGCACTCGGTTTCACGGATAGCTATACAACTAGGTTTGATCCAACAATGTCTTCATAAGAAAATGCATGTACCAAGTCAGAAATATGATAGTTGATATCAATCCGTTTGATGTGTTTGAACTTTTGAATTGCCATTTGTTTAGGAACCATTTAGAAGTGTTCGGTATTTTTTTTATTTCACTTTTTCGAAATTCTATTGACCTAAGGTGGATTTTGTAATTATTTTTCCATGATTCTCCGTCCATTTATCCCTTTCTGCACCCATTGTATAAAACAATCAATAAACGTTTGGTTCGTTTGATCTGAGTTCTTTCTTCATTGGTTAAAATCCGATTGTGACGTCGAACTGGCTTGCTTTCCTCTAAATTTCCTATTTTGAAAGCTTGCAAAAAAGGCGACCATACCTGATGACGTCACTTAGAAAGAACACATCTTTTTGCAAATCATTCGAAAAGAATGAATAAATTTGCCTGCAAAGTGTTCACTAGAGAAACAGATTCCACCACTAAATCTCATGAAATACGATAGATATTACAATGTATTACTGAAAATAGCATTTAATGAAATCAAAGCATTCAAAGCGCTTTTTGGAATTAACTCGTCAGTTAGTTTTATTATTTAAAACGCTCGGCCAGCCTGGCGTTTTAAATTGGAAAATTTCAACTGTCTCCAGTGGACAAATATCATATCACACTCGATGCAGAGATAGAATCTATATTCAGATCTGTTTTATCATATCGCTCTTTAAGTATTCAAATATCTATACGTCATTGTTTTGACAATTTTTGGGTTTGCTGTTGGTTGAAGAAATTAATTCCGCTAAGCGCTTTGAATGCTTTGAATTCATTAAATGCTATTTTCAGTAATATTTACAAAGTTAGAAAATAACTCCATAGAGCACCATCCATGTACCGTTCTATTAGATTTCCATGTTCAGTGGCTCACAAAATCTCTGTCAAAAGTGTCAAAACCTTAATTTGGCGTCTCTTTGAGACAGTGTAATTCACCTCATAATGAACATGTGTACTAAGTTTAAAGTTAGTGTGACCTCAAACTGACATTACCAAAACATCGATTTGATAACACACGGAAGGATGGACGTACTTATAAAAGGATGGACGTACTTGCGAACGGATGGACAGAACGGGAAGGGACTAACCATAGGATTTTTTCTGTTATCTGAACTACTGCGGGTTTTCTTTTCCTTTAACATGTTGTTAAACAGAAGATTCGCATTTATCAGTCGGTATCTGATACCAACTTCGATGAAACAGAAGATAGATATAAATTTTGTTCATGAAAGTGCAAAACAAACATGCAAATTAAAGTTTGTCAGTTTTTTTATGCAATGTTGAATATATGGTTCACTAATATAAAACATTATAAAGTTTTAATAACAACGATCATAACTAATACGGTCATCAAATATGACATGTATAAGACATGTTACGAAAAAGTTGTATTGACAGAAGATTTTAAAACAACTCAGAAATATATAACAGGACTGTTTTACTGTAAAAAAAAAAAAAAAAAAAAAAAAAAGGTAAAAAAAACGAGAGAAAAATTCAAAACGGAAAGTCCCTTATCAAATGACAAATCAAACAGCTGTCATCCCTGACTTTCTCCAAGTATTTGCTGATATAGGATTTGATTGGATGTTAAGTGTTTTAACGCCACTTTTAAGCACAGCATTGATACTATTTCGTGGCGGCCAGTTTTTATTGGTGGAGGAAGCCGGAATGCCCAGAGAAAACCACAAAACCTCAATAAGAAAACTGACATTCCTAGTCAATTAAGATTGGAGTCGAGTGCACCCGCACAACCGGAATCCGAACTAAAATCAATGTTGACTAGGCCCCTGGTGATGTAAAAACAATGTTAATTAAAAAACATTCATTAACTAGACCAGTAGGTCTACAATATAACACACAAACATTAGTTTTTATATTTATCACAAAAGTTTATCCTGAGCAATCATCAAGCATTCATGATAAGAATAGGTTTGTTTTATATCTGAATTCAATATCAGTACATATCTAGTTATTAAAGATACCAGGCTTATAATTTAATACGTCAGTCTCGCATTTCGCTCACATAAGACTTATCAGTGACGCTCAGATAAAATTATAAGAAAGCCACAGAAGAACAAAATTGAGAGCATTGATGACCCAAATTTCAAAACGTTGTGTCAAATACGTTTAAGGTTATCTATGGCTTAGATAAGATAATATATTGATACTATGGATACCATTAGTTGCAAGGATTCTTACCAATGATAACCAAGATATACCATGATAAACAGATCAACAAGAAAGAAACAGAGAATTTATTATTATCCAAAGTTGCTTTATAGAAATATGACTGGAATTGATTGATTGGTTGTTGGTGTTAAATGCCCCTTTCAGCACAATGTATATTTTTTGGAGGTACGCTATTATTGGTGATGGAATAAGAGAACACTTCAAATTCGCAAGACAACTGACAATCATTGTCAATCAAGATTAGAGTTCTAGCTCACAACAGGGTTGACATGATGGTGATCCAGTATATAAACTAATAAAACCACAAAAAAAAGTTTGAGAAACACCAGGATCAGAAAAAATAATTTCTGCATGGCTATGTTTTAAAAAATAAAAGCCAACTTTCAAAGCAAAATATTTATAATTAATATCGAAGGCAACTGTGGGAGAATTATCAACGAACCATACATATATGGTTGATTAAACATTGAATCAGAAAATATTATCTACATATTGGCAAACATTAACTATCACAGTCTTTATAAAATGGATGTAATGATACGCAATTCTAGTATCGTCTTATGTCACTTACATATTCCCGTTTCAAATTCTACAATCATCACTCATATTATAGAATATCTCATATAAGATCACATAAATCTTGAAACATTTGTTGGAATGTATCGAACAACATCGTATACCATGAAAAAAAGAGTATGTGGTATCATTGACAATGAGATAACAGTTGCAGAAATAGCTCCTTGGCAGAAATATTCCTTCTGGACTTCAGCAAATCATTTACTGGTCTTCCATACACATATATGAACGTATCAATGATTGGAATGAATAGATGTTAACAAAGGACAATATGCCCTCTTCGATGTAAAATCAGGTGTTCCGTTTGGTATGGTTTGGGAACTGTGATCGTGTTGGGATACTTATAAACATAATAAGAAAGAACTAATAGTAGTATAAAGTCAAATTTCAAAAATACTGAACTCAATCGGAAAGTCCCTAATTACATGGCAAAATCAATTGGCAAAACACACCAACGAATGGACAACTGTCATATTCCTGACTTAGTACAGGCATTTTCAAATGTAGAAAATGGTGGATTGAACCTAGTTTTATAGCGCTAAACCTACCACTTTTACGACAGTCTCATAAAATTCCGTTATATTTACAACAATGCGTGAACAACAGACATAATAAATAAAATAGTCAAAATATGAGTACAGCAGTCATCAATGTATTACAATCTTAAAATAAACAATTTTACAAAAAAGCACAAAAGCATCTATCAAATTAAAAACACATTCATTTGCTTTGCGAGTCAGACACCAGAAAATTTATACGTCACATAGGTAGAAATTTTGTCGTTCAATGTTTACACAAAACAATTTTATAACTTGGTATACAGGGTTAAAATATCAAAAGTATGTTAGAATTAGTTTCAGAAATAAACCGAGATTTAAAATTGTCCAGAAGTTCTGTGGAATTTTTAAGAATCCACAAATGTTTAATACTACTACTCGATTAAAATAATGTTGTTGTTTGTCTTTCAAAGTGTTTTCTAATTTATAATAGAACTATAACATAATGCCATATAATAGAAGAATGACATAAAGACGGGATCTTTTAAAGTACAGAGTCAAGTTATAAGAACCAAAGAAACATACAAAGTGGCATATACAAATCACACAAGTAAAAATTAAAGATAATACCAACTTTATCTTGCAATGTTATTCTGACAATGTGACAAATTGAACATTTGACATCATGGCAAATGCTGTTCTACAAAACCTCCTTAAATATATAGATATAACCTTAAATACATCATAGAACATGTAGGATACGCATACAATTTGAACGGATTTGTATCTGGTATGGTCTTTGGTCATCTGTCTTTTGAAAAAAAAAACACTTTTGTGCAATTGGTGTTACTAAAACGAAAAATGCATAAGATCTCATTTAGTATGCATATCATGAACTTGTTGTAAGACTTTCCTTGTTGCAGTTGTGGTTGGTAAATAAAATACAACAAATATACATAATATATTTCGGTTAAGATTGTATTGGTATTCTAAGATATGTTTTTTTTTCTGCGGTCAGGCCTTTTTGTATAGTCTTCAAACATCAAAAAGTCATATCTCTGCAAAGTAAATCTGTAAGAACAAATGTATTAAGCTATAAGAAAAAAAGAACTACTTTGAATTTTGGGAACATTAGTTTATTTCCAAGGGGATGCCTGATCTATTGTTGCGGTTGCATTTCTTCCACATTATTTGAGAAGATTATAACTTTGTTGTCATTCCGCATCCGTCATTCTATAAAGAAAGATATACCATTATCCTTGAACTGAACTTCATGATAAAGTATTGTACAGGACAGCAGTATATGAAACTGAAGATATAACTGTTTCCTTAAACTATTAAATCTAAATAATTTCAAAGTCATTTAACTTAAGTCATGATAATGATACCAGTCTAGAGGTCGGACATAGCTACTTATGTTAACATATTTAAAGGATATACCTCATTGAAAAATAAATATAGTTCGATTGATATCAGTTTCAGTTTTTATGGGAAAAACATTGATCTTTTATTTACTAAGTAACTAATAGCTTAATGAGAAAAACATCACAATTACAATAGAAAATTGACGTAGACGAAACATCCACCTCCTTGCAAAATAACTGCGACGATCTCTCAATAATTTAATTTTGGATGTAACGTGTCTTCTGATTGGCTGATAGTGTCTTGTGTATCAACTTATAGACATAATTGTGTCATGTGACCGTGAGTCATCAACGTTTTGTCATGATTTACTGCGGTGTAAAATGGAATTTGGAATTAAATCATAAAAAAATGTAATATTTTTTCTTTCTCTTCGAAATGACATAAAACAAATGTTGTGCACACTGAATTTGATACGCCGGTAATTCAATGTGCACCACATTTTTTATCTTATTTCTTCATAAACAGAAAAAAAAATCATTCATTCTTTAAATACTTTTCTTGCGTGACTCTAAATTTTAAGAAAAATTATGTTGTTAAGTTTTCAGTTCAACATTCAACCTTCTTTTTGTTTGCATTTTTACGTGTTTCGTGTAATATTTCATTAAGAAATTCACCAAATGACGATGATAATCAGATATTTGCTTTATTAGCAATTTGTATCTGTTTTATTTGAAAATCATACCTTGTCATAACAGAGTAAGAAAATATCTAATAAAAGTACAATTTTATTTACTAGTACGTCGTTTTTTCAGCTTTAACTATTAACTTTTATTGGGTCCTCAATACTCTACAACTTGTTTTGGCTTTCTTACTTTTTTTATCAAAGCTGCACTGATGAGTCTTGTGTAGACGAAACGCGTGTCTGGCGTATTAGATCATAAGACTGGTACATTTGATAACTATCAATTGATTATTAAAGCTGAAAACCCGATGTATAGTTTAGTCTTTTTATCATTTCAAGAATGACACAATGCTTTTTAAAATTCCTACAACAAAGAGAAAAAATAATAGTGTAACAACTCATTTATTTGACTCGAATAAGTATTCTATCTTTATAAGAGGGTGTCTTATAGCCCAGCTTACTCAAATCAATGCTTATTATTTCCCTCTCTCTTTATCTCTGAAACGATTAAAAACTATACCGTTTTAAATAGTTCAGTATACCGTATCACCTTTAAAGAACAGTCTACTTAATTCAATAACATCTCCGATAAGAGGCCTTGGTGTCAATAAATAATTTCCTTGTTTTCATCCTTGTACAATTAAGATAGCATCAATTGTTTCCTACACTACTTACTTTAAACATTAACTTGACCTTTTAAAGCAGGAAAATAATATTATAATTACGTCTCTATCAAAAGTCACCAATCTAAAGCTGAGAACAATTTAGAAAAAAATATTAAAAGATAACAGTTCACAAAACACTTAGTAACAGACTTATGCTGATTACCCTAAACGCAAAGGGAGGTCGACAACTTAAATCATTGTAAAAGGTATACACTCTTGATTAAACAGTTAATTTGAGATAAATTGAACCAGGGAATCAAGATAACTAGATGTACTGCGCGCAAAGCTGCTAAAATAACAAAATACTACAACGTATCGAAATTGTAACAACAAGTCTGGAATTCGATGGTTAAGATTCAGCGAAAATAACAATTACTTCAACTAAGATGTTGTAGAAACACATTTGTTCACAACTGTCGTATCCAGAAACATTTTGTCAAGGGATTTTAATGGACTTCATTTTAGCACCAGGAATTACAGTACAAGTTTATTAAAACGAAACATTGAAAATGCAACAACCTCTCTTATAGTTGATCTATACGCAGCTGCATGCACAACTTTATATATTAATTAATTAGACAGTGGTTATTTGTTGAAAAACGTTGATAGATTGATTGTCATCTATATGTCTTTACCTAGTTTATCGTTGGTTGATGCCTTCATTGAGTTTGTTCAATATGTTCTTTTATTTTGACTTGAGCATCTAGAACACTAATTTTCATGAGGGCCTATATTATTACAAGGAAGAAGGAGATATTGTAGCAGTCATGTTAGGTAAATGTTGAAATATACATTGTACGGTCTGGTCTATCTGATTAATAGAAGAAGGAATAACATAAATTTATTACTGTTACCGTACAATACTTAATGATGGTCTAATATACAGGGTTTCGTTCTTATATTGTGTCCGCTACTGTTCTTGCACCACTTGAATATTTTTAAACCTCTTTCTAAGATGAATACTATATTTGATACGAAATGGACGTTATCATATCAACATACTTCAGTAGAAATTTGTATCCTCTTATATTCTCCTTTCCCCCTAGTTTGAACTTATTGAACTTTTCTCAGAATATTGATAACATAATTTTGTTTTAACGTTTCATTTTTTTGAATATTAAAATAATTCCATAATTTCATCAATAATCCAAAATGACCATTTCGTGCAGTGAAAACTTGTATCGTTTATTTCAACTTCTCTGTTGGTTTAAATATGAACCATTGAGGTAATCGCAAGCCACAAAGCCAGTGTTCGTCATTGGCATGGGAGCTTATCGGTTTGAATTGGTTTCAATGACACATTCAGACCCTCAGATAACAATAAAATCATAACACCCTGTTGATTTACGTTTGAACAGACAATATCATGTATGTGATTAGTATGCGATTTAATAGTCTTGCCATTCAATACTTGAGAATGTTCTAAAATACTTGTTTCCGTCCCGATGTTGTGTCCGCTACTTCTCTTAAAGCACTTAAATATCTTTGAAAAATTCTTATAATCTTACTCTTATGATATTTACTTGCACACGATATGGATGTTATAACACCTGCACACTTCAGGGCACAACTGTTACCGCTTCGTCTCCTCAACCCCTTTTCAGATGTTATATAAGTTTTCTCAGAATATAATCGCATAATATCATTGTTCATAGATTTTGTAATATTGGGACAGACATTCAATTATTGCAGCTTTGCTTGCATGGATATTAAAACCATTTTATGATTTTCATCAAGATTTCAGAATAAGACACATTCATTTCTAACATGAGCATATGTTGCAGTTGAAAGTTATATTGTAACAGTCACTGTACATTGTAGTTACTACAACTCATCTTGTTGATTGTTAATCATTTACGTCGTCACAAGATCAGGAGACAGTGTTCCGGTACTGGCTTGCAAAACGGATATTTTCAGTGCTGTTATAAAATTCAGTAAATCCTTACGATATCTACATTCCTTTTGCACAGCTCAAATATTATATCCGGGTTCGGCTTCAATTAGATAGGTTTTATCTTAACGTACTAAATCATATTTTGTATTTAAAAGTAGTTTGGCTTCGGGCATTTATTGTTTGAGGTAAAGTCAAATAGGACTTTACCAGTACATCAGTACGTTGGAAGAGGAATGAAAATGCGAATACTGTTTAATTGAAATTTGCTTTTGGTTGTAAAAAAAATTAAAATTAAGGAATGTATTAACCTTATGTTAGGGATTGTGCTACAATTTTAGAGACCGACAAAAAACGATATAAGAGTATATGAAGGAGGCGAACAATACCAAAGTGATATGCCAACTCAGAAGTCAACACAAACTGACAGGGGTTGTCTCATTGACACTCATACAACATCGTCTTACAAGTGTATATACATATGACAGAAAACAATATAGCATCAACAGGTAAAGACACAATGCAATAAAACTATGTATTGGCAATTACAATGCACATTAAAAACTGGGGTTGATCTCCTTATGCAACTGTAAGTAACAAATATATTATCTGTTTCTCAGAAGAAAAAAAAACACAAAAAAATCAAGTGACCTCAAATACATTCAAATACTGTTATTATATTGATTATATAGAAAAAATAACAATGTCATAGCTGCTGCTGTAATATTTTGTGAAGGATGTGTCCCATTGAAAAAAAACCTAGTTTGATTGATATCTGTTTTAGTATCTATTTTAAAAAAAAATCATTAACTAATTAAACTTACAGCTAAATAAGAAAAAACGAAACCGAAAATTGTTTTTAAAGAACATCCTCCTTCCTTCCAAAACTGCGATGTATTTGCAAAGCTTCAGCTGCATGACCGATAAAAAATATTTCACAAAAACACTGAACTCGGCGGAAAATTCATAACGGAAAGTTCCTAATACGATTGCAAAATCAAAAGTTCAATTACATCAAACGAATTGAAAACACTGTCACATTATGACTTGGTTCAGGCATTTTCTCATGGTAGATTAAAATATGCTACATAATTTTGAGATCAAGTTACAACAGTTTTTTCACTGATGTTTTTTTTTTTCAGTTTACTTTAATCAGGTAACTTTTCTAACTATTGTACTTAACAAATGTACCAAAATGACGATGATTATCAGATACTTGCTTTAGTATGTATTATATATGATTTGTTTAATTTGCAATAACATCGGAGCTAAATCAAAATTTACAAAATGTGCATCTTATGCATTAAGTTACAGCTGCAAAAACTCCCTGTTCAGCTATGTCTTTTGATCATTCCAAGATGGAGTAGAATTGTAACACAAATCATTTTAAAATTCCAACGACGAAGAAAAAAGTAATAGTGAAATATATTATTTCCTAACCCGATTTAGCTATTCGAATAGTATCTTTATCAGATGATACTATTTATCCAAGCCTAACCGAACCCATGCTTATTATTCAAGCAGTTAGGATGATATGTTTGGGGTGTAGTAAAGTTATTACTCTCTTCTGCAACATGTGCAATGATGATACATATTGTCAATTGATTATTTCCTTGTCTGTTTTCTTAACTTCTTAAACAATTAAGATAGACATTAATGTTTCAAATACTACTTGCTTTTACCATAAACTTGACATTTTGATGGAGCAAAGCATATTACATTTCATTAGTCTATAAATTTCAACAAAACAATACACAAAATCTTATTTATGTAATGCATGATAAAAGTGAAACAGTACGCGTATCACTTGAGAAAAATTGCTTCCTTATTATAGAAAGTTTTGCAGTATTAAGGTGGTACCCAACACTTTAACTAAAATTAATTTGGCTCGTTTAATTTTCTTCAAATTTTGACAAAGTATTTAAATTGACCCTTCGACAAAAATGTAAAATTTCAAAACTTTGAACCAACCGTTTTATCAGAAAAATTACACTGGTTATATAGAAGTTTGACAAACATTTATTTTGATCATTGAGAAGATTACTATTCCCTTAACAACACAACGTAATCAAAACGTTTAGCTGATTTTACAGAGTTATCTCCCTGTAGTGTTAGGTACCACCTTAAGCTCTCTACACTTTAACACACGCAAGTACTTAAAATACTCGCTCCTCTTCGTTTTGAATTTTTGCCAGATATTCGGAATCCTCTGGTTTTATACATGTAGTGCAATTAAAAACTTTTGCAGACAAACCCCACTTTTCTTTTCGTAATTCAATTACGTATAGTTTTATATGCAATCTTTAAAAATCTTATTAAATCCTTGTTTTTTTTTCATACCTTTTTAAAGATAGAAGATGTTAATGTTAAATGCATGAACAATCTACAGAGAATCATTTCCCGCCAAATTTTCAATGGCTTATATCTCGAAAACAACCTCATATACCCTTCACTCCTTCTACTTTAATAGTTCCTTTATCTGTTTCCTATGAATATATAACAGTCAAATTAAAAGCTCGTTATTTTAAAACAGGGTGAAATTGCCAATTGCAACGAGAACGCCAAATGATCCATCGGGACGAGGGTGTAATATAATAAAGGGCACTTATTGATCTGAAAATATCAGCACTACCATCTCTACACAGCCATACAGTAATTTACTGTGAAAGTCGTTTTTTTCGTTGGTTTCAATCATGGTTCATTAAATCGTGGATTCATTTTTCTGAGAGTTTTCAAGTTAAGAATTTTCAGCAATCAGAAATGAAGATTCTTGAAAAGAATCATATGTTGTTTTATAATGATCTTTGTGAGGTCATCACGTCCACTCCCATCATTGATATAGAGGAGTTTTCATTAAACTATATTTTCAATTGATTATAGATGGATAATTGTCTGATTGTAAATAAGACTGCACCTCCTACTTTTTGTACTTTAAAAGATTTGTTAACGAGTTACAGTGTTTGAATTATTATGTGTTATCTCCCATGTGTCAATATAAACTGGATATTAAATAAACTTGTATTTACTGTCATCAGGTCTATAAGCATAATTGATGTTAATGAGCATTTTATTGAGCGTTAGTTGTTTTCATCATTGCCAATTACTCATTGGTTGATACTTGTCTGATTGGCAATCTAACCACAACTTTGAATTCTTTGGTTATAAAAGATTTGTTTACGAGTAACTATGTTTTAATTATAATGCTAGTTGTCTTCCTTTTGTCGATATACACTTATAAATATTATAATTGTATGTGTTGTGGACTAAGTTTCCATCCTTATATTTGTTGTAAAAGGCCTTTCGTTGATCTTGAGTTCTACTTCATTTTCAATTGGTTTATGGTTGATATCTGTCTGATAGACCTATAATCAACTCATATTAAAATAAATTCATCAAATCAGAAATACCGAACGTTACTGTGTGGTAACTTTAAGGTAATAAATCATAGCAATACTGACAATATTTTAGACAATTTATGAAACAAAATAATAAAAATAATTAATAGCGAAGTATATGCGATGTATTTACAAGGAATCATAAAAAAAACTAGTAGATTCCATTGGGGCATCTATGATCAATAAAAATACCCAATTCTAAAGTCTTTGAAATAAAAAGTGTTAAAGTTATTTCATGGTTTTAAGTTACGAAAAAGCTACCTCTATTACGATTTTGCATTTTCCAAAATGGTGACCAATGTCATGTCGAATAATATTAATTTAATGATAGTTGTTAAAGCATCTTATTGTTTCTAAAAAATATTATAACAATTTATTATTTGATTGATTGATATTTTGTTGACTGCTTACAGTGGAACAGTTTATTGAGCAAAACCATATTGATACTGAAACATCCTCTATCACATTTTTCTAGACAAGGAGATACGAGCAATATACAACTTGACCTAGACAGTGTTTTTTTTTTTGTTGTTTTTTTTAGGTTATTTATTTTATTGACCGTTACCTGGTGTGGATCGAACATGCTTGCTCAACGCAAAACAGCTGCGTCGTTCTTACAAGGCTTTAGTTGCGTGACCGCTAAATATGTTATGTAGGTTTTAGATCAAGTTACAGTTTTGTACTTTCTCACTTACATGTTTCATAGTATTTGACATTAAACAAATTCCCCGAAATATCAATAATTGTCACATACTTATTATATTCTTTATATTAATTCCTGATTTGTTTTATAGGAAACCAACAGTGGAGTATGGTATTATCAATCTGAACATAAAGACATTGATTATGATTTATGTGAATTCTATATCGCTCTAATGATTACAAAATAATAGATTTTCATAGTACAGTTTAATTTTCATCATCTGTTAAGAACAATATAAAAATCCTTTTTTATTTCATGAATTTCAAATATGCAACTCTGCGTGCATAACTTTAGTTTCTTACTTAGATAAAATATATTTCTATATAATATCTACATTTGTAGCTCTGTACACCGAATAACTCAATAAAACTTAAGGGAAAAATAAGCACATATGGTATTATTTTAAATAAAACAACAAATAATCTATGCATACTCCAAGGAAAATTTCAAGACAAAATGTCTTTTCTTACATGAAAAATTAACAAACTGATACACATCAAACTTATATAAACATATTCATGACGTGGTACGGAAAATGATGGACCAACCTTGATTTGTAGCTAACTAAACCTCTGGCGTGCGTGATATAAAAGATAAATATAAGCCAATAAATTTATCTTTGAATTTTCATTGTTGTACAGTATTTTTAATTTTAGACGGTTAGATATCAATTAAATTTGTTGACTTTTTCTTTCTTGAAACTATTCTTATATTTTAATAGACTTCGCTTTTACATGTAATGTAAGTCACAGTTAAAAACCCGTTGTATTACCGTTTAATATTTTTGTCATTTCAAGATGAAGGAGAATCTTGGCACAATGTTTTTTTAAGAGGGTCAATTGGCCGTTTCATAATCTAATGCATCCTGGGTAATATTTTCAAAAGTGTACACCAAAGCGTTTTGATTGGTTTAAAACGTTATAAACAATGGAAACTCAACCAATGACGTGACGGTATTTTCACTTTGGGGTACGAACAATGAAATTACCCATAATGCTTTAGATTCTGAAACGGCCAATTATCAATCTGACCCAAAACAATAAAGATCTAATGTGAGTATAGAGTTAATTTTGTAAAACTGTTCCCAGATCTTTGAATATTGTTTTTATTGGTGTAAGTATTGATATTATAACCAGTAAAATAAATCTATACTCTACATAGTTTTATGTCGATTGAACCTCCGCAACATAGTAAATTCCAAACTAAAATTACACAATACATAACATTTATCTCGTTTTTATTTAATACATAACGAAAAATAAACTCCGTACCATATGCCGTATTATCACTAGATACTAACATCAACCAGAGGGCATTTAGGCCCGAGGCAGGATATTGGTCGAGGGTGATACGTCATATGATACAGATTTTGCCATGTTTTATTATATATTTGATCAGTAGAGTATATACGAACTGTGTTCTTATCCCTAGCACTTTGTTTACCTTCAGATATACTTTTGTCTTATTTCAAACGCTTGTGTTCGATATGTCTTCGTTACAGCACAGATCTAATAGGATAATTTCGGTACATATTATTTTGATTTAGATCAAAAGTTGTTTTGATGGTGCTTGTCAGCATATTAAATTGGAGCTGTATTCATAAGAAATGATTGCACAATTATTTAACATCAACAATAGAACTGTACACATGGTTGAAATGAATTATACCCTATATTTTTTTTGTATTTTGTCCATTAGAAATTATACAATTAATATTGGTATGTTTATGCATAAATGATAAAAATATGCTCACGACCAATACACCTTCTTGCTCTACGAAATCTTCAAAATTATCTATTTTAAAATTGTGAACGGCGTACCTAGTTTGAAGCTTGGATTGACCATTTACCATATGTAATGACTAACCCTATAATCAACCGGTTAATTCAAAACTTGCTTGAGCTTCTTAAATATAAAAGGATACACCATTAGAACACTTAAAATTCAGACTACACAAGGGGTTGACGGTTTGGAAATACTAATTCCCGACGCAGACAAGTTAAGTGTGGTCGCAGCCAAAATCAAACGGAAAATAACAAAGATTCCAAGCAGTATTCCTATCCTTAACCATGATACATGCAGCCGAAATCCATATATGTAGCTTTTTTTTGTCGGGTATTTTTTAATCAGTTTTATTTTAAACTCATGAAAACATTTTTAACGAACATATTTCATGTTATCAAAAGCTATACTTCAATCATGTCAAAAGTCAACGTCAAATTTATCATTTCGAGTCAAATATTGCTATATACCAAGAAAAAACACTAATCAATGATATTATTTAATATTATAGTTATTAATGCATTATAAAGAAACATCCTATATTTCAAATCATTTTTCACAAACAAAATGTCTGTGCTCGTAGCAACCGAGATCATCCATTTTTGAATCAGCACTGTACACCTGAACACAATCCTGGTTACCATTACTGGGTTCACCCGGAGACCAGCTGAAGTATGTTTGGAAGTGGTATGAACTTGCTTGAATCCAATTGCCTTCTGAAAAAGCATCTGTCAATCCAATGTAGAAATCAGGAAACTCTGTAAAATATTATCAATTTGTCTAACGTAAGAGTTTACACCATGTGAATTCACAGCAAGGTTCATTTTTTTACATAAATTAGGCCGTTAGTTTTCTAGTTTGAATTGTTTTACATTGTCTTATCGGGGACTTTTATAGCTGACTATGCGGTATGGGCTTTGCTCATTGTTGAAGGCCGTACGGTGACCTATAGTTGTTAATGTCAGTGTCATTTTGGTCTTTTGTGGATAGTTGTTTCATTGGCAATCATACCACATCTTCTTTTTTATACTCCATATTCGCTAATAATTGGCAACGATAAATACAATACAATCAAAACAAACTTCTGATGTATAAATATAAAAAAAAATAAAAAAGATTCAAAACTACTTTTCTACAGTAAACTTACTTCGGGCTCTTGCAAGGCTTACCACTGTCTTGTACTCATTATATCCATCTATTTCTACCAGACCTCCTCCAAAATATCTACAGAAATACTAAAATGTAAATGTTTATCATTAACATTAATACTAAACTCAAAAGGACAGACATTCTGATAACTGCTTTCGTTCTTCTTAGATTTGATTTTCTTTTCTATATGTTTTGTATAAATTCATGTAAGTGTAAAACAGTTCTGATCCGCCAGTGTTACTGTAATTGGAATTCATTTCTCAAAATGTATGCTGCACTTATCCATTGCTCAAGATTTAAGAGTAAAAAAATATCACATTCAATTAGATAAGCAATAGTGCAAATTGATTGTTGGTTGCTTCACGTCCAGTGGCAAATATATCATGCATGTTTACTATTAGAACAAATCAACAAAAAATACTATAGATTGTAATATCAATTATGCTAATAGACTTTGTGTAATTATATAGTCTAGGGTGAAGATGTTTACTACTAAGTTGTTATTGTAATCAGATACTAGAAGTACTATTTAGTTTTTTTATTTTTATTATATTGTCCCTTGTGTATTAGTTGTAAACATGTATGATATTTATATTGAATTAAGGGAGTACATAACACCTAAAGGAGTTAACTCTTAATAATCAGCTGAGCGTTTTGATAACATACTATAAGTAAGGATATATCAAGCTTTTAAACGATCAAAACTAGTGTTTGTCAAACTGCTATATAGCCAACCAAATTATTTCCATTAAATTGTGTGGTTCAAATTCCTAGAAATTTTCCTATTTGTAAACAGGTCAGTGAAGTAATTTGTCAAAAATATATGAAAATTAAACGAGTAAAATCTATTTTAGTCAAAGTGTTGGGTACCACCTTAACATAATTATTATGAGTATAATAAATGTTATGTATATATTTATACATCATACATTTAATACATATTGGCCGCGGTTTGAAATCCTACAGTTACACCGGACAAGTCTATTATAAATCTTGTAGTTGTGCATTACAAAAATATTGACTGCAATTTTTGCAACATGTCAAATCCCATTTCCCGAAAAGTTTGACCTTTGAAACCAGAGTATCGACCAAATCTGGGATTAATCGGCTCCTCACCAACAGTAAAATGAACTTACTTACTTACCATTGCTCCAACGAAGTTAGTTCGGAATGGAACGAATTTATAACATCTACCATTCTCATGTTCCCAACCAATACCACAGTTTCTTGATGCTACGGCTGAATGTAAAATACAAAATGCAGACGAAATGATACGAGTGAATATGTTTGAATATAATATTAATAGCGCAAATTTTTGTTTTCTTCGAACGTATAGATAATGTATCAGTACTATCTTGAAAAGGAGCATCCAAAAATCTGTTGCAACACCGACATTCTTTTAGACGGGTTGATTATGATGTGCGTGGTTTTTTTTTTCCTTTCTTTTTTACATTTTAATTTCTTTTTCATATTGTATCTTGATTTGTTTCAACTTAGTAGATATATCTATTAAATCTGTATTTTTTCGTGTGCAAAAATTGAAATTGCATAAAAAATAGATTAAAACACAAGTTTATGAATCAGAAATTATAGTAAGGATATATTAAGTAAGTCATTCATATTCCTAGTTATACCATTAAAATGTGGCACTATTAAGCCATCTAATTACTTATCAATTAATCTGCTAAACTTACAGCCCAATAAGGAAATAATCACAACCAAAACCTGCAATTGATAAAGACTACACATCATTCCTCCTCTCAAAACAACTGCAACGTTTTGGTTGCGTGATTCGAAATAAATAGACCGGTAGATATGTTTGTAATTGTTGAGTCAAGTTACAAGAGGTTTTTATTTCACTTGCATGTATAATGTTTTTCAATTGAATAAATTAACAGAAGAAATAGTGATGATTCGGAATTTTGTGTGTAATTATGATTTGATTTGTTTGAAATAAGCATTTACGGTACAGAGAATATACTTTCAAAACTTCATTTTGATTTACTTATACACAGCTACATGTACATTATTTATAGTAATACTTTTGACATTGAAAAATGCAGATGGACGGGAATATACTGCTATTTAAAATCCAATGAACCAAGACAAGACAATTGAAATTATTATATTTCATTTCCTGCAACGAAATAGATAGTTTATCATTAATATTTCGAAGATGTCTAATTGATCGAAAACAGCTATTTCGTAGCGCATTTCCTGTAGACAATAAACGCACACTTTAAAAAAAAATTACAACTGTATAAGAATTTTACAGTGTATTGTACTATTACATCAAAATTATAGAAAAGTCTATTAACTCTTAATAAAAAAAGGCTGTACAATTTTGTTGCAAATGGGTCCATATTACATTTAGAAAGCTTCATAAATTTTATTACACCTTTCAATAAGACCAGAATGAGATCTCTACTTCAGCTGAAAACTCATGACTCATTATTTCACGAGTCATTATAAAAAATTGAACCAACCGTTTTATCAGAAAAATTACACTGGTTATATAGCAATTTGACAAACACCAATTTTGATCACTTAGAAGCTTAGTATTCCCATAACAACACAACGTAATTAAAACGTTCAGCTGATTTTACAGAGTTATCTCCCTATAGTGTTAGGTACCACCTTAACTAAACTGGTCCGCCGTTCCATCTATAGCTTTGCACCGAAGGAACGGGTTGGTGCCACTGTCACATTGGCATTAATTGGACGAGTCTTACAAATTCAACGATTCGCTAATAAAATTGGCCAATTAAAGTGATAGGAAATTGACCTTAAATATTAATATTGCGATGCCGCAAAATAAATAAGTATCTGTTAATTAACCCCATGGTGGTAGCGCAGATAAATGACCAACGAGCGTGTTAACATGTTCTTGACAAACTGAGCCGGTATCTTTTGTTTCTTTAAGAACTCAGTAGGGTAATAAATGTGCTAATTTTTCTTTGATTTGCTATCAGTATATAATACATAATTAAACATAGCCCATGATGTACTAGTCTCGTCGAATTATTGAATCCCGTGGTCAGAATTTAGGCCATACCTGTTGTCAGTGTAGCGATAAGTGAACACAACAGGGGTCCAGTTTACACCTTAACCTGATCATATAAGAAATGAAAAGTAGTCTCCTTATAAGTCTTCATAAACAACGTCTTTGCCAAGTCCGGAATATAACAGTTGTTATCCATTCGTTTGGTGTGTTTGAGCTTTCGATTTTGCCATTCGATAAAGGAATTTCGGTTTTGAATTTTACTCGAAGTTTAGTTTTTTGTTGTGATTTTACTTTTATCTTTATTCAATTGTATTTTGTTTGCTTTGCAACATTAATGTCAATAGATACTTATCACATCTGTTTCCTTCGACAGTTAAAAAAGAATCAACTGTTTCGTACATGTTTTCTTTAAGAATAAACTATTCACTTTCAATCAACAACGGTATAATTATATTACATTACTCAATTAATTGTAATGATACAATATACAACACTTACTAGTTATGTTATCCATTACAATAGTTCCTATGCGTGCATCACATCAGTTGAAGTAGGACGTTAGTTTGGTTGTTGCTCGCTAAAAAATTGAATGAAATTATTCTAAAAGTAAATCTACATGTATCTGTTTATGTATTTATCGTAAATCTGTTGATTGTCTGTGAAATTGAGAAAGGAAATTAGGAATATGTCAAAGCATGGAAGTAATATTTAAAAGGAATAACATCGACTAATTAGCATGTATTAACGGCCTGCAGAGCTCTGTACTAAAGTCATATGATTTTATCCAATTATAGTCTCAGCGGTAAGACCCCTTTGGTTACTATCTGTGATACCGCGGTTGTAAAATGGCATCTGGAATTTCTTATCAGTCACGTGATTTTATCGAGTCCAGTAATTATAAAGTACCTGTGTGAAATCCGAGGTTTATTAATAAGAAGGTGGCGCTGTATCATATAAAACATCTACCTTCAGAAAGATGTCGTATGATGTAAAAAACTTGAAAAACGGACGAGAATTGTTCAAACTACAGCAGTTTAACATGGAAAATTGTATTTAATTTAGCATATTTTTGCTTTTTACCGTTTGTTTTAAACTGTCCTAAACGTATTTTCCGGTTAAAAGCGGATCCCGAGTTAAACAGATTAATACCAAAGATTCGATCAGGTTTCACATGATGTTTAACAAAATAATGTAGGCAAATGTAGGCATAGATTTTTTTACTGTTGAAATGTGCAAAGTTAATCGAGATTGAATAAAAGAATATTTACTTTCAAGTATTCTAAATTTATGTATATTTCATAAATGTTATTGATTGCATTATTGAAACTGGACAACTAAAATGGGGATAATATTTTCGTAAATATATATTATTGTGGAATGCTTGTATTAATATAATAAGCTATACAGCAAAAATTATAACAAACCGACGAAATGGGCTTGAATCTATCTGTCTTACGGTAAATTCCTTTTTACACAAATTAGTTTATGTATCAAGAACTTAAATTGAAGGATAGAACCGTTTAGAATTGTGAATATTTTAATTGACATACATACACGAAGGATTTAGATTTTTCGTATTTAATAAAGGGGGTCCAAACGTATTTTTTTAACAATCATCTTCTTAACTTACGGAAATGTTTTTTTAACTGTCTGTAAATATTAAAATTGAAAATGACCCAGCCTTGTTCTCCAATTTCGTATGTGATAGCTGTCGGTTTAAACTATTAAGATCAAACTAACCAAAAATAGGAAAAAAATGGACTAAAATAAAAATTGAACGAATGACTCTATTCGGCAGCCTACATCAACGGAATGTAACGAATGGACTATTCGGGTAACTTCGCACGTATATACGACAAAAACTTGTCTGTTCGTAATTCTCCGTGAACACGAAAATGACCGATAAGTGTCAGTGATTTGATCGATCACATGCGGAGAATCAATTTCCATGCCAGATATTGAACCAATTAACGAGTTATCGAAAGATGGGCGGTAACGCAGATGAAACCTTTGAAGTGACGACGATGTTATTCCTTTCAATATTACTTCCATGCTCTATCTAATGTAGATTAAAGAAACACATAGCATAACGCACAGTAAAACGCAGTTAAAAAAGTCCTAGTCCGATGTCAGAATAGGTAACAAAGGAAACTAAGCAAAATGACAATGATGCATAAATGAACAAAGGACAAATAGCAGTTACTGACATGTCAGTTCCAGACCTAAAACACTGATTGAAAGATTATGTCGTCTTCATATAAATATCAAGTATAATCCCTCACGTTAGTGGTGTTGTATCATACCATCACATTCCTTTGACCTCATTAAATCAAAATGGTGCCTTTTGAAATCTTATTATATGTCCGCCTCGAAGTATAAAAGGTATACAATTTTTAATCGTTGTAATTCTTCTGTGCTCATTTTAATATGGGAAGGCATTATATTTGTCACCATTTCACACCTTGCTTTTGCTCGATAGATATAAAGATATTGACAAATATAATACCTATCCATGTGAAAAGAGTCATAGCGCATGGCATGACTATATTGTTCTTTAAAATATTTTTTTTAGTATATAGCTCTATACACATTTAGACACATAAATATGTATGATAGAAATAAGGAGATGTGAAGACATTACCAAAAGAAGACATCGTTACCAAAGGAAGAGAATGTAAACAAATACGTGTTCACTGTACAGTTATCAACAATACCTACCATATAAGCAGCTTTAATAGGACCACCCATAAGAAAAAAGAGAGTTTAAAGATACCGAAGGGATAATAACTCTCATGAATCAAAACAAAAAACAATGTCACGCAAAGCAATGGCAAAATATAAAAACGATCAAAGACAAACAACAGAACACAAAAGGTAACATAAATAAATAAGGACTGTGCAAGACGAACATCACCATCAATTTGGATATCTCTGGTGCAGTGGATAACATGCGAAGTAATAAGAAAAGAGAGAAAAACAACGGTCTGATTTATTCCAGGAATAAAAGATGTATTATTCTACCGTGTTTTTTTATTTCATAGAACAATGAAACAGCATTTTGTAAGTCTTGATTAGAAATTCTTCTGGTTGTAATTGACAAGTACAAGTATTTCTTTTTCTTAGACAAAGAAAATATACTACATGCATTTTATCAAAAATGAAAATGTAAAATTTACTTCGTGACTTGGTTGTGCAAATAGTAAAATAACTAAAATACCGAACACCAAGGAAAGGAAAAAACGGAAAATCTGTAACCAAATGGCAAAATCAAAATCACAAGGACATCGAATAAATAATACTGGATTTATCCTGGTTTTATATCTAGCTTAACCTCTCACTGATATGAGAGTCGTATACATTGATTTTTTTACAACGATGTGTTAGCAAAACGAACAGACATTATCGGTAAAAAATGTCAGAATAGGGGTAGCAGTCAATATCATGTTACAATAGGCGAGTGACTTTAACCATAAAAATAAATTTTTAATGCACCTACCTAACACACGGCTAAATTATATATCATTTGAAAGCTACACATCTGTACTATCTGTTTTGCCCGGTCGTAAAAAAATCGTACGGTGCAATTTACGTCAAATCAAGATCAAAGGCCAAGGACGAATAAGTGCATATTTTCTAAGATTTCAGCCTGATTGCATAATATGACTTTTATATACTAAATTCACATATGCAAACAATTTAAACTTTTAGCAGAGAGATTAACAGTCATTATTCAAACGCATTTTTTAATATTTAAAGCGTGTTTTTGACAGATAGCACATGTTTCCTGAAATTCGAGTAAAAGTTAACAAAAAGTGTGAAAGCCAAAATTTTTCTTTCTGGTGCAAATGCTAATCAATTAAAACTTAGTAAAACCCTGTAATGACTATCAAAGAAGTTTTTGACATCATAAAATTTCCTAAAATTATGCTTACTTCTAATCAAACAGCAAATCATAACAACTCATACAGTTGCCCAAAATACCGCCATCTGCGAAAAAACAGCTTTTAAGCATTTCTTCCTATTTAAACATTGTATGTGGTCAATATAAGATTTAATCAACAAATTCTTAAGAATCTGAAAAAAATAGAGTAGAAAAAATATGTGCGCGAATCATCTTATTGCTTGAAATAAAGGGGGTGAAACTAAAAAATTGCAATCTGCATTGTAACTACCAGACTGAAATAAACATATTTCGACTTTTCTAATTGTTTGATTTGTAGCTTCATTATAAATATTGATGTAGTGAAAAGACCTTTTATTTATTTAATGTGAATAGAAAATTTAGACCAAAATAAATAGAAAATAAATTGATGAAAATTGTAATTTCAAAGAATTTCAAAAACTAATAAACACATTATAAAACTTGACTACTTGATTGCTTAAATTGCGTTGTTCATTGTTTACATGCATTAATTCGTCAAATAAGAATAATTTTGAAGAAAAAATATCCATTAATACGCAACGATTCTAGTTACAACTAGACTTCCTGAATAGCTTGAATGACTAGTTCATTTTTCATACGACAATGACTTCATGCAAGAGTTTCTGATGACGACTGAAAAGAAGCTATCATTATCTTGAAACTTCACGTTCCATTATATAGATGATGTCATCTCACTGAATATCGCAAAATTTGTGACAATGTTGGACTTGTATTTTCAAGACTCAAAAGATACAGTTTACTCTATCACGTATCTTGAAATCGATGATGAGGGTTGGTTGAGAACAAGTTTTACGACAAAAGAGATGAGCATAAAACAACCCATAAAAACACCCCTTACTACCAAATTATAGACTTTTCATTTCTATGTAACTACATTATAGCAACGCCTGCATATCTATACTACTAAAGGAGAGACCGATATGAGCCTCAACTCCTCTGAAATAAAGACAACTATAGTATACCGCTATCAAATAGTCATCAATCGACTTACTAGTAACTGAAATAAATCCGGGTCACAAAGCAAAAACTAGGAAAACGCATCAACTATAAGAGGAAAACAACGATATAACAGAAACATAGAACTGCTACAAAAACAAACGCTAACATACAAAGAAACAGATTATTCGATACCAACTGCCATATGCCTGACTTGGTACAGGACATTTGAAGAAAAATGGTGGTTTAAACATGTTTTAAACCAGAGTTCAAATGCAAAGTTGAAATCATCCCTTTGAAAATTTCATGGACGCCACTACGAGTTGGTTGCAATTATGAGATATCTGTTTCGCCAGATGACGACTGATAAGTTCCATCGACGTAACTAAACTGCCGTCATTTCTGCCGTGAATGTCACCAACCGAATAAGGCTTGGCACCGAGTTAGGAAATACATGAGCCACAAGACGGGTAAAAGAGAGTCGTGGTGTAGTGGTTAGTGTATCGGACTACTAACACAAAGGTTCCTGGTTCGTTTCCGTTCCGTGATGAAAATTTCAGGGACTGAATTTTCGGCTCTTCCTTGACACCATTTGTGAGTATGGTCTTGAGGAAACGATGAAAGTCCGTCGGAAGGGGACGATAAATGGCTGACCCGTGTTAAGAGAGAACCATATCTCTTGCACGTTAAACACACCTTTGTAGATTTCGAAAAAGAGCAGGCTAATGCCGCTACAAAGCAGCACTCGCACCCGCAAAGTGGAAAGCGATTAATTTAAGTTGCAAAACTTGTTTCCCAATCCACTATAAATAAATATGTTTAAACTAAGACGGGTGTCACTTGTGGAACATGATCTGCCTACCATTCGGGAGCCCCTGAGTTCACTCAAAAAATGTTTTGGGGGTTTGTGTTACTCAATCTGTAGTTTTATATGTTGTGTTTTGTATACTTGTCTTGTTCGTTTTTTAGCCTGGCTTTGTCAGTTCGTTTTTAATTATGAGTTTGATGTCCCTTTGATATATTTCGTCACTATTCAAGTAGTAAAAGGTTTAAAAATTGTAAATCAGTGTAGCTAAATGTATCATGATAACGATTTGGTTCTATATATACTAGTATATCATCGTGAGCAAATTAAGTTATTTTCGCGGATATTTGTCTTATTGCGTTAATCTTCTTCACTTTACTTTGAGGTGATTTTTTGGCTGATTTTCATTACTGCAAGTTAATGTGTTTAAAGTAAAATAATACCAAAGGGACAATCAACATCTCAAACCATGAATCAAATAAAGTTAATTAAAACCATGAACAAAATAAGATTAAAGTCCAAGAGATGAACAACAGTCCAAAAAACACAGCATACTATGAAAACGAACACTCCTAAAACAGCGAATGTTCTTATGAGGTCAGGAAGGGTATTTAACTTTTTCATATTGTTATTTCACGACTGCTCTTGTGTTTTACATACACAATGACATGCATTTGTATTTTTAAAGCTTATGTAGAAAATACTCAAAGCATATTTTATTCAAATAATTAAAGCGATTAAACTTCTAAACACATTTAATATGACTTACTATAACACTATTAAACTAAATAAGAAGCAGCCGCATTTTATTTAGTTCGTTTACATCCCGCTTTAGACAACCAAGTGTTTCTAAACAAGGTTACTTATTTCAATGTTGCTTACGATTTAGTCGCAAAGTAATGTTTGCATTTAAACAAGATTACAAAAAGTAAAACACTTTGACTTCGTAAAAAACATATTTTAACCTCAATTACCTCGCATATATTCTTTTCTTACTTTAAATACCCCTTCTTTTATTATGGAAAATCATTCTCCTCCCTGATATTCACAATTAGCGATGTTCTATTTTAACATAGATTAACAAAATGATCGCTCTTTGCCGATGGCAGATTTTTGGGCAACTGCAAACACTTCAATAGAAGGCTGTTCCATGAACAATAATTAATAATTGCATCTTAAAATTACAAAACAAATATTCCTTGACCTAAAACATATACATTTATCTATTTTTTTTAGCATTCAAATATCGATTCCCCAAGATATATTTTGCTTTTTGAATAATTTTTCATTTCTTTTAGGATTTGTGATAAATTTCAATTTTCGGGAAATTTTGCGCATCGAATCTCTTATTTTTTGTTTGATTTGGAAATTATGTATCATGTTCCATAAAGTTCATATGATCTTCTGGAAAATTTTATGGTACAAGAATTAGAAAATGGCGTTTTATTTAATAATCGCAAAAATTGGAATTTTTTTTCATGACCTTTGACCTTGATTTAACAAAAATTGCACCGTACGATTTTTTTACGACCGAGCAAAACAGAAAGTACAGATTAACAGCTTTCGAATGATATATAATACAGCCGTGTGTTAGGTGGGTGCATTAAAGTCGATAACTAAGCGTCTTTTTGAAATAAGTCACTCGCCTATAAGCTTTATCACTATAAAAACAAACAACATTTCAATAAAGAAACACAAAAAGGCATATAGACAAAACACGTTAGCAAAAACGGAAGACAAGAATACAAAAAATTACCATATCACAATAACACAATGTCGTGGTGTATAAGTACCGATCAACGTGCAATGGATATTACAAAAATAGACTTAACAGTAAAAGGTAATCAATGGAATTTACAAACACAAATAAAATAATACTACAGCACGTAATTCAGATGATAAACAACGCCAGTACATATAACCCATACTCCAAGACCATTGTGTATTATTTGTGAAGTTAATACGAAAAGAACGAGACTGCCCAAACACTGACAGAGTCTCTTGAATAATACCCAATTAGTTGGGAAATGAATAAACCATATTCAGGTGAAGTTGGTTTATTGGTACTAAGTTAAGGAAAATTAATGATTTCCTATTTAAATCGTCTCGTCTGTCATAGTTTCTGGTTCGGAGATCAACGCTTATGTCAAATTCGAGGGATAAGTCTTAATATGAGGCAGGGGAAGCCGTGTCTGTTGTTTCTTTAATTTCTAGTCCTAGAGGATATATTAATGGAACCCAATTGGACAAATTTGTTTATGGAAAGAACATCATGTTTATACCTGAATGTAATTAAATTCTAAACTGATGCTATCATAATATACCACTGACATATACGATTCTGTAAAAACTATTTCCAACGACGTATTTCTAAAATCAGATTAAGATTTTATATTTGATTATAGTCCCACCACATAAAATTACATATATTTACAACATAAAATATACATACAAGTACATACAACAGATAACAAGACCCATTACGTAAACATTGCATGTGCCAACATTTGAAAACCTTGATATTTATTCCGTTTTGACTCACAACTGCACATCTTGACCAACCGCATATCTCCATGTATAGTATCATTTGTGGTAAAACCTCGAATGGCTCTATTTTAGCCAGCATTATTTCATAAGCAATCGCGTGTACACCAAATAATCGATATATGATCATGAACTGACCAGCCTTCATTGTTGTATAATTTAGGGAAAAAATCATGTTGGAAACCGTCATGTGTTTACTTCTTACAACCAATAAACCAAACGATCTACTGGCTTATTTGGTTTTATGCCTTAGCAATTCTTTGATTGTCTAAATTTTGTGTTAATAACAATCATGGTATTGATTATTACTAAAATATTCCATTGCATTACTATCTATTGTAAAACTATATTCAAGCTGGAGAAATCTCTTTTGATGATTTCATTTTCAGTTTCAATATATATTTTAAAAAAAAACCTTTGATTACTACATTTACTCATCTCGCAGCTTGATTGACGAAGACCAAATGTCCCTCCTTCATACAATACAACTGAACGACGTTCTGGCAAAATGTCAGTTGCGTGACTAAAAAGAAGATCGATAAAATATGTTGTTCAATTTTCAGATAAAGTTACAAGTAGTTTTTCACTTCTGCGTTGTATATTATTCGAATTCAATTAATTATCAAAATGATTTAAAGGAGTAGGTCCAGTAAGACCCTTTTTTGGCCCCAAAATATAGCAGTTTAACAAAATTGTTAAAATGTAAACTTTTAGTTATTTAATGGATAGTAGAATGGTTCTGCTACATAAATATGGGCTGTTTTTGACAATGCAAGGCACATTTATTGGGTACTAGCACCATTAAATCATGCTAAATTACTGAAATCTTCCAAATTCCAGCATTTTAGTTAAATTTTAGACGGTTTCCGTGAAATACCCTAGTCCCACTAGGCCACGATCGCACTACGAGCTGTGAAAAAAATGCAAATATTGATGATCGTGGTACGATCGTGTAGGTCGCAGTAAGGTCGTACCACGGTCGTGGTGAGGTCTTCAAGATCGTGAAGAGCGTGGACAACTTTGAACATGTTCAAAACAATCGTGGTGCGGTCGTGGCGAAATCAGGTCGTAGTAGAAGCGTAGTGAGAGCGCACTAAGATCGTAGTAAGATCGCAAAGGTCGCTGTACAATCGTAGCGAGAGCGTAGCGAAAGCTTGATTCTATTCGGAGAGACAGCGCTACGATCTCACAGCGACGTTATGACGACCTTACTACGACCATCACGTTCTTACCGCGACCCAACTACGCTTCCACTACGACTATACCACGTTTACACCACGCTGTTCAAGACCATAGTACGATTCTAGCACGCCCTTGCCGTCCTCATCACGCTCTTCTTACGACCTTACTACGTTCACACTACGACCATCATTTCTATTGTCATTTTCACATAAAATATATAAAAAAAAACTCCCTAGATTTTGTTTGTCTGAATGTATTTATCCATTTGCTCTAACGGCTCAACCATGCTTCTCGTTTTTATATAGATTAGACCGTTGGTTTTTCCCGTTTAAATGGTTTAACATTAGTATTTTTTGGAGCCCTTTATAGCGTGCTGTTCGGTGTGAGCCAAGGCTCCGTATTGAAGGCCGTACCTTGGCCTATAATGATTTACTTTTATAGATTATTACGTTGATGGAGAGTTGTCTCATTGACACTCATACCACATCTTCCTATATATATTGACACATCTGTGTCATCTCTGCTATCGTTCACTAAAATATCGTCATTTGAGCTTTATGGACCAGCAAATAGGTTGTAATTTAGGTTTGATTGGTCATCTCTTGATGACAAGTATTATACTACTTATGTGTATAGTATCAGTTTAATTGGAGTCTGGAGCTGGCATGTCAGTTAACTGCTAGTAGTCTGTTGTTATTTATGTATTATTGTCATTTGTTTAATATTTTCTTTAGTCACATCTTCTGACATCAGACTCGGACTTCTCTTGAACTGAATTTTAATGTGCGTACTGTTATGCGTTTACTTTTCTTCATTGATTGGCTAGAGGTATAGGGGAGGGTTGACATCTCACAAACATGTTTAACCCCACTAATGTTGCGCCTGTCCCAAGTCAGGAGTCTTGTACTATTTTTAATTTTATTTTCTTGGAGTTTAGTATGGCGTTCATACTTTGCTCCCTCTGCCTCTACATCAACCCCTACCACCACGCCCACGTGTTCTAGTAGATTTTGGTGGCATGACTGTATTGTTTCCGAGAAATCTCCGTTTTAATCAGAAATAGAAGGAATGGAACTATATTGATATGAAACACGATATTGACGGTATTGCTGATAACGTAGTAAGATCGCGGTATGAACGTAGTATAATCGTGGTAAGAACGTGCTATAATCGCAGTAAGATCGTGTTGCAATCGGATAACTCGTGGCATGGTCGTAGTGAGAGCGTGAAGAGCGTAGAAAGATCTTTATAAGCGTAGTGAGGTCGCAGAATAAGCGCGATGAGAACGTGGTTTAATCGTAGCGGGATCGTTGTAGAAGCGTAATTAGGACGTAGTAGCATCGTGAAAGCAACGAAAATTAACATTTTCATGCCGTTCATACCGCGACCTCACCACGATCTAAATTTATTTTAGATCGCGGTGAGCTTGGTGCGATCGTGGTCTAGTGGGACTGGGGCTTAAAACGAAATTCGTTTCGTGTTCATCCAAAATATTGAAATGGAAGTTGTATTTGATAATAATACATAACATATATAAAGATTGAGGATGAACAGGGATGCGGCCACTTTCGTTTTTGACAAAAAATCATCTGAAAAGTGACATTTTTTCGCATATTTGGTAGATTTTTCATATTTGAGCTTGAATCGGATCGTTTTTAATGACTAAATAAGTTAAAATCTTTCACATAAATTAATTGAATCATATGAAATAGACACTTAAGTGTTTAAAAAGTGGTCAAAATCTTTCGTCAGATGAAACTGAAATTTGAGGCCAAAATCGGTCCTTACCAGACCTACTCCTTTGAAGTTAATAGTCGAGAATGGAAAAAAATATCTAAAAATAACTGCGATCGAATTTGCTGCCCAAAACTGTTTCGAGTCAAGAATATTTTGAAATGAATATTCTTACCCGATAAGATGTAGAAAAGGGCGGATTAAACCTGGTTTTAAAAGATTAAAGAGACTGTCCAAGCAATTCTAAAATAAATGTACATGTTCCGGACCATATGCGTATTTGGACCATACGCGTATGGTCATAACCATATTCGTTTTCTCAGATGGTCCTACCGTACGCATATGATCGGACCATGCATATGAGTATATACTCGTTTTATTAATAAAGGGCCGGACCATATGAGTATTTGAACAATATAGGTATTTTTTAAAATATGCATTAGAAATTTGTCAATAATACAATAATCTTAATCTTAAAAAGAAACCAATGATGGTTCGATGAATAAGTAGTTATTCTATAATCCAAAATGCTATATTAACATTAGATATTGATTCTGTTGTTGGTTATCATCGCTAATTGTATTCGTGTATTTATGCTATGAGTGACATCTACGGCCACAAGGTGCAATAGTTTTTCTGCATTTGCACGTCTTGCTTGTGCACGGTCCCTTGCAGTTGCACCTTTTTGCTTGCAAGTGAAAAGTTAGCCTTCTTATCAGCTGCGTTTATTGATATCACTTCTGCATGTTCTGGTGGAAGTTTCGTCCCGAAGGTATCACCAGCCCAGTAGTCAGACCTTCGGTGTTGGCATGAATATCAATTATGTGGTCATTTTTATAAATTTCCTGTTTACAAAACTTTGAATTTTTCTAAAAACTAAGGATTTATTGTCCCAGGAATAGATAACCTAAGCCGTATATGGCACAACTTTTTAGAATTTTGGATCCTCAATGCTCTTCAACTTTGTACTTCTTTGGCTTTATAACTATTTTGATATGAGCGTCACTGATGAATCTTATTTAGACGAAACGCGCGTCTGACGTACTAAATTTTAATCCTAGTACTTTTGCATGTTTTGATAACTATATAACGTATGTATCTGTTTAAGAATATCATTTAAATACAGAATAATTATGATCGCTATAAAAACCCATTTCTTCTAATTAAAATATATCAACAGATTCTGGCCACACTAACAAAAACTTTATCATTATTGAATAATAAAACAACTTATTTTATCATCTGATCAGTTGCGTGACTCAATACAAGATCGATGAATTTTCAGATAAAGTTACAAGTAGTTTTTCACTTCTGTGTTGTATGTTATTCGAATTAAACGAATTATCAATAGTCGATAATCATCGGGAAAATATTAAATCTATAATTCATGAAGTGATTAAAATTTGAAATGAGCGGCCAGGTATTGAAACAAATACTAAAACTAATTGCGATCGAATTTGCAAAACTGTTTGGAGTCAAGAGGTTTATATTTCTCTTGGACCCATTACTGGTGTATTTGTTTTGGCATAATTATGTGTACAATTACCGAACTATTGACTACATTATAGGATAACGACATACTTTGTATAAAACCAACGTAGCCAAGTTGTTATTTTTAATAAATTACTGAGTATGCTTGTAGAAGCAACTATTTATCAGGTGAGATTCCACACCATAAGATGAAAATGCGCTATAAATCATAGGTGGCGTATTAAGGACAACTGAAATTAGGGCTGTGGCATCTATCATGTGCGACTCCTTAAAATCTGTACTGTTACATTGCGGTCAGTATAGCCGTAGAAGCGATATTAAGATGTAAAATTGTACACTAAGGATCGTTTACCCCAAGACTGGTCGAATTGATCCAGTAGTTTGAGAGGTATATATTTAAAAAAAAAACTATACTGACGGAGCACAGGTTCTCACAGAGGCAAGCAATCATTTTCAACATTAAGACCTTTGAACTAGTTACGTTTAAAATTTTTCGTTTCTAATTTTCCAATACGAAAAATATGTTCACAAAGGGTTCACAAGTAGTTTTTCACTTCTGTGTTGTATGTTATTCGAATTAAACGAATTATCAATAGTCGATAATCATCGGGAAAATATTAAATCTATAATTCATGAAGTGATTGAAATTTGAAATGAGCGGCCAGGTATTGAAACAAATACTAAAACTAATTGCAATCGAATTTGCAAAACTGTTTGGAGTCAAGAGATTTATATTTCTCTTGGACCCATTACTGGTGTATTTGTTTTGGCATAATTATGTGTACAATTACCGAACTATTGACTACATTATAGGATAACGACGTACTTTGTATAAAACCAACGTAGCCAAGTTGTTATTTTTAATAAATTACTGAGTATGCTTGTAAAAGCAACTATTTATCAGGTGAGATTCCACACCATAAGATGAAAATGCGCTATAAATCATAGGTGGCGTATTAAGGACAACTGAAATTAGGGCTGTGGCATCTATCATGTGCGACTCCTTAAAATCTTTACTGTTACATTGCGGTCAGTATAGCCGTAGAAGCGATATTAAGATGTAAAATTGTACACTAAGGATCGTTTACCCCAAGACTGGTCGAATTGATCCAGTAGTTTGAGAGGTATATATTTAAAAAAAAACTATACTGACGGAGCACAGGTTCTCACAGAGGCAAGCAATCATTTTCAACATTAAGACCTTTGAACTAGTTACGTTTAAGATTTTTCGTTTCTAATTTTCCAATACGAAAAATATGTTCACAAAGGGTTCACAACATTTTAAGGTTAAATGTATGGCAAACATTTATGTGTGTATACAATTAACATACGTCCTTGCATTTTATATTTGATATAAATAAATAAACTAACATTTATTAAAAAATAAGCAACATATATAGACGAATAATTTATTAGTTCCTCAACAAAACAACAACAGACATGAACAATCAACAGAGGATTTAATCTTTAATTACTATTTTTATTATTATTTATTCGAGAGATATAATACTTTAACTTCAAATAAATATATAATTAATCTAAAATGCACTAATCAAGCAGAAGAAGGGGCGTAACTCGTGGTATCATACCGGCATACTGAACGGATCTAAACATGTTCTGATAATTTTAATTTAATTTTGAGAGTTGATCTGTTTTGGTCTGACACGGTCTTAACGGACCTAAACAGCTCGTCTTGATTACCTTGACATGCCTTAACGGACTGATTTACCTAATGAGACTATCGATCGTAACGGTGTCTAAACGGTCTTAAAAATCTTGACGTTTTTCTCTAGCAGTAAATCCAGTCAATTAAGATTTGATCTGACCAAAATGAACGTTTCAGACTGAAATCGTGCGACTAGCGTAGTAAATAATTTATTAGGAGAAACATTACACATGAAGCACCACATTCAACATGTTCAACCTGTATAGATTAGTTAAAATGTTCATAAATATGTTTTCAAAAAGAAATAATAATCCCAATTTTAGAAAGTGTGTAGGGTATGGTTTCAATAAACGGATACGTATAGTGTAGATGTTAAATTTACTTTAACACCAGGTTCAACTCAAATACTGTTTCATGAGTGTTAATCCCTTTGAAAACCAATAAACAACAAAAAGACTTTCATATCAGTTGTTTAATAATATTAAACTGCCTTTTTTAAGACAGGAGGCTGTAGTCTAGTGCTTATTTTTGTTTCCAACAATTAAAATTGTTTTTATTTTTGGGTTACAGATCAAATTAGGTCAATAGTTTCTCGTTTTGAATTCTTTTACATTGTGTTATTCTTGGGCCTTCTTATAGCTTGGTAGATATTGTTGGTTTCGATAATTGTTGAAGGTCATACGGTGATATTTTGTTGTTGTCATCCTTGTTTTTTTAATGAATAACTATCTCATTTGGCAATCATACTTTTCTATTTATTTGTACATTATAAAACGTTTGTTCCGCGTATTTAAATTTACATTAAAATAATAGTTGTCTCCCTTGTGTTGCTATCCACAGATTTTGTCAATTGATATGGAAATCATAATTTATATAATTATGAACATAATAGCAGGATTTCCTGACTATTCATTCCAAGTACTTAGAGCGACTGGTTTTTGAGGGGTGCGGGACTTTGCTCCTGGATGTTTTATGTTTTTTTAAGTTGTTTAGCTCTGTTCTTTCATGTCTGACATTTTACTTTATTATCTTTTTTCATGTTTTAAGACAAATTATTCTCATTGTCTATTGTTTACATTTTTATCCATTATTCTTTATTTTATAAACCCCATCCAAACCCTCATTTATGACATAATATTAAAGGTTTATGCTATAAGTGTGAAACACCAATAACAATTTTGCACGAGCTGTATACATATCACATGTATGGTATGATTATGATATATTTGTTTAATTTCAATATCAAGTATATGAATGAATATATAATTAAGGTAAGAAATGTTTCGTTTTTGTATCACTATTCTGAATATGATAATTATAATGCTAATTATACATGTTATAGGCAATGCATGTTGTCTGACATTTGAAATATGTCAGTGTTACAAACGTATATTGTTTATTGTTTATTTGTGTTTCAGTAACACACTAATTTTATACTAGAGTACACAACTACTTTTGCATACTAGGTACTATTCCTGTACCAAAAAATCTGTGGTACTGGAAATCAATCTACTTTTAATATTCAGTGCTATTTTGTTACTTTAAAAATTATTGTATTTTACAGTACTTGATTTGTACTTGAAATAAGTACTAAATATTTTTTGTCACACCGTTTCATTTTCAGCATTTTGAAAGTATGTCTGTTTCAAATATCTTAAAGTTATGATTTTCAAACATTGAATATTGTGATCGCTTTTGGTATTATTTCTGTACCAATATTTTAGATGCAAATCATGTACTGTAAAATACAAGTAACAACTCAAGTTACAATAATTTTCAAGTCAAGAAATAGTACTAAATACATAAAGTAAATTTCCAGTACTACAGAATTTAAGTACAGAAATAATACCTTTGCAAAAGTAGCAGTGTTTAAATCCCTTCCTCTAAACTAGTTTTACATAAAATCAATAAATCTAAAAGACACTTAGAAACCAAAGGGATAGAATAGGGAACGACAAGGGAAGGATATGGATTTTTTAATTTCTAATAAAAAAAACATTTTGATCCCCAAGTTGATGACTAAACATATTGTGGTCAAGCTTGAAAAATAATTTGGTTCATAGCGTCGAAAAAGTAAAATATGTTCTCGAAAAAAAAAAAATCAGACCCCTCCTTTATATTCTTAAAATTAAATGGTTGCTCCCTTAATTTGCACCCATTAATATTATCATTCGCTTCCCTTATATAAGTACATACAAAATCACAAAAAAAAGAGACGATAGGATACCAAAGAGGGTAAATTACAAGTCACTAATCAGAATAAAACTGACAACATTTAAAAAAAAATGCAATTAAAAAAGAACAAATGTGGAGCAGGAGCAGCTTACTCTCCCGGAGCACATGATACTATTATTTTTGCCTTTCTTTTAAAATACACTACGCAAAACAAACCCTAGACAAAAACCTATAAATGATAATCTTAATCCTTAGCAATAAGGGGGGTCTCCGAAAAGGTAAACGATAAAAACTAAAGACTCATTAACTGCGGGCATTTCTTGAATAAAAAACTGGTTCCAACAAAGCAGGTTTGACTGTATACATTTTTTGTATGATAAAGTGTGTAATTTTTCTATTCAAAATATATGAAAAAGGTAAAGTACTTGATGTCTCAGCTGTTCATTCCTGCAAGTGAAAGATTAAAATGTCCCCTTTTTTGTTCTTTATTATGAATATTTATCTCATTTTTGCAAAATGATTCATATTCCTTTTCATTATTTGTACATTATAAAACGTTTGTTCCGCGTATTTATATTTACATTGTCATGACAGTTGTCTCTCTTGTGTCGTTTAACACTGATTTTGTCAATTGAGATGGATTTCATAATTCATATAATTATAAAGTTGAACATTATAACAGAATGTCCTGACTACACTTTCCAATGAATTGAGAGCGCCTGGTTTCGTTGGGGTGTAGGATCTTCATTTCTCTTTATTTTCTATAGGTTTTTTCTTTGTTCTTTCATGTCTGTCCTATTACTCTATTTTCTCTTTTTTATATTTTAATGCCAAGGTATTCTCTTTTTCTATTGTTTACATCTTGACCCATTTTTTTTATTTTATAAACCTAATTCAAACTTTTATATATGACAAAATACCATGAATGAAAATCAACATTAACAATTTTGAACGAGCTATTATCAACAATATACAATGTAATGATAAACTTTTAACATAATGTTGAATTTCTTTAAAATCCTTAAAATTGCACAGAACATTAACAGCTTCGACTTCTCAGTAATAAAACAACCATTCAACGATAATAAACGATTTTTGAGTGTAAAAGTATGATAGAAATACTATTGATATTAAATTATTGAAATTACATTTTTTTATCAAATGACATGCATGTTAAACTGTTCCCGTCATGGTTACTAATACTAGTCCACTGCGATATTTCACAGCTCTTTTATAAATTCTGAAAAAAAAGAAAAAAATGTTCTCAATAGAAAAAGGTGTTCCCATGTCAAGAAAAATCAGTTCCCCTGGGAACAAAAACTTCCTTTGGAAATTTAGAATTTCCCATGGGAACAAACTATCTACTAATGTTTCCATGGGAAATTGTAGTTCCGATGGGAACTTTAAAATTCCTATGGAAAAATTACTTTTTCCGATGGGAACTTAAACTTTTCCTATGGGAACTTCGAATATTCCCATGGGAATTCTTAAATTTCCCATTGGAAATGTACTTTAAATCAGCTGTGGTGACAACAGTGACAACGGTGACATGTTGGGGCAAATGGGGAAATTTATTTTTTGTTATATCTATCACTTGGGCAAAAAATATTTATGATATCTTGTAAACCGACAAATTCAGATTTGTCAATTCTGGAATTGCAAATTTGTCCCGCACAGTGTTAATTCTTTCTCATTGCATAAACTTCTACTACGTTCTAGCAAAATGTCAGTTGCGTGATTCAAATTAAGATCGATCAAATATGTTGATCAATTTTTAGATAAAGTTACAAGTAGTTTTTACTTCTGCGTTGTATGTTATTCGAATTAAACGAATTGTCAAAATCTTATTGATGGGGGCTAGAACATTTGGAAATGAATATTCAAGTCTGATGAGAACTCCCAAAAATGTGTATAAAAGTCAAATAAACTGCCCCTTAAAATGCCTGATACAATTGTGTAAAAAATGTTAAATAATATGCCTACATAGCAACAAGACTTGGATTGAGAGTTGTTTCATTGGCACTTATACCCCATCTGCTTACTAGTACATGTATATCTATTGATTTTATATTTTGAATCTTTTCTAATACTATTTTTTTGGGGCTCATTGCACATGTGTTGGTTTAGGCATACATTGTATGTGTACAGTTATTTTTCATTAGTATAAAGCAGTACAACCCAAAATTAAAATTCTAATAACTGCACCTATTTATCAGATGAGATTTCATGACCCAAGGTGATAAGGTGATATAAATTCTAGGTTTAAGGACACCTGAGATTTAGGGCAGTGGTATGTGTCAGGTGCGACTTCTAAAATATGTACCGATTCATTGCAAACAGTGTATCCTTCGTAGCGATCGTTTACCCCCAAGCCTTGTTGAATTGATCCAGTAGTTTGAGAGGAATAGATTTATGAAAAACGATACTGAGAGAGCACAGGTTCTCCAAAAAGCAGGCAATCATTCACAACATTAGGACCTTTGAACTAGTGAATAATTTTTTAGGCAAAACATTACACAAGAAGCACCACATTCAACCTGTATAGATTAGTTAAAATATTCATTAATATGTCTTCAAAAAGGAATAATAATCCCAATTTAAGAAAGTTTGCTTCTCAGTTTAAGAATAATGAGCTTTTTTTAAAGACTGTGATTGATTGATTGTTTGGACATAACGAAACTTGAAAAGCAGAAAATAATGAAAGGTCAGTGAGTATAATAAATTTAAAATTTAGCTGGAAATGATTTTCTCTAAACTTTATTCACATCTCACATTGAAGTATGTCAGACTGTTACAATCTTACATTGATGTTTCAATAACACACCAATTTTATACTAGAGTATATGTCACTTCCCCTATACTAGTTTCACATAAAATCGATAAATCCAAAAGACAAGTAGAAACCAAAGGAGTAAAATAGGGAACGTCAAAGAAAGAGGATGTGGGTTTTTTTTTAATTTCTAACATTTATGACAAAACATATTGTGGTCCAGCTTGAAAAAAAATGTGTTCATAGGGTCGAAAAACCAAAATATGTTCGCGAAAAGAAAATTCAGATGCCCCACCCCACCCCACCCCCTTATTTTTTATTATTAATTGGTTGCTTCCTTAATTTGTAACCATTAATATTATTATTCCCTTCCCATATATTAGTACACACAAAAACAAAAAACGAGACGAGACGAGAAGATACCAAAGGGAGTAAATTACAAGTCACTAATCAGAACAATACTGATAACATTTTAGAAAAATACAATTGAAAGAGAAAAAATATGGAGCAGGATCAGCCTATCCTTCCGGGGCGCCTGAGATTACCCTCGTATTTGTGGGGTTCGTGTTGTTCATTCTTTTTTTTGCTATGCTGTGTTTTGTGTATTTTTGTTTATAATCGTAAGAAGATGTAGTATTATAACCAACGAAACAACTCTAACAAGAGACCAAATGAAACAGAAATGTGTCTGGTTGTCTTTTTCTTTTTCTTTTTTTTTTTGCCATGACGTTGTCAGTTTATTTTCGACCTTTTAAGGTGGTACATAACACTACAGGGAGATAACTCTGTAAAGTCAGCTAAATGTTTTAATTATTTTTTTAAACAACAGTACACAAAACCCTAAACAAAAAGCTTCAGATGATTATCCTCATACTCAGCAAATAAGGGGATTGAACACTCATAGTCTCCGAAAAGGGAAGCGAGTATTGTCTTCAATGGTTGTAAATTAATATAAGGGAATCAAAATAAAAACTAAAGATTCATGAACTGTGACCAACTTCTTGAATAAAAAAACTAGCCCCAACATTACGCACTTGTGAAGGCTATGAAATCAGATGGGCACAATGTTACTTATGACAAGCATTCTGAGAAAATTGCATCAACTTCTGATTTGAGGGTTAAGGAGGAGGAGGGGAAGCAGATCTAAACAGAAGTGTACAGAAACGACGCAAATCATTGACAAATAAAACCCCAAAACGGAAATAAAAGATTCGAAGGACATTTTGTCAGTAAAATTCAAAGAAAAAAGTACAACAAAATTACCGAATTTCAAGATAAATTCCCAAAGGGGAAAATAAAAAAAAATAACAAAATGGATATTCAAGTGGTTCAAGAGTAACCTCAAGTAGAAGACATTGCTCCGTTATAAACTTTCCTGTGTTGTATAATTGCGGATAATTTGTATATTTTGAAACTATTAAGAAAAAAAATGTGTTAAAAGACCACCAAATTTAGATCCCTCTGTAGCTGTAGTACATCTCATTTATATAAATTAAACCTTTATTAAAAGACCGCCTGTCTTAAGAGACCACTTTTATGCTCTTCTTAAGTGGTCTCTTAAAAAGTTTTGACTGTATATGATAAAGTATAATAATGTTATTTTTCTATTCAAAATATATGAAATGGTAATTTAAAAGTACTTGATGTCTCAGCTGCTCATTCCTACAATTAAAAGATTAAAATACTCCCTTTTTCGAGTCTTTATGTGCTATTTATAGGTAATAATAGCGCATTGACTTGACATATCAACGATATAAGGATGAGGCTTAGAAATGGGGAAATGCGAGGCTGTGCCGAGCAATTTCCCCGTTTCGGGCCGAATCCTTATATCGTTGATATGTCAAGTCAATGCACTATTATTGTCTTTATACTGAAATCTAAAAGAGTACTTTTTCAATTGTTGTTTAGTGTGTATGTTATTATTTGATTTAAATATTGGAAAACTTCCCCCTTTTATAAAAAGGCCTCATATCATGCAGGCGGAGAAATGTACAGTACAATAAAATGTACATCTACCTGTTGAAACCTGCAAGCGATGATGAACAAGTTTGTTTGAGAATGAACTAAAATATCAACAATAAGCATAAACATAATGATATATAGTTCGCAAACCAAAAATATTAACAAGTGAAATATGTTTATTTTTCTAAAAACTGCAAAAGAAATAAGTTTGAGTCGTTGTATACTTTGGAAACAACAACAGGTTGAATAGGTCGTATGAATAATTAATTACAATTTCGGCAATTTCTATTTAAATATTCATGAGAAAAAGTGATATCAGGTCAATGACTGTATATGACATAGCAGTATACGGTCAACGCATTTTGACTGCTCAAATAGAACGAGTGCAGTATAAAACTAGATATGAAACCTGGTACTCTCAAAATATAAGAAAAGGAAAACTTTGGCCTGAAAGGTTCTTCAATGCAAGAAAATTACCCAAACCTAATTCGCATGATGAAGGATTTCTAAGTTTCCGATATCTGGTGTGCACATTATTGATATTATTAAGATAAACTTTAAAAGTACAATTTTTTAAAACCTTTAAATAGCCGAGAACAGCTACGACTTCTCAGTTATATAACAAACTAATTTTCACATATCAAGTGATTGTTCTAACTAATTATATATACAGAGATTGATTTATAGCATCTTTTGTTTATTTCTGAACCGTATGGCTCGTGTTTTTATTCATACTGAACAACATGAATACCGCAACACTTCTATATTCTACTCAGGTGGGTGTTTCTCAAACAACATTTTCATTGTTTTATGAGTTGTTGTCTTCTTGTTGAAATTTTGTCATTAAGCCAATTTGACTATTCTTTAAAGAGGGACGAAAGATACCAAAGGGACAGTCAAACTACTAAATCTAAAACAAACTGACAACGCCATGGCTAAAAATGAAAAAGACAAACAAACAACAGCACACATGACACAACATCGAAAACTAAAGAATAAACAACACGAACCCCACCAAAAAACTAGGGGTGATCTCAGGTGCTCCGGAAGGGTAAGCAGATCCTGCTCCACATGTGGCACCTGTCGTGTTGCTTATGAGATAACAAAAAATAGTCTAATTCGGTAGGTCACATTCATGAAAGGGAAGTGGATTGTAGTTACGACGTAAGGAAAATATCCGATATCATTTGTGAAACGGTTATTCCATAACGGTCAACCAACTCGTGATGGCGTCCGTAAAATTTACGAAGCGATGATTTCAACTTCACCATTTTGGAACTCTTGGTTTAATAGCTTCCTTGTGAGCAGCAACCCTCTATCATGATAGGAACCTTCTCAGATTTACGATTGTTGGTATTCTAATATTTATATGATATTAGGTTCACCCCGTGTTGTTTGGATTGGTGTTTTGCAATCTAATCGGTTTTTTTTCTGTGATAATGCTTTTCTTACACACCCCTTTTTTATGGTATTGTTGCATTATTTAGGTTTGTCAGTATACAATTGTATACATCTTAGTCGCCTTCCGCTTTCCTTCTAAAGTTCCCCTACTACTTGTAATATCTCTTCATATATTTCCGGCAATTGACATCAAATTACTTGGAGATAAAGTTGTACATATATGATATAAATATTTACTAATGAAAGGTATGTATAAATTTGTTATGTCTTATTATTTAATGCTTTTACGACAAGTATAATCTCGTATCCTTAATCAAATAAAAACTATCTTTGCAGGAATCAGTGCTTTCGTATTGAGATAATTTACAGCATACCTTTTAATTTTGTTCTTTTATATTCAATTATAATTTTCTTAAAAGAAGCTTAAGTTTAAACTCCTAACGCGCTTGAATAGTTAAGTATTTTGCTATTATTGCTGGCTTCAACGATTGATTAATTGACTTGTGATGTTTGACACCACTTCTGGAAGTATTGGTTATTTCATGCTAGTGTGTTTTAAATTGGTGTGGGGAAACTAAAGTGCCGAGAGGAGGGATATTTCTAGTTAATTAAGAAAGGAGTTGAACCCCGCACCCTACCCCTTTTCACGTGCAAAATTTGAGCTCAAAACTTGCATGTTGACATGCTATTTACAGTAGTTGGGCCGGCTACTAAGACCGCTGGGTCATTGTGGCCCCGCGTGACTTTTAAATTGCGCAGTCGTCGTAAAAATTGTATCATTTCCTTTAGACATCAGTTTGTCTTTACGATGCCTTCTGCTAGATACAAATAAGTTACCCATGAAATTTCTTTTAAGCATAAATTTACCAACACATTGAATTCATTTATCTTTTAAATTAACAAACAATGAAATAAAAATGTTAAAACGGGCACTAGCTACGAGATATATAAAAAATCTTAAATATGATTTATTTTTTTGTTCAATCATTAATGAAATTGAAATAATTATTCGCTTTTAGCAGGCAGTATGGTTCAAATTTGTCAAAATAAGCTAAGAAACATTTATCATGAATTATTCACTTGTAAGTGAATAATTCGACCTCATTGAATCCGTATTCATGTGACTGAACTTTAATTCAATTCCTTATCTAGAGAAGTATAATGCATGAATAGTGCGTGTAAAATTATTTAAAGGAACAGAATGTCAACATTGAAAGTTTGAAGGTAAATCATTTGATTGACTAATTCAATCCACTAAAAATCATTCTTATGCAGGTAAAAACGACGATAAACATATAATCTATTACTCGAAATTAAACAGACCTAGAAAAATCAAATTGCACGTGTTCGCTTAATCAATATATTTCTATATTTATGTTTACATCACTTATATGGTCATCGGAGCACTTCGGAGGTCAACTCGATAGTTGATAAGATGGCGTCTAGACTAAAATACACACGAAACGAAGCTACATATGATCGGGCCTATGCCTTGTTAATTATGACTTTTAATAGTTTGGATAGATGTTTTACATTGTTATAAATGAAATATGAGAATTTGAGTCAAATCAGTGAACATGAGTATGCAGCTAGTGCCCCTTAAATGAATTTGTTAATCAAACTAGATATTCATGATATTAAATGAACGATCGGCAACATGTTCATGATGTTATTGTATCTATCTTCAAATATATAATCTTTAACTATGTATATTCATTTAATATAATGTTACCCTTAGTTTTTGCAATACTTCAATGTGTATATACTGTTGCCCTAAAATGTGTTATAATATCCAACATACTGTTGTCCGAAGTTGTTTTTATAATATATTAAACACTGAAACCTTAAGTTGTGCTTAAATTATCATAAATAGTGGTGCTTTTAGTTGTTTAAGGTGGTACCTAACACTACAGGGAGATAACTCTGTAAAGTCAGCTAAACGTTTTAATTACGTTGTGTTGTAAAAGGAATATTAAGCTTGTCAATGATGAAAATTGGTGTTTGTCAAACTGCTATATAACCAGTGTAATTTTTTTGACAAAACGGTTGGTTCAAAAATTTTTAAATCTTTAATCTTTATATTTTCGTTAAAGGGTCAAAGTAAATACTTTGACAAAATTTTATGAAAATTAAACGAGCCAAATAAATTTTAGTGAAAGTGTTGGGTACCACCTTAATAATATCCCATTTAAGGCTGCTAATGTTTCCATAAGTTGTTCTTATACAATATTGTTCTATAGCATCCAATATACTGTTGCCCTACAATCATTTCTGCAAAACTGATAAAAAAAACATGGGGAAGGTTACTATAGATACCGTACGGCATTCAACAATCAATAAAACCCATACCGTATTGCAAGCTATAGAAGGCACTGACATAACAACTTAGTGCATTGTGGACCCAGAAGTATTCGTTCATTATCACTGAACTAGTATATATTTGTTTAGGGGCCAGCTGAAGGACGCCCCCGGGTGCGAGAATTTCTCGTTGCATTGAAGACCTGTTGGTAACCTTCTGCTGTTGTCTGCTCTATGGTCGGGTTGTTGTCTCTTTGACACATTCCCCATTTCCATTCTCAATTTTATTTAGGTGGGGCCAATTGACGGCCAACTAGGGGTCTGATCAAGTCATGCTAAAGTGATAATCTAAACAATCAACGAAATTTATCTCAACAAAAGGGGACCGGGAACACTTCCATTCTCTCATAAATCCGCCTTTGCAACTGTCTATCAAGAATAACATTATGATTATGGCTATGTTTATTTATCAAATAAACATGGGGGGAAGTGACTATAGATACCGTACGGCATTCAAAAATCAATAAAACCCATACCGTATTGCAAGCTATAGAAGACACTGACATAACAACTTAGTGCATTGTGGACCCAGAAGTATTCTTTAGGTGGGGCCAATTGCCTGGCAACTAGGGGTCTAATCAAGTCATGCTACAGTGATAATCTAAACAATCAACGAAATTTATTCCAACAAAAGGGGACCGGGAACACTTCCATTCTCTCATAAATCCGCCTTTGCTACTGTCCATAAAAAAAAACATTATGATTATGGCTATGTTTATTTATCAAATAAACCACAATTTTGTAGGTTGAGTCAGTAAAATAATCTCATGAACGAGTTTGAAATGTGAAATTTCTAAAAATGATAAATACATTGGTTTATGGGTTTTATTTTGAGATAAAACATTTTTTAGAGAAAAAAATATGACGACCAACGCCATTACAATGTATATCAAAACGCAGTTGATATAGTTAATCTAAATGCGTGTGTTTTAAAGGCTATAAATAATATTTTATAAAACAAGATGTTTTATATATAAACTCAAATAATTTCCGAACTTGTGTTTTTCTATAAACTTTAATGACATGAATAATACCGAGGTTTTCTGAATCATGTGGGATGTGGATTTTACAAATCACTTGAACACGTGTTGTTCATGTAATTTTTTTTATTCATTCATAGACAAGTTTCGAAACCGAAAGATAATTTCTATGAAAATATGACAACATTCATAAAACCCCTTTATGAACCGGAGAGATAATTTTAATGACTGTTTAACTTTCTTTTCTTTTGTATATTAATAAGGTTTCGATGAAAATGTATTATGAAATATAAAGATATCGAATGACTATTTTACTTTCTTTTCGTTTAAGTGCAATAGGATGTTGTCACAAGAATGGCACGCAACTTAAATTCCGAATAAATTATTTTATAGTTAGTTTGCTCAAGTTTACATACTTCAATCGAACAAAACAATAGCAGTAGGAAAGGGTGAGTCCAGATAACTTAATTTTCCAAGCATACATTTACTTATACCATTTTTTTATTTTATTTATAGCTCTGTTCTAGATCAGGACAGGCCATTATCATGGGCTGTTTTTTTTTGTTTTTTTTTTTTTGGGGGGGGGGGGGGGGGGGGCTTTTCTAATAAATAGTTTGCAATGAAGACATATTTAAAATGTGTTACGAATTTGTTTATTTTTTTGTGATTGGTAAAACAAAATTAAATAAAAGATGTCGAAACCTTTGTTGGTAGAATATAAGACTGCAATATTTTGACCATCGTAAAAGTACTTCAGTATTAGCATCGGAGGCGGATTAGGGGTGAGGAGGTTGCGGGGGGGGGGGGGGAGATAATGGCTTATAACCAACCGTGATCCTATTATGGAACTACATGTATGGTAGACTGGTTCCTGATTGCAATATTCAGTATGTTACACATATACCAATATCTCGTGAGAGAGTATGGCTAATAGCTAATACCTCAGTGGAACGTAGTACCGGGAACCAAGATGCATGTATGGTTAATGCATCTATTAGGCTTTTACACAGCCCTAACGTTGTCATGTTGGCGGATCTCTACTTTTTACTAATCCTAGACCTTGGATCAGAGTATTTCAGATCAGAAATTCTTTTTTTTTTTTATTATTTGCAAGAATGTTTTTTTTTCATTGTGCTGCTGCTCATCCCATGAAAAGATAGATGTTACATCCACTTGGAAACCTTCTTTTTCAGTTCATTTTAATATTTCATACTGTATGGTCAATCTTATCTTTAAGGTTGATTCATGGTATACCGCCATCTTGGATTGTACAATCACAGTACAAAATTGGTCTAGTTATTTGCCCAAATTTGCAAATTTTGAGACAGATTTGCAATTTAATGGTTAGACTGTCTATTTATATAAAGGTAACATGGTGATTTGTTGTATAATTCAAAATATTTAAACAAATATCATTTTTTGTTTTTATTTTTAAGAATCGTTTTTTTTTTTTTTCAAATGAGCCATTTATTAATAAGTGAAGATACTCTTTTAATTAAAAAAAATGCACTGGACTATTAGAGATTTTTTTTATTTTTACTTGTAGCAATAAAACAAGTTCAGTGACACCATTTTTTATTTTTATTTTCTTAAAACATATAATAAAACCTATCTTCTCACAGTTTATTTTAAAATTGTATCTCATAGATTTTTTTTAGCACAACAATGTGTTTTTTCATGACCAATCTAATCAAATTTAAGCAATTCTCTACGACTCTTAGATTGAAAAATAGCACAGTGACCCATACTTTTTATTATATTTTTGAAAAAAGCATAGTAAAATCTTCTTTTTGACAAATTATAAGAAAATTCTGTCTCAAAAAGGCAATCAAAACAGACAATTATAGTTTCTTTAATGTGTATCCATAAGCATTCTATAAGCGAATCACCTCCATGTGGAGTAGTTTCCCTTACCTTACTCTGTACAATCCAGATAATATTAAGTGACCTGGTAATGACATTTTATCGCTCAGCGATGAATCGACATTTTTAGATTTGAAAAATATAGGAAAATGCACAAAACAACAACATGACTGAGAGTACAACCCTGGACATACGTATTTATTTCCTGGTTTCTCCCCTTTACCGATCCTATATATACATGTATGATATAGATAATCGAGCTAAAAGTACATATGCATGTTTACTATTCAGTAATATATGCATTTTTTTGATAATAGAGTTTTAGGCCGTACGGTGACCTATAGTTGTTAATGTCTGTGTCATTTTGGTCTTTTGTGGATAGTTGTCTCATTGGCAATCATACCACATCGTCTTTTTTATATTTAACACTACTTTCAGGTTATACCCACATTTTTTTTTGTCAAAATGTCCTGTACCAAGTCAGGAAAATGGCCATTGTTGTATTGTAGTTCGTTTCTGTGTGTGTTACATTTTAATGTTGTGTTTCTGTTGTGTCGTAGTTCTCTTATTTTGATATGTGTCCCTCAGTTTTAGTTTGTAACCCGGATTTGTTTTTTCTCCATCGATTTATAAATTTCGAACAGCTGTATACTACTGTTGCCTTTATTCAGAACTTGAGGGTATTACATTGCCTCTGTGTTTGAGTTTAAACTGAAGCTGATATATCGTTCTCTGTCCAAAATCATTTGAAAGAGCGTCGTCTGGTTATTTAAAATACTCCTTCATCTGATTGTTATAGTTGTTGTAAACAGGAATTATCATACAGTAGTCACTTGATTCCTCCAAACAAAATAAAATTTCGTTTCTTGGCTTCTATTAAGTGTTCTACGACATATCTGTCTGGGCTTTAAAATAGTTTCCTTCCATTTGACAAAGGCCTTGCTATATGACTAACTAAGTTAAATTATATTTATTAATTCAATTTTGTTTAAAATTGTTCCAATATTTTGATTTTGTTGCTAAGTTCCATTACCGTTGTCGGTCTTTTGTCGTATTTATCTTATAACCAATGTCTTGTCTGATTTAAAATGGACCTTTAACTTTGTTCGTCACTCTTTACACCACATCAAAATAATTTACGGTCGAATATATTAACTAAATTACTGTCTTCGATGAATAAAAGCTAGACGATAATATGAATTTATTTCTAAAAAAAGCAGCCTGGGTATTATTCGCAGACGGAAAAAACATTTTCGACAGTCGTTGGGTAGTCCCATACGCGAGGAAATATATTTTCTATGTTATTCCTAATTTCATTCTGCGTTTTCTGGACATAATATTTAATTTCATTTTATATATATTGAACAACATGTGATAATTATCTGTGCTTTAGTTCTTACAAGGCCAGCCTTTTCATTTCAAATATCCCCTTTTATGCCGCCTCCAAAAAACATGTGGTCGTTGCTGTATGTACAAGTACAAGTACTTTGGGTTTTCTAAACTTACAAAATAAATTTTCTAGTGTCATCGCCCTTTATCTAGTTATATCATCTTAAGAGGAAAAGGCGTAATTCAGCACGCATGTACTTAAATCTGCATTTAAATTTGTAAATATAATAAACCTACTTACTACAATTTACTTAGATGTCATTGTAAATATTTTTCAGAAATATCAATTGACATGCAATCTTCTGGTAACAAGAATACTTTGTATTAAGTGATAAGCTCACCGAGACAGAAGAAGACGGAAGAATCCATAGTGACAACTGAAGTAGTAATTCTTATAGAGTTTTTTTCTATATTTGTTCGCGGACACTTTACAATTAAACTTTGATAATGAAAATTGAATCGTTATCCAGTTATCACCTTTTGGATTTATTCAATTAATCGTACATGATGTCGTCTGCTTTTCCGATCAACCAATCAGATGTCAATATTACAACTTATTCCTGGATGTCTACAACTGTTGACCAATGGAATATTAACGTTACAAGTTCCTTTCATAATATGAGTAGGATTAACAACGATTTTCCGAACGCAACTACGTTTAGTGTTGACTATAGTTTTTTGTTGCCTTCGTTTATATACGTGTGTTTGTTGTTATTGGTTGGATTGCCTGGAAATGCACTTGTTATCTACGTTTATCTATTAAAATGGCCAAAATCAACATCTCGTGTTTTCATTCTCGCTCTCGCGACATACGATATGATAAATTGCACAACATCAATGCCTACTGAACTGGTAATTTTGCTGAATTTCGAACATTTTGACTATCCTGTCTTGTGTAAAATTTCAAGATTTTTAACAGGATTAATTAACAATACGACTACCTTTATATTGGTAGTTATAGCAGTTGACCGATTTAAACGAATTTGCCGACCCCACAACAAACACATCTCTCCAAGACTAGGGAAAAAGTTAGTATTTATTGGTACCGTTTTCGGATTATGCACCAACTGGCCAATGTTAATACTTTACGGCACAATGACAATTCCTGGCGGGAAAACCTGTTTGATAGACGACGAAATGTTAAAAACAAATTATCCAATATATTTTGTTTTGTTCTTATTATTGGGACACTTTGTAACTGATTGCATTCTTATAACTTTGTATGCCTTTGTCGGTAAAGCAATATGGAATAGAAGACAGATTCTAAAATCAACTAGTGTAAAAGTTCCGAATCAAGAAATATCTCAAAGTAGTTACACAGTCGATGACCTGGACTCAATTGAACAAGAACAGAAGCGAACGAGACTAGCCTCGTTTGTATTTTGGCATAAAGTTTCGGACGAATTTCGAAAACGAAGTAACACAGCAGATAAACTTAAACCAAAGAATAACCGATTAACTGCACAAAAGAAATCCACATCCCTTTTTCGACGAGCTCTATCGAAGGTATCTTTGAAAGAACAAGGCAACAAAGCTCGGGTAGGAAAGACAACTCTGATGTTATTTTTAGTGACTGTTGTTTTTATAGTATCGTTCATTCCGTATACAGGAATGGTAATTTGGCGGTACGTAAATCCGGTTTATGTGATGACCCTTTCATTTACTGGGAAATGTATTTATCAAATGACTTTGAGGTCATACTTGATGAACAGTGTTTTGAACCCTATTGTTTACTGTTTTGTGAGTAACCAGTTCAAAATTAAGTGCAAAAGGGCTTTTAAACAAATATTTTGTTGTGGAAATTCAAACAATCCTAATTCGAGGTCTGTGTCAGGAGCTCATAGTGGAAACGAACACACCGAAATGAAAGCAAACAAAGGTTCAAAGTAGTTTGTTTCCTTACAGATATATATTTAGTAATACAAAAACATAATAAAGAAATTGCCTGTACTTAATTATTTGAATTTTTGTCAAATGAAGAAAACAAACATGATTTTTACGTATACGGTGACCTTTAGTTGTTAATCTTGTTTTGGTCTCTTGTGGAGAGTTGTCTCATTTTTAATCATACCACATATTCTTTTAAATTTAATAAATCATGTGGGTCTAAAGCAATTTTCTGGATTTACCTTCACAAGGATTTCTCCAGTGGCGGATCCAGAAAGTTTCATAAGTGGGGGCCCACTGACTGACCTAAGAGAGGCCCGCTCCAGTCACGCTTCAGTTATTCCCTATATAAGCAACCAATTTTTTTCCCAAAAAGGGGGGCAGGCCCCCTGCCCCCTGAATCCGCCTCTGCTCTCAAATCTAAACATTTGAAAGTTATGAATGTAAAAAATGTAGAAATATTAAAACCAGTTTGACCGAATAGGACTTAATAAAGGAATGGATCTGAAGGATGTACTTAGGTGAGGTTAGGTAAAAATTGATTAATTAAGAATTTGAAAATGATAATATAAACTGGTCGAGCATATTCGTTAAGGATAAAAATAAGCTAAACATATTGATAGGTCATGGACCTCCTTTTCAAAATATTTGAGATTTGAAATATGGCGGGAAAAGGCTGACTCGGACTTTTACCTTATATTTGCATTGGTATTATTTGGGTCTCAAAACAAAAGAAAGAAAATTAAGAATCTTTTAAAATTTTGGTAAAATGACCTTTTCATGAGCTATTAAGACTTATATGAAACAAGAATGTGTCCTCAGTACACGAATGCCCCACTCGCACTATCATTTTCCATGTTCAGTGGACCGTGAAATTGGGGTAAAAACTCTAATTTGGCATTAAAATTACAAAGATCATATCATAGGGAACATGTGTACTAAGTTTGAAGTCGATTGGACTTCAACTTCATCAAAAACTACCTTGACCAAAAACTTTAACCTGGAGCGGGACAGACGGACGAACAGACAGACAGACAGACAGACGGACGGACGAACGAACGGACGGACGGACGCACAGACCAGAAAACATAATGCCCCTCTACTATCGTAGGTGGGGCATAAAAATAAATCGGTGCTATGGGGCAAAATATTTTACATTGCATTATAGGGGAAAAACCTAAGGAGTCCAAATATTTGACACGAATTCCAAAACCTCACCTAAGTACATCCTTAAAAGAATAGAAAAAAATCCAATATGTTATTCACACTATAATTATATACCCACACCTACTTTATTTAGATTAATAAACATTTAGATCGATCCTAGGTCACGAATTATTTACAAGTACTTATTAATAAGAGTCTTTACTTATCATTTCCTTTTACACTGTTCCACTTATAGAATAACATAAATATTTAGGATGGGCGTCAAGTTGGTTACCTATTCCCTATTCCCTATTCGTTACCTATTCCCTATTCCCTATTCCCTATTCGTTGCCTATTCGTTACCTATTCCCTATTCCCTATTCGTTACCTATTCGTTACCTATTCCCTATTCGTTACCTATTCGTTACCTATTCCCTATTCCCTATTCGTTGCCTATTCGTTACCTATTCGTTACCTATTCCCTATTCCCTATTCGTTACCTATTCGTTACTTATTTGATTTTAAATATCCTTCCCCCTTTTTAATTATGGCATGGAATAGTTTAATATGGCTGCCGTTACCATGGAAACGGCACAATTGTGAAAAAAATGAGCTTTTGGTTTTTGGTGAACTGTTTGGATATGCTTCAACTCAGAATGATCATATTTTAAAACAATGTAGGTGCCCACTATATACAGGTGTTGGATGATTTTGGCGATCATTGGAACTACTATGTTGCCATGGAAACTACACCAAAATTTTCAAAATTCTCAAAATGCTCAAAACTTCATGAAACTTCACAGTAATGATGAGCAACATTGGAGTTGGAATTTCCAAAATAGGTCTTGTTACCATGGAAACAATGCAAAAAGGTCAAAAATTTCAAAAATAAGAATTTTCCGCAAACTGGATGAAACTTTACAGGAATGGGAACTGGCATAGGCAGAGTTGGATTTTGAAGTTAGAATTTTCAAAATGGCCGCCGTAACCATGGAAACAGCAAAAATATCAAAAATTCAAAATGTTCAAACTTAATGAAACTTTGCAAAAATGTTACTAGACATCTGTAGATGCTCTCTTTGACTTTGGAATTGTCAAAATGGCTGTCGCTCACCTGGTAATAGGGGGAAGGGGTGCCTTCCGTTATTGCTAGCAATTACAAATCTAGTTGTTAATAGTCTTACATATGGTAATAGTTCTGAATTGGTTGAGGTAAAATGATCTTTTTATGACCTATTTATATGTGTTTGTGCTCAACCGATCCTTTTACTTCATGTTCGATACGCATTTGTTCCTAACTTGTTTTTTATACGTTCTACCTTTTAACTGCTTTATGTCCGTATGTTTGAAGATGGATCTTGGTTCGACGGGATGAAATCACCGTGTTAGCGCTTGCGTAAAAACGAAGATGTGGTATGATTACCAATGAGACAACACTCCACATTAGACCAAAATGACACAGAAATTATCAACTATAGTTCACTGTACGGCCTTCAACAATGAGCATAGCCCAAACCGTGTAGTCACCTATAAAAGGCCTAGACATGACAACCTCATACAATTCAAACAACAAAACTGACGGCCGTATTTCATATACAAAAAAATAAACGGAAATATGTAACACAAAAACAAACGATAACTACTTAATTTCAGGCTCTTGTCTAGGGACAGGCACATACTTACATAATGTGGTAGAGTTAAACATGTAAGCAGGGTGTACATCGTTTCGGAGCATGCTATTACCTTGTTTAATTCGTTCCATCACTCGCTTATAATTCGCTTATAATACGTGTATCTTACGTTGCACCTTTTAAAACATGATTTTCAACTGTTTTGTTGTCTCTGGTGGAAGATTTGGGCTCTTAGAGGTGATATAACTCTATAAGTGCATTTGTATCCGTTCCAGCGGTCGGATAATACCCTGTTAAATATTCGTTACTAATTCGCTTTTAAAAAGTTTGTTGTACGTTGCACCTTTTAGAAAAGGATTTCCAATTGTGTTCATATCTCTGGTGGTAATAATGTGTTCTTATAGATGAAATACCCCTATAAGCGCATATGTACTCGTTCCAGCGATCGGTTAATACCCTGTTACCTATTCGTTACCTATTCGTTACCTATTCACTTATAGTACGTTTGTTGTACGTTGCACCTTTTAGAAAAGGATTTTCAATTAAATTCATATCTCTGATGGTAACAATGTGTTCTCAGAGATGAAATGACCCCATTAGAGCGCATGTACCCGTTCCAGCGCTCGGTAAATAACCTGTTACCTATTCGTTACTTATTCGCTTTTAATGCGCGGGGTATACGGTGCACCTTGAAATAAATCGTTTTTCAATTGTGTTCAGGTTTTATGGTGGTAAGAATGTGTTCTTAGAGATGAAATTACCCTATTAGCGCGCATGTACCCGTTCCAGCGCTCGGTTAATACCCTGTTACCTATTCGTTACCTATTCGTTACCTATTCGCTTATAATTAGTGTTGTCAAAGGTTAACCGGTTAACCGGTTAACCGTTCGAACGACCGAATACCGAATACCAAAAACGCTAACCGGTTAACCGGACTTTTTTTCAATTTTAATAGATTTGATATAAATTTGTATTGACTTTATTAAATAGTTGTGTTTTCTTTAAAAATTGTCGTGGGGGTAATTAATTTGACGGATCAATTGTCCAGTATATTGATTGGTATTGTTAATCCAAAAATATAAAATTGATTAGAACTTGTCTCTCAGCTCGGGGCAAGATCTTAAGGAAACATAATTAGTTTCAATTTTTTTTAACAGTAATTTTTAATCAGCAATACGATTAAATTTTACGATTTACTTCATTATTTCATTTTTGATCTTATATTATGTAGACCTACATCTGAATGTGCAATTTCCGTCGTGCAAGTGTTTGTCATACTTTAGACTAAATGCTAACTCAAAAACTATAAAAAGCAAACCAACGGGAATGTAATCAATGTATACTTCATGTTACACCCCAGTTCTATTGTTATACTACATAGTTTCTATTTTTGAAACACGTGTAAATTGAATAGATCTATTGTTACGAATAACAATGGATTTTTACAATTGTCTGTAACAAGCGGGGTTTCTGGAAACCCCTGCTTCTACATCCCGCAAACAAAGGCCATTGTTATTCATAACAATAGAAATTGATTATTCTTTAAATAGCATGAGCATAAGAAATTACTAATATTGTTCACTACAAATTATTTCAAGATATTAAAAAAAAAACACATTTTCGGAAATTCCAATACCGCAAAAAAAAAAAATAATAAGCATCTATTTTCAATACAAAAAAATCCTTTAATTACTCCTTTGCTGAAAGTAATATTTTTTTTATCCCAGTCATATGTTTCTATTTAGAAAAAAGGGGGATTCTAACTCTCGGACCCCCAACCCGTTCATTATCCAGTGGTCGACTTGGGGTAGGGGTTCTGCGGGTTGGACCCGATTTAAAAGATCAATGTATTTGACTGATTGGAACCTCACCCCCTTTCTGGTGAGTTTGGACCCCAGCTAGATCAGCCCCTCTCCCCAAAAGAGAGAGTTTCGAAATATCAAAGCTGTATCTTTGTATGCTGAGCGTGTCTGCAGGTAGTCGGGTTTCTATTGCAGACACACTTATCCCCTTGCAGGTCCGAATATGAATGTTTAATTATTCTCGAGAGGAGGGGGGCTTTTTCTTCTATCAAATCGTAAGATAAAAAAAATTAGTTATGATTACCTTTATAAAACTGGTACAGGTAAGTAATTTGGGTTATAATATTGCCTTTATCTTTAGTCTCTTCTACCAAATCCAACCCTTGCCAAAAAATATCGTCCGTCTCATACCCTTCCATATTGACAACTGTTTACAAGGAGCATGACGTTTTTTTTTTTGTTTGTAATGTGAATACACGATACAGTCAACCTTGACCTGCTGATCCATATTAACCCAAGAATTTAATTGGAATATGCAAAACAACCTTGACATTGGAAAAAATATACTCACTTGTAAAAGTTTGAACGAAGATAACCAAAAAAGGTTACTATTGGGGTTTCATGTAATAAAGCAAAAATCATGGGCGTCAAGTTGGTTACCTATTCCCTTTTCCCTATTCGTTACCTATTCCCTATTCCCTATTCGTTGCCTATTCGTTACCTATTCCCTATTCCCTATTCGTTACCTATTCGTTACCTATTCCCTATTCCCTATTCGTTACCTATTCGTTACCTATTCCCTATTCCCTATTCGTTGCCTATTCGTTACCTATTCGTTACCTATTCCCTATTCCCTATTCGTTACCTATTCGTTACTTATTTGATTTTAAATATCCTTCCCCCTTTTTAATTATGGCATGGAATAGTTTAATATGGCTGCCGTTACCATGCCGTAACAGGGTATTAACCGAGCGCTGGAACGGTTACATGCACGCTAATAGGGTAATTTCATCTCTAAGAACACATTGTTACCACAAAAGACATGGAGACACTTAAAAATCCTTTTCTAAAAGGTGCAACATACAACAAACGTATTATAAGTGAATAGGTAACGAATAGGTAACAGGGTATTAAACGAGCGCTGGAACGGGTTCATGCGCTCTAATAGGGTCATTTCATCTCTAAGAACACATTGTTACCACCAGAGACCTGAACACAATTAAAAAAACGATTTATTTCAAGGTGCAACGTATACCTCGTGCATTAAAAGCAAATAAGGAACGAATAAGTAGCAGGGTATTAACTGAGCGCTGGAACGAGTACAAACGCGCTTATAGGGGTATTTCATCTAAAAGAACACATTATTACCACCAGAGATATGAACTGAATTAAAAATCCTTTTTTAAAAGGTGCAACGTACAACAAACGTATTATAAGTGAATAGGTAACGAATAGGTAACATGGTATTTATCGAGCGCTGGAACGGGTACATGCGCGCTAATAGGGTCATTTCATCTCTAAGAACACATTGTTACCACCAGAGACACGGACACCATTGAAAATCCTTTTCTGAAAGGTGCAACGTACAACAAACGTATTATAAGTGAATAGGTAACGAATAGGTAACAGGGTATTTACCGAGCGCTGGAACGGTTACATGCGCGCTAATAGGGTAATTTCATCTCTAAGAACACATTGTTACCACAAAAGACATGGAGACACTTAAAAATCCTTTTCTAAAAGGTGCAACATACAACAAACGTATTATAAGTGAATAGGTAACGAATAGGTAACAGGGTATTAAACGAGCGCTGGAACAGGTTCATGCGCTCTAATAGGGTCATTTCATCTCTAAGAACACATTGTTACCACCAGAGACCTGAACACAATTAAAAAAACGATTTATTTCAAGGTGCAACGTATACCTCGTGCATTAAAAGCAAATAAGGAACGAATAAGTAGCAGGGTATTAACTGAGCGCTGGAACGAGTACAAACGCGCTAATAGGGGTATTTCATCTAAAAGAACACATTATTACCACCAGAGATATGAACTGAATTAAAAATCCTTTTCTAAAAGGTGCAACGTACAACAAACGTAATATAAGTGAATAGGTAACGAATAGGTAACAGGGTATTTATCGAGCGCTGGAACGGGTACATGCGCTTATAGGGTCATTTCATCTCTAAGAACACATTGTTACCACCAGAGCACGGACACCATTGAAAATCCTTTTTTGAAAGGTGCAACGTACAACAAACGTATTATAAGTGAATAGGTAACGAATAGGTAACAGGGTATTAACCGAGCGCTGGAACGGGTACATACACGCTAATAGGGTAATTTCATCTCTAAGAACACATTGTTACCACAAAAGACATGGAGACAATTAAAAATCCTTTTCTAAAAGGTGCAACATACAACAAACGTATTATAAGTGAATAGGTAACGAATAGGTAACAGGGTATTAAGCGAGCGCTGGAACGGGTTCATGCGCTCTAATAGGGTCATTTCATCTCTAAGAACACATTGTTACCACCAGAGACATGAACACAATTAAAAAAACGATTTATTTCAAGGTGCAACGTATACCTCGTGCATTAAAAGCAAATAAGGAACGAATAAGTAGCAGGGTATTAACTGAGCGCTGGAACGAGTACATACGCGCTAATAGTGGTATTTCATCTAAAAGAACACATTATTACCACCAGAGATATGAACTGAATTAAAAATTCTTTTCTAAAAGGTGCAACGTACAACAAACGTATTATAAGTGAATAGGTAACGAATAGGTAACAGGGTATTTATCGAGCGCTGGAACGGGTACATACGCGCTAATAGGATCATTTCATCTCTAAGAACACATTGTTACCACCAGAGACACGGACACCATTGAAAATCCTTTTTCTGAAAGGTGCAACGTATAAAAAAATGTATTATAAGCGAATAGGTAACGAATAGGTAACAGGGTATTAACCGAGCGCTGGAACAGGTACATGAGCGCTTATAGGGTAATTTCATCTCTAAGAACACATTGTTACCACCTGAGACATGGACATAATTGAAAATCCTTTTCTAACAGGTGAAACGTATAAAAAAATGTATTATAAGCGAATAGGTAACGAATAGGTAACGAATAGGTAACAGGTTATTTACCGAGCGCTGGAACGGGTACATGCGCTCTAATGGGGTCATTTCATCTCTAAGAACACATTGTTACCGTCTGAGACCTGGACATAATTGAAAATCCTTTTCTAACAGGTAAAACGTATAAAAAAAAATGTATTATAAGCGAATAGGTAACGAACAGGTAACGAATAGGTAACAGGGTATTAACCGAGCGCTGGAACGGGTACATGCGCGCTAATAGGGTAATTTCATCTCTAAGAACACATTCTTACCACCAGAGACCTGAACACAATTAAAAAACGATTTATTTCAAGGTGCACCGTATACCCCGCGCATTAAAAGCGAATAAGTAACGAATAGGTAACAGGTTATTTACTGAGCGCTGGAACGGGTACATGCGCTCTAATGGGGTCATTTCATCTCTAAGAACACATTGTTACCGTCTGAGACCTGGACATAATTGAAAATCCTTTTCTAACAGGTAAAACGTATAAAAAAAATGTATTATAAGCGAATAGGTAACGAATAGGTAACAAATAGGTAACGAATAGGTAACAGGGTATTAACCGAGCGCTGGAACGGGTACATGCGCGCTAATAGGGTAATTTCATCTCTAAGAACACATTCTTACCACCAGAGACCTGAACACAATTAAAACACGATTTATTTCAAGGTGCATCGTATACCCCGCGCATTAAAAGCGAATAAGTAACGATTAGGTAACAGGTTATTTACCGAGCGCTGGAACGGGTACATGCGCTCTAATGGGGTCATTTCATCTCTAAGAACACATTGTTACCACCTGAGACATGGACATAATTGAAAATCCTTTTCTAACAGGTGAAACGTATAAAAAATGTATTATAAGCGAATAGGTAACGAATAGGTAACGAATAGGTAACAGGGTATTAACCGAGCGCTGGAACGGGTACATGCGCGCTAATAGGGTAATTTCATCTCTAAGAATACATTCTTACCACCAGAGACCTGAACACAATTAAAAAACGATTTATTTCAAGGTGCACCGTATACCCCGCGCATTAAAAACGAATAAGTAACGAATAGGTAACAGGTTATTTACCGAGCGCTGGAACGGGTACATGCGCTCTAATGGGGTCATTTTATCTCTAAGAACACATTGTTACCACCAGACATGAACACAATTAAAACACGATTTATTTCAAGGTGCAGCGTATACCCCGCGCATTAAAAGCGAATAGGTAACGAATAGGTAACAGGTTATTTACCGAGCACTGGAACGGGTACATGCGCTCTAATGGGGTCATTTCATCTCTAAGAACACATTGTTACCACCTGAGACATGGACATAATTGAAAATCCTTTTCTAACAGGTAAAACTTATAAAAAAATGTATTATAAGCGAATAGGTAACGAATAGGTAACGAATAGGTAACAGGGTATTAACCGAGCGCTGGAACGGGTACATGCACGCTAATAGGGTCATTTCATCTCTAAGAACACATTGTTACCACCAGAGACCTGAACACAATTAAAAAACGATTTATTTCAAGGTGCACCGTATACCCCGCGCATTAAAAGCGAATAAGTAACGAATAGGTAACAGGTTATTTACCGAGCGCTGGAACGGGTACATGCGCTCTAATGGGGTCATTTCATCTCTAAGAACACATTGTTACCACCAGACATGAACACAATTAAAACACGATTTATTTCAAGTTGCAGCGTATACCCCGCGCATTAAAAGCGAATAGGTAACGAATAGGTAACGAATAGGTAACGAATAGGTAATAGGTTATTTACCGAGCGCTGGAACGGGTACATGCGCTCTAATGGGGTCATTTCATCTCTAAGAACACATTGTTACCGTCTGAGACCTGGACATAATTGAAAATCCTTTTCTAACAGGTGAAACGTATAAAAAAATGTATTATAAGCGAATAGGTAACGAATAGGTAACAGGGTATTAACTGAGCGCTGGAACGGGTACATGCGCGCTAATAGGGTAATTTCATCTCTAAGAACACATTGTTACCACCAGACATGAACACAATTAAAAAACGATTTATTTCAAGGTGCACCGTATACCCCGCGCATTAAAAGCGAATAGGTAACTACTAGGTAACAGGTTATTTACCGAGCGCTGGAACGGGTACATGCGCTCTAATGGGGTCATTTCATCTTTAAGAACACATTGTTACCACCAGAGACCTGAACACAATTAAAAAACGATTTGTTTCAAGGTGCACCGTATACCCCGCGCATTAAAAGCGAATAAGTAACGAATAGGTAACAGGTTATTTACCGAGCGCTGGAACGGGTACATGCGCTCTAATGGGGTCATTTCATCTCTAAGAACACATTGTTACCACCAGACATGAACACAATTAAAACACGATTTATTTCAAGTTGCAGCGTATACCCCGCGCATTAAAAGCGAATAGGTAACGAATAGGTAACTTCTAGGTAACAGGTTATTTACCGAGCGCTGGAACGGGTACATGCGCTCTAATGGGGTCATTTCATCTCTAAGAACACATTGTTACCGTCTGAGACCTGGACATAATTGAAAATCCTTTTCTAACAGGTGCAACGTATAAAAAAATGTATTATAAGTAGTGTTGTCAAATCGTACACTTTTGTCTAACCGGTTACTCGTATAATCGTTCGACCGACTAACCGGTTAACCTGTACTTAAAGTTAATGTTTGAAGGCCTTATCAATAGTTAGTACCCTACACATAGATATAAGACGATGTGGTATGAGTGTCAATGTGACTACATTCCATGCAAGTCATACATTTACGGTTGTTTTTTTTTTTAAGTTTGGCCTTTGGTTTTATAAGGCTTGTTTGTGAAGATTCTTGGCGGAGTTTGACTGTTGATAATCAAATACACGGTTTTAACTATGGAGTTTGTACTAACTTCAAATTGATTCATCCATTTTGTCTTGTTGTCTCCAAAAATAATGTGAGGTGTATCAACTAAAATTGATTAATTCTGATATTCGTACGTATTAGTTATACACCGAGGGAAAGGTGTGTCTGGATAAGAAACCCCGTCAGCTGGAGGCTGGGCCGTAGCCCGAGGTGTATAACTAAGTTACACTCCATTTTAAGCTCTATATTGTTAATATTGATTATTAAATAAAAAAAAAACGATAGCATATATTTTATTGACAATATCAAACCATGATTTATAAGATTTTTGCTTTATTACATGAAACCCCAATAGTAACCTTTTTTGGTTATCTTCGTTCAAACTTTTACAAGTGAGTATATTTTTTCCAATGTCAAGGTTGTTTTGCATATTCCAATTAAATTCTTGGGTTAATATGGATCAGCAGGTCAAGGTTGACTGTATCGTGTATTCACATTACAAACAAAAAAAAAACGTCATGCTCCTTGTAAACAGTTGTCAATATGGAAGGGTATGAGACGGACGATATTTTTTGGCAAGGGTTGGATTTGGTAGAAGAGACTAAAGATAAAGGCAATATTATAACCCAAATTACTTACCTGTACCAGTTTTATAAAGGTAATCATAACTAATTTTTTTTTATCTTACGATTTGATAGAAGAAAAAGCCCCCCTCCTCTCGAGAATAATTAAACATTCATATTCGGACCTGCAAGGGGATAAGTGTGTCTGCAATAGAAACCCGACTACCTGCAGACACGCTCAGCATACAAAGATACAGCTTTGATATTTCGAAACTCTCTCTTTTGGGGAGAGGGGCTGATCTAGCTGGGGTCCAAACTCACCAGAAAGGGGGTGAGGTTCCAATCAGTCAAATACATTGATCTTTTAAATCGGGTCCAACCCGCAGAACCCCTACCCCAAGTCGACCACTGGATAATGAACGGGTTGGGGGTCCGAGAGTTAGAATCCCCCTTTTTTCTAAATAGAAACATATGACTGGGATAAAAAAAATATTACTTTCAGCAAAGGAGTAATTAAAGGATTTTTTTGTATTGAAAATAGATGCTTATTATTTTTTTTTTTTTTTGCGGTATTGGAATTTCCGAAAATGTGTTTTTTTTTTAATATCTTGAAATAATTTGTAGTGAACAATATTAGTAATTTCTTATGCTCATGCTATTTAAAGAATAATCAATTTCTATTGTTATGAATAACAATGGCCTTTGTTTGCGGGATGTAGAAGCAGGGGTTTCCAGAAACCCCGCTTGTTACAGACAATTGTAAAAATCCATTGTTATTCGTAACAATAGATCTATTCAATTTACACGTGTTTCAAAAATAGAAACTATGTAGTATAACAATAGAACTGGGGTGTAACATGAAGTATACATTGATTACATTCCCGTTGGTTTGCTTTTTATAGTTTTTGAGTTAGCATTTAGTCTAAAGTATGACAAACACTTGCACGACGGAAATTGCACATTCAGATGTAGGTCTACATAATATAAGATCAAAAATGAAATAATGAAGTAAATCGTAAAATTTAATCGTATTGCTGATTAAAAATTACTGTTAAAAAAAATTGAAACTAATTATGTTTCCTTAAGATCTTGCCCCGAGCTGAGAGACAAGTTCTAATCAATTTTATATTTTTGGATTAACAATACCAATCAATATACTGGACAATTGATCCGTCAAATTAATTACCCCCACGACAATTTTTAAAGAAAACACAACTATTTAATAATGTCAATACAAATTTATATCAAATCTATTAAAATTGAAAAAAAGTCCGGTTAACCGGTTAGCGTTTTTGGTATTCGGTATTCGGTCGTTCGAACGGTTAACCGGTTAACCGGTTAACCGTTGACAACACTAATTATAAGCGAATAGGTAACGAATAGGTAACGAATAGGTAACAGGGTATTAACCGAGCGCTGGAACGGGTACATGCGCGCTAATAGGGTAATTTCATCTCTAAGAACACATTCTTACCACCATAAAACCTGAACACAATTGAAAAACGATTTATTTCAAGGTGCACCGTATACCCCGCGCATTAAAAGCGAATAAGTAACGAATAGGTAACAGGTTATTTACCGAGCGCTGGAACGGGTACATGCGCTCTAATGGGGTCATTTCATCTCTGAGAACACATTGTTACCATCAGAGATATGAATTTAATTGAAAATCCTTTTCTAAAAGGTGCAACGTACAACAAACGTACTATAAGTGAATAGGTAACGAATAGGTAACGAATAGGTAACAGGGTATTAACCGATCGCTGGAACGAGTACATATGCGCTTATAGGGGTATTTCATCTATAAGAACACATTATTACCACCAGAGATATGAACACAATTGGAAATCCTTTTCTAAAAGGTGCAACGTACAACAAACTTTTAAAAGCGAATTAGTAACGAATATTTAACAGGGTATTATCCGACCGCTGGAACGGATACAAATGCACTTATAGAGTTATATCACCTCTAAGAGCCCAAATCTTCCACCAGAGACAACAAAACAGTTGAAAATCATGTTTTAAAAGGTGCAACGTAAGATACACGTATTATAAGCGAATTATAAGCGAGTGATGGAACGAATTAAACAAGGTAATAGCATGCTCCGAAACGATGTACACCCTGCTTACATGTTTAACTCTACCACATTATGTAAGTATGTGCCTGTCCCTAGACAAGAGCCTGAAATTAAGTAGTTATCGTTTGTTTTTGTGTTACATATTTCCGTTTATTTTTTTGTATATGAAATACGGCCGTCAGTTTTGTTGTTTGAATTGTATGAGGTTGTCATGTCTAGGCCTTTTATAGGTGACTACACGGTTTGGGCTATGCTCATTGTTGAAGGCCGTACAGTGAACTATAGTTGATAATTTCTGTGTCATTTTGGTCTAATGTGGAGTGTTGTCTCATTGGTAATCATACCACATCTTCGTTTTTACGCAAGCGCTAACACGGTGATTTCATCCCGTCGAACCAAGATCCATCTTCAAACATACGGACATAAAGCAGTTAAAAGGTAGAACGTATAAAAAACAAGTTAGGAACAAATGCGTATCGAACATGAAGTAAAAGGATCGGTTGAGCACAAACACATATAAATAGGTCATAAAAAGATCATTTTACCTCAACCAATTCAGAACTATTACCATATGTAAGACTATTAACAACTAGATTTGTAATTGCTAGCAATAACGGAAGGCACCCCTTCCCCCTATTACCAGGTGAGCGACAGCCATTTTGACAATTCCAAAGTCAAAGAGAGCATCTACAGATGTCTAGTAACATTTTTGCAAAGTTTCATTAAGTTTGAACATTTTGAATTTTTGATATTTTTGCTGTTTCCATGGTTACGGCGGCCATTTTGAAAATTCTAACTTCAAAATCCAACTCTGCCTATGCCAGTTCCCATTCCTGTAAAGTTTCATCCAGTTTGCGGAAAATTCTTATTTTTGAAATTTTTGACCTTTTTGCATTGTTTCCATGGTAACAAGACCTATTTTGGAAATTCCAACTCCAATGTTGCTCATCATTACTGTGAAGTTTCATGAAGTTTTGAGCATTTTGAGAATTTTGAAAATTTTGGTGTAGTTTCCATGGCAACATAGTAGTTCCAATGATCGCCAAAATCATCCAACACCTGTATATAGTGGGCACCTACATTGTTTTAAAATATGATCATTCTGAGTTGAAGCATATCCAAACAGTTCACCAAAAACCAAAAGCTCATTTTTTTCACAATTGTGCCGTTTCCATGGTAACGGCAGCCATATTAAACTATTCCATGCCATAATTAAAAAGGGGGAAGGATATTTAAAATCAAATAAGTAACGAATAGGTAACGAATAGGGAATAGGGAATAGGTAACGAATAGGCAACGAATAGGCAACGAATAGGGAATAGGGAATAGGTAACGAATAGGTAACGAATAGGGAATAGGGAATAGGTAACGAATAGGCAACGAATAGGGAATAGGGAATAGGTAACGAATAGGGAATAGGGAATAGGTAACCAACTTGACGCCCATATATTTAGGACTTAGACATTTCTATTTTCATAAGATTAGGACTTAGACATATTTACTTTCATAAGATTATAACTTTGATATACAGTGATTTATAATGACCTTCATGTTTATGTTTATATTTTGTAAATAAAAGTGGTCATAAAAAAAGATATGGACGAACAAGAGAAATAGAAAAAAAAGTAAACATTGCTAATATTGGTCATAGTATCATGTTAAATGTTAACTGGATACATGTAGAAATGTTTTTATCAGAAGTTGACTTGGATATGTTTTCAAATCTAGAATGATTGACTGGTGTTCTTTGCAAGCATCATTTGATGGATTTTCTTTGGAAGCATTTTGAAAAGTTGATTTTTCGTTTATTGATAGCCGTTTCAATGATTCATTGGTGTTCCTCGTTAGCCGTTCCAACGATTCATTGGTGTACCTTGTTTACCGTTCCAATGATTCATTGGTGTTCTTTGTTATCTGTTTAAATGGTTGATTAGTGTTTTTATGCCCCACCTACGATAGTAGAGGGGCATTATGTTTTCTGGTCTGTGTGTCCGTTCGTGCGTTCGTCCGTCCTTCTGTTCGTTCGTTCGTCTGTTCGTTCGTCCGTCTGTCCCGCTTCAGGTTAAAGTTTTTGGTCAAGGTAGTTTTTGATGAAGTTGAAGTCCAATCAACTTGAAACTTAGTACACATGTTCCTTATGATATGATCTTTCTAATTTTAAAGCCAAATTAAACTTTTGACCCCAATTTCACGGTCCACTGAACATAGAAAATGAAAGTGCATGTTTCAGGTTAAAGTTTTTGGTCAAGGTAGTTTTTGATGAAGTTGAAGTCCAATCAACTTGAAACTTAGTACACATGTTCCTTATGATATGATCTTTCTAATTTTAAAGCCAAATTAAACTTTTGACCCCAATTTCACGGTCCACTGAACATAGAAAATGAAAGTGCATGTTTCAGGTTAAAGTTTTTGGTCAAGGTAGTTTTTGATGAAGTTGAAGTCCAATCAACTTGAAACTTAGTACAAATGTTCCCTATGATATTATCTTTCTAATTTTAATGCCTAATTATATTTTTTATCTAATTTCACGGTCCATTGAACATGAAAATGATAGTGGGAGTGGGGCATCCGTGTACTTTGGACACATTCTTGTTTGTTATCTGTTTAAATGGTTGCTTAGTATTCTTTGTTATCTGTTTAAATGGTTGATTGGTGTTCTATGTTATCTGTTTAACTGATTTATTAGTGTTCTTTGTTATCTGTTTAAATGGTTGGTTAGTGTTCTTTGTTATCTGTTTAAATGGTTGATTGGTGTTCTATGTTATCTGTTTAAATGATTCATTAGTGTTCTTTGTTATATCTGTTTAAATGGTTGGTTAGTGTTCTTTGTTATCTGTTTAAATGGTTGATTGGTGTTCTTTGTTATCTGTTTAAATGATTCATTAGTGTTCTTTATTATCTGTTTAAATGGTTGATTAGTGTTCTTTGTTATCTGTTTAACTGATTCATTAGTGTTCTTTATTATCTGTTTAAATTTTTGATTAGTGTTCTTTGTTATCTGTTTAAATGGTTGATTAGTGTTCTTTGTTATCTTTTTTTAAATTGTTGATTGGTGTTATCTGTTTAGATTGTTCATTGGTGTTCTTTGTTATCTGTTTGAATTGTTTCAAATTTAGTATTCTTAAGTTTGCTAGCATTTTACATGTGTGTTTCGTGTTTCCTGGTAGTCGTTTAAATGATTGTTTGGTGTTCTTTACTACCCATTTAAATGGTTTATTGGTGTTCTTTGCTAGCCGTTCAAACATTTCGATGGTGTTCATTTTACTTACAAGAATTAACCGACTAATCGATTCCAGGAGATTAATAATCAACAATGTATTGCGGTTAACTTTATACGTCATTCAACATTTCACCTTGTCATGTTTTGCTCATTTGCAATCAATAATGCGTCCTGGTTAAAATTGAGGTTAACCATCCATTCGGCAAACCTCGGTAGAATCCGCTACTCCCCGTAGATGAGGGTACGGAATCGGCCGAGTTAAGACGAATGGTTAACCATCAAGTTATATTTTGAGTTTGGTTTCTAATGAAATATTATATATGTTGTACAATATAAATGATAGTTTAAATATACCATTGAATATGCATTGTCCAGTAAAAGTTTAAAGGAAACAACATTATAATGATTAGGACTTGTGGGTATAGGTAAATATAAAACAACCCAACAACAAACATAACCATTCGATAATCTGAGTGCTTATAATCACGAAAATATGTATAGACATATTATATACAAATTAATGCAAGCTCTGATTCGTCTAAATCCAAAAAAAAAACAACAAAAACTTCCAAATAAATTTAACATAAATATCATTCATAATAAAAAAATAATCTTAAAGTTAATAGAAAGATATTATGAAATGGCATATGTCATAACGTATGAAGAGGTTCATGATTTGGTACTAGCACATGAAAATTTGTCGGTTTACAGCAGAATGCATTTAGTATGTAGGTAAAGATAGAATATTTGGTTAGCTTTATTGTTAGGTGAACCGTGAAGTCGTTATAAGTTTATGAATCCTACCCTCCTTTCGGAGTAGTCTAGTCCTACATACGGATGAATTGGTTATCTGTCGAACTAACCTATTAATAAAAATTTAATGAATTTATGGTTCAGCTGGCGAGCAAGTTAACAAAAGATATATCCTTTACCTACACACTCAATGCATTCTGCTGTAAACTAGTTTTATAACTAATTAGTTATCATATACACCTTAGTAACTCCATCGGTATTGTAATTATAACTCGTCTAAACATCAACCCAACAATGTTAGTTCTGTGAATTTGCTTTCGCAAATTTTTTGTTCTTCCCTCGCCGGGATTTGAACCCATGCTACTGTGATATCGTGACACCAAATCGCCTGCACTGCAGCCGTCCCGCTAGACCACACGACCACCTGGGCTCTACAAAAATAAAGCTTTCAGTAGCCGTGTGTTACCTTTCCTCGTCAGTTTTAATCTAGCGGCGTACTACAGTACATGATATATAAGGCATATTTAAGTATAATATTGATCGTTATAAATAATAAGAAATTGTACTTTCTTGCTGCAAACCCTTTTTTTATTAGACTGAGGTCCCACATGGATAAATGGAATAAAGAATTGGTGTCATCCCATGGTCTAATGACCTGTGGTAAAACTCTTGCCAAAGTGGATTGTCTGAGTTGCTGTGCAAAATGTATAAAAATGGCAGTCACGTGCGATCAGATTGGGACGTTAAATTAGATGCGTAGAGTAGAGAAAATACTGGTCTGTCTGTACGTCGGTAAACCCTTGCAACACATGTTTTAGGGGTTTGTAGCTATACAAGCTGTTCTTTATACATTTATTTTACTTATCAATGGCATTCAAGCTTATCTTCCCTTTAAACCAATAGAACCCTATTGCAGGACCTATACCTAGTGTATTAGTTGTTTTATAATTTTTTTTATCATTAGCCATGCATTAAAAATGTTGCTATTCGGCGTTAAACAAATATCAATCAATCATTATAATGTTTGGAATTATTATAAATTAAATGTTTGGAAATAAAGGCATGTGGTCATTGTATACAAACAAAAGAAACTTGTTGTAAAAAGTTTAAAAAATGTGTTTTTTCCATACTGCAAGCTTAATGCTGAAATATCATTGGTAGATGTCTACTGCCTGTATTGATCATGTATTTGAGTAGATCTGCAGCTAATTCTTTATGACAATATAAAAAAGAAACTCATCATGACTATAATACGTTGCAACTCATTATAATGTTTTCATACATTGCAAAGGCGACTTTACATTAAGAAAAATGAGTTGTCTCCCTTTAACCAGGAACTACAGAATAGAGAATAATTGACCAATACATACTACAGAAAAAAAGAAATAAAAATAAAAAAAATAGAGAAAAAGGGCTAAAGTTATAAATCGTAGAAATCAAAGGACCAAACATATAATAAGAGAGAGAATAACAATGGCTTAACTAATTAATGACTACAGAATTACAGAATTATGGGACCCAATCCAGGCTCTCGTTTATACATATTGTTACTATTTTGCCTATTATGTCTCTTTTGTTCACACATCGTTGTAAATATAATGGAATTTGATGCGACTGTCATACAAGTGAGAGGTTTAGCGCTATAAAACCAGGTTCAATCCACAATTTTCTACATTTAAAAATACCTGTTCCAAGTCAGGAATATGACAGTTGTCCATTCGTTTGATGTGTTTTATCGCTTGATAGTTTAAAAAAAATCTGCATTTGAGGACCTGTATGAACACAAAGGAATCATAAAAGACCAACAGAAATGTAAGGCGAAATTTCCCCGAAGGAGTTAAACCTTTAGTTAGTTCCTAAATAATTCCGAAATAAGTTATCAGAATTTTTTTCTAATAAGAATCGAAATCGTATTTTGATGTGAGATACCGTGGGGAAGTTCGGAGAATTGACGAGCTTACTTATTTCGAGGTTTTGCATATTTGGGTTTTGATAAGTTTACGAAATGGACAATAAGGATAATTATGACTTTTTATTTATCATACCGCATGTTATGATATCTTTTAACAATAAACAAAGTCCATTGTTGTGTGATACATTTTCATAGGAAGTTTCAATTTTCGAGGCAAGCTTGTCGATTTTCCTACTTTACTTTCAAAATGTGCATAACCTTTGATCAATACATAACAAGCCCTGATGTTATTGCACTTCAGTAGTGCATTTACGTGCATTGTTTCTGATGTTAATTATTGTCATATGGTAGAAAGCATCATTACTGTGTAAATGGCAGACTTACAAACTTTTTTTTATATTCCTATTAATCCTGAGTGTGCTTTCGTGTTAGTGAACAAAGCAGTACAAAATAGCGTACTTAATAGTACAAATAACCTTTTGAGAATGGTTTATAAATGTACTTATATAAACTACATACTTACACACAAGCGATTAAAAATGGACCCCTTTTTTTTCGTTTCTTAATTTTTCAATAAATTTTCTATTAAACATTTTAACTTATTTTCACTTATTCATTATGTGTTTTTGTTTCAATCCATGCGAGGTTATTGAGAATAGAAGGCATCATTTATTAACAACTAGTATTGTAATATCGTATGCATATGAACAAGAACCCATTAGATAAGTGGAGTTAATTTCAATTATTAATTAAAAGAATATTTCTGAAAATAAATCCTGCGCCAAACGCCTGTGCATCTACACATGCACCTTTGGGTTACATCAGTCAGTACGAGGTTAGGTCATTATGTGTCACAAAAGCGGATGTAAGTGTAAGCACCTGTACCTCGTTCTGGTCTTTTTGTAGGTTTCTAGTTGTGCAACCATTAGATTTCTATGTAATGTTTTGTTTTTGCTTGTATGTCTTTTCATCGTTTTTATTTTGACCAAACTTTTAGTTGTTCCCTCTCTCTCTCTCCCTCTCTGCGTATACGTAACAAGGGTCAGTCAGAGGTAACGCGAACTTTTAGTTGGTAATCATCCTCACTTAAGTTATATATTTTTGTTGATTAAAATTATGATTTATCGCTATATTAATGATATAAAACAATAAAAAGACGATTAACCAAATTGAAATATAATATATTAATATCAATTGTCGATAATAGACGCGATAACGTAAAGTTCATGTATACAATGCTTTACCGTGTCACATTTCGTCAATTCTGTATAAACAATAGAAGCAAAATAAAACTGGATGCGTCAAATTACGGAAATTGTTTGTAATAAGGGAGCTACCATTTGATTTTTAGGGGGGGGGGGGGGTTTCTAGGATGAAATTTAAAAAAAAATACGCAAGACAGGGGTTTTGAGTAAAAAAAAAAAGGCAGGGTGAGACACTTGCAAAAAAAAAAGTCAGGACAACAATTTAGGTAAAACAAAAGTCAGGATAAACTAAAAAAAAAAGCAGGACCGAACAGAGTGAAAAATAAAAAGGGCAGGACAGAGATTACAGCTAAACAAAAATGCAGGACAAAAATTTTCATCCTAGCCCCACCGCAATCAGAAATATTCTCATTTTGTTAGAAGAAGGAAAGTATATTCCTACCAGAATTGAGGCAATGGCGATAGGTATTATATATCATTTAAAAGAGCAAAGATAGTAGTCTGGTTCAAGTACATTGGAAATGAATATAGTATGCATCTGTTATACTTATATCATGTTCAAAGAGGTACAATCACAGAACATAATTATCTATTAAAAAAACGCACGTAAAATATAAGATGATGGAGAAGATCACTATAATTGTGCTTTCAATTGTTTGATTTGTATAGATCACATACACATGTATTCTATTTTCTGATTCAAATGTTTTGGGAGTAAAATATGCAGACCTTAAAGTTGATTATGTCTGTGTCATTTATAGTCTCTTGTAGAGTTGTCTCATTAGAAATCATACCACATCTTCTTTGTTTTAGATAAAAGACACCTCTCTGGGTGTATTCGATGGTTACGTTTTGATGCAATTTTGGATAACATATAAATAAAACTATGTCAATTAATATCGTAATAAACGGACGATCATTACTCTAGATGTAATTTAAGACAAGAAGATATTTACCAGGAAGCTTCGTAACATATAAGACTTATTTTCTTGTTAAATTCGGTACAATGTGCACTTTGTGTATGGTTGTCACTGCATTGGCCGTTCAGTGTAAAGCAATCTATATAGTTCCAAAATTATCATTGACATTAAAGTGGGTGTTTTAGGTGCATGATAAGCTATACCTCACAAAAACTCTAGCAGCACTAAATACACTTTGTGTATCTTTTGTTTACTATATTAACGAACTACAAGTACAATTGTCTATTTCAAAAAGAGTTTTCAGATATGAAAATCACAATGTTTAGGGGTGAGAAAGTCCAAATTATTCAAAATTGTGATACACTATTACACTTACTTGCAACTTATGCATAGAACCATTATATGACATTTTGGCACCTTTATCTTTTATTAGTTTCCTGCTTTGACGGTCGTTTTAGTATATAATTTTAATTTTATTTCATTCAATTAATTCAGAAAAGTCTCATTTTGTATCCCCAATAATATTAAATTCAATTTGGGTGTTTAAGTTGCATGATATGCTATACCTCACAAAATACACTTCGTGTATCTTTTGTTTACTATATTAACGAACTACAAGTACAATTTTCTATTTCAAAAAGAGTTTTCATGTATGAAAATCACAATGCTTAGGGGTGAGAATGTCCAAATTATTCAAAATTGTGATACACTATTACACTTACTTGCAACTTATGCATAGAACCATTACATAACATTTTGGCACCTTTATCTTTTATTAGTTTCTTGCTTTGACGGTCGTTTTAGTATATTATTTTAATTTTATTATATTCAATAAATTTCGAAAAGTCTTGCATTGTATTCCTCATAATATTAAATTAACTATATCAAAGCTGTAATCTTTAAACATGAAAGAGAAAAGGAAGATATCAAAAGAATTATCAAACTCATTATTCGAAGTGAAAATAACAACTCCTTGGCAGAAGAACGTGAAAAACAGCAATACGACAAACTTCACTCTACAAAAGACATTCACTTAAAACCAAAAAAATGAGCAACACAAACTCCACCAAAACCTGGGGGAAGATCTCAGTTTATCTGGAAGGGTAAACAATCCTGCGCAACAAAAGACGACATAGATTTCAAAATTAAAGGTCAATCAACTCATATGAAATAGATGGCGTTTTTTTTTTTTAAAACTTTGTAAAATAATTGTGGCTAAGACAATATGAACATATCCATCGCCATCTTCATATAACGGTCAACAAACTCTATTAGACTCTTTTATTGTTAATTTATGTTAGTTTCATAGTTATTAAAATGTTGGTTCATTTGCATATTTCGGAGTTAAGTATGTCGTCTATTCTATTGCGTGAACTAGTATGCATTATTGTTTAAGAATGAGCCGAAGCCCGACATCAGGGTTTCTTCGCTTCTTTGATGGTGTCAGTCTGTTTCGGCTTTTTAGTCGTGTTGTTTTTTCTCTTTGACACATATTCCATATATATATTTATATATATATATATATACAACTCGTCTAAACATCAACACAACAATGTTAGATCTGTAAATTTGCTTTTGCAAATTTTTGGTTCTTCCCTCTTCGGGATTCGAGCTCATGCTACTGAGATATCGTGACACCAAATCGCTTGCACTGCAGCCGTCCCGCTAGACCACACGACCACCTGGGCTCTCAAAAAAAGAGCTTTCGCTGGCCGTGTGTTACCTTTCCTCGTCAGTTTTAATCTAGCGGCGTACTGCAGTACATGATATATAAGGCATGAAGATGTTATTGTTACAGATCAGCTAAATTATCTATAGTAAAGGATCCTACAAATTAATGTAATATACAGTCACAGAAAATAATTATATTTATAAGTACGTCTGAGTCAGTGACAACTCTACAACAGATGTATCCATTGGATCGCCATCAATGATGGTGATACATGGCTGTGTACATAATGTATATACAACTCGTCTAAACATCAACCCAACAATGTTAGATCTGTAAATTTGCTTTCAAATTTTTGGTATATATATATATTATATTTTGATTTTAAAAGCTTTTTAAAAAGTGTAACTTGTACTGTTAAACATAACATTCAAATTAAGGCTGACGTCTCCTTACCCCTATTGTCAATAATTATGTCGAAGGATTATTAATTTTGAATGACAGCACTGTCTATATAATAAGTAAGGAACGCTGCTGATACATTTATGTAGATTCCTCAGCCAGAAATAGATGTCTGTATATTTCCCCCCAATAATTTATATCTATATCATTATTGGTAATTAAAAGTAAGAAAAAGAGATTAACCATAATAGCAATATTGGTAGGAGTGATCAGAAATTATGACGTCAAAGTATCATTAGTGCTAAGAGGTGAATAAGTTCTATTGTGACATAGGATGTCTGCATTTGGCACACCTCGATAGATGTAGGGTGGCGGGAACTGCCAAAGTTTGCCGATTTAATCCGTTGTACGTTTTTCTGACGTCAAAGCAGGGACATCTTCCTGTATCTACATCGAGATCTACATATATATACGATATATAATATATGGTTCATCATGCAGTAAAGCAAACTGAATGTGCCGAATACATGTATGACCATGTTGAGTGTGGATACAAATTACTCAAAAGTCAACATGCAAGTCAACGACCATTTTATAGGATGGGGATTTTTTTTTATTAACTAATTATATATATTTTTTTTTAAACAATAATTTTGAAAAAGAGTTATTTCCATTAATTATTACGGAAAATACAGTTTTATGTTCCTGTATATATAATTTAGAAAAAAAATGCAAATGAAATAGTTAAGAAAATGAATGTCACCACAAAATGCTGACTGAAATGTTCGAAAAGAAAATAGCGGGAAATTACACGTGCAAATTCAATCAACGTGTGGTTTTTAAAAACAAAATGGTGTGGTCAGAAGCGGTAAAAATACAAAGAGAATAAGATAACATTCATAAAAATTACTGCTAAGCATACATATCTGTATTATACAAAGAGATCATGGCAGATATGCAGTAGTAGTAGATCATGATACATGCAGAAGATCAATTACCCATTATTATAAACACATCTTCTGCTAGTCTGATAACGCGAAGTAACAAGAATACCACACAAATACCTTGATATACTAAACATAAATCTTACCTTAAGTGCCCTCCCTGAACTGATAGTATGTTTTATGTTGCGTTTTTAAGTCTGCTTATCAAACTCAAATAGGGGGAGTGCGTTTACAAAAAAAAAACTTACAAAATACAATCCTTAAAAAAAATAGATTAAAAAAATTATAATATTTTTTTTTTATTTTACAAATCTCTTCGTTTCTTGAGTTATTGATTTTCGTGATATGAAATATCATATGCCATTATCTCAATGAAAAAAATATAGTATGCAATAGGAGAGCAATATAATAGTTCCGCTTTAAACGAGTAACTGAAACATGAAATGGAATAATCTATTGTATTAAAGAATGATGGAATATTAGGCAAGCAGACAAGAGTCGAATTATGAATATGAGGTAAGCAAATATTAGTTCGTGTAATCATATTATATCTTTTGAGATAGTTTCGTTCTTCATTTTATTTCTTTTTTTTTCTAATTCTATATTTTCTGTAAATGTTCACGAATTTGCGGAGATTGATTTATTTGTTTCTCTGTGTTGTTGATTGTTTATTTTCCTATTTCTTTAAATGTACTGTCGCAATGATACTCTTTGATGAACAAGAATTGTGCGGGTAATTCTTAAGCTTCAAAAAAACAAGTTTGGTAGAAAAATAATACTAAAGAGTTAATTTCTTTCAACAATAAATATAGTAATTCTGAAACGAAAGTTACAATTCGAACATCTAAAGGATTCAGAGATAACTGCTTTGTTAAAAGTAGAAAAAAGCATACGTAATTATACATGACTTTAATTTGTGCCCTTTCACCCTTTTTAGGATTTAAATTATATCACCTCTGTTTTTGTAGTCCTTTAGTTAGTGTGTTGCTCATTAATGGAGGAACACAGGGTGTCCTTGAACTCCTTTTTGTCAGAAACCTTTGGTGGATTATATAGGGAATCACTGAAGCATGACTTGAGTGAGCCTCCTCATTAGGCAGTTAATGTCCCCCCCCCCTTTTTTATGATAATTTCTGGATTCGCCACTTATTCGTTAGTTTTCTAAATAGTGGTTTGTGGACCGTTGTTTGACATTGCGTCCTTCATCATTTTGTTTGACATGGTGTTAGTCTGTTTTTCTTCGACTAGTTTTTATACGAACTTTTAGTGTCTTCTAACCATTTTCATTATACAAATAAGACTATAAATTATGATAATTACATCAATTTTCTCGCGAGTTGCATTAAGTTACCAATCCTTCTTCAAAGAGCAAAATAATAACCATTAAATTCGTTAATAATCAATTACCCGGTGGTAATAATTATTTCACCGTTAGACACCGTCTGTCAATTTGTTCATCAATTTATTATATTATATAACCAGCATAGAAACTACACAATTTTCCACATTCTTTCTACAGTGTGAAGATGTATACGCGAGTGAGTTACTTAAACCATGCCAAACTATTTTGATTGGTTAATTAAGTTGCTTATTGTCATTTGATTGGTTAATTATGTTGTTTATTGTCATTTAATACGTCGTTTGCATTACGTAACTTTAAGCAGACGACACTTAATTATTTGAAGTGTTGTTATCTATGGAACAGGAGACTCGGTGGGAAAGTGGTCTACGTTAGTCGTCGATATTGATCCTGATAGTATCTAAACTCTAAGCTGTTAGAAGCAAGGTGCGCTCTGAGGGTGCGCTTGACTCTGGTATAAAATGACAAGAATTGCTAGTTCTCATACCAAAGGTCACTGGTTCCCACTGTGTGCTCCGGCTTCCTCTTACAATAAAATATGGCCAACATGACATCGCCAAGTGTATATCATTTTATTGTATAGTAATATAATATTTCCAACAGAAAGTAACCAAAAGTTAGCGTGCAATAAATTCTATTATTGCACTAGTGCAATAAATCTTCAAAATTCATGACGTTATCAATGACAAAATATTAGTTTAAACCAATTTTTACTTTCAAATATTATATTGCTATACAATAAAAGGGTTATTGCATGAATATTGGGGAATATTGTCCCTCGTAGAACATATATTGCACTCGCAAGCTCGTGCAATATGAAATTCTACTCGGGACAATATTCCCCAATATTCATGCAATAACCCTATATTATCGGTTAATTAAGTCTCTAACACAAAACATTATTCAACAAATAAAAACTGACTGCTTTGACTTAGAAACAAAAAATATAAACTCTGCTTCAAGATAACTCTGTGGTATTTTTAAAGTTTAAACTTGTTTAGTGGTTTTCGTTTGTTGATATGGTTCATAATTATGTGTTTCTCTTTTCTGTTGTTTTATATAATATATTAGACCGTTTGCGTTCCTGTTTGAATGGGTTTCATTGGGGCCCTTTATAGCTTGCTGTTAGGTGTATACCAAGGCTCCGTGTTGAAGACCGTACTTTGACGTATAACGGGTTTCTTTTACAAATTGTGACTTGGATGGATATTTGTATCATTGCCTGCCATACCACATCTTCTTATGCATATTGTATCATTCGCAATTTCTTGATCTGTTTTTATCAAAAGATCATTCAACTGTAGATATTTTGCCTACCTCAACTGTTTATCTGTAGCCAATTAATCTTAGTTTAGAATGTAATCTTAACTTCAGTCTGAATTACAATTATTTATTTATCTATTTATGATATATCAGTTGTATTAACTTGTGTTTTGACTTGGGAGATCTAAGGTTATCTGAAAAAAAAATTTTGTAACACAGAAACAGATTTAAGGATATCAATCTAATAAAAGTAACGTTCAACTTCAACAACTAATCAATCGATCTTTTTGGAACAAGTGGATGTTTATTCCATACTTCGTACAAAATCATTTGCATGTTTACTAGAACTCATTTCAAATAACATCAATTGTGTTGGCAACAACCAAAAAGCAACTACAAAAACTATTTGGGCATTAAGATATACTATTTTTTCGTACTTACCGAATAGATATAGGAAGATGTGGTATGAGTGCCAATGAGACAACTCTCCATCCAAATAACAATTTACAAAAATAAACCATTATAGGTGAAGGTAGGGCCTTCAACACGGAGCCTTGGATCACACCGAACAACAAGCTATAAAAGGCCCCAAAAATTACTGATGTAAAACCATTCAAACGGGTAAACCAACTGTCTAATCGATATGAAATAGATAATCATTTGCATGTTTCCTCATCTCATATAATAATAAATTATTCTAATTTGCAAAACAAATTAAGCAATAACGAACTATTTGCACATTGAGATATATAATTTATTTTCGTATTTAACAAATAGTTTTATAATTTATGACATAATAATTAATGATTTTACATCAACAAGCAACGTAATTATCATTTATAATTCACTCTATATTTTTCAAAACTTGATATATTTCCCTGAATTGATAGTGAAATATTATTAGTGTCATTAAATGCTTTACTGTACATGGATGTTATCTGATTGTTGGATGTGAGGCAAACGCCTACCGTATTTCTGGTACAATCTCTGTATTTATTTATCATTTATGATTTACTTAATATAATACGAGATATACATAATTTGTGAACTAACAGTCTCCGCAGTATGTAAGTATTTAATAACTAAGTATATAATTTATCAATAATTAGATTAACTGACTGCAAAATTGTTATTCAATTGGTCTAATTTTAAATTTTCGAAATCAACACTTTTACAGTGCGAATCCTGAAATATCATTTTCACTGTAACTGCCATAGTAACATTTCTAATGTAGAATAATGGATAAACAGACAATAAATATATTCAATTTAAAATATGCATGTCTCATGTCCGTCAAATAAAATTAGAATATTATAGTTGATTTCCCAATACAAGTTTGCTTTGATTGTTCTTACAAAACATGTAGCATTAATCGGTTTTAAAGTAGCTATTCCCCTTCTTAATATAAATGATATGTACGTTCATACCTATACATTTCTTGGGTTCATTGGCGGATCCAGGGTGGGTGGGGGGTTCCAGGGGTTAGAACCCCCCCTTTTTTGGACGATCAATGCATTTGAATGGGGACTTATAGTTGGAACCCTCCCCCCTTTGTCCTGGGTTTGGAACCCCCTTTTTAAAATGGCTGGATCCGCCCCTGAGGTTTAAATCAGCAACTGCTGTTATTGGAGTTATGTCCCTTGGAATTTATATGAATAATTGGCATTGTTAGTGATCTCTTGTCTGCATTTGTTGTAGGATATTAGCGTTAGCCACATGGTATATAAGGATTAACGGATAGCAGTGTGCTACTGTTCTTTTTATTGTTGTCAATGCTGTTATGTTGGTGTTCAAGTAGCTGTATGTTTCTGTATATAATTATGTATTTTTAGGGGGCTTGATTGTTTTTAAGAATAAATTCTTTCAGTAATATTATCACATCAACTTCTTTTCCTTTTGTTACTCCTACTTCGCTAGTGATTTTATTACCGTAAAGTACATTACCAGTATGCATGGAATATTCGCCACTGGACATTAAGCGAACAACAGTTATTAATCAATACTATATATCGTTTTCAACAACTAATTTTGATTTTCCCTGTCAATAGAATATCCTGGTCAATTTAAATTCATTAATTGTAGACTAGTTAGTAAAGAAATGAGTTAAAATAAGTAGAATGTAGTCTGCTTGCAGGTGAAACGACTTTCAACACGAGACTAAATGACCTTAAAATTAGCAACTACAAGTGAACTATAAAGAATGCCTTTAGAAATGATCAAAATTAATACCCATATCAAGCCATTAAAGATCAAAACAAGATAAAATAGTTTTTTTTTTCTAAGCCGTCTTTTACCTATATTAAGTATGTGTATCTTCAGTGTTTATGTGATTCCTCATTCAATAAATACAGACTGACTGCCATGACGTACATTGTAGTTACACGAACTAGTTCTGCTTTAAGATCAATCGGTTGTCCTAATAATATAAACCTGTGTCCATCTCAATGTCTTGGTATCTTTGGAGATTTATTTTATCAAGAGATCACTCAAGAGAAAAAAATGCCTACCTCAATTTTGTTTTATCTGTGACCACTTAATCATAGTAGAGAATATATTTATTATCTATACTTCAGACAGTTAAACTATTTATTTTTCTATTTATCTCAGTTGTATTCAACTAAATTGGAAGTTTGACCTGGGAGATCTGAGATTGTTTCTTGTATCTAAAAAAAAACTTACTTTGTAATGATAGAAACAGATATAAGGCTTAACTCGAATTGATATTTTGTAGTGTGTTTTTCTATGTTGTGATGTTATACTATTGTTTCAGAAAAGGGAGAAGGTTTGGAACTATTAAAACGTTTAATCCCGCTGCAAATATTTGCACCTGTCCTAAGTCAGGAATCTGATGTATAGTAGTTGTAGTTTGTTTATGTTGTTCATACGTTTTTGTCGTTTCTCGTTTTTATATAGATTAGACCGTTGGTTTTCCCGTTTCAATGGTTTTACATTACTAATTTTTAGGGCCCTTTATAGCTTGCTGTTCGGTGTGAGCCAATGCTCCGTGTCGAAGGCCGTACCTTGACCTAAATTGTTATTTGGATGGAGAGTTGTCTCATTGACACTCATACCACACCTTCATATATCTATATAAGATTATCAATCTAATACTTTTTCATTCAAAATACTGTGCGTTCCTAAAGGTGACTGAGGAAGAGAAACATAATCACTGCGGGTTCGTCCAACCGGAGTATAACCCTTGTCAAAGTGGGATGTCTGTTTGGTTGTCCGCGAAGTACAAATACGCAGCCAGGTCAATTCAGAACGAGGACGTTGAATGAGATGCTTCGTGTAGAGATAGTGCCACGCTATTTGTACGTTTAGAAGAATTCTATGAGGGGTATTAAGATGGCCTGTTGCAAGGCCTGTCTCTATCCAATTAACCATATTTTTTCAGTGTCAGTCTACTTTCCCCCGACCTTCATCCCGGAAGTCCTGTATTAAATGACCTACTTATTATATTTATTGTTCATTTGTTTTAATCCTGAACATGCAAGAAATATTTGACACTGTACATGGTACGTTCAGCAACCGCAATCAATCAATAAATCATTTATTTTATGTTGACTACACCTTTTAAGGGTGTTATTTGTACTGGGTAATCAATTGTTTGACTACTTTTTGTGGATATTTTTATTTGGGATGAAAACATATTCAATGGGTAGTTTTTAGCCTGTTAATAATCTTAGATACCAGGATTAAAATTTTGTGTACGACAAACGCACGTTTCTTCCTCAAAAGAGTTATTCGTGGCTAGCGAACAAAAAACAGTTAAAATGGGCAAATAACGTACGAAGTTGAAGAGCATAATTTGAAGACTAAAGTTCTGAAAGGTTTATCCAAATAATGCTAAGGTAATTTATTCACTGGGTAGAAAATCCTTTGTATTTTACCAAAATTCCAAGTTTATTAATCTATGAAATCGTCGGAGACATTTTAGCAAATATATCGGACATTTAAGCGATAAAAATAATCCATTTTTCTCTTCATGAAATGGCAAAATAATAAATTTCAACTTCATGTTTCATTTAAATGTATTACATTACAGCAATCATGTCATATTTTGCGCCGTTCATGAACTCAACGCAAGAGGGTCTGAATGGGGGTAACTTATTAGCTCTATTCTTTATATTTTAGCAACCAATTATTCTCTTTTTCGTCTATCCTTTATATTTTTTCTGTATTTGATTTCTATTATGTAATTCCCAATCTACACACTTATGCAACTGTTACTAATCTGTTCTATTCTAGTGTAAAGACAACAGTACACAACGTGGATGATTTAATACTTAAATAATCGAATTATTAAATCCCTCTCAATTTTTTGGAACAGTTCATAATATTTACCTAACATCTGCTGCTCATGGTGTTTGTATTGTCTAGTATTGAAGTGCTTTTTGCTAAAATTTACCATAACAAACAAGGATTCAATTATCGATAAAGGGAGTTCGATGACGATGCTTAAATGTCAGAACCCAATAAAAACTGGTATTTTACAATTTATTTTAAAATTACCTCAAAATATAAAGACTACATGATATTTTCATGTAGACATTGCGATATGCAGTATGAAATGTGTTTTTCTTCCGAAACATTAAAACAACCATGTTTAATTAAAAAAAACACATCTATTTTACGTAATTATCTGTTTGAAAATGATAAGCTGGAAATTTACTATCGTCTACGGTATTATCGCACTCGCTAACTACAGGACTGTAATTTACATCAACTCTTATCACAACGAAACAGCTACTGTTTAAATCATTGTGTTTCATGTAGTTTATCCCAACAAAGTATTATTGATATTGAGCAACAAGTTGCATGATATGCTAATATTTACAAAAATGCGTTTACCAAGATAAACTAAGACCAACATATATTAGTCCCAGAGATAACCGATAATTATTTTGCTATATATGGTATTTACTCAGAAATTAATTATTCATAAAGGATATAGTTTTAAAAGTGGATATAGTACAAAATATAGTACTACAAAATTAACAGTTAACATTTATTTTTTGTATTCTAATTCACAAAACTAAAGCGTAAACGTGTTCACTTGTTTTATTTATTTTCCAACAAACGGCAGTACAATCAATAAGAGCTATATAACCACTTCTCATTAAAACACATCGTTATCTTGTTCATCGACATTTTATCTTTTCTTTTTCTGCTAGAATGAGTATTTTATTTGTTATTTTGTATTCTAGATGTAATATTTGTTTAATAACCAACAAAATTACACAAATTATATTAACTGCCTTTTGCCGTAAATAATTGTCGTTTTTATTTATGTTGCCTCGATTCAATATGTTTCTTGATTGCAGTAAAACTCATTGCTACTTCATTAGATTCACCATTTATTTAGTATTGTCTAAACAGCTTCCCATTAAAGCAAGAGCAATTAAGATCATTAAAAGAAGACCAATTTAGAAGATGCGTCTGTTCATTTATATACTTATATAGAGAAAGCAATACTATTTCTATACATATGGCACCAATCATGCATTGTGTTGCATCTATTTTGTCTCTCTTGGAGAACAGAATTTCCAAAGATATGTGATTTTAATATTATCTATTGTTCAATAATATCCTCAAAATCAATAGAAGTAAGTCTCTGAGCTTAAGGATAAAAGGTTTCATATTTGAAATAGCTTTTTTATTTGTTTCAACAGTTTATATTGCAAAAAAAGATTATAGTTGTCAACATATTTATCTTAAACTCAATTTGACAAATTTATCATTTTATGCCTGATCTATATTTTAAAGGATTGTATTCGTTCTGTATTTTCTAATAATGACTTCAATTCAATAGCAGTTAGTACCAAAGCTATAACTAGCTATCACTAATGAACAATTATAAGTCATAACACTCATGCAAAACCATATCACATTTCTCAGCAAATCTTACGTTTTTAATTATTCATCCACTCCTTTCTTCTCTCATTTATAAAGTTTCTCATGTACCCATCCAGTCTCTCTCAGCCATCAAGTCTCAAATTCATCCATACAGTCCCATGTACTCATTTATTCTCATTCATTCATCAACGAATCCAATCCCATTCAACCTCTTCCATTCATTTATCTTCTCTCATCCACTCATCTTCTCTCATTCTCACTCATTCACTTACCTAGTCTCATTCAGCCATCAACTAATTCACTCACCCTCTTTCATTCAGTCACCTTCTCTCATTCATCCTTTCTCATTCGTCTTTTCTCATTCACTTGTCCTTTCTCGTTTTATCATCCTTTCTCGTTCACTCGTCCTCTCCTGTGCACTTATCAATTCTCATTCACTCATTCACTCTCCATTCACTTTCCCAACCACGCTTCATTCACTCATCCTCTCTCCAATCCACCTCCCATCCATTCTCCATTCTCAATTCATTCATCCACTATTCCATCCACTCTCCCATCCATCTTCCATACACTCTCCATTCACTCATCTACTCTCCCACCCATCTTTCATACACTCTCCATTCCCTCATCTACTCACTATATTCACTCATCCGCTCTACATTCATTCTCATTCGTTTCACTTACCTACATAACTCAAATATTACCTTACCCTGAACATCTACCTTGGCAGTTTACGGCCCAAATGGACTGACACTACTCATATAGTGACTGGCTATGACTATGCAAATGTCCTACTCCGCTGTGATAAATCACAGTATTTCCAGGAGAACACCACTGTCTACCAGTATCGGGGAAAGGTTGGCACCCTCATCTTCAGTTAAACTTCATTAAATGAGGAGCAAACTGATAGTACTGAAGTGAAACATTTTGTTTCAATTAATACTTTGTATACTATGGTATTCTAATAATTGATTTCTTTCAGTTAAATCTTCCTGAATGAACTTTATGTTATTTTGCTATCATTTGCATAAGGATTGATGGTCATTCTATTTACTTTTCAAATGTAAATGACTTAACATATTTTAATTGACAAAATAATTGAGAAAATAACAAATAGCAATTTTAAGGGGAAGAAACTTTTTGTTTAAATGGAAAATTAATAAAATAACGGAGGAATACGTATATATTTCATATGTTGGGTGTGATACTACTATTGTTTGCCCCTGTTAGTCTTTGTTTAATTGGCACTTTTCAAAAATTTGTGCAGAATTTATCTTTGTTACAAATATAGAATTACTTGAGTAATCAAGTAATGAGTAATCATGTCCATAACTACAAACAAAATTTTACATAGCATTTCATTGTATATATACTAATATGACCTTCACTGGAAACCAGTCAAATTTTTATCCTTGATTTCCTGTGTACAAGCTTTAGTAGCCATGTAGCTTATGTACAAAATATTCTATAGAAACATAAAAAAATATGCCTTGAAACTCCCAAGAAATCTTTATGACTCAGAAAATTAACTGCAATGAAATGAAGGATTGATTTCCTACCACTGTCAACACCAAGGGAATATTTTTCGACCGTTCTTCGTATTCAACCGGATGTGACGTACTTTGGTGGTACATGTATAACACCTGTTGACTCCTTGTTTGTATAAATCATATCGGTACTAAAGCCCCGAGTAGTTTAGAATGTTTGCAATCTCGTATATTATGAGACAAGAGAGAAAGATTTTCGTTTTACAAATTTATCGATATATCAATCTTTAAAAATACAGAAGACATGGTCACAGGCCCCTTATGAAGCTACATTTAGGTTAAGGTATATGGTTTTTATATGTTCAACTACAACACATTGCTTAGTTGCTTATGATTATAACTGGTAAACAGAAAGTTTTGGAATAGAAAGAAATTGTCAACTAAGCAATGCATAGGAAATAATGTTGTATGTAGATGTGTATATAAGTCATCATTCAAATATCGTTCACAATTTAAAAAAAGGGAGAAAGGCTTCAACTTGACAATGTTAGGAGTTGAACTTGTAAAAAGAATAAACAGAAATGGACTTAAAGGGACAGGGTTCCATGCCCCCTTATGGAGCTACATTTAGGTTGAGACATGCTTGTATCTTGTTTATATGTTCGATTCCTTACAGAGTTTTATTGACCACCACAAGAGCGAACCCGCATTTGAATGATTACTTCTATAGGTATCTACAGTTAACATTATTTGCAAGTAATTACTATGTTTACATTGATCTTTATGTCCTCATGTTTCCTGTTTTACCAGTTATAATCTCATGAAAATAATCTGTACCAATAGATAGATGATTTCTAAAGTCTAATGATTATACCTTTATAACTATTTTTAATGTAAAAGTTTGCCTACAAGATATTTGTCTTGATCCTCACCTGAAGCAGTAACAAATGATCATTTCTTGAATACATCCATGTCGTTTGCTAATTGATACATGTAACAATTGTATCAACAAGGAATTGCCTTGCAATAGCCATGTCTAAGACTTGTCCCGAAACAATATATCAAAAAGTAAATAAGGTGATGTTTTTGCATCAGCAAATTGAAAATATTGCAGAGTTTATGAGACTTTTTTTAGAAAGCAATGATCAGATTGAAAATATTGTAGAAAGCAATAAGCAAATTGAAAATATTGTAGAATTCATATCAGTGATTTTCTTTGTTTCTTGTTTCCCCACGTTTGTGATTTACAATTTACGGTTGCGACATCACTGATCCCGAAACAATATCCACCAAAACAATTAAAAAGTCATTAAGGTAGACATTAGATTTGCAGAGTTCATGAGTGATTTGAACATATTGTAGAAATCAATGACAAATTGAAGATATTGTAAGGTTTATGTACCAATGAAAAAATTGATGGTATTCTGAAGGTCAATGATAGGTGCATTTGTAAAAAGTATAATAAATGTATTCCTGATATTTATGATGAGTTTATTTAGGTAAGAAAGTTGAACAATAAATAAACATAGATAATATATATTTTTTTTGTAACTTTGTATATTTACACAGCATGTTTTAAATCTAAAGATGCATGTTTAAAGCATGTTTCTCATATTTCATACCGATATTGCATAAACATAAACATTATAAACCTAAAATTAGAATATAAACAGTGGACGATATTATTGTAGTGTTAAAAATACAATCATTAAAGGAAGTCATTTCAGATAATGTAAAGTCGAAACAATTAAAAAGATACGTTTGTTCGTTAATAAATAAACTTATCATAGATACCAGGATAAAATATATATATCTACGCTAGACGCGCGTTTCGTCTACAAAAGACTCATCAGTGACGCTCGAATCAAAAATATGTTTAAAAGGACAAAAAGAGTACGAAGTTGAAGAGCATTGACGACCAAAAATTCCTAAAAGTTTTGCCAAATACATCTAAGGTAACAGAAGGCAAAGCTATATGAGGTGTCAAACATGCACTAATGCTTGTTATTAAATATTGGTATTCAGTGGCGGATCCAGAACTTTTCCTAAGGGGGGCCCGCTGACTGACCTAAAGGGGGGGGGCTCCAGTCATGCTTCAATGATTCCCAATATAATCAAACAAATTTTTCCCACGAAAGAGGGGCCTGGGCCCCCCCAGGCCCCCCCCCCCCCTCCTGGATCCGCCTATGGTATTAATTTAGTATATACGAATTGGATTTTTATTGTAAAATAACCATATCCACATTGTGAAAAATAATATTCACCGATTTAAATAATCGTCATACGCTTTTCCATGTAACGTTGTGGTAAAATGTTTGATGTAAAATAAGTTTTGGTAGACATTGTGTTCTCTCGCAATATAGAATAAAATGAAGGCGATATTAAACAATTACCGTCTTTTGTCACGGTTAATAAATGGTTAACTTAATTTTTGAAAAACTGACTGTCACTTCGGCCGTCTGCCTCAGTGATTATATTTTTTTTAAATAAATAAAACAGCATATGTACCGCATCAAAAGAAAGTTATTGTGTAATATGGCACTAATTTTGTATCTCTTGTGAAAATATACAGATATTCCAAAGATATGCACTTCGTCTATAGCTCACATAGTTTACAACCCCTATAAAATAGAGAAAAGAAAACATTAAATGCCTCTCAATTCATTTTGATGCTATAACCCTGATATAACGTATTATGTCAGGCTTGTCGTTTGTTTTTTGTATCCATTTTTGTGACGTTCTCATCGACAGCACGTGCAATCATGAAAGTCGCATTTTATTGGGAAATAAAACATAATTTTGGCATGTCTTGCAATGTATGCCAATCAAAGGAACGGATTTCTGTCAAATACGAATGCTATGTCAATTTTTTCTGGAGATATCGTGCCTGCCAATACAACATTTGATAAGATATTTTGATATAGTTTAACAGTTATATAAAAATTGACGGTATCTAAATGACGAAAAATTCAATAATTATGTATATAAACCTTCTCTGTTAGCCTCGATATTTTTGATCCCGCTTAACATTTTAATTACATCAGACGTTTTGTTGAGATGGTTTGAGGTTCATGTTGGTATCGAAAGTTTTTAAAATATTGAGTTATGCTGTAATCTTTTACTTCTTATACACATGAATTGTTGGTGGTATTCAGCTGTTTTCTGCTCTTTGGTCGGATTGTTGTATCTTTGACACATTCCCTATTTCCATTCTCAATTTACATATATGCATGTAAAACTTCAAAAGCTACAAAACTGAAGGTTGTATAAGAAACCTGTTAGTACTAAACTATTCAGATTAATGAATTAAAATAATGTCTTATCAAATTAGTAAATCAGAAGCGATTACTTATCAGGAACCAAGAGCCAACTACTTTTTAGGTCAGACAACCTTTAGAGCATTGCAAATGCTTTAATTACTTTGATTTTTGATCATTTCTGAGTTCACCAACAGAATATTGTCGAAAGAATTATTATAAGGGACGACTTCAAAAGATCAATGTAAGATAAAAAAAAAAAACTTAATTCAAATGGGGGTGAGGGGGAGGGTTGAATTGCAGCAAGATTTGGTTATCCGACATTGATTTTGTACATATATCCATATGGGTCAATCAATTTTTCCCAAATTAAGTTAAGAGGGGGGGGGGGGTCAGTAAATTAAGTATTTTATCCTTCATTGAAGAGGAACGAAAAAAGAGGGACCTTTTGATGTCGTCCCTAAATCATATTAGTACTAAAGTACCGAGTTGTTTCGAATGTTTGTTATCTCGTTTATAATGACTCAAGAAAGAAAGATTCCCCATATGTAAATTATTCAATATATCACTGTAAATTACAGAAGCGTATTTAAAGGGATAGGGGTCCAGGACCCATTTATGGAGTTACATTTAAGTTCAATGCATATATTATTTACATGTTTTACTCTTAACGATGATAAATTTAGACCCCTTTTATATAAGACTGAACGGCATTTGAATGATGACTTATATAAATATCTACCGGTAATATTATTTCCAATTAATTGCTAAGTGGGTACTAATTCAAATTTCTGTTTCTTTCTCCGATTTCCTATTTTCATCAGTAGTAATATCATCTGTAACCATAGATAAATTGATAATGTGTATTTTCCAATGACTTTATCAATAATAACTATAAATGTTTGCCTAAAAGATATTTTTTTTACCCTCACCTGAAACAGCACCAAATGAACACTTTCTAAATAAATCCTTTTAGTTTCCTGATAATTGATAACCATGGTATGAACAAGGAATTTCCTTGAAATAGTCATGTCTACCCTTTACAAATGCGACATAACTGGTCCAGAAACAATACCCCTCAATATATCAAAAACTTGAAGTCAAATGAAACCTCGATTTGAAAAAAAATATGCATACGTTTTTTATAACTAAATGGATAGTTTTCATTATGAAACGTATGTACATATACTTTTTTTTAAAGAAAATTCTTTAATTTGTCCACGTTTAGAAGAAGTTTACTTATTTTAAATTCCTTGCTTCTAAGAAGCAATTTGCCGGCATATTTTACGTATGTAAGTAACCGTAGGGTGACGCTTCGGGATCGCAATACGCATTGATCTGTCATTGAAATAAACTATTATCTGAGTGTATATGTTATAGACATTCTCAATATCCATGCGTCTTTGTTGATTGTTAACTATAAGGTGACAATCGATAAACTACGGCTTCAAAACACGACAACTAGGTGGCTGCTATATTTTATAAAGTCGTGCACAGATGACAAAGTTTATGATATATACCTGCATTGGTTCAAAAATTGGATAAACATTATACTTTACCAGTCACTCGTTTAATATGACTTTAAAACGTTGTTATGACATCAGCAAATTGCAACTATTGCAGGGTTTATGCGTAATTTTTTGTAGAAAGCAATGAGCAGATTTAAAATGTTGAAGAAAAGAAATTGAAAAATTGAAGAAAGCATTAGTAAATTGAAAATAAATGAGAGGTCATCATAAACTTGATATTTAACTAGTGGTCATTCATTCTATAGTGAAATGTCAGTCATTTATCTTGTTTCTCCACATGTTCAAGTGTCTGTGTCTGTTATCGCCTATCAATGCTATTTGGTGCATTAGTAAATAGTATCAGTATTGCTGGTATTTATGATGAGTTAATTTATTGAAGGAAGTAACCAAATATAATAAACATAGATGGTGAAAGAATTTTATTGTTAATGTCTTTATAGTTTTATCAATTTAAAGAGCTGTTTACACAGCATGTTTTTGAATTTAAATGCATGTTTAAAGCATATGGTTCTGACATTTTAATATCAATAATCCTAAAAGTAAACATTATAATTCTAAAATAAAATACAAAACACAGTACGAATATTTTGTAGCGTTATTCATAATCATTAAAGAAAGTGCAGTTGAGATAGTATAAAGAAGAAAAAATTAAGAAGATGCGTTTGTTCGTTAATACCCAGAAAGCAGAGCTTTATTTATATGTGTTGCTCAACATGCACTAATGCTTGCTAATGCATTTAGTTTGTTTCCCTTCTAAATATTTTGTGAAAGGACATAAAAAATATAAGCGTTTCATCTATAGCTTTTATATCACATTTTATGTGTTACTAAGTTTAACTTTCCAAAATATACTACTTTTTTCATTTGAATTAATTGTGTTTTCATTGTCTTCATAAACAACGGTTATATCGAAGAGGCTATGTGCATTTAAGCAAAATCTTGTGACTTTCGTCACAGTTGATCTAGCTATTTGCCATGTTAAGACTTGCAGAAAACAGCACTTTTTATTCCTTTTGTCATACACACGTATGACCTCTAAGCCTAAGACTAAGCAGGATTTTCCCAACAAGTTTTGGCATGCATTTTTAATCTTTCTGCATTTATAAGTTTATTAAATGAAACTGAATTAAAAAATCAATGTCTCACTACGTTATCTTACTATGTCGGTTTGAGTATTTTCTGGGAATTTTACTTACAGAAGAAATAAAACACAAATCTATACTTGACTTAAGCATGTTAAGACACACGAACTTTATTTTAAAAAAATAGTCGACGCTTTCAAATGTATGTGGCATATGTTAAAAACAATCAATTTAATGATTATTTTATCATATCTAATTGTCGTAAATTTGACGGCTAAAATCTTCTAATCTACAAAATTAAGATAAGATAAAATAAACAATATGTAACAGAAATAAACTTGAAATGGATGTGGAAGATCCCAATGATAGATATAAAAATTACGACATGCAAATAGTTCTGCAAGTAAAACGAACGAAACCACAAAGGAATCTAACAAGTTGTAATTTTGGAACATATTTTGACGTTCTGTGGTTTTCTCTGGTTGATCCGACTTCATTCATCTAGAAAAAGTGATTGTCATTATTTACTCGTGAGTGCTGAAAGTGGCATAAAACACCAACAAGCAATCAATCATGGTAGTCTGAAATACTTTTCGCCAACTTAGTTATTGACAGTGTTTTCTTCTTTTCAAAACATCTTTTGAAAACTGCTCTATATATTGATAACTTAGACATTTAGAGTAATCGGTTACTCTATGATAATAGGGAAATATTGAATATAGATTCCCTGGAGAACATTTGCTTACTTTATCAACAATAAAACAGATTGTTTGACGTACGGATTTTGACAATTCGCTTTCAACGAACATTCGCGTTATAACTTTTTATTTTATAAGTAGATAATTGGGAAGAGATGTCTAAATGATTTACCAAGAGACAGGCTATACAAATGGCATATTGAATGTTAATCGACTGAAACCAGTCACTATTGCGTAATACAAATAAACAAGGGATTTCTTTTCATCCTAAAGAGCAAATGTAGACAGATTGAAATAAAGTTCTGCTTAATTTAATAATCCTGACAATCACGAAGTATATAAATCATGCATTAACCGTCACAAACAATATACCTAGTTATGTTAGTTCATTGCAAAAGTCCATTCATCATAGTTGAGTACTAAGAAGTGACATGCAAAAAGTAAAATAAAAAAAAACATCTAACTCCGATGAATTTCAAAATGGCAAGTCTCTTTTTAAATGGCAAAAGCACAAATTTATCAAACAGATCTAAAACATTTATCATATTCCTGACTTGGTGCAGGTATTTTTCATGTAGATAATGGTGAATAAAACATGTTTTAAGGATGTACTTAGGTGAGGTTAGGTGAAAATTGATAAATTAAGAAGTTAAAATTGATACTATAAACTGGTAGAGCATCAATTAAGGATAAAAATTAGCTAAAAATATTGATAGGTCATGGACCTCCTTTTCGAGATAGTTGAGATTTAAAATATGTCTGGAAAAGGCTGACTCAGACGTTTACCTTATATTTGCATTGGTATTATTAGTTCTAAAAACAAAAGAAAGAATCTTCTGAAATTTTGGTAAATGACCTTTCATGAGCTATTATGTCTTGTATGAAAAAATAAATGGGTGTTATGGGGTAAAATATTTTACATTGTATTGTATGGAAAAAAAACCAAGGAGTCCTAACATTTGACACAAATTCCAAAACCTCACCTAAGTACATCCTCAAGCTAACTGAAACTCCCATAGAGTATAACAGCTGAATAAAATACCTCTATAGCCTTTATATAAAGAAGACAAACAGACATTTTTAGGCCGATTATTATTATTTCTTTTTAATTGTTTCACGTTTGTTATTTCGGGGCCTTTAATAGCGGCATGGGCTTGTTTATTGTTGAAGGTCATACGGTGATCTATAGTTGTTAATTTCTGTGTGTAAGTCTCTTGTGGAAAGTTGTCTAATTGGTAGTAATACTACATCTTCTTACTTTTGAAGAATAGGTAAAGATGTAAAAAATAAAATTCGAATACAACAGTCAACATTGTGTTATAATCTTGATCCCAATAAAAACAAATAGTTATGATAACAAAGACAAACAAAATGGCATATAGACAAATGCATTATCCTCGCAATATATGTTATACCAAAATTAAGAAGGTACATTTCTTTTTAGGAAGGGGTTTTTGTAAGAGCTATTTCGTGGCATCTCAAATAAAAAAAATATTTTGATTTGGAAACACTGTTAATCTTATTGGTAACTCAACATATTAATAATATCTGGAAAAGTAAGCACAAAAATGTCACTATGAATTTTTGAATGTGGTGAAATTGACGTACTGGTTTTTTTTAAATTGAAGGGATCCAAAACGATACCTTATCATACCTATTTCATTACAGTTTATGAGTTGTTTATCAGTGTTACCATAAAATTTGGAGCATGTCGTTGTATTTTCCCGTTGAAGCTCTACAGAATCATTTCATGTTCTTCGCTGGTTCCTTGTATAACAATCTGGGAAACAGTTTCACTGTTATAATTAATGAATCTTTGATTTAAAAGAAATTTACCTCAGTCTATAGATTTTTTTCAGTCGTGACAAAAGCTGAATTTATGGAAAAGAGTTCTTGGTCATCATTGAAAACAAACAACAGACAAATAATTGATGTACTTGTATACAAGATTTTATCTGAAAGACGTTATAAATAAAACAGTACATTTATAGAACGCGTTAAATTTAAAACTAGATTATAGATTAAATAGGTTTTTTTCAAAATATTCGATCTCCTTCTTTTTTTTTATAATTCACCACTAAAGTTTTATTGGAATTCGGTATTTTTGTTATTTTACTTTTGATTGAGTTTGGAACAATGCAAATAAATAAGGAAATCAACAGTATACCATATATATATATATATATATATATACAATAACGATTGCAATTTTTTGGAAGAAGCGAACATTTCGACATTTGATGCATCTTTATAGAACTCTAGACTGAACTATAAAAACATAGAAAAACATATGTTACAAAGGTTTTCAATTCAAATTTTGGCTGAACATCTTCACTTTAAATTTCATTAAAAAAATGTCGGTATTACTCTCTCACAAATTCTTCTGTTGCTCCGTGCACTGTAGGAATAAAATACTGGACTTTATAAATTTTGATCATTCTTTAAACTTCTTTAACAAAAATTATTAATGAAAATTATAAGTCGACCAGTTGGCAAGCGATATTTCGTACATTACAACATCTCTTATCAAGAGAAGGATAAAGAAAAAGATAGTCAGAAATATAAAGGCAACAGTAGTATACCGATGTTCAAACTCATAAATCCATGGACAAAAAAAAAACAAAGTCGGGGTCAGAAGTCAGAGTCATCAATACACAACATTAGAAAGATAGCAAATATCAATAAAATAACTGATTAAGGTCAACATTATGCAAATTTGATAACTTATAATTTTCTTTATGGATAATTATGATTCGTAATTCAGGCTGTAAATTATTCACTTCAAACAAAGTTTCTGGTTCCTTATTCGCGTGTCAATCTATATTATCAATCCTTTCAGCCGTCTTAGTGCTTAAGCATTTGATTCAGGATTATATTTCTTTAAATGTGAGTATGGGGCTCAGTATGGGGTGTTAAAATAATTACCATGTGGGCCAGTAGACCGAGGAGATAAAGATCCAAAGCCTGAAGAGGGAATCAATTTTCACAGAACGCTGATAGGAAGGTGAAATATTGCCTGTTTAGAATGCACGATATTCACGATTTTAGCACATAATGATATTTGACAATAATAACAGCACGGGAAAAATAAGCTAGAATTTTTATAGAATATAGACATTATATTTTTTGCCTTCTTTTAAAATCACCAATTCATTTCAGTAATTAATAGAAATGTCCCTTGTATTGAAATTCATGTTGAACATATATAAAAATGTGTATTATAACAGTAGATTAAATATCTCAATATGAAATTTGTATTGATGCATCGACAGATTTAGTTTTATATCAAATCATCCGGATTAGATGTTAATCTTAAACTCAAGCCGAATGTTACAGGAATGAGATGTATGTAATATTTTAAATTTTGCTCATAGTTATTATATTTAAATGTAAATTGAAATTATTAAGAATGGACTTGATTTACCGTATGTGGGTATTGAAACTCCTGATAATGCTAAATGACGACAAAAAAAATAAATGAACGTATTTGCATTATAACTTACACGAAGATAAGACCATCAAAGTTATCTGCTTTAATTGTAGGGTTTAAATTATCGACCATCAATGTCTCGTCCTCCATTAAATAATCAATTGAGATAAACTTATATCATTGTTCTAAATTTGAATTTACTCACAGTTTGAAAATCTTTTCATTTAATTCTTTTTCACTTTGCTTACATTTGAAATTATATTTCTTTTGATTTAAAAGAGAGAAACAAATCTCGGATATACGGATTTTATCGGTAACGTTGGATTGCATCTTGATGTTTTAATGTTTAAAGTACCATCTCAATTAAGTTTAAGTATAAATATAACGAAATGCTTTTGTTCGAATAATGACACGAAGCTTCAGTATATTATGCAAATTAGTACTTTTTGTTGCCTTTTTGAAGGAACGTCCTCAATATTAATGTTAATATAAATGGCATGTTAAATGGGTATAAAACTCATCAAAAATACTAGGCATTACAATTAGTACGAATAACTTTTTTTTCGTCTACAGAAACATATAAATCAATGACATTCGTATCAAAACTGATAACAAATTTGAAGAGCATCGACTACCAAAATTTCAAAAAAGCTGTGCTGTTTCTGTCTAGTAATATTTAGTTATTGGGATATATATATCATAAATGTTTCTAATGATTTTAATGATTTAGACTAAAGAAAAAAACTCTGTACAAAAACACATCAACGGAGGCATACACTCATGTGTTGTAAAAAATCATCAACGTTACGAGAGATATATTTGAGTACACCAGATTTCACGAGACTCATCATGTGAACTCTTATCTAACACTTTGACGATCAAATGTAAAACAACGTTGAAGAGAATAGAGCAAAACGTTCTACTGAAACTTGAACTATGGTAAGCTTCGATTCAATATTGCGATATATAATTTTTGATATGTTATTATTATAACGATATTTAAAAATTCAATATTTCATTTTTGGTGTTATTTCGCGATGTGGTTGCAAGTCTGTTAACTAGCATGTATGTATATCATACTTTCTCTAAGGTTAATCTATTATCATAGCGTCTACAATAAGTTAATTTCTTCAAGATGACTTTGTATTTTGAAAGCATTATCTTTACTTTTATTTTATCACTTTCCTAAATGTATAAAGTATTTGAGGCGAACTCGAAATAACAATTGAATGAGCATAAAATATGGACTTAGCATAGTAAAGAAAAGTTAACTTTCCATAATCTTTATTTTGGCAAATATTGTTTTTTGAAGTTCAAATCATAGTGAACATATGTACTGTGTTACAAGTCTATGTGACCCAAACGTCCTGATAAAAGACGTTAAACAAAATTTGGGACGAGGGCATATGATTTAAATGAATAATGGTCTCGACTTTTGTAAGAGCAGGATACGAATACAAATTCATAGAACTAGACTTACAATTACTTGTTTTTATTGAAGCATAAGTGGTGTGTACTATTGTAATGATTGTGCTATTTTGTCTGATTGATTTTCACTGAAACATTTCTTGAGAGAGTGAGCGAAAGAAAGAGAGACAGACAGAGTCACATTAAAGTATTACAGTTTATATTGTGTACATCGAGCTGAAGCATTTGTCACTAATCAGACATGAAACACACGTTAAAACAGCTTGAAAATGTTATCAATATAATTGATTATAATTGTGCATTGTTGCGGACATGCACATCGCTAAATCAAATAAAACTCCGTGGAATGTGAGAACTGATATATTGTAGGTCGTTAAAAGACGTGATGCAAATTATATAAAATAAGTGTAATTACGATAACATTTTTTTTCCTGATCAATAATGTAATAAAAAGTTCATTCCTGTTTTTGTGAATCTGTAAATTGCATAATTGATATACCACTTGCGTTAATATATATTAAAACAACAGCTGATGATGACGATAGAATACGTCAAGTGCCTCTTATTATCCCATCCTCGATTCTAATTATTGTTTGTAGACATTGATTTTTGTTTGCATTGGCACTTGTTGAAAAAGGTTATTGGACTATAGAGAGGTTCGATATTAATTAATACAGTAAGTGTTCTTTTAGAATTTTTCATAGTATTCTTGCGCTAGCTGTATTTAAAATCGTGAGGAAAAAGCGGACATCGAAAAAATATGCAAGCAAGAAAATTGAACAAATATGTTTCTGATATTTTGCAGGATTCAATAACTGATTTTTGGGGAATCTTTATCAATATGAATTAGGAAACCGACGATTGTTATTAGGAAACCGATCAATTTATCATTTCATAGATCTGACTGTATTAGATTTATTAAATTTAAGGTACCGATATTGTATTACAATTCCAGTTGCCGGTGCATGTCAAAACATAGAGGGAAACAAAATAGTCCATTTTTTTTCTGAATGTTTTTCTGGACTTATTTTTTTCTGTTTGATTATAGGTTTATGCTGAATTGAAACATATATATCTAGATTTAAAAACAAATCTTGAATCTTTTTGGGGATATCAAACCACGAAAGTGGAAGGATATCATTTTTACTGGAAGTGGTGCGGCCTAGTCAAAACAGCAAACAGAAAGTAGAAAAAAATTGTTTTCACTTCAGGGTTACTTTTTATTCTTCGTGGCATGACCCACTTTTTTTCGATTGAATCACATTTTCACATTAATACATTCATGATATAACACGACGGGTGCCGTATACGGTGCAGGAAATGTTTACCCTTCCGGAGCACCTGATTTCACTCCCGGTTTTTAGTGGAGTTCATGTTGTTTCTTAATTATTATTTATAACTGTTGATGTAAATGTCCTTTGCTTTTGTGAGTCTTTGTTTACACTTTGGTTTTTGATTGTTATTGTCATAGTAGCATTTTTTTTCAATTAAACAATTCAGTTCCATATTAATGAAAAGTTATCGGACAGATAACAAGCGATATTTCATGAATTACAATATATATTTTCAAATCCATAACAGTCAGGGTTAGCAATAAACAACGTTTAAAAAACATAGAATATCAATAAAGCAACTGATTTAAGACCAATGTTATGCAAATTTGATAACTTATCATAGAATTCATGAATAATGATGATTCTTAAATCAAAATTGTACATCATTCACTTCAAAGTTATCATTCTATATTCCTGTGTAAATTTTTTATAGATCCTGTTCAGCTGTCAGTCTGCGCGCGCTTTAGCATTTGAGTAAGATTACGGTCTTAAATTTTGGATCCTCAATGCTCTTCAACTTTGTACTTGTTTGGCTTTATAAATAGTTTGATATGAGCGTCACTGATGAGTCTTATGAAGACGAAACGCGCGTCTGGCATACTAAATTATAATCCTGGTACCTTTGATAACTATTAAAGACATTGTTTTGTCTGTAAATGTGAATATTGGGTGTTAAAATGAATACCGTTTGATACGATTGATCAAGAAAATCAAGACCATATTTGGGAAGAGGTAATGATTTTTAACAAAATTAAATGAGGAAACTATATATTATCTGTTTAGTATGCATAATGTCAAAATATCTAGCACATATTTGTAAACAATAACAACAAAGGAAACAAAAAATTTTATTATGAACGTAGTATTTACAGCATATGTTCATGCTGATCTTTTGATGGCTGTAAGACAAATTATTTTATACTTTCATATGCTTTCATTCCGTAGAGAGACTCATAGTGAATAAACATAACCTAAGATTAAAGAACACTTATATCCGCCAACCTTATAATAAGACATTATTTTAGAGTAGTGTGTGCAAACGATAATGCTTTTAAAACCCCCAGATTTTATATATTTGAAAAGAGTAGCTGACAATATAAGTTTTAAATATGGATGGTTGATTCACATATTTACATTTATAATCACTTACGCCTACAAAGCTAGGAGCTTCTGGCAATTGTCAGTCTTGTATATTTTTAATTTTAGTTAATTCCTAAGTTTTGGACGTCCATTTTACTGAACTAGTACGTATTTTGCATATGAGCCCGCTGAAGCTGTTAATATTGAATTGAATACTCTGCAGTAAAAATGTTTTATAAAAATAAAAACCACATACAAATGTGATGGTCAATTGCTTGCAATCGTACAATGTTTTGATAACAACATTTGATTATATATAAACAATTAATTGGTGCTGAATTATTGTAATTAATACAGAAAACACATAAAAGCTAAGAAGTTGTTATTGTTGGCATTTATTTTTGTATAAATAAAAAGAAGTAAGTTCTTTATATTGAAGACTTGGTCATGTTGATAGACCACCGTTCTAAATTACACTTGTTAGGGACGACATCAAAAGATCGATGTAGGATAAAAAACTTAAATCAAATAGTTTGGGGGTGGGGGGGTTAAACTTCTGCAAGTTTTGTATATCTAAAATCGATTTTTACATATATCCCTATTGGTAAATCAATGTTTCCCAAATTAAGTTCAGAGGGGGGTGGGGGGTCAGTGAAAAAACTATGTGAATTAAGTTTTTTATCCTACATTGAACTTTTGATGTCATCCCTTAAGATAGTCGGTAAGTTAAAATCGTTTTACAGTGTGCTAGTGACATAGTACGATTTACATGGGGTCAGTAAATTAAATGTTTGGATCGAACGAATGAATTTACTGAATCTATATATATTTATATCGTATTAGGTCACTAGCACACTATATCACTACAAATATATAGCTGCTCGTAATGTCTTAAATTTTGCACATAATTAGTATATGAAGAACGGCTTTCATCTATCGTATTTGGTTTTAGATATTGTGATTCTATAAAAAGGGCACAATTGTCAACCTTTAATCTCTAGTCCACAATTTAACCAATCATTTTTATCAACTTAAATTGTTATTTTGAACTTAATTATAATTTGAAAATACATTCTTTACAAAATTGTATATTTTTTGTATTTTGAATTTATTTTGCTAACATATAGAATTATAAATACTTAGAGATGTTAGAGACGCTGTCGTTAGAACTCATTTTTATTTTCATTGTGTTTTAAGTATTAAATCAAATATGTTTTAAGTAAATCCAATGAGTAGTTCAGATTGAAATAGTGACACGAAGTCTCAGTACATCATTCAAACTAGTAAATTTTGTTTTTGTTTATAGTAAAATTTTAACAAATTTGATAAACATTAATGTTTTCAGCAATGACGTTTTACATTTGTAAATGGCTATAAAACTCATCAAAGATACCAGACATATAATTCTGTTAGTCTGCAGAAGATTAATCAGTGGCACTTATATCAAAATATTTGGAAGTATATCTAGTACAGTTGAAGATCATGAGTACAAAAATTTAAAAAAAGAAACTGGGCCAAAAAGAACATTTAATTATAGAGATTGGAAAATCTTTAATGTGCCAAATGGTTTAAAATATTAAAATGTTTATCTGCAATATCATCAGCATTAAAGATACCGAGCATGTGTTTGTGTACAAATTTAAAGGCTAAGTAAATAACAAAGTTATGGAGCATTTTTATCCAAAAGGAGTACAGCCACGAAAGTTTAAAATAGATTTGGTTAAATTTCTGTAGAAAAATCCCTCGCTAGTGGGGTCCATAAAATAATGAGCAATTGACTTGTTAATATGTTTATATATATTTTTCCAGAGCATCGTATAATCGTGTTTCAGCCATTTGTGTAACGTCAAATTATCCTGATCGGCACTTTGTTGCCCTACTAATTTCGAAATGATGTGTCAAATCGTGATCAGAGGTACACTCCGATTCAGTAATAAAGCAGACTCTTAAAGTATTAAGAAAAGAAAATAAGCCCAGAATTCAAATATATAAATGTTTAGTTTATGTGCAATGTTATTTTGCAGTGTGAAAGCAGTCTATAGAAATGTATATATATCATGTGTTATGTAAGGGCAACACATCATAATTAGCTTATTTCATTCTAATGACCTGGAATTTTGAAACCATTACTTTTATTTGTCTTTTATTACTTTCCTTAAAGTCATAAGAAACCTCAAATTAAAAAAAAAAATCATGCATATGTTTTCTATAACTAAATGGATAGTTTTCATTATACAACTTGTGTGCATATACTTTTTTCTAAGGACATTTCTTTAATTTGTCCACATTTAGAAGAAGTTTATTTGTTTTTAATTGCTTGCTTCCAGGAAGCAATTCGCCGACATATTTTCCGTATGCATAGTGACCTGAGCGTAACACTCCTCGTAAAAATCCGGCGATCGCAATACGCATGGATCTGTCTTTAAAATAAACAATTATCTGATTGTACATGTTAAACACTTGCTCAATACCCATGCTTTTTGTTATTTATTTACTATAAGGGGACAATCGGTAAACTTCGACTTTAAAACACGACATTTAATGAGCAGTCATATTTGTTAAATCATAACAGACAGAGAGAAAAAAAAATTGACGATTATACGATATATTTGCGTAAAAAATGACAAAATCATGCGCAGACTTCTAAGTTTATGATATATACATGCATTGGTTCAAGAATTGGATAAACATTATTTTTCGCCACTCACTGGTTTCATATGACTTTAACGTGTTGTGTATGCAAGGAGTACTCTAAATATAGTACTCAAAGAATAAAATGTGCATTTAACAAATGCTTTAAGTGCACATAATAAAGACCTAATAGTGTAAACTTTAACTTCTGATAATCATTATGCCAGCAAACATTGTTTTATAAAGTTCTTATAATAGTGAACATATGTCTTAAATTTTTAGTTAATGTGACCAAAACTTCACGACGGAGACGAAGGTACAGTTCTTAAAGCATAATATCCATTACTTAAGGAGGCGAGGTATACAGATGCGTCAGTTTTATCTGATAGCATCCTATATCAAAATTTTACCTGATACGAAATAGAAAGCCCAGTTCTACTTATAGTCAGTTGTCAGTTTTGCAGTTCTAAAATCAATCAGAAAGTATTAATATCAGATGGCCCTAAACGGAAAATAACCAAGTAAATAATAAAGTTAGACTAAATATGATTCCAAACTGGTACATATACCGTGGTTTATTTATAAAGAAAAAATCGAGCGAAGTAAACTGTCTAACCATAAGTAAAACTTAGTGAAAACATTTATTACATGTGATATCAATAAGATATGAAAAAAAAATAGTAATACATATGTCAATGTATGTGACATATTGACAAGTTATTAATACGATCGATTTTAATTGTGCATCTCGAATGTTATATTGAGTGCTGCAAAATATTAATATCTTTTGACAAAAATGAATGTCACTAGGGTGCAAGTGTTTTAAAACACATATTGCAATTATTAGTTTCAATTATACAACAATTTCTTCAGATCTAAAACAAATATATAAATTTTGTGAAAATAGCAATACTGAATTAAAAGAACACATGCGTTTGCATGTGATTATATAATAAATAACTGATAATGAGGATCGAATGTATCATTTGATTTGTAGTTACGTAATCTTTTAATTCAATTATTGTATGCTGACCTTGCATCTGTTAACCATTACACATGCTTTGAACTTATTGTAGAATAAGGTGGTATGATAATTGATTTTTTTTGTTCTCAGTATGGTAAGTTTCCTTTCATTTAAACTCACTTTCTTTCCTTGGGCTAAAATTTCTCAATAACTGAATGGACAGGAAATTTTCGGACAAATATTCATGAGCAATTATTTACAAAACGATATTGCATTATAATCACCTTAAAGTCTTTTATTTTCATATTTCGATTTTTCATATCTAAAATATTATCTACATTTCACGATTAGCTATATGTCACAAGTAATTAAAAGAATTATAAGCTTTTATGGCATACCAATATGTATATGATACTTGCCATATTGCACTGCATGTAAGTCAAAAATGCTTTAGTTCTACTTGCACTTGTTATGTTGGAAAAACATGTCAGGCTGCAAGATAAAAAGAAATCAAATTTGTTTTGTGTTCCCGGTACATAACAAGTTTTGAGTTCTATTTCAGATGGATAGGGAAAGGATGTTTTACATGTTTACGTACATTGTAGGTTCATTCTAAATTTTAAAAAAATCACAACTAGTTTAATATGCCAGTATGTTCTTTTATAACTATTAACAAGTATTCTTGGAAGGTTTTTTTTATGTAGATGTACTTTGTGATTTAATCAACATTATTAAATTGTAATACACTTTGTGTCTTTTCTGATTTTGTGCTGTTGCATTGCCATTTTTAAAAAAAATGTACAACAATGAAAAAAGCACAATAGTGCTGAAAAAGGAATTAAAGGCAAACCAATGTATAAGTTAAAAATCATTAAAAAATGACATTTATTGTCTTGAATGAACTTATTGTTAAATTAATATTCAGTTCAAGTAATTTTAGTCCAGGATTAAACAGATAGAAACCTCAGCAACATCCAAACATTATTGCAATACACATTTGGAAAAATTAAGCACGTTAATTTAATGGACTTAGAATGCAATTACATTACAATCTTGATAACATACATTGAAAAATATATAAAAGGGTTCTCAATCTGACATATAAACAAACGACAAGATTTCCAACGAGTTAATCATTTGACCTGAATTTACCATCTCTTGTTAACCGAAGCTGTCTATGTACCTTAATTTGTTTAAGACATAAATCAAGAAAATGTTGCTAAGAGAACTAGGAATTACTAATGCAATAACAAATTATGAGACGAGATATGGATAGCCTGAAGATTACAAGAACAATAAATAATGCTGTTATCAGAAATTGATGAAACAAGTAGTTTATCAATGAAATCGTCTATGTTGTGTGTTGATAACTTGTTTCTACTAGGAGAATTGAACATCTCTTACTTTTAATTTAACACAGATGAGATGATATAGCTGTTTTCAGGACGTCCTGTCATTTTGCTTGAACTATATACGAATTTTCAACAGGAAATATAATTTTAGAATGATATATAGACGATAAGGTCTTAATGATATTTATTTTATCTTGTCAACTGGCTTCTTTTCAAAACCGCGCGTAAATTGAAACATGCAGTTCATAAAGGAAATGTTTAACCTTAAAAGGCAATCATTGTCAAATAATTGGAGAAAATAAGTTTTACGTGAAGTTAGGCACACTTAGCTTATTTTCAAACATTTAGTTTTTTGATAAATACTATTGTTATAAAAAGGAGTTGGTAGTATTAGAATAGTGGTATATATAAACGATAATGTCTTAAGCAATATTTCTTCTATCAAGCCGACAAGCTTTTTTTCCAAACCATATATTAATTGAAACATGCAGATCATAGAGGAATTCGTTACCTTAAAATAGTGTCCAATAAGTGGAGTATAAAATAAGCATCTTTCCGTTTAACCTGGTGAAGTTCACCTTTTTTATGTGGAGACACCGATTTTTATTTTGATAATTTGTTTTTGCTTCGTATCACGATGCGGAGCTATTAGTTTCAGTAGACATACACGCCATCATGAAATAATTACTGATCACTGATTGGGAACTTTATGATGCGGCTGAGAATCAGCAACAGCCAATGGTTTAAATGAAAAAAAGAATTACAGACTTTTTCTCGTTCAGGATAAATCATTAAAAGCCGAAAAATTAACTATATGTATATCAGTTCCGATCAACTGTCATTAATTCATGTTCGTCATATATTGCACACTGACATTCAATATTGAAAATGAATTATCAATACACGTTTATTGCTTTGTCAATCTGAATATGCACGATTTGCTTTGCTAAACAATGTTCCTATACAACGTTTTCAAAACAGCATTATCTGTATTTTATAACTTTTCCTAATCTAGGCACACCTTCAGAGAGACACACTCATAACGCACACTCTTAAAGTAAGTCCATTTTATATCAATCAACTATCTGAAAATACCACATGCACACATATTACATTAAATTAGAATAGAGCGAAGCAGTCCACAGCTTTTAAGAAAGCTAAAACTTGTTAAAATATTAGATTCAAACTGGGAATAACAATCATACATTTGTTTCGAAAATCTGTTAATATGAGAACCAAAATGTATGCTTAAGTAAGTGTGTATAAGATGAAAGCAAAGGCTACCATTACATTTTTACTTAAAAGCAATTTGCTATTCATGCAAAATGTGGAGGCCATTTGCTTGCATTTCATTATTTGGGAAAAATAACTTTTAGTTCTGTATTTTATCAATTTTCTCATGTAGAAACCTAATTTTTGGGATCTTTTTACAAGAGTTAAGTTTCATTAGCAGCAATATCCCCTCAAAGGATCTTCAGTCTTATGATAGTTATTGATAATTTCCGCATTGTGATTAAATTTGTTTAATCAGTACAAATCGTTTGGTTGATATCCATTCAATTATCTTCATTTAAGTTTGATTGTATTTTAAATCAAAGATTACTTATGAAGCTATAATCCTTTGAAGATAGTATTGAGAGTATTATTTGAATGCAAATCTCATTTTTCAATTTGGGTACCACAAGTTGTTGATACTAACACTGACATATTATCGATTATTTGAAAAGATATGTCAATTGGGTTGTAAGTGTTTTAAAACACATTGTGCAACTATTAGTTTCAATTATAGAACATTTTCTTCAAATCTATAACGCGGTATAAAGTATGACAAGGTCAATTGCATTACAAATAAAACACTTCATCAAATGATTATATAATAATAGATAATAATGCTCGAATGTATCATTTGAATAGAAATTACGTAATTTTTGAATTCAATTATTGTGTGTCGACATTGAGTCTGTTTACCTCAGCACATCTTTTGTACTTCTTGTTGGAGAAGGTGGTTGATAAGAAAGATATGTTTAATAACCAGTAAGGTAAGTTATAATTCATTTAAATGCGCTTATTATTTTTGAGCTAAAAGAGTTTAAAAACTTAAGAGACAAGCGATAATCGGCCAAAAATTAAGCGATATTTTTTTTCAAATATATTTCGGTCAAACACCTAAAATCATTTTGATGTTAAGATTTATATTTATGAGATATAGGTTGGTATACATACCCCTCGCCAAAAGTTAAGCAACACCTTAATGCTTTTGCTTCTTTTTTAAAAATAAATTTGATACTGCTTTGTTTCCATATATTTTGTTAATCTCTTGTCGAGTCAGGAGACAATTGATACTATTCCTTGGCCAGTCATGTCACCAGATATGAACCCTATTGAGCATGTCTTGGGTGATATTGGTAGAAAAATCAACAACAGGGTTCCAGCTTGTCGTAATTTACAAGAATAACGAGCAGCCTTAATTGAAGAATGGCAAAGAATTCCTGCTAGGACATTACGACAATTAGTTCAAAGCATGAGACGACGTGTGGATGAATTTTTTCGGAAGCGTGGAGGATGCACTCGCTACTGACAACAAAAGTACTTTAATCTATTCACAAATTGTCAACCTTGAGTTTTTTGCCAACATGAAATAGTCAAACATTTAAATATGAAAACCGTCCGAAATTTGCACTTTTCAATTAACATTATGTATGGTATCTTTCAAAAACAAATTCAGTTCATTGTATCGATATTTCGATTAGTTATAAGACCAGTAAAAAAAATTCTAAAAAATAATTAGGTGTTGCTTAACTTATGGCGAAGTGTATATATTATAGATTAGTTTTTTTTTCAACATTAAAAATGGATTTTGAATTTTGGATCCTCAATGCTCTTCGGCTTCGTACTTTATTTGGCCTTTTTTACTTTTTTATATTTGAGCTTCACTGGTGAGTCTTTTGTAGACGAACCGTGCGTCTGACATACAACAGTTTAATTCTAGTATTTATGAAGGTTTTTGTTTTGCATCTAGGGAAAGATGATTTTCAGTTTTATCTGCATTTTTGTTGTAGTTATGACATATTAAATTGAACAATAAGAACCAATAGTAATTTTCTTTTTGTTCTTTTATAAATTTTTTTAAAGAGGGACGAAAGAAACCAGAGGGATATGTACCTTTGTTTGTTCAAGATATAAATCAAAAAAATCTCTCTCGAGAGAACTTTGAATATAGATATAGGAAGATATATTTACTAATGTAATACCAAATGACGACTTGAGATATGGGTAACCTGAGGATTACAATATCAATAAATTATGCTATAATGAGGAATGAATGAAAAAAGTGGTTTATCAATAAACGCCTTTTTTGCAATGTGCGCTTAACTTGTTTCTACTAAGGGGATTGAAATTCTGAATAAACATAGCTGAAACGCTATAACCGTGTCATAAAATGCTTTTATATATGTTCATCTATATACGAATTTCAAACAGTAATCATTTTCATTTTACAAAACCCGGCAACAGTAACACGTTACAAAAGAGATATAACAGGAGTATGATATATAGGCGATTAGCTCTAAATCAATATCTAATTTATTTAGTCGACTGGTTATGTTTCACAACAGTTTGTAATTTAAACATGCAGCTAGAAAACGAATACCATACCCTTAAAACACTATCATTGTCAAGTAAGTGGATTATAAATTAGTACACGTACGTTCAACCTTGTGAAGTTCATCCGCGCTCTTTTTTGATGGAGGTGCTAATGTTTACTATGTTTTATATGAAGTGTTTCGTGAATTTCTTATTGTCTTTTAATCTTTTTTCTTTTGTTGGACACAGTATTGGCTGTTTTTCTAGGACTAAAAGTGGTTGTTTGTCCTTGGTGTTTTTCAGTTTATTTTACTTTTAGAGATAAATATAGAATAATATCATCAGCATTTAGGATTTTAAATATATGTATGAAGTTGAATAGCCATAAAAAGAATCCTTAACATTCAGTCAAATACGGTTAGAGCTATGTTTACCTGCAGTTTCAGAATACTCAGAATTTCGAAAGTTAGAAGCAGTACTGTAGTAGTTTTCACATAAATCTACATTGATTATACAAACCATGTGACATAAAAGAGGGACGAAAGATACCAAAGGGACAGTCTAACTCATCAATCTAAAACAAACTGACAATGCCATGGCTAAAAATGAAAACGACAAACAACCAACAGCACACATGACACAACATAGAAAACTAAAGAATAAACAACACGAACCCCACCAAAAAACTAGGGGTGGTCTCAGGTGCTTCGGAAGGGTAAGCAGATCCTGCTCCACACATAACTGATGGTAAGGCCAAAATAAATGTTATTCTGATCTGGTACATAAAGTGTGGTGTGTTTGAGACTGAAATCTATTGAATAAAGCTGACTAAAACGATATTTACATGCCACGTTTGGAGTTTTATTGTCATTGTCGACTTGGAGACAATTAAGAATTTTACATCTTGTAAATATAAGTTTTATCTGTCATGTTTAGAAATTTTAAAAGTTAAAGGGATGATGATGGTGTCATGACAATAACTCAATTGACATTAATATTGAAATGCACATCTCATTTTTCAATTTGAGTACTGCAAGTTGTTGATATCAAAACTGATATATTACCGTTTATTTGAAAAGCAATGTCAATTGGGTGTGCAAGTATTTTACAACGCACTGTGCAGTATAACGTCATTTGCATTACAAATGAAACACTTAATTAATATGATTATATAATAACAGGTAATGATGATCGAATGTATCAATTGCCTTCAAATTACGTAATCCTTGATTTCAATTGTTGTTTGTCGACATTGCGTCTGTTTATTAGTTTTGAGATAACATTATTCAGTGACTAGAGGGACAAGCGATAATCGGGCAATTTTTACTTTTTGACCTGTTTTATGTGAGCTTCACTGGTGAGTCTATTGTGGACGAACCGCACGTCTAACGTACAAAAATAAAATCCTAATGTGTATAATGAGTTTATTTGCATCTTTAGGAGACAGTTCTTTTTCTGTTTTATCTGTATTTTTATAATATATATGACATATAAAATTGGTAAATAAGAAGCAAAAGTCATTTTCTTCTTGTTCTCTATTTTAAACAGTTTTCTCGTTTTCGTCAAATTACTATGAAACACATTATAATGTTAACTGAAATATGTAAAAAATCAGACACACTTTTCAAAACATTTTTTTTATAAATACTTTTGTTATCAAAAGTAGTTGTACTGTAAGGAGTAGTATTTTGTGAATCATTTGAACATTTTCAAGTTCTTATAAATTGTGTGCTGCCCTGTATATGTCTGTTTTCGTTCTTTCAGAGTTGTACCGTTGCTAAAAAATTATGTTCCCCAATAATATTTTATTCATCTGTGCTGGATAAAATACATCCTCGTCCACTATTGAAATTTTTGTTGGATGTATTTCTATTTGTATCAACCTGATGAGTTAAGCAGTGGCGGATTTAGAGGGGGCCCAGGGGGCCCGGGCCCCCCCTTTTTGGAAAAAATTTGGTTCCTTATATAGGGAATCATTGAAGCGTGACTGGAGCGGGCCCCCTCTTAGGTCAGTCAGTGGGCCCCCACTTATGAAAAATTCTGGATCCGCCACTGTTAAGCCTTTTTCAACTGATTGGTATAGTCTGTTGTAATTTTACACCATTGTTCCTTGATATGGGAGTGATGAGCACTCACAAACATGTTTAACCCCGCGTCATTCTTTATATGACTGTCTCAAATCTGGAGCATGTAGTTCAGTGGTTGTCGTTGGTTCATGCCTGTCATATATTTGTTTTTTGTAGATTATTTTGTTATGAAAAGACCGTGAGTTTCCTTTTCTTTCATATTTCTCATTTCGTAGCCTTTTTAACCGACCATACGGTATGAGTGTTTATCATTGTGAAGGCTGTACATCCAATTCATTTGAACTTTGGGGGTAATGTCTCATTAGCAATCATACCACATCTCCTTACTTGTATGATGAAGTTACGGTTTGAAGTTATAAAATTTCATTATTTTGTAAAAAGCAATTTGTAAATGTATCCATTAGTTCAAGCCCTGTATTAAACAGACAATGAAGGAACGAGCAGCAAAAACTGACATAAACGATAAAGGCAAAAAACGTTTTGCAATCATGAACTTTTTTTAACATTTGAAAGCAATTTGATTATATATTTGCAGACATGCATCATACATCATGTACAATGTACGATACGTTTAATGTCTCTCAATCTGACGTCAAAACAGTCTATAGTATTTCACCTGATTTGATTTCACTTCCGGTTTTAAGTGGAGTTCGTGTTGTTTCTTATTTATTATTTATAACTGTTGATGTAAATGTCCTTTGGTTTTTTTAGTCTTTGTTTACTCCTTGGTTTTGATTGTTATTGTCTTCACACTTGGTTCATCACCTGAATTTACTTAGAAACACACTCAGTTAATCAAAGAGTTTCACTTACCTTTATTTGTTAAAGATAGAAATCAATGCGACCGAAATAACTTTTGAATGACTCGACTAATGCAATGATAACTTACGGATATGAGATATGAATACTTGCAGATTATGATATCAATAAATTATATTCTTATCGGATGAAACAAATACATGATTGCTTTCGATATAATCGTCTATCTTGTGAGGGATCAGCTTGGTTATACTTAGAAGATTGAATATATCTTACATTGATATTAAGACAGCAAAAATGATATAGTTGCTATCAATGACGTTATTTTGGTTCTACTGTATACGAACTTTCAACATAAAAAGTAAGAAAACACGTTTTTTAAGGAAATATAATTTCGACATATTATCTATATGTAGACGGTATGGTTTAAAGCAATTATTTAATTATACCACAACTGTCTGTAAAATTAATCATGCAGTTCATAATATAATCGCTAACCATAAGATAACTATCATTGCCAATACCGTAGACCATTAAATGCGATAAATGGCAGAACCCGACTTCATCTGTGATTTAAGGTGTAGGATGTTTATATTTGTTTTTTTTTTATTTTATTTTTTGTTGTTGTCTTTGAGTCGTTTTTGTTTGTGTGTTGGTCATGGTACTGACAATTTCTTTAACTCGAAAAACTAACGACGAACTGTTCATGTCAGATTTATCACATATAGAAGGTATATTAACCAATCATGGTATATGCTAAAGTTCATTATAAGATTAGCTTTTTTTCATTTATTTGCGATAATGCAATTTTATTCGTTCTTGTTGTTTATTCTTTAGTTTTCTATGTTGTGTCGTGTGTGCTGTTGTTTGTTTGTCTTTTTCATTTTTAGCCATGGCGTTGTCAGCCTCTTTTATTAAAACTACCTGACTCTAAAGGAAACATAGTAATTCGCGATGTATAAAATGGCAAGTGAACCTTACTCGGAATTTACTGGACCGTCTAAATAGTTATGTGTTGACAATCATCTTATTTACACAGGTTTTAGGCTTGAAATATGTTATTGAGTTTGTTCCTTCAAAGAATCAATATCAGTCTTCAGAATAGAATATGAATAATGTTAACAAACTATAAAACTTAGAAAATATAGAAAAAGAAATATCATACTGTAACTTTACAAGCTATATCCGATGCTTTGTAATTCCGTGTTTTATGCTGTTCAACTTACTTTATAATCAATAAAATGTCCTGATTATATCTTCTTTTATGATAATGCACTAAATGAATGAACATTTACATCCGTTTTCTAAAAGGTTTTTAAAGTCATTTAATGGAACGTTTATTCTCCATTAATATTTTGTGTGTTTTAAAAAATACTAGGATTTTGATATTGACATTAAAAATTTATATCCCTCAATTAATGAAGGTGATCAAATTGTACATTTTCCATTTTGATAAGTGAAAAATTTGTAAAAAAATAATTAAAGTGAATTAGTAACCCGTTCAGCTGTCAATTTGTTATTTGTATTCGAAGTATACTAGTACTTAATAACTTCATTTAGTAAGTTTGATATTTGTATTAGAAATATACCAGTACTTATGAACTGCTTGTAGCAATTAGGAGTAATAAGTCACCGTGTAGATTTATGAATTATTGATTAGTATGTAGAAATGTGCGTATTATGTACAACAGACAAATTTATTGTGTATTAGTTTTTGGCAATTACTTCTCAATTATTGATGTTGATAATGTGTTGAATATTAAGGAATGTCTGTGTTACATATGGTCAGTGACCTCAAATAAAGGTCTTTATTTCGAAAGCCACGAATAGAGATACATTTGATTGAAGTTTGAGTTTTTTATTTCCTCTTTTCATTCATTTCTGTTTTTCACGGGTGTAAAATAAAGAAGAGAGTAGAAATAAATGTTTTGAAGTTTTAATGTTCAGATTAGAAGGACTATATAAGTCTTGACAGATGAAGATGCTACCATATATTATCCTCCATTCCTAGATCCATGCACAAGAAAGTGAAAATTTCATATCTTCTCTTAATTATAAAATGGTTAAGTAGGGGTATAAATCTGTCATTTCATACTGATAAGGTGACCGATAAAATTCCTTATCAAACAGGTGTTTTAAACACAAAATTGGTTTTAAAAGTTTTAATGAAAATGCACAGGCACATGTGGGGTTGACCTCCACCCTTTTTTTTTATTTTTTTTTTTTTTTTTTTGTGTTTTATTTTTATTATGGAAATATTCTTTGATGTTGTTTATCCTGACTTTCAAGATTTATTTGAAAACTAATTATTTTTGTATATGGTTTAAAATATTTCAATCTTGCTATTTATTGAAAAAAAATTGTAAAAAAATCAAAATCACATATATTGAAGAAAAAAAGATACAATTCTTTGTTGGTATTGTGTATTTCATTTTTATCCCTTCTTGCAACAATTGTCACCTGAAAATTGAGAGAAAAACCATGTGGTATCTGTGAACTAACATAATATAATTGATGTGACAGTTTAATTTGAAAATATGGTGTTTTCTAAGTGGTGCAGGAGATAAGTTCACTTTTTATTCAACATCATTTTGATGCAAATTCTTGGGCTTAGATCGAAGACTGTGTTGGAAGTACTGATTACACTACGTACAAAAAAGAAATCCTTGATATGGACATCAGTTATTGAGACAATCTCCTGATTTGTACTTGTAGGAACAACACCACAAGTACTTCTAGTTTGAGAACTGCTTTGACTTCCTGTGCGCTTTAGCCTTCTAATTTGAGTGGGGTACAAAGTTTTCTGTGTATAAATTTGCAAAGGTTGTTTGTCGTTGTTAGTTTTTTCTTTATTCGCCATAGTATTGAATGTTTTACGATTTTAGTTGGATTCTTGTTGTTTGTTACATCTTATAAATTAAAGGGATAATAATGGTGCCTTGAAATTAACATTCCCGTTGATATGCGAATGACAGACATCAAACTGGATGCAATAAAATTCAATTAAAGAAACCTGATATATTTTCCATAATTAAATATATATTATGTCACTGGATGTAAATGTGATACTAAATAAAATGAATTAGGGAGCTACCATTTGATTTTTATAGGGGGGCTAGGATGAAATTTGAAAAAAATAGGCAGGATGAGACACTTGGCAAAAAAAAAGGCAGGATGACAATTGTTGTAAAAAAGTCAGGATAAGCTAAGAAAAAAAAAAGCCAGGACCGAATAGACTGAAAAATAAAAAGGCAGGACAGAGATTACAAATAAAAAAAAAGGCAGGACACAATTTTTCATCCTAGCCCCCCCATAAAAATCAAATGGTAGCTCCCTTATATAGTAATTTGTTTCAATTAAATAACAATTTGCTCTACATCCGTAATGAAGCATAACTACATTGCAATCCGTGAACAAAGTATCAAATGCATAATAAATAGAATACTTGCATTTTCCTGTAATTATCCAATGACAGATAATAAAGATCGATTATATTATCTTTCTTGTAATATTACGTAATCCTTGATTGTAATTGTTTGCCGACATTGCATTTGTTTATATAAGCACGTGCTAGGTAAATCTTTCCAGATCTGGTGCTTTAATATTAAACAGGTGTCATCATTACTAGTGTGGTGAGTGTCTTTTTTTTAATTTTCTTTTAATATACTTAAGATTAGGTACTTTTAAAAGATCTGAAAAATTTGCTTCAAAAGTTTTTCAACATTATTATATTTATTTATAAATACTAGTATTGAAGTGTGACAACATAATATCGATATAGAATTCAGAATCGTATATCCTACATTGGTTTTTATCTAACTCAAACTTCGGACGTCGTTGTTGTCGCCGTCGTCGGCCTTGACGTCAAAAGACATTAGATTGTCGGGCAATGACCTTCTAGTTATTATTAGTGAATGGATATCTTTGAAATTATACCACAGGGTTCCGTACCACAAAAAGTAAGATTTGGATTGATTTGAGGGATTGTTGTCCTAAATATTTAGAAATAAGGGACCAAAACAGGTAGTTTCTTGTTACATGAAAATAACTTAGTAATCATTTAGGGGGTTCTTGGCCAAACTGTGTAGGGATAAGAGCCCAAAAAGGGAAAATAACCAGAATGTTCTAGTTTCCGGACAATACTAAATCTTTTGTAGATGAAACGCGCGTCTGGTGTACAAAATCGGAACGATGATATATATATATGATTATATGTTTACCAAAGGATTCATCTGTTTCCAAAAGTGTTCCTATTATCTTTTTAAGATAACATTCATGATAATGTTGTAACTTAAATGCATCTCCGAATGTCATAATTGTAAGAACAACTTACCGATATGATGTATGGATACCCCTGACGATAAAAGCAAGAGAAAAGTATGGTCTTATCAACAACAAGTGAAACTATAATGGTATCAGTTAACTCCACACGTGTAATTAGCTTGTTGAGAACAAGGATATTGAAGATATACATGATATATGCTACCTTGAAATAATACAGGCTACGATCGAGTTGCTATCAGTGTCGGTCTATATATTTTACATTGATACTGATGTATAAGAATTTGCAGTCGGAAATTCTTTTCTTACCCTACAATTACCTATAGGTTAATAGCGTTTAAACAAAACACTATATGATTTCCACGACAGTAAGCAAGGCGTTTAATAGAAAAGTAACACGTGGAACATTTATGACATTTTCTGTTAAAAGCAACAATCTATTGCACGTTGTGATTGTCCAGTGTTTATTTATTGTGTTACAATTATCTAACATATTTCTGTAATAAACTCCAAGGTTGTCTTAATGTTTCTTTTGTTTCTGTATTGTACTGGTAAATTTTCTAGTAATTGATGCAAATATTTGTAATATTCTTTGTCATAGATAATATAAAATAAATTAATAATACCTGCAGCTGCGTTATTCGATACAAAAGGAAAGAATAATTGACATCTAGCAAGGAATTGCGCTTAAACTATGCTAGATTGGCAAGATTCAGTATGAAGTTGCAGGTAAAAATAAACTTACCATAGACATAGACACAAGAATTGAAAGTGTGCACGCCAGACGCAAATCAGCAATACTCTAATAATTATGTATCAAAAGTAACATGTATAATTTGATATGGCAGACGCGCGTTTCTTCTACATCATTGACACTCAGACCAAATTATTAAGAAACAAAGCAAGTATAAAGTTGAAAAGCATTGCGGAACTTTGAGATTATTGACAGCAGTTTTAGCTCTGTTCCGTCTATTTTTCATGTACGTGAAAAAAAATTGTGTCACTAATTCTTTTCTTCTATAAATATGTGATTGTATATCGCACCGGTTATATATAATTTTATCTCCACAATTGTTGTATCATTTTCATATAAATCATTTTACTTGAACAATCAAAACGTAGAATTATTCATAAGATTTGATACAGTAGTCAAGCGTTCTGTTTCATGGCAATATATGGACAGTACGCAATGAATTTAACAAATATATATATGTACAAGGTTGTACAATGGATATTAGTAAATGACATAAAGTTAAAGTTAAACTAGTTGGCTTTATGTTTCTTTCAATTATATTTGTGATTAGATATTTTTAATTTGAATCAAAATCATACGAATGCATATAAAAATAATTATGTCTCTTCAAATCTAATTAATTGAAATAGAATTAAAATAATGTTACAAATAAAGTAAATAATTTGTCTGTAGGAATTTATGCTATAATCATTTCAATTCCAACTTAAAAGTGCAGTTTTCTTACTTGGATTAATCAGTAGTGATATGGCTTTATTTTCTATGTGTATACTTAAAGTGACCTGACATGTATAGTGTTTTAGAAACCATGATTTGAAAACATCATATTATAAGTTATATGGTTCACTACTGACCCCCTACGGATCCATAGAGGGTTAGTAAAATTCGTAAGGGGTGAGGCCGCGGGCCGAATCCCCTATGGATTTTATTCACCCTCTATGGTCTGTAGGGGGTCAGTAGTTAAATGTATAACGAATTTATCGCACGCTGGTCTTTTTCTGCTACATTATGTTGAATAATAAAGAATGAAACACAACAACATTAATAGATGACGTCACCATTAACGCGTCATGAACCCCCTATGAAATTTATTAACCCCCTACGGTCTCATAGGGGGTCACCACGTGACGGCGTTAAACCAATCATAATGTGATATTTTACCAGCGGTGCGATAAGAACACATAAGGCAAACTACTATTAAATTAAGTTTGTTATTTTTAGAAAACAAGCATCAAAATATCATTCTCTTGTTGCAATTTTGTTTTCCTAAAATAGATTTGTTTTTGTATCATATCTTTGATAGCCACTGTTTGCTTTATTCATAAATTGTTTAGTCTTGGTTGGGTAAAAGAGTGACGAAAGATACCAAGTCAAACTCATAAATCTAAAATAAACTGACAACGTCAAGGCTAAAAATGAAAAACACAAACAGACAAACAATAGTAATAAACACGAACCCAACCAAAGACTAGGGGTGATCTCAGGTGCTCCGGAAGGGTAAGCAGATCCTGGATAAGTTTATTGGCATATTGAATAGATAAATGCCTTACTATTGAAAACGCGTTATGCTGATCCTTCTATATGTATTCTCTATCATTTCGCGAGGTAGTTACTTCTTCGTCCCATGTCTCTTTGATCAAAATTGATTCATATATTCTTATTGTATCGTTAAATTGGGGTTTCTATTTGATGCTACTTTGAAACCATTTCCGGTGTATAGGGAAGAGCACATGATCTCATGTCACATTTAAATGTCAAATTCGACGTTTATTCATTGACAATCACTGTTTGATTTAATTTGAAACTAATAATCTAACATGCTACTATAACGGAAGCAAACGAAAGATAAAGTTACTCTGCTGTTTTCCTGTTGTAAGATATTTTCCTACCGTATCATTGAAAAAATATCGATTCAAAAAATGTAATTTGCAAAGTAATTTATTTCAAACTTAATCTCTGGTGTGTTCGTTTAAATGATATCATATAATGATGTTTCATTACTACCCAGTATTGTTAAAACATATTTCTATTACACATGTATTAGATTAAAATAGGAAGTTGCGATATCCAGTTTCAGGTGATAGCGTTATAGCGCTCCAGTTGATAGAATTCCGCTAAATAATATATCCATTTGTTAAATAATGGTCGATTTACTCAAATTCAGAAAAAAAATAATTATTGCGACTTGCATTTTGATTGTATTTGAAATGGATATTATGACGAATGAATTCTGTAATTTAAAATTTGAATGATTCCTTATGATTAGTTTCAATACAATGTATCTTAATTATTCCAAACATAATATGTTACTAAAATCTTTCGTTTAATAATTCAGATCTTGAGAAATTTCATTTTGACGAATGCAAAGCTATGGATTAACCATGTCTTTGGCAATATGTCAACAATTTATTACATAAACAATTATTCTTGTCGCAGGACCATACCCTTCAAATGTATGTCATATACATAAACGTTTCAAAGGCAAAAAATAAAACGTTAAAGCAAGTAAAACCAAAAGGATTTCAACATAAGAACCACCACACCTTGTTTTATAGTGATTCAGATTATAACACAATGTTGATTGCTTTACCCCTATTTTTTACATTTTTAGCTATTATGTCTGCTTGCTTTGTTCACACCTGGTTGTCCGTGTTATGAAATATTATGTGAATATCATAAAAGTTAGAGGTTTAGATAGCTTAACAGGCTTAACTCACAATTTTCTACTTTAAAAAAAAAATCCTGTGCCAAGTCAGGAATAAGACAGTAGCACAACTTTTCGGAATTTTGGATCCTCGATGCTCTTCAATTTTGAACTTGTTTGGCTTTATAACTATTTTGAAATGAGCGTCACTGATGAGTCTTATGTAGACGAAACGCGCGTCTGGCGTACTAAATTATAATCCTGGTACTTTTGGTAAATATTGTTATCCATTCGTTTGGTCTGTTTAAGTTTTTGATTTTGCCATTTGATAAGGGGCTTTCGTTTTGAACTTTCCTCGGAGTTCAGTTTTTTTGTGATTTATTTTTTGCTTGACAAAGGTATTTGTCGTTTGCAGGTATTAAGTTTCTAGACTGTTTGCATCATCGATGGCTTATATTGATTGAATTTGTAGACATATATATCAGCGTGTATGAATAATTATAAGAATTGACATAAGAATCATAATACAAAATGTACATTTGTGTCTTATTCTTGATTGTGACAGCAGGTATGTACTAAAAGGTATGCTTTGCCAGAATATTATTTTTCTCATCAAGTTGGGGATCATAATATTTGTTTACCTCCACCAACCCCATCACCCTTTTGGAAGTTAAATCGTCGTTCCCTTAACTGATAATTTTTGTCGTAATTTTCTTTTTAACCAAATCATTTTTACAATTTCATCCGAGGTGCATATAATGATTGGTGTGAATTTTGAGGTTAAATTTAGTTATTGGCTTTTTAACCCTTCAGTCGGAGAATTCTACATGACAGTATGTCCCAACTTCCGTTAACAAATTTAACAAGACGAAAATTAATTATATTAACTCTTACTGCAATATAACATTTTATTTAGTAAGAAAATGTTTACGATTTCCATAACGTGATTATAGATCTCTAATATATATATATCAATATATATCAAACATCTAAGAAACAGTTGAGGTCAAGAGTTATATATTGAGCTGTGTAATTTGTGGTAATTACAGGTAATCAGATCAAGGTTAGGTATCAATACACTTATCAAATAAAACCATAGATAAAAGACTGCAGTTACCAAAGAGATAATTAAAAGTCGAGTGAGGCTGGCAAACTAACAATCAATTGACAAAGCTACTGCCATCTATATCTAATAAAACAGTTATTATGATTTTACTGAAATATTTTTTTAAAGGTCGACTATTTATATACTCATAGATATGGGATATATTCGAAACTTTATTATTGCCAAATAGATTAATTGTCGAAGTTGGCAATATCCTAGTCTTTGCGGTAACGCCACAGCTTAATGACAGAAATGGAATAAGTTCCAAACTTTCTAAAACAATTGTGGAAAACATATCGTATCAAATCATTTTAGAGAAACTAATCAATAACATAATAAATAAACATTAAAATACTCATGTAAGGTAAAAAGGCATCTCTCTTTTAACTGACTTTACCATTTCATCAACATTTAAAGTTAATCGGTTTTAATGAGAACGTTTGTCGCGAGATAAACTCTCCTTATCTTTAACAAAGGGGATAAACTATAGTTATCTTCACATCCACTTTCGTTATCATTGATTATTGGTACATTGTTATCATCTTCTAGTTATTTTGTATATATCAGTTCCGGTACATAACGGTTAAATATTAATGTTTCTTAACGTAAATTGTTATTCCATGTAAGTACAGGCTTTATGTTCAGTTTGTTTTTCTACTATGTTTACTAATACTTGGTATTTGATTATGCTGATTTTTTGTGATACTTCGATAATTTAGTAATCAACGATAGAAATAGACACGAAAGCGTCATAGTTTTAGCAGGTTATTTTATATTTGTCGAGGGAAAAGGGGTAAACTCTCATAATCTTCACACCCATTTTTGTTATCATGGCTCCCTAAAACTTGTGTCATCTTCAATTAATTTCTTTTTTAGCAGTTTCGTTACATAATCGCTAAAACATTTAGGTAGGTATATATAAGTTAACTTATATTCAATATAAATCAAAGGTTTTCTACTTTATTTACTAATTCTTGGTATTTGATAATGATGATTATTGGTGCAGCTTCGATAGCTTGTATAATACACTGGTTGATTCTGTCGCGTAACAATTACATACAATTATATTGGAATGCTTGGCAATCACAACCAATCGTGTTTCCTTGTGTTGCAATGTATACCCTGGTTATTATATTGTGCATCACAATAAGATTTACACGGAATAAACCACACGTGTTTCTTTATACTGCAGTGTATTCTAGTTATGATATTGTGCATCACAATAAGAGTTACAAGGAATAAACCACAACTATCAAATGTAACTAGTATTGCATTCATCTGTTATATTCTGATGATAACACTTACAAATATAATGTTAAACTGTATGTCTGAGGTAAGTCAACTGTATATTGTATTTCATACATTTCTTGTTCATGCTGTCGTATCTTTGAATTTTTCAAAATGGTAAGGATTTAATACCACTAAAAGGAGTTACTTAAGCTGTATTTGACAAAATCTTTAGAATTTTTTATTCTCAAAGCTCTCAAAGTCGTTTTCTCTTCGCGTTTTCTTTGTTTACTTTTTCATTCGAACGTCTTTTGTAGACGAAACGAGCACACGGCGTGACAAAAAATAGCAAGTCAGGTATCTATGACTTTCAAAAAACCTTTTTACATTTTTTTACAAACAGTTTTCTTCTTAAAAAAGGCATTTGAAAAAATTGTATTATAACTTATTCATGCATATGTTGCATTATAATTTTTCTTCAAATTATGCAAAAAGTAAAATCACAAAAAAATACTCAAATCTGGGGAAAATTCAAAACGGAAAGTCCCTAAACAAATGGCAAAATCAAAAGATTAAACACGTTAAATGACTGAATAACAACTGTCATATTCCTGACTTGATACAGGCATTTTCTTATGTATAAAATGTTGGATTAAACGTTGCTGTATAGAGGGCTAAACCTCTCACTTGTATGACAGTCATATCAAAATTCATTAAATTGACAACGATGTGTGAACAAAACAAACAGACAAAATATGTCAAAATAGTCCCCGCGGGTATCACCAACGCAGCAGTCAGTGCATTGAGTCAGCTAGTAAATTAACTTATTGTTAATAAAGGAAGATTTAAACTTCTTCATGCCAAGTTTGTGTTTTATGTTCATTTTATTTATTGAGCTTTTCATGTGGTAGGGTCCTTTACATATTAGGCTCTCAAATGTTTGTGCTCGATGTGTCTTTATAAAGGTACATAAATAAAGACGTATAAGATTAATGATAATTCTTGTATCGTCGATGAGTTTTTACAACCACTTTATTGATGTAATTGCCGAATTCCAGTTTGTCCCGAGGAGTTTTCATCACCCTAGTAATTTGCATGGTCATTTTTATTAATTAAACGATCTAATTATAATCACACATGTTATGTCTTATCAGTCATAGATGGCTTTGGCCTGCTTTTGGTTATATTTTTTTTTTTTGGGGGGGGGGGGTCAAACTATTTAAAATCGAGCTCCGCTGATGAATAAGTTTTGCGTAGTCAAAATGCGCATCTGGTGTTGATAAGCCTGGTGTCTTTATTGAATTTTCATTCCAAACACTTGCATTGAAAACAATTGTTAAATGCCTTTTCTATGAACATTTAAAATCCTTTATAAGGCGTATTTCTTTTTTATTCCACAATATATAATACATTGTTTAGGATTTTGTTATATATACTTGAAAAACAATGTGCATCCAAGGTTCCTTGCTCAATGAGCATTGTCAAATTTAAATGTTGTTGAGGATACTTCATGGTCGTTACACAGATCGTAAAGATGGTATCATTAGTTATAATAAATTTCAACACAGATTAATAATACATCAATTGATTTTGAAGCTTGGAATCCGGAATAATAAAAGCTTTAGGTATGTTAATCAATGGTGTTTCATTGTGTTATTCCATTAGTTTACTACTGTATAATGCAATACACTGTACACCGAGTGAACCTATATCATGGAAAATGTTATAATATTATAATAAAGTCTTTTATAAAATATGATGCTTCGGAAGAAATATATGTTTATATGTTTGTATACGAAATAACATTGTTACAATAATTTTCTACGAATGTATTATTGATGAAAAGTAGGCTACTCGAAACACAAAGCTGTGTCACCAAACCAGACACATGTTCGTATCTAACTTTGCCACAACTAATGGGATTTTGGTTTTTATTGTTTGTCAAATTCGTAATGTGACTTGGATTTCAAACTGGCGTGATTCATAATTGGTGTAGTTTATTTTTTTAATGGTAAGTAGTATTTTTAGTAAGTTTAAACCGATAGACTCGAATAACGGAAGCATCTGGAGAAACGACATAATTAAGTTATATATATACATTATATATATATATATATATGACGTAGTTATCAGATATAAATGCAATTTAATGCATTAAATTTTGAAATAAGAGATTAACTTTATTTTAAATTTAATACACATTTAATTGAGTTTTTTTTAAATCGTTTATCCAGATAACCGAGTTTTACTCAGTTCATTTATTTTTCTCAATATTTTTATACTTGCGTAATTTATTACTTTGTACGTTAAAATGGTTAGCCCAGAGGTATGGTCTGCCTTCGGGTCATAAAAGATAGATTTCGACAATAAGACAGCAACACAAAATCAATTTAATACAACTAGAGGCGTTAAAAAGCCTGCGTCGTTCACCTGCATCTCCCGTATTGTTCACATTGTAGTAAAACAAAAACTGTCATTTGAGGGGCTTAACTCTATTAAGAGTTAACTGAAAATTTGGGTTGAGTTTTAATATTTTAAAATCTTATCGTCCTGATCGCTTTCAATAATAAAGCTTCTTTTTATCTATTATAATTTTCAAAATTATAGACAAAACTCGCTAAACAAATAGTGTAAAAAATGTCATAGAAGGGAATTAATTCCATTAATGATCCGACTGAAGATATTGGATATTATACTTATTTTACAATTATCTTTCTGGTCATCTATACTACAAAAGGTTTTTATTTATCTATTAAAGTTGTTAATATAAAAATAAAAAACATTCAAGGAAATCGACAGTAAAGGGCAATAACTTCGAATAATAGTTTCGATCGTTAATTTGTAAATCTTGTCCGAAAGTTTAAAGAGGGTCTCGAGCTCATTAGGGGGTCTTATTTCGAATCCTGTATATTGTTTAGTGAAAAATTCCATATCCTGCTTCTCGTTGCTATAATAGCGCATGTAATTCCTGTGTCCCGTCAGACTTCGTTTCCCGTTTACACGCTTAGTGATTCGACTTTCACGTGTCACGCATAAAAAAATCAGACCACAATGACACCCACTTTAACGTTTCTGTTTATCTATTTTAATTTTCGAGACAATAGACAAAAATAAATTCTTCGTTAGAGGTCACTAACATGCACCAGATTTAAACAAAATTCGTCTGAAAATGTTGATATCAAAGTCAATAGATTTGATCTCGTCGTTCTTAACATTTAACCCCTATCAGATATCTCTTTTTACGGCGGTTTTCATGATTTGTTTAACAGAACAAAATGAGTGTAAGCCATGTCGGCCATATTTGTCGACAGATAAGGCCATCGGACTCTTTTTGGTAATTAACAATTGTGACCAAGTTTGATTTATTTTGACCCAGTAGTTTCAGAAATGATGCTCGTTGTAAAAGTTTAAACACAGATACAACGTGACGATAAAAGATTACACTGGTCCTTTGGTCAGGTTAGCTAAACGGAAGAACTCTTCCTCGGAGCAAGATAACAAGCGTACATTTTAACTTTGATGATGCAATATTGTCACAGTAGCATATTTCTAGATCTGCCAAGTATAACAAATGAATCAATACATACGCAATTATTAGCTGCAAATAATAACCCGTATGTTTCAGCATATAACAAAAAATGAGTGCATTTAGTTTTCTAAATCCGTCCTTTGAGACTTAAATAACCTCACAATATTCAGTCCATTTGGGACTTAGATAACATAAAAAATTATGCACTTCTTTACCGCTTGAAACAAAAATAGAAAATATACTAACTCTGATAACGAGAATTGCAGGTATTATTGACAATGTTATTACGCAATCCACGGTTCCAGTGTTTTTATTGGTGGTATATTTTGGTAAAGTCTCGATTATACATATAGGGTAAGTGTTGTCTGCTGTTTTTTTCGCAAGCTCCTGATCAGACTGTCGTTTGGCCAAACTTTAGACTGAAATGGATTTTTGTGTTATTTTTATTTGAAAGGCCAAAAATGTATTCGGATCCTCAAACCAGAATTTTTTGTTTAATCGGGTTCGTTATATTCAGTTTTTTTTTTTTGGGGGGGGGGGGGGGGGGTTGTAACTCCGTATTTTTTTTCTAAGGCGTTATCTGTTTTTAGTGGATAAATAAATAAAGCAGACTAACTGTACCACTGTTATATTTTCAAACAACTCAGATATTACACACCAGCCTTGCCGATAAACCAACATTATGCAAAATTAAATCTATTTTGTTGATTTTGATTTTATACGAATTAGGGGTTCATGCCGCACATTGCTTGAATCTGAAATCAGTAATATTTGTTGTTAATAAATATTAAATGTATTTGGGATGGTATTTTCCTTTTATAAGTACAACATTTATTTGGAATTTTATTGTTATTAAAACACAATTTATATACGGTAACAACTTAAACTTGTAGTTTTTGCAGTTTCTTTATTAGTCAACTGGGATGACATAGCGTCAAAACGATGCACATGATGGTTAAATTGTTTGAAAGAATTTTAAATTTTCATTTGTTGCGTGTAGAAGAGCTTTTAACATTTACAATTTTTTCTGATCTATTGATTTGTTTCACATTTAAGACTCTGTGATAATGTATTGCGACAAAAAGTTCAAAATGAAACTTCCAGTTAGAGGAAATTGTTAAATGCATAGTTTCTAAGCTGTTGTGTTTATTATATGTTGCATTCGTGTCACTAAGCTGATGTGGAGTATACGTCAGTGACAACAAACAATTGAAAAAAAAAGTATTACATGATGATGATATTCTGTCACTGAAGATGGACACTCCATAAAAGACCAAATGTCGTATTCTGTCACTGAAGATGGACACTCCATAAAAGACCAAATGTCGTATTCTGTCACTGAAGATGGACACTCCATAAAAGACCAAATGTCGTATTCTGTCACTGAAGATGGACACTCCATAAAAGACCAAATGTCGTATTCTGTCACTGAAGATGGACACTCCATAAAAGACCAAATGTCGTATTCTGTCACTGAAGATGGACACTCCATAAAAGACCAAATGTCGTATTCTGTCACTGAAGATGGACACTCCATAAAAGACCAAATGTCGTATTCTGTCACTGAAGATGGACACTCCATAAAAGACCAAATGTCGTCAGTGGCGGATCCAGGGGGGGGTTCCGGGGGTGCGCACCCCCCCTTTATTTTTGCCGATCAATGCATTTGTATCGGGACATATGTTTTGCACCCCCCCCCCCCTGCACCCCCCTTTGCCCTGGGTTAGCACCCCCCCTTTCGAAAATTCCTGCATCCGCCCCTGTGTCGTCTTTTGCCTTCTAAATAGTTTGCAGTTGATCCTACACATAACCATTTGCATTTAGAGTTCGAGCTTAAAACGTTTTGTATTCGAGTTACTGAGCTGTGTCAATTCATGCACTTTTCAGATTGCTACTCGAGAATCAAAAATGTACTATAAAAAGATGTTTAACACACATCAATTCTAAGATTTTTACACGAAGCCTTTAATACTTCACAAATCTCTGAAAGTTACTGGACAGAATTTATTATGCAAAAGATAAAGCAATATGTAAACCATTATTATGTACTATTTCGAAAGAAAGATCTAAGGTTTATCACTTAAGCAAACTTAATTTACTTGTAATAACAAGTGGCTGATGTATTGTTTAATAAGATATGTTTGTTTTGGCACCCATCAGTATAAACACACACAATACACGGAATCTGATAATTTGTATGTAATTAGTGTCCCTATCAACATGTTTTACCTTATTTACCATATTGTATGTGCGATGTGTACTTTTAACGTGTATAAAAAAGTACTAGTACCACGAAATCTTAGATTATGTAATTTTTGCCCTATTAAAGATATAGATGATGAATATCACTTCTTCTTTCATTGCGAAATAAATAAAAGCTTAAGAAATAATTACTTCTCTGAAATTGCTTCTCAAAATTCTGACTTTACGAGTTCGGAGTAGCACTAATAAAAAAAGCTACAATATATACTCAATCCATCAAATTTTCAACATATTAGTATTCGATTTTTAGCATAAATCACATTCAATTATCAAAATTATTGTTATATGATAATATCAATATTTAAGATTGTAATCTTAAACAAAAAGTAATATGGTAACAATTAGTTAAAACGAAAAACATGTATCCGTCCGTATAAAAAAAAATGGTTCTAATATATTTAGTTTTTAAACTTTTGAACTATGTTCCTTGCCTTACATATATTATTAAGTAAATATCATCGGTATAAACAAACACTTGAAAACTTTCAGCGATGTATGAGACACATTTCTGTTTTCAAATGCAAGACTGTCCCTCTCATCAAACAATGATCATGCGTTGATGCATCCCTTTCGACGAATAGGACATAGCTTACGTGTCTAAATTTCCTCTAGTTCTTTTCATACACCTTTGTCCATGCCAAAACCTTTTAATCTGTTTACACATGCTTGTAATATTTAACATAAAAACGCGTTACCAATAGAAAGAACGACTTTTATGAGACCTTCAATTTTGATATCAAGGTCAAAATACTTGTTTTTCATAGAATGTTGGAGTCTAGAACATAATGTTTTATACTTTGTCGTAGACTTAAGGATTATACAAATGAATGAATCACCTCAAAACAATGTATTACTTATAACAGAGGTGATTTCTTACATTTGACCTTCAAGGTCAAATACTTTATGTGTATATGACCACCCTAAACCCAAATATATTCTTGGTTGACCATGCTCAGACCGTTTCAATACAACTATGTATGTAGTTTACCCCTTCGGGTCATGTCCTATCCTCTGCAATGCTACCGGAAGTTTTCACCTTGAGGCCCCTTATCTAATAAATATTTTACTTTCTCAAAAATGGTACAGATCCACGACCCTTACCCATTCTAGTTCTGGATATTTCGGTTTCAATCGGAAAACTCAATACAACACTTTAATGCAGAAAAGATGGGGTTTTTTTTTTATTGAACTAGATTTTTTATTTTTTGAAGTTCCCTTTTTCTAATTTCTAAGTAAATATATAACAGAGTTTCTGTACTAGTGATATTTTTCATTCAACTCAGTTATTACAATATATATCTGTTTGTTTACGCCAGGTTTGCCGATAAGCCATCAATATGCAATTAATATTTAATCTTTTTTTCTCTCTTCTTTTATCTTCTTTGCCCATAATTTTCTTGTCTGTAAATCCCATTCAAATCAACAATTCATGAAGATAAAAATGACGAGGCGTTTGCTTATTATAATTATGTAAATAGTAGTTTACTACTCAGCATTACATGATGATGATATTTCAAAGGTTTGAAAAGTCCAGTGGCAAATATTACATGGAACTAATGTAACGAACATGTTGTGTTGTGCGATATGTATATAATCCCTCCTTTATTGTTGAATTGGAATTAACCGGTTATTTTTCAAACTGGACAAAATTTATTTATGCAAAAGATAAAGCAATATGTAAAACATTGTTGTGTGCTATTTTGGAAGAAAGATCTAAGGTTTATCATTTAAGAAAATTTAATTTACTTGTAAAAGCAAGTGGCTGATGTATTGTTTAATAAGATATGTTTGGTTTGGCACCCATCAGTATAAACACACACAATACACGGAATCTGATAATTTGTATGTAATTAGTGTCCCAATCAACATGTTTATCAATTTTACCATACTGTATGTGCTATTTGTACTTTACTCTTTTGAGGCTTTCCACTGGTGAGCATAAGATTTGAAAATGAATAAAAGTACGATAGACTTTTGTCGCTGAATCTTTCTTCAACTTCGTACTTTTTTTGACCTTTATAACTTTTTTAGATTCGAGCGTCACTGATGAGTCTTTTGTAGACGAATCGCGCGTCTGGCGTATATACTAAATTTGGTATCTATGATGAGTTTACCTTAATAACATGAAACGAATATATTAGTATTCTTATAATTATCTAAGAATGTAATCTAATATAGTTTTAGGCCGTACTTTGACCAATAATGGTTTACTTTTAGAAATTGTGACTTGGATGGAGAGTTGTCTCATTGACACTCATACCATATCTTCTTATATCTATTAAATGAAATACAATAAGGTAGCAATTGATTATGAAATAGAAATATGTATCCGTCCTTATGAAATTTGTTATCCTGTTATATTTATTTTTTTAACATTTAACTTTATACTTTGCTTACCCTTTATCAGTACAAACAAACCTTAAAATCCTCAGCGATGATTGAAACGAATATATAATATTTGAATACGAAACTGTTACTTTCATAAAACAATGTTGCATTGATTTATGCCTTACTCTTTTGACAAAGAATGGAAACTTCAAGCTAACGTTGCCCTTCTGCTCCTCTGATTCTTTTCATACACCTTAGTCTAGGCGAAAACTTTTTTTTTTACCTTTATACACTGGATTACAATATTTGACAAGAAGACGGTCAGAAGTCAAACGGGGGGTGACATATAAAAATCTTTATATGACCTTTAACTTTAACTCAAGGTCAAAATACTTGCTTTTGATGACATTTTAGTGTCCGGGACATAATTTTTATCCTTTGGCGTAGACTTTCAGGATTTTACACATGAATGAACCCGAATAAACAAAATATAATGTGTATCTTATTGAAAAGGTGATTTCTTTATTTTGACCTTTAAGCTCATATAATTTATATTGTTTCTTCAAAACTATACATATTCTTGATTTGCCATGCATAGACGACCTTTTCAATACAAATAGCAGTTTAATTTTTCGGGTCATATCATTTCACTTGATTTTCTTCTAGAAGTTTGCACCTTAGGCATGCTCCTCCTTACATTTAATAAATCTTTTAGTATCTCAAAAATGGTTCAAATTCCTTACCCTTACTCTATCTAGCTTGGGACATTAATATTTCACAGGGAGAACTCTAAACAACCCTGTATTAACGGAAAGACGTTTTTTGTTCACTTTTATTAGTTTTTCCGTTCCTGCTCCTTTGTCTGAAGCAAAAATGAAAAAAGTAGTTATTGTTTAACGTCATTAGTTCAAGTATTACAAAATCTAGACCCAAGCAGATTCAGGACTAGTTGTAGGACTTTTGCTTTTATGAGGAAACAAAGTAAACAATGTACAATATCTACTTTACTTTTTAACATTATGTTTTACTATATATATAACAGGAAATACTAACTAATAATTGATACATGTATGATTACTATCTGTTTGTTGTGTGCGTGTTTATCAGTTGGTCTGTTTCCTTCCTTGTATATTATAATTGTTTACTGGGGTTTCATTTTTATACACTGATATTGTCTTTTATTAAATAGAAAAAAAATGCAATAGGAAAAGAATCGATGTATTAAGGTAGGTGACGATATCATTAACAGCCATATGTATATGCAACGTAACTCTGTAGACAGCATTGGACATATGTGCATTACAGGTGAAGAAGTGTGATACGTCTTTTGATTGAGTTAAGCCTTTTCAATTGATATTTTATAGTGTGTCTTTCTATATTTTAATGTCACACTATTGTTTTAGATAAGAGTGAAGGTTTGGTACCATCAAAACATTTAAACCCACTGCAATTGTTTGCACATGTCCTAAGTCAGCAATGTGATGTTCAATAGTTGTCGTTTGCTGATGTGGTTCATAAGTGTTTCTCGTTTCTCGTTTTTTGTATAGATAAGACCGTTGGTTTTTCCGTTTGAATAGTTTTACACTTGTAATTGTTTAGGGCCCTTTATAGCTTGCTGTTTCGGTGTGAGCCAAAGCGCCGAGTTGAAGACCGTACTTTGACCTATAATGGATTACTTTTACAAATTATGACTTGGATGGAGAGTTGTCTCATTGGCACTCATGCCACTTACTTTATCTATTTACAGATTCAACTTTGTTACAAAAACAACGTCTAATCTTATAGACGGAATTTATACACCATAAAATTTTGGAGATATTCTAGAAATCCTTATGCATATATATTTATAACTTGTAGCTGGTATTTGATTCCACATTATGATGCTGTTGTCACAAACTCAACTTCATATGTAATTTGAAAAAAGATATTATTAATTGCTTTCCAGGAACATGAGAACCACAAGAAAAGCATGACTGTGTAATTATTTGTATGCCCCATTTATGGGCATTATGTTTTCTGATCTGTGCGTCCGTTTGTTCGTCCGTTTGTTCGTCCGTTCGTCCGTTCGTCTGTCCGTCCGTTCGTCTGTCCCGCTTTAGGTTAAAGTTTTTGGTCAAGGTAGTTTTTGATGAAGTTGAAGTCTAATCAACTTGAAACTTAGTACACATGTTTCTTATAATATGATCATTCTAATTTTAATGAGAATTTAGAGATTTCCCCCCATTTTCACGGTCCATTGAACATAGAAAGTGATAGTGCGGATGGGGAATCCGTGTACTGGGGACACATTCTTGTTTTTCTTTATTATCATGACTTGATTTTATATTGATAATTGATGTAATACGTGTGTTCATTTATCTTTTTGATCGCGCGTTCGTTTATTTATAATTTTTTTTGTCCGAAATTTGCTCTGTGTTATCTGCACCTTTTTTTGTACTTCAGTATTTGGTAGACAATTATCATTAGGAAACCTATCACATTTTCTCATTTTTATGATGACTAGGATTTCATGAAATAGCATGAGACTATACGAGAGTATTCATCTAAATTAAACCATTTTTCACGGAATTTGTCAAAGACGCATTAGTCGCGTATTTTTGTCACGATATTTCATAGAACATTATTATCTCAGTACCTGCAAAATAGCAAACCATGCGTAAGAGCTAGGGAATTCATTTCAAGTCCGTTTTAGTTTTATGTTATCATTTTCATTGTATACATACACTTAGTATCATTGCATTCATATCAGTTATGTCAGTGTTTTGGTAGTCAAAATAATCAGAACACCTCATCTTATGAGTGATGAATGAATTCATGAAGCATGAATGTATTCATGAAGGAATTTATGAATGAAAATCATGAATGTATCCATGTATTCATGAAGTTGAATGAATGAAGAAACAAACGAACGAACGAGTGAAACACATGATAGAATTGGAAAATAAAGCCAAGTTTTATTGTAAATAATACTGTTTAAAAAGTTTTAACTCCCGAAAATTGTTTTTTTTTTTTTTATTTTCTTTGTCAGGTACGTTAAAAGCCAAATATTGGAAAACCAAGGATGTATACGTACACACGAACAGCTAATTATAAACGACCAAATTGAACCTAATATATGTAATGTTGTATTATATATTATTGAGAGATAAGACTTAAATAAAATATTGAATTGAATTGAATATATATATATATAAATATAAAAATATAGATATATTTTTTTTAACCAAACGTCTTCTAAGGTTTACTTTGCCTGAGGGAGTTTGGATCATATTTTTTTTAACCCTGTCATGAAAGCGTCCTATTCAATAGGAAAACAAAGAATTACACTTTTTTTTCAAAACAGACTCGTGTTTTTGTTTTTGTTTTTGTTTTTTTTTTTTTAATTTTAGTTTCTTGTGTACAATTTGGAGTTTAGTATGGTGTTCATTATCATTGAACTTGTATATTGTTTAGGGGCCAGCTGAAGGACGCCTCCTGGTGCGGGAATTTTTCGCTGCATTGAAGACCTGTTGGTGACCTTCTGCTGTTGTCTGTTCTCCTATGGTTGGGTTGTTGTCTCTTTGACACATTCCCCATTTCCATTCTCAATTTTATTGTTTATGTGCTTGACATTATATTCAAATAACTGGTCTTTTCCTGTTTTTGATTGCATTGTTTGTCAAAAATACGTATATATCAATTAAAAAAACACTGTTAATTGAATACTTTTCCGTCCTTTTGAACAGTCTCTTCCAAGTCAGATAAATGCCTGTCACTTATTGTGTGGTTATTGTACGGTACAACTTGATTTTAAATGTTACAGCTGAAACAATTTGATTACAAATATACAGATTATGTGTCCACTTTCGGCTGCAACGTGATCCGTATTTTAATCATATGCCTCTGAAAGCCCTCTTTTAGATTTATTTAGTATTACATGTATCTTAAGTACAACAAAAAATCTTATTAAAAAATCACTGTTGAAGGTTGGATATTATCCAAAACAGTAATAGTTCTTGGCATCCGGATCGTCAGTGTAGGTGTATTGGCGGTTGTCCTTGTTTAAGTTTATTAGTATGTCATGTTAATACATTCGGCGGATCAAGAAGGTGTTTTGTGGGTTGGAACCCACTTTTTTCGATTTTTCTATTTTATTATTTTTTATAATTTTTTAAGTATGGGAACGTTTCATGGTGTTCCGGCGGTTGAAATCCCCATTTTCAAATAGTTTGATCCGCGCTTGATTAAAGTATTTGTGTTTAATAAATTGACGAAGTACTAAATGTGTATGCTAGTGTCCTAAACGCTTGAAGAAGGCGCGATTGACAAAGGGAGGTTTAAAAATGTTTTCCTTTGGGATTGATATAATGCAAATATCTATCACGGTTCTATCAGAATAACTATGAATATTTTTTTTATCGCTATTTTGTGCATTTTTCGTTTGATCTTTTTATGTGATAATTTTCATATCATGCTTCTCGCTTGAGATGGAAAAATTACCACTAGAAACTAAGCATGCACGTGGCGTTGCTAACGAAATTAACATGAAATTGACAACGTTGTCATAGGTAAAATAGCGAGAAAATCAATCTCGTTGAGATGATCAACGATAATCTATAATTATCATTCAAAGGGAAAAAATAATTCCTGATATTATGACTTCATTTTCACTTTACACAATTTCATTTTACAAATCTCAATTTCTATCAAGTAAAGAGGAAGGATATATTACTTATACCTTTGTTTTCTTTTTAGATGATATTCAAGTGTGAAAAGAAGTTTCAAGAATAATTTCATTGTGTACAATACTGCGGATAATTCAAACATGGCTACTACAAAATCTCCGGAAAACACGTCCAGTATCTATCACGAAGACGATTTTTTATTTATAAATCACCATGTGCTTATGGATTCACTGACGCCATCACTTATTTATATGATTGTGCTTCTAATATTTGGAATTCCAGGAAATATAACGGTACTTTATATTTACATAGTGAAATGCCGTCCGTCAACAACGCGCATTTTTATAATGGCGTTAGCGTTTCTCGATATTGTACATTGCACATTTATCATGCCAATAGAAATAGCGCTACTGGTGAATTTCGATAGCTTTGATTATCCTGTTCTTTGTAAAATTTCTCGTTTCTTTTCTTCGGTCATTAATAATTCGTCTGCTTTTATATTGATAGCAATTGCTATTGACAGATTCAAAAGGATATGTCGGCCCCATGGGCATCTAGTAGAACCAAATATAGCAAAGAAGCTTGTGGGTAGTGCTCTGATATTTGCCATTATTACTTCTTGGCAAATGTGTATGCTTTACGGCACACGTACTCTTAAACATGGCAAAACCTGTTTAATTTCCGATCATATGCATGGCAAGATTTTTCCTACTATATATGTGTATGTGTTAGTAGTTGGACAGGCAATAACAGATATGTTGCTCATCATATTTTACTCACTTGTTGGACGAGAAGTGTGTATTCGTAAAGCACAAAGACGTCATAGACGAAGTCTGCGCATGAGCACAGAAATTTCACAAATGAGAAACAGTTTAGATTTTTCAGACGAAACACCGTCTCCAAATTCGTCGTCGGAACCTTCAAACAGGTTTTCTTTCATTTTCAGAAGAGAAACATCAAACGAGTCATCTTCTAAAAGTGCTGAATTGGCGCGTTCTATATCAAGACAGTCGAGAGGAAGTAGTATTAGGCGACAAGTATTGAGTAAAACAACAATCATGATGTTTCTAGTGACCGTGACATTTATTTTATCGTTTGTACCGCATACAGTTGCAGTTATTATTCGCTACCAGGCGAAGACAATAGTTCAATCTTTGACAGTTTCAGGAATGACGACATATCAACTATGTCTGAGGTCGTATTTTATGAATAGTGTTCTCAATCCTTTTATCTACTGTTTTGTCAGCAAACAATTCAGAAACCAATTTAAAGAAAGTCTTCAATGGTGCAAAAAACAAGGAAATGTGAAACTGTAGGTTGAACTAAAATATATGTATCGTAACATTATCAATGGCCAACATCGTTTTGTGTGCATTTTGTTTCAGCTTAGGACTAGTTAAGCCTCAGTCGAAAAGACAAAGAAAATAAGTCAAAATAAATATATCAATTGAATTGAAAAGCTACCTTAAGAATGTGTAGTGTATGTATGTTAATAATGTGTAGTGTATGTATGTTAATAATGTTCACATATATATTAGTTAGTAGATATAGGAAGATGTGATATGAGTGCCAATGAGACAACTCTCCATCATCATGATCATAGGCATATATTAAAATCAGTAGATTTCAAATTGGTATGATTGGACATGAGACTAGAGGCGGATTTAGGGGAGCAATGGTTGCTTATATAGGGAATCACTGAAGCGTGACTGGATCGGGCACCCTCGTAGGCAGTCAGTGGGCAACCACTTATGAAAATTTCTAGATCCGCCAGTGGAGACCGTTCCAACTATCAACAAGAAACCAAGGGACATGGGCATAATCAACTACGTCCTTTCTTTCAAAATAAACATTACAATTTAAAGGAAAACATATAAAACGGAAAAAGCACATTTCTCAAACTTGAAATGCTTATCCTACCAGAGCGCATGCCATCTCTGTCGTGTTAAAATAGTTTTGACGTTGATCGTATATTCCAGTTAAATTGCCGGTTAGTATCCTAGCTGTTATTTAGGTAAATAAGTTGCTTCACCCAGCGCATCTGTATAGACCGCAGAGTTCCAACCCTGAATAGTGGGGGCCAAAATGGACACAATATTCCAGCTTGATACAGGTCTGAATTTGGATTGTAATTATTGATTGATTGTTGGTTGATTAACGTCCAGTGGCAAATATTTCATGCACATTCAGGACGATGGATTGTAATTAAATATTTGACACGTTATAGGTTTCTGACACAGAAAAACTGTAGTCAAAGAACTTACAATTGGTTATATGATTTGAATTTATATTCAATTTTTTGCTATGGGGCAATTCACTATGCTGTTGCAAATTGACCCCCCTACCATACCACCCACCACCACCAAAAACATGTTGACCCCCTTTTTTTGCTATTGGGCAACACACTATGCTGTTGCAAATTGACCCCCTACCATACCAGCCACCCACTGCCCAAAAAAATGTTGACACCCTTTTTTGGCTTTTGTGCAATACACTATGCTGTTGAGAATTGACCTCCCAAAAAATGTTTTAACCCCCCCACCTACCTTTTTTTGGTAAAAAAAAAATGTTTCAAGAAATTTTCTTTAATATTTGAAGTCTAAAGAAAAAACTGAACCCCCCTCCTTTAAAAAAAACCAACAATTCTTTCCCTCAAGATATGGTCGAAATCTCAATTCAAATTTCCAATGGAGTTTGCATCCATAATTACTCTTTTGAAAAAATATAAGCAGTGTAAGGTAGGTAATTCAATTTAACATTTTACCTAAAAGTAATTGTCCATTAACCAGGAAATCCTTGTTTTTTTCTCTTGTTTGTCCCTAATTCCTTCCTTTTGTGGTTGTAAATCTTGTGTTTAAATTTCATATTCATTTCTATTCACTAATACTAAAGTTATTGTCCGGAAACCAAGTGTTTTCGGACGACGACGACGACGTGATACCAATATACGACCGCAAATTTTTTTCCCGGTCGTATAAAAACAAATATTATACAAAATGAGAGAATCGCATGAGCTTCGACCAGAGCAGGATCAGGTGTTACGACAGAGTAAGCCTCTTCTGTTGTGCGTGCAGCACCCATCATGCAAATCAAGCATCAATGTGAAAACTCGTCATGAAAGAGATTATCTGTGATTCATCCGAAGAGGAAACATTACTTATCAGACGAGATGTTCGGAAATTACACTTTCGAAAAATTTTGGAAAAAGCTATTTCATCAATTTAAGGTACATCCAGTTCTATGTCGGCTATGTCGGCTATGTCGGCTTGACATTCAATATTAAAATCTTTGATACGACACTGCTGAATAAATGCGAGATAAGGAAATTTGATGTAATCTCGCATAAACCATCATGTAATTTCTACTATCATACAAAAGGATAAAGCCAGTTGTGATGTGCAAATAAGAGAGTCGATTCTCCTTGTGTGAGGTTTCAAAACTTTAAGAAATCAAACTGCAGCTACATGACTATGTACAAAGGACGAGAGTACGAATCAGAAATTACAGTCAAAGTGGCATTCATTTTATCGTTTTTTCCACATCCGGTTGCAGCTATTATTCGACGTGACTGTCAAAAGATAATCAATTATTGAATAATTTCACGAAAGACAGTATACTGTACAACCAAAATCCCATCCCTCTTTCCTCAAATAAGTCCTGCTGAATTAGACTTATGACAAGGTTTTTACTTACATAAGGGAGCTACCATTTGATTTTTATGGGGGGGGCTAGGATGAAATTTGAAAAAAATAGGCAGGACAGGAGTTTTGAGTAAAAAAAAAAGGCAGGATGAGACACTTGCAAAAAAAAAAGTCAGGACGACAATTTAGGTAAAAAAAAGTCAGGACCGAACAGAGTGAAAAATAAAAAGGCAGGACAGAGATTACAGCTAAAAAAAATGCAGGACAAAATTTGTCATCCTAGCCCCCCCCCCCCCCCCCCCCCCCCCCATAAAAATCAAATGGTAGTTCCTTTACATAAGCAAGACAAAGGGTGCAATATGTAGATAATGATCTGTGAATCCTGTCGGAACAATTTCAGAGGGTTCCATCTTGTTTAATCTTTCGATACCTATGTAGTGTGTTGTACACAGTTGTTAATCTTTTTGTAACTGTGTACCAAACCTTGAATATTTCCTACCCAAGAATAGATGGTATTAGCTGTATTTGAAGAAAAAAAATCGTGAATTTTGGTTCATCTACGCTCTTCAAACAACTTCGTAATTTGTATGGACTTTTTTATTCGACCGTCATTTGTGAGTCTTTCACAGACAAATACGCGTTTACCGTACAAATTCTTCTGTATGATGTGTCTGAACAGCTAGATAATTAATATCTACATTCTGATATGATTATTTTTCTCGATATACAGTTAAATTTAACTCCATATGTTTTTGGTATTTAGTTTCCGAGTATCCATTAATTGGTGAGTTATCCTTCCGCCTTTCTTTATTTGAGGCGTTGAGTGGCTGTCTCATTTCATTTTGTTCAAATATCATGTTAACACCTTGCATTTCCGTTTATATTTTTTATCTTATTTCTGCAACAAAGTTTTGAGAAGAACTTGTATATAGTTAAGTGGTAACATACTTCCGTATTAGAAATGAATAATTTTACAGTTAAAAGTTTTGGAGGCAAAAAATTTACAGACGAAATTCATCAAAAAAAACAGAGGTGGGACAAAAATCCCTGTGTTTATTACACTCTCAGTGTCTCAATCGAAAAAAAAATAATATACTGCTGAAATTTGAGTTTTAAGAATCTATATCACTCAGTGAATTTACATATTACAAAAAAGTCTATTTGATGTATTTCGATATACATGTAGTCAAAATTGATCCAGAACTGCATGTTACCGTTGAACGCAATTTGATACACAATTACAAGATTAACTTAGTGTAAACCAACTTATTTTCGCGGATACTTAATTTCGCGTTCTACCCTTTCTTGACCACTTCGCGGCTATTTTATTTCGCGATTTTCTTATTTACTTGAAGGAAAGATCTAAGTTTTACATGTTCGCGACAGTATTTTTTTGTAAAATTTAGGCATTGAAGAATATTACGAAGTAAAATGAAATCACGTTTTTAAACAGAAAGACAAAACATAGCTTTAATTGAAAACAGAATGTTGATAGTTGGTATTTGTTCATAATGTTGCTTATCTTACTCGGTTTTATTAATATTTAAAATTAGCTACAATATGTCAGTACGGTGGTTTTGAGCCAATTATTTCCTTAATACGCATTATTAATTGTTTTAATATGTATATTTTTAGAAAAAAATAAGCCATAACATTTAAGATTAATTATTTTTATTTTATTTTTTTTTGGGGGGGGGGGGGGGGTCATTGTGCTTAGTCTTAAGTTAGTTTGTTTTGTACATAGCTAGTTACCTTTTGGTCTTTTTCTAGGTTTTTTACAACGTCATTGTCAGTTCGTTTTCAAATTATGAGTATATATATCCCTCTGAAATCTTCCTTCTCTCTTCATTAGGGGTGGAGTTACCCCCCCCCCCCCCACGAGGTTATCACAAGCCCAGCAGTCAGCACTTCTGTGTTGACACGAAGTATCTTTGATATGGTAATCATTATAAACTAACTGTTTATTAAACATTGAATATTTGAAAAACTAAAGGTGAGTCTTATGCAGACGAAACCTGCGTTTGGTGTACAAAATTATAATCCTGGTATCTATGAGTGGGAATAGGTAGACCGTTTAAATCTACATTCTATTTTTTTATTTTTTCTTGAGATATAGTTAAATTTATCTCTATGCTTGTGGTACTTTCGGCCATTTTCATTCAGTTTCCGAGTGTCCATTGGTGCGATATCCTTCCGCCTTTCTTTGTTTGAGATGTTGAGTAGCTCTCTCATATTTTTCCAAATATGAATGTAGACACCTTGTATTTCCGCATGTTCCGTGAATAACCTTTTTATCTTATTTCTGCATTAAAGTCTTTAGTAGAACTTGTATATAGTTAAGTGGTAACATACAAGTTAATACTTCCGTATTAAAACTGGAAAATTTTACAGTTAAAATTTTGAAGTAGAAAATCTACAAATGCAATTCATTAAAATTGCAATAGAGGTTGGTCAAAAATCCCTGAATTTGTTTTACTCACAGTGTCTAAATCAAAAAGTTTTCAAATACTGCTGAAATTTGAGTTTTTAAGAATCTATATTACTCAGTGAATTTACATATTCCAAAAAATCTCTTTGATGTATTTCGATAAAGTCAAAATTGAACCAGCACTGCATGCATGTTGCCGTTGATTTTCTTATTTTTAGGGGGAAAAAAATGGCTTTAAAGAACGTTAAATGAAATCACATGTATGAGAAGGACAAAACATAGCTTTAATCTGAATGTGACCTACTGAATGAGACTATTTACCGGATTTGTTATCACATAAGCAACACGAAGGGTGCCACAAATGGAGCAGGATCTGCTTACTCTTCCGGAGCACCTAGGTTTTGGTACGGTTCTTGTTGTTTATTCTTTATATGTTATGTCAGGTGTACTATTGTTGTCTGTTTGTCTTTTTCATTTTTAGCCATGGCGTTGTCAGTTTATTTTCGATTTGTGAGTGTGAATGTCCCTCTGGTATCTTTCGTCCCTCTTTTAATCAAAACAGAATGGTGGTAGTTGTCAGTTGGTATAGGTTCACAACGTCGCTTATTTGACTGTTTTATAAATATTCAAAATAAACTTAAATCTGTCAGAACATCGATTTTGAGAAAATTCTATTATTTTACAAAAAGAATGTATCTTTTTGGAAATAAGCCATAACATTTTAGAACACTTAAGTACGAAAATCAAGATGTGGTACTGAAAATCATCGTAAAGATTTTTTTTTAAAGGGTGTTATCGTTTTTGAACAAAAAGAAATGAGACAGCTACTCAAAGCCACAAACAAAGGAAGGTGGAATGATACCTTATCAGAACGGTGTGAAATGAAACTATAGAAATTTGTTTATTTTCCTCTTTAAATAATTTCTGAAAATGACTGAAGCACTGGAAAAACTGTTAAATCACAAAATTACTGAATTCCGAGGAAAATTCATAACGGAAAGTTTCTAATCAAATGGAAAAATCAAAACTTCAAACACATCAAACGAATGGATAACAACTGTCATATTCCTAACTTGGTTTTGACATTTTCGTTTGTAGAAAATGCTGGATTAAACCTGGTTTTATAACTACCTAAACCTCTGACTTGTATGACAGTCGCATACAATTCAATTCTATTGACATTGATGTGCGAACAAAATTGGGGTACAGCCGTCAAAATTGTGCTATAATCTTAATTTCAATAGGCAGTCCAAATAGTCAGTCCCTAATCCTAGCCGACTCATTTGCTAGAACCAATATTATAAAGGAAGTACCATAGACGTGTTATTTTTTCCATTTGACAATTTTCATGAAATCAATGGAAAACGTTATGAGTTGTACCATAAAACATCTAACTATGGATGTTATAGGTGATCCTCAAAATTGATGATTATGATATTTTTTATATATAATTATGCATAAAAATGGATATATTTTCAAAAGCGTAACAAGGATAAGAAAGACAACTCCACGTCCACTTGTATTTGTATTATAATTATTATAATTTGTATTTTTATCCATTTGATGATTCTCTGATAAGTTATAACAACTATAGATCACCATACACAATTGGCAAAGCCCATACCGCATAGTCAGCTAGTTTTTGTATGAAAGGTCCCGAAATGACAACGTAAAACAATTCATACATGTCGAGAAAACTAATGGCCTAATTTATGTACAAAAAAATGAACGAAAAACAAATATGTAACACGTAAACAAACGACAACCACTAATTTACAGGCTCCTGACTTGGAACAGGCAAATACATACAGAATGTGGCAGGGTTAAATATGTTAGCGGGATTCAAACACTCGCCCTAATCTGGGACAGTGGTGTAACAGTACAACATAAGAACGAACTATAGAAATCAGTTGAAAAAGGCTTATTTCATCAGATGGATAAAAATACAAATACTACAAGTACAAGTGCACGTGGCCGGGTACTTGTACATCCCAACAACAAAAATACAGATCTGAGAGTACTCGCAGTTACTGAACAACTTATAAAAATATCATGCATCTAAGACTAAATTATCAATCCATTAAACATCCTATAGATTTAGTGTGAAGACGTCATTAATAGTCAGAGAAAAACATGACATTGTGCAATGCCAAGATTTCGAAATGCATATGCTATTTTGTTTCTATTTAATTTTGGGTGTTGATTTTTATACACATGTTTTTGTAATCTATTAGTGAGTTGCTCGTTTGCTGACGATTACCCCATCTCTTTTTACATAAATGTTTTATGTATGTGCTCTTCGAATGTTAATACTGGATGCAATCTAAAACCTCAAAGGCTTCGCACATTTGCGCCAAACTCATGAATATGAATAAGGGTGTGTCTTTTATGACTAACAAGTTGAAGATTGTTGATAGATAAAGTACGTTTTCATTCACTTACAGCAAATTTTGATCGGTCCAAATATGGGCTTTCAAGAGCATACACTGCTTCAAGAAATTTATTGACGATGATAATTTCAGTTCTATTTTCCTTGTTTTGACGACTAATGCATCAGATTCGCTATCAATTCATCATTTAATTTCCTGTATCGAAGATGGGAAAAAATAAGTTTTAAGTAAACTTAAGAGTTCCGTACACACTTTTTACGAATGCAAGTATTTGTATTATGAAGGAAACGAAATTCAATAATGATACTTAAACTTTTATAAAAAAAAAATAATTTCAATGGTAAAATTGGGGGAAAATATTACTAGTAAAACATTGCAGGTATTTTCATAGAGATCATATCCAGGAATGAGAGTAAAATACTTCTAGTATTATTATCTTTAGATTAATTTTATGAAAATAATTTCTGTGAATAATTTATACGATGCAACATTCGTCTGTTTTCCTCTCGACTTGAAACTGTTTAGTCTTTCCGAAATTCCAATGGGTACTAACTGTGCACCACATATTGCGGACTTGTTTCTGTATTGTTATGAATTATATGAATGACTCAAATCAGCAAATACCCATCAAAACAACATCTGATACAAAAATTTGATACTAGTAATACTGTTAGATAATTGAATGATATCTATATTATTAAAAGGAAGCTTAATACCTTTTTTTTTTTTACAAAAATTTAGATGATTTCCATTTTAAGATGGTGTTGTTTCCTTGTGTTAATAAATCTCTTTTAAGTTATATGCTGTAGGCCAAATATGTACTGGTATACGAAAATCAAAAAGGTCTTGCGCATTTATACAATACTTTTGAATATGAATATTTGCGTTTCCTAGTTTGTAACAAGCAGAAAAGATTAAAGGGGCATTAGCTACGAGATAAAGATAATGATTATGATTTGTTTGGTTCAATCATTACTGAAGTGAATTATTCAACTAATATTTCGCTTTTAGCAGCCAGTTAAGTTCAGTTTTATCAGAATAACTAAAGGAACATTGCTTATGAATTATTCACTTTCCCACTTTAATGAAAAATAAAATATATTGCCACTTTGTTTAATCAAATTCAATTCGATTTTAATATGGACTTAAAATAACAAATTCACTTCTAGAAATTCGTTGACAATGATATTTTCAGTTCTATTTTCCTCATTATATCATTTGACAAGCTTCTGTCGTACATGCATATATGACGTCAGATAAATACAAATATTGGGTTCATCTTTTCCTGTTTCGTAGATAGGAGGAAACACGTTTTTAAGAAAACAAATTTTTTATAGATATATGTAAAGAATCATTTATAAACTCGTCAATTTAAACATGTTAAAGTGTTGTTATTAAAAATTATGTGTACGCTTTTACAGAGGTTAATATTTGTCATAATAATGATGATGGTACTTAAACTTTGATTAAAAAAGTGAAATTTCGTTGTAGCAAGTGAAACATTTTAGTTATTATTAATCAGGTTGACCTTGAAATGCGGTTCCTGTGTTTGACGCTTCGGACTCATGATCATTATTTCATACAAATTCTTTATATGTTTCTACTCATTCGATTTTCTCTGTCCTTTTCGCATATTATTGTCTATTTTAAATTCCATATTATAACCCTATTCTGTGTGATGTTTCAATGTGCTACAAAAAGCCATCTTGAGGACACCAACAGCCAATCAAAACCCTCGTAATACACTCTTAACAATAATACATCAATCAGTTTTCCCTTTTTCTATTTTCGTATTTTTGTAAAATGAGTAGACAAACTTGAGGTTGGAAAATTTACTGAATTAACGTTAAGTTAAGGCCAATAATTTAAACATAATTTAATACGTGTATTATTTGCGTTTTTCCTGAACGGCTTTTAAAGGAAATTTACTTCCATACACACATTCATGTTATTCATATAGTTACATAGTTTATAAATAAACATAGAAAATATTTATCTATATAAAATATATACATGTATGTGTGTGTGTCACGAATTAATGACAATATATTTGTAGGATCCTTTACTATAGATAATTTAGCTGATCTGTAACAATAATATCTTCATGCCTTATACATGTATATCATGTACTGTAGTACGCCGCTAGATTAAAACTGACGAGGAAAGGTAACACACGGCCAGCGAAAGCTCCTTTTTGAGAGCCCAGGTGGTCGTGTGGTCTAACGGGACGGCTGCAGTGCAGGCGATTTGGTGTCACGATATCACAGTAGCATGGGTTCGAATCCCGGCGAGGGAAGAACCAAACATTTGCGAAAGCAAATTTACAGATCTAACATTGTTGGGTTGATGTTTAGACGAGTTATATATATATATATATATATATATATATATATATATATATATATATATATATATATATATATATATATAAGTGCCTATAAATAGCAGCACATGACATACAAATCTAAGGGAGTGTGGATTAATCAGTACAGAGATTAATTCAATTACACAAATAAAATTATAGATTGCCTAACAATGTAATTTTAACACACTATTTAGTATGTAAATATAAGAATGTTTAAAATATTTACAAAATGATGAAAATAAACGCAATATTTCGCTAGACCAACTAGCTTTATCAAGCGTGCATCTATCCAGGTGAAATCGGATGTAGATGATAAGAAACTTTTGCAGCTCAATGTATATGACCTCTTGCATTTAGCTGCTTTGAAAATAAGAAAATTTTGCAGCTCAATGTACATGTTGCACTTGGATTTAGCTACCTTAAAAATACATAATTGGTAGTTGAAGTTAGCAACGTCCATTGGCCAATATTACGGGATAAAAAGGACGATGCTTTGTTTTAAATTATTCTTTATCTTTCCTGTATCTTTTTTCGTCTTTTTCGTTAAGACCATCAGGTTCTAAAGTGTGGAGTTGGTGGATCCAAAAGTTTTCTCTTCTCCTTCTCGCCGTGGTGTCCCATTCGGTGTTGACTTCTATAATTTGGAAAGTGACATTATCAAAAGGATGTTTCGTTGAACGAAGATGTCTTGTGAGAGGACAGTTTTTGTTGGTTTTGTACGATGAACGACCATCGTTCATCGTACAAAACCAACAAAAACTGTATCAGGACATCAGATTTAAATGAGATTGTGTTCGTGTTCAATAGAATAATTAAAATGTACTGCGCAAAATAGTTAAAGATAACTTTCTAAAGAATTGCTATACGCTTTATATTCGTAAAGGCATACATAAATTTTCATTTTGCTTTTTTGTCATCCGCCTGTGTATGCAACATTATCCCCAAAGAATGGCTGGGAAATATAATATGGTCACTTGGTCTCCTTCCAACCGGCAGCAAAACGCTTGCCAAAGTGGGGCGTCCGTTTGGTTGTGCGGGATGTTCAAAGTTGCAGCCACGTCCGGTCAAAATGGGGACGTATTTCCGATGTATCATTAAGAGAATGCCACGCTCTTTGCACGTTGAGAACCCTTGCAATAACTCTTTGATGGGTCTATAGGTGGCCTGTAGCAATGCAAATTTCCTGTCCCTATCCAGTATACCCTTTTTTCGAGTGACAGTCAAAATTTCTCGGACCATCATCCCGAATGGCCTCTTTTACAAGACTAATTGTATTTATTTTTCTAGTCCTAAACATGCATGAGATAGTTGCAAAGCAACCAACAATCAATCATGTATGCGACATTATATGACAATATTGATTACTAGTAATTAATATAAATTCAAAAAAGAAATTTCAGCCCCAGCAAACCTCTAAATATCTTACAGCTTAAACATCTGTTCGGTTTTTTTTTTTTAAGGTGGGGGACACTTATAGTGTTGACTTCATAGACCTCTCTTACGGGGTTAAATTCTAAAGGTTTTATTTTTTTATTTTTTAGATTGTGTATAGGGGAGGAGGATCTTTGTTCTTTATTTCTTTAGTTTTAAGGAAATTTTTCTCTATTCATTTACTTTTTAGTAATCTTTCTGTATTCCTTATATTTTCCCAATTATTCTCCACAGTTTATTTTGCATTCTTTTCCATTCATTATGTTTTGTCCGCTATTGTCTATTTCGTATCCCCATTCACGTCGTTGTCTCTTCGTCCATATTAAAAAGATCGAAATCTGTCTTGTCGTACTGCTATGGTTTTAAATAAGATAATAATTCATGTCATGTTGTAATCAACAAAATGCATTGCTTAGTTATCTTAATTATTATTTTTTTTTTCGGAAAGAAAATTAGAAGAATAGCTTCAGATTTCCTACAAAAAAGGAAACGTTATCAACAAATACATGTGGGTAGGGGGATTATATCTTGATCAACGGACTGTATGTCAAGCTCTCACAAGATGAGCTGCTGCTATTTGTGTAGAATGTTGGGTAGCTGTTGCCATAATTCGAATATTTTTGAAATAGTTGTCACTGTGCATGTATGTCAATTTCAGTTAAATTTATGTTGTATATGGCAAATTATTGAAAGTCATCATTTCCTATCATGATTTTCTTGATAGAGGATTGATGCTCACAAAGAATCTATTAAATGAAGAATTCCATATGGTGAAGTTGAAATCATCTCTTCGTACATTTTACGGACGCCATCACGAGTTGGTTGACCGTTATGGAATAACCGTTTCACAAATAATATCGGATATGTTCCTTACGTCGTAACTACAATCCCCTTCACTTTCATAAACGTGACCTACTGAATTAGACTATTTACCGGATTTGTTATCTCATAAGCAACACGACGGGTGCCACACGTGGAGCAGGATCTCACGTGGAGCAGGATCTGCTTACCCTTCCGGAGCACCTGAGATCACCCCTAGTTTTTGGTGGGGTTCGTGTTAATTTTGTTTATTCTTTAGTTTTCTATGTTGTGTCATGTGTACTATTGTTTGTCTGTTTATCCTTTTCATTTTTAGCCATGGCGTTGTCAGTCTATTTTCGATTAATGAGTTTGATTGTCCCTATGGTATTTTTCGTCCCTCTTTTGTATGCTTTGTTAAATTTTAATTAAATAGAAACCAGCTAAATGTTTTTCGTAACAGGGTCGCACCTTATTGATTTGATCCACAATAAGGCTCCAAATCATTAATTCGTACAAATTTAACACCAAAGGCAAGTGGCAGATCCAGAAATCATAAGGTCACTGACTGTCAAAGAGGGGACCAGCTCTGTTCATTACTCCCTAAATAATCAACCAACTTCTTCCCACATAATAGGGGGCGGGGCCACATGCCACCCTTAAATCTACCTCTGTAAGTTTATTGGGGTATATATTGTATGATCATCTCTGGCATTTCCAATCACACTGTACAATCTATGTTAAAAGTGGTTACTGTTTCCTGAATGTATAAATTGTCCCTGGCTTCTGTCTGACTGTTGTAGTCTACATTGGCCTTGCTGTTTTGTTGTTGGACAGCAGTGAGAACAACTGCTGTTTTGTTATTGGACAGCAGTGAGAACAACTGCTGTTGTTGGACAGCAGTGAGAACAACTGCTGTTTTGTTGTTGGACAGCAGTGAGAACAACTGCTGTTTTGTTGTTGGACAGCAGTGAGAACAACTGCTGTTTTTTGTGTCCATCCACTGGGCGAAACACTTAGCGTTGTATCTCCTGGTAGACTGGTAGATGGTGGCTTGTTTTCTTTTTCAGGGCCGACTCAGGTCTCCTGGATGATGTGTCCGGTTCCTTTAAAATAGTCTTGATTCAAAGGAGTTGTACTCCAACCTTTATGGTCAGAGCTGGCGATGAATTTCCATTCCGGCTCTTTTCCATCCGACTTCATAGTTACAAGTAATGATTTCAATTCATATGGTAGACTCAGTTCGACTAATGCCATGACCATGACGCAATTTTCATTTTGAAGTACAAACTATTGCCAAAAGTCCTTTGGATAATGAAAAGGCAAATTCAAAGTAGCGTGTCTTTATCATACTGCATTAGAATAATCAAATCATTGGCGGATCCAGGAGGGGGGGGGGGTTCCAGGGGTTGGAACCCCCCTTTTTTGTGACCGATCAATGCATTTGAATGGGAATATATAGTTGGAACCCCCCTTTGTCCTGGGTTGGGAACAACCCCCCCCCCCCTTTTTAAATGGCTGGATCCGCCCCTGAAAATGATATTTAAAGTAACAACCTTTAGAATGAAAAATGCCAAAAACTGCGACGGGCAATTTTTATGATAGGGTCTCGATGGGGTTAACTTATCAGAGAACAATGGGCAACAAAATAGGTGAAAAATAAAGAATAGAGAATTATGGCCATGTGGTACTTGAATATAAAGAATATAGACAAAACTTTTAACTAGCAAAAAAAAAAAGCTAAAAAGAATTAAAAAAAAAAACAACACCCGAGTTGAAAAACACCCACCCATAAACTAGTCTATTGGACTCATGTTCCAGACAGGAAAACATCACCATTATTATGTAGATATAAGCGAATGTGGTATGAGTGCCAACGAGCCTCGGACAACTATCGATCCAATTTGTAAAAGTAAATCACTATAGGTCAAAGTATACGGGCGGCCTTCAACACGGAGCCTTTGCTTCCACCGAACAACAAGTTATACATGGCCCAAAATATAACAAGTGTAAAACCTTTATAAATAACTTATGAATTTGAATATAATTTTAAATTATTATCAAATTGATTATTAAAAAGATAAAAATAATGATAATAGTCATTGATATTACATGTATTATAATCATAATAATGATTGTTATAAAAATTTGTTATATTATATTTTTTTGTACTAACAAAGTCGAAAACAGAAAAATGAACTATCTGAGAATTTTCATACCATTGTCCATTGTAACATGTGTATGTAAATATAAGTAGTTAGTGTAGTACACCTACATGCAGAAGGTAGCTGTGTCATCCAACATGTGACAACACAGACGCTTTCCCGGTTAAAACAAACATTACGCAATTCACAATTTTCTAAGTATTGATTTTCAAACATGTATATAAATAAGCTATTTAAAGAAGGTCATTTCCTAGTTTGTAATGATTCATTCCCGCTATAAATTGTTTATTTAGTAGTGTGATTGTTCATTTTTGAAAGAATTGTGAGAGCGGAGGAGCTATATTCACCTGTACATCTTCAAAAAAGTAAGTCTACATAAAAGTAAAATCTTTATATTGCATTATATACCCAATGGAATTTGTCTCTTTAGAATTTCTTCGGCTCTTATTTTGTTTTGATCTTAAAATTCAGAGCTGGTATTCACAGGTAAAATACAAAAAATGGGGAGCTGTATTTCTGTAATTTTCTACTTATTGGGTCGCTTTTCTTTATTCTTTAAATTTTTGTCCATTAAAATCTCCAATTCTTCATATTTTTTAACTTCATTATTCTCTATTACTAATTTTTTTTGGTGCCATTTTTCTCTATTATTTATTTATTTGATTCCATTTTTTTTCTCTATTTATCATATCTTTTATCAATTTTTATTTAGTATGTACCTGTATGAACGTGAACTTCGTCTATTATATCATATGGTATTTTTATAAGAATGCAACACAACAAGTAAATAAGAACGAAAAGCATTGAGACATTATTTGCCGCTATTCGCTTGCAGTTACTTTGGTACCGTGAATGTTATCGACAAACAAACAAACAAACAAATAACAGAGTAAATTATAAAAATTCTACCAGGAACTTAATCTGTACCACCCTATAGTATCGAATCGATTGGGGTTGTAGACATTCAAAATGTGTACTGAGTTCAAACGGTTTTACATATCAGAGATGTCAGTGACTTAAATGTAGTGACAACATGTGCCTGATATTAGGGGACTGTTTATTTTGATGCTTGTTTTGATTTAAACATTCTTCAAAATGTTTTTTAGAAGGGAAATGAAAGCGATTTATTATTTTTTTGGACAATTACGTCCTCCTTCTCTATGGTCCCTCTTTAGAAAAGAATTAAATACTTAGTTGACAGGTCAGCAAAATAATCAATAAGCGAGCAAAACTTAAATTAAACAAACAAACAAGAAAGTCAAGAAACAAACCAAAATGTTTAATTTAGTCAGAACAAAGCAGCTTTGATACAGCATTGGTTGAAAATCGAACTGATTACACTTTAATGTGTGTCTCTCACACCAGCTTTTAATCTAATTAGAATATAGTTTTCTGAATTTGTTATACCCATCTAGGGGAACAACGCGCGAGTTAATATATGTCTTATTTATTCAGATTGACCAGCTTTTTATGCAATGTTGTAGTTGGTCAAATGAAGTCATGACCCGGGTCTTATTTGAATATGAGTTTCCAACTCATATATGCTGCTAGAAACCCGAAACGGTTCCTACCGTATATTATAGTTTATAAAGTGAATAAGTCCTTTCCCCGGGCCAGGGAAAGAACAATCAGGAGAGTTAGGTTGATCATTCGGAATAGCATCAAGTTTGACTTTGCCACGACCAAGCATTGCAAGACTGTTTGTTTTCCTTCTCGTGTCTGAGATGTCTAAAATACAAATCCTTTGTACATGATGTGCTTGAAAATAATTATGGGTATATGGTCGTGGATCTGTATGGTTGATCTACATTTCTGTGTTCTTTAATTGTTTTGTGCCATTTTTCTCTATTCTGTTTACATATTGTCCATTATTTTGTATTCTTCATATTTTAGCATCTCACTATTCTCTATTCATATTTTTTGTTGCCCTTTTTCTCTATTTTTTTATTATTTGCCCATTATACTCCGCATTTTTGCGCCTGTCCCAAGTCAGGAGCATCTGGCCTTTGTTAGTCTTGTATAATTTTTAATTTTAGTTTCTTGTGTATAATTCGGAGTTAAGTATGACATCCATTATCACTGAACTAGTATAGATATGTGTTATGGGACCAGCTGAAGGACGCCTCCGAGTGTGTGAGTTTCTCGCCTCCATCCACGCAATCATGCTCTGCATATACGCAATCATGCATTTCAATAAGATTTTTAGAGATTTCACAATCTGTTTTTTCCGATGAGAGATTTTTAAACCTGTTAAACTTTTTGTACTTTTCAGAATACATAATTCATTTTAAGTAGCATTTCCTACTAATTATTTCATTGTCATTAAGTGTATTCCAGTATATAATCAAAAGTTTTTGAGTTATCTAGATTTTTGATAAAAAAATAAATTTTGTTAGTAATTTTATTTTTTCGTTTTGGATTAATTTCAAATTTTACGACGATTCATTTTATAAGATATGTCATTAAATTTGTTTTTATGTATAGATCATGTAGTTTACTAATAATAGGACATGATGATTAACATAATTAAAATAATATGTAACGTTATAATTATAAATAAAACAACTGCGTATAAACGTGTCTGTAATGTTTAGGAGTATTTGGGTATTTTTAGCTGTGTTTTAACTGATGGAGATTACGGGGTGGGGTGGTGGGTGGTTAAGAGTCATACTCAGTTTGGCTTTGTGGCAATTATTTATAGCCTTTTTCGAATTATTTAACATTTGTGTCCACTCATCTTTGCTCGTTAAAGGTACGATATGACCCCGCGAAGATAATCTTGACTCGGCTCGATCTAATATTAATAGATGTGCATTCTAATGTTGAAGCCCATACACAAACCTTGATTTTTGGAGATGGTGCTTTTGGGATGCTGTCGTTGACGTTTTACATACTTCTTTTTTTTTTTATTTATTTAAGAAATGAATGTAATATTTTTTTCTGTCTATGAAGAAGTAACATAAAAAATTTGGTGCACACTGAATAACGCGTGTAACGGGTTATTTAACAGTGTGCACCACATTTTTTATGTTATTTCGAATAGACAGAAAACATATTACAGTCATTTCTTATAATTTAATGCTAAATTCCATTTTAAACCGTAAAAAACCATGAAAAAACGTTGATGACGTCACGGTCACATGACTAAATTATGTCTATGGGCTGATAACAAAATAACGTCAGCCAATCAGAAGACGCGTTACATCCAAAATTAAATTATTCAAATATGAAGATTCTTAGCTAACTCAACTTCGATATAACCAATCGTTTATAAAAACGATAAAGTAAAATAATATGAAAATTTTGTATGCGATTTCTTAGATTTGTCCTGACTATGCATGAAATATTTGCCACTGTTCATTAAGCAATCTTCAGTCAACAATTTATTTCGTATATATCAGACGAGGATCAAATGGAAAGAAATTTTCATGATATAACAGAGTGTTTGGAGAATTCAAGATTGGGTCCTCAATTAACGCAACCATTAATTTTTAGTTTGATTTTCTCCAATAAGGTATTCTTTCAATTTTTTGCCCAATATTCTCTATTCCTAATATGTTTTAGAATCCCATTGTTTATCATTCTTTTTTTTTCGCTTATTTTTCTATTTTTATATATATATATTGCCCCTTACTTTACCCATTTATAATATTTTCTCTATTCTGTTAACCAAATCCAGACGTTCAATGCAGCATTTCTTTAATCATGTTAATTTTAAGCATTTGAATATTTTACATCACATTTTTCACATGTTACCCATAATGCATAGTAAGAGGATTATCTTTTAATGAAGTCATATTTCTAGGTTTTTTTTTTATAGTGTTTTTTTTTTTTAGAACAGACCAATTTTTATCGTGTTGAATTGAACTTTCTCTAAGGGATATACAGTATACTTCATTGGTTCCATTTTTAATCACAAAATTTGACGTTACGCTTTTAAAAATATACCCAATGAACTTCAGACTAACAACTCACAAGCACATGTCCCAAATTTTAAAACCTTAAAGTATTAGGGAAAAATCGGAGAAAAGTGCCCTTGCACTAAAAAATTAATAATAACATGAAAAAACGATTTTTAAAAACATTTCAAGTACAAGATAACCTTGTCAATATATATCGTTCTTGAAATGAACTAAATAATCCTAGCTTATTTTTGAAAATCAATAATTATATAATTTAAATTTCTCTTGAGCTTTTGAACATACACGACTGTAGTTTGAATTGTGAACTTTTAAATTTTGTAATCTTTAAATCCTCGTGTAAGATGTAAAATGAAGTGATTTATCATTTCTTTATACTTCCTGCATGGAAACGTCTGGAAAAAATTACAAAAACGCAGATTTATAATCATGTTATTACAAACTTGTTGAAGGCCGCACTGTGACCTACAGTCGTTAAATTTAAGTCATTTGGTTTCTTGTGGAGAGTTTTCTCATTGGCAATCATACCACATCTTCTTATTTTTATATTGGAATAGCCCGGGAACACAGTTATATTGTGGTCCATTTCTGCACAAAAAATGTCACTTGCATTTTCTCAATAAGATTTTGACAGTGTAGCGTTCTACTCTGAGACAATTTTTTTTTGGGCGAACTATATCGATGTCTACCAGTCTTAACTCAAAATATGAACAATTTTATGTACAAGAGGTGTTTACTTTAATTTGGCAGTTTCAGGCATACTAATTGTTGAAACATTTTTAACTGGACCAAACCACTATATCACCTAAACATTACCATAGGGACTTTACTACATGTCAGGTATTTAGCCCAACAATCGTCTGCATGCATTTTAAAAAAAACTTTCGCCTGTGGCCTACTATCCAACATCCACGCTGGATAGTAGGGGCAAACGGCGTTTTTTTTTAATGCACGCAGACGGTTGGGCCAATATATATCAGACCTTTGAATGTAATCATATCCTCCTAGTTACTATTTCATCATGATAAAGATAGAAATAAGATTGGATAGTGTAATACTATATGAAATACTGGAATGCAAACCGGTATGCAAGAATTTCCTAAACCAGAGACATCAAATACTAAACAAGATACAAACAATAGTATTGCTACAATGTTAAAAACCCCTACGAAGGTTTTAAAGAAAATTTGATTCCTTAAATAGATACTAGAACACACCCGTGATATCGCGGGTCTGTGGCTGAATTAAAGAATATAACTATGTGTAAGCCTTATTTTAGTATTGGTATTGTCATCTGATAAAGTCATGCCGATTATAAGATGCACAGTTTTCTCTGCTTTCAACATCTTTCTGTTTGAACCCGTCGACCTGGAACTTATCAATTATTGGTATTATTAATTTTATTTGGAAAACAAAAGTCCCTGAAAAGGAGTATTTTTTAATCAACAGCATTGTCCTTAATGAGTTATAATTAAAGTTGAATTCTTTGATTCGCCGTTTTACGTCATTCCGGCTAACAAATTGAAAACTGTACATGCTGTACCTATACGCCTTATTTTAAGTCCAGAATTATATTATTCGTATTGTCATCTTAGAAAGTCATACTGATTAAAATACTACAATCGGGAACAATGTGACAATGATTGAATTTAGTAGTGTCAACCCTGTGATTACGACCCGTGTATATAGCAAAATCCTAAATACAGCGTTTGGTGGTGCGCCTGTCAGATGCGGAACGTACAGATAAGGTAATAGGTAACAGGTGAATATACTATTGGTATCGGTATCGGATTCGACCCGGAACTTCTTAATTATTGGCAATATTAATTATGTGGGAAACAAAGGGGTCTGGAGTGGTGTAATTTTTAATCAACAGCATTGTACTATATTAGTTAGATATAAAGTTGAATTCTTTGATTCATCGTTTTTACGTGATGACGGCTGATAAATTGGACCTCGTAATTTTAGTATTATAGATGTAGAAATAACTTTTAGGTGTTTTCCAGCCAATTGAGTACAATGCATAAGTGTGTGAGGCGAAGTGATATGCACCATAAACAAAAGTTAACCACTATCCTTGAAACAAGGAAGTAGTAACGTAGATAGATCCGCTTAGTGACAACAAGATAGGCCCACACTCTTAAATTCCCAATTTTGTTTCTTTACCATCAAATGAAAGTGTTGTGATCGATTTCCGAATGGTATATGATAAAAGGCGGTATCTTACATCAGCAATCTATACACAGACTACTTTAAATTCCCAAATTATTTTTTACCACCAAATGATACTGAATGTGAATTGTTTCCGATACATCAAAGGGTAAGAAATTTAATAATAATCTTCTTATTTCCGATATTGTATGAACAATAATAACTGTATACTTCAATTGGTTCGTACTGAAAGGCCCAGTATAATAATAGATAACAAAGAGCACTTTGCACGGTGATACGGTATTAATTTTGGGGTGACAACATAGGCTGCACAGTTTCTTTGGCTCGTATCCATGTGGACGGAGTTTCGAGCCTTGTCATTGGAGATGGAGCTATTAATGAGTATTGGTGCCCATCAGTGGAGAAGTGGGTATTGGTGCCCATCAGTGGAGAAGTGAGTCCCAAAACGTTGCTCTAAGAAGCATAGAGCCTATTATTTGTAGCAGTGATCGCCATAATGTTACTCCAAGAATATTTTATAATTAACAAAATTAATTTACTAGAAGGTGAACCCTTTTTGTGCTCGATTTGAAACTACATGATAGAATTTTAAGACAGAACAAGCTCTCAAAGTAGAAAGAACAAATGGGGTCACAGAACTTGTTTTCTTGCTACATATTGAAATAGGGAAATCCACAACACTTTCTATTATAAAATAACTTTATCTAAGTTACCTCCCTTTATTTGGAAAGTTGAAAGAAAATGAATCAAACAAAAATATGGTGTTTTTTAATAGAAATACAGCCGTATATATGATAAAACACAAAAAAAAAATTATATTTACATCAAAAGTCTTACACACGAATTACATATTACTCTCAAAATTTGCAAATTTCATTAAAGATCTAGACAAACTGTTATCATCTACTACTTCAAAATCCAAGATGGATACCCGAGCCACCTTAAAAGGATAAACATGTCAACCATTATAAAGTGATCTTTTTAATTTCAATAAGAAGAAACATAAATGTATACACGCACTTGCTCTGCATTGGCATATTTTAAACGTGTTGCACTGCATATATAAATACACACACATCATCCACATGATAGTATTTCAAACGTTTTGCACTTTCAGGGTTTAATTTCTAGAACTAGAAAAATATTCATACGGAAATGCAGTTCAATTGTTTCAAGTGCTTTATCTATTTCATCATAAAATTTTGTTTGACGTCTGCAAATTTGTTTTATCTTTTGATTTTTTTCAAACAACATCATCCACAACTACAACCACAACAAATAAACATATTTTTTAATCAGATATAGGAAGATGTGGTGTGAGTGCCAGTGAGACAACTCTCCATCCAAAGAACAATTTATAAAAGTAAACCATTATATGTCAATGTACGGCCTTCAACACGGAGCCTTGGCTCACACCGAACAACAAGCTATAAAGGGCCCCAAAATTACTAGTGTGAAATCATTCAAACGGGAAAACCAACGGTCTAATCTATATAAAAACGAGAAACGAGAAACACGCATAAATTACATAAACAAACGACAACTACTGTACATCAGTTTCTTGACTTAGGACAGGTGCAGCGGGATTAGACGTTTTAATAGAGGTAACCGGTGAGATCACGAACCGACGAATAATGACGAACGAACGTATTGGGAGCAGTGATTTTCATATTGGGTAAAGTTCTCTAAAAACGAATAATCGACTAAAATACCCCTTGACACCTCACAAAGTTTCCTTTATTAGAAAACAATGATAAAATACGAGCTTTCAGGTATAAGGATGGATATATAAGACTATGTATTTTTAACTTATATACCGGAAGAGCCTATGTACGGATCAAAACGAAACAGTACGTATAAAATGTATACCTGTGGTGGTCACCTTCTACACTTTTAATGGTTACGTGGAATGATAGCATGATTTAATCATGGGGACAATCAATTAATTAGCCGCGGTGCATGTGTTTGAAAGAAAAACATATAGAAGATATTAAATATATATTTGTTAAGAAAATAAACATTTTAAATAGTGGGGACCGACCATTTAACTTTAAGATTTTTTTATGCGGCGCGACAAATTATTTTTTTCAATTAAAGTTCAATGATTTTTTTGTGGTAATTATCCAAGATAAGATTTTTTCCTTCCTTAAAATTCAGAATCAAATATATTCTTTCCGAAAGAACCATACCCTCTCCCACTCCCTCTTCATGTTAAATGGTCGGTCCTGGACAAATGATTTTTTTATTATTTGTTGCAAATTTCTTGCAAGGGACTGTAAGGGACTGTCCCTTACAAGAAATTTGCAACCAATAATAAAAAAAAAAATCAGTTTGACCACCCCCACCCCCAGTTTCCCCCGTCTTTTTTCTATGAATTATTTTATATCACAGTTAAAGCGGGTATCGATAATCTACATTAAAGTGATGTACCTTTGAGGAGGGTATAAGGAGGGAACCATTTGATTCTGAAGGGTAGGTCTGGCAGATTTGGTCAGTCAGATTATTTATTTTAGAAAAAAAAAATCAACTGCTACACGCAAGATTATTTATTACACATGTATCATTTTACTGTATAATAGAATTTGGAGGCCAGTTTTTTTTTAGGTGGAAGTCAGCATATTTATTACTTTTTTATTACTGGCCAATAAATTTATTTTCGTGATCTGCCAGCTCCGATCCTAGAATCAAAGGGTCGTCCACTAACCCCATTTACTATGCGGTATTGCTGGTATTATTTAAGATATTTGGTCTGGGAAAAAAGAATAGTACGCCGAAAACAAAATTGGAACTTGATTCGCTGGAATTATAAAATTATATTATTATATCTTATTTGGTTATTCATCGTTTATTCTGCGAAAGAACACCTAGTATATATGAAGTTTTCTGTTAAGTATTCTGTATTCGTTATTTTCTTTTTTTCCCTAAGTACAAAGAGTACAAGGAATCCCCCCTTTTTTTATTTAGCTCATTCTAAACAATGATTCGAATTAATACAAATGTTCAGTTAATTCTTTCTTAAGCTTTGCATGTATGCGCCCAAGGAGGGGTCACTTCCTATATAAAAGTATATACAGACGTTCCTCTAGAATTGGCATTTTTCAACTTGTCAAATACATGACTGGATATGAAATTAAAACCTTATTATATGACTTGGCCGGTAATTTCAGGCCTAATAAATTACTAGGCAAAAATTATCAGGCAAATCTATGATTGGGGTAGAAATTTTGAACTAAGGGACCATCCATTTAATTGAAAATGGGACTGGGGGAAGGGCATGTTTAAGAAAGGGTATGTTCAAATTTCTCGTCAGAAATTATTTTTGTCTCTGCCATTTCTAACCCTTCTTTATTCGTTCAGTATCTAAGAATTTGGAATCCAATTATTTATTTCAGAAAATACCCCCTTTTTTCCATGCAAGTTAAATGGTCGGTTTCTAAACTCATGTTTTGGTCACAATTTCAACGCGAAATGTGTGTACCGTTTGGGAGAGTTTGGTACTGCATCCAATTAAAGTTGTTACTTGTTTTTAAAAGCTTCAATTTTGCAATAATGAAAAATAAGAGAGCCTATCTTTTTATTTATATATGATTTCCTTATGGCCTGTCCTGCCGTTTAATTTCACCCCCCCCCCCTTTTACAAATCAAACGGTCGTTCTCTACTCTAGGTGTTGGCCAGAATTATTGTTTTTACCAAAATCAGACTAAAAATATTTTGTTCTAAAAAAATATAAGCCCCCCACCACTCCCACCAGAAAATGCTCCGTGACTGACGACGACAAACAAAATAAAAAGAATAAAACAGGCAGTACGCGTATCAATCAATTAAAATGCACTTATAATCAAAGCGAGATAAAAATGAACACTTAGGCATCCTAACTTGAAATTAATGATCCCGTTTCGTGTCATACGGCAAAGTGGGTGATACGTTCGTCATCCGTACGTGATTCGTGATCTCACCGGTTACCTCTAATGGTACCAAACCTTCTCCCTTTTTCTGAAACAATAGCATAACATCACAACATAGAAAAACACACCATAAAATATCAATTGGCAGGCTTAACTTAATCAATAATTCAGTTATCATTCCTAATCATTTGGAGTACAGTAATCACATTTGGATGAAAACGTGTTTCAATATCAGTGTGGATTCAAACGGAGGCGCATGCACATATCGACTTAAAATAATATGGCAATTTGTCAATTTATGAGTCGGGCCCTTTCCTAAGAACAATACAAAGCAAACACGAACAAACTAACTAAAAACAACAGAAAAAAGACAAATTGTTCGTCTAATTCATTATTTTTTGCAATGATAACTTAACAATTTGTGACAATGACTGTGCTCTTGAGCTGTTCCACCGTTGTCCCAGGTTAGTGGTGATTTTTAAATAATATAGCTGTCGAAGACATATTTTAGCACACCATTCCATATTCTCCTAGCTCATGCAAGAGCTTGTAAAATAGCAGTTGTCTTTGGTTGCTTTCTGTCGTATTTGTTTTCTCTATTGGTTTATCATCAATCAGACTACAAATTCATTTTAGTCGGCTTTTTTTGTTAGAAAATAATTTTAAAAAAAACGTCGTATTAATATATGATCGATAAATGACTGAAATATATGATCTATGAGCACTTGTTTAAAACATGTCAAGTACAAAAAACTACTTTATACGAGGTCGTAAATTTTCTTGTAAGTCTAGTGCCAAATCCTTGACCCGTGATCGATCGTCTTGTGACAGAAAGGAACATTGATATTACTTCCGCTTTCAGGGTATGACTATGGCTGCGTTGTAGGTAAGACATTACTTTAACGTACAAAGTTATCGTTTTTTACACTTAATTTTATTTTGAATAGAATAGTAGCCTATTAAAAATGAGAGTGGGATTAAAAATTAGAATTTTTGCAATACAAATTATTGTAATTAATTGTCAATTTGAATCGTTTTCATTTTTTGATTGAGATTCATATCAAGTTCCTTCCTGGTTTTGATTACGACTGACCTTGATTCTGTGCCGTTGACAAAATGAGGTCGTCTGCAAAACAATCAACTTAGTGAAGTCAAATATTTGATTTTGTGAAAGCGTTTCATATCCTCTTAAATTTTCAATGGCGGACACTCGAAACTGGTGTATTAATATGCGTATTGTATACATAAGAGTAGCGGAAACACAATAGATTTGAAGAGTTATAAACACTTAAACATTTAAAATTTACACGTTGGAACTCTAATATTGAAGAATACGTGATTGACTGCAACATTTTAATTCTTTATCACAATGAATTAACATTTATATCTCTTTTGCATTATTTTAGATTTATTCAAATGGATACAATGAATTCCAGCAGTGACAATGTAACAACCAACACAACTGGTTTTAACTGGATTAAGAGGGAAGAAGAAGTGGTAAGTCTTCTGACTCCGGTTGTTGCATATATTTCCGTTCTCATGACTTCCGGTGTGATTGGCAATTCTCTCGTCTGCTACATCTGTTACCGGAAATGGAAAGAAAGAAAAATCAAATACTTCATTGGTTTTCTTGCAACTTTTGATTTGCTCACGTGCTGCATTTGTATGCCGATGGAAATAGTTATGCTACGACAACCTCTCTTGATTGAAAATGACATTCTTTGCAAACTACAGAGAGGTACACGTGCGATTACGTCTTTAGCTGCTGGAGGAATGCTTGTCATAATTGCTGTTGATAGGTATATCAGTATATGCAAGCACACACGCACGCGAATACAACCGTCACAGGCACGTCGTTTATGCTTAGTTTCCGTATTATTGGCATTGATATTTTCATGGCCAGCATTTATTTTATTTGGCATGAGAAGTGGGGACACCGATAAACAAGTGATTGCAGAAACACAATGCTCAACAATTAATGATTATGGTGATACTTATCCGCTCGTTTATTATGGGATTATATTTGTTCTGTTTTTCGGCATATCGATATCGCTTGTTTTGTTTTACACGTTGATTTGGTTAAGAATTTTACGACTCCCGAATTTGACGTCATCAGCCATGTCGGCTGCAAAGAGACAGTCTGCATCTGAAAGTGCTGATTTAACCGCTGCTAGTTTTCAAAATACTTCGAACTTTGACACAGCAAATAAGTCAACGGAAGAATCTACAGATGGAACGTGCATGCTTTCTTTTAAGCAATCAGAAGAAAATGGAAACCCAAGAAGGAATACTTTGGACAGAAGGCGACACAGGTCAAATGTAGATGAAAGCGATTCTTGCGATTTTTCGACCGATATTTCGAGAAGTAATTCCATAGATCACAAAAGTAGAAAACAAAATTATCCTGCTACTGTGAACAATAACGAAAAAGGAGATACAGAAGGCATGCGACCAAGAAAAAATACACAGGAAAGTCGAAGTAAAAGCTTTAATAGGAAGTCCTCGTTCTTGGGTTCAATAAGTATGTCAAGTAATGGTTCTAGACGATCTAACAGAAACATGGTGCGCAGACGTCGAATAACAATAGCTATGTTTGTGATAACGATTGTTCAAATTCTCAGTTTTCTTCCTTATATTGTGTTGCTTATTTGCAAAAGTTTTCTTCCGGAGTTTCTGTCTTCGCTTAACTCACAGGCTCAAGTTGCATATAATATCGGTATACTATCACATTTTATCAGCAGTGGTGTTAATCCATTTGTGTATGGATTTTGTAGTAAAATATTTCGGCGGGAATTTAAGAAAGTGTTCTGTAAAAAGCTACAACATTACTCTATTTTCCGAATGATTCATTCATGAACTTAATATTTTATTGAATACGCATGAAATGTTTTCTTCTCGATTGAAGCAAAAGAACAATTGACGAATAAGCCTAAATTGTATTCGCATATATATGAAGCGTTATCAATATTGACTTTAGCATTCTTAATCTCGGCGCAGCTCGGAAAAATAATTAGAAAGGTCATTTATTGCCTACACAACAGCTGATGACAAATAACACAACACACATATACACACATATACATTGGATTTAGAACAATGCAGATGATATGCCTCTGGCATTACGCACAAATACTCTTTGAACAAAAGTTTGTCAAATCTCACAATTCTTTGTCTCTCATTTCCAAAGAATGAAACATTTGTTCATGTTATGAGTGACCTACACGAATGTATCAAAGCTTTTGTACTGATGAGTGTCTGTTAAATTATACATTACTTACATGTATGCTAGTTTTGTAATAAATATGCAGATATATTTTGTGTTTAATGATGGACTGGAAAGGTAAACAATTTTATTTACCATATGGTTATTTTCTGTATTCGAATATTCAGAATGGAAAACTGCAAATAACGAGGCATGGATATATTCAAAACCAAAACACGTACCTTTCCGTCTCTAATTTGAACAGATAACAAACTTATATATATATAATTGAATATAATTCAAAGTCAAATTTGTCTTCATATTTAATTATGTTATACCAGGCTTAAATATAAAACAGCTCAATAAGAAAAAGAGATCGACATGACAAAATTTGAAATAATTTACAGAGAAAACAAACTACCTAATTCATAATAAAAAACAAATGTGACACACAGTAACCAAAGACAACCATAGAATTGCATGCTCCTGACACGGAAACAGGTATATACAAAATGTGGCGGCAATTAATTTTCGTTGTAAGCGACCAACCCTCCTCCTAGGAAGGGACAGTGGTATAACTGCACAAGAACACACTGTTAAGGGCATACGATACAGTTTTGAACCTGTATTTACAAGTTGGTGAAAATTTGCATATAGGCTATTTTTTACCTGATTAAATCAAATATGTTATAAAAAATATACCTTCATGTTCTACTTTTTGAGTAAAATGAGGTCGAAATTTTGTATATTTGCTCAAAATTCAGATTTGTGTCCGTATTTTCTTTTTCGAAAGAACGACGTAACTTTTTTGCTTTAAAAGATAAACACAAATTGTTTTTTGTTAAATAATCGGTAATTTCTGTATTTTATAAGTATCATTAAAAATTATGAAATTTTTATTCCGAAATAACTCTATATTTATCAAATGTTCATGAATAGAGGAAAAAACGTCATTTTTTGCTGCATGTTTATCAAAATTAAAAAAATTGCGCTATTTACAGTTTTATAAAATTGGGTCACATTATCTCCTTGCAAAATGAAACAAATTGCTGTTTTAAAAAACAGGGGTCCATGCACTCGCTTTCAAATTAAATCAGTTTGAATGATAAAAATCAGTCGAAAAATGCATCTTTTCCCGATATGTCATAGTTTGACGTCGCGAAAATAACATTTTACGTTAGCAACGTAGTTACCTCCCCTGTAACTGTATCGTATGCCCTTAAATTTTAGAATAAATTAAATTTGTATATTTGCTATTAGAGAAATACATCGAGCATGACATTATCTACCAGTATCAACGTGCCCACGTGTCGCACCAATAGGGGAGTTTGTGTTGATCATATGATGTTTTCTGCGTCCTCCTTGAAAAAGGCTTGCCTCATCAGAAAGGAGCACATATAAAAAAAAACTGGACTTCAATAAAGTTGTTAAATTTTGTGTCCAATCTCAATGCAATCTCTTATGCCACTTTATAAACTTAAACCAAAAACCAAAAGGTAACAATCTAAGAGTACTCACAATTCGCAGTTTCAGAATCTAATACATTATTGGTAATATTTTGAAAAAAGTACACTTTTTACCTTATGATTGCTTAAGAACGTTCTAAACAATGGAAGTTCAAACAAAAACGTGACGTTGCTATCATTTAGAGTACGAACAATAAAATTACCCATTTTCCTTTAGATGCGGAAATAGTCTCTTAATGAAAGCAAGTTCAAAGCTAATATCAACGTTACATAAATATACTATATTTCCCAGACTTTTATATGACAATTGTCAAGTACATTTCTAACAGGTGTATTGTTTGGAAGTCATACACAGTTTAAGCAAACCAGGACAATGTACAATGCAACCAAAAAAAAATAAGATATCGACGGGATGAATCACTATAAGTGTTCATAACGTTCCCGTGTGAAACTGAAATCCACTGTTCAAAAGTCATAAATCGATTGAGAGAAAACAAATCCGGGTAAAAAACTAAAACCGAGGGAAATACATCAACTATGAGATGTAAACAACGGAATAATATATCACTGAAATGCAACAAAAACAAACGACAATGCAACACACATGGAAATGAACTATAAGGTAACAACTACCACATTCCTGACTTTGTACGTGATATTTTAAGGAAAAAATGGTGGGTTGATCAGGGTTAGGTAGCTAGTCAAATCTCGCTCTTTATGGCAATGTTAAATATACCGCTAAAATGACATTACATGAAGGGAATATAGTACATGTACTAATAAATTCAAGAACAATATAGACAGAGAAATACATAAATAAATATTAAAATAGTATATTTATACATGGCAACCACAGAATAACCACGAATACTAAAATCAATTTACAATTGAGAGAAAGCAAATCCGGATGAGAAACTAAAACTGAGGTAAGCACTTCAACTTTAAGAGGAAAACAACGGAACAACTTAACACTGATGTGCAACAAATACAAACGACAATGTAACATACATAGAAACAAACTATTATATAACAACTGCCTCGTTTGTGTCTTGGTACAGAATATTTTAAGAAAATTATGGTGGGTTGGACCTAGTTTTGTGGCTAGCCAAACCTCGCACTTTATGGCAATGTTAAATATACCGCTAAAATGACAACATTACATAAAGGGAATACAGTACAAATAAATGCAAAAACACCCAAGACAGAGAAATACATACATAAATAATATAATAGTACATTTCTACATGTTAATCCACAGAATAACAACGTATAAACTAAAATCAATTTAGGGCAGAAAAACAGCTCAAGGATGTAATTGGTGAGGTCTAGCAATTTGTGTCAGATGTTTGGATTCCTTGGGGTTTTTTCATTAAAAAATTGGATATAAATTAAGATGAGGTCTCTAATTATGCCATTTAATTTATTCATAACAATTACAAGAATATTAATATAAAATTGTGTTAGTAATTCTGAGACTAATCAAACTGTGTTTAACAATAAATCCTGCACATATAGTTGATTTAAACTTAAATCATACAAACGAACTGGGTGATTAATTATCTTTACTTTTACATACGAATAGGACATAAAAAAAAATAGAATCACAACTACAAACGATAAGACACAAAACAATATCCAATCAGAATTACAAATAAAAATTCGTATGTAAACACATGAATGCTGAATAAACAAAAACGGATACACGTTTTATTATCCAAAAATAGAACTAGTATTTTCTATGTATTTTAGTGTTTGTTTGGGGTTTTTTTTGTTGTTGTAAATTCGTGTTTCCGTTGTTCCGTTCTTTCCTCCTATTGTTGATTTGTTTCCCTTGTTTTTAGTTTGTAACCCGGATGTGTTTCCCTCGGTTTTAGTTTGTAACCTGGATTTGTTTTCTGTCAATCGATTTATGACTTTTGAACAGCAGTATACTACAGTAGTACTAATGCCTTTATTTAAATTGTGTCTATGTTTCTAAGTTTTAAAGATGCTATGCATAAAATCAAAATCTTGGTATGATCGTCATTAAGAGCAAGAACTGGAATTAGATGTGGACTGATGTGTTGGCTATGTTGAATTATTTGTAGATTTGTTTAACCGATCAATTTTGCTTTTTGAAGTTTCCGTCTATTATAGTTTTCAATATATTCAAAATAATATGCAAACATGAAAATAAATGTTTACATTCGTCATTTTATGGCAATAATTCATAAAAGAAGTGGTCTGAAAGTTTTGACGTAAATAGACATAAGGTGAATCCCATTTAAAACATTTCTAAATCCGTTAAATTTTTTCTAGTTATAACGTTTTCAAGTTGATAGACATCACTAATATTCTATTTAAGCAGTTTGCAGGCGGAGCTCATTGGACACCATATAAAAACTAGATACCTTTATGGGTTTTTTTAATTTGTTTCCGAGTAGTTTTTTTGTAAAAAAAAAACCAAATAACGACGACGGCCGACAAGCTGAATGAACCCTTTTGCCTAGTCAATAAAAAATCAGGAGTCAAATTTAAATCCGGTAATATGACAATAGCTGTATCGTTAGGTTTTTAAATAAGGTATATTTAATTGATTGAAATGGACATTCTTTGCAAACTACAGCAAGGTACACGTGCGATTACGTCTTTAGCTGCCGGAAGAATGCTTGGCATAATTGCTGTTGATATGTATATTAGTATACGCAAGCACACACGATCGCGAATACAACCGTCACAGGCACGTCGTTTGTGCTTAGTTTCCGTATTATTGTCATTGATATTTGCATGGCCAGCATTTATTTTATTTGGCATGAGAAGTCCCGATGAACAAGTAATTGCAGAAACACAATGCTTAACATTAAATGATTATGATGATACGACATATCCGCTAATTGACAATGTTGTTTTTTTGGCATATAGGTATCGCATGTTTTGTTTTACACTTTGATTTGGTTAAGAATTTTAAGACTCCCGAATCTGACGTCCTCAGCAATGTCGGCTGCAAAGAGACTGTCCGCATCTGAAAGTGCTGATTTAACCGCTTCTAATTTTCGAAATACCTTCTACTGTGACCCAGGAAATAAATCAACGGAAGAATCTACAGAGGGAACGCGCATGCTTTCTTTTAAGCAAACAGCGGAAAATGGAAACCCAAGAAGGAATACTTTGGACAGAAGGCGACACAGGTCAAATGTAGATGAAAGCGATTCTTTTGATTTTTCGACCGATATTTCGAGAAATATTCCATAGATTACATGAGAGAAAAACAAAATTATACTGTGAACAATAACGAAACATGAGACACAGAGGTCATGCGTTCAAGAAAAAATACACAGGAAGGTTGAAGTAAAAGCTTAATAGGAAGTCATCGTCCATGGGTTCAATAAGTATGTCAAGTAATGGTTCAAGACGATCTAACAGAAACATGGTGCGCATATCTGAGATAACCCAGATTGTAGTGTTCTAATTGAGTTTTGATAAATTTTCAATGCATTGATCTGTCGTTGTTTTTCCTTTTCTACCATGGTTTTGTCGGTTTTTCGACCTATAATGTGTATTTCCTCGTTGGTGTCTTCTGCTTTTTTTGTTTATGATTAATAGGAGCGTATGCGCAGTTACAGATCGAACATATTCTTAAACCTGTTATTTTTAAACTAAGGACTGCTTTGATTATCAAAACGGAGCACAGAAAAAAAACCGTAAACACACGATACCAATCTGATGTACTCACAGTTACTTAAAGCATGCAAGTTCAAAACTACTGTCATAATCAAATAAATAAACTATGTTTTCCCATACTTAAATATCAATCAAGTGCATATCTTACGGGTGCATTGTAAAGAAGTCATACACAGTTTGAGAAAATCATGAGGAAAAATGTGCATTAATAAAATAAATAATTTAAGATATCGACAGGATGCAGAACTATTAGTGTTCATAACTTTCCCATGTGAATCTGAGATCTTTAGAAGGACAATTGTTGATGTTAATGGTTTGTTTTTACTAGTATTCAAATTAAGTCAGTACCCTTGGGATAAAGTCTATCGTTTAATTTATAAAAAAATCGTGGTTATGTATAGCAGAAATATCATCAACGCAACGTTTAGTGTTATTAAATTCAATTTGGGAGGATATATACTTAGTATGTCCATACACTTTGAATCATAACGAAATTGCTTTCATCTACGAGCGAGCTATCAATACAGGGACGAGTCTGCTATTAAGAGAGCTCATTAAGTGCTATTGGGAAGACCTTTTACCTGTGGATTTCCTGTATTACCAAATCGTTAAAACATATTTTTAATGGTATACGTTACAGTTTTGATCTGATAGTGATTTTTTTTATGAAAGTTTGCATACAAGCTATATTTTACCTAGCTAATTCAAATATGCAATAAAATCATAGCTTGTTGTTCGGTGTGAGCAAAGGCTCCGTGTTGAAGCCGTACCTTAACCTATAATGGTTTACTTTTATAAATTGTTATTTGGATGGAGAGTTGTCTCAATGGCACTCATGCCACATCTTCCTATACCTATTTAAAAATACAAATGTGTCAGTCATTACACATTTTCATTAAAAAGTAATCTTGTCGTTTTTATCGCAATGATGTTACCTCACAAAACAAGTGACCAGCGAATCATGAACCTAGTACACTTTAGGTTAGCATTCTCAACAAAGCGATTATACTATGAATTTCTAGGGACCACTATGATATAAGTTCAGAGAAATTCTACAGTAATGTAATCCCAGACACACAAGGTCATCAAGTATTTGATTAACAGAATTAGTATGAACACCGTGACGGTAATATTTGCAAATCAACAATTATAGTGGATTTGATGAATATTGATAAGTGGTAAGCGTATGATAGATAGTATACATATCACATGCATATCAGGACAGGAACATCTGTATGTACGTGGAATGATAAGAAGCCCTGATTTGTAATTGACCGACACGCTGAGACACAGTTTTAACGTGTTAGTTTATACAAGGTTACATCCAAAAAGGCAGACACGTGTACCTAACCGATAAGTTATTCTTCATCCGATCTGACCAGTCGTTGTTCTTATCTAATGTCGCGTTTTGACATTTTAACCTTTTACCATGATTATGTCTGTGTGTTTTGTTTACACATTGTTGTCAATATGATCGAATTTTATGCGACTGTCATACAAGTGAGAGGTTTAGCTTGCTATAAACCCAGGTTCAATACACAATTAATTTTCTACATAAGAAAATGCCTGTACCAAGTCGGGAATATGAGTTGTTATCCATTCGTTTGATGTGTTTGAACTTTTGATTGTACCGTGTGATTATGGACTTTCCGTTTTGAATTTTCCTCGGATTTCGGTTTGTTTTTTTTATTTTACTTTGTCTTTACGGAGAAAAAACAAATATTTTTTGTGACCCGAATAAGTTTCAAAACTACGACATCTCGCATTTGAGTTGAACGTCTACTTAGAGATTACTGAGTCAAATTTGATTCAAGATGTTGTTTTTATTGAGGGTGATTGTAGAGCGTGTGTAAAGAAGACAGTTTCTACCTCTGAAATATAGAAAAAAAATTGTTGGCAGATTAATCATTCAATTTTCAAATGAAAAAAAAACTCATCTTGTCAAATTAAAAAAAAGTCAGGTCATCTGTTTTTATAGAATCTTACAATTCTTCCTTCTCAAAAGACAAATTATATTTCATACGTTCTTGAAATGGACAAAAAAGTCAAATAGAAAAATCATGAAATAGAACTTTATTTTCAAAATAATCAAATTGTTAAAAATCCTATTATTTGGCGCTTGGAAAGATTTGTGGACACAACTGTAAACATATGTATCTAAGTTTAGAAGATTCTGCAGAATACACTGTCGATAGGGTGCACATAGTCACAACAATCAAGATTAATAAGAAACAGCTGATGTATGTCTGTAACAATATCAATGTTTTTCAAAGAAAACAGTTTTAGAAATTCAACGTTTCTATGATCGCATAAGGAAAAATAAAGGATAAGAGAACACTGTTTTGATTACTTTTCTAAAAAAGAAATCCGGTCGATCTTTGGATCGATTATCATGCTAAGACTAACTTATCATTGCATGTACATTTATTCTTTGCAAATTAAGAAACTTTGCAAATCAATAGTAAGGTAGTCATAGTACATGATACTTCATTTAAAACTATCGTAATTTGGCGTGAGACAAAACTGTTAACATATGTATCTGGGTATAGAAGATTCTACAGAATACAATTTTGATATGGGTACACACAGAAACAAAAACAAAAAAGGAGTAGGTCCAGTAAGACCCCTCTTTGGCCCCAACATATAGCAGTTTTACAAAACTTTAAGTTATTTATTGGAAAGTAAAATGATTCTGTTACATAAATATGGGTTGTTTTTGATAATACAATGCACATATATCGGGTACTAGCATAATTCAATCATGCTAAATTACTGAAATTTTCACACTTTTAGCATTTTAGTTAAATTTTAGACGGTTTACCGCATTCGTGTTCATTCTTAATATTGGAATGTAATTTGTATTTGATGATAAAACATAACATATATAAAGGTTGAGGATGAACACGGATGCGGCCACTTTCATTTTTGTCCAAAAGAATCTGAAAAGTTACATTTTTTGGCATATTTGATAGATTTGTCATATTTAAGCTTGAATCGGAGCGTTTTTAATGAGGTAATCAGTTAAAATCTTTCACATTAACTAATTGAATCAACTGAAATAGACACTTGAGTGTTTAAAAAGTGTCCAAAGTATTTCGTCAGATAAACCTGAAATTTGAGGCCAAAATCGGGCCTAACCGGACCTACTCCTTTATGAGAAACAGCACAAATCTACCTGTAACTATATTAAGGTAGATTCATGGTATACCGCCATCTTGGATTGTACAAACACAGTAAAAAAATGGTCTAGTTATTTGCCCAAATCAGCAAATTTGGATACAGATTTGCAATGTATTGGTTAGACTGTTTATTTATTATAAAGAAAACTTAGTGATTTATTGCATAATACAAAATATTTAAACAAATATCATTTTTTTTGCTTTTAGAATTATTTTTTTCAAATGAGCCATTTAAGGGAAGATTACTCTTTTAGTAAAAAATTTACACTGGACTGATAGCAAATATTTTAATTTTTACTTGTGGCAAAAAAACAAGTTCGGTGACACCCTTTTTTTCTTTTTATTTTCTTGAAACATATTACAAAACCTATCTTTTCACAATTTATTTCAAAATTCTATCTCATAGAATTTTTTTTATGCGCACAAATGTGTTTTTCTATGAACAATCTAACCAAATTTAGGCAATTTTCAACAACTCATAGATTGAAAAAAAGCACGGTGACCCATACTTTATTTTTTATTTTTGGAAAGAGCATAGTTAAATCTTCATTTTGGCTAAGTATATGAAAATTCTGTATCAAAAAATATATACTTATGATCTACCTTAATGCTTTCAAAGTAAATTCAACGTTTTTATAGTTGCATTAGAAAAAATAAAAGATAAGAAAGAACCGTTTTGATTACTTTTTTTACAAAAAAAGTCCGATCTTTGCATGCGGTTTTTATGCTAAGACTCACTTAGCATTGCGTGTACATTTATCCTTAGCAGATTAATCAACTTTACTAATAAATAGTAAGTTAGCCAAAGTACATTGTCCTTCATTCAAAATTAACGCTAAGGAACGTTCATAGTTTATTTACATATTTCATTAATTCATTCAATTTAGACGAAAAGTCTCTTGGAACTCCTGTTAAATCTGCAACTGCGGCAGGGTGAAGTCCTTGTTTAATCATATTTTCTTGAGCGTTCAATATCATACACAAATCAGATTTGGTTAAATCTAACTGTTTCCAGTGTGGCGCTAAAGAACAAGCATATGTTAACATGTCAGTAATATCTACATTAATATTGTATCGGATAATATTAAAGTATAATTTCATAATGGTTTGTAAAATTCGGTATTTATTTTTCGAATCGTCGGAACATATATAATCTACAGACATCATGTGGCGATATTCAATTTCAGATTTGTTATGATCTCCAAGTCTATGAAAGCATAAACCTCTTAAAAAATAAAAGTATATATCTGGATAAAAGTAGAAATCGTGTAGTCGGTACTGGCGGAACAAATGAATAGCATCAGAACGAAACATTTGAAAAACTTCTTTCAACATCAAGCGAGATTCAAATGGGAACAGTATGTCAACGGAATTAAAGAAATCTAATTCCGAAACATCGTGAAAAAAATTCATTATTTGTTTAAATGTTTGAAAATTTTGACTTTTATAACCATTGTGAAAAATGCGTAAATCTAGATTTTTCACAACTATGTCGGTTATTTTAAGACAGTCTTCATATTTTCCTTGGTTGTATAACCATGTTGAAAGTAGCGTTTTGCCGGAAACTAAATTGCCATGAGAGCTCATAGTGAATAACTTCATTTGGAATATGTACAATGTATAAAGGTCTTTGTTCTTCCATTTACACTGGTTAATGTCCATGAAATGACAAAAAACGGGAATGATTTTCTTTCTGAGTATTGGTACCTTTAGAAATTTGTTTGATTGACCTTTCCTTATTCCTCCATGTCCTATTAATGTCGAGCTGACAATTCTTCTACCCTGTAAAACTAATTTTGAAAGTATATTCAAATTTTCAACTCGCTCACTTTCAATTGTCATAATTGATAAAAGTTCAAGCTGCGATATCGAACCTTGTATAAAGTTCGAAAATTGGTAAAGAGATTTACTTTGCAATATCCACTGCCATCCACTGCTCAACAGTTCACATAAGTATCCAAGTAGTTCCTCTTTACTGTGTGAGTTAAATCGACCCTCAAACATATTATTACTTGCTACAAAATAATTAGGACAGTTTTCATCGACAACAAACTGAATTAAACGTCTAAAACAATAGCGAAAACATAGAAAAATATTCTTCGGAACCCAAAATGATCGTTTACTTTCTTCCATTTCCCATAACAAGACTGTCTTTAAGAAATATGAGCAAATCAATGTCTCTATATTTTTGTGATTGCTTATGATCTCATTTAATATTATTTTTAATAAACCATACACTAAGATCTGTGTATGATTCAAGGTTTTAACAAGTTCCTTCTCAGCAATACAAAACGACAATCGCCATTCTTTATCGTTTGTATGATCCTTACTGCGACCGACAGGAACAATATGACAGCCATTCTGGACAATTGCGTTAATCATTTCCTCCGATGGCCAACCAAAACGTCTCTTACGATAAATCCATTCTCGAGCTATTTCTGGCCATGATTCACTCTTTATAGCGAAAACAATGTCACATTCCTCACCAGCAATTGTCGTCATTGAGGCAGGTTCGTGTCGCTCATTAGTAAATGCGTCCTTTCCAAACTTATCTTTAAGGGAATACGCAATTTCGTGAAATGAATTACTTGGAAAAGATATATCGCTACCAGCAGCTGCTAGTATAACATAACCAGGTGGCAGATTGTCCATCTGTGAATCATATTCGACGTCACCAATTGAGAATGAATGTCTTTTATTCTTTTCGTAAGCTTTTAAACTAAACGTCGCCAACATATCGGTATCACTTCCAGGCATATCAAGACCTTCTGATCTACTTCCAATCAACTGTAAAAAAAATGTGTTTACCGGATAAGGTTGAAATAAGAAATCGTTATGTATAAAACGGCGAGTTTTAACAATAGCCGAAGTTCCTATTTGCAAACTAAGATATTTGAAAAATATTGCTGATTGTCTCTCCAGTATTTTTAGTCGTTTTTGTCCTTCACCTAAAAAAAAGAAGAGAAAGTACGATAAGCAATATTTTGTCTTTTCAACTCGAAATTCAAATATATCATAAATTATAAATATATGCCCCTTTAACGCTTTCAATATTTTGTATGTTTTAACCTGTTTTAAGGGATTATTAAAACGTGATACCTGTCTTTTATATATCTAAAGGTACATTCAAATTAATGAGACATTGCGGTGCTTTCAAAGTTATGTGTTAAATAAAGACAACAGTAGTATACCGCTGTTCAAAACTCATAAATCCATAGACAAAAAACAAAATCGGGGTAACAAACTAAAACTGAGGGAAACGCATTAAATATAAGAGGAGAACAACGACACAACATTAAAATGTAACACACACAGAAACATTTTCTGCAATGATTTTTGGGTATTTGAGCATGTGCCACATTTTCTAGGCAATATAAATACAATACTTTCATTTAATCAATGTTAAATCAGAGACAATTCATACAAGAGATTCGCAACTCTAGTAGAGTCTATATAACAGCCAATGAAATGACATTGACACCGGTAAGTCGATTATTCGATCTGATGAAGATGGGTAACAAGAACTATCTTTAAAAAAGATATCCGACGTATTTAAATTTGAGTATATGTTTAAAACTATCATTTCGATAACCTTCGGAAGCACAAAGATACCATTTAAATAACGTTTTTTTCTATTTGTGTTTAGTATTCTCGGTCCTCGTATCTTTCTGTTTACATTCACCAAAACCCCGCGGAAATCTCATATGCGTTCAAATACAAACAAAGTTAAAACTCAGCCCATTTTACTTCACCTTTAAAATTTTATCCAAAAGTGGTTTTTTTTTCAAAATTATCAACACATTTGGCGATTTTTTCTTATTGATACCTGAAACAAGCTGTGCTGGTACTACTATTTTATCTCGTGAAACTTGGAAATGTGCGATTATAGATAAATAAATAAATATTCAATTGTATGGGACTATACTACTCTCAGTTGTTATGTCGTGAAAATAAGACCAGTTTCGTAAAACTTGATCCAACAGTTATTTATAAAAATATCAACAAAGGTGACTATTATTTTGTTATTTATACACAAAGACAGCTATTCTATTTTATCAATCTGTTTCGTCAAAACTAAAAATTTACAAATAAATATGTCATATTATGGGGATATATATCTATATATATTACTTCCAATTTTTGTTTTTCTTTTCTCTCTTTGTTTTATTAAACTGGCCAAATATTGAAATTATTCATGGACAAATATTCTTAAATCAGTCCTTCATTTTTGTGCACTATGAAATTTATAGCCTGCATTTTGTTAGGCAATTTATTCATTTTTCATTCTATTTTTGGCAAAGTTGTTTCTTTTCTATAGGTTATAAAATACTAATTAAATAGTATTTTCTATGTTGCTTTGGTGTATAACCTCGGCTCCCAGTTCAATGTTGTGGTTTTTTTTTATATATTTGTTTGTTTTTGCTTCGAGGACACACGTATCCATCTTGTATGCAGTATTGTCAACTGTTTTTGTTCGTGAGTCTCTCTCATATGTCTTCGTCCCTTTCACTATCAACAAAGAGTTCGTTATCAGTTTATTCAACTAGTAGTATATAAAAGTAGTAACTATTCAGATTCCACGAAATGAAATAGAAATTTTTCATATTGCGTGTACATGAATGCAGCTTTATTCAAATGAGAAATTAATTGTATTTTTCTTAAATAATTATTCTCAATACACACCTCGAACATGAAGAAACCATAAAATTTACCGACAATCATTTAAAAAAACAACTCAATGCAAGCCAATGGTGAAACTGTCAAACAACACTTAGAAATCAAACATTTACCGACAATCCTAGAGAAAAACCCCAATGCAGGCCCAATTAATGATGAATATAAAAAATTAATTTCTAATAATGTATAGATATCAAGAATAAAAGACAAAACCTATGATCATGATTAACAATTTATTAACAAATAAATTAAGTTTGTTTCCGCATTAATTAATTTTACATTTATTGACAGTGTGGACAACTGATGTGTATATATGTGGAAATATTTAATACTGTATAAGATACTGTGATTATTTCTGATGCATGGTTATTGGTATTATAAAACCTGTATTTAAAAATAAAGGAGATAAAAATTGTCCTCGATAATTATCGAGCACTTTTTTTGGTTTCAAATTTGGACAATTTGTTTATATCAATTTTAACACAAGCATTTACACGATACGATTTTCCGTTCGATTTTCCATTCGACTTGACACCGTCGCACAGGTAAATCGTACAGCGTTCTGTTCACACGATACGATTTTCCATTCGATTTTCATCAGATTTGAACAAGTGCTTTTTATATTTCTAAACGCAGCAACTTCCGAAATTATCTTTATACGCAAGTATTATTAAAGTTTAAACAAATACTATTGAGTTATTTATTGAATGGTGATTTGATAATGAATTTCCGAGGACTATTCCTAAATTCTCCAAAATATTTGTTTCGTCTATAGCCAGTTTTTTATGTATACCTGTAGCTTTTACTACTATCAGATATTTTATATTTCTGTAATATTATTATCTTTAATACATATTGCACTACCATCTTAATTGAGACTACCATAGTGATCGTACTGGCCGTAATAAATGTGTCTTCGCAAACCTGTAATTTCCGTTAAGACTAATAAGAGATAAAAGACCCAAGTTTGGCGAAATATTTAGCACAATAAAGAGTGTAGACTAGTATGAGTTATAAGGTTACCTTGAATATTTTTTGTTTATATATCAATTATGGTCATTTTTTAAACAATGGTGAAAAATGCAGAAATTTGTTCAGCATGTAATCTCTGTTTTCTAAACAAACACAGTTTTGAAAATAGATTCTACACCCAGCATATTGATATCGGTGTAAAATTTAATTCTAATACAACTTCTCTCTTCAGATACACGTATTATGTTTTATAAAAGACGGAATACTCGAAATGTAATATCCGTGGAATGTAATATCCGTTGAAGTTTTGGTGAAAAGTGCTTTCTTTCACGTCCGCACGTCTATCAAGTATGGCATGCCAAAATAACATTTAAAAATTTATTGCGGATCATGGCGAATATATAAATAACAGAACAATAACATACATTGTAATTCAGACGACATATAGAAACACCATGTGACACTCTTAATTTTTCGATTATATTAGTGTAACAGAGTTGATTTTCTTCTCAGATCTAGAAAAAAAAAGTAACGGATAATTTTACATCAATATTAATGCTAGTAGAAAATTTTAACCCGATTTCAATATTCAAAATATGAAACTTGTATTTAAAATATAGATTAAAAAGAGAACTCGATACGATTAAAGAATGGAACTCTAAAACAGATAACAGTTGCTTCGTGGGTCTTAATTTATTACTACATGTACGTCCTTGTTTAATAGTCACATGTTTTTGTGTAATTCACGTCTTTTTTGGTAGAGTTAAGCCATATATTTAACTAATATTCTATAGTGCGTCTTTTCGTGTTGTAATGTCATACATATACGTACTACTTTTTAGGTAAGGGCGAAGGTTGATGCCTTTTAAAACATTCATACTTGCTATATTATCATGATTCATCTGTCCCAAGGCCTGTTGTTAAATGGATGTCGTTTGTGAGTTTCATAGATGTTTTTATATGACCGCAAAAATAATTTTTTGGTCGTATATTGGTATCACGTCGTCGACATCGTCGTCGTCTGCGTCGTCCGAAGATGGATGGTTTCCGGATAATAACTTTAGTTTAAATTAATAGAAATCGATAAAATTTTAACACAAGGTTAATTACTACTAAAAGAATGTTTGAATTGAGTTTGGGGGTTTTGGTCCCAACGGTTTGTGAATAAGGGACAAAAAAGGGACACAAATAAGCATTTTTCTTTGTTTTCGCACAATAACTTCAGTATAAGTAAATAGAAATCTATGAAATTTAAACGCAAGTTTTATGACCACAAAGGGAAGGTTGGGATTGATTCTTGGAGTTTTGGTCCCAACAGTTTAGGAATTAGGGGCCAATCGTGTATTTAGATTCTAAATTTTTGGTCCCGTTTTCAAATAAGTCTACATTAAGGTCCAAAGGGTCCAAAATCAAACTTAGTTTGATTATAACAAAAATGAATTCTTGGGGTTCTTTGATATCCTGAATCTAAACATGTACTTATATTTTCGATTACGGGCCCAGTTTTCAAGTTGGTCCAAAGCGGGGTCCAAAATTAAACTTTGTTTGATTTCAACAAAAGTAATTGAATATATGGGGTTCTTTGATATGCTGAATTTAACCATGTTTTTGGGCCCTTTGTCAAATTGATCAACATTGAGTTCTAAAGGGTCCAAAATTGAACTTTATTTAATTTCATTATAAACGAATTCTTGGGGTTATTTGATATGCTGAATCTAACCATGACTGTATTTAGATTTTGGATATTGGACCGTAATAAGAAAATGTCCAATTAATTTTTTAAAAAGTTTTTAGACCACATTCATTCTGTGTCAGAAACCTATTTTGTGTCAACTATTTAATCACAATTCAAATTCTGAGCTGCATCAAGCTTGAATGGTGTGTCCATACTTGCCCAACTGTTCAGGGTTCGATCTCTGCGTTTGTATAAAGCTGCGCCCTGCGGAGCATCTGGTTTGTTTCCCGTTTTGTAAATAGATTAGACCGTTGGTTTTACTGTTTGAAAATGTGTACACTGGTAATTTTGGGACCCTTGATATTTTGCTGTTTTGGGTCAGCTAATCAAAAGATGGTTCCGTTTTGAAGGTCCTTGAACCTATAATTGTTAGCTTAAATTCGCTGAGACTTGGATGCGGAGTTCTCTCAATGGCACTTATACCACATATTCTTATTTATAATGTTCTCAAGTATTTATAATTATTTGGTATTTTTGTTTTCCAACTTATTTCGAAATATATTAATTTGAAAATAAAGAACTGTATTCATGTGCGAACTAAAGTTGGGTTTAGGGGGGCATGAACATAGGAAAGTAATACCTTTGTATAAAATAATGCTAAAGGTCTTCGAAACTTTGATAGTCCAGCTTGTGCAATACCATAAATTGAAAAATTTAGAATAAATAAAAGCATATGAGACTTTTCAATCCCTTAAAAAAATTGCCAAGATTCAAGGTCGCTACACGTCATAACATTATCGGACAAGGAATAGCTAGCATGATTTGATTTCCTTTAAAACGTCCATTCGAATTTTCAGTATTAATATGATCCTATAAGCTATTCTCCCAGTTCATACATTCCCAGATCTAATTGAATCTTACCTCGAAATTCAGAAGTTTATAATTTTTTAGATGACACGACTATTTCAAGAGCTAAGAAAGTTTGACCGATTTTTATGATTTGGATTATCGTCAATGGTTTCTGAGATACAACAGGGGTTGATCTCTGATGAAGCCAGAGGCAGGGGATCACCCTCCTTTTTTGTGGAAAAAAATGGTTGATTAAATAGGGAATCACTGAAGCATAACTGGAGCCCCTCTTAGGCAATCAATGGGCCCCCTTTTATGAAAAATTTCTGGATCCGCCACTGGAAGTGGAATAGATTTTATTTTTCATTCGATTAAGATAGATTATTTTCCATTGTGTTATTCATTTTGATCCCTTTCGGTAAAGTCAATGCAAAAACTACTGAAAATCACACTTAACCACACTTTTCTTAATGGTATTTAATATTCTTATTTTCAAACCGAAATTTATGGGTCTTTTGCATAATGTTCCTAATTTTCATCTCTTTTAAAAGTTAGAATTAAATGCATTAACCGTATCCAAATCCTTATTGTATCCCCACTTTTTGTTTCAACACTTGCTAAAGTGTACTGCAATTTCGCGGGCATCATCTAGTGTATGCTTATATCAAAGAAAATACATCGGCTAGCGACGTTCGATCAATGTATTCTATAATCTTTATATTTGGAGAAATGGAACAAAACATCTGTTATTCAATTTTTAGTAACTGGATTTAAGTATGGCCCTTGCAATTTGGGTACTCCTCATTACGGAATCCTGGATCGTTTGGAGGTCTGTTCAGACCAATTTTTCTTTGATTCAATATGGATTCAAAATCAAAGTTTTATTTATTGTCGATACATAGTAAACAAAGTAACACAAGCTCTAGTGAGCTTTTAAAATGGACATTTTTTTTCAAAATTCAAAATTGAATTGGTGTTAACAATGATACCTCTACAAAATAAAAACAGAAAGGAAACTTTTGTCGAAATAATAAAAAAAACGTAGGTGAAAAAATTTCAAAATAGGTGCAATTTATACTATTGTAACTATGTATATTGTTTTGGTAAATTATTTATAAAAAAAAAATAATGATTATACATTGTATTAATCAATTCATTATGAGCCCCTCGTCATCCTTTGGAGATATGTTGATGGTGGGTCTTCCCATGGATAGAAATATGCAAGCGCCTGTGCATGAAACACTTCCTTAATCTTCCTTATTTTTTTGTAATTTTGAACAGGCAAATTCATCCAATGCCCCTCCTCCTGACTTTGGAAGTGCTAAGGGATGTATTGCATTTACTAGCACGTGTCGCCCTATTAACGCCATGTAAGTCCGCCAGTTTTTTAAAATTTATAGGAACCACATCCCCTTTACGTTACTTGGTCTAACCATAGTCCCCCAGCCAAAGTACACGATAATATAGCAGTAGTAAGTTATGCCAGGATTTACCTATAATTCACGATCATTAATTACGACGGCTTTGTGAAACGGCTGTAAAACTTAAGATTTATTAACGATCTTATGACACGTAGACTTCCGAAGGCTTTGTAAAACGGTGGCCAGGTTTATGGACAAAAGATGACTATGTTTCCTTTATGAATTAAAAACGTTTAGAATGATGCGAAAATCGGAATATTGTCGATTAAATTTATAAGCTTGATTTTTTCAATCGACTGATAAATTTAGTCGATTTGGCGTTCACACGATCCGATTCCAGTCAAAACGTCGAATGGAAATAGCGTACGTTTCGATTTCAAAACGACGTTTCGACTTGACATTCGACTTCAGATTTTAGTGTTCACACGATACGATTTTAGTCGAAAGCAGGTGCACAGGTAAAAATCGAATGAAAATGGAATGGAAAATCGTATCGTGTGAATGCACCTTTAATAAATTGTCTAATGAAATGTGAATCATTTCGGACTTATAAAATTTAGTCCTGGTATCTATGATGAGTTTATATTACAAGGGATACTCTGTCCAAGATAACATTTTTGTTTTACATTCTATTATTACATTATATTTATCTACCGGAAAGAAATTTGTCTGTTCATTTGTGGGTTTTAAACGGGCGTTTGATACCGTTGGAGGGCCGGGCTTTTCCAAAACCTTATATAAAATAACATCACAGGGATAATGTTTACATTGATACAAACTATGTACACTGATATTAAGTCTTGTGTTTAACTTGATAATTTGAAAACTGCATTTTTTCCATGGGAAACGGGTATTAGACAAGGAGAAAAATTATCTCCATAATTTCTTTTTGCACTATACTAAAATGATATAGAAGACTTTTTAAATCAACATTTGAGTCATGGTTTAGAATATTTAGAGTCAGAATGTATTGAATACATAGCATAGGTATTTATTTGAAAATGTTTATTTTACTATATGGAGATGATACAATTATCTTTGCAGATACTGCTGAAGATTTACAAAATACTTACTATATTGTAATACTTACCGTCAATGTCTCAAGACAAATCATTTTTTTTAAAACGTAAGTGTAATAAGAAATTCACAATTAATCTATGTAATGATGACATTGAGATCCAAGATACATATACATATATTGGCTTATTACTGAAATTATAATGGTAATTTTTGTAAAGCAAGAAACAAATTAGTAGATCAAACTAAAAAAAGCTTTACACAGTGTGTACCAGAGAGATAATCATATTAGTATCCCTTTAGGTTTACAGATACAACTATTTGATTCTTTGGTAGCCCAAATTTTGACGTATTCCATGTTTCATTGTATGTATTCTACCCATTTCACTTCTATGTTATTTGTAAATTTTTGTGTATTCGTCGCTTCTCTTTCGCAGGAAATCTGCGTCTGAGTGCATTTAAATAAACAGTTAAACAGTAACAACTTCTTGTTTTCAAGGTGTAAATTAAAAACCATTATTCATAACATGTTCGTGATTAACCTGGTCAACGAATATTTCAAAGCTAATATACATGTCACACTGTGAAATTAAGTCCCCGAAACAGGTGTATATTCAATAGAAACCCATTATAAACTATCAAATAAAATCATTTTTTTTTTAATACCATATCAAATTATGTCTCTTTTTCAATAATACAAATCTAAAATAAAATTTACATAGAGATTAATACATGGCCTTTTCCATATCGGCCCGGGTATCCTCCCGAGACCCCCATATCAGCTCGAGACGTAGTCGAGGTGCTGATATGGGTCGAAGGATGATACCCGGGTCGATATGGAAAAGGCCATGTATTAATCTCTTTATCATATACTTCCGATTCATTATGAATCCAACAAATACACATTTATTGTCCAACAATAGCATCACTACCTCCCAATTCATTTATGGTACCATTTCCTATAGAGTCATTTTATAAAATTAATAAGAGTTTTATGATCAATATTACTCCATGTTTGTTGTACTATAAAATGATCCATAATTGGCAATGCCATTTGTTAGCAAGTACTAAACTATCGTCATTTTAAAAATCTAAATCATTTGATTTAGCCATGTTAACCGATCTGTTTTTTAATAACACCTGGTTCTGTACATACATATTTACCACTGGATCCAATACACCTTATCGCTATTTGTACGCCATTACTGGACATCACGAAAGTTCCCGTAAATTGTGACGTCATCATAAAAAATATCTGACGTCAAAATGGAAAAGTAAACAGACGAAATCGGAAATACCAGAAGTAACTTGCACGAGAGGCACGATAATGGGTTTTAGCCCGGGTGGGAAATTATGGCTTGTGTACTACCGCTCATTACACATATGCAAAAGCTATCATATTAATGCTAAGTATATGATAAATTAAAATAAACAATTATATATACGAATTCAAATTAATTAATTAATTATGATAAATTTCACACTGAAACAGTTTATGTTATGCTTAAACATTCGGTCTTATTTTGAGTACTTTAATACTTGTATTAATGACTTTATCACCCAAGGAGATCGCGCGAGGTTTAACTAGTGGCCGAGACTTTTTATGGGATTTCGCCGAGTTGTATTATATGTCTCATGGTAAATTAAATCAAATTTGTCCATATTATATTATACAAAAAGGTGAAAAATTAATACGGCTTTAACAACAAAAACAAAAAATAGATTTTCTACCTCTTTTAACCAATTTGAAATAGAAAACAAAAAATAGAAAGTATCTGCAATGGATCTGAATTATGGGTAACACTGGAAATTACCCTACATGGATAAAATCAGAGGATTCCGAATATCTGGCAAAATTTCAGAACCAAGAGTTGCGAACGAATTTATTTCATAATTGTTTGAAATCATTTGTTTATACCTGGTGGTATCTGAAGTTGATCTAGGAGTTCATTTGATGGTGTCATATCTGAAGTATTTGTTGCACTAAACCTATTGCTGGAATTCGTATCTTGGTTTGCCTCCCTTTCAGCGGAATTTTCGTATGCTCTTCGATTATCATTGTTCACTTCCTTTGCTTTGGAATTGTTTTCTTCATGAATACACAGCACTTGCTCAGATGTTAAATCTGAAGTTTTACTTGAACGTTTACGCACAAAATCATTCACATAATTATAGCTATTCGTTGTCAGATAATCGTGATAAACATTAATTCCGGTATCCCTCTCGTTGGTATGGTTCCAAATAGAACGAAAAAAGTGGCTCGACTTTTGAATGACTTTGAAAGAGAAATCTGCGATATGGATTTCTGGCATTATGTTACGGTTATTGCAGTTGTTTATCAAATGCTAATAATTGATATCACAAGAAGAAAGTCAAACACTGATAAACTTTTAAAACGAAGATTTTCTTTGCTTGACAGGATCAAGTTAAACTGTCGTGTAACTGTTTGAAATATTTACTAATCCCAGTAATGTTTCACCGTGTACTTGTTTTTGTTGCGATTCTTTTGAGAAATAATTCTCCGTATTAATAACGATTAATTCAAAATAAGGTTTTTGTAAGTTTCAATATACATTACGGCTTCTTCTAACCCTAAAGGAGAATTTCATGGAATACAATCAAACACGGTCCAATCTTGATATAAACATAACACACAATTATATAACGTATTACCTTTTGAACCACATTACTAAGAAACGAACATATAAGTGCATTCGATTAGTTCGTTTCAATAAATATTATATACCACTCCAGTCCACAAAAGACCTGTTGATATAATAAAAAGGAAAATATCCATAAATGTTGAAATGTTTCATTTTTATCTTATCTATGTATTTTGCACACGGTTTCATTATTTGAACAGAAGGTATCGTAAATCTAATAATTATTGTTTATCTTTGAGCATGTTATCGTCTCTAAGGCTGATACATTCGACTTTGGTTTGACCTGAAATTGATATAACCTTGAATTTAAAAACGCAATAAAATTGAATCACTTATTTTAATTATTTTGATATGAGCGTCACTGATGAGTCTTATGTAGACGAAACGCGCGTCTGGCGTACTAAATTATAATCCTGGTACCTTTGATAACTATTTACACCACTGGGTCGATTCCATTGCTGGTGGACGTTTCATCCCCAAGGGTATCACCAGCCCAGTAGTCAACACTTCGGTGTTGACATGAATATCAATATCGTGGTCATTTTCATAAATTTCCGGTTTACAAAACTTTGAATTTTTCGAAAAACTAAGGATTTTCTTATCCCAGGCATAGATTTCCTTAAGTGTATTTGGCATAACTTTTTGGAATTTTGGATCCTTAATGCTCTTCAACTTTGGACTTGTTTGGCTTTATAAATATTTTGATATGAGTCTTATGTAGACGAAACGCGCGTCTGGCGTACTAAATTATAATCCTGGTACCTTTGATAACTATTAACACCACTGGGTCGATGCCACTGCTGGTGGAAGTTTCGTCCCCGAGGGTATCTACTAGCCCAGTAGTCAACACTTCGGTGTTGACATGAATATCAATATTGTGGTCATTTTTATAAATTTCCTGTTTACAAAACTTTGAATTTTTCGAAAAACTAAGGATTTTCTAATCCCAGGCATTGATTACCTTAGCTGTATTTGGCACAACTTTTGGAATTTTTATCCTCAATGCTCTTCAACTTTGTATTTGTTTGGCTTTATAAATATTTTGATATGGGTGTCACTGATGAGTCTTATGTAGACGAAAAGCGCGTCTGGCGTACTAAATTATAATCCTGGTACCTTTGATAACTATTAACACCACTGGGTCGATGCCACTGCTGGTGGAAGTTTCGTCCCCGAGGGTATCTACTAGCCCAGTAGTCAACACTTCGGTGTTGACATGAATATCAATATTGTGGTCATTTTTATAAATTTCCTGTTTACAAAACTTTGAATTTTTCGAAAAACTAAGGATTTTCTAATCCCAGGCATTGATTACCTTAGCTGTATTTGGCACAACTTTTGGAATTTTTATCCTCAATGCTCTTCAACTTTGTATTTGTTTGGCTTTATAAATATTTTGATATGGGTGTCACTGATGAGTCTTATGTAGACGAAAAGCGCGTCTGGCGTACTAAATTATAATCCTGGTACCTTTGATAACTATTAACACCACTGGGTCGATGCCACTGCTGGTGGAAGTTTCGTCCCCGAGGGTATCTACTAGCCCAGTAGTCAACACTTCGGTGTTGACATGAATATCAATATTGTGGTCATTTTTATAAATTTCCTGTTTACAAAACTTTGAATTTTTCGAAAAACTAAGGATTTTCTAATCCCAGGCATTGATTACCTTAGCTGTATTTGGCACAACTTTTGGAATTTTTATCCTCAATGCTCTTCAACTTTGTATTTGTTTGGCTTTATAAATATTTTGATATGGGTGTCACTGATGAGTCTTATGTAGACGAAAAGCGCGTCTGGCGTACTAAATTATAATCCTGGTACCTTTGATAACTATTAACACCACTGGGTCGATGCCACTGCTGGTGGAAGTTTCGTCCCCGAGGGTATCTACTAGCCCAGTAGTCAACACTTCGGTGTTGACATGAATATCAATATTGTGGTCATTTTTATAAATTTCCTGTTTACAAAACTTTGAATTTTTCGAAAAAACTAAGGATTTTCTAATCCCAGGCATTGATTACCTTAGCTGTATTTGGCACAACTTTTGGAATTTTTATCCTCAATGCTCTTCAACTTTGTATTTGTTTGGCTTTATAAATATTTTGATATGGGTGTCACTGATGAGTCTTATGTAGACGAAAAGCGCGTCTGGCGTACTAAATTATAATCCTGGTACCTTTGATAACTTTTTACACCACTGGGTCGATGCCACTGCTGGTGGACGTTTCGTCTCCGAGGGTATCAGCAGTCCAGTAGTCAACACTTCGGTGTTGACATGCATTGATATCAATATTGTGGTCATTTTTATAAATTTCTTGTTGACAAAACTGAATTTTTCGAAAAACTCAGGATTTTCTGATCCCAGGCAAAGATTACCTTAGCTGTATTTGGCACAACTTTTTGGAATTTTGGATCCTCAATGCTCTTCAACTTTGTACTTGTTTGGCTTTATAAATATTTTGATATGAGCCTGATGGATCTTTTACGTCAAGAAGCAATTCATCAAGTTAATAATCTATACAAACTTAGTGATAACCTGCACTGCCGATCTCGTCACCAATTATCTGGTTAACCGCATGGACACGATTTAGAAAAAAAGAACATGTGGTATGAGTTCATTGAAAAATAATTTTGTCGGTTTCATCGCAATGATGTTACCTCACAAAACCAGCGACCAGCGCATCATGATACTAGTACACTTTAAGTTAGCACTCTCAAGAAAGCGATTATTCTATGAGTTTTTGGGGCCCATTATGATATAAATTCAGGAGAATGCTACTGTTATATAATTCCACACAAGGTCATCAAGTATTTGACAAACAGAATTATAATGAACACAGTAATAATTGCAAATCAACGATAGTGGTGCCGGTGAATCCTAGATAACAATAGATAATTAGTGGTAAGCGTCCAATTGTACATATCACATGTCCTTAATATACATCCCGTCAATGTTTTTGAATAATTTTTCATTTTGGCTGGTGTGTTTTATAGGGGAAAAGATACTATTTCATTTTCCCAGCATTTTTGTGTACCCAAGGCAGGTGAAGGAAGTTAAATTAGGAGCGTTGTGATTGGATGTAAGGGTACAATATATTTTTTTTATCTATCTATGAATAACTGCAGTGTGTATATTTACTATAAAATTTTTGAAAATATTCGCAAAGACTTCCAAAATTTCATAAATTTGGTGTAAAATGACGGTGGGCATGGATAACATAAACAAGCTCCGTTAAAAGTTGGTCATAATATTATTTGGCTTCAATTTTTAAAACAGAATAATGAAGTACTAACACCACGTATAAATGTTTTATCCAGGTTTTTATTATAAAAAGTGGCAAATTTTGAAAATGTTAGTATTGTCGCCTATGGCAGAATAAATAGTACCGTTTACCCTGTTTATGAAATCTTTTGTGATTCCTTGTTTCTTATAAAGTGACACTGTACTTTTAAAGATCCCGGCATTTTGTTATTGTCCTATTACTTGTATACGTCATTGTGCTACTGTTCTATTATATGTCATTATGTTATTGTTCTATTATATATTTGATTATACTTTGAACGACAACAACAAAATTATTTCGTCGCATAGTAGTATTAATCATATATGGATTCTTAAAAATTCTATAGAACTGCTGGATAATTTTTAATCTCGGTCTGTTTCTGTAATTAATTCTAACATAACTTTTGATTTTATAACCCTGCATACCACAATTTTCCATGTGAAATTATAATTGTTTGAATAGACATTGAACGACAATTTTTCTTTTTTGTGACGTTTGCATTTTCTGACGCCTAACACACGAAACACGGAATGTATTTTTTTCCAATTTCATAGATGTTTTTTTGTGTTTTATGTATAAGTTTGTTTGTCTTTAGCTTGTAACACAGTGATGACTGCTGTGACCATATTTTAACTATTTTACCGATTATTTCTGTTTTGTTCACGCATCGTTTAAAAATAATGGAATTTGATGCGACTGTCATCAAAGTGAGAGGTTTAGCGTTATAAAACTTGGTTCAATCCACCATGTTTTACATTTGAAAATACCTTTACCAAGTCAGGAATATGACAGTTGTTGTCCATTCGTTTGATTTTGCCATTTGATAAGGGAATTTCCGTTTTGAATTTTCCTCGGAGTTCAGTATTTTTGTGATTTCACTTTTATGCTTATCAGGACGAGAACATGTAGCCCTGTTTAGTACTTAACCGACACGTTGATAACGATTTTTAACATGTTAGATTATACAAGATAGCAGCATAAAGAAAGTCATTTGTTCTTACCCGGATAAATTATTCCTCTTCCAATCAGACCAGTCGTTCTTCTTGAATGAGACCTTTGGTACGGAAAAGCATCAAAGCTTTTTTCTTTGACCCGACTAAGGATCGAACCAACGACCTCTCGAACTTGAGGTGAACGTATAGCTGGACACCGATGAGTCAAAATTGATATGTTTTTGATAGAGGGTGATTGTAGAACGTATTGATTGTACAGACAAATTATATTTCACAAGTTCTTGACAAAAAAAGTCATAAACATTTATGAATTAGAACTTTGATTTTAAAATAATCAAATTGTAAAAAAAAATCTTAATTTGGCGCTTTGAAAGATTTGTAGACCAAACTGTAAACATATGTATCTGGGTTTAGAATATTCTGCAGAATACACTGTTGATATGGTGTACATAGAAACAACCAAGATTTATGATAAACAGCAGATGTATGCTAGCCCTGTAACAATATCATTAAGTATCAAAGTACACAGTTTTAGAAATTCAACGTTTCTATGATTGCATAAGAAAAAATAAAAGATATGACATAACCGTTTTGAATACTTTTCTTTAAAATAAAAGACCGACCTTTGCCTTAGACTTTCATGCTTGAACTGTACATTTATTTTTTGCAGATTAATCAACTTTACTAATCAATAGTTAGGTAGCCATAGTAGATTGTTCCTCATTCAGAATTTACGCTATGGAACGTTCATCGTTTAAATAAATATTCCAATACTTCATTCAATTTAGACCAAATGTCTCTTGGAATTCCTGATAAATCTTCAATTGCGGCAGGATTAAATCCTTGTTTAAACATATTTTCTTGCGCGTTAGCAATTATGAATAGTTCAGATTCTGTTAAATGTAACTTGTGTAAATGTGGCAATAGGGAACGACCGACTGTTGACATGTTAGTCATATCAATATCAATATCATATCGGGCAATATTAAAATAAAGTTTCAGAAGGATGTGGGAAAGTTGGTATGATGATTTCAAATTTTCAGAACAAATATAATCTACAGACAACATATGTCTGTATTCAATTTCCGAGTTATGTTTGTCTCCGAGTCTATGAAAACATAAACTCCTTAACAAATATACGTAAATATCTGGATAAAAGCTCATATATGGTAGTAGGTACTGGTGCAAAAGATTAATATCATTATAACGGAACAATGATGCAATTTCTTTCAACATCAAGGTAGATTTAATGGGGACTAGTATGTCAACGGAACACAAGTAATGTAAATCCGTAAAATCATGGCAGCAATTCACAATTTGTTTGAACTTATTAAAATATCGACTTTGAACAAAATTATGTAAAATACGTAAATCTATATTTTTCACAGCTACGTCGGTTATCTTAAGACAGTCTTCATATTTTTCTTTGTTAAATAACCATGTTGCAAGTAAAGTTTTCCCAGAAACTACATTGTCATGAAAATCCATAGTGAATAACTTCATTTGGAATAAGTGCAATGTATAACGGTCTTTGTTATTCCAATTGCACTGATTTATGTCGATGAAATGGCAGAACATTGGTATGATTTTCTTTCTGAGTATTGGTACCTCAAGAAATTTGTTTAGGTTACATTTTGTTATTGCAACTTGTCCACTAAATGCTGAGCTTATAACCATTCTTCCTTGTAAAACTAATTTCGAAAGTATATTTAAACATTCCAGTTGCTCATTTTCAACCGTCATGCTTGCCAAACGTTCTAGTTGCGATTTTGAACCTCGTAAAAAACTGGCAAATTCGAAAAGGGATTTACTTTGCAATATCCATTGCCAGCCACTGCTAACCAATTCACACAAAATTCTAACTAGTTCATCTTTACTGTTCGACGTGAATCGCCCCTCAAACATATTATTACTCGCAACAAAATAATTAGGACAGTTTTCATCGACAACAAATTGAATTAAACGTCTGAAACATAGGTGGAAACATAAAAAGATACTTTTTGGAACCCAATATGATCGTCGACTTTCTTCAATTGCCCAGAACAAGACTGTCTTTAAGAAATATGAGCAAATCAATTTCTCAATATTTTTGTGGTTGCTTATGATGTCTTTTAATATTATTTTTAATAAACCATAAACCAAGATCTGTGTATGATTGAGGGTTTTTACAAGTTCCTTTTCAGCAATACAAAACGACAATCTCCATTCTTTATCGTTTGCATGATCCCTACTGCGACCGACAGGAACAATATGACAGCCCTTTTGAACGATTACATTGATCATCTGCTTCGATGGCCAACCAAAACATCTTTTACGATAAATCCATTCTCGAGCTATGTGTGGCCATGATTTACTCTTAAAAGATATAACCATGTCTATTTCTTCACCAGCAATTGTCGCCATTGAAGCAGGCCCGTGTCGATCTCGAGTAAATGCTTCCTTTATCAACTTATTTTGAAGGGAATATGTTAATTCGTGTAATAGATGACTTGGAAAAGACATACCATTCCTAGCACCTACTAATATGACATACCCAGGTGGCACATTGTCCATCTGCGAATCATATTCAAAATCGCCCATTTTTAGGGAATGTCTATCATTCCTTTCGTGAACATTAACATTTAAGGTCGCCAGCACATCTGTATCACTTCCAGACATATCTAGACCCTCTGATTTACTTCCAATCAACTGACAAGACATTTGACTAAGCGGAAAAGGTTGAAATATAAAATGATTATATATAAAACGACGGGTTTTAACAATAGTGGGAGTACCTATTTGCAAACAAAGATATGTAAAAAACATTTCGGATTGTCTTTCCAGTATTTCTAGTCGTTTTTGTCTTTCACCTAAAAAAAAGAGTAAAAAGTAAAAATAGAGATAGTAGCATATAAAGCCATATTTGCCCTTTCAACTTAAAAATAAAAAAATTAGTATTAAAATGAAGTGAATTTCTCATTTTTAATATATAGCCTAAACTGCAAAAAATGTTCTAAGATATCAGCGTAAGCCTTATCCGAAAATGTACTATACAACACGGTTTCCTAGAGTTAGATGTTAATATGGGTGCTATATTTTTTCGGTAAAAGATGTGGCTCATATCATATATTTTCCCAAAACCGTTGGTTGAATTGCAACTTGTTAATTTCGATATGTTTACGACACAAAGAAAAGACGTCAGACCTGAATTTCTTGGGAAAAAAATATCCTAATAATATTTATTTATGTTTATTCATGAATAAGATTGAAATTGTCATAATTATTTATATGAAATTGTCATAATTTGTTATATCAAAATGATAATTTGTTATATCAAAATGATAATTAGTTATATCAAAATGATAATTTGTTATATCAAAATGATAATTAGTTATATCAAAATGATAATCTTATATATCTAATTCATAATCTGTTATATCAAATTCGAAATCTGTAATTTCAAATTTATAATCTGTAACATCAAATTTATAATCTGTAACATCAAATTATTATTCAGTTATTTCAAATTATTAATTTGTTATATCAACTTGATAAAATGTTATGTCAAATTCATTATTTATTTATACCAATAACAATTGGATTTGATTTAAAACATACTATAACAAGTTACTTATGTGATATAACATAAGATTAAATTACTTATTCAGGGGCAGTAACCCAACAACGGCTTGCCTGACTATTCTGAAAATTTCAGGACAGATCTGAACCTTATTAATATTTTTATTTTGTCTAATTTGCTCTCATTGCTTTGGTTTCAGAGATATATATCGCAAAAACTGCATTTTACCCATATGTTATATTTTTAGCCATGTGCGCCATGTTGATTAGGCGGGGTCATCGGACACATTTTTAAACAAGATACCCTTATAATGATTGTGATCAAGATTGGTTAAATCTGTCTGAGTAGTTACAGAGTAGAAGGTTTTTGTAAGATTACAAAAAATTCACAAAAATTTGTTAAAAATCTACTATGGGATAAAGGACAATAACCCCTTAAGAGGTCAATTAACCATTTTGGCCATGTTGACTTATTTGTAGATCCTACTTTGCTGAATATTATTGATGTTTAAAGTTTATCTCTATCTATAATAATATTCAAGATAATAACCAACAAGAGTGCACACGCTGAAATGTCTCGCCTACTTTACTTATCATTAATATTATGTTGAAAGTCCTAAATATAAAGCTGTATTACAACTGTCACATAAACTTAACATTAATCAAGAAAACTTAACATTGACCAAGCAAGAATGTGTCCGAAGTACACGGATGACCCACTCAATCATTTTCCATGTTCCATGGACCGTGAACTAGGGTAAAAATCTAATTTGGCATTAAAATTAGAAAGGTTTAATATAGGGAACATGTGTACTAAGTTTCAAGTTGATTTGACTTCAATTTCATCAAAAACTACCTTGACCAAAAACTTTAACCAGAAACTCCCACTTTCATTTTCTGTGTTAAGTGAACCGTGAAATTGGGGTCAAAATTCTAATTTGGCTTTAAAATTAGAAAGATCATATCAAAAGCAACAAGTGCACTAAGTTTCAAGTTGATTGGACTTCAGCTTCATCAAAAACTACCTTGACCGAAAACTTTAACCTGAAACTCCCACTTTCATTTTCTATGTTCAATGGACCGTAAAATTGGGGTTAAAAGTCTAATTTGGCGTTAAAATTAGAAAGATCATATCATAAGCAACTTCAGCTTCATCAAAAACTACCATGACCAACAACTTTCACCTGAAACTCCCACTTTCATTGTCTATGTTCAATGGACCGTGAAATTGGGGTCAAAAGTCTAATTTGGCTTTAAAATTAGAAAGATCATATCATAAGCAACAAGTGTACTTAGTTTCAAGATGATTTGACTTCAGCTTCATCAAAAACTACCTTGACCAAAAACTTTAACCTGAAGCGGGACGAACGAACGGACGGACGAGCGGACGAACGGAGCCACAGACCAGAAAACATAATGCCCCTCTACTATCGTAGGTGGGGCATAAAAACCATGCCAGGTAGACATGTACAGCTTACAATTCTTCCATACAACAAATATAGTTGATATATTGCTTTTAGTTTAAGAAAAAACTCCAGATTAAAACACAAAAACTGAACAATGATCAATGAACCATGAAAATGAGGTCAAGTTCAGATGAACCATGCCAGGTAGACATGTATTCCTTACAATTATTCCATACAACAAATATAGTTGATATATTGCTTATAGTTTAAGAAAAAACAGATTAAAACACAAAACTTAACAATGAGCAATGATCCGTGAAAATGAGGTCAAGGTCAGATGACACTCGCCAGCAAGACATGCTCACCTTACAGTTATTCCATACACCAAATATAGTAGACCTATTGCATATAGTATTAGAAAAAAAGACAAAAATTCAAAATTTGACGTTGACCATTGAACCATGAAAATGTGGTCAAAGTCAGATGTTACCTGCCAGCTAGACATGTACACCTTATAATCATTCCATACACCAAATAAAGTTGACCTATTGCATACAGTATTAGAAAAATAGACCAAAACACAAAAACTTAACCATAACCACTGATCCATGAAAATGAGGTCAAGGTCAGATGACACCTGCCAGCTAGACATGTACACCAAACAATCCTTCCATACACCGAATATACTACTCGTATTGCTCATAGCATCTGATACACGGAATTGACCACCCAAACTTAATCTTGTTGATTGATCCATCAAATGAGGTTGAGGGTAACTGAAAACTGTCTGACTGGCATGAGGCCTTGCAAGGTACGCACATACCAAATATAGTTATCCTATTACTTATAATAAGAGATAATTTAATATTACAAAAAATGTTAACTTTTATTCAAGTAGTCACTGAACCATGAAAATGAGGTCAAGGACCTTGGACATGTAACTGACGGAAACTTCGTAACATCATGCATCTATATACAAAGTATGAAGCATCCAGATCTTCCACCTTCTAAAATATATAGCTTTAAAGAATTAAGCTAAAGCCGCCGCTGCCGTTTCCGCCGCCAGATCACTATCCCTATGTTGAGCTTTCTGCGACAAAAGTCGCAGGCTCAACCAAAACTGCAAAATATACATAAAATTACTAATTCAGGGGCAGCAACCCAACAAAATTTGTAAATTTTTGTAAAAGTAACAGACGGACGACGACAGACGACCGATGCCAAGTGATAAGAAAATCTTACTTGGCCCTGTGGGCCAGGTGACCTAAAAAGCCTGGCATGTTGCTTTACTAATTTTAATAGAACATGAAAGGATTTATTAAACATCATTCAATTCATTATTGCATTTGTCTTAAATAAATTTGTCTCAATATATATATTTTTGATTTGGAAATTTATTTAATAAAAATAAAGAAACGTGTGCGATATTTTGAATTATTGTGGACTTTAAATTTCTGTTGAACATCGCATGTGTACGATCTGAGCAGCTTAATAACGTTGTATATAAAGGTTAAAGATTTCAGATCATGAACAATGCAAAAAACAATTAGGTTCATATTTCTAAACAGTTTAAGCGTTTCACTTATATATCCTTTATGCCAATTCATTAGTGAAACCTCAATCCATGTATAATTAATTTGACACATCTTATATATGTTATTCGTGTGTTTCTCTGTCCTATATGTTCTCCCATTTATTTGTGTTGTAGTCCTGTCATGTAATGTTGTCATTTTAATGTTATATTTAACATTGCCATACAACCGGGTTCAACCAACCATTTTTTTCTTAAAATGTCCTGAACCAAGTGAGGAAAATGACCATTGTTATATTATTATATGTTTGTTTCTGTGCGTGTTACATTTAAATGTGTTATATTTTATGCGTTTCCCTCCGTTTTGGTTTGTAACCCGGGACTGTTTTTTTTTCTCTATCAATTTATGAGTTTCGAACAGCGGTATACTAGCTACTGTTGCCTTTATTTATATCAAATAAATAAATTGTAATGTCAAGTTAATAATATGTTATATCAAATTATAAAAACTAACTACGCATGGCCTTAAAAGGCTTCTGTAGAAACTGAAAAACAAAAATTTAAGTATATCTACACTGAAATCTGTTTAAAAAATACCGATCATGGGTCACACCTGGTGTGCATAGATAGTTTGCTCCTATATACTGTTTATGTTATACTTATGTTTATCGATGTTAATACTTAGTCATTATTTGTAAATACCTCGTGGAATCTGAAGCATGTCTAAGATGTCATTTGTTGGTGTCATTTCTGAAGTATCTGTTGAACTTAAATCATTGCTAGCAATCGAAGTTAGTACTTGGTTTAAATCCCTTCTGTCTGGATTTTCATATCCTATTCGAATATCATTGTTAAATTCCTTTGCTTTTGCTTTGTTATCTTCATGAATGCACAATACTTGTTCAGATGTTAGAACTGAAGTTTTACTGCGATGTTTACGCACAAAATCGTTGACATAATTAGACTTATTCGTTGTTAAATAATCACGATAAACATCAGTATCGATATCCAACTCGTTGGTAGGTTTCCAAATAGAACGAAAAAAGTAGCTTGACTGTCGAATTACTTTGAACGAAAAATCCTCTATATTGATTTCTGACATTATGCTAGATATATTGCAGTTGTTAATAAAATGCTAAATTGGTAGATTGATATCACATGAAAGAGAAAGCGTGTCGAAGGTTTGCTTTGCGCAATAGGATCTAGTTAAACTGTCCAAATAATTTTCCAAATATTGTCCAGTACTGCATATTGATTAATTCCACTGATATATTACCATGCACTTGTTCACTATTTGATTCATGTTACCTTTCATTCTCCGCAATAATTACAGTTGATTTAGGCTAATGCTTCCTCGGTTTTACAATATAATAAACTATGGGTTCTTCAAAATCTAAATGACAACTCTATCTAATACAATGATACACATATTGTTCAAATGTGTTTTAAACAATCCATTTTAATGTGTTTTTTTATGAGTGCCAATAAACTGACAATCTATATGCATATCATTTTTAGTGCCAATAAATATTCTATTATATTATGTCCAAAGAACGACCAGTCATTCGAATAAAAAATAAGATATTTTGAAAGGTTTGTAACTTTATATATGTTTTACCTTGTACTACAAATTTTGCGCATGGTTTCCTTATTTAAACAACTTGGTCTTCGTAAACAAAAAGTATTATAAACCGTTTACACTTTTCATTTTACAAGACTTTTGTGTATGTAATTTACACTTTTACACTCTGTCTAACATAAAGTTTGCCCTGAATAAAAATATACATTATAAGTTTTAAAACAGTCGCAATTCAATTGACAATTAAGGGAATACTAATCATTTAATGACTACATTTTTGAATTTTGCCGTCCCCTTTTTCTCTTTATCTAGACGACGTGATGGATAGTAAAAACGAGAAATTCTTGATTTGGTATTAAAAAATTATGTATGAATGAAATATTTAACAAGTGCATGGTCAAATATAACTGGTATTAAACAGTACTTGATAATACAGGACAATATTTTGAAAATAAATGGGACCGTTTGGTCTGATCACATCGCGCAAAGTAAACCTTCTTCATGCGCTGAAACGTTTGTTAATTTTTTGCCTCTTTCATGTGATATTTATTTAACAATTTGTTCATAATATTTTTAACACGTATCGATGGATTCCGTTTTTCTTTTTTATGTTTTTATTTAAATATGTGTTTATTGTTATTATTTTGGCTTTTCAAAATTTCTTTTTTTAGCTAGCATGTTCAAAAGTTTTAGTATGAACAATATATTACATATACAATACACAATTCATTCATGCGAATTTTTGTCATCACTTAGCGTACGAAATTCTGTGTAAGACTTTAAAAAAAAACCATCCTTTAATGAAAAACACAACAAATTGATATAATCGTTATTATTAGTATGACTTTTGATAACAAACTTATCATATACTAGTATGAGAATTGTGGTTACATGTATTATAAGGAAAACATGAATATAACAATGTTTAGAAAGTCAATTTACTGAGTAATCATAATTCGAAAAATTGGTCTGACGATTCAAACGAAACAAACAATTGTTAGCGCGAAACTGCAAAAACAAGCAAATTAGTATTTTAAAATCATTTGACTTGGTTGTAACAGATATAATATATTTATAGAATAACTAATCGAAGAATTCAGATGGAGAAAAATATATATTGCCAAACTGAGTACCCGGATAATCGTTCGACTGATTAGCCGGCTAACCGGTAGTCTTAGTTGATGTTTGAAAGCCTTATCTTTAGAACCATACAACTGTAAATTGAAAATGTATGAAACCGATGATTCTTTCATTTTCCCTAAATATCACAGTAATGATTTAAAGCTACTGTTTTAAAAAAAAATGCATACTAATTATGATTACTTTAGATTTGCAACGAGCTGATAGACAAGTTCTTATTGTATCGTTTTTTTAATAACAGCAATCAATATACTGGACAATTTATTATTCAAAATAACAACCAAGACGATTTTTTTTTAGATAGAACAAAATTATCTAATGATTTCAATACACATTTATATCAAATCAAATTGAAACGGTTAGCGTTTTTGGTATTCGATATTCTGTCCTTCCGACGGTTAACCGGTAAACCGATTAAAAACCACGTTTATTTCAAATGTGAAATTATTGGTTTTTATTTCAATGGAAAATCAATATTAATGTAATTCATGTCAACCAATGGTTTAACTATGTTAATATATGAGTCGATTAAAAGCTTATTTCATAGATCTGTGTTGCTAATTTTTAGCATGCAGTCTAACTAAAACAACTTTCAAGGTAATAGACAAAAACGTGAGACTTCGTCAGAAATCACCGGTTAAGGGTAATAAATGAAAATCAATGTTTTCATGTGACCCATCTTACATATCAAATTATAAACATAACTCCAGAACGGTAAAAGTGAGGCAACCCAAATTTAAAGTTTGTAATTTTGGTGATATGGATTGTGTTTAAGTTTCATAACATTTAGAGAATGGAACTTATTGGACGTACGAATGGGTGTACAGACGGACAAGGGTGACAATAACTGTCACCTTGAAAATGATAATAAGATGTTAATAGCTTTTAATTTCTGTGTTTTGTTTTTGTCTTTGCAAAGGGAACTCTAGTCTGGCGTAACTAATAAGCCTGGTATTTTTGTTTAGTTTAACAACCATTTGGTCGACACCACTGCGGGTGGAAATTTCGTCTCCGAGGGTATCCCCAGCCCAGAAGTCAGTACTTTTGTGTTGACATACTATATCATTTATTTGTTCATTTTCTGTAAATTTCCTGCTTTAAAATGCTAAACCGTATTATAAACATTTAGTTTTTTTTCTTCTATCTAACATATATTATCGTGTACGTACTTAGTGCAATTTTCGAAATTGTGGGTTTTAATAATTATCAAAGGTACCAGGATTACAATTTAGTATGCCAGACGCACGTTTCATCTACATACGACTCATTTGTGACGCTCATATCAATATATTTATAAAGCCAAACAAGTACAAAGTTGAAAGCTTTAATTGAGCTTTTCTACTTCTTCTTTGATTTGGCCTTCTGACTGTTTGATCTATGTACCATTGGTGAGCTATATGAAGACGAAACGTAAATGATCATTCACTGATACATACCGGTAATGTTAGTGAGTATTAATAAATTTTGCTAATCCTTTTGTTCGACAGTCCTGTTCAAATCTAAAAGAATCCGTTTGTAGGAGTTATGAGAATCTTTATTGGTATCTGCCATATTTGGAGTGGTATATTGTCGTGCCAAAAAAGAAATAACCACCTCAAAGGAACATTAATAGAAACAAACAAACACATATGAATGCAGGTTCTCGGACACCATCTCGTATACTGAAATCACATCATGCAAAACCTAAATATTAAATAAAGACCTACTATTTTCAGTGTTGGAACAGTCCAACACAGAACCATATGGAAAAAAACAGAGAACTCTTTTTTGTCAGAAAACTGTCAAACATTCAAACATAATTTCCATACTGATCTGTGTCCACACTTGTATTGTTGCAAGAAATATAATTGATGTCATTTTCTGTCAAATTTTGTTAAAAAATTCGAAACACTAAGCTTCTTTATACTACTGACGAGTCTTACTTGTAAGCCTGGTATCTTTGATCAGTTCAGGCGTAATAGATCCATAATGGATTATCTAGTTTTTCTGAAAATTTAAAGGTCCACAGACATTGCCTCGCAGATAAATTTTTACCCCGTCAGTTCTAGTTGAACTCCCTTTTTTATGCCCCACCTACAATAGTAGAGGTGCATTATGTTTTCTGGTCTGCACGTCCATCTGTTTGTTCATCTGTCTGTCCCGCTTCAGGTTAAAGTTTTTGTTTAAGGTAGTTTTTCATGAAGTTGAAGTCCAATCAACTTGAAACTTAGTACACATGTTCCCTATGATATGATCTGTCTAATTTTAATGCCAAATTAAAGTTTTGATCCTAATTTCATGGTCCACTGAACATAGAAAATGATAGTGCAAAGTTCAGGTTAAAGTTTTTGGTCAAGGTAGTTTTTGATGAAGTTAAAGTCACATCAACTTGAAACTTATTACACATGTTCCCTATGATATGATCTAATTTTAATTCCAAATTAAAGTTTTGACCCCAATTTCACGGTCCGATGAAAATGATAGTGCAATTGGGGCATCCGTGTACTATGGACACATTCTTGTTATAACATGTATAAAGATATTATCTTACATTGTATGTTCTTTTCATATCAATAGTTGCCAGGATTTTCTTCTACAGATAAATTTTTACTGGATTCTGGAAGGAACATTAATGTGAAGCTTTTAAACAATCTGTCAAAACTATTTTTTAAGGGTTGAAGTCAATGGACACACTAAAAGATTGCAATAGCTGTAAATATATTTTTCTTGAAAATCTATATGTTCTTTATGATGTAAAATAATGAGAGGGTCACAATCTTCATTTTTACGGTATCCATCACTAAAAGTGATATTGTATGTGAAAAAACACAACAAAATGTCAAAAATTATCTGATGTCATCATGTTGCAAGCCGTAAAATGTTAATATTTTACGTTTTTCATTACCAACTAGATGGATTATGACACAAAAAATTAAGTTGGTAGGTTACGGTATGATTATTTTATATCATTAACAGGAAAAATGTATGTATCAACAACATAGTCTTTAAAGCAAATTCTATGGAAAGATAAGTTGATTTAAAGACAAATTTTAGAATGTTTTTCACTAATTTAATGTGCTTTGTACAAATGCTCATCTCTTTTGAAGGAATATGATCATTAAAATTTCAGATAATAAAAGAGATAAATGCATTATTTTTTTGATTTTCTGTTATAGTTCAACAAGACCAAAATTTTAGTAAAATCTGTGTCATAGCCCATGTACTGTAACTGTTCCTTGACCGTAAGAACTTCTTAAAAAAGGCTGCATTTACCGGTACCAAAATGGTATAATATAACAATGTTTAGTATAGTATAAATTTATTATAAAAAGAATGTTAAAATAATCATACATTTGCAAACAAAAAAATATCAGATGTTGAAATTGATGACATTAATGTGCAAATGTAACAATTACACTCATTTCAAAACATATATATTTCTAGATATTTTTTCTCAAGACCTGAAATTTTGGAAATGTTATCAAACGAGACGTTTAATTCTAAAGAATTTTATCATTTCTTTTTTAAGCTTAAAACTTTCAATTTATTTATTTCATGAATAAAAAACACCATAACAATTTTTTTCATTTTTTTTTTCATTTATAAACATCAACACAACACATCTAAATTTGTAACAGAATCGAACCTTTCGATAAAAACTGATAGAATGGACTCTTTAATATCTCTGTTTTTGAATGAGTTATAAAGATACATGTGAACATGTCTATTTTAATGTTGTGTAAGTAATCATAAATTCAATTTATATTGCACATGATATCATCTATAAATAATACCCTATGGTTTTACTAACTTAAAACTTTTCATCTAAAAGTATGTTATGAAAATTGAGTTTACAAAATATTGACTTGTAGATCTATCAGTTATGAACATGATGACTTGACAAAATTTTACATTTCGATAATGTATGCAGATATTTGTGTAAATTGTTAAAAAAATCACACATATGTTGATGGTCAACTTAAAAAAAAAATGTATAGGAATGTAAATGTGTTCCTATATTTTGAATATTGAATAATCTTCAAATACAAAAGGTTACTCATGATAATATTCCTATGTCCATTTCTTTTTATTTCAATAACAATATCAGATCAATAGATATTACAATAAAAAAAGTCATTGTTAGTGCACACCAACAATGCTTCTAGTTCACTTCTTAACAAACAGATTTTCACAAGTTCTAATACAACTGAGTAATGCTTTCAATTCAATTTTAAACAAAAGCAAGGATTTTGTTAAAAAAATCATTGTTTTCCTCCAATCAGGTGATATCACAACAGACAATGAAAAGTTTGATAATGACATGGTGAAAATGAGTATTATGTTTCAGTTATTTCCGTTCTGGCGTTGTAAGTCCATATTTCTGTTTCATTTTTGTGATTTCCTCCTGTTTCTTTACATCATCTGTCTTCTTGAAAGCCTGGAAAAAGAGATACAATTTGTATAATTATTACCCTATGAGTGCACTTGCCTAAAATTCTCACCTGATTTACAATAGTTTTGTTGTTGAAAGTTTTTAGATGAAAGAATTAATGCAGGTATATCAAAAACTTAAGATTATCAACTTCTTGTATAGGTTTTTATGATGTTAAACCAAAAAATAGTTTACTTTTATAGTTAATTACATACAAAATAAATGAAAGCAAATACCAGAAGTAATTGTGGGTATTAATTTTCATGGATTGAGGAAGTCTTTCATCTTTCTGGATATTTAATTTCGTGGTTTTGTCAAATAGCAATAGCAAATGTGTACTTCTTTAAACATTTAAATTTGTGGTTCACCAGTATCAACATAATCCATGAAAAAATTGTTATCCCATAAATAATGATATATTCACAGTAATGATTTGAATTGTACATGTACTTACTTTGTTAGCTTGATAATATAACACCACTAGGTATCTGTTACAGACATTAAATCCAGACAGATGATCACAAGCATTCTTAGCATCAAATATATCTTCATACACTACAAATGCTGTTCCTTTTGTATCTGGGGTGTTTCCTCTGTAATTGTTAAAATACATCAAAATTAATCAGAACAAATGAGATGTGATAATACAGGTATGATTGCCATGGAGACAACTAGCAAACACTGACCAGTGTCCAAAAGGAGTAAGTTTAAGAATTTTAAGTGTTGAGCAACCACAGGTAACAACCGATGGTCAAAACCCATTCTATAATCATGATAATCAAGGTTATTTTTTTAATTCTTATAGTCCAAGACTTTTCTTGCTAGATGTCAAAAACATTAAAACACTATTGTGATCTTCATATACATGTACATTGTATGCACATTGCCATATATTATAAAATTATTTTTGTCTAATTCTTCATGCATTTAAATAACATGTTGGATAACTGTTTCGGTAAAATAAACACCTTAAAATTGATGCAAATGTGAAGTCATGCTCAATCTACAAAGTTTAGTCCTTGGTATAATGTTAAGTGGAAACATAATTATGAAAAATGAAATTCTTCTCGAAAAAATACCTCCATTCCTTTCAAAATTTTCAACTCTTACCAAGTCAGCAAGTTTTGAAAATGTTTCATGCAGCCAAAAAAGAGTAACTATTTCTAAAATCTATTCACTGATTTTTCATTAGAATATCTGGAAAACAGATTCTATCATTAAAAGATTCAAGATGTCAGACAACTATCCCTAATGAAGATAAGAGCCCATGTCCAAGGGCAAACTGTTTACTTACACTCTTATTTGTCGTATAGCACCATACTTTCCAAAAATATCATACATTTCTTCAGCTGTTATTTTGTATGGTAGATTTCTGATATACAGGATCCTGTTCACCTCTGGTGGAAGCCGGACCTGAAATAAACAATCATATATGATTTTATTGACATTGTTCTTGTTGCAATCTTTGATTTTAATGTTAATGTAGTTTTGTGATGTCTGTTTTTTTATTGTCCCTTTTATATCTTTTCTCTCTCATTTTATAAACAATTGTATAAGCTTCTGTGGTATTCTGTGGTGTTCTGTGGTAAAAAGACGCTCTGTTATTCTTGTTGCAATCTTTGGTTTAAACTAGATGTAAGTTTTGCTATTGGTGTTTGCCTTTACGGCCATGTGTTTGTCTGTTTTTTTATTGCCCCTATTTCTTTTCTCTCTCATTTTAATAATTCAATTTGAATGAAATTTTGAATTTTATATTCAAAAGTCATTTGCAATCTTAATTGGTAAAGACTGGCAAATATGAGTAATTCCAAGAAGTTGAAGAACCTATTATTAAACTACACTTGTTGTTACAGTTAGACATTGGCTTCATGGGCTTTCACTTACTGACTTAACAATTTGGAGATTTAGTATTGTAAATTTTACAGAACAAATCATGAGAAAAAACTTCAAACCATAATCATGACAACTTGAATCGAAATGGAACTATTTAAACTGATCAATGTTAACATTATTGCATTTAACCATTTTATTTTTCCCCATTTGTGCAGAAATGTGTTTCTTAATTCTGCCAAAATTTCCGGTCTCATATGCCAGAAGACTTTGGAGTAAAATATATATTTATCAGTCTAATGATATACATGTATAGGAATGAGCACAATAACACTTTTATTTAAATCATGCGCTGATATGAAAACAAAAAACGTTTTTTTCATATGACCAAATACATTTTGTACATAATCCAACATACATGAAGACATAATCTTTCAATCAGTTTAATTGAGGTCTGGAGCTGGCTTGTCAGTTAACTGCTAGTAGTCTGTTGTTATTTATGTATTATTGTCATTTTATTTATTTTCTTTTGTTACATCTTTTGACATCAGACTCGGACTTCTCTTGAACTGAATTTTAATGTGCGTATTGTTATTCTTTTACTTTTCTACATTGGCTAGAGGTATAGGGGGAGGGTTGAGATCTCATAAACATGTTTAACCCCGCCGCAATTTTGCGCCTGTCCCAAGTCAGGAGCCTCTGGCCTTTGTTAGTCTTGTATGATTTTAAATTTTAGTTTCTTGTGTATAATTCGGAGTTTAGTATGACGTCCATTATCACTGTACTATTATGCATATTTTAGAGGCCAGCTGAAGGACACCTACGGGTGCGGGAATCCTCGCTACATTGAAGACCCATTGGTTGCCTTCGGCTGTTGTTTGCTCTATGGTCGGGTGGTTGTCGCTTTGACATATTCACCATTTCCTTTCTCAATTTTATGTACATCATGTACATGTAGTGGGTACCCAGAGAAAAAGTTAAATTGGCACCTGGTTAAATCGGCATCTAGTCAAATCGGCATCTATTTAAAGTCAATTTGGCATCCAATAATATTTGATATAATATAAAAAAAATCTAAAAATGTATCAATTCGATCATGACCTATTTTGGGGGTTGGATTTTATAAGCATTACATGTTAAAACATGTAAAAAGCATCAAGCAGTTAGAATACAAAAGTTAATTATTTAAAGTTTTCTCAACATTATATGACTGTTGTTTTGAAAATTTTTCTTTTTAAATAATTAATAACTTTAATCAAGTACATACTTTTTTTTAGTTAATAAGTGTTTTATTTTTTTTTTAACTCAACAGTATACAGCATGTACAGGTAGAATTATTGATGTTTTATTCTTCAAAATCTTCATAAGAAATTTTATCTTTGAAAAACTTCATAAGAAACAACAAAGCACCTACCCAAGCTGTTGTTTAACAATGAGACAATTAGAAGCAATAAAACGGAAAACTATGAGTCCCTTTCACCATGTTCACTAATTCTAACTTTCATGCAAAATAATTAGCAATTAAGGTGTTTATTTTAGGAATGTTTAAACCGCATTAAATCAACAATCCTGCAGAAATGCTCAACTTGTTAAAAATTGCATAAAAAAATATCCAATACCTCATATTTTATAAATACACATTTAGTTCAGAGAAAAAAATATATATATCAACCATGTCAACATGGTCAACCCCTAAAAATGTGAATAAAATTAAGTGAAAATTTCTGGACAACCTCCTCCTTATTTAACTCTTTTAGCGTATATACTGAAAAATTTCTGGACAGCCCATTCCTTATTTTTACTGGTTTTGCTTAAAATGCTGTTAAAATATATATTTAAGTAAACAAATCTGACATGGGTGCCGAATTGACTGAATCAACATGATCAAGTGCCGATTTAACCAGGTGCCAATTTGACTAGGTGCTGATTTGACTTTACCGGGTGTCGATTTGACCAGGTACCAATTTGACTAGAATTCCATGTAGCAACACCTGAACAGCAGTGTTCTCCCCAGGATTTTTCTAAGGCGCAAAATTCAAGGGCGCGTAACTCTTTTTTATAGTGAACTTTTGTGATCTGAATCAATCAGTTATAAATCATGACATGCAATATGAGTTATAATGCTTTGTGTTGTGTGTTTAATAATGCAAAGTATTAATGAATTACAAGAATATATATGAAATAAATTGATTTAAACACAAAAGTTGTTTATATTCAGTCCATTAAAGATGTCAAAATAAAAATATTCATCTCTGTACTCTCTCCTCCTTCTAGGGATATTGTTTCAAGATAATGTTATTTTGTTGGACAGTCTGTTCCTCAACTTTGTCTTTATCCTCTTTATGGGTTATACAACTTTTTTAAAACAAAAATATTTTAATGAACAGCTGACCATTTTCCGTAGTTTGACATTTATTTTCGCTTCCGTGTGCATTATTGTTAAAACCTATCTTTGGCAGGTAGATATAAACGAAACTTCGTTAAAGTTAACACCATTCAAAGTATTTACTGGTGACATTATACAGAAGCTGCAGCGATTCTGTACCCGTGTTGATTGTCACATATTTCCCGCACGGATTCACAATCGATGTTCAAAGATCATTTTATATCTAAAAATATGACAGTTTGAGACAAATTTACCTTGCAAGCAACATTTTTCACTTTCAATTAAAATAAATCACTCCTTGTTATTGTTAATCAAAGTTTATTTTAATTTTTTCAACTACAAATACTCTCATTCATAACTTTCATCGTAAATATATTTAGCAATGTGTATTAAAATTTATCACGTGTATTGAACACGTTCATTGGTCGTGTTTAAATAGATTCTTCTTCTCGACCAATGAAAAAAATTTGTTATTTAAACGGTCAAGTAATCACACACACAATGTGTAAAATACAATGTATTTGCAATCTATTTCTTCAATTTCTGCACTAAAGTTTTTAAATTTTCTTCTAAAAATATCTATATTCTTGATGATCATTTACGCTATTACATGATAACAGAGTCTGATAAGGCTGAGATAAGGGTGGCTCAGGTAAAACTAATTATCAGATATTGCGTAACACTGAGGCCAAAAAAAAAAATAGGTGTGTTTCCGGTCGCTCGACCAGCCCTAATTTTTTGGCGCCGACCCTAACTTTTTTTCCCGGAAAAAAAAAAAAAAAAAAATCTGGATTTTTTTCGTTTTTTTCCGGAAACGGTTTTTGTTTAGTATAGCCTTTGAATGGCATCTTTTAAACGTTTGATTTCAAATAAAATTTTAATACAGTAAGCATTTGTGTGATACAGATTGAAGTCAAACAACGCCTCGCATGGCTTCTGCTATGGCCATCAGTCAAAGTGTGTTATCAATAACAATCGATGAGTGTCCACACAGGAACGAGAAAAAAAGTATAATAGCCCCATTTTCTAATTCTACCACCTTTATTGATATATTCAATCAGTATCATGACTTAAGATTAAAGAACAATGAATTTACTGTGTCAGACTGGAAAAAACCATGAAATATCTCCCACATTGACAGTTGGGGAAGTTGTGCAGCTTTTTAATGTGAGGGACTTTAAATTCAAGTGTGTTGTTCACAAAATACACAAAAAACAACCGAAGCAGGCCAGTAAAAAAAAAAAAAAAAAAAAAAAAAAAATACCTACCTACCGACCCTAATTTTTTGGGGCATGCAACAGGAAACACACCTATTTTTTTTTTTGGCCTGACCGATCTCTCAGCGGTGATCAGCAACGACAATTTTGAACATGAAATTGTGAAAATATACACGCTTCGGGATCAAGTATCAAGGGACAGCGGCAAATTAAGACGCTGCGGGATTTACGAAAATATTATGAAGGCGCTGCGACACCGCAGCATCATATCGGCCTGGGGAGAACACTGATTACAGTGATGACTGATCAGCTGACCCAATAAATCCAAAGCAATGTTGTTATAGAATTTCTTGAAATAAATGTAACTCATGCAATGGTATAACTTAATCTAACATAAAATCGACCCTAACACTGTAACAATGGTATTGGTATCAAAACAAATACATGTATAATTTTGCTTATTGCCAAGGCAAGGGGACATGTATTTACAAATAGGTTTTGTGTTTCCCTCATAAATATCTTGTTCAGGTAAAAGTTGTCTTAAATCATTGTGCCATAAAAATATACATTAAATAATTTAAATCCAAGAAAATAATGATATAAACAGTTTACATTTCCCCCTTTTCTGCTCAATGCCATTTTTTGTTGTTCGAGGTTGTAAAATTTCTTTACGTATCGAATGCAATTGAGTGATTTAAAACGTTTCAGCAACGTGATGAAATAGTCATTAAACTGGCTTCGGAAAATGATAAACATATGAGTTTGTAATATAACCTAACAGGTATCATAATTTGTCAAGAATAAAAAATGATTACAACTTGAATACATTGTCTTTAATTTTCTAATTTTATTCTTTTAGTCTAGAGAGTATCCATCGATGTGACGTCACCCGTAATGACAATTTAGCAACTTCCGGCAACACTGTGAATCACACTCAGGTGTAGGAAAGAAATACTGACTGAAAATGTCAACTCCAACCAGTGACACCCCAGACAAATCAGCTGGTAGGCATTAGTTCACAGTCTTTCAACAGTTTAGACCCAAAATATGTTTTAAATGTTGAGCCACGAATCAAAATCATAGAAAAACTGCCCGGTCTTCCTAAAACTGTCAACAACACGCAAAAAGCTTTCAACGTGTACATAAGACGTAGAAATGTACATATATTTATCCGGACTCATTATGGACATTTGTGCACTCACAATATAACCATAGATTGAAGTGCAACATTAAAAATCGCTTTCAAAACATGTTTTGAGTCTGAAGCAATTTTTTCATTTCAGTGGCGGATCCAGAACTTTTCATAAGGGGGTCCACTGACTGACCTAAGGAAGGGGGCCCCTGTTCCAGTCAAGTTTCAGTGGTACCCTTTATTTAATCAACCAAATTTTTCTAACGAAAAGGAAGGGGGGGGGGGGGCTGGCCCCCCCTGGATCCTCCCATGGATTTAAGCCCTATATAAAGTTTCTAAGGGACATTAAAAAGCGCTTTCAAAACATGTTATAGAGGTCTATAAAATGAGTAAACTGCTTATTGAATCTGAAGCAATTTTCTGATTTATACCCTATATCATGTATATTAAGTTTCTACATTGTTCTAAGGGACATAATTTTCTTACTAACTTACTTGACCTTTCTACAACAGCAGCACTAATCTGTAAACCTGAAGCAGAAAAAATATGAGGCAGGCATTAACTATGAAAGGGGAAGAAGTCTGTATGAATTTTTTTTTAAATCAAACATATTTTAAAGGGATAATTCACGAATTTTTACTTATTAGCTAATTATGTTCATTGTACTATAAACAACATATTCACCAAGATTTATCTGGATATGAACAGCAATAAAGGAGAAAATTGAGAATTAATTATTTTATTTCTTTGAACTTCCTGACTTACATGACTTATGTGACGCAGTTTAAGTCTTCTTGCATGCCGGGAGTTGAAATAATCTCATTTTAAATCTTAATTGTTATTCATCTTATAACGCTATTTAAAGCGCAACGACAACGTTTGGTGTAGCTATTGACCAACTAATAATTAAGATGGAATAGTGATCAGCTTAAAATAAGAATGTACGATTTATATTTTAATATTTTCTGAAATGATTATAGTGATACAAGTAAATCATATAAAAGAATATTTTTATGATATTTTGAACAGACATATATAACTGATAGTGTTTCAAAAATGCATGTTTGTACTTTTTACCTTTTTCGTCAGTCTGTCTAGCATGTCTAGTAAATATATGTCCTGCTAGTACATTTGTAGTGTGCAAATACGGCCCAGCAAATACAATGTGTATTGTACTTTGACACATAGTGACTACCTGTTGAATGCATGGTTAAATTCAAGTTAATTAAAAGATTATCATTTTGTATCTTTTGATCTTTACTCAGTGAATTTAAGCTGTCACAGTTCACTTTTCTAGGTGTGAACAACATTTCGTATGAATGATACACGTGGGGAATCTTAATATTTTCCATAAGCTCAGTTTAAATATATTATTGACGCTGAATATTTTTTGTAAAAAAAGAAATACTGAATTAATTTAATTGAATAAATTTATGAATAATGATGTCCTTATAAACAAAAGTAAATGAATTAAAAATTTAAAATAAGAATCAGTGACCTTTGAATTTTTTAAATAGATAGTAATTACAATGAATTACCAATTACAATTATATAATTGGGTCGTTCAAAGCGATCTTCTTTTTTTTTTACATATTCAGGAATTAATGTCCTTATCAAAATAATTTAATTCTCACCACGTACTAATTCTTCAGCATATTTGAACAAAAATTTCAAAAAAGTTGCCAGAAAAATTTTAATGTCAACTTTGTCTAACTGGAATGGAATTGAATAAGAATGATAACCTGAAATTTCAATAACGGAATCACCATCGTTATAAATACACAAGCTTATCAAATTTTAAAGAATAACTTCTACCTAATTTTTATACGAGACAAAAAGACGTCAATTGATGTTCATGTACAAACTGTATAGTCATGCCATTGCCGGCGGAATGTTTCTGCTGCCACGAATTTATGCTATTTGATAAAAAAAATGAAATTGGGTGAATGTTTCACTGAAAATACAGATTTTAGAATAGTATGTCTAAACCCTGTTGTTCTTGAAACAAGTGCCATAGATCTCCAGACGTACTTACTCACAGGCAAAGCAGGCTTACGGCCTATCGTCAGTTTGTGTGTTGGGTCAGGAAAGGTCAACCACTTGGCAAGAAACACAGAATAATCCTACCGGCTTGTCTAGTTAACATAATTAGAAAAGAGTTTCCATTGTTGGATGGGATATACGAAGGATTCAAAGAATGTGAAAGTGACACTTCAGACTCTATGACTCTGAATAGTTCTAAAATTATTAAAACGATTATAACCAATACAATTTTTTACCGAATGTTCAGATTCATTTCATTATTTGTGTATTAATAAACCTATTTATTAGGTCAAAATTAATAATTTACGGTCTTATTTCTGTATGTGCACATGTCAGATTTAATCAGCCTGTAGATATAAATTTCAAACTCTTAATTTCATGTTTGGACGGCCTTGTGTATTTCAATCAGGTTAGGGACATACATTGTTAACACTAAACAGGATGTACATTTACATGTATTATACACCTAACAACATTTTCGATGGCACTTTTACCTGTACACACCTGGGTCAAACAGCTGGGAAATGATGCATGCACCTGAATTGCGTAATGTCACCAGCTTATTAGCCCGCAGGAAGTCACTAGAATACCTGAATGTGACACTATTACATGACCTCTAGCAATAATTCAAAAGATTGTTGGTTTTCATATTAGAAGTACCCGAAATGAATAAAATCTATTACATATACTGATATATATATAAAAGTGTTTTTTTTGGCATAACATTTCGAAAAGTCGAAAGCTGTTACAGATACCGTTTAATCTCTCTAAGAATATATTTATGCTTTTACAACTTCCAAATGAGTGTCCGCCCCACTAGATGTATTCCTATCTATTATATTGTTATCATAAATTTAGGAAGAAAAATACTCCTACGATTGACCGTAAATCATTACAAATTTCGTTAGCCTAGCTGTCGACATTTTATATCTCGAAACTGCTTAGCCTGAACTTGTAGGACTACGCAACTGGGTTGACCTAGTAGACAGCTATAAAGTTTAACAAGGGGCGGTAAGATCTATTAAGTTTCCACATGAATCGGGGAAGACATACGCTCCCATCTATCTACCTATCACCTCTTCGACCTTTTATATGGCACAATATGGAAAAGGAGACTACATGTAAATAAAGTCTTATTTTTAAACCATTATTATATTGACAAATGACCCTTTATATGTTTTACTTAATTTTTTATGTATACAGAAGTTTTTTTGCACCTACAAAAAATATACTTGTGAATTTACGACAGAAAGTCACAGAACAAAACGTCATAATTCAGTTTCTAGTTTATTTTTCTTTAAACGAGAAAATGTAAATTAATTAATTCTCTTTCGGTTTGTTCTTGAAATATCATTTTAAAGCAAGTTTTAAACAGAATTTATTGAACAAATATCAATGACATCAAATAATTGTTATAAAATCAAAAGGCCAAAGTGGCTAGGTACCTTAAATGGCTTCATTGTGCCAAGAAATATATATATCCTTTGCATGATTGAAATCAAATATCTTTTTATTTTTAAGGCTTATAAACAAGTTCATAAACTTAAAATTGAATAAATGTAATAAATGATATGATATTCGAAGATTTTTTCCCTGTATTATATATATTCAAAAATTATCAACAAATTTGTTGTGACTTTTTGTCTGTGACTTTTTATCCGTTTTCTAAACTTCTACTTGTAAACAGCAAAATCTGTTACTATATGCATGAATGCAGAAATACTGAACTATATTAATCTGACAATTTTCATTCAACCAGGCTTTGAACGAAATAGCAATAAAAACATTCATGAGAAAAAAATCATAATTACTATCAAAATTCCATCGAAACAAGATGCTTCAAAATGGTCTGCACACACTATCTTGAACTTGTTGTGAGTGAAGCTGGTTGGTGTTAGATTAAGGTTAATCATCCACGTCTGGTACAACTCTTTCTTTTTTGCAGGATCTGGGAAAGTGTGTAAGCTTATATTATGCCATGTGAACTCCGAGTTGAACATCCGTACGCTTGACAAGTCATTTTGATACTGAATATACGATATGCCATGTTTTGTTTTTTGGCTTTGTGGTATTCAGATATTTTATTCAAATATACTCATCAAGTGACAATTTGTATCGGAGATGCCGTCAAAATGGCGATATTTCGAGAAGTGATAGTGGGATTTTGATTTTGATTTTAATCACTTATCTAGAAGAATTGAACAATAATTTTAATGAAGTTTCCCTTTGACTTAAAATTAAGTTAAAAAAGAAAGGGAAATACTGTAACGTTTCAGATTTTGGTCCTGTTGTTAGGGATTTTAGTTGTCACGTCATAAGTTATGTTATTTTCAATGTATTCAAAGAAATGCTATCATCAGATCATTAAAGAATTGACATAAATGAAATTGTAATTGTGCCCCTTCCTTTTACTAGACTAATAATTATATATTTTAATACTCAAAGTCTCATGAAAAAAGAGACTGGAAGAAAGAAAGATATTTCTGTGCAAATGTGGGAAAATAAAAAAGTGAAAAAAAAAGCTAAAATTTTTGAGTTCATTAGAACATTATTTTAATGCCCCACCTACGATAGTAGAGGGGCATTATGTTTTCTGGTCTGTGCGTCCGTCCTTCCATCCATCCGTTCGTTCGTTCGTTCAGGTTAAAGTTTTTGGTCAAGGTAGTTTTTGATGAAGTTGAAATCCAAACAACTTCAAACTTAGTACACATGCTCCTTATGATATGATCTTTCTAATTTAATTGCCAAATTAGACTTTTGACCCCAATTTCACGGTCCACTGAACATAGAAAATGATAGTGCGAGTGGGGCATCTGTGTACTGGGGACACATTCTTGTTTTTTATTGATTTTCTACTGTTATCATGATTATTGGGGACACCTTCCCCATATAAAAGTCAATCTGTCAGATTCCCTAAATTAAACAAGTCAAAACAGTGTATTTATTATAAACATGTGTTTTCAATTTTAAACTTATCTAAGTCAGAAAATGACAGACTTGTTTAGCATCTTAAGGTCTATTTATGTTGATGAAAAAACTTAATTTTACTTAGTGGCCAAAGTACACCACCTATGATAGCAAAAACCTATCTGAGACTTCACAAGGACTTGAGCTATCTATATTTAATTATCTAATTGAACATCCTTACTAAACACAGAAGTTTTACCTCATTAAGTGTGGTTCCAGGTGGTTGCATTGTAAGGTTAATTAACATTATCTCCGATTTTTTAGACTCTCATTCATATTTTTCTTTAGAAGACAAAGCATTGTCTTTCAATGATGTCATTATTTGATATAGATGCATGACCTTTTTATAAATATGCGTGGGTCTTGAAGTTAACCAATTTTGATAACTTATCGACTTGTTGGAGTCTATATTTGCAACTTTTTGATTCTGATAAATTATTTCTTGCTAAACAATATTTGACTTATAAGTCGTATTTTGTCTTGCATTAAAGGGAGATAAATCCTAAAACTTACAAATTTAGTCCTCTATGACAGTATGAGCATGATGAGTCAAAAGCAGATTCAGACTTCAGATTCAGATTTATGTCTGAGCTCTGACTGGTAAGTCCCATTTTTGTCTGCACTCATAAGTTTTAATTTAAGTTGTCCTCATCCATATTTTATGAAACTACCACACAATGCCTAGTATCACAACACATGGACTGAGTTCAAATTGGGGCAGTGAGTTATGCCCCTTTTAAAGTTGGAATTTTATAAACCTTGAACAGGGAAATTCATGTCTTTAGACACAATAATCTTTTATTTTTAACATACATCACCTTAAACGTTGGTATACATGAACATAAATTTATTTTGTGACTATGTTCACTTCAAATCTGCCATACATCATGTACATGTATACAGTGTTCCAGCTTGAATCTCAGGGCAGAAGGGTGCTACTTGTCTGAAAGGGCACTTTAGCGCAATAACCCAAATTGTAAGGGCACTGTTTGGCAGTGTATTAATAACCTTGAATATATGTATTATATATTGCTAGGCTCAGCTGCAGAACATTACTTGTATTTTAACCTTATTCAGAAATTAATGTGTTCCAAGTGTTGGTTCCAGTAAGATTTTTTTATTATCAAATTATCATACCATGACACAAAGCATATCATTTTAATTGATGTAAATTTATGCAAACTGTGCATTTTGATCAGGAAAAAAATCCTTAGAAAAATCTTTTTTTTTTATTTTATAATTTATATAACTTAATTATACAAGTCTATAAAAATAAACAAGTAGTTCTGAAAGATGGAGCTAAACAAAATTGAATTTGTTATGTAATTAAATTATTTACATTAAAACTACTTGTTTAGACATATAGCATTTGTGTTATTGAAAGTTACCTAACTTGTAAATTGTTACAACAAAGTATTAAGAAGTGCAAACCAAAGTGCTCCTAAGTAGGGAGTTTTATAAATATAACAGGTGATACAAGAGATGATTATATTATAATGATGCAATAATACATTGCATATATTACAGAAGGTATAAACTCCATTATGGTTAAAAAATAAAAGCATTTGTTAAGTGCTCCTATGTAAGGAGGATTATAATACAAGAAATAAAACAGGAAGTGGTGCAATCTTGTTATGTTCAAATACAAATTTCTTTGGTTCTTCTTTTAATTTCATACTCGTGGTTATAAAAACAAAACGTTTTTACCAATCTACCAATTTACTCAAAACTTAGTCTGCCTTTTAAATTGTTTTAAATTTTCTTAAAAATATTTTTTTTTATGTGTACATATGCTATGATACGTAAACATTACAAATGGCTAACATGTCAGTATTTTCATTCTGTATTAAATATCTAGTATTTGTTCAATTATCTTAAATCCACTAATTAGCAGTGAACAATCATTAGCAGAGGTGATAAAACTGCCAAAGGCATTAGGTATTTAACTTAATCCTATTGTCAGTTAATTAGTGTTACACAATCACTCAGGTAACAATTTTACCGGAAACGCCAGAAGGCATGAAATTTGTAAAATGTATCTTTTGAAAAGGCAGAGGGGGGCATTCTTTGGCTTTGGAGGGCAGAAGGGCGGGGGTAAGGGCACCAAGGGCGGGGCGCCCTTCTATTTAGGGCAGGCGGGAACACTGGTATATCATGTCAATGCATGTATATGCATGTTATTATCATTTCAAGTTTTTGTCTCATGATCACTTTTGTATAGAACATAACCTTTTTGCTTCATTATAATGATTTTCCAGAACCATTGACAAGCAGAGTTGAAGTTCAGTTTTTACCCTTGTTCATTGTGCTTTTACTGTTATAGAGTTATGGCCCCTTAAAAATTGAAAAATTGCTGCTCAATTTATCATTTCAGTTTGAATTCTCTAACCCTTAGTTTTCCTCAATCAAATGTTATATAATTTATTCACAATGCTTTTTTTACCACAAAACATAAGAAAATCAAGCGTGAATTTTTGTGGCGTCAATTTTTTACCATTCTGGAGTTATGCCCCTGTATAAATGGAAAATTGCTGAATTTTCTCTTCCATTCATCAACCTAAGTTTGCATTAATCAAACATTATGAAACTAATACACAACGTTTTATGTTAAAACACAAAACTCATATCAAGTATGAATTTAGGTAGCGTCACTTCTACCATTCTTGAGTTATATCCCTTTACAAAGTACATGTATGCAAGTTGGGGCAGATTTTCTTTTTCAAACTATTGTACTGTCACAGTGGAAAATATGAGCTTTGAAGTTCTTAGGTTCCCTGATATGATCTCTACAGTCTGTATCTTTAGCCACTAGTCTAATGCCCAGACTAGTAAAATTTTAGTGGGACTAGCAAATGTTTGCAAAACTTTGTTTAGACAAAAAAAAGTGGGTTTTTTAATATTGGTCTCTGAACTAGTAGTCAGAAAAGATTTTGGTGCAGACAGTCTCCATGTTTCATCTTTTAGACATAATTTGGGAATGTTTCCAGTATATTATGTTCATACACATGAATAGATGGGGAATTTGATTTTGAGGAAGATCGAAAGTGAAGGGAGGGATATTCATGGTATTACAAAAGTTTAGAATAAGTTTAAATTCTAGAATGCTCTTCTAGGTGTATTATTAATGTTTAAAATATGCTGCACAACCCAATATTTTAACCTTTGAAAAAAAATGGTAGTGCATGAATTTAAAAAAAAAAACATCACAGGAAAACTGTTACATTTTTGCCATTAAAGGAGTTCATTTTGAATGTACATGTATGGGAAATTGCATTTTCCATATTTACAGAAATACAACCTCATGTATCACCTTAATTTATTAGAGGAAGGAGGTCAGCTCCTAAGTGTAATTTGTGCATTTTTGTTAATGATAATTCTTTTTGCTAATCAGATACTTAAATCTATTTGAAATCACACATATATAAATAATAAAAACTATAACACAATTGTCCATACCTTCTTCATTGGAACAAATTACAACATTGAAACAAAAATTACATCGCTTGGATACATTATGTTATTTTACTACTTTGACATTCATTGTATGCCATGTATGCCTCTCAGATACACATTTAAGGATATAATGGAGAATATCATTCTCTTTTATCATGTATGCTGTCTTCATCAAAAAAGGAATGAAAATCCGAAAAGGGTTTTATCCACCTCCATTTTAACTGTCTAACAGGAAACCATGTAACCTGTTATCTAAAAGTTTTGACCACCTTTAACAAATTTTGAGGTTATCTTGAATAGACAGAAACAATATTACAGTCATTACTTACATGACTTATCTTTTTAATTCTAAATTCAATTTTTAAGGAGTTGATGACATCTTAGTCACATAACAAAATTTTGTCTGAGAAGATAGAAAAAGAACTTTCAGCCAATCAGAATGCAGATTACATCACAAATAATATTATTCTAATATGAATTGAGATAAATATACACGATGATTCGTGAAACTGAAAGTAAATTAATAATAAAACAGATCTGAAAACAGGGGATGTAGTAAGTCCGTTTAAAATGGTCCGAGAACACAATTATTTCGTAGTGCATTTCTTTTAGAACATAAATGAAAATAAAAAAAATCCCACCTGCGCTTTCTCAAAGAAACTTTTACAGTGTGTTGTACTACTTTTGGGACAAATTATATCAAAATTATAGAAAACTTCATCGGCTCTAACTCAAAATATGGACAATTTTATGTTTAGGGCGTCTTGAAATCTTTTAACAGCTTCCGAAGTGCTAATTTTCAACCTTTTTCAGCTGGACCAAATCACTACTTTCCTTTAAAATTCTGGACCCAAATTTTTTTACAGTGTAATTTCACCCCCCTACTTGCAATTTGAGGCATTAAACATGGAGAAATAAATTTGGAAGGGGTATAAAAATTAATGGCAAGTAACCCACTGTCAACACTAGAGACTATATTTGTGAACAACGAATATCAAGGGACGACAATTGTGGTCTCGGACCAAATTCCTCGAGTTTGTGAATCAATTTGTAAATATAATCATGGTAATTATTAGAATATTATTTATAAAAAAGTGACTTGTCCAAAATTCATGTCATAGATCAAACAAATAATGGCCATTTATCTGGTTTAAATGTCCAGTAAATAAAAGATCTATCATCTGATCAAATATTTAATGTACTGACAAAACTATGAAAACAAATTCTAGTATCTGTGTTGCCATCATCATTTTAATATTGTATACACTAATTTTGTCCTGAAATTTCACGGTCATAACAGAAATCTAAAAGTTCTGTTTGAATCAACAAATGTTGGAAAACATTGTGTTTACTGAGTTTGTGTTTAGGAATGCACAATTTTCATGAAACCAATTTACAGTGGCGCATCCAGAATTTTTCATAAGTGGAGGCTCACTGACTGCCTAAGAGGGGGCCCACCGCTCCTATCATGCTTCAGTGATTCCCTATGTTATCAACCATTTTTTTCCCAGAGGCCTGATTTATAAGCCCTTCCAGAAACTACTTGTCTTATGGCTGACCTTTATTTATATATTGACCTATATTTTTCCTATAGTAGCAATAATTATTCTCACATTTTTAGTCTATACATAATTATTCTCACATTTTTGGTCTGTACATAATTATTCTCACAATTTCGGTCTGTACATAATTATTCTCACATTTTTGGTCTGTACATAATTATTCTCACATTTTTGGTACATAATTATTCTCACATTTTTGGTCTGTACATAATTATTCTCACATTTTTGGTCTGTACATAATTATTCTCACAATTTCGGTCTGTACATAATTATTCTCACATTTTTGGTTTGTACATAATTATTCTCACATTTTTGGTCTGTACTTAATTATTCTCACATTTTTGGTCTGTACATAATTATTCTCACATTTTTGGTCTGTACATAATTATTCTCACAATTTCGGTCTGTACATAATTATTCTCACATTTTTGGTTTGTACATAATTATTCTCACATTTTTGGTCTGTACATAATTATTCTCACATTTTTGGTCTGTACATAATTATTCTCACATTTTTGGTTTGTACATAATTATTCTCACATTTTTGGTCTGTACATAATTATTCTCACATTTTTGGTTTGTAATGTTGAAAAAGCAATAGTCATGATAGTAAGAGATTTTACTATATAACAATGCTGTAGTATTGCTTCCCAATATATCAATGTTTATATTTTTAGCAGTAAACAATCTCTCTTAGGAAATTTTATTATCAAGAAATTTAGATGCAACAATGTGCTTAAATTGAAACCATGCCCCCAGTCTGCACGGTTAGCCACTAGTCCGATGCCCCAGACTAGTAAAATTTCATTCGGACTAGTAAGTATTTGCAAAACTTTGTTTGGACCAATAAGAAAAATGTCGGAATATTGGTCTTCGGACAAGTAGTTGAAAAAGTTTTTGGTGCAGACTGTGCCCCTACAACTCATTTTACATTAATGCATAACCAGTATCACCCTTTTATGTAAAATTTATCAATTAATTAATTTAAAAATTTTAATTTAATATTTAATATTGGACAATGGTCATGTTGGTATAAATTGAAAAAGTGCTTTTACTGCATTGTACTATCTCTATTTAAATTTGGAGAAGCAATTTTTCTAAATTTTCTAAAAATAGACTTAAAAGATTTTCACTTTCCAAGTTTAATTTCTTACCTGGAGTGAACACATAAACATCATGAACATGTGATTGATAAAAAACAATATGGAAAAATTGAAATAAATTAAAAAGTCTGGCATGGAAAGTGTTTCATGCAACCATCAATGAAGAGTAGGGTGGCATGAAAACCAAAGAATTCATCATATCCTACCTTTAATTAATTGATATGGCATTTGATTTCGAATTTGTCTACTTTTACCTGTAAATTTTGATTGACGAATAGAACATGTAATGATATAATAAGATCGTAAGGAAGATGACAAATTCATGACGTCATTGATTTTGTCTGACAGTGTCCACGTTGATGAATGAAATTCTACCTGTCGTCTGCCTGTGATGTGATTTTATAGATTTTTATCATATGGAAATTCTATTATTGAAATTGTTATGATTGTAAATTCAAGTGGAAAACTGGGAGATGGAATTTTTGTAGAAAGTTTTTTTCATGAGAGGATTGGAATTATGAAGTCTGTTAATTACTATTCTTGATCTACAATGTATAATTTGATTCGATCAAATTGATTTCTAGTGGATCCATACGGTTTCTGATTTTCGTAGTGTGGCACCAACCTTCCAGTACAAGAGCTAAAGTTTTTTTTATTCTCAAGTGACTAATAACTTTATGGAAAATATAATTCTATAAAAATCAATCAAAGGAAAGAAGGAATAAAAGGCAACAATGGAAAATTTTACGTAATCATAAATTTGGATGAATGATTTCTATCTGTTCTAAGTAGTATCACTTTGCCGAAATTTTTGAATTTTATCTAATCTCTCATGTGACTAGGAGATGATTGAAATATTAATTATGTTCGTGCGTATATTACCTAGATAAAGCATTGGTCAGGTGTTATTGTTGACCTTAGGGTGACAAGTTCACATGTTTGTGTACATATATATACATGGTATATCTTTTTTAACTCAGAAAAAATAAACTCTTGAGAGTCAAAAAAAATTGATCTAATGTTATGGTTTTGAAAGATACAAAATTAGGCCTAGGCTACCAAGAATTTTGACAGACACAAATAAATGTCCAGTCAGTGACATGTGACAGATTTTATAAGACACCTTAACTGAACTTTAAGATATATATATATATGACAGTTGAACAATAAAAGTTTGGGAGTGCAATTGCTAACATGAACTTGTGACCAGGTTGAAAAGTATTACTTGTGAAACCTGTTATATAATCTATTGCACTGATTAACTGATAACTGATAATGATTTTGTCACCGTTTGATCCCGTTTTCGATAACATTGTGTTTACTTTCTATTTATGCATTGATTAATTAGGAAGATTTATTTACGAGGTCCACGTCAACATAAGTTTAACTAAAAACTTGTCATGTAATATAAGTAAAAAGGAAAATAATAAACAAATAGATTTTAAGGATGTAAAAAATTTTTGTAATTCGAGATGGAAAGAGATTGAAAATTTAATTCTGAATTGTATTATTGTAGTGGATTATATGGAAATTCATAAATATACATTAAATAGATAAAATTTCGCATGAGAGGACAAATCTTGAAAGTTCAACTATACTTAGACATATTATTATGGAAAGTTATCCAAATCCTGAAGATTTGGAATATGAACCAAAAATTAGTGAATCTACAAACTATTTAAAATTTCTGAAATTGACCCATGATGGTCACCATTCTGAAGATGAAGGACATTACGATTCAGAAGGGTACTATGAGGACGATATTGTAGGAGATATAGTAAGAACTGAATCTGATCAAAACTTTCTATATTCAGATCTACCAGAAGTAGGTAAGGATGCACTGCAGATAATTCAGTTATCTCCCCTTAAGTTTGTATGATACTTGAATGGAATGTACGGCAGATTATGATAACAATAATAATAATTCTTTATTAAAAGAGGGTGACACAATTACCTATAACACTAATCTTCTCCAGGGGCGGATGCAGCCATTTTAAAAAGGGGGGTTCCTAACCCAGGACAAAGGGGGGGTTCCAATTACATGTTCCCATTCAAATGCATTGATCGTCCAAAAAAAAGGGGGGGTTCCAACCCCCGGAACCCCCCCCTGTGGATCAGCGCCTGTTCTCTATATTAAGGCCCTCATGAAATACAATCAAAATAACAAACAATATCAAAATATTCAAACAAACACACACATAAGAAAATAACAGGGAGTTGTCTCCCCTTCCAGAATGTGTTAAAGTAATAATGAATAAAGATCGGTAATTAGTATTAGAGAAATTATTCAGTATTTCTCAGTTCTCTACTAGAATCTATATGTAAAAAGTGTAAGTTACGCTTCAAAATTTATTTTGTGTCTTTCCAGATGAACATTTGTATGACAGTAGTTTGAATTCACCATCATATGAAACTGTTGATACAGGATCAGAGCCTCCCATACCAGTTATTGTGGAAACTCCAGAAGAGAGAGCAGAGAGACTGAAACTCTTGCAGGATGAGTTAGAAAAAGTAAACATATTTGGAATAATTTAAAAAAATAATATCATGAATATTGGACGTATTTGTGAAATTAATAATCTATTTTGCCTACTATTTAGCAGTGTTCATATCAATGTAAAATGTGAATTCATTGAAATAAGATGATGTGGTATGAGTGCCAATGAGACAACTCTCCATCCAAGTCACAATGTGTAAAAAGTATACAATATTTATAGGTCAAAGAATGGCCTTCAACTGTGAGAAATGTGGTAGGATATTTTTTGTATCAAATTGCATTTTCTATTTGAAAACATGTCAAACATATGTTTAAGTTATTATACCCCATGCAACGAAGTTGCGGAGGGTATAATGTTTTTGACCCGTCCGTCCGTCAGTCCGTCCGTCAGTCCTGTTTCTTGTCATCGCAACTCCTCTCAAACCACACAACAGAATTTCACGAAACCTTTTCAGATAATAAGGACATACTATGTAGTTGTGCATATCGACGGGAAATTGCGATTCAATTTTTTTTCTAGGAGTTACGCCCCTTTGAACTTATTTACTTTAATGTACTACTGCAACAGTTTGTCATCGCAACTCCTCTCAAACCACACAACAGAATTTCACGAAACCTTTTCAGATAATAAGGACATACTATGTAGTTGTGCATATCGACGGGAAATTGCGATTCAATTTTTTTTCTAGGAGTTACGCCCCTTTGAACTTATTTACTTTAATGTACTACTGCAACAGTTTGTCATCGCAACTCCTCTCAAACCACACAACAGAATTTCACGAAACCTTTTCAGATAATAAGGACATACTACGTAGATGTGCATATCGACGGGAAATTACGATTCAATTTTTTTTCTAGGAGTTATGCCCCTTTGAACTTATTTGCTTCAATGTACTTCTGCAACAGTTTGTCATCTCAACTCCTCTGAAAACACACAACAGAATTTTATGAAGTTTTGTAGATAATAAGGACATACTATGTAGATGTGTATATTGACAGGAAATTATTATTCAGTATTTTTTCTTATACAATTTTTTTTTCTTATACTTATTTAATTTCTCCAATGACAATGTGGGGATGTGGGGTATGTGAGCGTGCTCACTAAGGTTCTTTAATTTAAAATATTTTATATTCTAAATAAATTGTTGTTTTTATGAAAATTATTGCACATAAAATATGTAATATATATTCTTAAAATTTAAAGTGATACAATGTGATAGAGGAATTACTAAATTAATTATGAGTTTAGTAAGTCTTCTTCATTTATTACATATTTGATTTCACGAGTTTAAAGTTTATATATCATGTATGTATTTATGTAATATTTAAAAAAGATCTTTTGAAAGAGAGAGAATTATATATTTCTGTTTATTAAAGGTTGAAGAAGAAATTGTCACATTAAGACAAGTTCTAGGGGCCAAAGTGAGAAGAGCTGCTGAAATTAAACGACAAATGGGTATAACACCATTTCAAGAATTTAAACAAGATCTCCAACATGGGTTTAAATCTATTCAAGATTCAGATGCGTAAGTAGTACATGTATTGACAAATGAAATTCTAAAATTCGCAATCATTGTCTTTGGATGGATAAAATCATTCTTTGTGGGTATATTCCATAAATTAAAATAAAAATATACAGAAATCTGATAAAAATTCTTAATGGAAATTCACTTAAGAAAATGGCAAAATCAAAAGCTAACTAAACACAACTGTCATTTTCCTAACTTGACCCAGATTTTGCAGTACATCATGCAATATTTTGCCTACATCTTTTTGTAAAATAAAGACATCCATGTTTACAAACACTGACAAGAGCATACATTCATTTTGAGTAGATTAGTAGCATATTCACTCTAGTTAGTAAAACTTTGCAGCTAACGGTCTTTTTAGTAGTTGAGTTAGAATTTTGTATAGATTCTATTGGCCTGTAGAAGAAATTCAAACAGTCCTGACAGAAATTTATAAAGTTTAACCCTTCACTGGTTGGCCTGTGGATAAGTGTGAAAACATGCATATCTTATTGATTTAACATCCTAATTCTTTTATTTTTAGTATTCAAACTTTTGTATTATGCCCAAGAGACACTAGTAATGCTAGATGAGAAGTCATCACTAATTAATCTTTTTTTTAAGTTACTCTTGTAGCTTCTTTGTTGGGAAATATTTTTCTTTATAATATTCATTTCTTTGTGAAATCTACATGTTTAATTATAAAACTTTTAGAAAATCAGATTTGGATGTTTCATTATTTATATGGTAGCCAACAGAAAAATATCTTGATAAAAAACATAAAGAATTTGATTGATAAGCAGTTTGGCAGATGACATCGCGGCTTCAGGTCTTGTTTAAAAAAAAATACCTGTGACCTGTGTTCTTTAAAAATGTTGAACTCCATACTCAAATTTCCAATAAAAGTCACCTGGTAACCAGCATTTTTACCAGAGGCATTTTTAAAGTGACTTTTCCTCCTAAGGGGAGTACCTAGTCCTTTACTGGAGCCCCAACATCGCTTACTGCTTTAATATTTTTTTTTGAAAGTCCTAATGCTTACCATTCTTACAATCAGTAGCTTAAAAAGGTTTTGTAGTATTTAACTTATTTGATTATTATTTTTTGTATTATTTATTTTTGATTTTCAACTGAGTGCATGATAATGTTTGAATGTTGTGATTTTTGTGATATTTTAAAGTTCACATTTTTCAACTAGAATCTGTCTGAAATCTCAAATAGATATTTTTAGACTGTAGACATTTTTAATTTGCCTTTTAGACCTTTTGGACCTTTTGGACAAGATTGTTCAATTAAAGTAACTGTAAAAAAAAATCTTGTCTTCTTTCAAGTCTACCTAATTAAACACATATCTATCCTACAGCACTTCAGTGCTTTGATTATTTTTATGTTGTAATTAGGATACAGAAAACAAATGAGAGATTAACTCACATAAAAGAAAGAATTACTTCTACATCAGCGTGAGTCTCTTTGTTTTGTGTGTTTGGGATTTTGTAACCTGATACATTGAATATTTTCATAAATGAAAATTTGCTTTTTAAAAACAAAAATATAAGACCTTGAATTTAAAATTTTAAAGTGCAATATTGGCTAGCTTCACATATAAAGTAGGCAAAATTTATGAAAATTGGTCACAAAATTATTTTTGGCCCTCACATTTATTTTATATTCTGTATGTAAAAAATAAAAAAAAAATTTTGAACCATGGTTAATATGTCATTATATTTTTGTTCTATCATGTTAACTTTTGTGTTTGTCTAACCTTCAATTGAATTTTGATAATATCATTGTAAAGATATAGTAATTAAAAAATGGCTACAGTCTAAAATTATTTTCTTAGTGAAAATGTAATGTCTCAGGTTACAAGAAATTTGCAGGTTTTCATGAAGGACTCATCATTTCACTGGGGTAAAGCTGATGACCGTAACTGCATTCACGGTCATCCCAAGATGTCGGATGAAAAATTAGGTCAGTTTCTGTATTGTCTGTTAAAGTGTTTCTATATCATTTTCTTTACAAATCATACATTGAAACGATGTAAATTTATAAAAGAATCACTCGAAAATCACTAATTACTTCCGAGAGATGTGCATGAAACGGGAAATTCGATTTGAAAAAATCGTTAAGATGACCGTAAATCATAATCAAAATATTTTCAAGATGACCGTAACATAAAACAAGGATGACCGTGATTGGTAAAAAGATGACCGTAACTTGTAAAGGATGACCGTAATTTGTAAAGATTGACTGTAATTTATATAGGACGACCGTAACTTTTATAGGATGACCATCAATTTTAAGAAATATCCGTATTGTATTCAAAGCTTTTTTGTTGAGTTTGTCGATCTCAATTGGGGCTCGGTTAGCGGATATAAATATGTTTCATAAATTTCTTTTTTTAAACTATAATATAATTGGCCATATTTAGGATTTATAACAATGATAGTAAATTGCATATTTCTCGTAAACAATGAAATATTATACAATTACTGTCTTTTGATGAGGTAAATATGCGGTTTTATTGACTTTTGAAAAAATGATATTCACTGAGGCCGACGGCCGAAGTGAATATCAGTTTTTCAAAAGTCAATAAAACCCCATATTTACCGAAACAAAAGACAGTAATTGTTTTATTCCATATTCCGAGAAAAGAAAATGTATTTAATGACAAACATATACCAAAACAAATTTTACACGAAACATTTTACCATAACGTTGCATGTAAAAGCGCGTGACGTTTAGCGCGGTGAATAACACTTTCTCAGGTGAATATGCTTTTTTATTCAAAAACCAATTCATATAGAGAGACCTACTAAAATAATTCCAATATAGAATAATTATTGATATCGACGTTAAAATTTTAACACAAATTGACAGCGATACGACGAAAATTTGAAGAAACATGAATGTGTCCCTAGTACACGGATGCCTCATCTACACTATCATTTTTATACGACCGCAAATTTTGAAAAAATTTTCGTCGTATATTGCTATCACGTTGGCGTCTGCGTCGTCGTCGTCGTCGTCGTCGTCGTCGTCCGGCGTCCGAATACTTTTAGTTTTCGCACTCTAACTTTAGTAAAAGTGAATAGAAATCTATGAAATTTTAACACAAGGTTTATGACCATAAAAGGAAGGTTGGTATTGATTTTGGGAGTTTTGGTCCCAACATTTTAGGAATAAGGGGCCAAAAAGGGCCCAAATAAGCATTTTCTTGGTTTTCGCACCATAACTTTAGTTTAAGTTAATAGAAATCTATGAAATTTTGACACAAGGTTTATGACCACAAAAGAAAGATTGGGATTGATTTTGGGAGTTTTGGTTTCAATAGTTTAGGAATAAGGGGCCAATAAAGGGCCCAAATAAGCATTTTTCTTGGTTTTTGCACAATAACCTTAGGTTAAGTAAATGGAAATCTATGAAATTTAAACACAATGTTTATGACCACAAAAGGAAGGTTGGTATTTATTTTGGGAGTTTAGGACCCAACAGATTAGGAATTAGGGGCCAAAAAGGGACCCAAATAAGCATTTTTCTTGGTTTTCGCACTATAATGTTAGTATAAGTAAATACAAATCTATGAAATTTAAACACAAGGCTTATGACCATAAAAGGAAGGTTGGTATTGATTTTGGGAGTTTTGGTCCCAACAGTTTAGGAAAAAGGGGCCCAAAGGGTCCAAAATTAAACTTTGTTTGATTTCATCAAAATTGAATAATTGGGGTTCTTTGATATGCCGAATCTAACTGTATATGTAGATTCTCAACTTTTGGTCCCGTTTTCAAATTGGTCTACATTAAGGTCCAAAGGGTCCAAAATTAAACTTAGTTTGATTTTGACAAAAAATGAATCGGTTGGGTTCTTTGATATGTTGAATCTAAAAATGTACTTAGATTCTTGATTATTGAAGTTTTTTTGGTCCAGTTTTCAAATTGGTCTACATTAAGGTCCAAAGGGTCCAAAATTAAACTTTGTTTGATTTCATCAAAAATTGAATCCTTGGGGTTCTTTGATATGCCAAATCTAACTGTGTATGTAGATTCTTCATTTTTGGTCCTGTTTTCAAATTTCAAATTCTACATTAAAGTCCAAAGGGTCCAAAATTAAACTAAGTTTGATTTTAACAAAAATTGAATTCTTGGGCCTCTTTGATATGCTGAATCTAAACATGTACTTAGATTTTTGATTATGGGCCCAGTTTTCAAGTTGGTCCAAATCAGGATCTAAAATTATTATATTAAGTATTGTGCAATAGCAAGTCTTTTCAATTGCACAGTATTGTGCAATGGCAAGAAATATCTAATTGCACAATATTGTGAAATAGCAAATTTTTTTTTAATTAGAGTTATCTTTCTTTGTCCAGAATAGTAAGCAAGAAATATCCTATTTGTGCAATAGCAAGAATTTTTTTTAATTGGAGTTATCTTTCTTTGTCCAGAATCAACTTAAATCTTTGTTATATACAATATACAATGTATATACACTTTTTACTACCAACTGATAAATTTAAATAATCTTTACCATTCAGTGATAACAAGCAGTTTTTTTACATCTTAATATTTTATGATGTATTTAAATGAGTAGTTATTGTTGCAAACTCCATTAGAAATTTGAATTGATATCAGTTTTGAAAAAGGGAAACGGGGATGTGAAAAAAAAGGGGGGGGGGGTTAAATTTTTCTCATTTCAGATTTCATAAATAAAAAGAAAATTTCTTCAAACATTTTTTTGAGAGGATTAATATTCAACAGCATAGTGATTTGCTCAAAGGCAAAAAAAACCTTTTAAGTTCATTAGACCACATTCATTCTGTGTCAGAAACCTATGCTGTGTCAACTATTTAATTTTAGATTTAAAAAGTTTGAAGAAGAAATCTTTAATTGATTTGTAAAATCTTGGCATTTGTTTTGTGTAAAAAAAACCCATGTAATGTCAAAAATTTGATCACAATCCAAATTCAGAGCTGTATCATGCTTGAATGTTTTGTCCATACTTGCCCCAACTGTTCAGGGTTCGACCTCTGCGGTCGTATAAAGCTGCGCCCTGCGGAGCACCTGGTCTATGTTTAGTGGACTATGAAAATGGGATAAAACTGTAATTTAGTATTAGAATTAAAAAGATCATACCATAGGGAAAATGTGTACTAAGTTTCAATTTTATTTAACTTGAAGCTGGACAAACGGACAAACAAACAGACGAACGGACGAACGTACGCACAGACCAGAAAAACATAATGCCAATAAATGGAGCATTAAAAACATTAATAATACATACGAATATTTGGTAATCGAGCCCATGTGTATGGTTCCAGAGGAAGCAGATTAAAATCTTAATTTGTCTTGATATATGCAGGCGGAAACACTTTTGAAATAGAACAAAAGAATAGAAGCTGTGTTTATCGAGAAAGCGATAAATGTTAACTGTAATGTTTGATATAGTAACAAAATTTTAAAAAGTTAATAGAAACAAATAAAACGACAATTTTCTTATTTTAAAAACACCTTTTGCATAAGTTTTCAATGTATCTATTACATAGTAATGCAAAACAATAAGATATCAAGTCGACGACATGGTTCTTATCGTGGCCTTTTATAGCTGACTATGCGGTATGGGCTTTGCTCATTGTTGAAGGCCTTACGGTTACCTATAGTTGTTAATGTTTGTGTCATTTTGGTCTTTTCTGGATAGTTGTCTCATTGGCAATAATACCACATCTTCTTTTTTATTTATAGTATCTATAAGTTGGATGTAGAAAATGCATAACCTCCGATTTTTTTTTATCATGGACGGTGAACATATCAATCTTTTAGTTCAGAAATTTTCGTGTCTGCCCTTCCATTATGTGAATCAAGAAAAAATTCCCCAAAACAGGTAACGATTGTATCGAAAAGAGAAAAATCGAGTGCACCTTTTTATGTTGGGGCATGTTTGGGGTGTATATTTGTCTTTAAAACGTACAAAGCAATAGTATTTTATATAGCAACTCGCTTCAGATTCTATCATTATTATATATCAAAGCTACAGGTTGACTTTATAACGTAAAAAAATGACAGTACGAAATGATGAAATATATGGGTCAAGTGAGATACCTATCTAATGAATCACAAAAACAGAGTAGGTGTGTTCGAATAGCGATTTTTTCTAAAAGTACTTGACGACAGTCTTTTAATTTGGATGATGAAAATGGATATCTTCGAAAAAATATGATTTTCTTGTGTGTGATAACTAGGGTTTATAATCTTCAACCACTGAAAATGTTTAGTCTGCCCTTCCACGAAATATTTAATTAGAATTTTTTTAAATGCTTAAGAATTTTCAAAAATTCCATCTGACATCCGAACAGACAATATTTTTAAGTTGAATCAATGCAGACAAGATCATTAACTAATGCTCATTAGCTAGTAGATACATTTGTCTTTTAAAATATAACTGACATATAACGATCAATCGTAATGGTGCTATGTGGATAAATTTATCAGTTTTCAAGAGCAAAATTGGCAGAGCGTCATCCCTACAATGGCTTCCATTTCTACGATTGTGAGCATGAACTGGCGTAATGGGGAGATAATTTTGAAGAAGTAGAATGCTGACTGTATGAATAACATTTCTGTATATATACAAATTGACAACGTTCAGCCTTGTGATACGCTTTTCGTACAATACTATTTTAAGGATCTACTTTGCTGGAGCTCACCATCACTAGTTTATTCGAATGATATTTTCAAAATATTTCTGTTATTTTATTGGCACGACAAAATGAAAGACGATATAAAATCAATGGGTGTACATGCAATTTTTTGGCATTTTTAAAAATGTGTATTTATTATATGTCATTAAAAGGAATCCCAGAAACAAACAAAAAATCTTTTGTCGAGCAGTTGAAGGCTGTGCACCGCATTTTTTTCATTATGCTTGTAAGGTGTCATTTTATCGCGCTTTTGTAGCATGTTTTCCCTTCCTGTTCATTTGCATGTCTTTTGGCAAATTCATTTTAAAAATTAAACCCTCTACTGTAAAAAAGATACATATGGTAATCTTTGCATTTGAAGCACGTCTTATTTTCTTCTACCTATAGGATAAAACTCTCATATTAATATGTGTATACATACCAACACGATTAATCATTTGATACAAAAAGATAGTTATATAAATACGGATATTTCTTAGAATTGAGGGTCATCCTTTAAAAGTTACGGTCATCATTTACAAATATGGTCATCTTAAAAGCAGTTACGGTCAGCCTTGTTATGAATCGCTGATTCTGTTACAGTCATCTCGATTGTGATTTACGGTCATCTTGGCGATTTTTTCAAATCGAATTTCCCGTTTCATGCACATTTCTCAGAAGTAATTAGTGATTTCCGAGTGATTCTTTTATAAATTTACATCGTTTCAATGTATGATTTGTAAAGAAAATGATATAGAAACACTTTAACAGACAATACAGAAACTGACCTAATTTTTCATCCGACATCTTGGGATGACCGTGAATGCAGTTACGGTCATCAGCTTTACCCCAGTGATCATTTTAAGCTATGCAAGTCCACAAAGTTTGGAAAAAACTTACTTTATATATATTATATATACCTTTAAAATTTGTCAATGAAGTTTGACAGTCGCAACAAAATAATTAAAAATTAAAAACCTTCTTTTCTCTTAATTATTTGTAAAGGAATTATGATATTAATTTGTCTCAAGAACTAAAATATGGATGCATCAATGGTTGAATTGGCCACTTCTGCAATGATGAGTCTGGACTTGATTTTCATGAAACCAAAATTCAAAGCTTATGGAGATTTGTAGTAAAATGCTAACAACACAGCGTCTCTTAAAACCAAATATGAAATTTTATACTGATAAATTAAGAATTTTCAATGTTTCTAATTGTTAAGATTGAGATATAACATTTGAAAAGAATATCATGCATATATATAGCTTGACAAATATTAACATGCAAAGTTTAATTTGTATTTTAAAGAATTAATGTTAATTGATAATTAACCGTAGTATTTCTATGAATGAATAATCCACCTTGTACAGTTCACAAGTGGAAAAAGTTAAAATCACTCTGACTGGCTAACACTGTGAAAATGTGAATGCTGGCAATTGCAAATTCTATATATAGAACACTCTTGTAATTTTACAACCCTGTCACATAAATAGAGATAATATAGAGTCAATCAGATGCTTTCAATATGCCACCATTCACTAAAAATCACCACAACGAGTGATTTTTCACTAAAATCCATCACTAAAAATCACCATTATGAGTGAATTTTAACTGAATTCCTTTATCTTGGTTTCAAAAGACTGAGTAGTGCAAATTGCTATAGAAGCTTAAATTACTAACAATAAGTTGTAGTGACTTTTTTGAGGTAACTGGGTGCATTTCTTTATCATTTCTTAAAGCATTACCTTTAAGGTGGTACATTACTCTACAGGGAGATAACTCTCTAAAAATCAACTGAATGTTTTAATCATATTCTAATGTTAAGGAAATATTTAGCTTTTCAATGATCTAAATTAGTGTTTGTCAACTGCTTGAAATCCAATGAAATTTTCTGATAAAGTGATTGGTTCAATTTTTTTGAAATTTTTATATTTTTGTCAAGGGTCAAAGTAAAATTTTGTCAAAATTTTAGGAAAATTAAGCGAGCCAAACTAATTTCAGTCTAGGTGTTTGGTACCACCGTAACTATTTAAATTATCTAATAAGAATTTTTTTTTCACAGTAATAAAAAAAAAAAAAAAATCTTAAAAAAAGTTTGGTTGATAACTTGATACTAAAATTATATATTAGATATGTAATCAGAGTAATTTTAAACATTTGAAAGGCATAGACTCCTATTGATAATTTCCCCCTTTTAGGCTGCTTTGTTTGCATTGTGTGCGTTGCTGTGTCAATTATTTTGAGTAACATATATACATTGGTAGGTAGTTCAGATATAATGGCAACAAAAATTGATTGGTTTTGAAAAAAACAGGATACTAGTGTCAGCTAGTCAAATACAAATTTGAACCTTTTCTTAACATAAGAATACTAATCTTTGTACTGGCAAATAAACTGTGAGGAAAATAAACTACAATTTGAGTGTTATCAGGTTAATGGTCAATGTTTACGGGTCTGAATGCTTTTTTTTTTTTGAAAAATGTTTTTATCACCTAAAATTTGTTTCTATCATTCATAATTTTTTGAAAAAATCAAAATAAAAAAGTTTGTTATTTTTGCAAATTTGCCATCTGAACAACCTTTTGGACACCAGTCCCGCCTTTTTTCTTCCAAAGAAAAACAGAGAGAAAAGACAGGAATTGTGCAGGCTTTAGTATTGATTATATCTTTCAGGTATCAAAAAACAAATGAAAAAATTCATGACATAAATGATAAGATCACTCATTCCACAGCGTAAGTATTTACATGTTGGCATGTGTGTTTAGCATGTAACCTCAATTACTAACTTGATAAGGATTTTTCTTTGGTCATTTTTTTTTTTAGTTATGGATATCAGAAATTTTATTGCTTTACTGTGGTTTCATTTTAATTCGTTAGGTACTAATTTTCATGGATGTCTTTGGAATATTTAAACCATGAATTTAAATGTTGAACATTGATCTAATTTCTGCCAGCAATTATGCAGACTTTGGAGAATCCACAAAGTCCAGGGGTTAAGAAGTTTTGTTATAGCTCACTAGCCCAGGGCTAATTGATAGCAGGATTTTACTAGCCCTGTTGGAAGAACTACTAGACCAACAAAACTGACTTGCTAGCCCGAGTATGCCTTACAAATTTAGAGTTTGCTGCAATAACAATGAATTCTAAAACTTAACAGTTGTTATCTGTTGTACAGTAGATTTTTGCAAATTGATTACCCAAAAATAATGTCAGCAAAAAATATCCCATTAGCAGATATATTCAATTAATCGATAATTGAATATTCACTGAAAATTCTGTAATAATGAGTTGAACAAATCCCAAGATGGTTCAAGTCTTGACCACTGATATACATGGGTAATACCGTATAATACAAAAACAAAATGGCGTCCATAACATGTGAACATGTTACAAATTTATATCTGACAAAAGTCAGGTTTCTGCTGTCAAAAGGGATTCACCTTTATATTGCAATAAATTATTCAAAAGGAGGCACAATCAGGTTGCATAAGCAATTTACAATATCCCCTGTACTGACACATCAATATTGAAAGTACTGGACCACCCCAAGTTACTTGTTCTATTTTAAAACTTGTACAAAATTAGTTCAAATTCTGGGAAACCCTGATGAAGTAGTCGAATCTGATTGGCTAAGATCGATAGAATAGTGATGAGGGGATTTTCCCCTTTCTATTTTAGAAACGCCAAGAATTTTTTGTTACTAGTCCGTCGGGCATATTGGGAAACAAGTTTCGGTTGCCCGAGGCCTAAATGATGTAGTCCCGGGCGTCGGGCTAGTGGATTTTTTAACCCCTGAAGTCAAATGTCTATGAATTCACAATTTTCCTCAATCCACAAAAATTAGAACTTATGAAAAAAATGATCCACAGTATTATTTATTTGAGAGTTTTGCAGCTGAAATATATTCCCAAAGGGATATTAAGTTAAGAATTTTAATGTTATCATTTTCAGAGTTCCAAAATTTATATTTTTATTATTGCTTTATGTTTTTTTCTTTGCAAGTTCTTTACTATGTCATGAGAAATAGGGCATTAAAATTTCATTCACTTTATTCTTAAAAATCATCCTAAGAAAAATCTTTTTTTTTCATGTTGTTTGTATATATATTTAAAAATATAACCAGTATTGAGCACCATCACTTTCCTTTTTCCTAACATTGATATATTTAACATGTATGTCAGTATTTCTTAATATTACAACAATCAGTTGTCCTTAGTACATAATTGTAGTACTGTATATTCAGAAACATATTGTTTATTTTAATTGTAAAAATTTTGAGATTTATGAATGCACTATAAATATCAAGACTACTGGTCTGGCAAGTGATTGGATAGCTCCTCACAGGGCTGGTATAGTCCTTCTTCAGAGAGAGTTACAGGCCTTGTGGATACTATAATTATTTTATAAAAGTAGATTTACCAAGCCAGTTTTCCTGAATGTTCAGACTTGATTGCTACAAACAAAACATGCAAGTTCTACCTACTGTTACCAATGGTTACGACTCTCAGTTCAAATGATAAAAAAAAAAAATGTATTATTATGTTTCTGAATTTACAATGTTCTCAGAAGTGAAAAATAATCACTGCCTTCAAATTCAGTGTTTGTTTTAAAATAAAACTTACCTTGTTTGTGCTTTTAAACTAATTTAAGAGTAGAACATAACATTTAAATAGTTCTTTAAAAAAATTCAACTGTAGTTTTCACATATTTTCTATTTTCATCCTGTGTATTGTATATTTTGCTGATTTTAATTTCACTACTATTTTTGTGGTTATCACTTTTCATTTGCAAACAAGCTTTTGCTGTTTAATATCACTGAACTGCTTGTTTGAAGTCTGGTCTCAGTTATTTTGTCAGTAACTGAGCTTCAACCATATGTGTGTTAAGATTGACATGAATAGACAGGTTTGCTAATTAATATTTCCTTCTGTATTTATGAATGTTCTTTTCATTATCAATTGAAAACTTTAAAGAGAGATGCGATGCATTTGAAAAAAAATTGTCTCCCATTCAAGACTAGTGAGAAAAGTCATTAAAATCTTAAGTGTGGAACACACTGAGTCAATGGGTATTGTTCATGTTATATAGGTTCTAACTTGGGTTTACTGAATACAGAAATAAAAAATAACAAAAAAAAATCTAACATGTTTGATGCATTCTGTGTAATATTTCTAACACTTACACCGGAATTATTGGTTAGAAATGGTTTAAATAATAGAAATCCAAGATACGTTTATTATTTTGATGTACTAAACAATAAAATTACCAACAATACATGAGAGTTGTACATGTACAAGAAAAGAAATGGTATTTTAATCAATTTATTTCATATCATGTATAGTGGCAGAATTCTCTTTTCTTTTGGAAGAAATTGACTCGTAAAAATCTGTGTTTTGTTTTCTTTAGCGTATCATTTGCCACAGTATAAGCACACTAGTGTGAAGAAGAAATATGTTAGTGCATGTCATGAAGACATAATGATGAACAGGTTGTTTTACGTGTCACAATGATACTGTGCTTACATATTAAACATACCTGCAAACTTCATACATACATGTATGTAACAACTATTTTGTTTTGATATTATATGGTTTTGTTTTATTCTAACATTCTATTAGATTAAGGTGGTACCTAACACTACAGGGAGATAACTCTGAAAGTCAGCTAAACGTTTTAATTACGTTGTGTTGTAAAAGGAATATTAAGCTTCTCAATGAGCAAAATTGATGTTTGTCAAATTGCTATATAACCAGTGTAATTTTCCTGACAAAACGGTTGGTTCAAAATTTTTTATATTTGAATATTTTTGTTAAAGGGTCAAAGTAAATACTTTGACAAAATTTTATGAAAATTAAACGAGCCAAATTAATTTTAGTGAAAGTGTTGGGTACCACCTTAAGACCTTCTTTGTCAATTGGACTTTGGTGGAGAGTTGTCTTGGTGCACATCTACTTATTTCTTGATTAGTCTTGAACACTTGTTCTGAAGAACAGGTTTGATTATCAATATTTGGAAAGCTATGATAGATTATATAGAAATGTATGGTTTATTTTGTAGATACCAAAAGACATCGTCTGCAGTTAAAACAGCATCAGAAAAGACATCTGCTGCATTCTCTACTGTAGGTTCTACTGTATCAAGGAAACTTAGTGATGTTAGGTAAATATGTTTACTCTTGTACTAACTACTGTCGAACCTGTATAAAAATGATCATGCAGGAATTCAATCTAAGTTGAACCCCTCTCATGCCTCCCTTAAAAACATAAAAAAAATTGATTACAGTAAAATTATATAGCGTAATTATGTGTCAAAATATCATCCACTACTTCAAACATTATATTGTATATATAGATTTGGAACTGGACGATCTGCGGAACAATCTGGAAGATTATTTTTTCCCATAAAAAAAAAAAAAAAAAACAGTTTTTCAGATGATTTTATCTCAAAAATAGGCACTGACTGTATTTTCCAAAACTTTGATAAAATATTAGAAATGTCTTAAAAAAAGGAAATTTCAGCCTGTAACATGCTTTAGAAGTCTATATGAGCAAGATATGCTGGTTTTCCAAAAGTTTTAAATTAACTGTGTGATGTCTTTATATTTTAGAAATTCTACAGCTTTTAAATCAATGGAAGAGAAAGTTGGAGGTGCAGTAGCAAATGTTAAAGTAAGAATATATCTATATAAATGTGTGTAAAAGAGTTTTAACATAGTACTAATTTCCATCTGTTTGAAATTTGCCCAAATAATCAATCATGGTTCTGTTAACTGTAAAGATTCAATTTTCCACTTGATTAACCAAATAATATCAGATTTAAGTGTTCTGATGATGCAATTTTTTTTTAAACAAAATAATGGGTAAAAAATCTGATGGCACTTGGTACTGTGTAAGAAACCAGTTGTAAAAGAATGCTTTATTTTTTCAGGAATATTGGATGAAGCATAACATGCATAATTAAGAATCATTAGGCTTGTTATAATTAGATGGATCACAAATTAATATTATATTTGTTTTCTGATCTTTTAAGGAGGACCAATAAAGAATATGAAAATTTGGGCCTAATGAGCAGTTAATTGTTCTAGGTTTTAATTTACCATAGCTGTTACAAAAAATAAGGTACACCGTACAAATTTCCAAATTATTTATATCTGTACATAGTCTTCGTTCTCAAATTATGTAGTTAAAAATAAATGTTTCAATTATCTAGCAAGTTTGTATATAATAATGACTATGTACTGATAGAAAGGATCATGCAGTTCAGTATCTGAAGCATACTTTTACAAGTGATAATTCAAGAATTTTATTTTTATGTTATACTTACCTGTTATAGGAAACAATAGGTGGTGTTTTAATTGGTTGTTTCAGGAATTTTTATCTTGCAGACAGGCACTTTGTATGATACAGTGCAATATAACCCAAAAGCTTTATTTATATTCAGTATAGTTATCAACTTCAAAATATAGGCATTAGATTCCTTTTAATCCAATACTTAAAAAAATATATAACAAATTAAAAAAACAAAATCATGCAAGCAAGCTAAAATTAGAGAAAGCTTCATTAAAGTAAGCACAGCACAAATATGGCAAACAAAGTTATGCATGCAAACATCAGCAATAAAAACTTCTTAAAAATGAATTATTTTTGTTCAGAAATCACGATCAATCGATAGTTTTAGAGGACGTTTGGTGAGTGGTGTGCACTTTATTGTTAAGATTACAGGAGATTGCAAAGCTTCATCAATGTTCATTTACTGCAGAGCTGCTTTAATGTTCATTTACTGCAGAGCTGCATTAATATTCATTTTCTGCAGAGCTACAATGATGTTCATTTAATGCAGCGCTACATTAAATTCATTTTGTGCAGAGCTACTTTTATTTTTTATTTACTTCAGAGCTATTTAAATGTTATTTGTAATGGTTAAGTTTTTTGCTTAGATCCATTTATTTGCTTTTTCATTTTTAAAAATGGTAATGTTAAAATAGTTAAAATATTGAATTCTAACTTAAATTTTTCTGTGTTGGCAACTTGAATTTCTTCCTTCAATCATTTTCAGAGATTTTTTTCTTCCACTTAGGGATTTGAAAAAAAGGAATAAGTGAATGATTTAATAAAATATTTTGTCTGAAATATATAAATGATTACAGCATCTCCCATGATCAGAAACTAAAGGTTTACATTGGATAAAAAAATAACACCAAAAAAAGATTGATAATTTTTTGAGTTAAAAAAAATGATAGCAGTTTTATACAGTTCATTTTGACTTTTTTGTTTATAATGCTTACAAAATTCTTGTTCCAATGTCAACTTTTTGTAACTGTTGTTGTTTGGCAATGGATGGCAGAGATAAAGAGGTTTACATATTTACTTTTCAGTACACCCATAATGTAAATATATCAATGTTGTCTGTGTAATTTTATTATTTTGTAGTCACCTATTTTGATTTATAGATTTTTATATGAAATTGTTTTAGATTTATATATTTGATTTCTGTATATCTTTTGAAATTCTTCTGTAATAAGTTAATGTAGTCGATGAGAAGTTTAGATATTTCTTTGTTTAATAAAATTTATCATTGTATATAGAATTGACTTCAGGACCTGTAACCCTCATCTCTTTTTATTCATATCCATAAATTTGTATTTAGTGAAATTTTTCATTTTATTTGATTTTCATACGACCGCAAAAATTGAAAATTTTTTGGTTGTATATTGGTATCATGTTGGCGTCGTCGTCTGTGTCGTCGTCTGAATACTTTTAGTTTTCGCACTCTAACTTTAGTAAAAGTGAATAGAAATCTATGAAATTTTAACTCAAGGTTTATGACCACAAAAGGAAGGTTGGGATTGATTTTGGGAGTTTTGGTCCCAATATTTTAGGAATTAGGGGCCAAAAAGGGCCCAAATAAGCATTTTCTTGGTTTTCGCACTATAACTTTAGTTTAAGTAAATAGAAATCTATGAAATTTTGACACAAGGTTTATGACCACAAAAGGAAGGTGTGGATTGATTTTGGGAGTTCTGGTTCCAACAGTTTAGGAATTAGGGGCCAAAAAGGGCCCAAATAAGCATTATTCTTGGTTTTCGCACCATAACTTTAGTATAAGTAAATATAGAAATCTATGAAATTTAAACACAAGGTTTATGACTATAAAAGGAAGGTTGGGTTTGATTTTGGGAGTTTTGGTCCCAACAGTTTAGGTATATGGGGCCCAAAGGGTCCAAAATTGAACTTTGTTTGATTTCATCAAAAATTGAATAATTGGGGTTCTTTGATATGCCGAATCTAACTGTGTATGTAGATTCTTAATTTTTGGTCCCGTTTTCAAATTGTTCTACATTTAAAGGTCCAAAGGTTCCAAAATTAAACTTAGTTTGATTTTAACAAAAAATGAATCCTTGGGGTTCTTTGATATGCTGAATCTAAAAATGTACTTAGATTTTTGATTATTGGCCCAGTTTTCAAGTTGGTCCAAATCGGGGTCCAAAATTAAACTTTGTTTGATTTCATCAAAAATTGAATAATTGGGGTTCTTTGATATGCCAAATCTAACTGTGTATGTAGATTCTTAATTTTTGGTCCCGTTTTCAAATTGGTCTACATTAAAGTCCAAAGGGTCCAAAATTAAACTAAGTTTGATTTTAACAAAAATTGAATTCTTGGGCTTTTTTTGATATGCTGAATCTAAACATGTACTTAGATTTTTGATTATGGGCCCAGTTTTCAAGTTGGTTCAAATCAGGATCCAAAATTATTATATTAAGTATTGTGCAACAGCAAGAAATTTTCAATTGCACAGTATTCAGCAATAGCAAGAAATCTTCAATTGCACAGTATTGTGCAATAGCAAGAAATTTTCAATTGCACAGTATTGCGCAATAGCAAGAAATCTTCAATTGCACAGTATTGTGCAATAGCAAATATTTTCAATTGCACAGTATTGCACAATATTGTGCAACAGCAAGAAATTTTCAATTGGAGTTATCTTTCTTTGTCCAGAATAGTAGTTGAATCAACTTAAATCATTGTTTATACAATATACAATGTATATTCACTTTTACTACCAACTGATAAATTAAAACAATCTTTACCATTCAGTGATAACAAGCACTTTATTTTACATTTGAATATTTTATGATGTATTTAAATGAGTAGTTATTGTTGCAAACTCCATTAGAAATTTGAATTGAGATCAGTTTTGGAAAAAGGGAAAGGGGGATGTGAAAAAAAAGGGGGGGGGGGGTGTTAAATTTTTCTCATTTCAGATTTCATAAATAAAAAGAAAATTTCTTCAAACATTTTTTTGAGAGGATTAATATTCAACAGCATAGTGAATTGCTCAAAGGCCAAAAAAATATTTTAAGTTCATTAGACCACATTCATTCTGTGTCAGAAACCTATGCTGTGTCAACTATTTAATCACAATCCAAATTTAGAGCTGAATCCAGCTTGAATGTTGTGTCCATACATGCCCCAACCGTTCAGGGTTCAAGCTCTGCGGTCGTATAAAGCTGTGCCCTGCGGAACATCTGGTTTGAACTTTGAATTGTTTATCTTAACAATAAGTTTATCAACAAAACATTTCTGATAAAATCATATGCTACCTTTTACCTGCATTTCTGTAGTGAAAATAAATTGCATAAAATATATTTCCTGTTAAAAGTATATTACGAGATTTTAAACCAATAGCATGAATAGTGTACGACAGATTTAGTTTAAACTGTCCCATTCTAGAACTTACAAATTCTACTGTTTTGTCTCATATAAGACTATCTTGTCTGGAGACGTTTGAAAGAATTAGGCATATTACTTTATTCACACATTTCCAAATACAACATCGCAGCTGTAAATAGTGGAGATGAAGTCAAATGGGCCCTGATATGATAATTAAATAAGTATATATCATGTACATAAAGATATAAGAATATGTGGTATGAGTGCTAATGAGACAATTATCTCTCCATCCAAGTCACAATTTGTAAAAGTAAACCATTATAGGTCAAAGTAAGATCTTCAATACGGAGCATTGGCTCACACTGAACAGCAAGCTTTAAAGGCCCAAAAAATGACAAGTGTAAAACCATTCAAACAGAAAAACCAACCTTTACCCTTACCTGAAACAATAGTGTAACATGTTTATTTTATTTTACAGGCCAAAGTAGGTGGTAGCAAATCAGAGAACAATTTTGAAGATGCATTAATTGAAGAAACCAAGGGAGCGAACTCTGAGTCAGCAGAATCCAAGCCTGCAGATGAAAAAATTCCATTGTAATTTATTACCAGTTGTGAAAAATAGTTATGACAAATGTGGATTGAGATATGATCATGTAAAAGTGAAAAAGGGTCAATTAATTATTAGTATATAGTAAATTTTAACTTTTATTGATATAATAATTCTGTATATTTTGCTATATATGTTATGTTCTTCAATATAAGTAATTTTAACTGGTAACTTTTTTGTAGACTCCCAGTTTATGAAAATTAATTTACAAGCTCTCTCAATGCAAGGTAAAGGATTTACTGTACAGGCAACTTTCAATATCATACAATTTCCCATACAATTTCCATGTGACATTGCTTATGTTATTATGTAACAGTAAGAACTGATTGTTCAATGAAATAAATTGGTGAATCAAGTCCTTATGGTTTCAACTATATGCTGTGAATGTATTTCAGCGGTAGAAAAAAGATCAGATAAAAAATTTTGCTGGAAAATTTGTTATTTTCAAAATAAATATCTCACATTTTATACAACTTAACTTATTATATATAACATGTTTCCTAGTCAATATTTTTAAAGTTATTTTTCTAATTGGGATAGTAATTATAGTTTTTTGTTTGGGCATTTACTAATACAAATTTAATCAACCCTTATATATGTAAATCATCTAGTTTTGTAGGTAGGTTTATATTTATACTTAAAGTTGAAATGGTAACAGAATTTTATATATACCTTAACATTCCAGTTTCATCATCTCTTAATATATAGTCCATAACAAGTGTAATTTCTAAAACATTGTTAAATTTGGGTAAGTTTTTGAATGAAAAATAAGGTTTTCAGAATTATTATAACGGAAACTTTATCATGTTTATGTAAAATTAATTTCTTGATGACAAAATAAAAAAACTTTGGATTTTTTTTGCTAGAAAGATCGATTTATGTCATTATTCAATAGATCTCTTGGCCAGGCGCTTAGATTCACTTTCCAGAAAATGATGTATAAAAAGATGCCATGAAAGTACATGTAGCATAAAAAAATGCCATGAAAGTAGACTATCTTTTGGTTGCCTAGGTGGGCCCCATTTTTTCAAAATCTGAGATCCACAACTGATTATACTATTGACATAACGGATGCCCAATCTATAACTAGCTTCATAAGTGAAAGCGTTGAAAATGAAAATGAAATATTATCATCAAAAATATTTTAGTAGGCAAAAGTATATTTTTTTGAAAATGCTGTCTTAGAGAATTAGCATATTTTATCCAAACAAAACCGCTTTAAATATTAGATTAATATAAATATGTATGAATTTAATAGTTACATGCGCACTAATAAAATTAGTACATTTATTTGTTAGATTTATTACCATCTTGTGTGATTTTATGGTCATTTGAGCTTTTTGAAAGTGCTTGCATGACCTTTATACATATACAGAGATAACATTTGATTTCACTATTATAGTTGATATTCAATACTTAGTCTAAAATGCTTAAATCATAATATGAAGCCTATTCTTGGTATATTTGAAGCATGAAAGTAATTGTTTTCATCAAGTAAAGAAATGGAGAAAATATTACAGTTTAAGCCAAAATCGTAGTGCAATATAATAAAATTAATTGCAAAAACATTGTCTGTAATATGTTGTTTAGATTTTAATTAGGTCTCAAGTCCTTGTTTTGGGTATATCTAATTTTTACTGTAAAATTTAAAAATAAGATAATATAAATATTTTTTTTATTTGACATATATTCAATATTTTATAAAAGTATGTGATTCTTTTCATATTAAGTTAGCATTTCTTTGTAGTGAAAAAAAAAAGGAAACTTTAAAAAAAAGAATATTACACCCAAAGTTAAGGGTATCATCTTTTAAAGTACAGCTGCCAAAACCTGTTCTAAAGGCCACCTCTTAAAAAGTAAAGTCACGCCTACTCTAAAGGTCAAACTACTATTTTGAACCTCATTAAAAAGGTGACCTCTCTTATAACTTTATTTTTATTTGGTCTCCATGTTGCCCTTTGTTTAAAGGTTTTGACTATTATGAATTTTGTTGAAATTCATCTAATTCCAAAATGGTATCAGTCTTTAATGAATTTCAGTATGTGTGAAAACAATTTTTTTCCAAAATCTGGCCTAGCTAAGACATAATAATTAAATCTCTCATATTTATTTGTATATTTTGGTTGTGTATTTATATATTTTGATGAATGAGGGTGGATTTGTTTGTTTCATAGTGCTGTATATCCATTGCAATAAATGCATGCTGTCTTATGTACTGGGTATCATATGCTCCCTGGTTTTAATTTGCTTCAAATATTCATACTGTTAGAAATTAGGAAAACATCAATGCTCTATATTTAATATTATTCCCAAATTTCTTTCATTTAAACCATAATAGATTTAAAAAAGCAATTGTCTTAGATATCTGTAAAAACTTTTCTTGTAGCTTTAATGAATTGCCATTTTTGCTTCAATCTTTTATCCTTTCTTTGAATTCAGAGCCAGACTTTGAAAAAGAAAATCTTTACAATTGGTAAATTTCTTAGAAGGAGCACACATTTCTTATACTATACTCAAAGGTGCAGAGTAAATATTATAAAAAATCACTACACTTATATTTTCAATGTTTCATGAAGAAATTCTCCACAATAATATGGCTCTTCTTAGTCTAATTTGTTGAAAAAAAGAAAGAAAAGTATTAAAGATTGCTTTTGTACCAATTGGATGGCTTACAAAAAAAACTGTATAGATATAAGCCGATCTTTTTAACAAAAATATTTTATATCATACTTGAATGATCATGAGTTACGGGTATTTTAACTCAGAAGATTGCTAAATATTTTTGGAGGTGCAGTGGATTATTTTAAAGATTTGTGTGATCCTTCTTATAAATGACAATTTTCTGTTATGTATTTATCTTGTTATTGTTATTAATTGTATTATGTTATAAACATTTTATTTGTGAACAAGATAATAAAATGCAATACACATAAATTGAACAACAAAGTCTTTATTATTTTTTTACCATTGTTAGTAATTTTTGGATTTCTCAATACTTATAGCAGACTTCTAATTAGTATAATGTTTTTCCATAAAACTGTTGTTGAATTCTAACCCAAGTTTACCAATTTGACATTGTTAAATTATAATAGTCTAAATTGAAAACTACGTTCAAACCTATGATTGCGTTGGATATATATATGGATGAGAAAGCAGCCCAGCAACACAAGAAAAAAAACATCTAGAGGGTCAACATATGTATTTCAATCTCAAACATTTAATCCCAGGGGTTTCATTATCTTTCATGTTGACTGGTACTTTCCACATTTCTAGGTGGTACTTTTCAATTTATTCCACGATTATCTTATATAAAAATTCCTACATTTAGGCGGTACTTGTCAATAGCATAGGAGGGTAAAAGTACCGGGTACCGCCTACTAATGAATGGCCTGTAATCCTCATAGTTCATTGTTCTTACAAACAAAAGTATAGTGCTGGGTCATCTAAATGCTCATTGACCCTTTCAAAACTTGTATCAGCAACCAAAACCTAGCTTCAAAGTTAATGTTAAGTACTAACCGGTAAACCTAGGCCTATGTTGATACTTGAAAATTTAAAAATCAGTTGGGGTACACCTACTTAAGTCCCTCTAATCATGCAATAATATAAAAACATTTTACTTCTTACCTGTACAATTAAAGTATTCCTCATTCTAAACACAGACAGATCGAAAAAGAAGATGTCAATCTTTTATTTATAAAAAAAAAGGTCCATTACTACTGGTATATAAAAATGCATTTTTATGAAGGGGGAAATCATAAATTATTGAAGAAACACTCTGGTTCAAACACAATATTTTCTGAAACTGACATCACATGAGGATCTATTTTTTTTGGTTCACTCGGAGGATCTTCTTTTTACTTCAACAAATTGCATTCCCTTGGAAACCAACTACCGGTAAATCTTCCACTTGCCATTTGTTTATTTGTATTAAAGGGACCATATCTGGCCATATAAAATTAAAACAGAGAGTGCACATGCTGAAATGTCTTGCTTCAGTTATCATGATTAAATCTATGTTTATGTGTGAAAGTCTGTAATATGAAGCTTTTACTACAAGTTTCACATAAACTTAGATGTAAATGAGGTCAAGGTCAGATGAACTCAGTCAGGCAGAAATGAACAACTAACAATCATACTATGCACCCAATAAAGTTAAAGTCTTATACTAATAGTATTTGAGAAACAACCGTTATGAAAATTAAACATTTACCAATTGAACCATTGAACTGGGGTCAATATCAGACGAACTCTGTTTATACACCTTGCAACCATATCATACACCAAATATAGTTTGCATATAGCTTATACATGTAGTATCTATAATACTAAATTAACGTGGTCCAATTTGTCAGCCGTCATGGGGAAAAAAAGACAAATCAAAGAATTCAACTTTATATATAGCTAATATGGGACAATGGTGTAGATTAAAAATTGCAACACTCCAGACCCTTTTGTTTTTCACATGATTAATATTGCCAATAATTAACAAGTTACGGGTCGAATCTGATACCGATACCAATGGTATTTTCACCTGTTACCTATTACCTTATCTGTACGTTCTGCATCTGACGGGCGCACCACCAAACCGTGTATTTAGGATTTTGCTATATACACGGGTCATAATCACTACCGGGTTGACAAATACTAAATTCAATCATTGTTAAATTGTTCCCTATTGTAGTTTTTTGATCAGTAAGACTTCTAAGATAACAATAGGAATACTAAAAATCAGGACTTAAAATAATCAGGGCCATAAATTACATGGAGTCATGTAGGCAGTTGCCTCCTGTTGCGGGCTGACCAAAAAAAAAAAAACGAAAAAAAAACCAGAAAATAAAAAAATATGGTTAAAAATCATGCATTATTTTAATAGCACTGGTTAAAATAATTTGGCCAACAAGGTGATTAATTATAATTGCAGGGTGTGTTCGATATTTAAATTTGGTGAACATCCCTGAACGGTACCCAACTCCTTTGCACACTTAAAAATTTCCCACCAATTTTGTAGCACAGGATTTTCCTGTGTCCCATTCGTGGGCATAATAAATATCCTGCTGTCAGTCTGAGGAGCAAATTGCGAGGTTGATTGAAACTGGACCACTGGTCCTGATGTTGCGCCACATTAAATGGTTAACAACTAGAAGAATTGTCATAATTTGTGCATAGACTAACCAACTTGTCTAATAGAAAAACACAACCAATAAAACTGACCAATGAACCATGAAAATAATGTAAAGGTCAGATGAACCCTGGAGATGAACAGACAAATACACCTTACAATCCTTCCATATCCCAAATATTGTTGATCTGTTACTCATAGAATATGATGAAAAGACAAAACCATTATAATGTAGTATTGAATGATGAAAAAAAAGATCAAGGCTATATGAAACCTTGCAGACAGACATGTACACCTTACAATCATTCCAATTCATCTATACACCAAATGTTGTGACCTTATTAGTCCCCTACTGACAAAGTCGAAGGGGACTTTAGGTTTGCACTCTGTCCATCTGTCTGTCCATCCGTCAGTCCAGCAAATCAATTTTCCATACTTTTGCTCTTTGTGCTTGAATATATGGATTTGCTATATTGTTTTGTCATGATAAGTTACAGATCAAGTTCAAATTTTGTTTCAGTCTGATGATTTGGTGCCGAGTTATGGTCCTTGGACTTCGAAAATTCACTAAAATAATCTACTTTTTTTTCATGCTTGAAGATATATAGATTTGATAATTGGCATATAGTTTTATAATGACAAATTATAAATCAAGTTTAAAATTGTGTTCTTGTGATTTTGTTATTGTCGTAGGACATGGAAAATGCATTCAGGTCATTCAAATAATAAGTTTTCTTCAACTTTTTTTTAATGATTCTTGAAGGTAATGATTTGATAATTGGTATTTAGGATTATCATGACAAATTCAAGATCAAATTCATTTTTTTTTGGTCTGATGCTTTTGTGCAGAGTTGTGGTCCTTTGACTTATAAAATTTACTTGTTAGAATAATCAGTTATCCACACTTTTTTTCGTCATGCTTGAAGATATTGACTTAATATTTGTTATATAGTTTACACCTTGACAAGTTATAGATCAAGTTAGCACTTTGTTCAAGTACAATACATTTTTAACCTGTAGGAGACTATATTTTGCTATGCAATACTCTCAGAATGCTTGTTGCTTTATATACTATCAGACAAATAGATAAAATCAGAAACCAATGAACCATAAAAAAAGGTCAGAATTCTGCATGTTGCACATGTAAACTTAACAATCATTCCATGCACCAAATTATAGTGAACACATTGCTTACTGAATCAGAGATATTGATGACAATGGAAACTTAACCTTGAACACTGCGAAATCAGGACAAGGTCAGGATGACTGACATGTAGCTATATAGTGTATGTATACCATGTAACCATGTATACTAAAAATAGTTTTCCTATTTCTCAAAATGAGGAAATTTCACATTAGTACAAAAACCCATATTTTTTTACAAGCAATCACCAAACCAAGCAACTGAGGTCAAGAACAATGGTCTTTGACAAACATAGACTTTATAACATAAGGCATCTGCCTACTAGGTATGAAGCATGAATAGTAGTTCTCTAAATGAACATTTGTTTAAACGAAATCTAGCAGATTCTCCGAACTGCTCGTGTGGTTTGATCAAGTCTACAGCTCATTTGTCATTGTATTGTAAAAAATATGACGAATTGCGTAATGACATTATTTTCTCAATTAATTATCCAGTCACACTATATACAAATTTACTTTTATTTGGATCATAAGCTCTAAATTTAGACCAAAATAAAAACATTTTTTGGAAAAGTACAAAAATTCTTACTAAAGTGCCCAAGATTTACAAGATAAATTGTTATTCACTGTTTTCATTAAGTTGCATTTCATCTAAACAGGTGTATATTATTTCAGTGTAGTTTTCTTTTTTCTTTTTTTTTTCTTCTTTTGTTGTATTTATTTTCATTATTTTAAAATTAAGTTTTTTTTCTCCTTTCTTTTTCAGTTATATAGTTACTTATTTATTCTTGTTCCATATCATTGTAATATTGCATGCTATTCTTATGTAATAGTTAACTGGAGTTAGTATTCCAAGGAAACGGATTAATATAAGCTATATCAGTCAGGGGATTAATTGAAATAAGTGATTTTTAAATCACTTATTTGAGTAGCAAATTCAAAGTTTTGTCACAAATTGGGATTTTGTAGTTTTTTTCAAAATTTTAAACACATAGGTTTAAATAATATCTTTTAATTAGTAAAATTGAAAAAAATTAACTTTTTGCTTCTTTTAAGTAGCAAGGTTTATGCCTTTGGTGCTATCATTTAGCTGAAAATTCTATTTTAGTTGAAAAAATGCTATAATAATGGCTTTACATAATGAACTGATACTTTCTTAACAGATTTTTCCCAGCAGTGGGAGTATTTTTCCTGTAAACTTTTATAAATATAAAGCTATACACAGATAAGTTATGTCTTCACCATTCTAAGCTTTTGTTGCAGGCAAGACAAGACCCAGATAAAATATCTAGTGGTCAACATATGCCATATTTTTTGTTTGTTATTTACCGTAAAAATCGTTAAATAAGCCGCAGGTTTTTTTCTCTGTCTTTGTCCCTGCGTGTTATACTCGGGTGCGTGTTATGTATGTATTATTTTCTGTTTTCAGGACGACCGTGAAAAAAAAATATCTGGATTTGTTTTCTGGAGACAGTCAGATTGTCAAGTGCTTGCAGTGACTTGATAAATTGTTAATGTGGCATATTTTGTTATGAATAAATAAATATACTTTATCGTTTGTTTTTTATTTCATTCAATCATTGTTGGTTTACAGGAAGTTGATAACCATGTGTTAGTGTTCATTTCATAAACAAAGAAAGATAACTGTGTCCATACAGGATATTAATTGTGTATTTATCATAAATACGTAGTTGTTAGTTGATTTATTGTGTTTTAATATAAAATTTAAAAAAATCTTGTGGATAATTAGTAATCCTACTACATCTATTATTCTTATATTGTTTGCCAGAGACATTTACATACTGTAGATTTACTTTTATTCATGGGTATCAAGGATAAAGATGACCTAAAAATTTAAATGTTTAATGAAGGACAGATTTTCTATAGGCTAGTAAATGTATATGAAAACAAATGATTCCACAGTATTTTTATCAACACAATGTTAAAAATAAAATAATAAAGTGGCAACATTTTTATTTATTAGTTCACTTTCTGATGAAAGGGAGACAAACACAACACAATATAATAACAATCATTCTTTTTCTGTACAAATGTATATATTGTTCAACAGATATGACAGAAATACACTTCAATTACTAAGGCAACATATATATTGGTTCTATGGATCCATTCTTTTCAATAAAGTTTTAATGACCTTTTTCTTTCTCTTCAACATACATATTAGATTTTAATGAATTACAAAAGTTCAAGATCTACATACAGATTATATGAGTAAAACAATGCACAAAGTGACCTGAGCAACACTAATCATGCCAAAAATTCATCACTAGATTAAATCCACATGGATTTCTTTTTATCTTTTAATTGATTTTTTTTCATCATATTTTGTACAATTATCAAACTCTTATAAATAATTGTAACATAAATTTTTAAATGTCATATTAAGTTATGAATGGTATATAATGTCATGAGTTTCAATCTTTATCAGACAAGATATCTGATTGGTAAACCTTTTAATAATCTCCCTAATGTCCAATCAGATCTGTTCTATCACCAGTAACACTTAAACTTGAAGTTTGCATATCAATATTAAAAGCACTAATTTTAAGTTATGAATGGTATATAATGTCTTGAATCTGTGTCTTTATCAGACAAGATATCTGATTGGAGGACACTATCTCCATATTTACCAATATGATCTGTTCTACCATCCTTAGCACTAAACTAGAATACTGCATATCATTGAGATTTTTTAATATTATGTTAAGTAATAAATGGTATGTAATGTCTTGAATCTGAGTCTTTATCAGACAAGATATCTGATTGGAGGACACTATCTCCATACTGACCAATTAGATCTGTTCTATCACCATTAACACTTAGACTAGACGTCGGCAGATCCTCATCAAAAGCACTTTTGTCATTAAAGCTATACATATTATCCTCAGAGCTATCATCAAGTTTACAACTGATAGTTAATTGACATTTTTCGTCAATATCGTTCATGTATCGAACTAAAGAATCACATTGAAGATCATCGTCCTTATTTTTAATTTTTATATCATCGATTTTTTGTCGTCTTTTATATTCTCTGTCCCTTAATCTTTCTTTTTCTCGTAAAGAGGCATTTGTTAGTCTTGACAAACGTCTACGTTCTCTGTCTTTTTTTCTTTCCAATTCTCTGTAAGCTGGATCCTTCCTTTTATCTTGCATACTTTTTCTTACTTTTCCTCTTTCTTTCTCTCTATAAAATACAAATTATTTATTAAAATTGTAAAAAAAAAAGGAAATTACTACAGGTAAATTATATTAGAACTCACATTTAATATTCATACAGCACTACGTTGATCCCTCAATAAATCATAACCTTTTGGGACCTACATGTACAATGATGTAGTTTGGGATTATTTTACCAAATTATCAAATTGATTTTGCTTCTTTTGTAAATATGTCCATTATATATAAAAAAGAAGATGTGGTATGATTGCCAATGAGACAACTATCCACAAAAGACCAAAATGACACAGACATTATCAACTATAGGTCACCGTACCATAACTTTATTAATATATATGCAAAGAAAATATTAATTTGTGATTTTTTTTCTCTTTCTTCTGTTTATTCAGTCTATACCATGTATACCTTTAAACAACATTGTACAAGAACCAGTTGTTGTTGTTTTGTCTTTGGTTTTCTATGTTTGTCATGTGTACTTTAATTTGTCTTTATCTTTTTTAGTAATGGTTTTGTCAGTTTATTTTTGATCTATGAGTTTGACTGTCCCTTTGGTATCTTTCACCCCTCTTTTTGGCACATGCCTGGGTCCCTTTACTTAAGTCTGATTAGTGTAAATCAGGTGCCTGTATCTGCACTGTAACTCTTTAGCATTTGGTTAAAAAGGGCATCAAAAGGAAAAGGAAAGACACTTGGTTATTGGCACCACTGGCCTTATATCAACAGCAATATTCTTTCTTTTTTTTTTTAATCTAAGTACAAGATTTAAACATGCATGTTGCATACCTATCAACCTATGACAATAAAAAATGCAGGTTATGACCTGCATTGAAGTATGAAATCTCAGGTCTTTTTCGAGCTGAATTTCAGTAGTTAGGGGACATTTTTTATTATAATTTAAATCAAACATTTCCAAAATCATGTTCACATGGTTAAGTAATTTTAAACTGTATAATATATATTATTATTTCATTGCACTTAAATGCCATTGATAGATTTGTGTTACACTGCCTTAATTCCTTTTCTTATTCATTCCATGATATACAATGTAAATTTGATTTTTTTTTAAACATACATTTTTTCTGTCTTAATTCAACTTTCCAACAATTTTTTACAGTAAATCTATTACACTCATTTTTTTGTATCTTTATTCATCTATTTCACACAACATTGTTGTGTGTTTAAACAACTTTTTTTTTTCATTTTGAATTTTTCCACTCACACTATCATATTTTCATGTTCAGAACCCTAATTTCATTTCATTTAAACTCTGGTGGATATTTGTCTCATTGAATATCATATCATACATGTCATATCTCCTTATTATTATAATGTGTACAAGAGTTTCAATGTGGTATGCTCACAAACTCCCTTTAATCATAATATTTACCTGATATGGAAAAGAAGGACAGATGGGAGAACAGATGCATTGATTGAAAATCACTAATATCCACTTTACAATGGTAGGCAGGGCATACAAATCTCTTTTTAACAGTGTTACATTTAAAACAATATTGAAACACTAAAGAACTTTGTGTCTGGTACCTGAAAACAGTATTCTGCCTTTGTGCCCTTTTTATCAATCTGCTCCTTTCTCGGGCTGAGAGCTCTTTCAAGGATAAAGTACAATCTTCCTCTTGAAAAGAAATGGGAATGGCATTCTGGGTCGAGTCTGGTGTTAATGCAACATATGTTAAACTTTCATCTTCAATTGGATGAGGTGCCATGGTAACAGCATCTTCTGTTGATTCTGGCACTATAGCAACGAAGGATGTGTTGTTACTGTCTCCATTGCTGAAATAATATTTTAATAATAGTCAAACAAAATAAGTAACATCTTTTAACATGTATAATAGATATCAATACATACATGTACCATCTCAATTGTTTCCATTCTCAATTATATTATTGAATTTCCTCCTAGGTGTACAGTTCTTCTTACATAAGCTAGTATTATCTAATCTAAATGTAGAGTTTTTTTTAGTTATACATGTTATATTGATACTCTTTAGTAGAGTGTTTTCTGAAAATTATCTGTTTTTGTTAATTTTTACTCTTTTTTCAATATATTGTTCAACTAACATGACTAACATGACTTATGCAAATCATAAACTGCACATGTGTAGGAGAACTTATACTTGTCGAAATGATTAACGATTAACTGTACCATAATTACTAGATAATAATCAGCAAATGTGATTTAAAGCTGAATCTCATAAAGTATATTTTTTTCTGTCATCATCTACTGTAAATTCAAAAAGTTTGGCATGCATTTATGATTGCTATTGTTGAAGAATGGACAAAAAGTGTGAGATTATGGTCTCATGTATATATGCTGCATACAAATAATAAACAAAATCATCATAGATACCAGGACTAGATTTTATACATACGCCAGACGCGCGTTTCGTCTACAAAAGAATCTTCAGTGAAGTTCGATTCTAAAAAAGTTAAAAAGGCCAAATGAAGTACGAAGTTGAAGAGCATTGAGGGCCAAAATTCCTAAAACTTTTGCCGAATCCAGCTAAGGTAATCTATGCCTGAGGTAGAAAAGCCTTAGTATTTCAAAAATTCAAAATTTTGTATACATAAAAGTTCAAAATGCTAGATTTATTTCTGAGAAACCTTATATGTTGCAATTTTTGCTAAAATTAAAACATTGCAAATTTTGTATAGATATATAGGAAGATGTGGTGGGAGTGCCAATGAGACAACTCTCCATCCAAATAACAATTTAAAAAAAGTAAACCATTATAGGCCAATGTACGGCCTTCAACACGGAGCCTTGGCTCACACCGAAAAACAAGCTTGTATGTTTGAATTTCATCATGTTCATAGTACAGTGAAACCTGGGTGAACCAAACCCCAATAAAACCGAATTTCAGTTTAAACCGAACAATTTACACAGTCCCACAAAATTTCCATATCAATTAAGGTTAATATAACCTGACAAAAAAAAACCTGTCAACACCGAATTCCGAACGGTTTTTGAAGGCGCGTTAGTAAATATGTATTTACACATTAGACATCACTGAACTATTAATATTAATACCCTTACACAACGAGGAGTGTGATTGACAGAGTGGCGTTTGATTTATATAAAAAAAAGGAACAATACGTCTATCTTCATCTACCTAGATTTTCACATTTACATTTAAATCATCATAAAAATAAATTGTCGTCTGTGTGTCACCTATCGTCCCTTGTCAGTAAGTGCCAAAATTATTTTGGTGTCGACTTCCGTTTACCTCTTCAATCCGAACACCTGTGAATTTACAAAAATGTAACCAAACAAAATGCAAAGTCCCGTGGGTGTTCGGTTTGGACAGGTTTCACTGTATATGTTTAATTTACTGGCTATAAGTTAATAAATGTAAGCTATTCCCAAATTACCAAATACACATTGCAAAATTAAAACTTACACTTCTGATTCATTTTTTGACAAAACATAAATAATATGAGGCTGAGATTCCATTTCTGATCCTTCACCTTGCATGGATATGATTTTTTCAAGGTCAACTTCACTTACAGAATCTGTTGGTATGGTGATGACCTGACCAAGGTCATCTTCATTTTTAACTGCATATTCAGATGATACAGTGACAAAATGTCCAGAGTCGTTTCCATTTGTATTTGCATATTCTGTTGGCATGGTGATGACCTCTTGATGTTCACCTTCAGTTAGAGAGGTATATTCTGTAGGTATGGCAATGACCTGTCCATCACTGCCATCCATATATTGTAACATATCCATAGGAATTGTTATTACTTGTGTACCATTGTCATCAAAGTCTGTATATTCTGCAGGCAAAATGACCTTTGGATTTGGATCATTGTCTGTTATTGCCATGGCAACAGTATTTTCATTGCCATCAATTGTGTTTTCTGTTGGCAAAGTGATCACATGTTCTTTAATATCTCCATCAGTTGTTGCTATGACAATAGCACCTTCAGGAATAGAATTAACATCGACATCAGACATAATGGAAATGTTTGACTGTGATTCACAAGAATTGACACTTATATCAGGTAAAATATTATGCTTTGCTTCTCCAGAAATTAAATAAGTTACATGTGTTTCCTGACCTATTCCTACAAAAAAAGACAGTCATCAGTTTTGTTCAAATTAATTATCATGATTTACTCGTCCTAGATACCAAGATTGAAATTTTGCACGCCAGAAGCGTGTTCATCTCAGCAATGCTCTAAAAAAAGCAATTTAAAAATGTAGATATTTAGTAACAAGTTATAAAAGCATTGAAAGCCCTAATTTATTTATTGTCAAGATAAACCATGTAATTTAGTCATTATATTCAGCTGCTCTATGTCAATGATGGCTGCATTTTTGAACGAGAAAATCTAACAGGGACATGGGAGAGGGAGTGAATTATTTGAGTTATTGTAAACATGGTAAGAGTTAAAATTCCAAAAGATTTCAATTTTATGAATGTATAAACGTTTACAAAATTATGTTGTCATTGTTTATCATCTGTCTCTCAGTGTGTATAGCAAGAAAATATATGCAAATTAAGGTGGTACCTAACACTACAGGGAGATAACTCTGTAAAGTCAGCTTAACGTTTTAATTACGTTGTGTTGTAAAGGGAATATTAAGCTTCTCAATGATCAAAATTGCTGTTTGTCAAACTGCTATATAACCAGTGTAATTTTTCTGACAAAACGGTTGGTTCAAAATTTTTGAAATTTCTATATTTTTGTTAAAGGGTCAAAGTAAATACATTTGTACTTTGACAAAAGTTTATGAAAATTAAACGTGTCAAATTAATTTTAGTGAAAGTGTTGGGTACCACCTTAAGAAAAAGGAATGTGTCTGAGGACTCGTCCTACAAACACAATAAAAAGTAACCATGGTAACTATACTACAAATGTATCATGTTTACCAGAATGGAGATTTTCTGTTGTGGAATTGCTATCGTCACCATTAATACTGTTCATAATATTTGAGCTGTCCATAGTGAAATTAACTATTAAATGATTCTCATTTCCATCCATTCTAAAAAATAAATTAGAAACATTGTACAATAGCTACAAAAATAAGGATAGAAATATGGTGATATGTCATAAATTTGCTTCATTGAAGATACATGTAGCATATTTTAATTTCATTAGAGTGCAATTCGTGATTTAAAAGTTATCAGTAATGTCTAGATTTCCAATACATGTAATATTTAAACAAATTAATTGATTGTGCCACAAAACTTTCCAAGTCAGAAGCCTGTTATTCAGTGGTTGTTGTTTGTTACCATACATGTTTATCATATATATTCATTTTTGTTTGAAGTTTTTCTGGTTTTGTACGTAAATCAGGCTTTTGTTGTTTTTCTCATTTCAAATGTTTTCCATTTTGTTATGTCATGTATGTGAAGTTTAAAAAAAAAGAAGATGTGGTATATTTGCCAATGAGACAACTCTCCGCAAGAGACCAGACGACACAGAAATTAACAACTATAGGTCACCTTTTGAAACCAGTTAATTAGTATGGGTTTGACTTATCATTGATGACTATATACTGTAAACCAACTTATTTTCGCGGATACTTAATTTCGTGTTTTACCTTTCCTAGACCACTTTGCGTCTATTTAATTTCTCGATTTTCTGAAGTTCAATAAGGAATGATCCAAGTATTACATATTTGTGACGATTAATATTCGCATTATTTTACTACTCGCGAAAGTCGCGAAAATAAATCGCTCGCGAAAATAAGTTGGTTTACAGTATTTAGTGACCTACAGTTCATGTACCTTATATCTACTCATTTGTTTTCTGGTCATGCTGGTGGATAGATGTCTCATTGGCAATCATACGAGGATTCATACATCTCCTTATTCTATGTTTAGAAAATTTACAGGTTTAAATTTCAAAATACTGTCAGTCAGGGGTACTACTTAAACAAGTGATTTCAGAATCACTTCTTCAAGTGATTTTGGCTGTGAAATATTTTTAAAAAATCTATAAATAGACACAGACTTTTTAAAATCACTGAAACAAGTAATTTGAGAAGACCACTTCAATAAGTGTTTATAACTTTTTCTTGATATTTTTCTTACAAGTTTGATTTTTTTATTGGTAAAAAGACAAGAATTCCATTGAAAAAACAACTATAAACATCTAGAAATTGTCTTTTGCTTGATATAAAGCCTATCAGATTTTTTAATTTATCTAAAATATGCATTTTCTGGAATAATTTGTAGATCAGGACATAACCTTGAAGTATATCATTCTAACTCTAAAGAAAACCAATCAGGTTACCTAATATTGTTGACCTTTGTCTGATAGTCAGAGTAGTTAATGAATATTTGATTACAGAACATTTCCTAAGGGTACTTTTAAAAGCTTTAGCGCACTAACTTACTGCACAAGCGCACTGTTGAAGTTAATATCCATAGAAAAAGGGGAAATTGATCTATGTAGGAAAATTATAGAAAAGTTTGTGAAAATATTGAAAATCAATGAAATTAGCATTTGAAGATCAAAGGAAACACCAAAATCACTTAAATAGGTGATAACTGAATTTATCAAATCACTGAAATAGGTGATAATGAAATCACTTGTTTAAGTAGCACCCCTGACTGACTGCAATGTCGATGTTGATTGTCTTTGTTTATTCAACATGTTTTAAAAACAAGCTTGGACGCTTAAGACATAGTAGGAAGGTGTCACAGCAAGAAAGACAAACAGCTGAAGGACGCTTACGAGTGCAGGAATTTCTTGCTGCATTGAAGACCTGTTGGTGACCTTCTGCTGTTGTCTGTTCTATGGTCGGGTTGTTGTCTCTTTGACACATTCCCCTTTTGATTATTTTCCATTCTGAATTTTATTTGAAGGCTTCATAGCAAGGTGGGTTGTAATAAAGGAACCTTGATGAAGAACGGTACCTTCGCAACTCATGAAAAATATCGGTAAAAAATCTTACCAAAGGATGTTAACCATGTCAACAGTCATGACAGTAATTTTTAGTGCATTTTTCTAAAATATACATTTTCTACTTGATAACAAAAATCAATCGATTTTGACAAATCACAATCAAATAATTATTTGAGACCTCTGACCTGGGATCAGTATATCTAAGGGAAATGATTCTGATCATGCTGATAGGTTTTTCAGTATAAAATTAATAAGTACCGAGCTTCATGAAACTTTACTAGATTAATAGATTTTTGAAGTATCACACTGCAAAAGCATAGAGATTACTCAATAAATTATCAATATTAAAACAAACTTTCAAGAAATACAAATTTTATTCTAATGTATATTTTGTCATACATGTATAAAGTTACCAATATACGTGTGATTTCTTTGATGTTAAGTGCCATCAGCACCATTTTTTGATTACCCTTTTTGCATTTTGTACTCTTCTGTGATGAAATTAATGTGATTATGACCATGATGACAATTTTGAAGTGACAGAATGCAATTTCGGTGCACAGGCATTTAATGAAATCAGTAGTAATTAGTCAATGCGAGAACATATTTTACACATGTCGGTTTCTGTATGGTGTTATTGATTAACTATGACCTGTTGATGAAATCGGCTAATATTAGGTACATGTAACTAGTATCAAGTCTCATCAATATATATGTTCCTGCTCCGACAAATAGCGATATAGTGAATATTTTGATATATCACTTTATTTATTTTTTTACCAATTTGACACTAGCATAACATGAGAATGACTGTTTAATCTGACATCAAGAATGTATCACAGCAAAAAATTAAATTGGCCTTTTTTATTGAAGTTAAATTTCAGGGTACTCAGGTGGGTTGTTTTATAGCTACAGGAACTGTAGCTAGCTCTCATGTCCTTATATTATTTTTTTTTCTATTTGTAGACTATCCGCAAAAAAAAAAGATATAGAAAGGCCCATAAAAGATACGGTTCCACAGGCACAGCTACATTTTAGATGGTTGTACTGATACATTTATGTTTTAAGGTTTAAAACTCGCTTTATGTACAAATAAGTTTTAGGACTGCTGCTGGTGTTTTGTAGGGGTAGGGATATTTATAGTCATTGTCATATGGATTGGGAAAAGGGGTACATGATCTGATGATGATGATCTCCGGTGCTCCGGAAGGGTAGGAAGATCGTGCTCCTAATTTGGCGAATCCGGGTCCGTCCGCCCTGATTTTTGTTCGCCCTAGTTACTGTTCGCCCTAGTTCCGTTTCGCCCTGAGACCGTTCGCCCTGATACCTGTTCGCCCTGGGTATGTTCGCCCTGATTTATATTTTTTATTATAGTGTTGTGTTGTGTGTATTTAATTGAATATGTTGAAGTCAGTCTACAATTTCGCCGAATATTTACGATTTTTATTTTTTATTATAGTGTTGTGTTGTCTGTATTTAATTGAATATGTTGAAGTCAATCTACAATTTCGCCGAATATTTACGATGTATTATGTCTACATCTAGCTGCTAGTTCCTGTAAATTATAGGACTATAAGATATTGTGACTTCAAGGTATTGAGAACTAAGTTAGTATCTGTATGTAATTACGTTTCTAGGAAATAAGTTTTTGTGAATTTCAATCAGCACTACATTGTATTTTTAAATGTAAAACAACTGAAGACTAAATTATTTGTATGTAATGGCATATGTTGAAGACTGTTTACATTCACCGAATATTTATTTATGATGTATTACGTGTTGCTGCTTTTGGGAAATAAGTGTCTCGGAATTTCAGCACTATGAACATTGTATTTTTAAATGTACTAAGTTATTATGTTGTCTTGCTGCTACGAGGATAAGTTTCTGTGAATTCAAAGACTACAAAGTATTTGACATGAAACAACTAAAGACTAAGTTATTTATATATTTAACTTTATAGTTTATGGAATAATGCACCGGTTCCATAATCCACTTCCATATATAACAAATTTGTCAAAACACACTTGAGATCAAAGAAGCCAAGCTGCGAAAATAATTTCCCTTTCATGCCTAACAATTTGTACATCAGTGTTTTTACCCATCCAAGCTGACTATTTTATTTGAGAAAAATGTTATTTTCATTATTAATCCATCAAAGACAATTCATATAACAATCAGTGATATCAAAGATTTCAAATTATACCTAATCAGCAATCAAAATTCAATCAACAGTAATTAAAAGTAATTATAAAATGGTGTAACAATGCAGCCACGAATTTTATTTAATTAATATTCTGTATTCAGCTTTAATAGATAAACATAAATTTTAATATATATGAATATACATTTCTTTTATTAATGTAACATATACATATCATTAATGAGAATAGGGCGAACGAACTCAGGGCGAACGGATTACCAGGGCGAACAAACTCAGTGCGAACGAACCTAGGGCGAACATGTAATCAGGGCGAACGATCCTGATACCTAATTTGGCACACATACGACTGATCAAACTGGGTAAAACATTTTAAGAAAATTAATTTCCTGAAAACAACTTTGATGGGAATACATGTTTTTTTTTAGTCATTGTGAATGTGAGCAAAATGGTCATACTTTGTATCAGAGAAAAAGTTAACAGAGAAAATTATCGCCGGAAGTACTGTCGAGATAGTAAACTCCGGACACGTTACGGAAAATGACTGTCTCACGAGAGGAGGCGAGACTTTGAGTTTGATCCTGATATTTTGCAGAAATGAAACGTAGCTGACGACAAATCATAATATGTTCCATGTATGTCAGTTGATAAAGTAATGATGACTCACTTTGTTGAGTTTTGAACTTGTAGAATAATCAGATAAAACCCCTGTTCGTCTGACAAAATCAGACATGCCAAATGAGACATTTGTCAAATAATTTTTATAGGTGGAAATCAAACAAATTATAAGTTATTATTAATTTCACTTTAATATATATATAGATCTGCTTACCAACCTTTACCTACTCTGTATCTTTATGAATATACCTGCTCCATATCCTTCTGATTATACCTGCTCCGTATCTTTAAGAAATGGGTCTCACATGTCTCATGGAGGTCTAAGCATGACGCGGGATTGCCGATATTTTGTAAGCGTGACTCGTGAAAGTCAAATTATTGTGCATGAAAATGGGAAATGAAGTTTAGCGGGACACGGGGAAATTACAAAAAAATGAAAATTGCTTACATATATAGTGTACAAGAGGGATACGTGAATCTGACAAAACAGTAAGTGGGATCCGGGATCAGAACCCCCCAAATGAGACCCCTATGAATATACCATGTAAACCTGCTCTGTATTTTTCTGTATACTCTGCCTATGTACATGTATATTACTGCTCTGTATCTTTATCAATATAACTGTTCTGTATCTTTATCAATATAACTGTTCTGTATCTTTATCAATATAATTGTTCTGTATCTTTATAAACATACCTGCTCCAGTCCATATCTTTATGATTATAAGTGCTCCATATCTTTATGAATATACCTGCTACGTATCTATGAATATACCTGCTCCATATCTTTATGAATATATACCTGCTCTGTATCTTTATGAATACTCATATACCTATACCTATGTATGTAACTGCTCAGTATCTTTATTACATTGTAATATACCTATTCTGTTTCATTATGAACATATCTGCTTACCTCAGACTCTGTACCTTTCATTTACGAGTTTAACACAGGTCTGTGTAATTACAAGTTGTTCTTTGAGTTAATATTGATAGGATGCAATCCTTTATTCTGTTCTCCATTAAGATAATACCTGCCAACTGTCACTATTTGCATTGGATTTCTCCAATGAAAGCTCCCAAATGGATATTTTAAAAGAGCAATTTTGTCCAAAATTTGAAACAAAACAGTTAATTTTACAATGTCTATATGCTTTAAAAAGTATGACTAAGCCAAAAAACAACAATAAGATACATGTACATTTGAAGACCCCCTTGAAGTTTTTTAAGGACAGTAAGAGCCATCTTGCACATAAAACACCCATGAACATTTTGAAAAGTTGGCAGGTACATGTACATGTATATATGATGTAAGATCTTTCATTTAACAAACGAATTCAGAGGGGATTTTGGGGTAAACGTTATATATTGTATTGCGCAAGGAGAAAATTGTTCAAGATAATTTATTAAATGAGGACCTGTCTGTACGTTTTAGCCAATGGATCAGTTTTGAAAAGAGATGAATGTGCAAAGGGGAGGTGGCACACATATTTTGAGTTAGTTGTTCAGAGTTGATACCACTCTGATGCATTCTCAATGGTCAGACTCTTTTCCATCATCATTTAAAATTATGAAATTTGGTATGATTGCCATGAATAAAACATGTAAAACATTACCATCCTCCAGAGTTCAAATGATTTATATGTTAATAATAATAGGTCACTGTTTGACAACATGAGCAAGCTATAAAGAGGAACAGAGATGACAAAATAAAAAAAAATCAAGTTATGAAAACAACTGCCTGATTTGTAGTAAAAATACTAAACTAAAGAAAACACATTGAATATATATAAATAACAGTTCTTAGGATAAAAAACTCCAAATTCAAATTAAGACATAAATTGACCAATCAGATAACTTAAGAATTTCAGTGGTCATGCACAAAAATTATTATACATGTAAAGTTATCGAAGGACAGAAGAAAGATAAGGGGAGATAATTCCAACTTTTTAATTTAAGAAAAAAAAGGCAAATATTATTAGAAATATAACCCCTGACCATGCTGACTGTATGGTATAGAACAATTATTGATTCAAAAGGGACTATCAATTAAACAAGAAATGGCTAAATTTTTAGAATTCCTTGTTTATTATAATTACAAATTGTGTACTTATCTCGGTCAATTAAACATCAACATGATTTACATGATTTGTGTGCATGGTCTAAAGTATAATCATGATTCAATGTGTAAAAGCAGTATGAGAAAGAATTGTAGTATCCCTGCCTCATCAAAAACAATCTATGGCAAGCATGCCAATGTATGGCATGAACTAAGTAAATTGAACTATAGTTTAAAAAAATGGATGTTACATATTTATTCATTATTAACATGTACATTTACCATGTTTACACATGATGTGTCTGTGAAATTACAGATTATTTTCAATGAGTTATTTTTTTTTCATAATAAATGAAATTTTGATATGTAACTTTTAACTGATCATGCTGATGATGAATTTTCTTTGTTTTACTTTTAGATAAGATGACCCCTTGATTTTCAACATGAGTCTCATTATTGATTATAGTCAACTAGCAGAAGATCATCAAAGCTTACTGGTACTGGTTAACCAGACTGGTACCTTACTTAATAATAAGACATTTAACAGAGCTTGGGAAAGGATACACAAATGTAATTGTATCGGGATACCAGGACAAAAAAGAAAAGCATGGGTTAGGTACAAAAGGTTTTACCCCAAAGAAAATAATGAATGGGGTGATTTTCAAGCTCATAGAAAAGTTCTTGGACTGGTTTCTGTCGGGGAATGCTCAAATATTCAAGAATTTGAAGATTTATTTGACTGTTACAAAAAAGTAAAGGAGGAATATTCAGATACTCTGTTTAATTCAAGATTAATTATTTTTGGAATGAACCGTGATGGTTCTCCTTTGTCGGAAGAAGATAAAAGAAAATTTTTAAAAAGTGGTAAAACTTCACCTGTGCATAGTGAAGATAGTGGAGTAACTTCTGATCTCAGTCCTACAGAAGTTTGTGGTGAAGTAGACTCTACCAAAGACAATAAGATTCAAAATGATCCAGAAATAAGTGGCAGACCACATAGTAATAGTTTAACCAAAGAAAGTACTGGAGCTGAAGTCGTTTTCTTCCCCTGCATTGATGAATGTCCAGATTTAGAAGAGAAATTAAAGGAATTCATTTCTTCCATATTTTTTGTTTTGGATGGGAAGCGTTTGGACAGGTCATTTGAAAGAGCTGATAGAATGCAGCTTATATGTGCTCCATTTGAGAAAAAAGACTATGTTGGTCTGGATACTGATACAAAGTAAGTTATCTCCCTTAAGATGTGTTAATATCATCAGACATCTCCCCTCAAGATAATGATACAAATTTAGTTTTCTCCCTTAAGATTCTCCTCCTCTCGATACTGTTTCAAAGAAAGTTATCTCCCCTTAATAGACATGATAGACTGATACAAATTAAGTTGTCCCCTCAAGATATTTATTCAAAGTAAGTAATTATCTCCCCTTAATATACTATTCAAAGTCAGTATATTTCCCTTAAAGATACATTTTGTACTATTAAAAAGTTGGTAATATCCCCTCAAGATGCTGATTCAAAGTAAGTTACCTCCCCTTTAAATACTAAACACTATGGAATTTAACTACCCACAAGATACACAGATATAGTAATTTATATATGATTTGTTAGATATTTTTTGCAGAGATTCTTATATGAAATTACTTTCATATTTTACAGATCATTCAGAAAGAAATGCCAGGGTCGTCTACGTAAACATTTAGCAGACCTATGTTTACAAGCAGGTATATCAGGGGAGGCTATTCTACATTATGAGACTGCTATTGATATCCTGAAACCAGTGAATGATTGGTTGTGGATTGGTGGTAAGTTAAAATAGATTAATACATTATGAAGAAAGGCTTTACACATTTAAACAAATTCTCTATTTATAAATTCAGAAATTATTTAAAAGGAAGCAAAGTTCCCACTCCCACAGGCAAAGTTGACCTAGATGACATGTATGATGGATTTGGGTTTTCTTTTTGTATTAAAGTAGGGAGAGTGTGGTAGAATTTCCATTGAGAAAACTATCCATCAAAGTAAGAATAAAGTGGATATAAGCAGTTTGGGAACATTAATGTCTCATTTACGTTCATATTGCTTCTTACCTCATTACATTTAAAAAGTACTATACTTGTACATCCTTGGCTTTCAATTTCTTTATTTTAGTATTTCCTGATTAAAGTGGCTCCAATGTACAAAATTTATGATGTCTAACTCTTCTTATGATAATTTGAATTTACATAGATTCTTGTTATAAACCTAAAAACACAAAATGTAATTAGGTATATATATTTATTTTGTTGATGGAATGATAACCATGATCATCATGATTATCATGATTATATGAATATGGTTTAAACTTCAAATGAGGAAGTCAAGTAAGGCCATAATTTTTACTGAAATTTAAACTTTTAATGTGATTATGATCTATAAACTTAATACTAACATCATTTGAATATTGAATTTAGATACTAATAACTGAAGAGAGTACTTATATAAATGTCAAGAGTCTTTACATCAAAATGAAAGTAGAACTTTATGACATTATAGAAAAGCCATTATTATACATGTTATATAGAAAAGCCATTATTTTACATGTTATATAGAAAAGCCATTATTTTACATGTTATATAGAAAAGCCATTATTTTACATGTTATATAGAAAAGCCATTATTTTACATGTTATATAGAAAAGCCATTATTTTACATGTTATATAGAAAAGCCATTATTTTACATGTTATATAAGGAGATGTGAGATATAAGTCCGACAGCAACCCAGTGCCACACAAAAAAACACATCTTTATATGATCCCACCTTGTTATGGTTCCTTGACTTTGAAACGTTCACCATGTTTACATAGTACAAAGTTTGTGTTTAGGTTTGTTTAAAAGGAAATCTCATGAAAAGTCAATGGTATTTGGTATGCAGTTGTATCAGCATGGACAAATCTGATTTCTATGGACACATGATGGAGATTGTTTAACCCTGTACCTTCAGTCATGGTTCATTAACTTTAAAATTGTTTGAATATTTGCATAACTTACATGTTTATTAGTATAGTTATTTAGAGTCAACATTTGCATATATATGAATCAAAATAAGGTGTGAGCATGACATATCTTTGTAGATTTGATATATATATATTTGATACATGACTTTGAAAAAATGTGGAATTCAATGCACAAAATAAATTTGTCAGAATTTTATACTGCAAATTCTGGAAAAAAATCATGACCCAATTGATATCAGATGTCAATTAGAATTTCCCAAATGTTCTGGAAATTCTTTGTTCGAGAGAATTTCTGTAAACTTAGGTTAATTACTAATCATTTGCTTATATTTTCAGCTTGTTTTGAAGGGTTGTGTTCAGCCTCTGTAATACTAGTCTATCCACGAGTGAAGAGTCAGACACTGCGACGGGTGGAATCTATGTCTGTCAAGCCAGGTTCTTCAATGGGGAAGGAAACTAAAAACAGGGCAGGTGTGTTCTTTAGTTTGCATTTTTTTTTAAATAACAACTGTGACTAAAAAATACAACTAAAAGTGTGTCAGGATAGAGACAAGTCTTTCATTATGTTGCACTGTTATACTAGTGTCCCAGGTTAAGGGGAGGGTTGGGATCCTGCTAACATATTTAACCCCGCCACATTATTTATGTATGTGCCTGTCCCAAGTCAGGAGCCTGTAATTCAGTGGTTGTCGTTTGTTTTTGTGTTACATATTTGTTTTTCGTTCATTTTTGTCGAGCCTGCAACTTTTGTTGCAGAAAGCTCGACATAGGAATAGTGATCCGGCGGCGGTGGCGGCGGCTACGGCGGTGTTAGCTCACTTCTTAAAAGCTATATATTTTAGAAGGTGGAAGACCTGGATGCTTCATATTTTGTATATAGATGCCTCATGTTACGAAGTTTCCGTCAGTCACATGTCCAATGTCCTTGACCTCATTTTCATGGTTCAGTGACCACTTGAAAAAAAAGTTCAGAATTTTTGTAACGTTGAATTCTCTCTTATTATAAGTAATAGGATAACTATATTTGGTATGTGCGTACCTTGCAAGGTCCTCATGCCGGTCAGACAGTTTTCACTTGACCTCGACCTCATTTCATGGATCAGTGAACAAGGTTAAGTTTTGGTAGTCAAGTCCATATCTCAGATACTATAAGCAATAGGGCTAGTATATTTGATGTATGGAAGGACTGGAAGGTGTACATGTCCAACTGGCAGGTGTCATCTGACCTTGACCTCATTTTCATGGTTCAGTGGTTATAGTTAAGTTTTTGTGTTTTGGTCTGTTTTTCTCATACTTTATGCAATAGGTCTACTATATTTGTTGTATGGAATGATTGTAAGGTGTACATGTCTAGCGGCCAGATGTCATCTGACCTTGACCTCATTTTCATGGTTCAGTGGTCAAAGTTAAGTTTTTAAGTTTTGATCTTTTTATCTAATATTATATGCCAAAGGTCAACTATATTTGGTGTATGGAAATATATTATGATCTATATTTCAGTCCTGCAGGTTTTATTTGACCATGACCTCAATTGCACGGTTCATTGGACAGTGTTAAGTTTTTGTGTTTTGGTCTATTTTTCTTAAACTATAAGTAATAGGTCAACTATATTTGTTGTATGGAAGCATTGTTAGCTGTACATATCTGCCTGGCATGGTTCATCTGACCTTGACCTCATTTTCAAGGTTCATTGGTCTTTGTTTAACTATCTTGTTTAATGTTAAGTTTATGTGACAGTTGTAATAAAGCTTTATACTTAGGACTATTAACATAATATCAATGATTAGTAAAGAAGGCGAGACATTTCAGTGTGTGCACTCTTGTTTTATTTAAATAAGGCCGTTTGTTTTCTCGTTTGAATTGTTTTACATTGTCATATCGGGGCCTTTTATAGCTGACTATGCGGTATGGGCCTTGCTCATTGTTGAAGGCCGTACGGTGACCTATAGTTGTTAATGTCTGTGTCATTTTGGTCTCTTTGGGACAGTTTCTCATTGGCAATCATACCACATCTTCTTTTTTATATTTCAGTATTTTAAAACATCTCATTTTCAACGCCTCATAAATTCAACAATGTTCAAATCGGTATTAAGTTTTGAAAAGTGACTAGTTAGGTTATTTATGCCTGTTTGCAGTGTTGCAGCTACCAAAGTAAGGAGACATATTAATATAAGCACTTGTTGCTTGTTTCTGATTGATAATTGTGAATGTGTATAATTCATAATAAAATATTGTTTAGATCAAATTATTAAACATATATGACCAAATGGTTATAAGATTTAGCTGCAGCTAGCATAATAAAAGAGTGGCGAAAGATACCAGAGGAACAAGTCAAACTCTTAGATAGAAAAATAAACTGACAACATCATGGCTAAAAAAGAAAAAAAGACAAACAAAAAAATTATAGAACACAAGACACAACATAGAAAACTAAAGACTTAAGCAACTTGAACCCAACCAAAAACTGGGGGTGAGCTCAGGCATTCTGGAAGGGTAAGCAGATCCTGCTCCACATGTGACATCCGTCGTGTTGCTCATGTTATAACAAATCCGGTACAGTCTTAATTCGATAGGTCACATTTGTTAAAAGGTAATGGATTGTAGTTAAAACATAAGAAACATATCTGATATCATCTATGAAAAGGATAAATTTGACTCTTGTATAGATGCTATATATATACTGAACAGTTAACTTCAGGCCTATGAGTTTTTATTCTGTCATGCAAAAAGACTGACAATCTGAAATTTGAATATGAACATTTGACCGAAATCTTTTAACACTTCTCATGCTATTGTAAATTTGTAAATTATTGCAATATTTTGATTATTGCTAAAAATGTGTCAGGGATATAATCACAATAATTTAAACTCAAATTTTGATTTTTTTTTATGAATTAAACAGGATTCTTCACAATATCGCAAAAGTTAAATTCACATTTTAGTCTTAAATGAAAAAATCGCAATAATCAATGCACGCAATAATATCTGAATTTACAGTATCATATAAAATATGAATGTCACCTGGATCATTTTTGTAGGAAGTTTAAAGCACAACTTGACTACCAATGGATTACAGGAATTAGCTGACCCTGTAGCAAAGACTGCACTTAATCCTGCAGATATCATTGATAAGTACAGAGAATGCATACTTAATTATAGCAAGGTAAAGTGTCCCAAACAATTTATAAAACTAATAACTATTTCTTTTAGTTTTCAACTTCAAGGTACTTCTAATTAACAGATATGTAAACGAATTCTTTTTTTAACAGTGTGGTTAAGAAGAAAAAAGACTGTTTAATTGTGGTGCAACTGTCTAATGAATAAAGCATTCAGAAATACCAGGTTTTAATTGTGTACACCAGAGGCACATTTCCGTCTTCAAAAGACTCATCAGATAGAAACAGTTACACATGTACATGAATCAACAAAGTTCAAAAGGCCCAAGAAAATATGAAGTTGATTAGCATTAACTATAAGAACCCAAAATTCAAAAAGGTTTTGCCAAATGCAGCAAATTCTACATTTTCTTTTATCTATCTCCAGGGTAAAAAATCCTTAGAATTAAACAAAAAAAGCAGATTTTTACTAATAGCTAATTTATAGTTATGATCATGTTAACACAGAAGTGTAGACTACTTGGCTAGTGATATCCTCAAGTAGACCTAAATTGATTCAAATGTAAAACAATACTTATTATTTTTTTAAAGTCAGCTTTTGGTTGTGCCAATGTTACATGTATTAAAATATTGATAAATATTAAGTAGTAAACTTTACATGTTCTAAAAAAAATACTTCTTTTTAAATTTTGTTATTTTGTAGTTCAAGCCTGCAGCTGTAATTGAGTTGGAAGCATGTTTAAAAGCTTGTAGATTCCTTATTCAACAAAGGGTAAGTATTGACACTCATGTTCATCCAAAAATGTCCTATTTAAGATAGGAATATATATATACTATAAATTCAGAAATTATTGCCAGGTTTATATGCCCCACCTACGATACCACCTACGATAGTAGAGGGGCATTATGTTTTCTGGTCTGTGCGTCTGTTCGTCCGTCCGTTCGTTCGTCCGTCTGTCCCGCTTCAGGTTAAAGTTTTTGGTCAAGGTAGTTTTTGATGAAGTTGAAGTCCAATCGACTTCAAACTTAGTATACATGTTCCCTATGATATAATCTTTTTAATTTTAATGCCAAATTAGAGGGTTTACCCCAATTTCACGGTCCACTGAACATAGGAAATGATAGTGCGAGTGGGGCATTCGTGTACTGGGGACACATTCTTGTTATTATAGCGAAAAATGTGACAGAGTTGTAGACAATATTTTATATGAATTAAACAGGATTTTTCTCAAAATTGTAAAAATTAAAATAGCATTTAAGTCTAAAATGACAAAATTGCATTAAAAAATACATGCAATAATTTCTGAATTTACAGCACTGTAATATTCAGAAACTATTGCAATATTTTTATTGTAACAAATATGGAGACTGTCAGAATGGGTATTGCAATGATTAGAAATCGCATTTGAGACATATATCTGTATATACATGTAGATTTTATTAAAATGGCAATGATTGATCTCACTTGTTTGTCCATCCTTGAAAAATTGCAATAATAATTTCAGGAAAAATATTCAACATGTTCAATTAGGGGGTATTTATTTGCTTCATATTTACTGCAAATGTTTTCGTTTGGCATTTTTAATACTTTCATTTATGAGTTATTATTTAATTATTTTATACTACAATCAGCTATTTTACTATACAGATAAAGCTATAATTTAATTAAATAATTAAAACTATAATTTATTCGGTAAAACCTCGCATTTTCCCGTTTCTAAGCCTCATACAAATAAATTTCATATTTCAAGACACTATACGTATATTGTCTAATTAAGTGTTTAAATTAATATGTTTTAAAATGGACAATATAATATACTCATGGACGGAAATACTAATATTTAAAAGTCTATTTTCAAATTATTCTTAATAATACTTTTTGCTTCTGTAAAAAATAACATCAACAGTCAGCCACTAGTCTGATGCGCTGTACTAGTAAAATTTTATTTGGACTAGTAAGTTTTTGCATAAATTTGTTAAGACCAATAAGAAAAATGTTGAAATATTGTTCTTTAGATTAGTAGTTGAAAAAGTTTTTGGTGCAGACTGCATCAACCCATCAAATTTGATGTAATATAAAGCTCAACCATTGCAAAAGACAAAAAACATATTAAAGATAAAGATAAACAAATATATTTGAGTCATTCTTAATCTTAAACCTCCAAACACTTTATTGATAATATTATTGACTAATTAACACATTTAGTCTTGGTAATGTTAATGGCTTGTTTACCTATGTCTTTGATCATGTTTATATAAGCTTGGGACCTGTGCCTATGTTTTTACAGTGATTTACTTATCTGTGGGTGTTAAATTTTAAACAGATTTTATTGTTGTTGGACTATACATTGTGAAAAATGTAAATACAAATAAATATTTTGTTATCACATTTATCATAACAAAATCGAGAGAGAAGAAGGATTTAATGAAATAAATATTATTATATTTATCTTTTGAATAATTGTTATAGATGAGCTATTTTATTGACAAATCCCTCTTTATTTGTGAGTTACATGATAATAAATAAGATTATTATTAATTTCTATATTTTATAATGAAAATATTTTCTCGTATGGTAAATTATTGAAAATAAAGTATCTTTTTTTTTATATAGATAAAACAGCTTACAAAATTAATTTATAAATATTTAGTCACATTTTTTTTTAAAGAAAACCATATATTGATACGAAAATTTACAAGTTTTGGGTCAAGGTAAACATGGTTAATAAGTGCATTGAAGAGTTTATAAAAAATTGAAATATGTTAGGGGTCATCCATAATTGTCAGCCATTTTCCTTAGTGTACAAGCATACACTTTTTCCAACCCCCCACCCTCTCTCAAAAAGTGTACATCAACCATTTTTAGATTTCAATTCAAGAATCAATCATTTTTAATAAAAAGAAGATCCTGTCTATTAACGTTTAGTCTAATATAAAAATTTGCATAGAAAATAAACTGAAACATATAAGATTGTTTTATTTTAAAAAAATTTCAAAAGCGTACTGTAAAAATGTTTATTTTTTAACCCCCTCCACCCAAGTGTACGTTTTGTACACTTTGGAAAATGGTTGACAATTATGGAAGACCCCTTAAAAGTATTCATTGTGTACAATTTGGAAATTAGTATGGCGTTCATTATCACTGAACTAGTATATATTTGTTTAGGGGCCAGCTGAAGGACGCCTCCGGGTGCGGGAATTTCTCGCTACATTGAAGACCTGTTGGTGACCTTCTGCTGTTGTTTTTTCTATGGTCGGGTTGTTGTCTCTTTGACACATTCCCCATTTCCATTCTCAATTTTATTAGTATCCAGTATCTTTCTAGTACAGATAAAAATTTCAATAACTTATGTATTTTAAAGTATACATTCTTAACCTGGAACTAATATTTTAATACTAGAAGTGTTTTAAATAATTTTACATGTTGATACTGGAATTCCATTTTCACTGTGAGGATTCTGGATCCTACAGTACTAAAGTTATCTTTGAACTTTGAGATACAAACTTTTGTTACATGAACTTCAAAATAATTACTTAGGTTTTGAGTTCGATAACATGGAAAAGAAAAAAACAATTATCCAGATTTTTAGTTTGATATCATTGAAAATAAAAAAAATAATTATCCAGATTTTAAGTTTGATATTATTGAAAATAAAAAAAAAAAATTATCCAGATTTTTAGTTTGATATCATTGAAAATAAAAAAAATAATTATCCAGATTTTAAGTTTGATATCATTGAAAATAAAAAAAAAAATTATCCAGATTTTTAGTTTGATATCATTGAAAATAAAAAAAATAATTATCCAGATTTTATGTTTAATATCATTGAAAAAATCAAAATAATTATCCAGATTTTTAGTTTGATATCATTGAAAATAAAAAATACAATTATCCAGATTTTAAGTTTGATATCATTGAAACATGTGAAAATAAAAAACTAATTATCCAGATTTTAAGTTTGAGAACCTGGAAATGAAAAAGACCCAGCCAGGTGTGGTGTCAGTACTGTGGTGTCCTATGGACACATTTTACTATTTTGTTTTTTTTGTTGAAAAAATAGTTAGAAGAAAAATGACTAAAAAAGTGCATAATTTTTTTTAATAGTGAAAGATTTAAATTAGACAAGCACAAGAGGAAAAAATAATTTCCTGTGCAGTTCGAAAAAAAACCAACTTTTTATAAATGACCAATCAATTTTATTTTTGATAGACAAAATAAAGTCAATCATTGTTAAAAAAAAAGCAAAACTTTATTATAGAATTTATATTCAAAATGTAGCATTTTATGTGAAATTTTTTAACTTTAACAAGTTGAAAATAATATAAAAAATAAAAGGAGATTATAAAGTTATTAATATTTTTAGATAAAGTTAAAAACAGGTTTAGTTACTTTTAACTATAATGGAAAAATTAACTCACTGTCATCTAGGTCAAGAAAAATAAACATTGTGAAAAATACCTCAAAATTTTGCAGCTTGGAATTAGGAGGTAATATGCTTTTAAGATGGAGAAATACTTATAACATTGATTCTCTAGAGTAAGGATTAGTGAATTTTCCTAATGGAGTTGAGACAGAAACTGCTCAGACTTTAACAAATGGTCTTTATACCTTAGCTTGCATTGCATTGTTCTAAATCATGGTTGTTTTGCAATGGGAGATGAGAAACACATGTTATTCTATTGTCCTATCAATTAAGTCTTTCCAAGGTAATCATTAGATGTTTATACAACATTTGTCTTATCCCTATCCATTACACCTGTAAAAGATATAGGTAAACATCAAAGAGATTAGCAATTAATATTGGCCAGGTAGTTGTTTAGATAAGGTTCTCATCATTACAGAAGTATATTTATAATTCTATTTGTTGTAAAGCTCAGAATATTTTGTAGCTCCCCATCTGCTAATTTTTATCAAAACAAATTAAGTAAAAATGATAATTTTAGGTGCCACTGCCTATCCAATGAGTTGCTCTTCTTTGAGGTGTGTACCTAGCTAGTCTCATCTGGGTTTATATACTGTGAAATATTGAATTGTCTTCATTTTAAAAACTATTATCAAAGAGTTAACGTCATATAAAGCTACAATAATACTTGGCAAAGTGAAAGTGCATACAGCTATTTATAGGACTTGAAAGTGAAAGTAGGCTGTGTTTGTGACTGTTCATGAGAAAAACTGCAATGGATTATCAAAGTTTTTTCTCCACACCTTACCGACCACAGAGGATCTCATCTTCATCATCATCACCATACCTTTATGATGGATTAGCATCCACACCAGAGAGACCGGTTTTCCTGTCACCATCAACTCTATTGCAGTCGGTAACAAGACCTGGTTTTAATACCAGTCCTTTGTATACAGGGTTCCAGTCTCCTCTAGGATATTCTCTGTCGTATCTGTCTCCTCAGCATCAACATCAACCTCTGGATTTAAGTAACAGTATTGAAAAGTTGAAACCGAATCGTATATCAGCGTTCTCATCACCGAATGACAGTCTGTATTTACAAAGACTTAAAAGTAATCCCATGTTTCAGGATCTCCAGACTTTACTCATACAAGAATGTCTACATATGCAAGTGCCAACTAACTTAATTAATACGTCTTGGAATACTACACCGCTAAAAGTGCCAGGAGTCGTTGACAATGGTGCCACAGTTTACTCGACGCATCTAAAATTGCAAGAAAGACTTTTATCTCTAAGGACCGATCCAACTGTGACATCAAAAGCCTTGGAACTGGAGGCTGACTATAGTTGTGAGGTCGGTAAAATTGAAGTGTCTAGATATCAGGGACTTTGTTCGGCAGGAACTTCAGAGGCTGCAAGAGAAAAGGTCAACTCAAGTTGTGACGAAAAACGATTATTTTTAATTAAGGAAGTACACAGACATGTAGATACACTTGTGAAAAGACTTAATGCTAATGATTCTGGATTATGTAATGGGGTTAATAGTCCCGGGAGTCGATGCTCCAGCCGATCTGGATCTGATAGGTGTTCACCTGATATTCCAAGCCATGATTCTGGTATTCTTTCTGATGAAAGTTTACCAGAGTTTCCATCAACCAACAAAACAGGAAGTGGACATATTTTCAGTCAGAAGCCAGCATCCTCCGTTGATAATTCGAATGCTAATTTAAATTTTCAAGCAGTGAGACATTTACAGTTTAATAATAAACAGCCAGTTTCTGATCAGTGCCAATCATCACCATTTACTCCGATTACCTCCCCTGAAAATATCACTCCAGTTGCTTCCCCTGATTCAACACACCAAGGGACATCTTCAACAGTATTGTGTCAGCGTGAAACTGTGAAAAATGGTAGTTTGCATATGGACTTAACTAACTTCAAAGAGTGTCAGTCAAACACTAAATTCTTATCCGACAGAAAATCATTTAATGGACAAAATAACAATGTGAACACTTCACTCCAGAACATTTCAAATGCACAGAATTTGACTGAAAAAGTTCAAGAGGATGGTGAAGTTGAAAAGGAATCGCCAAAGAATCAAAAGGATTCTAAAAACCGTTTATTAACACCAGAAGCTACTGTAGTTCTTACTAATTGGTATGATGCACACCTTCGTTATCCGTATCCTTCTGACCTTGAGGTCAAACAATTGTCCGACGAGAGTGGACTAAGTGAAAAGCAAGTGAAAAAATGGATGGCAAATAAGCGTGTTAGGTGTTTTAATACATTGTCAATTTCTGGTAACCAGCATCCAATCAAATTAAAGTATAAAGGAAAGCGTAAACAGCAACAAAATGAGAACGCTCGTCCAAACTATCAACAGCTTACTATTGAAGCAAGGGACATCTTGAATCAATGGTACGAGGGGCATCTTTATGATCCTTATCCATCAGACGAAGAGAAGGAGGAGTTAGCAGAGAAATGTGGAATATCCGTTGGACAAATTAGGTCATGGTTCGCTAATAAAAGGAGTCGTGCTAATAATACAAGGAAACAAATCCCGAACTATTTCATTGAAAAGTTTCCAGAATACACACCTCATGTGCATATGGTCAGTATTCAGAGAGAACAAGCTCGTAAAAAACTTAAGAAACAGGACTCTCATATGGAATTTTTCTACCAAAATAATTATTATATGTGAAATTGTGAAATAGAATATTTGACCTAGTGCTAAATTGTACATGCAGATAGTTTGTAAATACGGGAAAATTTGATGAACATTTTTTTTTTTCAAATTATATGTGTTATAATAAGATATTCATTTTTTTCCAATGAATTTTTCTTTCATATGTTATATTATAAATAGTTTTGTTATGTTTTTCAACAATTTATTTTGAATTAAAATAAATAATAATTGAGATTTTTTTTTGGATTGAATACCTATGTTTAAATGGAAGTTATATGATATTGATTTAATCATGTTAATATAAGATAAGGACATGGGGTATGATTGCCAATGAGACAACTATTTACCTGAGACCAAATAATGTAGATGTTATCAACTATAGATTACTGTACAGTCTTCAACAGTGAGCAAAACAAGCCACTGTACAGTCTTCAACAATGAACAAAACAACCCATACAGCAAATCAAGCTATAAAAAACTTGAACATAAAAAAAGTTACTGTTGTACAAGTCTTCAACAATGAGCAAACAACACATACAGAAAATCAATTCAAGCTATAAAAAACTTGGACATAAAAAATGTGAAACAATTCAAATAAGAACACAATTGTTTAAAGGTTTAGATTTGTTTCGAGGATAGAGATAAGTCACAGATTTCTTGTTGAAAGTAGGTGATCTAATAGCATATACTTGGTCAGTTGAAACAAATCATAAGCAGATGTGGTATGATTTCCAATGAGACAAGTATCCACTGAAGTTCAAATGAGGTGGATGTAAGCATTTATAGGTCACTGTGTCATTGGTGTTTTTAAGTTTCATTGTATGGTGGTGTTTACCTTTTGATAAATGAAGAGGAATAGATAGGTTTTCAAGATGTGCAGGGTTTATGTCAATTTGAGACAATACAAAAATACATCTAGAGATGAGCATAGTCTATAACAGTAGGCACCTGTTTATACAATATGTGCAGCTCTAAAAATTATTTAATCTCAATAAGTTGTTGTAAATTAATGATATGCAGGGTAAATTTCCATTAGACAGCAACCCAATAACACCTGTGATGAGCATTCAATAGACAATTCATGCAAGTGTACAATATGACTAGCTGTAGTTCATAGGCATGAATCTCTTGATCTCTTGGTAAGATCAGAATATGCAGAGTTCACATCAATGAGTCAGAAACTCAATGACAACAAAAACAAAAGAGATGAGCATACAGTCTTTTGAGATGAGCATACAGTCTTTAACAATAAACAGGTGTTTATACAAAATGTCTAAATAGGTCTGAGTTGCAAACAGCTGATATAAGATAAGAATAAAAGGAGAATTAGGGCATTCCTCAGAGAATTAGGGCATTCCTCAGAGAATTAGGGCATTCCTCAATGGGACATCAACCAAACAACACAATAATGCATTAAGTATTTATAGTGAAACTTATTTTGGATCATGGACATCTGTAAATGAAACAACTACAAATTCTTGAATTGAGACTAATCTTCATATTGTTAGTGGTAGAAATTATATCAAGTAAAAGAGAAGATAAAAACATAAATTATATCTGGAGAATTTTTGTTCATTAACCCTTTCCTCCATAATGACGCTTTTTGACGCCATCCCCTTTACTCCATAATGACACCTATTGACGCCTGTGTAGTACCTCAGTTGAAACACTTTGACTACAAAATGTCTACATCAGACTTAAAAAAGTTTGTATCCAATATGAAAAGGATATTCATGAGAATTTCTGACTTGAATTTCATTGATGAAATATTCGTTTTTCACAATGTATTATAACTTTAAACCTTATGTTTTTTTTTTATTGAAAAAATCCTATGCGAATCAAGTATTTGAGAGAAAAAAAATCCATGGAGGAAAGGGTTAAGTATCTCTTCACACATTATTGATTGATATGGTAGAGTTTGATAGAACACATGGTTATACATTGAGTAGATAAAGTTTTTTCACAATTTGCTCAAAACAAATATTCATGGAGACCTTAAATTATCAAGAGATACAGTTGCAAAAGTTGTTCAGCCTAAGTTCAAACAGAGGTCAAACAGGTTTTCATGTATCAGATTAAGGTCATATGAATTGAATTGCATTTTCCATTTAAAATATTATCCACCAGAGACAAAATGGCGTAGATGATTGCTGATGGGGCTTCAACCATGAGCAAATGTAGCACAGCATGCAATAAATCAATTCAAATAAAAAAAAAACAACAGCCTGATTTGTGTACAAAACATCAAACGAAAAACAATATGATATATACAGTTCAAACAAACTATCACTAAATTACAGGGTCCTGACGTGGGGTATCCCCACACAGAATGCTTGCAGGTGCTTCACCCTCTCCCAAACCTGGCACAGTGGTGACACAGCTCACCATAGGAACAAACTAAGAAAATTAGTTAAAAAGGATGTGACTCTTCAGATAAATACAAAGCAAAGAAACAGTTTAAAAAAAACCCATCAAGATACAATACATGCAATACTGTAAATTCAGCGATATTTTTATTATTGCAAAAAATGTCACAAGGCTATAATTAAAACTTGCATATTGTAATTTTTTTGTATGAATAAAACAGAATTTTTCTCAATATTGTAAAATTTAAAATCCTGTTTAGTCCAAAATGACAAAATCACAATGATAAATGCATGCAATAATTTCTGAATTTACAGTATACTGATCTTAGAGTACATACAATTACTAAAAGCTTGTTCCAAGCCAATTTCAACCAATAAAAAAAATTGTATTAAAGAAACCTACACATAATTTGATATTTGTTTGACATAAGTGGGTAACCAATACTTACAAAATTCACAAAAATTGTTATCCCATGCATAAAAAAAAATGAGTCCGCAGCATAAGGTAATTGGCCGTTTCAGAATCTAAAGCATCAAGGGTAATTTCATTGTTCGTACCCCAAAGTGAAAATAACGTTACGTCATTGGTTGAATTTCCATTGTTTATAACGTTTTAAACCAATCAAAACGCTTTGGTGTACGCTTTTGAAAATATTACCCAGGATGCATTAGATTCTGAAACGGCGAATTGAGTTTAAAAGTCATTTATGGTGTTATGGTGATTTTTCAAAGTACAGCGGTAGATGCTAACGATAATTAGTGATTTTCTCTGAATATTTCATCAATGTTGTTCAACAGGGTAATAAGACAGAATGTTATTGCGTTCAGCTACATAAATTCCCTGTTTCACATTGATTCACTCAACACAGGCAAGTGTGATTGATGTCTTGCATGTGAAGGAAGTGACAGATTGAGAGACATTGATTTAAGGCAACACCATTTGTACTAAGTCTTGTAATTGTTGAAATCTTAATCAAAATGGTGTATAACTTATTTAAGGTTGAGTGGACCACAACTTTTATGAGTATACTTCATAGCATAGCTAATGGTAGATATTATACAAAACTTAATTTTCAGTTATTTTACTATACTAAGAAAATTGAAACCCATTAAAAAACTTTTTTTTATATATTTACAGAACTTATTACAAGCTGCAGATTTCCTACAGAATGTCGTTTATATCAACATACAGTCCACAGATGAAGACAAGGTTTGCAAATATTTTTTATTTTCTGATGAAGTTGTTATGTTGTCACCGTAACCTTTTGATTATATATGCATATGATGGGGAGGCAGAATTATGTAGAACATCCAAGCGGGATTTATAGCATATAGACTAATTAATCTGATTAAAAAATGACCAGTTTGCTCTTAATTCTTATTTTGTGTGATAAGCAGTGAAGCTAAATATTTGATACATATCAAACACTGAATTAAGCTTAACCTACTACAATGAAATATAAACACAGCATCTTGTTTAAAGCAGTATATATCACATTAGATAATCATGCATTTTGCCATTTGATTGGGGACTTTCTGTTTTGAATTTTCCTCAGAGTTAAGTATTTTTGAGATTTTAATTTTTATGCATTATGCAAATAAGTTTCCCAAGGAACCTATAAATAGATCAAAATTTGTTTTTCCGAGTAATTTTTTTGGTGGTTTTGCAAGCCTTTAGAAAATCTGTTTTTATTAAACACTTAATACATATGGGGTTTAATATACATGTACCTAACAATTATCCAAATCTCTATCCCTTAAATAAGAATAAATCCACAGTATTTGCAAAATATATTTGTATTACAGATAGACAGATACTGTACACTTTCCCAGCTCTATACACAGTTAGGATTCCTGAGGAAAGCTGCATTTTTCCGAAGAATAGCAGCCATGCAGTGTGTGACCCCACAGAACCCACGACCTAACTGGCAGCAATGTTACCATTTAATGATGCAGTCCCTGGAAGGATACAAACTCATATTTGATATCAAGGACATTCCTGATGGTAACCATAGTTACCCTTTCAACAATGTACCATATAGCGGGTTTTTTCGCTGGGTGTAAATGTTCGCTTATTTTCGCAGATAGAACAAGATTGCAAAAATAAATTCTGCCAATTTGAATGTGTACATGCAAAGGTATAGATAAAAGTTTTGAATGTGCCAAAATATTTCATATAACATTTTCAATGGGAATCATCAAATTTTACACCCACGAAAATAACCTGCTTTACCATATGCAGGCATGCTTAGATAGTTTTCTGGCTGTAAATTGACTAAACATTTTCAAGATTTGAAGAAAATTTCAAATTATGTATTGAAATTGTTATATTTCCTCCTGAAAATGTATGACATATTTGCCACTTGACATTAGGAAACTAATCATTCAATCAATATATGATACTAATCCATCATCTCCCATTACTTATAATACAATGTTTATTTAATTACGTAAAGAAAATCTTGTGATTTCTTATAATTGGATTGTACACATATTTTCTTTTTCAGTGCCCACATATGGATGGCCAATAGTGCAATATAGAGTACTTAATGAATTGATCTACTCGGCTAAAAGAATGGGTAACCTCCCCTTAGCTGTGAGGTAAATAATTATCTTATACAGTTTAAACATATTTATTCATTTATCATTTTTATACTGTTAACTCTCGTTGTCTTGAACTCCATTGACTAGAGACCAGAATATCAATCCCCTACCAACATTCAAAAAGTGAGAAAAGCAATTGATTTGAGATGACCAATGATACTCTGTTTATTACAATTTTTCCTATGAAGTCATTGTTAATTTCATTGACATCCATGTGCTCATTTCTAAATAAAGGGAAGTAAATCAAATTAAAATTTCTGTTCAGTGACTGTTCACTATTTATTTGCCAATAGGTTCATATCAAGTAAAGAATAAATACAAAATTATGAAAAATGCAATACATTGTATAGATTTTATGTCATATTATACAGTTGATTAACAAGGACAAATACAACATTGATAAAATATTCATTTCATTTAATATATTGTAAAATGATATATTTAAATTTTTCATTTTCTTTTTTGACTTTTCAGACATTCAACATTCCTACTGCAAACTCTACACAAGTATTTATCCTCTCAAGAGAAGTCAGAGATTGTGTCTTCACTAGAATCTTTGACGGCTCGATGTGAGGGGACCACACAAGCTCTAGCTCTAGATAATGGTGTTATATTACCACCTCTTCCATTAACAGAGATTCCTAAAGTCAGGTAACTCATTAGTTTGAAGAAGAAAAAAAAAGAAATATAAGGCTAGTAATTTAGTATGCATGACATTTGTTTGGCCTACAAATTTAAAAGACTTGTTAGTTACACACAAATCAAAACTGTCGATGACCAAATAAAAATACTGTGGATTCATTATTATTTGCTGGATACCAAATTTCGAGGTTTTCGAGGGTACAGATTAACCATGAATTAAAATGTTCAACTAAATGCACGTTTCCTATACCCTTCGTATGGAGATATTGTCAAAACCACAAAATCAAATATCTACGAAAATGCATCAATCCACAAAAATTGATACCCACACAAAAAAAAATGAATCCACAGTACCAAGTAGAGACTTAATATTCATAGTGGAATTTGGCTTTTACATAATATACATCAAGCTAAACCAAAGTATGAAAAACTTCTCACCATTTTATCATGACCTCAATTAGTTATATATAATATATATATGTGAAATAGCTGTTAAATTGAAACATACATGCATGTTGAAAATGGGTTACCAACCTATACTCACCATTTCGTTTACATTTTTACAAACTAAAAGTATTTTGCACCTGCCTACAGTTGACATTTCTAGATGCCTTCCCTGGGTTCTATTTATATATTTATGGAACAGCTTTTTGCCTTTATTTTGGAAATTTTTGATTTGTAACTCCTTATTTTACAGGTCATTTAGACTGGTACCTCCTGCACCACATTTGGAACCAGTAAAGATTATCCCAAAGTCTGCATCTGCAGAGGAAAAATTATTTATTTACACACCTCTTTCTATAGGATCAAGTAGTACCCCAGAGAAAACCAACAAAGTTGGTAGGTATTATGTAAATCACTGTATGCAAATATTAATAGCAAAACCGACATTTGATTGGTTGAGGTGATCTCATGTGACAATGAACAAAAATTCATATTTCCCTTTGAACATTGGGACTTCATTGTGATATGTTACGCACTGTTAATATACATAACATTTTGAAAATAGCAATTGCATAGTTACATGTATCATTGTGTTCTAAACATTTCCAGACATAACAAACAAATATGCACAAGGATGTGAATAATAAACAGGAGCCTGTAATTCAGTGATTGTCGTTTGTTTATGTGTTACATATTTGTTTTTCGTGCATTTTTTTATATAAATAAGGCTGTTAGTTTTCTCGTTTGAATTGTTTTACATTGTCTTATCGGGGCCTTTTATAGCTGACTATGCGGTATGGGCTTTGCTCATTGTTGAAGGCCGTACGGTGACCTATAGTTGTTAATGTCTGTGTCATTTTGGTCTTTTGAGGACAGTTGTCTCATTGGCAATCATGCCACATCTTTTTTTATAAAGCATGATTTTATCTCCTATTTCTAAGTATCAATAAAGGCAATACGTATATTGCTGTTCAAGAGTCATAAATATATAACTGAACAAAATCAGGGACACAAACCAAAACCAAGGGGAACACATTAAAACAATGGAACAACAGTAACATTGAACTGCTACAAAAACAAATGCCAACAAACATAGAAATGAACTATTTGATAACACTTGCCAAATTCCTAACTTGGTACACAAAACATTTAAGAAAAAATAATGGGTTGATCCAGGTTTTATTGCTATCCAAACCTCCCTCTCACATTTGTATATGACAATGTTAAAAATACCACTGAAAAGGGCTATGCTTATCACTTGGCATAAAACTTCCATAATGTTGTCTCTTTACATCATCCATTTAGTATACTTTGTTATTTTTGATAATGTTTTTTTTAATGTATCTTTATGTTGGTTAAACTAAATGTATCTAAATTTCTCCATTTTCAGATTTCCGATGGGTGGCTAAAGACTTATGTGAAGTGCATTTACAAGTATTTAACCCAATGCCAGAAGAACTCAAAATTACTCAAATGGTATGATGAAAAAAGTAAAATCACAAAAATACTGAACTCCAAGGAAAATTCAAAAAGGAAAGTCCTCAATCAAATGGCAAAATCAAAAGTTCAAACCCATCAAACAAATGGATAACAACTGTCATATTCCTGACTTGGTACCGGCATTTTCTTATGTAGAAAATGGTGGATTGAACCTGGTTTTAAAGCTAGCTAAACCTCTCACTTGTATGACAGTGGCATATAATTCCATTATATTGACAACGATGTGTGAACAAAACAAACAAAAACAAAACATAATTTATACATAAACAGATCCATTAATAGCATCAAAACTAACAAATATGTCGAAACATATTACAGTTTCAAGAGTCATAATATTAAGGCTTATCAATTTTAGAAAATAAGAGTTGATAAGAAAAAAAGAGAGAGAAAAACCAAAAAGAGATTATTTGATATAAGTGACCTATATGAATGCATTTGTTTTAACGGTCTGGTACTTCTCAAGGTGATGGCTGGTTTAAATCAATAAGACACATACCAAACAATAGAAAAAAAGGACATCTAGATGTCCACATGTTTCAAAATTGCTCACATTCTACAAAAGAAGCAAATTTATTTAAAAATAGACCATACCAAAGATATTCCATTGCCACACAAAATTCCCAAAAAGAACAAAAAAATGATAATGACAAATAAAAAATAGTATTAACAAATGGTTGTGACATATCTTATAGGGCAATGTTTCATAAAACAATCGACTTACAATTACATGGTTTTATATTCTTTCTAGGGTTTGTTGATAGATGGTATAGAAATTGAGATGTACCCTACAAACCCAGTGATACCTGCTGAATCAGGACCATATCTAGTCAAAATGATGTGTCGACCAAAGTCTCAAGGAGAACTTACAATAACATGATTTTATCTTCTTTCTAGGGTCTGTTGATAGATGGTATAGAAATGGAGATGTATCCCACTAACCCAGTGATACCTGCTGAATCAGGACCATATCTAGTCAAAATGATGTGTCGACCAAAGTCTCACGGAGAACTTACAATAACATGGTTTTATCTTCTTTCTAGGGTCTGTTGATGGAGGGTATAGAGATGGAGATGTACCCCACTAACCCAGTGATACCTGCTGAATCAGGACCATATCTAGTCAAAATGATGTGTCGACCAAAGTCTCACGGAGAACTTAATATACTAGGTAGTATTATAACACCCTAAATTATTGCTATTTGTTGTGTTATTTGAGGGGGTGGGAGGTGTAGTCATCTTGAATTCCCAGGCAAATAAAGCATTCTTTCTTGGATCCTGTAAAATTATCAGTAATTATTGATAAGTGTAAATCACTCCAAAATAAAGGGCCATTCCTGACTTTCTGAAAGGGTACCTTCTACCCCTCTTATTTGACATCACTGACATTTCATGTTATTTTTTTTCCTTTAATTGTCTGATGGTATTTAGCAAATGAGATTGTTGTAAGATGTCAATTGTTCTGATGTAAACCTATAAATCAAATTAAATGTAAATTTAAAGAAGATATACATGTAGATCAGTAGTTAAATACAAAGTAGATATTGTAAATAAATTCTACCACTACATTGATTTTGATTAAATAACTCAACAATTAAATTAAAAAAATTCATAATGGTAGTCAAGGATTTTAAACATTGAAAATTTAACTATCAAGTGTGAAACAATATTGTATTACAATACATTCTTTGATGGAATCTGTTCTTTTCTAATTTTCAGACAAAATTGTCTTCCTTTTCCAATGTTCTGCTAAAAGATGTGTTTTTTTTGTGGTCTTCATCAAGAATGAAGTCCTTATTACATGAAGTCACAATAGCAAATAAACTCATCATAGATACCAGAAAAAATTTGGATATATGCCAGACGTGCGTTTCGTCTACAAAAGACTCATCAGTGACGCTCGAATCCAAAAAAGTTAAAAGGTCCAAATAAAGTACAAAGTTGAATAGCATTGAGGATCAAAATTCTTAAAAGTTTTGCCAAATACAGCTAAGGTAATCTATGCCTGAGGTACAAAAGCATTAGTATTTTAAAAATTCAAATTTTTGTGAACAGTAAATTTAGAGGAAAGTAAGACATTTGTCTTCCTAATTGAATGCTTAACAATAAAAAAAAAACTGAGATCAAACCAATCACACGTTAATTATATAAAAATAATCAATTGCACAGGGAAAGTAAAAAAGGGGCCTCAAAATTAAAGCTTGAAGATAAAAACTCAGTTACTTTTCAGGTTCTTTTGGTGGTTTAAATTAAGTTTTACATTGTCAAATTTTATCTTGGAGAACAATGTAAATTTCTTTTTGTTTTTTTCAGGTTATACAACTTTAGTGTATGGTGTCAACAGTAACTGCCGATTAAAAGACATTCCTCATTTACATGAAACCCAATCAAAAGTAGAAATCATACCTCCATTACCTAATGTTCAAGTCAAGTCGTCATTTCCTCAGTCAGCCATGTTTATTACTGAATCAGATGGTGCCAATGTTGTGACGTCTGCTGCTGCCTCTTTATACGCAGGTCAAAGGTAAATAAAAATAAAATTGTGTTTACAAGTATAATTTAAACAATATTTTATAAACAAGCTGTTTAATAGTCTCTTATGTTTTTTAAATTCATCTAATATAAAAAAGAAGATGTGGTGTGAGTGCCAATGAGACAACTCTCCATCCAAATAACAATTTATAAAAGTAAACCATTATAGGTCAATGTACAGCCTTCAACACAGAGCCTTGGCTCACACCGAACAACAAGCTATAAAGGGCCCCAAAATTACTTGTGTAAAACCATTCAAACCGGAAAACCAATGGTCTAATCTATATGAAAAACGAGAAACGAGAAACACGTATAAATTACATAAACAAACGACAACTACTGTACATCCGATTCCGTAGTATGATTGCTTAATAAGACAACTGTCCACAAGAGACCAAATGACACAGAAATTAACAACTGTAGGTCACTGTGTGGCCTTCAACAATTAAAGTCAGCTATAAAAAATTCAGAAATGACAAATGTAAACCAATTCAAACACTAAAACTATCAGCCTAATACATGTATACAATAAAATGAATGAAAAACAAATTTGTAACATATCAACTTACAACAACCACTGAATTACAGACAGGCACTTACATACATGTTAGCAGGATCCCAAACCTCCCCCTAACCTGAGACAGTGGTGTAACAGTAGAACATAAGAACAATCAAATTCAGTTGAAAAAGGCTAAACTCATCAGATGTATACAAATAGAAATACATTGAAGAAAAAGCACAGAGTGGACGTGACTGGGTACTTGTATATCTCAACAACAAAAAGATACAGATCTGAGAGCACTCACAGTTACTGAAAGCTAGTTTAAAGCCACTAGCTAACAACTTATAAAAAAAATTATGCATTCTATAAATAATTATAACCTACTTGCTACAATTAATTTTTCAGTGAGGAATGTTTGATAACAGTTCACAACACTAGTGTTCAGCCTGTTGAGAGAGTTGAGGTCAAACTAAGGTGTAAATCTGAAGAGAAAAGTAAGTAAACAGGAAATAATGTTTATAATATACAGGAAATAATGTTTATAATATACAGGAAATAATGTTTATAATATACAGGAAATAATGTTTATAATATCAAAATGTTTAAAAGAGAGGCAAAATATACCAGACGGACATTCAAACTCTTAGATTGAAAATAAACTGACAACACTATGGCTAAAAAGAAAAAAGACAAGCAGACAAATAGTATACAGGAAACATCATAGAAAACTAAAGACTAAGCAACATGAACCCCACACAAAACTGTGGTGACTCAGGTGTTCTGGAAGGGTAAGCAGATCCTGCTCCACAGTTAACACATACTGCATGTACTGCAAGAATTTATTATTTGCTAGAATGGTGATTGTCTATATAAACAGTCAGAAATGTTATTTCCGTGTCATTTGGTCTCTTTGTGGAGAGTTGTCTCATTGGCAATCATACCACATCTTCTTTTTTATATTTATTTAAAAATTATAACTTCATTTTATAATTTCATTGGTACATAAAATCGTTAACTGAAGTACATTTTCATGCTGCATATTAAAGATGTTTGTAAATACAGCTGTTTCTCAAACCACAACTCTTTTGGGGAGATATATAATATTCAAAGATAAAAAAAAAAATTCATACTGGTTTCCAGTTATGATCTCTATGTTTCATCTCATAGAGACATAACTTGGGAATGTTACCAGTAAATATGCATATGCATATCAGTCATATTGAAATCTGTGGAAATCTTAAAGTCAAGGTAGGGGTAGTATAGAATTTTAGTGTAAGTTAAAACTCTTATAGTTTCTGGGCATATAAGTGTTGAAAATATGCTGCACAGCCCTATATTTTTAACTTTGAATAAAGAAGTATTGCAAATGGACTTTCCATTCAAGGATATTTTTTTTCAAAACATCATTGGAAAGTGGTACAGTTTTACCTGAAAAAGGAGTTTTTATAGGAAATTGCATTGCCAATATTTACAGAAATGCAACCTATACAGTTCTACTCTTTTCTATTTGTTACATGCATTTCTCAAAGATTAAAAAATGCCTATACAGTTATTTCTTTATTTATTTCTTTGCAGTGTATTTCTCCAAGATATTTAACTGGTGTTCAAATAACATAGAATCACAACTACCTATACAGTTATTTGCTTTCCCTTAGCAGTGGATTTCTCCAAGATTAACAACTACCTATACAGTTATTTCTTTATTTCTTTGCAGTGTATTTCTCCAAGATATTTAACTGGTGTTCAGATAACATAGAATCACAACTACCTATACAGTTATTTGCTTTCCCTTAGCAGTGGATTTCTCCAAGATTAACAACTACCTATACAGTTATTTCTTTTATTTCTTTGCAGTGTATTTCTCCAAGATATTTAACTGGTGTTCAGATAACATAGAATCACAACTACCTATACAGTTATTTCTTTTATTTCTTTGCAGTGTATTTTTCCAAGATATTTAACGTGTGTTCAAATAACATAGAATCACAACTACCTATACAGTTTTTTGCTTTCCCTTAGCAGTGGATTTCTCCAAGATTAACAACTACCTATACAGTTATTTCTTTATTTCTTTGCAGTGTATTTCTCCAAGATATTTAACTGGTGTTCAGATAACATAGAATCACAACTACCTATACAGTTATTTGCTTTCCCTTAGCAGTGGATTTCTCCATTAACAACTACCTATACAGTTATTTGCTTTCCCTTAGCAGTGCATTTTTCCATGAATAACAACTGCCTATACAGTTATTTTTCCTTTTTTCTTTGCAGTGTATTTCTCTAAGATATTTAACTGGTGTTCAGATAACATAGAATCACAACTACCTATACAGTTTTTTGCTTTCCCTTAGCAGTGGATTTCTCCATTAACAAATACCTATACAGTTATTTCTTTATTTCTTTGTAGTGTATTTCTCCAAGATATTTAACTGGTGTTCAGATAACATAGAATCACAACTACCTATACAGTTATTTGCTTTCCCTTAGCAGTGGATTTCTCCATTAACAAATACCTATACAGTTATTTCTTTATTTCTTTGCAGTGTATTTCTCCATGAATAACAACTGCCTATACAGTTATTTTCCCTTTTTTCTTTGCAGTGTATTTCTCTAAGATATTTAACTGGTGTTCAGATAACATAGAATCACAACTACCTATACAGTTATTTGCTTTCCCTTAGCAGTGGATTTCTCCATTAACAAATACCTATACAGTTATTTCTTTATTTCTTTGCAGTGTATTTCTCCATGAATAACAACTGCCTATACAGTTATTTTCCCTTTTTTCTTTGCAGTGTATTTCTCTAAGATATTTAACTGGTGTTCAGATAACATAGAATCACAACTACCTATACAGTTATTTGCTTTCCCTTAGCAGTGCATTTTTCCATGAATAACAACTGCCTATACAGTTATTTTCCCTTTTTTCTTTGCAGTGTATTTCTCCAAGATATTTAACTGGTGTTCAGATAACATAGCATCACAACTACCTATACAGTTTTTTGCTTTCCCTTAGCAGTGGATTTCTCCAAGATTAACAACTACCTATACAGTTATTTCTTTTATTTCTTTGCAGTGTATTTCTCCAAGATATTTAACTGGTGTTCAGATAACATAGCATCACAACTACCTATACAGTTTTTTGCTTTCCCTTAGCAGTGGATTTCTCCAAGATTAACAACTACCTATACAGTTATTTCTTTATTTCTTTGCAGTGTATTTCTCCATGAATAACAACTGCCTATACAGTTATTTTCCCTTTTTTCTTTGCAGTGTATTTCTCTAAGATATTTAACTGGTGTTCAGATAACATAGAATCACAACTACCTATACAGTTATTTGCTTTCCCTTAGCAGTGGATTTCTCCATTAACAACTACCTATACAGTTATTTGCTTTCCCTTAGCAGTGCATTTTTTCATGAATAACAACTGCCTATACAGTTATTTTCCCTTTTTTCTTTGCAGTGTATTTCTCTAAGATATTTAACTGGTGTTCAGATAACATAGAATCACAACTACCTATACAGTTGTTTGCTTTCCCTTAGCAGTGGATTTCTCCATTAACAAATACCTATACAGTTATTTCTTTATTTCTTTGCAGTGTATTTCTCCAAGATATTTAACTGGTGTTCAGATAACATAGAATCACAACTACCTATACAGTTATTTGCTTTCCCTTAGCAGTGGATTTCTCCATTAACAAATACCTATACAGTTATTTCTTTATTTCTTTGCAGTGTATTTCTCCAAGATATTTAACTGGTGTTCAGATAACATAGAATCACAACTACCTATACAGTTATTTGCTTTCCCTTAGCAGTGGATTTCTCCATTAACAACTACCTATACAGTTATTTGCTTTCCCTTAGCAGTGCATTTTTCCATGAATAACAACTGCCTATACAGTTATTTTCCCTTTTTTCTTTGCAGTGTATTTCTCCAAGATATTTAACTGGTGTTCAGATAACATAGAATCACAACTACCTATACAGTCGTCCAAGAAGATGTGTTTTAGCGTGTGTGTTTCTGGTCATTCTGATTTTCTTCTGTCTTCCTTTAGTAAACATTCATCTACGTCAGGTAATATTACAAAAAATTAACCAAAAAAAATGTTTTAATTAATTATGGTTGAATCAAGTGTCAAGAAGTGTTTTTTACTGAATAATTATAAGGATCATTTCCAGTGTAGAATATTTTTCATGATAAGAATATTTAATAATATCATTAAAATTTTTATGACTAATGATACAAAGATCAATCAGCCTTTTTTAGCTCACCTGGCCCGAAGGGCCAAGTGAGCTATTCCCATCACTTTGCGTCCGGCGTCCGTCGTCGTCCGTCGTCGTCCGTCGTCCGTCGTCGTTAACTTTTACAAAAATCTTCTCCTCTGAAACTACTGGGCCAAATCAAACCAAACTTGGCCACAATCATCATTGGGGTATCTAGTTTAAAAAATGTGTGGCGTGACCCGGTCAACCAACCAAGATGGCCGCCACGGCTAAAAATAGAACATAGGGGTAAAATGCAGTTTTTGGCTTATAACTCAAAAACCAAAGCATTTAGAGCAAATCTGACAAGGGGTAAAAATGTTTATCAGGTCAAGATCTATCTGCCCTGACATTTTCAGATGAATCGGTCAATCGGTTGTTGGGTTGCTGCCCCTGAATTGGTAATTTTGAGGAAATTTTGCTGTTTTTGGTTATTATCTTGAATATAATTATAGATAGAGGTAAACTGTAAACAGCAATAATGTTCAGCAAAGTAAGATCTACAAATAAGTCAACATGACCAAAATGGTCAGTTGACCCGTTTAGGAGTTATTGCCCTTTATAGTCAATTTTTAACCATTTTTCGTTAATTAAAGTAATCTTTTACAAAAATCTTCTCCTCTGAAACTACTGGGCCAAATTAATCCAAACTTGGCCACAATCATCTTTGGGGTATCTAGTTTAAAAAATGTGTGGCATGACCTGGTCAACCAACCAAGATGGCCGCCAGGGCTAAAAATAGAACAAAGGGGTAAAATGCAGTTTTTGGCTTATAACTCAAAAACCAAAGCATTTTGAGGAAATCTGACATGGGATAAAAATGTTTATCAGGTCAAGATCTATCTGCCCTAAAATTTTCAGATGAATCGGTCAATCGGTTGTTGGGTTGCTGCCCCTGAATTGGTAATTTTGAGGAAATTTTGCTGTTTTTGGTTATTATCTTGAATATTATTATAGATAGAGATAAACTGTAAACAGCAATAATGTTCAGCAAAGTAAGATCTACAAATAAGTCAACATGACCAAAATGGTCAGTTGACCCGTTTAGGAGTTATTGCCCTTTATAGTCAATTTTTAACCATTTTTCGTAAATTAAAGTAATCTTTTACAAAAATCTTCTCCTCTGAAACTACTGGGCCAAATTAATCCAAACTTGGCCACAATCATCTTTGGGGTATCTAGTTTAAAAAATGTGTGGCGTGACCTGGTCAACCAACCAAGATGGCCGCCACCGCTAAAAATAGAACATAGGGGTAAAATGCAGTTTTTGGCTTATAACTCAAAAACCAAAGCATTTTGAGGAAATCTGACATGGAATAAAAATGTTTATCAGGTCAAGATCTATCTGCCCTGAAATTTTCAGATGAATCGGTCAATCGGTTGTTGGGTTGCTGCCCCTGAGTTGGTAATTTTGAGGAAATTTTGCTGTTTTTGGTTATTATCTTGAATATTATTATAGATAGAGATAAATTGTAAACAGCAATAATGTTCAGCAAAGTAAGATCTACAAATAAGTCAACATGACCAAAATGGTCAGTTGACCCCTTAAGGAGTTATTGCCCTTTATAGTCAATTTTTAACAATTTTCATTAATTTGGTAAATTTATGTAAATTTTTACCAAATATAGTTCTCTGTTACTAATGGGCAAAGCTCATTATAGATATAATTGTAAGAAGCAAAATCGTTCAGTAAAGAAAGAACTTCAAACACATCACCATCACCAAAATACAATTTTGTCATGAATCCATTTGTGTCCTTTGTTTAATATGCACATAGACCAAGGTGAGCGACACAGGCTCTTTAGAGCCTCTAGTTTTTTAATTCCTGTGCATATACAAAGCCTGCTCTATTAGTTACACAGTGTGCAATTGTCCTAATACGAGAATTTATCGGGTCAAGAAAATTCAAATTCGGGTGAGGCGAAGCCAAACCCGATATGAATTTTATTGACCCGATAAATTCCGTATTAGGACAATTGAACACTGTGTAACAAATTTATCCTGATTTTGTTATATTACATATTATTATTTTCAAATTCAATGTTAGGACAATATCAATAAATATATTTTAGATATTAAATAAAAAAAATGTGAAAAATAAAAAATATTATGACTACAAAGCAACTCAATTGTTTTTTTTTTTTTTTTATTAGGTCAATGGTATAAGGGAGATAATTCCAATTGACGTAATAAATAAGGGAGATAATTCCAATTGACGTGATAAAAAATTGTACTGAAATTTATTAGGACAATATCAGCCAATCAAATTGCGAGAAATTACTCTAAATCAGGATAATTCCTTTTATAATATTCATGAAATTGATGACTTGCAATTAAAAAATAACTTGTAAGCTCATATTTATTTGTTTATACCTTTTTATAATCAAATAGAGAAATGTACTAATTTTAGTGGAAAGTTTTTTTTCAATGTTACCAATCAGCTCACTCTCTGTTTAACAGGTAGTGAAGTAAGTGAAAATACTAGTGCTGTGATAAAAGACACTGTCATTCATAAGGTTAGTAAATCAAGGGATACAGCTTGTATGTGTAAAAACTTTGGGCTCCTAAACCCTCCAAGAATCAGATCAGTTTGAATAGAAATGTTTGGTTAGCTTAAAAGTGACATGGTGATCGTATGCAATTTTTATACGACCGCAAAAATTTTAATTTTTTGGTCGTATATTGCTATCACGTTGGCGTCGTTGTCGTCGTCGTCCGAATACTTTTAGTTTTCGCACTCTAACTTTAGTAAAAGTGAATAGAAATCAATGAAATTTTAACACAAGGTTTATGACCACAAAAGGAAGGTTGGGATTGATTTTGGGAGTTTTGGTCCCAACATTTTAGGAATTAGGGGCCAAAAAGGGCCCAAATAAGCATTTTCTTGGTTTTCGCACTATAACTTTAGTTTAAGTGAATAGAAATCTATGAAATTTTGACACAAGGTTTATGACCACAAAAGGAAGGTTGGGATTGATTTTGGGAGTTTTGGTTCCAACAGTTTAGGAATTAAGGGCCAAAAAAGGGCCCAAATAAGCATTATTTTTGGTTTTCGCACAATAACTTTAGTATAAGTAAATAGAAATCAATGAAATTTTAACACAAGGTTTATGACCACAGAAGGAAGGTTGGGATTGATTTTTGGAGTTGAGGTCACAACAGTTTATGAATTAGGGGCCAAAAAGGGGCCCAAATAAGCATTATTTTTGGTTTTTGCACCATAACTTTAGAATAAGTAAATAGAAATCTATGAAATTTAAACACAAGGTTTATGACCATAAAAGGAAGGTTGGTTTGATTTTGGGAGTTTTGGTCCTAATAGTTTAGGAATAAGGGGCCCAAAGGGTCCAAAATTGAACTTTGTGTGATTTCATCAAAAATTGAATAATTGGGGTTCTTTGATATGCCGAATCTAACTATGTATGTAGATTCTTAATTTTTGGTCCCGTTTTCAAATTGGTCTACATTAAGGTCCAAAGGGTCCAAAATTAAACTTTAGTTTGATTTTAACAAAAATTGAATCCTTGGGGTTCTTTGATATGCTGAATTTAAAAATGTACTTAGATTTTGAATTATTGGCCTAGTTTTCAAGTTGGTCCAAATGGGGGTCCAAAATTAAACTTTGTTTGATTTCATCAAAAATTGAATAAATGGGTTCTTTGATATGCCAAATCTAACTGTGTATGTAGATTCTTAATTTTTGGTCCAGTTTTCAAATTGGTCTACATTAAGGTCCAAAGGGTCCAAAATTAAACTAAGTTTGATTTTAACAAAAATTAAATTTTTGGGCTTATTTGATATATGTACTCTGATTTTTGATTATGGGCCCAGTTTTCAAGTTGGTCCAAATCAGGATTCCATATCAAGTATTGTGCAATAACAAGAAATTTTCTATTGCACAATAGCAAGAAATATCTAATTGCACAATATTGTGCAATAGCAATTAATTTTCAATTGGAGTTATCTTTCTTTGTATAGAATAGTAGTTGATAATATATGTTGGAAATTTGCCAGACATGACTATGATGTCATTTTCTATTTTTATTTGCCAATAACTTTATGTAAATAACTTCATTGGAAATTTGCCAATATAAAATGTTGCTGATGAAGCTTTTTTTCCTTATCTTATCTAAAATGTTTTTAGATAATGTATGTTGGACATTTGCCAGACATGACTATAATGTCATTTTCTATTTTTATTTGCCAATAACTTTATGTAAATAACTTCATTGGAAATTTGCCAATATAAAATGTTGCTGATGAAGTTTTTTTTATTGTTTTATACAATAAACAATGTATATTCACTTTTACTACCAACCAATCTTTACCATTCAGTGATAACAAGCACTTTATTTTACATTTTAATATTTTATGATGTATTTAAAAGAGTAGTTATTGTTGCAAACTCCATTAGAAATTTGAATTGATATCAGTTTTGGAAAAAGGGAAACGGGGATGTGAAAAAAAAAGGGGGGGTTTTAAATTTTTCTCATTTCAGATTTCATAAATAAAAAGAAAATTTCTTCAAACATTTTTTTGAGAGGATTAATATTCAACAGCATAGTGAATTGCTCAAAGGCAAAAAAAACCTTTTAAGTTCATTAGACCACATTCATTCTGTGTCAGAAACCTATGCTGTGTCAACTATTTAATTTTAGATTTAAAAAGTTTGAAGAAGAAATCTTTAATTGATTTGTAAAATCTTGACATTTGTTTTGTGTAAAAAAAACCCATGTAATGTCAAAAATTTGATCACAATCCAAATTCAGAGCTGTATCACGCTTGAATGTTTTGTCCATACTTGCCCCAACTGTTCAGGGTTCGACCTCTGCGGTCGTATAAAGCTGCGCCCTGCGGAGCACCTGGTTAAACATGTTTTTATGCCCCAACTACGATAGTAGAAGGGCATTATGTTTTCTGGTCTGTGCGTCTGTCCGTCTGTTTGTCCGTCCTTCTGTTCGTCCATCCTTCCGTTCGTCTGTTCGTCCGTCTGTCCCACTTCAGGTTAAAGATTTTGGTCATGGTAGTTTTTGATGAAGTTGAAGTCCAATCAGCTTGAAACTAAGTACACATGTTCCCTATGGTATGATCTTCCTAATTTTAATACCAAATTAGATTTTTTACCAAATTTCACGGTCCATCAAACATGGAAAATGATAGTGAGAGTGGGGCATCCATGTACTTTGGACACATTTTTGTTGTAAATAAAGGGAATACTCTAAATGAGCCTCATTGATTCCAATATGATTTATTTTTGTTTAGCTGTCTCATCAACATAAATGATGAATCTTGTTTAGTTCACAATAACAAAATTCTGCACAATTTTATATGTTTTCCAACTGATTTAACCTAAAGAAAAAAAGTAACCTTATATGTGTTGAATCCACAGAAAAAGGAATGTTTTGTGGTTATTGATAATTTCAATATTATATTTTAGTGTTTTGAGACAACACTCCAGATTCAGTATAGCGGTGGTGAGGGATTAATGGCAGGGTTCTGTCGACTCTGCTCTGTAGCTTTTACTGTAGATATTTTACCTTCTGTGATATTTGTAAACTGGGATGTTCTTCCTGCTGAGAGGTAAGTGAAGCTAGAATAGGATAACAATTACAGGATACCAGTCCAGTAGTCATCAATGAAATCCCTTAATAAATCTACCATATTTTCACTGGGATAGGTACCAAAAGAAAGTTACTGAGGATGCATTTTTGATGTACTTAGGTGAGGTTTTGGAATTCCTGTCAAATGTTCGGACTCCTTGGTGTTTTTCCACACAAAGTCAATGCAAGGTAAAATATTTTGCCCCATAACACCCATTTATTTTTTAATATAAGACTTAATAGTTCATGAAAGGTCATTTACCAAAATTTTAGAAGATTCTTGATTTTTTTTCTTTTGTTTTGAGACCCAAATAATACCAATGCAAATGTAATGTTAAAGTTTGAGTCAGCCTTTTCCCGCCATATTTTAAATCTCAAATATCTCGAAAAGGAGGTCCATGACCTAATCAATATTTCAAGCTTATTTCTATCCTTAATGAATGCTCTACCGGCTTATAGTATCAATTTTAAATTCTTGATTTATTAATTTTTACCTAACCTCACCTAAGTACATCCTTAATATTCATTGGATACCAATTTTTTTATGGATTACGTGGAAATAGGGGAACCACGAATTTAAATATTCAACAAACTACAAATTTTCATAAGGAATATAGGGAGACATTTCCAAAACCACGAAATTTAATGTCCTTGAAAAAGGAAGTTTTCTTCAATCCACGAATAATTGGTACCCACAAATAATAAATGAATCCACAGTATGTACAAAATGATGTAAAAAGGCTTAAATTTGTAGCATTTTCATAGGGTATTCATTAAAATTACTTACAAGAGAGCCGTGGTGTAGTGGTTAGTGCATCGTACTACTAACACAAAGGTTCCTGGTTCGATTCCCGTCTGGGATGAAAATTTCAGGAACTGAATTTTCGGCTCTCCCTTGACATCATTTGCGAGTATGGTCTCGAGGAAAAGATGATAGTCCGTCGGAACGGGACGATTAATGGCTGACCCGTGTTAGGAGAGAGCCATATCTCTTGCACGTTAAAGACACCCTTGTAGATTTCGAAAAAGAGCAGGCTAATGCCGCTACAAGGCAGCACTCGCACCCGCAAAGTGGAAAGGGATTAATATAAGTTGGAAAACTTGTTTCCCAATCCACTATAAATAAATATGTTTAAACTAAAATGACTATTTAAATAAGACAACTTTCCAACGGAGACCAAATGACCTAGAAGTAAAATGAGAAGTCACGTCTACATATGATTCTAATTGAATAAAATTTATTGTTTATAGTGTTTTATGATTTCAGTCATTATAGTCTCCTGTAAGATGTAATTCTTTTACCTAATAATGAAGACTAATAATTACAGAATAATTAATTTTGTGGCAATTGCCATTGCAGCTCTCCTGAGCTTTGATTATAGTTTGTCCTTATGTTGTGGTGTGACACCACTGCTCCATGTTAGAAGGTTATGGGTCTGCAAACATGATTTATTCCATCACATTATGTATGTAGGTATAAGAAGATGTGGTATGTGTGCCAATAAGACAAGTCTCCCTCCAAGTCACAATTTGCAAAAGTAAACCCATTAGCCATTGCTTGACCCTTATGTTTTGATGTCCCAACTGCACTCTTATCTTTATATTCCAGCCCTGACCATTGTATTTTGATGTCATGACCACACACATATCTTTATATTTCAGCCCTGACCATTGCATTTTGATGTCTTGACCACACACTTATGTTTATATTACAGCCCTGATCACTGTGTTTTGATGTCTTGACCACACACATACCATTATATTACAGCCCTGACCATTGCATTTTGATATCTTGACCATACACTAATCTTTATATTACAGCCCTGACGACTGTGTTTTGATGTCTTGACCACACACATATCATTATATAAAAGCCCTGACTATTGCATTTTGATATCTTGACCACATACTTATCTTTATATTACAGCCCTGACCATTACATTTTGATGTCTTGACCACACACTTATCTTTATATTACAGCCCTGACCACTGTGTTTTAGTATTTGATGTTAAGAATGTGAGTGGACATCAGATAGAAGTACAGTACACTGTTGATCAAAATGTTATCTTAGAACAAGAAGAAATAAGAAGGTATGGTTCTCAAAACTAGAACCCAGTACATGTATTTAGTCACTTGAGAAACTGTTCTTACAGTATGGTAACATTTTATGACTTAATTCAAAAAGTTTGTGGCGTTTACTAAAACAAATGTTGAACTTTCCTTTAATTTGCACACATATGTTAGTATGTTAGATTAGTAGTTTTTGCAAAGAAAAATTCAAAATTCAAAATTTCTATTATTACCAATTTATGGCAGTTAAGCAATAACTAAAATAATTGCATTAATTTCTAAATTTACCTAATTTATTTATTATGTTTTATTATGAATCGTAGATCAGAAATTCATTATTTTGTGTTTTCTGTTAAATTTAATTAAATTTCTGTCACCTGAACAAGTAATTTGTAGATAAAATATGGGATTGATTGTAACAAATCTGCATCTATGAAATATGGGATTAATCATGACAAATTTCCAAAATGAAATATGGGATTGATTGTAATAAATTTGCAGCTATGAAATATGGGGTTAATGTGACAAATTTCCAAATATGAAATTGATTGTAACAAATTTCCAGATATGAAATGTTGGATTGATTGTAACAAATTTTCAGATATGAAATATGGGATTGATTGATACAAATTTCCAGACATGAACTATGGGATTGATAGTGACAAATTTCCAGTTATGAAAAATGAGATTGATTGTGGCAAATTTGCACCTAAGAAATATGGGGTTGATCATGACAAATTTGCAGCTATGAAATATGGGATTGATTGTAACAAGTATAACATTTTTTCAATTTTATAATTACAGGGTATCTGTACAGGTAGAGAGGTGTATTTTTCCTCCAGAGCCAGAGCCATCAATAGACCTGAAGAACACTGTGATTAAACATATAGGACATTCCAATCATTATAGTCAATTCTTAGCTAGCTTTGTGGACATTCGATGGAATATTGTATCCTTTGTATTTTGGAGTTAAGAATGACGTGACTGTGACCCAGGGAAAAAGATTAGCAGGGGCCTCAGTAACCAATGCTACTGAAAATTGAGTTGGGCCCGTAAATCTTTAATGAAAATCTGCATAGTGCTTACATTAATTTTCATATGGTGGCAGGTTGGGCCCCTAGTCAGAAAATGTTAGTCTTATTCCCTCAGTCATTCATTTTCACGGAAGTATTACACATTTGTGTTTAGGGGCCAGCTGAAGCACGCCTCAAGGTGTGAGATTTTCTTGCTGTGTTGTAAACCCATTGGTGGTCTTTGTCTGTTTTCTGCTCTTTAGTTAGGTTGTTGTCTCTTTGACACACTCCCCATTTCAATTCTCAATTTAATTGGATAGATATGATGAAGTTGTGAGGGAAAACATGATCACAGGTGAATCAAAAATCTAAATATTCAACAATTTACCAAATTTATGAAAAATTTCTAAGATCGCCCATCAAACTCATACTTTGATATAGACAATTGAGATTCTTCAAATGATGGCTTGTATCATGTCATGTCTTTTAGTGAGATGTTAGACCTTGATATGTACTTATAGATTATTGTTGATCATCTTAACGAGATTGATTTTCTCGCTTGAGCTGGTACAGCGAAAGTGAGAGCAATCGAGTTGAGATGACCAATGATAATCTGTTTATCCCTATTTTACCTATGACGACGTTGTCAATTTCATGTCAATTTCATTAGCAACGCCACATGGCCTCCTTAGTTTCTAGCGATAATTTTTCCATCTCAAGCGAGAAGCATGATATGAAAATTAACACAAAAAAAGATCAAAGGAAAAATGCACAAAATAGCGATAATTTGTATTATTTATATATATATATCAGAAAAGAAAAACTTATTTCCTTAACTTGTAAATAGCCATCAGAAACATGTTGTGGTAAAGCTAGTATTGAACACCTTAAATGGACTAAAGAACAGTTAGAGTTAATCTCAGTATCAAAGGTTTCCTGGGGTAAGATAGGATAATGATGAGGAGTACATTACAATGGGGATATAATTACTGGGGATTTTATAGAAAGTCTATTCAAGGGGGAAGTACCCCAGTATGGGAGGGGTTGTACAACAAATTTTCATTTAGGTATGTGTTGAGGTAGATAGAATTCTGATATAACTGAAAATAAAAATATTTTGGTTAGTGGTGTAAAAAGAAAAGTGTTGTTCATCCTCTAATCCTGTTAGTTTTCCCCTGGAATAACCCTAATTGAAATTGCTGATATTTTTAAATTCTAAGTGATCAAATATGTCTTTGATATTTATAGTAACTATATAATTGAATTCCTGCCAAATATAGAGCTAAAAGTATGTGATATCGGAAAAGTCTGAAAAAAGCACCACAATATACAATGTATGAGCAATTAAACATTTCAGTTTTAATATTTGTAAGTCTTTAAAAAATTAAATGGGTGTCACCAAAAGTATTTGATGGTACAACTGACTCCACACCTCATTAGAAAACAAAATACACAAGAAAAACAAAACATCAGAAAACAATAAATGGATTGATCTAGATAGCCATAACATTATATGTTATTCAGGTCTCAGACAGGGTATAAACTGTGACATTCCCGGCTTAGAGTTTATATCCCCTGAGCTGAAGGCTAAGGGGATATAAGCCCTAAGCCGGAAATGTCATAGTATATACCATATCTGAGACTTGAATTACACATATATTAGGGATTACCTCTGTCTTAATGTTTTTTCCAGTCCAGGTATGCCTATTTGTTAAACATAATAATGATTCATGATGCAGCATGTATATTCATTACATCATGTTTAATTTATTGTTACTTAATATTTTGAGTAATTCATTTAAATGCACCTTTTTTATCTTGACAATTTTTATACCCCCGCTTTAAAAAAGGGGGGGTATACTGTTTTACCTCTGTCTGTCAGTCCGTCCGTCCATCAGTCCGTCCGTCAGTCAGTCCGTCCCATGAAACTTTCGTCACATTTTTCTCAGGAACTACACATCCACCCTTTCTGTAATTTGGTATCAACATTTATATATGTCAGCCATACCGTGTGATGCGTTTTCAGATTCATCACTTGACAACTTCCTGTTTACCGAACACTTGTCTGATTTTACACATGATAGCCAAGTTGAAAATTTTCGTCACATTTTTCTCAGGAACTACAATACAAGGATTTCTGAAATTTGGTTTCAGGATTTATATAAGTCAGCTATACCGTGTGATGCGTTTTCAGATTCATCAATCGACAACTTCCTGTTTACCGAACACTTGTATGATTTTAACATGATAGCCAAGTTGAAAATTTTCGTCACATTTTTCTCAGGAACTACAATACAAGGATTTCTGAAATTTGGTTTCAGGATTTATATAAGTCAGCTATACCGTGTGATGCGTTTTCAGATTCATCACTCGACAACTTCCTGTTTACCGAACACTTGCATATTTTTACACTATTAATATTATCCACTTGCGGGGGGGGTATCATCAGTGAGCAGTAGCTCGCAGTTTCACTTGTTTTTCCTTTAGGAGTATGTTTTCAATAAAGTTTTTAGATTTCATATTTTGTGTTTGTATGTTTTTACAACACATATATTGAAAAACCCAACCTGATATGTTCAGCATACGTGAAGGATTTTGTAATTTGCTGTGAAAATAATTTTATCTTGTATGTAATTATTTATGATAACACTTTTAACATTAAATTTAAGTATTTAAAGTGTAAATTGTGTGATTTTGTATTAAAAATGTATTATTGACTGATCTACGTCATTATTTTCCCTCTGTGAGCCTCTGACATTCCTTAGTGTTCTGTATAGCTTTTGACTACGTCACATAGTAACCGGTGTTATGATGACGTTTTTGAGGTACCAATTGGGGATAAAATCTTCCTATATACCCCAGCAGTTTCCTCAATATATACTGACATCTCTGTGTTGTTATCCAATCACAAACCTCGACACATTGGTAATCGGTAATATAAGTTTAAATTATTTTTTTTCAGATATAAGAATAAATGATGAGTTTTATACAGATACGTGTAATCCTGAAGTATTGGTTGGTAGACTTCTGTTATTGGATGTTAATCTGACCTTGAAAGAAGGTAAGTGTCACATTACAAATGGGTTATGTATAATGTATACTGTAGATTCATTTATTTTCATGGGTTCCAAATTTTTGTGGATTGAGGAAAACATGCATTTTAAACAGATATATCATGTTAAGGAGGGGTATTTGTGAAAAATACCAGTCGAGAAAATGTTAAATTTCACAAGCCGTAAGGCAAGGAAAATTCATTCTCAAGACTGGTATTTTTCGCAAATACCCCTCAAAAACATGCTATATCTGTTTAATTGCACCCAATGTTAACTTTCAAAAACGTATTGATGATCGTGACGTTACAAGCGTCCAGTCGGATAGAGTATTTTTTTGGCAAATACCAGGGCAGAGAGGGTAAAAAAGACCTATACTTTTTGCATATATATATACCCTGGCGACGTTAACAAATGAACAGTAAATTGATGGAAAATACGCTGGCTATCAACCAATCAAAACCCAGGATTCTTACATAAGGTGTAATTATAGTGGATATTTAATTTTGTGGTTTTGGCAAAGTCTGCACATATTTCTTTGGAAATTTGTAAATCGTTGAACATTTGAATTCGTGGTACCCCGGTACACACAAAATTCCCGAAAATTGATATACAACAAATATAAATGAATCCACAGTATCATTGAAAAATTTTTTGTTTGTTTGATCAATTCAAAATCAATTTTATCAAGGTTAATTTTAACAATTGTTAGGTGCTGATCTGGAAGAGAATCTGAAGGGATATGTTATAATAATTCTCGACACAAAATCTTTACAAACTTGACAAAAACTTGAAAAGAAAAGAAACAATGAATTAGTGTACGAACAATTTCTGACACCTCTATCCAAGGGAAAGATTGTCCCTAGCATTTGTTAAAGTAGATTTCTATGCTAAGATGGCAATGAAGCTACATACTGCCTTTTAGTCTTAAAATTTATTTTGTACTTACAGTACAAAATTTGTGCTCTAAACACCAAATCCAGTATTTCATTTGTTTATTTTATAAAGATATGAGTACACTGAAAATTGGATGGCCTTCGGCTGTTGTCTGCTCTTTGGTCGGAAATATTCCCCATTTCCATTCTCAATTTTATAAAACCAAATGCATTTTAATGATTTTTTTTGTGTTTGTCTTGTAACTATATCATTATGTAAATTGTTTTTTCTATGACAGTTGGTAGATTTCTAAGTTGATAATTAAATTTTAATTTTGTATATTTGAACATTGAAGATGAGCATTCATTTTATGTTAATACTATTTTGCACAGATTTAGAGGCCAGTGAAGGTGAACTTGAAGTATCATGCTGTAGTAAAGTTAATGGTGAGATAGACAGTATGTGTACTTTAATGGGAACAGACTCTCTTTTGGTGCCAAATGTGAGTACATTTATACATAAAACTCTGTAGTGGCAGATCCAGGGGTTAGAACCCCCCCTTTTCGAAGATTAGAATGGGAACGACGCAAATATTAAATATGATTATTAGAACTTGTATTTTGAACTAGATACCTATAATGATTTACTTTAATGAATTGTTACTTGGATGGAGAGTTGTCTCAGTGGCACTCATACCACATCTTTCTATATCTACATATATCTGTAATCAGATTTCAATGAAGTCACAATAAATATTTTTGCTGTTTTGTCCATTTCAAAAATGGCAACTATAAATGCACACAATAATTTCTTCCTGAACCTCTGTATATAGATATAGGAAGATGTGGGATGAGTGTCAATGCCTAAATCTCTGTTTGTATGACAACCTAAATCTTACATGTGTAAACTGTTGCAAATAAACATAAATAAATTAATACAATAAAATAAAATATACAGCATCAACACATTAATAACATAGAAAAAGAAACAAGAATACAATATACATAAGCCATAAGAGTACATTTGTATTGTTGAAAAGTTGTGAATAAATTTGATTAAAACTACCTGTCTTGAAACAGTCATATGAACATGTGAAAAAGTTGAACAGCTTTCTTTAGTCTCCATGTCAAAATGTTAATAAAAACATTCATATAACTAAAATTGGTCTGGGAAAAGCACTAAACTCTATCATTTTATTAAAGAAAACGTTTAGTGAAGAAGAAAAAAAATCCAATGGAAGAGGTGAAAAAATTTTGTAAGAAAATCACCTAAAACGTAATACTTTACCTGAGCAATTGTGGTTATTTCTGAACTAATATTGTTTGTTAATGAAAAAACCTACTCAAAGGACATTAGAGACAGAAACATTAGGATGATAAATGTGAAATATTTGAGAAAACAAACTTTTAAGGAAGCTGAATAAATGTGTAAGAGTAACAGAAAGAATTAAGACTTTATGTCCAGTCCTACAATATAGAAAACAAAATATGTACAGTCCTACAATATAGAAAACAAAATATGTACAGTCCTACAATATAGAAAACAAAATATGTACAGTCCTACAATATAGAAAACAAAATATGTGTAGTTCTACATAATAGAAAACAAAATATGTACAGTCCTACAATATAGAAAACAAAATATGTGTAGTTCTACATAATAGAAAACAAAATATGTACAGTCCTACATTATAGAAAACAAAATATGTGTAGTTCTACATAATAGAAAACAAAATATGTACAGTCTTACATTATAGAAAACAAAATATGTACAGTCCTACATTATAGAAAACAAAATGTGTACAGTCCTACATTATAGAAAACAAAATATGTACAGTCCTACATTAATATTATAGAAAACAAAATATGTACAGTCCTACATTAATATTATAGAAAACAAAATATGTACAGTCCTACATTATAGAAAACAAAATATGTGTAGTTCTACATAATAGAAAACTAAATGTGTACAGTCCTACATTATAGAAAAAAAATATGTACAGTCCTACATTATAGAAAAAAAATATGTGTGCTGTTAAACCAAAATTTATAATTATTTTCAGGTTGATGTTTCTAGTGCTGTGAAGTTTTCAACATCATTCCTATTTCATGTTAGTGGACATTATACATTGAATGTTAAATTCACTGTAAGACGGACTAACACTGAAAATATAGTGTTCAAATGTTATAAGATTCTGTTGATTGTTGACGAAGAGGACCGATAGAATAAATGAACTTTTTTATTAACCATAGAAATCAGTAACGAAGTGATGTGTGCTCTTTTCAGCTGAATTCGTCTCTTCCAGGAATGAATTATAAAACCAAGTGTTGTCAAGTTTCAATGATCCACTCAAAAGTCATTTCTGGACTAAAGGGAATGTTAATGAAGTTTTGTGTTTTCTTTTCACCTGAATTCGTCTCTTCCAGGTGTGAATTATAAAACTAATTGTCATCAAATTTCAATAAACCAGTTTAAAAATAACATTTGGGAAAAACCAGGTTAGGGAAATACCCGTCATACAAGTTTACAGGGTGACCCATTGAAACCATCACATGTTTATTCACTTCAAGTTATTTGAGAAATTGCCCAAGTTAACCATTTAAAAGTCAACTGTTTCATTTTATTCAAGTTTTTAATATGACATCATTTTGAGCTTTACACTACTTATATTTTAATTAACCAGATAAATTATAAATAGAAAATTAGATTTTCTCCCATGTTTGAATTTGCTACACACATTATTGCTTTCTAAAGATCAGATTCATCGAAAATTAAACTTTTATACTGCATTTATTGTGAACTATGGACATTGATTCATTTATTTAATGCAGGTATTTATTCAAGGCTGATTTATTTTTTAAGCCATTAACACAATTAAAATATTGAGTTCAGTATCAACAGGTGATTTTTAAATACTGTAAATTCCGAAATTATTGCAATGTTTTTATTATTAAAAAAAGTGTAACAGGGTTATAATCACAATAATTTAAACTCGCATTTTGAAATTTCTTATATAAATTAAACAGGATTCTTCTCAAAATCGCAAAAATTAAAATCGCATTTAGTCTAAAATGACAGAATTGGAATAATAAATGCACACAATAATTTCTGAATTGACAGTATTTTGATTTCTACACAACAGATCTTGCCATTTAGTTTCAACTGCTGCATGTGCTGTTTTAAGAAACAAATCATAATTAATTTATTCAATATTTTATAAAAGATTTTTGCTGTGTATTTTTTTGAAATGTTTATAGTTATGATAGTTGATAATTAAGCAGTGTGTACTGGAAATTTTACATGGTTTGTTTAATGAATCTTGATATATATATTATAAATAAATTTTCTTCAATTAACTGGCAAATGTTTCAATATGGCATCATTTGAGTTTTAATTGTCTATTGGCTGTCATTTTCAAGGGTTTAAGGTGGTACCTAACACTACAGGGAGATAACTCTGTAAAGTTAGCTAAACGTTTTAATTATGTTTTGTTGTAAAGGGAATGTTAAGCTTATCAATGATCAAAATTTGTGTTTGTCAAACTGCTATATAACCAGTGTAATTTTTCTGATAAAACGGTTGGTTCAAAATTTTAGAAATTTTTATATTTTTGTAAGAGGGTCAAAGTAAATACATTGTCCAAATTTTATGAAAATTAAACGAGCCAAATTAATTTTAGTGAAAGTGTTGGGTACCACCTTAAATGGTTGAACTTTTTATTTGACTGAGCAATTTGCTACATGGGGTACAAGAAAGTCTGATAAAGATCCTCAACATAGCGAGGAAAGGGAAGTAACTCTTGCTTAAATTGTGTCAATAGACAACTTTCGAGTTCGATGCATTTCCGTCAAAAACTCTGGTTTTAGTGAACATCATTTGTACGTTTAGGGGCATCGTCACTTCCGTTCTAATGTTTAGCGAGTGGTTTTGAAAACCGATAATGCTATATTGCATGAATTATTCAGCAAATTAAATTCTCATAATTGACAATCAGCACTGCTGTCATTAGGGAATTGTAATTTTAAAGTACTTACAAAACAAATATTATTTCTAGTTTATCCTGCACAATGATGATCACTAAGACGCTTGATGAGCATTAATAGTGCAGGGATACAGGCGATCCCCTCTTTCTGGTAAATGACGTCATAAAATCGCGCATAATTGACAAGTTTTTTCAAGTGACGGATGAACTCGAGAGTGGCCTATTGAAACCCTTCTCCTTTAGTTATTTGAAATGAATGGAGGATATTAAAAATTGTAAAAAAAGGCATTAACTGAAAGAAAAACATTGCTTGTTTATGGTCAAATTTAGTTGAATCGTCTCAATTTATTTTCAGATATTTTTTTCTGTTTAAAATAAGTTGTTGAAATTATTTCACATTTAGAATTGTTGACTCTACAGTGACAGAGTTTCAATGTATTATACTAGAGAATTTTTAATATTATAGCAGTTTTATATTTTTTGCATGAAAATATCTATAGTTAGGTCACATATAATATGGGTTATTAATTGTGAAATTGGTCGGTGCATTCAATTTAGTTTGCTTGGAATTTATTTTTAATATACATTACTTCTTGTTTTGTTGTGTTGACTTTTGTTAAAAAAAAAAAATATGTTATTCAATAAACCCCCATGCAAATTGAATGACACTTTTCAAAAATAATAAAAACCCTATTTTCTTTTGAATTGAAAGGCATTAACTTGTATAAACATTGACAAACAATGTATTTGTATAAAACTTGGTCAGTAGAATTCATGTCATTTTCTGACTTTGCAATTTTATAGTGCTTTTCTTAAATGTTAAGTTTTATCAAGTTAAACATTACAATTTACATCAAGGTTGTGAAATACGGTAAAAAAATACAGGTATTTGTAAATATATATAAGTGAGACCAAACTGACCTAGTATATTATACTGTGGATTCATTTATTTTTGTGGGTATCAATTTTCGTAGATTGCTGAAAACTTGGCATTCATGGATATTTGAATTTCGTATTTTTGCCAATCTCTGTATACAAAGCCTATTGAAAATATGATATTTGTTAAACATTTGAATTGGTGGTTCACCAGTACCCATGAAACCAAGGAAAATTGGTTTCGAACGAATAATGATTCCACAGTATAGTAATGTAAAACAAAATTATACCCCACCATGGGGCATTATGTTTCCGGTCTGTGTCCTTTTGTTCTTCCATTCATCTGTCTTTACTGCTTCAGGTTAAAGATTTTGGTCAATGTAATTTTTGAAGTCCAATCAACTTTGAAAAGAATTCAGTTATAAAATACTGTAAATTTAGAAATTAATGTTAATTTTTAGTGTCAATCACTGATCACTGTTTAAAACGACATCTTATAAATCATGTAAATGAGATCTCAAAAATATTTTGTGAAGGAAAAACACTGCTGAATTTATGAATGTAAGTTTTTATTATTGCAAAGCTGAAACAGTCCAATTTTTCCATTAAACAACATAGTAATGATTTTCTTTATTAACAGTACATGTATAGTGTTGATTTCCAAACTCAAGTCAGTGTTTGGATGAACTTGAAGCTACATATGTATACCCCATATTTAAAGATTTGTTAAATTTTAATTAGCTCAAATGTAATATACACCTTTAGGGCTATTCCATTAAAAAGTATGTGGGAGGGAAGGAAGGAACTTTTTAAAATATCCCTTCAACCAAGAACCATTTAGATAATTTTGCATAATTGTAATAGACCTCTACTGAAAAAAGACGCATGACCCACATTTAATATTTTGAACTTCCCTTCCTATCCTCCCACATACATTTTAATGGAATAGCCCTTATCAAATATACTGCTAAAAATATCTTGTACAGTATAGTGAACAATTGGGATGATGCAATATCGAGATTGATTTGTGTCAATCAGATTTAAATACCAATCCTGCATCCACACTACGTTTACAAGGATCTGACAACATACCGTATTGGTATAAATTAATACATCAGCTAATGAAACAGCCTTCAAAACTTTTAAGGTTTGTGTCATCACTACACAACCAGAGGACCCAAAAAAGTCTTCAAAACAGAGTACAGTGAAACCTGACTAAACCGAACCCTTTCGGGACTTGAGATTTTGTTCGGTTTTGGCAGGTATTCGGTTTCTTCAGGTTCACAATGCATAAAATGTGATATGATTGATCTTCAGAAGAAGTTTGGATTAGGCAGGTTTCCGGTTTATTCAGGGTTCGGTTTAATCAGGTTTCACTGTACAACCCAGTGATGTCAAATCCTGCAAGTGTGGACACAGAATCTGTATTTGGATCAGATTGGATTTGTGTAGAATTATGTATTGATCTTTGTTATAAATTGTTTTCTTTATTAAAGCATAGTTTTATTTTTGTTTTGTTTATTTGTTAGTAATTTTTTCAGTGTTACAACGTAAATTATACAATGTGTCTTGCTTAAGACTTGTGACAGAAAGTGAAACATTTGATAATGCAGAAGCAGCTTTAACTAACTACGTAAAAGCTTAATATTTCAGAGAGTAGAAGAACTAGATGCTTCATTATACTGTGTATATAGATGCCTGATCTTATTAAGCAGCTTACGGCTGGTTATATATAATAACTTGCATGTCCATTGCCCTGTACGTCATTTTGTATGGTTTTGTGACTATATAAAGAAATGTTGTTGTAATGTTACTTGTATTATGAGTAATAGAATAACTATGTTTGTTACTGCATTATAACCTTGCAAGGTCCTCATGTCTGTTAGACAATTTCACTTGACCTCAAACTCATTCCATGGTTGAACAGTGAACAAGTTTAAGATTTTATGGTCATATTTCAGATACTATCAGTAATATATTTACTATTTTAAGTGTATAAAATGAATGTTATGTGTACATGTCCAACTGGCAGATGTCATCTGATCTTGATCTTATTTTCGTGGTTCATTGGACAATGTTTAGCTTTGGTTTTGTGTATTTTCCGATATATTAAGCATTAGGTCAATTATATTTGGTGCAATGAACATTTTGTAGGTGTACATTTCTGTCTGGCAGGGTTCATATGAACTTAACCTCAATTATATTGTTCATTTGTCAATGGTAAATTTTTGTAATTTAGTTAATCAGAAAGGTCAACTAAATTGTTGTATGGAATAATTGTAAGGTGTACATGTATGTCTGGCAGGGTTCATATGACCTTACCTCATTTTCATGATTCATTGGACAAGGACTTTGTTTTATCTTTTTCTCAGGTACTGTAAGAGATATGACAACTTTATTTGGTGTATGGAATGATTGATAGTCGTCCATGTCTGTCTGGCATGGTTCCTCAGACTGTGACATCATTTTCATAGAACATTGAAAATGCTGAGTTTATGTGATACTTGTAGTAAAACCTTCTAAATAAAGGAAAACAGGCGAGACATTTCAGCATGTGCACTCTTGTCTTATTAATTGGTCGGTTCATGACTATAAGATTTTCCTTAAAGTACTTTTAAGCAATGTATATTTCAAATGTATATAGGGCGCAAGTTCAATATCAGGAAAGTCACCTACCAAAACATCAATATAATACTATAATAATAATGTACCCCTGTATATAGATGTGGTAATATTGCAAATGAGACAACTGTCCACCAGAGACCAAAAGACTTGGAATTTAAGCAACTATAGGCCACTGTACTGACTTCAACAATGACCAAAACCCATACCCTATAGCAAGAATATGTAGCTATAAAAGGCCTGAATTGACATCTGTGTACTATGATGTTATGCTATTGTTTCAGAAAAACGTTTAATTCCGCTGCAAATGTTTGCACCTGTCCTAAGTCAGGAATCTGATGTACAGTAGTTGTCGTTTGTTTATGTAATTTATACGTGTTTCTCGTTTCTCGTTTTTTAATTTTATATAGATTAGACCGTTAGTTTTCCCGTTTGAATGGTTTTACACTAGTAATTTTGAGGCCCTTTATAGCTTGTTGTTCGGCGTGAGCCAAGGCTCCGTGTTAAAAGCCGTAAGTTGACCTATAATGGTTTACTTTTTTAAATTGTTATTTGGATGGAGAGTTGTATAATTGGCACTCACATCACATCTTCCTATATGTACTATGGACACACTCTTGTTTTTATTGGAAACAAGTTATATGAAGTTCCATACAAATATTCCCAAGACTTTTAAAAGTGTTTCAAATGAAGTACTATATAAAGGTTTCAGAAGAAAAGGGTTGAAGTAAATATAGATACTGAGCGGAGTAAAACAGTTTCCTTGACACTGTTGTCACAAGAAAACAACTTATATACTATAATCAACTATAACTTTAATAAGGAATTTAACATGAATACAACCAATAAAATGTCTTGTTTTTAGCAGATCTCGCTCACATAAACATGTCATCATATCCTGGTGGTGGCAGGTGATCAGGATCAGGTCTGAAATAGACAACAATATCTTTCAATAAAACACATGGCAGGGTTCAATATCTGGGACAAAATTAGAAATCAGAAGAGTGTGATTAATTTTTTGAATGAAGAACTTTGCACAATACAGAAATATCCTTAACCAAATTTTAAACATAGGAAAACTCACCCTGGACCAGTTCCAGGTGGACCAAAGGGATCAAACCGAGCACCAGGTGGAACGGCTCCTCTGAAAAATAAAATAAAAAAATATTTATATCAGTAGCATAATATTACCGCCACAAATTTTCATTTTAATAATTAATACATGAAAGTAATATAGGAAAACCAATGATCTGATTCTTGAACATGTCAGTTGGCTTTATATATAAACATGACATGTTCCAGATTTAAACACATGGGAGGATGGTCATAGTACTCGAATTAATAAATTATGAATGGTTGCATTTTCTTTAGAATTTTGTAAGAAAAGCAAAATGAAAATTTCCTGTTATTCGTGGTTGGAGGTCTAAAAAATTTGTCTCTAATCCCCAATGCATTTAAATTTTGAACAGCCCTAATGGAAACTCCAGTAATGGCTCAGATTAAAAATCAAAAATAGCAGATGCACAACTGCATGTCCTGTGTAAAATAACTTGTGTAAGTAAGGTTGAAGTATGTTTAGCTGTGTTCAAAGTGCCCATGATTAACAATTATGTGTGACACCTTTAAAAAAACTCACACCAAAGGAGTGGTACCTGGTACCTAAATTTTATTGCTGTTCAACTCAATTTCACAGACAGAAATTTTAAAAGTCTGTCAATTGGCCGTTTCAGAATCTATGGGTAATTGCATTGTCCGTACCCCAAAATGAAAATAACGTTACGTCATTGGTTGAATTTCGATTGTTTAGGACGTTTTAAACCAATCACCACGCTTTGGTGTACACTTTTGAAAATATTACCCAGAATGCATTAGATTCTGAAACGGTGAATTTTAGTGTATAAATTTTGATTGATGATTGCTCATCATTGTATCTGTACAAAAAAGGCTATATCACAACAAAATACAAAATAAAGACTTGCTGCATTAAAATATTTCACTCTTTAATTTTCTACTGGTTACATTACCTTGGTAATCTACCAGGAAGACCAGCACTAGGATCTGGTCCCCCTCTTCTACCACCAGGATGGAATGGATCAAACACCATACCTCCTCCAGTTCTACCAAAGGGGTCAAGGTCACCTCTACCGACTGAAAATGGATCATCTGGATCGTTCCTATAAATAGATTATCACTTAATAGCAGCTATCACTATTCTGATTTTCTTTATTTAGCAAATTGAAATTTAATAACAAAGAGATATTTCGAGCAATGTCATTTTCAAACTATTCCTCTAACTTTTTTTTACAATTTAAAATAAGTTTTAATTTTGTGTTGCTACAAACTGACAGACAGATAGATATAGGAAGATGTGGTGTGAGTGCCAATGAGATAACTCTCCATCCAAATAACAAGTTAAAAAAAAGTAAACCATTATAGGTCAATGTACGGCCTTCAACACGGAGCCTTGGCTCACACCGAACAACAAGCTATAAAGGGCCCCAAAATTACTAGTGTAAAATCATTCAAACGGGCATAAACAAACGACAACTACTGTACATCAGATTCCTGACTTAGGACAGGTGCAAACATTTGCAACGGGATTAAATGTTTTAATGGATGGAAACGTTCTCCCTTTTTCTGAAACAATAGCATAACATCACAACATAGAAAAACACAGATACACAAACCAGCCAACATAATGTTTCACTTCTCTACTTCTATAGTTGGGACATATAACACCTAAGAATTACAAATAAATATATTCATTTTTATATGAAAGATGTATGTTTGTTTTTTCAATACATCAGAAATATCTAGCCTAATATTATTTTTTAATGTGTTTATATGTACAAATGATTTAGACATGTTAGGCCTAAAAAAAAAAATGTTGTGGTTCCGGTCACCCGACCGACCGTCCTTCAGACCCCCGACTCAAAAGTTTTTAAAGCTGATGTGGGAAAAAAAATAATTTGTATACCTACTGACCGTTTTTTCTGAAAGAAAATAAAACATTTTAAGTCCCTCGATCTTTTTATCGCCCCAAAAGAAAACAACGCTAATTTTAAACTCGAGGCTTATTTTTAGAATGTACTAGAAAGTGGAATCTTCTTGGCTAATTATATATGCGGGAGCATGCGCAGTAGTTATTTTCGTTTGTCAGTGTTTGAACATGGCAACACAACGCGTCCTATTCAATGTTCAACGCGGAAAGTGTGACCATTTCGCGAAGAAAAACATAATTCTAAATTTTACAGAAAGTAACACCTTTTTTGACATTAGCAATGAAATTCATCCAATGTCTAACATCGATGAAAAAAAATACACAACACAAATTTTGTGCTCGGCCACCGGCAAAAATGACTGGACCGAGATTGATGACAATAACACAACTATTGGAACAATGCAATCTTTTGGAATTAAATTTATCAAATTTTCATGCCAGACCCTTCTTCAAAATGAACCTGATATTAATCCATCTGAAACTGGTAAGCCAATCAACGCTTTAGACATTCTGATGAAAAGCCACAGATGCTTTGCCAAAAGAAAGTGTCTTTTGCATCATTTAAATTAAAATAAATTAGTCCACACCGTTAAGGTTTATTTTTAACACCCCTTCAGGCGAAATGGAGTCTCCCATATCATCGTTTCGAGTTGTCTCCCTTCAGGAAGTCACTTCCGTGAATTCTGAATCAAATCATTACGTTGAGAAAAATTAACTCATTCTGTCTATAAACGTCGTATTATATTTAAAACGATCGCAATTTAAACCGAGGAATGTGTACGGAAAGGAATCATGTCCGTGTTCCTCCTGCAGATCTCAATGAGCTGTAGATCAGTTTATTTATTTATCTTGTATACTCTGGCTTTTAAGTTATTAGGCATATTTTTTATTTTTTTTTATTTGTGTTCTTAATGCTTGAATTACTTTTAGTGCTTTATAATAGCTATTGCATGAATGTTAGCTTATCTGCATTTTATGTTTGCTTATATGCTTTAATTATGCTTATTAATTGCTGTGCTTGATAACATTATTTATTTTGCATGATGTGTTTTATGTATTTTATGTATTGTGCTTGTCTTATATGTATGTCGGATAAAAGCTCTACAGAGCTAATGTTGTATTGTTATATGTATAACCGACTTTAAACAAATCTTTTATGTTTTATGCTTTATGCTTATGCTGATCACTGACCCAAAGGAAATTAAATATTTAAAGAGTTAGGAATGGGGTTCCTCCTAGAATTAACGTGATAAGATACTAAGTGAAATACTTCTCGCACTCTGAGTCCCAGTGACTGCTGTGGAAAGTAAACTTGGAATTGATAGTACAAAAAATAAAACACAATATGCCTAAGTACATTGTTCACACACTTTTAACCGGGATTGGCTATTTTGTAACTATTCAGATTACGTAAATTACATTTTACATGTGCAGTTGAATTAGTTTTGAAAATAATATTATCCAGCTACATGTATACATGTGTCAATGAAAACAATGGCAATCGTATCCCTCAGAGCAATCTGCTCTTTGATTATGTATAATGGTCTAACATGAAACCTTGACATAGCAACAATAACCCTTCAAACTCACCATCCAGGAACAGGTTGTCTATGTGGATGTCTAGGTGGCACACGTAAAGGGTCATGGTCATCATCATGTAACCTTGACCTCTGTGGCCTTGAACTTGAAGGTTCAGATGAACTTCCTGACCTTGGGGATTTTGTTATTTCATCAATTATCTCTTTCTTTAACTGCTTTGAAAGCTTCTCTAAATGTTTAAATGCTCTGAAATAGACAGATTCATTAAATCAATTTATTTCTGTATTTATCATGTTTATTAGCCAAATTTAACAACTTTATCATAATGTAAATTTTGAATAAAGAACTGATATTTTTTTCATTTGAATTTTATCACATTTTGCCATGTTCCGTCTTTTACAAGAAATTTAATGGATTGGCTTTCACTTATTGTTGATGTATGATGACCTATAGTACACCATTTTAGACTTTGTTTGATAGTGTTTTACCTCTGAAATCATATCTAAAAGTCAATAGAACATTAAATAGATAGATTTGTGTTAACGAAGATAATACATAGTTAAATCTATATCAAGGAGATTATAAATTGTTAGATCTGGGCCACGTTCAATATCGTAGCTGCTACGTAGTGCTAAGTAGATTTTGACTATTGAACGTGTAGCTATAGACTAACTGCTACATAAATATTGAAAGCAGCTACGTAGCCGCTACGTAGCTGCTACGATATTGAACTCAACCCTGTATTAAGGAATATAATTCTACAAATAAGAGAGGATTTTGCCTTAGACAGTTTCATTATAAATGCTTAATTACATTTATGGAAATGTTCGACACAAACCTCCCAGTCATTACATGTGTAACATAAAATATTGTCCTCCATGAAATATTTTCTGTCAGACAAAATTTCATATAGAATATTGTCCACTGACAGTATTTCATAATGAAATACTGTCCCGGACAATATTTCATTTTGAAATAGTCTCCTTGTCCATGAAATTTTGTCACCTCCTTCTGGACAATATTTCACTATGAAATTCTGTTCATGACAATACTTGGCTTTGAAAATATTTTTTGATCAAATTATTTTACAATTTGAAATAGTACACAAGCATGCAGCATGCACATTTTTAGATTTATGACTGAAACTGTTTTGTATAGTAAGGAATTTTTATTATTACTAATAGTGAGTTTCAAATTTGCATATAGATACATTACAAATGGTTAATTATAGATTAAAGAACTGTCTAATGTATATTCATTTTATTACAGTATACTGTACAAATATAAGTAATGAACTGACAATCACTTATTTTGTAAACATATACACAGGCCCTTGTCGCAGGAAAAAAATCCAATATACCTTCTCTAACATGAATATATGTTGATAACCTCCCTTTCATGAGACAAAATTCCATGACAATCTGTCTATGAAATATTGTCTCAATACTCACAAAATATAACCAAAATATAACCTCCAATTAACAGGACATAATTTCATAGTATTTTTCTGTGAAATATTGTCAATTCATACAAAATATAACCTCCCTTTACCAAGACAAAATTCCATAGCGTTCATCTGTTAAATATTGTCTTTATACAAACAAAATTTTGCTATTTCCTTCTCTGGACATTTTTCCATAGACGAGGACAATATTTCATGATATATAGTTATGAAATATAGTCTTGTGGTACAATATTTCATAGGACAATATTTTGCTTTACATATGTGCCTATAGCAGGCCAAAAGATTACAGGTCACCAGTTTTACAGCTTTACTGTTCTGATACTTACTCATCAAAAGAGGACAGGTCACCAGTTGTATAGTCTGTTGTGCTGATGTTTATACTTGTCACCTTTTCAGATTTAATATCCTGAAAACTCAATGAACAATTTAAGTTATAAATACATGAACTTACAAAAATAAACTCAACTTTTTGATTCTAGGAGTCTTAATAGCAAAATAGTGTATACAAAAATGCTACTTTCGTGTTTTGTTTTACAATTTGTCACTAATTTACAGCTGACTTTATGGTATGGGTAACTCATTGTTGAAGGCAATACTGTGATTTTCAAGTAGTATAATTACTAAAATCCATGTTACTTTGACACTGACAGACATGATGGCAAGTCAAGTCTCATGGCAATCATTCCACACTTTCTTATTGTATAATACTTTATTTCAACTTAATAAATATGACAATGGACAACATATATATTAGGTGTGTGTTCAGAATTTTGGAACAATCAATATAAAAATGCACTCCAACCCTTTGCATTTATATAATAGTAAAATTTCAGCATGACCTGTCATGGCTGTCAAACAGAACAAAACGTTTGCATGTAATCCAACATGTTTACAGATGAAAACTACATGAACAAATGACAGCACTAAACCATTTTTAGACAGCAACTTTATAATTTTATTGCAATAATTCATGAATAACAGTCAATTAAATTACTGTTTTTGAAAGCGATGCAGTGCCACTGCAATATGTAACTTGACCATTGAGGTATGTGGTGCATTATTATGTAGTATTTATTTCAGGAATTAAATATTGTGACTAAATTCCTAAGTAATATTTAAACATGCCAATTAGGGACTGCATTACATTAATTTTTACTTGTACTAGTAAATAAAATTTAATATACTAACCATGAAATGGACCAGTAAATCTTCGTCAACTCTCATAATCTTTAGTATGTGGACTTTGTCTGATGAATCCTTGTATCTCAGGGTATACATGTCTTGATTAGCATTCCAACCATTTGGTAACATTTCACTCTTCTTCTGATTCTTTGCTTTCTGACAATCAATGACAATAGTATAAAATAATAAACATGATAAATAGTTCTATATCAGAGATAAATTAAATTTAACTATACATGTTATTATATTTGATTACTTTTGTTAAGACAATCCTTTCCTGCAGTCATAGTAATTTTATCAGTCCTTTTGAAGTAAACTATATGACTAATCTACCTAAGGCGCTTATCCTCAATTATATAAAGACACAAGTGTGAAGTTACATGGATACACAAGATTAAGATATATGTCTTATACTAGATATTCTACACACCAGAATGAATATGGAATTACATAAATACTTAAATTTAATATTTCAATTTTAGCATATATGCAATGATATGTGGGGTAAACCTCAATGCTATTGTTACCCCAAACAAAATGTAATAAAATTGAGAATGGAAATGGGGAATGTGCCAAAGAGACAACAACCCGACCATAGAAAAAAACAACAGCAGAAGGTCACCAACAGGTCTTAATGTAGCGAGAAATTCCCGCACCCGGAGGCGTCCTTCAGCTGGCCCCTAAACAAATATATACTAGTTCAGTGATAATGAATGCCATATTAATTTCCAAATTGTACACAAGAAACTAAAATTCAAATAATAAAAGACTAACAAAGGCCAGAGGCTCCTGACTTGGGACAGGCGCAAAAATGCGGCGGGGTTAAACATGTTTGTGAGATCTCAACCCTCTCCCTTTACCTCTAGCCAATGTAGAAAAGTAAACGCATAACAATACGCACATTAAAATTCAGTTCAAGAGAAGTCCAAGTCTGATGTCAGAAGATGTAACCAAAGAAAATAAACAAAATGACAATAATAAAGCAATCACATCTAGGCAGTGGCAAATATTTCATGAATGTTATGGATGAGAAGCCTTCAATGATGGACAATTGTAAGTTTCTGTATCATACATCTATGTTCAATGTCTAGATTTAAGGAAAGATCTAAGATACGGTACATTTAAGAGTGTGAAAGTGTTGATCATGTTGATGATTATATAACAAGTATTATAGATTCAATCATGATCATGATTTTCATGATTTGTTGACTGTTTTAATATGGAACATCTGTCATGTCTGTGTTACAGATGACAAAATTTATGTTCAAATTGTAGTAGCATAATGGCAATGTCCTCTCATCTTGATTGTGAAAGGAATTACCAGGAGGAACCAAACAATAATTGTACTAATTTCCATCAGCAACACTACATTTGGAACATATTGAGCAGGATTTTCTTACCTGCCAGAGCACCATATATTACACAGTTGTATTTCCTGTTACTCAGTCTTTAGTTTTCAATGTCATCAAAAATTGAGTATGGAATATATGTCATGTAGGTAGGATATAATACTATAAATTTTCTGTTATTTGTTGATTTTTTTTTTGCCATGCATAGTCTTAGTTAATGTTGCTGTCAGTTTTTCTTGGGCAGTATTTAAAATCATTAATTTAATCCTTCTTTTCGTATACAGAAGCTTGTCATTGATAGTCCAGTGTTTTATTTTTTCTTAGACAAAACCAAAGAGAAAGTAGAAATAGTAGAAAGTGAAAATAGAATTAAATTTGACAACACGGAAAATAACACCTCATCATCTCCTATTCCACAGCATTTAAATCCACTTGAGATTAAATTCCAGTGTATCACTGTCACAAGCGCATCTTGAGACGATCGTAATTGATTAATGACGCTGCAAAATAAGACTTCTTGTCCAGCCATTTTTACTTTTTTTACATGCAGTTGTCTCCCTTATCTCACTTCCTTTCAGATGTAAACAAAGATGTCAGCTCCCATAAATAAAACATGTTTATCAAATTCTACCAAAATCAATAAGTATCTGTTGCAATTTGCAAATGAACATGTTGATTTCAGACATGCTGTAAGTTTTTCAATCATTCCACATCCTTGTGGCCCTTCTCCAAACACTGACAGACCAAGAAAAAAACACAGTGAAAATTTGTATGTCCTGTATGCCTTAGAATTTAATCTTAATGCATTTATTAAGTTAAGGAGGGTATGAATGCCCTTTACTTTCAGTTTTCAATCTTCAATCTGTGTAGTACGAGATTACTTAGTCCGATTACTCTGACGTCCTACAACTGTTTTGACAGACAAGCTGCATGGGGCTGTGGGACGTCAGAGCTTGTCCAATATCAAAAAGTGGATATTTGTCCGCCCTAAATAGATGCGCTGCTTCGTCGCTTCTGGTGCCAACTAACAGCCTTGGAATTATATAAATCGGGTATCAATTTGTTAATTTTTTATTTATCTCTTCATTTATCATTTATGTATTAAAGCTTCACCGACCTGCCACCCTTTATTTTTCTATATTTAAACAGTTTTCACAGGACACTGCTAGCTAGGGTCTCTGTGACTGTACATCTACTGCTATGGAATAAAGTGCAAGACAACTGGAACGTTTATAATTTTACATTTTTTATACTGGTTGTCTATGAACATTGATGAACATGATGAAGTCAACTAAAAAAAAAAAAAAAAACAATTGTAATTCCAACTCAGGCCAAATAAAAAAGTATGTGTGGTTCCAGTTACATCTGAAAAAAAGTAAGGGTATAGGTAGGGATTTTTTTTTTTTTTTTTTTTTTTTTTACATTGAGTCTATGGAAATGTATGGGAGCAACATTCTGACTTTAACAGTGCTTAATGAAAAATGACAATAAAATCTTTAGGGTAGGCTATTTTTAAGCCGAAAAAGTAGGGACGGTAGGGTTACTGGAACCACACATATATTTTTATTTGGCCTCAGACAAAGTCTAAACATGCTAAATGAAAGGTTTTTGACTTTACAAATGATTGATATGATGTCTTAGTACAGAGAAAAAGACAAATCAGAGTGAGACTACAAATATATATTCATGATGTTTGAAAGGAAATTTGACTGTCAATGAGTCAACTCAGAGTGATTGCATCACACATTTTTCTTTAACTCTTCAAATTTTATGCTCATATAAAAATTTTAACATTGTTACAAACCTGCATAGGGATTCTTCAATTATTCTATCCTATTGAAGATTTAAATGTACATGATGTATATGACATTGGTTCATAATATTTCTTTAATGTACAGTCACTATGTGAAAGAGGCAGGCAAGAGAAGCACAATTTAAATCTTTCAACATGTTCAAAACTGAGAATACCTGTATTTTATCAAAGAATTATATCTGAAATGTGACAAGTAACATTCAGTGAAAACTGTTATAGAGAATACAAATAAGAAGATGAGGTATGAGTGTCATTGAAATAGCTCTCCATTTAAGTCTCAATTTGTAAAAAGTAAAAATTATAAGGTCATTATAAGGCCTTCAACATGGAGCCTTGTCTCACACTGAACAGCAAGCTATGAAAGGCCCCAAATGAGTAGTGTAAATAATTCAGAAAAACAGGAAACACCCTGTCTAATCTATATGAAAGACGAGAAACACTTATAAATCATATCAACTAACGACAACCACTCAGGGGCGGACCCAGCCATTTTATAGCTGACTATGCGGTATGGGCTTTGCTCATTGTTGAAGGCCGTACGGTGACCTATAGTTGTTAATGTCTGTGTCATTTTGGTCTTTTGTGGATAGTTGTCACATTGGCAATCATACCACATCTTCTTTTTTATATTTGAAAAAGGGGGGGGGGGGGGTTCCAAACTATATTCTCCCATTCAAATGCATTGATCAGCCAAAAAAAAGGGGGGCCCCTCCCTGGATCCGCCAATGACCACTGAACAACAGACTCCTTACTGATGACGGGTTCAAACACGTATGAACTACATGATATTATACATGTACATATATATGTGTCTATTATAAACAGTCAATATTTATTCATAATGTGTGCTTCTATTACCATTTATTTCAGGAGATAAAAGCCATAAGTGAATTGTTTGGTTTTACTGCAAAACCTCTGGCAGAAGATGAATGTAGTTCTAGTCCTGGTGTAAGTCATATTAAAAAAGACTGTAAATCAAGTTATTTTCGTGGATTCTTTTTTTTTGTGCTAAGCCCTTTCTAGTCACCTTAAGCAGTGTTAAGCTTTCTGCAATTTTGTTTCAGGAATTTAAAATTTTCTTATTTTTCTTGATGAACATAAATAATGGACAAATGATCATGATGATGGAAGACTCAAATTTAATAATTTCACTTTATAAGTCTTGAAAATAAATTTGATCATAAAAGGTATTATTTTAAGTGTCTAAAATCAACCTTATTAAAGGGGGTCTCATTGGGGGTTTCGATCCCGGATCCCGCTTACTGTTTTGTCAGGTTCCTGTATCCCGCTTACACTATGTACGTAAGTAATTCTCATTTTTTTGTCATTTCCCGGGTCCCGCAAGACCTCATTTCCAGTTTTCACGACACAATAATTTGACTTTCACGTGTCACACTTACAAAAATTTGGCAATCCCGTGTCACGCTTATACCCCAATGAGACCCACATTAAAGAGAAAGATTATGTTACTTTTTTGATAGAAACATATCAAACTTCTTAAAGATACTCGATTTATGATTTATAAATACAATAGAACCTGTTGTAAACAAAAGACTAATCAGTGTCATGCACAATTAAAAAATGTTAAAAAGCCAAATAAAGTACAAAAGTTGAACAACATTGAGAACGAAAGTCTGAAAGATTTTGCCAATAATGTATATATATATGCTGATCTAAAAATAAAATTGAGAATGGAAATGGGGAATGTGTCAAAGAGACAACAACCCGCCCAAATAAAAAACAACAGCAGAGGGTCACCAACAGGTCTTCAATGTAGCGAGAAATACCCGCACCCAGAGGCGTCCTTCAGCTGGCCCCTAAACAAATATATACTAGTCCAGTGATAATGAACACCATACTAATTTCCAAATTGTACACAAGAAACTAAAATTAAAATAATACAAGACTAACAAAGGCCAGAGGCTCCTGACTTGGGACAGGCGCAAAAACATGTTTGTGAGATCTCAACCCTCCCCCTATACCTCTAACCAATGTAGTAAAGTAAACGCATAACAATACGCACATTAAAATTCAGTTCAAGAGAAATCCGAGTCTGATGTCAGAAGATGTAACCAAAGAAAATAAACAAAATGACAATAATACATAAATAACAACAGACTACTAGCAGTTAACTGACATCGATGCCAGCTCCAGACTTCAACTAAACTGACTGAAAGATTATGATTTCATCATATGAACATCAGGCACAATCCTTCCCGTTAGGGGTTTAGTATCATACCATCATAACATATATGAGAAGAACATAACCCGTGTCATGCCAACAACTGTTTTTAGAATAAATGTGTTTAGTTCCGATGCAAAGACCTTATCAGTGACTCAATATTAACACCAAAATATGCAATCTTTAATGACTTGACAACAGTATCGTAATTATATCCCTTCTGTGGTTTCAAAACAGTGATTACCATAAATTAAAGAAAATTAGCAATTATTTTAATACTAATTACTCCTAATGATTAAGTTCAATTATTAAACAGTGAACTCTGTATAGTTTGATAATTATTATTTTGTAGTCGCCATATCTGATGGTAGAACTGAATTCAGAGAAAGAAGCAAGAAATTTGATGAGTAGAACCGTCCTAATCAAGTACGTCAACAAATATTTGTTACAAAAGTTAACCTCATATCTTAGTAAGGACTACTCACGGCTATTTACCACACATGTCTTTCTTGGTATTTTTGTATCATTAATGTTTTTTTAACATCTTCAAAGAAATCAACCCAAACATTATTTCACACACATTATTGGTAAACATTTTTCTGTTAGGCAATTTAAATTGTAGGTCAATCCAAGACTACACATAGTTAAATGACACAGCTGAAATATGTTAGACTCAGGAAAAATTAAGTGATGATGATTTTTTTTTTTTTTTTTGGTCTTATCAGGATATAGGAATTAATAGCTTTTGTTAATAGTTTACTAAGTTAATTTGTCCTTGCATTAATAATAACATCAATTTCAAGTAAATTATCCCCCCAAATAACTTATAAACATATTGAGAGTGTAAATGGGTCAGAATTTACTGTCATGAAATTTTTGTTACATCCAAAACTGTCTTTTTAGAAAATTTAAAACTACTCATAAAATGAAAAGGCCACTGTAAATTAAACCTAGGGATCAAGGCCTTTCCATTTCTGTATGCAAAAAGATAACTTGTTCATGCAACATGATATTAGTGGCATTTTTTCATTTCATTGAATGATGTAACACAGACTCCAAAACTTCTTGTAAATACTGGTTTTCAGAAATTCTATGAACAATTTAACATCTGCGTAGGGTTAAGTCTGTTCATTATCTCTAAACAGATTAAATACTAGCAGTATTCTGTCTAATTTTGAACCATATTCAAGAAATTTCACTTTTAAACTCATGGATGTAACAGGACACGATTTCGGTTTTCTTTTCATGTTTCTGAATATACCACAATCAATTTTTGGTGAAAGGTTACAGGATATCAGAAATGCATGGTGCAGATGAAAAAAAAAGTTGACTAAATCCAATTGGGTCCTCATACTTTTTTTATTATAAACTATTTTTCAAATTTGTTGTCTTTGTTACATCAAAAATTTTAGATTTAGTTTCAGTGTTACACCATATACTGCAGTATCTATATTAGCTTATCTTTTCATGGACCTTTCCTAGTATTAATATTGTGGTGCAATGTGAACTAATCTCCGTGTGTAAATTGGGTTACTTTTATTCATGAATTTTTCATTAGCCTAAATTTTGACAAACAATTCAAGGGTGTAACAATGAAACCATATTCTTCACGGACTTATTGCAGCGAAATGGTTGTACCATTCTTCATCTATCATAAATCTATTTACATCAAACTTAGCCGTACCAAATTTGTCAGGTTAACAATCTTGATGATATCAGATTTAGAAATAACAAAATTAATCACAGTAATCCTTCATTACATGTATATTTATGTGGTAAATATAACTGAAATATTTCATGTACATGATGTAACTAATGTCTGGTTTGCACTTCCTTCAATTTTGCAACCTTGTTTTCTTCCATTGAAAGTTGAAAAGACTGCATGTGTTGAATATGGTTGTACATTAGTATGACATTATGTCATAAATTTTTCAAAACATCAATTGAATATTGCTATTATGTTAATTGGTTCTCTTTTATTTAATTTATTAATGTTTGTATATAAGATGTAACAAATTGACACTATTTGCATGGATATCCAACACTTGCGTATTTGAAGTACTTCTAGGAAAAACCGTCCATGCACAACATTATACCCGAATGTTGGAACAGTTTATCTCCGGGTAAATCTGCATGTTTTTGACAGGGAACATCTCAAAGCTGTTTTAAGTAACATTTTTTGGATGTAACATATATGACACAAAATGTTACATCTTCAATTTCTGCAAATATAACCTATTTTCTCGTTTTAATATGACATGTATACTCTATTAAGCACCATTGAATAGTTATCTAACACCTCTTATTGATATTAATATTCATATAGCAAAGAGTATTTGAAAGATACAATCAACTGAGACGTATTTTTAACCACATGATTTTTACGGACACGATAAATTCAACAAAATGTCCAGCAAAAATCACATTGAAATTTAGTATAAAAAACACTTGCATCAGAAAAAGTGGAATTCTATTGGGATTATTTATATCATCATCATGCAAGTTTTCTTCCATTTTATGTTTTATTAACCGGATTTTTGTGACAAAAATGTCGGTTATTGATTTGGGGATGTACGGCGGGCGGCCGGTCGGGCGGGTGGCAATCAAATGTTGTCCGTGCATTAACTCATGAACTGTTCTACCAAAGCTTTTAAAATTTTAATATGTTGTTACTGACAACTAAATGAAGGTCAAGTTCAATAATGGCGATTTTGACTTTTACCGTTCAGGAGTTATGGTTCTTGAAAGATTGAAAAATGGAGTTTCCAGTCGTGTCCATGCATTTACACATGAACTGTTCTACCAAAGCTTCCCAAATTTTAATATCTTGTTACTGATGACAAAGTGGAGGTCAAGTTCAATAATGACGATTTTGACTTTTACCGTTCAGGAGTTATGGTTCTTGAAAGATTGAAAATTGAGTTTCCAGTTGTGTCTGTGCATTTACTCATGAACTGTTCTACCAAAGCTTCCCAAATTTTAATATGTTGTTACTGATGACAAAATAGAAGTCAAGTTCAATAATGACAATTTTGACTTTTACCGTTCAGGAGTAATGGTTCTTGAAAGATTGTAAAATGGTGTTTCCATTCACGCTGTTGTATTTACTCATGAACCATTCAATCTAAGCTTTTCAAATTTTAATATGTTGATACTGATGTCAAAATGGAGGTCAAATTTGATATTGACAATTTTCACTTTCACCATTCTTCAGTAATGGTTCTTGTGATATTGCCAGGACACAAATAGATATAAATAAATCCGGTTTGCTGTCGTTGTGACAGCCTCTTGTTCATTCTGAATCTTAATTGACTATACATTTTAAGAAATTGTCAGATGTAACACAAATTCCATGACAGTAAATTCTGATCCATATATTGTAGGTCTCTGTATGAAGTATGGGGTCATGGAGCAACATACAAAGAAGTTTCTCAACAAGTAGAAACAATACCTGCTGAAATAAAGGTAACAAATATATGAAAAGGGGTCCTAAATTTTTTAATGTAACATTATAGATAATGTAATCTTCAGAGGTTGAAAGCGAGTAAAATGATATTGAAATGATTTAACTTTTTCCTAAAAAAAAATTGTGTAAAGAAGTAACATATAAAAAGAAAAAATAAGAAGATGTGGTATGATTGCCAATGAGACAACTGTCCACGAGAGACCAAAATGACACAGACATTAACAACTATAGGTCACCGTACGACCTTCAACAATGAACAAAGCCCATACCACATAGTCAGCTATAAAAGGCTCAATATGACAATGTAAAACAATTCAAGCACGAAAACTAACAGCCTTATTTATATAAAAAAATGAACGAAAAACAAATAGTAACACATAAACGAACGACAACCATTGAATTACCATCAAAATACAATACGACTCGTCGAGAAAAATTGACTCGTTTAATAGACGTCGAATAAACGTCGTATTATATATTAAAAACAATCGCAATTTCAATAGAGGAGTGTGTACGGAAAGGAGTCATGCCCACTGACCCAAAGGAAATTAAATATTTAAAGAGTTAGAAATGGGGTTCCTCCTAGAATTAACGGGGATTAGATACGAAGTGAAATACCTTCTCTCACTCTCAGTGACTGCTGTGGAAACTTGGAATTGATAGTACAAAAATAAAACACAATAAGTACATTGCTCATACACTTGTATCCGGGATCGGCTATTTTTAAAATTGAGTAACTATTCAGATTACAAAAATTACATTTTGCATGTTTGAATTAGTTTTGAAAATAATACTATCCAACTATACCAGGGCTGCCAGAAATGTGTGAGATGCACGCATGTTTACGCTTTTTTGCTGCATTATCCTTTGATCTATTTTTTTTCTCCTTGATCTTTTCAATTTTGGCCAAATCTCGCGCATTTGCTTCATGAAAAGTTGGCAGAACTGCTATACATGTGTCAATGAAAACAATGGCAATCATATCCCTCAGAGCATTCTGCTCTTTGATTTAAACCTATGACTATATTAATGTATCCAAGCATGACAAGTATTAAAAACACTAGACATGCATATTTAATTTCTGGCTTCATACAAAATTTTGACGCAATACATATGTTCAACATGGCTTTAGAAAATATCAGTTCAGTTTAAAGTTCGAACCAAAGGTTTTTTTTGTAATAAATACTACTTTGATTACTCAATGCATTTTAGTTTCTTGTGTACAATTTGGAGTTTAGTATGGTGTTCATTATCACTGAACTAGTATATATTTGTTTAGGGGCCAATTGAAGGACGCCTCCGGGTGGGAGAATTACTCGTTGCATTGAAGACCTGTTGGTGACCTTCTGCTATTGTCTGCTCTATGGTTGGGTTGTCGTCTCTTTGACACATTCCCCATTTCCATTCTCAATTTTATATACATTTTGCTCCTAATCTTTTTGAACAGAAAAGACAGTGTATACATATCCTTCCTCTTTATTAAACTAGCATACTATTTACTGTGGATTTATAATCATTCGTTGGATACCATTTTTTTTTGGTTTTGTGGGTATTGGTGAACCAAGAATTTAAATGTTCAACAAGTTACTAGTTTTCTCAAGGCTGTATGTTGAGATTGGTAAAACCACCAAAAAAAATATCTATGAAAGTGCAATTTTCCTCAATTCACAAAAATTGATACTCAGGTATAGAAATGAATCCACAGTATGCATTTTATTTTATAGAAATCAGGTTTCAGTGCTGAGAAGACATTCAGAATAAACGTGGATACATATAACAAGAAAATAACTCAAGAAGATAAAATAAAGATTATTGAGGTATATGCTTTAAATATAGAAATGAGTTAATGTTTTGCTGTGAATATAGAAATGTGTTAATGTTTTTGCTGTGAATATAGAAATGTGTTAATGTTTTTGCTGTAAATATAGAAATGAGTTAATGTTTTTTGCTGTGAATATAGAAATGAGTTAATGTTTTTGCTGTGAATATAGAAATGAGTTAATGTTTTTGCTGTAAATATAGAAATGAGTTAATGTTTTTGTTATGAATATAGAAATGAGTTAATGTTTTTTGCTTTGAATATTAGAAACGTGGACTAGTGCTCTAGAGCAAGGCCCGTCTGTTTGTCTGCCTGTCTACACTTCTGTGTCCTACAATAAGTCAAGATTGCCTCACCCAATTTCCTAAAATTTTATGTCCAGTGAACAGGGGTTCCCCTAGGTTTTTTTTTTGCCAGCTCTTTTGCCACTTTTCCCTCAACTTACACAATTATATTTTTCATTTTAAATTTTCCTAAAATATCAGTTGGCAACACAGTGTTACTGTGGTAATTCTACATATCTATTTTTTAATCTTCAATACACATTGTAATAAATAAAAAAAAAACTCATGCACAGCACATTCCTGATGTCAATATTTAAAAAAATTGATTGTTTTATGAGTGTCAGACTGTGTACTTCATTCAAAATATGCAAGCTGGCCTTTGCTGACATATGAGTTTTCTGATGTTTCTTTTATGTACATTTGCTTACTTCCATTTGTTCATGCCAATCATTTGTTGATATTATCTGTCCAATCCAAGGACTAACTTGTGTTGATTTGTAATTATACAAAACACCTAGAAAGTCCACAGTGAGGACAGTTTCTCTAAGGATCTTAATGGTGTGCACCTGGTAGTTAACGCATTGCTGAGAAAATCCACAGTTAGTTCAGGTCTTACGAATTACATGTGGATATAATTCAATCTTCACTTGGACAGCCTATATAAAGAAAAATAAATCTTTTAATTAGATCGTTTTATTCAACCTGTCCTACAAGCTTTCAGAATTATTAAAATATATTTTTTAGGGTCAATATTCTATATATAATTTCATGTTTTTTCTCTCAACTGTTTCTATCTTCATAGATGAAACTTGTATTTGGATGAGAACTCACAATTTGTGAGTTGCTGAGATGTTAGATTTTAATTTGTTATAAAATCACAACTATGCACTGGATAGAAGTTGCATGCACTGATATAGTTGCTTATCGCACCGCGGGTAAAATATCACGTTGTGATTGGTTTAACGCTGTCACGTGGTGACCCCCTATGAGACCGTAGGGGGTTAGTAAATTTCATAGGGGGTTCATGACGCGTTAATGGTGACGTCATCTATTAATGTTTTATCATAACGCAGCAGAAAAAGTCCAGCGTGCGATAAATTCGTTATACGGTTAACTACTGACCCCCTACGGACCATAGAGGGTGAATAAAATCCATAGGGGATTTGGCCTCCGGCCTCACCCCCTATGAATTTTACTAACCCTCTATGGATCCGTAGGGGGTCAGTAGCGAACCATATAACTTATAATCAGTGCTTGTCTAATCTTTGCTGAATAAGTGACATTCAGTCTCTTTTGGAGAGTTTTCTCATTGACAATATACAACATCGTCTTCGAGACTTGTTTTGATGACTTCATTTGAAATAAATCTTAGGGCTATTCCAGAAAAAAATGTATGGGGGGGTTGGAAGGCAGTTTTTGTCAGCACCTGCCACCCAGACAATTGTAATTTAGAATTATAGTGCATTATAGTGTGAAAAGTTGCTCTGATACCCATCACCCATGTATTATTTATACAATGTGCCTTCCAACCCCCCCATACATTTTTTTCTGGAATAGCCCTTATGAATGCGGTATTCGCTTATGAATTCATCAACATTGTCCACTTTGAGATGGCCCCTATATAATAATCTGTAAATGTCATCATCAATGTAAATATAAAAAGTTTAAAAAGTTTTCAAAAATGTCTATTTTTAGATTGAAAAGAAGAGTCGAATAAGCAATAAGTTATAATTATGTTTTCCTCATAAAACTTTAACTTATCCATTGTTCACTAATTAATCCTAATATAGCAGTGGCGGATCCAGGGGAGGGTTCCGGGGTTGGAACCCCCTTTTTTTTGGCCGATTAATGCATTTGAAAAGGAGTATATAGTTGGACCCCCCTTTTTGAAATGGCTGGATCTGCGTCTGTTTAGAATATACTTTTTATACCCCTGCATTGAACCACTTTGAAAAAGGGGGTATACTGTTTTACCTCTGTCTGTCCATCCATCCATCAGTCCATCAGTCCGTCCGTCAAATGAATATTTTTCATCCCATTTTTCTCAGGAACGACAATACAAGGATTTTTTAAATTTGGTTTCACGGTTTATATAAGTCTGCTGTACCGTGTGATACGTTTTCAGATTCATCACTGGACAACTTCCTGTTTACCAAACACTTGTATGATTTTACACATGATAACCAAGTTGAAAATTTTCATCACATTTTTTTCAGGAACTACAATACAAGGATTTCTGAAATTTGGTTTCAGGGTTTATATAAGTCTGCTATACCGTTTGATGCATTTTCAGATTCATCACTGGACAGCTTCCTGTTTACCGAACACTTGTATGATTTTTCACATGATAACCAAGTTGAAAGTTTTTCGTCAAATTTTTCTCAGGAACTACAATACAAGGATTTCTGAAATTTTGTTTCAGGGTTTATACAAGTCAGCTATACAGTGTGATGTGTTTTCAGATTCATCACTCAACAACTTCCTGTTTACAGAACACTTGCACATTTTTACACTATTAAAATTATCCACTTGCGGCGGGGTATCATCAGTGAGCAGTAGCTTGCAAATTCACTTTTTCCTTTTCTTTTCAGAGCCTCCCAGAAGATATATTTAGTTTTAAAGGGAAAGTAAACTTGAAGAATCCTGACAATACCTTTGGTCTGTTAGAATACTACGGAGCAAATAAAACAGAACCACCAGACAAACCATTCAAAATCTACTTTGGACGATTGGTAAGTCCATACCCGTAGCCAGGGGGGGTTCGGGGGTTCGGACGAACCCCCCCTTGAAATCAAATAAGCACTGTTAAAGTCAACGTTTTGTTCAAATTGTGACTGTTAAAGTCGAGTTCATGAGTCCAACGAACCCCCCCCATGGAAATTCCTGGCTACGGGCCTGAAGTCATTACTTATGAACTTTTATTGTATTCCCTTAGCATAGACATTTATTTCTGCAGCATAAGAATACGTCATTACACTTGAAGCATTTGCCAGTAGGCTGATACATTGATCAGAGGCAGGATTGTTCAGCTTTTATAAGTGTAAATATAACTTACTTTCCTTTATCTGACTAACGGACAAATATTTGCCTGTAGGTAGGGTAACTCATGGGTTGAGGAGTAAAAATTATACATGAGATTAATGCAGAACAAAAAAACCTTATAGTCAAAGGGAGGCGAAAGAAAGTCAACTTTCGTTTCTTCTGCATAGTAAATATGTAATCTAGTATGACATCTTTTATCTGATTTTTATGCCCCATTTATGGGCATTGTGTTTTCTGGTCTGTGCGTTCGTCCCTTCGTCTGTCCATCCATTCGTCTGTTCATCTGACCCTCTTCAGGTTAAAGATTTTGGTCCAAGTAGTTTTTGATGAAGTTAAAGTCCAATCAACTTGAAACTTAACACACATGTTTCCTATGGTATGATCTTTATATTTAAATGCCAAATTAGAGTCCACTGAACATAGAAAAAATGAAAGTGTGATTGGGGCATCTGTTTACTATGGGCACATTCTTGTTGGTATAAATGACATATGATACATGCGTTTTATTGAATTTACATTAAAATTAGATTACATGAATTTAAATTGAAATAAAATCACATAAAGATGTTTCTTTAGATTTGAGATTTTTACTTATTACAAGAATTAAGATTTTATTGCAGTTTTTTTTATCTCTAGCACTAAAAAAAAATCCTAAAACACTGTGTAATAAACTTTGTAATTCTTTGAGGTAATATTGATCCATATCACACAACATAATATATAATCTTCTAGTATTTTACTAAAAGATTATAGGAATTATTGGTATTGTATTTTGATTATCTTTTTATTTTTCTTTCATTTAGATAGCAGACGGACAAAGAGATCTCATTCAGCAATTTCATTTAACCAAAAGACATTTTATAGGTATGTACTAGGTTATTATGAGTTTTCTCTCTTTCATTCTAACCAATATATGAGCTTTAAAAAAAAAGAAAAGGAATTTTATTTACAAATGCACCAGCATTTAAACAAGAAATAGATTAGCCTGCATGCCAAAAAATAATTTTACTATAAACTTTTTGATTTTCTAGCAGTTTTTCTAGCTTGCAGATTACTATGGTTTATTTTTCACAGTATTTAAATTTCATGATTTTTAATTTCAAACATCCAAGTAATATCTTCATGTTTTTTTCTTTTTCCTGACACTTATTTTTCTTAAAGAATAAATTTATGTGAAGAAGTACATTCAGGATTTCATATTATTCATGAATCAGTGAAAACAAACTCTCACGAAAATTTCCAATGTCACAAAAATTTTTGATGTCACTTCCAGAACTATGCTAAATCATCAAGGCCATATTCAATAGTTTCAAGAAGCAAGAGTGCCATTAGAGACACTACCTAAGGCAGGAAAACTGGCAATCAAAGGAAAAAGGATCAAAATCTATCTTACATACTGCATGCAGTGTTATAGCTGACTATGCAGTATGGGCTTTGCTCATTATTGAAGGATGTACATTGACCTTTAGTTGTTAAATGCCTTGTCATTTGCTCCCTTAACTAGCATACCACATCTTCTTTGTTTATATTCAAACTCACAACCCCAGTGTTGACAGGCTACTGATGCAGTGAATGATCTACAATTTATTATATATTATGAATATATTTAGTATATATTCTAGTCCCTAATTTTTTTTAATAATATTGGAATACAATGCAAGGTAATTGGTCATCTAATTTATCTTAGAATACTTTATTTTATAGGTAACACGAGTATGGATGCTGGATTATCACTCATCATGTCAAACTTAGCACAGGTGAAACAGAATAGTGTTGTATTTGATCCATTTGTAGGAACTGGTATGTATGAATAGGTATAGGATTGGGAATGTTTGGAAAAAATTGGAAATGTTTGGAAAAAATGCTTCATTTTCCCTGAATTTAGGTATGTATGAATTGGTATGGAAATGTTTGGAAAAATTTTTCCATGAATTTAGGATTCTGCATATATTTTTCTTGGACTTTGGCATGACTGTCTGTGACCCCTTCCAGCCTCATCCTTTTCCACGAAAAAGTACTGACATGTCTCTTACTGATAACACAGAGGCAGTTAAGAGTTGTATATCTTCAGTTGTAACATTTTATGGTAAAATTGAGTGTAATTAAATGGAAAAGTTTATAAAATTATTTTGATCAGGCAAAAATCAACACATTGACGAAATTGTTCAAACTTAAACAGAATAAAGCTTACACCATGTTTGTTTTTCAACAGGAAGTTTATTGGTTGCCTGTGCTCATCATGGTGGGTATGTCATGGGAACAGATATTGACTATTTACTTTTACATGCCAAGGCAAGACCAAGCAGACACAACCAGAAAGAGAGACTAGCAGATGAGAGTATCCATAGGAACCTCTCTCAGTATGGCTTAGGTCATCATTATTTAGACATACTTGTAGCAGACTCATCAAAACATAAGATGTGGCGACACCAGCCAATGTATGATGCTATTATTACCGATCGTAAGCTTTATTTGAATATATTTAAGCATACATTTGGTCTTAAGTTATCACTTTTTGTTTTTTTTAGTCAAAAAACATGCATATATCTTGAAAAACCTATAAATTCCATTGCTGTTCATTTTACAGTGAACAATTTTTATACATGTATCTGTTTAATACTTCAAACCTTTATCATGTTTAGGTGTCAGACCACCAATTAAATATCCCTATCTGTTCAACCAAATTTTGCAATTTTCACAGCTTTCTAAATATTTTACCTTAAGTTTAACTTCATAGAAACCAGGAATATCCTTAATTGTACATGTATCAGCTTTCTACATGCCAATTTTCACCATACCTTTAAAGCCTTCTAACAAAATAACTGACCTTCAAACAGAGGTACTCCAAAAAAAAAAACCTGGTTTTCTGGAAATCTAAAATTAGTATACTATGGAGTGCATTAATCCTCAATTTTTAATGCAAACTCATAGACAAGTAAATTTTGGCTCAAAATGATCTAGATATATTTCTCTTTCACCAAAAGTTTCATTTCTGCAAATTTGTTGGTTAGTTTCAGTAAACAAGGACATCAAAAGCACTATTTTGTGTCAGAGTAGGGCTACTTTTACATACGTTCTAAATTGGAGGGAGTAATTGGTGGTCTGACACCTTTATGTAAGAAAAAAATTCAGAATTTAAATGCATATTTTTTTTCTTTCTTCTATTTTAGTCTATGTTTGTATCATTTATAATTAGGAAAAAAGATTATAAGTTCACATGTCAAAAAGCCAGCTTAAATATAACAATAAGAAGATGTGGTATAATTGCCAATGAGACAATTAACTCTCTACCAGAGACCAGATGACATCACAGCACTTGTCTACAGTAAAATCTTGCACTTTTGTTGAGCCTTTGACTTTAGTCGAAAAAGCCAGACATAGCGATCCTACATTCCGTCGTCGTCGTCGTCGTTGGCGACGTCCACAAATATTCACTCTGTGGTTAAAGTTTTTGAAATTTTAATAACTTTCTTAAACTATCCTGGATTTCTACCAAATTTGGACAGAAGCTTGTTTATGATCATAAGATAGTATCCAGAAGTAAATTTTGTAAAAATAAAATTCCATTTTTTCCGTATTTTACTTATAAATGGACTTAGTGTTTCTGCCGGGAAATATTACATTCACTCTGTGGTTAAAGTTTTTAAGATTTTAATAACTTTCTTAAACTATCCTGGGTTTGTACCAAACTTGGACAGAAGCTTGTTTATGATCATAAGATAGTATTCAGAAGTAAATTTTGTAAAAAAATAAATCTATTTTTTCCTTATTTTACTTTTAAATGGACTTAGATTTTATGCCAGGAAACAATACATTCATTCTGTGGTTAAAGTTTTTAAAACTTTAATAACTTTCTTATACTATTTTGGATTTGTACTAAACTTGGACAGAAGCTTGTTTATGATCAAAAGCTAGTATCTAGAAGGAAATTTTGTAAAAAATAAATCCATTTTTTCCGTATTTTACTTTTAAATGGACTTAGATTTTCTTCCAGGAAACAACACATTCACTCTGTGGTTAAACTGTTAAAATATTAATAACTTTCTTGTACTATTTTGGATTTGTACCAAACTTGGACAGAAGCTTGTTTATGATCAAATGCTAGTATCTAGAAGGAGATTTTGTTTTCTTCCATTTAACATTACATTCAGTCTGCAGTTAAAGTTTTTAACCATTTATTAGATTCATAAACTATCCTGGAATTTTACCAAACTTGGACAGAAGCTTCTTACAATCAAAAGATAGTATCAAGAGGAATATTTTTATTGATTTATTTCCTCATATTTGTTGAGCCTGCGATTAACAGAAAAAGTAGGCGAGACACTGGGTTCCGCGGAACCCTTACAAATTTTTGTTCTATAAATGGCTTTGCTTTTGTTATTTGAAAGGTATATTCTGTACATGAAAAGAGTAATATGAATAATGATCAATTTCTAATAGGCTAATTGATTTAGCATACATGTACATTGACTTTGAGATATTTTGCAATGTTTGTATTATTCCAGAAAATTTGACTGCAGGATAGGTGTAGCATAAAAACAAATTTTCATTTTAAATTTTGAAAGCATTTTTTGAGTGCATAATTTCATGAAATTGTAATAACAGATCATTCCCTTTTTGTCAAAATACTGTATTTGATGTAAAGATAGAAAATTTTTTGAATTTGTTGTATTTGGTATATCAGTTCTCTCCTGTTTAATTTTTGAAAAGGTAACAATTATTTTCTAAAATTCTGTTGACTTTGATAATTTCAACTTTCAGCTCCCTATGGTATAAGAGAGGGAGCCAAAAGAATCGGCACAGAAAAAGATGATTGTTTGGTAACAGATGATGTGTGAGTATTGTTTATAAGATTTTAAAAGCTCTGACATGCAAAAAGCAGACAACTAGAGGTTCCAATACACACCCAGGATATTTGTCTGAATATCAAAAACATGCCTTTAATTAGAAATACTAGTAAACTAAAAATATTGATGGGGTTAAACAACTTGCTGGTACCAAAGCCTCCCCTTTACTTTGGACAGTAATGTAAAATTATGACATATGAACAAATTATAAGAATCAAACCCTAAAACAAACACAAAGACATAAAGTACAGAGCTGAGAGTACTTCCAATTAACCAAGAACTATTATTTTTAAGAAGGGAAACACATTTCCTCTGGATTGTTACCTTCTGAATTCCCTGAATTAGCATGTTGAGTATTTGTTGCAGCACACTGGTCATGTACAATGCTGGGTTTATATTCATATCACATAATATTCTCCTCCTAATGTAAATGTATCATCAGTAATTTGTATATTTTCTTTGATGTTCACTCACTGATAATGTCAGTATCAGTGGAAGTGGTTATGAAAACAAATTTATCAGTCAGGGGTACTACTTGTGCAAATTGAAGAGGTAAACAAAAATATACTTATATAATTGAATTATAATGTTTGAATAATCTCCCCTTAATTTTTTTTAACTTTACTTGTATACGTAAAAAAAATTAAAATCCCACAAAAATTCTCAAGTTTAAAAACATGCCTTTAATGATTTTTCCCAAGTTAGCTCATAAATTTTTATTAGAGTTCAATATTTCATCTTATTAATTCAACAAAGAAACTTATTGAGCAAAGGTATTGAGTATTTGAGCCTTGCTCCTTGGGGGCTTGTAAATGACCAGTGTTTTGAAGATAACAGACAAATTGGATTTTCATTGTCCATGAAATTACACTTAAATGATTAATAAAGACATCTGCAAAGGTCGGTCAATTTAAAATTCTATTAAAGCAAAGAAATCCTAAGAAATTTAAGAAAAGAAGATAGAATGCCTTTTTCACTTATATAAGTAAAAAAATCTGAATGTCTAAGCGACACAACTTAGCCAATTTTTTTTTTACCTATACAAGAAAATAAAATTCACTTGTATAACATGTATAAGTATCATACAAATTTACTTATATAAGTATATTTAAATTTACTTCTTCAAGTAAACAAAAATTACTTGTAAAGTAGTACCCCTGATTGTTTATTGGGTCAGTTTGCAATTGACATGTGTGAGTGCAATGTGTTAGGATCTGCTTTCCCTTTCATTCACAAAATAGCCCATAATTTTTTGGCAGAAAAGCACAAGTTTTTTGGTGAATGAAACACTTTTCATTGTTTGAAACTGTCCTGAAAGTATGTTTAGCTTTTTGAACAATTGTGTGAAAATTTGAACAAAAAATGTATGAAAACCTGATAAACTTAAAATTTGCATTATCTGCAGTTTTATTGATAGTTTTCCCAGAGGCAGCTTTAGACTCAGTTTAGAGGGGTTATCAAGGGCCTGCCCCCCCCCCCCTTTCTTTTTGTGGGGAAAAAAATAGTTGATTATACAGGGAATCACTGAAGCATTGGCAGTCAGTGGGCCCCCCTTATGAAAATTTCTAGATCCGACACTGTTTCTTGACTATTCCTAGGGAGGTATAACTTACATGTCCTCCATACTGATTTGATCTAATTTTTTATACATACAAAGTCTGATGCTGTTCCAAGTTATCTTCTTTTTCTGTTTCTTGAGAAGTATTTGTTCAACCTGTTCAGTCACTATAAAGTGTTACAATTCATATTTAAACGCAACCCATAAATAGTGACTAAAAAGGTAACACTATCCCATGCGTAAAGCTAGAACAAAATGAAATACAAAGTGTATACACAATTTCAACATTTTTCATTTGGGCTATCAAATAAAATGAAGAAAACATGGTTTCATAGTTACTGTATAGATAGCTTTTCAACGACCAAAGGGCAAATAATTAAACAAATTCAGGTACAGTTCCAGAATAAATTTTGAAAAAGGTGTGATCCTGGGGTCCCAAAAGTACGGTAGACAATTGTATGTTTAATGTTGAGCATGTAAAAAAATCTGCATTAACTATAAATGTAGTCTTTATAATGGGTGACCAGAGCCATCTCCCCCAAAACTGCTTCTAAAATTGACAGTGACTGTTGGGCCTTCAATCTTCAGTGTTTCATATTTCTAGACATGGTTGAAAAAAAATTACAAAACTTTGAAAAACCACAAAAAATATAGTATACCAAAGTTGAGTGATATCTATTAAAATGTTTGAAATATTGAATTATAAAAACGACAGGAAATGAGCTTGTCCAGATAATTTAGTCAGCTCAGCTTACAGACTCTTTGCCTCATGCATGTAAATAAATGTTTGCTCACACTGATCTACACCATGTACACAATGCTTTCCTAAAATGATGCAAAATCAACGTGATTGATTCCAGGATAAACGCTGAGCATATAACAAATTTTAAAGCAAATTATCCAACCAACTGTTAAAGATTTAACTTGAACTTTTAAATCAATTACAAATCTGCTAATCATATCATTTGCATATCGTATCATACTATGATGCTATGTGTCGACAAGTTGACCTTTATCTGTCAGATTCAGGCGTTAGCCACTGCTAATATTTCAGGGGTGTATTATATTGTTTGTATATGTCCCCATTCAATATTCAAATGCATTGATTGGCAAAAAAAAGGGGGGGGGGGTTCGCCACTGCTAATTTCAGGGGTGTATCCAGTTATTACAAAAAGGGAGGTTCCCAACCCAGCATAAAAGGGGGGGGGTCCAACTATATATCCCCATTCAAATGCATTGAACCCCCCCCCCCGTAAAAAAAACCTAGGGGGCAGCACATTAATATCTAACCATAATTTAAATTTAACAAAGACAACTTTTTGTGTTGTTCACTTCAAATAAGTGAAATGACCACAAAAATTCCAAATTACATATTTTGATATCTGTTAAACAATTTGACTTTCAAATGGTATTGTGATCAAAAGATAAATGCAACTTTCATGTGGATTCTTTAAGAATTTTGAAGTTTCTTAAAAAAAAGTTGTTTTATAGTTACTCCACACATGCCACATGAAAATGAATATGATTTAATTTCAATTGTTAAATGAAGTCACTATACCTGATAAAATGATTTAAATTTAATTCTAGTTGTATAATCCAATACAGTTAAAAATCTTATATACAGTAAATCTAATAACAGATACTTTTTATATTCAAACCAGACACAACTGAATAAGCTTTATCAAAATACAATTTCTCCTTGTATATGATGTCAAGCATGACCAGACTTCTTTCATATGAGCCCAATTTTATACATTATTATCTGTGTTTTACCTACAAATTTAAATGGACTCTACCAATTTTGTGTTATGTCTATGGGATTTGCGTTAACCAACCGGTTGTTACATTGACAAAAAGGGTAAACAGGTATCTTGCCTTAACCAAATCTATTTATATCAATTATTTCTTGTGTTAACCAACAGAGCTATTTTTATCTTTTTATTTTCCATTGTCATGATTGTTGTCTTATATTTAGAACATGTCATAAACCGTTTTTTCAAACTAGTAAAGTAGTGTACTTTACATTTACCTGAATATTTGTAATTTAAATCCCTGAAATAAAATCAACTGAATTTATATTGATCTATATTTATATACAGCATTTAAGGAAGATAGTGTAGGTCAATATATAATTGTGCATTGATGTGGATCACAAACATTCCTAGATGAAAACAAATTGTGTCTGAATAATTAGTAAGGAAGATTTAAATGCTAGATATTTGGACTTTTATTTACATTTGTTTGATGCATGGGAGTCAAAGAAAGATGAGATTTTAAGAAAATCAGTACGAGTTTTGGTTTCTCAGCAGGTATTAATTTCACACAGTGTATGTTAGGATTATGAAAATATATCAGCTAATAGGGGGATGGGCATGCTTTTGGAAAGTGGGAAATAGAGATTAAAAAAAGTGTTAAAAGATGTATGGGGTAAAAAAGTTGTGATGTGTGATATATAAAGCCATTAATCGGATATAAAAAGTTAGAATGAGTGATAAAGAAAGTATACCAAATGGGGAAAAAAACCCAGGATTTTGCGAAATAAGCACACAAACTAATTATAAGAAAGAGAATCTCATGCAAATGACTAAATATGGATTAAATTTTGCACACCAGATTAGAAGATGATTACTATTTGTTTTTCCAACATATCCTCAGTAAGAAAATAGAATATGGAAATGTGCATATATCCTAATACTTTCTCTAAATAAATTGAAAGATAAAAGGAACATTTTTAAACCTTTTTTCTATTTAACTTTCATGAATTTTAAAATGTTCAGACTGTTTTATAACAGTTTGTTTGGATTATATTAAAAAAGAAAGTCAAAGACCCACTAAAGACCATTCTTTTTTTAAAAAGAATAAAAATGTTAAGGATGTTCGCTACTATGTTTAAAAATAACAAGCTTTTTAATAGACTGTTATGAATTGATAGTATATAAAAAAAGAAACTAAAAAAGCAGAAAAAAATTGAGGGTACGTGTGCTTGTTTTCGTGATATACGCCATTGAAAATTTGGCTGGAAATAATTCTCTCTAGATTTTTCTTTCACTTATTATTGGGACCATTTTTGTTTAAAAAAACTAGGAAAAAATAACAAGGATTTCATAAGATTTTGAAATATGGCTTTTTAAACAATATGTTATAAAAATATGAAAAGAAAAGTAGGGGTTAGTGGGCAATATTTTTAATGTTAATACATGGATAAAACCAGAGGATTCCGAAAATTTCTAACTTTTCTTGATTTGAGAAATATTGTAGACTTAATTTACACTGGTGTATAAAATATAAATCCTGATATCGATGATAAGTTTCAACTTTATTTATAGAATTTGTACTTACATGATTTTCATTTGGTGTTTTTAATGATCATGTTGACAATTATGGTATGAATTCAGTAAAAGCAATTCTTTATTTTGTCCTATTGGTGGGATCAGGAAGGGTAAGAGAGCATAATAATGTCAAATATTCTTATAACATTATTGACAAGTCAATTAGCCCCCCCTTTTTTTCCCCTAGACTTTTAATTAACATCTGTGTCATGCAGTCCTCGACAACAGTGTTTACTAATTGAATGATATTTAACCAAACTTGAAGTACTAAAAAGTAGAATTTTAAAAATACTGAACTCCGAAAAAAAAAATCAATTAGGAAAGACCCTAATCAAATGTCAATATAAAAAGCTCAAACCCATCTATTTAATAGACACAACTGTCATATTCCAGACTTGGTACAGGCATTTTCTTTTCATGCTTATGTAGAAAATGGTGGATTAAACCTGGTTTATAGCTAGCTAAACCTCTCACGTATATGACTGTCACACAAAAACATAAATATCATGAATCTTGTTTTCTATTTTCCTAAACTTTTTTTACCAAAAAACACTTTTCCTGTCTTAGATATGACCAAATTATGATGGGGTGATAAATGTACATAAATGAAAGTATTTATTTATTTTTTGCAGTAAGAATGGGCACATTCCTCAACGTGTTGAATACCAGATGGCTGACATCTTTAAAGATTTGTTAAACTTTGCTGCAAGGTTCCTGAACATGAATGGCAGAGTTGTTTTCTGGTTTCCTGTTAGTAGAGAAAGGTTAGAAACTAACTTTGTTGTAAGTTGATATTAAGGTTGCATATGGTGCAATCAAAATCCTTGTGTAATAATAAGCTTACATTGTAAAAGTTTTATCTTATGGACAAAGGGAGATAATTCAAAGTTTTGCCTAAATATGTTCCAATCCTTACAGCAATTCAATATTTGATTTTAAGCTCTCATTGCAAAATGAAAGCATTCTTTACCTGGTCACAAGCATTTTTAATTAATAATGTTGGGAGTTGTAGCACATTTGTTTGAAGAGGATTTATATGTGTAGTTTATAATTATGAATTTTTAAGCTGAGACAAAAATGTGAGATTAATATTGCCTTTTCAGGATAATCTTCATACAGATGCAAGTATTAGATATCCGAATGCCAGTTCTTATAATTGCTAAGCTGTGGATTCATTAACTGTTGGATACCATTTTTTTCTGGATTTTACAAAATCACGTAATCAAATATCCAGGAAAATAAAATTTTCAACAATCCACAAAAATAGATACTCACAAAAACAAATGAACCCCCAGTACTCACCCAGTCCCATTATTTCTATAATAAAATATCCCAATAAACACCCAAACGGTCTTCTTAAATTTTTGGCTGAAACCTACTGGAGTTAGTCACATTTCTTATTGAAATTTAGGTTACCATATATAACATCACATGCAACAATGAAATAAAAAAAAATGTAACCATATTTACGTACAGTGACCTATAGCTGTTAATGTCTGTGTCATTTTCTTTTTTATATATTTATATGTTTATCAACTGAAAAGCTATCAGCCAATAAATTTTTTAAGAAAATCTTTGTCTTGTAGCTATACAGAAGATAATCTGCCAACACACCCCTGTCTAAGACTGGATTCAAATTGTGAACAAACATTATCAACTAGAATATCTAGGAGACTCATAACCATGGTTAAATGCAAAGAATTCAAGGTTAGTGTACTGGTAGTATTTTTAAAGAGCTTGTGTCTAGTTAGAAGACTCATAACCATAGTTAAATACCAAGGATTTATGTAAGTGTATAATTTACATGGTGCATGTACCTTGTTCAATGTTATTTTAGTGATTCAAAGGTAAATATTGAAATTTATATTACATACAAAATACTATCACATGTGGTAGTAAGCAAGTATAGGCCACAGTCTGCCTTCAACAATAAGATAACCCCATACCGTATAGTTCTTTACAAAAGGCCTTGAAAAATGTAAAACAATATTCAAACAAGAAAACCAATGGCCTGATTTATACCAAAACAAATATGACCGACATAAAATAATGGTAATCACTGTTCTACAGTCTCCTTATTTGGGAAAGGCACATAATGAATATTGTATATTTGTAACTGCTCAACCTGTAGCAGCGGTGTAACAGCACAACATAAGAACAATCTGAAAATCAGTTGCAATTGGCTTAACTCATAAGATTGGACAGAGGCACAACAATAACTACATATGTTACATATATGTAACATTACATATGTTACATATATGTAACATAAAAACAATAGACACAAAACATCCAAATAAGAGTACTAACAGAACTTTACTGAAAGCTAGTTCAAAGCCAATAACAACATATAGATAGATCATCATCTCCCAGACTTATAAGACATACTTAGGTTGAAGCCCGCCTCTAGGTGCATGACTTTCTCGCTGTGTTGCAGACCCATTGGTGGCTTTTGGCTGTTTTTGCTCTTTGATTGGGTTGTTGTCTCTTTGACACATTCCACAATTGAAAAAAAAATAACAAAAATCTGAACTCCACTGCAGTTTTAAAAAGGGGCGTCATTGAAAAAAATGATTATCAAATTCTATTAATCAAAGTGAAAAACATCTGCAATTTTCCTGACTTGGAACAGGCATTTTTTTTAAAAAGAAAAATTGTGGTAGGTTAAACCTAGTTTTATACCTACAATGTAGCTAAACCTCCTACTTGGAAAATTTGAATTATTTTTCAGATGAGATTTTTCTAGTTAAGGGGAGATAATCCAATATGAAACATTTCTAATTGTTATTGAAAATGCTTAATAGGTCTGATACTAAAGTACAGTATAAGTTATGTTGAAATTTGACATTTGTAATCTTGCAGCAGTTATTGTTAGCAATAATACTGTGTGTTGGTGTTTAATGCCACTTTCAGATATATAATTCCGATAAATGATTTTTTTTGTAGGACGACGACATGGGAAAAGCACAGATACCAGTTGATCACTATGACAACAAGCCATTCAGAGACTTATATTATAAAAACTCACAGAGTAATACACAATCAGTAGAAAATACATTAAAGAAAACTAGTTTAAATGATACATAGTTTGTCAAAACAGTTGATTTCTATCTGTGATATTAAAAGTACATGTGAAAAAGGAATCTAATATGTTATTTGTAGACAGACAGCTCTATTCCAGGAATAGATAGATAAGAGTGTTTGTGATTTCTATCTGTGATATTAAAAGTACATGTGAAAATGGAATCTAATACATGTATGTTATTTGTAGACAGACAGACAGCTCTATTCCAGGAATAGATACATAAGAGTGTTTGTAACGGCATGGTTTTTGGTTTGGATTTTCTGTTTGGTATAGAGGGGGAAGCATATGCAAGACAAAGATTTTTATCAGTGGAGACATTTTCATCAGGCTTGTGCATGTATTGATTTTGTATCATGGATAGATACCCCATTTCCTTTGTTTTTACTGTTTATTTTCAAATGAACAATACCATAAGACTTCAAATTAAGTATATAGTTACTGATGTGCTGTCAATTCTGTGTAGTATATTATCTCATTTTAATGTTTTCAGTAACTGCTGTTTGTTTTTTTATGCCCCACTTAGGGGCGTTTTGTTTTTGGTCTGTGTGTCTGATTGTTTGTGTGTCCGTTTTTGTGTTTGTCTGTTCATCATTCCGTCTGTCGCCTTATCAGGTTAAGGTTTTTGGTAAAGGTAGTTTTTGATGAAATTGAAGTTCAATCAACTTGAATTGTTTTCTGGATTTATTTTCATCAGGAACTCGGAAAAACATTCCGAACTATCAAATCAGCAAAGTAATGCTCACTATTTCACACTCCAATTCTGACATTAAGGAGACCTTCTGCATACTTATGAAAAAAGTAAAATCACAAATTACTGAACGAAAAGTCCCTGACCAAATGGCAAAATCAAATGATAAAACACATTAAATGAATGGACATTAACTGTCATATTCCTGACTTGGTACGGGCATTTTCAAATAATTGAAGGATTAACAGTACAGAGCCAAGATTAGTAGACAAGTCAGCTTGTACTTATATTACCCAGTGTTCCAAGAGCAGTGCTTTAAATATTAAATAACAATAACAATGTACTGTATGCATAGCTATAACTATAATATTAAATCATCGCACTCTATTTACAAGCAGTCAACAATCAACAATGATAAGTCAAAACCAGAAACAGAATCTTCTTAATTATACGTTCAACTAATCATATCATTCAAGTAGACAGACGACAAGGGTATTATAACAAATTTATATATTACATACAGATAGAACATTGTAAAATATACACAAACAAGAATGTGTCCATAGTACACGGATGCCCACTCGCACAATCATTTTCTGTGTTCAGTGGACCGTGAAATTGGGGTCAAAACTTAAATTTGGAATTAAAATTAGAAAGATCATATCATAGGGAACATGTGTACTAAGTTTCAAGTTGATGTAACTTTAACTTCATCAAAAACTACCTTGACCAAAACCTTTAACCTGAACTTTGCACTATCATTTTCTTTGTTCAGTGGACCATGAAATGGGGGTCAAAACTATATTTTGGCATTAAAATTAGAAAGATCATATCATGGGAAACATGTGTACTAAGTTTCAAATTGATTGAACTTCAACTTCTTCAAAAACTACCTTGACCAAAAACTTTAACCTGAGGCGAACGAACGGAGGCACAGACCAGAAAAAATAATGCCCCTCTACTATCGTAGGTGGGGCATAAAAATATTTTTTTTACATTAGTCTGTTACATTCATGATAAATGAAATAACTCTTTAGTTTCAGGTCTAAATTCCTGACCAAAATTTCTCCATCTCCTAAGCTTAGTTTTACAATCTATCCAGGTGCAGGGTTTCTTCACTGTCGAAGATCCATTGATTGACTTTAGCTGTTTTCTGCTTTTTGGTCGGGTTGTTGTCTCTTTGACATATTCCCCATTTCCATTCTCAATTTTATATTATGTATGAAGATACTTATGTAAAATGCATTTGACTTTACAATTTATTACAACTTTTTTTTAGACTTTACAACAGAATAAAAATGTAAGGATGTTTCCTACTCTGCTTCAAAATAACAAACTTTTAAAGAAATAGTTTTAAATTGGTAGTATATTAATGGAGGAATTCAAAAAGCAGAAAAAAATTAAATGTCCATTTCTTGTTTTCGAAATATAAGACATTGAAAATTTGGCAGGAAACAATTCTTTCTAGACTTTTCATACATTTAACATTGTCACCATTTTTCTCCAAAGAATTATGAAAAAATAACAAGGATTTTATAGGATTTTCAAATATGGTCTTCTCAACTTTATATAATTAAACTATGAATGGAAAAGAAGGGTTAAGCAGGTATTTTTTTAATGGCTCTACATGGATACAATCAGAGGATTCCAAATACTAATATCTGGCGAAAAACAAGAGGAGCAAACATCTTCATTGGCGGATCCAAGGGGGTGTTCCGGGATTGGAACCCCCCTTTTTTTGGCTGATCAATGATTTTGAATGGGGACATATAGTTGGAACCCCCCCCTTTTTGTCCTGGGTTGGGAACCCACCCCACCCTTTTTGAAATGGCTGGATCGGCCCCTGATCTTTAAGTTACTTCTGATCACTTTTTGCTTTGAACATCGCTGAATATGAAATCAACAGAAAATAAAAATATTTCAAAGATAAACCCAACAAACACTTTCAAAAAGTTGAAATAAAAAAGGACTAGGCAAAAACTATATGATTTAGCTGTTCACTTGGAACAATCAGTTGTAGTTTCAAACCGGTCAATTGTTTATCAACCCCATTCTATCTGAACTCTATCCCAATCTTAAATCGATCCAAATCTTAATTAATCTTAATTTTCTCCTTATCTTGATTCGATTCCAATCCTAATTCTATCTGAATCTATAAATAATCTGAATCTTAATTCTATCCCAATCCTAATTTTATCGAAAACATATTTCTATCCCAATTTTAATTGTATCCGAATCTATAATCATATCCCAATCTTAATTCTATCTAAATCTTAATTCGATCTGAATTTGAATTCTTTCCATATTTTCTTTCTAAATCGTATTTCTATCCCTATCTTAGATTTATCCAAATATTAATTCTATCCCAATCCTAATTCTATCCGAATATTAATTCTGTCTTGCAGTTCACTATAACACCCAGTATTACCAAGGTAGCTACCATTTGATATGGGTGGTCTACGATGAAATTTGAAAAAAAGGTAGGACAGAAGTTTTGAGTAACCAAATGGCAAGCTGAGCAACTTTGCCGATAAATGAACTATTAAAAAGAAGGCAATACCGAATAGAGTAAAAAATAAGAAGGCAGGACAGAGATTATACCTGAAAAAAAAACACATAAAACTCAGACCATTATTGATAAAGGCACAGGAGAAGCTTGTAATTTAATTTGAGACATCTAGTTTTTATTTCCAGTTTTCAAAAGATTCTTGTTCATCATGTTTATCCAGCACTGTGGACTCGTTTATTTTCGTGGGTACCAACTTTCGCTGATTACGGAAAACTTTGAAGGTCGTTGATATCTAATTTCGTCGTTGTGTTGTAGTCTATACAATACTCTTTAAAATTCGTTGAACATTTAATTTAGTATTTCACCACGAATCTACGAACATTAATATCCAATGAATAATAATGAATACACAGCATTTCAATTTTTATATTGCTATTTGTCTACATGCATGACATGGGTTAACTTGTTATTTTCTACAAGCAAAAATTGCTTGAATCTCAAATAATAGTTATAGCTTGCGACGTATATTATGATTTATGTTTATTTTTCAAATTCATAGTCAGAATGGTTCGAAAAGTCTTCCAAGGGATCAACAGCAGCTGGACACTCGTCCATGGAAACCTCATCGTCTGAACCGGATTCTAGAAAAGAATTTCTAATTATATCTTCTTCTCTAAGTTCTGTAAATACTTGTTTTTCTCCAAGAATAGAAAGTATTATTTTCGCACATATACCCCTATGAATACATTTCTTTCGAACAGACTCCTCAGACTCAAGACGTAGGACGTCAAAAATATTTTGGAAGGGAAATATGAAGGCTGGAAAGTTGTTAGTCTCACAAAAAGAAAGTAACGTTTTAAATATTTGAACAGTAAACGATCTAATATCTTCAATTGCTATTCCTTTCATTTTGTTGTCATGAAAAACGTGAAATGTACAATTTTTCAACATATAACTTGTGATGAAATCACCAACCAGGAACGATTCTTTGTCTATAACTATCTCTGAACAGACCCAATCGGTACAAAGAAGTTTAGAAAACATATAACTATCAGTGGCGATCTTCGAGATTGTTTCCATGAGCATTTTCTCTGCAGGTACGGCTGATGCACGTAGTTTTACTTCCGATTGTTCAAATATTTCTGTACACTGAAATAAAAGTACGCAGCCATCTTTTTGTAACTTGTCATCGCTGCATGAAATCTTCTGAAGATCCGTGTTTTCTGGCCAAAAATTTGATATTTGACAAGCTGGAACGAGGTCAATTTTTATTGGAAGATCTTTGTATTGATGACCTACCCAATTTATCGTGAATTGACATGTAGGAAGTACTTCTTCGTCTGCAGCGTCTTGATTAGTTACGAAATGTAAAGTTATGTACGGGGAAGTCCATATAACTGGATCGTATAGTATTTCCTTCACAAGCTGTGCAAAACGAAGTCGGACTGCATTAACATTTAGGCGGCCTTTGCTGTCGAAAAACCATCGATGGTTGCTTTGATCCTTGTTTTCCTTTAACTTTAAAACAGTAAATCCTGAATCCCCACAGAATCCCTTATCTCTTTCACAAACTTGCCCAAACATATCTAAAATACACACGAAGTCAAATTCGTCAGGATAGCATATTTTAGTGCCCTCTCCAATGCTTCCAGAAATAACAATATGGTTAGAAAACATTTTTTCGCGTCCTTCAAGTTGCCTGCCTATTTCTTGAATCAAATTGGTTATATGTCTCCTGATAAGGTCTGCTTCCTCTTCACACGATTGCTGACCAATAAACGGTAAACGGAACAGGTCAGTAAAGGCTTCAGTAGAGCTTAAATTCAAACATTTAGAAACATATGCAGTTTTCACGAAATTGTCTCTCACCAGCTCTTTGTATTCGATAACATGATTTGGAAATTCATACATATATCTCTGATATATAATGTTGCTGTCATCCGACAATATTCGACATAGTTCTCTGTTTTGTTGCTGTAAAGCTTGTTCACATGGTAGAGTTCCCTGATTGTCTTTGCTACTTTTAATACCACTTTTGATCATGTAACGGACTGCATCTGAATCCAATTCGTGACAAACGGCATAATGTAATGCATTATTACCATGGAAATCCCTTTGATTTAAGTTAACGTCTCGAACGAGTAATTTTGCAATCTCTTCCGCAGATGGTTTGTATATCAACATTGCCAAAAGCAGCGTCCTGCCAAATTTGTCTTGTATGTTTAAGTCTGCTCCCATTTCCAATAGAAAAGACCTGACGTCACCAGAGTAGCAATGAAATATTGGTGAAATACCAAACACGTTTTGCAAATTAATGTCGGCCCTATTCTCAATGAAACATTTTAAAACTTCTTCATTCTTCTTCTTAAAAGTGAATTCAGGTCTTGTGTTTTGAATAAGTAAGTGCAAAGCGGATTCACCTAGATTATTTATACAGTTAATATCAACTCCGGCTGAAAAACATTTTTGCAGTACTATAAGACTTGTATCCGGTCGTTCTTGAACTACACCATTCATTGTTAATATGTGAAGCGGGGTGTTTCCGATATTATTCTTGTACTTTAATAACTTTGCCACAACTTCTTTTGTTATATGACGGAACCCACCGCCAATTAGGCAGTCAATAAAATCAACGTCATCGTCATCCATTTGCATTCGATCGAAAAATATATGCAAAAAAGTGTCTCCTTCGCTGTTTCCAATAAAAGGGTCAAACCCATTAAATGCATTTAGAAACAACTTCATTTTAGCATGTTTAGCTACACGACCCTTTCCTAAATCTTCAAACGCTTTGCAAATTATGTGAATAGGGGTATCACCAAATTTATTGGTCGTATTTATGTCGAGTTGAAAATCCTTGAGGGCTTCCATGAAGCTTTCTGTGAGATGACTCCGAGTAGGCAATACGTGTAACAATGAGTTTTCAATGGTATCATCAAAATTAACAAGATGAATATGGTCAAGAGCAAACAGTTTGTAAATGAAATCGTCAGATCCATAAGAAATTGCAAACATAATTGATGTAAAATGTGTTTTGTTAGCAATATTAACATCTGAACCATTTAAAAGTAGTTCCTTTAAAATATCTATGTGCGGATCCATTCGAATAGCATTATGAAAAACTGTATTACCGTCATTGTTCTGATGATTTATTTCTACACCTTGACTTAACAGGTTTTGAAGTAATGTTATATCATTTGATCGAATCGCATTTTCCAAACGTTCCTCACTTATTAGACCGACTGAAATCTCTAGAGAACTCATTATTGTTTCAGACTTTCAACTTCCTTCTTGAAATAAACAGGAAGTTGCGCAGACTTAAAATCTATTTTTATATTTTTTATGATGTTTTGTGGTATTTAAAAAAAGTGCACAGCCTAGTGTTTAAAATTCAATAGCAGACGACTTGGTATATAATCAATATCACTGGTGTTAATCTGATAACCGTAACTGGAATTACGATGATCCAAATATGGCGACGACAGAAATAGTTAAAATCGTTTCAGTCATTTTCTTAAATATAGCTTATTGTCAATAGTTACCCATCTGCAAGGTTTTTTTTATACCATACATCATATATGAATCGAAACGGTGCACTATAATAATGTCTAGTAAGCGCTTAGAAAAATGCCGTCGAAAAATTCGGGATGATACTCGTACCTGCGAAAAATGATAATCGTAATATCGGTTATGAAAAATGAGAAGATAATCGTAACAGCTGGATAGTGTTCGATTGATATTCAAATTGACAATTAAAACTGTCTATCTAATAGCACATGATGAAAGAAACTATGGTGTTGAATTAATCACGGAAACGTTCTAACATCTGATGACAGTTCTCTTTGTGCATATGATAAATAAATAATAGTCAAATGTAAACAGCTACATACATACTACCGAATGGGAAAAGGGGAGAGGGGTGACAATCTTCAGGAAATTTGGAAATGGGTAAACACGAACTATGTTAAAATACAGAAACGTCAGGAACTAGGAATGATACAAAATATGGGAATGAGAGTTTTTAGTAATAAAAAAATTAGAAAATGTCATCAGGACTAAATGTTTACAATTGAAAAAGAAATATTATTTGGTATTTTATTCAAACATGTCAAATAGGTACTTGAAAACAAATGTCACACCTTTTTGAATGTGTACACAGTTGTATAGCCAATGCATACTATAAAATATTTAGCCACTTAATGACCGTCACTGACGTTTTGATTTCTCAGAAAATAGCTATAAATCTTAACAATATCAATTTAATAGTAGAGAAAGGTTGGGATGGTTTGTGTGTTATAAGTTAAGCACATGTTAACGAGGAGTTCATTGTCAAACATGGATTTGCGTTCCTATATATACAGTCCGAAGATCAAGAAATCAAATTTGCGTGTATTTTCATATATTGCCGAAGACCAAAAATCTGATCTATGTTGTAACTTATATATTTATATAGGAAATAAGCCACAGTCAGCCCCGTAGTGTAGGGAATATTGGATAGGAGAGGTTAATTTTCCATTTTTATTGGTTATGTCGATAAGATATATGCGATATTTGAGGCAAAACATATGGCATATCAAAATGTGGTATATATCTTTTGGGATATTGGAAATTGCTAAAGGTTATGCATATTGTTATAAATCAAGTTTTGTCCTAAATATTAACCTGCAAGTTGCTCCATTTATTTTTATTTTGTGTTAAGGTCATCGTTAAACTGGACATTACTGTTTATACACACACAATACTATTTAAAAGCTTGAATTTTAAATAGTATTTGAATTTTAAATTTTATGTATTATTGTCATTTTGTTTATTTTCTTTGGTTACATCTTCTGACATCAGACTCGGACTTCTCTTGAACTGAATTTTAATGTGTGTATTGTTATGCGTTTACTTTTCTGCATTGGCTAGAGGTATATGGGGAGGGTTGAGATCTCACAAACATGTTTAACCCCGCCGCATTTTTGCGCCTGTCCCAAGTCAGGAGCCTCTGGCCTTTATTAGTCATGTTAGTCTTGTATTATTTTAACTTTTAGTTTCTTGTGTACAATTTGGAGTTTAGTATGGTGTTCATTATCACTGAGCAAGTTATATTTGTTTCGGGGCCAGCTGAAGGACGCCTTCGGGTGCGAGAATTTCTCGTTGCATTGAAGACCTGTTGGTGACAATTTTATTGAAGACGCATTTATTATTTTTCACTACTATCCCATAACATGCATAAAGACATTACAAATATCAAACAAGGAAATGCCATTAAATAACGATTATCCTTTCGAATTGTTTGACGGCAATTTTCTAAGCGCCTACTAGACAATTATAGTGCACAGTTACTATTCAAATATGATGTAATGGGAAAAAAACTTGCAGCTGAGTAACTCGTAACAACAACGGGCCATATTTGAGAAAGGTGAATTAAAAAAAAATTACCTATTCATTTGATTCAAGTTATGGTTAACAGTTTAACACCACTGAATATCATGAATATGTGATAAATTCCATAATTCTTTATGTTTCTGTAAACTGTATAAATTAAATCAATTTTCATTTCACAGTTGATATCAGATATATGAACTTTATAAAATGAAACTACAATTCCGTTCCTTTTCACGAATGTGATCTACCGAATTAGACTATTAACAGGGTTTGTTATAACATGAGCAACCCGACAGGTGACACATGTGGAGCATGATCTGCTTTACCTTCCTTGGCACATGAGACCTCCAAAATTATGATGGGGTTCCTGTTGCTGAGTCTTTAGTTTTATATGTTGTGTCTTCAATTGTATACTATTATATGTCTTTTGTCTTTTTCTTTTTTAGCCATGGCGTTGTCAGTTTATTTTCGAGTTTGACTGCTCTCTGGTATCTTTCGCCCCTCTTTTATTTGATTTCCCCCTTGAATATGTTTGTTTTTAAGTTTCAACATTATGAAGAACAAATTATTTGTTTTGCTTGCACTCATTAACTTAACATCGCGACAATCCTTTAACAACACAATCTTTAAAGACGTTTTAAGTTCTTATACCCTGGTACCTTCTGAACAAGATTTATCACCGGGTTTGCACAAACATAAAATAACACGACGGGTGACAGTTGTTAAGCATTATATGCTTAACAGTTCGGAGCATTTGAGATCACCCACAGGGTTTGGTGAAATTCGTATTACTCAGTCTTTTGTTCTCTTTGTTTTGTTTTGTGTACTGTTGCTTGTCTTCTATTTTTTCTGTCGTGACGTTGATTTGACTTTATATACGAATTTTGACTCTTTTATGTAGGAGTTAAAATTGTAAATCTCCGTGATTACAGGCTAGTGATTATTAAAGATGAACTACCGACACTACTTCATCACTTTTACAATAAAATTGAGAATGGAAACATACAATTATTCATTCATTTCTCTATGTTATATGCAGTGCAACACACTGTGGTAGGATAAATAACAATGCAATACAATCTCATTTATTTGATTAATTAAGGGTCAATTGGGGGCACGATTACAAAATATGACAGTGCATCAATTAATTAAAATAACATTTCAAACAGTATTTAATATGAAGTACATACTAATTTATATCAACAATGTTACTTTATCTACCTTTAAGGTGGTATACATAACCCTGCAGGGAGATAACTCTCTAGCAATCAGCTTAACAATTCGTCTCAACTCGGCCGATTCCGTACCCTCATCTATTGAGAGTAGCGGATTCTACCGATGATTGCCGTTTTGATCAAGATCTAGGATTATAGTCAAATTTAACCTCTCAATGATCAAAATACGTGTTGGTCAAACGACTATATTATCCAAGAAAATGAAAGGCGCAATTCAGGTACCTTTACGTTGACATTAATACAAAAAGGAAATTTTAAATCATTAGTAAAAAGGAAGAGAAAATAACAATGCCTAATAGAAAATCAAAGAACACAGGCCACTCTATGAACTAAGAAAACTTATAATAGACATGCAATGAGAATTATAAATTACACAGGGAATCAAATATTACAATAAAGTTTAACTTAGAAACTTTTCACAAAATCAAATATTACAATGAGGATTATAAACTAAACAGATATCAAATATTACAATGAAGATTATAAACTACAAAGAAATTAAAATATTTGCAATGTGTACTATTAACTACACAGGAAAACAAATATAACAATGAAGATTATAATCAAAACAGAATATCATATATTACAATTAGGGTCATAAACTTCACAAAAAACCAAATATTACAATTAGGATTAGAAACTACACAGAAAATCATATTTTACAACAAGGGTTATAGACCCAACAAAACAACATCTGATACAAAAATTCAAAAAGACTTTTAGATATTAGGATGATGTATTGGCTCTCAATAATGACGACTTCAGTATGTTTACTAAAGAAATTTATCCTGTTGAACTAACTTTTAATATTAACACTGACCACTACCCTTTTTACTCAATCTTGATATCTATATCATTAACGGAGAGCCTAATACTAAAATTTATGATAAAAGAGATGATTTGTCATTTCCTATCGTTAGTTATCAATTTTTTAGATGGTGACGTTCACTTGTCACCTTCTTAAGGTGTTGCTATATCTCAACTTGTACGATTCGCTCGTGTATGTAACAACGTTTTATATTTTAACGAGAGAAATTTATGTATTACTGAATAATTATTACACCAGGGTTTTCGATATTACAAAGTAGTCAAAACATTTATATAAGGACACCATTGGTAAATATAGCCCAACATGCAGACTTCTTATGCGTTCAGGTATTTCACATCCAATTTTAATGGAAATATTCTTTCTAAAGCACAGAAATGTCAGCATTCACCTCAGAAGCTGACAAAACCTCTGAATAGACTTATTAAGAAGGGATATAGTTACGATACTGCTGTAAGGTCATTAAAGATTGCATATTTTGGCGTTAATATTGATTCACTTATATAAATTGTTATTATTATTGTAAAATAACATACATACCAAACTCCAAAGAAAAAGTAAAATAACAAACATACCAAACTCCAAAGAAAAAGTAAAATAACAAACATACCAAACTCCAAAGAAAAGTAAAATAACAAACATACCAAACTCCAAAGTAAAGTAAAATAACAAACATACCAAACTCCAAAGAAAATGTAAAATAACAAACATACGAAACTCCAAAAAAAAAGTAAAATAACAAACATAGCAAACTCCAAAGTAAAGTAAAATAACAAACATACCAAACTCCAAAGAAAAAGTAAAATAACAAACATACCAAACTCCAAAGAAAAGTAAAATAACAAACATACCAAACTCCAAAGAAAAAGTAGAATAACAAACATACCAAACTCCAAAGAAAAGTAAAATAACAAACATACAAAACTCCAAAGAAAATGTAAAATAACAAACATACCAAACTCCAAAGTGAATGTAAAATAACAAACATACCAAACTCCAAAGAAAATGTAAAATAACAAACATACCAAACTCCAAAGTGAATGTAAAATAACAAACATTCCAAACTCCAAAGAAAAGTAAAATAACAAACATACCAAACTCCAAAGAAAAAGTAAAATAACAAACATACCAAACTCCAAAGTAAAGTAAAATAACAAACATACCAAACTCCAAAGAAAAAGTAAAATAACAAAAGTACCAAACTCCAAAGAAAAGTTAAATAACAAACATACCAAACTCCAAAGTAAATGTAAAATAACAAACATACCAAACTCCAAAGTAAATGTAAAATAACAAACATACCAAACTCCAAAGAAAAAGTAAAATAACAAACATACCAAACTCCAAAGTAAAGTAAAATAACAAAAGTACCAAACTCCAAAGAAAAGTTAAATAACAAACATACCAAACTCCAAAGTAAATGTAAAAGAACAAACATACCAAACTCCACAGTAAATGTAAAATAACAAACATACCAAACTCCAAAGTAAATGTAAAATAACAAACATACCAAACTCCAAAGAAAAAGTAAAATAACAAACATACCAAACTCCAAAGAAAATGTAAAATAACAAACATACCAAACATACCAAACTCCAATGAAAAAGTAAAATAAGAAAACTACCAAACTCCAAAGAAAAAGTAAAATAACAAACATACCAAACTCCAAAGTAAAGTAAAATAACAAACATACCAAACTCCAAAGAAAAGTTAAATAACAAACATACCAAACTCCAAAGTAAAGTAAAATAACAAACATACCAAACTCCAAAGAAAAGTAAAATAACAAACATACCAAACTCCAAAGAAAAGTAAAATAACAAACATACCAAACTCCAAAGAAAAGTCAAATAACAAACATACCAAACTCCAAAGAAAATGTAAAATAACAAACATACCAAACTCCAAAGTGAATGTAAAATAACAAACATACCAAACTCCAAAGAAAATGTTAAATAACAAACATACCAAACTCCAAAGAAAAGTAAAATAACAAACATACCAAACTCCAAAGTAAATGTAAAATAACAAACATACCAAACTCCAAAGTAAAGTAAAATAACAAAAGTACCAAACTCCAAAGAAAATGTAAAATAACAAACATACCAAACTCCAAAGAAAATGTAAAATAACAAACATACCAAACTCCAAAGTAAATGTAAAATAACAAACATACCAAACTCCAAAGTGAATGTAAAATAACAAACATACCAAACTCCAAAGAAAAGTAAAATAACAAACATACCAAACTCCAAAGAAAAAGTAAAATAACTAACATACCAAACTCCAAAGAAAAAGTAAAATAACAAACATACCAAACTCCAAAGAAAAGTAAAATAACAAACATACCAAACTCCAAAGAAAAAGTAGAATAACAAACATACCAAACTCCAAAGAAAAGTAAAATAACAAACATACAAAACTCCAAAGAAAATGTAAAATAACAAACATACCAAACTCCAAAGTGAATGTAAAATAACAAACATACCAAACTCCAAAGAAAATGTAAAATAACAAACATACCAAACTTAAAAGTGAATGTAAAATAACAAACATTCCAAACTCCAAAGAAAAGTAAAATAACAAACATACCAAACTCCAAAGAAAAAGTAAAATAACAAACATACCAAACTCCAAAGTAAAGTAAAATAACAAACATACCAAACTCCAAAGTAAATGTAAAATAACAAACATACCAAACTCCAAAGTGAATGTAAAATAACAAACATACCAAACTCCAAAGAAAAAGTAAAATAACAAACATACCAAACTCCAAAGTGAATGTAAAATAACAAACATATCAAACTCCAAAGAAAAGTAAAATAACAAACATACCAAACTCCAAAGAAAAAGTAAAATAACAAACATACCAAACTCCAAAGAAAATGTAAAATAACAAACATACCAAACTCCAAAGTAAAGTAAAATAACAAACATACCAAACTCCAAATAAAAGTTAAATAACAAACATACCAAACTCCAAAGAAAATGTAAAATAACAAACATACCAAACACCAAAGAAAATGTAAAATAACAAACATACCAAACTCCAAAGAAAAAGTAAAATAACAAACATAGCAAACTCCAAAGTAAAGTAAAATAACAAACATACCAAACTCCAAAGAAAAGTTAAATGACAAAAGTACCAAACTCCAAAGAAAAGTAAAATAACAAAGTCGCTTATTAAGGTGGTACCTAACACTACAGGGAGATAACTCTGTAACGTCAGCTAAACTTTTTAATTACGTTGTGTTGTAAAAGGAATATTAAGCTTCTCAATGATCAAAATTGGTGGTTGTCAAGTTGCTATATAACCAGTGTAATTTTTTTGACAAAATGGTTAGTTTCATTTTTTTTATAAATTTTTATATTTTTGTTTAAGTGTCAAAGTAAATACTTTGACAAAATTTTATGAAAATTAAACGAGCCAAATTAATTTTAGTGAAAGTGTTGGGTACCACCTTAAATAGCAAATTCAAAAGCTCAAACACATCAAACAAATGAGAAACAACATTTTTCTTTTATGTGCATGAATGTAAAGACCATAATGTGAACAGGAAGTACTTGATTTGCAAGGAAACTATTAACAGCTTAAGTAATCAGCAAGACAACATCTTTAGATAAGTTAAAACGACTGAAATCTCAGATGACTCTAAGAATAAATGCCCTCAATTATATTCTTTTTATAATTCTTGTGATTTTAGTTGAAATTCTGATATCTTTTAAATATAAATTTAAAATTTCAATAAGTGTTGTCAACGGTTAACCGTTTAAACGACCGAATATTGAATACTGAATACGCTAACCGGTTAACCAGACTTTTTTCAATTTTTATAGATTCGATATAAATTTGTATTGAAATCATTTAATAGTCGTGGTAATTAATTTGAAAAATCAATTGTCCAGCTTATTGATTACTATTGTTAATCCAAATTATAAAATTAATTAGAACTTGTCTCTCAGCTCGGGGCAATATCTTGAGGAAACATAATTAGTATACATGTGTTTTAACAGTAACTTTAAATCAGTAATACGATTAAAATTGAACGTTTTACTTCATTATTTCATGTTCTTTTATTGTGTAGACCTACATCTGAATGTGCAATCTCTGTCGTTCAAGGTTTTGTCATACTGTAAACGAAACATCTTACTGAAAAAAATGTGCAATGTAAACCAATGAGAATGTAATCAATGTATACTTGATAGTACGAGTAACAAGCTTTGGCATAATCATTTCAAATTGAAACACTCCACATTATTTTCGGAGACAACAATAGAAAATGAAAGAATCATCGGTTTCAGAAATATTAAATTCTACGAGATGAAGAAGTTTTTTTGTAGTTTTCAATCTGAACTTAGTAAAAACACTATAGTTGATATGGTGTTTTTGATTATTAAAAGTCAAACATTGCCAGAAATCTTCACAGGCAAGCCTTTTAATAGACCAAAGGACAAACTTCAATTTGTCGTATTATAAAAACGTAAATTTATGACTTGGATGGAAGGTTTTCACATTTACACTCATACCACATCTTCTTATATCTATGTGAACGGTACTAAAGATAAGCCTTAAAAGCCTTCAAACATCAACTTAAACTTCCGGTTAAGCGGTTAATTGGTCGAACGATTATCCAAGTAACCGGTTAGGCAAAGGTGTACGTTTTGACAACACTACTTTCAATGCAAACATTAATGTTAAGTTTTTCCCTTACAGTGATAATTGCCTTTCGATCATCATTTATGTGGCAGAATTGAAACAAAGAGATGTTAATCAGTTGTGGTAATTTTAGCTTCATATTTAAGAGGGGAAATACTGAATTACTTTATATTTTTTAAACAGATGCCTTATGTTCTATGATTTCCGTGTGGTATATTTTCTTTATTGTTAAATCTCATTTTAATGGTATTGGCAACTGGTGTATTGTTTTTTACTTCTTTTTTTTGCTCACCTGGCCTATAACCAATGTGAGCTTTTGTCATCACTTGGCATTACTCATCTGTTGTCCATCGTAAAGTTTTTCGAAGAATTTTTACTTTGAAACTACTGAATGCGGAAAACCATTTTTAAAGAAACTTTCAACTCAAAGTAGTGCTCACTATTTCACATTCCAATGCTAACATTAAAGAGACCTTCAGCATGCTTACAAAGATCCAAAATAACAGCAGGGACAACATGGACTCAAAGAAAATTCATAGCCTCCTCAGTTTTAAAATTAACAACTACAAAAACTTTGACCAGGATCAGGATTAACAGTACAGAGCCAAGAATAGTAAAGGTAGCCAAGCCAGCTTGTACTTCTTACATGACCCGGTGTTCCAAGACCAGTGCTTTAGTTATTACATAACAATAGCAATGTACTATATGCATAACTATAACTATAATGTTAAATCATAGTACTTTATTGACAAGCAGTCAACAATCAACAATGAAAACAAAACAAGACACAGAATCTTCTTAATTATACGTTCAATTGATATCATTCATGTAGAACTTTAACACATTCATATATAACATTCAGACTGAAGATTGCAAAAAAAAACAGACACAAAAAAGACATTTTTACATCAGATGGTTTCATTTATAATTTTAAAAAATGTCGATGAAAAACCTCATGATCTGATTTCCCAATCTCCTGATCTGAGTTTCACAGTCTATCACATGCATGAAGATGTGTAAAATGCATATGACTACAATTTATGACAAAAGCTTACAAGTTCAAGACATTTAGTTTTTTACCCCCAGTTTAATTTTTTCTATTGCTTTTTGTCTACATGCGTTTACTCGTTATTTGCCACAAGGGAACATTGCTGGTATTTCAAAAAATGTTAATAGCCAGTGACTTTTTATTTTGATTTTTGTTTATTTTTCACCGTCAACATGGTCAAAGTCAGAATGGTTTGAAAGGAGTTCTAAGGGCTCAACAGCATCTTGGCACTCGTCCAAGGAAAACTCATCGTCTGAACCGGATTCTAGAATAGTATTAATTATGTCTTCATTACTAAGTTCTGTGAATATTTGTTTTTCTCCAAGAATGGTGAGTATTATTTTCGCACAAATACTATAAATACATTTCTTTCGAATCGACTCAATAGGTTGTTTACATTGGAAGGTAAAGATATTTTGGAAGGGAAATATGAAGGCTGGAAAGTTACCGGTCTCACACAAAGTGAGTAAAGTTTTAAATATTTGAATAGTAAACAATTTAATATCTTCAGTTGCTATTCCTTTCATTTTGTTGTCGTGAAAAACATGAAATGTACAATTTTTCAACATATAACTTGTAATGAATTCATTAACCATGAATGACTCTTGACCTATTACAATCACTAAACAGACCCAATCAGTACAAAGAAGTTTAGAAAACATATAACTATCGATTGCGGTCTTTGAAATAGTTCCCATTAGCAATTTCTCGGCAGGTAAAGCAGATACACGTAGTTTTACTTCAGATTGTTGAAAAATTTCTGTGCACTGAAATAAAAGTAGGCAACCATATTTTTGTAACTTGTCATCGTTCCATGAAATCTTTTGAAGATCCGTGTTTTCTGACAAGCTGGAACGAGATTAATTTTTATAATAAGATCTTTGTATCGATGACCTACCCAATTTATTGAGAAGTGACAAGTAGGAAGTATTTCTTCGTCTTTATAGTCTTGATTAGTTAAGAAATGAAAACTAATAAATGGGGAAGTCCATATTTTCGGATCATATAATATTTCCCTCACAAGCTGTGCGAAACGAACTCGGACTGCATTAACATTAAGACGGCCTTTTCTGTCAAAAAAACACCGAATGTTACTTTGATCCGCGTTTTCTTTCAATTTTAAAACCGTAAATCCTGATTCCCCACAGAATCCCTCATCTCTTTCACAAACTTTCCCAAACATATCTAAAATACACACGAAGTCAAATTCATCAGGATAGCATATTTTAGTTTCTTCTCCAATGCTTCCCGACTGAACAATAGAATTAGAAAACATTTTTTCTCGGCCTTCAAGTTTTCTGCCTATTTCATTAACCAAATTGGTGACGTGACTTCTGATAAGGTTCGCTTCATCTTCACTGGATACCCTACCAATATACGGTAATCCCAAAAGCTTAGTAAAGGCATCATCAGAGCTTAAATTCAAGCATCTAGTAACACGTACAATTTCCTCGAAATTTTCTCTCACCAGGTCCTTGTATTCGATGATATGCTCTTGAAATTCAAACATATATCTCTGATATATAATGTTGCCCTCCTCTGACAATATGCAAAAGAGTTCCCTGTTTTGTCGTTGTAAAGCTAGTTCACATGGTAGAGTTCCCTGTTTGTCTTGGGTACTTTCAATACCATTATTAATCATGTAAAGGATTGTTTCTAAATCCAATGCATGCCAAACAGCATAATGTAAGGCATTATTACCATGAAAATCCTTTTGATTTAAACACGCGTTTTTCACAAGTAATTGTTCAATTTCTTCTGCAGATGGTCTGTATATGAGCATTGCCAAGAGCGGCGTTCTTCCAAACTTGTCTTGTATATTTAAGTCTGCTTCCATTTCCAATAGAACAGACATAGCGTCACAATTCCAGCATTGAAATATTGGGGAAATACCAAACACGGTTTGCAAATTAATATCGGCCCTGTTCTCAAGTAAACATCTTAAAAATTGTTCATTCTCCTTTGTAAAAGTGTATTCAGGTCTACTGCTTTGAATAAGTAAGTGTAAAGCGGTTTCACCTAGATTATTTGTGCAATTGATATCAACACCGGCTGCAAAACACTTTTGCAGAATTGTAAGACTTGTGCCCGGTCTTAGACTCTTGTACTGCCACATTCTTTGTTAATATGTGAAGCGGGGTATTTCCGATATTATTTTTGTACTTAAACAACCTTGAAGTGACTTCTTTCGTAATATAACGGAACCCACCGCCAGTAAGGCAGTTAATAAAATCAACGTCATTGTCATCCATTTGAATACTATCAAAACAACTATGCAAAAAGGTGTCTCCCCCGTTGTTGCAAATAAAAGGGTCAAACCCGTCAAATGTATTCAGAAACAACTTCATTTGATGTAAACGGTCCTTTTCTAAACGGCCAATGACTTTGCAAACTATGTGAATAGGAGTATCACTAAACTTATTGGTCGTGTTTATGTTAAGTTGAAAATCTTTGAGGGATTCCATAAAAATTTCTGTGAGATTACTCCGCTTAGGCAATAAGTGTAGAAATGAATTTCCATTACGGTCATCATAATTAACAAGATGAATATGGTCAAGAGCAAAAAGTTTGATAATGATATCGTCAGATCCATACAAAAATGCAAAAGAAATGGATGAAAGATGCTTCTTATTCACAATATTTACATCAGAACCACTTAAAAGTAGTTCTTTCAAAATATCCATGTGCGCATCCATTCTAATAGCATTATGAAAAACTGTATTGCCATTGTTATCCTGATGATTTATTTGAACACCTTGACTCAACAGGTTTTTAAGTAATGTAAGATCATTTGATCGAATCGCATTTTCCAAACGTTCTTCACTCATTAGACCGACTGCAATCTCTTGAGAACTCATTATTGTTTCAGACTTTTAACTTCCTTCTTGAAATAAACAGGAAATTGCGTAGACTTAAAATCTATTTTTACGTATGTTATGATGTTTTTTTGGGATTTAAAAAGAACAATAGTGCATATATAGCCCCGTGTTTAAAATTTTATAGCAGACGACATATGTATATTATCTATATGTGATACATACCATCATTCTATATTTTTCTGTAAACTTTATTAGATTTTTTTTTTGTTTGTCATGGAATATGTATGTGTTCAAGTTTCAATTATCAACAATCCGCAGGAAAAATATTTGTTTTGCTAGCATTCATTACGTTAACATCACAACAATCATTTAGCAACATAATCTTTAAAAACGTTACAAGTAATATGTCTAAAACCTACAGAATTTGACTTGTCATCGGTTTTGTAATACTAAGGCTTTTCTACCTCATGCATAGATTACCTTAGCTGGATTTGGCAAAACTTTTAAAAATTTTGGTCTTCATTGCTCTTCAACTTCGTACTTTATTCGGCCTTTTTAACTTTTTTGGATTCGAGCGTCACTGGTGAGTCTGTTGTAGACGAAACGCGCGTCTGGCGTATATACAAAATTTAGTCCTGGTATCTGTGATGAGTTTATTTACAACCAATGGGTCGATGCCACTGCTTGTGGATATTTATTTCCCCGAGGGTATCACCAGTCCAGTAGTCAGCACTTTTTGTGCTGACATGAATTATCATTGATATGGTTATATTTATAAATTAACTGTTTACAAAATTTAGAATTTTTGAAATACTAAGGCTTTTCTACCTCAGACATGAAAGGGAACGAAGTCCGTATCAATTTTTATTTTATAATTCTAACATTTTGCAATGTTCAAAAAGAAACGGAAATACCGTAACGTTGCCGATGTTGGTCCTGTTGTTAGTGATTTTAGATGTGTCATCATTTTAGTAATTACGTCGTTTTCTATGTAAACAAAGAAACGCTATCATCAGGTAACGTTTTTTCATATCAAAGAATAATTAAAATGAAATTGTTATTGTGCTCATTTCGTTATATTACTAGACTGATAAATATTTATTTTACAAAAACTCTAATGACAAACGAGATCGGAAGAAAGAAAGAGATTTCTGAGCAAATTCGGGAAAACAAAAAAGTTGGAAAATGAAACGTTAACGATTTTGAGTTCATAAGTAGATTGAAATTATTAATTTTTCTAATGTAATTGGGGACTTTGTCCCCTTATCAACATGATCAATCAAAACTGTTAACCAAATGGGGAAAATACTATCGCTTATTTTGATCCAGTAATCCTTTACATTTTTGAGAGGACGCCTATCAGTATGTAGAAGTGATAGAAAATGTACAATAATACTATAGTCATGAGGTATAGAATTTGAATAAACTGTCTTGTAAAAAAGCAATAAAGCAGATGGATATCAAATAAATGGGAAAATGATAGAAATGACCAAAATAAGCTACATAGATATGTTTAAATTACTTAAGTGTAATCCTTTTCGTTTCTTCTCAAAGTGTTAGCAACTGAAATGAGTTTATTCATTTAATCCATATGCACAATTCAATGGACACTTCTATCAATTTTCATAATTAAGTCTTCATACCTTAACCACGACGGTCAATCACTTATTCCGAAAAACTAATTAGTATGACACTTATAAGCCTTATTATCTTTTTTGGTGTGTTATTTCAGTCAAGATATTGGCAATAACGTTATACTGAATTGATCACATTTATTTGATATTAATTTGTTGAACTGTTATCCGATGAAAAAAAAAACTGTCGCGCGAAAACAAAGTTTGAGTTTCTTTTTAAAATATATTAGGTAAATCAATACTTATTAGAAAAACGATTTATAACAGAAAAAATATAACTCTTTTTAAATGCTTGTTCATTCTTATTTGACTTTCAATATTAACATTTGTATTATTATCAGTTATTCGGGTAATAATATAAATTGAAACCATTAATTTCTGAAATACAAATGAAAATTGGCCTCTGTGTTTCTAATTTGATCTGCTATCCAAATGTCAAATTGTAACCTTCCATTTCTATGATGCAACATTGCAGCAGCGCCTGCATACGTAGTATATATCTCCAAGTTCATACGATATTCCAAAGCCTGTATTTTATATCAATATTTCCTATCAATATTTTCTTGATTAAAGATTGCAGCTTTCTATGATCTATGACGGTAAAGTATTCTAGATGTTTGTAAAAGAGGGGTGAAAGATACTAGAGATACATTCAAACTCATAAATCGAAAAAGAAACTGACAACGATGTGGCTAAAAAAGAAAAAAGACAAGCAGACAAATAATAGTTCACAAAACACAACATAGAAAACTGAAGACTTAGCAACACGCCAACCCCACCACAACATGACAGTTTATATTAGAGTTTGTCTACTGTACTATATATTGTTTTAATAATACTTTATTGTTTTCCTTATTTCATGATAGAACTTTAAGTCTTAGTTCAGTTCTCTGAATGTCATAAATTAACGATGATAATATACAGAAACAGATAAAATATTGAAAATTGTCTCATCTTCTCTGCATACACGTGCATTTAAACTGCATTCTTACGTATAATCAACTGTTGCAAATCGAAATTCTCATTCAAGTTAAGCCTTTTACACAACTGTGGAAAGAATGCAATGCATATGCAGCAGAAATATACAACAAAATAAACGTGGATGTGCACACAAATTCCCGTGAGATGCCAGAAAATAATAAAAACGGGTCCACATTTTCTTCATATAATACTGTTCGATCATCAATGAACGGGAGGGTTTGTTTTGCTCTCATTTTTTCTGATAAAACATCTCATTTATCTTGTTACATTATCCACATGTATATCAAAATGCGGACATCAATATGTAGAAAAACACGGAATGTGAATTCTTCTTATAAGCACAAAACATCTCTATCCCTACCGCAGACTTCAGAAATTCAAAAATGTTATTACCAAGCATTAAGATTACACCAAACACAATATTGGAAACACTAGCCATAAACCGCCAACAAACCTCAACGCAGGACATTCACATACAAAGATAAGAATATCGTTAATCCAACAGACAGAACACGTAATACATTTTTTTTTTTTATTAATTTAAATAACATTCACTCCATTTAAAATAAGAATGTAATTATGGCTGTAATGTATTGGTTGTCGTTTGTTGATGAATATGATATTTTATTTCTCTTATTTGCTCTTTCATCAACAAGCTAGGCTGTTAGTTTTCTCATTTGAATTGCTTGACATTTTACATATCGATGTGTTTAATACTAGTAGATACTACGTTGTATAGGCTATGCTTGTTGATAAAGGCCATAAGCTGATCTAGCATTGCTAATCTCAACGTCGTGAAATCTTTTGCTAGATAATCATTTTTACAGCAAAAACAATATAGAACCTTTCAATTGTTGACTGTGTCATCAAAAAACAATAGTTGTTACACAAAAAAAACTTCAACTTTTCTGGGTTTTTAAATTTCTTCCATTATTTCTTTTCAAATAAAATGAAAATACGTTTGTAAAACACTCAAAATATCATAAAAGAAACTTAATAAAATGTCATATCCATATCCATATGAATATCTGCTATATTATAAGTTTTTTTTTCAGTCTTGAAAGTTGTCGATTCAAAAATATTCATACTTATTTTAAGTAACTACGTTCATCAACCATATCGCACTCGGTCACGTGATATTTACAACAGTTTTCTCTCCCTGCAAATGATTGTGTAGACTTGTTAACGTATATTTGTTCCACCTGACAGAAGTTCCAATGGAAACTTTGTTATAAACATTGTCATAATATCTATTCCTTTGGAACAAATATTCTATACCATTTATTCCGTTAGGAACATATTCTGTAATATTTATTCCTGTGGTAATAGTATTCCAGAATATATTTTCCTTTTGGAACTTATATTATGAAGGAACTTCTATTCCGTGACAGACTGAACATTTGTTACCACAGAAGACCGGATTACTACACATCTGATTAACTGTCACTAACTTACATTATTAACAATCTAATTAAAATATTGATCTCTGATTACGTTATACTACATATGACTGTAGCGGCACAAATTAAAATTATTCATGTCTGTTTCAGCTTCCTACTTAAAGAAACATTCCAACATCTCAATTGAATGTTATTTTGTAATGTTAATTCGATGACAATGTCTACAAAATGCTTTATTAAGCGACATTGTTTTTGAAGCGAGTAACAAACTGTCGTCATTTGCCCACGGTTTTATCTTTCGGTTTTCTCGGGACATATCGTCATGATAGTGATAAGCCATATATACCGAATGGACTGCAAAGATTTGTTAAGATGAATTCTAATTGGTTTAAAAAGTCACGTGTGAAATCGTCAGAAGTGAAACTACATATTGATAGTTGCTAGATCTCATATGTAGTATAACGTAATCAGAGATCAATATTTTAATTAGATTATATGTAGTATAACGTGATCAGAGATCAATATTTTAATTAGATTGCATTATTAATTTCTTGACTCACTTTTAAAGAAAAAACTGACAACACTATGACAGTATATTATACTAAACATACTTCAGATTGAGAACATAAGGAACACCTTATCTTATACATATTACAACCAAACCACCAAAGTGTGCTCGCCCCAACAGGAATTAAGTTTAGGCAAACACAACTGTTAGTTGACTTCTACCTCTAAAAGAAGGAAATAAAAAACACTTCTCTTTTGGTTTCAAGAGGTCTTTAGAAAATAGTTATCAAAGGAACTAGGCTAATAATTTGATTCGCAAGACGCCCGTTTCGTCTACATTATTCTCATCAGTGACGTTCAGATCAAAATAGTTTAAAAGTTAGAAAAGACGGTTGAAATTTACAGTATTTGTGTCAGCATTTAAACTGAATCACTTAATTAGTATATTATGCATGTAGGCTCACGACTTCACAATTTTGTTTAAATGATTATCACGCGAAAATCATTTGAGGTCGTATAACAAATAACTTTATTAAAATTAAAGGCATAACACGATAAACTCACAGTAAATTAAATGTACATAAACACCAAAATTGATTTTCATATTCATGTTATGTAATTAAGTATTAATAAAGTAATCCGGTTGGTACATAAGAAAGTAACTTCACAGTACTAAAAGAGTGGCGAAAGATATCAGAGGGACATTTCAAACTCATAGATCGAAAAAAAAAACCAACTGACAACGCCATGACTAACAAAAAAAAAGCCAAATAGAAAAATAATACTACACAAGAAATAACATAGAGAAATTTGAACGGCTCTTGCAACTAGTAAAATAACAAAATTAACGAATTCCTAGAAAAATTCAAAGCGGAAAGTCCTTTATCAAAAGGCAAAATTAAAAACTCAAACACATAAAGCCACTACAAAACAGCTATCATATTTCTAAATTGGTACAGATATTTCCTTGTGTAGTAAATGCCGGATTAAATCTAGTTTTATAGCTAGCAAAATAAAACATCGATAGATGGTCAAATTCCAAAAATTAGCTACGAATATTTGTCATAGGCATCTATCTCTTACACAATACATATTTAGCATTGACTATGTGAAGCTGTTTTAGATATGTATAAAACAGACATAAAGTAAACATCAGTTATTCTAATTACGTACATGCAGTTAAGCATAATTGTGTGCAATCTATGTACTCATCATTACGTAATATTTGGTTGATCTGAGGTACATCCAGCCCATTTGTCCATGACAAAGTATGGGTGCAATATTAAAGATATGGAACTATATATTAAAGATATGGAACTATATATTAAAGATATGGAACTATTTATTAAAGATATGGAACTATATATTAAAGATATGAAACTATATATTAAAGATATGGAACTATATATTAAAGATATGGAACTATATATTAAAGATATGAAACTATATATTAAAGATATGGAACTATATATTAAAGAAAGTTACATTTACAGATTTAACACAAACTAAAAACTTCTATCTGTTTTTTTAAATATGTAAAAATTTGGGTTCTCTCACTTTAAAATGTGTACAAAAAAGTAAGGGAAAATAAACTGACTTTAGTAAGATCAGAGAAAAGGATACCAAATTCCTTCTCTTATGGCACAGGTAAAGTGACAATAATGATTACAAACAGCACAGAAAAGTAAAAGCTTGCGTAACATGAAAAAAAAAACCCAACATTATAGGCATCGGAAGGGTAAACAGTTCCTCCTGCTCTAATGGCACAGGTTGAGTGACAATAATGATTACAAACAACACAGAAAAAAAAGCGTGAGTAACGTGGAAAAAAGTCCATAGGCATCGGAAGGGTAAACAATTACTACAAAAGTGGTACACGTCAAGTGACAATAATGATTACAAACTACACAGACGGCACAAATTAAGAAACACACAAAATACCACCTGTGTTCCGAAAGGGTAAACAATTCGTTCTCCTATATTATCTCACTAAGTTCCAAACTAAGAGACAAATTGAAAGAGTTGGTATTGCTTTGCTTTATAAAAAATAATGGCCAACGTAGATACAAGTTTCTTGTCTTAGGGAGGGATAAATCCTACTTTGTAAAGGACCACTCTGATTCAAACAAAAAATTCTCTGAAACTGATATTATCAAGATGCTTGATTTCTTGATTGACAACATATTTGTCACGTTCGGAGAACGTGTTTTTCAACAGACTGTCGGCATTCCAATGGGAACAAACTGTGCCATCTACTTGCCGACTTGTTTCTTTATTATTATGAGGCTGACTTCATGCAGGAAATTCTTAGGAAGAAAGATGATAAGAAGTTAGCAATATCCTTTAACTCTACTTTCCGCTATATAGATGATGTTCTTTCACTAAATAATTCAAAATTTGGTGACTATGTGGAACGCATCTATCTAATCGAGCTAGAGATAAAGGATACCACAGATACAGTTAAGTCGGCCTCATATCTTGACTTACATCTAGAAATTGACAATGATGGTTGGTTGAAAACAAAATTTTACGACAAAAGAGATGATTTCAGCTTTCCAATTGTGAATTTTCCATTTCTAAGTAGCAACATTCCAGCAGCACCTGTATACGGGGTATATATCTTCCAATTGATACGATAATCCCGTGCTTGATTCCTATAATGATTTTCTTGATAGAGGGTTATGAGAGGCCGATCATGTCAAAAACCCGATAAAGTAACGCGTTAAAATTTAACGCGATAAAATCACTTTTAACGCGATAATACAGTTTTAACGCGTTAAAACAAGATTTTAACGCGAAAAGAAATCAATATATTTAACGCGTTAAACTTTGCAATTATCAAGTTTGGGATTTATCCCGTAGATGAAAATAGACGTTTATCGCGATAAAATATCCGTCGCACTGGCCACATGTGTCATAATAAATCACATTAACGCGTTAAATTCAACACAATAACGTTGCTACGATACATTATTTTAACGCGTTAAAACATCATTTAACGCGTTAAAATGTCATTTAACGTGTTAAAATATCATTTAACGCGTTAAAACTTCATTTAACGCGTTAAAACATCGTTTAACGCGATAAAACATCGTTTCACACGATAAAGCATCGTTGGTTGGAGTTAAGGAATAATGTTGCTAACGAATACTATGATCTGTTCGCATTTTTTGGAGTAGCGTGTTGTCCTGGCCTTGCGGTCATAAAACTTTCGAGTCTGTTTTTTGTACTCGTACTCAAAAATCAACAAATTAAAATGCTAGATTTCATGTTTCGAGCACGATTTTTGTGCTCCGAGCACTGAGCAAAGTTTTATGACTTTAACCCCAGGACATTTCAGACGAAGAGGATAATGAAGATATTACATTTCGTCTTCCTCTCACGATTAAACCATTCTCCTTAACAAACCAGATTTCAAAATACTGAAAACCATACATGTTCTAATGTCCTATTTGTAACAGGTATCTTGAACAACATACTATCAAAAACAAGTGCTGCAAACAAATGAAAACATACCACCACAAACACAAGAAGATGACACCAATGAAGACGATAACAATTTAGCACACTCAGTAATGAATTACAGCCTTCACTGTATAGTCTTGGCTCACACTGAACAGCAAGGCACAAAGGGCCTTAAAAAGACTAGTGTAAAATCATTCAAACAGGAAAGCCAACGGTCTAATCTATAAAAACAAATGAAAACACTTATGAAGCACATCAAAAAACGACAACTACGGTACCAGGTACCTGACTTAGGACAGGTGCAAACAAATGCAGTGGGTTTAAACGTTTAAATAAGCACTAACACCTATCCAACTTGAAACAATAGTGTAATATCACAACGTAGAAAGACACACTTTAAAATATCAACTGAAATGGTTTTACTCAATCAAATGACATATTAAAAAAACTAATGAAGATACACTGAACGAATAAATGTGATCTAAGACTCAATGTAAATACAAAATAAAACAATGGGGTTAGAGTCAAACAATATCAGAAAGAAAATCATAACCTTGAACAAAATTCAGGACTGATAACGGACGGACAGAAAGACAGTGTCTTTCAGCCTTTACAGGTAGGGCATTGATAATAGCGCCCATTTTAGGGGGGGGGGATAAATAATCTGTTCTCCGTACATGCCATATTACAAAACAATGCAGTATTTAGAGGTTAACATGTCGAAAATGAATGATTGCGCGGCGCAAAAAAACCCGACTTAGTAAGTAGTAAAAATAAAGAATAACATCCTCCTTCCTCAATGGATATCAAATGGTCATCCTCTTATTTTTGGCACAGATTCATTACATTATTGGGCATGCTTTACTAGATGCTCGATGCACGCTCTTAAGGGCCTCTTGTTTTAAATATGTTCACACACGATTGCTAGCTGATAAATTCATAATAGATACCAGGATTGAAATTTTGTATTTGCGCTAAACGAACGTTTCGTCTACATAAGACTCATCAATGACGCTCGAATGAAAAAATAAATAAAAAAGCCTCGGTTATCTGACTGATAGCCGTGTAACAATATCCGATTGTAATGCTTAACTGAGGCATGGTCGATAGATATAGTAAAGATATGTCATGTATTCACTATCTGCAGAAAAAAAACTTCACCTGTAGAGACTTATGTAAGTATACGTCAAACTACCTATGGTAAACCATAATGTTAGATACAGACATCACTTAATGCAAAAAGACGAAGTAAAGTATCTGAAAAACCTGACATATAAACAAAATTTATTCAAGACGAAGCGTAAAGACAGGTTGACAAATTTAAATCTAAATAGCCTTTTAATTAGCATGATCAGTCAATGTATATATACATATGAAAAGTAAGCTTAAATTAAATCAGACGTTGCTTAAAACACGTGACAGTAGCTTTTAACGCTGTAAAATTGCAGTTTACGCGTTAAAGATGCATTTAACGCGTTAAAGTAGTGTTTAACGCACTAAAGTTGTTTTTAACGTGTTAAAATAACATTTAACGCGTTAAAGTTGCATTTCAAGCGTTAACATTGCATTTAACGCGTTAAAGTTGCATTTAACGCGGTAAAGTTGCATTTAACGCGTTAAAGTTGCATTTAACGCGTTAAAGTTGCATTTAACGCGTTACAGCTACATTTAACGCGTTAAAGTTGCATTTAACGCGTTAAAGTTGCATTTAACGCGTTAAAATAACATTTAACGCGTTAAAGTTGCATTTTACGCGTTAAAAGTGCATTTAACGCTTTAAAGTTGCATTTAACGCGTTAAAGTTGCATTTAACGCGTTAAAGTTGCATTTAACGCGTTAAAGTTGCATTTAACGTGTTAAAGTTGCATTTAACGCGTTAAAGTTGCATTTAACGCGTTAAAGTTGCATCTAACGCGTTAAAGTTGCATTTTACGCGTTAAAAGTGCATTTAACGCGTAAAAAGTGCATTTAACGCTTTAAAGCTGCTTTTAACGCGTTAAAGTTGCATTTAACGCGTTAAAGTTGCATTTTACGCGTTAAAGTTGCATTTTACGCGTTAAAAGTGCATTTAACGTGTTAAAGCTGCTTTTAACGCGTTAAAGTTGCATTAAACGCGTTAAAGTTGCAGTTAACGCGTTAAAGTTGCATTTTACGCGTTAAAAGTGCATTTAACGCGTTAAAGTTGCATTTAACGCGTTACAGTTACATTTAACGCGTTAAAGTTGCATTTAACGCGTTAAAATAACATTTAACGCGTTAAAGTTGCATTTTACGCGTTAAAAGTGCATTTAAAGCATTAAAGCTGCTTTTAACGCGTTAAAGTTGCATTTAACGCGTTAAAGTTGCATTTTACGCGTTAAAGTTGCATTTTACGCGTTAAAGTTGCTTTTAACGCGTTAATGAAGCTTATAATGATAATAACAATAATAATATCTTTATTTAGAGAGAGTAACTCATTTGGATTACACCAATTTTCAATAAGGCTCTCTTAATACAATAATAATTACATTCTTCTACGTAATGTGCTGCTAATCTCAACATTATCGCGTTAATTGACGAAGATTTGACACATCTGGCCATTTCATTTATTAGGTTTCAAGTAAAATCTGACGTCTTAAAACTTAGTTAAGGCGAAAGTAGAAAGTTTTTCTGTCATTTTTTGTAGTGAATTGCTTAACGCGTTAAATTATCAATTAACGCGTTAAAAAATATTTTAACGCGTTTAAACTACATTTATCGCGTTAAATGTCATTTTATCGCGTTAAATATTAACGCGTTACTTTATCGGGTTTTTGACATGAACGGCCTTTCAGGGTTGCTGCTCACAAGGAAGCTTTTAAACCAAGAGTTCCAAATGGTGAAGTTGAAATCATCCCTTCGTAAATTTTACGGACACCATCACGAGTTGGTTGACAGTTATGGAATAACCGTTTCACAAATGATATCGGATATGTTCCTTACGTCGTAACTACAATCCCCTTCCTTTTCATGAATGTGACCTACCGAATTAGACTATTTACCGGATTTGTTATCACATAAGCAACAGGACGGGTGCCACATGTGGAGGTCTGCTTACCCTTCCGGAGCACCTGAGATCACCCCTAGTTGTTCCCCCTTCCCTAGTTGCAAACGTCAGAAGCAAATAATGATTAAAAAAAAAAACAGAAAACAAAAAATTTAAGCAATAGAAAATGTAAAATGAGTGGCATCAAAAACAGTTAAACACTCTTAAGCTTACCAGCTTAGTATTTAAGACGATAATTATTCAACAACAAAACTTCCATAAATGGTTTTTCAATTTGGTAACCTTTTCTCTAAAGTCTCTTGAAAGCCAGTTATATAGAATGAAAGTTATCGGTACATTGCATATGACAAAAGTGGTATGCATTATGGACAGGAATTTAAGTATAACCTGAAAATTATATGACCCTGAATAAAAATGAAGAATAAATAGTATTGGTAATGATGGCAAGACAACGATTGTGTATGTTACAGAAGCTGCAATAGTCACTTTTGCCAGTCTTTCTTCAGATTCTTGTCTATTCGTCTGTTGTTGGTTGAGAGTTTTCCGTATATTTTGTTGTTTTTTTAACATAACAATTGTTCCTCCAGTAAGACTTATCATTAAAAAACATGGCAAAACCCCTTTATAGATTTCATGGACAAATTGAAGAGCAAATACACCTTTAGAATTTAAAGAGTGTTCCGACTGCAGTTTAAAGTAATCTTCATCCCGACAAACTTCTACGACTTGACCTGTGGTTTTGTCTAACAATGTTGTTTTTTCAAAATTGACTTCCATTTCGAAAAGTACTGCGCTAAGAGCACATGCGCAGACGGTGATTGACAGAATGTAAACAGCTATCTTATATTTACCTAAAATGGAATTAACGTGCAATGGCTTATAGAATACAACAAACACGCGTATTGACTGTGCCAATTTTAACCAAGAACTAACCGCGTGGAGACATCCTGGTGTATATGCTGCAATTGCTTCAAAAGCGTAGCACCATTTATATGGCACATAATTTTGTTTAGTCGTAATGAAGACTGCGAAAAACATGTCTTGTAGCAATAATGCACTTATATCAAGACTGGTGTATGCTGTCATGAGTCCATACTGCTTAATGAAATTCTTGCTCCAAATAAGTTTCACAGATAGTGCCAACCAGATTATAAGCAGGATTATAAGAACTGGTTGAATGTATATAAAAAACATATGTGTTTCCTCTGGAAACATTTTCTTTGGTGAGTAATAGCTATGCGCATGTATTTCTTGTAGAAGCTGCAAATTATTAACACTTTGCCCAAACCTATTCCGCCATGCAGACATATCTCTTGGTGGCATTATGATATCTATATAAAAAAAAAAGAATTAAATGTTTCTGTTTCATATTCATATATTGTTCATTCTTATACACAAAAATAAAATGACTAAATATAATAGGTTTTTCTCGTGGTAGAAGGCCGTACAGTTACCTAAACTTGCTGAAATCCTTTTCTATTTATCATTAGACTATTTACCGGATTTGTAATCACATAAGCAACACGACGGGTGCCACATGTGGAGCAGGATCTGCTTACCCTTCCGGAGCACCTGAGATTACCACTAGTTTTTGGTGGGGTTCGTGTTGTTTATTCTTTAGTTTTCTATGTTGTGTCATGTGTACTATTGTTTTTCTGTTTGTCTTTTTCATTTTTAGCCATGGCGTTGTCAGTTTGTTTTAGATTTATGAGTTTGACTGTCCCTTTGGTATCTTTCGTCCCTCTTTCATGTGTATTATCTGAATTGCAACAGTACATGGAGATATGTTGATAACAGTACTTGAAAAAAAGACGTTCCTGTTAGTCGGAATCTTGCCAGTCCGGTTAGTGATTCCTGATTGATCGATGGCTGATTAATTAAAATTTAATAGATTTGTCAAAGTGTACAATAGGTGGACGATCATGTCATTTTCTAAGATCGGAGGGAAGGTAAGAGGATTTTTCTTCCTCACAATACATTCTCAGCTAACATAAGAAATTCTCAGTTACGGTAATTTTTCATAATTTGTACCAAAATATGCCAAATTAATGCTCATAAGATAAACGTATGCAAAAACGAGAAGAATAAATAAAAACATGCTTTTCGTTTTTCTCGACCACCTAAAAATTGCGAATCTGGCGTAATGAAAACCTGGTGTATGCTTAACTAATAATATTAAAAAAATAAACAACGTATGCTTTAATAGTTATTTACGATAATTATATTCATCTACTTTTTCCGTGTCTAGAGAAATGTTCGAGACATTCTATTCTCACTTAAGAACAAACCATGCATTTTGTTGTAATGAAATAGTTATTTCATTGTTTTTTGAGTAAGTTATATTAAATTCTAACCAATCAGAGTTGTCATTTTTCAAAATCTTCCTGTCCCTGCTGTCGAATATAAAATGGTCGTCCTTATAACGGATTGTTTAAATTATTACACAGTATTGTAAACAAACGTCATTTTGTAACTTTCAGCAGGAACATGTTACAATTATTTTTAATCCTGACATTATCATGTAAACAACAACAACAAATAATTTATTAGAGTCACACCTCTTTAAAATGTTTGATATAAAACCCAATATAATATTATAGCGAACCCTATGATAGTTTTCCATAGATTCACCTGCAAGTTACCTGTCGATTTAAACTTTTGGCATTTCTATTGTCCCATCTAACAAATACAACAGGTATTGTTCTCTGTATAGTTTATTCACCAGGACTTTTAAATTTCTTCTAGGAGAAATATATCACTCATTGATTAATATACCTGAACAAAAAATTGAACTGTCAATGATGAAAAAATACTTATACCAATACTAAGAAAGGACTCACAAAACTGCATGTGGTGTTGTATTTATTCAATACCAAAAACTTGTTTTTAATGTGTTCAATATTAATAATGATTTAAAAATTAAAAGTTGATTTCTGATCAAATATTCAATAAATATTTTTGTGTGTTTGATAAATAAAAATTTGAATATTATTATTTTTAAATTAAGGTCTTCATAAACATAGTCTATAAATTAACAACAACAAAAAAACATGCAAATTCATTGGAAAATACTAAAAAATGTGTCTAAAATTAACTTTTTATTATTAAATCAGATTTTATATTGAACAGATAGAAAATATATTAATGATATATTGAATAAATACAATATTGCATACAGTTTATGTGAGTTTATAGAAGTATTTCAATAAAAAAACAGATAATTTTTTGGTCAGGTAAATTAATCAATGAGTGATATATTTCTCCTAGAAGAAATTTAAAGGTCCTGGTGAATAAACTATACAGAGAACAATACCTGTTGTATTTGTTAGATGGGACAATAGAACTTACAAAAGTTTAAATCGACAGGTAACTTGCAGGTGAATCTATGGAAAACTATCATAGGGTTCGCTATAACAGATCATTTATAAAAAAAAGTCACGCTAAAAAGAGTTATGAGAGACTGTAAAACACACATTTTAATGCAATATGTATGTAACATTTTTTTTCATGGGCTAAAAGTTGCCGTCAAATCCACAGTTGACCAGGCGTAACTAAGGAGGGACAACCATTTTGAAATAATTCAATCAACAAATGTTCGATTACTACTATATAATCGAAAATTAAACAACACCTACCTCGAATTTGCCGTTTTAATGTTATTTTTTCCGAATTTGAAGTGTACCAGGTAACGTAATAACCTCCAGTTTGTAAGTTTTCATTTGTATGACGTCACGTTTATCCATGACGTCTTTACGCCAAAATCATTCATGAAGTTTCGCGGATTTTTTTTATTTGACAAATTAAGACATTTTTCCAAGTTTCATCGAATTATTTCATTTTGAAATGCATTAGAATCGGAATAACAGTACTGTAGTTGAAGAGTTGCCAGCGTCAATTTTGATTTGACGGTCTCAAATCTCCGCGTCGCCAGTAAAACTGCATTCGCGACCGTCAAATCTACAATTGACGGTGGCAACTCTTCAACTACAGTACTGTTATTCTTTAATTAAAATACATTTATATTCTATAACATATATAAATATATCTAAGCATAAAACACCATAATATCAAAAACAATTATACAAAAAACAAACAACATTATATACACTTATTACAAGTATAAAATACACGTTCTCTTACATTAAGTGCTTCAACATTTAAATGTCTTGATTTTCAATGCATTGCTGTCAAACTTAATGATTTAAAGATGTAAGAAAAACTTTTTTTTTTAGTTCAGACTAACTTCAGATCGATACCTACTAATAAAATAATTAAATTCACAGCAAACTACCAAATAACCTGTCATTTTGTAAGATCAATATATATTCGAGATAACTGTAATATTGTATGAAAATCTAAGCTGGTGTAAAAAGGTTATATACAAATTTTTAATATCAGAAGATGTGGTATGAGTGTCAATATGACAACTCTCCATCCAAGTCACAATTCGTAAAAGTAAACCATAATAGGTAAAGTACGGTCTTCAAAACGGAGCCTTGGCTCACACCGAACAGCAAACTATGAAGGGCCCCAAAAATGACTAGTGTAAAAGCATTCAAATGGTAAAAACTAATGGCCTTATCTATATAAAAAATTAGAGACTAAAATCTTCTTAAACATATCCCATTGTAGTCTGACCTAAAAATTCTAGCTTTCTTAATTGCAATAGCTATAGACTTTAATGAAAATCCTAGTTTATTCAAAATATAAAGAAATTTTAAAAGTCACCATCAGAATTTAGGTAGACCTGAAAATTCGAGCTTTTGTTTACCTATCAATCAAATCCTTGAATTGGAAGGCAAGCAATCGAACTACCAAAATAACCTGGCAATCTGTAAGATCAGATAATGGAGATAGCTGTATAGTTTCATGAAAATCTAACTTGATATGAAACGTTACAGAAATTTTTAAAGGCGATTATCTGTATTTAGTCTCGACTGAATCCTGACTTTTAAATCTAGACTGTTATTGACTGTCCTTCGTCACAACTCGGGCGCTTCCGTACCCTCATCTAAAAGAGTGGAGGATTTTACCGAAGATTGTCGAATACGCCCAGAATCCAAGGTGGACTTGTAATTTTGTTAATTTGTTATCAAATTTAAGAAATAAAGTAATAAACAAAAAAGGATCAGTTTTCAGTTTGCATTAAATCATGTATAGCTTTTTTTTTAAATCAATGTGGACTTTGACAAAACTCAAAAGCTATCTCAATGATAATTATATTTGATCATACAAAATGCACAGTTATTATGTAGTTTGGTTTTAATGCTGTCAAATGTAAGGATTTACTTTATAGGTATCTACCTGAATTATAACTGAACTAAATATTTTATCTTTTTTTTTTTTTTGCATATTTGTTAAATCTTTACTATGACAGCAATAAACTAAACTACAAAATTGCCTAGATGGATTTGCATTTGACATAAAGTGTAATACCACCAAATCATAATATGTCACTTCCGGATTCAAACGAAAAAAGGTAGAAAAAATATTCCTTTGAATTTGACAGTGCTAGGAAGTTAACACTGCTTTTCACTGTAAAAACATTTCTAAGTAAAAAAAAATATCTTAGTTGTTTCAATGCATCATTCGTTTTTTTTTTTTTGGTGTTTCTGTAAAATATTTTGGAAACTTGAGGCTACATGATAACTAAAGCTTGTTAACAGAACAAAGGGGTAAACATTTGATTGCTTACCTTCCAGTGATATCGTATATGAAATGAAATGTATATGAAATTTTGTCTGGAGTACTGGACAGGATAAAACTTTTCTCATGCAATGTATTTTTCAATTTGAAGATAAATTCCGTACAAAAGAACAACTGTGGAAAAAAATGGTGGTATATACCATAAAATGCAAAACAAAAGTCAGTGGTAAAAACTTAATAAACTATATATAAGCTGATTATAAAATCCGAATTTATAGGTTATTCAAATAGATATGAGAATATATTAATTTGGACAAATTATAGCAACGCATAATACATTAAATATTAACTTACATTTAGATAATTTTTTTCTTTACTGAAAATGATCCCAAATACTTTGTTCAAGATATTGTTCAGTCTGCTGTGTCTGTATATGCGGTTGTTGCTAGCTGCTAAGTAGGTTATGGGGTTATATAGACACGGTCATATATTAATCAGTATCTGATCACGTCATAAGACTATCACTAGATTACAGGGGGGATTAAAAATTGTACACCTGCTTCAGCTGTGTATGCAGCTCACACAATTGTCCAAGTGTTAATTAAGCTAATCTTACCTTTCGTTAAAACATTTACTAATAATAACACTTGAATAAGTAGGAAATTTTAATAAAATTGGATAATAATATATTATTGTCTACTTTTATGTCAAAAGAATAGTTTGTAACGCGTCTGTGTAAGATTAAACGGTGTGCGTATTAATTTCTCCATCGACATGCCAACCAAGATCAAACGTTGAAACTATATATTAACTTCAACCGAACAATGAAATACAAATTTAGTTTTACATACCTTTTGTTACCTTACTTGGACTATTTCAGAGTTACCTCCCCTTAAAATGCCATTTTTTAAACATTATAAATCAAGCAAAAAATAATCTACACTTTTAACTATATTTATATTAATAAGTTATAATTTTAAAAAATTTGTTCTTGTAAATGTAAATTCACATTTAGTTAAACATGAATTTCTGCATCAAATTTTACTAACTTGATTAAAAATTCGGATCTTGAATTCTTTTTCTTTTACAATCCAAGATGCATAATGGCGAAAGACACCGTAAAATGACGAGTACCGAGTAGGTTGTCTTAATTAGACGTATAAATTCGGTTACTTATTTTATATTTTGAGCAAGACAGAAAGAGATTTACACTAAATTTAATTTTGTTTGTTAAATAAAGTGTGCCTTTCATTTCTTCCATCGACATGTGAACCTAAATTAAACGTTGAAACTATAAATTTACTTCAACCAAGCATCAACATGAAAACTCAATGTAGAAACAATATATCTTTTGTAACCTTACTTATACGTTGTCAGTTAAACGTTCAAACAAAATCATGACAAAAATTCAATCTCATTTCAACTTTAAAATGATGTTGAGAACCGGGTAGGTTGTTTTAATTAGATGTACAAATTCGATATTTTTATTTTGAGCAAAACATGAAGAGGTTTACACTAAATTAAAGTTTGTTTATTAAAACAGAGTGCGTTTTATTCCCTTCAGGGACATGTGAACCAAAATTAAACGTTGAAACAATATATTAACTTCAACCTTACATCAACCTTAAAATTCAATGTTGAAACCACAAACTTTTTACAACCTAACTTCGACGTTGTCATTTAACATACATACAAACAACGTTGAAACAACATTATGACAAATGACATTGAGTGCCGGTTGGGTTATTTTATTTAGATGTGTTAATTCGGTTTACACTAAATTCATGTTTGTTTTAAAAGGATTTTGTCAAATAATTGTATATATTATATTAGATAAAAGTACTGCAATTTACTTTGTAACTTACTACCGTCTTCACATTTATTTGATATCATGTGCGTCATTGCTTTTTTAGCTCACCTTACCAAAAGGGGACAATTGATTTTTTCCCATCACTCCTTCGTCCGTCGTCTGTCGTTCATTGTCGTTAACTTTTACAAAAATCTTCTTCTCTGAAGCTACTGGACAAAAGTTTACAAAACTTGGGGGAAAATCATCAATCTCCTTTGACAAGTGTGTAATTCATGGGTTGCTCTACACTTAACATTTTCAAATTAGGTTTGCAGCACTGTATGGCAAAATATAACGCACAGGTAACAGAAGCCATAGTTTGGATAGAAATTGCCATAAACACCAATGCTTAAGCAGAGTGTGATAAACCACATGACCTCGTACCAAAAATGTCAAGTTCAGCCTTTAATATTTCATACCAGTTATGATGATGAAGTCGACTCTCAATTCTTCTTACTAATCCACTATTTGAACGTTATATTGTTCTCACCAGGGTCTCGTTTCTCAAGAAAAGATTATGCCAGAATGTATGCATGTTCTGTAACCTCATTTCAATTTCTTATTCATGATGCATGAAAAGTAAAATCATAAAAATACTGAACTCCGAGGAAAATTGCGCCCTAATCAAATGGCAAAATCATGAGAGACTGGTTTAAAAAGAATCTGCTGTTCATGAACTATATTATACTAGCTTTTTTCTTTGATTTTGATTTTCGGAAGAAGAACACACAAATTGCTGGATTCTAGGGATGTGATGTTCAGTGGTTGTCGTCTGTTTATGTGGTTCATAAGTGTTTCTCGTTTTTATATAGATAGACCGTTTGTTTTCCCGTTTGAATGGTTTTACACTAGTAATTTTTGGGGCCCTTTATAGCTTGCTGTTTGGTGTTAGCCAAACCTCCGTGTTGAAGGCCGTACCTTGACTTTTAATGGTTTACTTTTATAATTGTTACTTGGACGGAGAGTTGTCTCATTGACACTGATACCACATCTTCCTATATCTATGTAATGTGGAATCGTTGTGCCAGATGTTATTCCTTCCTAGTTCATTGGTCAATACGGACTGATATTTAAAGGTTGTTACCCATTTATTGTGGTTCTAATTGAGTGGAATACTGTCCCTCTATACTTAATGTTTTCATTATCACGTGTTTTAAGCAGTATGTTTTGTATTTTTTTTTAAATTATTTTTACATTGAATGATATAGTTAGATTATTGATCAATTATTGCAGGTTGGCATACAATGATACATTTATTTCTGGTCATAAAATTGACAAAATTGGGGCGAAAGATACAAGAAGAACAGTCAAACTCATAAAACGAAAATAAACTGACAACGCCATGGATAAAAATGAAAAAGACAAACAGACAAAAATAGTACACAAGAAAAAACATATAAAACTGAGCAACACGAACCCCATCAAAAACTGGGCCGATCGCAGGTGCTCCGGGAGGGTAAGTAAGTGCATGTCAATAAATTGTTTTTAATAGGGGAAATATAGAAACGAATGGTTCTATTTGGATTATATTAAAGATATATATGTATGTTTATCTTTTTTTTGGGGTGGGGTTCTATTGTGAAATATCAGCTGCAACTCAAACAATATGATTTTGTTTTGGATAATTAGGGAGCTACCATTTGATTTTTATGGGGGGGGGGGGGGGGGGGGTAGGATGAAATTTGAAAAAAATAGGCAGGACAGGAATTTTGAGTAAAAAAAAAAGGCAGGATGAGACACTTGCAAAAAAAAAAAAGTCAGGATGACAATTTAGGGAGCTACCATTTGATTTTTATGGGGGAGCTAGGATGAAAAATGTTGTCCTGCATTTTTTTTTAGTTGTAATCTCTGTCCTGCCTTTTTATTTTTCACTCTATTTGGTCCTCCTTTTTTTTTAGTTTATCCTGACTTTTTTTTTACCTAAATTGTCATCCTGACTTTTTTTTTGGCAAGTGTCTCATCCTGCCTTTTTATTTACTCAAAATTCCTGTCCTGCCTATTTTTTTTTAAATTTCATCCTAGCCCCCCATAAAAATCAAATGGTAGCTCCCTTAGGTGGGCATACACACATAAATGCATAATAGCAAATAACAATTAGTTTTCCTTGCATATAATGTATGTTACTTAAAAGAATTAGTTCTGTTCTCTTTTATTTTAAATAACCGATACAAGTTATATATAATTCAGAGGCGGATTTAAAGAGTTTTTAAGGAGACCTCACTCCCTTTTGTGCGAAATTGTTTGTTGTTTATATAGGGAATCACTGAAGCATAACTGGAGAGAGTCTCCTCTTAGGCAGTCAGTGCCCCCCTCCCTCCTTTACGATAATTTCTGGATCAGACACTGTAATTCTATTTTATTGAAATCTAAATTTTTATTTAAAATCAAATTAATAGCTTTATAACATTTGTTTAGTAGTTCAATCTAATAATACAACCGACCAATTTTCATTCGTATTTCAGAAATTATCAGTTTTAGTTGATATGTCTACGAATATTGTTGATAAAATAAAAGAGTAATATCAAAAATCAAATGATGATAAATAGGACTTGCACTGGGTCATGTTTTACAGTTATATATCTTTGTTAAATGATGATAAATAGGACTTGCACTGGGTCATGTTTTACAGTTATATATCTTTGTTAAGTAAGCATGGTTTTACCTGATATTGTTTTCGTGTGACATTTCCTTTTAATCGGATAATATACTAAATATAAATTAAATGATCAGGACGGACCGACATTTAATTCTTGACTGAAAAAAAAACACGTAGATTTTAAGGCTAAAAACAAAGTAGTATATTGATAAGATCATTTTAATTGATATTTGACCACATCATGATATAGGTATTAGGACTGAACTGCGAAATTTGATAGAAGTGTTAAACGAAAAGTTTTATTAGTATAGATTGCGTTCATTAGTAACAGTTTCTTACAGTTTGAAAAAAAAGAAGAGGTCTACAAAACAATAAGTTTGTTTGATGAGAGGAATTTTTGCCATTGCAGGGTCTTTAGTTTAAAAATGTGTCCGATCATAGATGTAATACCCATTATTACATCTATGGTCCGACGAACATGCCTGCCATTCATCATGGTCGACATGGCTAACAATAGAACAAAGGGGTAAAATGCAAGTTTAGTCTATAATCTAGAAATAGGCTATATGCAGAGAAGATATGACTAGACAAAATTGTCCAGATTATTGAGATCAACCTAATGGCTATACACAATGTATTAAGATTTATACGTACAGACGATGTCTTATAAGATTTATTGCCCTCAAATGACGAATATTACCATTTTGTTTTTCCATTTTGCAATTTATCTTGAAAATTGTAATAAAGAGGGAGAACTTTAAGGACAGGGAGAAACGTTTCCAATAAAAATGACTAGGAAGACACGATCTACAAATTAGTTAACATTACTGAAATCGACAAAAGACTACATATTGAAGTTATTGACTTTAAATGACGATCTTTACCTGTTTTGCCTAATATCTAATGAACTGTATTCAATAGAAAGATTGTTTTTTTTCTTTCAAGCAAACATGACTAGTAAGTTGACATCTACACATAAGGTAACATTATTAAAATCATTAATCGACTCCTTGTTAAGAGTTCTTGGTCTTTGATGGCAATGTTTACCATTTATTTTAGTTTACAGCCGATTGCATATAGTATGTAGGTAAAGGTAAAATCTTTGGTTAGCTTGCTTGCTATCTGAACCGTGAAGTCATTATTAGGCAAGATATACTACTAGTACCCTCTTCTCGAAGTAGCCTAGTCCTACAGACAGACAGATTGCTTGATAGTCTACGCATAAAGGAGGTTAGTTTACCTAACATTATAATGACTTAACGGATTTTGTAAAAGGGGGGGGGGGGGGGTGACTGATCTAAAAGGGGAGCCGCTCCAATGATTCCCTATATAATTAACCAAATTTTCCTCACAAAAAAAGTGGGTGGCGGGCGGGCTCCCAGGGCCCCCTGGATCCGCCAATGTAAAGTTAATTTTCTTGTCTTCAACTTTGTATTTATTTGGCTTTTTAACTATTTTGATCTGAGCGTCACTGATGAGTCTTATGTAGACGAAACGCGCGTCTGGCGTATAAAATTATAATCCTGGTACTTTTGATAACTATTGTAAGTTACCTATTAGAAACAAGAAATACAAATTCCTGTTATCATTTACTGTAAGAAAATCGTATTCTACGTAAGCATAGACTGCATTAGGGGCATAAAAGCAGCAAGAGGGATATAAGAGTATCAATCTATGTTGAAAACCTGCATAATGACAAACGACGAAACCTATATCATTTCCGTCGCTTTTTTGGGGCGAAAAATGGGTGCAATTTTTGGATAAAGTGACGTTAATTGTTTAAGCACGGAAAGTGGTTGATGATGTACGAACTCCTCCAAAACGGCTAGGAGGGCGGTAAAAAATTTCAGATTTTTGAATAATACATCTGTGTTGAAAAAAAAGTAAATATGTGTAATGAACAGATGCGGGTTACAATTTTGGCGTTTATACATTTCTATTTTTGTTGAGAGGGAAAGTCCCAAACCGGGTGATTTTTTTTATCAAGCGTGAACTTGGGTTATTAACTGCAACTCCTTCCTAAATAGTTTCATAAAGTATACAGTAAAAGAGGAGCGAGAGATACCAGAGGGACAGTCAAACTCATAGATTGAAAATAAACTGACAACGCCATGGATAAAAAAAAAGGCAAACAGACAAATGATAGCACAGAAGACATAACATAGAAAACTAAAGACTAAGCAACACGAACCCAACCAAAAATTGGGGTTGATGTCAGGTGCTTCTGTTATTGCTGTTCTTCATAATATAGAATTGTTAAATTATTTTTGCTTGTGTAGTTTTAGGAAGAATATACAAATTGACATCCTTTTAGATGACTTTTGTTGGTCATTTAATTATTGAAAATACATCTTGTACATGGAATTATCGTTTTCCAAACGGAACTTCAGTTTGAAGGTTTTGATTCCTTGTTCCACATGGTGGATTTACGTTGTTGACGATGTCGCATGTCTCGGTATCTTCATTGAAAACGTTACCTACAAAAAAAAATAAAAATTTGAAAACCTCCAGTGTGTTGATAGATGCAATGCTGGATAAGTTCAATACCGTAGAAAATAATTCTAATAACCTCACAAAGATGATAAATTTAAAGAGGTCTCTGAATGCGTCAAAACCAAGTGATTTTAAAACAGTTCAATTCTTTATAAGACACTCATTAGAACTGGGGAGAGAGGACGATTTGGCTCTTATTTGTAGGCTCTTTTTTTGTCATTTCAGAGACATACAATACCATGTCTTATATGTCTCTTCATCTGTTTTCGGTTCTCATACATCCTATAGGAGTTACAATGTGCTGCTTTGGTGCGTTCCGATGAAGGTTAATCCAGATAAGCGCTTCGGACGTATACAATTTATAAAACGAAATTTTATTTTTTTCTGATAAGATACCAATTAACTGTTTACATCTTTTATCATTGCAATTCACCATGTTCATGCTATTGTTTATGCATGTATCTCTAATAAGGATTACATTGCATTAATAAAGAACTGATTGAAGACTTTTCAATTTGAACTTAAAAAAAAAAGAAAATTAACAAAATCTGGGAAGAATGTTTTTTCCCTTGGCATAATTTCTCAATTGGTGTTATGAGTAATTATTGAGCCAAAAACGCAGGCACTTGTCTCTGAAAAGAAATGACCTGTTAACTTTAATATAAAATGTTAGAATAAAGTATAGAGGTAATTATTTTTTTAGAGACAAGTTCCTGTTACGGGGCGCCGAATGGGACTCTTGTGATTTTGTACTCGAAATTCAATTTTGTATGGACAAAAGTGAGTTTTGTTCATCAAAAATGAGTTCAGTTTAACAAAATTTGTTGCATACTAAAAATTTAAAATTTTGTATGCTTTCAGTGGACAAAAGTTACTTTTGTCACGACAAAATTAATTTTTGTACTTTTGTTACCTAATTCGACAATTGGGCGACAAAAGTCAATTTTGTATGCAAATTTGTTTAGTTTGAATTCTGTGAACTAATTTGCATACAAAATCGACTTTTGTGACACAAAATTGACTTTTGTGTTACAAAATTGACTTTTGTGAGACAAAATTGACTTTTGTGTTACAAAATTGACTTTTGTGAGACAAAATTGACTTTTGTGAGACAAAATTTACTTTTGTGAGACAAAATTGACATTTGTGAGACAAAATTGATTTTTGTCATGAACAAAGACCATGTACACAAGGCGAGTCTATACTTTTTGTTCACTTTGTCATAGTCTACTTAGGACAGGCACACACATACAGAATGTGGCTGGGTTAAACATGTGAACGGGATCCCAACCCTCTCCTAACCTTGGACAGTGGTGTTACAGTAAAAGTGGGCCTATGAATTGCACAGGAAAGCTCCAAGTGATTGTGCAGTGAATGCGCAAGCGTTTGTACAGTCAACTTAAATATCCGACATTGAGAAAACGGATATAGTTGGATTTCTACTAAGACAATGGCTTTGAAACTTTCAGACAGGTAAGACTATATATCAGAAAAGGTACATGTGTAAATTCTGGTAGCAATGATTGGTTTGCCGATGGTTATTTGATATTTTTGATCGCTGCTCTGTGACAGTTTTGATCATTTTACTCAGAGCTCCTCCATTCTACGGAAAACGTTTGGATGCATATAAATTTTTTATTATTATTTATTTGGTTCATATAGAATGTTTAAGCTAACAACAACTTGAAGCAGAAACGTTAAATAGTAACATTAGAGTTCATCAAAGTTTTCATCAAGCAACTTGTTTTTTTTTTAAATGTCGGAGTCCCGCTTGACAGTCTCCCGAATGACCAAAATATTAGAAAACCGTAGAGTTCCGTTCCCACACTGTAGTGTCATTTGAAACACAAAAGGACATATGAACGCACATACAATGTAGTAATATGATATAAGTAGATGCAGACAACTGTAATGATTGCCAATGAGACAACTATCCACCCGAGATCAAACGACGTAGATGTCACCATAAAGCCTTCGACAATGATCAAAACTATAAATTTAAGCAAGTTATAAAAGGTGCGACAAAATTAAATACCAAGCCACTTTAACATTTTGTTTTCATAATATTTGATAATTTATAATACTTATTGAAAACATTTTAATAACTAAAATGCTTTATATATAATAGTTCAAGAACATTTTTTGTTTTCTTGTTCGAAGAAAACAATCTCAACACTGAATTGTGACTTTTTGTCTATCTTTTTGTCATACATTCTTACTATCGAGGGTCTTGGATGGAGAGTTGTCTCATTGGCAATGTGCCACATCTTATTTTAAAATGGGTATACTGTTATTTAAATTTATATCCAAAAATTACTATACATATATATATATGTTCATCCTATTTCGACCACAAATTAAATTACATTGCCTTCCAATTACCGTTTTGATTCCTAACATCACTGAAGAGACATTATTTGTCGAAATCCGGATATGGTGTACTAAACTTTTGCACATTATATTTGCGGAATATACCATATTTTCGGCACGTTATTGTTTTCTGTTTAGTATTAAATTAATCATTAAGATCGTCTTTGTTCCATTGGATGAACTGTTTATTTTGCAATAACCATGGCAGTCAGCAGTGTTCAAGAACATCAGTTGTTCGAACTGCTAGTCAAATGCGTTATGTTAAAATATATTCTTTCACTGTTTAGTCTTTTGGAAAGTGTTGTTTGTTTTGTATTTAGACTCTCTCCTAAGAAATATGTTTTGCATGCACACGTATAAAAACTGAGAGATTTTTTATCCAACGCCCTCGTTGGTTTGAACGTTGTCTTCAATTTAGACTTGTTTACATATCCTAGCCAATAGGCTAACGCCTAGGCATTAAGTTATTGCCTGAAATTTAAAATTTAATTATTTGCCATGCTTCAAGACAGGATAGAGTTGTACGCAAAATATCCACTGAGACCACGTGGTTAAAGTATCAAGCCCTGCCGACAGATTTCAGACCAAGTTGACTTTCAACAAGTAAACTTGCAACATTTCCAAAGCAAGTGCATTTGTGAAAAGTACACTTAGTTAGATACAAACAATACAAGCATACTTTCAGTAAAGGAGAAAGGTGAGAAACAACTCGACAAGTAAACCTTCTTAGCAAGGAAAGTGAACAAAAACAACACCACAAGATAAGAATAAACATTTTGTTCACTTTGTTGATATAAACTTGTTCAGAAGAAGTTAACAAGTGCACTTTCGGAAAGTCGGAAAGTTTAGAAAACAACTAAAAAAGTACACAAAATGAAGTATACAAGATGTGTTGCAATGCTACTATCAGACTAGTTGTATTTTATAAGTGAACAAAGACCATGTACACAAGGCGAGTCTATACTTTTTGTTCACTTTGTCAAAGTCAACTTGTTCAGAAGAAGTTAACAAGTATACTTTCTGAAAGTCGGAAAGTTTAGAAAATAACTAAACAAGTACACACAATCAGGTTCACAAGGTTGGATATAATGCAACTTTACCACTTATCTATGTCAACAAGTTGAGCTGAGAACTGATCAACTCGTGACTATTATAAGCTTCCATAGGGTCGATCGAGACGAGATAGGTTAACATGTAGAATTCTTATTTTGCATCCAATTCCAATGGATTTTTTATCGTGATAATATATCAATTTGCAGAAATAATTATCTGGGCGACTGGTCATTTCGATGGCAGCTGTATGTCACCATACTTTCCCCTTATTTTTTTTTTACATTCTTACCCATTATAGTATTATGTCTGTATGTTTTTCTCACCCAATGTGTTGTCGGCATAATGAAATTATATGCGAGTTTCATGCAAGTGAAAAGCTTAGCTAGCTGTAAAACCATCTTTTATTCACAGTTTTATAGTTGTTTTCCATTCGTTTGACGTTAGACTGAGGTTTGATAAGGGACCTTCCATTTTAAATTGTCCTTGAAGTATTTTTGTTATTGTACTTAATTTCCTTGTCAATTATAAAGAAAGAAGGTGTGATAATATTATTGCCAATGAGACAACTCTCCACAATAGACCTAACTGACACATAAATTAACAACTATAGGACACCGTACGGCCTTGAACAAGAAGTAAAGCCCATACCGCATAGTCAGCTATAAAAGGCCCCGAAATGACAATGTAAAATAAAACTCACATATAGTGCAATTATCCCCTTTCCATCCAGGACAGCAACAACTTTCACTGTGATATGTGGTATTGAATCTGTAATACCAGCGTGTACTGCAATGATTATAATTATAAGGAATTTTTTTAAGTACCGAATATCGGGTGACCCCAAGTTCTGGTGGATGGTCACAAGCACTTGTATCTCAGTATCCCTTAGAGTTAGGTTAACTTAAAGGTACATATATTTATTTTTTCTGAGACAAATTCCTGTGTGGATGATGAATAATGACAGTGCAGTAATAACCTCACATAACAGTAATAACTATTATATTGTAGTGATATAATCATTTGTTATCAGTATACTCAGGTTTGATGTTACACATTATATTAATATTTGTATAACTGTTATAAATATAACACATCGTCTTAATAACTCTACAGCCAAGTTTCCATCCATTTAAATATCATCTTATTTTTTTAGTCTAATGACAGTGCAGTGCAAGTGCATGGTATCGGTCGAGACTCTTCTGTAACAATTCGTTTTTCTTATAGATTGGATTTGAGTAGGCATTAATATTTTCCAAATTTTGTTGGTCTCGAGATATTCTTCCGCATGCGTTAACACAAATTTTCGGTATTGGTATATATATTGTTCACGACAAAATTTCTGACTGCCTAAGAGGTCCTGCTCCAGTTATTCTTCAGTGATTTCCTATTTGATCAACCAGTGTTTCCCACAAAAAAAGAGGTGGGCCATAATCCAAATATTAGGTTGTTACCAAACCAAACATGATGTGGTATGGGCTTTGCTCATAGGCCTTTCGGTGAATAATAGTTGTTAATTTCTGTGAAATTTGGTCTCTTGTGGAGAGTTGTCTGATTGAGAAGCATACTACATTTTCTATTTTGTATAACAGTATTTCCGATATTCAAAATATGAGATCCCTAATCTTTCCCTATATAAATATGTTAGAAATTTGTTTACCATCGAAAAAAGAACCATGCCCTACAGATCCTTTGTCGTTTATACCGGACTGCAACTCTGTGACAAGTGAGGCTGAAAATGGTGTAAACAAATTGATATTAAACGAATATATATTCGACAATAATGTACTAGAAAAGACACCGCGTAGAACGCCACATGCGGTGTGTGAGCTATGTTTGACACGAGGTGGCAATTTCGAAGCGAAGAAAAACTATCAATTTGAAAATAAGTTCAAGTATCAAAATTTTTTTTTTAGAATTCTTAGTACCATATAATATATTGCACGAAAGGGACTGAAACATGATCTATTTCCTGCAAGCAGAAGTAGTCGTTGTCAGTGCCTTGTTTCCTCAAACACCTCGCCTTAGTTTTCCGTGCTGAAGATTTTGAGGCTTCATATGCAAATTTCTGGATAAAAAAACTACTTCAGATGACTTCCTCCGGTATCATTTATATAAAATTGAATTCCTATCATGGAATTTTACCAAATACCAGCTTCTTACTTAAAATCAATTGGTTTTAAAACTAGTTTTTCATCAAAATGTTAAGTGTCGCTCGTGATGTCAGATTTTGCGTCTGAAGGGGTAGAGGCTTTTATAAAAAATAAAATAGTTCTGTATATAAATCGGTCTTTATCTGATACTTTTAAGTTTAAATCTTCTATATTATGATAACACATTACAAACTGAGGTACTTTATTTTGCCTGTTTTATAGTCTAATAAAAGTTGTAATTTTGATTTCATAAAAAGTAAAAAATGACTCAAAGTATTTTGTTATTAAGCTGGAAAATGATTTTTTTCTTTTTCAGTTACTATCATGGTCCGAAAAAAGTGGCTAAATGCACCAAAACATGGAGATAAATCACTCAGCAGAACTCCATAAAAGATTTTCGCAAAGCCACCAACAGTCAAATTCCACCAAAGTTCATCAACAGGTTCCTCTCAAAAGCCCTCGTGCATGCCCCAAAAGCACTCACTCTCCAAAACGAACTCAATTACTCCCTCCAATGAAACAATCACCGGCATCTTTAACATCAAATGACAATTCAGCTTCAAGGAGACCTGAAGACGATGACACTACTATTCTTAATAATTTCAAAACAGAGATTCAAAATCATTAAAAACATAATCTGGCTGCTGATTTTCTATCTTTTATTCAAATGGTAAAATAAAATGAATTTTCTTAAGGACAGGATGTCTCTTCTTCTTTTCCTGGATACGGTCAGATTTATGTCAAAAAGAATAACATCGGAAATGTGGTATCGGGAAACAACAAAGAGGTTTTGGAAAACTGGCTACAGACTTGGTAAATCTTTACATTTTAGTGGTGGACCAAAAAGTATTCGACACATTACAGAAAACTTGTGTGAGTCGGAATGGCCGATCCACAAGACGCAGAAATTAATTTTGCAGTTCCAAGTCAAAAGATACTATCAGACTTCATCGTCATGGACCTTGACATCCCAAATTCTAACCTCTGCTTTAGATATCTTGGTTCTAACATTGAAACATTTGGCTGACATGGTTTCCTTGATACGAGATATCTATTGTGCGTTCATTAAAATAATGTGATTGTGTTCCAAATATGTCACTTACACTAGAAAGAACCGAGATCATACAACTTAGTAAATGCTATTTTCCACAAGTTCCGTTAGCTAAAACAATTACGCCTGTAGTCCATTGATCACAAACACAAATCTTGTTTAACGCCAATTGTCACCTAAAGACCCAATTTCTGGCGTATGGCGAGCTTTAAGTCTTTCAATAAGACCTATAACATCTCGTATCAAGGAAACCATGTCAGCCTCATGGAACATGATGAAATGTTTCAACGTTAGATCCAAGATATCTAAAGCAGAGGTCAGAATTTGGGATATCAAGGTGGATGGCGATAAAGTCTGATAGTATCTTTTTGGCTTAGAACTGCAAAATTAATTCCTACGTCTTGGGTATTGACCATTCCGTGCTCGCAGTAATGTGTCCAATACTTTTTGGTCCATCCATAAAATATAAAAATTGACCGTGAAAAAGTCTGTAGCTAGTTTTTTAAAACCTCTTTGTTGTTTCCCGATACCACATTTCAATGGTATTCTTTTTGAAATAAATCTAAACGTCTTCAGGAAAAAAAGAAGAGAGTAATTGTTTAAAGGAAATTTATTTTATGTTACTTTTTGGATAAAAGATAAAAAAAAAATCAGCAGCCAGATTATGTTTTTAATGATTTTAAATCTCTGTTCTGAAATTGTTAAGAATAGTAGTGTCATCTTCTTCAGGTCTCCTTGAAGCTGTATTGTCATTTGATGTTAAAGATGCCGGTGATTGTTTCATTGGAGGGAGTAATCGAGTTTGTTTTGGAGAGTGAGTGCTTTTTGCGGCGTGCACGAGTGCTTTAGAGAGGAACCCAATGATGAACTTTGGTGGAATTTGACTGTTTGTGGCTTCGGTAAAATCTTTTATGGAGGTCTGCTCTGTTATTTTCATCCATGTTTTGATGCATTGAGCCACAGCCGTGACTTTTTTCGGACATTGATAGTACAATGTAACTGGAAACGGAAAAAAATCATTTTCAAGCTTTAAAACAAAATACTTTGAGTCATTTTTTTACTTTTTATGAAATCAAAATCACATCTTTTATAAGACTATAAAACAGGCAAAATGAAGCACCTTCAGTTTGTAATGTGTTATCATAATATAGAAGATTTAAACTTAAAAGTATCAGATAAAGACCGATTTATATACAGAACTATTTTAATTTTTATAAAAGCCTCTACCCCTTCAGACGCAAAATCTGACACCCCGAGCGACACTTAATATTTTGATGAAAAACTAGTTTTAAAACAAATTAATTTTAAGTAAGAAGCTGGTATTTGGTAAATTGCCATGAAAGGAATTCAATTCTATATAAATGATACGGGAGGAAGTCGTCTGAAGTAGTTTTTTTATCCAGAAATTTGCATATGAAGCCTCAAAATCTTCAGCACGGAAAACTAAGGCGAGGTGTTTGAGGAAACAAGGCACTGACAACAACTACTTCTGCTTGCAGGAAATAGATCATGTTTCAGTCCCTTCCGTGCAGTATATTATATGGTACTAAGAATTCTAAAAAAAGAATTTGATACTTGAACTTACTTTGATAGTTTTTCATCGCTTTGAAATTGGCAACCCGTGTCAAACATAGCCGACACCCCGCATGTGAGATTCTACCTGCATACAAGAAATACAACTGATTTTTATAGTGTGTTCTTAATATGCTGTACTACTACACCACTGTCTCAAGTTACGGATAGGGCTTGGCACCAACACACTGATTAAACCCCGCCACATTCTGTATGCGCCTATATATCAAGCCATGAACCTATAATTCAGTGACTGTCATTTGTTATTCAATCTAATTAAAATATTGATATCTGATTTCGTTATACTACTGTAACGTGTACACAGGGTAAGCGTGTCTGTTTCTATTTAAGAATGAGTCCGTTACAGTTTGATACTGGATCCAAAATGTTCTATTTACAAAATATATAACCAGTAAAATTTATTCATAAATTAACGTCATTGAACCAAAATATATACAACTGATCTTGTTGTCTCTTATAAACTATCTATAAACTATTCTACTTTAAATATATACAACTGGTACAAATTTGTCCTAGGTATAATAGTTATATTTATAAGTACGTCTGAGCCAGTGACAACTCTACAACAGATTTATCCATCGAATCAACAGCAGTGATGGTGGTACATGGCTGTGTACAATACATAATGTACACAGCCATGTATCACCATCGGTGATCCGATGGATAAATCTGTTGTAGAGTTGTCACTGGCTCAGACGTACTTATAAATATAATTATTTTCTGTGACTGTATCTTAATTTGTAGGATCCTTTACTATAGATAATTTAGCTGATCTGTAAAAATAACATCTCCATGCCTTATATATCATGTACTGTAGTACGACGCTAGATTAAAACTGACGTGGACAGGTAACACCCGGCCACTGAAAGCTTCATTTTAATGAAGCCCAGATGGTCGTGTGGTCTAGCGGGACGGCTACAATGCAGGCGATTTGGTGTCATGATATCTCAGTAGCATGCGTTCAAATCCCGACGAGAGAAGAACAAAAAATTAGCGAAAGCAAGTTTACAGATCTACCCATGTTGGGTGATGTTAAGACGAGTTGTATAAGCAAATTTACAGATCTAAAATAGTTGGGTTGATGTTTAGACGAGTTATATATTGTTGGGTTGATGTTTAGACGAGTTGTATATACATACAACTCTTCTAAACATCAACCCAACAATGTTAGATCTGTAAATTTGCTTTAGCAATTAATTTTTTGTCTTCCCTTGCCGGAATTCGAATGCATGCTACTGAGATATCGTGACATCAAATCGCCTGAACTGTAACCGGCGTGCTAGACCATACGACCACTTGGGCTTCATATAATATGAAGCTTTCGGTGGCCGGGTGTTACCTTTCCACGTCAGTTTTAATCCAGCGTCGTACTACAGTACATGCTATATAAGGGTCTCTAGTGGAGAGTTGCATCAATAGAAATCATACCGCATCTTCTAATTTCTATATACACACCGTAAGTATTAAAAAACAATTTTAATTTTGAAATCAGTATGATTAATATTTGTATTAGGTTCAAGATGTTGTAAATTGAATTGTCTGTCACTCAAACCTTATATTTATTTAAATCCACAATCTTTTCTTGGCATTTGTTGTTAATTCGATTATAAAGTTTCAAGCTTTGCAAACATAGAAGGAGACATTATCCAAACCAAACAATCATACTGATATTGTATAGTGTGTCTTTCTATGTTTGGATGTTTCACTATTGTTTCAGAAAAGGGAGAAGGGTTTGTACTAATAAAACGTTTAATCCCGCTTCAATTGTTTGCACCTGTCCTAAGTCAGGAATCTGATGTTCAGTGGTTGTCGTCTGTTTATGTGGTTCATAAGTGTTTCTCGTTTCTCGTTTTTTTATATAGATTAGACCGTTATTTTTCCGTTTAAATGATTTTACACTAGTATTTATTGGGGCCCTTTATATAGAATGCTGTTCAGTGTGAGCCTAGGATCCGTGTTGAAGACCGTACCTTGACTTAAATGGTTTACTTTTATAAATTGTGACTTGGATGGAGAGTTGTCTCATTGGCAACCATAACACATCTTCCTATATCTATAAGCAACATATACTTGAAGTCTGAATCAACTGAATCAATTAGGGATGTGGATTACTTAAAACAGGTGGTTTTAACCAATACATTGTGTCTCAATATATGACATCACTATTACCGTTACCCAAGATAAGACAAGACAAGGCAATTTCATTCTTTAAAACAACTAAATATACATTGGTACAAATAATTGATTTAATAGAACACACTACATACACAAAATAAATTGTGCAAATGACAAGATCCGAATGTTACAATTACTACCCAAGTTCATTTAGTTACCATATGATAACAAAAAAAGATCGGCAAATACTTACCAGGAAGGCCTGCTTGAGAATAAATATATTACCTTTATAAATTTACATATACATTGTGTTGTAAAAGGAGACATTTCAAATACGTCAAATTCACGTTCACCGATTTGACTCAAATTCTCATATTTGATTTATATAATGAATATCCAAATTACATAAAGTCTGAATTGAACAATTAACAGTCCCTTAACTCCATAATATATATGTATAACGTGTCCTTCCCTCCAAACGTGCCCGATTCCCACAAACGTGTCCGTAATATTCAATATTCCCTAAACATGTCCGATTTCATAACCCCCACGTGTCCGATCATTGTTATTCGCTAAAACGTGCCCATTATTACATGCATAGCCGTCCCAAATCAATAACGTTTACGGAAATTCTATGATGGGGGACACAGTTTAGGAAGTGGTCATTTGTAGTTTTTCAATGCCATTTGATAATGATTAGCATAAAAAATATTGCAAATAATCTAACATATAAATTGACTTTTGACTGAAATTGATTATTGTCCAGTTGCAAGTAATTCATGCGCATTTAGAGCAAACATACATATAATTCTTGTACTGTTGAACTAATTGTTTACTATGTAAATAATTTTGCACCAATAAACTCCGTTGATGCCTTTTATACTCATCCAAATATTGCATGGCCTTTTTTTCAGCAGAATTGACTTCCCTTCTATCAACAGTTCTGACATGTCTGATATTTTAAAAGCTCTTGAAATCATAAACCAGTGGCGGATCCAGAAATTTTCATAAGTGGGGGCCCACTGACTGACCTAAGAGGGGGCCCGCTCCAGTCACGCTTCAGTGATTCCCTATATAAGCAACCAAATTTTTTCCCAAAAAGGGGGGGCCCGGGCCCCCTGGGCCCCCCCCTCTGAATCCGCCTCTGTAAACTGGTTTTTAGGTTTTTTAAATAAATGTTAGGTTTCGAACATCACTAAAGACACACGAACAAGAGACATAACGTCCAGTGCCAAATATTTCATGCATTATTTGAACGATATTATGTTAGCAATAAATGCATTTGTCATTTCGGGGCCTTTTATAACTGACTATGCGGTATGGGTTTTGCTCATTGTTGAAGGTCGTATGGTGACCTATATACTAGTAGCTGTTAGTTTATGTGGCATTTGGTCTTTTGTGGAGAGTTGTCTCCTTGGCAATTATACCACATCTTCTTTTATCATACCGGGAATTTAGGATTACCTAAATTTTCACGGATATTAGGGATTAACACTAGTTGGGATTTTAATTAGAAAAAAAATATGAGTTAAACGATTTTTTAATTACTTCAGTAAGAAATGCACAGAGAATGGGACATTCTCACTACACGAGGTATCTGATTTCATATCTACAATTTAACTGAGCATTTACATCCAACATAACAGAACGAACTTAGGTTATACTGCCTGTTTAGAAAAAAGACCTAAAATAATTTTACTTTTTTTAAAATGAAATAGTAAAATGAGTATACGTTAATGAAACAGCAATAACCAAATAACCCACGTATTTATTAAATTGACACGAATGATCTAATTCCAGTAAAAGAAAAAAAAAATATGGACACATTTGGGGGATTGGACACGTTTGAGTGCTTAAACAAATGACACGCTTTGTCGCTGTTTTACAACTAGACATGTTTTGCAGTTCAGTGAGCTATGTGAACACGTTTGGGTGAATCGGACACGTTTGGGGGGAAGGACACGTTTCTGTCAGAGTGTTACATATATATCAGCATTTTCGTGAGTGTTTTAGTCTAGACACCATCTAGATAACAATCGAGATGACCTCCAACGGTTGCCGTCGGTCACATAACCCCATATAAACAAACGTTAACAAAAATATGAAAAGATTGCGACCACATGCATTCAAGAACTTTGGGACAAAACGTCTCATGAATATTTATAATTGTAAATAATTTGAAATACAAATTTGTTTTGAGATATACCAGATTTGAACATAAGGCTAGTCTGCAATTACATATTTTCTAGATCTGCTTAATTTCACGTTCTAGGTCAAAGAAATAAGTTAACCCATCCGGGTTTTACCTGTATATAAATGATTTTTTTTGTGGATCGAATCAGTCAACCAAATGGTTTCACTTTCAGTGTTACATCCCATCTCCTTTGTTTTAACAGGGGTGATCTGAGCCTGATCGTCCCTTCCAGATCACCCCAGTTTGAGTTTCTTTGTTATACATGCTTTCCTTTGTTCTGTAACATTTTGGCGGGAATGTCAAATCCACTATACAACTTGTAATTAATTCTACGGAAACGACTATCTATCAAAATTCACGTAGAAAAAATCCAGATTCGAACTCAAGACCTTTAGCATATCAAGCCACGGCACATACCACTACACCAGGACTACTTGATACGAACTAATAGTAATTTGACATACTTCAAGAAAGCAAGATCTTTTTGTAAGTGGGGCGAGTTGTCATACCTTTATTCAGGGGGATTTTAACCTTTTTCGTTAATAAGTGAGTTTTCAGACTGATTGTTTAATTTGATTTTACACTTTTTTATAAGTTGGGCGAGTCGGTAAACAAGAGTGGGACGATTTTTTTTTTCATAAAGTGGCGATACAGTGTGGGCCGATTGGCAAGTGGGGCGAGTTGATATTGTTTGATATCTACTCATCGTGTTTTGGGGTCATAAAGGGTATACATCATAAAATAATATATAAAGTATTTTGTAATGGTTGTGTGGCGTTCTAAACTAGATTTTATGAATTGTAAATGTTTTTTCGCCTAATCTAAAACAGCTGGGATGTAAAATAGTTATCCCAATCGGACTTGGTGTGTCAGTGTTAGATCACCCTCTGGCCTCCGGCCATCGGGGTGATCTTACACTGACACACCGCGTCCTTGTGGGATAACTATTAATTAGGTCTTTCCACCTTTCGTGTGGAAAGACCTATTGATTTTGTTCTGATTATTTTTTTTTCTTCCGCCTAATTTTATCTTGCGGTGTAAAAATGTTTCAAAAGATGTCGCTTAGTTTTTTTGTATATGAGATCATACAGTCTATACGCTTTTGAAACTCACCCTGTTTAACCGAATACTTTTCTTTGTAAGAGTTATCTCCCCAAACACTGTTTTTCTTGTTATCAGATCTCCTCCGCAACCGTAAAAGAAAGCGACAAATTTATTTTTCAAAATTCCTCGTTTTATCCTCAGGATGTTACGTTTTATTTTGACCGAAGCTTTACGAAGACCCCATATGAGAGTAATTTCCCCTTTTGTATTGAAATAATTGAAATAAATTTGTAACTGGAAAACCAAAAGTGATAGAGGCCTAGGGTCTTTTGATTTGAGGCCCTTGCTAAAAAAGTATGAAAATGAGGTCAAGGTCAAAGGACAAGGTCATGTTCAAATTTTTGATTTTGGCTTGTTATCTCTTATTTTCAGAAATCATACAAGATATCGACAAAATATTTTCACACAATTGTTAGTTGCGACATGTCGTAACATGTAAATTTGACTTAAAAGGGTATGTAACATTTAATGCAAGTTTTGCCCCCTTTTATATCTAATATTAGTTGTATGGTAATATAACTCATTAACAATATAAAGTAGAGGCCTAGAGTCTTTTGATTTGAGGTCCTTGGTTGATGACCCTTGAAATTGAGCTCAAGGTCATAGGTAAATTTAACGTTCTAGATTTTGACCTTTGCTTTTTCCTCTTATATATACATGATAAAGCCATGGGACTTTTGGCAAAAGGTTGCAAGAAATGTGACCTTGAAAAAGCCAACCTTAAGTGACCTTATGTAAACCGGAAGTAGCAATTTTTTGTACTAATTTAATGTAAAAGTATATAGAACCATCTATTTTTGGAATCAGTGTCAAGTAAACTATCAAAACATACCGGAAATAACATCTTTTAAACCGGAAGTAAAAAATGATCTCCCTTATGTATATCTTTTTGTATAGAAACCATATATTTTTGGAATCAGCGTCCAATAAGCTGTCATTTGACGCTAAAATTGACATTTAAAACCGAATTTTAATATTTTCATATAAAAAAGATCCTTACTGGTGGAAAGACCATCAATGGTTCTCTGAACAATTGGTTTTTAATTGACATTCTTTTCCTTTAAATGACTGAACACGCTTAATACATGCGTCACAAATCTCTAGCCAAGAGTTTTATTTGAAGGTCACATAAATACAGATTCAATGAGGTTAATTATTCACATACAAATGAATAATATTCAATTCATACACGAATTTTCCTAACTTATGTTGAATAAATTTAACTACGCCTTACGAGATCGTGTGTAATTCGTGCTATGCTCCGGATCTGTAATGCATGAATCAAATGTAATGAGAAACCAGACTCTGAAATATAAAAAAAAGAAATACAAAATAACATCTTACCCGCACACATCAAGTAAGTCAAACTGCAATATGATCAATATTGTAGCCAAGCAAGAAAACCTCATATCTCAGTATCTAGTTCTCAGTAATACAACGAGGTGGTTCGGATCGTGACAATCCGTGAAATAACACAATGTAGACTGCACTCTTATCAACTTGCAAATAGATATGTAATCTCGAATAAAAAAAAAGATAGAATAAAAGGGGTCATGAAAAATATCAATTTGCTATAGAATTGTTTGGAGACAAAAATAGTACCTAAAAGAGTGTCATTTGGTTTGTTGAGGATTCAGTCCGTTGACATGAATTTATAGAGCAACGTATGAAAAATGTCCGTTGACAAAAGTAGACATGTATTCTGTGTGAAACTTAACAAAAAAAAAAAACTTAAAAGAATAGAGAACGAGGGACAAAACGCGTAGAATAAAGCGCCAACAATAATAAATAGAGAAAAATTAAGTCGTCAAAAACATAAAGAAAAGAGAACAATGAGTTTCTGAAAGGTAAAGAACAGAGAATATTGGGCAAAATAGATAACAGCAATGAAGGATTCCCCAGCCCATATATAAGAGGTCGTATGTTTGAAATTTTATTTTTTCATAGCAGAGGATAAATTGTCTTGTATCCACAGTCAGATATGACCTAGATTGGTTAAGTTTGGTATATGAAACTGCGAAAAAGTTTTCATTGAACGTATAAGTTTACATGGCTATTTACACTAGAAAATTATTGGGGCCCTTTATAGCTTGCTGTTCGGTGTGAAACAAGGCTCCGTGTTGAAGGCCGTTACGGTACCTTGACTTATAATGGTTTACTTTTATAAATTGTTACTTGGATTGAGAGTTGTCTCATTGGCACTCATACCACATCTTCCTATATCTAAATACATGTTTGGGAAAGTGTTTATCTAAAAATGTGGATATAAAGAGAAGTTCAAAGATAATAAAATGCAAATAACCCAGACGTGTTTGGTTCTGTCTTGACCTGATACATGTATACAAGTTTTTGTAAAAAAATGTTGTTTTCTTTTATGTTTCTCCATTTATGTCGAATCTTATGCATGTAATGTGATAAAAGCACTTTAAAATGTCCAATAATTTGGAAAGTATTCTTATTATTATTCTTATTCTATAGAATGACTATATCTCAATGCAAGCTTTATTCAATTGGGAAGTTTGGTTGAAACCAGAAAGTTGTACTAATGTACTCCGTTTGAGGAAAATGGAGGTTACTTATCGCTCGTACTACACTCAGTTTCTAGTTATTTGAAATAAACAAATTATGTTTAACTTAAAGGTATTTTCGAGTATATTCATTCTTTTTATTCAAGTGTATTCATACCTTCGTATTTAAGTGTCTTCATACTCAAGTTTTCGTCAAGTGTATTCATATTTTTTTCAAGTGTATTCATACTTTTTATTCAAGTGTATTCATGCCTTTGTATTCAAGTGTCTTCAAACTCAAGTTTTCTTCAAGTGTCTTTATACTCAAGTTTTCTTCAAATGTATTCATACTTTTTATATCTTTGCAACTGTTGGGTGAGAAATTGTCATACGTTTTTTTTTATTATCATTAAATTTCATTATCTATAAACATGATAAAGGTAAACGTAAGCATGTGGGCAACAAACTGTCAAGAACAGCGATTTAAAATTAATACCATATAGTATTTTAACAAGAAAAGACAAGACAAGACAAGACAATATTTTATTTAAGTCTCACCTCTTTATTTAAGAATTGAATGCTCTTTTTTGTAAATTTATTGGGGTGTAAAAGCGTTGACCGAAGTACATTTTGTATGAAGCGCGGAAGCGCTTCATACTATAAATGTGCGCACGGTCAATGCTTTTACAACCCTATAAAGTTACAAAAAAAAGCATTCAATACTTATAATTACATTTTTACCTATAGGATCATGAAAACACGCCTTTTATCAAGTTTTTATTTCATTTAACTATGCACTTTATTGTGGGACCTCGTGTCATCATGAATGAAAAGTTTTATAGTGTGATACAACTGCTTAAGGAATAACACGTGATGTACAGTTAGCCAATCAGAATAACGTATTATAGTGAAACATACATTTAATGTAATTATTATTATAAAACATACAAATAGTTAATAAAACAACACCATAAAATATACAAGAGCCACTCTAAAAAGAGTTATGAGAGACATCTTAAATCTATATTCACCTCTAACATTCATATTTGATAAAAGCTTACAAACTGGAATAGTTCCCAGTGATTGGAAACTTGCAAATGTATCAGCTACATGTATCTACCAGGGTAAAAGAGATCAGGACAGTGTTTAAAACTACAGGCCTATCTCTGCTACTCATTGTTTTAGAAAAAAATATTGTAGAAAATTATTTTTTAAGTATTTACATAACTATATTTATGATCATGCAATATTAACTGATCAATAGTCAGGGTTCCGTAACAAGGACTCTACTATAAATCAGTTACTTTTATTATATGATCACGGCTGGTAATCTACACACGCAGAACATTTGGTTCTGCAATGAAAACCGTGAGAGGATTTTCCGGTTGTGCTTGAGTGGAGTAATTGTCACCGCTTCAAAAGGTATGTACATTTCTAAATCGCAATTTTCTTATTCAACTGATCAAAATATTGAAAATCGGAGAATGCTATGCTGTGGTGAATACATTAACGAAGAGATACATGTATCATTTACTGGTGTATATGGAGTTGAACTCTATACAAAATCAGTTGTCCCACGAGAAATTGCCTAAAAAAGTGACATTTGAATTTTGAAATGGTTCTATTAACAGATCTACAAGTTCAAATTCACTTGTTTTTCGGTCAATGGATATGAATGTCGTTTTTGGCGGCGTGTACGCTTTTCGGTGTTGATAGACGTCTTCATAAATCTAAAAACCTCATATTTTCATCATTTCATGGCGTGAGGGGATCGGTTCTGATTGAGGACATCGTGAATGCGTGAGGGGACGTGAAATCATATCTGTATATCCAAGCTATGAGTCGTTGAAAGTTGGCTAAATTTGGTTTAATTGATGATGTAAAAACACATGTTTGTGCATAAACAAAATTATGAAATAGAATTTTGAAATAAATTGAGGGAAGATAGGTTGTATGCTATGTTTTACGAAGAATCAGTAAAAGAAAAATTGTGTCAACGTTTTTGTTTCTTGCTACAAATAAATTTTTAAGTTAAAACCATCTCAGTATTTATTTTTTACGAAAAAGGTTATCTCCCCTAATAAGCAATTCATGCTTATTTGACAAAAACATTGATTGTTAAAACTCAAGTTTTGATATTTGTTTAAATATTGTACAATTACTGTCTTTGGATGAGGTAAATAGTTTTATTGACTTATGAAAAACTGATTTTCACTGAAGCCAACGGCCGAAGTGAATATCAGTTTTTTTCAAAAATCAATTAAACCACATATTTACAAAAGACAGTAATTCTTTTATTCCATATTCCGACAGAAATGTATGTAGTTATTTATCAAAACAAATTTTACATAAAACATGTTTATAAGAATTATGCACGTAAAAGTACGTGACGTTTTGTGCGGTGAATATACCATTTCCGCAAGTGAATATGTTTATTTATTCAAAATCCCATTCATAAAGAAAAACCAACTAAAATTTAATTGATATTGAACAATTTGATTTATACAAAAAATCACCAAGTTGTCTGTATAAAATAAACAGTCTAACCAATAAATTGCATATAAGTCTCCAAACTAGACTGATTATTTGCTTAAATCCGCAAATTTTGAGACATATTTGCAACTTATTGGTTAGATTGTTTGTTCATGTAACAAAAACTTGGTGATTTATTGATATTTCAAAATTCTATCACACAATTTCATGCACACACATGTGTTTTTTTCATGAACAATTTAACCAAATTTAGCCAACTTTCAACGACTCATAGCTTGGATATACAGATATGATTTCACGTCCCCTCACGCATTCACGATGTCCTCAATCAGAACCGATCCCCTCACGCATGAAATGATGAAAATATGAGGATTTTAGATTTATGAAGAAGTCTATCAACACCGGACAGCGTACACGCCGCCCAAAACGACATACATACCCATTGACCGAAAAACAAGTGAATTTGAACTTGTAGGTCTGTTAATAGAACCATTTCAAAATTCAATTGTCACTTTTTTAGGCAATTTCTCGTGGGACAACTGATTTTGTAGGAGTTCAAGTCCATATTCATCAGTAAATGATACATGTATCTCTTCGTTAATGTATTCACCACAGCATAGCATTCTCCGATTTTCAATATTTTGATCAGTTGAATAAGAAAATTGCGATTTAGAAATGTACATACCTTTTGAAGCGGTGACAATTACTCCACTCAAGCACAACCGGAAAATCCTCTCACGGTTTTCATTGCAGAACCAAATGTTCTGCGTGTGTAGATTACCAGCCGTGATGATGAGATTGTAAAAAATCTTGACAAAGGGAAAGATGTCAGATTTATTTTTTGTGATGTACATGTCAAAGGCATTTGATCGCGTTTGGCACATGCGACTTCTGTATAAATTAAGAAAATATGGAATAATGGGTAATTTGTTTAAATGGTTCGAAAATTATACTAGTCAACAAAAGAAGCGATACAAGACTTTTTCCGTTCATTGGACCAATATTGAAGGAAATAATATTTAATCATTATGGAAATATAAATCCGTTTAAAAAAAAACGTTTTGCTTTTGTGACGTTTTTAGCGATTTTTTTTTTTTTATACAAAATTTACATAAAACGACAATTTTAAAAACAGAAGTTCCAACTAATGATGCCAACCTCTCATTTAAAGGTAAAGACAGTGTTTGCCATCAATTTTTTTTTTTTAAATCATACAGTTTCTTCGTTTATTAGTTGAGCAAAGTTCGGCCCCACGAAAAATCGTTAAAATGTATACATTATCACCTGATTTACCATTGACAGTATGTGTAAAGTGATATTCAAAAAGCAGTAACATTCTTAAAACTATTCCGAAAGGTTCGAAATTTACTGTGTATTGTTTTCATATCTAAAGCATTGAGACGAAAATAAAAAAAATTTTTTTTTGCAATTTTTGAGATTTCAAAAAACACTTTTTTTCCCAAAAATTAAAAAAAAAAAAAACAATATTTCAACCCATTAGTTACAACATGAACATAACTTGATTAGCATATTGAATATTTTAAAACAAATTTGAAATTTTATCTAGTACTTAGAAAATTATGTGTTGACTTTTTATTCAACTTTCCGCAAAACTAATTTACACCCTATGATCGTTTACACGGAATTTAGATACTTTCCGAAAAGTTTTGATTTTCATTATCACATGTGCATACATTGCAAATGAAAGCTTTTTAAAATAGTGTATATCATTTTGTTTTATATGTAACACTTTTTGATAAATTTTATTTCAAAGTCGTGTATCGTTTCTTTTGTTGACGGGTATATAATTCCGCATGCTAGACAACAAAGGGTTGGAGTAAATGGTTTTTTTTTTAACTGGAATACTGTCAAGGCAGGAGTCCCCCAAGGGTCCATCTTGGGCCCTTTTCTGTTTTTATTGTTTGTGAATGATATAGTAGATGTAGTTACAAACAAAATAAAACTGTTTGCAAAGGCCAGCTGAAGGACGCCTCCGGGTGCGGGAATTTCTCGCTACATTGAAGACCTGTTGGTGACCCTCTGCTGTTGTTTTTTATTTGGGCGGGTTGTTGTCTCTTTGACACATTCCCCATTTCCATTCTCAATTTTATTGTCTATAGTGTGTTGCAGATGATGAGAAATCAGCAGCTGACTCCCTGGAGCAAGATCTAGAATCATTAGATCAGTGGGCAGGAGAATGGGGTGTAACCTTTAATACAGACACAACTAAATCTATGTACTTTACGAGCAAAAGTAATATTAATTTTGCATCATTATGCATGAACAATTCACCTCTAGAAAATATCTCAGAACATAAAAATCTTGGTATAACCCTATCATCTAATACTAAATGGTCAAGTCACATACAGGATATTTATTCAAAAGCTTGTAGACGTCTTAATATTATGAGAGATTGAAAACATAAGATTGATAGACAGTCTATGAAAAGACTTTATATAACATTAATAAGGCCTTTTTTTAAGAATGGGAACATAATTTAGGACAACTGCACAAAAGAAGAATCAGATCTAATTGAGTCTGTACAACTACGTAGCTGCTGCTAGAATTGTAACAGGGCTTCGAAAGGGAACTCCTAGATGGATACTATACAATAAATAAGGGTGTGATTTCCTCCACAATAGACGTCAAAAAAACAAATTAATGTTTCTTCATAACACTATTTCTGGAGATATTCCTAAATACATTTCTGCTGATGTCTTGTCGTATGCAAACCACTAATGTCCAGTATGGTATGAAAAATAAAAGGGAATTAAAAACTCAGTGTCGAACCACAGCTTATAAGAACAGTTTTATTCCACATACTCTAGAAAAGTGGAATTCACTTGATGGACAGGTTAAAAATATTTTAAGCTTTACATGATTCCAAAGAAAACTGAATGAGAACATAAGTCCTTGTCCGGTTTTCTTTTCCACTGGTTCACGAAAAGTTAATATAATCCACTGCCAATTAAGAAATGAGGCTACTAGTGAAATGGACTTAGATTTTCTGCCAGGAAACGACACATTCATTATCTGTGGTTACAGTTTATAAAGTTTCAATAACTTTCTTATTCTATTTTGAATTTGTACCAAACTTTGACAGAAGCTTGTTTATGATCAAAAGATCTAGAAGGAAATTTTGTCAAATTTTGTACCTGTGTATCTATATTTTACTCATAAATGGACTTGGGTTTTCTTCCGGTTAACATTACATCAAGTCGGCAGTTAAAGATTTTAAAACATTTATTAGATTCATAAACTATCCAGGATTTTTACCAAACTTGGACATGTACAGAAGCTTCTTACAATCAAAAGATACTATCAAGAGTAATATTTTTATTGATGTTTTCCTAATTTTTGTTGAGCCTGCAATTAACAGCAAAAGTAGGCGAGACACTGGGTTCCGCGGAACCCTTACACTTTTTTGTATTTAAGAATTGAATGCTTCTTTTTGTAACTTTATTGGGGTGTAAAAGCGTTGACCGAAGCACATTTTGTATGAAGCGCGGATTGACCAAAGCGCTTCATTCTAAAAATGTACGCACGGTCAACGCTTTTACATTGCAACCCTATGAAGTTACAAAAAGAAGCATTCAATACTTATAATTACATTTTTTAGCTAGGATCGTGAAAACACGATTTACAACAATTTGTTTATTTAATTTACCTGTGCACTTTATTATGGCACCTCGTGTCATCATGAATGATAAGTTTTATGTGTATTGCAATTGCTTAAGGAATAACACGTGATGTGCAGTTAGCCAATCAGAATAACGTATTATAATGAAACATTCATCTAATGTAATTATTAGTAATTATATTTTCAAAAAAAACCAAATTAATTACTTTATATGTTGCGCAAAATAAGGGCTAATAATTCTTGTTATTCCTATAAGTTAGTAGAACAACTTTGTTGCAGTGAGTTTGTGAATATGAATAAAAATATCACTTTAACGATGATCTATTTGATTCCTTAATTACTTATAGATTATCTTGATCATCTCAACGAGATTGATTTTCTCGCTAGAGCTGGTACAGCGAAAGTGAGAAAAGCAATCGAGTTGAGATGACCAATGATAATCTGTTTATCGCTATTTTACCTATGACGACGTTGTCAATTTCATGTCAATTACGTTAGCAACGCCACGTGGTCTCCTTAGTTTCTAGCGATAGTTTTCCATCTCAAGCGATAGGCATGATATGAAAATTATCACAAAAATGATCAAAAGAAAAATGCACAAAGTAGCGATAACAACACTTATAAATGTGGTATAAAATTCGACACCACTTTCAGTAGATCTTGCAATGACTAAAAAATAAAAGTTATTCACATAGTTTTCTTTTTTATACTGCAACATGTAGTTATAAATAAATTTGGTGTATTTACTGTCTTCTGATTAGTTAAATTTATTAGTTTTAGTTTCAATGTTGTCAATTTTTATGGCGACACGCCAACTCTGACGTTGTGTATTCATACGCCAACAAGTGTGTACGTTGTTATTGTTAATATGAATAATATAAAAAGTTCTTTGAGCCGTTTATGATCGTTTATTTTTGATAGAAATTTATTTATAATGAATGGCAATAATTAATTTTGAATTAATTGAACCATAAAATGATTTTTTGACTCTTCACATTTTACATAATCCGCTTATTCAATGTGAAAAGTCAATTAAGTGTTTATTTCCTAAATATAGTAACACAGCTATATTTTGTGCAATGTCAATTTCATCATGGAACACTTTTTCCACAGTCAGGGGTTCATTAAGGGATGAAAATAAGTTAGAGCTGTGTGTTACAATTTAAATAGCTATCAATTTATTTATTTAAGTTGCAGTATAAAAACAATCTTAGGTTAATGTCATAAAAATATAAACTTTTTTGTACTCGGCGCAAAACTAGGGAAGGGCTCGGTAGAACCTCGCCCTTCCCCAGTTTCTCAGCCTCATACAAAACCATTTATATTTTTCTTTCATTGACCTATTACCTTTAGTTGTCCGGTCACTTTTTTGCGGGGATCGATTTTCTCGTGCTTGAGACTCAATGTCCAGACTTAGATATAATTATTTAATAAAACCTCGTCTGGATAATGTTTCTTTAGATTGGGGAAAACTTTCATACTGGTAAGTTGTACTTTAAATTTCATTTTGTTATGTATTCCGATGTTTGTTGACTTGAATATTTATTTCTTTATATTTGATATTTATTTTCGGTTTTAGATTCAAACATTTCTAAAATTTGTTTTACGTTTCCGTTCGAAAATAAATAAAGGGAATTGTACACTAGCTAGATATTTTATGATTTAATTTTATATTAAAGTCCAAAATAATAAACGAAGCTGCTTTTCCCCTGGTCACACTAGTACTATAACACATGTTTTAGTAGTCTCAGATCTTGTATGAGAAACGATTTGTATAGGTACTGCCCTTTGTCCAATCCCTTTGTTTAAATGTGCATTTGATAGGTGAACAATAAAAATATTTTGAATGCATATATATTATTTACACTAAAATTATCTATATAAAACGCATCTTCTTTTCAAACATCATAAGCATTAATTAATCTAAAAACAATTAAAATAAAAACAACAAATAAAAAGTCTCAAAACTGAAATAAAAGACAAAGACAAAAGACAAAAGAAAAAATATTTTTATAAAAAAAAGTTCCTGTTTTTTGTTGCTTTAAACAGGTCGGGACCACTACCTTATATGGAAATGCATAAATTAGCATACTTATGTTCTCGCACATGTAATTGTTTATTTACATGTGACGCAATTTATTTTTACTTAGGTTTTTGACCAATCCACTAAATGAGTCACAATGCATGATGGACTACTACGTGTTTACAATCAACCAAGAACACGTGTTATTTACTGAAATACAACACATTTTTTCGTGCAATGCAGGATTCACAATTTCGCTTAGTTTTTCATTTTGTGTATCCTCATTTATAGTTCGTAATATAAAGTATAACTTCCATGCTCAGATTAACGAAGAGTTGTTTCTATGCGAAGAAAAAATTGTTTGAATTAACCGATATATATAGCCATCAACATGTTAGATGATGGCACAGAGATTTTATGTATTTGTCCACCAGAAGCAACGAAACAACAGCGAAAAAACACAATTACTCATGAGACAAACTTACTGGTGTAAAGTAAGCCGTCGATAACAGCCAGTGCTGATATTTAAGAGTACAGCAATGTTCGTATAGATAATTAAAGGCAAATGTGGGATCCTTGAATTTTGTGTTCGTAAAAAAGGCGAAGAAATATTTACATACATGGCAGTGTTAACAAAATCTAGTATTTTTGTTGGTCACATTTCAGTATATGGGACTTCCAAACTGTTCCTTTTTTTTTTTTAAGGTAGTGAAGTCAACAACTGTAGTTTCAGTTTGTTCGTTTTTTAACGGGCTCGGACATTAGCCAAACTGAATAAAATTATTACAGCTGATTTCTTAAACCTGCAAAGTAAAACTTTGGTTGGCTTGCTTGCTTTGTTTGTATAGTTGTTTATACAAGCTTTGAAAATAAGATTGACATCTTTAAACAATATATATATAACATAGTTTAACTTGTATATTTTATATTGTGTACAATATACAAACAAAGCAAGCGAGCTAACCAAAGTTTTGCTCTACATGCATTAGGAAATAAGCTGTAATGATTTTATTCATATGTATGTGCGACAAGGTGGACAATTTGATATGTTTTGAGAAAATTGCAGCGTTGGATCTGCGTTGGATAAAAAAGAAGATGTGGTATGATTGCCAATGAGACAGCTGTCCACAAGAGACCAAAATGACACAGAAATTAACATTTATAGATCACCGTACGGCCTTCAACAATGAGCAAAGCCTATACCGCATAGTCAGCTATAAAAGTCCCCGATATGACTATGTAAAACAATTCAAACGAGAAAACTAACGGCCTTAAGGGGCTCCTGGGTATAAATGAAATTTTTTTTCTAATATAGGATTTCGCTATATTTTTTCATAAATGAACTTTATCATATACTTAAAAGAAAAATGAAATAAAAAAATGGGGTCACCGTTCATTTAAGCTAAAATCTGCCTCTGGAAGAAGCATACATTTTTGTTAATGTCCTTTTTTTCTGTTGAACTAATAGGAGAAAAAGAGGAAATATCGAAATAAAAAAATAACCTAATATAAGAAATCACTTAAATTTTACAATTATTTAGTTTATGTACAGCTTATTTGAAAATAATAATAAAAAATATAGGTCACCGATGAGTTAAAAAAGATATTTCAAATTTAAGGCCAAAAAATGGCATGTTTGCACCGAAGGGAGATAATTTGGAGCTTTTTCAATTTTTAAAGTCATTTGGGGCCAAACCAAATCAATTTTTTGGGTTGTTTTTTGTACCATATCATAAAGTTACAACTAATAGTGTAATAAATAAAATTTGTAATGAAAAAATAGAGGTTTAATTTTTTGCTAAAATTTTTGTACCCACGAGCCACCTTAATTATATAAAAACAAAATGAACGAAAAACAAATATGTAACACATAAACAAACGACAACCACTGAAATACAGGCTCCTATACAATATATATTTTTTTGGGGATAGATTTCTTGTCCTTTTATATATTTAATTGGGCCAGTTTTTTTTTTTTTTTTGTCTTTTTGTTTGGATTGTTTTACACAAGTAATTTTTGGGTCATTAATAGCTTACTTTTCAGCATTGGACCTATGACTGCTTACTTTACTAAATTATGTCTTTGTTGGAAAGATGTCTCATTTGGCACTCATACCTCACCTTCTTATTTCTATATACAAAGCACGTTTTAGAAAACAAATAATAGGTAATATGGCACCCACTATGATACAGAGACTTTTAATATTGGAGATATTTTACATATGTCAACAGGACAGCAGCCGAACGATAAATAAACCTCTGAGGTATATTTTGTGATAAAATTAGCAACAAACGGATATTATCGATTGATGAAACTATAAAAAATGTATTGAGCTATATACCGTACCTCCTCAGTGGCGGATCCAGGGGGGGGGGGGGGGGCAGGGGGGCAGGGGGATGGACCCCCTTTTTTTGGACGATCAGTGCATTTGGATGGGGACATGTAGTTGGAACCCCTCCCCTTTTGTCCAGGGTTAGGACCCACTTTTAAAATGGCTGGACCCGCACCTGCCGCTTTCATAACACTTCTTTTTAGCATACTGATTATTATGATGTTCTTACTATTAGTTCAGGTCCTGATAAAAAAAAATACACATTCAGTACAGAAAGAAGTGTTTCAATGAAAGTTTCATGTTTTTCTAGGCAGAAATGATTTTGTAATGACATTATACAGGTTTAAAAGAGCTCAAATGATTTTCTTACTGGACAGTGGTCACTTCATTATTGGATATTTCACTGTGTCATGTCGTGAAATTCATAACAATGCACAAAACCGGTTCAACTACTTTTGCAAGGCGAAAAAAAAAGTCGAATCGTGAAGCCAATAAACAATATTTTTTTAATCTGAGCATGCAAATTGAAGATTACGTTATATATTTTACATTAAATATATTTGCAGAATAAAAACTTTGGTAATGAGAGTCCCAGACAATATATTAATTGACTGTTTTCCCACTAATTCCACGTGTTTTAAGTAGTAGTTTACTCGTAGTAGCCCACAATGCATTGTACTTCATTGAGTCGATTGGTCAGTTTTTCAAGGCCATATTGGCCTTGTGTTTTGGAAATTACTATGCAAATATATTCTGACGTCAGAAAATCTAGAGTTCTCGACCTGTTAAATCAATAACAAAAAAATAATAGTATGATTTTTTTTTGCATCGCAATTTTCTCGATTGCTTCAATGCTTGTTTTGAGGTTTAAACGTGTACATGTATATCGATTATTTACGTACATTAATCGTGTTACAAAAAAATGTAAATATCAGAATTTATAAATCCATTATTAAAATTGATATAGTTAACATAAAATTGCACACTTTCTTTAAAATATTGTTTTATCTATTTAGCTTTAAATGAAAATTATATTGTGACCGACACTTGACAGAATTATTGGAAAAAGGTCCCGGGAAAAAAGATGACATTATAATTATAATTATTTATTGAATTTTATGTTTATAAATGAAAAAGGTAAACGTTATAGTTTTACGCTATTTGTAACCATTGGTTACTGCAAACATTTTCTCCGGTCTATCAAACATTATGTATTATGACCATTGTCCATTATGTATATGTCATTGATTGGCCCTATTTCGGCCACTATAACAATATTTGGTTTTTACTTATTGTAAGCTGACAAAGAAAGTTATATTGACATTCTATCAAGTAAACGATTGATAACCAAGTAAATTAAACTTCTACTTTGAGACGTCAAAACTTGAATTTTGAAACTTAAAGGTAGGTCATGATTTTAAAATTATTAAAACTAATTAGAATAAAGACTATTAAAAGTTTTCATAGATGCAGTTTTATCAAAATATTTATTGTTTTCCGAGGTAAATAATATACAATTACTGTCTTTTGATGAGGTAAATAATTGCACTCTTTAGCTTTACTTTATTGTTGTTTGTTTAGTGTTTTGAATGCATTCTTTTTGTTTTAATTATTTTTATTGAAAAGTTTGAATTTCAGAAACTTATAGGTGCCAGTCGACCACGGATTGCCTCTACTTTGGTAGCCAGTAATGCCAAGTACTTTAATAGTCGTTGTTTGCGGCTAGTTTTCCCCGAAATGTAAACTCAAGACCCATCGCTCACAGAAATAGTTTTTCCGGGAATCAGAACAGTAGCTAATTTCACGACAAAACAATATTCAATATATCATAAATATACATGCATTGAAGTCAACCGTTCTATTATTTTAGTACTATATATCCTGGTACCCGGTACTACGTTCCAGGTGTAAGCTGATAGCCATACAGTCACGATGTGTATTGGTATATGCACAGGCAATTGTCTCAGAAAAAAAATAGTGTTATATTAATGTATTTAGGATTTTTTTTCTGAGACATTGCGATCGGGAACCAGTTTAGGTACGATAGTATTTATAGTTTGACGAAAATACCAAGGTGAAAGTAGAGCTTGTCTTTTGTTGAAAACTTGACTGATAGAGTACTGTAAATTTAAAAATTATTGCGAGGTTTTTATTATTGCGAAAAATGCGACAAAGTTGTAAACGCAAGGATTTAAACTCGCATTTTGAAATATTTACATATGAATTAAACAGGATTTGTCTCAAAATAATAAAAATTAAAATCGCATTTAAGGTAGATAGGGTGTCTTCCACCATCTTGGATTTTAAAATACTAGAAAATAAGGTCTAGATCTTTGATGAAATGTGCAAATTTTTAGAGTAGTAGGTAAGTCATGTGTAAGAATTTTCATTATAATATAGAAAATGCCATGTTTGATCATTTTTATGATTGTATTTTACAAAAAAAGAATACTTTGTTTGATTAATTTTTTTCCAACTTTGTCAAATAAGGGGAGGCAACTCAAATGCAAGGGCAGATAATTCAGATAGTGTTACTTTTACAATAGAATGTGTTAGGAATTTACCCATTTTTACATGTAGCAAGAAAACGAGTCTGGTGACCCCATTTTTTCTTTTTCTTATCTGAAAGCATAATATTGGAGCTATCTTCTCATATTTTATCTCAAAATTCTATGGTGTGGTTTGCGTTTTATGTCGGAAAATCGGGTTTTCCATGCATAATCTATACAAAATCTTGAAAATTTTGCACAACCTGTAGTGTGAAAATAAGTCCGGTAACCCATTCTTTTTATCAATGTTTTTAAACAAGCAGGATATGAATTACATTTTGGCAAATAATTAAAAAATTCTATGGATTATAATTTAGACACCCCATCTACCTTAAGTCTAAAATGACAAAATCGCAATAGTAAGTGCACACAATAATTTGCCAGTAGCCAGTCCTTCGTTACCGGCATGAAAATACGAAGGCCGTATGGTGACCTATTTGATACAAGTAGCTGTCTAATTGGCAATTTAATTTTTTATATATAATTATCATATCCAAATTAAGTTCCCTGAATTCACAAAGAACTTTTCTCACTTTAAGCTCTACATCTACCATCGATGCTTCATCTTATTGAATGATAAAATATAATTATAATAGATATTGTATGCATGTATTTTTGTTATATACTTTTTATGGACATTTTTAAAATTTTTTCAAAACTTTTGCTTGAGTTTTTGTTGGGGGGGGGGGGGGGGGGTATTTTAGTGTTTGGAAGGGGTCTTGAATTTATTTACCTTCCTCAACCTGAGGACAGGTAAAAAATCAGAAACTCCTCTGTTTCCACAAACTCCCCTCCCCAAATGATAGGAAATGAACAGTCCCTAATTATTATTTTTGTCATTAAGACAGCAAAAGAAAAGTACATTAGTTTTTGTGAAATGGCAAATCACAATCAACCACTCTAGGTCACTGCCGTTCGAGGTCATAGTCTCCCATTTAAATGCAAAAGACTTCAATGTCTTTACATTATTTTATTTATTAATTATTTGAATAATTACATTAGATGTATGTTTCATTACAAAACGTTATTTTGATTGGCTAACTGCACATCACGTGTTATTCTGTAAGCAATTGTAACACTCAATAAAACTTCTCATCCATGATAACACGAGGTCCCACAATAAAGTGCACAGGAGAATTAAATAAAAAAAAATTGAAAAATTCGTGTTTTCATTATCCTAGCTAAAAAATGTAAATATAAGTATTGAATGCTTATTTTTGTAACTTCATAGGGTTGTAAAAACGTTGACCATGCGCACATGTTTAGAATGAAGCGCTTCCGCGCTTCATACAAAATGTACTTCGGTCAACGCTTTTACACCCCAATGAAGTTACAAAAAGAAGCATTCAATTCTTAAATAAAAATATCACAATCTGGATTATTTGTCGCCGCTATGTTAACTTTTTTCATTCTTTTGTAGTAATGTTGTGTATAATATTTTTTGTTGTTATTGTTGTTTGAATAAAGATAATTATCTTTCAAAGAAAAGCGATTGATATAAAATTGTCAACTATGAGGTGAAAAACTGAATTTGTTGTTCATGATAATCATGTCTACACCCACACATCAATGTGTTGTCACAGTGGAAAAAAATGGACCAAATTTAATTTTCAGACTTTTCGGACATTTTGTAAAAGATTTATAAAATCGATCAGGGATTTTGTTATTTTCATTATGGAAGATTTATAAGTCGATCGATCGGAAATTTATTTTATCTTATTTCAGGTTTCAATTTGTTTGTCACGGCATTTACTTCAATCCTATACCTGGTATTTTTGTATCTACTAATTCGATTAATAAGTCTGTATGTTCTATGGTTATGTTTTAATGCACACTGTTTAACCAAACATAAAGTATTTATGTGCTAAAATGCTTCATCTATTTTGAACATATGTGTAAATAACTGAGCACATCCAATTATTTACACTTCAACATTAGGTTTTACTTTCTAAATACAATAAAACAAACACAATTTTGGATACTGAATGGCGCAGTGACCACCTCAAATTTTATTTCTTATACAATATGTATCTGATCTGGTCTAGTCCATCAAACTAAAATAATAAAGTCCATCAAAAACACAAGATGTCAGAATCTTGGACAATATGTTTTGCAACAAAATAATCTACAAAATAAATACAACACATTTAAATACTGTTCTATATAAAACTTGAATACAAATATTTTGTATACAAAAAAAAATAAATAAACTTCTACCTATATATATATGACGTGCGCGTATGTGGTCACTACCCAGTCATCGATAACTAAAAACTCGTGCAATTTACTTTTATACTGACCGCCAAACCGGTTAACGGCAATAGTATACAACTTATACAAAATCTCCTTTATAAAATTAATACGCATTCTTTCAAATACCTTCCGCATACCGCACATACATTCATTTAATCATTATCTATTTGCTAGTTTTTCTTTAATCCGTTAATTGAATTTGCCACAATAAAGTCTATCCAAGTATATTTTTGTTTGTTTAAAAACAGTTATTTCGTCAGATTGGATTTAGTATTACACTGAGCAGTTCCTATTGTGTGCAATTGTATTCCATGCTGGCAGTAGTTGTCGTTTGTTTATGTAATTTATACGTGTTTCTCGTTTCTCATTTTTAAAATTTTATATAGATTAGACCGTTGGTTTTCCCGTTTGAATGGTTTTACACTAGTAATTTTGGGGCCCTTCATAGCTTGTTGTTCGGTGTGAGCCGAGGCTCCGTGTTGAAGGCCGTACATTTACCTATAATGGTTTACTTTTATTTACTTTTTTTATTTGGATGGAGAGTTGTCTCATTGGCACTCACACCACATCTTCCAATATCTATGAACTATTAAACTATGCATCGCGTAAACCAGAGTTGTCTTTTCTTGCAAGAGTTTAACTCAGTTCCAGAGTCGGAGTCGGTGCAGACTATTCGTATCGTTTATTTTGTGTGTGTGTGGTTTAGGCCAACACATTACCCACTCCCAGTAACAAGATACACCCAGTTTCTATGTGATAGCGTGTTGCAGTTAAAGAAGCTACCATTTGAATTTTAGGAGGGGCTAGGAATACAAATTTTGTCCTGCATTTTTTTTAGTTGTAATCTCTGTCCTGCCTTTTTATTTTCACTCTTTTCCTTTCTGCCTTATTTTTATTAGTTTATCCTGATTTTTTTTTACATACATTGTCATCTTGCCTTTTTTTTGGCAAAGTGTCTCATCCTGCCTTTTTTATAATCAAAACTTTATATCCTGTCTCTTTTCTAAATTTCATCCCACCCCGCCCCCTTTATATAAAATCAAATGGTAGCTCCCCAAAGCAAAACCACGGTAAACCGTATAAACATGTAGGAGAAATAAGAATTTACACCCATAAAATAGTTTCACCCCTTCCACGATTATTCAAAGTTAGAAAAAGACATAAAAAGGTATAGTTGCGTCGTTCCTATTTATACAACCACATAATCATTTTCCCTAAATTATCATTAAATACGAGATATAACGAGATTATACTGCCTACTCTTTGAACAACATGCGTAATAACTGTTTTTTTTTTTTATTTTGTAGAGTTTTGTTATTGGCTATATGATAAACAGGAAAGAAAGGAAGATGAAATCCAGTTCGAATAGCTGCGTTATAATTGTGCTTTTTGTTGTTTTTATTATTTTCCTCTTCAATTTTATTGATTTTCAAAATAAAGAAACATACACGTCGAACGAAAAAAACAAACAGATATATGCCTCTGATTTTATTCATATCGCAAAAAGAAATGAGTCAGCCCTCACAAACGAAGAAATATCCCTGAAACCAAAAGTTATGATAAAAGGAAAAGGGAGTTATAAACTTGAACACCCAACAGGAGTCAGAAAAAATGTGATAAGCTGGTCACAATATGGACAGGACCAGTTTCTTGACAAGTTATTTGATCAAAAACAAAATGGATTCTTTTTAGAAATTGGAGGTTATGATGGTGAAAGTTTTTCAAATACTTTATTTTTTGAAAAAATACGAAATTGGAATGGCTTGCTTGTCGAAGCCAATCCTTATACGTATGATATAATGTTTAAAAAAGACCGGAAGTGCTATATGGTGAACGCATGTGTCAGTAAAAGTCTGCCATCAATGTCATTTGTGTTAGCTGGTGGAATTACTAGTGCTAAGGAAACACTAACAGAAAGGCATCGCAAACGTATAGTCAGGGATAAAATTACCTATGGTAAACACAAAAACTGGGCTCATGCCAGTGAGACGGTTAAAGTGGATTGTCTTACGTTTCGACAGCTAATGAGAACCGTAGGGCGTAATTCAATCGATTACTTTTCTCTTGACGTAGAAGGTGCAGAAATGCACATATTAAATTCAATTGAATGGGAAGAAATTAATATTGATGTGTTTACGATAGAAACAGACCAGCATCGTGAAAAAATACTCTCTTTTATGAAACAAAAGGGATATAAATGGATTCAAAAACTACAAGGTGATGACATCTTTAGAAAAATTAAATAATTTGTGTATATTTTTGTTATTAATACCGATAAAAGTGAATAAATCAATTCCTTGCCTTTAAAGATTTTAATGCCACGAATACGAAGAACCATGGTTAATGCATATTTGTGGAAAGTATGTCTTGAATTTCTTAATGGTACGGTATTGACGAAATAAGTGTTGTTTTATGGTACAGATGAATAAGTGTTGCTTTGTGGTACAGACGAAATTAGTGATGCTTTATGGTACAGCCGAAGTTGATATGAATTTATGGTACAGACGAAGTTGGTATTGCTTTGTGGTTTAGACGAATATAAACTTTAGCCGGAAATGTCATATTTTATACCCTGTATGAAACCTGAATAACACACGTATAACGGATTATCCCTACGTAAATGTTTTCAGTTCATGACATTTGTTCAACATTCACCATGCAGTTATATTATATATATAATTAGCTGTGAAAATAATGTTATCATGTATGCAAGCATTTTTTTATGATACTCGAAACCATTATTTAAGTATTTGATGTGTTAATGGCGAGATTTTAGATTAAAAACGTATAGTGTCACTGTGTCTTTTATGTTGTGATGTTACACTATTGTTTCAGGTAAGGGTAAAGGTTGGTACATATCAAAATGTATAAACCCACTTCGTTTGCTTGTACTTGTCTTAAGTCAGGAACCTGATGGTCAGTTTTTTTGTCGTTTGTTGATGTGGTTCAAAAATGTTTTTCGTTTCTCGTTTTTTTATATAGATTTGGGGCTCTTTATAATTTGCTATATTGGTGTGAACCAAATTTCCGTTTTGAAGCTTGTACTTTGACCTATAATGGTTGACTTTGACAAACCGGTTAATCGGTCGAACGATTATCCGAGTAACTAATGCTGATTAGTCAAAACTGTTTGATTTGACAACACTTCTTTATAGTATAGACGATGTTAGTGTGACTTTATGGTATGGACGAAATTAGTGTGACTTTATGGTACAGACGAAGTTATTATTACTTATGGTGCAAAAGAAATTATTGAGGCTTTATGGTACAGACGAAGACAGTGTGGCTTTAATGTACAGATGAAGTTGTTGTTTTTTATGGTGCAGTCGAAGTTGTTGCTTTTTATGGTGCAGTCGAAGTTGTTATTACTTATGGTACAAAACAAATCATTGAGTCTTTATGGTACAGACGAAGTCGGTGTGTCTTTAATGTACAGACGAAGTTGTTTTTATGGTGCAGTCGAAGTTGTTATTTTTTAATGGTGAAGCCGAAGTTGTAGTTTTTATGGTGCAGTCGAAGTTGTTGTTTTGAAATGATTCAGTCGAAGTTGTTTTTTTTATGTTGCAGACGAAGTTGTTATTACTCGATGAGTCATTAAACAAAAGAAATTATTGAGGCTTTATGGTAAAGACGAAGGCAATGTGGCTTTAATGTACAGATAACGTTGTTGTTTATTGTGCAGTCGAAGTTGTTGGTTTTTTTATGATGCAGTCGAAGTTGTTGTTTTTTTATGGTACAGACGAAGTTGTTGTTTTTATGGAACAGACGAAGTTGTAATTACTCATGGTACAATCTAAATCATTGAGGTTTTATGGTACAGACGAAGTCGGTGTGGATTTAATGTACAGACGAAGTTGTTGTTTTTTATGGTGCAGTCGAAGTTGTTTTTTAATGGTTCAGTCGAAGTTGTTATATTTTTTATGGTGCAGTCGAAGTTGTTGTTTTTTAATGGTGCAGCCGAAGTTGTAGTTTTTATGTTGCAGTCGAAGTTGTTATTTTTATTGTGCAGTCGAAGTTGTAATTACTTACGGTTCAAACGAAATTATTGACGCTTCATGGGACAGACGAATGCAGTATGGTATTAATGTATAGATGAAGTTGTTGTTTTTTATGGTGCAGTCGAAGTTGTTGTTTTTTATGGTGCAGTCGAAGTTGTTGTTTTTTAATGGTGCAGCCGAAGTTGTTATTTTTTAATGGTGCAGCCGAAGTTGTAGTTTTTATGGTGCAGTCGAAAATGTTGTTTTTTAAATTATAAAGTCGAAGTTGTTGTTTTTTTATGTTGCCGACGAAGTTGTTATTACTCATTAAACAAAAGAAATTATTGAGGTTTATGGTACAGACGAAGGCAGTGTGGCTTCAATGTACAGATAAAAATGTTGTTAATTGTGCAGTCGAAGTTTTTGTTTTTTTATGTTGCAGTCGAAGTTGTTGTTTTTTATATCACAGACGAAGTTGTTGTTTTTATGGTACAGACGAAGTTGTTATTACTTATGGTACAATCTAAATCATTCAGGCTTTATGGTACAGACGAAGTCGGTGTGGATTTAATGTACAGACGAAGTTGTTGTTTTTTATGGTTCTGTCGAAGTTTTTTTTTTGGTACAGACGAAGTTGTTATTACTTATGGTTCAAACGAAATTATTGTGGCTTTATGTTACAGACGAAGGCAGTGTGGCTTTAATGCACAGATGAAGTTGTTTTTATGGTGGAGTCGAAGTTTTTTTTTATGTTGCAGTCGAAGTTGTTGTTTTTTTATGGTACCGACGAAGTTGTTACTACTTATGGTACAATCTAAATCATTGAGGCTTGATGGTACAGACGAAGTTGTTGTTTTTTATGGTGCAGTCGAAGTTGTTGTTTGTTAATGGTGCAGCCGAAGTTGTAGTTTTTTTTTTTGGTGCAGCCGAAGTTGTTATTTTTATGGTGCAGTCGAAGTTGTTATTACCTATGAAACAAACGAAATTATTGACGCTTTATGGTACAGACGAAGGCAGTGAGGCTTTAATGTATAGATGAAGTAGTTGTTTTTATGGTGCAGTCGAAGCTGTTGTTTTTTTATGGTGCAGTCGAAGTTGTTGTTTTTTAATGATTCAGTCGATGTTGTTGTTTTTATGTTGAAGTCGAAGTTGGGTTTTTTTATGTTGCGGACAAAGGTGTTGTTTTTATGGTTCAGACGAAGTTGTTATTACTTATGGTTCAAAAGATATAATTGACGCTTAATGGTAGATACGATGGCATTGTGACTTTAATGTACAGATGAAGTTTTTATTAATGTTCAGTCGAAAATGTTGTTTTATATGGTGCAGTCGAAGTTTTTTTTTTGTTGCTGTCGAAGTTGTTATTACTCATTAAACAAAAGAAATTATTGAGGCTTTATCGTACAGACGGAGGCAGTTTGGCTTTATGTACAGATGAAGTTTTTTTTATGGAACAGTCGAAGTTGTTGTTTTTATGGTGCAGTCGAAGTCGTTGTTTTTTATGGTGTAGTCGAAGTTGTTTTTTAATGGTGCAGTCGATGTTGTTGTTTGTAAGGGTGCAGTTGTTGTATTTTAATTGTGCAGTCGAAGTTGTTTTTATTAAATGGTGCAGTCGATGTTGTTGTTTTTTAATTGTGCAGTCAAAGTTGTTGTTTTTAATGGTGCAGTCGAAGTTGTTGTTTTTTTAATGGTGCAGTCGAAATTGTTGTTTTTTTATGTTGCAGTCAAGATTGATTTGACTTTATTATACAGTCAAGATTATTTTGACTTCATGGTACAGTAAAACTTGATGTGACTTCATGGTACAGGCGAAGTTGGTATGGCTTTTTAATACAGACAAAGTTGTTGTGACTTTATGATACTGTCAAAGTTGTTGTGATTTGATAGTGCAGTCAAAGTTGTTGGTGACTTTATAGTACAGTCAAATTTGTTGTGACTTTATAGTACATTCAAAGGTGTTGTGACTTTATGATACAGACGAAGTGGTTGTGACTTTATGATTCAGACGATGTTGTTGTGGCTTTATGATACAGACGAAGTTGTTGTGAATTTATGATACAGACGATGTTGTTGCAACTTAATGGACCAGACGAAGTTGTTGTGACTTTATGATACAGACGAAGTTGGCGTGACTTTGTGATACAGACGAAGTTGTTGTGACTTTATGATACAGACGAAGTTGTTGTGACTTTATGATACACACGATGTTGTTGCAACTTAATGGACCAGACGAATTTGTTGTGACTTTTTGGTACAGACGAAGTTGTTTTGCGACTTTTTGGTACACAGTTGTTGTGACTTTACGATACAGACAAAGTTGTCGTGACTTTATAGTACAGTCAAAGTTGTTGTGATTTTATGGTATAGTCAGGATTGTCATGACTTTATTGTACAGGCGAAGTTGCATTTTTGATATGGCTTTATAACACAGACCAAGTTGATATGGCTTTATAATCAGACCAAGTTGATATGGCTTTATGATATGATACAGTCAAAGTTGTTGTGACTTTATGATACAGACCAAGTTGATATGACTTTATAATACAGACCAAGTTCATATGGATTTATGATATGATACAGTCAAAGTTGTGACTTTATGATACAGACAAAGTTGAAATGGCTTTATGATACAGACCTTGTTGATATGCCTGTATGACAGTCAAAGTTTTTGCGACTGAATGGTACAGACGAAGTTGATATGGCTTTCTAACACAGTTACAGTTAAAGCTGTTTTGGCTTGATGATACAGTCAAAGTAGTTGTGATTTATGGTATAGACCAAGTTTATATGGGTTTATGATACAGTCAAAGAAGTTGTGATTTATTGTATAGACCAAGTTGATATGGGTTTATGATACAAAACAAGTTGTTGTGACTTAATACTATAGAATTAGTTGATATGGCTTAGTGACACAGGCAAAGTTGTGGTGGTTTATGGTATAGACCAAGGTAATATGGCTTTATGATTCAGACAAAGATGTTATGACTTTATGATAAAGACGAAGTTGATATGGCTTTATGATACAGACATACGTGTTGTGACTTTTTGATAGAGACCAAGTTGATATGGCTTTACGGTACAGTCAAAATTGTTGTGACTTTATGATATAGACCAAGTTGATATGGCTTTATGATACAGAACAGGTTGTGGTGATTTATGGTAAAGACCAAGTTGATATGGCTTTATGATACAGGTAAAGTTAAAGCTGTTTTAGCTTTACGATACAGACGTAGTTGTTGTGGTTTTAAGGTACTGACAAAGTTGATATGACTTGATAATTCAGATGTGGCTTGCTTGTCATGTTTTAGATATTTTGTCAGATTTTCGGAATCCTCTGGTTTTATCCATTTGAATGCCTTGAAAAAATTTGCCCGGTGACCCCCATTTTTCTTTTTGTAAATCTTTTACATGTATGATGATAAGCCATCTGTAAAAGTCTTATAAAATTTTAATTACCTTTTTACAGTTTTTGAGAACTTCAACTTGTCAATGAAAAAGCTATGAAAAGTCAAGAGAGAATATTTTCCCGCCAAAATTTCAATGGCTAATATCTCTAAAACAAGCACGGTGACCTATATATTTGTGTTGCTCTTTGGAATCCTTTATTAATCTCCTATCTATATAAACTAGTGTTTTGAAAAGTTAATTACTTTGAAACTGAGAAGCGAGCTCCCTTACTGAAGAGTCGAAATTGTTGAAATTTTATTATACAGACAAAGCACAGGCACTTGTCTCAGAATTTCCCCCCCTATATACCTTAATATAACACAAGGTACTTAACTAATTTTTTTGAAAAATGACCCCCAGTCTCGAATTCCCGTTATTTTTCGATTTCTCGGTTGTCAAACCTACTTAAACTTAATATGCCGTAAATCTAAATTGATTTATCTACACAATGGTATATGACACGACTATCATTGTTGTCGGGATCATTAGTAGCAGGTCTCAGAAGTAGGTCAACGGGATTTTTTTTGCATTCGTCTCAAACTTTGGCAACACCCAGTCCGCATGTAATTTTATACTGGTTTCTCATTGGTCGATCGTCTGGCTAAAAATAAATGTGGGAAATTTTGGTCAATTTATAACTCTACATTAGTGTCGTTGTGTACACGTGTGTTTCATAACAAAATGAATGTCAAACAGCTTATAGGCATTAAATCAGGTAAAAAATGGTCATAACCTTTTGCTTCTGGGGCAAAGTGGAACGGGGAAGAGCCATTTGGTCTGTACTATAGAACAAGAACTAAAAAAAGGGGGGAAAACGGTCGCAGTCACAGGAACAACGGGAGTGGCTTCCTTGAATATAGGTGGGATTACTGTCCATTCCTGTTTCGGTAAAGCAGATGGTCATTTTTCAAATGACGAACTATTACAAAAATTGACTATTGATGAATATTTTCGAAAATACAAGGGGTTCTGCAAGTTTAGGATTTTAAAAATGTCAATTTACCATTCAAATAAGGATTGACATATGTTTTTGTTTTGTTTTCCCTACTCAAAATGATATCAAAATGTTATTAGAAATATACATACCATGAACAAATAGCATTATTAGCTAAATACATCTTTTCATGATACTTCAAAATTTCTCGCTTTTCAAACCTTTTGGAGTTATCTCAATATCTTATGTAAAGTCCAGAGAGAGTCTGAATGATGTCAATAAAATGGGAAAATCTGAGTTCTAAAATTAGAAACTCCTGAAACATTCGACAGACCTCAAAAAACACTTATTGGGGTTTGTTTCACATAATCTGTAAAGAATTTACAATACAGATAATAATTTATAGTCAGAGGGAAGCTGACAGTTTTTATTTTAATAATTTTTATAATAATTCAATCACTGCGGGCTGGGTGTTGCCAAAAATTGAGACGAATGCAAAAAAAATCCCGTTGACCGACTTCTGAGACCTGCAACTAATGATCCCGACAACAATGATAGTCGTGTCATATACCATTGTGTAGATAAATCAATTTAGATTTACGGCATATTAAGTTTAAGTAGGTTTGACAACCGAGAAATCGAAAAATAACGGGAATTCGGGACTGGGGGTCATTTTTCAAAAAATTTAGTTAAGTACCTTGTGTTATATTAAGGTATATAGGAAATTTTTTTTTCTGAGACAAGTGCCTGTGAGACAAAGTTGAGGCCTTATGGTACAAATTGAATTGTTGTAGTTTCATAAAACAGCCGAAGGTTGAATTTTACTCAGAAAATGCATTATTTATAAAGGAGTCTCCGATTAGACGATAAGATCTGTAGACCATCATAAGATACTTGTGTAGCTAGCATAGGGAGTGATGTTCTGGTTTGTGATTCCGTCCGTCCATCCGTTCGTTATTCCATTTGTCAGACCCATGTATGGATATTTCATATATGCATAACATTTTGCTTTAAGGTAGTTTGTAGTCACATACCATTTAAACGCAGTACACATGATAAATGCGACCAGGTTAATATATGTGCCAAATCGTGACAAATTGATAAGAAGATAACTCCCCAGTTTCTCAGCCTCATACAAAAAAGTTTTTTTCTTTTATTGACCTAATATTGTTTTTTGTGTGTTTTTTATATTGAGATTTCTCCGCACAAACTACTAATGCCTCATGTTCGTCTTTTCAAAGTGAAAATACACTTACCGGGTGCACTTGAGTCAATGTCAACATAGTATTCATTGAATAATAATACATTGCTACTATTTTGTTGAGTGTATTTTCTGTGGTATATTATTTTATTCTATTATTTTTATAACACTTGTTACATATCTTTTATTGTTTGTGTATTGCATATATTATTGTTTATAATAATATTGTCTGTATGCTATATGCCCTCCTGGGGCCCTAATTTGGTGAATAAAAATATTCTATTCTATTCTATATATATGTTTCTAATATGACGTGCTTCCAGTGGCGTAGCTTGCATGTATGCTCAGATGCTCAAACATACACATCATTTTGACAGGGAAAAAATATAAATAAAGATATGTTCGCAGCAGTTAAACTCGGAGGTATCCGTATGTAACAAGGGTTAGGATATGAGGATAACATCCAATTATTTCCGATGAAGTATGAGTGGTCTTTTATTAAGGATAATTTAGTTTATGTAATAAAACAAGATGGATAAATCGCAGAAAAGTGTTGACTTCTCGATTTTTTTCGTAAAAAAACTACGTCGTCGGCTACGGCAAGTGCTGAGGATGATGTACAGATCCTCGGACATGTTTCATCTGAAATTGAGCCTAGGGAGCGATGGCTTCTACAACTGACTAACAACATAACTGACAACTAAACCACCATATCCTCATATCGTTTCCTGTGACATGAAAGACGACGTGAAAAAAAAACTAATCTATAATAGAGTGTGATCATTCCTAGGCTTATCAGTAAATTCCAGTTTCTATCTAGGTCCACATATCAATTTTATTTTCAATAAAAGAACAAAGTTCCTATGTCCCCTGTATTGCATATATTTTATGTAACCAAGGAACAAGGGCAATAACTAATAAAAAAATAATGTTTTTCCTTTTTCTTTTATTTTAATGGAGAAATAAAAGCTTTAGAGAAAATGTAATGGGATTTCCGTTATGATTCATATTTCAAAAGGTCAAAGCTTAGGACTTATTTTCGAAATTGTCATTGCTGATGATATAAAAAATCTGGCACGAATTGTACATATGAGAGTGCAAACAAGACCGGATGGACGGACACCAGGTATTTCGATGATGTCCCCTACGACGCGTTAATGGGGTCACTTCAGTTCCTATATTCCGAAGTGCCGCTGTGATAGGGCCGTTTTTTGAGAAATGCTAGGAAAGGGGATCACTTCAGTTCCTTTATACAGAAGTGCCGCGATGATGGGGCCATTAATGAGATGTCAAATATTAAGATTGGTTAGAAACTTTTACATCAAATAAATAAATTATGAATTACATTCAGTTTCCAGAATTTCGAGAAAACATTAAAATTATGTTTGAAATATAATTGTATGAATTGGTGGGTATTTTGAAATTAAACAAAAATCTAACCAGTGTCGGATTCTATGGGAGCAAATGTGCTTACAGGAACATGCAATGTCTGAAAAAATATAATTTTCTGCATAAAATAGTCCAAAAAAAATTCCCCTTGCTCCGCTCGGCGAAGGCATCCACATCATTACAACCCTGGCTACGCCACTGGCTTCTTTCACTTTGTACACAATACCGTGTGAAAAATTTCGATATATCTATACTTAACGCAGACTCAGAGATATAAAATAATAATGGATGTTACAATATACCTCTCACGTAAATCAACATGTATTTGAACCTGTTAATTTTATCCCTCGCTAACGCTCAGGATAAAATTCGAATATCACGGCCCAGGCCATGTGTAATTTAAATTTCCAACAAATCTATGGCTTCAGGCCTCTACAATAACTTTTTTTTCAACTTGTCCAGTAGGACAAGTACATACCAAAACTTACTTGTCCGAATGAAATTGTTACTTGTCCAATTTTTTTTTTTACTAAAAATAATCTTTTTACATCTTGAGTTGCTTAAAGGAACTGAAACAATAGAACAGAATTTGATGTTTTTCTTTTGAAATACTTTTCAAAAATATAAGTCAATTACAACTGAATCTAGTCATGTCACAGGACTTAGGTTCTAGTTTTCATCAATGCTAGTCTCATCAGACTCTGCACACGAGGCACCATCTGATAGGCCTGTACTCTCATTTGACATTTGTATCCTATATTTTTTAAGTTGAAAAAAGTGTATTCAAATACAATCAAAAAAAGAAGATAAGGTCTGATTGCCAATGAGACAACTCTCAGCAAGAGACCAAATGACACAGAAATTTACAACTAAAGGTCACTATATTGCAAGTATTTTTTTTTTTCTACTTATGATCAAATATGATTTTGTTAATTTTATGGTAAATAAAAAAAAATATTTTTGTGAAAAAATGTTCATCAAAGTTGGATAATTAAAACTTATTTTCTGCAAAATAATTGAACTTGTCCTGACGGACAAGCTTGATACAGCTTTTACTTGTCCGACCTTTTTTCCCTCTGGTACCGGACAATCGGACAAGCGTTATTGTCGAGGCCTGGGCTTCCATGAATTATTTCTTAAATACACAATAAAATATTGTGACCGTAAATTCCCCTTTTTCTATTTTTAGATATTATATATAACAATTATAGTTGTCCGGTCACTTTTTTTGCGGGGATCGATTTTCTCGTGCTTGAGACTCAATGTCCATATAATGTTTCTTTAGATTGGGGAAAACTTTCATGCTGGTAAGTTGTACTTTAAATTTCATTTTGTTTTGTATTCCGATGTTTGTTGACTTGAATATTTATTTCTTTACATTTGATATTTATTTTCGGTTTTAGAGTCAAACATTTCTAAAATTTGATTTACGTTTCCGTTCCAAAATAAATAAAGGGAATTTTACACTAGCTTGCTATTTTATGATTTGGTTTTTAAAGAGAGGGGGTTCAATTTGATAGCGATATTTAGAAGATCATAGGCGGATCCAGGGGGGGGGGGGGGGGCTGGGGTGCCCGGGCCCCCCCTTTCGTGTGAAAAATTTGGTTGATTATATAGGGAATCATTGAAGCATGACTGGAGCGCCCCCCTCCCCTTAGGTCAGTCAGCGCCCCCCCCCCCCCCCCTTAGGAAAAGTTCTGGATCCGCCACTGAAGATGGTTAATCAGAGGGATATTTTAGAGTAACGGTCGTCAATCTTCGGAATTGTTCGTGCCTTACTCTGAAATAGCATTTTGTATTATCACATGGTTTATTTAAGGTCTTGAACTGGTCAATGATATTGAAAAATGTGTTTCAGGCATTGCTCTGGTTGGACCGAAAATTAAAATGGAAAGGAATTTATGCGATGGTTTTTTTTTTTTTACTGGACCGACTTTGTTCCCTAGTCATGGAATCAGGTTCTAATGGGAACCAGTATGAGTGGGTATATTGATTTTGTCTCGGAAGGTGGGACGTCACGAGCTTGGTTGATTGAAAAATATTTTAGTTTAAGCCGACTAGACTGTGTACAACTCTTAATTTTTAATTAAACGAACACCTCTAAAATTGTAGTATCTATCATTTTATTCAATTGGATAACACTAAAGCCAAACTCTTCCTTGAATTGGTTTACTTTTTATGTATATTTTTCAGCACATCGTTTTATCGTAAAAGGGGAAGTTCGAAAATGTATTGAAATCCTGTTGGACACCCCTTTTTTTTGTCCTGGGTTAAGAACCCACCCCCTTTTTAAAATGGCTGGATCCGCCCCTGTAACGTAAACGGCTGAGCTAGCGGGGTATACCGTCATGATACCGATTATGTAAGGAAAATATGTTATCACACGAAAACCCCTTTACGTTGCAATATTTCCAAGAAGTGGGGGATTGCCTCCCCTGACTCACTGCAACAACGTATGATCTATGAATTTATCAGACAGTTATATAGTTGTTAATGTCTGTGTCATTTTGGTATCTTGTGGACAGTTATCTCATTGGCAATCATACCTTCTTTTTTAGCTCACCTGGTCCAAAGGGCCAAGTGAGCTTTCCCCATCGCTTTGCGTCCGTCGTCCGTCGTCGTTAACTTTTACAAAAATCTTCTCCTCTGAAACTACTGGGCCAAATTAAACCAAACTTGGCCACAATCATCATTGGGGTATCTAGTTTAAAAAATGTGTCCGGTGACCCGGCCAACCAACCAAGATGGCCGCTATAGAACATAGGGGTAAAATGCAGTTTTTGGCTTATAACTGAAAAACCAAAGCATTTAGAGCAAATATGACATTGGGTAAAATTGTTTATCAGGTCAAGATCTATATGCCCTGAAATTTTAAGAGCCAGTCTGCCATAAAACCATGCAAAATCTCAAATTTCGTCCAAATTGGTAGTTATAACTGAGCAACATTATATATATTTCCAAAATCTTTGGGTATTTAGGAGTTAAAATAAAAAAAATTAATTTGTAAATTCACACTATTTTTCATTTAACAGCAGACAGTCCAGCAGATAGGTGAATAATTGTGCACTTTGTGTTAAAAGCATAAAATTTGGTAGAAACATAGTTTGGACCATTCTAAACAAAATAAGATATGGAGGCAAGGTTGATTTGATCCACTTCCGGTTTTATCATCAAAATGGCGGACATGCATTTGATAACTGATTAATGGTTACCCAGCAGATAGGTGAACAATTGTGCACTATGTTTTAAAAGCATAAAATATGGTAGAAACATAGTTTAAACCATTCTTAATAAAATAAGATATGGAGGTAAGCTTGATTTTATCCACTTCCGGTTTTATCATCAAAATGGCGGACATGCATTTGATAACTGATTAATGGTTATTCAAATCTCACAGCTGGTAGCCAAAGTTTGCTGTGTAGACTATAATATTTTTGTGTATTCATGGTTTGAAATAATGTATCATTTCTTTAAAACCCTCGGGGTATTTTATTCAGAAATTTGTCACTTCCGGTAAAAAATATCACAAGTAAACGTAATTTAGAGACTAAATACATATGTTTGATAAAAAAAAGCAATGTTGTCCAAAATAAGGTTCAAGATCATTGACCTCTGATATTGTTCGATCAAACATCAGCATAACGAATCGTTCGATTAATTGCGTAATAGTGGTGTCGACATTCAGAGTACTCACCTGGGTTGCGTCCAATATCGTAGCGGCTACAAAGGGCTATAGTAGATGTATGACTATTGAACGTGTATCTAGCCTAGCTGCAACATAGATAATAGATAACAGCTAGACTAGCTACTCGTTCAGTAGACAAACATCTATGTAGCACTACGTAGCTGCTACGATATTGGACGCAACCCTGGTCTCTCATAACGGTGTATACTCTTGTGACACCATTCAATACCATTCATGTATCCCTGTTTTTTCACCTTATCCAGCGATCTATGCCACAGTGTCGAATACAGTGAATGCATGGAAAACAGGCAATGCATATGCTTTTTCTTGTCCTAAAAAGTTAGCAAGCTCATGAATTGAAATGTATACGAAGTGGTTTCCAGTCCCAAAGCAACCCATTAATATCAACTGCATTGTCAAATGAAACAAGTACTAATACATCTATTACAACTGTAGCAATGATTCTCATCTCGAAAATGTTTTCATCCATCTGTTTATTTGACAGAAAATGAATGAGCTCTGTTTTGTTTTGATCTACAGGTGAGAAGCTCTATCAGTTTCGTGGTTAGCATGTTTGCATTTGACAACGTCTCCTTGTACTGTCAATCTTTATATTGTCTACAATAGTTACATCTTGTCAATTGTTCTAAAAAGTAAAATCACAAAAATACTGAACTCAGAGGAAAATCAAATCGGAAAGTCCCTTTTCTATTCAACGAACGACGAATAGTATCAACAACTGCTGAGGGAGCTATATCTTTAATTGGTATACAGAACAAGCAGTTCGTTGCTGTCTTCAAGAAATTGATTTCCTAACTCTTCTATCACAGAAGCTACATCATGGATAAACGACATTTGAGCTCTTAGTTTCTGCTCATGGTCAGTTGTGGTCGTTCTCTTCATCATGAAATCGATATATGACTGTCCCTCTGGTATTTTTCGCCCCTCTTCTCAAACTCTTTAGCAAGGCTTGCCATTTCTTGTCAAGCTGCCATCCATCTTCGCAGGGTTACTGGGTTATCTGTTAACAGTGCCTCCATCCGACTTAACAACCTGTTTATTTCATGTGTTCTGTCAGACAGTGAACCATTATTTCTAAGTGCATATGTTTCTTAAGATGCATGATGACTGATCTTTGGAGATTTAACGTTAAGGATTTGTTTGTAGCTGTTAAATATAAATATCCAAGCAATCGTTGGTGTTTCCTGCTTATAAGAGTTGGTTGTTATATATTGTCCATACAACAACATACTAACAAGAGCTACAGGAGATCTTGGAACATAATTCTCCTCACAGTTCACTGGAAAACTACCGTCAAACCAAAATGTAACAATAAACATGTCGCTGCGAATTATTGTTACTGCTTTATAAATCTGCATTTAGTTTTAGTCAAAGGCATCATCACCTGCTTTCTGAAACGAGGGTTCTATATTATATTTGAAAGCAAGTTAATTCTCTCTCTCTCTTGTTTTTATTCCTGAATATCAGGTAAATAAGCAAGCATTAGATATAAAAAGTTGTATGAGTGCCATTCAGACAAATCTCCATCCACTTCAAACATGTGAAAGCTCTCTCACAGTCAAACAACCCATAATTTTAAAATGTAAGAAGTCTATTCTTTCATCTTGAATTATGAACTCTGTCTTCAATGTCAACATTCCTTATTCGCCTAGAAAAAACCTGACAACTTTGAATCCTGGTGCAAAATATTCTTTGGTTATGGAATCTTCATTGTAGCTGATGATGTCAGCTAATGCGATTCCATTGCTTATTCGTGCATCTCTTCCTTATTAAGTCTCATCTTCAGTAGAGACTTTTGATGTCAGTCGATAAAGATAAGCAAGACATTGGACATGATATTTCGTTTCTTGTACAATGAGGTCCCCAGCACTGAGCTTCTCTAATAAAGTTGTGTACTGAAGTATTTGTACACATTGACCGTGCGGGTGGGTTTCCAGCTCCGATTGCCTGTTTTTTTTTACATATCATCTGTATCCTTTTGATGTCTTATTTTAGCTCTCTTTCTGTGTTTAGATGGCAGGTCTTATGCCATTTGGCATTGATTTTGTACGTAGTACGTGGAAGACCCCTGCCATCATATTGTGTATACAGATGGGTCGTAGAGGGTAAACATGGAAGTTGTTTGTATTTAACGAGATTTCCAGCCATAGTAACATATCCGGCACCAATATTGATACACTTTGAGGGTGTAGGGTATTGCAGCTATTCGTCTGTCATATTTTGACAAATTATATATTTAACATTGAGAATAGAAAAGGGAATATATCAAAGAGACAACAAACTGACCAAAGAGCAGACAATAGCCGAATGCCACCAATAAGTGTTCTATGCAGCGAGAAATTCCTGCAACCGGACGTGGTCACCAGCTGGTCCCTATACAAATGGTGTACTAATTCAGAGTAAATGGATGTCACACTAAATTCCAAAGCATATAAATGAACTAAATATAAAAAAGAAGATGTGGTATGATTGCCAATGAGACAACTTTATAATCCTGGTACTTTTGATAATTATTTCCACAAAAGACCAAAATGAAACAGACATTAACAACTATAGGTTACCGTACAGCCTTCAACAATGAGCAAAGCCCATACCGCATAGTGAGCTATTATAAAAGGCCCCGATAAGACAATGTAAAACAATTCAAACGAGAAAACTAACGGCCTTATTTATGTAAAAAAATGAACGAAAAACAATTATGTAACACATAAACAAACAACAACCACTGAATTACAGGCTCCTGACTTGGGACAGGCACATACATAAATAATGTGGCGGGGTTAAACATGTTAGCGGGATCCAAACCCTCCCCCTAACATGGGACAGTGGTATAACAGTACAACATAAGAACGAACTATAAAACTCAGTTGAAAAAAGGTTAACTCATCAGATGGACAAAAATACAAGTGGACGTGGTCTGGGTACTTATACATCCCGACACAAAAAGACACAATGAACAGATCTGAGAGTATTCGCAGTTATCTGACAGCTAGTTCAAAGCCACTAACAACTAATAAAAAAATCATGCAACTAAGACTAAACTATCAATCCGTACACATCCAACATCCAATGGATTTAGTGTAAAGACGTCATAAACAACCAGAGAAAAACATGACCTTGTGCAATGCCAAGTTACAGGTATCGACAGATTGTAGTCCAGTCAACCTCTTCAACATTTGGGGACGAACTACCTGGTCTTCGATTATCTGATGCCTCAATAAGTTTAAATCTTTAAGAGCTCATCTTTCAATTGTTATTTAGACTCTTGATTTATCGAAGCGTATGTCTATCTTCATTCAAATATAATAATGAAACAGTAGTGTTCACCATATCAATTGAATTTTAATGATCTCCAAAGAAATAAATACCTGATTCTATTACACCATTCTTCTCACTTTTTGCAAATTAAAAGTCAACATTTTTCTTGAATTTTGACATGAAATTTCGACCGGAAGTTAACCAAACTCATCCAAATTGCTGCTTCAGCAACACTGAAACCCATCTAATACGATTCAGATCAATTAAAACATCAGTTCTTTTAGTTCAAACTAAAAAAAATGAAAGAGAATTAAGAAAAGTTGAAATTTAAACATGCATCCGCCATTTTGGATTTTACCGGAAGTTAACTATATTTCCAGCTTGCCTCCATATCTAAAATTGAAGAGTATCGATAGAAGTATGTTTGAGCAAAATTTGTTGCTTTTAACACGAAGTGCACAATTCCTTCATATATTGCACCTATCTGCTGGACTATTTGCATATTTGTGAATTATTAAAAAAAAATGCAAAAAAAATCACCATATTCAGGTACTTTTCAAAGGTCTGGATAATTGATATATCTCTTAAATATAGCATTATCTTGTTATATTTTGCAAAGAACATTATAAAAAAAAAGAAAAAATGCATTTTGACATTTTTTTTACCTTTTGGCAGGTTGCCAGAGAGGTTCGTGCAACAGATGTATTAGATAACTTGCATGTAGTACATGTACTCAGTAGGTGTTTTCTCTCAAGATCATATTTATTTTTTTCAACTTTTAGGATTTTTTTAAAGGTGCATATCGGTTCTAAGACAAGTAAAAAAATTTAGCCTGGCACATATTGGGAAATTGGTGAAAAAAATGCTCCCAAATATCTATAAAATGCACTAGAATTGTTATAGTTTTTGCCCTTAATATTTTAACTAAAACTGATCAAAGTAGACTTATATTCCGGACAATAACTTTAGTTTAAGTGTATAGATCTTTATGATTTTTTTTCAGAAGGTTCAATACCACAAAAGAAAGGTTTGGATCGATTTTGGGGATGACGGTCCCAACCGTTTAGGAATTAAGGGCCCAAAAGGGGCCTAAAACAAGCATTTCATAGTTTAAGGATAATAACTTGTGTATAAGTATTTTAATTGCTCTGATATTGTATCACAATGTTTAAAACCACACATAGAAGGTTTGGATTCATTTAAATGGGTCATGGGTTCAAAGTTAGGAATTAAGGGCCAAAAAGGGGCCAACAAACAAGGATTTTTCTAGTTTCAAGACAATAACTTGTGTGTAATTGTATGGATCTCTCTCAAATTGTACCACAATGCTCCATATAACAAAGGGGAGGCTGGGATTTAGTTTTGGATTAATTGTCCAAAATATGTAGGAATAAGGGGCCAAAAAAGGGCCAAAAAGAAGCATGTTTCTAGTTTCCAAACAATAACTTGGGTTTAACTTTAAGTATATGGATCTCTCTGTAATTGTACTACAAGGTTCTATACTTAAAAGGAAAGGATGGGATTGTGTTTAAGGGTTATTTCTTAAAGGGGGTTTCCATAAATGGGGGGGGGGGGGGGATTTGTAAACAATTTTTTAAGGGATTTCTTTTTTTTTCAAATACTTCTTCAAAAATCGAAAGCTTTTCCAAAATTATCTTGAATGTTCCCTCTGCAAAGAACATCTCTTTCCTGTTTGTTGATACTTTGAGATTTTGATTTTTTAAGTCCCCTAACGGCTAACGTCTCAGTGGACTTAGGTTTGCACTGCGTTTGGCTGTCTTATTTCGGCAAATCAAGACTTTTTGTGCCTGTAGATTTTGATTTGATATTTGGTTTATTGATTTATCATGACAAGTTACAGGTCAAATTCATTATTCACGCTTTAAGTTTTTCTCTTTGTTCAGTTGAAGCCCTTTCTCTAGAATTAAATTTTTGATGAAATACTTATTCATTAGAAGATTTCTGTTGAAACGGAAATAACTGATTTTTTTAAAGACAAAATGACATTTTGAATGTTTTTCCTTTTCTTTGGTATTTAGTGATTTAGTTTTGTTCCAGTCTGATATTTGTGTGCAGAGTTGTGGTCTTTGGACATAGGAAATTCACTTAGATAGTCAGAATTCAACAAGTTTTTTTTTTGTTTTGCTTGAAGATTTTGTCTCGATATTTTTATGTAGTTTACACCATGAAAAATTATAGAACAAGTTAAAATTTTGTTCCATTACAATGAATTTGTAACGGGTTGGGGGCTATGTATTGCCATGTATTACTCACAGAATGCTTGTTTTTATCAAAAAAAATTCTGATGCTGCAAAATTGTTTAATATTTAGTTAAAATAGATATTGATGACTTTATTATGTTAAATTTTTTCAGATCTATCAAACTTTTACTTTGTTTTGCTAATACCTTCATCATGTTCATTCAAGACTAAAAACTTGTATTTAGACCATTTTGCACGTTTTTCTTTACGGTAGACCACCATAATATTACATGTATATAAACAGTAAAATCTTACCATTTTAATGACAATATAAAAAAGAAGATGTGGTATGATTGCCAAGGAGACAACTGTCCACAAGAGACCAAATTGACACAGACATTAACAACTAAAGGTCACAGTACGGTCTTAAACAATGAGCAAAGCCCATACCGCATAGTCAGCTATAAAAGGCCCCGATATGACAATGTAAAACAATTCAAATGAGAAAACTAAAGGCCTTATGTATATAAAAAATGAATGAAAAACAAATCTGTTACACATAAACAAACGACTACCACTGAATTACAGGCTCCTGACTTGGGACAGGCACATACATAAATAATGTAGCGGGGTTAAACGTGTTAGCGGGGGATCCCAACCCTCCCCCTAACCTAGGACAGTGGTATAACAGTAAAACATAAGAACGAATTATAAAAATCAGTTGAAAAAGGCTTAACTCATCAGATGGACAAAAATACAAGTGGACGTGGCCGGGCTGTCTGCTCAACAGTTTAACCATTTATCTGTGCATATTTGTTTTTATACAACCGCAAAAAATGAAAAATTGTGGTCGTATATTGGTATGACGTTGCCGTTGTCATCGTCATCCAAAGATATTTTGTTTTCGCACTATAACTTTAGTATAAGTAAATAGAAATCTATGAAATTTAAACACAAGGTTAATGACCATAAAAGAAAGGTTGGGATTGATTTTGGGAGTTTTGGTCCCAACAGTTTAGGAATTAGGGGCCAAAAAGGGTCAAAAATTTAACTGTTTGATTTCATCAAAAAATGAATTATTGGGGTTCTTTGATATGCCAAATCTAACAGTGAATTTAGATTCTTAATTTTTGGTCTTGTTTTCAAATTGGTTTACATTAAGGTCCAAAGGGTCCAAAATTAAACTTATTTTGATTTTAACAAAAATTTAATTCTTGGGGTTCTTTGATATGCTGAATCTAAAAATGTACTAAGATTTTTTATTATGGGCCCAGTTTTCAAGTTGGTCCAAATTGGGGTCCAAAATTAAACTTTGTTTGATTTCAACAAAATTGAATAAATGGGGTTCTTCAATATGCTGAATCTAACCATGTATTTAGATTTTCAATATTTGGGCCCGGTTATCAAATTGGTCCACATTGAAGTCTAATGGGGTCTATATCAAATAATGTTCAATGTTCAAAGATATTTTGTTTTCGCACTATAACTTTAGTATAAGTAAATAGAAATCTATGAAATTTAAACACAAGGTTAATGACCATAAAAGAAAATTATTGAAGGGTCCCAAAAATGCTATTGGGGGGGGGGGGGGGGGGGTCTATGCATGTGTTGATTTTGTATCATTGATAGATACTAAATATTCTTTTTTTTTTTTAATAGAATGATTTTCCCAGACATGGTTATTATATAATATTACCTCTAGTTGTTTTTGTTGTAACAGGCGACGATGTGACTGCGGAAACCACAGCTGGTGGTTGACCATTTAATCGTGGTATAGGGGGTAGTTCTGCTATTTATATATATTTCTATTTACTTATACTAAAGTTATAGTGCGAAAACAAAATATCTTTGAACATTGAACATTATTTGATTGCATCAAAAATTGAATTTTTGGGGTTCTATGATATGCTGAATCTAACCATGTATTTAGATTTTGGATATTGGACCATAATAGGTAAATGTCAAATTAAATTTTTTTTTAAAGTTTTTAAGTTTAAGTTCTTAGACCACACTCATTCTGTTGTGTCAACTATTTAATCACAATCCAAATTCAGAGCTATACCAAGCTTAAATGTTGTGTCAATACTTGCCCCAACTGTTCAGGGTTCGACCTCTGCGGTCGTATAAAGCTGCACCCTGCAGAGTATCTGGTTATTACATGTGGTTATGAAATTTTATTGCAATTTGAAATATTTGTGTTTGTCTCAGCTGGTAGGAATATGCCATCTGTATTTTACATGTCTTATTCCCAGGCCTCAAATTGCTAGAGATTACATTCTAGGAGGAAACTTAACATTACTGTTATGTCCACTGTTCTCCCAGAATTGACATAGGGATAACTAACTGGTTCATGTCAGCGTCACAAAATTACAGTTCCAGTTTTATCAGGAACTACTAGGAGTAGTCTCTTTATATTTGACTTAAAGCTTTATCACAGTATACAAAATATAGCACTTTTCTAGGTAAGAGGCACAATTCTATGAAATTCACGAAACTATTAGATCTTCCTCTTTTCTGGAAATAGATAACATGGATGTACAAGGCAGCGCAGTTTGTACAATTTTGTCTACATTTTCATACTATTTTAGAAAAGAAAATACCCCGATTTCATCTGAAGGAGACGTGCTTAGAATTTTTAGTACTTTTATGATAGTATTTTTGTCTAAATTGCAAGGGGTTGCATTCATGTTGAGTCTCTATCTCTTATATGTTAAACAGTTTTATGAATCATTATCAAATACAACATGTTTTAAAAATTTAAGACTGAACTCAATTGTGGCCACTTTGAATTTAGACAAAAAGCGTCTAAAAACTAGACTATTATAAAATGCTAAAATTATGAAGAACTCATGATGATATTACCTGATGAGTGTGCATAGTATTGTAAATAAAACAGCCCATTTTTAAGTTACTAAAGTAATTTACTTTTGAATAAGTTAAGATTTTAAACACATGGTAAAAATGCTCAGTTTAGGGGCAAAAAATGCAAAAAAAGCGGTTTTCCCGGGTTTACTCCTTTAGTATATTTTATAATTTAAACTAAGTTAAACTTGGTTTATTCAATAAATATAACCAGTAAACATTAGTTCAGTCAATATTTTTCTTATATTTTGACTATTACATACTTTTAAAAAGTTTCTAATGAAACAGATAAAAAAATTAAAAAATCGGCAAAATGGCCATCACGCCTATCTTTAATTATTATTTTCTCGTAAGAAGGTATCATTTGCCGAGCACCATTTTCTTGCATTTTGTAGATAAATATATAAGCTTCATGAAATATTACATTTTATTGAAAATAAAACATGATCTTACAAGATTCAAGCCTTTAAAAATATACAAATTTTGCTGAATCGGCACTTTTTCAAATCCATGCAATTTCAACCTGTTAGTAGGGGTATTGAAAAATCTCACAACCTTTTGAATTATCATAATTTCCTTTCATTTTAAGTTGTTAGTTAAGAAATTTGTTATCATTAAGCTGTATTATTTCTATAAAACAACAAAAAAAAAAAAAAATCAGGTCAAAATACCCTAAAATAGGCTTGAAATGGCCATTTGTCAGTACAGAAATAGACAATTATCGAATGTTTGGCATACACAAATAATGGCTGAATATTTTTTCAAAATATTTTCCACAAATAGTTATTACATATAAGGTATCTAAAATACAAAATATCAGTCTGATTGGAATATTTTGGATTTGGACCATTTTGCATGGTTTTATCACAGACTGGCTCTTTAAAAGATGAATTGGACAACCCGTTATTGGGTTGCTGCCCCTAAATTGGTAATTTTAAGGAAATTTTACTGTTTTTGGTTATTATCTTGAATATTATTATAGATAGAGATAAACTGTAAACAGCAATAATGTTCAGCAAAGTAAGATTTACAAATAAGTAAACATGACCGAAATGGTCAGTTGACCTCTTTAGGAGTTATTGCCCTTTATAGTCAATTTTTAACCATTTTTCGTAAATCTTAGTAATCTTTTACAAAAATCTTCTCCTCTGAAACTACTGGGCCAAATTAATCCAAACTTGGCCACAATCATCATTTGGGTATCTAGTTTAAAAAATGTGTGGCGTGACCCTGCCAACCAACCAAGATGGCAGCAATGGCTAAAAATAGAACATAGGGGTAAAATGTAGATTTTGGCTTATCCATACTATTAAACGAGAAGACCTCATTTTGGGTGTCGCTTCTCTTCTTTCCACAATAAATTAATCAACACGCCTCTGTGTCCTATAGGTACAGTGCATAGTCGCAATTGTCATCCATTCATATGATTATTCAGATTGAGTTATTTTGGGAGAAAAACGAGAAAGAAGGCATCCGGATATTGTCCCGTCATTGGACTAAATTTTAAGTCAGATTAGACTTCCGGTTTGCGTTTTTCTGTATACTTTGAACATACATATACTACAAATTTAACTTTATAAAGTGTATTTTAATTCTATCTGCTATGATTTTCAAATTTACTATCCACGGCGGTCACAGAGTTTATCAAATAGAGGGTCTGTATACTATATCAATGACCATTAGTAAACTTAGAATTGAAAGTAAATACACTTTATTTATATAGTAAGGGAGCTACCATTTGATTTTTAGGGGGGGGGGGGGGGGGAATTTGAAAAAAATAGGCAGGACAGGAGTTTTGAGTAAAAAAAAGGCAGGATGAGACACTTACAAAAAAAAAGTCAGGACGACAATTAAGTTAAAAAAAGTCAGGATAAACTAAAAAAAAAAAAAAGGCAGGACCGAACAGAGTGAAAAATAAAAAGGCAGGACAGAGATTACAGCTTAAAAAAATGAGGACAACATTTTTCATCCTAGCCCCCATAAAAATCAAATGGTAGCTCCCTAATGAATGTTCATAATATACAGATAAGCGCTAGAATTATTCATGTGAACTTTTGATACATTTTCTGAAATTCTCCGTCATTAAATCTTTTACAAAATTCATTGATTACAAAAAAAGAAAGAAGATGTGGTATGATTGCCATGTTGAGACAACTCTCCACAAGAGACCAAAATGACACAGAAATTAACAACTATAGGTCATCATACGGCCTTCAACAACGAGCAAAGCCCATACCTATCCACGGCGGTCACAGAGTTTATTAGATAGAGGGTCTGTATACTATATCAATGACCACCATGAATCGATTAGTAAACTTAGAATTGAAAGTAAATACACTTTATTTATATAGTAATGAATGTTCATAATATACAGATAAGCGCTAAAATTATTCATGTGAACTTTTGATACCTTTTCTGAAATTCTCCGTCATTAAATCTTTTACAAAATTCATTGATTACAAAAAAAAAGATGTGGTATGATTGCCATGTCGAGACAACTCTCCACAAGAGACCAAAATGACACAGAAATTAACAACTATAGGTCACCATACGGCCTTCAACAACGAGCAAAGCCCATACCGCATACTCAGCTTTAAAAGGCCCCGAAATGACGATGTAAAACAATTCAAACGAGAAAACTAGCGGCCTTATTTGTGTACAAAAAATGAGCGAAAAACAAATATGTAACACATAAACAAATGACAACCACTGAATTACAGGTTCCTTACTTCAATGTTCACAACATACTAAATGTTTGTTCATATTGAAATTGATAGAAAACCAAAAATTGGGAATTTTGGAAATGAAGGAGGAGGGATAAAAAAACATTTTCCTATCCCCAATAACCTATTACTCATGATACGTTTGCTGAAATTCTCCAGTCATTCAATATTTTACAAAATTCTTCAAACAACACTTTACATACTTTAAACTACGATCTGAATGCCCGCGATTTCGCTGGTGTGTTCTAGTAACTCTAAAACCAAAGCATTTAGAGCAAATCTGACATGGGGGTAAAATAATCTAATAGGTCAAGATCTATCTGCCCTGAAATTTTCAGACAAATCGGACAACCTGTTGTTGGGTTGCTGCCCCTGAATTAGTAATTTTAAGGAAATTTTGCAGTTTTTGCTTATATCTTGAATATTATTATAGATAGAGATAAACTGTAAACAGCAATAATGTTCAGCAAAGTAAGATCTACAAATAAGTCAAATGACCAAAATTGTTAGTTGACCCATTAAGGATTTATTGCCCTTTATAGTCAATATTTAACCATTTTTCTAAAATTTTAGTATTCGTTTAAAAAATCTTCTTCTCTGAAACTACTGGGCCAAATTTAACCAAACTTGGCCACAATCATCATTTGGGTATTTAAATTAAAAAATGTGTCCGGTGACCTTGCCAACCAACCAAGATGGCCGCCATGGCTAAAAAAAGTACATAGGGGCGAAATGTAGATTTTGGCTTATATCTCTGAAACCAAAGCATTTAGAGCAAATCTGACATGAGAAAAATTGTTAAACAGGTGAAGATCTATCTGCCGTAAAATTTTCAGACAAAACAGACAACCTGTTGTTGGGTTGCTGCCCCTGAATTAGTAATTTTAAGGAAATTTTGCAGTTTTTGCTTATTATCTTGAATATTATTATAGATAGAGATAAACTGTAAACAACAATAATGTTCAGCAAAGTAAGATCTACAAATAAGTCAAATGACCAAAATTGTTAGTTGACCCATTAAGGAGTTATTGCCCTTTATAGTCAATTTTTAACCATTTTTCTAAAATTTTAGTATTCCTTTAAAAAATCTTCTCGTCTGAAACTACTGGGCCAAATTTAACCAAACTTGGCCACAATCATCATTTGGGTATCTAGTTTTAAAAATGTGTGGCGTGACTCTGCCAACCAACCAAGATGGTCGTCATGGCTAAAAATAGTACATAGGGGCGAAATGTAGATTTTGGCTTATATCTCTGAAACCAAAGCATTAAGAGCAAATCTGACGGAAATAAATTGTTTATCAGGTTAAGATCTATCTGCCCTGAAATTTTCAGACAAAACAGACAACCTGTTGTTGGGTTGCTGCCCCTGAATTAGTAATTTTAAGGAAATTTTGCAGTTTTTGGTTATTATCTTGAATATTATAATTGATAGAGATAAACTGTAAACAGCAATAATGTTCAGCAAAGTATGATCTACAAATAAGTCAACATCACCAAAATTGTCAGTTCACCCCTTAAGGAGTTATTGCCCTTTATAGTCATTTTTTAACAATTTTCATAAATTTTTTGTAAATTTTTGTAAATTTTTAGAATATATTTTTCACTGTAATTACTGGGCCAAGTTCATTATAGATAGAGATAATTGTAGCAAGAAGAATGTCAAGTAAAGTAAGATCTACAAACACATCATGATCACAAAAACACAATTTTGTCATGAATTTATCTGTGTCCATTGTTTAATATGCACATAGACCAAGCTCTTGAGAGCCTCTAGTTTATATATCATGTTATTTAATACATCTTGTACTGAAACTACTATAACACATGTGTTTTAGTAGTCTCAGATGAGAAAGGATTTGTATTGGCACTGCCTTTTGTCCAATCCCTTTGTTTAAGGTTCATCATAACCTTTTGGCTAATATGGTTTGTTTTCGACTTACAAGGTTGAACATTCTGTTGGTATGATAAAAATATATGTATATACAAATAAAATAATTTTATTTTCACATAAATACTTGAAGGACGCCTCCGGGTGCGGGAGTTTCTCGCTACATTGAAGACCTGTTGGTGACCTTCTGCTGTTTTTTTCTATGGTCGGGTTGTTGTCTCTTTGGCACATTCCCCATTTCTGTTCTCAATTTTATTTGCTAAATAGATTTTGTTTTTCAATTTCATTTCGGAAAAAACTTTTATTCTTTGTCCATATATAGTTAGTTTTGTAAATCCTAAAGCAATTAGACAGATGTATTTTACGATACATAACCTATTATGACTTGATGATGAAACAAAATGTACTGTAAACTATTGTTTGAACAATACATTTCAATAAATGAAAAACAAAAGTACAATATAATAGAGCACAGTTCAATGATCACATTATATACATCGTTAAGATTGTCTATGCAATAATAATTGTCTACAATGTAGATATTAGCAAAACTCCCTGGTCTAATTTGTCATCATTGTACTACATAATCAATCGAACGTTGGGTGATGTGCAACTATTTGTCCATTTGACTTCTATATATTTGCAGAAAAAATTTCTTAAAAATTCATTTTTATGAATTGATAATTTTTTCCTTGATGTATGTTATTATATGGTATATACGAACTCTGACTATTAATTTCATAATTTTTGGTCAATATTTAAAAAAGTTTCCCATTAGGTCTCTGTGTTAATTTTATTTTTTGAAGTGTTGATTACCTGATGGAGTAAGTATAAGTAGTGTAACGGCCTTCTAAACAAAACAAAAACAACATACATGTGCTTTTAATGTTTGTTTATTTGTACCATGTGACTTTGCATATTTAAATATTAAGATGACCTCTACTGACCATCAACTAAACTTATATTTCATGCAATGTGATTGTAATAGTTGTTCTATCTATGATAAGAAACTGCAATTTCCATTTTCTTTAAAAAAAAAACCCATAAGATATAGTATAAACTAGTAAAATCGTACCTTATAGAGAAAGGATATGAAAATGAATATTGTTATTTATGTTTACCTTCATATGTTATGTTAGTGGACATTTAGTAATGACAGAATTTACCAACTATAAAAACATTTTTTTTTATTTTCCTAAATTGTTTGCTTCCAAGATGTGCATTTTGCACATTAATAAATAACTGAATGTTTATTAACTGAAATCTGTTTTTTAACTATTCAGAGCCTCTTTTTATTGTTATACAACTCACCATGCTAAAAGCATGAAAAGCTTGTGTATAGTAAGTTAACTTATATAATGATATAAAATCAATAATCAAAACCACAAAGTGATGATCATTTTCATTGGTGTCCTTTAATATTCCAATTGGTATAGTCACATGATACAAATAAACAAACATTAAAAGCACATGTATGTTGTTTTTGTTTTGTTTAGAAGGCCGTTACACTACTTATACTTACTCCATCAGGTAATCAACACTTCAAAAAATAAAATTAACATAGAGACCTAATGGGAAACTTTTTTAATTATTGACCAAAAATTATGAAATTATTAGTCAGAGTTCGTATATACCATATAATAACATACATCAAGGAAAAAATTATTAATTCATAAAAATGAATTTTTAAGAATTTTTTTCTGCAAATATATAGAAGTCAAATGGACTTAATAATGTTTAACAAGGATGTAATGCGCGACTAACATCACTAAAGTATAGCATCTACCTGCACTTTTTTTATTCAAAGACGAACACGCATGTGCAAATGAATGCTTTGTATTGTTACATTTACATAGTTACATAATAGCATTTTAAAAGTTAAACAGAAATATTATGTATGATTAAATTAAATGGTGTGATTCAAACGGTTAATTCAATTTATTGTCAAAAATTAGTTAGTTAGAAAATTAATTATGATAATCGCAATCCAGAATAAAAAAAAACCACTTTCAATATATATATATATCTTTATTTCTCAACAAACCAAATTACATTGGTATAGAGATTCACACAATAAATATTTACATAATGTATATGTACATACATACAAAAGTTATACGAAAGCAAGAGAGAGTCAAATATCATTAATTACAGTATACATATTAAACTTAATTATATCAAGTACATGAGCTACCCAGGAGAGCCTACATACATATTGACTAGTCTTATAAATTTGCACAAGCTGTTAAGATCAGAAAGATTTTTACTATTCATCAGTTCATTAAATTTCAACGAATTTGGTTGATTTGTATATTTTTTTCTCAATAACTGTTTACGACTATCATTAAATACAGAGCATATAAAAATATAATGAAATTCATCTACGATATCGCCAGAGTTACAAATTAAGCATTTTCTATTTTCTCTTGCAATATTTTGCCATCTACCAGTCTCAATAGGAAATCTATGATTTCCTGTTCTCAGTCTACATAATGTAATAATATTTCTATCATCTAAATTTTTAAAATAATATTCAAATTCACAGTTTTCTTTATACATACGATAGTTTAAAGCTTTTGGCGATTCTAGCACGTCAGTGTGCCATTTCTGTTTAAATTGATCAACAAGATTTTGTTTTACAATAGTATATAGCCATGTATCACTTACAAAATATTGGGTGACCCATACAAATGACAAACCCGATTCATCAAGAATAGATTTAACATTTTTTAACCAAGTAATATCATTTTTATATTTATACAATGAGTACTTGTATAGAATTGCAGGAAGTTTTTCTTGTTTTCCAGACAATAATTTAGTCCAGTAGTTAATTATACGGAGTTTTATATCAATTTCCAAAGGATATCTGCCCAATTCTCCATATATCATAAAATTAGGTGTAGAATTTTTAACCTTTAGCAAAAGTTTGCAGATTTTCGTATGAACCCTTTCTATAACCGAATTATTACCAAAACCCCAGACTTCACTACCATAAATTAAAATAGGTTTAACAATCTTATCAAACAATTCGATTTGACATTCAATAGAAAGATTGTGCAATCTTCCTTTTTTGATAACATCGTACATAGCACATGTGGCTTTTTTTGCTTGTGCCTTTTTTGCCTTTAAAAAACTTCCTGTTCTACTGAATAAGACACCTAAATAAATAAACTCATTAACGATTTCTAGTACAATATCGTTATAATTAAACTTAACATTATTAGGTAGTCTCCCTTTAGAGGAAATTACAATTTAACTTTTTTGTACATTCACTTTCAATTTCCACACTTCACAGTATTCCGATAAAGTATCCAGTTGCTTTTGTAAGTCAACTTGCGACTCTGATTACAAAACTGTATCATCTGCATATAATGTTACAAAAAGTTTAAGATAACAATCAAGTTCAGTTTCTAATTCATCTGATAGAGTTTTCAAACCATCTATGTTCTTGTCTCTTAGAAAATCTTCCAAATCATTAACATATAAAGAAAAAAGTAAAGGGGATAAATTTTCCCCTTGCCTAACACCAACATTACACGGGAAAAAATCTGAAAATTCATTACTATAAAAAATTCTAGATTTTATGTTACTGTACATATTTGTAATAGTATTATACATTTTACCATTCACCGAGTATTTAATCAATTTTGACCAAAGTCCTGCATGCCAAACAGTATCAAAGGCCTTTGCAAAATCTATAAAGGCACAATACAGTTTTTTCTTCTTATTTCTTAACAGTTCAAATAATAAATGAAGTACAAAAATGCTATCGGTAGTAGAATAACTTTCTCTAAATCCAAACTGGTTTTCTTTCAGTAATAAAAAGTTCTCTAAAAATTAACTTACTCTAAGATTGAGAACTGAAGTGAAAAGTTTACCCAAACAGCTTAAAATAGTGATAGTCTTTCGAAAAATACATGGATGAACTGCGATAAATCTTTCATCTAAACAATAAACAGTACAACAGTAAATTAAACCACAGAAAGGTAAAGAAAATATTGTAAAACATATGTATTATATACATGTACGTGAGCATTAATGTATAATTGGAGATTTGTCATTCATACAAATAATTTTGATTTCCCTTATATACTTTGTCATATTCATCATCATAAAAGGGACAAAAAAGACACCATAATTTACAAATTTACTTTTCCCACGATAAAAAAAACCAGTGGTAGCTATCCAATTCTGATTGACAATTCCAATGAATTTTACATCGCGCTAACAATGCAGTATCGTCTTTTATTACAAGATATAGTTCAAGGCGAACACATAACCCAGTCACAATAAACACCCAGTTTTTATTTGTGACAGCGTGTTGCGGTAAAAAAAAGCAAAAATTATGTAGGGGTCAATGTGCTTGTTTTCGAGATAATTGCCATTGGAATTTTTGCGAGAAAATGTTCTCTCTTGACTTTTCATAGCTTTATCATTGACAAGTTTTAGTTCACAAAAACTATTAAAAGATAAGTAAGATTTTATAAGAATTTTACAAAAGGCTTTTAATTATACATGTAAAAAATTTATAAAAAGAAAAATGGGGGTCCATGGACATTTTTTTAAGGCATTTAAATGGATAAAACCAGAGGATTTCGAAAATCTGACAAAAAAATCCAAAACATGACAAGCAACCATCCTTAATGCAAAACCATTGTACACCATATCCGGAAATCACATCTAATATTAATGTTAAGTGTGATACACATGTTGAACAAACTTCATTTAAAAACAAACAGTTATTAACAAATATAATAGTGTTGAAATAATGCATGTTCTACATCAATAATAATAATAAAGTTTGCTTGGAGTCCCCAGTAAATTAAACATGTAGGAGAATGTTCATTCATGAAACGATCCACTATTATTCAAAATAAGATAAAGCCATTTAACATTAGTTCCTATATAAATTATATACAACCACATCCATGCGGAATGAAAATCCTAAATTTTCTCTAGTTTTCTATATTTTTTTGTGTACTATTGTTTGTTGTCGGTTTGTCTTTTTCTTTTTTAGCCATGTCTTTGTCAGTTTATTTTCAATCTATGAGTTTGATTGTCCATCTGGTATCTTTCGCCCCTCATTTATCATTAAAAAATACGAGATTTCACAAGACTCTACTGCCCTAAATACAACGACATGCATAATGACTGTTTCTTATTTTGTAGAGTTTTGTTATTGGCTATATGATAAACAGGAAAGAAAGGAAGATGAAATCCAGTTCGAAAGGCTGCCTTATAATTGTACTTTTTGCTGCTTTTTCTATTTTCCATTTCCTTTTCTTTGATTTTCCAAATAAATGGAAACACACGTCGAACGAAAAAAACAAACAGATGTATGCTTTTGATTTTATTCATATCGCAGAAAGAAAAGAGTCGGCCCTCACAAACGAAGAAATATCCCTGAAACCAAAAGTTATGATTAAAGGTAAAGGAAGTTATAAACTTGAACATCCAACAGGAGTCAGAAAAAATGTGACAAGCTGGTCACAATATGGACAGGACCAATTCCTTGACAAGTTGTTTGATCAAAAACAAAATGGATTCTTTTTGGAAATTGGAGGTTATGACGGTGAAAGTTTTTCTAATACTTTATTTTTTGAAAAAATACGAAATTGGAATGGCTTGCTTGTCGAATCCAATCCTTATACGTATGATATAATGTTTAAAAAAGACCGGAAGTGCTATATGGTGAACGCATGTGTCAGTAAAAGTCTGCCATCAATGTCATTTGTGTTAGCTGGTGCAATTACTAGTGCTAAGGAAACACTAACAGAAAGGCATCGCAAACGTATAGTCAGGGATAAAATTACCTATGGTAAACACAAAAACTGGGCTCATACCAGTGAAACGGTTAAAGTGGATTGTCTTACGTTTCGACAGCTAATGAGAACCGTAGGGCGTAATTCTATCGATTACTTTTCTCTTGACGTAGAAGGTGCAGAAATGCACATATTAAATTCAATTGAATGGGAAGACATTAATATTGATGTGTTTACGATAGAAACAGACCAACATCGCAATGAAATACTCTCTTTTATGAAACAAAAGGGATACAAATGGATTCAAAAACTACAAGGTGATGACATCTTTAGAAAAATTACATAATTTGTGTATATTTTTGTTATTAATACCGATAAAAGTGAATAAATCAATTCCTTGCCTTTAAAGATTTTCATGCCACGAATACGAAGAACCATGTTTAATGCATATTTGTGGAAAGTTTGTCTTGAATTTCTTAATGGTACGGTATTGACGAAATAAGTGTTGTTTTATATGGAAGGGAATATCCACCATAAGTATAAATTTCTTTATTTGTAAAATGTTATTTCTTAATTTGTAACATGTAATATCTTAATTTGTAAATGTCCTTTCTTAATTTGTAACATGAACTTTTTCCATCTGTTACATGAATTTCTACAGTTCTTGATTCGTGAAATGTAACTTCTTAATTTGTATATGCAATTTCTTAACGTACGTGTTAACATATTTTCAGATCGTTACATAGATTTCTACATTTCTTAATTTGTGAAATGTAACTTGTTTCTTTGTTTAAGTAACGTTTTGGGAGATCAGTGTAATTGTTAGCGCCAACGGCCAATGATAAGATCCGTTTCTAAAGAAACACGACAAGCTACAAATCAACATGTTACAAATCAAGAATAAAATAATTCCACAATATTCCGCACGAGGTCGCTGTGGATTCATGTCAACTCGTACCTTCGACAACTCGTATTCAATATTTACCAACTCGTACTAAATATTTAAATATTTATATCCATTACATGTACCTATAGGCAAATCACACTTTTTGCCAAAATTCTCAAATAAAGAATTTTATTATATATTTTAACATATATCATCATTCATGTTAACAAAACAAAACCACTTTTGATAGGAACTATTTTCTCATATGTATACAATGAACATTAAAAGAAATTGATTGTTGTCTTTGACTTATGAGACCCCTTTTCAACGTGAAAAAGTTGATATTTGCAGTGTTTGTTATTTTAATCCTACTTGTAATTTGTTTTTGTTCACACATTGCAGTCAATAATATGAAATTTTATGCGACTGTCAAATAAGTGAAAGGTTAGCTAGCTATAAAACCAGGTTTAATCCACCATTTTCTACCTTAGACAATGCCTGTACCAAGTCAGGAATATGCCAGTTGTTTTTCATTCGTTTGATGTGTTTGAGCTTTTGATTTTTCCATTTGATAAGAGACTTTCCGTTTTTACCTTGGAGTTTGACATTTTCTATATTTTATATTTTGCAATGTTTCATGTAAATCCCATAATAGATAAAGATTAAAAGGGCCCGGCGATGCAGCAACATTTTGGCACTGGTTAACACACACAAACATTGCCCTGTTGTGGCAGTAACAGTCCTTGTACACATTCGAAAGATTTTAATGATTGAAAATATGTTAACGACCGTTAACGACAGAAAGCACAATTTTTGAATAATAACAGCATTGATATTTGCATGTACTATTGAAAATTTATCCACTATGGTCTTGCGTAAGGGAGTATGCATGTCATGCAGATCACAATCTAAATTTTTGACTTTAATATTAAGTAAATCAATCGCATTCAACTTGTGCTAAACTTTCAAGTACATGTACTTTTACATTATAAATAGACAAATTACAACAAAATTAAGCTATAAAAAGTCGGAAATTTGGAGAAAACAAATAATGTTTAATGGCAATAATTGTAGTGTTGCTGCAACAAGAGATACGAAATTTTGGAACATACTAATTTAGGTCTGGCAAGGCCGTAGCGCATGTTCATTTAAAGTGAGGCAAATCGCCGAGCGGAGCGAGTCGAAATTTTTTTAGCCTTTTTTATGGGGGGTTCGGGTGCCTGAAACAGGAGAAGCTAGCTTATTTCAGCATTACTATTTGTAATAAAAAACAAAAAAATATAACAGAAATGCGTTATTTTTATTAGCTAGCCTATAAGTAAATATTAAAATAATCTCTGTTGGTCAAACAACTTTCCAATTTTCCTGTGTGTGACCTGTACTATCGAAAAGCTTCAACATACGTTCTTATGTATATACATGAATATATATTTATGTCCAGTAGCAAGTTATAAGCTTCTAGAAGACGAGAACATTTTATAAATATTTTCAAACAATACCAAAAATATATTTCATACTTTTTTATTAAAGATAAATAAAAATCATGAATTGCCTTATACACCAAAGACTTCCATAGAAAAGGCGCTTCATGATTTGTTTAAATTAATTATGAATATTCTTTTTTATTTTTGGTCAATGAATTATTTTACCGATTAGCATTTGTTGTTCAGTGAGTTGATATTGTAAACATTGGTAGCTATAGCGTTATCGATTCAAAAATAAACCAAGGAAAGTAATGTCAGCATACTTATAGGGGGTGATAAGACTCATGAGTTACCTTTTTCATCTTTTTTTCTCTTTGAAGAACCCGTCTTCAATCAGTTTTGTAACGACATTAAGATGTGTTTCAATATTTTTATTTTTATTTGTATTCGGAACACTTATTTTTTTACCGTCACCGCTATGGTAAAAGCTGCAATCGCTGCTGCAGAGTGGACACACTGTATGTAGTGTGCCGGTAGATAATTGGAAACTCGAAACTCGCATATTGATAATGTAAAATACATAATTAAAAAAAATGACACTTCTAAAGTTTGGTCGTCGTTTCAAAAGTGAGGCATTTGCCTCATTTGCCTCCATTACGCTAAGGCCCTGTCTGGAGCTGGAATGTCAGTAACGACTGGTAGTCCTTTGATAATTTATGTATTATGTCACTTTGCTTAGTTTCTTTTGTAGCCTGTTCTGACATCGGACTCTTAATTCTTTTACAGAGGCGGATTTAGGGGGGGCAGGGGGCCCGCCCCCCCCTTTTGAGAAAAAAATTGGTTGCTTATATAGGGAATCACTGAAGCGTGACGAGATCGGGCCCCCTCTTAGGCAGCCAGTGGGCCCCCACTTATGAAAATTTCTGGATCCGCCACTGTTTTAAACTTAGTTTTACTATGCGTTTTGCTATGTGTTTGTTTATTCTGTATTGGCTAGAGTTAAAGGGGAGGTTGAGATCTCATAAAAAATGTTTAACCTCGTCGTATTTTTGCTGTCCCAACTTGGTTTTTGATTTTAGTTCATTTATATGTTTTGAAGTTAAGTATGACGTCCATTTACACTGAACAACTGCACATTTTATTTAGGGGGGGGGGGGGGGGTGGGGCAGCTGAGGCCCATCTCTGTGTGCGAGATTTTCTCGCTGCGTTGAAGATCATTTGGTGACCTTCAGCTGTTTTATGCTCTTTGGTCGGGTTGTTGTCTCTTTGACATATTCCCCATTCCCATTCCCAATTTTATTATGTTTAAAAAGTTAGTGGAATACGGTCCGTTTGTCCTACATAAATAATAACAGACACGGGTAACAAAATTGTCAATCACAATGTCACACGAGCTTGCTTTTCTACAGAAATAGCTGATTTACCATGACATTAATTTTGGATCTGGTTCGGGTTCCTATGCAAAAAATCCAAGAAAATCGCATTAAAGTTTTTCTTTTTAGTTGAAAATAATTCTTGAAATTTGTACATGAATATATCAAAGGGAACTAGAAGCATGTTCTTCGTCCTACAAACGGATTACATTTATTATTAAATAACAAGTTTTAATTTGTTGTCTTCTTTAATACACATTTCTATTTGGTTGCAAAGCTGCCAGTATCTGTTTAAAAGTTTTGTTTTTGTTTAAGGTTTTTTTGGTTAATCCGTTTTATTTTGTGTTGAAACATGTTTTAAGTTTTACTCTTAACCAGGTTATTGGTTAAATTCAACCTCAAACATGTTGAAAGAAAATAAAACACGCCTATAACAATTATAGTTGTCCGGTCACTTTTTTTGCGGGGATCGATTTTCTCGTGCTTGAGACTCAATGTCCATATAATGTTTCTTTAGATTGGGGAAAACTTTCATGGTGGTAAGTTGTACTTTAAATTTCATTTTGTTTTGTATTCCGATGTTTGTTTACTTGAATATTTATTTCTTTACATTTGATATTTATTTTCGGTTTTAGAGTCAAACATTTCTAAAATTTGATTTACGTTTCCGTTCCAAAATAAATAAAGGGAATTTTACACTAGCTTGATATTTTATGATTTGGTTTTTTAAAAAGAGGGGGTTCAATTTGATAGCGATATTTAGAAGATCATAGGCGGATCCAGGGGGGGGGGGGGGCTGGGGTGCCCGGGCCCCCCTTTCGTGTGAAAAATTTGGTTGATTATATAGGGAATCATTGAAGCATGACTGGAGCGCCCCCCCTTTAGGTCAGTCAGCGCCCCCCCCCCCATTAGGAAAAGTTCTGGATCCGCCTATGATATTTTAGAGTAACGGTCGTCAATCTTCGGAATTGTTCGTGCCTTACTCTGAAATAGAAATTTGTATTATCGCGTGGTTTATTTAAGGTCTTGAAATGGTCAATGATATTGAAAAATGTGTTTCAGGCATTGCTCTGGTTGGACCGAAAATTAAAATGGAAAGGAATTTATGCGATGGTTTTTTTTTTACTGGACCGACTTTGTTCCCTAGTCATGGAATCAGGTTCTAATGGGAACCAGTATGAGTGGGTATATTGATTTTGTCTCGGAAGGTGGGACGTCACGAGCTTGGTTGATTGAAAAATATTTTAGTTTAAGCCGACTAGTGTACAACTCTTAATTTTTAATTAAACGGACACCTCTAAAATTGTAGTATCTGTCATTTTATTTAATTGGATAACACTAAAGCCAAACTCTTCCTTGAATTGGTTTACTTTTTATGGATATTTTTCAGCACATCGTTTTATCCTAAAAGGGGAAGTTCGAAAATGTATTGAAATTCTGTTGGACTCCCCCCTTTTTTGTCCTGGGTTAAGAACCAACCCCCTTTTTAAAATGGCTGGATCCGTCCCTGTAACGTAAACGGCTAAGCTAGCGGGGTATAACGTCATGATACCGATTATGTAAGGAAAATGTGTTATCACACGAAAACCCCTTTACGTTGCAATATTTCCAAGAAGTGGGGGGATTGCCTCCCCTGACTCACTGCAACAACGTATGATCTATGAATTTATCAGACAAATATATATTAGTTAATGTCTGTGTCATTTTGGTATCTTGTGGACAGTTATCTCATTGGCAATCATACCTTCTTTTTTAGCTCACCTGGTCCAAAGGGCCAAGTGAGCTTTTCCCATCGCTTTGCGTCCGTCGTCCGTCGTCGTTAACTTTTACAAAAATCTTCTCCTCTGAAACTACTGGGCCAAATTAAACCAAACTTGGCCACAATCATCATTGGGGTATCTAGTTAAAAAAATGTGTCCGGTGACCCGGCCAACCAACCAAGATGGCCGCCATGGCTAAAAATAGAACATAGGGGTAAATGCAGTTTTTGGCTTATAACTGAAAAACCAAAGCATTTAGAGAAAATATGACATGGGTAAAAATGTTTATCAGGTCCAGATCCATCTGCCCTGAAATTTTCAGATGAATCGAACAACCCGTTATTGGGTTGCTGTCCCTAAATTGGTAATTTTAAGGAAGTTTTACTGTTTTTGGTTATTATCTTGAATATTATTATAGATAGAGATAAACTGTAAACAGCAATAATGTTCAGCAAAGTAAGATTTAAAAATAAGTAAACATGACCGAAATGGTCAGTTGACCCCTTTAGGAGTTATTGCCCTTTATAGTCAATTTTTAACCATTTTTCGTAAATCTTAGTAATCTTTTACAAAAATCTTCTCCTCTGAAACTACTGGTCCAAATTAATCCAAACTTGGCCACAATCATCATTTGGGTATCTAGTTTAAAAAAATATATGGCGTGACCCTGCCAACCAACCAAGATGGCAGCCATGGCTAAAAATAGAACATAGGGGTAGAATGTAGATTTTGGCTTATAACTCTAAAACCAAAGCATTTAGAGCAAATCTGACATGGGGGTAAAATAATCTAATAGGTCAAGATCTATCTGCCCTGAAATTTTCAGACAAATCGGACAACCTGTTGTTGGGTTGCTGCCCCTGAATTAGTAATTTTAAGGAAACTTTGCATTTTTTGCTTATATCTTGAATATTATTATAGATAGAGATAAACTGTAAACAGCAATAATGTTCAGCAAAGTAAGATCTACAAATAAGTCACATGACCAACATTGTTAGTTGACCCATTAAGGAGTTATTGCCCTTTATAGTCAATTTTTAACCATTTTTCTAAATTTTTAGTATTCGTTTAAAAAATCTTCTCCTCTGAAACTACTGGGCCAAATTTAACCAAACTTGGCCACAATCATCATTTGGGTATCTAGTTTTCTTCTTTTTTTTTTTTATTCAAAGACGAACACGCATGTGCAAATGAATGCTTTGTATTGTTACATTTACATACATAATAGATTTTAAAAGTTAAACAGAAATATTATGTATGATTAAATTAAATGGTGTGATTCAAACGGTTAATTCAATTTATTGTCAAAAATTAGTTAGTTAGAAAATTAATTATGATAATCGCAATCCAGAATAAAAAAACCCGCTTTCAATATATATATATATCTTTATTTCTCAACAAACCAAATTACATTGGTATAGAGATTCACACAATAAATATTTACATAATGTATATGTACATACATGCAAACGTTATACGAAAGCAAGAGAGAGTCAAATATCATTAATTACAGTATACATATTAAACTTAATTATATCAAGTACATGAGCTACCCAGGAGAGCCTACATACATATTGACTAGTCTTATAAATTTGCACAAGCTGTTAAGATCAGAAAGATTTTTACTATTCATCAGTTCATTAAATTTCAACGAATTTGGTTGATTTGTATATTTTTTTCCTCAATAACTGTTTACGACTATCATTAAATACAGAGCATATAAAAATATAATGAAATTCATCTCCGATATCGCCAGAGTTACAAATTAAGCATTTTCTATTTTCTCTTGCAATATTTTGCCATCTACCAGTCTCAATAGGAAATCTATGATTTCCTGTTCTCAGTCTACATAATGTAATAATATTTCTATCATCTAAATTTTTAAAATAATATTCAAATTCACAGTTTTCTTTATACATACGATAGTTTAAAGCTTTTGGCGATTCTAGCACGTCAGTATGCCATTTCTGTTTAAATTGATCAACAAGATTTTGTTTTACAATAGTATATAGCCATGTATCACTTACAAAATATTGGGTGTCCCATACAAATGACAAACCCGATTCATCAAGTTAGAATAGATTTAACATTTTTTAACCAAGTAATATCCTTTTTATATTTCTACAATGAGTACTTGTATAGAATTGCAGGAAGTTTTTCTTGTTTTCCAGACAATAATTTTGTCCAGTAGTTAATTATACGGAGTTTTATATCAATTTCCAAAGGATATCTGCCCAATTCTCCATATATCATAAAATTAGGTCTAGAATTTTTAACCTTTAGCAAAAGTTTGCAGAATTTCGTATGAACCCTTTCTATAACCGAATTATTACCAAAACCCCAGACTTCACTACCATAAATTAAAATAGGTTTAACAATCTTATCAAACAATTCGATTTGACATTCAATAGAAAGATTGTGCAATCTTCCTTTTTTGATAACATCGTACATAGCACATGTGGCTTTTTTTGCTTGTGCCTTTTTTGCCTTTAAAAAACTTCCTGTTTTACTGAATAAGACACCTAAATAAATAAACTCATTAACAATTTCTAGTACAATATCGTTATAATTAAACTTAACATTATTAGGTAGTCTCCCTTTAGAGGAAATTACAATTTAACTTTTTTGTAAATTCACTTTCAATTTCCACACTTCACAGTATTCCGATAAAGTATCCAGTTGCTTTTGTAAGTCAACTTGCGACTCTGATAACAAAACTGTATCATCTGCATATAATGTTACAAAAAGTTTAAGATAACAATCAAGTTCGGTTTCTAATTCATCTGATAGAGTTTTCAAACCATCTATGTTCTTGTCTCTTAAAAAATCTTCCAAATCATTAACATATAAAGAAAAAAGTATAGGGGATAAATTTTCCCCTTGCCTAACAGCAACATTACACGGGAAAAAATCTGAAAATTCATTACTATAAAAAATTCTAGATTTTATGTTACTGTACATATTTGTAATAGTATTATACATTTTACCATTCACCGAGTATTTAATCAATTTTGACCAAAGTCTTGCATGCCAAACAGTATCAAAGGCCTTTGCAAAATCTATAAAGGCACAATACAGTTTTTTCTTCTTATTTCTTAACAGTTCAAATAATAAATGAAGTACAAAAATGCTATCGGTAGTAAAATAACTTTTTCTAAATCCAAACTGGTTTTCTTTCAGTAATAAAAAGTTTTCTAAAAATGAACTTACTCTAAGATTGAGAACTGAAGTGAAAAGTTTACCCAAACAGCTTAAAATAGTGATAGACTTTCGAAAAATACATGGATGAACTGCGATAGATCTTTCACCAAAACAATAAACAGTACAACAGTAAATTAAACCACAGAAAGGTAAAGAAAATATTGTAAAACATATGTATTATATACATGTACGTGAGCATTAATGTATCGGATATTTGTCATTCATACAAATAATTTTGATTTCCCTTATATACTTCGTCATATTCATCATCATAAAAGGGACAAAAAAGACACCATAATTTACAAATTTACTTTTCCCATGATAAAAAAAAACAGTGGTAACTATCCAATTCTGATTGACAATTCCAATGAATTTTACATCGCGCTAACAATGCAGAATCGTCTTTTACTACAAGATGTAGTTCAAGGCGAACACATAACCAGTCACAAGAAACACCCAGTTTCTATTTGTGACAGCGTGTTGCGGTTAAAAAAGCAAAAAAATATGTAGGGGTCAATGTGCTTGTTTTCGAGATAATTGCCATTGGAATTTTGGCGGGAAAATGTTCTCTCTTGATTTTTCATAGCTTTATCATTGACAAGTTTTAGTTCACAAAAACTATTAAAAGCTAAGTAAGATTTCATAAGAATTTTACAAAAGGCTTTTAATTATACATGTAAAAAATTTATAAAAAGAAAAATGGGGGTCCATGGACATTTTTTTAAGGCATTTAAATGGATAAAACCAGAGGATTTCGAAAATCTGACAAAAAATCCAAAACATGACAAGCAACCATCCTTAATGCAAAACCATTGTACACCATATCCGGAAATCACATCTAATATTAATGTTAAGTGTGATACACATGTTGAACAAACTTCATTTAAAAACAAACAGTTACTAACAAATATAATATAGTGTTGAAATAATGCATGGTCTGCATCAATGATAATAATAAAGTTTGCTTGGAGTCCCCAGTAAACATGTAGGAGAATGTTCATTCATGAAACGATCCACTATTATTCAAAATAAGATAAAGCCATTTAACAGTAGTTCCTATATATATACAACCACATCCATGCGGAATGAAAATCCTAAACTATCTTTAGTTTTCTATATTTTTTTGTGTACTATTGTTTGTTGTCGGTTTGTCTTTTTCTTTTTTAGCCATGTCTTTGTCAGTTTATTTTCGATCTATGGGTTTGATTGTCCATCTGGTATCTTTCACCCCTCATTTTAATTAAAATACGAGATTTCACAAGACTCTACTGCCCTTAATACAACGACATGCATAATGACTGTTTCTTATTTTGCAGAGTTTTGTTATTGGCTATATGATAAACAGGAAAGAAAGGAAGATGAAATTCAGTTCGAAAGGCTGCCTTATGATTGTTCTTTTTGCTGCTTTTACTATTTTCCTATTCAAATTTTCTGATTTTCCAAATAAAAGGAAACACACGTCGAACGAAAAAACCAAACAGATGTATGCTTTTGATTTTATTCATATCGCAGAAAGAAAAGAGTCGGCCCTCACAAACGAAGAAATATCCCTGAAACCAAAAGTTATGATTAAAGGTAAAGGAAGTTATAAACTTGAACATCCAACAGGAGTCAGAAAAAATGTGACAAGCTGGTCACAATATGGACAGGACCAATTCCTTGACAAGTTGTTTGATCAAAAACAAAATGGATTCTTTTTAGAAATTGGAGGTTATGACGGTGAAAGTTTTTCCAATACTTTATTTTTTGAAAAAAATACGAAATTGGAATGGCTTGCTTGTCGAATCCAATCCTTATACGTATGATATAATGTTTAAAAAAGACCGGAAGTGCTATATGGTGAACGCATGTGTCAGTAAAAGTCTGCCATCAATGTCATTTGTGTTAGCTGGTGGTATTACTAGTGCTAAGGAAACACTAACAGAAAGGCATCGCAAACGTATAGTCAGGGATAAAATTACCTATGGTAAACACAAAAACTGGGCTCATGCCAGTGAGACGGTTAAAGTGGATTGTCTTACATTTCGACAGCTAATGAGAACCGTAGGGCGTAATTCTATCGATTACTTTTCTCTGGATGTAGAAGGTGCAGAAATGCACATTTTAAATTCAATTGAATGGGAAGACATTAATATTGATGTGTTTACGATAGAAACAGACCAACATCGTAATGAAATACTCTCGTTTATGAAACAAAAGGGATATAAATGGATTCAAAAACTACAAGGGGATGACATCTTTAGAAAAATTAAATAATTTGTGTATATTTTTGTTATTAATACCGATAAAAGTGAATAAATCAATTCCTTGCCTTAAAAGATTTTCATGCCACGAATACGAAAAACCATGTTTAATGCATATTTGTGGACAGTTTTTCTTGAATTGATTAATGGTACGGAATTGACGAAATAAGTGTCTGTTTTATGGTACAGATGAATAAGTGTTGCTTTGTGGTACAGACGAAATAAGTAATGGTTGATGGTACAGACAAAGTTGATATAAGTTTATGTTACAGACGAAGTTGCTATTGCTTTGTGGTTTAAACGAACATATATTGGCTGTGGAAATAACTTTATCGTGAATGCAGTAATTCTTCATAATACTCGAAAACTTTGTTTAAGTATTTGATGTGTTAATTGCGAGATTTTAAATTAAAAACGTTTAGTGCACTATGTCTTTTATGTTGTGATGTTGCACTATTGTTTCAGGTAAGGGTAAAGGTTGGTACATATCAAAATGTGTAAACCCACTTCGTTTGCTTGTACTGGTCTTAAGTCAGGAAACTGATTGTCAGTTTCTTGTCGTTTGTTGATGTGGTTCAAAAGTGTTTTTCGTTTCTCGTTTTTTTATATAGATTTTGGGTTCTTTATAGCTTGCTGTTCGGTATGAACCAAATTTCCGTGTTGAAGCTTGTACTTTGACCTATAATGGTGGACTTTGACAAACCGGTTAATCGGTCGAACGATTATCCGAGTAACCGATTAGTCAAAACTGTTTGATTTGACAACACTACTTTATAGTATAGACGATGTTAGTGTGACTTTATGGTACAGACGAAGTTATTACTAGAAATTATTGAGGCTTTATGGTACAGACGAAGTTATTACTAGAAATTATTGAGGCTTTATGGTACAGACGAAGTTGGTGTGGCTTTACTGTACAGATGAAGTTGTTGTTTTTATGGTACAGTCGAAGTTGTTGTTTTTTTATGGTGCAGTCGAAGTTTTTTTTTGTTGTTTTTTTATGGTGCAGTCGAAGTTGTCGTTTTATATGGTGCAGTCGAAGTTTTTTTTTTGTTGTTTTTCTTATGGTGCAGTCGAAGTTGTTGTTTTATATGGTGCAGTTGAAGTGTTTTTTTTTTTTTTTGGTTGTTTTTTTTTTTAAATTTATTTGTTGCCTATTACTTTTGATCTACATTACATAGTGATTCTGTAAATTATATCTGAAAGATAAATGATTAATGGAAAATAAAATGAAATATGAATATAAATATGAATATATAAAAGGTATTCAAGTAAGGCCTATAATTTACTTGATAAATTTCCAATAATCATCTGTAATTAATCAACAATTTAGATTAGTTCACTTTTTTTTTTGTCAGGAATTAGCTTGAAACAGTTTTGGAATTTTAAAACTTTTAATTATAACAAACCATTATTTATTAGTTTATTCCCCATCAATCATTATGTATATTTTAGTCAATTGAATTTTTATTAGAAATGAATATATATTTTTGCAATCAAGAAAAATCCACATTTCAATAAAATAAGTTTTTTAATTTGTTCACGTTGAAAAAGTACATTTTCAATGCCCTGTGTTGAAAAATACTTTAAAAAATTGATCAAAAGGCACGCTACAACTTTTAATCTTCAATGTCATACAACCTCTTTTTCAACTTACAAAATGCCCCAAAACAACTTTTTTAGATTATTTTTGTTGACACTTTAAAGTTCTTAGCTGTTGGTCTAGATTTTATGTCTTACAAGGATAGTTGGTAACATTTACTAGAAGAATTTTTGATTTGCAATTTTTTTTTTTTTTTAAACATGTTCAAAACAGGCAACGTTATTTGGATAAGATATAAACTGCAGTTTGAATAAAATTATGCAAATTCAGAGACCCATATTATTTAATTTGAGCTCATTTTATCCTCATACTGGAAAAGCACGTTTCATTCTAAAGACCTGCTGTTAATAATGCAATTTTCAGCAATAGTGCTTTATTAATGTTCATTTTCCCCCACCATACCATAATATGAGATTATTCCAACTACTCTTCTAATCTTTCCATGAGTGATTTCCATCACTTTGATTTGATGGTGCAGTCGAAGTTGTTGTTTTTAATGGTGCAGTCGAAGTTGTTGTTTTTTAATGGTGCAATCGATGTTGTTTTTTTATGTTGGAGTCGAAATTGTTGTTTTTTTTATGTTGCAGTCGAAGTTGTTGTTTTATATGGTGCAGTCGAAGTTTTTTTTGTTGTTGTTTTTTTTATGGTGCAGTCGAAGTTTTTTTTTTGTTGTTTTTTTTTTATGGTGCAGTCGAAGTTTTTTTTTTGTTGTAGTTTTTTTATGGTGCAGTCGAAGTTTTTTTTTGTTGGTTTTTTTATAGTGCAGTCATAGTTGTTGTTTTATATGGTGCAGTCGAAGTTATTTTTTTTTTTTGGTTTTTGGAAAGATTAGAACTTGTTCTAAATCTTTACTAAGGCACCGGCCTCCCTAACAACACGACAGGTTAGCTACTGTTAGTAAATTTATTTACACTGAAATATAGTTCCCTATGGTTCTCATGTATGTGCACATAATACAATTCTAACTGAAAAAATGGGTACAAAAAATGTATATTATTGGAGCAGTTCATTCAAGAATGTATATACATGTCATTAAGGTGTGTTGATGTACAGGCTTTTTTTTAAAAACATTTTGATTAGGTAATTTAATATTGATACAATACTAGTATGATTGACAACTGTCATTATCACTTAACAATCAGAGACAAGGTAGACCTTTTAATTACAATGCCCAACCTCCTAAGCTGTCAATCACATTGACCACATTACATATCAACCTCAGTCTTACATAATTATACAGACCCTGCAATATACATCTAGATCTTAATATACAAATATTTGACCTCATAATTGAATACACAAATGTATATATTAGATGTGTGATATATATAAGGATGATAAATTTATTTGTTGCCTATTACTTTTGATCTACATTACATAGTGATTCTGTAAATTATATCTGAAAGATAAATGATTAATGGAAAATAAAATGAAATATGAATATAAATATGAATATATAAAAGGTATTCAAGTAAGGCCTATAATTTACTTGATAAATTTCCAATAATCATCTGTAATTAATCAACAATTTAGATTAGTTCACTTTTTTTATCAGGAATTGGCTTGAAACAGTTTTAGAATTTTAAAACTTTTAATTATAACAAACCATTATTTATTAGTTTATTCCCCATCAATCATTATGTATATTTTAGTCAATTGAATTTTTATTAGAAATGAATAGATATTTTTGTAATCAAGAAAAATCCACATTTCAATAAAATAAGTTTTTTAATTTGTTCACGTTGAAAAAGAACATTTTCAATGCCCTGTGTTGAAAGATACTTTAAAAAATTGATCAAAAGGCACGCTACAACTTTTAATCTTCAATGTCATACAACCTCTTTTTCAACTTACAAAATGCCCCAAAACAACTTTTTTAGATTATTTTTGTTGACACTTTAAAGTTCTTAGCTGTTGTTCTAGATTTTATGTCTTACAAGGATAGTTGGTAACATTTACTAGAAGAATTTTTGATTTGCAATTTTTTTTTTTTTTTTTAATTATGTTCAAAACAGGCAACGTTATTTGGATAAGATATAAACTGCAGTTTGAATAAAATTATGCAAATTCAGAGACCCATATTATTTAATTTGAGCTCATTTTATCCTCATACTGGAAAAGCACGTTTCATTCTAAAGACCTGCTGTTAATAATGCAATTTTCAGCAATAGTGCTTTATTAATGTTCATTTTTCCCCACCATACCATAATATGAAATTATTCCAACTACTCTTCTAATCTTTCCATGAGTGATTTCCATCACTTTGATTTGATGGTGCAGTCGAGTTGTTTTTAATGGTGCAGTCGAAGTTTTTGTTTTTTAATGGTGCAATCGATGTTGTTTTTTTATGTTGCAGTCGAAATTGTTGTTTTTTTATGGTGCAGTCGAAGTTGTTGTTTTTCATAGTACAGTCAAGATTATTTTGACTTTATGGTACAGTAAAACTTGATGTGACTTCATGGTACAGGCGAAGTTGATATGGCTTTTTAATACAGAGAAAGTTGTTGTGACTTTATGATACTGTCAACGTTGTTGTGACTTGAAAGTACAGTCAAAGTTGTTGTGACTTTATAGTACAGTCAAATTTGCTGTGACTTGATAATACAGTCAAAGCTGTTGAGACTTTATGGTACAGTTAATTTTGTTGTGACTTTTTATGGTACAGTTGAAGTTGTTGTTTTTATGGTGCAGTCGAAGTCGTTGTTTTTTATGGTGCAGTCGAAGTTGTTGTTTTTCAATGGTGCAGTCGATGTTGTTGTTTTGTAAAGGTGCAGTCGAAGTTGTTTTTTTTATGCTACAGTCGAAGTTGTTTTTATTTAATGGTGCTGTCGATGTTTTTGTTTTTTAATGGTGCAGTCGATGTTGTTGTTTTGTAAAGGTGCAGTCGAAGTTGTTGTTTTTTATGTTGCAGTCGAAGTTGTTGCTTTGATGGTGCAGTCGAAGTTGTTGTTTTTTATAGTTCAGTCAAGATTGTTGTGACTGTATTATACAGTCACGATTATTTTTACTTTATGGTACAGTAAAACTTGATGTGACTTGATGGTACAAGCGAAGTTGATATGGCTTTTTAATACAGACAAAGTTGTTGTGACTTTATGATACTGTCAAAGTTGTTGTGACTTGATAGTACAGTCAAAGTTGTTGTGACTTTATAATACAGTCAAAGCTGTTGAGACTTTATGGTACAGTTAAATTTGTTGTGAATTTATACTACATTCAAAGTTGTTGTCACTTTATGATACAGACGAAGTTGTTGTGACTTTATGATATACCAAGTTGATATGACTTTATGATACAGACAAAGTAGTTGTGATTTATGGTATAGACCAAGTTGATATGGTTTTATGATACAAATTAAGTTGTTGTGACTTAATGATATAGACTTAGTTGGTATGGCTTAATGACACAGGCAAAGTTGTGGTGATTTATGGTATAGACCAAGTTGATATGGCTTTATGATACAGAACAAGTTGTGGTGATTTATGGTATAGACCAAGTTGATATGGCTTTACGGTACAGACGAAGTTGTTGTGACTTTATGGTATAGACCAAGTTGATATGGCTTTATGATACAGGTAAAGTTAAAGCTGTTTTTGTTTTACGGTACAGACGTAGTTGTTGTGGTTTTAAGGTACTGGCAAAGTTGATGTGACTTGATAATTCAGATGTGGTTTTTCGGTACAAACGAAGTTGTAGCTTTCTGATGTATGTGTTTTGACGTAGGGTGCATACGAAGTTGTTGTGGCTTTGTTGTACAGACAAAGTTATTTTGCTTTACTGAAGAGTCGAAATTGTTGAAATTTTATTATACAGACGAAGTTGAGGCCTTATGGTACAAATGGAATTGTTGTAGTTTCACAAAACAGCCGAAGGTTGAAGTTTACTCAGAAAATGCATTATTTATAAAGGAGTCTTCGATTAGACGATAAGATCTGTAGACCATCATAAGACACTTGTGTAGCTAGCATAGGGAGTAATGTTCTGGTTTGTGATTCCGTCCGTCCATCCGTTCGTTATTCCATTTGTCAGACTCATGTATGGATATTTCATATATGCATAACATTTTGCTTTAAGGTAGTTTGTAGTCACATACCATTTAAACGCAGTACACATGATAAATGAGACCAGGTTAATATATATGCCAAATCATGACAAATTGATTAGAAGATAAGAATGTAAAAGGGCGTTGTGTCCAATGGAATACGAGTATAACTGGGCATGATGTCCTACGGAATGAAAATATAAGCGGGGCATGGTGTCCTATTATCGGAAATGAATGTGTAAACGGGGCATGGTGTCATACGGAATGAAAGTATAAGCGGGGCATGGAGTCCTATGAAATGAATGTGTCAGTGGGACATGGTGTCCGACGGAATGAAAATATAAGCGAGAGCATGGTGTCCTATCAACTGAATGTGTAAGCGGGGCATGGTTTCAAACTGGATTAAAGTATAAGCGGGGGCATGTTGTCCTATAAAACTAATGTGTAAGCGGTGCATGGGACATATTGAATGAAAGTGTAGCGGGGCATGGTGTCCTATGGAATAAAAGTGTTAGCGGTGCATGGTGTCTTATGGAATGAGAGTGTAAGTGGTGCATGGTGTTCTATGAAATGACAGAGTTAGCTGGGCATGGTGTCCTTTTGAATGGAAGTGTAAGCTGGGCACGGTGTCCTATGGATTAAAAGTGTAGCGGGGCATGGTGTCATATGGAATGAAAGAGTTAGCGGGTTATGGTGTCCTGCTGATACTCCCTCTGTAGATATCAAAGATGACCTTATTTGGAAAAATTCTTTTGATTATAGCTGTATATATATATGAATATATGTATGATATTGATATTTTCGAAAAATTTGTTGACCAAGGGGCTCTCAACATCATTTAAGCGGTCTCCGGTAGATTTTCTCTATACATTTTAAATATCAAGCTGGTACTTTGAGCCTTCCGTAAACATAGAAGATTAGAAGAGTATCCAAATTCCTTTTGGTAAATTGTATTGTTATATTACCCAACTATTTAGTATCTGGATAATATTAGGTAGATTGAGAGGGCAGAAAGGTCTAGACATCGCTTTTGCCTTTGCCCTTTGACGATTTTTAGCTGAAAATTGACACTTTTAGCCCTTGGGCTCCGCAGATATCGTAAATAAATTTATTTTGGAAAATCCTTTCGATACCATTCTTTTATATACATTGTCTTAAGGTCATTGAATTTGATGGTCATTGCATGACGAGGGAGGTTTCACCGTCATATAAGCGGTCTCCGGTAGATTTTCTCTAAATATTTTGAATATTAGAATGGTACTTTGAGCCCTCCGTAAACAAGGAATACAACAAGTTTATCCAAATTCGTTTTGTTCTCTATTGTATCGTTATATTAACCATCTATCTGCATAATATGAGGAAGATTGAGAAATCAAAGGAATCTTGGCATTGCTCAGTGCCCTTTGGTCTGATATATTTACGATTTTTAGCTGAAAATTGATAATAAAAGCCCTCCGTAGATATCGTAGATAAAATTATTTGGATAAATCCTTTTGATACCATCTGTATTAGGGATGGAAACGAGTACTCGAGTGCTCGCTTGAAAGGCCGAGTACTCGAGTACAATTTTTGTACTCGGATACTCGTTTGCAGTTCACAAATCTAGAGACATTTCCCCTTTCAGTTGAGTTTATGGATCAATTCAAATTACTGACCAAGAACAAAACTAAAGTGTCCTGCACTAAACCCTACATCAATTATTAGAGACTTTTGTAGCAGTGTTTGTAAACAGATCAACACTTTCATGGATCAAACTAGTTATGATGCTTAAATAGTATCTTGAATAACACATTATTTTAGTAAATGTTTTAAACACCTTTTACATGGTATATTGAACCCTATAGCTACAATAAATGCTTCAATATGTATCTGAAACATGTTCGAAAAGATCTATTTGATATATTTGTATTCTAAGCAATGATATTTTGACCCATACTATTGAACATTACCTGTAAAGCACTTATTACTAATCATGGCATTTTGACTTTCTGTTATGCAAAATTTCCCCAACTACCTTCCTAACATGTTTTGTTTAAGATGACTGAATTTCAATCCATAACCATTATTACTAAAAGTGTAATATCATTTAATATTGAATTAAGCAATTTGTATGAAAAAGGATACAAAGGAACGATGATTATCATTGTCTTGTCATAAAGTGGGAGGTTTGGTTAGCCGTAAAACCACGTTCATCAATCCATTTTTTATTTCTTTAAATGTCCTGTACCTGATCAGGAATATGGCAGTTGTCATCTAATTGTTTGTTTCTATGTATGTTGGCGTTTGTTTTTGTTGCACTTCAGTGTTCCTCTTGTTCCTTTGTGTTCCTTTTATAGTTGATGTGTTTCCCTCGGTTTTAGTTTGAAACCCGGATTCGTTTTCTCTCAATAAATTTATGACTTTAAACACCGGTATACTAAGCCTTTATTAAGCCTTGGTATTTTGACCCCTTATCAGGATAAATTGAAAATTGTTCCTATACAGCTCCTAATTTCAAGAATAATATCATTTCAAACTCCTTTTCAGAATTTGAATACCGTAATAAGTATATGGTGTATGTTATATATACATATGCATGTTGAATAACACATTATTTTAGTAAATGTTTTAAACACCTTTTACATGGTATATTGAACCCTATAGCTACAATAAATGCTTCAATAGGTATCTGAAACATGTTCGAAAAGATCTATTTGATATATTTGTATTCTAAGTAATGATATTTTGACCCATACTATTGAACAGTACCTGTAAAGCACTTATTACTAATCATGGCAACATGCTGTTAAAGGTGTTTGAAAATTTGACTTAGACATGGCATTTGAACCCTTCTGGCATGGTATAAGTATTCTGAACATTTCCTATACACCTAAGATTTTAAAACTGATTTACACATTTATAATGTTGTGACTAGTATTTGGTATATATAATACATGTTGGAAAAGATTTTGTAATCTACAATAAGCTAATTATGTTTAAAGTTTAAATAGTTATCTTGAATGAAAAAAAACATTTACCATTTTTGGAGGAGGCAATTATCCATAAGGGGGTTGGGGGTCAGTTTACCTTAGCGGTATTTGACCCTGGGAATAATTTTCTGTGTGGTTTAAAATACCGTATGACAAGGGGTAAAATTCTTGGTAACTAAATTTGTTCAAACGAATTTGACAATAAGATACATGTATCGCACTATTTTGGAAGATTTGTTACCATTGACCTTAGAATTAACGAATATATAGAAATGGTATTAACGTTATTTCCAATTTAATTAGTTATAACTTATTTAGACATGATTTTTCAAATCTTAAATCTGTTGTAACGATTTAAAAAATTCAAAATTCAGAATATTATTCATGAGAAACGACTAGTTGTTATTTATATGGACTTAAAATACTTTAAGATACACATACATATGTATTGTATATTTCACATTCTTATTGTATAATAAGATGAGTGTTTTTACTAAGTTGAAAAAAACCTTTAGGAGTTCAATATTAATGTGCGGCAGCCATGTTGACGTCAAACAAATACAGTCTTGTCGTTTTATTTTCGAGCAATAATGAAGAAAAATCAAGTGTTAACAAGTAAATGATAGCGGTGAAGACTTTAAATTAAAAGGGCATGATTTTACATCCTGGGCGCTTTACTTTAAATATTTAGAGTTACACTTTAAATTTCAAGTACGAGACTTTGATTATTCAGCGCTATATTTTAAAGCATCAACGCTAGATTGTAAATCATTAACGCTAGACTGTAAATCATCTGCGCTAGAATTAACATCTTGAGAACTATATATTTTGGATCTCCGGTTATAGAGTCTACTTTTCCAGTGCTAACCTGTACATCATCAGCTTATGCTAGACTTTACATCTTCATCCCCAGTCATTATCGCTGTATCTTTAATCTCCAGAGTTTTACGTTGAATATTCAGCACTTCACTAAACTTCACATTTTGAACGCAGCATTTTAAACTTCAGCGTAAAAATTAACATCTTCAGAACTCGACTTTACATCTTCGGCGCTAGCTTTTATTTTTTTCAAGCGCTAAACTTTCATTTTTCATCTCAAGTCGTGATTGTTGGTAAAAGAAAATCTTTGTGGATTGAACTATATAATATTAATCAATTTTCATAACAGAAGTGATATAAAAATATAGTGTTTGTGAAATCCCTTACATAAACAGTCATTATGAATTAATCAAGTTAATGCAAAACAAGTATAATATAAAAGACTCATCAGTGACGCTCGAATAAAAAAAAGGCCAAATAAAATACGAAGTTGAAGATCATTGAGGACCAAAAGTTCCACAAATGTTTGATACCCTCGGGGAATTAAAACCCCACCAGCAGTTACATCGACCCTGTGGTTATCAATAAACTCATCATAGTTACCGGGATTGAAATTTTATATTTACGCTAGACGCGCGTTTCATCATCTACAAAAGACTCATCAGTGACGCTCGAATCAAAAAATCAAAAAAAGAGCCAACTAAATTACGAAGTTTAAGAGCATTGAGGACCAAACATTTCCAAAAGTTTTGCCAAATACATTTAAGGTTATCTATTCCTGCGGCAGAAAACCTATAGTATTTTAAAAATTCAAAATTTGTAAACAGTTAATTTATAATTATGAACATATCAATGATAACTCAAGTCAACACAGAAGTGCTGACTACTGGGCTTGTGATACCATCGAGGAATTAAAACTCCACCAGCAGTGGCATCGACCAAGTGGTTGTAAACAAACTCGGCATAGATACCAGGATTGAAATTTTATATTTACGTCATTGTGTCATTATCTTAAACACAATACAAACAAACAAATATTTCAACAATGAAAAACAATGGCATAAAAAATATAAGAAAAGTACAACCACACATCAGCGGAGTTGCACATGTACCGAGTCACGCGAAATAATATTACCGAAAAAGAACTAAACAGTTAGATTAATAATTGACGAAGAAAAATTAAAGACCAATAACCTTATAGCACGAAGAAAGATCAACAACGTCAGTACCTGCATCTATACTTCAAGACCATCTTGTATTATTTGTACAGTTGATACGGAATATTTTTCAACAAGGTTTTGTTATCTACAAATGAGTTTTTGAGATATAGAACTAGACGTTATTTGACATTACCATGATTCATCAGATTTCTGCCCAGATACTGGTGGCGTTATATAATGTAAGCTAGGGAAGCTAATTTGAAATAGCTTAACGTTAACTCAACGTTATATAAATGTTTATCATTTTTTAATCTGGACACACTAGATTTTTTATAACTATAATCAAGAACAGACAGTATTTTCATATGGAAAGTTCAAGTGACAAGAGTAGACTGGTGTACCCGAAAATTAAAACTTAATTAGGTATATCTTGTGTAATTGTTACATGCTATGAACTATGTAAAACACTGAGTATGTATCTTCAAGAGATTTTTTCAAATACTTTTAATCAATATGCAGCAAAGATAAACATTTTTCTTAAATTTTTCAGTTTCCGAAGCTTCTGATGTAACTGTTTTTGTGAAAACAAACACAACATATTGCCTCTTTGTACGTGTATTTTTAACAAAAAAAAAATTAACAGAATTTCTTAAAAGATGACAATTGTTGTTTACTTAAGTATAACTATTAGGTATGGCAACGAGTACTCGAGTACTCGTTTGAAAGGCCGAGTACTCGAGTACAATTTTTGTACTCGGATACTCGTATGCCGTGCACAAAATTTTATTTAGAGACATTTTCCCTTTCAGCTGAGTTTGTGGATCAATTCATATTACTGACAAAGAACAAAACTAAAGTGTCCTGCACTAAATCCTACATAACTTATTAGAAACTTTTGAAGCAGTGTTTGTAAACAGATCAACAATTTCATGGATCAATAACTCATTAGTCGTAAACTTACCTGTAATTGTTAACCAAGAGCTGCTTGTACACGTGATTGGTATGAGATGCACATTTAATGGGATAAGTGTTTATTTTCAACGTTATTATTCCTAAATTTATAATTAGATATCATTTTGCATAAAATAAATTTGAAGTTCAATACTTCTTTGACAAATTATGGGACAAGTCGTAATATCAAAATAACTACCTCCACGGGAACAGATGATACAGATTGGCAATTAATTCGGACTTAACTTTAACTTATCGAATGATTTCCTAGGCAAGTTTCGGATTTTATATTACATGAGCATTCAAAATTAATTGCCATCATGAAAGATTGTTTTTAGAAACGGTAGTTAGTTATTCTAGATCTTGTTCAAGGAGGAGCGGTACACATAACCAAGATTCAAGTTATATGCTGTAGACCTATACAGTTTGTGGTCTGCAATTATAGGTATGACTTTAGTTAAGATGTGAAGCGATGTAATCGTATTACAATAATGCCGAATTTGTCTTATTAGAATCGAAATAATTCATGGGGATAGAATATATCGTGGTTTTACCATGGGTTGTCCCTTAATGTCGATGTCTTACCCCTCAATATGGCTCAGAGTAAAATATTTGGCATAAAGGGCCAACTCGTGGTAAATTCACGATATACTCAACCCAATGAATTATTTTTTAATTATATTAACTAGAATAATGCTGTTGATTCTAACATTTCTAGTAGGTATTACATATCGAATGAATACAAATAATTACTTAAAATACTTAAAGTAAGCCACAATCATTACGTATGACTAATTGTAAGTTTTCATTTTGAAATTGGATTCAAGTCTGTGTAATCGAAACAACTTGTATTTTCTCTTTGAACGAAACATGTATCGTTCATGCTGTCATTTTGGTATATTTTAGTATGCATCATGTGCATGGCTAACTAGACGTGCAGCAGCTGAATTACATTATCAATCATTGATTACGAAAAAATAAACAACAAAATTATGAGTATATATGAGCACTACTAACATATGATATTGAAATCAATTGTCGGGCTCCGAAGATAGACAAGGGTCTTTACATATTCAATATGAGTAGACTGCTTGTTAAACGACATAATAAAGGAGCTACCATCAATGTTTTTATTCAATACACCCACCAAATAAACGGATCAATCATTTATCATTTGAAAGGATATTATTTGTACGGTCAGGTATGCCCGGTAGTCACTAATTCGTAAAGTGGATTGTATCATAAGTCAAATTCAGAGTCCAAAAACATGGACAATCATAAATTTTGCAAAACGGTGATATCGCGAAATTACCGTTCCAGATTCTTGATGATACTTTTTTTTTTAGCTAGCAAACAGTTTTGAATTTCTACTCTAAGATAGTTGGATTATTGAATGAAGATTTCAAACAATTTGATAAAAACATTGAAAATTCATGAACCAAAATTATCACGTGAGACCTTTAAAAAACTCATATCAGATTTTTATTTTTTTCCTGATATCTCCCTTGCTTCGGTTGGTTGTCGACTTACAAGGTTGAACATTCTGTTGGTATGATCAAAATATATATATACAAATAAAATAATTTTATTTTCACATAAATACTTTGCCAAATAGATTTTGTTTTTCAATTTCAATTCTGAAAAACTTTTATTGTTTGTCCATATATAGTTAGTTTTGTAAATCCGAAAGCAATTAGAAAGATGTATTTTACGATACATAACATATTATGACTTGAAGATGAAACAAAATGTACTGTAAACTATTGTCTGAACAATACATTTCAATAAATGAAAAATAAAAGTACAATACAGTAGTGCACAGTTCAATGATCACATTATATACATCGTTAAGATTGTCTATGCAATAATAATTGTCTACAATATAACATACTAGCAAAACTCCCTGGTTTAATTTGTCATCATTGTTATACATAATCAATCGAACGTTGGGTGATGTGCAACTAATGTTTAACAAGGATGTAATGCGCGACAAACATCACTAAAGTATAGAATCTACCTGCACTTTTTTTTATTCAAAGACGAACATGCATAAGCAAATGAATGCTTTGTATTGTTACATTTCGTATGAAGACAACTTGAATAATAGCATTTTAAAAGTTAAACAGAAATATTATGTAGGATTAAATTAAATGGTGTGATTCTAACGGTTAATTCAATTTATCGTCAAAAATTAGTTAGTTAGAAAATTTATTATGATAGTCGCAATCCAGAATAAAAAAAAAAAACACTTTCGAAAAACACATGGATGCACTGCGATAGATCTTCTACCTAAACAATAAACAGTACAACAGTAAATTAAACCACAGAAAGGTAAAAAAAAATATTGTAAAACATATGTATTATACATGTACGTGAGCATTTAAATGTATCGGAGATTTGTCATTCATACAAATAATTTTGATTTCCCTTATATACTTTGTCATATTCATCATTATAAAAGGGATAAAAAAGACACCATAATTTACAAATTTACTTTTCCCATGATAGAAAAAAAAAACAGTGGTAACTATCCAATTCTGATTGACAATTCCAATGAATTTTACATCGCGCTAACAATGCAGAATCTTCTTTTATTACAAGATTTAATTCCAGGCGAACACATAACCCAGTCACAAGAAACACCCAGTTTCTATTTGTGACAGCGTGTTGCGGTTAAAAAAAAAATATATATATATAGAGGTCAATTTGCTTGTTTTCGAGATAATTGCCATTGGAATTTTGAAGGGAAAATGTTCTCTCTTGATTTTTCATAGCTTTATCATTGACTAGTTTTAGTTCTCAAAAACTATTAAAAGATAAATAAGATTTTATAAGAATTTTACAAAAGCCTTATAATTATACATGTAAAAGATTTATAAAAAGAAAAATGGGGGTCCATGGACATTTTGTTTAAGGCATTTAAATGGATAAAACTAGAGGATTTCGAAAATCTGACAAAAAATCCAAAAGAATGACAAGCAAACATCTTTAATGCAAACCATTGTACACCATATCCGGAATTCACATCTAATAATAATGTTCAGTGTGATACACATGTTGAACTAACTACATTTAAAAACAAACAGTTATTTTATATAATAGTGTTGGAATAATGCATTTTCTACATTAATAATAATAATAAAGTTTCCTTGGAGTCCCCTGTAAACATGTAGAAGAATGTTCAGTCGTGAAACGATCCACTATTATCCAAAATAAGATAAAGCCATTAAACAGTAGTTCCTATACATACAACCACATCCATGCAGAATGAAAATCCTAAATTTTCTCTAGTTTTCTATATTTTTGTGTACTATTGTTTGTTGTCTGTTTGTCTTTTTCTTTTTTAGCCATGTCTTTGTCAGTTTATTTTCAATCTATGAGTTTGATTGTCCATCTGGTATCTTTCGCCCCTCATTTATCATTAAAAAATACGAGATTTCACAAGACTCTACTGCCCTAAATACAACGACATACATAATGACTGTTTCTTATTTTGTAGAGTTTTGTTATTGGCTATATGATAAACAGGAAAGAAAGGAAGATGAAATCCAGTTCGAAAGGCTGCCTTATGATTGTACTTTTTGCTGCTTTTACTATTTTCCTATTCAATTTCATTGATTTTCAAAATAAAAGGAAACACACGTCGAACGAAAAAACCAAACAAATGTATGCTTTTGATTTTATTCATATCGCAGAAAGAAAAGAGTCGGCCCTCACAAACGAAGAAATATCCCTGAAAACAAAAGTTATGATTAAAGGTAAAGGAAGTTATAAACTTGAACATCCAACAGGAGTCAGAAAAAATGTGACAAGCTGGTCACAATATGGACAGGACCAATTCCTTGACAAGTTGTTTGATCAAAAACAATATGGATTCTTTTTAGAAATTGGAGGTTATGATGGTGAAAGTTTTTCCAATACATTATTTTTTGAAAAAATACGAAATTGGAATGGTTTGCTTGTCGAAGCAAATCCTTATACGTATGATATAATGTTTAAAAAAGACCGAAAGTGCTATATGGTGAATGCATGCGTAAGTAAAAGTCTTCGATCAATGTCATTTGTGTTAGCTGGTGGTATTTCTAGTGCTAAGGAAACACTAACAGAAAGGCATCGCAAACGTATAGTCAGGGATACAATTACTTGGAGTAAACACAAAAACTGGGCTCATGCCAGTGAGACGGTTAAAGTGGATTGTCTTACGTTTCGACAGCTAATGAGAACTGTAGGGCGTAATTCTATCGATTACTTTTCTCTTGACGTAGAAGGTGCAGAAATGCACATTTTAAATTCAATTGAATGGGAAGACATTAATATTGATGTGTTTACGATAGAAACAGACCAGCATCGTGAAGAAATACTCTCTTTTATGAAACAAAAGGGATATAAATGGATACAAAAACTACAAGGTGATGACATCTTTAGAAAAATTAAATAATTTTTGTATATTTTTGTTATCAACACCGATAAAAGTGAATAAATCAATTCCTTGCCTTTAAAGATTTTCATGCCACGAATACGAAGAACCATGTTAATGCATATTTGTGGAAAGTATGTCTTGAATTGCTTAATGGTACGGTATTGACGAAATAAGTGTTGTTTTATGGTACAGATGAATAAGTGTTGCTTTGTGGTACAGACGAAATTAATGATGCTTTATGGTACAGTCGAAGTTGATATGACTTCATGGTATAGACGAAGTTGGTATTGCTTTTGGTTTAGACGAATTTAAACTCTTAGCCGGAAATGTCACATTTTATACTCTGTCTGAAACCTGAATTACACACATATAACGGATTACCCCTACGTAATTTTTTTTTTCAGTTCAGAACATTTGTTCAACATTCACCATGCAGTTATATTATATATATTCTGTATACGCAAAATATTCTGTAATTAGTTGTGATAATAATTTTATCGTGTATGCAATAATTTTTTTATAATACTCGATAACATTATTTAAGTATTTGATGTGTTAATCGCGAGATTTTAAATTAAAAACGTATAGTGTCACTGTGTCTTTTATGTTGTGATGTTGCACTATTGTTTCAGGTAAGGGTAACGGCTGGTACATATCAAAATGTATAAACCCACTTCGTTTGCTTGTACATTTGTACTGGTCTTGAGTCAGGAACCTGATGGTCAGTTTTTTGTCGTTTGTTTTTGTGGTTCAAAAGTGTTTTTCGTTTCTCGTTTTTTATATAGATGGGGGCTCTTTATAGCTTGCTGTTCAGTGTGAACCAAATTTCCGTGTTGAAGCTTGTACTTTGACCTATAATGGTTTACTTTGACAAAGATGGAGAGTTGTCTCATTGGTTCTCATAGCACACCTTCTTATATCTATAATATCTGCATTAGTGTCTAAATGAATCACAAAACTCGACAGATATGTAATTTGCTATATATAAAGTGTTCGTGGCTTTTATGTACAGTCGAAGTTGTCACTTTATATGGTTCAGTCGAAGTTGTTATGCTTTATAATACAGAAAAGTTGTTGTTTTATTGGTCTTACGTAGTTGTGGCTTTAATGTTAGCTGAAGTTGTTGTAATTTTATGGCATGGTACAGACAAATTAAGTGCGTCTTAAGTGTTTTTTGTTACTGTAGTCGAGATTGTTGTGACTTTATTATACATGTTATACAGACGAAGTTGTGCCTTTACGGTACAAATGGAACAGTTGTAGCTTTATAAACAAGACGAAATTGAAGTTGCTCTATGGTACAGACAGTTGCTGTTACTTAATGGTACTGATCACATTGTGACTTTATGGTATAGACGAAGTTGATATGGTTTTATGATACAGTCACAGTTGTTATGACTTTATGGTACTGACCAAATTGTGACTTTATGGTATAGACGAAGTTGATATGGTTTTATGATACAATCAAAGTTGTTGTGACTTCATGGTATAGACCAAGTTGTTGTGACTTTATGGTATAGACGAAGTTGATATGGTTTTATGATACAGTCAAAGTTGTTATGACTTTATGGTATGGACCAAGTTGTTGTGACTTTATGGTATAGACGAAGTTGATATGGTTTTATGATGGTCAAAGTTGTTATGACTTTATGGTACTGACCAAATTGCGACTTTATGGTATAGACGAAGTTGATATGGTTTTATGATACAGTAAAAGTTGTTGTGACTTCATGGTAAAGACCAAGTTGTTGTGACTTTATGGTATAGACCAAGTTGTTGCAACTTTATTATGGTATAGACCAAGCTGATATATCTTTATGATACAGTCATAGCTGTTATGATTTTTTGACGAAGTTGTTGTGACTTAAAGACATCAGGGTTTCACTTTTGGCAATAAAAGATTTCAATTATAACTCTATTTAATTTGTCCTTTTAGGCACTTGCTTCTAAAATTGTTGGCGACAGGATCCGACCACGTGCACAATATTTTAACAATGGATCACTGTGAAATTTGAAAGAAGGATTCGTCAAGGAAAAATATAAATTAAATGCTAACTTATTTGAAAAAAAAAACATGCCCCAAAAAGTATTCAATTACTTTATCTTGGTCCTGGGAATAGTCCCTTCTAGTATATATGGCCATACATTATGATTATGATGATTTCATACTTCAACTGATTACAAATCATGTCAGACTCTTTTGAATTGTTTTACATTTGTAATTTCGGGGCCTTTTATAGCCGACTAATACGGTATGGGCTCATTGATGGAGGCATATCGTGACCTATAGCTGTTAATTTCTATTATTTTTTTTCTCAAGGAGAAATGTCTCATTGACATTTTTTATATAGATAAACACTGTAGATTGCAGTTTATTCTATTTTACATCAAAGGGCAGGTCACTCTGACTGCACAAAATAGAAAAGAAAAAAGAACTCTTAAGTGTGTAGTGTAAGATTACTTAAAATATATCATGTGTATGTCAAATGTATCATTTGTATGTACTACAATATATTGCAGTTTATTCTATTTTACATCAAAGGGCAGGTCACTATGACTGCACAAAATAGAAAAGAAAAAAGAACTCTTAAGTGTGTAGTGTAAGATTACTTAAAATATATTATGTATATGTCAAATGTATCATTTGTATGTACTACAATATCTTCAGAATTATATCGAGATAAACAAGAGTGCGCACGCTGAAATGTCTCGCCTGCTTTCCTTCCGTTGGTTTTATGCTGGTAGTATCTGGTTCACATAGACTGAACATGATCCAAGAAAATGAGGTCAAGGTCAGATAAACCAAACTAGAAATACATTTACACCTTACGTTCATTCCATACACCAAATATAGCTTCTTAGAAACGAAATTAACCAAGAAAACTGAACATTGATCATTCAATGATCCATGAGAATGAGGGCAAGCTTATTTCACAGACAGAAACTTCATAACATATAGCAGCCTAATAATTATATAAGACATCTATATACAAAGTGCAAAGTCTTCCACCACCTTAGGTCCAGCTTTTGGCGACAGAAGTTGCAAGTTCTTCACGTCTATACTGAAAATAAAATTGGCAATACATATCAAACTTATTCTCCATTTTATCATCCGACATTAACAACAAAATTTAAATTCAAAAAGCTTAATTTGATAGAATGGTTCAAAAGTTTTCACATAGAAACAACGTTCAAGCTACCTGTCAGCCAGCGTGGTAAAACCCCACTATTGACATAAACCAGTTTTTTCTTTTCTTTCTTTTTGAAATAGGTCAACCATTAATACAGGAGGTTAATATTCCAGGGATCTATCTAACGAAATGGGTTGCATCCAGTTTGTTCTCAATCAAATGGGTATAAAATCTATACAGGAGCCTGTTCATTTGTAGTATATTCTGAATGCCATCTGAATTCCTGGTATACAAGTTAATAAGTGATAGATTTTCGAAACTACACCTATTCAAAGTGTAAGGTTTGTCATCATCTCTGGCAATGATAACAACAGCATGTATGGTAACATCCACGTCTGAAAATATCTTCTTCATCACCTCCAGTGCTCTGCCCATAGTGTCCCCTCTTTGGGAACGGGAACAAGTTGACACTTGAATAAGGTACAACACAGAGTTTTGTTTAGTCTTGGCCTTTTTCGTGGGAGGACAGTTTTCTTCAGTCTCAATTTGCTGATGAACAACATAATCAAATCCCATTAAGGTTTGGGATTGCGGAAAAGCAACAAAGTCACCTATTGATGCAATCTGTTGTTTCAGATACACACCAAATAAAGCAACGTTTCTTAGATGACCTTTAAAATTTTCAGGTAAATCACTTTGGTAAGAATCTAAAGATGTATCAGGAGTCCGAAAATTTTGAGATGGCATGACCACAAATTTTAATCTATTTGTTTGAGAAATATTATGCTCGGTATCAGATTTAAGATAAACCGTTTCCGAAACTTTGATTTCTGGTAAGATGACCAGCCCTACTTTTTGCTGATTTTCTAACAGGAGTTCTTTAAATTCTTTTCTTGCCCCTCCATTCTGAAACATAATTGCAAAGATTTCATCACCGGCTACTTTTTCAAGCATCTCTTCGAAATGAAAAGGAAGTCGTCTGCGCCAATCATTTGCTAAATAAGGAACAAGATGCCTGGCCTTAATATACAAATCTCCTTCGTCAAGATCAAGTCGTAAGACTTCCAAATTAGTTTCTAAATCGTTTCTGGTGACTCTGCATTTTTTCATTTCAAATATGTTCACAGCCACTTTTAAAAAACTTGCCTCGTTTTCGGTAAAGATACCCTCTCCTCTGTCTGGAATATATTCCAGTAAAATTATTGTATGGAGTTCGAACTTTTCATAGTCTTTAGTACTACATGTACTTCCTGGTGGATATACTTCAAAGCTTGCAATTTCATTTTGTCTGTCTAAAGTGTACTGTCTCAAAACTTCAGTAACCATAAGACCAGACCTTTTCATAAAATAATCTAGCACCGAATGAAGCAATTTTGGGGTCATGATGAATCTGTCTGAAAATAAAGCATAAACTTCATCCCCAATAGCTGTTAGTCTAGAGTTATGATAACCTAGTGACTCCAAAGATCTTTTCCAGATTCTCAAAAAAGAGTCCTCATCCAACTGCAAATCTTTGCCAAAATCTAGTAAATAACGTGCACTTGCTGCAAAACCTGACTCAATGAATATGAAATTAATTTCTTTCTCACTGGTTAACTCCCTTATGTTGTCAAGGTAACAAGAATTGTGTCTAGTCACATGATCAATAACAACACAATGACCATCATCAAACTTTTTAGAAAATTCAGTAAAAGTATTCAACTTTTTATCCTTGGAAATTATTTTTTCTAAATCAAAATAATGAATTCCGTCATCTCCGTTTTTTCTACATTCCAAAACATAGTATAGCACAGATGATGTTTTGCCTAAACCTTGAATTCCACTCACGTAATTCGTGCGAGTTATACCCAGTCTACAAGCTTGGATGTTTGTAAGAAATGATTCATGAAATTTTGATTTTAAGAAGTATCTTCCTGATAAAAAATCAGTTCTCCTTGCAAAAAACATTGCTTCTTCGTCCTTCTTTACATATTGCATGACATTTGATTCAAATGAAGTGCTCGGAATCTGAAAAACAGGAAGTAAAAAGTAATAAAGATCAATAAACTGTTGACAAAGCTATGTTTGGCCTATAGATCGGCATAAAATTCAAACAAGAGTGCACACGCTGAAATGTCTCGCCTTCTTTACTTAATCATTGCTATTATGTTGATAGTTCTAAATAAAAATTAAAGCTTTACTTCAACCATCACATAAACTTAACATGATCCAAGAAAATGAGGTCATGGTCATCATAGTCCAGTGTTCCAGCTAGGATTTTGAAAGGGCAGGGAGCCCTTCATGAAAAGGGCACTTTGGCACGATGTTCATGATGTTTGATATTTCAAAAAGGGCATGTCAAACATTGTCTTAAATCTAAACTGCAGGGGTTTCAGCTAAGTGTTTTGATGCTAGATGAAAATCAACCTTATTTTATTATTGGTCATATCAACCAAACAAGAAATACAAACACACCTTACAACCATTCAATACACTAAGTATGGTTGACCTATTGCTTAAATTTACTAAGAAACAGACTTAACCAAGAAAACTAAACATTGACTAATGAACCATGAAATTAAGGTCAAGGTAGATGAAAGATGCCAGGCAGACATGTACAGCTTACAATTCTTCCATACAACAAATATAGTTAACATATTGCTTATAGTTTAAGAAAAACAGACCAAAACACCAAAACTTAACACTGAGCAATGAACCTTGAAAATGAGGTCATGGTCAAATAAAACCTGCCAGACTGACATGCACATTATAAAATATTTCCATACACCAAATATAGTTAATCTATTGCATATAGTGTTAGAAAAAAGACCAAATGACAAAAACTTTACTTTGACCACTGGACCATGAAAATGTGGTCAAGGTCAGAAGACACCTTCCAGCTAGACATGTACACCTTACAATCATTCCATACAACAAATGTAGTAAACCTATTGCATACAGTATAAGAAAAACAGACCAAAACGAAAAAACTTAACTATAACCACTGAACCATGAAAATGGGGTGAAGGTCAGATGACACAGGTCTGCCAGTTGGACATGTACACCTTACAATCATTCCATGCACTGAATATACTAGGCCTATTGCTTATAGTATCTGAGATATGGACTTGACCACAAAAACCTAACCTTGTTCACTGAACCATAAAAATGAGGTCAAGGACAATGGACATGTGACAGACGGAAACTTCGTAACATGAGGCATCTATATACAAAGTATGGAGCATCCATTCAAGGTCTTCAACTTTCTAAAATATTAAGCTTTAAGCATGTTAAAGAAGTTAGCTAACACTGCCGCCGCCGGATCACTATACCTATGTCGAGCTTAGGCTCGACAAAAAAGCAGTCTGAACTTAAGGACAGCAACACTGGACCATGATCATCTTCTAGTGGGGGACATTTGAATGGTTGACAAATTGAGATGTACAGGCATCTCAGTTATAAACTCTATCGAAAATATTGGTGTTTATTGAAAGTAGATCCTATTAAACTACATTGTAACTTAAGCAGAAACATTGTCACTGGAGGAATAAAATAACTGTAAGAAAAAAAAAGTGTATAAGAAAAAAACATTGAATCATAATTTCCTGTCGATATGCACATCAACATACATGTAGTATGTCCTTATTATCTATAATTAGTTTCATGAAATTCTGTTGTTGTGTGGTTTCAGAGGAGTTGCGATGACAAACTGTTGCAGTAGTATATCATGTATATTAGAGCAAGTAAGTTCAAAGGGCGTAACTCCTAGAAAAAAAATTGAATCGTAATTTCCTGTCGATATGCACATCTGCATAGTATGTCTTTATTATCTAACTAGAGGCTCTCAAGAGCCTGTGTCGCTCAACTTGGTCTATGTAGATATAGGAAGATGTTGTGTGAGTGCCAATGAGACAACTCTCCATCCAAATTTCAATTTATAAAAAAAAAAACCCATTGTAGGTCAATGTACGGCCTTCAACACGGAGCCTTGGCTCACACCGAACAAAAAGCTATAAAGGGCCCCAAAATTACTAGTGTTAAACCATTCAAACGGGAAAACCAACGGTCTAATCTCACAGGCACTTGTCTCAGAAAAAAATTTCCTATATACCTTAATATATTAAGGTATATAGGAAAAAAAATTTCTGAGACAAGTGCCTGTGTCTAATCTATATAAAAAACGAGAAACGAGAAACACGTATGAATTACATAAACGAACGACAACTACTGTAGATCAGATTCCTGACTTAGGACAGGTGTCAACAATTGCAGCGGGATTAAACGTTTTAATGGTACCAAACCTTCTCCCTTTTTCTGAAACAATAGCATAACACCACAACATAAACCAGATGCTCCGCAGGGCGCAGCTTTATACGACCGCAGAGGTTGAACCCTGAACGGTTGGGGCAAGTATGGACACAACATTCAAGCTGGATACAGCTCTAAATTTGGATTGTGATTAAATAGTTGACACAGCATAGGTTTCTGACACAGAATGAATGTGGTCTAATGAACTTAAAAAAATTTTTGTTTGCCTTTGAGCAATTCACTATGCTGTTGAATATTAATCCTCTCAAAAAAATGTTTCAAGAAATTTTCTTTTTATGTATGAAATCTGAAATGAGAAAAATTTAACCCCCCCCCATTTTTTTTCACATCCCCCTTTCCCTTTTTCCAAAACTGATCTCAATTCAAATTTCTAATGGAGTTTGCAACAATAACTACTCATTTAAATACATCATAAAATATTAAAATGTAACAAAAGGTGCTTGTTATCACTGAATGGTAAAGATTGTTTTAATTTATCAGTTGGTAGTAAAAGTGAATATACATTGTATATTGTATAAAACAATGATTTAAGTTGACACAACTACTATTCTGGACAAAGAAAGATAACTCCAATCAATTGAAAATTTCTTGCTATTGCACAATATTGTGCAATTAGATATTTCTGGCTATTTCGCAATACTGTGCAATTGAAAATATTTGCTATTGCACAATACTGTGCAATTGAAAATTTCTTGCTATTGCACAATACTGTGCAATTGAAGATTTCTTGCTATTGCTGAATACTGTGCAATTGAAAATTTCTTGCTATTGCACAATACTTAATATAATAATTTTGGATCCTGATTTGAACCAACTTGAAAACTGGGCCCATAAACAAAAATCTAAGTACATGTTTAGATTCAGCATATCAAAAAAGACCAAGAATTCAATTTTTGTTAAAATCAAATTTAGTTTAATTTTGGACCCTTTGGACTTCAATGTAGACCAATTTGAAAACGGGACCAAAAATTAAGAATCTACATACACAGTTAGATTTGGCATATCAAAGAACCCCAATTATTCAACTTTTGATGAAATCAAACAAAGTTTAATTTTGGACCCCGATTTGGACCAACTTGAAAACTGGGCCAATAATCAAAACCTAAGTTCATTTTTAGATTCAACATATTAAAGAACCCCAAGGATTCAATTTTTGTTAAAATCAAACTAAGTTTAATTTTGGACCCTTTGGAACTTAGTGTAGACCAATTTGAAAACGGGACCAAAAATTAAGAATCTACATACACAGTTAGATTCGGCATATCAAAGAACCCCAATTATATAATTTTTGATGAAATCAAACAAAGTTCAATTTTGGACCCTTTGGGCCCCTTATTCCTAAACTGTTGGGACCAAACCTCCCAAAATCAAACCCAACCTTCCTTTTATGGTCATAAACCTTGTGTTTAAATTTCATAGATTTCCATTTACTTATACTAAAGTTATGGTGCGAAAACCAAGAATAATGTTTATTTGGGCCCCTTTTTGGCCCCTAATTCCTAAACTGTTGGGACCAAAACTCCCAAAATCAATCCCAAGCTTCCTTTTGTGGTCATAAACCTTGTGTTTAAATTTCACTGATATCTATTTACTTATTCTAAAGTTATTGTGCGAAAACCAAGAATAATGCTTATTTGGGCCCTTTTTTGGCCCCTAATTCCTAAACTGTTAAAACCAAAACTCCCAAAATCAATCCCAACCTTCCTTTTGTGGTCATAAACCTTATGTCAAAATTTCATAGATTTCTATTCACTTAAACTAAAGTTATAGTGCGAAAACCAAGAAAATGCTTATTTGGGCCCTTTTTGGCCCCTAATTCCTAAAATGTTGGGACCAAAACTCCCAAAATCAATCCCAACCTTCCTTTTGTGGTCATAAACCTTGTGTCAAAATTTCATCAATTTCTATTCATTTTTACTAAAGTTAGAGTGCGAAAACTAAGTATTCGGACGACGACGACGACGACGCCAACGTGATAGCAATATACGACGAAAAATTAAAATTTTTGCGGTCCTATAAAAACCACACAATAAAATATCAATTGGAAGGCTTAACTCAAAATGCTCAATCAAAAAACATAAATTAACACACTATGAACAAATAAATATGATATATGCAATACCTGAATGCAAATTTATGCACAGTTAATAAAACAAGAGTGCACACGCTGAAATGTCTCGCCTTCTATACTAATCATTGATATTATGTTGATAGTCCTAAGTAAAAAGCTAAGCTTTATAACAACTGTACCATAAACTTAACATTAACCAACAGGGATGATTCCAGGTGTTTTCAAATGGGTCCCTTGAATATCAAATTGGGAATTTTTATCCCAATTGGGAATTTTTCATGCAAACAATCTAAGATGAAATAATATCATTTTCCTGTAAAAACGGAAAATGAATATTAAGTTAATTTCACCTGTACACTGATTGAAGAAATTATTGGATTCGGACCAAGGAAGAATGAATATCATTGCATATAATGCACTATCATCTTAACTTTGGTTAAGTAGGTCTATTACCAAAAAATATATACCAGAAGTACCAGCTAACATAAACCTATGGCAAGCCGTTTAGCTATTTATTCGAATTTCAAATTATATCATAATATATAAGATATCTCATATAGTATATAACATTTATATAAGATATCTTAAAGTATATGAAATATCTTATAAATATGTTTTATATAAAATATCTTATATAATTTATTGGATATTATATTAAGAAAATTATATGAAATATCTTATAATTTATATACGATATCTGTAATAATATTTCTTATGATATATAAGATATCATAAATAATATTGTTTATAAGATATCTTATATAAAATAGATATCTTATATAATATAGAAGATATCTAATATCGATTTTAAAATATACATCTTACTTATATACTTTATAAAAGATATCTCACAAATATACTTTATATAAGATATCTTACAAATATACTTCTTATAAGATATCTTACAAATTTACTTTATTTAAGATATCTTATACATGTTATATAGTTTATACGATATCTTATATAATTTATAAGATATCTGATAAAGAAAATTATATGAGATATCTTATAAACTATAAGATATCTCATAAATTATTTGAGATATATCGTGAACTATATAAGATATCTTATCACTTGATAAGATATCTTTCAAACTATATCAAATATCTAATGAACTATTATATAAGATATCTTATAAAGTTTCTGAGATATCTTGAAGTTAGATTAAATAGCAAAACGGCTTGCCATATTAACCAGTGAAAAAAAATCATCCATTGAGTATTTTTTCAACAGATCATCTTTATAAACTTACCTTGATTTAAATGTATTTCAAATAGAACTGGCCAATTGTCGAATTCAGAAAAAGCGATTACAAAGGTATATATATATATATATACTTAATTAATAACATATTTAAAGCAATTGAACCAGTGAACTTTAAATTTATTTGGATCATTTTCATATCTTTTGAAACAGTTCCATAATGATGACATCGTATTCTAGGGGGGGGGGGGGGGGTCTCATTTCATGAATGGTTTATCATCAACTTATTTTCAAAAACGCTCAAACTTTTGTACTTTTACGAGACCAAATACTCCGATAACATTTTAACTTCAATTGAATCCGGCCGCCAACATTGTTTACCTCATGTTGACATAATTAAATCGTTGTTAATAAAATGCGATCATAGTCAGCATTTTTATCAGGATTTAACTACGTTTTGACGACAAACTATGAAATTTATAGTTGCTTTAATCGGTGACGGAAACTTTTCCGGAAATACCGATTTTTGTTTTATTTTCCTGAATTGGGAATTTATATTTACAAACATTTTTGGGGGGCCGCTGGCCGATTTAAGGGCCGTTAAGCGGCCCTAAACTATATAGTGGAATCATCCCTGGAGACACAGTTTTGGAGGTCAAACTGTGTTGTGCAAGAATCTATAACATATGTTGGGATGCTATGAATAACAAAGAAGCTAAATTCATTCAAGTATGGACATCACAATATAGCAACTAATTACATAACAATTAATTATGTAATAATTATGTCATAATGAAATTATCACAATTTGAAAGATTAATCATTCTTCTTTCTTTTGGTACCTCATTTATAAAATTTAAAGAAGGATGAGTGGAATTACATCAATTTAAAGATGTTTGATTGGGGATGAAAAATTTTTGTATTGTGCTACCTTAAGGGGTCAACTGACCATTTTGGTCATGTTGACTTATTTGTAGATCTTACTTTGCTGAACATTATTGCTGTTTACAGTTTATCTCTATCTATTATAATATTCAAGATAATAACCAAAGACGGAAAAATTTCCTTAAAAATTACAAATTCAGGGGCAGCAACCCAACAACCGTTTGTTCAATTCATCTGAAAATTTTAGGCCAGATAGATCTTGACTTGATAGACATTTAAACCACTGTCCAAGTTGCTCTAAGTGCTTTGGTTTCAGAGTTATAAGCCAAAATCTACATTTTACACCTACAATGTATGTTCTATTTTAGCCATGGCGGCCATCTTGGTTGGTTGACCGGGTCGCCGCACAAATTTTTTAAACAAGATACCTCAATGATGAGTGTGGTAAAGTATGGTTAAATTTGGCAAAGTTGTTTCAGGAGAAGATTTTTGTAAAAGATTACAAAACTTTACAAAAAATTAGTAAAAAATGACTACTATTACGGGCAATAACTCCTTAAGGGGTCAACTGACCATTTCGTTCATGTTGACTTATTTGTAGAACTTAATTTGCTGAACATTATTGCTGTTTACAGTTTATCTCTATTTATAATAATATTCAAGATAATAACCACAAGAGTGCACACACTGAAATGTCTCGCCTTCTATACTAATCATTGATATTATGTTGATAGTCCTAAGTATAAAGCTTAGCCTTATTACAACTGTCACATAAACTTAACATTAACCAAGATAACTAAACAAAGACCAATGAACCTTGAAAATCAGGTCAAGGTCAGATGAACCAAGCCAGGCAGACACGTACAGCTAACAATGCTTCTATACAACATATATAGTTGACCCATTACTTATAGTTTAAGAAAAATAGACCAAAACACAAAAATTTAACACTGTGCAATGAACCGTGAAAATGAGGTCACGGTCAAATAAAACCTGCGCAACTGACATAAAGATCATAAAATATTTCCATACACCAAATATAGTTGACCTATGGCATACAGTATTAGATAAAAAGACCGAAACTCAAAAACTTAACTTTGACCACTGAACCATGAAAATGAGGTCAAGGTCACATGACATCTGCCCGCTAGACATGTACACCTTACAATCATTCCATACAACAAATATAGTAGACCTATTGCATATAGTATGAGAAAAATAGACCAAAACACAAAAATTTAACTATAACCACTGAACCATGAAAATGAGGTCAAGGTCAGATGACACCTGCCAGTTGGACATGTACACCTTACATCCTTCCATACACCGAATATACTAGCCCTATTGCTTATAGCATCTGAGATATGGACTTGACCACCAAAACTTAACCTTGTTCACTGATCCATGAAATAAGGTCGAGGTCAAGTGAAAACTGTCTGACAGACATGAGGACCTTGCAAGGTACACACATATTAAATATAATTATCCTATTACTTATAATAAGAGAGAATTCAACATTACAAAAAATTTGAACTTTTTTTCAAGTGGTCACTGAACCATGAAAATGAGGTCAAGGACATTGAACATGTGACTGACGGAAACTTCGTGACATGAAGCATCTATATACAAAGTATGAAGCATCCAGGTCTTCCACCTTCTAAAATATAGAGCTTTTAAGAAGTGAGCTAACACCGCCGCCGCCGCCGCCGCCGGATCACTATCCCTATGTCGAGCTTTCTGCAACAAAAGTTGCAGGCTCGACAAAAAAAGGAAAAATTTCCTTAAAAAATACTAATTCAGGGGAGCCACCCAACAACCGGTTGTCCGATTCATCTGAAAATTTCAGGGCAGATAGATCTTAACTTAAACATTTAAACCCCATGTCGAATTTGCTCTAAATGCTTTGGTTTCAGAGTTATATTAGTCAAAATCTACATTTCACCCCTATGTTCTATTTTTAGCCATGGTGGCCATCTTGGTTGATTGGCCAGGTCACCGCACACATTTTTTAAACTAGATACCCCAATGATAAGTGTGGCTAAGTATGGTTAAATTTTGCCCAGTAGTTTCAGAGAAGAAGATTCTTGTAAAAGATTACAAAAATTTACGAAAAATTGGTAAAAATTGACTATAAAGGGCAATAACTCCTTAAGGGGTCAACTGACAATTTTGATCATGCTGACTTATTTGTAGATCTTTTATTGCTGAACATTATTGCTGTTTACAGTTTATCTCTGTGTATAATAATATTCAAGATAATAACCAAAAACTGCAAAATTTCCTTAAAATTGCCAATTCATGGACAGCAACCTGATTCGACTGAAAATTTCAGGGCAGATAGATGCTGACTTGATAAACTATACAACCACCTGTCAGATTTGCCCTAAATGCTTTGGTTTCAGAGTTATAAGCCAAACTCTACATTTTAACCCCATGTTCTATTTTTAGCCATGGCAGCCGTCTTAGTTGGCTGGCCCGGTCATTGGACACATTTTTATAACAAGATACCCCAATGATGATTGTGGCCAAGTATGGTTAAATTTGGCCCAGTAGTTTCAGAGGAGAAGATTTTTGGAAAAGTTAACGACGATGGACAACGACGAGGGATGACGGACGCCAAGTGATGAGAAAAGCTCACTTGGCCTTTTAGGCCAGGCCTGCTAAAAAAAATCATGAAATTCTGTTGTGTGGTTTGAGAAGAGTTGCGATGACAAGAAACAGGACTAACGGACTTACAAGTCAAAAACATTATACCCTCGGCAACTTTGTCATGTTTGTTGCGTTGGGTATAATGACTTTATAATTTAGTCACTGGACCATGCCTTATGGGCCAGGACCTCAACAAAGTCGTTAAACTGATAGTAAATTGTTTGCATATTTATATTAACTCAAAAGCAGAAAACAAAGCAATTGCTTATAATCAAATCTCACGTCCTGTACGAAAATTTCAACAGGAGTTCAACTGGACTTCAGCTGGACTTGAGACGTATTCCAAAAGTCCAGTCTGACAAGAGCCGTACACGTACTTTTTCTCATACTTCGGTTATTTGCCAGGTGGTATTTTCTGAAAAGTCCAACCACACTTTTTGTAATTTTGACAAGAAAATAAACACGGCTGGACTTTTGAAGAAAATTATTCTTTCTGTACTGTAGAATGATCAGCAGGATTTTTGTCTTAAAAATTTTACAGTCATTTATGAGCAGGAATTTAGACTTAGAAAATTTTCATCAGCCCTTACAGAAATAAAAGTTTGCCACTAGGATTTTGTTCTTTGATAGGAACAATTTCTTTCAAAATGGAAAAGAGTTATATAAAATGAAAATTTGCAAGTTATAATAATGATATTATATTTTTTTACAATATACTTTAAGAGCAAACTATAAGATGTGATCTTTTCCCTAGATTTTCAATTCCATTATAACAACATGTATAAAATACTTATAAAATATTTAACATAGACTGTAAACGGAAAGTTGAAATTTAATATAGGTGAATGAATTTTGATTGAATTATATCCCAGTTAATATTTTTTCAATAATTATTTAACATTTTCACTTTTTCATGAAATAAAACCCCTAGCAAAATTTAACATCTGTTAAATGTTAAAATTATACATTTTCTAGTATATTTATATTCAATAAGATGAATGCATAAAATAAATAATTATCATCATTCTTTAACATCAATTAGAAACTTGAGCCATTAACAGTGATTTAATAGCAGTAGTCTTGTAGAACTGTGACATCAGTCTGGACAGGTCACAGGAAGTAGCATCTACACAGAGGTTGATCATGAGGCCATTTGAAGGATAACACATTTCTAAATACATATATCTGCAATTACTATCCCTTTTATTAAACATTTCATTTTAACAAATTAATAATTGATTTTCTTTTTTTCATATATCACAATATTCAAAATTAAGACATATGCAAGAAGTCAGAGGAAAAAAATTTTTCACAGCTCCTCAAACAACCTCATGTATTGCAAAACAACAAAATTTGAATTTGGATTAACAGGAAGATGTGTCTTCTTTCCTGAACAAAATGAGAAATTAATTTACATTGGATGTAAAGCAAATGTTTGGAAGTAGTTCTTTTCACATTATCTTAGAGAAGATGGACCGGTCCTTCTGACTGGCATCAATTTCAATTTAGGAAGATTGCTGTTTGCATATTCTGGTAAGTACATTATTTACAGAATTCGAACAATTTGATGATGATTATCTGATATGCTCTTTTTTCTTCAAAGTATTGATGAAATAATTGCAACATAATAAATAGCTTAATTTTTATGTTTGAAGAGTAAAAAGAATTTTAAAAAAATTCGTAAGGGTTCCACGGAACCCGGTGTCTCGCCTACTTTTTCTGTTAATCGCAGACTCAACAAAAATGAGGAAAAACATCAATAAAAATTTCCCTCACGATACTGTCTTTTGATTGAAAGAAGCTTCCAAGTTTGGTAAAAAAATCCAGGATAGTTTATGAATCTAATAAATGTTTTATAAACTTTAACTGCAGAATGTATGTAATGTTAACTGGAAGAAAAACTAAGTCCATTTATAAGTAAAATACGGAAAAAGTGAATTTTTTTTTTACAAAATTTACTTCTGAATAATATCTTATGATCAGAAATAAGCTTTTGTTTAAGTTTGGTACTATCCAGGATAGTTTAAGAACATTATAAAAATTTTTAAAAATTTAAACCACAGAGTGAATGTTTTGTTTCTGGCAAAAAAACTAAGTCCATTTATAAGTAAAATACGGAAAAGTGGAAATTTATTTTTACAAAATTTTCTTCTTGATACTATCTTATGATCATGAACAAGCTTCTGTCCAAGTTTGGTACAAATCAAGGATAGTTTATGAACGTTATTAAAATCTTAAAAACTTTAACCACAGAGTGAAAGTAATGTTTCCTCGCAGAAAAACTAAGTCCATTTATAAGTAAAATACGGAAAAGTGGAAATTTATTTTCACAACATTTTCTTCTTGATACTATCTTATGATCATAAACAAGCTTCTGTCCAAGTTTGGTACAAATCAAGGATAGTTTATGAAAGTTATTAAAATCTTAAAAACTTTAACCACAGAGTGAAAGTAATGTTTCCTCGCAGAAAAACTAAGTCCATTTATAAGTAAAATACGGAAAAAATGGAATTTTATTTTTACAAAATTTACTTCTGGATTCTTTCTTATGATCATAAACAAGCTTCTGTCCAAGTTTGGTAGAAATTCAGTATAGTTTAAGAAAGTTATTAAAATTTCAAAAACTTTAACCACAGAGTGAATATTTGTGGACGCCGCCGCCGACGACGACGCCGACGACGACGGAATTTAGGATCGCTTAGTCTCGCTTTTTCGACTAAAGTCGAAGGCTCGACAAAAACCTACATTAAATATAGTTATTCATGCACAAAATTTCAGTTTGAGTGATTTTCAAAGCTTTTTACTTTATTTCTATGCACTTTAAAGTTAATTAGGCTTAATATATAATCATGATAATTTTAACCAGTTTTTAGGAGTAGGCATTTAGCTTCACAATTCCCCATATCTTGGTTTTGCCAGTATTAGACAGTACGAAAAAGAAAACGAAATAAGCAGTATGCATAATGCCATCTGATTTTGTTTTTATCTAATTTTCAGATTATAACAAGGGATGCATGATGCATATCAAATCAGAAGAATCCACCATCTAAAGAAAAACTAAGCAGTAGTGGATCAAGAGGGAGGGTTCTGCAGGGATGGACCCCCCCTCCATTTTTTTGTGGATCAGCCCCTGTTGAGAAGAGATCATCTTTAAAGGTCAAACAGAATTTTTTGAAGTCCAGCCGTACTTTTAAGAGTTCAGCTGGACTTTGTAAAGTCCGGTTGAACTTTATAGAGGCCATATTTTTCCCAGAAATGCCGGCTGTAGTTTTTCAGACGTACTTTTATGAAAGTCCAGCTGGACTTTCTGAACCGGACTCCTGCTAATTTAAATATTTCGAGCCGGTTTACGGCTACTTTCGCTGAAAGTCCAGCCGGGTTATCCATTATAAGCAATTCATAGAAAAGTCAAAATGATTATTATAAGTACAGTTCTCAGTACGGCTACTGTCCGGCTGGAGTACGTGTCAAGTTTTTCGTACGGGGTCTGCCACACATAATCTAATTTTAACAACATGGTTCTTGACACTAAAAAATCTGATCTATTACAACTATATCTATTTAATTTTGCACCTACCATATTAATATACCTCTTCTGATAAAAAATACTTTTTCACAAAATTATGGATGCAAACGGCTGAATATTTAGAATATCTTCTAATAGATGTCCAGGGGCAATGCCACTATTACATGTATTTTATCTAATTAGCAAACTATTGCTTATATTAAGACATTATATACATTGTTTGTACTAAAAATTATTTTCAATATTGTGACAAGAACACTTTTTCAATATTTTTAAAGTCAATTAAAAAATTATTTTAAATTTAAATGATTTCATTTCTGAGATGTCAAAATACCCCTTGATGTATTGGCAAGTTAATAGGAACAAATTCCCTCTCCTATCAATATGATGATCTTCTAATCATAAAACTTTCATGTTCTGATCAAGCAATATTTAGCACATAAGCTCCTGTTCAAAGACTATTTACAATTGCTGTTTTCAGACCAGACAGATTCAGACTAAATGACAAAACATTAAAATAACTAAATTAAATGATTATCAAATGCAACGCTTAAACTATGTTTATATGAATATTTTGCACATGCATTATATATATACAATTAATGTACATGTAAAATATTGTTAAAAAATATCATGATGAAATGTAATGTGCAGTAATATAATCAATTACATTTCAAAAACTGTGTAATGTGTAATTAGTGTAATTGATCATTTTTGCAATGTAATGTGTAATTTAATTAATTACATTCCAATGTAATTGACCCCATGTCTGATTTTGTCTAAACTGGATATATTGCTTTGTTATAAAAAAAAATTATGTAGCTTTATTAACCCTTTTTTAAGACTCAAAGCATTACCATTGCCAAACTCACAATTCATTAGAAAATCTCTTCCTGAATCAACAGGACATAAACTGAAATATTTTCCACTGGTCTTCATTCAATCAACGATGCACTCATAAATGAATAAATAAAACCAGGTGCTACGCAGGGCGCAGCTTTATACGACCTCAGAGGTCGAACTCTGAACAATTGGGGCAAGTATGGACACTACATTCAAGCTTGATATAGCTCTGAATTTGGATTCTGATCAAGTTTTTGACATAATATGGGTTTCTGACACAAAACAAATGTCAACATCTATTGCGCAATGTTGTGCAATTAAAGTTTTCTTCTTCAAACTTTGGAAACAAATTAATTGAAAACTACTACCACCCCCTTTTTTGAAATTAGTCCAAAACCTGACACTTCTTTATATATAATTTAACATGTAGTGTAAGGGAGGTAAATCCGGTCATACCCAACATTGTAGGTTAAATGTTTTTGAATTACCTCCCTTTCACTGCTTTTAAATTGTCTTAAGTGTCCATTGACCAGAAAAACCTTTTTTGCTCCCAATTTCAAAACATTTTGAGCCATAAACCCCCCCCCCCCCCTCCTCAAAGTCAATACTAACCATACCTTCATGGTATGGAAACTTGTGGTATAATTAGAGAGATTCATACACTAAAACACAAGTTATTGTTTGAAAACTACAAAAATGCTTATTTTGGATCCCCTTTTTGGCCCCCTAATTCCTACACTATTGGGACGATAACCCCCAAAATCAATCCCAACCTTCCTTTATTGGTATTGAACCTTCTGGTAAAAATTCATAGAGATCCATTCACTAACACTAAAAATTTTGTCCGGACACTAAATGGGTCATTTTCATAAAATGTTGAATTTTCAGTAAACCCATGCTAAAATTTTTATTTCTAATGGAAATTTCAGTGGTAATGGTTTAAATGAAAGCTTGTCGGATTTATGATTTCGAACATTGATAATAAACACAATTTACATCTATTTTGATAAGATTAAAATGAATTTAAGTCCGATTTTGGGGGTATTTGTGTGCGTACAGTGTCAAAAAAAACACATTTCCAATGATTTTTTCTGAATTTCTGATCGCCTTGATATCTGACTGCAAAAGGTACTTTTTAAGAACGTTAGTAATTACTCTAACGAAAAATCGTAGCTTCTTTATCATTATATGTAACATTTTATCTACAAACTAAATTCAATCAGCGTACGGGAAGTTCATGTCCATCTTGTTACCGCTACTTGAAACTGCCATACAATTGTTCTCCCTATGAATATTGAATCAGTCAATGTTGTTTTCAAAAGTGCAAAGTTACCTTTACATTTAAAATGCCACGTTACAGTGAAAAGAAATTTTAAGACATTTAGTGAAAAAAATAGAGGGTACTTTTTTTCATGTCTATGCTGTTACCAACAATTTTGATTAATTACATCAACAGTATACTTGTAAAAAGTGCATTGCAATAACGTGTTGGAAATCAAATTCACAGCAGAAAACCATAATAACTTCATCAAAGAGAGTAGTTATTTCACAACAGCTTTAAAAAATGAAAACAATTGTCTATCCTGTTATGTCTATCATTTTACTATGGTTGCTATGGTTACACTGTAACAGGATAGACAATTGTAGACAGAAACGTTGTTAAAATTTTTATCTTAACATATAGTTGCAAAAAAAATGAAAAATTTCGTTGTTTGAACTCATCTTAAAGTTATAACGTCTTATTCTTCCCCATTTAAGCATTTGCAGGTGCAATACTGATATCGGTAACAGGATAGACAAAAAGGTAACAGGATAAACTTTTATATAGTGATATATCATAAACGTATGTTCCTGTTACCAATGAAATAAAGAGAAAAGTAAACTCTCTTATGAGGGATTTACTTGATGTTTGGTTTATTTGAAAGAGAAAAAAAAAGGCCGAACAATATGAATTGCTATCTTAGACTTGCATTACTAGTGGTAATTTTTACAACCTTTGAAAACCAATTTTTAGAGGCATTTTTCAGTACAACCTGGGAAATTGGCAAATAATCTATTATTTTACAGAAAAAATATATAGAAGTTTATTCTCTTGAAAACCATCTAATTTTTAGGCTACGTTAATCAAGCTTTAAATTTTATCTAAATCTTTTCTTAATAACCCAAAATTTCTTTTGAAAATGGTAACAGGAGAGAAAAAATATTGTAACAGTAGCACCTATCAAAAAATGTTTCAAGATATTCTTGTATGACATTATTAAGATTGCATCTTTTAATGTGTTGTTCTTTAAGTACTGTTTGTTTTGAATTGCTTATGTAGAGGGTTGTTTGAATAAGTAACTTTTAATAAATTTTTCAATATCAAAATTCAACATTTTTTTAAAACGACCCAAATGCGTCTTCGGACGAGGATGCAGACGACATGATAGCATTATATATGACGCAAAAATTTTTATAAAATGTGTGGTAAATTGTATAGCTGTGGAAACCCACCATAATGTTATTGCAACCTTTTTAACAATTATTTTTTGCCGGAAGTTTGTGTATCTTTCCTCTATAGGATTTCTAGATCCTTAATTGCAGAAGACATTGACCGTTTCATTTGAAAGTTTAAGGGAGCTATCATTTTATTTTTATAACGGGAGGGGGAGGGTAGAATGAAATATTTTGTTCAGCATTTTTTTTAATTGTAATCTCTGTCCTACATTTTTATTTTCACTCTATTCGGTCTTGTCTTTTTTTATAAGACCGTAAAATTTGAAAAATTTTTCGTCGTATATTGCTATCACGTTGGCGTCGTCGTCTGCGTCGTCGTCGTCGTCCGAATACTTTTAGTTTTCGCACTCTAACTTTAGTAAAAGTGAATGGAAATCTATGAAATTTTAACACAAGGTTTATGACCACAAAAGGAAGGTTGGTATTGATTTTGGGAGTTTTGGTCCCAACATTTTAGGAATTAGGGGCCAAAAAGGGCCCAAATAAGCATTTTCTTGGTTTTCGCACTATAACTTTAGTTTAAGTTAATAGAAATCTATGAAATTTTGACACAAGGTTTATGACCACAAAAGAACGGTTGGGATTGATTTTGGGAGTTTTGGTTTCAACAGTTTAGGAATTAGGGGCCAAAAAAAGGGCCTAAATAAGCATTATTCTTGGTTTTCGCACAATAACTTTAGTTTAAGTAAATAGAAATCAATGAAATTTAAACACAATGTTAATGACTACAAAAGGAAGGTTGGTATTGATTTTGGGAGTTTAGGTCCCAACAGTTTAGGAATAAGGGGCCAAAAAGGGACCCAAATAAGCATTTTTCTTGGTTTTCGCACCATAACGTTAGTATAAGTAAATAGAAATCTATGAAATTTAAACACAAGGTTTATGACCATAAAAGGAAGGTTGGTATTGATTTTGGGAGTTTTGGTCCCAACAGAATAAGGGGCCCAAAAGGTCCAAAATTAAACTTTGTTTGATTTCATCAAAATTGAATAATTGGGGTTCTTTGATATGCCGAATCTAACTGTCATGACTGTGTATGTAGATTCTTAACTTTTGGTCCCGTTTTCAAATTGGTCTACATTAAGGTCCAAAGGGTCCAAAATTAAACTTAGTTTGATTTTGACAAAAAATGAATCAGTTAGGTTCTTTGATATGCTGAATCTAAAAATGTACTTAGATTCTTGATTATTGGCCCAGTTTTCAAGTTGGTCCAAATAGGGGTCCAAAATTAAACTTTGTTTGATTTCATCAAAAATTGAATAAATGGGGTTCTTTGATATACCAAATCTAACTGTGTATGTAGATTCTTCATTTTTGGTCCTGTTTTCAAATTGGTCTACACTAAAGTCCAAAGGGTCCAAAATTAAACTTAGTCTGATTTTAACAAAAATTGAAATCTTGGGGTTCTTTGATATGCTGAATCCAAAAATGTACTTAGATTTTTTATTATGGGCCCAGTTTTCAAGTTGGTCCAAATCAGGATCTAAAATTATTACATTAAGTATTGTGCAATAGCAAGTCTTTTCAATTGCACAGTATTGCGCAATGGCAAGAAATATCTAATTGCACAATATTGTGAAATAGCAAATTTTTGTTTAATTAGAGTTATCTTTCTTTGTCCAGAATAGTAAGCAAGAAATATCTAATTGCAAAATATTGTGCAATAGCAAGATTTTTTTTAATTGGAGTTATCTTTCTTTGTCCAGAAATTGGACCAGAATCAACTTAAATCTTTGTTATATACAATATACAATGTATATTCACTTTTTACTACCAACTGATAAATTAAAATAATCTTTACCATTCAGTGATAACAAGCAGTTTTTTTACATCTTAATATTTTATGATGTATTTAAATGAGTAGTTATTGTTGCAAACTCCATTAGAAATTTTAATTGAGATTAGTTTTGGAATAAGGGAAAGGGGGATGTGATTAAAAAAATTGGGTTCAATTTTTCTCATTTGAAATTTCATAAATAAAAAAGAAAATTTCTTCAAACATTTTTTGGAGAGGATTAATATTCAACAGCATAGTGAATTGCTCTAAGAGAAAACAAAAATTTTAAGTTCATTAGAACACATTCATTCTGTGTCAGAAACCTATGCTGTGTCAACTATTTAATCACAATCCAAATTTAGAGCTGAATCCAGCTTGAATGTTGTGTCCATACTTGCCCCAACCGTTCAGGGTTCAACCTCTGCGGTCGTATAAAGCTAGGCCCTGCGGAGCATCTGGTTATCGTTTATAAGCACACTGCGCATGCTGTAGCCTACTTATTTAATTGCGTAATTAGTTGTGGAATCAGGGTGGGACGTCAGTTCCTGGGTTTAGAACCCCCCTTTTTTGGACGACCTATGCATTTTAAGGGAGACATATATTGGACCCCCTCCTTTATCCTGGGTTAGGAACCCTCATTTCAAAAATGCCTGGATCAGCCCCTTGAACATGATGTATTATTATCTTTAGTATCTTTAAAGTACTGCAAATTATCAAAATGGGTTTCATAACTGTTAGAAAAGTTGGCCAGATGAATTTGATTCTATGTCATAAACATTTAAGTGAAATAAAGTTTACCTAAGTGTGTTAAAAGATCTTTATAATTTAGAGAAGTGTTATAGCAGTAAGAAACAATATAAACTTGAGAGTTTCAATAAATTGTGGATTCAATTTACTCATTTGTTCGATTGTAATTAAAGTTCTATTATAATTCATATGTGAACATGGTGAAAAACATGATAGAATGTTAATTTGTGAAGTAACAAAAAAAATTACATCAAAAATATTCATCAGAACATTATATTTATTTTTCTTTTCTTTTTTTTTCTGTATTAATTTTTTTCCTTTTTTTTATTATTTTAAATTTTGTTAATTTAACTTATTTTTCCTCAAAATTTCCATTCTTTAAAAAACTATAAAAACTTAGAATATCTGTATGTTTGTTAAAATAATTATTCTAATATGATGAATACATTTATTTGTGGTCCTTATTTTTGAACTTTTATTTTGTTATTTTTTAAAAGGCAAATGCAAAATGTGGTATTATATTGTAACTACAGCTGATATATTTTTTGTAAAATGAACTAAAAAATACTAGCACATATATATTTTACATGATCTTTTGCTAACATTAACGAGGCCGGGATAAGGTACCGGTATTCGATGTTTTCATTATTAACAAATGTACAGATTTCAATAAGTGTGAACAAATCTGATGTACACTAGTATACAGGTAATTAAACAAGATGTATAGATGTGTACAAATTTACCTAAGTGTGAACAAATCTGATGTACAAATTCAATGTGAAACCAGTGTACTTTACATTAAACTAAATCAGTGGCATAGCTGGGTCATTTTTACGTGTACGCCCGAACTTTGGCGAGGAATATGTGGGGTTCCAACCGCTCAATGTTAAAGCACCTGCTGGTAGTGGATTCAAAAGGGACGAAGCCCCTGATAGCTATCAAGAATGAGATACCATAATGATTCCTGTCAGTAAAAAATCATTGATAGCAACATACTTTTGAATCTAAATGGTTTATTTGTTTTGGTTAAATTTTGTAATATGTTAACTTATTCATCGTGTTAAACTGGAAGCTAGCCTCAGAGGTGTTTACACCTACGATTTTGCCGTAGTTTCTACGGATTTCAGTGAAAAAATACGGACTACGATTGTCATAGCAAAAACTACGGGTTTGAAAAAAAATCGTTTCGTTTCAAAATCCGTTAAATTTTGATCTTGATCAGTTAAACGATTGAATTAATTAGAATATCAATGCTTTAAAGCGCATATAAGACAAGGTAAATTGAAAGCATGTCCAAGAGGACGACCACTGATGACAATAATAATAATACTACAACCGGACCAACATCGGCAAAGAAATCATGCCAAAAATTCAGAGATTGTTACAGGGAAACTTTCCCTTCTTTGGGGGTTTCCCTAGCAAGTGCAGATATGTTTACCAAAAACTTCAAATTGATGTTTCCAGATTCTAAAATTGCCTCTGCCCTGGTAAGTAAATTTATTTTTTGTAAAGTCTATTCACTGTGCTAAGAAGCTGTTCCTTTAGGATAAGGGGAACTGCCCTCCTCCTTAGTGCAAGCTCTTCCTCAATTGCCCAATCTTTCAAGGCCTTAATTTGCTTTAAAAAAAATGGGAAATGTTGATTTTCTAGGAGCCGTGCTGCCCAAATTTTTTATGAAAGTTGGACTTTTTCAGAATTTTTTTGGTTGGTGGACATATCTTATTACCAATAAAACTATTCAAAATCTTTGTTCCAAACATGTCTGAATAAGACTGCAGATACTGTCAGAATGCAGGGAATTGCATCTAATTTTTCAAAATTTTCTTGGGGGGGCATGCCCCCAAACCCCCCTAGAAGGTTCGTGCCGCTACGCGTCACTCATCGAGAGTACTACTGACAACATTGCAAAACTACTGACAATTCTACTGATAGACATCAGAATGGGTAAACAGGTCTGTAGCCTAGTGGTCATTGGTTTTAGAGAAAACGTCCAAACCAATATTACTTTTAAGGTGGTATGGGTGTTTTCCGCCATCTTGGATTGTAAAAAAAAACAGAGAACCTAAGGTCCAAATCTTTTATCAAGTTGGCAAAATTTGATGCAGGAATGTAGATATTTAATGTGAATTTTCATTTAAAAGTACCAATTTATAAGAAGATAACTTATGAATATTAATATTTTCACAAGTGTAGATTATTTGTGGTTGTTTTTAAAAGTTTTTAAATTGGCATTTCAAGGGGAGGTAACTCTAAAACAGTTCATTTTCTGAAGGATTCTACATGGAATTTTCCTATTTTGTATTTCAGCAGGAAAAAATGTACGGTGACCCTATCTTTTCTTTTGATATTCTCAAAGCATTGTCTGAAAGCGATCTTTTCCTAATTCATTTTACAATTTTATCATTTTGTTTAGTAGTTAATCACAAAATAGTGTTTTTTCCTGTATAATCCTTACAAAATATGTAATTTTGTCACAATCTGTAGCTTGAAAAAATGTGCGGTGACCTATCCTTTTTATCATATTTTTGAACATGTATCAATAGATTCTACATTTTGGCAAAGCATGAGCAAATTCTATCATTTTTATTTTAGACTCCCATACCACCTTAGATAAGTTTAAAGGGTGCCGTGAGTGAGCATACAATCGACAAAAGCACCTTTTAATAAACACGAAAAAAAAATATTTCTAAGAGGTGCAATATAAAAAAAATCTGGAACACCTAGGATTTCTTCCCACAAAAAGTGAATCAATTTATCATTGTTTCCTTTAAAGGGATTTTAAAAAAATCTAAAATTTTCTTTTGCTATTTTTTTCTTGATCTGGAATATTTCACGACAATCTATGAAGGTTTATAAATTGAGCATGTAAAACAATTAATTGCGTAAAGAAGAGTCCGGCTATCTGTCTATCAGAAAAGAACAGAAAAATGAACGAAAACAAATGCTTTCAAAATTTTAGCTTTAGACATTAGTCATAGAAAAAGTTTCTTCAGCATTTTCATAAAATTCGATGAAGGTTCGACAAGTAGTTAATGTAATTGAGAAATAACAAAATGTAAGCCTAAACTGCGACCACTTATTAATTGCAGAAAGAAATACATTTTGTCCTTAAAATGAGGGAAAATTAAAGATATAATTGCATTATTATATTGCTCTGAATACTCTTTTGATCATAAACAGTTTCTGTTAAACTTTCGAAAATTTCACGGAGAGTCATTCAAAAGACTTTATCCACATTCGGAACCTAAATATTGACGCCGCTTTGTCTCGCTTTTGGGGCATAAATCACAGGCTCAACAAAAATACAAACAGCATTTGAATCTGAGCAGATAGTGAATTGCTTTAAATATAAGAAAAGTACGTAGATTCAGACTTTTACAAAAGATTCGAATAAATATAATTAAATGATCTATTTGAGTAAATTTAGTCCCTTTTTATTAAAAATTACAATCCGTTGAAAAAAGAAGCACAAGGCTGATGTGCTTTTGACCAGTTTTTCTTATTCTATGTCGATTATTTGTTTTATTTTCAAAATTCAAGTGTACGCCCGGGCGTTTTGACGTAAACGTAGCTACGCGCATGTAAATGTAAACATGTTTACTGTAAATGGCGTTAGGTGTTAACACGGCCTTAGTCTAGTGATTTATTTGTACTACATAAATACATGTAGGTGAAAGAAAGACAACTCTTTCTTCCCAATATTTCTGGACACAATGTTACTAAGTTACTTGAATCGGTGATCACTCATTTAACATGTTTAAGTACAAATGTAGGTCCCCTGACTGTATATAAAACTAGAGGCTCTAAAGAACCTGTGTCGCTCACCTTGGTCTATGTGAATATTAAACAAAGGACACAGATGGATTCAAGACAAAATTGTGGTTTGGTGATGGTGATGTGTTTGTAGATCTTACTTAACTGAACATTCTTGCTGCTTACAATTATCTCTATCTATAATGAACTTGGCCCAGTAGTTACAGTGGAAAATGTTAGTAAAATTTTACAAATTTTGTGAAAATTGTTAAAAAATGACTATATAAAGGGCAATAACTCCTTAGGGGGTCAATTGTCCATTTTGGTCATGTTGACTTCTTTTAGGTCTTACTTTGCTGTACATTATTGCTGTTTACAGTTTATCTCTATCTATAATAATATTCAAGATAATAACCAAAAACAGCAAAATGTCCAAAAAATTAAAATTACCAATTCAGGGGCAGCAACCCAACAAAGGGTTGTCCGATTGGTCTGTAAATTTCAGGGCAGATAGATCTTGACCTGATTAACAATTTTACACCATGTCAGATTTGCTCTAAATGCTTTGGTTTATGAGTTATAACCCAAAAACTGCATTTTACCCCTATATTCTATTTTAGCCGTGGCGGCCATCTTGGTTGATAGACCGAGTCACCGGACACATTTTTTAAACTACATACCCCAAAGATGATTGTGGCCAAGTTTGGATTAATTTGGCCCCTTAGTTTCAGAGAAGAAGATTTTTGTAAAAGATTACTAAGATTTACGAAACATGCTTAACAAGAGGCTGTCACAACGACAGCAAACCGGATTTATTAATATTTATTTGTGTCCTGGCAATATCACAAGAACCATTACTGATGAATGGTGAAAGTGAAAATCGTCAATATCAAATTTGACCTCCATTTTGTCATCAGTATCAACATCTTAAAATTTGAAAAGCTTAGATTGAATGGTTCATTAGTAAATGCAACAACGTGAATGGAAACGCCATTTCACAATCTTTCAAGAACCATAACTCCTGAACAGTAAAAGTCAAAATCGTCATAATTGAACTTGACTTTTAATTTGCCATCAGTAACAACATATAAAAATTTCAAAAGCTTTGGTTGAATGGTTCATGAGAAAATGCACGGACACGACTGGAAACACCATTTTTCAATCTTTCAAGAACCATAACTCCTGAACGGTAAAAGTCAAAATTGTCATTATTGAACTTGACCTCCATTTTGTCATCAGTAACAACATATTAAAATTTGGGAAGCTTAGGTAGAACAGTTCATGCGTAAATGCACGGACACGACGGGAAACTCCATTTTTCAATCTTTCAAGAACCATAACTCCTGAACGGTAAAAGTCAAAATCGCCATTATTGAATTTGACCTCCATTTTGTCATCAGTAACAACATATTAAAATTTGGGAAGCTTAGGTAGAACAGTTCATGCGTAAATGCACGGACACGACTGTAAACTCCATTTTTCAATCTTTCAAGAACCATAACTCCTGAACGGTAAAAGTCAAAATCGCCATTATTGAACTTGACCTTCATTTAGTTGTCAGTAACAACATATTAAAATTTTAAAAGCTTTGGTTGAACGGTTCATGAGTTAATGCACGGACAACATTTGATTCCCGCCCGCCCGCCCGCCGTACATCCCCAAATCAATAACCGACATTTTTGTCACAAAAATCCGGTTAAAAATTTACTATAAAGGGCAATAACTCCTAAAGTGGTCAACTGACCATTTCGGTCATGTTGACTTATTTGTAAATCTTACTTTGCTGAACATTATTGCTGTTTACAGTTTATCTCTATCTATAATAATGTTCAAGATAATAACCAAAAACAGCAAAATTTCCTTAAAATTACCAATTCAGGGGCAGCAACCCAACAACAGGTTGTCCGATTCATCTGAAAATTTCAGGGCAGATAGATGTTGAACTGATAAACAATTTGACCCCTGTCAGATTTGCTCTAAATGCTTTGGTTTTTGAGTTATAAGCCAAAAACTGCATTTTACCCCTATGTTCTATTTTTAGACGTGGCGGCCATCTTGGTTAGTTGGCCGGGTCACCGGACACATTTTTCAAACTAGATACCCCAATGATGATTGTGGCCAAGTTTGGTTTAATTTTGCCCAGTAGTTTCAGAGGAGAAGATTTTTGTAAAAGTTAACAACGCAGGACGACGACGGACGCCGGACGCCAGACGCAAAGTGATGGGAAAAGCTCACTTGGCCCTTTGGGCCAGGTGAGGTTAAAAGAGATTTGGTATGACTGCCAATGAGACAATCATCCACCAGTCCACTTAAGTTCAAATGAAGAATATAAATAACTTATACGTTGTTATACATTTATAGGCAACAATAGACAATGATAGAAAAGCTTTCAAAAATTAATAAAAAATAAAAAAAATAATGTATTGAAAGTCAGTATAGTCGACTAGACATGCTAGAAGCAGCCCTGATGTGAAAAATATGAAACAAGGGCCTGTTTGTGTTAGAATTGACAATGTCCATCTTGACATCTAGCTAAAACATTTGAAGACTACATGTATATATATAGTTACATGTACCTGTAAAATGGTACAAGTGTAGTTATTTCTTTGACCACAAATGAAATATAAAACCTTGTGGCACAAATGAAAAATTGTATTTTGTAAAAATTTGTGCAAACATGGCAAATGCAATATATGCCTGTCATTGTTATGTCTGTCTAATGTCTAAGGCAAAAAATATTGTAAAAAAGATTGCATAAACTTATTTTTTTTCTCTAGATTCCATGTATGTTAAAATGGCATACACAAAAGTCATGTTATCTGTCCATTTCAGGCTTGGTTCAACATTTCACATAATATAATTAACTCAGTCCTTACAAGAGGGTGGTAATGGCGGTACCTTCATGACGAATAATAGCAGAAAAAATTCTTGCCAAATGACGTTAACAGTAATTTTTAGTGCATGACGATAAAATGTACCCTTTCTTTCAGACAATAAAAGAATCGATTGAATTTGATGAATCACATCAAATTATTTCCAAAAATAACGTTGACTACAATTATTTGAGACCTATGACGAATCATGATAAGGATATTTTGATGAATCATGGTAAAATTTAAACCAATTTAACACTAACCGTAGCCGAAAATGACTGTTTGACACCTGACGGTAAAGGGCATTACTACCCTCTTACAATACAACCGGTTTGGAAGCTCTGATGTGTGATAACTGAGTAATATATAAACATGATAAACATGATAAACATTATAAACATGATAAACATAATAAATGGGTTATGATTTGCCACAAAATATGTTTCAAGGGTCAAGAATTTCACATTATTTCAAAATATGAATTGGGATGTTTTAAAATTCACAGCTGCACATCTGTATCCCAAATCAAATGTTAAACACCCTACAACCCTCCTCTTTTCCCTTATTAGATTAAAGGTCTATAGTATGTGTATAGTAGTCAATGGTAGTCTTAGACCAGTCAATGTCAAAGTACTAACCATGCTTACTGATACATTTTGTAATAGTATGTTGTATAGAAGTCAATGTTAGTCTTAGACCAGTCAATGTCAAGTACTAACCATGCTAACTGATACATTTTGTAATAGTCTTTTGTCAATTTATGATGTCATTTTGCTATTATTTGAACTTGGAATTATTTTTAATTATGGAATTTGCATTATTTCTTGTGCTTGAAATTTTTAATGAATTCAATTTTTATTCTGTATTGTAATGTTCTGTGCGGCGCACAACACTATCATGACTATCTATATAAAATACATTGTGCATGTTGTGTGGAAAGTGTTATGCAATGCTCAAAACATAATAATACCGAATAAACATGGAATTTATCAAAAATTTCAAACACAAGAAATTATGCAAATTCCATAATTAAAAATAATTCCAAGTTCAAATAATAGCCTGTTATATTTCCTTCTGTGCCTAATGTTCAAATTGGTATCAGAAATTGAGAATCAGACTTTTTTTTAAACTTAAATTTACTGTGCATTTTGCCAGGTTTCTGTGAGTTTGTTTATTCCAATTTGGCTAGATATTACGTACGTTCCATAGGGGAAAGGTTGAGGAGTTTAACACCCCTAAATTTTTTAGACTGTCCCCTGGCTTTATTGGTCTGGTATGTTGTTTTTTTCAATTTTGGATCATTTATAAGTGCGGAAAGTAGTGTGACATCTATTTTTGCTGAGCTGGTATACATTAATGGCACTGACTATATGGTTACATGGAAATGTAACAATAAAAAAAAAAAAAATATTACATTGGAGACTAATTGCCGGAATGTGGGATTGGGTAATGATCCGATTAATTATGAATGTAACAATAATATCATGAATATTGTGTCTACAGTTACATTGCGTTATTGTTACATACTTGTAAATCTGAGACTAGTCTCAGCATACAGTACATGTAATTGCACTTCATTCATGTCAATATAGGCTTAGATTTATTATGTTTATTAAAATAGTTTTTTGCTTATTTTTTTTTCGCCAATAAGAATGTAAAATAAACAATCACAAACTATCTGGCCTCTGAGATAAATGAAACACTGTTTCCACCAGTTTCAACTTTCCTGAAAACATCAATATATCAGACTAAATATCATGTATATTGACAGAAAGTTTCCTTAACTTACAATGACTTAAATAGTGCAGTATGGAATAGTACAGTATGCAATACAGATGTGCATATTGCTTCATCCATTTTTGACATCATACGTTTGTGATGGCTCCTCAGAGTAGTTTCACCAAAATGTGTCAGACTAAAACATACTTCTTAATTTTAGTTTCTTGTGTATAATTCGGAGTTTAGTATGACGTCAATTATCACTGTACTAGTATACATATTTTATGGGCCAGCTGAAGGACACCTACGGGTGCTGGAATTCTCGCTACATTGAAGACCCATTGGTGGCCTTCGGCTGTTGTCTGCTCTATGGTCGGGTTGTTGTCGCTTTGACACATTCCCATTTCCTTTCTCAATTTTATTCTTCCAAAACAACATAGTTGATTTGTAGTAACTGTCATTGTAAACAAAAACTGTATGCAATATTGTAAAATTCAAATGAAAGTTTCAAAGTTGTTCCAGCATACATTGTATTGCATTAATGTAACAATAACGAAATGTCAAATGAATGTAACAGCATGTAGACAAAATTAATATTGTTACATTAGTCATTAAGGTTCATCATAACCTTTGGCTAAAATGGTCGTATTAACACCACAAATTTTACTCTGCATGCTGAGTACAGAAAAACCTGTGCACCTGCGAAAGTTTTAAGGCAGTCAGTGAGGCATGGCCACGGGGGGGGGTAACTTCGATATTTTCTTGGTAGGGGTGTGCCATTTTTGCCTCAAAAAACGTACCCATTTTAATATAACATTCACTGAAATTCAGTACCTATAGTTATATAAATATTTAAGAAAGAAAGACTTATACTTATATACAATATTTAACTTGACCTATGTTTATATAAGCACTAACTCACCGGGGTTCATTTGGGAACTTAATATTTGAAAGCACTTTGTTTGAAAGGTGAACTTTCAAATGAATTTATCTAATTTAATAAAATAATTGACCATTAATAATGTATGATTCTCAATAGCATATTTACATATGATATGTAGATCATACCCCAAATCAATATATAGTTATCAAGCGTAAATGCATTTTAATATAGGATGTCATTAAAAAGGAGGGTCATTTTTATATAAAATCTCGCAAAATTATGACCCATATTTTTGGCACATCCCCGTATATCCAATAATAGGGAGTTGACCCCCCGTGGGCATGGCTGGACCTAGATAATTAAATTTTAAATGCATTTTATGGTTCAGAAAATTAATAAACTTTTCTGGTTTTAGCTACTCATTTTTTTTTCATTCATGCAGAAGGTGCAAAAATTAACAAAGTTGGGAAAACATTTGAGAAGATCCCCTCATATAATCGATGTTGTGAGTAGTATTGATTTCAATGGACAATAGATGGACAATAGACACCAGTAAACAATAGGTGATTTAAACTGTGTGACTGAGTGGACCGTATCAAATGAAACTCGTGTGTTTGTTTATATTGCTATCTTCTGCAGACTGGAAAAAAATGCACGTCAAAATCCAGGTGAGTCATTGATTTTCTGAAACATAGACTTCCTATAACTTTTATATACCTAGGTCCAGCCATGCCTTAAAAATTTCCTAGATGCTTCAGTTTGTCTGCACGCATAGTAAATTTTTGGGAGTAAAAACGGCCATATTTTTCAATTCCTTCAGATGAACAGTAATCAGTTCCTGAGATTACTATACTATATTATAGTAATCTCAGTCAGTTCCTACCAAACCCTGCATTCCGACAATTAGTCTCCAATGTAACAATAATATTTTTTATTATTGTTTCATTTTCATGTAACCGTAGCCAGTGTTTACATTAATAGTAGCCAACTGAGTCCCGCTTCTGTGTGCTGGATTTTCTCGCAGTGTACTTTTTTGGTGGCCTTTTATAGCCAGTATCTGGAACTATCTGGAACTATTTAATACAAATAACACTGCGATAACTGTAAACATACATGTTATAGACACAGGCACTTGTTTCTAACCTTTAGGAGGTCGACTATCCATATGCAGTAATTGCAGGGCATCTTTCATTTGCATGGTAGATGCTTACCGATTAACAATTTCATACTCACCAAGTCTGCCATTTCGCAAGACATTGATTAAGAATGTCTTTTCAAAACTGCGCAAAGTTGGAGGGGCATATTAGTAAAGGGGAAAGCAATGATAAAGATCTTCTTAAAAGCCATTCTGTTCTGTGCAGGTAATGTACTCCGTTAAATATCGGAGCACTCCCACTTGGGATATATGGTTTTAAAATATTTACAGATATTTACAGTGTGGTGGGGTGCTTAAGTTTAAAAACAAAACTTTATATACGGGTAAAACTGCTTAAACTCCTGCCAAGGTCTTAGCATATAATTAGATGTAAGCAGCTAATCTAGTCGTAGATGGAGGCAGTTAGCTTGGCATTCCATGCAGACTGATTGGTCCATCTTTCCTGTTTTGTAAATATGCATTATTCAGAAAAAGGGAGGGGGTTTGGTACCATTAAAACGTTTAATCCCGCTGCAAATGTTCGCACCTTTTCTAAGTCAGGAATCTGATGTACAGTAGTTGTCGTTTGTTTATGTAATTTATACGTGTTTCTCGTTTCTCGTTTCTCGCTTTTAATGTAGATTAGACCGTTGGTTTTCCCGTTTGAATGGTGTTACACTAGTAATTTTGGGGCCCTTTATAGCTTGTTGTTCGGTGTGAGCCAAGGCTCCGTGTTGAAGGCCGTACATTGACATATATGATGGTTTACTTTCATAAATTGTTATTTGGATGCAGATCGAGTTGTCTCATTGGCACTCACACCACATCTTCCTATATCTATTATGTTAGTTTGTATAGCTGGATCCCGGGGGGGGGGGGGGGGGGGGTGTTCTACTGACTATTCTTTCGGGTATAAATCCTTGCTACAATTGACCAAGGATTAAGAATAAAGCAAAACAAAAGATTTCTGATCAACTCTTTTTGCTCCTATAAACAGTTAAATAAGTGATCCTGTTCTAGACAAATACTTTGTTTAAAAAAGACCCTGTTTCACCAGCAGGGCATAAAAAAGCGACCCTGTTCTAACCAGCAAGGACATGAAAAGGGACCCTGTTCTAACCAGCAGGGCATGCAAAAGGGACCCTGTTTTGTGGCACACTCATACCACTAAAAATATAGGAATTAACCCCCCCCCCCCCCCCCGGAGCTGGATAACATGACAATGTTGTTGTTTAAATGTAAATTCTCATTGTCGAGGGTCTTGAAGAGAAGTACTTGGGTGTTTCAGCAGTTTCACTTCAGCATCTACTTCATGTATCATCGTGTTTGCATTTTGGTGCGTTTCTTATGCATTTTGTGACAGAAATTTTGAGATTGTTTTTCTATTTCTATCAGGTCATTTGCTTTTAGGTGGGATAGGCTAGTTGTTGATAGCCTCGAGCAGTCCATTATAAATTGAAGCACATCCTCCTCTTAATGAGCTTTATCATTTCCCCCGTTCAACTAGGTCAAAGATAGAAGTTTGTTCATCTGTTTTAGTCGACCACTCTCCAGAGACTCGCATTCCAGCAGAAATTGCTTAATATCCTCTTCAGCTTTGGTACATAGCTCACATATTCCAGATATTTGCAATTGATTTTTGCTAAATTTTGCTTTAGTTGTTTGTAGCATGTAGGTTCCAGTTATTAACCGCCTACCTTTGAATTCTGCTTTTCAAATGTCATTCTGATTAATTGTTTCTGGTAGCTTTCCAGATATTATGTGGGTTTTCAGTAGGGTTTTCTTGTTTTGTCAAGTACTTAATCGTTGTTTTTGTTAGGCATTCCTCTTTCCAGATATTTGACCAGTATATATTTCTGGCTTTTTTCAGCATGTTTTTCCATGCATTTGTATTTTGATGGCGGGTTTTCTAAAATTTCATTGGATTTGGCAGACTGCCGTTTTACGACTACACAACATATCGTACCTCCGCCAGCTCGTACTCAATCAACTCGTATCCTATTTACTAGCAACTCGAAATTTACACACTCCCAGTCCGTTACTTCATTTCAATAGGTCTTCTTATATGATTTTTTAAAAACTTGTTTATCTGTGAAGCTGAGACTATATACTACATCATACATGTATATGATAAATATAAGTTTTAATATATAGTAGTCTAGCTCAGTGTGAAGTAATGTATTCATAAGAGAGGTGCAATGGATCCAGCCATTTAAAAAAAGGGGATCTCCATACCTAGGATCGATTTATCCATATGTCCCCATTCAAATGCATTGATCGTCAAAAAAGGTTGTTAAACCCCTGGATCCCCTTCCCCCGTGGACCCGCAACTGCATTAGTTTTAACCCTACTTGGTAAATAAGAATATATATATAGAACATTACCTGTAGCTTGAATGGTCCATAGAATAATGGAAAAGGATTTTTTTTATAATTTTTGCTTCGGACATTTCAGTTTATTTCGTAAAAGTGTATATAGTCCTATCATAGGCGGATACAAGGGGAGGGGCTGGTGCGGGCCCGCTCTTGGGACAGTCAGTGACCCCCTTTTTAAAGAAAGCTTTAGAATCCGCCACTGCCTATGCCAGTCTAATCCCTTTGAAAACATAAGGCAGCACGCGAATTGCATGAACTAAAAACTAAAATGTCCAAATTGTTTTACATACATATATATATATTTATTAGATACAAGTGTGGACACAGATCAGTGTGGATAGTATGTTTGGATGTTTAACAGCGTTTTCTGACAAAAAGAATTCTCAGTTTTCTCCATAAGGTTCTAAGTTGAACTGTTGTGCACAGTGACAGCCATGGAAACCTGTACCAAACACTGAAAATAGTTAGATACTATAAGACATAACAATAAATTAAAACATTCGATCATTTAGTGTATCTGAATTCAGATATTATTTGATAACTGTTAGCAACAAAATGTTTACATATCTAATCAAATTAAATAACTGTTGACATTCACATTTAATATTCGATATGTTTACGGTTCAATGACACAATTTGACTACTGAGTGGTTTCATTTCAACTACTAAATGTAACTTTTACAATATATGATAATCGAAAGTCTAAATTGCCTTTCAAACAAAAATCATTATTGATTAGCATTTTATTAGCTTTGATTTAAAACAATCATGATTGCATCATAATACAAATCAAGGTTATATGATATTTTATTTGTATGTTTTAACATTATCATGATATATGGAAGAAAATAACAACTATAACAACAAAATACTATGTATATATCAATGTATGAATACTAAATTAAATGAAATATTGGGTACGAGTTGGTGAAAATACGAGTTAGTAGTAGTACGAGTTGGTTGAGTTCGAGTTGACATACATCCGAATTTAACAATATCTCCGAGATTATCGAACAATAATTCGTATTTAGTCCCTTCTTGATAAGCCGAAAAGTAGCAAACACCAGTCTGAAGTCTTTGGTTTTACCAGGTCAGGTTCATACAAGGCCAAGTTCAAACCCGAAACCTCCCCGAGATAGTTATCAATTTAAAGTATGTTTTTATATATGGGTTTCGTTCAATATCGTAGGAGCTACATAGGGCTACGTAGATGTTTGACTACTGAACGTGTAGCTAGCCTAACTGTTATCTAGATCTATTTCGCAGCTAGGCTATCTACACGTTCAGTAGTCAAAACTCTACATAGCCCTATGTAGAAGAGGGGCGAAAGATACCAGAGAAACAGTCAAACTCATAAATCGAAAATAAACTTTCAACGTCATGGTTAAAAATGAAAAAGACAAAAAGACAAACAATAGTACACAAGAAACAGCATAGAAAACTAAAGACTGAGCAACACAAACCCCACAAAAAAACTGGGGTGATCTCAGGTGCTCCGGAAGGATAAGCAGCTGCTACGATATTGAACGCAACCCAGGTTACTGTAGTGTTTAATCATATTTTCGACACAATAGGGACATTTGTCAACTATCTCCCGTATCAATGGATTTAAATCTTCCTCTGAAGGATTGAAACATTGACTTTTGTTAAATTGTACTGTCTCGCTTTTTCTATAAATTTCACTTTTGGTAAAGTATCATATAATTTGTTTGTCATATTGGAAAAATATGTGCACATATAGAAAAAGTATGTGCATATAAAGTCAACTATGTACATATATATAGAAAAAATATGTGCATTTACAGTAAACTATGTGCATTTACAGTAAACTATGTGCATATATAGAAAAAGGATGTGCATATAAAGTAAACTATGTATATATATGGAAAAATTATATGAGTCTAAAAGATTGTGTAACAATACCGATAAATAGATGGAAAACAAAACACTAAAAAGTGTTGAATATCATCGCACAAAGATGGAAAAACTGAACAGATGATATAAATTATACAATAATTGCAAATATTTCGGCTCAACAAATGGCCTTCTTTGCTCGACTAATGTCTGATCATTTCAGAGTGGTCGAATGTTGTCGCAAAGGGATCGATATTGGTCGAGTTGGTCTGAGGTAAAATAAATTTAAAAGTCGCAGTGATCTGGAAGCGATCGGACATTGGTCGAGTTAATCTGGAAATGATCAGACATAAGTCGAGCAAAGGTCGAAATGATCGAGTACTGATCAGAAATTTTGTTGTATTCCGACCAATCTCGATCTCTAAACGATCCGTTCCCGATCAATTCGACCGCTACTCGACGAATTCTTGATCTCTTCTCGAGTGACTTGCTTTTCGGTCCTTTCTCGATTGTTTTTGACATGTCAAAATCTCTTGGGTAGATGGTCAGATCGATGACGAGTAGGGTAGACTATCCCGAACATCCTTGTCGATTGAGTCAGACCAGTCTCCCGATCACGTAATTTGTCTTGATCGGGCGTGATCGAGTTGATCTGATCAGCAGTTTGAACCTAGCTTGAAGGAAAAATATAATCTTTTTTGTATGAGCTAGGCTGAGAAACTGGGGAAGAGCGAGGTTCTACCGGCTGAGCCCTTCCCCAGTTTTGCGCCGGGTACAAAAAAGTTTATAGTTTTATAACAATGACCTAATATTGTTTTTATACTGCAACTTAAACTAATACATTGAAAGCTTTTTAAATCGTAACACAAATGTCACACTTATTTTCATCCCTTAATAAACCACTGATTGTGGAGAAAGTGTTCTATGATGAAATTGACATTATACAAAATAAAGCTATGTTACTATATTTAGGAAATAAACACAACTAGTTGCAGTATAAATACAAGTTACCATGTTCATACGAGTTATCATGTAGGTTTTTGAAATAATTTTATCATGTTTTTCAGTGTGTTTCCTCCTTTTGTGCATTATACTCTATTCTTTATATTTTTGCACTTCATAATTCCCTATTCTTCATATTTTTGCACTTCATAATTCCCTATTCTTCATATTTTTGCACTTCATAATTCCCTATTCTTCATATTTTTGCACTTCATAATTCCCTATTCTTCATATTTTTGCACTTCATAATTCCCTATTCTTAATATCTTTTTGGTCTTTTTTTTATGTTTAATTTTCATTCTGCACAATTTGTTCATTATTTTCTCCATATATGCGGTAAACCACACCCGGACCCTTCTTAACATAAGTATGGCAAGCCGTTTCACTATTTATTCTAGATTAAGATATCTCATATAATATATAAGATATCTCATATAATATATAAGATATCTTATATCATTATATGAGATATCTTAAAATATAATGAGATTTCTGATATAGTTATATAAGATATCTCATATAGTTTATCAAAAGAATATGATATATCTTATAAATGTTTTTTAAGATGTTTTATATAATTTATAAAATATTTTATTTAGTTACTTAGATATCTTCTATAGTTTATAAGATATCTGATATAGTTTATAAGATATCTGATATAGTTTATAAGATATCTGATATAGTTTATGAGATATCTTATAAAGAAAATTATATAAGATATTTTATGATGTATATGAGATATCTTATAAACTATATAAGACATCTTATTAACTATATACGATTTCTTATAAACTATAGAAGATATCTTATAAACTATATTTTATAAAGTTTATGAGATATCATATAAAGTTCATGAGATATCTTATAAAGTTTATGAGCTATCTTGAAGTTAGAATAAATAGCAAAACGGCTTGCCATATATTAGTCCGAGATTACTCTGACGTTCAACGGCTGTTTTGCCAGACAAGCTGGGGTCGTGGGACGTCAGAGCTCGTCCCTTATAAATAAGTGGATATTTGCCCGTCCAAAATAGATGCTCTGATTCGTCGCTTCTGGTGCCAACAGACGGTCTTGGGATTATATAAATCGGGTATCAATTTGTTCATTTTTCATTTATCTCTTCATTTATGTCCGTTTCACCTACCTGCCACCCTTATTTTCTCATATTTAGACAGTTTTCACAGTGACAAACCGATTCTGGCATTTTGACTTTGATTTTGAAAGATTGTCATGTGATCACGAGAAAAAAGTAAGGCACACTGGACTATGGGAAATGATGTATGCATATGACCCTAGGTCAATCAAACTCCGAAACAGCGGTTACGTCCTCTTTACTACGCTACGTTGACTTTAAATGATAGTTTAGCGAAGCAACGTCACCACTGTTTCGGAGTTTGTAGGTCAATATGAATATGATATAACACCTCGCTCATTTACGATGCAAGCTATGTAAATATCCGAGAGCTTCCGAATGTTATCGTGGTTGGCACTAAATGCTTAATACCGATCTCCTGTAAAAGAGGTAGAAATCGTGGTTGGCTACTAAATGTTAAATATCGATCTCCTATAAGGAGGTGAAAAAAGTATAAATATTTGCACATTCGAGTCTCGAGGTCTCGTAACTTGACGTCCATTTGAAAATATAAGTTAGAATGTCTGAATCGATGGGTCACTGTGAAAACTGTCTAAATAGGAGAAAATAAAGGGTGGCAGGTAGGTGAAACTTACACAAATAAAGAGATAAATGAAAAATGAACAAATTGATACCCAATTTATATAATTCCAAGGCCGTCCGTTGGCACCAGAAGCGACGAAGAAGCGCATCTATTTTGGACGGACAATATCCACTTTTTGATATAGGACGAACTCTGACGTCCCATGGCCCGAACTTGTCTCGCAAAACAGCCGTTGGACGTCAGAGTAATCTTGGACTAGCTCTACATAAGCCTAAAATCAGAAACATAAACGTTTTTTCAATCTTAAAACCGTTTCTCTATAGTCTTTTGAAAGCCAATTATACAACATAAATGTTATCGGCACATTGCAAATAACAAAAGCGGTATGCATGATTGACAGGATTTCCAATACACCCAGCATATCACGTGACACTAATTTAAAAAACACAATGACGAATATTGGTAATGACGGCAAGACAACGATTGTGTATGTTACAGAAGCTGCTATAGTCACTTTTGCCAGTCTTTCGTCAGATTCTTGTCGATTCGTCTGTTGTTGGTTGAGATTTTTTCTTATATTTTGATGTTTTTTTAACAAATAAATAGTGCCTACGGTAAGACATATCATTAAAATGCACGGCAAAATCCCTCGATAGATTTCACCGGCTACTTGGACTGTAAACGATGCTTCTGTATAATGCGAGTTTTTAAAGTAATTTTCATCACGACAAACTTCTACAAATTCCCCTGTGCTTTTGTCTAGCAATATTGTTTTTTCGAAATTCACTTGAATTTTAAAAATTCCCACGCTTATAGCACACGCACATACACTGACGAGAAGAATATACACACATATCTTATGTTTACTTAAAAAAGACTGAGTGTGTAATGGCTTATACAAAATAACAAATACTCGTATCGCCTGTGCAAGTTTCAACCAGATAGTAACCATATATAGACATCCTGGAATGTGTACAGTAAATGCTTCAAAAGCATAGCACCAATCATACGGTATATATGTTTCCTCTCTTGAAAGAAAGATTACCAAAAGTACGTCTTGCAGTATGAATGCAACTATATCAAGACTAACATATGCTGTCATGAGTCCATACTGTTTTGCGAAATTCTTGCTCCAAATAAGTTTTACAGAAATGGCCAACCAGATTATAAGGAAAGTTATAAGAACTGGCTGAACGTATATATAAAATATTTGCGATTGCTCGTTAAAAATTTTCTTTGGAGTGTAATAACTATTTGCATGTACCAATTGAAGAAGCTCCAAATTATTTACACTATTCGCAAAATTTTTCATCCATGCAGAAATATCTTTTGGTGGCATGGTGCTATCTGTAAAGAAACAAAAATTATATATGATTTATAAAATTGAGAATGGAAATAGGGAATATGTCAAGGAGACAACAACCCGACAAAAGGGAAGACAACATCTGAAGGCAATCAATGGGTCTCCAACGCAGCGGGAAAATCCACTACCCGGATGTGGTCCTCAGCTGGCCCCTAAATTATAAAATTGTGTACTAGCTAGTTCAGTGAAAATCGACGTCACACTAAACTCCATTGTTATATTCCTATTTCTTGCACGAACTTAAGTTTCCGTTTTTCTGTAATGATAATTGTATCGCCAATGTTATAATCAGTGTTCAATTATACTGGAGTACAGTCAGAAAGAAAATCCTGTTGTAATAAGACTTTAGTTTCCGTTTTTGTTTGGTGATAATTGTATCGCCTATAATATGTTCAAATATGATGGATTATAGTCAGAGAGAAAATCCTGTCGTTAAGAAGTTAGTTTTATTTTTATTGGTGATGATTGCATCTCCACGATTATATAATTTTCCTATTTATTTGTATTGTAGTCCTGTAATATTATGTTGTCATTTCTATGTTATATTTAACAGTGCCATTAAAGTGCGAGGTTTGGCATGCCACAAAACCAGGTTCAACCCACCATTTTTTCCTTTAAAAATGTCCTGTACCAAGTCAGGAATATGGCCATTGTTATATCATAGTTCGTTTCTCTGTGTGTTATAATTTAACGTTAACGTTGCGTCGTTTTTTTTCTCTTATTTTTGAGTGTAAATTGACATTGCGATAAGACGTGTCACGGTACTTGTCTATCCCAAATTCATGTATTTGGTTTTGATGTTATATTTGTTATTCTCGTGGGATTTTGTCTGATGCTTGGTCCGTTTCTGTGTGTGTTAGTTACATTGTAGTGTTCTGTCGTTGTTCTCCTCTTATATTTATGCGTTTCCCTCAGTTTTAGTTTGTTACCCCGATTTTGTTTTTTGTCCATGGATTTATGAGTTTGAACAGCGGTATACTACTGTTGCCTTTATTTATATGAAAAGAAGACTGCGTTAAGCTACAACTACCATTATACCGATATTTTATTACTGTATACGAACTGAATTTTTGTCAACCAAATTTACTTGCATTTTAATTAAAGGGGCACTAGCTACGAGATATATAAAAAATCTTAAGTTTGATTTTTTTCTGTTCAATCAATAATGAAAGTGAAATAGTGAAATAACAATTCGCTTTTTGCAGCCAAAAAAATTTTATAATTTGAAGCGGGGATGTTATATAAACAATAATAGTGCATTGCCTTGACATATCAACGATATAAGGATGAGGCTTAGAAACGGGGATATGCGAGGCTGTGCCGAGCACTTTCCCCGTTTCGAGCCGAATCTTTATATCGTTGATATGTCAAGTCAATGCACTATTATTGTCTTTATACTGCAATCTAAAAAAAACCCAACATTTTCAATTGTTGTTTAGTGTGTTAATGTTATTTATTTGATTTAAATATTGGGAAAAAATACCTTTTAAAAAGGCCTCATATTACACAGGAGGAGAAATATACAACACGATGAAATGTACATCATTACCTGTTCAAAACCTCAATCAATGGTGAACGAATTCGTTTGTTTACAGACTAAAATATCAACAATAAACATAAAACATAATGATTTATAGGTTGCAAACAAACAAATATTAATAAGTGAAATGTGTTTTCCCAAAAATTGTAAAAGAAACAAGTTTGAGTCGCTAAACGCATCGTTGTTTACATTGGAAACAAGAACAGGTTGAAGAGGTCGTATGAATAATTAAATATAATTTCGACAATTTCTATTTAAATATTCATGAGGAAAAGGGATATCAGGTCAGTGCATGACAATATATGACATAGAAATATACGGTCAACGCATTTTGACTGCTCAAATAGAACGCCTGCAGTATAAATTCCTATCTTGGGTCTTCTGCCTATCGGGACTGCCTCACACAATTTATCTATAATGTCGGAAAAAGTGGATCATGTTTTAGCTTTTAGGATTACTTTAGGTGTCGTCTGCCAGTGCAGTAGCATGGTCCGTTGTTACACTTTGTTTACATAATGACAAATTGCAACATCTGATACAAAATTTTAATAACACTTTAAATATTTGGATGAAGACTTCAGTATATATAATAAATATATTTCTAATTGTTTATGTCCTTATAGTTTAGGGACGACATCAAAAGTTCAATGAAGGATAAAAAACTTAATTCACATAGTTTTTTCACTGACCCCCACACCCCCCTCTTAACTTAATTTGGGAAAAATTGATTGACCAATAGGGATATATGTAAAATCGATTTTAGATTAACAAAACTTGCAGCAATGTTGACCCCCCCCCCCCCCCCCACCCCCAAACTATTTGATTTAAGTTTTTTATCCTACATCGATTTTTTGATGTCGTCCCTTACAGTAAGGGTTTTTGTTTTGCTTTTGAGAGAATTTTTTTTTTTTTTTTTTAACATTCATAAATTCTTTATTGCACTCCTTGCTGTTTTAACAAATTATTTAATGTACAGCATTCCATCAAGTATCCCTGTTACATACAATTAATTTATAACTGATATCCAGGGAGAATATAGAGTAAAACTTATCTTATTTTATACATAGCCATTAAATACATTTCTATTTTCTATAATTACTTTTTAAATAAACATAATATCAAATAAAATCTTATCGAAGTACTAAAGATGTTACAGACACTGTGTCGTGAAATTTACGGAGAAAAATCCGTTATCGGTTCTTTTAATAGAATTTTGAAACATATGAAAATATGAATAAGATACAGCGTGGGGACTGTTTCTGTTAATTTTTGTTACTACCTTGGATTTATACATTTTTTTGGAAGTGTTTTGTTAATACTAAAGAATGGTAAGTAAAATATAATTTTTTTTGTTTCTTATAAGCTTTTGTCATGAATATTGATTTTACAAATTTGACCCCAATTGTGTTACCTGTGAGCAGTCTGTGACCTGTCTGTGACCTTTATATTGTAAATATTAGAATTATTCTTATTATTCTTATATACAATATGTTCCTATAGTTTCACCTAAAAAAAGAAAAGCACCATTAAACATATGAAAATGTACATCTTTGTTGTACAGATATGATAGGATACATGTTGAACATTGTCTAAATACTATTTATTTTTACTTTTATCCCCTTTTTCTTTTCAAGTTAATTTCATACTTCACTTTCATGCATACATAACTTACATACCTACATACATGCAATCACACTTACATATATTTTCATTCACACATATGCTATAGTTACATACATCCATGTTCACACATATAAAGTAATATATATATGCATTCACATACATTGTACATATGTGTTTTCATACCTTTTTTGTACATAGACACTTATATTATAGTAATAACATTGACGGTATCAATTTTCCTGCACCAGATGCTCATTTCGACAATACATGTCTCTTCATGCCACTGGATACTGGGCTGGTGATACCCTCGGGGACTAACAGTCAACCAGCAGAGGCATCGACCCTGTGGTAGTAATAACATTGACGGTATCAATTTTCCTGCACCAGATGCGCATTTCGACAATACATGTCTCTTCAGTGATGCTCGTGGCCAATAGTAACATATATTTTTACTTGTCCGCTTGAAATATTAAAAACAAGTAAACAATATTAACATTCTACATGTTCTAGAACATACATTCGTTTTTTCCAAAAGTTAATTTTGTTTATTTCAAGATCTGCAACACTTTTTTTAACATTATGTTTATTTCTATATTGGCCGTACAATATAATTCAACTGTACTCTAGATTTCATATTTAAAAATTTTCACTATGTCTATTTTTTTGCCTTATAATATTGAATTTATAATGTGATTTATATACTGAAAAAAAAAAAACATTAAGCTCAGCAAGTGATGGAGTCCAAAATGAGCATCATCATGAATCTTGTATCCTATTACTAGAGAGTGTAGGCTTATAACATGTTTGTCAATACCTAATTTGTTAAATATATCTCTCATTGATCTCCAGAAGTGTGTGTTATATGTGCATGTGATGAAAAAATGTTTGTAGTTGTCTTGTTCATTGCAATAAGAACAAAGGCTGTTTTCAGAAATTTTCCATTGAAATAACAGCTCTTTATTTGCCAAGATGAAGTGCATTAATTCCCACCTGAACATCTTAATCTTATTATCTTTTAAGAATTCAAAAGTGAATTTTATAGTGTCTTTGAGTTCACTATTTATATTTCCTGTATGTAATATCTTTTCCCATTTCAAAACACCAATGGGTGTTTCTGTTTATTCGACTTTGCACTATCTTATAAATATCTTTATTATTAATGCTCAGTATATCCTCATGGTTTCTTAGTCTAATTTTTTCTCTGTTAATATTTACTATATTTTTGAATGATCTCTCAGTTTTAAGCTTCTCCCAGTGATTTGGTATGGCTTTTTTTAAATTTTGTAAATTCAGCAATCCAATTACTTTTGTTTTTTAATTCTAAATTGATAACTTTTTTCTGATATTTGTCCTCTATTGTCAATTATGTCATTTATAAATAGAATATCACTTTCAATCCATTTTGACATTGTCCTTTAAATTTTATCAAACTATTGCCCCATATTATTTGCTTTCTGATCTCTAAAAAGTTACATATTTTATTATTTTTAGCTTCATTAAGATTTACATGTATCCATGATTTTATCCGTTCTTGATAGAATAGTGGTGTATTGTTCCATATTTTTTTATCAATTAATTTTATGTTTCTGATATTTATCATGAAAATTAGCAAATTTTTGCCAAACGTATTCAGGTATAGTTTAGGCAACACCGACCAGTTAGCATTTTCTGATTGTAATATTTTTTTAATCCATGTTAAATGTATTGACATTATATAAGACTCCAGATCAATCATTTTTAAGCCCCCTTCATCATAATTTTTTGTTAATATTGACCTCTTTATCTTATCTTTTCTTCCATTCCAAACAAATCTATAAATTATATTGTTAATGATTTGCAACTTATCTTTAGGAATAATACCATTAGTAGCAAAATAAGTTAAATTTGGTAGCAGAAGAGCTTTTACAATTAAAATTTTCCCAAGCAATGTTAAATTTCTTTTCGACCATCTGTCTACAAGTTTTGTAATTTTATCCAAGATTTGTATTATGTTCAATGCTTGACATTCCTTATTATCATACCCAAATTAAATACCTAGACTTTTGACTGGTTTATTTGTCCAGTTTATATTTTCATATTTATCTTTACTGCTTTTTAATCTCCCTAACCATATTCCTTCTGTTTTATTCCTATTAAGTTTCAGCCCTGATAGACTTCAAAATGTCTCTATTATACTGAGAGCCAGACTTATATCTTTACGAGACTGAAAAAATAATGTTGTGTCGTCTGCTAATTGACAGATTTTTAAATTACAAGATTGTCCATCTAATTTTATTTTTATTCCCTTAAGTTCTTTATTTTTTCTTAATCTTATGGCCATTAACTCAACAGTTATAACAAACAGTAAAGCAGAAATCGGACACCCTTGTCGAACGCCGTGGTATATTTTAAATGGACCTGAGACCCACCCATTATTCAAAATACACCCTTTAATATCATTATACATAGTTTCAACCCATCTGATAAATCCACTTTTAAATCCAAACTTTTTGAGAGTTTCTGTCATAAAGATCCATTCTAAAGAATCAAAAGCCTTACTAAAATCTAGAAATAGTACTGCTCCTTCTATGTTAAATTTCTCTGAATAATCAATTATGTCTTGAATTTGCCTTATATTAAAACCATTATATCTATTTTTTACATATCCAGTTTGGTCTAGACTTGTAATAGATGGTAAAACATTTTTTAGTCTTTGTGCTAACAAATAAGCCAGTAGTTTTGTATCTATGTTAAGTAATGTAATTGGACGGTAATTATTTAATGAAAGCGGGTCATCTTTTTTATATATTAAGGAGAGAATTCTTTGTCAATTGGTCTCTCGTTGAGAGTTGTCTCATGGGCAATTATCCGACATCTACTAATTTTTATAGTATCCTGTTGGGAATTGATACATTTACTTTAACATGTTTAAATCAAACTAAAGTTTAAAACTATTACCACTAATTAACAATACCCTTGCTTGTACCTTGATATCTATATCTTTAACTTGAAGCTTACTTGTCAAATTACACGGTTAAAGACACAATTTTGAATTTCTTATTGTTAATTATCCATTTCTAGATGACACCATCTTATGATGTTTATGTATCCCAACTTCGGTTTGCTCGTGTATGTAACAACTTATTGATTTTAAAAAAAGAAATCTCTGTATTAAAGATTATTTATTGCACCAGGATTTTCTATAAAACAAATTTGACAAAGCTATCACTAAATTGTATCTCCGATAACAGGACATCAATCGCAAATACTAATAAATGGACAGACTTCACATGCGCTCAAGTATGTCACATCCAATCCTTTATGGTTATATTATCAAATGTCTTCATTTACCTCAAAACCTACCAAACATTAAAAAGACTTATTCATAAGGGATATAGATATAATACAGCTGTTAAGTTGACATTATTTTTTTTATTAATATTGATTCACTTGATATTGTGTCTTTGCATCTGAAATAAACATAATTTTAAAACATAAAACTTTGAAACATAAAACTGACGGTTGGCATGAGACTGGTTATGTTCTTGATGGCGTGGTTGAGCTTGTTTTTTATATGATGAAGACATAATATTGCGATCAGTTGAATTGAGGCATGGAAGTTACATGTCAGCAACTGCTATTAGTCCTTTTTATGATGATCATTGTCATTTTGCTTTGTTTTCTATTCTAACATCAGATTTTTACTTCTTTAGAACTGAATTCAACTGTGCTTTATGCTGTCTGTTTTTTTTTTTCAATTAGCTAGAGGTAAAGGGGGAGAATTGAGATTTCACAAAACATGTTTAACTGTACCGCATTTACGCACATGTCCTTAGTTAGAAACTTCATCCTTTGGTCGTCGTTGTTGTTTAATCCCATTCAGTTATTTAAGGAATGAGTGTAATATTTTTTCTGTGTATGAAGAAATAACATAAAAAATGTGGTGCACACTGAATAACGCGCGTAACGGGTTATTTAACAGTGTGCACCTCATTTTTTATGTTATTTCGAATAGACAGAAAAAATATTACAGTCATTTCTTATAATTTAATTCTAAATTCATTTTTAAACCGTAGAAAACCATGAAAAAATGTTGATGACGTCACGGTCACATGACTAAACTATATCTATGGGTGATAACAAAATAACGTCAGCCAATCAGAGGACGCGTTACATCCAACATTAAATTATATGCTATCAAACTCAAAAACTCAAGCAAACCAAATAAATGGAAAACAACTGTCATATTCTTGAATTGGTATAGGCATTTCCTTATGTATTAAATGGATCATTATAGGTAAAACTGTAATAAATAGGGGTACAGCAGTCAACATTGTGTTATAATCTTAATCACTATAAAATAAACAAATATGCCAACAAAGAAAAACAAAATGGTATATAGACAAGGCACATGAGCAAAAATGAAAAACAAGAATATAAAAAATTACCACAGCATAACAAAACATTTGCGGGAGGCTTTAGTGTTCCGCAACACAAAAAGTAAAAATGCACAGTAAATATTATTAATTTACAAAGACAAATAAAAGAACAATCAAGCACGGAATTAGAAAGATGGACAACTTTATCTAGTTATATGTTATATATCATGTCGATAGCAATGCATTATATGACGATACCAGTACACCAAGCTAGATCTCGACTTAGATTACACGATCGTACAGTAAAACATGATAGAAATTAAACAAGAATAATTTCCATACAGCCAAAAAACAAGATAAGCTGTGTATGATATAATAAATAAATCAAATTGGCAGATCCGGCTCATTACATATAACAATGCAACAGTTGTTTACAGCTGTTCGAAAGTCATAAATCGATTGAGAGAAAACAAATGTTGGTTACAAACATAAACATTTGATAAACTGAGGTAAAAACAGCAACTTTAAGAGGAAAACAACGAAACAACAGAAACACTGAAGTGCAACAAAAAGACAAAACGACAATGCAACACACACAGAAACGAACTATAAGATAACAACTGCCAGTTTCCTGACTTTGTACAGGATATTTAAAGAAAAATGTTGGGTTGAACCTGGTTTTTTCGGCTAGCCAAACATACAGCTTTAATGACAATGTTAAGTATAACACTAAAATGACAAAACTTACCTTGGTGTAAAAATCTTCGGGACTTCTGAAAGTGTCAGAAAGTGAACCCAATTTATAGACCTAATGGAGATAGATCGATAAAGATTTATATAAAATTTAGCTAGGCTCATATTTAAACCTGGATGTTCTGAAATATCAATAACGAGACGCTGAAGTGTGAAATTTATAATCCATATTAATAATCTCATTTTTCGTCTTAAATTTCAGTCTGTTGTAGTAGGGATAGTCTGATAGATTAAGGCAACCAATGAAGCCGTAAAAACTTCAAACACTAGAGAGATCTGGTATTTTTACAGCTAGAGTAAATGTCCTTTTCTTCGAAAACAGACACTATCATAACACACAAAAGGAAGGGGGTGTATTGAAATTTGATTAAATAAATGTTGAAAAGTTGAAAATAAAACAATGATTTTAAATTGAGATTGTAAAGAGGATTGTGTAAAAAAAAGATTTTAAATTGAGATTGTAAAGAGGAATGTGTCAACAACCCGACCTCAAACAGTTCACACTTGGACAGACACTTCATTATTTTGTTATTTTATTTAAGAATTAAATGTTTCTTTTTTGTAAATTCATTGGGTTGTAAAAGCGTTTACCGAGGTTTATCTAAAAACAAAAATGCACACGGTCAACACTTTTACAACCCAATGAATTTACAAAAAAGAAACATTTAATTCTAAAATAAAATAACAAAATAATGAAGTGTCTGTTCAAATGTGAACTTTTTGAGGTCAGGTTTTTATGTAATATACCTGTGCACTTTATTGTGGGACCTCGTGTTATCATGTATGTTAAGTGCTATATATACCATGGTTTTTACGAGTTAACATATTTAAACAAACGAATCCGAAGGATGAGTTTGTTTAAATATGTTAATGAGTAAGACACATGGTATATAAAATTTGTAATATAAATAAAATGATTGACAGCTTCAAGACCTTCAACTAATATTGGAAATTGATCACGTTACAGTTTCATCCAATGAAATGGAAGCTCGCGCAAGTCACTTTTGCGCTTCGTGTATGATCGTCTGTATATTTCATGTAATAGAACCCCTGAATTTGCAGAAAGTAAAGAAAATGTCGGATTTTCCCGATTTTTTTAGTTTTGCGCCCCGTGTATGATTGTAGGCGCAGGTAATTTCATAATGTCATCAGACTGAGGTAAACAAAAATGTCGGATTCCAGCAACAAGGATTAAATAATTATTCTAATGACGGTAAGAATTGTTTTTTTTTTTTTTCAATGTATCATACAAATTAATCATATTTTACAGAATTTTCATCTAATTGAAAAATGCTTTTCTTCCGTTATTTTATTAGATTATTTATTAAAACACAATTTTAATGATAAAACAATATTTTAACAGTTGCGGATCCAGGGACATAGATAGTGTACGTCCCCTAATCATGTTTTTCACAGATATTTGTAGCCGATATTTATTCCTTTTTGTATAGATACCTCCCTTTTTAAATCGAAATTTAATTGAATTTTCGCAAAGGAAATGATAGTTTTACATTTTATTTTATTTTTTAAAACTGAAAGAAGAAACATTCAGTAATTGTTTCCAAAATTAAGGGAATTCGTAACAATCCTATATAGTTTGAAAAGGGTTTCTTGAAATGTGGTACACATAATTTATTGCTTTTTCTTATAAAAGGAAAACAAATGAAGATCTTGACCTTTTAGTATGTTTTACAGTTTCCTAAATATTTTAGAGGCGAGTACATTTAAAAAAAAAGGTGGAGCTTCAGTCATGGAATAACATTTAATTAGAAAAGTATGGTACAACATAAATTTGCATATAATATACCATGGTTTTCCCTCACCACATTTTTAAAGCAAATTATTTCATAAAAACATCAAAGGAAAAAATCCAATTTATGTTACAAATTTCATTGTGCAATGAATGTTAATTTCAGAAGGACGCTAGATTGCTGTTAGCCAATCAAAATAACGTCATGTAATGAAACATTTTGAGAATAAACTACACGGCAATAAAGATAAACTCTGTAAAAGAAGAATGATTTCCAATGCATGTTTGGTGATATTTACTGTTTTTTCTTCTTCTAAAAACATAAAGTTCACATCAAATTTAATACGTTGTGATTGTAATGATAGTAAACCTTTAACACGTCAGAAAAGGTATTGATGAAGTAAAGGATTTAAAGTTCAGAAAAAGTTCAAAATGGCTGACGGTTTTTGTTATCAGCTGGAAATATGATATAATCTGATTGATATAAACTAGATATCATATTAATACAGATTGCACGTCATTATTACTTTCTCTTATATATTTGCCATATATACAGCATTAAATGCCACCTCAAAGTTAAGTTTATTTTCATATAAGCAATGTCTGCTAACACCTATGAAACCAACTACACACAATATATTCAATCCACCATTTTCTACATAAGAAAATGCATGTACCAAGTCAGGAAAATGACAGTTGTTATCCATTCGTTTGATGTGTTTGAACTTTTGATTTTGCCATTTGATTGTTGACGTTCCTCTTTGAATTTTCCTTGGAGTTCAGTATTTTTGTGATTTTACTTTTACATTTCAGTGTTCCTGTAATTTCTGTTGTTACTTTGTTTTTCTCTTTTAGTTAAAACACAATTTTAATGATAAAACAATATTTTAACAGTTGCGGATCCAGGGACGTAGATAGTGTACGTCCCCTAATCATGTTTTTTCACAAATATTTGTAGCCGATATTTATTCCTTTTTGTATAGATACCCCCCTTTTTAAATCGAAATTTAATTGAATTTTCGCAAAGGAAATGATAGTTTTACATTTTATTTTATTTTTTAAAACTGAAAGAAGAAACATTCAGTAATTGTTTCCAAAATTAAGGGAATTCGTAACAATCCTATATAGTTTGAAAAGGGTTTCTTGAAATGTGGTACACATAATTTATTGCTTTTTCTTATAAAATGAAAACAAATGAAGATCTTGACCTTTTAGTATGTTTTACAGTTTCTTAAATATTTTAGAGGCGGATACATTTGAAAAAAGGTGGAGCTTCAGTCATGGAATAACATTTAATTAGAAAAGTATGGTACAACATAAATTTGCATATAATATACCATGGTTTTTCCCTCACCATATTTTTAAAGCAAATTATTTCATAAAAACATCAAAGGAAAAAATCCAATTTATGTTACAAATTTCATTGTGCAATGAATGTTAATTTCAGAAGGACGCTAGATTGCTGTTAGCCAATCAAAATAACGTCATGTAATGAAACATTTTGAGAATAAACTACACGGCAATAAAGATAAACTCTGTAAAAGAAGAATGATTTCCAATGCATGTTTGGTGATATTTACTGTTTTTTCTTCTTCTAAAAACATAAAGTTCACATCAAATTTAATACGTTGTGATTGTAATGATAGTAAACCTTTAACACGTCAGAAAAGGTATTGATGAAGTAAAGGATTTAAAGTTCAGAAAAAGTTCAAAATGGCTGACGGTTTTTGTTATCAGCTGGAAATATGATATAATCTGATTGATATAAACTAGATATCATATAAATACAGATTGCACGTCATTAATACTTTCTCATATATATTTGCCATATATACAGCATTAAATGCCACCTCAAAGTAAAGTTTATTTTCATATAAGCAATGTCTGCTAACACTTATAAAACCAACTACACACAATATATTCAATCCACCATTTTCTACATAAGAAAATGCATGTACCAAGTCAGGAAAATGACAGTTGTTATCCATTCGTTTGATGTGTTTGAACTTTTGATTTTGCCATTTGATTGTTGACGTTCCTTTTTGAATTTTCCTTGGAGTTCAGTATTTTTGTGATTTTACTTTTACATTTCAGTGTTCCTGTAATTTCTGTTGTTACTTCTCTTTTTGTTGATGTATTCCACTCGATTTTAGTTTGTGACCCTGTTTTGTGCTCTCTTAGTCGATTTATGACTCTCTTAATCGATTTATGACTTTTGAACATCGGTATACTACAGTTGCATTTATTTATATACAAACAAAAACATCATGACTAGTTCAAAAAGCATGTTAAAAGCGTACAGTTAAGGCGTCTGATTGATATCATAACTTAAAAAAGTTTAAAAGTTTCACACAAGCAAGCAATTTGTACGAAATATAGTTGCATAGCTACTAGTACATACATGCATTTGAATGTACGAAATGATCAGCGATATATAGATATAAGAAGATATGGTGTGAGTGCCAAAGAGACAACTCTCCATCCAAATAACAATGTATAAAAGTAAACCGGTATGGGTCAATGTACGGCCTTCAACACGGAGCCTTGGCTCACACCGAACAAAAAGCTATAAAGGGCCCCAAAATTACTAGTGCAAAACCATTCAAAAGGGAAAACTAACGGTCTAATCTATATAAAAAACGAGAAACGAGAAACACGTATAAATTACATAAACAAACGACAAATACTGTTCATCAGACTTAGGACAGGTGCAAACATATGCATATACCCACTTTAAAAAAAATACAGTTTCTTAAACTTGACAGTCTTTAAGCTTTGTATTTAGACTAAAACCTGCACTTTGCCTTTTTAATTTGGTTTCAAAATTACCTTCAAATATTCAACTCTCCTATATATTTTTTCGATAAGAAAAAAAATAACAACCTGGCTATAACAAAACAGCTACCTAGAACACAAATAGACTCTCGGGTGGAGAGTTGTCACATTGGCACGTATACCTCATTTTCTTCCTATATCTAGTTAATAAGGAATTGCCGAAATGCTTTATATACAAAGTCCTGTTAAAATATTTCAGACACTTTGTGTGCTTGCTGCGATGATTTGTTTCAATATAAGATCATACAGTCAGACACATTAATAGCAACAGTCTACATAAATCGAAGAGTGAAACTTCTATAACTTAAACAATAAAGCAAACATTTTGAAGTATTTTCAATAAACGTTAATATCAATAGCTATATGAAAAAGATGCTCTAACATGCAGGATATGTTAGAATCCATCATCTGGTTGCATTTGAATTGTGTTTGAAGGCATGATTAGATTTTCAGAATTTGATATTTACTTATTACACCATAAATCCTGCTCCAACAGAGTGTTTAGAAATAAAATTGAGAAGGGGAAAATGTCAAAGAGAAAACAACCCGACCATAAAGCAGGCAACAGCTGAAGACCACCGATGGGTCTTCAATGTAGTGATAAACTACCGCACCCTGAGGCGTCCTTCAGCTGGCCCCTAAACAAATATGTATACTATATTTATAGTCTAGTCAATCTAGCACAGATTTGACCTTAACCTGAAAGTAATTGCCACAGATGATTTTTAAGTTTTAATCTTTAGCATTGTACCTCAAATATACACAAAAAAGTCCCATAAGATATTACTTGAGGAAGACTAAAAAATCACCATTTAAATTCCTATGGAGATTTGCATTGAAAAGGGAGATTACTCTTGCAAAAAAGGCAGACACATCAATAACAATTGATACAAAATTATAACTTTACCGCTTCTATTTACCAGAATGTATTGATTCTTCATTTTGAAGCATTCTTAAGAGTACAACAAACAACTCTAAAGGTGTTTTCATATCTTTTATCAATCTATAATCTAGATTTTGTAATTCATTAGTTGACCATTTATTGAATTTTTGAACATGTCAAGGTAAAGAATCTAAACTTTAATAAAAATATTAAGCAATAAGCATGTATTCTTCTTTTTGTGGTTTAATGTTCCTTTGGATAAGTTAGATGCTTAAAAAAATATAATATACAGATATAAACAATACCAAAATTTCACATAATATTTTCAAAATGGGCACTAAGCTTCAAATTTGCAATTTCTTTAATGAAAAATGCATGAAAAAAATAAAACTACCCTTCACACTTCAGTTTTGTACATTTCATGAACAGAAGATTATATAATTTAGTCAAATACAAACTTATTACCCCATCAAAGTATCATACTTTACATAGATTTCAAGAAAATCAACTGAAATCTAACAAAAAAGGACTCATTTTGCGGAGTTATCTCCCCTCCCAATGTTTATTTCCATAGATTAATTTCCATAGGAAATTAAAAATGCTGATTATGAGTTTTCCTCAAGTTAGACTTTATGGGACTTTTTTCTGTGTAGATTAAAACTAAAACATTTTCTGTTGCAATTAGTTTGAGGTTAAATCTTAGTTTGACTGGACTATTAAATGATGTATATAGAAAGAACACTTGAAATCGGTTGACCGATACGATGTGTTGATATGGTTTCACAGCTAACTAACGCCATGTTTAATGTACTATAACAGTAGTTTGATCAGCAATTTTACGAACTTAAACACTTTGACTGAAAGAGAATGCGTATGGAAGGTGATGTTTGCTAATCAGGATAGACTTACCCTGTTGCCGTCCACGGAATCGCTCCTTTTGGTGTGCATGTAATTTCATTTGTTAAAACATATAATATAGGTGCATGATCAAGCTATGCCATGGAAATTGGATGTTCCGGCCATATCGTATGTTGAACTTTCCGCGAAATCTATATCAGATACAAAAGTATCGGGGAAAAAAAAACATATGATACTAAAATATAAGAAGAGGAAATACCGATTCATTCTTTTTGGCCTAAACAGGTTTTGAAGACTGAATATTGGAAATATTCAGTAATAATTTTCTCTTTTAACATGGTAAAAATAATTATTCTTATTTACTGTCATTTGACAGTAAATGTTCTATACTTTTTAAATAAAAGTTGTCTGATTACTCTATTGCAAAATGGAAAATATTTTTAACCCATAAGCACTAGATTTTGTAAAACAATGTCATTTAATTCACAAAAAACGTTTTACCATTTTGCATAACATTTTATTTTATTGTCAACGGAACATATTAAAAACACTGACCGACAAGACTTTATACTTAATACACAAATTGTACAAAAACATACAAGTAGGTAACACAAATAGGTAAAGCGGAAAATATATTGAAGAACTTTGATTATTTACAATTCATATGACCTGAACAAGTTATGAATTTCGTCTGGTTTTCAATTGTGACATCATCAAAATCAGTTTCATCACAGAATGTGTGTTAATCGAATCAGGGACATTACTGGTGCCACAAGTGGAAAAGAATCGGATACCTTTGTGGAGCATATGAAAACCCCAAGTTTTGGGGGAGTTTGTGATACTGAGACTGTTTTTTTCTATGAAGTTAACTTCCATTTTCCCCACGAATGGGATCTATTTATCGGGTTTGTAATGATGTGACGGGTACCACATGTGGAGCAAGATTAGCTTACCCTTCGGAGCACCTGTGATCACCCCCAGTTTGTGATGGGGTTAGTGTTGCTTAGTCTTTGGTGATGTTGGTTTTCTATTTTGTGTCTTGTGTACTGATATTTGTCTGTTTGTCTATTTTTTTTCTTTTTTAGTCATAGCGTTGTCAGTTTTTTCGATCTATGAGTCCCTATGGTTTTTTCGCCTCTCTTTTATTGTGAATTGTTTGTCATTTTCCTTGTTTTTCATGTTTGTACATGTCAGATTTCCCAAGTTAAATGGAGTTGGTGAACTCTATCAATAATTTTCTAAGACGTTCATTGTGATTTATTTGTCTTTTCGTTGTCTTTCGCACAATGTCATGGTGGGTTATATTGTGGCGTTGTCAGTTTCTCCCATCTTTTGATTTTTTAATGTATCATTGATATCTTCCGCATCTTTTAAAACAAATTGTGTTTAGGGAGAACGATGAGCATATCAGGATGAAGAATGCACATTCCCCATTTCCATTCTCAATTTTATCATTACATTTCTGCGCTTGTGCATGAGGAATTACGAATTAACTTTATCAATCACTTTATAGTCAACAGGAAGACTGATATGATGTATAGATAATTCCGTATAACTTTGTAAAAATAGCGGAGAAATGCATATGTATATATGTTCTTCGTAAAATATGTATTTGTCATGTAAAAATCACCATGTGCTTGAACAAATAACAAAATTGTTAATTTTGATTTATTTACAACATATTTATTTACAACATACGAAATTGAAAAGCAGTTTATACGATTTACATTACTAGCCTTTGTCAGACAAAGATTAATTTACATGTATATAAGTAAAGAGATAAGTTCATTCTACAAAATAATCATTGAACTTGGAACCATATCCGACAAGAATTTGTTTGTTTTCATAGTTTATGGAATATGATGTGTAAAGGGAGATAACTTTTAAATAAACAAAGCGTTTATCATAATCTGTCTCATTATAAATACAAAAAGGAATATGTGGTATGAGTGTCATTGACACCAACCATCCATCCAAGTCACAATGTATAAAAAGTTAATAATTATAGGTCAAAGTACGGTCTTCCACATAAAGCCTTGGCTTAAACCGAACAGCAAGATATAATGGGCCCCAGCCACAGGCACTTGTCTCAGGAAAATAATTCCTATATACCTTAATATAACACAAGGTACTTAACTAGTATTTTCGAAAAATGTCAGGCGGTGACAAAATTCCATTAAATGCCGCTGTCTAGGCTGTCACTCAACTAAAACTGTCATATCGTAAATCTAAATTGATTTATCCTTACAATGGTGTATAACACGCCTACGTTTGTTGTCGAATTCATCCGTAGCAATCCTACCAAAGTATGTCAATCGTAATAATTTCCAGCTGAAAATTTGGCAATAAACGTCTCGCAGTAAGTGATTAATTATAAAAACTATTTCAGAAAAAACTGTTATTTTTTGTCTGAATAGAACTTAACACCCAGTTAGTAAAATTGTGTAAGATACCGTGAAAAAAAACTAACAAGTCTTATTTGTGGTATGTCTAATAAGTTTCCTTTTTTAGATTCAAATTTTCCCATGACGTCAATGTCATTCAGACTCTCTCTTGACTTTACGTATGAAAATGAAACAAGATCAGATAACTCCGAGAATCATTTAGACTTTCCAATAAAAATGACCAATCGACAACCGTGATATATAAGTAGACGTGACGCGTTTATTGCCAAATCATCAGCGGTTGGCAAAAATATTACGATTGACATACATGGGTAGGATTGCTACGGATTAATCCGACAACAAATGTAGGCATTTTATACACCATTGTAAAGATAAATCAATTTAGATTTACGATATAAAAAGTTTTAGTGAGGTTGACAGCCTAGAAAGCGGCGTACAACGGAATTTTGTCACCGCCTGATATTTTTCGAAAATGCAAGTTAGTACCTTGTGTTATTTTAAGGTATACTAGAACGCACCCGCGAAATCGCGGGCATATACAGCTTGTGAACTGTTGTAGGATGATATTTGTAAAAGATAATTATGTATGGAGAATTTCATAAAAGGTATCAAAAGCCCTCTTCCTTTTTCCAAAGTTCGAAATTGTTCCCTTTTTGTTAAATTCAACTATTTTCGTGTTTCTGGCCTCAGACCACAAATATTCTTCTCCTTTGCTACAATGCATCTTTAGGTAAAAGTCAAATTAAATGAAAAATTTGCACCGCTTCAAACATGAAATAAATGTAACTACTTATTTATGGACCATTATTAGTCTAATAAAATATGCTTCTATGACAATAGGATCCATCAGTGCTTTTTCTTTTGATAGCCTTATTAACATGCCAATGGTAGGATATGAACCTTGTATAAATGACTAAGACCGACTAAGGCAAATTTGAGGGGGTCGGAGGGTCCTGAGTCCGAAATCCCGGTCTTAAGAACATGAAATCCCGAGATGCAGAATTTAAAGAAATTCATATCCCGAAATACCGAAATCGAAAAATATATTCCCGGATCCCGTATTGATCAATCCCCAAATCCCGAAGTCCCTAAAAAGGTCCTGCCTCCCTCTGGTCTCTACCCTACTTTCATTTTTGCCAAATCACTACTTTCACTTTCAACAATAAATTTTTATGCCCCATTTATGTGCATTATGTTTTCTAGTCTGTACATCCGTGCGTTCGTCCGTTCGTTCGTGACGTCCGTCCGTCTGTCCCACTTCAGGTTAAAGGAGTAGGTTCAGTAAGACCCCTTTTTGGCCCCAAAATATAGCAGTTTTACAAAATGTTTAAAATGTAAACTATAAGTTATTTTTTGAACAGTAGAATGCTTCTGCTACATAGATATAGGTTGTTTTTGACAATACAATGCACATATATCGGGTACTAGCACCATTAAGTCATGCTAAATTACTGAAATCTTCACAATTCTAGCATTTTCGTTAAATTTTAGACGGTTTCCGTGTAAAACGAAAGTGGCCGCATTCGTGTTCATCCTTAATATTGAAATGTAAGTTGTACTTAGTGATAATACATAACATATATAAAGGGTGAGGATGAACACGGATGCGGCCACTTCCATTTTTGACAAAAACCATCTGAAAAGTGACATTTTTCGGCATATTTGGTAGATTTTTCATATTTGAGCTTGAATCGGGTCGTTTTTAATGACTAAATCAGATAAAATCTTTCACATCAACTAATTGCATAAAAAAAAAATAGACACTTAAGTGTTTAAAAAGTGGTCAAAATCTTTCGTTAGATGAACCTGAAATTTGAGGCCAAAATCGGTCCTTACCGGACCTACTCCTTTTTTGGTCGAGGTAGCTTTTGATGAACTTGAAGTCCAATCAACTGGAAACTTAGTAAATATAGTGCCGAGGTGGAATCTGTGTACTATGGACACATTCTTGTTTCCACATGTTTTATTTATTTTTATATATATGCAACTAGTATGACCCCTTAAATAGTGAACATTCAAAGAAAATAGTAGACATAATACAGAGAGGATCTATATATTAAAGTAGCATAATCGTAGTTTACATGTAGATAAAACGCGTAAAATAATTGTCCTCTCTAAGGAGGTATAATAGTTGTGTTTCTTGCGATCTAAACACCATGATATGGTGAACGCTCTGATTGGCTTATTTATTTTTCGATTTTTGTTATCTGTCATACGATTGCTTGTTTTCAACCGGAAGTCTTATCTATGACTAAAAGTCAGTCTGATGACGGAATCAATATCCGGACTCCTTTTTTGTCGTTTTTTCCAAAAATAACTCAATCTGAATAATCATAAGAATTGATGACAAATGCGACTATGCATGTTACCTATAGAACACAGAGGCATGGTGATTAATTAATCGTAGAAGGAAGAGAAGCGACACACGAAATGAGGTCTTCTCGTTTAATAGTATAGATAGGGGGAAAATCTGAGACAAGTGACTGTGGCCCCAGCATGACAAGTGTAAAACAATTCTAACATGATACAATGCAGCGGCTTTTAACGTTATAACAGGCGCCAACCTTTACCTTAATATGGGACAGTAATGTTACATTACAACAAAACAGATTCACTATCAAATATCAATAAAAATGGTTTAAATAGATCAAAAAGACTTTAATTAAACAAAAACAAGTAAACATACACTGAACGAATAAGATCGATGACACAATTCAAATACAATATTAAAACGTAGGTGTCTATATAACAAAGACTTAACAGGTTGTAATAAAAATATGAAAGAAGGGTGTCAATAAGACAACTTTTACCAGGAAAAAATGGCGTCAAATGAAGTAGACTACACAGGTAAATTCAAATTTGACAATTTTGTTGTCAGGAGTATGGAAGTAACATTTCTCGCAAAATTAATAAAATTGTTGTTCGGAGTAAGAGCACAGAAGTGCAAAATCATTATGGTGGCAAATATAAATCAATTACTTCTTGAGCACTCATTTGAATCAGTGTTAAACATATAAAAGTACTCTTTGTTACTTAGTATAACAATAATAATGACAAATCGATTGCACCAGATGTGAAATTTGACAATTTTAATAGATGTGTAGAATATATAAATAAAGGTAACAGTTGTATACTGCTGTTCGAAATCCATAAATCGATTGAGACAAAACAAACAAATCCGGGTTACACACTAAAACTAATGGAAACACATCAAATATACTAGGAGAACTACGATACAACAGAAAAACAACAGAAACACAACACTAAAACTTATTACACACAAAAACGGTATAAAAGATTACAGAATGAACCAGTGATCGTAATGAGGTAAGTCCCTCCAGTCTAAGTCATTGAATTTTATAAGGAAGAATGAAACCTATTTCATCTATTACAAATCAAATATGAGTAAGAAAACATAACATTCGTCGTTGATGTCTTTTACGTCTGGAAATTACGTGATAAATTAGAGAATATACATAAGAAGATGTGTTATGAGTGCCAATGAGACAACTCAGCATCCAAGTCACAAATAGTAAAAGTAAATATTTGATTTCTCACTACTAAAATGAATGTGTTAACGAAAAGAAACATGCAACCTTCTAAATTAATGTTAAAAACTCTTTTCGAATCTATTGTAGAATGCATATATTATTTAACATGTTCAACATTTTATACTTATAAAATTAATGTGGATTTTATATATTTAATCGACCAATGATCCTATAGAAGGATCTGTAAGCTTGTCATATACAATGAAAGTTCAAATTATCAAACAGAATTTCTTTTGCACAGGTAACAGCTCTATCATGTTGAAGGCAATTAATGAATTCCATTGCAGCTGAGGCAAGTTGTTCCAGTATAAGATCGTTGGTTGTGATGTTCGTTTATATGAAAAAGCTACAGTAACAGTGTATGGTTTCTCAATGTTACAGGAATTATCTACCAATCCATTCTAAAAGAGAAAATAACTTGTTGTTATCAAAAGTATCAATACATATATATTACATGTACAATTGAGAATGGAAGTGAAGAATGTGTCAAAGAGACAACAAAAAGCAGAAAACAGCCAAAGGCTACCAATGGGTCTTGAATGCACTGAGAAACTCAGTCCTTCAGCTGGCCCCTAAACAATTATGTATACTAGTTCAGTGAAAATGGGCGTCATACGAAACTCCGAATTATTCACAAGAAACTAAAATTAACAAGAATGTGTCCGCGGTACACGGATCCCGCATCTGCATTATCATTTTCTATGTCCAGTAGACCATGAAAATGGGAGAAAATCTCTAATTTGGCATTAACATTAGAAAGATCATATCATAGGGAACATGCGTACTAAGTTTCAAATTGATTGGACCCCAACTTCATCAAAAACTACCTCGACCAAAAGCTTTAACCTGAAACGAGACAGACGGACAGACGATCGAACAGAGAGAACGAACGGACGGACACCCAGACCGGAAAACAAAAAGCCCATAAAAGGGCCATAAAAATCACACAAGAATAACAAAGGCCAGAGTCTCCTAACTTGGGACAGGCGCAAAAATGTATGAAGATCAAAATATCTATAACAATTGTCTTATATTTACTGCTATAGTGATAATAATCAACTATTTATCCATATCGATATCACTGTAACTAATTTGATAAACGCTTACACTATGCATTGATAACCAAGCGAACCTTAATTGGAATCCAGATTTTTAATATTTAAGGTGTGAGACCACCAATTAAAAATCCCTATCTGTTCAAATAAATTTTTCAATGTTAACAGCATTCTAAATATTTTACCTCAAGTATAACTTCATGAAAACCAGGTATAACCTGATTTGCACATGTATCAGCTTTCTACATGCCAATGTTCAACATACCTTTAAAATTTTCTTAGAAAAAAATGAACTCCAAACATAAATAAAGGCAACAGTAGTATACCGCTGATCAAAATTCATTAATCGATAGAGAAAAAACAAATCCGGGTTACAAACTAAAATTGAAGGAAACGTATCAAATATAAGAGAACTATGACACAACAGAGACACAACACCGAAACGTAACACACACAAAAACGAACTAAAATGTAACAATGGCCATTTTCCAGACTTGGTACAGGGCATTTTATGAAAATTGATGGGTTGCACCTGGTTTTGTGGCATGGCAAACCTCCCCCTTTAATGGCAGTGTTAATTATAACATTAATGACATTAACGGTACTAATTTTTATGCACCAGATGCTCGTGGCCAAACTATGAAAATCCAAACCTTATCATATAAAAGATTAAGAGCTATAATCCAAAAGTTCCAAAAAGTATAGCCAAATCCGTGAAAGGAATCAGAGCTTTAAATTTGCCTGAGGGAGATACATTCCTTAATTTATAATAATTTGTAATATTTTGTAACAGCAAATTTAATAACACAAAAAAAATCCGTATTTTCATGTCAGTAACAGAGTACTAGCTACTGGGCTAGTGATACCCTCAGGGACTAACAGTCCACCAGCAGAGGCATCGACCCAGTGGTAGTAATAAAATTAACGGTACCAATTTTTATGCACCAGATGCGCATTTCGACAATATATGTCTCTTCAGTGATGCTCGTGGCCAAAATATGAAAATCCAAACCTTATCATATAAAAGATGAAGAGCTATAATCTAAAAGTTCCAAAAAGTATAGCCAAATCCGTGAAAGGAATCAGAGCTTTGCCTGAGGGAGATATATTCCTTAATTTATAATAATTTGTAATATTTTGAAACACAAATTTAATAACACAAAAAAATCCGTATTTTCAGGTCACTAACAGAGTAATGGCTACTGGGCTGTAAATGGCAACATTACACGACAGGGTTACAATAAATAAACTGATAAATAGGAAAGAATAAAGGACAGAGAAATAAACGAATAATAGCCTTCAAAAGGTAACAGGTTAAAAAATATTTTATACGCCAGACGCACGCTACGTCCACACAAAAACTATGCTCAGATGTAAAGGGTTTGAAAGCCATAACAACTACAAAGTTGAAGACCGCCGTGAACCAAAAGTTCCAAAAAGTTGTAAGGCCAGGGTTATCCGCCTGGGACAAAAACATCATTATTATCAAGAATAATACATACTTTTGCAAACAGTAAATTTTGTAAAATGACTATATGATAGATATACAAAAATGTACATGATTAAACTGAAGTGGTGACTAGCTATAGAATAAAATCGAATAAAGAATCACAGCCCTGTTAGCCATAGTCAATGCAACGCTCAAAGTGACGTCACATTTAAATTTCTAAAACGTGTTCCCAAAATAATGAAAGAATTTGGATGAAATTCAAGGTTAGATTTGTATGACTTATCTAACTTATATTAATAACAGTGAAAATTATAATACTAATTAATATTTAACTGTAGTAGAAATTAGATAATTAATTGTATTATCTAGCTTTGTGGGTGTTTCTTCTGATCAAACTGCAAATCAAATATATAGTGTATATTTCGTTGATCCAAAATTAAATCTACCAAATTAACTGGATGAGTAATTATCCCCAACACAACACAATAATACAACAGAAAAAAATACAATTTACAACTACAAACGTTGAGACATTTGGCAAATCCGATGATAACAACAAACACAACATCAAAACCCAACAAACTATTTTGAGATTGAAAAGTACCGTGCCACGACTTAGAGCAATACGAATTCACACTCAGCAAAACAGTCACATTCGGGAATAAGTCACGTTCGGTAATAAAATATCAGACGACGTAATAACAAACCACAATCTAACACGTGGTAAAAATGTCTAAAGTTAGTTTGGACAAAGATACATATTATGGATAAAGCAATTCGTGATGGTGTCCGTAAAATTTACGGAGTGTCATTTTTAATCTGTCCTCCTCATAACTGTATTGGATCAGTTTCTGCGTTAGGAGCACACTCCTGTATATGAAGTCCATGGTCTACGGGAAATCTTTATTTAGTACTATTGGGCGTATTAATCCTGAATTTTTAATGCAAACTCTTTTGCTTAAAATGATCTAAATATTTTTCTGTTTCACCAAAAGTTTAATTTTTGCAAATTTGTTGGTTAGTTTGAGTAAACAATGACATTAAAAGCACTATGTTATGTCAGGAAAGGGATATTTTTACATACGTTCTAACTTGGAAGTAGTCTGACACCTAAACCTAATCGGAAATGTAGTTAGCTTCAAACAACTCTTACATCTGCCGTATTTAGTATGCTCTGTGTGTCCAAATTGCAATGTAAATAACACTTTATATCGACCTTGTTTGCCTTTTGAATTAATTATGAATGTTTTTCGACCGGACATATTTGCCCCCTTAAACCAGCAACATCCGATCAGCCTGATCGGTAAGACATGCGCAATTAAGATTTGACTGATAAGGTGATGTAGGAGGTACAAGATGTATATAAACAGCAGCTGATAAATGTAAACAAAACAAATGCACATGCTTGGGGAATTTGTAGCAGACGATTTAATTATCTTATCCACTGTGGTCGAAATAGTTATGGTTTGTAGTAGATATCTATACTATTAAACGAGAAGACCTCATTTTTGGTGTCGCTTCTCTTCTTTCCACAATAAATTAATCAACACGACTCTGTGTCCTATATATACAGTGCATAGTCGCATTTGTCATCCATTCATATGATTATTCAGATTGAGTTATTTTGGGAGAAAAACGAGAAAAAAGGCATCCGGATATTGTCCCGTCATTGGACGAAATTTTAAGTCAGATTTTACTTCCGGTTTGCGATTTTCTGTATACTTTGAACAAACAAATAATACGAATAAAGTGTATTTTAATTCTGTTCAGAGTTTATTAAATGGAGAGGGTCTGTATACTATGTCAATTGACCACCATGGATCGATTACTAAACTAAGAATTGAAAGTAAATACACTTTATCTATATAGTAATATACAGATAAGCGCTAAAATTATTCATGTGAACTTTTGATACCTTTCTGACATTCTCCATTCCTTAAATATTTTACAAAATTCATTGATTACAAACAAAAAGATGTGGTATGATTGCCATGTTGAGACAACTCTCCACAAGAGACCAAAATGACACAGAAATTTACGACTATAGGTCACCGTACGGCCTTCAACAACGAACAAAGCCCATACCGCATACTCAGCTTTAAAAGGCCCCGAAATGACGATGTAAAATAATTCAAACGAGAAAACTAGCGGCCTTATTTATGTACAAAAACGGAACGAAAAACAAATATGTAACACACAAACAAACGACAACCACTGAACTACAGGCTCCTTACTTAAATGTTCATAACATACTAAAGGTATGTTCATATTGAAATTGATAGAAAACCAAAAATTGGGAATTTTGGAAATGAAGGAGGAGGTATAAAACTTCTAACAACACTTAACATACTTTTAACTCCGCTCTGAATGCCCGCGATTTCGCGGGTGTGTTCTAGTTATTACAAAAATAAAAGAAAACAAATATTTACTTACAATTATGTTTTAATGATTTGACTTAAAAAATATGAGATCAAATATCATAAATCCAAGTAAATTTGAACTAACTGATCCCAGATTTCAGACCACATGTTATAAGATTTCCTTTTCAAAACTTTTACTTTTACTTGTCTTCGTGGGTTTTTTGCATCTTGCACAGTTTTTAATGATGTGGTTTCCCTATTTACATGTTCATTCCAATCCAATACAGCTAGATTTGTCCGAAGAATATAAACTTGTTTGGAGAAGTTAATTCTCTTGTCGTGATATTGAAGAATGGCATTATTGAAACTTTCCACATAATAACTGTCCATACAATGAACATAATCAGTTGGCGATTTATATACCTGGGTGTTCATTAGAGCCCGACCTAATAACATCTCTGCTTTGGAATCCTTGATTAAATATTTAGTTGGTTCATAATTTGAATCAGTTTTACACCTTGATAATTCACTACAGTGTTCGTGATTGTTCTTATAATGTTCAACTATATTCAATAGACTTAGTTTAAGTTTCACTGGATCCTTATTACAATTTTTCATTGCCCAATACAGATGAGTTTTTATACTTGCTGCTTTGTCTGATAACTCAGGGTGCCACGTTTGTCCTTCCTTGTATCTTGGTCCAGAACAAATGGTCTTGATTTCTTTGGCTATGTTTTTGGTGGCATGCCAGGTATCATTTGTTGATTCTGTGTCAATTCCATTAATACGGATAAATTTGTTAACACTGGTATTTCTGTCATGACAGTGAACACGAATTTTCACCTCGTACTCATCTCTGAGATTTTTAAAATATTCGTAAATCCTCTCTGTTCCTATAAGTTCATGTTTTTGTGCACTTGTACAATCCACTTTTGAAATTGTTTCAACACGTAAAACTTTGTGTGTTCTGGCACCAAGGCAAACGACGTCTGTGTACATAGAGTTTTTTCTGGTACCATGTCTTGCATCAGTTACAATATCGATACCTTCTTGAAGTTCTTCATAGGACGCGATTTCCTCCAAAAGAGCAGTTTCATATGACTCTTTCACCAGCTGTGACACTACAGGGGCATATTTCTGGAAAATACTATTCAGCGTAGTCTCCCCAATAGTACCAATGTTAGATGCCTGACAGAATCTAGAATATTGGTTTGGTAGGATTCCTGACACATAAAATCCATGAGACATTCTTAAATTACACAGATATTTGTCTCCCATATACGGTGAGCTTGACCAGAGAAGTTCATGTTTTTCCTCACATTTAAGTTTGCATACTCCAACATGACCCTTAATATCAGTTGAGTAAAGATGCAACTGACTTTTACAAACTTTTCCATGGTTTATCACTCTTTTGATAAGGTTCTCGATTGATGTTTCGGCAGTGACAAAAAGTTTCTGAGTTAATGTTTCCTCATTACATGATGTAAAAGAACAGTCCAAAAATGGTATATTGTTTTCCTCAGCCATATGTTGATCTTCATTTAGTTGTGTTATATTGTTTTTAATGTAGAATGTCATTACTTCAAATAACATGTCTTTATTTGTAGTCCTGTTTGGGTTCCCACCACCCATTGCCTTTTTAATGTCATTGGTCATTCCATATATCAAGTTTTTCTCATCAATAGATCCAGAAGAAAAATTTATTTTTCCTTCAATAGGTTTTGGTTTTTCTTTCCTCATGTCATTCCTTCTTTTAACACTCTCAACTTTATCTTTTAAATATTTTCTTTTTTCTGCAGGTTGAATATTCTCATTCATATTTACGGCAAGTACTTCCATGATTATGAAAAATTCTATTTCTAAATTTCCCTCCAAAATTTGATAGCTACTGATGTTGGACATTCCAATTTTCACTCAAAGCAGGGGTGAATGAAAATTAAGTTTTATTCTAAAAACAGATATATATGTTTCTATACTTTTTCGCAAGGGTTTTTGGAAGATATAATTCAATATTTTTGAGATTTTACTTGTATTTGTAATGCAATTATTGAAAACTTTCCCTCAAAAATAAATTATATGTGGGTTTCCCCCCACTGTCAAAATGCTAGACTTCACTATTTATCTGGGGTGAACTTGGGAAATAAGAGCAGAATAAAGAAATTTGATAAAATATTGTGTCAATTCAGCAGCTTTTACATTTATCTTAGGTATATAAATCACAGTACATAACACTAATGTGTTTCGTGTAAAGATAAAAAAGCACTTAATTGGACATTAAAAAATTTAACAATCCCCAAACCCCCATCAAAAGTGTGCAAAGTGATACTGGCACACCTAAACTGTTACACATGACATTTTTGAAATCTGCAGTAAAATGGAAAACCAAAATGATCAAAATGTTCTTTCTTTGACTGTAACTGAGGAACAAAAACTTGCAATTCAGGCATTTTTTAGCCACAATAATTGGGATTTTAATGAGGCAGCATCATCATCAAGTACATCTAATCTTCATTTAGAAGATAATGCAGAAAACAATATCATTGCAACTGATGAAATTGAGCACCCTGGTCAAAGTGGGTCAGATCAACAAAGTGCTAGAAATGATACCAATGATGAAGATATGTGTCAGGATTGTTTTTGTAGTCCTTGTGTAACACAAAATAGACAAAGTTGGTTAGGTGTAGGACAGAGAGCACATGCCAGAAATAGTGGAATAAGAAAACTAAAATATAAATTATTCTGGAGAATGATGCAGGATAGAGGAGCATGGAGCAGTCCTCAATATCTCGCGAAGAAATGTAGGCTTTTAAATAGGGATAGGGTTGATGAAACTGTCGTTATCGTCAGGAGAGAAGTTATTCCTGATTGTGTGTTAAATCTGGTGAGGGAATTGTACCCAAACCCTAAATCTAAACCCTACATGGGACATAGATGGTACTAATTCGTTATATACTTTTTTTATTTCAACCGTAGTGACTAAAATTATTAAACCTTTTTGACCTTGTTTTATTGCTTTGCACTTAATGTTTATATACAATTTAACTTATTGGATTAATTAACAAAATGAGTTTTCTGGAAGGAAAGTTTGTGTAATGTTTCAAATGGATTTAATCATTGGATATTTCTGCAAATTAGGTAGGTGCTGTCTTTATTATGCATGAACATTATTTACCATGTGCATTTGTTTACAAACAGAATCAGCTGTTGTCAGGCTCCGCCTTCAAAATTCAAATTTGAACTAAAAATCTGTTCACTTCAGATTTTTAAACATGTAATATTTAAAAGATAGAAAGATATTTAATTTTTTTTTCCACATAATATGTTGAAAATTCTTCAAAGAACACATGTAACAAAAATCATAATAAATTACAAGTGATAATAAAAGTTATTCATAAAACATTGTCTCTGATTTGAACCCTGTCAATTATTTACAGATTTTAAGAATTCAAGGGATGCAACCCTTTTATACTCAGGTTGCTGGTTTAACCACTACCCCGGTAAAATGTTTGAGCTCAATGGTATCTGATAGACAGACAATCAACAGACGGATAAAAGGTAGGGCTTATGATGTGGAAGAAAATAAATACAAGAGTAACTTTTTTCGATTGTGAGATGAGATATTTTATGTAAGCATTTTAGATTAACGTAGAAATAAGTAGAAAAGGCACATATAAATTATGATTTGAGTGAATGTTGGCTCGAATTTGTTTAATTTCTCGTTAAAATGTGCACATTGAACGAAAAGACAGATACGGAAAGAGATATATCAACATAGAGATTGCAAGACTAGTCACTTTGAGCATAAATAAGTAAAGTTTGATTTACAAATCATAAAAAAAGTTTACTTAATAGCTCACGGCTGATATTGTACGATTTCAATGTGTAGAAAATCAGATAATCTACAAATTAAGGAATGTTTTTCCGTCATGCATAGGTTCTGATACCTTGTTTAAGTTTGAATCTATTTTGTTGTTCCATGTATGTTATAGCGGCTTTTAAAGGCATTTACCTCTTCCTGATTATGGCATTATAAGGGAATGAAACTTGCAAGGTGGGTGTTATGGGCATACATAACAGCAGACACTTACCGTGTCGACGCATCAATTCTCGCTTCTTTTGATGCTTCATGCGATTCATACAGCTCTTGTTTGTTGCGATGATTTGTATATTCTTTATCAATTTAATTGGTAAAATACTGGCGCTTTAATTGTTTTGGGTTTTGAATTTTGACAGTACCAACGAAGTTTCATTAATTGTGGAGATGTGCGTCTGTTGCAGTAAACTTGGTAGAATATGGTATTGAAAATTGATGAAACATACTTACTGTTTCAAGTTGATCCGTCTCATTCTTTTTTACATGAGCAGTTGTATTTGATTGGCATTGTTTAAGTTGCTGTACATAAATAAAACAAAGACAATTAAAGAAAATAAATCATTTAGAATTGATTTTATTTTTAAATAGATCAAAACTTATAGAAAGCCTCACATTGAAATTATAATAGCAATACACGTAATCACTTTTTAGACCATTCAAGGGGAATATTACTTTGGCTAATTGCAGTTTGTGTCAAGTGTTACAAAAACATCAGTAATAAGCTGAGGTTTGGATTTTTTTTTTGAAGAAAAACACATTTTAAAATGTTAATTTCTTCGAGGCACAAGTTAAAGTTATCACAATGCTTATTTTAAAGATGGTTTAAAAACCATCTCTTAGAAAAGTGTTATGCCCAATACATTGATAACACAGACTCTGAATATGTACAACTAGTTTGTGACGTATTGAAATAGTTGTGTTATTTCATATCTTTTCTGGATTGGCAAAATAGCGAAAGGCGTATTTTCCTTTTTTAAGCTCTCCCGTTGTGAATTTATTGCCGACTTTTTGATTAATAGTTTTGTGCATAAAATCATAAAAAAATATATTTGGACATTCTGTTTTTGTTGAGCCGGCGACTTTTGTCGGAAAAGCGACTGATATCATACATCCCGTCGTCATCTACGGCGTCGGCTTCGTCAATCAATATTCATTCTGTGGTTATTTTTATGAAAGTAAAATAACTTTCTTGAACTGTTCTAGATTTGTACCAAACTTGGACCGAAGCTTTTTTGTAGAGCTTGCGACTAACAGTAGGCGAAACACTGGGTTCCGTGTAACCCTTTACATTTTTTCTCTTTTCTATGTTTTTTCTTCATATTCATAATCAAGGGGTAACTTGTGAGTGTTGTAACATCAGTCTTTTGATGTTGTAATTTTTATACTATTTGATTTGACTATTTACATACTACATAACAATTTATTTTATCGTTAGAATTAAGTGAATTTTTTAATGAAAATTGAACTTACACTCGCAGTCCGTTCCGTAATATCCGAGTGTACATGCGCAAGAATAAGTTGACCCAGATACACTACATGTTCCATCGTTCTGACATGGACCCACGTGACATGGAGAAACTGAAAGAAAAATGAAATAAATGTACATATACAAAAATAAGTAGACCCAGGGACGCTTCATGGTCCATTGTTCTGACATACATGTAGACCTACGTGACATGGGGTAATTGAACAAAGAGGTAAATGAACATGCTTACAAATAAGTTGACCCAGAGACACTACACATTCCATTGTTTTGACATGGACCCAAGTGACTTGGCGAAACTGATCATAAACTTCTAAAAATAGAAGTATATATGTCTGGTATCATCAATTAAAAGTGTTATGCCAAGTTCATTGATTAAACAGACTCTAAATAGGTACAACTGGTTGGTGACGTTTTGAAATAGTTGTGTTATTTCATATCTTTTCTGGATTGGCAAAATAGCAAAAAACGTATTTTCCTTTTTTAAGCTCTCCCGTTGTGAATTATTGCCGATTTTTTTATTAATAGTTTTGTGCATAAAATCATAAAAAAATATATTTGGACATTCTGTTTTTGTTGAGCCAGCGACTTTTGTCGGAAAAGCAACTGCTATCCTACATGCCGTCGTCATCTACGGCGTCGGTTTCGTCAATAAATATTCATTCTGTGGTTATTTTTATGAAAGTAAAATAACTTTCTTGAACTGTTCTGGATTTGTACCAAACTTGGACCGAAGCTTTTTTGTAGAGCTTGCGACTAACAGTAGGCGAAACACTGGGTTCCGTGTAACCCTTACAATTTTTTCTCTTTTCTATGTTTTTTCTTCATATTCATAATCAAGGGGTAACTTGTGAGTGTTGTAACATCAGTCTTTTGATGTTGTAATTTTTATACTATTTGATTTGACTATTTACATACTACATAACAATTTATTTTATCGTTAGAATTAAGTGAATTTTTTAATGAAAATTGAACTTACACTCGCAGTCCGTTCCGTAATATCCGGGTATACATGCGCAAGAATAAGTTGACCCAGATACGCTACATGTTCCATCGTTCTGACATGGACCCACGTGACATGGCGAAACTGAAAGAAAAATGAAATAAATGTACATGCACAAGAATAAGTAGACCCAGGGACGCTTCATGGTCCATTGTTCTGACATAGACCTACGTGACATGGCGTAATTGAAAAAAGAGGTAAATGAACATGCACACAAATAAGTTGACCCAGAGACACTGCACATTCCATTGTTTTGACATGGACCCAAGTGACTTGGCGTAACTGATCATAAACTTCTGAAAATAGAAGTATATATGTCTGTTATCATCAATTAAAAGTGTTATGCCAAGTTCATTGATTAAACAGACTTTAAATAGCTACAACTGGTTGGTGACGTATTGAAATAGTTGTGTTATTTCATATCTTTTCTGGATTGGCAAAATAGCGAAAGGCGTATTTTCCTTTTTTAAGATCTTCCGTTGTGAATTTATTGCCGACTTTTTGATCAATACTTTTGTGCATAAAATCATAAAAAATATATTTGGACATTCTGTTTTTGTTGAGCCAGCGACTTTTGTCGGGAAAGCGACTGATATCCTACATCCCGTCGTCATCTACGGCGTCGGCTTCGTCAATCAATATTCATTCTGTGGTTATTTTTATGAAATTAAAATAACTTTCTTGAACTATTCTGGATTTGTACCAAACTTGGACCGAAGCTTTTTTGTAGAACTTGCGACTAACAGTAGGCGAAACACTGGGTTCCGTGTAACCCTTACAATTTTTTCTCTTTTCTATGTTTTTTCTTCATATTCATAATCAAGGGGTAACTTGTGAGTGTTGTAACATCAGTCTTTTGATGTTGTAATTTTTATACTATTTGATTTGACTATTTACATACTACATAACAATTTATTTTATCGTTAGAATTAAGTGATTTTTTTAATGAAAATTGAACTTACACTCGCAGTCCGTTCCGTAATATCCGAGTGTACATGCGCAAGAATAAGTTGACACAGATACACTAGTACATGTTCCATCGTTCTGACATGGACCCACGTGACATGGCGAAACTGAAAGAAAAATGAAATAAATGTACATGCACAAGAATAAGTAGACCCAGGGACACTTCATGGTCCATTGTTCTGACATAGACCTACGTGACATGGCGTAATTGAAAAAAGAGGTAAATGAACATGCACACAAATAAGTTGACCCAGAGACACTACACATTCCATTGTTTTGACATGGACCCAAGTGACTTGGCGTAACTGATCATAAACTTCTGAAAATAGAAGTATATATGTCTGTTATCATCAATTAAAAGTGTTATGCCAAGTTCATTGATTAAACAGACTCTAAATAGGTACAACTGGTTGGTGACGTATTGAAATAGTAGTGTTATTTCATATCTTTTCTGGATTGGCAAAATAGCGAAAGGCGTATTTTCCTTTTTTAAGCTCTCCCGTCGTGAATTTATTGCCGACTTTTTGATTAATAGTTTTGTGCATAAAATCATAAAAAAATATATTTGGACATTCTGTTTTTGTTGAGCCAGCGACTTTTGTCGGAAAAGCGACTGATATCATACATCCCGTCGTCATCTACGGCGTCGGCTTCGTCAATAAATATTCATTCTGTGGTTATTTTTATGAAATTAAAATAACTTTCTTGAACTATTCTGGATTTGTACCAAACTTGGACCGAAGCTTTTTTGTAGAGCTTGCGACTAACAGTAGGCAAAACACTGGGTTCCGTGTAACCCTTACAATTTTTTTTCTTTTCTATGTTTTTTCTTCATATTCATAATCAAGGGGTAACTTGTGAGTGTTGTAACATCAGTCTTTTGATGTTGTAATTTTTATACTATTTGATTTGACTATTTACATATTACATAACAATTTATTTTATCGTTAGAATTAAGTGAATTTTTTAATGAAAATTGAACTTACACTCGCAGTCCGTTCCGTAATAGCCGGGTGTACATGCGCAAGAATAAGTTGACCCAGATACACTACATGTTCCATCGTTCTGACATGGACCCACGTGACATGGCGAAACTGAAAGAAAAATGAAATAAATGTACATGCATAAGAATAAGTAGACCCAGGGACACTTCATGGTCCATTGTTCTGACAAAGACCTACGTGACATGGCGTAATTGAAAAAAGAGGTAAATGAACATGCACACAAATAAGTTGACCCAGAGACACTGCACATTCCATTGTTTTGACATGGACCCAAGTGACTTGGCGTAACTGATCATAAACTTCTGAAAATAGAAGTATATATGTCTGTTATCATCAATTAAAAGTGTTATGCCAAGTTCATTGATTAAACAGACTCTAAATAGCTACAACTGGTTGGTGACGTATTGAAATAGTTGTGTTATTTCATATCTTTTCTGGATTGGCAAAATAGCGAAAGGCGTATTTTCCTTTTTTAAGCTCTCCCGTTGTGAATTTATTGCCGACTTTTTGGATTAATAGTTTCTTGCATAAAATCATAAAAAAATATATTTGGACATTCTGTTTTTGTTGAGCCAGCGACTTTTGTCGAAAAAGCGACTGATATCCTACATCCCGTCGTCATCTACGGCATCGGCTTCGTCAATAAATATTCATTCTGTGGTTATTTTTATGAAATTAAAATAACTTTCTTGAACTATTCTGGATTTGTACCAAACTTGGACCGAAGCTTTTTTGTAGAGCTTGCGACTAACAGTAGGCGAAACACTGGGTTCCGTGTAACCCCCAATTTTTTCTCTTTTCTATGTTTTTTCTTCATATTCATAATCAAGGGGTAACTTGTAAGTGTTGTAACATCAGTCTTTTGATGTTGTAATTTTTATACTATTTGATTTGACTATTTACATACTACATAACAATTTATTTTATCGTTAGAATTAAGTGAATTTTTTAATGAAAATTGAACTTACACTCGCAGTCCGTTCCGTAATATCCGAGTGTACATGCGCAAGAATAAGTTGACCCAGATACACTACATGTTCCATCGTTCTGACATGGACCCACGTGACATGGAGAAACTGAAAGAAAAATGAAATAAATGTACATATACAAAAATAAGTAGACCCAGGGACGCTTCATGGTCCATTGTTCTGACATACATGTAGACCTACGTGACATGGGGTAATTGAACAAAGAGGTAAATGAACATGCTTACAAATAAGTTGACCCAGAGACACTACACATTCCATTGTTTTGACATGGACCCAAGTGACTTGGCGTAACTGATCATAAACTTCTAAAAATAGAAGTATATATGTCTGGTATCATCAATTAAAAGTGTTATGCCAAGTTCATTGATTAAACAGACTCTAAATAGGTACAACTGGTTGGTGACGTTTTGAAATAGTTGTGTTATTTCATATCTTTTCTGGATTGGCAAAATAGCAAAAAACGTATTTTCCTTTTTTAAGCTCTCCCGTTGTGAATTATTGCCGATTTTTTTATTAATAGTTTTGTGCATGAAATCATAAAAAAATATATTTGGACATTTTGTTTTTGTTGAGCCAGCGACTTTTGTCGGAAAAGCAACTGCTATCCTACATGCCGTCGTCATCTACGGCGTCGGTTTCGTCAATAAATATTCATTCTGTGGTTATTTTTATGAAATTAAAATAACTTTCTTGAACTATTCTGGATTTGTACCAAACTTGGACCGAAGCTTTTTTGTAGAGCTTGCGACTAACAGTAGGCGAAACACTGGGTTCCGTGTAACCCTTACAATTGTTTCTCTTTTCTATGTTTTTTCTTCATATTCATAATCAAGGGGTAACTTGTGAGTGTTGTAACATCGGTCTTTTGATGTTGTAATTTTTATACTATTTGATTTGACTATTTACATACTACATAACAATTTATTTTATCGTTAGAATTAAGTGAATTTTTTAATGAAAATTGAACTTACACTCGCAGTCCGTTCCGTAATATCCGAGTGTACATGCGCAAGAATAAGTTGACCCAGATACACTACATGTTCCATCGTTCTGACATGGACCCACGTGACATGGCGAAACTGAAAGAAAAATGAAATAAATGTACATGCACAAGAATAAGTAGACCCAGGGACGCTTCATGGTCCATTGTTCTGACATAGACCTACGTGACATGGCGTAATTGAAAAAAGAGGTACATGAACAGGCACACAAATAAGTTGACCCAGAGACACTACATATTCCATTGTTTTGACATGGACCCAAGTGACTTGGCGTAACTGATCATAAACTTCTGAAAATAGAAGTATATATGTCTGTTATCATCAATTAAAAGTGTTATGCCAAGTTCATTGATTAAACAGACTTTAAATAGCTACAACTGGTTGGTGACGTATTGAAATAGTTGTGTTATTTCATATCTTTTCTGGATTGGCAAAATAGCGAAAGGCGTATTTTCCTTTTTTAAGTTCTTCCGTTGTGAATTTATTGCCGACTTTTTGATCAATACTTTTGTGCATAAAATCATAAAAAATATATTTGGACATTCTGTTTTTGTTGAGCCAGCGACTTTTGTCGGGAAAGCGACTGATATCCTACATCCCGTCGTCATCTACGGCGTCGGCTTCGTCAATAAATATTCATTCTGTGGTTATTTTTATGAAATTAAAATAACTTTCTTGAACTATTCTGGATTTGTACCAAACTTGGACCGAAGCTTTTTTGTAGAGCTTGCGACTAACAGTAGGCAAAACACTGGGTTCCGTGTAACCCCCAATTTTTTCTCTTTTCTATGTTTTTTCTTCATATTCATAATCAAGGAGTAACTTGTAAGTGTTGTAACATCAGTCTTTTGATGTTGTAATTTTTATACTATTTGATTTGACTATTTACATACTACATAACAATTTATGTTATCGTTAGAATTAAGTGAATTTTTCAATGAAAATTGAACTTACACTCGCAGTCCGTTCCGTAATATCCGGGTGTACATGCGCAAGAATAAGTTGACCCAGATACACTACATGTTCCATCGTTCTGACATGGACCCACGTGACATGGCGAAACTGAAAGAAAAATGAAATAAATGTACATGCACAAGAATAAGTAGACCCAGGGACACTTCATGGTCCATTGTTCTGACAAAGACCTACGTGACATGGCGTAATTGAAAAAAGAGGTAAATGAACATGCACACAAATAAGTTGACCCAGAGACACTGCACATTCCATTGTTTTGACATGGACCCAAGTGACTTGGCGTAACTGATCATAAACTTCTGAAAATAGAAGTATATATGTCTGTTATCATCAATTAAAAGTGTTATGCCAAGTTCATTGATTAAACAGACTCTAAATAGTTACAACTGGTTGGTGACGTATTGAAATAGTTGTGTTATTTCATATCTTTTCTGGATTGGCAAAATAGTGAAAGGCGTATTTTCCTTTTTTAAGCTCTCCCGTTGTGAATTTTTTGCCGACTTTTTGATTAATAGTTTTTTGCATAAAATCATAAAAAAATATATTTGGACATTCTGTTTTTGTTGAGCCAGGGACTTTTGTCGGAAAAGCAACTGATATCCTACATCCCGTCGTCATCTACGGCGTCGGCTTCGTCAATAAATATTCATTCTGTGGTTATTTTTATGAAATTAAAATAACTTTCTTGAACTATTCTGGATTTGTACCAATCTTGGACCGAAGCCTTTTTGTAGAGCTTGCGACTAACAGTAGGCGAAACACTGGGTTCCGTGTAACCCTTACAATTTTTTCTCTTTTCTATGTTTTTTCTTCATATTCATAATCAAGGGGTAATTTGTGAGTGTTGTATCATCAGTCTTTTGATGTTGTAATTTTTATACTATTTGATTTGACTATTTACATACTACATAACAATTTATTTTATCGTTAGAATTAAGTGAATTTTTTAATGAAAATTGAACTTACACTCGCAGTCCGTTCCGTAATATCCGAGTGTACATGCGCAAGAATAAGTTGACCCAGATACACTACATGTTCCATCGTTCTGACATGGACCCACGTGACATGGCGAAACTGAAAGAAAAATGAAATAAATGTACATGCACAAGAATAAGTAGACCCAGGGACGCTTCATGGTCCATTGTTCTGACATAGACCTACGTGACATGGCGTAATTGAAAAAAGAGGTAAATGAACAGGCACACAAATAAGTTGACCCAGAGACACTACATATTCCATTGTTTTGACATGGACCCAAGTGACTTGGCGTAACTGATCATAAACTTCTGAAAATAGAAGTATATATGTCTGTTATCATCAATTAAAAGTGTTATGCCAAGTTCATTGATTAAACAGACTTTAAATAGCTACAACTGGTTGGTGACGTATTGAAATAGTTGTGTTATTTCATATCTTTTCTGGATTGGCAAAATAGCGAAAGGCGTATTTTCCTTTTTTAAGCTCTTCCGTTGTGAATTTATTGCCGACTTTTTGATCAATACTTTTGTGCATAAAATCATAAAAAATATATTTGGACATTCTGTTTTTGTTGAGCCAGCGACTTTTGTCGGGAAAGCGACTGATATCCTACATCCCGTCGTCATCTACGGCGTCGGCTTCGTCAATAAATATTCATTCTGTGGTTATTTTTATGAAATTAAAATAACTTTCTTGAACTATTCTGGATTTGTACCAAACTTGGACCGAAGCTTTTTTGTAGAGCTTGCGACTAACAGTAGGCAAAACACTGGGTTCCGTGTAACCCCCAATTTTTTCTCTTTTCTATGTTTTTTCTTCATATTCATAATCAAGGAGTAACTTGTAAGTGTTGTAACATCAGTCTTTTGATGTTGTAATTTTTATACTATTTGATTTGACTATTTACATACTACATAACAATTTATTTTATCGTTAGAATTAAGTGAATTTTTTAATGAAAATTGAACTTACACTCGCAGTCCGTTCCGTAATAGCCGGGTGTACATGCGCAAGAATAAGTTGACCCAGATACACTACATGTTCCATCGTTCTGACATGGACCCACGTGACATGGCGAAACTGAAAGAAAAATGAAATAAATGTACATGCACAAGAATAAGTAGACCCAGGGACGCTTCATGGTCCATTGTTCTGACATAGACCTACGTGACATGGCGTAATTGAAAAAAGAGGTAAATGAACATGCACACAAATAAGTTGACCCAGAGACACTACACATTCCATTGTTTTGACATGGACCCAAGTGACTTGGCGTAACTGATCATAAACTTCTGAAAATAGAAGTATATATGTCTGTTATCATCAATTAAAAGTGTTATGCCAAGTTCATTGATTAAACAGACTCTAAATAGGTACAACTGGTTGGTGACGTATTGAAATAGTTGTGTTATTTCATATCTTTTCTGGATTGGCAAAATAGCGAAAGGCGTATTTTCCTTTTTTAAGCTCTCCCGTTGTGAATTTATTGCCGACTTTTTGATTAATAGTTTTGTGCATAAAATCATAAAAAAATATATTTGGACATTCTGTTTTTGTTGAGCCAGCGACTTTTGTCGGAAAAGCGACTGATATCCTACATACCGTCGTCATCTACGGCGTCGGCTTCGTCAATAAATATTCATTCTGTGGTTATTTTTATGAAATTAAAATAACTTTCTTGAACTATTCTGGATTTGTACCAAACTTGGACCGAAGCTTTTTTGTAGAGCTTGCGACTAACAGTAGGCGAAACACTGGGTTCCGTGTAATCCCTAATTTTTTCTCTTTTCTATGTTTTTTCTTCATATTCATAATCAAGGGGTAACTTGTGAGTGTTGTAACATCAGTCTTTTGATGTTGTAATTTTTATACTATTTGATTTGACTATTTACATACTACATAACAATTTATGTTATCGTTAGAATTAAGTGAATTTTTCAATGAAAATTGAACTTACACTCGCAGTCCGTTCCGTAATATCCGGGTGTACATGCGCAAGAATAAGTTGACCCAGATACACTACATGTTCCATCGTTCTGACATGGACCCACGTGACATGGCGAAACTGAAAGAAAAATGAAATAAATGTACATGCACAAGAATAAGTAGACTCAGGGACACTTCATGGTCCATTGTTCTGACAAAGACCTACGTGACATGGCGTAATTGAAAAAAGAGGTAAATGAACATGCACACAAATAAGTTGACCCAGAGACACTGCACATTCCATTGTTTTGACATGGACCCAAGTGACTTGGCGTAACTGATCATAAACTTCTGAAAATAGAAGTATATATGTCTGTTATCATCAATTAAAAGTGTTATGCCAAGTTCATTGATTAAACAGACTCTAAATAGTTACAACTGGTTGGTGACGTATTGAAATAGTTGTGTTATTTCATATCTTTTCTGGATTGGCAAAATAGTGAAAGGCGTATTTTCCTTTTTTAAGCTCTCCCGTTGTGAATTTTTTGCCGACTTTTTGATTAATAGTTTTTTGCATAAAATCATAAAAAAATATATTTGGACATTCTGTTTTTGTTGAGCCAGGGACTTTTGTCGGAAAAGCAACTGATATCCTACATCCCGTCGTCATCTACGGCGTCGGCTTCGTCAATAAATATTCATTCTGTGGTTATTTTTATGAAATTAAAATAACTTTCTTGAACTATTCTGGATTTGTACCAATCTTGGACCGAAGCCTTTTTGTAGAGCTTGCGACTAACAGTAGGCGAAACACTGGGTTCCGTGTAACCCTTACAATTTTTTCTCTTTTCTATGTTTTTTCTTCATATTCATAATCAAGGGGTAATTTGTGAGTGTTGTATCATCAGTCTTTTGATGTTGTAATTTTTATACTATTTGATTTGACTATTTACATACTACATAACAATTTATTTTATCGTTAGAATTAAGTGAATTTTTTAATGAAAATTGAACTTACACTCGCAGTCCGTTCCGTAATATCCAGGTGTACATGCGCAAGAATAAGTTGACCCAGATACACTACATGTTCCATCGTTCTGACATGGACCCACGTGACATGGCGAAACTGAAAGAAAAATGAAATAAATGTACATGCACAAGAATAAGTAGACCCAGGGACGTTTCATGGTCTATTGTTTTGACATAGACCTACGTGACATGGCGTAATTGAAAAAAGAGGTAAATGAACATGCACACAAATAAGTTGACCAAGAGACACTACACATTCCATTGTTTTGACATGGACCCAAGTGACTTGGCGTAACTGATCATAAACTATTGAAAATAGAAGTATATATGTCTGTTATCATCAATTAAAAGTGTTATGCCAAATTCATTGATTAAACAGACTCTACATAGGTACAACTGGTTGGTGACGTATTGAAATAGTTGTGTTATTTCATATCTTTTCTGGATTGGCAAAAATAACGAAAGGCGTATTTTCCTTTTTTAAGCTCTCCCTTTGTGAATTTATTGCCGACTTTTTGATTAATAGTTTCTTGCATAAAATCATAAAAAAATATATTTGGAAATTCTGTTTTTGTTTAGCCAGCGACTTTTGTCGGAAAAGCGACTGATATCCTACATCCCGTCGTCATCTACGGCGTCGGCTTCGTCAATAAATATTCATTCTGTGGTTATTTTTATGAAATTAAAATAACTTTCTTGAACTATTCTGGATTTGTACCAAACTTGGACCGAAGCTTTTTTGTAGAGCTTGCGACTAACAGTAGGCGAAACACTGGGTTCCGTGTAACCCTTACAATTGTTTCTGTTTTCTATGTTTTTTCTTCATATTCATAATCAAGGGGTAAATTGTGAGTGTTGTATCATCAGTCTTTTGATGTTGTAATTTTTATACTATTTGATTTGACTATTTACATACTACATAACAATTTATTTTATCGTTAGAATTAAGTGAATTTTTCAATGAAAATTGAACTTACACTCGCAGTCCGTTCCGTAATATCCAGGTGTACATGCGCAAGAATAAGTTGACCCAGATACACTACATGTTCCATCGTTCTGACATGGACCCACGTGACATGGCGAAACTGAAAGAAAAATGAAATAAATGTACATGCACAAGAATAAGTAGACCCAGGGACGCTTCATGGTCCATTGTTCTGACATAGACCTACGTGACATGGCGTAATTGAAAAAAGAGGTAAATGAACATGCATACAAATAAGTTGACCCAGAGACACTACACATTCCATTGTTTTGACATGGACCCAAGTGACTTGGCGTAACTGATCATAAACTTCTGAAAATAGAAGTATATATGTCTGTTATCATCAATTAAAAGTGTTGTGCCAAGTTCATTGATTAAACAGACTCTAAATAGGTACAACTGGTTGGTGACGTATTGAAATAGTTGTGTTATTTCATATCTTTTCTGGATTGGCAAATAGCGAAAGGCGTATTTTCCTTTTTTAAGCTCTCTCGTTGTGAATTTATTGCCGACTTTTTGATTAATAGTTTCTTGCATGAAATCATAAAAAAAATATATTTGGAAATTCTGTTTTTGTTGAGCCAGCGACTTTTGTCGGAAAAGTGACTGATATCATACATCCCGTCGTCATCTACGGCGTCGGCTTCGTCCAAAATATTCATTCTGTGGTTATTTTTATGAAATTAAAACAACTTTCTTGAACTATTCTGGATTTGTACCAAACTTGGACCGAAGCTTTTTTGTAGAGCTTGCGACTAACAGTAGGCTAAACCCTGGGTTCCGTGTAACCCTTACAATTTTTTCTCTTTTCTATGTTTTTTCTTCATATTCATAACCAAGTGGTAACTTGTGAGTGTTGTAACATCAGTCTTTTGATGTTGTAATTTTTATACTATTTGATTTGACTATTTACATACTACATAACAATTTATTTCATCGTTAGAATTAAGTGAATTTTTTAATGAAAATTGAACTTACACTCGCAGTCCGTTCCGTAATATCCAGGTGTACATGCACAAGAATAAGTTGACCCAGATACACTACATGTTCCATCGTTCTGACATGGACCCACGTGACATGGCGAAACTGAAAGAAAAATGAAATAAATGTACTTGCACAAGAATAAGTAGACCCAGGGACGCTTCATGGTCCATTGTTCTGACATAGACATACGTGACATGGCGTAATTGAAAAAAGAGGTAAATGAACATGCACACAAATAAGTTGACCCAGAGACACTACACATTCCATTGTTTTGACATGGTCATAAGTGACTTGGCGTAACTGATCATAAACTTCTGAAAATAGAAGTATATATGTCTGTTATCATCAATTAAAAGTGTTATGCCAAGTTCATTGATTAAACAGACTCTAAATAGGTACAACTGGTTGGTGACGTATTGAAATAGTTGTGTTATTTCATATCTTTTCTGGATTGGCAAAATAGCGAAAGGCGTATTTCCTTTTTTAAGATCTCCCGTTGTGAATTTATTGCCGACTTTTTGATTAATAGTTTTGTGCATAAAATCATAAAAAAATATATTTGGACATTCTGTTTTTGTTGAGCCAGCGACTTTTGTCGGAAAAGCGACTGATATCCTACATCCCGTCGTCATCTACGGCGTCGGCTTCGTCAATAAATATTCATTCTGTGGTTATTTTTATGAAATTAAAATAACTTTCTTGAACTATTCTGGATTTGTACCAAACTTGGACCGAAGCCTTTTTGTAGAGCTTGCGACTAACAGTAGGCGAAACACTGGGTTCCGTGTAACCCTTACAATTTTTTCTCTTTTCTATGTTTTTTCTTCATATTCATAATCAAGGGGTAAATTGTGAGTGTTGTATCATCAGTCTTTTGATGTTGTAATTTTTATACTATTTGATTTGACTATTTACATACTACATAACAATTTATTTTATCGTTAGAATTAATAACATTAACGGTACCAATTTTTCTGCACCAGATGCGCATTTCGACAAATAATGTCTCTTCAGTGATGCTCGTGGCCAAAATATGTCAAATCCAAAGCTTATATAAAAGATGTGGAGCTATAATCCAAAAATTCCAAAAAAGTATAGCCAAATCCGTGAAAGGAATCAGAGCTTTGCATGAGGGAGATACATTCCTTAATCTATAATTTTTTTTAACATTTTGTAACAGCAAATTTAATAACACAAAAAATCCGTATTTTCATGCCAGTAGCGGAGTACTGGCTACTGGGCTGGTGATACCCTCGGGGACTAACAGTCCACCAGCAGAGGCATCGACCCAGTGGTAGTAATAACATTAACGGTACCAATTTTTCTGCACCAGATGCGCATTTCGACAAATAATGTGTCTTCAGTGATGCTCGTGGCCAAAATATGTAAAATCCAAAGCTTATATAAAAGATGTGGAGCTATAATCCAAAAATTCCAAAAAAGTATAGCCAAATCCGTGAAAGGAATCAGAGCTTTGCATGAGGGAGATACATTCCTCAATTTATAATATTTTTTAACATTTTGTAACAGCAAATTTAATAACACAAAAAATCCGTATTTTCATGCCAGTACCGGAGTACTGGCTACTGGGCTGGTGATACCCTCGGGGACTAACAGTCCACCAGCAGAGGCATCGACCCAGTGGTAGTAATAACATTAACGGTACTAATTTTTCTGCACCAGATGCGCATTTCGACAAATAATGTCTCTTCAGTGATGCTCGTGGCCAAAATATGTAAAATCCAAAGCTTATATAAAAGATGTGAATTTTTTAATGAAAATTGAACTTACACTCGCAGTCCGTTCCGTAATATCCAGGTGTACATGCGCAAGAATAAGTTGACCCAGATACACTACATGTTCCATCGTTCTGACATGGACCCACGTGACATGGCGAAACTGAAAGAAAAATGAAATAAATATACATGCACAAGAATAAGTAGACCCAGGGACGCTTCATTGCCTATTGTTCTGACATAGACCTACGTGACATGGCGTAATTGAAAAAAAGACGTAAATGAACATGCACACAAATAAGTTGACCCAGAGACACTACACATTCCATTGTTTTGACATGGACCCAAGTGACTTGGCGTAACTGATCATAAACTTCTGAAAATAGAAGTATATATGTCTGTTATCATCAATTAAAAGTGTTATGCCAAATTCATTGATTAAACAGACTCTAAATAGGTACAACTGGTTGGTGACGTATTGAAATAATTGTGTTATTTCATATCTTTTCTGGATTGGCAAAATAACGAAAGGCGTATTTTCTTTTTTTAAACTCTCCCGTTGTGAATTTATTGCCGACTTTTTGATTAATAGTTTCTTGCATAAAATCATAAAAAAATATATTTGGACATTCTGTTTTTGTTGAGCCAGCGACTTTTGTCGAAAAAGCGACTGATATCCTACATCCCGTCGTCATCTACGGCGTTGGCTTCGTCAATAAATATTCATTCTGTGGTTATTTTTATGAAATTAAAATAACTTTCTTGAACTATTCTGGATTTGTACCAAACTTGGACCGAAGCTTTTTTGTAGAGCTTGCGACTAACAGTAGGCGAAACACTGGGTTCCGTGTAACCCTTACAATTTTTTCTCTTTTCTATGTTTTTTCTTCATATTCATAATCAAGGGGTAACTTGTGAGTGTTGTAACATCAGTCTTTTGATGTTGTAATTTTTATACTATTTAATTTGACTATTTACATACTACATAACAATTTATTTATCGTTAGAATTAAGTGAACTTTTTAATGAAAATTGAACTTACACTCGCAGTTCGTTCCGTAATATCCAGGTGTACATGCGCAAGAATAAGTTGACCCAGATACACCACATGTTCCATTGTTCTGACATGGACCCACGTGACACGGCGAAACTGAAAGAAAAATGAAATAAATGTACATGCACAAGAATAAGTAGACCCAGGAACGCTTCATGGTCCATTGTTCTGACATAGACCTACGTGACATGGCGTAATTGAAAAAAGAGGTAAATGAACATGCACACAAATAAGTTGACCCAGAGATACTACACATTCCATTGTTTTGACATGGACCCAAGTGACTTGGCGTAACTGATCATAAACTTCTGAAAATAGAAGTATATATGTCTGTTATCAGCAATTAAAAGTGTTATGCCAAATTCATTGATTAAACAGACTCTAAATAGGTACAACTGGTTGGTGACGTATTGAAATAGTTGTGTTATTTCATATCTTTTCTGGATTGGCAAAATAGCGAAAGGCGTATTTTCCTTTTTAAAGCTCTCCCGTTGTGAATTTATTGCCGACTTTTTGATTAATAGTTTCTTGCATAAAATCATAAAAAATATATTGGGAAATTCTGTTTTTGTTGAGCCAGCGACTTTTGTCGGAAAAGCGACTGATATCCTACATCCCGTCGTCATCTACGGCGTCGGCTTCGTCAATAAATATTCATTCTGTGGTTATTTTTATGAAATTAAAATAACTTTCTTGAACTATTCTGGATTTGTACCAAACTTGGACCGAAGCTTTTTTGTAGAGCTTGCGACTAACAGTAGGCAAAACACTGGGTTCCGTGTAACCCTTACAATTTTTTCTCTTTTCTATGTTTTTTCTTCATATTCATAATCAAGGGGTAACTTGTGAGTATTGTAACATCAGTCTTTTGATGTTGTAATTTTTATACTATTTGATTTGACTATTTACATACTACATAACAATTTATTTTATCGTTAGAAGTAAGTGAATTTTTTAATGAAAATTGAACTTACACTCGCAGTCCGTTCCGTAATATCCGAGTGGACATGCGCAAGAATAAGTTGACCCAGATACACTACATGTTCCATTGTTCTGACATGGACCCACGTGACATGGCGAAACTGAAAGAAAAAAAATGAACAGGCACAAGAATAAGGTGAGTCAAAACAGTGACTAAAGTAACTGAGATAGATTATGCAGAAAGCAGGAGGTTTTTCTAGAGAAGTAATACTTTTGTTTAAGTTACTTTTATTTCGCTTTTCAAAACAGTCAGAGCATATACATGTACATGCATACAAATAAATTGACCCAGAGACACTACACGTTCCATTGTTTTGACATGGACCCACGTGACATTGTGTAACTGATCATCAAATACTGGGAAAAAAGAAGTACATATGTCTTTAATCATCAATTACTGGCGAAAAAAAGAAGCATACATGTCTGTTATCATCATTTACTGAAAACCCAATTTTATTTGCTAAATAAGAAGCGGAATAAAATAATTTAAGACAGCAGGGAAGATTAACTTTGTAGTTTTATAGCTTTAACTGATAAAAAGAATGAGAACTTTATATTGTAAATTTAACGATGTCTCTGAAGTGACCAATGGGTCAGATTTGTATAACATTGCTATTTGATTAATTGTCTTATTGTATAACACTATTTCACGTGTAGCAAATCATGTGAGTGGATTCCTTACTTCTTATTGGTCAATGATCTTGTGGGGTCAGCACAAGTTTACGTGCCATGTGTGCACTTCCTTTTATCATTAACTTTCGTCTTGATAACTCGTGATTATAAAACATTTCGTGGAATTTAAATGTGGGGGGAGGGGATCCACTCTCAATGTAAGAGTGTATTTGTGGCAGATTTTTCTCCCCACCTTTGCTATTATTTGTCATTTATTCAATTGATATGATTTTAGTTGATGTAATTTCGTATTAATTATGTATTATAATTGCATATTAATTATGAACTTTTATGTCAAATGTTTTATTTGCAAATTTTTATTTTTTGCATTTTATGATTTTGAATAAATGACATTTTTTCGTCAATCTTGTTTTTATAGATATAGCAAAACAAGCTCAAACTCTGGCTAACATGTTTATATGTCGGTAAGTTTATGGTATATGTCTGTCTGTCTTAAAGAAGAATAGTTCAGTCTATATATATCATAAATTTGACCCTAACCTTGAAGTAATTGCAACAGCAGATTTTAAAGTTTTAATCTTTAACATTATACCTTAAATATACACAGAAAAAAGTACCATAAAATCTAAATAGTGATAAGGGGTATTTTCTTTTTCTTGCCAATCTGTTGTGAATTTTTTTTCGACTTTTCGATTAACAGTTTTGAGCATAAAATCATAAAAAAATATATTTGCACATTGTTTTTTTGTCGAGCCAGCGACTTTTGTTGCAAAAGCTAGATATATCCTTTTCTGCTTCGATTCATAGTATTGGGTAACTTGTAAGTGTTGTAACATCATTCTTTTGATGTTGTAATTTTTATACTTTTTAATTTTACTTTTACATACTACATAACAAGTTATTTTATCGTTAGAAGTAAGTGAATTTTTTAATGAAAATTGAACTTACACTCGCAGTCCGTTCCGTAATATCCGAGTGGACATGCGCAAGAATAAGTTGACCCAGATACACTACATGTTCCATTGTTCTGACATGGACCCACGTGACATGGCGAAACTGAAAGAAAAAAAATGAACATGCACAAGAATAAGGTGAGTCAAAACACTACATGTTCCATTGTTCTAACATGGACCAACGTGACATGGCGTAACTAAAAGACAACGAGGTAGACCCATGTAGTTTTAAGTTTTCTTATTGTATTTCAAAAACCAGCAACTATTAATTCCATATTGGTGGAAACAAATCTATGCATTTGGACATTAAAGCGGTACTCGCATAAATGAATCAACCATCTTTATCCTATATCTAAAGATTTTTACTTTTTAGAGAAGTAATACGTTTGTTAAAATTAGTTTTACTTCGCTTTTTAAAACAGTCATGCTCAGTCGTGTATACTAGATTTTATTGTGCCAAATGATGCAGAATCCTTATTTTCTCGGGTGCATCGTAGATTACTCCCGATTTCTGGTTAGGTTATTGTAGCTCAGTCTTTAGAGTTCTATGTTGTGACTATAACAGTCGTTGGTCTTTTGATCATTTTTAAAAGGTCTTCAGTTCGTATGGTAAGGTAGCGGAGGGTATACTGAGTAGGGTATGGTATTATCTAGAACGCCCATACGTAATAGAAAAGGGTAAATTGTGTTGGCATAAAATCGTTATCAAAGATACCAGGACTATAATTTAATACACCAGACGCGTGTTTCTTTTACATAAGACTCATGAGTAACGCTCATATCAAAACAGTTAAAAAGCCTTAGGTAATCTACTCCTGGGATAAGAAAATCCTTAGTTTTTTTTCTAAAAATTCAAAGTTTTGCAAACGTGAAATTTTTAAAAATGACCATTAAAACGAAACAATTTAACTTTTTTTTCTTTCTTTCCTTCTTTTTTCTTCACTTCCCTTTTCTTTTCTTTTTCTCTTCTCTTTTCTTCATTTTGTAACATAAGAACGTTGTAATAGTAGTCTTTTAATGTTGTAATACAAAAAAAAACTTTGATTAGACTATAACATATCATATAATGAGTTTGTCGTTAAAATCGTTAATAATAATCAAACTTACACTGGCAAATATTCCCGTAATATCCAGGTTGACATGTACAAGTATAAACTGGTCCAGAGAAAGTACATGTTCCATCATTCATACAGGGTCCAGACGAACATGGAGTTACTGAAATGAAGAAAAAGAAAACATGTCTGCCATGAGACATCCAATGTTTACATCTGCTATTTCTGTAAAACAGAAATCATTTTGTTTTTAGAAATCTGTTATTTTATGTAACACCTGCAATGCCAATTGTTGATTCTATATATCAGAATTAGCATTCAGATATATTCTTAGATATAGGGACACTGCATGTAATCTTGTAATTCAGTGGTTGTCGTTTGTTGCTGTGTAATATATTTGATTTTCGTTCATTTTTTGTTTTTGTATATTAATAAGACTGTTAGTGTGCCTTTATACGTTTGTCATACTTGTGTCTCTTAAAGCTAACTATGCGGTATGGGTTTTGCTCATCGTTGAAGGCCGTATGGTGAACTATAGTTGTAATGGTTGTTAATTATTGTGTCACTTTGTCTTTTCCGAAGTGTTGTCTCATAGGACATTGCTTTCATACCACATCTTCTTTTTAAAGTAGAAAAAGGAAAATTAACAGGATACTCTTGAATATGTATCCTTCATTTTTCATTTTATCTTCATATTCTAACTGTTTAAAGCAGTTAATTGTTTCTGTTTACATAAGTCAGTGTTAGATTTGCTTTTTATGTATTCATGTAACACAGTTTCATTTTATTAGTATGATGCATTGCATTAAGATATAGAACATAATTTACTTGCCCTTCCGGAGCACCTGAAATCAACCCGGTTTTAAATGAGGTTCACTTAGTCGTTAGTTTTCTATGTTGTGTTTGTAGACTAATGTTTGTACTTTAAAAGTTTGTCTTTTTTATGACATTATCCGTTAGGTTTTTACGTATAAATTTAGCCACCCCAATAGTATATTCCGCCTCTATTTGAGAAGCTCATTAGACCATATATACAAAAATAGTTGACACTTAAGTAAGAGGTTTTAAGTTTTAACTTTTGTCCTTTCATATCGGTCTACCGCTGATTATAATTTATCACTCTCTTGCGAAATCAAACTTTTTGTTTTGGTGTTTTTTAGTCCTTTCCAACTGATTATTTCTATCTTTTTCTTGAAAGATTATGTAACCCGCTGTCCGAAGTTCATTTAAACACATTTAAACCCGCTTCAATCTTTTTCCCCGAGCAAGTAGTTCGTAGCCTCGTGGTGGGGGGCACTTCCTATGTAATGAGTGGTAGGGATGAGCCGCTGGAATAGGTCACTATTTCCACTGAGGTAAGTTATAGATACAATAAATTCGATCATTTTGACATTTGCACCTAATTAACGTTCAAAGGTTTGTATACATGAAACAGGATAACAATTATTTAAAGAAATTCCATCTGATAGTGCCAATGTCCTTCAAGAGAGAACGGCAAATGTAACTTTTTATCAGTTTTTAATTAATGTAAACTCAGTAAAAGTGATACTCTCTGGAGTTTTACTACATCTATCTGACTTAAAATATTTTTTTGAAATTGAAATTTCTTCATAATTAAAGATATAAAAGGGGCAAACAGAGGAAATTGTTTAACACGTATTACGAATTTATTGGAAAAGCAAGGTGTGATTATTGCGACTGCGTTGCTTCTAAACAAGAACGTGACAATGAGCGGGACCTCAATTTTTTTTATATAATAATGTACCAGAAGATGAAAAATATCAAAATATATCTATTGGTCTGTTTTTTTTTGTTAATTTATATATGACAAGGTATATATTTTTGATAAACAAAATATATGAAAAGTGTGTAGTACTTGATGTCTCAGCTGACTTTCGAGTCTTTTCGAGACTGTAGCTTAGTTGCTGTCCTTGTTTTATCTTATTAAAAGTGTATTAAAAACTTACGTTCGCAGTATTGTCCATAGCATCCAGGTAGACAGCGACAGCTATAGTCTTTCACAGAGTTGATACACATGGCATCATTCTTACACAGATTATTGTCACATGGTGTTTCTATACCGAAAAAGAATTGTACTTTAATTTGCGTAATGTGAATTTTAGAAGTAAAAGGATATATTATACGAAATGTTTTAATTGTAACACCTTTTGAATGGGCATTTTCGTTTTAGAGACATTACCCGGAAATAAATATCATTTACTCAACTATCACGTGCGAATTGATATTCTTCCATCGTAAAGACGCATAACGGTGTTTTAATTAATGAATGGCTATTATCTATTTTGAATTTATTGAACCATAAAACTAATTTTTGACTCTTCACATTGAAAAATCCGCGAAGCGGATTATGTAAAATGTGAAGAGTCAAAAATTAGTTTTATGGTTCAATAAAAACAAAATAAATTATTGCCATTCATTATAAATAAATTTCTATCAAAAATAAGGCTTTAAGAACTTTTTATATTATTTATATTAACAATAACAACGTACACACATGTTGGCGTATGAATACACAACATCAGAGTGGGCGTGTCGCCATCAAAATTGACAACATTGAAAATAAAACTAATAATTTTAACCAATCAGAAGACAGTAAATACACCAAATTTATTTATTGGTATATACAAAACTATTGTGACAATAATATAATAGAGAATGAAAGCGGGACTGTTTCAAAGAGAAAATAAGTAAACTAGACAAAACAAAAAGTGAAAAAACGCAAGAATTATAATCAATATAGATCGGTTTAATTAACATCAAATATGAATATTAGTTGTGTTGCAACTGATAAAAAAAAAAAATGAACAATCGCTATTAATGTATATGTTACAGGCATTTTCTAAATTTAGGCATTTTCTAAAATGCCTGCAAGATTCAGTCATTCTACATAATGACTAATTTTCCTAGGCATTTTACAAAATGCATAAAAAAAATTGAAAGGCATTTTACAAAATGCCTGAAATTTTTTTAAAGAATGAAATGTTAAAAAAACAAAAAAATTGAAACCTTTGCACATAGAAGTAGTTTCATTTATGAAAATTATTGATTCAAAATAGAAATGTTTAAATAATCAAGAATAAGTTTTACTTAATTATTCCAAAAAAACTCTACAATTATATATCATTTCTAAAAATGTTTGGATGACAGAACTGTTACACAATATTTGTCCTCATTATTTTTAAAAACATTGTTTGGTTTTAGCACTTCAACCAAAGTTGAAACCTGAATAATGATACATTTTGTTGTTTCATCACCTTTATTGACAAACACTTAACTTTCGACATTATTGTGTTTCGCAATAACCACACACGTCACACATGAATATCTACTTTTTTCATAGGTTCCAAAAATCAAAGTACATAATATCATGATTAGTTTGACTTGTATCTTTTTGTATAGCTTTTCACAGACCGGAGCATATCTGCCGATGAGCAGCTTATCCTGTCAAAGCACTGTCATGCCAGGTTCAATCTACCATTTTCTACATTTGAAAATGTCTTTACCAAATCAGGATTATGACAGTTCTTGTCCATTCGTTTGATGTGTTTCATCATTTGTTTTTGCCATTTGATTAGGGACTTTCCGTTTTGAATTTTCCTCGGAGTTCAGTATTTTTGTGATTTTACTTTTGAGACTGAAGCAAACAAACAGCAATCAGTCAATTAAAAACAATCTTGGTCTACATATGTTTCGCTTTACTGGTTTGAATCTAGAACTTATAAAAATTCTATGGTAAATTTTGTTCTATTGACAGAAAAAAATGTTTTTCTGCTATTTTGGCAAAATAGTCATAAATTCACTACTGGTATCTGAATTACAAAGTGAGTATGTACGTATTTTCACTTAAAAGAACATATCATATGACATTCAAACTTTCCCAGTTGGATTTTGGAAAATACATTAATTATACGGAACCGATTACTTATTTTCTTTGTAATGTATTGTGTTTTTGTCCACATTTGTCAATGATATCTTTCTTCAACAAATTGCCTTAAACTGAACGGACAATTTGTTGAATTTTGCTCAAAAATTTCAGTCATTTTACAAAATGACAAGGTATTTTTAGTCATTTTATATAATGACTGTCAAGTTTAGACATTTTATAAATTGCCTGAAAATTTAGTCATTTTACAAAATGCCCACATTTAGAAATTGCCTGTAACTTTTAGTGGGCGCTATATCAAAAGGGAGGGGAAATATAACATAGATTGACGAAAAACAGTCGACACCACGGGTATAAAAAAAAAAAGAAAAATCTATGGAGTAAAATTAGAAAGTTTACGATTTTAAAATAGGTCAGATGTTACTAGATTTTCTTTATACATTTTTTAAAATCAGGTTTTGACGTGTTTTACAGAGTTAAGAATAGGAGTTGTCATATTCAGAATGTGTTGGTTTTTTTTTAGCATACTTAAGTCTTTATAGTTTTAAGCAAATACTTTTCTTTGGTTTGATTGACAGCATTCCTTTTCACCTTCATTTTTTAAACAAGTTATTTCAGGATTTTCGGTTTCTATTAGTCAGTCTGTAGAAAAGTTTTGTTGTGGGTTTTTCCATTATCTGTTGGTAGAGTTGTTTTCTAGCAATGGCTTGCTTTATTCTTTTTGAACTTCTCAAAAGTGTCTTTGCTATTTGTAAAACTATGTAACATCATCGTAACTCATGTGTTTTACGTATAGTTTATATATATTATACAATAATTGCAAAGGTGATCCATAAAGATTTAAAAAAATAAAATAAATCTCGTAATAACACTTACCAAACGGTATACAGATTTTAAGGTTCCCATAGCCAACAATACATCTAGTTTTGGGTGGACAATTGTTTGGCCAGCAAGCATCTTCATCCTGTCGAATATACATGATCAGATTATAGTACATGAATTTCACGGTATTCATTAAAAAGGCATCACGTCAACTTTTTGTCTTTGTTAGATGCATTTCTATTTGTATCTATTTGATGGTCTGTTAAACCTTTTTAAACTGATTTTGATAGTTTGTTCTTATGTTATAATGTGACACCACTGTTCAAGATTAGGGGAGGGTTGATCGCTTACAATTAAGTTTTTCCCCGCATCATTGTTTATGTGCCTGTCCCAAGTTTGGAGCCTGTATATATCAGTCGTTGTCGTTGGTTATTGTCTGTGATATTTGCTTTTCGTAAACTGTTTTGTTATAAATAAGGCCGTCAATTTTCTCTTTTTAACTACATATTTAAATTTTTTGTGTATGGGCATTTTATAGTCGACCATACGGTATATTTTTTCTCTCTTTATAAATGCAGTATGTTTGCCTATAATTGCTTTCATCCACTTCATTCGAACTTTGGTGGATAGTTTTAAAACTCATTTGCAATCATACCACGACTCCTTATTCTTCTATTGAATGATTAAAGATCGACTTATTAGATTGATGGGTTACAACTTGGTTTATAAATTAAAGGACGAACTACAATTTTTTTTTCTGATACGTGCTGTTCCTTTAGTTTAAAGAATATTGTTGTCATTCCTGGTAGTAAAACTATCATAATTAATACCAAAATGATCTTTAAATTATTTATTACTTACAAATGAAACCGCAATCAGATTAATTGTTAGTCATTTTTTTTTAGAAATTGAGAAATGATACAGCTTCTCCACAACATTCTATGTGGTATTGGGTAAAAGCAGAAACTAGTCGACTGTAGTTAGAGTTCTGTGTGTCTCAGCCTGTCGACTGCGGCCCTTTAAAACTAGCATATTAAAAATCCCGAAAAATCGTCATCATCGTCATCAATACATAAGATCACAATATGAAATTTATAATTTCCAAAATGACCTTTAATTTATTCAACAATGATATATAATAAGGCGATCAGATTAATTAATTACTATGATTGTCTTTAATCTCTAGATTAAGATCTTTTCGGAAGATTCCAAAACTAAACGTTTGATTTTTATTATTTTATTTTGAAATTTTGAAATTAATTGTACAGTGAGGTTGCCCACATATTTTCTATATTTAAATCTTCTTTTTATCAGCAGAAATAGAAAAGAGCACATTCGCTATATTGAAATCTTCTTTTTATCAGGAGAAACATAAAAGATTAAATGGAGAAATAGATATGATTTCAATCTTTTTTCATTTCTCCTGATAATAAAAAAAATTTGAATATAGCAAATGTGCTGGCAACCTAACGACACATACAATCAAACGAAATATTTACAATTTTTATGAATCCCGCGTTATTTTACAAGGTTAACATGTGGTATGGACATTTGAAAACTTTCTGAATTTGTCTCCAAATGACGTGATTTTATTGTTGGGTTGCTGTCCATTTGACTTAACTTACTTTTGTCCAGTCAGAGATATTAAAGTTTTATTTTCAATATCTTTTCTATCACTTCCTGTATTTAGTGCCTATTTTGTTGTTTACATTTAAGAAAATTGTCAATTAAATCGTTTAGGAGTGTGAATCAATTCCGATCTTTTTTAATTTCAGTTTTAGATAACAAAATAGCATGCAATTACAAAAGGAAAATCTTCAAAAAGATTATTTTATAAGAGTGGCTTTGAAAACGCTTCCGTTTCCTGTTTAATTGAATGTTTAGATAAAAACAAAGATGCCTTTGGAGTGTAAAACTAATAAAGTATGCATTAATTTTCAACTTGGGTACATACGCTATAGTTTAAAACATATGGTTGCTTTAACGTTTTTGTTGTTGTTATCGTTACTTTTAAATAGTATTGATTGCTATGTTCGTCACATAATATACATAACATATTGGTCTTTAATCATGTTAATATTCCACAAAAGTTTGAAATAAACTGTAAAATAATATGTGACGGTCTGAATAGGAGTTACAGAATAGATAGATAATAATGGAGAAATGATTTGGTAAAACATAAAGAATCAAGAAAATAAAATAAAAAAAATAATAATATAGAAGAATTGGCAATTGAAAATAAAGATAAGAGAATAATAGACAAAAAACTAGACGCTCTTAAGAGCCTGTGTCGCTCACCTTGGTCTTTGTGCATATCATTAACGAATACAAATTTACAAAATTAACAAAATTGATGAAAGTTGTTTAAAGTTGACTATAAAGGGCAATAACTTCTAAAGGGGTTAATTGACCGTTTTGATCATGTTCTACATTATTGCTGTTTACAGTTTGTCTCTATCTATAATAATATTCAAGATAATAACCAAAAGCTGCAAAATTTTCTGAAAATTACCAATTGCGGGGCAGCAACCCAAGAACAGGTTGCCTGATTGGTCTGAAAATTTCAGGGCAGATAGACTTTGACCTAACGAACAAATTTATTTTCGTCAGATTTGCTTTAAATGCTTTGGATTCTAAGATTTTAGCCAAAAACTGCATTTTAACCTATGTACTATTTTTAGCCATGTCGGCCATCTTGGTTCACAGGCAGGGTCATCGGAAACATTTTTCAAACTACATACCCTAATGATGATTGTGGACCAGTTTGGTTAAATTTGTTTAAGTAGTTTCAGAGGAGAAGATTTTTTTTACAAGATAAAAAAAAATTACGAAAAATTGACTATAAAGTACAATAACTCCTTAAGGGATCAACTGACCATTTTGATCATGTTGACTTATTTGTAGATCTTACTTCGCTGAACATTATTGCTGTTTACAGTTTACCTCTATCTATAATAATATTCAAGATAACAACAAAAACGGCAATATTTCCATAAAATTGCCAATTCTGGGACAGCAACCCAACAACAGGTTGTCCGATTCATCTGAAAATTTCAGGACAGATAGATCTTGACCTGATAAACAATTTTACTGATGTCAGATTTGCTTTAAATGCTTTGGTTTCAGAGATATAAGCCCAAAACTGCATTTTACCCCTACGTTCTATTTTTAGCCATGGCGGCCATTTTGGTTGGTTGGCCGGGTCACCGGACACATTTTTAAAACTATATACCCCAGTGATGATAGTGGCCAAGTTTGGTTAAATTTGGCCGAGTAATTTCAGAGGAGTAGATTTTTGTAAAAGTTAACGACGACGGAATCCTCTGAATTACAAATTCTTTTGAGAAGATGTCAAAGCTAAACTTTTTTTTTTAACTTTTATTTAAATTTATAAATTGGATGTTGATGTGAAATAGTTTCTATATCTGCTTATAAAAAGAAGATAGTAAATGGGCTGTTAACCAAACGACACAAACAATAAAACGAAATATTTACATTTTTTTATGAATCCCACGTAATTTTTTTAAGGTTAACACGTGGTATTGACATTTGATAATTTTGAATTGACCTCTAAATGAAGTGATTTTATTGTTGGGTTGCTGTCCCATTGATTTAACTTAACTTACCTTTGTCCAGTCAGAGACATTAGTGAAATACACCTCATTGCTGTTGTTTATTGTTTCATTATCACTGAGGGCAACATCTAATAGTTCGCAGTAAGATCTGGTCATGTCAAAATTGACTGCGTTACAATCCGTATACATCATGCATTCTCGGACGCATCCTTTCGGCCCGGTCAGATCACTTGCCTTCACCACAAATGATTCCATTACTTTATTCCTATCGTAAAAACCGCCTGTCACATTAAGAACTTTTGCCGTGAAAGTCAACTCGAAATTTAGCAAAAAGATTAAGCAAAATTTAAAAAGTTTTAAAGTGATTGCCATTTTTATTTTACTCTTGTCACTGGTCTGGTTAAATCAACTGTTCGTCGTCGACTTAAATACTCGATTGATAGCTTGGAATCAGATCTTATTGAAAACTATAGCCTAAAATAACTTAATTTCCATAAGTTGCGACACGTGGTCCTAAAACTTGACGCGTAATATATATATATATATATATATATATATATATATATATATATATATATATATATATATATATATATATATATATATATATATATATATATATATATATATATTACGCGTCAAGTTATATAATAAAGCCACAACGTGCTGTTTAATGAGCTAAAAGCTCATCAGTACTTTTCAAAAGTATTGAATACTATGTTCGTAACAATTTCGTACCGCCACATAATTATCTGATTATGTTGTTTAATAAAAAAAAAAATAAGTTGCCAAGGAATAATTATATATTATTGATTTAGTGTATTGACTGGTTAATTGAATGTTGACTGAATATGTACTTTATTATAAAAATAATATGTGGTATATGAATGTCAACGAGACAACTTTCCACCAGCGACCAACTATTGTAACAGTTTTAACAACTCTATGACACCGTACGGCCTTCGACAAAAAGTAAAACCCATACCACATAGCAAGCATACTTTTTCTTTGGTTTTTCTTTTGTGACTGTGTTTTGTCTATACCGAAGCTCCAGACGTGCTTGGGTTAACTATTACGATTTTTTTTTGTATTACTCTTTTGCTCCTTTATCGCATCTTTCGACACTTTTCGAATATAACAATCATGTTAACTTACTTCTTTTCAAAATTGCGCGAGCAGTAAATTGATGAATTTGAGATCAATCAGAAACAATGTTTAACTGACCAATATTCAACCCTCTCCTTTATCTGAAACAATATATGAAAAAGTCTAATTTTTGGCAAAATATGTCTTTAGAACCCGTATTTTAATAGCACAAATCGAAGAACACACATTGAGGATATAGGAACTGTTGTCTGTAATTCAAACATTTGTTAAATGTAGTAACAATGGCAATTTTAAAAATGGTACAAAAAAATTCCAGTTCTTTCTTGTTACCAAAGTGAACCAATTTTAAAAAGTTTCTAACGGAAATAAGGAATAAGTTTAAGGTACTATTTGTGGTTTACTAATATGTCCTGACCAGACTCAAGCGAGCAGCCACTTGCTAGCAGCCAATACGCTAGCAGCCAGTTTTAGGATATGTCTATGAACCCAAAAGTTGCATAAGATTCAAACGTACTCAAAATGTTTTTTTTGATATGTAACCAATATATCATCAGTTTTAAATATATAATAAAGCAGTCGGAGAACTATTCGATGAGTTAAAAAAAGTATCAAGTCCTGTTCATCAATTTAAGACAATAGTAATCGATGTCAATATACCAAACAGCGTGCCCCCGCTTTTAATTTTAACAGCCAATAGTTTTGAGTGAACATAGAATCGTAAATATGTAATAAAATTATTGAAATGCTTACAAAATTGCTTGTTACAGGGAATTGACATTGAAATCATAAATTATAGATTTTATGATATTGTGTCAAATAGCTTTCCATTTTCTCTCCTGAAAAGTTATTATTGTTCTGCATGACAAGAAAAGAAAGATGCACTCGTGCATTAATATTTTTAAAATGAGTAAACTCTGTTTTACCAAAACATTCTATTTCTGAAGCAGTGGATATCGCTTACTTTCTATTAGACGAAAGGTTTATATTTTGTACACAAAGTATGGTGGGCAAGGAAATTATTTATTTTCTAAAAAAAATCAAAAAAATCCTTGTTATACACAGACGTGAAATCCTGGTCAACCTAGTATGAGTAAAAGTATTACCGTAGACCCCCAGCTTCCCATTGCACCTAGTGGCGAAAAAAGTATTGCCGTAGAACATTTTTTATTAACATTTCCGTAAGGGTGGGTAGGGTGTCCGACCCCAACTTTGGACCAAATTAAAAAAAAAAAACTAAGCCGAACCACACCCTGGATTTTTTCTCAAGTAGACCTTGCGTATTCACATTCCCATTGCACCTAGTGGCGAAAAAAAAAGTATTGCCGTAAAACATTTTTTATTAAAATTTCCGTAAGGGTGGGATAGAGTGTCCGACCCCAACATTAGACCAAATTTAAAAAAAAACAACTAAGCCTAACCACACCCTGGATTTTTTCCCAAGTAGACCTTGGGTATTCAGCTCCCTATTGCACCTAGTGGCGAAAAAAGTATTGCCGTAGAACATTTTTTATTAATATTTCTGTAAGGGTGGGATAGGGTGTCCGACCCCAACTTTGAACCAAATTTAAAAACAAACTAAGCCGAACAACACCCTGGATTTTTTTCTCAATTAGACCTTGGATATTCAGCTCCCCATTGCACCTAGTGGCAAAAAGATTATTGCCGTAGAACATTTTTTATTAACATTTCCGTAAGGGTGGGGTAGGGTGTCCGACCCCAACTTTGGGCCAAATTTAAAAAAAAAATATTAAGCCGAACCACACCCTGGAATTTTTCTCAAGTAGACCTTGGGTATTCAGCTTCCCATTGCACCTAGTGGCGAAAAAAGTATCGCCGTAGAACATTTTTTATTAACATTTCCGAAAGGGTGGGGTAGGGTGTCCGACCCCAACTTTGGGCCAAATTTAAAAAAAAAATATTAAGCCGAACAACACCCTGGATTTTTTTCTCAAGTAGACCTTGGATATTCAGCTCCCCATTGCACCTAGTGGCAAAAAAAGTATTGCCGTAGAACATTTTTTATTAATATTTCCGTAAGGGTGGGGTAGGGTGTCCGACCCCAAATTCGGACCATATTCATAACAAAACTAAGCCGAATCACACCCTGGATTTTTTCTGAACTAGATCTTGGATATTCAGCTTCTCATTCAACCTAGTGACGAAAAAAGTATTGCCGTAGAACATTTTTTAATTAACATTTCTGTAAGGGTTGGGTCGGATGTTCGACCCAAACTTTCGAATCACACCCTGGAATTTTCCTCAAGTAGACCTTGCGTATTCAGCTTCCCATTGCACTTAGTGGCGAAAAAAGTATTGCAGTAGAACATTTTTTATTAACATTTCCGTAAGGGTAGGGTAGGTTGTCCGACCCCAACTTTGGACCAAATATAAAACAAAACTAAGCCGAAGCACACCCTGGATTTTTTCTCAAGTAGACCTTTGGTATTCAGCTTCTAATTGCACCTAGTGGCGAACCAAGTATTGCCGTAGAACATTTTTTATTAACATTTCCGTAAGGGTGGGGTAGGGTGTTCGACCCAACTTTGGACCTGATTATAAGAAAAGTAAGCCGAAACAAACCCTGGATTTTTTCTCAAGTAGACCTTAGCTATTCAGCTTGACATTGCACCTAGTGGCGAAAAATGTATTGCCGTAGAACATGTTTTATTAACATTTTCGTAAGGGTGGAGTAGGGTGTCCGACCCCAACTTTGGACCAAATTTAAAACAAAACTAAGCCGAACCACACCCTGGATTTTTTCTCAAGTAGACCTTGTGTATTCAGCTTCCCATTGCACCTAGTGGCGGAAAAAGTCTTGCCGTCGAATATTTTTTATTAACATTTCCGTAAGGGTGGGGTAGGGTGTCCGACCCCAACTTTGGACCTGATTAAAAAAAAAGTAAGCCGAACAACACCCTGGATTTTTCTCAAGTATACCTTAGGTATTCAGCTTGATATTGCACCTAGTGGCGAAAAAAATATTGCCGTAGAACATTTTTTATTAACATTTCCGTAAGGGTGGGGTAGGATGTCCAACCCCAACTTTGGACTTGATTAAAAAAAAAGTAAGCCGAACGACACCCTGGATTTTTTCTCAAGTAGACCTTAGTTATTCAGCTTGACATTGCACCTAGTGGCGAAAAAAGTGTTGCTGTAGAACATTTTTTATTAACATTTCCGTAAGGGTGGGGTAGTTTGTCCAACCCCAACTTTGGACCTGATTATAAAAAAAGTAAGCCGAACAACACCCTGGATTATTACTCAAGTAGACCTCAGCTATTCAGCTTGACATTGCACCTAGTGGCGAAAAAAGTATTGCCGTAGAACATTTTTATTAACATTTCCGTAAGGATGGGGTAGGGTGTCCAACCCCAACTTTGGACTTGATTAAAAAAAAAGTAAGCCGAACGACACCCTGGATTTTTTCTCAAGTAGACCTTAGCTATTCAGCTTGACATTGCACCTAGTGGCGAAAAAAGTATTGCCGTAGAACATTTTTATTAACATTTCCGTAAGGATGGGGTAGGGTGTCCAACCCCAACTTTGGACTTGATTAAAAAAAAGTAAGCCGAACGACACCCTGGATTTTTTCTCAAGTAGACCTTAGCTATTCAGCTTGACATTGCACCTAGTGGCGAAAAAAGTATTGCCGTAGAACATTTTTATTAACATTTCCGTAAGGATGGGGTAGGGTGTCCAACCCCAACTTTGGACTTGATTAAAAAAAAAGTAAGCCGAACGACACCCTGGATTTTTTCTCAAGTAGACCTTAGCTATTCAGCTTGACATTGCACCTAGTGGCGAAAAAATTATTGCCGTAGAACATTTTTTATTAACATTTCCGTAAGGGTGGGGTAGGGTGTCCAACCCGAACTTTGGACCTGATTATAAGAAAAGTAAGCCGAACTACACCCTGGATTTTTTCTCAAGTAGACCTTAGCTATTCAGCTTGACATTGCACCTAGTGGCGAAAAAAGTATTGCCGTAGAACATTTTTTATTAACATTTCCGTAAGGGTGGGGTAGGGTGTCCAACCCGAACTTTGGATCTGATTAAAAAAAAAATAAACCGAGCGACACCCTGGATTTTTTCTCAAATAGACCTTAGCTATTCAGCTTGACATTGCACCTAGTGGCGAAAAAAGTATTGCCGTAGAACATTTTTTTTAACATTTCCGTAAGGGTGGGGTAGGATGTCCGACCCCAACTTTGGACCAAATTTTCTAAAAAATCTAAGCCGCACAACTTCATGGATTTTTTCTCAAGTAGACCTTAGCTATTCAGCTTGACATTGCACCTAGTGGCGAAAAAAGTATTGCCGTAGAACATTTTTTATTAACATTTCCGTAAGGGTGGGGTAGGGTGTCCAACCCCAACTTTGGACCTAATTTTAAAAGAAAAGTAAGCCGAACAACACCCTGGATTCTTTTTTGTCAAGTAGACCTTAGCTTCTTAGTTTCCCTTTTCAACTATTAGGTGAACGGATAAAAGTATTATCGTTTATAAACGATTTTTTTTAACGTTTTACTCTGACGTAAGGGCCGGGTATTGTGTTCGACCCCATTTTTTGACTTACAAAAACAAACTGGTGTAGTCTTTTTTTTTCTCTAGTAAACCTTAGCTACCAAGTTTTCTTCTTTCGCAATTAGACATAAAATCCTTTACCTCTGTTTTCAACTGGTAAGTAATAAAGGACTTAGATGTGTTAGTCTCTATTTTGTTGTTTTCGGTTTTGGAAAGCCGTCAACTCCTGTGCAATCAGGTAAAACAGTTACTGAAGAATCAGAATATAAACTTGCTTTTTCTTCAAGTCATTAATAACAATAGTAAATGATGATCTGTTCTTACACAAAAAGGCATTTCTTATGTCGCACATCCTCGACATATACCGATCAGTTTTACCAATAAAATGTCGTCTAAACATACCAATTTGCCAATCGTTAGAACAAATTAATTAGTTATTATAGCAGCTCAATTACAATTCTGACACAGCGGAGACAATGGATGTCAAAAAGAGTGTTTAGCTCTGACCTTACTATAGGGGAAGCCATATCTGCTGCAGGAAAGTTATAGTCTATTTTAAACTTCAAGAATTACATCAAGATGTGTTTGCAGATTAAGGATACATGAAATGAGGACCAATTCCTTCACTCTGCCGCTACCAGTCTAAGGCGTGATATCAAAAAACCTCACTATTTACTTTGATGACTATCATAGTGCCAATGAAGCCTTGCTAAGGTCATTTGTTGGTTGATTGATGAAAAATCAAACACTGTCGCTTCTGAACCGTATGTTGTCCCTAAAGATAAATTTCGTAAATGTATGGCTATTACAGAATGTATCGTTTCTGTAGCAAAATCAGCATTCATCCCATTCCATTTTGCCTGACCGTGCAGTTATATCATGAGAATGGGTCACGAACATTAATAGAAACTTTGTATTCGCATGACTTTTGTGCTTCCTATGCAGAGGGAAGACGATATCTGACAACCTTTGCCATGCATGAGGTTGACCTATTTAAGACGGTACTTATATTCATGACGGCATTGTTTCAAAACATCAAAGGGGTGCTTGATACAAGAAGGTGCCGACAATAAAGTTCTCAACACGAAGACAATTGATTGTAAGGACACGTGTCATTAAATGGCACGAGCCGTCTTTCAGGTGTGTAAGTCCACAATTGTTTCGGATTTGCGTCAGATTAAGGTAAAAAGAGGTCCAGTCAGAACGTTTCAGTTGACTGACAGTGCATGATTATCTTTGACGGTTGTTCTACCTTTTATTAAACCAAAGATAAGAGGAGTTCCTGTTCGTGTTCCGAATACTTTCAACAGCATTTCGAAATGTGCTGAAAAAATCGGAAACACATCTGAGATTCATTGGTTTTTTTTGCGCTCTAAGTCAAGAGATATTAGTAACATTCTTGTTCAGTAAGAAAAGTTTGACCACCAAGTTATTCCATTTTAGACCGGATATATTAACACTCTTTCTGAACTCAGACCTGAATTTTCTGTGGACCGGTGTCTTATGCTCCGATAGTACACGCAAAACAAGTGATATGTCAACAATTTATACGACTATGAAACGTTGTTAACGTTTCAGATATGACAAAGTCAATCAGATTTTCGATTCAAACATTCGACTGACAGCTGTAGTTGGAATAGGCAATGTGAGAAACATTTAAATCGCACATTCTTTGTTTATGGGCTTTCATACTCTTTCGTGCATCATGGCGTCTATTTAGGGGGATCGCGGTCTGTAGGATTAATTAGTTGACTCTTCTGTTTATGCAGCAGGGCCCGTTGATCATATGATGTGTGGAAAACAGTTCAACCGTGTTGTAATAGCAATGAATGTTGTGTATGGGGCATTGGTTGCTTTGTGTTTGTCCGCATTCTTTAACTGGTGCAGAGACAATGATTTAATGACTTCGTTTCATGCTAAATTATTGTCATTATTGTCTGAGGTAGTCTGAAACGTTCAAAACGTTTCAAACGTGACCGGACAATTACAAATCTGTAAACGAAGCTCTGGTTGTCGTTATTCTGAAGTCTTGAAGACTTCAGACAGTGGGGATGTCAATCGTCACCAACATTCAGGTATTGGGATATGGTCTACGCTTTACACGCGAGAAGACGTTACTTAGTTGAAAAACTTGTGTCTAATCTATTTGTCTTTTTTGAACAGTAAAGTATATTTAAACTAGTCATCACCAACATTCAAGTATTGTGATATGTGTTTACGCGCTGTATAAATCATGATTCAGAACGTCAGGGCGGAACGACAGAGAGGGGATATGCATTGTACCTCGATTGCTTCAATATTACCATACATGTTTGTTGCAAACAGAGTAAGTTCGAGATGGTTACCTGTATATATTTTAGATATGCTTAACTTAATATCTGATATACAACCGATATTTTCATCTAGACAGTTTGCCATTCGCCAGAAGTCAGTCAAATTTAATGGGGCATGGAGCGACATGGTGACAGTAATTAAAGATTAAAAAGGCCGTGGTGGTATAGCTGGGATTTCAAGACAAAAATCTGCATTCATTCGCTGGTCCCTCATCCGTCACGTGCTCGTAGAGTTAAGTGAAATAATGAGATCCTGATCTGGATGTTTTTGATCCCGAGAACCCTCTCCATCATGCTAACACGGGCCTAACAGCATAATGGCGAGACAAAGAGCTGGTAAACTTGTTATAGAACTTGTTTAGCACCGAATTACAAATCCTTTTGTTTTTAAACCTCATCCTAAAGCACTCATTAACATCTCGCCTAAGGAAATTGAATCATTACTGTCAAAAGCATTTGATAATGATATGAAAATGGTAAAATCGTTTGTCAATGGTGCGTTGGCAGCAGAAGGTAACAACAGTAACTTCTATGGTCAAATACCTAGATCGAAAATTAAAACCTTTGAAGACTTAACGAAAAAGTCTAAAATCAACTGTAGGTCAGGAAAAATTCTTAGTGTACCTAGAAGTCAAGAATTAGTAGGCAGTCGTGTTCTAGTTCTTTCGGGGTGTCGTGAAGATATAACAAGGTTCTATCCCTCCCAATCGGACTTGCTCCTACATGTACCTCTCTTTTCAACGAAGACGGCACTATACGACAAACATGTGATTCTGATCTTTGCCATCAAATAGAATCAGAAGCTGCAACTAAGCATCAGTTGGCACCATACGATCGATCTTCTACCGTACTTATCAGGGACGGAATGGCCTTAGTCCAATCATTGCATGTTAAGATATTGAGAAAATTCGGTGACTTGCTCTACGTGTCAATCAAAGTCAGAAATCATGCCTTACCAATGCTGCTACAGTCTTTGATATATACGACATCAAACATTCAATAGAATATGCCGAAAGAGACCGACGAACTGGAGTAAATTCGTGCCAAAAGTTATGTTAGTTAAAATATCCATAACAGACTGGAAGGAATTCTTGAACGTCAACACAAATAAACAAGCCCTACAAATCAAGAAGGGTCAAATTATTATAAAGTCTCCAGATACAGATATTATATTTCTTAGTGTGCATTTCTTTCCATCTATGGAAAACACCCAGGAACTGTTGTTTCAAACAGAAACAATTTCCAGCAATAAAGATGGTCGTAGATTCCTTCCTGTACATGAATCGTGCTGAACCCTGTCATGGGTAAGTTTTACCTGCTGTTCATGCTTTGACCGGTTGTGATCCCACTTCACATTGTAAGGAATCGTGGAAAAAAAATGTTTACAAATTTTAATGGACAATATTCGAGACTTTGTTGTTTTTGACTATCTTTCAAGCGGTCGCATTGATAAATATGTTGATGTCAGCCGGACATGTGCTGCAAGGCTCTATGACCAGAAAACAGCAAGCTAAATTTGACCACAGTGATTTAATTAAATTCCGTGTAAAGAAAGCTAAACAAAAAGTTGCTAGCTTAGCCGAACTGCCCCCATGCGAATCAACTATCCTTCAAAATGACCTGTGAGCTTCACTTCAGACCACTATTTGGACTTCTTCAAATATTGCACAGCCACCAAAGCAGTCTCCTTTAGACTCCGGTTAGGAAGACACAAATGGATTAACCCTAATATGTTTAAAGAGAAAAATGTCATCTGATTACCTACAAGATTTACAATTATAAATCTGTGTGCTCAAAAAACTGTGTTTGCTTTGAACAAAATCTGTCACGCACCGTACGTTGTCCGTGTGAAGGAAGTTAAGCGTGCTGTTATGTTAAGCGTATTGAATCCGCTCCGATGACGGAGAGATTGACCCTTACTTACGATTCTTGTAAACACGTTCCCATAGTACTTTTTACATGTAGTTTATCCCTATTTTTTTTTTTTTTTTTTTTTATTAAAACCAAATTTTTTGAATGTAGCTTTGGAAAGACAAGTTATATATGGTTTAATTTATCATTATTATCTTCCATTTTCCTAAACAATAGTCTACACATTATCAGGATAATCCAAATAAGACAATGGTCATGCATTTAATTATTTTGTTTTACTCTAAACCAAACACTTAATAAATGCAAGTCACCTGGTCACACCTATGGTGTTTCTTAAACCTCGCATTCGCCTCGGTTGACCATGATTTTTTTTTAACTTATCTGTCCGACTTTGTAAATACACAATATTTATTCTATAGCCAGATACTTATTTTCCAAAAATAAGAAACCTAAAAAATTATAAACAATGTTTCAGCGCTGGAATTGTTTTTTCTACTTTACTATATATAAAAATTTCCATTCTCAATTTTATTTTAATTTTCGCGAACCGATTAGGTCACAGAAAATACAAATTTTACCACGAGTAAGGAATGTTTTACAAATAATGTGAAAATACAGAACCCCGATCTAATTTATCTTTTGCTAAAGGTGTTCATCATTTTCTGTTTTGTATCTACTAACAAGATTACAATTTTCTATAATTCCTATTTAAGTGTTCACCAAACTGCTTTAAAAATAGTTATGCCCAATTCGACCATTGGTGGAACTACTGAGGTGATCCATAAAATTCACAAACCTAAATAAACATGCCCCGATTAATTGAACTAGTGTGGCGTCGATGTAACGCAACGCAAGCTTGTATGTAAAGCACACGCTTCCCAAGAATAAGGAGAGTTGTACAAATAATGTGAATACACAGACCCCCGATCCAATTTATCTTTTGCTAAAAATGATCAAGTGTTCCTCATTTTCTGTTTTGTATCTACTAACAGAATTCTATTTTTTTATAATTTCGATTTCAATCTGTCAAAACCTGCTGTTAAAATAGATGTATTTCATATGTATGTCCAAACTAAACATTCCCCAATTGGTTGAAAAACTGTAGCCTCGATGATGTAAAGCAACGCAAAAATTTCCGCTAATTTCAAAGAAAGAAAAAATATAGCAATAATCAGGTGTATTTCAGTGTAGAAAATAGTTCTGTTATATGCTGTAGTAAGATAAGCAATATGAGGGTCGATGAATGTGAAAAGGTCAAGGCAGCTTCTGCATATGCTATGTCATAAATGCGGAAAATTTAAAAGGTTCAAGGTCCATTTTGTAATATTAGCAGCCCTTTATAGAAGAAGTAAAATTTGTCGTTTTGACATCCTGTGAAGCATATGCTTGTGATTTAATCGAACTTATAGATAAGGAATATATATTAGAAAATTTGGCGTTTTTACCTCATGGTTGAATTAATAATATGTTCAGGCTTGATCACTGGCTTCAATTTCACAAAAAGTGGAAAACATTGTGAGGATTGCTTAGTCTTGGGTTTTCTATGCTGTGTCTTGAGTAATATTATTTGTCTTTTGTCTTTTTTTTTTATCCACTTTTTTAATGGCATTGCCAGTTTATTTTCGTTCTATGAGTGTGAATGTGAGTTTGGTACCTTTCGCCCCTCTTTTGGCAGAGAAAAAAAACCAATTCAAGACTTTGTAAACAATCAGAAAAAAAAAAAGCTGCTGGTGCCAATGATTGACTGCAAACCAGACACCAAACCCTATCGAAACAAACATCGTCCTTTTTCCAATTATTCCATTAATTAATGTGACGACAGGGTCTTCACTATATATCAGTTTGTTATTCAACATGTACAATTTAGGAAAAATAGGGATGATGTGGCTGCGATTCATATGCATAAACTGAAAGAAGATTTAAAAAAAAATAATACTTATGTCCAAGGAGATGTCGAAAGAGACTCAAGAAGCGTGTGAGCAAGCAATAATGTAACGGATTAATCAGCTAGGAGATGACAAAGTGAGAGATAACTGTCAACATACCGGGGATTACATAGGCACAACTCACAATTGTCATAACAATCACAATACATATATGTCTATCAGTTTTTAAATCACCAGTTCCAGTGTGTGTCAGTTCCAATGGAAGAGTCTTGATTAAAATACCACACTATATTTCCTATGGTTCATACGGTAATTTATTTCTAAACTTGACCTATCTGACTTGTGTATTTTTTTAATTCTTTCGTCCACTTTTCGATTCCTACATCATAACTTAAGTTTTGGGAAGTAAAATATTAAATATACTTTTCCCACTTATTTAACTTGTACGCTATTTCTTTCTACTCTTCACACACGTGAAGAAGTGAGGTGTCTTGTAGTTGTATGCTCATATATATCCACACATATATATAAAGTTTGAAAAAACTTTGAACTGCCATACAATCCAGGTGATTCTTACTCAAATAACACAGCAGTTCCTTGAACAAGTAAATAGTAATGCATGCATGTTGAAGGTTCCATCTATTCGCAGTTTACGTAGTTATCAAAGGTACCGGGATTATAATTGAATACGCCAGACTCGCGTTTCGTCTACATAAGACTCATCAGCGGCGCTCAGATCAAAATAGTTATAAAGCCAAACAAGTTAGTTGAAGAGCATTGAGAACCCAAAATTCCAAAATGTTGTACCAAATACGACTAAGGTTATCTATTCTTGGGACCTTGAGCTCAGTTTCAAGGTCATAAACCAAGGACCTATAATCAAAAGACTCTAGGCCTCTACTTTATATTGTTATTAAGTTATATTTCCATACGACTAATATTAGATATAAAAGGGGGCGGAAACTTGCATCAAATGTCTTAGGCCGTGTTCACATTGACCTAAATTTGGTGTTGTGTTAGTGTAACTCACACGTAAACTAAACACAATTGCGTTCCCATTGATAAAACGCAATGTTTACATGTAGTTTAAATCATGTTTTACCTACACACAGTCGATAGTCAATGTAGGCCTTGTGTAGGTTAAGTGTACACAAAACTAGGCATTTAGGACATTAGTTTTATCGTGTATATATTTAAGGAGGAAACTATTTTTGAGTAAAATTGAATTTTTGATAATTATAAGTTGTCTAAATTTTTACAGATTTTTTTTTGTTAAAAAAAATTAACGTACTTTATTAATCCCTAATCAAGACTCAAAGCAGCATCATTGCCGAACCCATAAGGCAGCAACCAATTGATTTTCGGGGGAGGGGGGGGGGGGGCTATTATAGTTGAGTATAAAACATAAAGGCAAGGGGGGTGGGGGTGGTGAGCTATGGATTTTGTTTTGGAAACTAAAAAAGTTTCCAGTTTTTGGCCCTGAAAAAAAATTGTTTGTTTCACCCTCATCTGCCACTATATATAATGCTAAAATTGATTTCGACTTGTCACCAAAATTTGTCCTGAAAAAAATAAATAGCTCACGCCCCCTCCCCCTCCACAAAAAATGAAGTAAATAATTGTTGCCTAATTCATTTGAAAAGGTCTTCCCGAATTGACTTGACGTACACAGAAATATTCGCCACTGGTCATTACTCAAAAAACGATTCACGAATAAATGCATGACTAAAACAAGTGTGAGGTAAATGATATGTTTGTCTAGTATCTCAGATCCATTAAATAACACGTAAAATAAATATAAAAAAAACGCTACCCTATTCCTTTACCAAATACTCCTTGGAGAAGAAATACCATTTGAAACGAACAGAAAAGATAAAAATGTAGTGATCCCTAATATCTCAATCCTTTTTTTTTCGGCTGTAAGCACGCTGTTGCAGCTAACGTTTTCTAATGCGTTATCGAGACTTCTCTTGTATATTCAAACTACTGCAAATTATAACAATGGCTTTCTTAAAGTAGCAACCACTTAACTTAAAAAAAGGGGGAGAGTTATTTTTTTTTATCTGAGTCAGATTTTTTTTTCGCGCGTACGTTTTTATTCCTTTTTTTTTCGATGCTGGTTATCAAATACTTTTTTTTCAATATTTAACACTATAATGTATGGGGACACTCTTGATTCAGAACATTTTTTTTTTTATCATCTGTATGACCATTTTTTTGTTTTATCAATTGGAGATCGGAATATTTCCATTCCCATCCTCCGCCCCCCTTTTGAAGTCAATTGGTTGTTCCCTTACCGCTAGAAAAAATTTCCAAAAATTTTGAATTCAGTTCTACGTAATGAACATTTAAATGACATATAGTTTACAAGTGGGAACAAATCTTATGTACAGGTAGCTAAACAAGGTGTATAGATGTGAACAAATGTAATGTGAAACCAGTGTACACTACACTAAACTAATTGTAAACATGTTTACTCTACACGGCGTTTGGTGTGAACACGGCCTAAGTACCCTTACATCTAAAATTTATGTGTTACGAGATGTCGCGACTAACAATTGTGTGAAAATATCTTGTCAATATCTTATATGATTTCTGATAATAAGAGATAACAAGCAGAAATCTAAATTTTGAACATGACCTTCACCTTTGACCTATACCTCATTTTCATTTTTTTGGACCAAGAACCTCAAATCTAAAGACCCTAGGCCTCTATCACTTATGGTTTTCCAGTTAAAAATACATTTCAAAATATCAAATATAAAAGGGGAAATAATTTTCATATGGATCTCATATTCCAAATATCTAAGCAACATCTTGCGAAACAAAAAATCAGCAAAGAAAAAAAATTTGGCGGAAGAAAAAAAAAATAAGAAGAAAACCAATAGGTCTTTCCACAGAAAAGTGGAAAGACCTTATTAATAAACAGCTGCGCCATGAGCGCATGATACACCCGTCGTCTTGTGTGAAAGTTTTATGCAATAATCATAAATAGTTCCTGAAAAAGTTTGAAGCAATAACCATATATTGTTTTTGAGATACGGAGGGACATATGAAACCCCCTCTTTTTTCTTCAAAAACCAAAAAGTATACAGACCTTTAGATTAATATAACAAAGAAGTGTGTAAAGTTTTAAGCAATAATCATAAATCGTTTTTGAGATACGGCGCGACATGTAAAAACCCCTCCCCCTTTTTTACAAAATACTCAATAACTCAAAAATGAAATTTTGAATCATCACCAAAAAGTATACAGGTCTTTAGATTAATATAACTAAGAATTGTGTAAAGTTTTAAGCAATAATCAAAAATCGGTTTTCATATACAGTGCGACATGTGAAGAAAAACACCCCCTGTTTTAGTTACAAAGTGCCGTACCTCAAAAAGTTTTAATCTTATTTTCACCAAAAAGTATGCATATCATACATGACCATTATAAGAAACAACTATAATAAGTTTCATGAAATTTGGATAAGTCGTTCTCAAGTAACGGTGCGACATGTTTACGCCGGACAACACGGTTTGAAAACACCTTAACTTGAAGTTCAAAACGACAAAGCAGATGCTTTGTTAAAAAATTTCACAATTTGAAAATTGGTTTTATTAAACTATAAATGATTCAAACAAACTTTTCTATTTGATTGACGAGATCTCTAACAGATATGTCGTATGTTCTTTTGCAAATCATCGTGTTAAATGATCTGATATTCCCAGAAGCACTACGACTCATTTATTAATGAAACATTTGGTTTTTATAATAACCCACATTTTTTAATAAAGTAATGTTAGCTTGCAATTTGTTAATACAGAGACTTTTTGAATAATTCCAAATCAATATTTTCCTGTATGTCTAGATAATTTGTTTCCGTTCAAGGAATTATTACATATACATCAAAATGATTTTCATGGTGTACTAACTACATTTTGGTCGAAATATAAAACGTGCCGTCATGATATATTATTTACAAACTATTTTATCGACTGTAACAACTTCAAACGACAACACATACATGTCGTCATTACTTGGTCCTCATCATTGATTTCACCATCAATTAATTAATAATTTACCAGTTAAATTAAATATTCCAGTTTTAATTATCTTTAAAATACATCATGTACATGGTATATATAATATATGATGAAATATATGATGAAAATTTTCATTAAGTGATAATGCAAATATATTATTTATAAACTATTTCATCAACTGTAACGACTTCAAACGACCTAACATACATCTCGTCATTACTTGGTCCTCATCATTGATTTCAACATTTTATTAGTTCAATTAAATATTCCAATAAAGTATTATCTTTAAAATACATGGTATAATATATGATAAAAAAATCATTCAGTGCAAACTATAGGTGTAGTATAAACAGCTAGTGTGTAAAAAAGTAAAAAAGACTACATATACCATTAAGTATTATAGATATAATAAATTCGCCTATAATCAAACATAACTTTTTGGATTATTACAGTATAAACATAAAAATAAAAATAATTAAATTCAGACAGGCATCTTTAATCTTTTTTACATTTTTTTTCAAATAAACTTGGATTTTCATCAAACTATGCAGCTATCTTAGATATATATTAAGCTTACTGAATCCCCGGTCATTATGTAGTTTGGTGTATTGCTGTCAAATTCAAGAATTAAATTAATCTAGGTAAAAAAAGGCTAGGATTTGGAATTTTGGACAAATAAAAGCAACAGTAGTATACCGCTGTTCAAAACTCATAAATCAATGGACAAAAAACAAAATCGGGGTAACAAACTAAAACTGAGGGAAATGTAATAAATATAAGAGGAGAACAAAGACACGACATTAAAATGTAACACACACAGAAGCGGACTAAGCATGAGACAAAATTCTATGAGAATAACAAATATAACATCAAAATCAAATACATGAATTTGGGATAGATAATTACCGGGACACGTCTTATAGTAATGTGATTTCACACTAAAAAAAAAGAGTAAAACAAACGACACAACGGAAAAATAACGTTAAAATGTAACACACACAGAAACTAACTATAATATAACAATGGCCATATTCCTGACTTGGTACAGGACATTTTGTCAAAATAGAGATAGTACAATTTTTGTTGTTTTTTTTGTCAAAATAGAGATAGTACATTTTCTTATTTTTTTTTTTGGTCAAAATAGAGATAGTACAATTTAAATTTTAAATATCTTTTTCAAATCAACTTGGATTTATGCAGCTGTCTTAGATACATATGAAACTTACTTAATCTCCGGTCATTATGTTGTTTGGTGTATCGCTGTCAAATTCAAGAATTAAATTAATCTAGGTGAAAAAGCTAGGATTTGCTATTTCGAACAAAATAGAGATAGTACACTTTAATTTTTTTAATAGTTTTTTCAAATCAGCTTGGATTTTCATCAAAGTAAGCAGCTATCTTAGATATATACTAAGCTTACTGAATCCCCGGTCATTATTTAGTTTGGTGTATTGCTATCAAATTTGAGATTAAAATTAATCTACGTAAAAAGGCTAGGATTTGCAAATATGGACAAAATTCAGATAGTACACTTTAAAAATTTTAATAATTTTTTCAAATCAACTTGGATTTTCATCAAACTATACAGCTAATCTAGTGATATATTAATCTTATTGAATCACAGGTTGTTATAAGTTTGATGTATTGCTTTCAAATTTAAAATTTAAATTAATCTCGGTAAAAAGAACTAGAATTTGTAGTTTGGACTATATTCAGATAGTAATTTTTTTTTAATATTTTTTTTAAATCAACTTGGATTTTCATCAAACTATACAGCTTAGTAACCTTGGTGATGCATTAATTTGATTGAATCCCAGGTTGTTATTTAGTGTAGTGTATTGCTGTCAAATTTAAGAATTCAATTAATCTAGGTAAAAAGAGCTACGATATTAGAAATATATCTTTCCTTATAATTTGGGAAAAAATATATTTAAAATCAAAAACCAATTGTTCAGAGAACAATTGATTGTCTTTTCACTAGTAAAGATCTATTTTGATATTAAAATATAAAAAAAAAATCAGTTTAAAATGTTAGTTCCTATGGCTTTATGATGTATTAATATGAATTTGAAGCAAAGGTCAAAATATAGAACGTCCTATTAACCTATGACCTTGACCTCAATTTCAAGGTCACAAACCAAGGACCTTAAATCAAAAGACCCTAGGTCTTTGATATGTTTGGTTAATGAGTAATATCACTTTACGCATAATTTTAAATAAAGGATGGGTGAAAATTCCCATTAATTGTCTACGTACACATTCAACCAAAATATACGACATGTCGCAACTAACAATTTAGTAAAACTAATTTGTCGATATGTTATACAGTGTTTGAAAATAAGCCAAAATAAGCCAAAATCTAAATTTAAAATATGACCTTGACCTTTGACCTTTGACCTTGACCTAATTTTCATTTTTTGAGACCAAGGATGTCAAATCAAAAGACCCTTGGTCTTTATCACTTATGGTTTACCAATTAGAAATGCAAATCACTTATATCAAATACATAAGGGGAAATAACTCTCATATGGAGTCTCCGGAAAGCTCAGTTAAAATTAAAATCCTAATCCTGAAGACGAAACGAGCAATTTGGTAAAATAAATTTGTCGTCATCTCTTACGGTTGTGAAGGAGAAGTGGCCACAAGAAAAACAGTGTTTGGGGAGATAACTCTTACAAGGTAAAGTATTTTGTTACGCAGTTGTCAATATCTAAAGCGTATAAACTAAACGATATCATATTCCAAATATTTAAGCGACATCTTTTGAAACAACAAAACTACGAAAGAAAAATATTTATGCGGAAGAAGAAAAATAATAATAATCAGAACAAAATCAATAGGTCTTTCCATGGAAAGGTGGAAAGACCTAATTACTCCACCGTCGTATTTCCGAACACACAGAAAGTGCTTAGAGAAAGTTCCGTCTATCCGAAATTTCAATATAATTGAATCCGGAAAGTGGCAGACATACTAGTATACACATAAGAGAACTAGAAGACAGGCGTGTACAATGTGAATAATCTGGATGATTGTCAACTTAAGGCCCGATTGATCAAAAGAGAGTTGAAGTAAACACCAATATTAAATTTAATGCACGATTACCAAGCCAGTACAATAAAGGTGAAAATATAAGTTGTTACTTTAGTGGAACCGTTTTTGAGGATATTAGACTGCGGTAGATCTCTGATTTCAAGATACAAGCATGACGAAATAGACAAACACTTTGCGAAGACTACATGTATGAGACTGACACAAGGAATAGTCACCCGACGTTATAGGCCAGATGATAAATATTAATGAACCAAATAATGTATATACATTCAACATAAATTTTTCAAGCTATTTCAGCAAAAGTGGTACATAACTAAGTACTGTATATACGTGAACTTAAAGAGGTATCTGACTCAGAAGTTGAAACTTATGAATATACACAAAGCTATCATATAAAACCATGGCCTGAAACCTGACATGAACACAAATCAAACTCCAAGCCAAGTGTAATGTAATAACAAGTATAACTTGAAAACAAGCAATTAACCTTAATTTCACGAAACAGAATATATTTAACGATGTTTTGGCTGAAATCCACAGGACATGAAACAAGTTGGGATTTGAGAAACCAATCGTCATAGGTTTTTACGATATTGGTCTAGTCGAAAGAAAGCATGGATAACTGACTTTATAAAAGACTAACCCCAATAAGGACCGCGAGACACGATCTGCTACATACGCATTACTGAAAGTCCTGTTTTCTATTTTCAAATTACACACACTTACAAATGCATTTCGAAAAAAATGTATATCGATTATACGAAATGTACAAATACCCGACTGACCATATCATACCCTCCAAGTAAAGACTAGGGTAAACAAGAACCCGTATCTGTTTCACGATGGAGAATGCTGGAATACCAATAGTTTCATGTGTCGGTCTAAGACGTTATGCCATGAAAACATTTAGGTATGCAATCAGGAGAGTTAAAGGTATAACAAATTGTGATCACGAATGAGATTGCTTACAGCGACTTCAAACAATATCTGAACTCAGCCTATGATTCAATGAAAACGATTCTTAGCTAATGATCCCATCTACATAGTACAACACAAAACAAGAAATCTTTTTCAGCAGACGAAAATAGGCAGGCATTATCGATTGGACAGAAACACTACAAAGTTGTAGACACAATACAGAGATTCATCTCGTAGATTGTAGATCATGATGATGAACTTATTAATATCATGTATGAGGAGGATTTTTAAAGATTAATTTCTTACTTATGACCTTCCACATGTGTTGCAAACTGATCAGGAAAAGTATCCAGGCGACCAATAGCACTAAATAAAAAGAGAGGTGAAAGATTCAAAAGGTAGTGCTTGTTAGTTGCGATTTATTTTGTTTGTAATTCGTCATCTAGGACTCCACATTTGTTACATAATCTTTGTGCTCTTGGAATGTTTCTGTACCTTTCAAATTCAATGCCTAGGGAATGATCACTTAGCCTACATTTTGAGAGTTACTGCCTATGAATAAAATTATTGCAATTTAAATGTTCCTCAGACTGACAATTAGTTTTTAATTTCCCATAAAGACAAAGTTTGTATGAAGAATCCAACTTTAATAGTTTATTTAAAGTAGTTTGTTCATATTCATCTAAAACACACTTTTTAATATTACATTTTAACACGTTTTTTAATTGTTTAAAAGGTACATTAAAATTAGAGTAATTTCCTGGGTTTATTTTCATATCTTTAAAAATTGTATCTGCAAATAAGTACCAAGAATAAATTCCCGTGGAATGTAAATTTATGTTTGTTTGTAGAGATTCTTCAACCAGGTGATTAATATATCACTACAGTTTATTCTATAAAAATACATGAGTGTTTGAGTTTTTATATAAGAGTCCAAAGTATATCTACCTAATTCTGTTCTAGCACCTATGTTAGTGGCTGTCTTTTTCAGTCCTTATACTGCTTTATAAAATTTAGAATGAACCTTCTCAAAGTGATACTTTTCTGCTAATGCAAGAGTATTACAAAAAGTATTTCAGCAGCTCTATTAGATGCCCTAAAAGCTGACTGAAAATTATGCATAAACCAAATTTCAGAGTTGTATGTCAAAATAGGTCTTTAAGAGTATCAAATAAATTACATGACAAAGTAGTGGGAACAAATTTTAAATTGGACATTGTTTTCTCAATGAAAATAAAACTTTAATACCCTTTTTAGACAGCTCTTCGGTAGTTTTTGTAACATTCCTCTATAGTTAATAATATTCCCTAGAAATTTAGAGTCCATAACTTCAGTCAAAAATTTATCATTGAACAAGAGGGATGGGGATTGTTTATAAATATTCTGAAAAACTAGAATTTTAGTCTTGTTTGTATTTACCCTCAACTGCCATTTAATACAATATTTATTTAGTTTGTCTAACGCGTTGTGAAGTCCCTGGTGTGTCTCAGACAATAACACTAAATCATCTGCGTAGCTGAGAGTTTGGATACTTGAAGTATCAAGAACTGGAGGGTTACAAGTTTCATAAAAAATGAATGCAAATCATTAATATAACATTTAAAAAAGTAGGACTTAAAGTGTCCCCTTGTCTTACACCTCTAATAATTGGAAAAAATAAAGAGTGTGCATTACTAATCTTCAGTGCAGACTGTGATTAGCTTTTTCAAACTAGTATAAAATTTCACACCAACACAATCATTTATCAATTTATACAACAGGCCATTATGCCAAACAGAGTCAAAAGCACCACGCAAATCTACAAAACAAGCAAACAGCTTTGTCTTATTGTAATCTAAATATTTGGTGACAAGAGTTTTTAAAATAAATATGCTATCAGACGTTCTATGATTTGAACGAAATCCAAATTGATGACTGGAGAACTTATATTCATAATGCTTTATTAATTAGTCTTTTATTTTTTTTAATAGAGCATATAATTTTAATAGATTTAACGTAGAAATACCTCTATAATTGCATATGTCTTCAGACTTATGGATTAAAACAATAAAATCTTTCCTCCAGCTGGTGGGGTAAATACCAGCTGATAAAATAATATTGTAAAGTTTAACTATGGCTGTAACTGTTACAATGCTACTACATTTTATAATTTCATTAGATATTAAGTCAGGTCCAGTGCATTTCCCTGATTTCAATTCATTTATACAGTTCTTTACTTCTGATATTGAAAATAGACTATCAGTACAAATATTATGTTCTAAATACTCTCAAGCATATTTAAATCTTTTATAACTTTTTCTTCAAAAGAGTTATCATATTTTTCAGCTATACCAAGATTTTGAAAATGTTCTTCATAGTTTTTTAAGTTAATATTTGAACAATCATCCTGTTTTAGTGTATTTTTTTTTTATTTTTTAAGGAGTTCCCAATACTTTTTGGTGTCATTCTCTTAAAAATTGTTAATGTTTCATATAAGTTCTTTTTGAATATAATTTTCTTTCTTTTTTCAAGTTTTTGAGCATGTGTAAAAAAAATTACATTTAAGCTTAATCATCCGTTTTATTTTCTCTATGGGATGTTTGCATAATTTCAACAAAGGCGAGTTGGCATGGTATACAAATGTACCAATAGGCTGAATAGCAGGATTTGCTATAACAACGGATAATAATCATACCTGAACTCCGTCATTGTACAGGAATAACTATATGTTTTTAAAATCAGTTACGGACCTGCGAATTCGCGGGTATGGTCTTGTCTCGAAAACAACCTCCATAACCTATCAATATTTTTAGGTTAGTTTGATTCCTTTCTAATGCTCTTTCGACTTAAAGTATCAATTTTAGATTGTAGATTTTTTTCAAATTCCATCTAGTAGATACATCCTCAAATAGTTTTAAAAAAGTTTATCTTTTCAATAGATGGAAAATCTAAAGGAAAACAAATCAGGATATTGTTATTTCATGTGATGTCCAGTTTGTTAAAAACGCCTTTTCTTAAAATCATTTATTTTGTAATTAAAATTATTTGACACATTTCATGCTTTTTTAAACATAACTAAGAATGATCATAGTCAGAGCTGTGTTTCTTGTTTTAAAATGAATTTTGAGAAATATATATTGTTATTAAATTTAACCGCTCACAACTATTTGCCTCTTGGTTAATTCTAAACATTATATTTTAAGTAACAGTGACTCTTCATTTCATTTTGTAATATTGTTTCTTTCGATTCGTTCCAATTATCATGTACCCCTCTCTTCACCCCTTTTAGTTTTTATTATTTGGTGAAAACAACTTCACAAATATATCATATAATATATTCATATAATAAAGGACACGTTTAAAACTATTGATAAGCCTTATTCGATCCAATATATTAAAAAAATTGGAATTTTTATATTTTAAAACTTTAATCAAAATTCCAAAAAAAAAAACAGTATTTGAAAACTTTTTAAAATTTTGAATTTATAAGTGTTACACAGACCGAAATTCTTTATTACACGTTGTACGTAAAAATTAAAAAAAACTTCACAAATATGTCATATAATATATTCATATAATAAAAGACACGTTTAAAACTCTTGACTTTCTTTATTCAGTCCTATTTAATAAAGAGTTACGACCATCACAATTAACGTTACGACCATCCTCAACATTTTTGTTGTTTTAGTTACGACCATCATGCTTGAATTTTTTAATGACTATTTTACGAATGATTTTATGTATCAAATTTGGCTTCAATATCAACGCACTCACGATAAGTGTATATGAGACAAGCGGTTTGGCCCAAATGAACCTTTTACTGCACGAAAATCGGAAAAGAAAAACTTATCCCTAGAGTTGTCTCCCATTTTCGGATGGTCGTAACTTTAAGTTACGACCATCCGCTTACCACCAATGAATGTTAACATGTAGTTTAAGTAATGTTTTGTCTAAATGCAGTTGATAGTCAATGTAGACCTTGTGTGGATCAAGTGTACACAAAAAAAAAGTATTAAGAACATGAATTTTACCATGTATATCTAAAGAAGAAACGTTTTTAATAAAATTGATATTCATAACAAATTTCAAAAAAGTTCTTTGTCGAATTATTTGTCTAAACTCGACATATAGCTTTGTTATAACAAAAAAAAAAAAAAACGTTAGGTAGCTTTATTAACCCCTTGTCAATACTCAAAGCATCAATACTAATATTAGTTCATCGTTTGAAATATGCATGAAATATTTGCCACTGGTCTTTACTCAATCAACGATTCCATCCTATATGCAATTACTAAAATATGTGTGCGGTAAATTGTATTGTTTTCCTAGAATCCAGATCCGATAAAATGCACTTAGATATAATATGAACTGTTATTTTTATATTGTAGTATTAGTATTTGATCATTGCTCTTGGCTTAAACTCGTGACCGTTTAATTCAAGCAAAACTAACGAATTGCGAAAAATATGTTTCACCAAATCATCAACTCGCTAAAATATATACATTTTTTCCCACATTGCGTCTTTGCAAAATGTGCTCGATATGCGAATGCAAAAGGAGCTACCATTTGACTTTTAGGGGGGAAAGGGGGAGGGGGGGGGCTTAAATAAAAAGAAAATGTCCTGCATTTATTTTCTAGTTGTAATCTCTGTCCTGCCTCTTTTCATTCTAAACGGACCTGTTTTTTTTTTTTTTATTATCTGACTTTTTTTTTTACATAAACTGACATCCTGCCCTTTTTGATGCAAAGGTACTTGTAATCAACTAGTAAAAAAGAGTCAAATTATAGTTTACACATTGTTAGAATTTATTTTGGATTAAGTCATTTTTCAGGGATTGTAGCCGCGGATATTGAAAAGGACAAGACATTTATAATATAATCCTCAATTAACCTTTGTTGCAGTCTTATGCTTGTCTAATATAACTGTAAACTCAGCTTATGTTCCTTCCAGTACGAAACATTGCACTGGCTTTGCAATAACATATGCCTGTCTATTGATATATAGTACTAAAATTGAATATGCATACAAAATTCAGAAAATATGCCAGGCATATAATTTAGGACGCCAAAGGAACATTTCGTCAAATCATTTAAATCAAAACAAGTGGAAGGCCAAATCGAATACGAAGTTGAACAGCTTTAAAAACCAATTATTCCAAATAATTGTTCAAAATCCAGCTAAGGCAATCAATGTAAAACCCTTAGTTTTTTTTTAATATTTAATCATTTATAAACACTTTATAAGCATGATAAGAGAAAATGAACATCAATGATCTTTCTTGTCAAACAAACGTTCTGTATACTTGGTTGGTGATAAACGTCCAATAGCAATGGTATCGATCCAGTGGTTAAAAAACCTCATCAAAGATAGCAGGCTTATAATGTGCTATGCCAGAATCTCATGTCGTCTACACAAAACTCATTATTGATGTGCGCCTCGCTGGCCGAATGGTCTAAGTAGTCGAACAACTGTATCACTAGCCTTTGTCAGATAGGGACCCATTTATGTTAATAAAGAGATAATCATGTGTAAAGGGAGATAACTTTTTAAATCAACAAAGCGTTTGTAATAGTCTGTTTATTTTCAATACTTGTTAAGTACTCATTTGAATCAGTGTCAAAATATTCGTGTTTACTTAGAATAGAATAGTAATATCATATCGGCTGCACCAGACATGTCAGATGTGCATTTCGACAATTATTATGAATAGATGCTTAGAATATTTTCACGAAAACAGATTACAGAACGTACCAGCGATTGTAAAGAGTTAAGTCCTTTCAGTTTAAGTTAAAATCAACATTTATGGTCTGATTAAAGAGAGGTGAAAGATACCAGAGGGACATTCAAACTCATATGTCGAAAATAAACTGACAACGCCATGGCTAAAAAAGAAAAAAACCAACAGACAAACAAGAGTACACAAAACTCAACATAGAAAACTGAAGACTTATCAACATGAACCCAAACCAAACCCTTGGGCTGATCTCAGGTGCTCCGGAAGGGTAAGCGGATCCTGCTCCACATGTGGCACCCGTCGTGTTGCTCATGTTAGATAATTACGTGATGAATAAGTTAAATTGAAAGTCCAGAATTTTATATGATATATATATTGTAAAATAGTGTAATGTTTTGGGGTTTTTTTGGGGTTTTTTTTTTTACAATACATTAGACTCTCAATATCTCGAAGTCAGCCAGACAAGAAAAATATTTCGAAATACCTCTACCCGTTCGATTCATACTGCAAACTAAAACAAACCATGGGACACAACTCTTACTTAGATTATACAAACGTGTTTAACATAACATTTAGATGATCGTATAATTATTCAATCTTAAGCAACAATTTGTTCTCGAAAGTCACATCATGTATGGTATTAAAAGTTAAACCTGGTTTAGAATCCACCGGATATTTTTGAATCAGGTATCGTAATCTTCATCATATTTCGTGATAAATTAGTTAAGAATGTTTTGTCTCTCACTATGAAAATGTGAATCAGGTATCGTAATCTTCATCATATTTCGTGATAAATTAGTTAAGAATGTTTTGTCTCTCACTATGTGAATGTGGGTCATTAATATATCATGTACGCGAAGTTTAAACATATAACCTTCTAAATCAATGTTAAAAAAATCATTTCAAATCTATTGTAAAATGCATATTGTTCAATATGTTCAACATTTCATACTTTATAAATTTGAATTTAAGATATTTAATCGAAAGGTTCTTTCAGAATGATCTACTAGCTTGTCAAATATAATGAAGGTTCAAATTGTAAAACTGATTTCTTCTTCGCAGATTACAGCTCCATCATGTTGCAGGCAATTAATTTGTTCCTTCGAATCCGAGGCAAGTTGCATTCGGCAATCCTCGGTAGAATCCGCTACTCTCCTTCTATAGATGAGAGTACGGAATCGGCCGAGTTGAGACGAATGAGTCAAGTTGGTCCAGTATAAGTTGGTTGTAAGGTGAATTTATATGAAGAAGACACAGTGTCCGTGCATGCTTTGTTAATGTAACAGGAATTACAAAATCGTTTTTATTTCTAAAAGAGAAACAAAGAAAACTTTTTATAAAATGTATAATAATTATAATACATGTTTTTGTAAAAATGGATGTAGATCTAAATATCTATAACTTTTTTTTTTTATATTTACTTCTAGTTATATGAATCATATATTTATCCATCTCAGGGTATCAAACCTAAAGGTTGATATGAGAACCAGATATGCGCACTCTACACTTGATATGAACGCATGCACTATGTAATTGAAATCCAGATTTGTTATTTTTAACTTACAGGGATATATAGCTAGTGTCAAACAACCCTTATATCTGTGGTATTTAACATGCTCTTTGTTTCCAAATGACAGTGCAAATTACACTTTCGTCATTTTGGTCGACCTTCTTTGCAAAACACACCCTTTGAATTAATTGTAAATGTTTTTTTAATGAATATGCCCGACATATTTGACACTTTACATATACAATAAGTTAACATATAATATGACAACTTTCTTTGACATTGATAAACTGAGAACAGCTTTTTCAACCACCGGGTCGATGGCATGGCTGGTGGAGGTTTTATCCCCGAGGCTATCACAAGCCCAGTAGTCAGCACTACTGTATTGATATGAATTATTATTGATATGGTCATCTATACTATTAAATGAGAAGACCTCATTTAGTGTGTCGCTTCTCTTCCTTCCACAATAAATTAATCATCATGCCTCTGTGTCCTATATGTACCATGTATAGTCACATTTGTCATCCTCGCTTATGATTATTCCGTTTGGGTTATTTTGGGAGGAAAACGAAAAAAAGACGTCAAAATATTGTTTCCGTCATCGGACGGACTTTTAAGTCATAGACAAGACTTCCGTTTAGGACCCTTTATTCCTAACTTGATTACATACAATGTTTTGGGAACCTGAGCTACAGGAACCGGTATCAAACATACCTTCGGTCCCTGAAAAGCAATATCTGAATTTATATAATAATTTTTATTTTTAACTATTGCAAAATTAAATTCTTTCACAGCAATAAATCAAACTACCTAATAAGCTTGAATTTTGTAAGATCAATATTTAATTTAGTTAGATGGGCTAATTTACACCAGTCAAAACTAAATTTGAAGGTCAATACTAGTCGAGACAGGTCGAGACTGGTTGAGACTGTGTCGAGACTAGTCGAGATAGGTCGAGACTAGTCAAGACAGGTCGAGACAGGTCGAGCCTTGGTCAAGACCATTTCAGACTACACAAAGATCATCAAGTACTGAATCAGACTAATTAAGTAAAGTCGAGACCAAGTCGAGTACACTTAAGTACAGTTAAGTACAGTCGATACAATGTCGAGACTAGTCGAGTAAAATGTGTGTTCGATTTTACTGGTCGAGCACAAAAACTGGTCAATTTAGACTCTGAGCAGTTTGTAATGATAATTATGTACTGACATGATAATACGGATAATGTTCTATTTCAAGTTTAGAGTTACAAATCATAAAAAAAAAGACATTTCAAATTAAGGAATGTATCTCCGTCATGCAAAGATCTGATAAATTGTCTATGTTTGACTTTACTTTCTATTCTTTATAGGTTATATCAGCTTTTAAAGGCTTTTTCCTATTCCCGATTGTGGCGTGTTGACGGAATAGAAACTCGCAAGGCGGGTGATGCATGCATAACAGAAGACAATTACCCTGTCGACGTACTCGGCCTCGCTTCTTTTGATGTTTCATGCGATTCCTTCAATTTATGTTTGTTTGTCAATTCTTAATCAATTTGAGAGGTAAAATACTGGCGCTTTAATTGTATTAGGTTTTGAATTTTTAAAGGTTTTGGCTTCGAGTATCACTGAAGCGACATTAATTGTCGAAATGTGCGTCTGGTGCAGTAAACTTTGTAGTTTAAATGGTATTGAAAGTAAACGAAATATACTTACTGTTTCAAGTTGATCCGTCCAATCCGGCTTTAAATGCGCAGTTGTATTTGATTGAGACCGTTAAATTTATTGCAAATAAATGAAATATACTTACTTTCACACTTTGATCCAGACCATCCGATTTTACAAATCGCAGTTATAATTTGATCCTCCAGCAGGTGTACAACTACCACCGTTGAGACATGGGTTGGGTGAGCATACGTATACTGAATCAATTAATAATAATTTTTTCATTCATCAGATATATAACACGATTTATAAATGGAGTATATAAAAATGGAAATTTCTAATCTCAAAACTTTTTCAGATTCCTTTGAAGCTTGTTATACTTAACTATATTTATCAAAGGACATTTACGCTCATATTTGCACTCCTGTGGTCACGTTGAAGTGTGCTCGACTCGAGTTGTGTAATTTGTTAGTTCGATCCCTGGCCAGATAATTTTTTTAGCATTTTCTACTTCTCTGCTTACCAAGATTCAATAAAGGGTTGGAACAAAGACTGGCAGGACTTCAGTCATAATATGAAATGGAATAGCTTGAAAATATAAAAAAGAAGATATGATATGATTGCCAATGAGACAACTGTCCATAAGAGACCAAAATGGCGCAGACATTAACAACTATAGGTCACCGTACGGCCTTCAACACAGACTCTCTGTCACCCTGTTACACATTACGTTAAAATCTCACTCAGTGTCCTTATAGTGGATAGCTACGTTCATGTTGATATTGTTTCTTTGTAATTATGCATGCACGTCCATTTTCACTGAACTAGTACACATTTTTATTTAGGGACCAGCTGAAGCCCGCCTCCGGGTGCGGTATTTTCTCGCTAAGGTGAAGGCCCATTGTTGGCCTTAGGCTGTCTTCTGCTCTTTATAGTCGGGTTATCTCTTTGACATATTCCCCATTTCCATTCTCAATTTTATTAAAAACAAATCCATCAATCCAGCAAGCATGCAGTTTGACATATCAATCTCCACATACCTGGCATATAAGCATTACAATGCTCATTTATTGAAGAAATAAAAAGATTAAAAATTTGTTATTCATTGATACACATGTTATATGTCTGGCTATATACAAAATTTAGTCCTGGTATCTATGGTCAGTTTATTTACAACCACTGGGTCGATGCCACTGCTGGTGGAGATTTATTTCCCCGAGGGTATCACAAGTCAGGAGTCAGCACTTTTTGTGCAGACATGAAGTATCATTGATATTGTTATATTTATAAATTAACTGTTTACCAAATTTTGAATTTTTTTAAATACTAAGGCTTTTCTACCTCCGGCATAGAATACCTAAGCTGTATTTGGCAACACTTTTAGGAATTTTGAATCTCAATGTTCTTCAACTTTGTACTTTATTTGGCTTTTTTAAAACTTTTTTTGATTCGAGCATCACTGATGAGTCTTTTGTAGACGAAACGCGCGTCTGGCTATATACAAAATTTAGTCCTGGTATCTGGTGAGTTTATTCACTACGTCAATGTAATTTCAGATGAAATTCATTCTTACATTTATTTTTTAGATAGTCAGAAAATAATTGAAAAAAATTTCGTTTGCTTACCATTGCAGTTACTTCCATACCACCCAAACGAACATGAGCATGTATGCCTTGAACTTCCGGTTGGATGACAAGTTCCGTGGTTACAGGGATTTGGTAAACAAGGATTTGCTGTATTAAATATTATATGTAATAAGAAATCAAAAGATTGCAGTGCGTTTGTGTATTCTTTTGTACAGCTTATATAGTTTAGTAAGCACACAAAAAGGTGAAGTGCTTTTTGTCTGTTTACCAGAACCTGGTTGACAATAAAATAAACATAACTTGTGTTTCGTAATTGTTGCAAAGGAACAATAGTTTTACTGCTTACACAACTTGAGTTGTTCGAAATACTTCGGATTTTCAACCCCAGGAATAGATCACCTTATCTGTACAAAACCTTTCAGCAGTTTGAGTCCTTAATGCTCTTCATTTTCGTACTGGATTAGGCCTTTGAACTTTTTTTTATTCGAGCGTCACCGATGAGCCTTTTGTAAGCCTGGTATCTTTGATGAGTTGTTTTTTGCTAGACAATAATATCATCCTATTGATAACATAAGGATGACTGAAACATATGTCACAATAGATACGTTCTAGGTTTGAAATATGTTATAAATAATTAATGAGTTGCCAAACACAAGTAAATTTAAACTGTATATATGAAGTACGCATTGACATAAATGAAATGTAAATTAGAGTTTTTCAATGGCAAATATTTGTTATCGGAGGGTACACCAGCCCATGGCCTGTTGTCAGTATTCTTGAGATAACATAACATAAAATTGATGTGGTCATTTTCTGTTAATGTCATGCTCATAAAATGTTTAAATTATTTGAAAACATTAAGAATATCTACCCCAAGGCATAGATGACCATAAACAGATTAGGCATAACATTTGGGGATTTCCGTGCTCTTTGACATTGTAATGGATTTAGTTTACCATCTGTTTCGGTTCGAGTGCCACTGATAAGTCTTCTGTATTTTAAAGGCTCCTTGTTTTGTACAAAAGTGTAAGCCTTGTATATTTTTACGTTCATTTGGTTTTGGCTCTGCTGTTAAATGTTTCATTCCTGGGGTATCATTAGCCAGAGTACACGAGTTTACCTGACTTTTAGAGGGGTTTGTTTTCATCAATCTTGAGTTGTCTTAGTAGTATTTTATGGTTGCTGTTCTCTTTTTTATCATAATTTATAATATGAATTTACTTAAGAAAAACTTATTTATTTATCGGCAGAGGCACCAACAGGATGTTCTAGCCCACACTTTTTAGCTACCAAATAAGATTTGCAGGATTTTCTGTTGCAATTTTGTTCATTTATTATTACTTGCATCAAAGGCAAACGACATTACTTAACAGTGTCCAGATTAAAAATCAAAACATAAATAATATTAACTGCTACAATTGCTATTATATGTAATTTATCAAATATAAGTTTTCCTTTGCTTACCATTGCAGTTAGGTCCATACCATCCAGACAAACATGAGCATGTATGAGAAAAACTTCCGGTTGGATGACAATTTCCGCCGTTGATACATGGATTTGGTAAACAAGGATTTGCTGTATTAAATATTATATGTAATAAGAAATCAAAAGATTGCAGTGCGTTTGTGTATTCTTTTGTACAGCTTATATAGTTTAGTAAGCACACAAAAAGGTGAAGTGCTTTTTGTCTGTTTACCAGAACCTGGTTGACCATAAAATAAACATAACTTGTGTTTCGTAATTGTTGCAAAGGAACAATAGTTTTACTGCTTACACAACTTGAGTTGTTCGAAATACTTCGGATTTTCAACCCCAGGAATAGATCACCTTATCTGTACAAAACCTTTCAGCAGTTTGAGTCCTTAATGCTCTTCATTTTCGTACTGGATTAGGCCTTTGAACTTTTTTTATTCGAGAGTCACCGATGAGCCTTTTGTAAGCCTGGTATCTTTGATGAGTTGTTTTTTGCTAGACAATAATATCATCCTATTGATAACATAAGGATGACTGAAACATATGTCACAATAGATACGTTCTAGGTTTGAAATATGTTATAAATAATTAATGAGTTGCCAAACACAAGTAAATTTAAACTGTATATATGAAGTACGCATTGACATAAATGAAATGTAAATTAGAGTTTTTCAATGGCAAATATTTGTTATCGGAGGGTACACCAGCCTATGGCCTGTTGTCAGTATTCTTGAGATAACATAACATAAAATTGATGTGGTCATTTTCTGTTAATGTCATGCTCATAAAATGTTTAAATTATTTGAAAACATTAAGAATATCTACCCCAAGGCATAGATGACCATAAACAGATTAGGCATAACATTTGGGGATTTCCGTGCTCTTTGACATTGTAATGGATTTAGTTTACCATCTGTTTCGGTTCGAGTGCCACTGATAAGTCTTCTGTATTTTAAAGGCTCCTTGTTTTGTACAAAAGTGTAAGCCTTGTATATTTTTACGTTCATTTGGTTTTGGCTCTGCTGTTAAATGTTTCATTCCTGGGGTATCATTAGCCAGAGTACACGAGTTTACCTGACTTTTAGAGGGGTTTGTTTTCATCAATCTTAAGTTGTCTTAGTAGTATTTTATGGTTGCTGTTCTCTTTTTTATCATAATTTATAATATGAATTTACTTAAGAAAAACTTATTTATTTATCGGCAGAGGCACCAACAGGATGTTCTAGCCCACACTTTTTAGCTACCAAATAAGATTTGCAGGATTTTCTGTTGCAATTTTGTTCATTTATTATTACTTGCATCAAAAGCAAACGACATTACTTAACAGTGTCCAGATTAAAAATCAAAACATAAATAATATTAACTGCTACAATTGCTATTATATGTAATTTATCAAATATAAGTTTTCCTTTGCTTACCATTGCAGTTAGGTTCATACCATCCAGACAAACATGAGCATGTATGAGAAAAACTTCCGGTTGGATGACAAGTGCCGCCGTTGATACATGGATTTGGTAAACAAGGATTTACTGTATTCAATAGTATATATAAAACATTAAAACGAATGTATATAAAATAAGGATATGCATGTGACATAATTGCCATGAATGTAATTTAAACACATAAAACAAACTGAACAGATATTTTATTTCTTCAGGTTTTACATCTGAAAAATATTGAATTTAAATTATTTGAATTTGAATCGGAAAGATTTAGTTTGGTTGACGTAGGAACGTTATCTTCACCCGACGTGATAAAATAACAAACAAAAAAAAACAGGATTTCCGATTTTTGATTGGATCAAACAAAATCTAGATTTTAAAAATAAAATAAAAGTATTTTAAGGATGATATACACAACGCGTTTATTACTGCATCAAATGCCAGGTGATGGTAACTGGTCCTCAACCAGAAGAAGAAACTCAGAGCGCTGAAGCTTGTATACTGTACATATTTGTATTTTCAAAATTGTCCATTATCTGAAATCAATCCAGATTCAAATAAAGCAATTTTTTTACATCGAGAGATGTCATTTGCATCTTCGTAAAATTTACTCACTGTTACAAGTTGGCCCATACCATCCGAAAGGACATGAACATTCGTAATTCGATCCGCCAGTCGGAGTACACGTACCACCATTGAGACAGGGGCTCGGTAAACATGCATTCGCTGAAACAGAAGTCAATAAAAGAAATAAAATCATCTAGGAATTAAAATCATTTTTTTTAAATAAATCAAAACAATTTGGAATGCCTCCCATTGAAATTACAATAGCAATATACATAATCGCAATTTAGTCCAACACGAAAAAAGTTACTTGGACAACTTCCTTTTTGTGCCAAGTGTCGCAAAACAAGTGACATTTTCCCAAACCTCAGCTCATTACTGATGTGTTTGCAGTAATGAGCTGAGGTTTGGAAATTTACGAAAAACAAGAATGTGTCCATGGTACACGGATGCCCCACTCGCACTATCATTTTCTATGTTCAGTGGACGGTGAAATTTTGGTCAAAACTCTAATTTGGCATTGAAATTAGAAAGATCATATCATAGGGAACATGTGTAGTTGATTTTAGTCTCTGATGCATGAATTTTTTTATTATTAATTGATTTGGCTTTTAACTAGCTGTCAGTAACTACGAGTACTCTCAAATCGTACTTTCTTGTTAATTTGACCTGTATATACTATTTGTAATAGTTTTTTGTTATTTAATGTTAACTTATATCTGTTCTATATATCAGCTTTGAATTCAGTGTCGGATTTACCGGGGGCACAGGGGCACGTGCCCCCCCCCCCCCCCCCCCCAGTCCAGGTCACCAAAAACTTTTCCAACATAAATTTATTGCTACCGAATCTGCTTACCCATGTTATCTAGAGCGTAAATTTATCACAGCTTGATTTGACTTCTTAAATCGGCTGTTAATTAACCCCATCTTCAACATGTGTGATTTATGACAACTTATCGATTGGTGTGTAAATATTGACACCTGTGTGTAATGTCTCTTTGCAAAACCTTTAATGAGCCTTTTATGTAAACTACATGTGACTCAAACGACATTGGTGACGAGTACCATTATATTATGAATTGTGGATCTTTTATATTTGAAAGAAAGAAATTTTTACCTACATACTGCTGGTCTAACCCTAATATCTATAAGTTCGATCAACTGTTTAATTCATGTAATATTGTAATATTAGAAAAACTATGTAAATTTATCAAAGTTATAAATGTGAAAGTCAGTCCTCCAAGTTAATTCCATTGTATTGTTCACACATGCTTGTAAAAATTGTACCTTATAGTTATATTTATGTATGTTCTCTATAACTATGTAATTGTAGTTTTATGAGAAATAAAGTATTCGTATTCGTATTTATGTACATGATGATTAGAATAGTACGAATATTTTTATTTGTTTTTAATTTCTAATTACAGATTAAAATTCATTAACACTGTTAACCTGAGGTTAAAGCTTTTGACCCGGAAAGTAATTACTAACTAAAATCTGTTTAAAAATATAGGTTCAAATAGATGTTTAATGTCAAGACTGTTGGTATCATTATATGGGGGGATATGTCTTCATAACAAAATACTCACTTTTCCATTTCTTGTGAACGTATTTTTTTTCTAGAAACTGTCTTTTATGTGATTTTCTTCAACGACAATTTTTTTTTCAATATCATACAAGATTTTATTAACTGAATGTCGTATTTCTTTTTCTCTTATTTTGAAAGGAAACCAACAAGTTGCCCCCCTTTTTTCCACAAAAAAACGAATATGCATTATCTAATATATATATTATGATCAATAAAATGCTATTGTATTCTTATAAGACCTACTTTATAACATAATATGGGACTAATACATTACATTTATCTATTAGTAAAAGCAAACTGTGAATTTATGTATGAATATTTTTCTTGTTTCAATTACCATGTATGAGACTATGAATGGTCACCATTTATGAAGATAAGAATGGGGTTAATACAGATGGGAGAATAATGGTAAAAAAAAGTAAGATTAGGAGCGGGACCAAAAACTATTGACAACAGACTAAAGAGATGATGAAATATAAAGAAAAGATTGATTGATTCTTGATTGCTTAATGTCCAGTGGCAAGTATTTCATGCATGTTTAAGACAAAATAATTGAGATCAAAGAATAAAGAATAGAGTGAAACGGTAATAAAAAAAAAGATATAGAAATATGGAAACGATGGAACCCCCCCCCCCCCCTCAACACACACACCACAACCATTACCACAAACACTCGCATATATACATCTCTAAACAAATAACCAATTTTGGTTTCATGATGCCCCCAGACATCGAGCTTCTGGACTCGCCCAAATTGATAAGTGTTTGGAATTACTATAAATTTTCACTTCTTCGTACTATGAACATCAAAATTATTTCCTTTCTCCTTTTATACTGTATATACATCACACTTCCGGCACCTGTACATGAAGAACACGAAGTTTTATCGAGCACCAATTTTATAGTTTTATTGTTGATATTCACCCCACATGTACCAAGTTTTAGAAAAGTTTTATTGATATACAAGAAATTTCTTGGTGTTCCTAAACGGAAAGTTATACAGACAGAAGAAGAAGTATACTTAAAAACAAAATTTATTTTTATTCACTTGTGTATAATTTTGATATTGCAAATGGCGTAATTTTGTTCTTCAAAGTTGATGTTTTTTTATGAAAGTATTTAGCATTTCACAGCGGTATAATACTTTAACTTTAATTATTCATCCCTTATTTTTATTAACTTTGTATTTACATTGTATCATAGATCAAATTTATTCGTTCAGTGTATGTTCATTTGTATTGCTACGTCTTTTGATTGAGTTAGGCCATTCCAATTCAAAAAATTTTAATAGATTATATTATTGCAAGCTTTCAGTAAAAGAAAAAACTTTTATTTGAAAATTATCGATAAAGTTGATTTATTTTGTTCGTCGTACCATTGACATTAATGTTTAAAGTGACTTATAGACCCAAAGGGTCAGGTGTTATAGTTATCAAAGGTACCAGGATTATAATTTAGTACGCCACACGCGCGTTTCGTCTGCATAAGACTCATCAGTGACGCTCATATCAAAATATTTATAAAGCCAAACAATTACAAAGTTGTATTATATACTATTTTGTGAAAAAACACATGTCACTATAAAAAATAATGTAGTTATTTAGTATAATATAATTTTTTGAGACACAAGTTAAAGTCATTACAATATTTATTTTGAAATGTTTACGATGGTTTAAAAAGGTCTCTTGGAAAAGTGTTATGCCCATACATTATTTAAACAGGGCCTAAATAGCTGTGACGTATTGAAATCTGTGTTATTTCATACCTTATCCGGATTGGAAAAACAACAGCGATAAGGTTTCTTTTTTAGCCACGGCGTTATCAGTTTATTTTCGACTTATGAGTTTGAATGTCCCTCTGGTATCTTTCGCTTATCTTTTTCGTTCTCTTTCAGGTATTACAAAATTCTTCAAATGACAATGAAATATTAAATAAAAAACCAACTTCAAAACCAAAGCAAAGATCTCAGCTAGTATATGTTTGTAAGAAGCATAACAAACAAACTACTCGTAATTCTCATGCAAACAAAGCTGTTCATGTTAATTTGGAAACTTTTTCTATGCCCCATTTATGGGCATTATGTTTTCTGGTCTGTGTGTCCGTTCGTTTGTCCGTCCGTCTGTCTGTCCCGCTTCAGTTAAAGTTTTCAGGTTAAAGTTTTTGGTCGAGGTAGTTTTGATGAATTTGAAGTCCAATCAACTTGAAACTTAGTACACATGTTCCCTATGATATGATCTTTCTAATTTGAATGCCAAATTAGAGATTTTACCCCATTTTTACGGTCCATTGAACATAGCAAATGATAGTGCGGATGGGGCATCCGTGTACATTGGACACATTCTTGTTTCTCTTAAGTTTGACACCAGGGTCTAGTAACATGACGATTTCCATTTAAATCCAAGCAAAAGCACGAATGTTATAACAAAATTTTGATAATGAATTTCATTTAAAAGCACATTTTCCCGTTAAACATGTCAAATTTCCGTTATGATTCTAACAAAAAAAATCTTAAATTTGAATCTTCAACTAAAAGTATTAGTTTACCTGTTTTTGCGAATTTAATTAACATAGTTTATTATTAAAAATCATGTCAATTTTGTTGAAAAATTTTCTTATAACTTATAAGAAGTCTTTATCAAATAAGTATGGCTTGGTATTTTACAGGTATCGTACGCATCCCTGGGGCATTGGTGGCCGAGCGGTCTAAGTAGTTACTACTGTAATCACTAGCCAGTCAAAACTGAGGTTGTGAGTTCGAACCCCGCTTGTTCGGGTGCACTCGACTCCAATCTTAATTGACTAGGATTGTCAGTTTTCCTATCGAAGGTCGGTGGTTTTCTCCGGGCACTCCGGCTTCCTCCACCAAACAAAACTGGCCGCCACGAAATAGCCCAAAAGTGGTGCTTAAAAGTGGCGTTAAAACACCAAAAATCAAATCGAATCAAATCGTATGCATCCCCATCTCCTAACATAGAAAAAAAATATAATTTTGGGCATAAAATGAAAAAATAAAAAATATTGGGACACATTTTTTTCTTTCTCTTCGTTTTCTCTTCATATTCAGGTGGGTAACCTGTAGATGTTGTAATAGTAGTCTTTTAATGTTGTAAACTATATATTATTTGATTTGACTATTAACTTATTTCATAACGGTTTGGTCGTTAGAAGCAAGTTAATTCTTGAATCAAAATTAAACTTACACTCGCAATTCGTTCCGTAATATGCAAGTGTACATGCACAAGAATAAGTTGCCCCAGCGATACTACATGTTCCTCCATTCTGACATGGACCCACTGAACATGGCGTAACTGAAAAAAAAGTATATATGTCTGTTATCATAAATTCAATGTGTAAAATTGCTTTTTTCCGTAAAACAGAGAGCACTATTAAGTGATCTAATTTTCTTTGAAACCGGCAACAGTTGATTCCATTATGGACATTGAAGAAGCAAATCTATGCATTTGGACATTAACGGAGTACTCGCAAATGAATATGTATCAACCATCTTTATCCTATATCTGAAAGTTCTTTTATTTTAAAGCATTAATACGTTTGTTTAAGTTAGTTTTGATTATGCTATTTAAAACCGTCATGTATAAGAGATTATAATGCGTGTCACTGAGATGTGGATTTCCTTACCGGTGATTTCCTTACCCTTTGGGAGCACCGCAGATCACTCCCGATTTTGCTGGGGTTCGTTTTGATCAGTTTTTAGTTTTCTATGTTGTGTTTTTTGAGACTGTAACAGTCGTTGGTCTTTTGATCGTTTTTAAGTTTTAACCGCTAAAAGTATGTGGTATTGTATGGCTTTGTATGGTATTGTATGATATGATTGTTTAGGGTTGGGCGTAGTTTAGGGGAGGGTATGTAGGGTAGGGTTGGGTATTGTTTGGTACGGTATGGGAATGGTACGCCACCCCTTTAATAGAAAAGAGTATAATTGTTTTGCATAAAATCGTTAAAAAACGAAATAATGAAACGTTTTTTCTTTCTTTCTTTTTTTCTTCTATTTCCTTTTCTTCTTCAATCGGTAACATGAGGACGTTTGCAATAGTAGTATTTTGGTGTTGTAATACCTATAATAATTGATTTGACTATTGACATATTATATAATGGTTTTGTCCCTTTTTAATAGAAAAGGGTATAAAGTTTTTTTCATAAAATCGTTAAAAAACGAAATAATGGAACGTTTTTTCTTTCTTTCTTTCTTTTTTTTTTCTGCATTTGGTAACATGAGGACGTTGTAATAGTAGTCTTTTGATGTAATACCTATTATATTTGATTTGACTATTGAAATATTATATAATGGTTTTGTCGTTAGAAGCAAGTAACTTCTTCAATCAAAATTGAACTTACACTCGCAATTATTTCCGTAATATCCAGGTTTACACGTACAAGTATAATTTCGTCCAGAGAAAGTACATGTTCCATCATTCTGACATGGACCAGATGAACATGGCGTTACTAAAATGAAGAAGAAGAAAACATAGCTGCCATCATCAGTTCAATGTTTAAATCTGCTATTTCCGTTAAACAGAATGCATTTTTAAGTAATCTTATTTTCTCTGAAACACCTGCAATAGTTGATTCCATATATCACAATAAACAGGCAGATATATGCATAGTATGTGCCTGTCCCAAGTCAGGAGCCTGTAATTCAGTGGTTGTCGTTTGTTGCTGTGTTACATATTTGTTTTTCGTTCAATATTTTGTACATAAATTAGGCTGTTAGTTATCTCGTTTGAATTGTTTTACATTTGTCATTTCGGGGCCTTTTATGGATGACTATGCGGTATGCGCTTTGCTCATTGGTGAAGGCCGCACGGTGACCTATAGTTGTTAGTTTCTGTGTCATTTGGTCTCTTGTGAAAATTTGTCTCTTTGGCAATCATACCACATCTTCTTGTTTACATAGGGACATAAACGGAATACTCTTAAATTGTATCCACCATCTTCATCATTTTATCTTCAGATTTTAACTTATAATAGCATTAACGTGTTTGTGTTTGTATAATTCAGTGTTAGTTGTGCTTTTTATGTATTCATGTAACAATATATTTTATTATAATGCTTTTCACTAAGATGTAAGAATCGACTTGCCCTTCCGGAGCACCCGAAATCAACCCCGGTTTTTGGTGGGGTCGTTAGTTTTCTATGTTGTGTTTTGTAAGTTTGTCTTTTTTATGTCATTATCAGCTCGTTTTTAACTTATAAATTTTAATCTATCCCTTCGGTATCTTCCGCCTCTATTTAAGAAGCTTGTTAGACCATAGTCCAAATAATTATGCCGTTTTAGTACGGCTTTTTGATAAAAAAAAATTGTGGACGCCTTCGTAGGAAGACGTAACAGCAAAATCAAAAATAACCTTTCCAGACGGCATAATTATTTGGACTAGTTAGACCATATATGCAAAAATAGTTGACACGAACGTAAAAGGAATTTTTAAGTTTTGTCCTTTCACGTCGGTCTACCGCAGATTACAATTTACTACTCTCTTGCGAAATCATCCTATTTGTTAATGTGCATGTTTGTAGTCCTTTCCGACTGATTTATTCATTTTTTTCTTAGGATATGTTCTAACACCGCCGTCCTATGTTCATTGGAGATATAAGCGCTCACGAACACGTTTAAACCCGTCTCAGTCCTTTTTCCTGAGCCAGTAGCTTTTAAGTTGATTAAAAACTTACGTTGGCAGTATTTTCCCTGGTATCCAGTTTGGCAGCGACAGCTATAGTCTTTCACAGAGTTGATACATACGGCACCTTTTATACACTGATTATTGTCACACGGTGTTTCTATACACACAAAAAAGAATTAAAAAATTGAATTCTGTGATTCTCAGATGCAAAATGATATATTATACGAATGATTTTAATTGTAACATTTTTAGAAAAGCGCATTTTCAATTTAGAGAGATTATCCGGAAATAAATATAATTTACTCGATTATCATGTTGGAATTGATATTCTTCCATCGTATAGATGCAGAAAGGTGTTTTAAAGCTATACAAAATTATTGCGCCAATAATAGAATAGAAAATGGAAACGGGACTGTTTTAAAGAGACAACTAGCTAACTAGTTTAAAACAAAAAAATGAAAAAACACACCATTTTCATCATTATAGATTTGTTTTATCAACACTGTGTAGCAACTGGTAAAAAAGAAATTGTGTACAATGGACATTAAAATATATATTATAATAAAGAAGGGAGCGATATCAAAAGGGAGGGGGAAATATATCATATATTAAAGAAAAACAGGCAAAACAACGGCTATAACAGGAAAAACAGACAACTATAAAAAGAAAAAAAAAGCAGGCAACACCACGACTATAAAAAGAAAAAAAATGCGAAACCACGACTATAAAAAGAAACATAAATGCGAAACCACGACTATAAAAAAAACAGGCAACAACACGGTTATAAAAAGAAAAAAAAACAGGCAACACCACGACTATAAAAAAAAACAGGCAACACCACGACTATAAAAAAAACAGGCAACAACACGACTATAAAAAAAAACAGGCAACCCCACGTCTATAAAAAAAAGAAAAAACAGGCAACACCACGACAATAAAAAAAACCAGGCAACACCACGACTATTAAAAAAAAACAAAACCAGGCAACATCACGTCTATAAAAAGAAGAAAAAAACAAGCAACACCACGACTATAAAAAGAAGAAGAAAAAACAGGCAACACCACGACTATAAAAAGAAGAAAAAAACAGGCATCACCACGACAATAAAAAGAAAAAAACAGGCAACACCACGACAATAAAAAGAAAAAACAGGCAACACCACGACTATAAAAAGGCGGCAAACACCACGACTGTGAAAAAAGCAGGTATGAAAAGTAAAAACAACAAAAAAAGTTACAATCCGCAAAACACTACACAAAAGTCCTTGAGACATAATCTTTGGATAAAAGAAACCAACATAATACGTATTATCATTTTAAAAGAAATGGTAGAACAAAATCAACCTGGTACGGATTTCAGTGAGGGCGACACTTGTGCCTAGCAAAGCCTTCGTGTGGTGTGTTCTAGAATACATTAGAATGGGGAAAAAAGGCATTAGGTTTGTTCGGATAAAATACATGGTATGTCCAAGAAAAAGTTTGGGAAGCTGGTAAACTTAAAAAAAGGGTCTAAATAGATAAATTCTTTTTTTTTATATAATGAGTTTCTTTCTATTTCATGGCATGGTATTGGTTGCAAAAATTCGATATTTTTCATTCAAATGCAATATTTTATATTTAATTGGTATATTTCTTCATTTAAATGCAATATTTTTTCATTTGAATGGTATATTTTTTCATTTAGATGCAATAATTTTTATTTAAATGGTATAATTTTGCATTTAAATGAGATATTTTTTTCATTTAAATGGTATATTTTTTCATTTAAATGGTATATTTTTTTCATTTAAATGCAATGTTTTTTATTCAACTGGTATAATTTTTCATTCAAATTGTATAATTTTTCATTCAAATGGTATAATTTTTCATTCAAATGGTATAATTTTCATATAAATGCAATATTTTTATTCAATTGGTATAAAATGTCATTTGAATGCAATATTTTTTGTTCAATTGGTATAATAGTTTTTTTTTATTGTGCTATTTTTAATTAATTAAAAATATATAATTGGCGACTAGAGATAAAAGAAATAGACTTTATACTGTTCGAATTATTTCGGTTCTTTACATACAGCTAATGATACAACTTGTTATGAATTTTATAACATAACAATGCATTCTGATTGGTTCCTTTATATACTTGTGATTTAAAGAATTTTAAGTTTTTCATTCTGCCGTCGATAGCCGAAAACTAACACTAACTAACTAAAACAAATGTTCCCTTAAGGATATATACAATCACCCACTACTGTAAGCACAATTAGACAAAAAAGGCACAGAATAAGATTGCTCCTTCTGTTTAACAGTAACAAGATGAGACTTAACATCCTCTTGTTTAACAATGAGACAATACTTGAACAAAAAAAATTGTCAATTTTAAATTACCAAAATAATTCAAATGTAACTTACAGATGGGTGAATAAAGTTCACAAACTGGTATCCCAAACTTTAAAAAAGGTTTATAAGTAGCTACAAACTGAACACCACGTTTAAAGCATAAACTTCTTAATCTAGAATTAATAGTAGTGACAAAATAACTTGTATTCTGAAAATCAAGTAAGCGTGGAATAATTGCTGACATAACTATGACAGTATGTGGCTTAACTAATTTCTCAATTGTAGAGATAAGCACATTATAGCCTATATCAAAATCAGCAATCTCATAGGTACCAACATTGTCTTTGAGACATAATCTTTGGATAAAAGAAACCAACATAATACGTATTATCATTTTAAAAGACATGGTAGAACAAAATCAACCTGGTACGGATTTCAGTGAGGGCGACACTTGTTCCTAGCAAAGCCTTCGTGTGGTGTGTTCTAGAATACATTAGAATGGGGAAAAAAGGCATTAGGTTTGTTCGGATAAAATACATGGTATGTCCAAGAAAAAGTTTGGGAAGCTGGTAAACTTAAAAAAAGGGTCTAAATAGATAAATTCTTTTTTTTTATATAATGAGTTTCTTTCTATTTCATGGCATGGTATTGGTTGCAAAAATTCGATATTTTTCATTCAAATGCAATATTTTATATTTAATTGGTATATTTCTTCATTTAAATGCAATATTTTTTCATTTGAATGGTATATTTTTTCATTTAGATGCAATAATTTTTATTTAAATGGTATAATTTTGAATTTAAATGGTATATTTTTTTCATTTAAATGGTATATTTTTTCATTTAAATGGTATATTTTTTTCATTTAAATGCAATGTTTTTTATTCGACTGGTGTAATTTTTCATTCAAATTGTATAATTTTTCATTCAAATGGTATAATTTTTCATTCAAATGGTATAATTTTCATTTAAATGCAATATTTTTATTCAATTGGTATAAAATGTCATTTGAATGCAATATTTTTTATTCAATTGGTATAATAGTTTTTTTTATTGATATGCAATAATTGCATCATGGGAAATTCTTTGACGCCTTAAGGTCAAATTTGCAGCAACGTTTGTGATTGGTCGGTATTTATTTGGATTTTCTCCCCTTTCTTTCTAAACTTTAGCGACCAAGAATTAAAAAACGCGTCAGAATATCGCCCCTCTAACTAAATTTGGCGTTCGTGCGAGTTCGTGCACTGGCAATTAATGCCAATAATGACTAGGTAAAGTAAAAAAATAATTAATTTGACACACAACTTGTTCATGGATAGAAACAGATGCCTGCGTGCATTGCAAACACATCTCCAATAAAAACCCTTTCTGAAGAAACCCCCCTACAATCTACACATTGAAATAAAAAAATATATATACACAGCTAGCCCACCCCCTCCCCCTCTAAGTCAAGATACATGTTATCATGACGTTCTTTTGTGCCACATGTATATTATTCTTTACTTTCATTGATCCTCAGAGACGTTGCAGGAGGACAAACATGAAAAGAAAAGAAAAAGCCTTCCAGGACGTTATAATTATTTGAACTAAGCCACCTCTTTTTTGCTACATGAAGAAAAAAAAATCACCTATTTGCAACAGCAGAACCAGAGACCCCGTGACAAGGAGAGACATAAGCTGTTATACTCCGGAACTAGTTCTTTAATAAAGACAATTCAGGATAAATTGGAACCAGTTACTAACCTATGTTACAACAATAGTCCTATGACTTAGGACTTCACTGTATGAGGCGTGAAATTCATATTTATTACTATCTATAATATGTGCTCTCATGTATTATGCCGCAAATTACTTTACATTTAGGATTCGTTGCTGAGCTTTTTTTACTGTTCTCATCTCCGAATCCCTTAAATAGACTTTTTTCAAGCCCCACAGTAGTTCAATAATTACTATATGTCATTGCTTAAAAAAGTATGCAGAGCATATCTCAAAACATATTTTATCTTCAGGACTTTTAAATGATTTACTTTTCAATACTGCATTGGGAAAGGATGGGGGAGGAGGGGGGGGGGGGGTATACAAGTTTATTTTGTGATACAGTATATAATATAATTAGGTATCCAACAAATAATATGATTGTACGTTTAGCTATTATCTAAACCCGTACAAAATGTATATAACGAAACACATATAACAGGGGCGGATAAAAACCTCGATGTCTTAAGGGGTGGAGGGGGAGGTTCAAATTTAGATATTTGTATAGAGATGTATACATGCGAGTATTGGCAGTAATGGTTGTGGTGTGTGTGTGAGGGGAGCGTTTCAGATCAAAGATAGTTTTTATAATTCTATATCATTTAGTTTTTACCATTTCACTATATTCTTTATCCTTTGATCTCTATTAAATTTGTCCTAAACATGCGTGACATATTTGCCACTGGACATAAGGCAACCAAAAATCAATCAAATTATTCTGTATATTTCATCATTTCTTTAAGGTTTGATCCCGCCCCTTATCTATTTATTGTTAATATATTTGATAATGCATTTTTTTGGAAAAAAAGGTAGGGCAAGGCGTTTTTAAAAACATATTAATGGGTCGCGTTTTTTTTTTTTTTTTTTGTTCTTCGGAAGTGAGCCAGAAGAAGCCTATTTCTGTTTTTTTTTTTTTTGCATTTAGAAGATCTTCTGGCTCTCTTTTACCTCTTCTTTTTTTGGTAGGTTTTTAAGACGGCAGAGGCACATAACAAACATGGCGTCGTTTAGTCTAAATGAAATTAATAAATTTATAAATGCAGATATATTAGAATGTGAGCTGTTTTATATGCTTTTTATGGCATGACAGTAGGACGATAAGCTGGATAAATATAAGAACTACACGGACAATAACTCTTGAGGGACAATTAATTGATATTCTAGGGAAGGGTTTTTAACGCTACTTTCAACACTATTGGGCTATTCCGTGGTGGTCAGTTTAAATTTATAAATGAAAGATGGGTAATGGAAGGGAGGGCATTATTATTCATTTCAATCTGTCGCTAATCATGCCTATTTTTTCAGCTCTTACCAGGTAACCATATTCATATATGAAATCCTTCTGTCACCTACCCGAACAAATAAATAAATATAAAATGGCTCTTATTTAACACAAGTTTAAATTGGTTGTATGTTGCTAATTTTAACACCCAGTGACAAATATTTCATACTTGTTCATGAAAACACGAGTTAAGAAGTTGGGTATATAATATAAAAACGAAGAGATGGAATGTGATTGCAAATAATCCACCGGAGTTCAAATATGAAGTGGATGTAAGCAATTATAGACAATCGTAAGGCCTTCAACAATGACAAAAACCTGATACTGTAAAGTTGTCTATAAAAGGCTCGACATGAAAATGTAAACAATTCAAACGAAAAATCTAACAGCCTAATTATACATAACAAAACAATTTACAAAATATCAAATATGAGTCGAGACATGAACCAACGACAACCACTAAACTACTGGCTCTTGACCTTGGACAGGTGAATAAAGAATATGGCAGGATTGATATAGAAACGAAGATGTGGTATGATTGCAAATGAAACAACTCTCCACAAGAGACCTAATGACACAGAAATCAACAGCTATAAGTCACCGTACGGCCTTCGACAATAAGCTAAGCATACATTGCATAGTCGGCTATAAAAGGCCCCGAAATCACAAAGGTAAAACAATTCAATCGAGAAAACTAGCGGCCGAATTAATGTACAAAAAATGAACGAACACAAATATATATAACAAAGCAACAAACGGCAACCACTGAATTACATGCTCCTGACTTGGGTAAGCACATACATACAGAATGTCGCGGGGTTAAACATGTTAGCGGGATCCTAAATCCTCCCCCTAATCCCGGACAGTGGTATAACAGTACAGTAAAATAACAACATGTACAATTAGTTGCAATTAGATTAACTCAAAAGATCGGAACGAGACACACACAAACAAACTAATTTTAATACAATAGACACAAAGCACCGACATAAGAGTATAAATTTTGCAATTAGTGGAAATGTTCTCAAAGCTAATAACAACTAGAACTGAAGTAAATCTTGTTCTTCCAGATTGAGCTCTCAAACATGGCAAAGCATTAAAAAAAATAATAAAACAGTCTGAGAAACGTCTAGTTTACGTTGTATATAGATATAAGAAGATGTGGTATGAGTGCCGGTGAGACAACTCTTCATCCAAGTCAAAATTTGTAAATGTAAACCATTATAGGTCAAAGTACGGTCTTCAACACGGAGCCTTGGCTCAAACCGAACAGAAAGCCATAAAGGGCCCCAAAAAAATGACTAGTGTAAAACCATTTAAAGTCTTATCTATTTAAAAAAAAGGTATACTTGCATGTATATCTATATACAATAAAAGTTTTCGAAAAGTGGCCCGAACGTTGTGACCATCGAAATTTTGCAATAGAAATACTAGTTAGGACCACAAGATTTTAATAAAAACAGCCAGTGCAGGGCTCGCACGAACGTCAGATTTAGTTAGAGGGGCTATATTCTGAAGCGTATTTTTAATTATTGGTCACCCATGGTTAGAAACAAAGGGGAGAAATCTAAACAATTATCGACCAATCACAAACGTTGTTGCAAATTTGACCTTAAGACGTCAAAGAATTTCCCATAATGCAATTATTGCATATAAATAAAAAAACAATTATACCAATGTAATAAAAAATATTGCATGCAAATGATTTTTTATACCAATTGAATAAAAAATATTGCATATGAATGAAAATTAGACCATTTGAATGAAAAATTATACCATTTGAATGAAAAATTATACCATTTGAGTAAAAAATATTGCATTCAAATGAAAAAATATATCATTTAAATGAAAAATTATACCATTCAAATAAAAATTATTGCATCTAAATGAAAAAATATACCATTCAAATGAAAACATATTGCATTTAAATGAAGAAATATACCAATTAAATATAAAATATTGCATTTAAATGAAAAATATCGAATTCCAAGTTTATATATTGTATAGAGTCTCTATATAATATATCATTGACCGCCGTGGATAGTAAACCTGGAATTGATAGTCAATAGCAAATAAACTTTATTTATAGTATATATGTTCATAGTAATACAAAAAACAGAAAACAAAAAATAACGGACTTTGGAAAGAAAAAGGGGAGGGCTAAAAAAAATTGTCCTGTCAGCAAGTACCTATGACTTTTGATACCTTTCCCGAAATTCTTCAGTCATAAAATCTTTTACAAAAAAATCATCCTACAACAGTTTACATACTTTCAATCACGCTCTAAATGCCCGCGATTTCGCGGGTGTGTTCTAGTTAATATGATTGCAAGACAAAGGCTGCTCGGACATACAATTTTTAATTTCTATAACATATGGTGTCTGATGTTTATCTTAGTTTTTATGACAATAAAGGAATCCAGGCGTTCCAGCAGTTCTCTGCTCTACTAAGTCTGTTATTCCAACAAAACCAAAAAAAATCTATAAACTTTGTTCTTATTTTCAGTGCTATCATATTGGTTTGTTCCAATGATAATTTGCTTCTATAAATATAGAATTTTGTCAACAGAATTTATAAGTTATGTCATTTTTATAGGTTTTCGTTAGAATACCAAATAAAACCAAATCTTTATTTAAAGATAGTTCCATTTATATCTTCTCAAATATCCAGATCATAAATTCTTTATAAATCAAACTTTATTGGAAGAAGGGCTGTAATTTTTGTTTTGATAAATGTTTTGCCTTCAAATTCAACAATATTGTTATCGTTTCTGTTGTAAAACCATGTAACACCATTGTTAACCAGATGTTTTATGTATAGTTTATATATACAATTGCAAAAATGATCTACACTGTGGATTCATTATTATCTTACCTCCTATACATTTCTAGGAATATGATTGGTTTAAAACGTCCTCGTGGAAACCGTGTATATTTAATATTAGGTTAGTTGGGAGGCGGGGCTTATTTCATACACGGTGATAAAGTGATCTACTGTGGATTCATTATTATTCGTTGGATACCAATTTTCGTGGGTTTGGTCGGTACAAGTGGACCACGAATTCAAATGTCCAAATAATAACAAATTTATTTGTATAGGCTATGTATTTTCAGACATTTGTAAAACCACGAAATCAGATATCCATGAAAATGTAAGTTTTCCTCAATCCACGAAAATTGATACGCACGAAAAATATGAATCCACAGTATAAAGAATTTTAAAATTACAGTGGATCTCGTAATAATACTTACCAAACGGTATACAAATCTGTAGGTTTCCATAGCCAACAATACATCTAGTTTTGGGTGGACAAGTGTTTGGCCAGCAAGCATCTTCATCCTGTCGAATATACATGATCAGATTATAGTACATGTATTTCACGGTATTAAAAAAATATCCATTAAAAAGGAATCCGTCCACGTCCACTTTGTGTCTTTGTTAGATACATTTCTATTTGTATCTATTTGATGATCAGTTAAACCTTTTTATACTGATTTTGATAGTTTGTTCTTATGTTGTAATGTGACACCACTGTTCCAGGTTAGGGGAGGGTTGATCGCTTACAATTATGTTTTTCCCGCATCATTTTTTATGTGCCTGTCCCAAGTCTGGAGCCTGTCTATATCAGTCGTTGTCGTTGGTTATTGTCTGTGATATTTGCTTTTCGTAAACTGTTTTGTTATAAATAAGGCCGTCAATTTTCTCATTTTAACTACATATTTAAATTTTTTGTGTATGGGCATTTTATAGTCAATATAATACGGTATATTTTTTCTCTCTTTATAAATGCCGTATGTTTGCCTATACTTGCTTTCATCCACTTCATTCGAACTTTGGTGGATAGTTTTAAAACTCATTTGCAATCATACCACGACTCCTTATTCTTATATCCAATAGTTAAAGATCGACTTATAAGATTGATGGGTTACAACTTGGTTTATAGATTAAAGGACGAACTACAATTTTTGTTCTGATACGTTCTGTTCCTTCAGTTTTAAGAATATTGTTGTCATTCCTGTTAGTAAAACTATTATAATCGATACCAAAATGATCTTTAAATTATTTATTACTTACAAATGAAACCACAATCAGATTAATTGTTAGTCAATTTTTTTTTTGAAATTTAGAAATGATACAGCTTCTCCGCAACGTTCTATGTGGCATTTGGTAAAAGCAGAAACTAGTCGACTGTAGTTAGAGTTCTGTGTGTCTCTGCCTGTCGACTGCGGCACCTTAAAACTAGCATATAAAAACTCCCGAAAAATCGTCATCATCGTCATCCATACATAAGATCACAATATGAAATTTATAATTTCCAAAATGACCTTTAATTTATTCAACAATGATTTATAATAACGCGATCAGATTAATTAATTACTATGATTGTCTTTAATCTTTAGATTACAATCTTTTCGGAAGATTCCAAAACTAAACTTTTAAGTTTTATCATTTTATTTTGAAATTTTGAAATTAAATGTATAATGAGGTTGCCCGCATATTTTCTATATTTAAATCTTTTTTTTATCCGGAGAAATAGAAAAGAGCACATTCGCTATATTAAAATCTTCTTATTATCAGGAGAAACATAAAAGATTAAATGGAGAAATAGAAAAGATTTCAATCTTTTTTCATTTCTCCTGATAAAAAAAAGATTTGAATATAGCAAATGTGCTGGCAACCTAACGACACATACAATCAAACGAAATACTTGTTATGAATCCCGCGTTATTTTACTAGGTAAACATGTGGTATGGACATTTGAAAACATTTTGAATTTGTCTCAAAATGACGTGATTTTATTGTTGGTTTGCTGTCAATTTGACTTAACTTACCTTTGTCCAGTCAGAGATACTAGTGAAATACACCTCATTGCTGTTGTTTATTGTTTCGTCATCACTGCGGGCAACATCTAATAGTTCGCAATAAGATCTGGTCATGTTAAAATTAACTGCGTTACAATCCGTATACATCATGCATTCTAGGACGCATCCTTTCGGCCCGGTCGTTTCACTAGCCTTTACCACAAATGATTCCATTACTTTATTCTTTTCGTAAAAACCGCCAGTCACATTAAGAACTTTTGCCGTGAAAGTCAACTCGAAATTTAGCAAAAAGATTAAGCAACATTTAAAAAGTTTTAAAGTCATTGCCATTTTTATTTTACTCTTGTCACTGGTCTGGTTAAATCAACTGTTCGTCGTCGACTTAAATACTCGATTGATAGCTTGGAATCAGATCTTATTGAAAACTATAGCCTAAAATAACTTTCCATAAGTTGCGACACGTGGTCCTAAAATTTGACGCGTAATATATATATATAATAAAGCCACATCGTGTAGTTTAATGAGCCAACAGCTTGCATTAACCCCATGTCAAACATTATTATATGTGTAAATAATTACATTAGATGTTTCATTATGATACTTTATTCTGATTGGCTAACTGCACATCACGTGTTATTCCGTTACTTCCGCGCTTCCTACAAAATGTACTTCGGTCAACGCTTTTACACCCCAATAAAGTTACAAAAAGAAGCATTCAATTCTAAATTGTTTGTTTTGCGTTTGAAACCAGTTGATTCAGTTTTATTTTCAATTACTTTTTTCGTCACTTCCTGTATTTATTTATTGGATGTAAACTTTCAAGTGCCTATATTGTTGTTAACATTTAAGAAAATTATCAATTAAACCGTTCATAAATGTGAATCAATTCCGATCCTTTTTAATTTCCGTTTTAGATAACAAAATAGCAATTACAAAAGGAAATCTGTCAAAAAAAATATTTTATGAGAGTGTTTTTAAAAACGATTCCGTTTCCTTGTTAATAGAATGTTTAGATCTAAATAAAAACAAAGATGCATTTGAAATGTAAAACTAATAAAGCGTGCATCAATATTTGTCTGTAAGTCCATACTCTATAGTTTTAAAATATATGGCTGATTTAACATTTTTGTTATCGTTATCAATATAGTACTTTTCAATAGTATTGAATACTATGTTCGTCACAACTACGTACTGCCACATAATTATGTTGTTCAATAAAATAATAAGTTGCCAAGGGATAATTATATAATATTGACTTAGTATATTGACTGGTTCCTTGAATGTTGACTGAATATGTACTTTATTATAAAAATAAGATGTGGTATCTGAATGTCAACGAGACAACTTTCCACCAGCGACCAAATATTGTAACAGTTTTAACAACTCTATGACACCGTACGGCCTTCGACAAAAAGCAAAACCCATACCACATAGCAAGCATGCGTCTGCTTTGATTTTTCTTTTGTGTCTGTGTTTTATTTATATTGAAGCTCCTAGCGCAATTTGGTAAACTATTTATACGGATTGTTTTGACTTTTTTTCTGAATGCTCCATTTTACATCTTTCGGCCCTTTTCGCACAAAAATATCACGAAAACCGACATATTTGATTCTATCATAAGTCATGCTGTAAATATACACATAGACACAGACATATCATTTCTTAAGAAAAAAAAAATCCTACAAACAATTCAATCCAATACGATTCTTAATTACACCTGGAATTTGAACTTATATGAACGACGATGGACGCCTATAATATTTAGGTTAAACATGCTTGCTCATATATCCTTGTTTTACAATCAAAAATAATATCTATAAATAATCAAATTGTCTTGGTTATACCAAGTCTCATTTCAGCCACAGTTAAATAATGAATGTTGCAGTTGATAAATCTAACTGATTCTAATATTACAGACACTACACAGTTCTCCCTATAACATTTTTTAAGAATACAGTTGCTTGTGGTCAGTGGACAATCATTTTAACCAGTACTTCACATTTTTTGTAAATTCTATGATATATCAAAGGATACCGTATCTACACAATTCAAAATAAACCATCTTACATTTGTTGTACACTGCTTGACACTTGTTTTTTTTTTTGCAAAAATCAATTTGTATTTTTGTAATATTTGGAGCTTCATTGACGCCCCATATTTCACAACCACAACATAGAATACTACATGTATAAGTATCAAACGAATTCGAAAACAATGACGAAACCTTTGACTTTAAACCAAATACAGCTTTTTGACTTTGCTCAGCTAAATGTTTTTTTCAGCTAAAGCTAATTTACCGTTTACAATTCAGCAAGGTAACAAATCATCTACTATGTCAATAAAATTGTCCTCATAATACCAGATTTCTTCGTCTTTCACAAAACCTCCGTTTTAAAGACCAATTTGTTTTTGTTTTGGATGTATCTACAGTCAAACCACATTTACAAGTCCATATGATAATAGTGTGTGTGTAAAACATATCTTGCAAGCCAAAAACTGAATCAGAAAAAACAATCATTTCATCAGCGTAGGAATTCCATTTCATAATCATTGACATGTAATGAAAAAAGTAAAGCAGAAAGAACTTCCCCTTGCATAAGGCCAATTAAACTTGTTTACTGCTTAGAATAAAAACACGCAGTTTTTACTTTTACTGAAGAATATATTGATTTTAAAACAGATAGCAATCAGCCTATAATACCAACTCTTGACTGATCCAATCATAAGTTAATTCTTAATACCGAGTCAAATACCTATTGGAAGTCAATGAAGCAGCAATATAAACGTGTTTGTCTTGAAAAGTGCCTTCTGGACAAGTGTCAACAAACAATGAATTGCATTACCAGTGCTGCTACTGGTGAAATCCGAATTGCACTACGGTGATAGTATTATTATTCTCAGCTTTATTCATTAGCTCTGGATTTAAAATAGATATCAACACTTTCACTAAATTACTGACCAAACTGATTCCACGATAGTTCGCATAATCAGACGAGTCACGTTGTTTAAAAACAGGAATTAACACTGCGAGTGCCCAAGATTTCGGAAAATGTCCTGACGCTAATATCATATTGAATATTTCCTGTAGGAACGGTACCAGCATATCATTGAATTCAACGAATTACTCGTTAAATGTACCATCATATGTGAACACTAATTTTGATACTTGACTATTTAATTATTATTGACGTTTATTAAACCTTTATTTGATTGATTTTGTTTCAAAAATGAAATTGGAAAGATGCAACCAAAACATGTTTACGTTTAGCAATGACCTTAAAACTGCTTATTTACAAACAATGTTACTTGCATTGATACAAAAAAAATATACTGCTATCATATTTTAAAAGTATCGCATTCATTTTAGAATTTATAGCATTTGTTAATTTATGTACACAAGAAAAACACTTTTGAGGAACTTTTAATATTTCAAGTTCGTGTAAACTTCCATACTTTCAATATTTCGAATTTAAACATTTGCCTTTGCACAAGTTTAAGATTTATACTTAAACGTATTAGTAGTTCGTGTTTGATTGTAGTAGGACATTAGGAACTTATCCACTATCACCTGTGAGACAGATATTCCATAATCAGGGGCGGATCCAGTCATTTTAAAAAGGGAGGGTTCCTAACCCAGGACAAAAGGGGGGGGGGTTCCAATTACATGTCCCCATTCAAATGCATTGATCGTCCAAAAAAAGGGGGGTTCCAACCCCCGGAACCCCCCCCCCCCCTCTGGATACGCGCCTTATAATGGTCAACCAACTCTTGCGTGTCTTGATGGCGTTCGTAAAAAGGAATCACAATTAGTAAGTATGGCATGGTGTAGATGTATCAGCTGGTGTATTTGCACCAGTCCAGTAGTCAGCACCTCGGTTTGGCATGAAAATCAAGTATATGGTAAAAAAAATATAAATTAACTGATTGCAAAAGTGTAAATTATTAAAAAATACTTAGAATTTTCTCATACCAGGCATATATTACCTTACAAGTTAGCAGTATTTGGCACAACGTTGTGGAATTTTGGGTCATCGGTGCTCTTCAACTTTCAAACTTGTCTGGCTTTCTAACTTTTTTGATCTGAGCGTCACTGATGAGTCTTATGTAGATCGACGAAACACACGTCGGCGCATTAAATTATAAGCATGGTACCTTTGATAACTAATTATGTATATGTTCCGGACCATATATGTATTTGGACCAAACGCGTATGGTCATGACCATATGGGTATATACTCATATGGTCCGACCATACGCATATGGTCCGATCGTACGCGTATGGTCTGGGTAATGAACAAGTTTACAGGTAACACCTAACTCTTTCTTAAGGTATAACCCTTGTAGTTGTCGCAGACCGTGTATATTTACGCCAAACATTTTTCATTTTCAGATGAAAATAGATTTTGCAAAATACTCTACAAATTTTAAATCAAAATGTAACACAAATCTGTTGAAGTCACTTCTGAAAAATCATTTTCGGTATGAGATTTGAAATTTGTAATTTAATAACATAAAAAGTAATGATCAGTGTGTCTTTAAAAGATTTCACCTTATCAACAGTTTGAATAAATTAAAACATTTGAATTTGATTGTTTTAGAAAAAAGACAAATTTCAATCTCCTTCTAAAGAACAAAATATTGACATTGCTAACCTTATGCATTTTTCAATTTGCATTAAAATATTGATAAATGAATAATGTTAAAACGTGGATCATTTTTCAATTTGCCTATAAAAATTGAAAAATGAAAAATGTCCCGTATTGGTTGATTTTTCTTCTTTAGAAAATTTTCTCAAAAATGAAAATGATTTTGTTTGGAGCATTTTTCAATTTTTTAATCAGAGATATTGAAAAATAGATAATCAAATTAGAAGTTTTGTTGTTATGCTTTAAATATAATACACATGTGTGTATGTCTGAACCCGTATAAACACATTTACTACCGTATTCAAAAGATAGGAGAACAACAACACACAGGGGCAAATCCAGCCATTTTAAAAAGATGTTCCCAACAGGATAAAAGGGGGGGAGGTTCAACTATATTTCTCATTCAAATGCATTGATCGGCCAAAAAAGGGGGGTTCCAACCCACGCCCCCCCCCCTTTGATCCGCCACTGACGCACCAGCAAAATTGTTAGTCCGAGATTACTATGACGTCCAACGGCTGTTATGCCAAAGAAACTTGGGCCGTGGGACGTCAGAGCTCGTCCCATATCAAAAAGTGGATATTTGCCCACCCAAAATAGATGCGCTGCTTCGTCGCTTCTGAGGCCAACTGAGGACCTTGGAATTATATATATCGGGCATCAATCTATTCATTTTTTATTTATCTCTTTACAAGTTTTATCGTTTATATCAATATACAATGTTATTTCCATTGTTTTATGTAATGAAGGTCTACATATAATAGTAATGCTGCAGCTGATTTAATAAGTTTATGTAAATAAATCGGAAAAAAAACTTCGGTTTGTTTATAGTACAATCTGAATAAAATTTGGATCTATTATAATTTTCATTCGTATAGTTCTGGACAAAATATTCAATTTCATGATGTTTGATGTATAGGGAAAACGGTAGTATTACATTTTCCCAGCATTAGGTTGGCCTTTTGTGTACCCAAGACAGGGCGTAGGAAGTCAACTTAAGAACGCTGTGATTGGATGTATTAAAGGGTACAAGTTATTTTTTATTTATCTATTAATAACTGCAGTGTGTATATTTACAATATAAATTTTAGAACCTATTGAAATATTTTCTAGAGAATTATTCGAAAATGTTGCATAATTAGTAAAGGTTGAATCTAGTGCATTTGGTTACTATGCAATTATTCTAAAAATAGTAAAATCACGTGAAGGCCGCGTGGAGTCTGCATGCACAAAGCGTGATAGATATTGTTCGGAACCAAATTGCGTTCTGAAATTCTCTTGACTTTTTATTACTTTAACGTATTCCCAATCATTTATTTATTTTAAATAGTATATTGATATATAATAAAGCCTGACGAAAGTTCATTCGGTTGTTTCGGGATTGTTCTTAAATACTCGGATACATCGGGATTTTTCAATCTCAAAATTCTGAAAATCAAGTGAAGGCTGCTTGGAGTTTGCATGCAGCAAAAAAAAGTGAAACCTTTGGGGGAACAACGTAAAAGTAGCATGTTCTGACAGAATATTAGACTTAAGTGAAATGTTTTTGACATTTCTTTTGAAAAAGGTCGAAATGGCTGCCGTTGATATGGACACAGCAAAATTTGAAAAGTGAAGCATTTACGGTCCTTCAACAATGAGAAAAATCAAATGCATTATATTTAGTTAGAATTTGTTTAAAAAATATGAAAAGTGAAGCATTTACGGCCTTCAACAATGAGCGAAACCAAATGCATTATATTTAGAAGTTGCTTTAAAAAATATGTAAAATGAAGCATTTTCGACCTTCACCAATGAGCTAATAGCAACTGTTGCTTAAAGAGTGTTTCGATGGAAGTCGCGAATTTCTGTATTCTTCCCATTATCATGTCATTGGTCTGTATTCTTTATTTTTGTTTAATTATTTTGTTTAAATTTCTTTATACTTTACCACCCTATTAGCCTCTATTTTTTATATTGGGGTATAACAGCGTATAGTATGCATTTACAGTTTAAGATGCCATAAATAAATTAATATAACTTCTGACACTACAAATTCTGTTAATAAGATATTTATTTAGGCGCTCCTTATAAATAACATGATAAGAATCAATCAAGTTCATATGGACAGGTTACTCTGACATTTTTCTATAAATAGAGAATCAGGTGAAAGCTGCATGGGTTCTTATTATAGGACATTAATCAAGACCAGGTCAAAAATAATGCATAATTAGTAAAGGTTGAATCTAGTGCATTTGGTTACTATGCAATTATTCTAAAAATAGTAAAATCACGTGAAGGCCGCGTGGAGTCTGCATGCACAAAGCGTGATAGATATTGTTCGGAACCAAATTGCGTTCTGAAATTCTCTTGACTTTTTATTACTTTAACGTATTCCCAATCATTTATTTATTTAGTATATTGATATATAATTTATGTAAGTTTCACCTACCTGCCAACCTTTATTTTTCCATATTTTAACAGTTCACACAGAGACCCATCGATTTCTGCATTTTGACTTTCACTTTCAAATGGACGTCAAGTTACGAGAGAGTTCGCGGCCTCGAGACTCAAATATGCAAATATTTATATTTGTTCACCTCCTTTATAGGAGATCAATGTTTATCATTTAGAAGCCAACCACGATTTTCCACCTCCCTTACAGGAGATCGGTATTAAGCTTTTAGTTCCGACCATGATAACAATCGGAAGCTCTAGGAAATTTAGATAACTTGCATCGTAAATGAATGAGGTGTTACATTATGGTCATTTGCATAAATCATCACTGTTTTCTCGTGGTCACGTGATAATCTTTGAAAATGAAAGGCAAAATGCATAAATCGATGGGTCACTGTGAAAACTGTCTAATTATGAGAATATAAAGGTTGGCAGGTAGGTGAAACTTAAATAAATGAAGAGATAAATGAAAAATGAACATATTGATGCCCGATTTATATAATTCGAAGGCCCTCAGTTGTCACCAGAAGCGATGAAGCAGCGCATCTATTTTGGGTGGGCAAATATCCACTTTTTGATATGGGACGAGCTCTGACGTCCCACGGCCCCAGCTTGTCTGGCAAAACAGCCGTTGGACGTCAGAGTAATCTCGGACTACAAAATTTTGTGATGTGGCGCAGGATTATCATTCAATTGTTATTTCCCTTGTTTAAAACCATGAATTTTATATTTCCCTATTTTGTTATTTACATTCAAGTTAACTAAATATTCTCTATATATCTGTTAAATCAAATAGATATTGGTATGTTGAATTCATTGATAAAGATATTCATTTTTGCAATAATCGCAGAAGAAGCGTGTTAAGATCGTGTTGCAATCGAATAAATCGTACATATATTGTCGTTATTAAAACGTGAAAACGTGATTAGCGTAATAAGATCGTGATTATCGTATTGAAGCCACAGAATAAGCGTCATGAGAACGTGACCCGTAAAGGGATCGTTGTAGAAGCGTAATGAGGATGTAGTAGCATCATGAAAACAATAAAAATCGAAACTTTCATCCTGCTCGTACCATGACCTCACCTTTTAGATCGCGGTGAGCGTGGTGCTATAGTGGTCTAGTGTGACTTGGGCATAACACATGCTCCTTGTTTTTCTACCTTTCCTATTGATCAAAATGAGCAACTGGTTCTCGTCTTGTATTTTTGGTACCGCACGTTACCTGCTTTCATCGTGTCAGAATACATTTTTAATAATCGTGAAATAAATATCACCTATTGTTCAGTAATTTCATCTGTTGTTATTATTGTTATTGATCGTAACGCAACCAATGAACATTAATCAATACCGAAGAAACGTCATCTTATTTTTTCTTCGTTTCCCCTATAGAAAGTACAAAAAACATCACAAATTGATACATGTACATTTATAAAAATTCATATATGTATAGCCTGTATTGCACATGAAAAAATATAACGTTGCCACGCGCTCTCCGTGTATGTATTTACTCAATTTGTGAATGGCGTGCTTTGTAACTGAACTGACGAATACTAGGGTTTGTTTTATTCATAATTTCTTTTAAAAAAAAGATGTGGTATGATTGTCGGAGAAACATTTTTTTTTCAACCAGACATTAAATTATGATGAAGAAAGCAAGTATAATTCATAGTGCAGTCTTCAGCACTGAGGAAAACCTATACCGCACAACAAGCTAAAAAAGATACCAAAATGAAAAATTTAAGACAATTCAATTCATTCGAGAAAAATCAATTTTACGGCGCATATATAGAACTCTTAGTGATTAAACTCGTTTAGGTGCACAACTATCCCCTTAACATTGAACAGTGATAAACAGCATAATATAAAACTTCTTATAAAATCAGTTGAAAAAACTTGACTCATCAAATAAATAAATAAAGAGCTGCGCTGTAAGCGCATGATACTCCCCTTGTCTTTATGTTTTAAATGATTTTTTCAACGAATAAATTTCCTTGCCCGTTTCCGACATTTTTTCAGAAGAGAAATTTCACAACTGTACAACATCAAATCAGAAATTATATAAAAAACAAAAGGGTACTTAGTTTATTAGATGTTAAGTAGTCACCTGAGTTTCATAATTAAATGCTGAAAGCATTTTTGATTTATTATCCGAAAAAACTGAAAAAGAAGCCTCATTTGTTTATGAATTTCCCTTTTCTCAATAAAATATTCATAACGGTAAAACGTAAAATCTGAAATTAATAAAAATTGAAAGGTAGCTTAAGTCAACAGATACAAACAATTTACTAAAGTTTCATAAAATTTTGTGAAAGTGTTTGTAAGTGATTGTCCGAAAATTGGAAAATTCCCCCTTTTTTAAGCATAAAAATTCATGACAAGGAAACGTAAAATCTGAAATATATAAAAATCGAAAGGGAGCATACGTCAATAGATATAAACAACTCACCAAAGTTTCATTAAGTTGATTGAAGTATTTTTGAATTGTTGTCCGAAAACTGGAAAATCCCCCCTTTTTAAGGATAAAATTTCATAACATTTGAAATTTATAAAAATCAAAAAGGAGCTTACGTCAATAGATATAAACAAGTCAACAAAGTTTCATAAAAGTTGGTTGAAACGTTCTTTATTAATTGTCCGAAGTGTGGACGACGGACGGACGGACAACGGTATACCATAATATGTCCCGTTTTAGACTGGCGTATAAAAACCAAGAAACAAGTTATAAAAAAGTTTAAAGACATAGAACAGATACAAGCGTGCTTGAAGTTTGTGGTAGTTAGTTCAAAGCGAATAACAACCTATAAACCATCATGTCTCTGAGCCTACAAAATAAGTAAGTACATTTGCAATGGATTTTGACAAAACAAAATTACTTTAATTTTATTATCGACACCTATTAGGATTATAAATCAATTATGTATCAAATATATCGACAGTTAATTTTTTATCAATGTGTTTCTGTAAGTTAGTATTCTCAGCAGAATTTCTATTAAATCTATGGCTTTATAATTCTCTTCATACCTTAAAGCCTTGGTCACACCTTAACGGATAGCTCGAACGGATGTTTAAAGCCTCGGTCACACCTTACAGGATAAGACGAACGGACGCCTAACGGATGAAAATAAAAGTTGTCCGTTGACAAAATTGTTATCCGTTGGGAGTCCGGTGATGTACTGACCAAATAAAACGGACGCTTAACGAATGCATAACGGACATGCAACGGATATGCAACGTACGAGAAACGGAAACATACCGGACAAAACGGATGTCGAACGTACATCCAACGGACGAGTACCGTATAAACCGGACACCTAACGGAAGCGTACCGGATAAAACGGATGAACAAGATATACGAAAAAAATAAAGGCGACAATAATACTACATGTAAATCGCATAAATATTCAAAATTTTCTGTACAACAGGTTTTGGTTTGTTCTTCAAAATGCCGCCAAAGGGCAGTGTCTGGCCTGAATAAGAGTTGCTTGATTGTGAAGACGTAAAATAAAATTGAGAATGGAAATGGGGAATGTGTCAAAGAGACAACAACCCGACCAAATAAAAAATAACAGCAGAGGGTCACCAACAGGTCTTCAATGTAGCGAGAAATTCCCGCACCCGGAGGCGTCCTTCAACTGGCCCCTAAACAAATATATACTAGTCCAGTGATAATAAACGCCATACTAATTTCCAAATTGCCTTTACTCTAAGATCGATTATGAATAATAAGAATTCATGAACCTTAAGAAATCTGACATATCAATAATTGCATTTCTAACGCGAAATTTTCAATATACATTTATCCGTTTCAGATCCGTTCATCATCCGTTCATCCGTTAAACGTCCGGTAGAAGTCCGTTTCTCATTCGTTCAACATCCGTTTTATCTGTTAGACGTCCGGTAGAAGTCCGTTAGTGAATCTATATGCCAGACCTCCAACGGATGTATAACGGACATGTAACGGATACAAACGGAAACGAAACGGACGAGTACCGTACAAAACAGACGCCTACCGGACGTTCAACGGAAATTTCATCCGTTGGACGTCTGTTCAAAGTTTTGAACATGCTCGAAGTTTTCCACCGGACAGAACGGACGTCGACGGATAAAACGTAAGCTTAACGGACATGCAACGGATATTGAAGGACGTCTAACGGATAAGAACGGACGTCTAACGGACATGAACGGATTGAAAAAAAAGTTATCCGTTAGACATCCGTTCGAGTTATCCGTTAAGGTGTGACCGAGGCTTAACGGATAACTTTTTTTTCAATTTTACGTTTACGTTTATTAATATGTTTCGGAATTTAATGTGACGTCCATTTTCGATGAACTCATACACATTTGTGTAAAGGGGCCAGCTCAGTGAGTGGAGCACAACTCAGTGTTCCGGATTTTCTCGCTGTATTGAAGACCCACTAGTGGCCTTGGGCTGTTTTTGCTTTTTGGTCGGGTTGTTGTCCCTTTGTCCAATTATCGTTCCTATTCTGAAAACAGAAAGGAAAGCTTGTTTTTTTATTTATAATTCAGGAGAAAGTAAAGTAATTAGTATGAAACAGTTGATTTTACCCTACAGTGGTTAAAGTTCCTAAACTCTTATATATTGTCACATAAAAAGGAGAGTAATTAATGCTATGCTACCAAGTTTATGAACTTTCTGCCATTTACATTAAGTTAAACCTTGCACAATCATATTTCCGTAAGCGTATTAAAAAATGATATGAAACAATATTTCAAAACATCGTTCCCTGCAGAGAAACAAATAATTAAGAGCTGCATTGATTGATTGTTCGTTGCTTAACAAATACAGTGAAACTTTGCGTTTTGTTCGGTTTTCACAGGTGTTCGGATTGTAGAGGTAAACGGAAGTCGACACCAAATAATTTTGGCATTTACTGACAAGGGATAATAGATGACACAACAGACGACAGTTTATTTTTGTGTTGATTTAGATGTAAATGTAAAAATAAAAGAAGATGAAGATAGACGTTTTGCTACATTTTTGTTTATAAATCAAACGCCACTCCGTCAATCACGCTCGTCGTTGGGAGATGTCCGACGTGGAGCGATTTTGCTAGGTAGAGGAAGCGAAATAAACTAATTATAATTAAATATAATATAGTGTGTTATCATCATTACTATAGGAAATTAGCACGAACAATCCAAAAATCGAAACAATGAAAGGAACGAGAAAAAAAACACGGTCAAGATTTAAATACAACGATGAAAAAATAAGTTATGACTGACTGCAAATTGAATAAGGACCACAACTGTAATACATTCATACAAATTAAAAGATTTGGATACTAGTAGGTAAGTACAGAAAAAGATATTTACTGTTTTAGAATGTTTGTAGAGTTCAAGTCTCTGTAATGCCATTTGGGAGTAGTAAAGAACGCTACCGAGATAATGATAATATAAAGCGACATGACTCACTAGAAGACGATTTTTACACGCACACACGAAACTTGTACAATGACAAAAGATTTATTTATTATATATTTACTTTTTATTGGCCTTTCTTTGGACTAGCAATAAAAAATTAAGGCTATTCAAAAGAGATGTGTTATGTCCCGAATAAAACGTAAAATCCATGACCGATCATGGTAACAGTCACGAAAGCAGAAGGAATGTACGGTGAAACACTTCAATCAAATAGTTTTGGGTGGGAGAGGGGAAGGGGATGTAAAATTGCTGCGAGGTATGTTTAGACAAAATCGATTTTACATATGTATATATTTTACAATCAATCTTTCCCAAATTAAGTTAAGAAAAAAGGGGGGGGGGAGTGTCAGTGAAAAATTATGTGAATTATTTTTTTTTATCCTACATTGAACTTTTGATGTCGTCCCTTATTTCTTGGCTTTGTGGAAGCGTCGACCATGTGCATTATACGCTATCATCATTGCAGAAGTTGTAACACTATGTATTTCCGTTGGTGCGCCCCCCCCCCTTTTGCGTGGAAAATTTGGTTAATTATATAGGGAATCACTGAAGCATGACTAGAGCCATTTGGTCAGTCAGTGCGCCCCCCCCCTCCCCCTTTTATGTGAAAAGTTCTGGATCCGCCACTGCTGCTGTCGTAAATGATGGTAGCGAGGATTAACTTTCGCTAAATTTACCAACTCTAGCCTCAGACACATTGATTCCTATGCTTTATAAATAACCTGATCATCATTTTTCGACCGTATGTTGGTCCAACCTGAAAATAACACACACTATGCGCACATCATGTTTTAAATGTAACTATAAGTAAATGTTCCATGTACATGATGCATATGGTTTGGAATACATTGTGTCGATCTGTGTCGATCTGGGTTTTTTTTTTTGGTACTTTTTTTTATTTCAAAAGAAGATTGTCACTGACTGAGACCCATTGTTTGTCCTATGATACTCGTTTTGCTTTCACATATTAAAGATGTAAAATCATATTGAATTAAAGGTAAAAAAAATGTGCATAAAACAGAACCTCATGGGCACTGTTTTATGTTTGTTGAAATACTATTTACAAAATTATGATATATTTTTTGCTAAATTTGTTTTCTCGGTCAAAGCAAATATAAGAAGTCATTCATCGTTAGAAATATACATTTACCACACATACATGGATGCAAGTTAATTTCATATTTTCTATTATAAGTTGTTGCTTATTTGACATTCTGCGACACAGAATTGTGAATATTATAAGCTAGGGAAAAACAAGTTTGTATTAAACAGATTTAAAATTTGTTTTATAATGCAGAAAAATACAAATTTGAAAACAAATACTAGCGCAGTGCTCAGAACAATATAACATCTTTACCCAACCCTCCTCACTCGCGAACCTTGTTCCTTTAGCATGTACAGAAACTGACATGGACAATATCTAATATTCTAATATTTTCCCTTCTTTTCTAACATGTTTGACACATTCAGGCACGATATGGTTTATTGCTCCTTCGTCTACTCCACATCGCCTAGTAATTCCATTTTCAGAACGAATACGGCTTATTGTTCGCGCTGATGCATGCTTGGTTCCTAAAGAAGTCAAGTGTTGAAAAATGTCTTGGTGTGTTCTTTCGTCAGGTATCATTTGTTGAATCAAACATCGATGGTCTAAAAGTTCTTCCATTCTTACAACATGTACATGTATGTAAAGTAAACAAGTGACTTCTTCACTTCGAGAGAACTAAAATAATGATTTCCACCACGACAATTCAAAGAAGGAAAAGATAAAGAAAAACAAAAGTCAAATAGATGGACATATATATATATATATATATATATATATATATATATATATATATATATATATATATATATATATATATATATATATATATATATATATATATATATATTACAATGAATGATTGATAGATCGAAAGATAGATATAAACATGTAGCTACAAAGACAGCTAGATATATAGATAAAAAGAAAGAATGATTTTTTTTGTGGTCATTATCGTACTTCATGTACTTGTCAGTGTACCATTCTTGTTCGGTATTTGTATATATCACACAAAGTTCACACACATACACAAACACTCCTTAAAAAGATCTTCAAGATATATTGCGCTTAAACAAGAAAAAAGAAAACGGAAATAGTAAAACATTCAGTAAAAAGTGTCAACAATTTAAAAATCTAAAACGCCTTTGTTGAAACAAATTACATTTCGTTCTCATTATTAGACATTTAAATAATGAACATTTTTCAAATTTGAATATTGCACAGTAAATGAATAATGAAAAATTGTAGCATTTTTAATTTTTCAATATCAAACGTCAAATTGAAAAATGCTCCAAGTTGGAGCATTTTTAATTTTTCAATATTTGAAGTCAAATTGCAAAATTCTCCACGCTAGAGCATTTTTCATTTTTCAATATTGTAAGTCAAATTAAAAAATGCTCCACGTTAAAGCATTTTTCATTTTTCAATATTGTAAACTAAATTGAAAAATGCTAAAGGTCAGTATTTTCAATATTTGCTTTCAAGAATGAGATTGAAATATGTTTTGTTTTCTCATGTTTGTGGTACTAGTATAACATCTTTGCTGCAAGTTTATTGTTTTTCTGTCAAATATAAAATTCATATTAAGATCCATTTTGTTACATCTTGTGATCGATTTATTTGGCAATAGCCAATGGCAGTCAGCAGGGTTTAAGAACATCAGTTGTTCGACCTGTTAGTCAAATGCGTTTTGTTAAAATATACTTTTTCACTTTTTTGGTCTTTTGGAAAATGTTGTTTGTGCTGTATTTAGACCCTTCTACAACGAAATTTGTTTAACATGCACACGTATAAAAATTGCGGTTTTTATCCAACGCAATCATAGGTTTGAACGTAGTTTTCAATTTAGACTTGTATATACTAGTATATGCATAGTTAACACATCTACTTTCATTCCGATGTTCTTCCTTTTATTGATATTAATACTAAGAAGAGCATAGTGTTCCGTAGTTCAATATATTAAAGTAAATACTGAGTAGGCAAACACATATTAAACTTTATACATAAGTACATAACTGAAGTGTCTCTTTACTTTGACTCTATAAACATATCTCGCTCCAAGTCTTATTAATTTCATAATGACATTACTATTTGTTCTCGAATTTTCAACATCAAAAATGCACGTTTATGATCACATTTTCAGGCATAACTCAAACAGACTATCGTCGTCTTATGAAAGGAAAGCTTGACATTGTATTTACTTGCAATCTATGCAAGAACACAACAGAAAATGCTCCTGTAGAATCCACCAGATTAGAGCAAGACAGTGAGCAAATTATACTAGTTTAAATCATACGGGGGGGGGGGGGGGGGGGTGTTATAGATACACATACATAAATACGCAGCCACGGTGTATAAATGATTAACCCTTGGTCTAAATCAAAATTAAAAAAATATGCCTGGTAAAATCGAACTGCTGTTATTGAATACAATTTATTTTTAATGGTATCTTTACAGTAGTAACTTATTTGCTAACTATATTATACCCCCATATACAAACCTTAAAAAATATTAATGTATGTATTTATGTTGTTTATAGGTTGGCACACACGCATAAATTCAGGAAAGTCGAATGTAAGCTTTTATGTCCTTATACCAGAGTTAATGAGAGAAGCTGGGATCGTGGATCTTACTCTAAGATTGGTATCTGAGGAACAGGTTCTCAGACATCAGCGATGTCGTTTCAAGGATTTGGAAGGCCGGTTCCATCAGTTCTGGAAAGAGTACGATAGTGGCAAAAAACTGTGACACAATTGTTGAGGGAATGCAGTAAAGTGTACGGCCCCTCAGATGACTGATCACTGCTGCCAATACAAAGAATGCAGTAAGTGACATTTTTATTTGTCGTTAACTTTTCATTTAGTGTCTGTATGCTATTTATAGTAATTGTGTGTTGTTTTTTTGTGAATGATTCATTAGTTGAGAAGAGAGAGAGGGAGAAAGATCGTGTACATAATTTGTTTATATGTAATTACTTCATTGAAAATACTTCATTGATGATAAACGTTCTGGTCAGTTGATTATGCTGCTTTTTATCAATCATTGAAAAAAGGACTACAGAGAAATTTTACTCCATGCTACTCCAATTAAAATACACTGATGACACAATAAAAATAATAGATGCATGGAATACTCTAAGTAAGGCAGCAATCTAACCCAAAAAAATCAAGAAAAAAAATCTGATTAATAAATATAAGAAGATATGGTTTGATTGTCAATGAAACAACTCTCCATTCAAAAGATAGGTTCTTATTGAAAACTATCATAATTGATGAGATTACTATTACGATGGTGATAAAAGAACTAAATGACTGAACATGATATATTTGAACGAAACCATTCGAATATGGATAACTCCTAAAATCTGTAACAATTAATATTTTCATATACACCATAATTTCTTTGCAAGTTGTTAAGACTGTTGTTTCTTCTAGTGATCTGATGATTTAAAACCCTTTGTTGTCTATCAGAAATGCTGCCGATTACATTTAAATTTCATCAGTCATGAGAATTGTTGAAAACTGTAAGAAGTGTTGTTTCTGGTTATTTTTTTCTAGATCACAAATATCAAACTAACAACTATATCAACCGAGAGACCTGTAGGAATGGCCACCTTTTTTCCATCCTTTACACAATGATTTGTCGTCATTTCTGATTAGGCTATCTATCAGTTATAGAAGAGGGACAAAAGATACCAGATGGACAGTCAAACTCGTAAATCGAAAATAAACTGATAACGCCATGGCTAAAAATGAAAAAAAAACCAGACAAACAATAGTACACATGACACAACATAGAAAACTAAAGAATAAGCAACACGAACCCCACCAAAACCTAGGGGTGATCGCAGGTGCTCCGGAAGTTATCCTCCTCCTGGTAACTGAATGTTTTCATTAATATGTGCATTGGTTTTAAGACATACGATCCAGATAAGCAAAAAACGAGTGCGACAATTTTGGCTAGGACTGCATCACCTTAAATACACATAGCATATATCAATTACCAGGGGGGAAAAGAATGTAAGACAGTAAGTCAAAGAACAAATATTTTTTTGAGTTTCATTTCTTTGAATATATAAGAGGAAGATCTTGCAATGTTTTCTTTTTATTACATTTACATTTACATGTATCCATTTTAACAGTTTAGGTTTATTAGCCTTGATAAAAGAACATTTATCAGATTTAAGGCATAAACAACTTTTTTATCATTATTGATATTTATTTAGTAAAATTTAATTAAAAATTTGCTTTATTTATAAAAGTAAAACACATTTTTATTTTATATTAAGTGTTTTCTTATTTATGTCAGAACTGTGACTTATTGTCAGATGACTTTCTTTCCTATAATATGTTCCATTTCTCAGCTATGGTTAAAAAAATATTGTTATTTTTTCTCATCGTAATTACTATATAAAATTGCTTTTTATGAACCATTTCCATAAATATATTCATTAATGTGCCGAGTATCTATAGGTAGTGTGCCGAGTTTGTATAGGCCGAGTTTGTACTTTGTTGTCCCGAGTTTGTAGAAATTGTAGTGTGCCGAGATGTCCTGTTTTCATATAAATAAAGGCAACCGTAGTATACTGCTGTTCAAATTCATAAATCGATTGAGAAAAAAAAAACAAATCCGGGTTACAAACTAAAACTGAAGGAAACACATCAAATATAAGAGGAGAACTACGACACAACAGAAACATTGAAAGGTAACATTAACAGAAACGAACTATACTATAACGATCTAAAAATTTAAAAGAGATTACAGAATGAACTAGTGATTGATAATACCCTCCAGTCTAAGTCATTGCATTTTATAAGGAAGAATGAAACCTATTTCATCTATTACAAATCAAATACGAGTAAGCAAACATAACATTCGTCGTTGATGTCTTTTATGCATGGACGTCACGTGATAAATTAGAAAATATATATAAGAAGATGTGGTATGAGTGCCAATGAGACAAATCTTCATCCAAGTCACAATTTAGAAAAGTAAATATTTAATTTCTCACTATGAAATTGAATGTGTTAACGAAAAGAGAAATGCAACCTTCTAAATTTATGTTTAAAACTCCTTTCGAATCTATTGTAAAATGTATATATTATTTAACATGTTCAACATTTTATACTTATAAATGTAAATTTTATATATTTAATCGACCAATGTTCCTATAGAAGGGTCTATTAGCTTGTCATATACAAGGTTCAAATTATAAAACAAAATTTCTTTTGCACAGATAACAGCTCTATCATGTTGTAAGCAATAAATGAATTTCATGGCATCTGAGGCAAGTTGTTCCAGTATAAGTTCGTTGGTTGTAATGTTCATTTATATGAAGAAGCTACAGTAACAGTGTATGGTTTTTCAATGTTACAGGAATTATCTACCAATCCATTCTAAAAGAGAAACAATAACTTGTTGTTATCAAAAGCATAAATACATATATATTACATGTACAATTGAGAATGGAAGTGAAGACTATGTCAGAGACAACATGGAGCAGACAACAGCCAAATGCTACCAATGGGTCTTAAATGCAGCGAGAAACTCACGCACCCGAAGTCGTCCTTCAGCTAGCCCCTAAACAAATATGTATACTAGTTCAGTGATTATGGGCGTCATACTAAACTCCGAATTATACACAAGAAACTAAAATTACCAAGAATGTGTCCCCAGTACACGGATCCCGCATCCGCACTATCATTTTCTATGTCCAGTAGACCGTGAAAATGGGAGAAAATCTCTAATTTAGCATTAACATTAGAAAGATCATATCATAGGGAACATGCGTACTAAGTTGCAAATTGATTGGACTTCAACTTCATCAAAAACTACCTCGACCAAAAACTTTAACCTGAAACGGGACAGACGGACTGACGAACGAACGGATGAACGAACGGACGGACACAGTATAAGTTTGTTGTAATGTGTATTTATATGAAGAAGCTACAGTGACAGTTCATGCTTTGTCAATGTTACAGGAATTACCCATTATTCACTGTCTCTCCTAAAAGAGAAACAATAACACTCCTTTTCAAAAGCATAAATACATATACATAACATATAAAATTGAAAATGGAAGTAGGAAAATGTCAAAGAGCAGACAACAGCCGAAGGCCACCAATAGGTCTTCAATGCAGCGAGAAACTCCCGCACAAATTTGTTACTAGTTCAGTGATAATGGGCGTCATACTAAAGTCCGAATTATACACAAGAAACTAAAGTAAGAAATTATACAAGACTACCAAAGGCCAGAGGCTCCTAACTTTGGACAGGCGCAAAATTGTATGAAGATTAAAATATCTATAACAATTGTCTTATATTTACTGCTAGTGATATTCATCGACTATTTATCTATATCACTGTAAGAAACCTGAGATTAGAGCAAGACATGTGTCTTTTACAATTTCTATAAACGCTTACACTATGCATCGATAACCAAGCGAACTGTAATTGGAATCCAGATTTGTAATATTTTAGGTGTCAGCCCACCAATTAAAAATCCCTATCTGTCCAACCAATTTTTTTTTTAAACATTGTACCTCAAGTTTAACTTCGTCGAAACCAGGTATATCCTGAATTTTACATCTATCAGCTTTCTACTTGCAAATTATCAACAAACCTTTAAAATCTTCTACAAAAAAGTGTACTCCAAAATGGTTTCCTGGAAATCTTTATTTAGTTCTATGGCGCTTCTTTTGATGTTACATGCCATTTATACAGTTTTTGTTTGCTGTCACGATTTGTCTATTCTTTATCAATGTCATCGGTAAAATACTGGCGCTTTAGTTTTAGGTTTTGAATTTTAAAAGATTTTACATTCTAGTATCAACGAAGCTACATTAATTTTCGAGACGCGCGTCTAGTGCAGTAAACTTGGTAGAATATTGTATTGAAAATAGAAGAAACATACTTACTGTTTCAAGTTGATCCGTCCCATCCGTCTTTACATGCGCAGTTTTACCGGTATTTGATTGCCATCGTTTAAGTTACTGCACATAAATGAAATATACTTACTGTCACAAGTTTTTCCAAACCATCCGGTTTGACAAACGCAAATGTAATCTGATCCTCCAGTAGGTTCACAAGTACCACCGTTGGCACATGGTTCATCTTCGCATGCGTGTTCTGAAGCAAATCATCAAAATATAATTTATTAATAAATTATATTAATAAATTATATACTATCAAAAATATCTAAAAATTATGTATGCTGTATCTAAAAAGGTAAATTTATAATTTTTTACATTTACATGAAATTTAAACATATTAAACAAACTGAAACGCAATTTAATTCGTTCAGGTCTATAATCTGAAAAAATTGAAAATCATTTTAATTTGAATCCTTAAAAAGGAATCTGTTAGACGTTATAAAGTTTTCTTCACCCGACGTGGTAACAGAACCATTAATAGGAGGATATCTAATTCTTTATTGTTCTTACAAAATCTATGCATTGAAATCCAGGTGACAGTCATCAAACTTAGACCTGTCTATTTTGTATTTTCAAAATCGTCCTTAATCGGAAATTAATCAAGAATTGATTAAATCTTTTTCTGAACATAAAAACAAAATGAATTACACCTTCGTAAAATTTACTCACTGTTACAAGTTGACGTATACCATCCAAATGGGCATGCGCATTCGTAATTCGATCCACCAGTCGCAGTACACGTACCACCATTCTGACAGGTGTTTTTGTTACATGCTTTCACTGAAACAGAAGTCAATAAAAGAAAACAAATCATTTAGAATTGATTTTTTTTTTCGCAAATAGTTCAAAACTTTTTAGAAAGCCTCACATTGAAATTACAATAGCAATACACGTAATCACTTTTTAGACCATTCAAGGGGAATATTACTTTTGCTACTGCCAGTTTGTGTCAAGTGTTACAAAAACATCCACCAGTAATAAGCTGATGTTTGGGATTTATTTGAAGAAAATAAACGAACATTTCAAATGGTAATTTGTTGCGGCACAAGTTAAATTCATTCCAATGCTTAATTTGAAAAATGTTAACAGGGAATTAATGGTTTAAAAATGTCTCTTAGAAAAGTGTTATGCCTAATTCATTGATTGAATAGGCGCTAAATAGGTTCGACTGGATTGTGACACATTAAAAAAGTTGTGTTATATCATTTATGCGGATTGGAATAGATAGCGATCAGGCGTGTTTTTTTTTTTTCATTTCCAATCCGTTGTGTATTAATTTTCGATTTTTCGATTAATAGTTCTAGGCATAACATCTTAAAAAAATATATTTTGTTTTGTCGAGCCAGCGACTTTTGTTTCAAAAGTGAGAGCTATCCTTTTCACCAATTTTTCTTCAGATTGTAGTATGGGGGTAACTTGTAAGTGTTGTAACATCAGTCTTTTGATGTTGTAATTTTTATACTACTATAATTTAATTTAACTTTTTACATACTACATGTACATAACAATCTATTTTATCGTTAGAAGTAAGTGTATTTTTTAATGAAAATTGAACTTACACTCGCAGTCCGTTCCGTAATATCCGAGTGTACATGCGCAAGAGTAAGTGGACCCAGATACACTACATGTTCCATCGTTCTCACATGGACCCACGTGACATGGCGAAACTGAAAGAAAAAAGAAATAAATAAACATGCGCAAGAATAAGTCAAAGACACTACAGGTTTTATTTGAATAAATAGAGAAAGGCGTATTTTTCTTTTTTAAGCCCTCCCGTTGTGAATTCATTTTCGACTTTTCGATGAATAGTTTTGGGCATAAAATCATAAACAATATATTTGGACATTCTGTTTATGTCGAGCCAGCGACTTTTGTCGCAAAAGTGACTGATATCCTACATTCCGTCGTCATCTACGGCGTCAGCGTCGTCAATAAATATTCATTCTGTGGTTATTTTTATGAAATTAAAATAACTTTCTTGAACTATTCTGGGTTTGTACTAAACTTGGACTGAAGCATTTTTGTTGAGCTTGCGACTAACAGTAGGCGAAACACTGGGTTCCGTGGAACCCTCACAATTTTTTCTCTTTTCTTTGTTTTTTCTTCAGATTCATAATCAAATGGTAACTTGTAAGTGTTGTGACATCAGTCTTTTGATGTTGTAATTTTTATACTATTTGATTTGACTATTTACATACTACTTAACAAGTTATTTTATCGTTAGAAGTCAGTGAATTTTTCAATCAAAATTGAACTTACACTCGCAGTCCGTTCCATAATATCCGAGTGTACATGCGCAAGAATAAGTTGACCCAGATACACTACATGTTCCATCGTTCTCACATGGATACACGTGACATGGCGAAACTGAAAGAAAAAAGAAATAAATAAACATGCGCAAGAATAAGTTGAGTCAAAGACACTACAGGTTTTATTGTTCTGACATGGACCCACATACCCAACTATATCAGTCCTATTCAGGACCGAAAACTTTGTCGATAAATATTGTCGGGTATACATTGTTGTTGAAATCAGAGCAATTGTATTATATGTCTCCTTTGAAATGTATTATACAATAACATTTTTTTTACACAAGTTTATCTATATATCGATTCATTGAATGCCTGGATTTTGCTTAAAATATTGAATTAAAAAAAAAAATTATATTCAATGAAATATCGTTCAATTTTCTACGAAATACAACACGATCCATATAAATTAAAATTTGAATCAGAATATTTCTTTATAATTATAGAATTATAAATATTAGTTTGAATATCTTTTAAAGCAAAAATAATTTTTTTTAAAGATTTTTTTTATTATATTCATATTTTCTTAAAGTTTATTATGATACATACTTTTTCTGGTTTGACACGGGGAAGAGAAGAATTTTATTTGTACAGTTATGAAAACTTTTGTATATCACAAATTTAAACTCTGGTACTACATAAAACACAGGATGTTTAATGTCACCTTGTTGCTTTTGGTTTGCACGTCTACCTGGCAATATATTGTTATGTGACATTACAACCCAAGTCATAGTTCACCTGTTCTTCAAGGTTTGGGATTTTAAAGGTATAGAATATTTATCTATAATAATTGTTTGGCATTGTGTTTTTTTTTTCTCTCTTGTGTGTTTTTTTTTTTCTCTGGGGACGAAAATATTTGTTCGTTCCAAAAGGAATGTAAAAATAGTTATCAAAGGTGTCAGGATTATAATTTAGTACGCCAGACGCGCGTTTCGTCTACATAAGACTCATCAGTGACGCTCATGTCAAAATATTTTTAAAGCTAAACAAGTACGAAGTTGAAGAGCATTGAGGATCCAAAATTCCAAAAAGTTGTGCCAAATACGGCTACGGTAATCTATTCCTGGGGTAAGAAAATCCCTAGTTTACATATATATATATTTCTGAAGAAACTGAGATAGATTATGCAGAAAACAGGAGAAACACCTTTAAAAAAAAAAGAAGAAAAACAAAATATTATAAATTTTATTATAACTTTTTTTCTGGTAACAGTATATCTCCTGGATATCTGTCAAAATGAAATGTTCTTGTGTCACACTGAATTTAATTTTTATCAAGACATTTTGAAATCAATCATATCGAAATATCACCAAAGAAAATAACAGAAACATCAGAGATTCTACATGAAAAATTGAATTTAATAAAGGAAAGACTCACTATACAAATCCTTGATTTGATGCATCATTTCAATATACATTATCCGCCATTTCGAAAAATCCCGAAAAATTCACTTTTTTAAATCGATGTTTGATAGAAATTGCCCAGAAATTAAATTGTTTTAAATAGTATTTTTCGTCAGATATATGTTTAAATATACTTAATCGATTTGCAAAGTTTTATTTTTATTAACAGAATTTCTTTATTTGTTTGTAAGTAGGCATGGGTATCGGTACATTTAGCATTGAGTCAACGGAGAAATAACGAGAAAAAGTACAAGTTTTTACGATTCTCCAGTGACAGAATTTAATCAAAAATTAAACTGTTAGGACCAACATTGTTTGATAGAAATAGGTTTGAATATCAAGAATTGATTTGCAAAAGTTAAAAAAAGGGTCAGGTTAATAAGAAAATTAAACTTTATTGAAGCACCTGTGCATTTTATATGGGGCAACATAATACAAAATGGCGGCCAGTATACGTCACACAAGTCACGTGATGTCTGACTTAGTGGAATATGATTTACATGGCGAAACTGAAAGAAAAAAGAAATAAATGTACATGCACAATAATAAGTTGATTTAGAGACACTACGTAACTGAAAGAAAAAAGAGGAAAATTTCCATGCACAAAAATAAGTTGACCCAGGGACACTACATGTTCCATTGTTCTGACATGGACCTACGTGACATGGCGTAACTGAAAGAAAAAGCGGTAAATGTACATGCGCACAAATAAGTTGGCCCACAGACACTACACGTTCCATTGTTTTGACATGGACCCATGATCTTTAAAGTTATATCATTGTATTTGAAAAACCAGCAACTGTTAATTCCATATTGGTGGAAACACATATATACATTTGGACATTAAAGCGGTACTCGCATCCATGAATTAACCATCTTTATCCTATATCTAAAGAATTTTTATTTCTTAAGAAGTAATACGTTTGTTTAAGTTAGTTTTACTTCGCTTTTTAAAACAGTCACAGGTAAATGTAAATGCACACAAATAAGTTGACCCAGATACACTACACGTTCCATTGTTTTGACATGGACCCACGTGACATGGCGTAGCTGATCATCAATTATTGGAAAAAAAGAACTACATATGTCTGTAATCATCACTAAAGGGGGGGGGGAAGAAGCATATATGTCTGTTATCATCATTTACTGAAAAGAAGAATAGTTCAGTCAATCTAGCATAAATTTGACCCTTACTTTGAAGTTATTGCAACTGAAGATTTTTTAATTTTAATCGTTAGCATTATACTTCAAATATACACAGAAAAAAAGTCCAATAAAATCTAAATAGCGATAAGGCGTATTTTCTTTTTATTGCCAATCCGTTGTGAATTTATTTTCGACTTTTCGATTAATAGTTTTGGGCATAAAATCATAAAAAAAACATACATGTATTTGCACATTGTTTTTTGTCGAGACTGTGACTTTTGTTGCAAAAGCGAAAGATATCCTTTTCTTTTTCGATTCATAGTATGGGGGTAACTTGTAAGTGTTGTAAAATCGGTCTTTTGATATTGTTATTTTTATACTTTTTAATTTTGCTTTTTACATACTACATAACAAGTTATTTTATCGTTAGAAGTAAGTGTATTTTTTAATGAAAATTGAACTTACACTCGCAGTCCGTTCCGTAATATCCGAGTGGACATGCGCAAGAATAAGTTGACCCAGATACACTACATGCTCCATTGTTAACACATGGACCCACGTGACATGGCGAAACTGAAAGAAAAAAGAAATAAATAAACATGCGCAAGAATAACTTGAGTCAGAGACACTACATGTTCCATTGTTCTGACATGGACCTACGTGACATTGCGTAACTGAAAGAAAAAGAAGTAAATTTACATGCGCAAGACTAAGTTGACCCAGAGACACTACATGTTCCATTGTTCTGACATGGACCAACGTGTCATGGCGTAACTGAAAGAAAAAGAGGTATATGTTCATGCGCAAGAATACGTTGAGGCAGAGACACTACATGTTCCATTGTTCTGACATGGGCCTACGTGACATGACGTAACTGAAAGAAAAAGAGGTAAATGTACATGCACACAAATAAGTTGACCAGAGACACTACACGTTCCATATTGTTTTGACATGTACCCATGATCTTTAAAGTTATCTCATTGTATTTGAAAAACCAGCAACTGTTAATTCCATATTGGTGGAAACAAATCTATGCATTTGGACATTAAAGCGGTACTCGCATACATGAATTAACCATCTTTATCCTATATCTATTGGTCTTTTGGTCGTTTTTAAGTCTTAACCACTGAAAGAATATGGTATTGTATGGTTTCGTATTGTAGGGTAACGGAGAGTATGCTGAGAAGGGTATAGTATTGTTTAGAATGGTATTGGAATGATACGCCCGTACGTAATAGAAAAGGGTATAATGTTTTTGGCATAACACGGTTTAAAACGTAACAATAGAACGGGTTTTTTTATTTTCTTTCTTTCTTTTTTACTTCTCTTTTCTTTTCTCTTTACTTCATTTCGTAACATAAGGACGTTGTAATAGTAGTTTTTTTAATGTTGTAATACCTTTAAAAAAACTTTGATTAGACTATTTATATATGTTATAACGTATCATATATATAATGTCGTTAGAAGCAAGTAAATTCGTCAATAAGAATTAACCTTGCAATATTCTCTGGGGCCGTATGGCGATAATAAGAATGACAAAATTTAGAAGCAGCGTGTTTATTTATATTCCAAATGAATAATGATACAAACTAATATATGGGTTTACATAAATCACATCAGACTGATATTAAAGGGACGTAATTCAAAGAATGTAAATCAAAGTATGTAACGACTACATAAGAATAATGTTACAAAACTTACACTGGCAAATATTCCCGTAATATCCTGGTTTACATGTACAAGTATAAACTGGTCCAGAGAAAGTACATGTTCCATCATTCTTACAGGGACCAGACGAACATGGAGTTACTGAAATGAAGAAAAAGAAAACATGTCTGCCATGAAACATCCAATGTTTACATCTGATATTTCCGTTAAACAGAAATCATTTTGTTTTAAGAAATCTGTTATTCTATGTAACAACTGCAGTTGTTGAACCTATATATCAGATTGAGTATCCATATAATTATATTCTTAGATGTAGGGACACTACATGTAATCTTGTAATTCAGTGGTTGGCGTTTGTTGCCGTGTAACATATTTGATTTTCGTTCATTTTTTGTTTTTGTATATTAATTTGACTGTTAGTGTTCTACTTTGAATTGCCTTACGTTTGTCACATATTGGCCTTTTATAGTTTACTATGCGATATGGGCTTTGCTCATTGTTGAAGACCGTATGGTGAATTATAGTTGTAAATGTTTGTTAATTATTGTTTCATTTGGTCTTTTCCGAAGTGTTTTCTCATAGGACATTGCTTTCATACCACATCTTCTTTTTAAAATAAGGAAATTAACATGATACTCCTGAATTTGTATCCTTCATTTTTTCATTTTATCTTCATATTCTAACTGTTTATGGCAGTCAATTGTTTCTGTTTATATAAGTCAGTGTTAGATTTGCTGTTTATGTATTCGTGTAACACTCGTTTTTTTTTTTGTATTATGATGCATTGCATAAATATGTAGAACATAATCTACTTGCCCTTCCGCAGCACCCGAAATCAACCCCAGTTTTAAATTTGATTCGAGTTGCTCAGTCGTTAGTGTTCTATGTTGTGTTTTCGGATTCGGATGTGTCTACTTTTGTGTTTCAAATGTCTGGTTATGTAAATGTATTTCAGTTGTTTCCTGTAATTAGTTAATACTTCAGCTTTATCATGTACATCTTTTGAATATTCATTTTATTAAATTTACTGTTTGCAAAAGTATAAATTACTCTAAATTATAGGGATTTTCTGGTAACTTAACGGAAAACCCTTGCCGTTTTTGGCACAACCTTTTTGATCTTTTGGTCCTCGATGCTGTTCAACTTTGTACTCGTTTCGGCTTTCAAACTTTTGTATCTGTGCGTCACACATAGGTCTTGTGTGGACAATATACACTTCTGGCGTATTAAAATTTTGAACTTGTTGCCTTTTGTTGGCTGTTGTTCGTGTGATTCTTTGTCAATTGTGTTCTCCAATTTATTTATATTGTAGTCCTGTGTTATCATTTTGATGTTATATTTCACATGGCCATAAAAGTGCGAGGTTTGGCATGCCACAAAACCAGGTTCAACCCACCATTTTTTCCTTTAAAAATGCCCTGTACCAAGTCAGGAATATGGTCATTGTTATATTATAGTTCGTTTCTGTGTGTATTACATTATTACGTTGTGTCGTTTGTTTTCTCTTATTTTTGAGTGTAAATTCACATTGCGATAAGACGTGTCACGGTACTTGTCTATCCCAAATTCATGTATTTGGTTTTGATGTTATATATATATATGTTATATTTGTTATTCTCGTGGGATTTTGTCTATATGTGTTACATTTTAGTGTTATGTCGTTGTTCTCCTCTTATATTTAATGCGTTTCCCTCGGTTTTAGTTTGTTATCCCGATTTTGTTTTTTGTCCATGGATTTATGAGTTTTGAACAGCGGTATACTACTGTTGCCTTTATTTATTGTACATTTAAAAGTTTGTCTTTTTAATGTCATTATCAGTTAGTTTTTACGAATTTTAGCTATCCCTTTTGTATATTCCGCCTTTTTTTAAGAAGCTTATTAGATCATATATGCACAAATAGTTTACACTTAAGTGAAAGGTTTTAAGTTTTACGTTTTGTCCTTTCACGTCGGTCTACCGCTGATTATAATTAACCACTCTCTTGCGAATTCTTTTTGTTTTGGTGTTTTTTCAGTCCTTTCCGACTGATTATTCATTTTGTTTCTTCTAGAAACGCCGCTGTCCTAAGTTAATTTAAACACATTTAAACCCGCCTCAATCGTTTTCCCGAGCAAGCAGCTTGTAGCTTAGTTGCCGTGTCCTTCTTTTATCTCATTAAGTTTATTAAAAACTTACGTTCGCAGTATTGTCCATAGAATCCAGGTAGGCAGCGACAGCTATAGTCTTTCACAGAGTTGATACATACGGCATCATTCTTACACAGATTATTGTCACATGGTGTTTCTATATACACACAAAAAATGCACTGAAATTCTCAGACGAGAAAATGATATATAATACGAATATTTTAATTGTAACACTTTAAGAAAAGCGCAATTTCGATTTCTAGCGATTTTCCGGGAAAAAAATATCATTTACTCAACTATCATGTGCGAATTGATATTCTTCCATCGTATGGACGCAAAACGGTGGTTTACACAAAATTATTGTGACATAATAGAATAGAGAATGAAAAACGGGACTATTTCAAAGAGAAAATTTGTAAACTTGTTAAAACAAAAAGTGAAAAAAACACAAGATTTATCATCAATAGAGATAGTTTAATTGACAAGTGCGAAGCTAGCCGTTGATAACAGCCGGCGTTAATATTCATGAGGCCAGTCTTTAATAATATTCATGAGACGTCAATAATTATATTCATGAGTAGACATGCGTTCGATGAAATGTTTTAACAAACTATGAACGATTATTGTGATTAAGTAATGTTTCTTTGTTTTTTGTTTATATTTTATATTGTTTCAAACAGACAAGTCAGTTGATGTCTTCTTCGAGGTCCGCGTTAACTTAATCACTTATAAAAGGATTTATGATTTATTAGTCTTCTGCAACAAAATTTAAAATGTAAGTAAAAAAAGGTGAATGCTTCCATAACCATAGAACCAATAACTGATCTATTCAAACTTATGTGATTAGTTAAATAATGTAAACTGGAGCAACAACAAATAAAAGGAGGACTAAATAAATTATATTAACACAAGAAATTAATATTAGCAGTGTTGCAACCGATAAATAAAAGTGTATATAAACGACATTAAAATATGTATATTATAATAAAGAAGGGCGCGATATCAAAAGGGAGGGGGGAATGTAACATAGATTGAAGAAAAACAAGCGACAACACGGCAATATAAAGAAAAGGTAACCAGATAATTTATTGTTATCTTATCTGTTAGAAAAAGTATGTTACACCATCGTAACTCAGATGTTTTACGTATAGTTTATATATACAAAAGTGATCTATAAAGGTCTCAAAATTACAGTGGATCTCTTAATAACACTTACCGAACGGTACACAGATGTTAAGGTTTCCATAGCCAACAATACATCTAGTTTTGGGTGGACAATTGTTTGGCCAGCAAGCATCTTCATCCTGTCAATGTAGATGAATCAGATTACAGTATACATGTATATCATGGTATTAAAAAAAAAACTAAAAAGGCATTCGTCCACATCCACTTTGTTTTTTCTTTGTTAGATGTATTTTTATTTGTATCTATCTGATGAGTTAAGCCTTTTTCAACTGATTTTGATAGTGTGTTCTTATGTTGTACTGTTACATCACTGTCCCAGGTTAGGGGAGGGTTGAGCGCTTACAATTATGTTTTCCCCGCATCATTCTAAACTGTATGTATGTTTTTCTTTGTTGATGTCCGTTTTGTTGCCTATAATTGCTTTCATCCACTTCGTTTGAACTTTGTTGGATGGCCTTTTGTCCGATCATTGACAGTCATACCAATTGAAATATCCTTATTTTATAAATTCAATGACTAATTATTAACTTATTTAATTGATGGGTAACAATTTGGTTTATAAATTAAAGGACGAACTACAATTGTTGTTCTGATAAGTGCCGTGCCTTAAATTTTAAGAATATTGCTGTCTTTCCTGTAAGTAAAACTATCATCATCGATACCAAAATGATCTTTAAATTATTTATCAATGATGAATAAAAGCACAATCAGATTTATTGTTAGATATGATTATCTATGATCTCAAAATTGCGAAATATTTTGAGAAGGTGGATGTCAAACAAAACTACTTTTTTATCTTTTTTTTTTTTTTTTAGAAATTTAGAAATTATGCAGCTTCTCCGCAACGTTCTTTGTGGCATTGGGTAAAATCAGAAACAAGAATGATGTGTGAGACTCAGACGTCATCTCTTCCTGTGGACTGAGGACATTTTTAGTACTTAATCTTGCATACTGTGGATTCATTAATATTCGTTGAATACCAATTTTCATGGATTTCGTGGGTACAGGCGAACCACGAATTTAGATGTTTAACAAATTGCAAATTTTCTTAAAGAATGTATGCAGACTTTTCCAAAATCAAGAAATTAAATATCCACAAATACGCCAGTGGTCCTCAATCCACGAAAATAGGTGCCCACAGAAAACAAAATCAACAGAATACAAATTTCCGAAAAGCATTTCGTCGTCGTCCCTCTCGTCGTCGTCATCATCGTCATCAATACATAAGGTCACAATGTAAAATCTAACATTACCAAAATGACCGTTAAATAATTTAAAACTTTAAAACTGATATACAATTACGCAATCAGATTTATAAATAATTATAATTTTCTTTAACATCTGAATTAGAAGATGTCAAAACTAAAACTGTTATTTAACTTTTATTAAAATTTATGAATTAGATTTTGATGTGAAATATTTTTAATACCTGCTGATAAAAAGAAGATTTTAATATAGCAAATGTGTCTGCAACCTAACGACACATACCATTAACCGCAATATTTACAGTTTTAAGGAATCCCGCGTAATTTTAGAAGGTTAACACGTGGTATGAACATTTGAAAAGTTTTTGAATTTGTCTCAAAATGACGTGATTTTATTGTTGAGTTGATGTCCATTTGATTTAACTTACCTTTGTCCAGTCAGAGATATTAGTGAAATACACCTCATTGCTGTTGTTTATTGTTTCATCATCACTGAGGGCAACATCTAATAGTTCGCAATAAGATCTGGTCATGTCAAAATTGACTGCGTTACAATCCGTATACATCATGCATTCTCGGACGCATCCTTTCGGTCCGGTCAGATCACTTGCCTTCACCACAAATGATTCCATGACTTTATTCTTTTCGTAAAAACCGCCAGTCACATTAAAAACTTTTGCCGTTAAAGTCAACTCGAAATTTAGCAAATAGATAAAGCAAAATTTAAAAAGTTTTAAAGTCGTTGCCATTTTTATTTAACACGTTCACTCTGGTCAGGTTGGTTACTGTGCGTCGCCAATTTAGATACTCGGTTGATAACTTGAATTAATATTTTATTGAATACTTTATTATATAGCCTGAAATATCTTTCAATAAGTTGCGACACGTGGTCCTTAAACTTGACGCGTAGTATATATAATAAAGCCACATCGTGCTATTTAATAAGCTAAAAGCTTGCATTTACCCCATGTCAAACCTTATATGTGTAATTGTTTGTTTTGCTTTTTAAACCAGTAGATTCAGTTTATTTCAATAAGAAAAAATCATCACTTCCTGTATTTAGTGGATGTTAACATTCGAGTGCCTATTTTGTTGTTTACATTTAAGAAAACTATCAATTAAATCGTTTATGAGTGTGAATCAATTCCGATCCTATTCAATTTCAGTTTTAGACAACAAAATAGCATTTACAAAGAAAATCCGTCAAAAAGATTATTTTATAAGAATGGTTTAAAAAACGCTTCCGTTTTTTTCTGTTCAATATACTATTTAGATCTAAACAAAAACAAAGCTTCAGGCATTTGAATTTTAAAACTAATAAAGCCTGCATTAAATGTTTTCTAAAGTACGTACACTATAGTTTAAAATATATGGTTGATTTAAACAATGTTAAAAAAACAAAAAACGTTGTTATCGTTACTTTTCAATAGGATTGAATACTATGTTCGTCACAACTACGTACTGCCACATAATTAGGTTGTTCAATAAAAAAAATAAGTTGCCAAGGAATAACTATATAATATTGACTTAGTATATTGACTGGTTCCTTGAATGTTGAATGAATATGTACTTTATTATAAAAAATAAGATGTGGTATATGAATGCGACCAGCGACCAAATTTTGTAGACGTTTTAACAACTCTATGACATCGTACGGCCTTCAACTATTAGCAAAACCCATTGCCTGTCGTAAGCATACTTTTGTCTTGGTTTTTTTTTGTGACTATGATTTATACCGAAGTTCCAGACGCGCTTGGGTTAACTATTTAGTTTGGTTTTTTTTGTATTCATTTTTTTCTCCTTTATTACATCTTTCGACTCTTTTCGAACACAACAATCATGTAAACTTGCTTCTTATAAAATATTTTAGTATGAAAAGTGTTACCGTAAATGTAAAAGTGGGGAATACTTATTACAAAACACAGTTCAATTTCCCTTGCGTGATTGAATGTAACGTTTATCAATTTGTTTTTTAGTGTTTAATTAATATACATAAAAAAATCCTTTGTTATGAAAGAATTAAAGCAGTCAAAATAATGAAAATATGTATAGAAACCTAGTATAACTTATCACTGTAAGGTATTTAATAAAGCATGGGTTTTTACGAATACGAATATTTTACGATATTTAACGAACCTACATATCTTTATAGTATGTTTTCCATAAATCGGTGTGAGTAGTCATGAATTGTGTTTGTGTCCATCTACCATGCTCTTTGTCAGAGTTATATGCAATCAAAGTAAAAATGGTTATAGTTTCACTCTACAAATGTCTTAACTCTCACAGTGTATGACCCGGACTCATATCTTATATCTTAAATAGTTGGTTTTCATTATTGAAAAATCGGTACCGATGATATTTATTTTTAATCATTGAATAACAATAACATAACGGTACCAATTTTCCTGCACCAGATGCGCATTTCGACTCTTCAGTGATGCTCGTGTATTGGAACTGTCTAGCTTGAGAACGAGATAAAAGCGTCTACATACACGTAAAAAATGGCAAGAAAAATGTACATAAAACAACAAACAAGAACATTTCAGTACATTTCATCTTTTCCAAGGGAAGGTTTTAATAGTACATATATGCACATCTGGTTAAAAAGCGATATGAACTAATTATTTTACCATGGATTTAGAAAATAAATATTCTCTAGATATGAAATCATGATATACTTTTTTTTATCCTTGCAACTTGTTGAGGAACTTTTATTATTTTCCATACTTTCAATATTTCGAATGTAAACATTTGCTTTTGCATAACTTTAAGATGCATTAACGTATAAGTGGTTCATGTTCATGAAGTTAAGACATTAGGATCTTATCCGCTATCATCTGTGAGACGGATATTCCATAATGGATAACCAGCTATTGATGGTGTCCGTAAAATTTACAAAAGGATTATATTTTAGCAAACGCTCTGTGCGCTGTCCAGACCATCTAGTGTAGCAATGTGTAGGAATAAGTAGGAATCATAATTATGAGGTATGGCATTGTGTAGATGTAGCAACTGGTGTATTTACACAAGTCCAGTAGTCAGCACCTCGGGGTTGACATGAATATCAATAATGTGGTCATTTTGGTAAATTAACTGTTTGCAAAAGTATGACATATTCGAAATACTAAGAATTTTCTTATCCCAGGCATAGATTACCTTAGCAGTATTTGGCACATTTTTTGGAATTATGGGTCCTCAATGCTCGTCAACTTTAAATTTGTTTGACTGTCTAACTATTTTGGTAACTAAATATGTATATACAGTTATAGATTCCTGCAGAAACGCAAATAAAATGATATGATGATTATGAATTAGAGTTTATAACGTCATGTAAATATGATAAGCTGAGCAGGCGTGGAAAATATAAATGAGATATGAACATAGACCTTGTTTGACACCAATTTTCTAATGATTTATTATTTTTTTAAATCACAAATCGAAGTACTGGCTTATTGTTTGGAAATTAATAAGTTGTTTTACTTTTTAATACTACAACTTTTAAAAACCTAAGAAATATATATCATATCTATCAGTAAATTCAATATGTATGCCATTATCAACTCAGCATTTGTTTTAAAATGATTATTTGGATTTCTTTAAAGCATAACTACTAAAAGATGAACTTAATATAGCAGGTATATTGTCGTTTATATCAAATCTAAGACTGCCTTGCATTCTTTTCCTGTCTGTACGTCAAATACAGTAACTTTGAGTTCGGTGTGGCCAAACATCATAGCACAACTGAACTTTTGTACTTCCTTAGACTCGGGAATATCCAAAACAATTTCTCCAAGACATTTACAATCATCTTCGTCTGTATAAATAGGGCATTCTTTTGACGACTGGAAAATACCGAATATGACTTGTTTTGTTGCTGCTGTTTTAGTCTGTCCGTGTTGTATTGTTTCTCCGAGTTTGACAACAGATCCTTTCTTTACGTAAATTGCAAATAAATTACGACACATATCCTTTCCGTGTTTTTTTATTAATCGATGTTTGTCATGAATGTCAGGATTGAATGAATCCTTAACTCGTATGCCATATGTATATCTGACAATTCGTGATACTATGTACTCGGGTTTGTGTCCGAATAGTACGGCTCCTTTCAGAACAGCCAATCCAGCATCTTCTGGAACTATAACACGTTTTTTTGGAAAGCTTGCTTTAATGTTTTCCTGAATAACTTTACATTCTGAGAATCCCCCTACTAGTAGAATGATATCAACATCATTGCTCTTAACATCAGTGTTAGCATCTCCGATAAGCTGAATGATTTTCTTAGATGCTTCTGCAAAAAGAGTTTTGATCAAATCTACCTTAATTCTCAGTTTATCATATCGAAGTTCCATTCGGTCGTTGTAAGGGGAAGCCTTGATCACGGATTCAAAATCCTCATGTAAATGTGTTTTGCAGATATCGTCTAGAATGGCCCTTGGAATTGTCATGGTCACTTTGTCGTTCTTGCTTTTATCAACAGTTCTCTTAACAGCTTCAAGTTCTCTAAAGATATCAAGATAAGCTGATGGGTCTTCTTTTTTCATAAAATTTAAGAGTGGTGCTCCAACTAGTTTGACGAAGATCTGATAAAAAGAACTGTCAATCGAAGTTCCCCCACAGTCTCCACCTGATGCTCGACATACTTCCTTTAGGTTACCTTCGCTCAACTTTTGATGAACTGTGATGTCAGCAGTCCCACCTTAAAATGAATTCGTGTATAGATTGTTTTACATTACGTTTTCTTACATATGCGATGCAAATGACATTCAAAATCTGTTAGTTGATGTCTTTAATTCTTAATTTTTTTTAAATGTATTCGTTAATTTCTCAAACGATTCAACTTTCGTTCTATTCATCAAAAGCAATTGTATTGATACGTTGGAATTTAACTTCCATAAACTCGTGTATTTAGTTTGAATAAATTGACCGAGAAAGTACTTATGCCAGGAATTTGACAGTTGTTGTCCATTCGTTTGATGTGTTTGTAATTTTGTTTTTGCCATTTGATTAGGGACTTTCCGTTCAGTATTTTTATGATTTTACTTATTTTTTTCCATTAAATGATTAGAATGTTTACCTACCTCCATTGTCTACAACCATATACGTTGTTCCATCTTCAGTCATACAAAATCCCTTTTCAGCCCCTTGTAGCTTATCTATCGGAAGATATTGACAGTATATAGATGCAGCCTCTGGTTCCAGTGCAATCAAGAGTTGATTACTTGGTATTCCAGCCTGGAAATAATATTTTGTCAGATATAACATGTAAAAGAAGGAGTCAAGTTGGTGAATATGTTTTTATTTATTTACAACAAATTCAAAAAATTCAAAAGAAAAGATCAAATAAGTTCATCGTCCGAAGTTATGTTTCTCACTTAAAACTAATTATGTATTAGCTTAAATAGAAAGCAATGAATATGAAATAGTTTAAGGATTTGGAGGCCTTATGATTTTTCCGAAATTTCCCAAAGGCATTCTTGACAAAAGAGTATGTCTCCGCGGTTCGATAATTTATTCTCGTCATGTTTAGCCTTAAGAACACCAACATAAGGGGGACAGGGGTACATATATTTAATGCCTTTTATTATTTACTTTGACAGTTCAGAAAAGTTTAAAAGTGGAAATAATTACAATGTTTAAATTCGTTATTATTATTATTAGTGTTATCATTAATAGGTCTTTCAGCTGATACTGTTTAGTCGAATACTTTTTATTGTAAGTGTTATCTTCCTAAAAACATGTTTCTTTGCTATGAGATCTTCTCCGTAATAGTAAAGAAAGCGAAAATTTTATCTCACCAAATTGCTCGCTATATCCTCAGGATTTTTTGTCCATTTTTGACGGAAGCAATACGAAAACTCCATATGAGAGTTATTTCACCTTCTGTATTTGACACAGAAATATATAAGAGACGGTCGAAAGATACGAGAGGCACAGTCCAACTCAAAGATCGAAAATAAACTGACAAAGCCATGACTAAACAATAAAAAGACAAATAGACAAACAAGTACATAAGACATAACATAGAAAACTAAAGACTAAGCAACTGAAACAAAAACTTAAGTGATCTCAAGTGCTTCGGAAGGGTAAGCAGATCCTGCTCTACATGTGACACCTGTGTTTAAATGTATAGCATGAATGGTAAGTGATAGAGACCAAGGGTTTGTTGATTTGAGATCCTAGGTCCAAGGAATATAACACTAAGTCAAGGTCAAAGGTCAAGGTCCAATTCTTAATTTTAACTTGTCCTTGTTCCCTGATCTCCTCTGTCGCTATTAAAGATATCTATAAAAGAACTAGTGCAAAATGTCTGCCTTATTGTGATTATGATATGATACATTTATTCAGAAATAATCAAATGACATTTTATAAGAGTAATTGAACCTGAAATATTCAGTTTAATGTTAATTCATTTATATAATTACTCAAACATGGTACATGATAAAGCCATAGGGTCTTTTGCAAACTGTTGGTTGACATGTGACCTCGACAAATACCAACCGAAAATGACCTTGAGTAAACCGGATGAAGCTGTTTTTGCACTTATTTTATGGAAAAGTTCCTAGAAACTAAATACTTTTTTAAATATGCATACATAATCCTATCTTTTGAGACCGAAAATGATTTCACTAAACCGAAAGTACCTAATATATCCCATATTACAGGCATAAGTATATACAAACCATGTAAGTTTGGAATTAGTGTGAATAAAGCGATCATGTGAGACCGGAAGTTGACAATTATATCCCTGATTTCAGACAAACTATCTAGAAACATTTATTTATTGAATCAGTCTGAAAAACCCTGGTTGGACGGCAAAAATAACTGAGAATACCGAAAGCAGCTTCTCATAATTTTTAAAATTGATGTGGAAAGACGTACAATTGTTCACTGAACAATTGGTTTTTAATTATTATTATTATTATTATTATTATTATTATTATTATTATTATTATTATTATTATTATTATTATTTGGTATGATTGGTAATGAGACAACTCTCCACAAGAGACCAAATGACACTACTATAGCTTCCCGTAAGACTTTCAACAATGAGCAAAGCCCATACCGCATAGTCAGCCATAAAAGGCCCCGAAATGAAAAATGTAAAACAATTTAAACGTGAAAACTAAAGGCATAATTTATGTACAAAAAATAAACGAAAACAAATATGTAAAACATCAACAAACGACAAACACTGAATTACAGGCGCCTGACTTGGGACAGGCACATCCATACAGAATATGGCGGGGTCAAATATGTAAGCTTAATCTCAACCCTTTCACTAAATTGTGGTGTAACAGTACAACAGAAGAACGAACTATAAAAATCAGTTGAAAAGCTTAACTCATCAGATGAATACAAATAGAAATACATCTAACAAAAACACAAAGCCACGGACGTGTGTCTATAAACAACCTATACCAATATACGTACTATTTCTGCACTTTTTCTCATGAATTGTTTTGCTGCATCTGACCAAATTGCAGGTACTGTCAGAACCCATCGAATTTCAGTCGTTTTTATGTCTATTCCTCTTTGATCAAAAATATCAAACAAATGCTGCATAAGAGCTTCAATGGATTTTGCAAAAACCTTCATCGCTGTAAGAGGTTTTCCAGTTACATCTTCTATCACCATTTCCCCTTTTATATGCTTAAAGTAGAAAATACGTCTTAATATGATAAAGTATAATATTGTTTTCAAACGCTATTGTATAATTTTCTTGACTTTCAATGTGTGTAGTATATGAACAAGTCATGCAGAAGATATGTATCTGAGGGACGATGCAATTACAAACTTCAAATTGATCATCTTATCTCAGAGAAAGTCAGTTCGTCCTTTTGTCAGCTATGGCATAAAAGTTATACAGGCCGTGGTCATCTACATCAAAAATATAATCAAGGTATTTGTAAACGTTACTAAAAAACATATGATACTTGTTTTATATTTTAAAAGGGGCACTATAGCTACGAAATACATATCAAAAATTTAAAATATGATGGTTTTTTTGTTCAATCATTAAAGAAAGTGAAATAGTGAACTAATAATTCGCTTTTACCAGCGAGTATGGTTCAATTTTATCCTATACTTGATTTTAACGGTAATTGGTTATTTTTTTACTGTAAATTAGCTTTTAATGACATTTTATTATTAACTGTACTTTCAGTTCAAGTTGTTTAACAGTAACTGTAATGCTCTCTACACTACACCTCCTAACAATCTGATCAAACAGATTGTGTTTATTTAAATAAATTGTCATTTTAAAGGGGCACTAGCTACGAAATTTGAAAAAAAATATTAGAATATTATTTTGATTGGTTGAATCATTAATATAAGTGCAATTATGAAAAAATAACTCGTTTTATTAACTTATTTGAAGGCCAAAAGTAAAACCATTCAAACGGGAAAACCAATGGCCTCATCTATATTAAAAAAAACGAAAAAACGTGGAATACTTATGAACCACATCAATAAATGACAACTACTGAACATCAGACTTAGGACAGGTCCAAACAATTGCAGTGGGATTTAACGTTTAAATGGTACCAAACCTTCTCCCTTATTTGAAACAATAGTGTAACATTACAACATAGAAAGACGCACTATAAAATATCAATTGGAATGGCTTAACTCAATCAAAAAGCTTAGTAACACAAATGATCAAACACTGAACGAATAAATTTGATCTATGATACAATGTAAATAAAGAGTTAATAAAACAAATAGGGAATTAATGATTAAAGTATAGTTTAACACTGATATACAGAAATAACAACTGTAAAATTGAAAGTTCGATCTGAAAATATATGAACTATTTCTTTGGACAAAAATTCGTTCAAATGTGACAAAGATAAAAAAAAAAATTATCTTCATACAAAATTCAATAGTATTTCAGCTTTTGATTTTTAATGAAAATACACAATAATAAATGGGAGTGATCCTTAAATGATTTTACGGAGAATGTGCATGCATATAATCCACTATATAAGTATCTCACCTCGTTTTTGTACAGCTGCATCTTAAAACGTTGGAAAAAGAAATAATCGTCTTGTTCATTGTCGATAACAATGTCGGCATACTTATTTTCTGCCTCATATCCAAATGATTCAAGCTCTCCTTTACCATCAAGAAGTAAACACGTTGGTGTTTTAAGGGATGAGTGTCGTTGACTCCCAGCATTCCAAGCCTGGTTTGCAACGATTTTCAGAGGGTCTTTTTGAAAATCATCTCTTGAGGAGAAAGCATATCCAGAATACGTAGTGCCAAAATCTATGGCCACAACAAACAAGTAATCATCTGATAATTCTGACATCGCTCCTAAAAATTATTCAAACAAGACTAAAAGAAGTTTCATTTATTACGATTTCTGTGATACGTCAATCATGATATATGTTGGAGAAATATATGTGGGTTGTGTAGGCTTCAGCTATATAGAGATTGGTGAATTCATCGTTCCTCTGATAAGATTTCAGAAAGAGTAATTTCAAGTTAAGCTCCCGAAATGGTCTTAGAATTTCGCACAATGATAGTAATTTCTTCATTGCTACATTGTATTCAGGATCTGAACACCAGTACCCTGTCTTATTGAAGGGCATATAATCTTTTCAAAACTGCAGTTGCTTGTATATAACTTTGGACAGGAGGAAACCCAGTTGAAATAGAACAAATGAATCGAAGCTCTTTGTTAGAGAATACGATAAATACTTACAGTAATGTTTACTATACATGTAGTAACAAAAATTGTAATAGTTAATAAAACGACAATTTTCGGAGGTTACAATTAGATTGATTCAGATGATTAAAGGTCATACAGTGGCACACATGGACGTGAAATATTAACAATTAAAAACCAATTGTTCAAAGAACAATTGAAAGTCTTTCCAAACTAAAGTAATTTGGATAAGAAGGTAGTTTCTTTATACTGATGCGATAAATGATGGTTTAATTATATTTTTGAGTGATATAAGGGAGATAATATGCTACTTCCGGTGAAATTAATGTCACATCCGGTCTCATATGATAGCTTCTTTCACACTGATTCCAAAAATATATAGTTTCTATATACTTTTGTATGTAGAATGGGAGATAATTGGCCACTTCCGGTTTGTTGGAAGTCATTTTTAGTCTTCAGTAATCTGTTCATGTATCTATATGACAAAATATATGGATTCTGGGTACTTTTAGGTGAAAGCAATTGCAAAAATAGCTACTTCCGGTTTTCTAAAGGTCACTTCCGGTAGCCATTTTTCAAGGTCATTAGTCACTTAACCTTTTGTATGAGGTCAAATGTCTTTATAATGAACTTAATTGAAGTTATAATCAAATAACTTCATATCAAGACATTTCAGGGGCACCAACTCCTATAAGATGTCATTTAATTGTATCAATCGGAACAACTCGGCCTTTCTGGTTGCACGAAGAAATAACCTCGTATGCATTAGGCGGAGGAATCATTGTCCGGAAAATTTTCCGATTCGATTCAAAATTATATTTTTTCGACTGGACTGGTACATTTTTTTACCACTACTGATTTAACTTGCTCCTGTCCGGAAAATTTTCCGATCCGATTGAATTTTATATTTTTTCGACTGGAATGGTACAAATTTTTTACCATTACTTATTTACTTTGCTCCTTCTTTCGCGCCAAAATATTTGGCAGAGTTAAAGTTCTTGATTACTCTGTGATATGTAACCAAATTATAGCGCCACATGGAGGATAGAACTTCTTTGTGTCGCGGATCACTACAATTCCGGCCAACAATTTAAGAAGAATTTCTCCGTAGTGCATACGAGGCTATTGTACTGCGTAGCGAGAATGGCCGAGTAGTTACGATTGTTAATTGTATAAGACTAAATGTAACATATCTTCATTACAATAAAGCTGACATTTTGCACTTGTTCTTTTATGTGTATCTCTCAAAGTGTCGGAGAAAATGCAAAAACAAGCAAAAGTCATAATTTAGAACTTGACCTTGACCTTTGACCTTGACCTCATTTTCTAAGTTGGGACCCATTGGACTCAAATAAAAACATTTTAGGGTTATACGGTTAACGGTTTATGAGTTAACTAAACATACCGACAAATTTATTTTGTAAAGGTAGATAACTCCTATAAAATTTCATCGAATCGCTTCGATCCAAATGCGCCAAAAATTACTGAGGATGTAACGAACAATTTGTAAAAAGAATTTTGTCGCTATCTTTTTTTGTTACGAAGGAGATGCACACAGATGATAAACAGTGAATAGGGAGATAACTCTTACAAAGAAAATGGTTCGGCTTAGCAGGGTAAAATTTAAAAGCGCATAAACTATACGATACCATATGAGAAATATTTAAGCGACATATTGCGAAACAAACATTTATCGCAAGAACAAAATTTGGCGGAAAAAAAAAATAATAATAATAATAATTAAAAACCAATTGTTCAGAGAACAATTGAAAGTCTTTCCACAACAAAGAAATTTGGATAAGAAGGTAGTTTCTTCATACTGATGCGATAAATGATGGTTTAATTATCTTTTTGAGTGATATAAGGGAAATAATATGCTACTTCCGGTAAAATAAATGTCACATCCTGTCTCATATGTTAGCTTCTTTCACACTGATTCCAAAAATATATAGTTTCTATATACTTTTGTATGTAGAATGGGAGATAATTGGCCACTTCCGGTTTGTTGGAAGTCATTTTTAGTCTTCAGTTATCTGTTTTATGTATCTATATGACAAAATATATGGATTCTGGGTACTTTTAGGTGAACAAATTGCAAAAAAAAGCTACTTCCGGTTTTCTAAAGGTCACTTCCGGTAGCCATTTTTCAAGGTCATTTGTCACTTAACCTTTTGTATGAGATCAAATGTCTGTATAATGAACTTAATTGAAGTTATAATCAAATAACCTCATATCAAGACATTTCAGGGGCAACAACTCCTATAAGATGCCATTTAATTGTATAAGACTAAATGTAGCATATCTTCATTACTATAAAGTTGACATTTTGAACTTGTTCTTTAATATGTATCTTTCAAAGTGTCAGAAAAAATGCAAAAACAAGCAAAAGTCACAATTGAGAACTTGACCTTGACCTTTGACCTTGACCTCATTTTCTAAGTTAGGACCTAGGGGACTCAAATAAAAACATTCCAGGGTTATACGGTTAACTGTTTATGAGTTAAATAAACATACCGACAAATTTATTTTGTAAAGGTAGATAACTCCTATAAAATTTCATCGAATCGCTTCGATCCAAATACGCCAAAAATTACTGAGGATGTAACGAACAATTTGTAAAAAGAATTTTGTCGCTATTTTGTTTTGTTACGAAGGAGATGCACACAGAGGATAAACAGTGAAAAGGGAGATAACTCTTACATAGAAAATGGCTCAGCTTAGCAGGGTGAAATTTAAAAGCGCATTAACTATACGATACCATATGAGAAATATCTAAGCGACATATTGCGAAACAAACATTTTGCGCAAGAACAAAATTTGGCGGAAGAAAAAAATAAAAAAAATAATAATAATCAGAAGAAAAACAATAAGTCTTTCCACAGAAAAGTGGAAAGACTTAATAATCAGAAGAAAAACAATAAGTCTTTCCACAGAAAAGTGGAAAGACTTAATTAATGAGGCTAAACGAGATGATTGTTGAGAATTTTGGAATGCCAATGGAAAATGAGGGTAATTGGAAAGGGACAGAAATCAAGGCATGCAACAGGCCACCTCAAGACCCCGACAAGAGTTCTTGCAATGGTTATAACGCGTATAGCCTTAGGGCATGGCACTTACTCTACAAAAAGCATCCTAAATATGAAATTACGGACGGGGCTGCGAATTTATATATCTAGCATATCCAACCGGATGCCCCAATTAGCTAGCGTTTTACCTCTGGTCGAAGAAAATTAAGGTTGGTCACATTTCCGTGCGGCGTAAAATCTCGGATCTTTCATCACAAATAAACATGTCTCTAAACAATGCCTTGTTTTTGACAATCGTTATCCTCCTGCTAAAGTTGCACAAATAATATCAATAATGGACATTGGGTACTGGTTAACCTACACAACTTGGTTACCTTTTGATACAATTTCGACAGTCGTTAGTTTACAATACATACGGTCAAAACGTGCAGATTTTGAATTGGCTTCTATTGTATGTCCGTTCCACGTTTGGACAAGGAAATCAAAATTACTTGTTTTTACAAATAAACCTACATTGCAAAATCGATGAACCAAACATTACAAAAAAAGAAATATTGATATGAAAATTAGGTTACATCTATTTTCAAAGACCATAATGCTCTGCTCAACGAAACTATTCATCAGTTTTGTATGTCACCAACACCGGACTACAGAGTTACTGTGAAACAACCTTCTCTATCGGATGAGTAATTCCAATATCGAGATACTAATCAACTCAAAGATCTGTTAGAGTTAATAAAATCTAGGTCTCTAATTTCCTATTGCAATAGTACTGAAATATTTTATTTGTCATCCTTTCCACAAGTAATCACCACTATAAATATAAGACTTATGGACAAAGTATTCATAATAGGATTAAACTCCCTTTTAAAGGAAATTATTGGTGAATAAATTGGACGAATTCACTCACAAACAAATAAAAGTACGGAGGAGGAATTGTATTTCTTTGTGAGTGAGTTGGTCCAGTTTATATCCCAATAAATTCCTTTAATTAATAAAATACGTGTAATTCTTATAATTCCTTAAAACTGGAGTAACAGCAATTTAATAATATATATAATTCTTAGAGTAATCTTAAATAGATAATGCGCTATATAAATATTGTAAATAATAATATCAATAAAAAGGTTACTAGTGGGAAATTAAATTCCTTTGTTCCAATTTTAAAACAATCAAAGCAGTTAAAAACGAGTGTTAAACAGAAAAACAATCAATGCAATAAGGTTGAAATAAAAATTTTGAACACATATAAAATGGAAACAGAAACAGTTTAAAAATAATAATCATAATCATAATAAAAAGGCATATACCACAACGAAAAGAACCAAAATATAAAAAATCACTGTCAGTATAAAAGTTAAATATAGTCATCGAAAGCGAGACTAAAATAATGGGTTTTCAAATTTTTCATAAAAAGTTGGATAGAATGCTCATGTATGGAAAGCCTCAGCTGTCATATATTAGAGATTTGCATAACGTTATGCTGAAGCTTACAATGTAAGGTTAATACAGCGTGATGATGAATTAAATCATCAAAATGAAAACTTTAAATAATAAAATGCAAAGTTGAATCTGCGTTGTGTTGACTTGCAACTTCAAGTGTTGATGTTGTGAAAGCATCGTGGTGAGCCACGGCGTTATGATGATATGCTTATAACACGTAACGTTGAGTCGAAAACTACATATTGTTAAGTTGACATTACAAGATGTTAACTTGATACTGGATAATGTTTAGACGTACTCTTCGGTTGCTAGGATAACAAATAAAACGAAAAGTTGAACTTCATGATGTTGACTTATTATTAATAAATGTAAAGCTTAGATATCACTACGTAATATCATTATAATGTCACGATAGGTTTATCATAATGTATGTAGACTTTAAACTACACTATGTAAAGCTAAACTAGCATACTGTTATATTACTTTAATGCCACGATAAGCTAACCATACAATATTTTCACTAGATATTACACGACGTACAGTTGAAAGTACGTGTTTTTGAGCTAGGATTGCACAATGTTAAATCAGTATTATGTCATGATAAGCTAACCATACGATATTTTCACTAGATATTACACAACGTACAGTTGAAAGTACGTGTTGTTGAGCTGGGATTGCACAATGTCAAATCAATATTATGGCACGATAAGCTAACCATACAATATGCTCATTAGAAATTACACGACGTACAGTTGAAAGTACGTGTTGTTGAGCTAGGATTGCACAATGTTGAATCAGTATTATGTCATGATAAGCTAACCATACAATATGCTCATTAGAAATTACACGATGTACAGTTGAAAGTACGTGTTGTTGAGCTGGGATTGCACAATTTTAAATCAGTATTATATCATGATAAGCTACCAATGCAATATGCTCACTAGAAATTACACGACGTACAGTTGAAAGTACGTGTTGTTGAGCTAGGATTGCACAATGTTATATCATAATTATGACACGATAGGCTTATTAAACATTATTTTGACACGAAACGACATGAAGGTGGAAAAAAGGACCACTGATGTAGGACCTGAGGTATCTTGCAAATAGTGCCGCATATGCGTAGTAGTTATATGATATAAAAAGAGAATGAATTATAAATACATTATTCTAGTTTCTATTTACACTGTTACAGTACGGTCCGTATATCATTTTAAAATAGTGAAAAGTTTTCCAATTGTAGAATTTTGGAATTTAAAAAGTTTTGAATTTTTCAAGTTAAATTTTCAACAAATAAATTTTAAAATTATTAAAAGGACTAAACTTAACGTAAAGTTTTGATTATTTCGCCTTTTTTAAAGTTTGATTTTTTAAAATTTCAAAATTAAAAAGGGGCCGCTAAAGCGTGGCACCTGTTAGCTACGGAACAAAACGAAACAAAATGAAATGAACAGTTACTTAAAAGTTTATGTATAGAATGAGACCAGAAGCAGGCAGTTGTAAGCTTATTAAACCTGCATCGAAAAAGTTAATTTGCGTTTAAAAAAGTCTCTATAAGCTTAGGGTTTCAGATATATAACTCAGAACTATTCTCTCCTCATTTAGGAAAAACAGTAAAAACTGGACAACTCTCAATAGGCCGAGTAGTATGGTAGGGTTGAGCATGTATATATATTTTTTCAATCGAACCGTATATATATGCAATCATGTCGGCAAATGAAATTATCGAAATTCAAGTACATGATTTTGAACGATTACCTTCGCTTTCAAATATTCGGCTTTGGACGTTCCTGAAAGGGTAGATCAAGAAAAAGCGCTTCGGTCTCATGCAATTTTTAACATTTTGTTATCAATTTTTTTATCGATTGCATATTGATAATATATTGCCTTGTATCATTGATTTCAGTTCAAAGTATTGATACGGAACAAATTTTTAATCTATGGTGTCGCTATGAACGTAGTGCTAGCCGTGAATGTTGGAGGTTGTTGATATATGTTTTACAATGTTAGCCGCTTAGAGTAACTAAAAGATCAAATATTAGTAGCTTGGTGCCAGGAAACGGTTTTAATATATGTAAATAAACTTATCATAGATAGACGCCAGGTTGGAAATTTTGTATTTGCAGCAGCCTCGCGTTTCGTCTACAAAAAAACTAACCAGTCACGCTCGAAACAAATAAAATTAAAAAGACCAAATCAAATATAATCAAAAAGGCCAAATAAAGTAAACGTTACCATTCAACTAATCGTTCTGGTTTTATTTTAAAGCTCAATACATTCATATCATATAAACGTTTACCATACATATTTTTCAGCTTGCAAATCTATGTAAAAGTTGCCGCTGTACATTAAGCTCCCATCTATTTATTTGTAGGTGTCGGCATTTTGAAAATTTAAATTTTAAACAAGTTTGTATTTAACCCCTTTCCACTTTGCGGATGAGAGTCGGCTGCCGTGTAGCGGCATTGCCATGCTCTTTTCCGAGATCTACAAGGGTGTCTTTTACGTGCAAGAGATTTGGCTCTCTCTTAACACTGGTCAGCAATTTATGGTCCCCTTCCGACGGGCTGTCACTGTTAAGCCAATAAAGGGAACCAGATGTTTTTTGCTAGTTCCGTGTTTGTAATTTGTCCATTTTTAAGTTATCGCACAACAATCAAATTTCAGGCCAAGTACTCCTCACGTTAAGAACCCCTGCAGTGACTCGTTGCAAGGAAAGATTTCTGTCCCTATTCAATATATCATCATTTTTCCAGTGGCATATACGACTCTTACCTATTCTACCTTTTGTATATCATGTTAATTTGTTATAATCTTGAACATACATGTAATATTTGCCACTGGCAACCATCAATCAATAATTTAGAATAGGTCGTTTTACTAAAAAAAAAAAGAAATGGGTTTCAACTCCCCTGGGCAAAGTGGTCCTATTCTGTCTGAAAAAAGGCTTCGCGTTAACTTTGTCGACCGTACTTTGACCTATAATGGTTTACATTTACAAATTGTGATTGTGATGGAGAGTTTTCACATTGACACTCATACCACATCTTCTTATATCTACTTAGTTGGAATTTGATATTTCAACTTTCCATTTGGTCAAGCACCTCTTAAATTGTTTTGGTTCTTATATTTATTTGGCTTTCAAATATTCGAATATTTTTAGCGTTCCGTAGGTAAATGCTTTACTTAAAAATTCAGCGTTTTGCATTGTCCTGGTTTTACGAGAGCACAATTGGTGTGTGGCAAAAATGGCAAAATTCATTGTGCAGAGATCGTGGCACTGACTCTCTTTACACGCCCCATTCTGACTGGACATAGATGCGTATTTGTACTTTGCTCAAGGTTGATTGTGCTACAATCACTAAATAAAATGCTTCGCTGAGTTCAGCCTGATTCGACCGCAGTGGTCGAACCCTGAACAGTTGGTGCAAGTTTCGACACATTATTTTAGCACGATACAGTCTGAAATTGGATTGTGATCAAACTTTTGACATAATATAGGTTTCTGACACATAATAAATATGGTGAAAGATCTTTAAAATTTGAAATGGGTTTAAATATTTGTATTCAATTCCAATCGATTTTTTGTTTTGCTATTGCGCAATAATGTGCAATCCAAGATTTCTTCCTGGTCCAATATTGAGCTATTGCACAATAGATTGAAAATGAAGATGTCTTGGATGTGGCAGATCCAGGGGGAGGGTTCCGGGGGTTGGAACCCACCTTTTTTTGGACGATCAATGCATTTAAATGTGGAAATATAGTTGGACCCCCCCCCCCCTTTGTCATGGGTTTGGAACAGGCTGGATCCGCCCCTGTAAATGCTATTGCGCAATTCGGTTCAATTGAAGATTTCTTGCTAATGCGCTATACTATGATGTAGCGCAATACTATGCTATAGCGCAATACTATGCTATAACGCAATTCTATGCTATAGCGCAATACTATGCTATAGCGCAATAATATGCAATTGAATATTTCCTGCCATTGCACAATACTTTATTTAATAATTTACACATAATATCCTGTGAGTATCTCCTGATATATCAGTATTTTCATACGACCGCAAAAATTGAGAATTTTTTGGTCGTATATTGGTATCACGTTGGCGTCGTCGTCGTCGTCGTCCGACGACATTTGGTTTTCGCACTCTAACTTTAGTAAAAGTAAAAAGAAATCTATGAAATTTAAACACAAGGTTTATGGAAATAAAAGGAAAGTTAGGATTGATTTTGTGTGTTTTGGTCCCAACAGTTTAGGAATTAGAGGTCAAAAAGGGCCCAAATAAGCATTTTTTTTGTTTTCGCACAATAACTTTAGTACAAGTTAATAGAAATCTATGAAATTTTAGCACAAGGTTTATGACCACAAAAGGAAGGTTTGGATTGATTTTAGGAGTTTTGATACCAACGAATTAGGGGCCAAAAATGTCCAAAATTAAACTTTGTTTTATTTCATCAAAAAATGAATTATATATACATGTATATATTTATATATGTTTATTATCCTCCTTAAGGAGGGTATGGATATACATGAACATAAATACAATTGTGGTATAATACAGATATTGATATGCCAAATCTAACCGTGTATTCAGATTCTTAATTTTTGGTCCTGTTTTCAAATTGGTCTACATTAAGGTCCAAAGGGTCCAAAATTAAACTTAGCTTGATTTTAACAAAAATTGAATTCTTGTGGTTCTTTGATATGCTGAATCTAAACATGTACTTAGATTTTTTATTATGGGCCAAGTTTTCAAGTTGGTCCAAATCGGGGTCCAAAATTATTATATTAAGTATTGCGCAATAACAAGAAATTTTCAATTGCACAGTATTCCGCAATAGCAAGAAATCTTCAATTGCACAGTGTTGTGCAATAGCAAGAAATTTTCAAGTGCACAGTATTGCGCAATATCAAGAAATCTTCAATTACACAGTATTGTGCAATAGCAAGAAATCTTCAATTGCGCAGTATTGCGCAATAGCAAGAAATATCTAATTGCACAGTATTGTCCCGTTTTCAAATTGGTCTACATTAAGGTCCAAAGGGTCAAAAATTAAGCTTTGTTTGATTTCAACAAAAATTGAATATATGGGGTTCTTCAATATGCTGAATCTAACCATGTATTTAGATTTTTAATATTTGGGCCCAGTTATCAAATTGGTCCACATTGAGGTCTAAAGGGTCTAAAATTGAACATTATTTGATTTCATCAAAAATTGAATTCTTGGGGTTCTATGATATTTGCTGAATCTAACCATGTATTTAGATTTTGGACATTGGAACATAACAGGTAAATGTCTAATTTAAAATGTTTAAGTTTTTAAGTTTAAATTCTTAGACCACATTCATTCTGTGTCAGAAACCTATGTTGTGTCAACTATTTAATCACAATCCAAATTCAGAGCTGTATCGATCAAGCTTAAATGTTGTGTCGGACTCCATACTTACCCCAACTGTTAAGGGTTCGACCTCTGCGGTCGTATAAAGCTGCGCCCTGCAGAGCATCTGGTTTGCTTTAATATACAAATACGCAATATGAATCAATAGAAAAATAAAAAATTTTAAGAAAAAAAGATATGAAACAAATTACACTCCTCCCCATTTTTACGATGAACGCATGAGAAAACGGATGATGAACGGAAAAATGACATTGCATATTTCGCGTCAGAAATGGCAATTATTGGTGTGTCAGATTTCTTGTGTGTCATGAATGCTTATTAATCATAAGTGATCTTAGAGTAAGAGCACGTCTTCACTATCAAACATCTCTTATTCAGGCAAGACACTACCCTTTGGTGGCATTTTGAAAAACAAACCAAGACCAGCTAAACGGAAACTTTTTGAATATTTATGCGATTTACAAGTATTATTATTGCCGCCTTTCTTTTTTTTCGCATATTACATGTGTTCTTCCATTTATTCCAATATGCTTTTTCACCGCTTACAATTGCCTTCCTTTTGACTTATTTTATACATTTACTTTGAAGTAACCGTAGCTCTTCATTTCATTTTGTTTCGTTTCGTTCCGCTTTTATTCCGTATTGCAGTTTACAGGTACCCCTCTTTTCGCCCATTTTCTAATTTTGATATCTTCATCAAAAACTTTCAAAAATCAAACTTTCCAAAAGCGTAATAATCAAAAACTGCACGTTAAGAGTACTTTAAAAGTTGATCAAATATCTAAACTATCAAATCTAAAAACGATATTTAGAATTTTAATAATTTGCTGAAAATTTCAAAATTTCAAAACTTTTTCAAATTTTGAAATGATAATATTACATGGACCGTACTGTTACAGTGTAAAAAGAAAGTAGAATAATGTATTTTGAATATATTCTCTTGTTATATCATATAACTACTACGCATATGCGGCACTATTTGCAAGATACCTCAGATCCAACATCAGTGGACCGTTTTTCCACCTTCGTATCGTTTCATGTCAAAATAATGTTTGATTAGCCTATCGTGACATAATAATGATATAACATTGTGCAATCCTAGCTCAACAACACGTACTTTCAACTGTACGTCGTGTAATTTCTAATGAGCATATTGTATGGTTAGCTTATCATGACATAATATTGATTTAACATTGTGCAATCCTAGCTCAACAACACGTACTTTCAACTGTACGTCGTGTAATTTCTAGTGAGCATATTGTGTGGTAAGCTTATCGTGACATAATAATGATTTAACATTGTGCAATCCTAACTCAACAACACGTACTTTCAACTGTACGTCGTGTAATTTCTAGTGAGCATAGTGTATGGTTAGCTTATCGTGACATAATATTGATTTAACATTGTGCAATCCTAACTCAACAACACGTACTTTCAACTGTACGTCGTGTAATTTCTAGTGAGCATATTGTATGGTTAGCTTATCGTGACATAATACTGATTTAACATTGTGCAATCCTAGCTCAACAACACGTACTTTCAAATGTACGTCGTATAATTTCTAGTGAGCATATTGCATTGGTAACTTATCGTGACATAATACTGATTTAACATTGTGCAATCCTAGCTCAACAACACGTACTTTCAACTGTACGTCGTGTTATTTCTAGTGAGCATATTGCATTGGTAGCTTATCATGACATAATACTGACTTAACATTGTGCAATCCTAGCTCAACAACACGTACTTTCAACTGTACGTCGTGTAATTTCTAGTGAGCATATTGCATTGGTAGCTTATAATGACATAATACTGATTTAACATTGTGCAATCCTAGCTCAACAACACGTACTTTCAACTTTACGTCGTGTAATTTCAAGTGAGCATATTTTATGGTTAGCTAATCGTGACATTAAAGTAATATAACAGTATGCTAGTTTAGCTTTACATCGTGTAGTTTAAAGTCTACATACATTATGATAAGCCTATCGTGACATTATAATGATATAACGTTGTGATATCTAAACTTTACATTCATCAATAATAAGTCAACATCATAAAGTTCAACTTTTCGTTTTATTTGTTATCCTAGCAATCTAAGAGTACGTCTAAGCTTTTCGAGTATCAAGTTTACATCGTGCAATGTCAACTTAACAATATGTAGTTTTCGACTCAACGTTACGTGTTATAAGCATATCATCATAACGCCGTGGCTCACCACGATGCTTTCTCAACATCAACACTTGAAGTTGCAAGTCAACACAACGCAGATTCAACTTAGCACTTTATTATTTAAAGTTTTCATTTTGATGATTTAATTCATCATCACGCTGTATTAATTTTACAATGGAAGCTTCAGCATAACGTTATGTAAATCGCTAATATTTGACAGTTGAGGCTTTCCATATTCATGTTTTAGATGGGTAGAAAGATGGTTCCACACGTATGCAATTGTAAATGTGTGTCATTGAATTGGCCTGACACATGAATATATTTGTTTTGTTAAGGCAAATTGCCATTTATTTTTAGGAAGCCTGTGCGAATCAACTGTGCACTTGTTCTTGTTCTTGCATATGAAATATATATATCTCCCAGTTGATACGATATTCAAGAGCCTGTTTTTATTTTTTTGTTGTTGTAACGGTTTCATAGAAAATGCCTGTTTCAAGTCAGGAATATGACAGCTTTTAATCATTCGTTTGATGTGTTACAGCTTTTGATTTTGTCATTTGATTAGGGACTTTGCATTTTGAATTTTCGTCGGAGTTCAGTTTTTTGTGATTTTACTATTTTTTAAGTTTACAACGACCACGAGTGATGACAATAAATCATCTCCACCCTTTCGTTGGAAACAAGAGGCTCTCAAGAGCCTGAATCGCTCACCTTAAATTGTTTTCTTAAATCTTCCATGAATGATTATTTTGGGTTTTCAATTTATATAAATGGTTCTTCGATTCTGTCATATCTTCTTCAAAAGCAAAAACAAGAGTAGACACACTGAATTGTCTCGTGTTCATAATATAATTTATGATGAAAGTATAAAAAAACATTGTATACCCAAGCATTACATTATTGCTGTTTACAGTTTATCTACATCTATAATAATATTCAAGATAATAACCAAAAACAGCAAAATTTCCTTAAAATTACCAATTCAGGGGCGGCAACCCAACAACGGGTTGTCCGATTCATCTGAAAATTTCAGGGCAGATAGATCTTGACCTGATAAACAATTTTACCCCATGTCAGATTTGCTCTAAATGCTTTGGTTTGTGAGTTATAGCTAAAAACTGAATTTTACCCCTATGTTTTTTTTTAGCCATGGCGGCCATCTTGGTTGGTTAGCCGGGTCACCGGACACAATTTTTAAACTAAATACCCTAATAATGATTTTGGCCATGTTTGGTTAAATTTGGCCCAGTAGTTTCAGAGGAGAAGATTTTTGTAAAAGAAAACTAAGATTTACGGAAAATGGTTAAAAATTGACTATAAAGGCCCATAACTCCTAAAGGGGTCAACTGACCATTTCGGTCATGTTGACTTATTTGTAAATCTTACTTTGCTGAACATTTTTGCTGTTTACAGTTTATCTCTATCTATAAAAATATTCATGATAATAACCAAAAACAGCAAAATTTCCTTAAAATAACTAATTCAGAGGCAGCAACCTAACAATCGGTTGTCTGATTCATCTGAAAATTTCAGGGCAGATAGATCTTGACCTGATTAACCATTTAACCTCCGTCAGATTTGCTCTAAATGCTTTGGTTTTTGAGTTATAAGCCAAAAACTAATTTTACCCCTATGTTCTATTTTTAGCCATGGTGGCCATCTTGGTTGGTTGGCCTGGTCACCGGACAAAATTTTTAAACTAAATACCCCAATGATGATTGTTGCCAAGTTTGGTTAAATTTGGCCCAGTAGTTTCAGAGGAGAAGATTTTTGTAAAAGATAACTAAGATTTACGGAAAATGGTTAAAAATTGACTATAAAGGGCCATAACTCCTAAAGGGGTGAACTGACCATTTCGGTCATGTTGACTTATTTGTAAATCTTACTTTGCTGAACATTTTTGCTGTTCACAGTTTATCTCTATCTATAATAATATTCATGATAATAACCAAAAACAGCAAAATTTCCTTAAAATTACCAATTCAGGGGCAGTAACCTAACAACGGGTTGTCTGATTCATCTGAAAATTTCAGGGCAGATAGATCTTGACCTGATAAACAATTTTACCCCTGTCAAATTTGCTCTAAATGCTTTGGTTTTTGAGTTATAAGCTAAAAACTGCATTTTACCCCATGTTCTATTTTTAGCCATGGCGGCCATGTTTTTTGATGAAATGGGAATTAAAACACAAACTTTATTCATGATACCCTAGGAATCAATCAGATGAAGTTTGGTTTGAATTGGTTCAGTAGTTTCAGAGAAGAAGATCTTTGAAATAGTTTACGACGGACGGACGACGACGGACGGACGACGACGGACGCCAAGTGATGGCAAAAGCTCACATTTTCTTTTGGAAAGGTGAGCTAAAAAGTGGTTGATTATATATAGGGAATCACTGAAGCATGACTGGCGCGCCACCCCCTTTATGTCAGTCAGCGGGCCCCCCTTATGAAAAGTTCTGGATCCACCACTGGAACTGGCCTTAATTCACCTTCTCCTTAACCATGTTAACGGAAACGAGAAACATTACGGTTGGTAAAACATGTAAAAAGAATGTTGTCGCGTCATACAATTGATCTAGGCGTAATTTTTTTATTTCATTCTAAACCGAAAGTTAATTTTCTTTTAAAATACATTTCTTTTTCTGACCCATGTCGTTTTTTAAAAGTCGGATAGTATTTAAAGCTAAAAAAAAAAAGACTTCTTTTTAATAAACTTTTCGATTGTTTGATATACATTACCTTTTTCTTCGGTAAAGAAATCATTAAGTGTTTCCAGGATGTTTATTCTTTAAACATGTTAAAAGACAAATCATAGCACGTACGTTAGATGCGATATGTGATTGGTTCAATCGAGGTTAGGTGAAATCGATTTATTTGTAAATAACAGCATGTCATTGATAAAATTTAGAATGGAAATGGGGAATGTGCCAAAGAGACAACAACCCGACCATAGAAAAAAACAGCAGAAGGTCACCAACAGGTCTTCAATGTAGCGAGAAATTCCCGCACCCGGAGTCGTCCTTCAGCTGGCCCCTAAACAAATATATACTAGTTCAGTGATAATGAACGCCATACTAATATATATGAGGGTCTTCATGGGTCCTCCAATTCTGAATTCTTTAATTTTTTAAGCCATTTTCTGTATTCCTTATACATTTTGTCCATGTTTTCCATCTATTCTTTATATTCTAGCTCCCAATTATTCTTTCTTTTTCTTTTTTGTCTTTTCTTTATTTAAATGACCCGTTTCTCTGCTGTGCATAGATCAATTATTCTCTTTTCTGTACGCCCCATCCAGAGATATATAAATAATACAATTAGTATAAAATGGTTTTGTTAAACCACTAAAGTTTCAACATATAGAATCAAACATTGTGTAAATCTTTTTAATGGCTGTGTTGCACGCATGGATAAGGGATTTATTTTAAAATGATAGCTTATTTAGTTTGAATATTTTCATGATTTACAATAATTAATTCACCGGCGTCTGTCTGCACATTGATCAAGTAACAATTAAAAAATCAAAACCGAAATTATGTAAACATATCTGTTTGAAAGTTTACATGAGACAAACAGATGTGGTGTACGCTTACAACATTAATCCCAATCATAATAAAGGAAATAAAAAACAAAAAAACGTTTTTTTACATTTTTATCAAAACTTTCTCATCATGTGTTTGTGTATATACAATTAGTCCTATAACATATGACTTCGCATTCTTATACAATTTTAAACGTTTTTATTCTAATATTTCATTTGTATTTTCATTTTTTAAGGTGGCACATAACAAGAAAAAGAAAAAAAGAAAAACATAGCAAAATAAGTAAAAAGAAAACATCAGAAAGAAATAGAAATAGTAAACAATGGCCCGAGGTCATATGCTATAGGACTAATAACAAGTTGCATCTCTCCATGATAGACAGACGTTCAATTCAGCCGTCGTGTCGGAATGAAATAGGAGACTTTTTGCGGTGTTTTGATCAAATACTAGTATCATTTAATAACTGATATTAGTACATGTATCTAAAAACAGAGTGATTATAGAGAACTTTTAATATGAGGAAGGCGCTACCTTAAATGCCAGCTTTATACTAAGACAATGTCCTATATATTGATTGGTTGTTGGTTGTTTAACGTCCAGTGGCAAATATTTCATGCATGTTAAGATCGAATGTCCAAGGCTACATTAACGGATTGTTAATTTCTAAAATAAAATTATAAGTTCAGATGGAAAATGTTTAGGGAACGAACATTGAACTTGAAAAGGCATGAGGGGTTATGTTATTTTTCCTGAAAAAATATTCTGATTCCCAAATTGATGAATAAAAAATCTGTTCAAGCATAGGACGAAAAGAATATTTTGAATCCAGATCTTTACCAAAAATGATTTTATCTTTCAGATATGCAAAATAAATTTAACTTTATATATCTAAAAACATAAAAACTTCCCAAACCGCACATGTCAGTCTGTACACAGTATATATATATTTTTTGTGATAATAAGGCCGTATTTGCCAATTTGTTATGATAAACCTTGATACTAGTGTTAAATTTTGACTAACTAATTTTAATTGATAGCGCTGAAGGGCTTCGGTAATAAAAATCTGACTCGAATAAAAAACATTTGTATTTCTGATCATCTTCAGTTTGTGAGTTCTACATCAATATCATGTACTATTAAATTCAGAGTCGGTTTTATGTCATTTCTTGCATATATTTTTTTTTGTTACATGTACATGATGTAGCTTACTTTTCAAATTCTAATATGACAGCAAAATAAAATTGAGAATGGAAATGGAAAATACAAGCATGTCAAAAATTTGCCTTCGAGTATTAAATGCTTAATCATGTCATAGTTGTTTTCAAGAAAACACATTTGGTTTCAGACAATATTAACTTGAGTATAAGTTAATGGATCTCCATGAAATTTTACTAGGTTTAATACACAAAAGGAAGATTAGAATTGATTTTTGGGTTATAGTAAAACATTATTGGGGGTATTTTTTTCTTCAAAATTTTGGGTTTTTCTTCCAAAAATTACCTTATTGACATTGATTATACTCATCTAATATATATAGATGCAACAAATACTGATTTGGCAGGAGATGCACTCAAAATAGGGTGTTTTAAATATTTTATCTGTAATTTGTGTATTATTCTTATGATATGTACTTCTTGATAATGTCGATGTGAGTATCATGATAAAGAAAAGAAAATATATTTGGTAAGTATATATTCAGGAGATAACTGTATTGTATTTTTAGCTCCGACGGCATCAATTGGGGATTTGATGGTTGCAAATTTAGTTTACTGGCGACGCGTTAGCGGAGACAGTAAACGGGTATTTGCGACCATCAAATCCCAAATTGATGCCGTCGGAGCTTAAAATACAATATTGTTATCTCCATTCTAATGAAACTGACAGAAAACAACGTTAAAACATGTATTTAAAATCTGTCATATGCCGTCTGCGCTTGCGCGTACGTCCCATAGCATCAAATTGTCAATTGATGCCATGTAAGAATGTGACGTTATCCAATCAAAATGAACGTTACAAACGTTGTTGCATTAGAATCACAATTGACATGCGCCAGTGCGCTGCAAAAGAATCTTCTTTCCCTTTAATTCCAAATATTGCACATGATTTTTTTTTCTCACAGAAACACATGAGTTATTTCACTTATTTGGTAAATAAATCAATTGTCATTGTTCGACACTTTCAGTAATAAAAATTTAGTTTATTCTGTTTAAATGTTTCACTGATTCAATCATTGTGTGAAAATTTTAACAGAAAATGTACAAAACACTTGATAAAATTGCAGTTCCGGGGGTGGAACCCCCCTTTATTTTGGCCAATCAATGCATTTGAATGGGGACATATAGTAGTTAGAACCCCCCCTTTTTAAAATGGCTGGATCCGCCCCTGTATTGTCAATGCTATTTTGATCTGAGTTTTTATTCATACATACATGTATACTGGCATGGCTGGTGCTGTTTCAAGTTGTCTTCTTTTTCAGTTTCTTGAGAAGTATTTGTTTAACCTGTTCAGTCACTATAAAGTGTTACAATTCTTATTAAGACGCAACACATAAATAGTGATCAAAAAGGTACTGCTTTCACATGAGAGAAGCTAGAAAAAAAATTAAATGTACACATTTTCAATATTTTTGTAGGACTTGTAACTATCATATGAAATTAAGGAGATATATGTAGTTATAGACTTTTGCTGAATAGAAATATGTGGATTTACCTGATACCTGTTTTCAAATTAGTCCATATTGAAGTTTAAAGGATCCAAAATTAAAATATGTTTGATTTCAACTGACATAAAAAATTTGTTGTTTTTTATATGCTAAATATACATCTGTGGTCATATCAGGCTATTTGTGGCGAAACATTTTATTGCCTTTAGTTTTGTACTTTTTTTTTTTTTGTTTTGGTCATGAAAATGAATTTGTAGTTCTGTTGTGAAGTTGCTAACATGAGAATACCAAAATTGCACCTAAATTGTCAGTTTTTTTACCAACTTTTTTTATGTACCAGACAAAAGTTTATTCTGTGCTTATTTTGTAGACTTTCCTTGTTTACAATATAGTTACACCAATTTAATTTTGAGTCCATGTAGAGTCATTGAAAAATGGGTTTGAAATTACATCCAAACAATCCATGATACTGTAATGAGGTCAGTACCCAAATTCCATACATCATTACATGTATGGTTAATTTCAAATCCTTAAAACTGGGATATAAACAGAGATTTTGTTTTATTCCATGCTTTAACTATTACTTTTTGAAGAAAAGGATGCTGGTAACAAATTTAATTTGCTCATTTTAAAAAGATGATAATAAGATAACTTCACATGATGAAAGAAAACTTGTAAGATTTTTGCATTTTTTTTCGGTTGAAAAGGTGCAATTTGGTTACTGAGTACTATTTTGGTGAATTGGATTGTTTTCTATGTCTGTTTGATTTCATATTACAGGTTGAAATAATATGTTAATGATCGAGTTTACCTGTATAAGAATAAGTTTTTGAAAATCGAATCTGTCATTCAAATGGTTTATCCTTGTTTCACTTTCATTGTTGACATTCTTTTCCTTTCACTAGCTGATCACACCTAGTTCATGCGTAACCCATCTTTAGTTAAATCTGCGTGGGAGCAGCGACCAAGCATTAAAAAATGAGCGAGTGAGAGATTTAATTTTAATTAGATTGAAAATCACATGAATATGGATTAAATGATGGGCGTCAAGTTGGTTACCTATTCCCTATTCCCTATTCGTTACCTATTCCCTATTCCCTATTCGTTGCCTATTCGTTACCTATTCCCTATTCCCTATTCGTTACCTATTCGTTACCTATTCCCTATTCCCTATTCGTTACCTATTCGTTACCTATTCCCTATTCCCTATTCGTTGCCTATTCGTTACCTATTCCCTATTCCCTATTCGTTACCTATTCGTTACCTATTCCCTATTCCCTATTCGTTACCTATTCGTTACTTATTTGATTTTTAATATCCTTCCCCCTTTTTAATTATGGCATGGAATAGTTTAATATGGCTGCCGTTACCATGGAAACGGCACAATTGTGAAAAAATGAGCTTTTGGTTTTTGGTGAACTGTTTGGATATGCTTCAACTCAGAATCATCATATTTTAAAACAATGTAGGTGCCCACTATATACAGGTGTTGGATGATTTTGGCGATCATTGCAACTACTATGTTGCCATGGAAACTACACCAAAATTTTCAAAATTCTCAAAATGCTTAAAACTTCATGAAACTTCACAGTAATGATGAGCAACATTGGAGTTGGAATTTCCAAAATAGGTCTTGTTACCATGGAAACAATGCAAAAAGGTCAAAAATTTCAAAAATAAGAATCTTCCGCAAACTGGATGAAACTTTACAGGAATGGTAACTGGCATAGGCAGAGTTGGATTTTGAAGTTAGAATTTTCAAAATGGCCGCCGTAACCATGAAAACAGCAAAAATATCAAAAATTCAAAATGTTCAAACTTAATGAAACTTTGCAAAAATGTTACTAGACATCTGTAGATGCTCTCTTTGACTTTGGAATTGTCAAAATGGCTGTCGCTCACCTGGTAATAGGGGGAAGGGGTGCCTTCCGTTATTGCTAGCAATTACAAATCTAGTTGTTAATAGTCTTACATATGGTAATAGTTCTGAATTGGTTGAGGTAAAATGATCTTTTTATGACCTATTTATATGTGTTTGTGCTCAACCGATCCTTTTACTTCATGTTCGATACGCATTTGTTCCTTACTTGTTTTTTATACGTTCTACCTTTTAACTGCTTTATGTCCGTATGTTTGAAGATGGATCTTGGTTCGACGGGATGAAATCACCGTGTTAGCGCTTGCGTAAAAACGAAGATGTGGTATGATTGCCAATGAGACAACACTCCACATTAGACCAAAATGACACAGAAATTATCAACTATAGTTCACTGTACGGCCTTCAACAATGAGCATAGCCCAAACCGTGTAGTCACCTATAAAAGGCCCAGACATGACAACCTCATACAATTCAAACAACAAAACTGACGGCCGTATTTCATATACAATAAAATAAACGGAAATATGTAACACAAAAACAAACGATAACTACTTAATTTCAGGCTCTTGTCTAGGGACAGGCACATACTTACATAATGTGGTAGAGTTAAACATGTAAGCAGGGTGTACATCGTTTCGGAGCATGCTATTACCTTGTTTAATTCGTTCCATCACTCGCTTATAATTCGCTTATAATACGTGTATCTTACGTTGCACCTTTTAAAACATGATTTTCAATTGTTTTGTTGTCTCTGGTGGAAGATTTGGGCTCTTAGAGGTGATATAACTCTATAAGTGCATTTGTATCCGTTCCAGCGGTCGGATAATACCCTGTTAAATATTCGTTACTATTTCGCTTTTAAAAAGTTTGTTGTACGTTGCACCTTTTAGAAAAGGATTTCCAATTGTGTTCATATCTCTGATGGTAATAATGTGTTCTTATAGATGAAATACCCCTATAAGCGCATATGTACTCGTTCCAGCGATCGGTTAATACCCTGTTACCTATTCGTTACCTATTCGTTACCTATTCACTTATAGTACGTTTGTTGTACGTTGCACCTTTTAGAAAAGGATTTTCAATTAAATTCATATCTCTGATGATAACAATGTGTTCTTAGAGATGAAATGACCCCATTAGAGCGCATGTACCCGTTCCAGCGCTCGGTAAATAACTTGTTACCTATTCGTTACTTATTCGCTTTTAATGCGCGGGGTATACGGTGCACCTTGAAATAAATCGTTTTTTAATTGTGTTCAGGTCTCTGGTGGTAAGAATGTGTTCTTAGAGATGAAATTACCCTATTAGCGCGCATGTATCCGTTCCAGCGCTCGGTTAATACCCTGTTACCTATTCGTTACCTATTCGCTTATAATACATTTTTTTATACGTTGCACCTGTTAGAAAAGGATTTTCAATTATGTCCAGGTCTCAGACGGTAACAATGTGTTCTTAGAGATGAAATGACCCCATTAGAGCGCATGTACCCGTTCCAGCGCTCGGTAAATAACCTGTTACCTATTCGTTACTTATTCGCTTTTAATGCGCGGGGGTGTTCAGGTCTCTGGTGGTAAGAATGTGTTCTTAGAGATGAAATGACCCTATTAGCGCGCATGTACCCGTTCCAGCGCTCGGTTAATACCCTGTTATCCATTCGTTACCTATTCGTTACTTATTCGCTTATAATACATTTTTTTATACGTTTCACCTGTTAGAAAAGGATTTTCAATTATGTCCATGTCTCAGGTGGTAACAATGTGTTCTTAGAGATGAAATTACCCTATTAGCGCTCATGTACCCGTTCCAGTGCTCGGTAAATAATCTTGTTACCTATTCGTTACCTATTCGCTTTTAATGCGCGTGGTATACGCTGCAACTTGAAATAAATCGTGTTTTAATTGTGTTCATGTCTCAGGTGGTAACAATGTGTTCTTAGAGATGAAATGACCCCATTAGAGCGCATGCACCCGTTCCAGCGCTCGGTAAATAACCTGTTACCTATTCGTTACCTATTCGCTTTTAATGCGCGGGGTATACGCTGCACCTTGAAATAAATCGTGTTTTAATTGTGTTCATGTCTGGTGGTAACAATGTGTTCTTAGAGATGAAATGACCCCATTAGAGCGCATGTACCCGTTCCAGCGCTCGGTAAATAACCTGTTACCTATTCGTTACCTATTCGCTTTTAATGCGCGGGGTATACGCTGCACCTTGAAATAAATCGTTTTTTAATTGTGTTCAGGTCTCTGGTGGTAAGAATGTGTTCTTAGAGATGAAATGACCCTATTAGCGCGCATGTACCCGTTCCAGCGCTCGGTTAATACCCTGTTATCCATTCGTTACCTATTCGTTACTTATTCGCTTATAATACATTTTTTTATACGTTTCACCTGTTAGAAAAGGATTTTCAATTATGTCCATGTCTCAGGTGGTAACAATGTGTTCTTAGAGATGAAATGATCCTATTAGCGCGTATGTACCCGTTCCAGCGCTCGATAAATACCCTGTTACCTATTCGTTACCTATTCACTTATAATACGTTTGTTGTACGTTGCACCTTTTAGAAAAGGATTTTTAATTCAGTTCATATCTCTGGTGGTAATAATGTGTTCTTTTAGATGAAATACCACTATTAGCGCGTATGTACTCGTTCCAGCGCTCAGTTAATACCCTGCTACTTATTCGTTCCTTATTTGCTTTTAATGCACGAGGTATACGTTGCACCTTGAAATAAATCGTTTTTTTAATTGTGTTCATGTGTCTGGTGGTAACAATGTGTTCTTAGAGATGAAATGACCCTATTAGAGCGCATGAACCCGTTCCAGCGCTCGCTTAATACCCTGTTACCTATTCGTTACCTATTCACTTATAATACGTTTGTTGTATGTTGCACCTTTTAGAAAAGGATTTTTAATTGTCTCCATGTCTTTTGTGGTAACAATGTGTTCTTAGAGATGAAATTACCCTATTAGCGCGCATGTACCCGTTTCAGCGCTCGGTTAATACCCTGTTACCTATTCGTTACCTATTCGTTACCTATTCACTTATAATACGTTTGTTGTACGTTGCACCTTTCAAAAAAGGATTTTCAATGGTGTCCGTGTCTCTGGTGGTAACAATGTGTTCTTAGAGATGAAATGACCCTATAGGCGCATGTACCCGTGCCAGCGCTCGATAAATACCCTGTTACCTATTCGTTACCTATTCGTTACCTATTCACTTATAATACGTTTGTTGTACGTTGCACCTTTCAAAAAAGGATTTTCAATGGTGTCCGTGTCTCTGGTGGTAACAATGTGTTCTTAGAGATGAAATGACCCTATTAGCGCGCATGTACCCGTTCCAGCGCTCGATAAATACCATGTTACCTATTCGTTACCTATTCACTTATAATACGTTTGTTGTACGTTGCACCTTTTAGAAAAGGATTTTTAATTCAGTTCATATCTCTGGTGGTAATAATGTGTTCTTTTAGATGAAATGACCCCATTAGAGCGCATGTACCCGTTCCAGCGCTCGGTAAATAACCTGTTACCTATTCGTTACCTATTCGCTTTTAATGCGCGGGGTATACGCTGCACCTTGAAATAAATCGTGTTTTAATTGTGTTCATGTCTCAGGTAGTAACAATGTGTTCTTAGAGATGAAATGACCCCATTAGAGCGCATGTACCCGTTCCAGCGCTCGGTAAATAACCTGTTACCTATTCGTTACCTATTCGCTTTTAATGCGCGGGGTATACGGTGCACCTTGAAATAAATCGTTTTTTAATTGTGTTCATGTCTGGTGGTAACAATGTGTTCTTAGAGATGAAATTACCCTATTAGCGCGCATGTACCCGTTCCAGCGCTCGGTTAATACCCTGATACTTATTCGTTCCTTATTTGCTTTTAATGCACGAGGTATACGTTGCACCTTGAAATAAATCGTTTTTTAATTGTGTTCATGTTTCTGGTGGTAACAATGTGTTCTTAGAGATGAAATGACCCTATTAGAGCGCATGAACCCGTTCCAGCGCTCGTTTAATACCCTATTACCTATTCGTGACCTATTCGTTACCTATTCACTTATAATACGTTTGTTGTATGTTGCACCTTTTAGAAAAGGATTTTTAATTGTTTCCATGTCTCTTGTGGTAACAATGTGTTCTTAGAGATGAAATTACCCTATTAGCGCGCATGTACCCGTTCCAGCGCTCGGTGAATACCCTGTTACCTATTCGTTACCTATTCGTTACCTATTCACTTATAATACTTTTGTTGTATGTTGCACCTTTTAGAAAAGGATTTATAATTGTCTCCATGTCTCTGGTGGTAACAATGTGTTCTTAGAGATGAAATGACCCTATTAGCGTGCATGTACCCGTTCCAGCGCTCGATAAATACCCTGTTACCTATTCGTTAACTATTCACTTATATTACGTTTGTTGTACGTTGCATCTTTTAGAAAAGGATTTTCAATTCAGTTCATATCTCTGGTGGTAATAATGTGTTCTTTTAGATGAAATACCCCTATTAGCGCATATGTACTCGTTCCAGCGCTCAGTTAATACCCTGCTTCTGATGCGTTCCTTATTTGCTTTGAATGCACGAGGTATACGTTGCACCTTGAAATAAATCGTTTTTTAATTGTGTTCATGTCTCTGGTGGAACGGGTACATGAGCGCTAATAGGGTAATTTCATCTCTAAGAACACATTGTTACCACCTGAGACATGGACATAATTGAAAATCCTTTTCTAACAGGTGAAACGTATAAAAAAATGTATTATAAGCGAATAAGTAACGAATAGGTAACGAATGGATAACAGGGTATTAACCGAGCGCTGGAACGGGTACATGCGCGCTAATAGGGTCATTTCATCTCTAAGAACACATTCTTACCACCAGAGACCTGAACACAATTAAAAAACGATTTATTTCAAGGTGCACCGTATACCCCGCGCATTAAAAGCGAATAGGTAACGAATAGGTAACAGGTTATTTACCGAGCGCTGGAACGGGTACATGCGCTCTAATGGGGTCATTTCATCTCTAAGAACACATTGTTACCACCAGACATGAACACAATTAAAACACGATTTATTTCAAGGTGCAGCGTATACCCCGCGCATTAAAAGCGAATAGGTAACGAATAGGTAACAGGTTATTTACCGAGCGCTGGAACGGGTACATGCGCTCTAATGGGGTCATTTCATCTCTAAGAACACATTGTTACCACCTGAGACATGGACATAATTGAAAATCCTTTTCTAACAGGTGAAACGTATAAAAAAATGTATTATAAGCGAATAGGTAATGAATAGGTAACGAATAGGTAACAGGGTATTAACCGAGCGCTGGAACGGGTACATGCGCGCTAATAGGGTAATTTCATCTCTAAGAACACATTGTTACCACAAAAGACATGGAGACAATTAAAAATCCTTTTCTAAAAGGTGCAACATACAACAAACGTATTATAAGTGAATAGGTAACGAATAGGTAACAGGGTATTAAGCGAGCGCTGGAACGGGTTCATGCGCTCTAATAGGGTCATTTCATCTCTAAGAACACATTGTTACCACCAGACACATGAACACAATTAAAAAAACGATTTATTTCAAGGTGCAACGTATACCTCGTGCATTAAAAGCAAATAAGGAACGAATAAGTATCAGGGTATTAACCGAGCGCTGGAACGGGTACATGCGCGCTAATAGGGTAATTTCATCTCTAAGAACACATTGTTACCACCAGACATGAACACAATTAAAAAACGATTTATTTCAAGGTGCACCGTATACCCCGCGCATTAAAAGCGAATAAGTAACGAATAGGTAACAGGTTATTTACCGAGCGCTGGAACGGGTACATGCGCTCTAATGGGGTCATTTCATCTCTAAGAACACATTGTTACCACCAGACATGAACACAATTAAAACACGATTTATTTCAAGTTGCAGCGTATACCCCGCGCATTAAAAGCGAATAGGTAACGAATAGGTAACAGGTTATTTACCGAGCGCAGGAACGGGTACATGCGCGCTAATAGGGTAATTTCATCTCTAAGAACACATTGTTACCACAAAAGACATGGAGACAATTAAAAATCCTTTTCTAAAAGGTGCAACATACAACAAACGTATTATAAGTGAATAGGTAACGAATAGGTAACAGGGTATTAAGCGAGCGCTGGAACGGGTTCATGCGCTCTAATAGGGTCATTTCATCTCTAAGAACACATTGTTACCACCAGACACATGAACACAATTAAAAAAACGATTTATTTCAAGGTGCAACGTATACCTCGTGCATTAAAAGCAAATAAGGAACGAATAAGTATCAGGGTATTAACCGAGCGCTGGAACGGGTACATGCGCGCTAATAGGGTAATTTCATCTCTAAGAACACATTGTTACCACCAGACATGAACACAATTAAAAAACGATTTATTTCAAGGTGCACCGTATACCCCGCGCATTAAAAGCGAATAAGTAACGAATAGGTAACAGGTTATTTACCGAGCGCTGGAACGGGTACATGCGCTCTAATGGGGTCATTTCATCTCTAAGAACACATTGTTACCACCAGACATGAACACAATTAAAACACGATTTATTTCAAGTTGCAGCGTATACCCCGCGCATTAAAAGCGAATAGGTAACGAATAGGTAACAGGTTATTTACCGAGCGCAGGAACGGGTACATGCGCTCTAATGGGGTCATTTCATCTCTAAGAACACATTGTTACCGTCTGAGACCTGGACATAATTGAAAATCCTTTTCTATCAGGTGAAACGTATAAAAAAATGTATTATAAGCGAATAGGTAACGAATAGGTAACGAATAGGTAACAGGGTATTAACCGAGCGCTGGAACGGGTACATGCGCGCTAATAGGGTAATTTCATCTCTAAGAACACATTGTTACCACCAGACATGAACACAATTAAAAAACGATTTATTTCAAGGTGCACCATATACCCCGCGCATTAAAAGCGAATAGGTAACGAATAGGTAACAGGTTATTTACCGAGCGCTGGAACGGGTACATGCGCTCTAATGGGGTCATTTCATCTCTAAGAACACATTGTTACCGTCTGAGACCTGGACATAATTGAAAATCCTTTTCTAACAGGTGCAACGTATAAAAAAATGTATTATAAGCGAATAGGTAACGAATAGGTAACAGGGTATTAACCGAGCGCTGGAACGGGTACATGCGCGCTAATAGGGTCATTTCATCTCTAAGAACACATTCTTACCACCAGAGACCTGAACACAATTAAAAAACGATTTATTTCAAGGTGCACCGTATACCCCGCGCATTAAAAGCGAATAAGTAACGAATAGGTAACAGGTTATTTACCGAGCGCTGGAACGGGTACATGCGCTCTAATGGGGTCATTTCATCTCTAAGAACACATTGTTACCACCAGACATGAACACAATTAAAACACGATTTATTTCAAGGTGCAGCGTATACCCCGCGCATTAAAAGCGAATAGGTAACGAATAGGTTACAGGTTATTTACCGAGCGCTGGAACGGGTACATGCGCTCTAATGGGGTCATTTCATCTCTAAGAACACATTGTTACCGTCTGAGACCTGGACATAATTGAAAATCCTTTTCTAACAGGTGCAACGTATAAAAAAATGTATTATAAGCGAATAAGTAACGAATAGGTAACGAATGGATAACAGGGTATTAACCGAGTGCTGGAACGGGTACATGCTCGCTAATAGGGTCATTTCATCTCTAAGAACACATTCTTACCACCAGAGACCTGAACACAATTAAAAAACGATTTATTTCAAGGTGCACCGTATACCCCGCGCATTAAAAGCGAATAGGTAACGAATAGGTAACAGGTTATTTACCGAGCGCTGGAACGGGTACATGCGCTCTAATGGGGTCATTTCATCTCTAAGAACACATTGTTACCTCCTGAGACATGGACATAATTGAAAATCCTTTTCTAACAGGTGAAACGTATAAAATGTATTATAAGCGAATAGGTAACGAATAGGTAACGAATAGGTAACAGGGTATTAACCGAGCGCTGGAACGGGTACATGCGCGCTAATAGGGTCATTTCATCGCTAAGAACACATTCTTACCACCAGAGACCTGAACACAATTAAAAAACGATTTATTTCAAGGTGCACCGTATACCCCGCGCATTAAAAGCGAATAGGTAACGAATAGGTAACAGGTTATTTACCGAGCGCTGGAACGGGTACATGCGCTCTAATGGGGTCATTTCATCTCTAAGAACACATTGTTACCACCAGACATGAACACAATTAAAACACGATTTATTTCAAGGTGCAGCGTATACCCCGCGCATTAAAAGCGAATAGGTAACGAATAGGTAACAGGTTATTTACCGAGCACTGGAACGGGTACATGAGCGCTAATAGGGTAATTTCATCTCTAAGAACACATTGTTACCACCTTAGACATGGACATAATTGAAAATCCTTTTCTAACAGGTGAAACGTATAAAAAAATGTATTATAAGCGAATAGGTAACGAATAGGTAACGAATGGATAACAGGGTATTAACCGAGCGCTGGAACGGGTACATGCGCGCTAATAGGGTCATTTCATCTCTAAGAACACATTCTTACCACCAGAGACCTGAACACAATTAAAAAACGATTTATTTCAAGGTGCACCGTATACCCCGCGCATTAAAAGCGAATAGGTAACGAATAGGTAACAGGTTATTTACCGAGCGCTGGAACGGGTACATGCGCTCTAATGGGGTCATATCATCTCTAAGAACACATTGTTACCGTCTGAGACCTGGACATAATTGAAAATCCTTTTCTAACAGGTCAAACGTATAAAAAAATGTATTATAAGCGAATAGGTAACGAATAGGTAACAGGGTATTAACCGAGCGCTGGAACGGGTACATGCGCGCTAATAGGTTAATTTCATCTCTAAGAACACATTCTTACCACCAGAGACCTGAACACAATTAAAAAAACGATTTATTTCAAGGTGCACCGTATACCCCGCGCATTAAAAGCGAATAAGTAACGAATAGGTAACAGGTTATTTACCGAGCGCTGGAACGGGTACATGCGCTCTAATGGGGTCATTTCATCTCTAAGAACACATTGTTACCATCAGAGATATGAATTTAATTGAAAATCCTTTTCTAAAAGGTGCAACGTACAACAAACGTACTATAAGTGAATAGGTAACGAATAGGTAACGAATAGGTAACAGGGTATTAACCGATCGCTGGAACGAGTACATATGCGCTTATAGGGGTATTTCATCTATAAGAACACATTATTACCATCAGAGATATGAACACAATTGGAAATCCTTTTCTAAAAGGTGCAACGTACAACAAACTTTTTAAAAGCGAATTAGTAACGAATATTTAACAGGGTATTATCCGACCGCTGGAACGGATACAAATGCACTTATAGAGTTATATCACCTCTAAGAGCCCAAATCTTCCACCAGAGACAACAAAACAATTGAAAATCATGTTTTAAAAGGTGCAACGTAAGATACACGTATTATAAGCGAATTATAAGCGAGTGATGGAACGAATTAAACAAGGTAATAGCATGCTCCGAAACGATGTACACCCTGCTTACATGTTTAACTCTACCACATTATGTAAGTATGTGCCTGTCCCTAGACAAGAGCCTGAAATTAAGTAGTTATCGTTTGTTTTTGTGTTACATATTTCCGTTTATTTTTTTGTATATGAAATACGGCCGTCAGTTTTGTTGTTTGAATTGTATGAGGTTGTCATGTCTGGGCCTTTTATAGGTGACTACACGGTTTGGGCTATGCTCATTGTTGAAGGCCGTACAGTGAACTATAGTTGATAATTTCTGTGTCATTTTGGTCTAATGTGGAGTGTTGTCTCATTGGTAATCATACCACATCTTCGTTTTTACGCAAGCGCTAACACGGTGATTTCATCCCGTCGAACCAAGATCCATCTTCAAACATACGGACATAAAGCAGTTAAAAGGTAGAACGTATAAAAAACAAGTAAGGAACAAATGCGTATCGAACATGAAGTAAAAGGATCGGTTGAGCACAAACACATATAATTTGGTCATAAAAAGATCATTTTACCTCAACCAATTCAGAACTATTACCATATGTAAGACTATTAACAACTAGATTTGTAATTGCTAGCAATAACGGAAGGCACCCCTTCCCCCTATTACCAGGTGAGCGACAGCCATTTTGACAATTCCAAAGTCAAAGAGAGCATCTACAGATGTCTAGTAACATTTTTGCAAAGTTTCATTAAGTTTGAACATTTTGAATTTTTGATATTTTTGCTGTTTCCATGGTTACGGCGGCCATTTTGAAAATTCTAACTTCAAAATCCAACTCTGCCTATGCCAGTTACCATTCCTGTAAAGTTTCATCCAGTTTGCGGAAAATTCTTATTTTTGAAATTTTTGACCTTTTTGCATTGTTTCCATGGTAACAAGACCTATTTTGGAAATTCCAACTCCAATGTTGCTCATCATTACTGTGAAGTTTCATGAAGTTTTGAGCATTTTGAGAATTTTGAAAATTTTGGTGTAGTTTCCATGCCAACATAGTAGTTCCAATGATCGCCAAAATCATCCAACACCTGTATATAGTGGGCACCTACATTGTTTTAAAATATGATGATTCTGAGTTGAAGCATATCCAAACAGTTCACCAAAAACCAAAAGCTCATTTTTTTCACAATTGTGCCGTTTCCATGGTAACGGCAGCCATATTAAACTATTCCATGCCATAATTAAAAAGGGGGAAGGATATTAAAAATCAAATAAGTAACGAATAGGTAACGAATAGGGAATAGGGAATAGGTAACGAATAGGTAACGAATAGGGAATAGGGAATAGGTAACGAATAGGCAACGAATAGGGAATAGGGAATAGGTAACGAATAGGTAACGAATAGGGAATAGGGAATAGGTAACGAATAGGTAACGAATAGGGAATAGGGAATAGGTAACGAATAGGCAACGAATAGGGAATAGGGAATAGGTAACGAATAGGGAATAGGGAATAGGTAACCAACTTGACGCCCATGATTAAATGGCGTCGAACTTGACATTATTGAGATTGGAGCCATCTCTGTGGGCCCCGCTGTGAATAATGTGTGGAAACAATTTATCTTCACCGTAGGGCATGGGGTTGTCAACTGAAACCAAAGTTTTTGACCTTGACCTTTGACTTAGGAAGTTGTAAATACATTATGACACATCCTCTGGTGTTGTTTAATAATCATGTCAAGTCTAAAGTCTGAATTTATAGCGGTTCGATCTCGATATAGGGCAGAAACAATTTGTTACGGATGGACAGATTGATTTCACTTGCGAGTGAAAAATTCATCAGAAATGATTCTTTGCTAATTTTGACAAACTCAACCAAACTGGTTGCTAAAAGTGAATTTTTACTTCACTATTTTATTTTCATCAATGATTGAACAAAAACAAAATTATATGTGATGTTTTTTCTATATCCTGTAGCTAGTGCACCTTTTACAAAAATTGATAAAAAAAAAAAAGTTGACACATTTTAAATGTTATGCCTTCCAAATATACATACATGTGACAGAATTGTCAAGTTACAACTGGAAATTTGATCATTTTCAGCTGGAGTTAAGGCCTCATAACTGGAGATTTTTAATGACATATTTATCGACGTTTTCAGTGTTCATTTTGATAATTAATATATATATTTCCATTTTTGTTTTTATAGATAACAGTGGTAATAATAATGTATTCTCTCTGTAATGTTAAATATTTGTCAATGCTAAAATCTACTATTTGTATGTGAATGTGATGTTTTCCTTTACTATACCTTTTTTGTGGCTAATGATGATTCAGCCAGATTAAGCATATATAAGCTCTCAGGACCCTTGTAACTAACAATGATGAGGGTGGTTTTCAATGACCTTGACTTTGATGAGATCTTTAAAACAAAATGGCTTATAAAACTATATGTTTTCAAAACATGAAAAGATAAGGAGTAAGCGGGGGCAAAATTTTAATGACACTACATAGATAAAACATGAGGATTCTTGATATCTGACTAAAAGTCAAGAACATTAGCAGCGATCATCCTTAAGATTTTGTATAGTAATAAAAGAACGAAGTTCCACTGTCCCCTGTGTTACACATATTTAATATTTCTAAGAGGCATAACTGTTTTAAACAAGAATGTGTCCACAGTACACGGATGCCCCACTCACACTATCATTTTCTATGTTTAAAGGACTGTGAAATTGGAATAAATTCTCTAATTTGGCATTAAAATTAGAATGATCTTATCAAAGGGAACATGTATACTAAGTTTCAAGTTGATTGGACTTCTACTTTATCAAAAACTACCTTGACCAAAAACTTTAACCTGAAATTTGCACTATCATTTTCTATGTTCAGTGAACCGTAAAATTGGGGTCAAAACTCTAATTTGGCATTTAAATTAGAAAGATCATATCATAGGGCACATGTATACTAAGTTTCAAGTTGATTGGACTTCAACTTCATCAAAAACTACCTTGACCAAAAACTTTAACCTGAAGCCAAAAACTTTAACCTGAAATTTGCACTATCATTTTCTATGTTCAGTGAACCGTAAAATTGGGGTCAAAACTCTAATTTGGCATTCAAATTAGAAAGATCATATCATAGGGCACATGTATACTAAGTTTCAAGTTGATTGGACTTCAACTTCATCAAAAACTACCTTGACCAAAAACTTTAACCTGAAATTTGCACTATCATTTTCTATGTTCAGTGAACCGTAAAATTGGGGTCAAAACTCTAATTTGGCATTTAAATTAGAAAGATCATATCATAGGGCACATGTATACTAAGTTTCAAGTTGATTGGACTTCAACTTCATCAAAAACTACCTTGACCAAAAACTTTAACCTGAAGCCAAAAACTTTAACCTGAAATTTGCACTATCATTTTCTATGTTCAGTGGACCGTGAAATTGGGGTAAAATCTCTAATTTGGCATTAAAATTAGAAAGATCATATCATAGGGAACATGTGTACCAAGTTTGAAGTCGATTGGACTTACACTTCATCAAAAACTACCTCGACCAAAAACTTTAACCTGAAGCGGGACAGACGGACGAACGAACGGACGAACGGACGCACAGACCAGAAAACATAATGCCCCTCTACTATCGTAGGTGGGGCATAAAAATTGATCAGCCACCATTATAGAACGTGTACGAAATACTGCTGATATTAACCTATAGTATAAGTTTTATAAAATTGGGCAAGAATTGTACCTATGAGAGCTCTAAGAATGCTATTTTCTATAAATTTAATATTTCTAAGGGGCATAACTCTTTTTAAAAAAGTCGATCAGCCACCAATAAATACCTTGTCCAAAATATTGCTGATAAAAATCTACAGTATAAGTTTTACAAAAATCTAGTTAAAATTGTACACATGAGAGTGCTAACAAGACTCGACAGACCGACACCAGTATTACATATGTATATTTAAGGAATAACAGTACTGTAGTTGAAGAGTTGCCACCGTCAATTGTAGATTTGACGGTCGCAAATGCAGTTTTACTGGCGACGCGTACCAGAGACAGTAAAACGGAGATTTGAGACCGTCAAATCAAAATTGACGGTGGCAACTCTTCAACTACAGTACTGTTATTCAGATTCTAATGCATTACAAAAAGAAAAAAACCAATAAAACTTGAAAAAATGTCTAAATTTGACAAAAAGAAAAAAATCCGAGAAACTTCACGAACGATTTTGGCACAAAGACGTCATGGCTAAATGTGACGTCATACAAATGAAAACTTACAAACTGGAGGTTATTACTTTACCTGAACGCTTCAAATTCGGATGAATTTACATAAAAACGGCGAATTCGAGGTAGTTGTTGTTTTATTTTCGATTATGTAGTAGTAATCGAAAATTTGTTGATTCAATCATTTCAAAATGATTGTCTCTCCTTAGTTACGCCTGGTCAACTATGGATTTGACGGCAACTTTTAGCCAATGAAAAAAATTGTTACATACAAATTGCATTAGAATTTGTTATTCCCTTTTGATAATATGAACCTAGGACAAGACCAGAGCTTCTTGACATATTTTTAAACTACTGTTAGTAACTAATAAATTAATAACAAATGTAAACAGCTAATCTCTGTCAATCAATGAGGGTCAACATCAGAATATGGTATATCAAACTGGAGGGGCTTCATAATAGTTAATTTAGATATTGAAAGCAGCTCATTGGTATTGATTTCTTTAAAATGAGAAGAAGTGTTATGATTGCAGTAATAACCATCCAACAGAACAAAAGACATATATATTAGCAACTGTGAGTCACTGTATAGCTTTGTCTTGATGATTTTTTTTTGCAAATCTCAAAAATTTTCCTAAAAGTACAATAATTGAAGTTTCCTGTAATCTTTAGACCTTAAAAACCTTCTAATACCTTCATACTCAAATTACACACACAAGTCTATCAGACTGTTAACTATTTAAAATTTGTCCTGTTGTGTAATAAATTCAGAGGAAATCAGTGCTACCTCTTTCTTATAATAAATACTATTGACATAACATTGTCTTTTGAAATTAAAGCCTTTAAAAAGAAAACATCTCTTTCTTGAAAGACAATGCTAGTTCAAACAACACTGATTCTGCTACCATCATAATTCATCTATCAAAATTATGACTTTAGAAACAACCAGAATCTGTGTCAACAGGACACCATGACCTACTCACAATATTCTTTTATGTTCAGTCAACCATGACATCAGCTTCTTAACTCTTCAATAATTGGTATGTTATTGAAAAAGTTCACATAATAATGAACATGTGTACTAATATTAAATATATATTTATTTAGAAACTAACCCTTTAAATCCGGGAGTAAACATAAGCAGGTTATTAATTTTGGCATTCAAGATAAACTGATCAATACCTTGACCAAAATTCAAATCAGGACAGACAAACAGACAGACAAACAGACAGACAAACAGACCTGAAAACATAATTCCCCTCATCATTTCATCATATGCAAAGAAAAAAAACCCACAAAGGACATAAACAACATTTATTTGTAATATATTTACATAACTGACTTGCAGTTGGGTAAACAATTTAAATCTATATATCTCCATGTACATTTCTAAATGGAGCTGACAATTAATGAACAGTAATTATAAGACCAAAACATCTGGACTTCTTTTATAATGAAATCATAAAAATATTTCCTGATTTCTGAGATGATATTTGCAAAAACAGATCTTTATGACCAATAAAGTATAATGATGTCACAAACAAACTGACTTATTAGATGATAATATCTTCAATGTAATTTTTGAACACAGAACTTTATATTTATAAAACATTAAATATCAGCTAGATCTTGTTCCGAAAAATATCCAATAGAAATATTTTGCAATTTGACCAAATATCTTTAATATCTACACAATTCAATATTGTATGATGATCCATGATTCTTATTTTTGTTTAATGTTGTACCATCTTTTGTTTTATAGGGAAAATGCCCAGTATTTAAACACTGTTTATTTGTAGACAAATATATTATAATATCTGGATATATATATATCTCTTTAGTTATGATCAACTAGATGTCTTTTCTGTTAAAGATTCCAAAACTTTCTCGATGGCTTCTACAACCCTTGTCTCTTCTGTCATTTCTTTTGGCTGGTCAGTCTGAAAATGAAACAAATAGTGTATTACATCATACATGTATCCCTCAAAGTGCAATCTACATGTATGTTCATTGAAATTGCTTTTGGATGGTAACTGTAGATAAATGATGTCAACCTCTTTGTTAAGATTTTATGTTGAAAGTCCTAAATATAAAGCTTTATTACAACTATCTCATATACTTAACATGATCCCAAAAAATCAGGTCAATGTCAGATAAAGCAAACTAAAATTACATGTACACATTACAATCATTCCGTACACCAAATTTGCATTAAATAATTGACCTATTGCTCATATAGTATCTAAGAAGCAAACTTAACCAGGAAAACTTAACAGTGATCAATGAACCATGAAAATGAGTTCATTGTCAGATGAACCCTGACGGAAAGACATATTTATCGTACAATCATTCCATACACCAAATATAGTTGACATATTGCCTTTATAGTATTAGAAAAACAGACCAAAAAAAACAGAAACTTTAACCATGTTTACTGAACCATGAAAATGAGATCAAGGTAAGATGACATCTGGCAGTTAGTTGGACATGTACACCTTACAATTATTCCATACACAAATCCACTATCACTTTGTCAAGAGTATGTGACATTATAAATATTGTTATGCCCCGGTGATTTGAAAGCTGATATTTTTACTGTGGTCTCCGTTCCACACTTGATCGATACACGCAGATGTCCGTTGTTGTGTTCGGATTCGTATGTATTTTACAGAAAAAATAGCTGACTTTGAACTTATATTATATACTGACTTCTTTAAATCTATATATTGACTTTATTTGTGTGTAATTGTTCATTTTGTATTTGTTTATACTTAATTTCAGTATAACGCGCCAAATGTAACGTTACGTGTTCTTGTTTATGAATAACTTGTGTATTACGTCACACGTTGTATAAAATACGGAACGCATGTTCCTACGTTGAGCTTCTCTCCAAAAACCTCCATGCAGTTAGCAGTCTCTCTAGAATTTGCTGCACCAAGAGCACTTGTTGATAATGCAGTGCACCAAGTAGATTTGCAGCACCAAGTAGATTTGCAGCACCAAGTAGAGTTGCTTGGTGAGAGTTTTTAGATGCCGTGCACCAAGTAGATCTTCTTGCACCGAGTAATTGTTTTATTAAACTTGGTGCAAGTAATGCACCTTGTTGTATTGCTGTATTATTAATGTATTTTGTTTCATGAACCACTGTATTTGATGTATTGTTTAAATAGAAATAATACAATTAACGAACTTCCATTATGATTTTTATTATCACTTCCTTCACCGGAGGCCCACAAAAGTAACTACGGTGTATATCCTGACAAGAAAACCCCGGAACGTTACAATATATCCTTGTTTCTTCTTACATGGCATGTTAACTAGACTTTCTGAGAAAATATATACAAGAAAGACTGTGCCGGTGCCATATTAAGATATACTATGAATTCATTTATATTTTGTGAATTGGAGGAAAATTGAAAGGATATTTGATTTCCTGGTTTTGCCTTGAAGTCTGCATAGAAACCTTAGTGTGATATGTACTGCGCTGACCATCTCAAGGTGGTACCCAACACTTTCACTAAAATCAATTTGGCTCGTTTAATTTTTATAAAATTTTGGCAAAGTATTTACTTTACCCCTTTGACAAAAATATAAAAATTTCAAAATATTTGAACCAACCAATTTATCAGAAAAATTACACTGGTTATATAGAAGTTTGACAAACACTCATTTTGATCAGGGCTATTCCAGAAAAAAATATATGGGGGTTGGGGGGTTGGTTGGAAGGCACATTGTATTAATAATACATGGGTGATGGGTATCATAGCAACTTTTCACACTATAATGCACTATAATTCTGAATTACAATTGTCTGGGTGGCGGGTGCTGACAATCAAAGAGCAGATTGCTCTGAGGGATACGATTGCCATTGTTTCATTGACACATGTATGCATGTAGCTGGATAATATTATTTTCAAAACTAATTCAAATGACAAACAGACATGTAAAATAGTTACAAAATAGCCAAACCCTGATAAATGTGTATGAACAATGTAATTAGGTCTATTGTGTTTTATTTTTGTACTACTGCAATACCAAGTTTACTTTCCACACCAGTCACTGACTGACTCAGAGTGAGAGATGTCAGAGAAGGTATTTTATTTCACTCATTGGTTATTATATTTTATTAAGTGTCTGTTAGCCATGCGCCAACGTATAGTCATCAATGTGCTGATGGATCGTCGTATGATGTAGATGTAGATGTAGATTTCAATTCGTATCTTATCACCTTTTTTCCTACGTTAATTCTAGGAGGAACCCCATTCCTAACTCTTTAAATATTTAATTTCCTTTGGGTCAGTCATCATGGCTCCTTTCCGAACACATTTGTCGGTTTAAATTGCATTCGTTTTTAATATAATACGACGTTGATTGACAGAACGAGCTAATACTCGACGTCTTGTTTATATTCAGAATTCACGGAAGTTACTGCCGGAAGGGAGACAACTCGAAACGATAATATGGAAGACTCCATTTCGCCTGAAGGGGTGTTCTATGATGTGGAATATATTTAATCTAAATGATGCATATGATTTAAAATTATGCAACAACAATAACCCTCAACAGCAGACATACATAGAAAAGATCCCATGAGTTATAAATTAATTAATTGAGTGGGGAATCCAGAGCAACCATTCAATCTAAAACCCCTTAAAGTCAAGAACACTATACGCATGCGCATAATTTCCAAATCAAACCCTGGGGCAAGATATATTAAATGCTTATTAAACGACCTAGATGGTTTTCAATTTCTTTATGGAAGTACAATCTCAAATATCAGTTTCATAACGGTAACATATAAGAAAAACTCCACTTCAGTTCTTATCATTGCTTATATGACAGAGAACTCTCGAATTTGATCAAAACTGGGAATTCCCTCTGACGTGTTTCTAAATTTATAACTACACTAAATATAAATACTGCTTAATTCTGGCTTTCCGTGTTGTTAAAAACACGCATCGAAGTCAAGGGAATTATCAAACATGAAGATTATGAAAAGAACATTATAGGAAAGTTGATAAAGTTCAATCCCTTTGTTTGTTTTTACCTTTTAAAGCAAGACAATCATAAGAATCTGAGATGTTCCTTAATGTTTAGAATAAAACGATTGACGTGAGGGAAATTGCTCTGAGCCACCGGTATAAGTCTACAGATTGCTTGAAAGCAATCATATCCCAAAAACTGCCTTCCAACCCCCCCATACATTTTTTTCATGAATAGCCCTCATTGAGAAGCTGTATTTTCCCTTTACAACGCAACGTAATTAAAACGTTAAGCTGATTTTACAGAGTAATCTCCATGTAGTATTTAACAAATCCACAAATATTTAACAATCCACAGTATCCCTGTTTCTTCTAGAATGCAAAATTAACATACCTGATATCTCTCATTGAGTTGTTGTGCTGCCCATGCAGCATTTTTGATATTGTTTTGTTTCTCCTTCCCACCTCCTCCTTTGGATGCTGTTAGTGCTAGATTACTAGAGGACTACAAAATACAAATACAATAACTTGATAATAGTGGTTTAGTTTAATATGTATGGGTCTAGATAATTAGAGAATAAATGGGGAATGTGTCCATGAGCACAGATTATGCCCCAGCTTGCATTAAACTTTATAAAGGAACAATCAAGAAAAGTAAAAGTGAAGATACCAAAATGTGCACCTGATTTGAGTTTTGTGGTAATAAGCATAGTGTATAAGTTTCACAACTTATGGGTGTGACAAAACTTAAGTCAGAGAACTGAAACAAAAAGCTCAGCAATCTTTCCATTTGTAAAGGCGCATAACTCTAAATGGTATATGTCAATAACAGTCATGCCAACAAAATCTAAACTTGATCTGTGTTATCAGGTAATAACCATTGTGTATAAGTTATTTGGCTATTTTTCCTATTGTACAGGGACATAACTCTAGACCTAAAACAGTAAGAGTGATGCCTCCTAAATTCCTACTTGGTCTGTGTTTTGTGTTATTAACAATTGTGAATAAGTTTCATAACATTAATTTTATGGAAAACTAAAGTTAGAGAAGGGAAACAAATTTTAGGATATATGAACGTATGGATGGATGTGCAGACCGATAAGGGTGAAACTTAATGTCCCTCCCCTACAGCAAGGGCATAAAAATAGTAATATAATAACTAATTTAATAAATTTTGAAATTATAATTCCTGTTAAAATCTAATGTAATAATAAATGTGTCATATTGGAGAAACTGGAGATATCATTTAGTGTTGTTCCGATGATCGGAATAAGTCGGAAATCAGTTGGTTGGGGTCAGGGATGTCGATAAATGATTGGGGTTTTGTTCAATTGATTGTCGTTATAGTTTCCTGACTTTTTACATATCAACTTCCAATCTGTTTCCAGTTTGAATTTTACATGCACAGTCAAACAAAAATATCAGTCCATGACAAGAAAAATGTCAAAACATCCTATAATCGAAGACCTAACCATTTTTTTCCCATTAAAAGCATACACTATAATGACTGATCGTATGTTATTTAAAATAAATGACTAGTTGAAAATACTTTCTTTCAATGTCCGGTACCTGTTACTCAAAACAAAAGCTTTTATGAAATCATTCTGATTTTAGACAAAATAAATGTTTTGCTACATTAGAACGTGGTACAAATTGCCTTTTATTATTGTTTCTTCAATTTGTTGCGTCAAAATCGTCATATTTTTTTACAAATTTATTCATTATCAAACATCATTTATTTTTTGTAAATTTTCCCAGTTTGTCCGCCATTGAAATATATACGAATCACGGATCGGTTACGGATCAACTATGTTTGAATTCTGCATTCTTGCAAATTTAAGAACTGACACCTCTGACAGAAGAATAATGATGTCATAAGTGAAAAATAAGCATTTTGCACGAATTAATAGACATTAGTTGGAACCCCTTAGTTAAATGTATATATTTCAATGCAAATGCATTAGTTTATAATTTCTTTTTATTTTAATTGCTTAAAGTTGAATATTTTATATATATATTTTTTTAATGAGAAGCATTCAAATTTTTATAAAGCTATGTATTTGAAATTATAATGTGAGTAAAACCATGTTAGTGTCATTGTTGGTAATAAATGTTTTAATTATAAGGCCAACTAAAATTAATTAGTAGATTTTCATCCAAATTTTTGAAAAAAATGGGGCGGCTGGGAGGATTTTATTTTTTAATTTTTATTTCTTATAACCCTCTTGTGACGTGTTCTTCAAATATGCAAGTGTAATAATAAGCTTTTATTATGCCGGTATATTCATTTATAAGGAATCGTACTTAATATTTCAAATCTTAACATGAATAAAAATCTCTAATTGGCAACCACTGTTCTACATGTAATTGCTGCTTTAGAAACCTAATCAGCAAAAACATAAAAGAAGAATGCTCTCTTCAGTTGGACTACCTTCACCAAATTTAGTGTCTTTTTAAACGACCATTTTTTGTCTCCATAAAATGAAACAAATATGCAACTAAAGAATTACGAGTTCAGAATAAAATGAAACGGTTTTGAAAACGAAAAGGTTGGTGCTTTTATGATTCTTCTTATAGATGCAAATATAATTAATATGTAAAACGTGAACTTAACCAAAGAGGAGAAGATGTTTAATGGCTCTATTGAGGGTATTGGGACAGAAGGTGTTTGTGCTGTTTGTCAACAAAAAAAGCCATGGGCAAATCGAAGTGTATGTTTGCCGACTTTTTGAACTCAATTATACTGTCATAAATCTAACAAGTTCGTCCTTGCGTCATTTTATTTATACAGTTATGGTTTTGTACGAATGTGGTCCACGATTCGTGCTCTTTGGGTTTAATTCACAATCCAAAATTCCTGCCACAAAGTCATTTGATCAATAAAAAAATGTGGTTTTCTAAATCACAGAAATTTGTGTCATACCGCGATATGACATCTTGGCCACAGCGTATTACTCGTAACCCGATTATTTCGTGCCCTTCTTGAAATCAAATTTTTATCTCTATTCTCAGTAGACGATTTTGTCATCATAGAGCTGCAGAATCTTTTTTAATTACTCGAAGTAATACGAAAACCGAAATTCGACACAGGAAGTATGGAAGGAAACAAAATTGTTGACGGTTACCGGAAACGGAGATGAACAAATCCGGAAATCGTATTTTTTTCAAAATAAAAAAAATCGGGGCGGGACGATTTCAGAGGGGCGGGCGGGGATGAAAATCTATCAATTAATTTTAATTGGCCTAACCGATAGTCGGTTGGTTGTTGTCAACAGATAGTAATAGACAAACTGTTGATAATTTCAACCGATGATCCAACACTTATATTATTGTGTTGAACTACTTTACTTAGTACCTATTATTTTAATCATTTGAGAAAAAGATTTTTTTGGGTCATAAATCATTTATAGAGATGCATAATTTACATGTAAAGATGATGTGTCAACAATTTTTTTTTTTATCAAAGAGACTGAAAATGTTTGTTATATTCAACACTTCAATCAGTGTTTGGCACTATAATGAAAATACTACAAAGATTAAGCATTTCTGAATGTAACCTAGATTAAAAACAGCACACAATGATATTGGAAATACTGTAAAAGCTTACCTAGGTTTAGTCAAATAAAGGAAATAATCGTTTATTGGGCAGTTCGGGAAAATAGAAAAAAATAGAAAGTGGATTGTTGTTTGAACACAGAGAAATAATATCAATTCCATAAATTCATCAAGTACATGTGAGGAGTATGACCTGCTCAACCTTAAAAGCACCAGAGAACAACCACTGGTTTTTGTAGGGTTCATGTTGCTCAGTCTTTAATTTTTTATGTTGTGTTTGAACAATATTGTTCGTCTCTCGGTCTGTAGATTTTGGTTTTTGGCATGGTGTTCTCAGTTTCTCTCAGTCATATTCATAAAGTAAAATATTTCTTTGGTATCTTCTGCTTAAGTTCTATAAACTTACAAGAAATAATCCATATAAAGCTCTAACATTTTTAGGATTCAGTTTTATGGCCTGGGCATAATATGATCTTGCCATGGCCATACTCTCTGGATCTCCCATGGTGTATTTTATCTGTAAACAAATAACAACTATGATAATTATAAGCAAAGGGTGAAAATTTCACTCTTTTTGTGGCGAACAACTTCTCTCATGTAAAGCAATCATGTGATTGGATGTTGTGCCGTCTAGGCATGCTCATAATTGACAAATGGTGTTAGAACACCAAAAAGAGCAATAACATTCCTAAGATACAATTCTATTTTAAGATATGCTGTATTGCTATGTCTTTAGCACAGGGTGAAGCAATTCGTTGACTTGTAGTAATTTTTTTCTAATTTTTCTATTTGGCAATGTGATTGACAGTTTTTTTCATATAGTTAATGATTTCTGCTTTATATCATCTTCTTCTATTTTTTTATTTGCCAACTGCACAACAGGATCTGATTTTTTTGCTGAAATTTAAAGTTCTTGTAAATTGTTCTCGAAAAGTTACAGAATGTTTATTTTTTGCCGAAATTCAAAGTTCTCATTATTTGTCCTTGAAAAGTTGGGCCACAAAATAATATAAACCAGAAGGTACATTTTAAAAGATTAACAGGACAAATCTAATATTGACATACCTCAGCAAACTTCTGATAAAACAAGTGGTTGTGTGGATTTGACATGATTAATTCTTCCATACAATAACAAGCTTTTGAGTAGTCCAGCTGTGATAAATACAGATCACACAACTCCAACCAACCTTCAAAATCTGTCATAAATCTATAAAAAAACACAGAAAAAAATCACATAGATTAGAACCTGTAAGCACAAAATTTAAATTAACATAGCACAGGTTATTCCATTTAAAAAAAAAACTCATTACAGACACATGACTGAGGACCAAAAATAAAACCTTATAAACTTTTCAGTTGTATTTTAAAGGCAGTCATGCAGGAACAAAATTGTTATGGTTTGAGACCCAGTGTCTCACCTACTTTTGCTGTTAGTCACAGGACCAATAAAAATGGAGAACAAATTATTAAAATGTTTCCTCAAGATACTACCTTTTGATTGTAAGAAGCTTCTGTCCAAGTTTGGTGAAAATCCATGATGGTTTATGAATCTAATAAATGTTTTAAAAAAGTCCATTCACAAGATTCTCACTAGGAATTTTTCATGGTGAGTCCTGGGACTCATCACTTTTAGAAATGGTGAGTCCCAGCAGATTTTGATGAGTCCAGGATGCATGTAATTTTTTGTGTCTCAATATGAAGAAATATGAAGAAATAAAACTAGAACGATGCGTGTTAGATTGATAATTTTTATTATATCTGATAATAAATCATGTTATTGTATCTTGATATTGTTCACTACAACATGTATTACAGGCATTTAAAAGGCACTACAGTACATACACAATAAAGCATTTATTATAAAAGCACTATAGATCATTAATAAACACAAAGCAGATATATAAAAGCACTACATTTTACTGATATGATTTTGTTGGTCAAGCCAGTATTTATAAGAAATTTCGATTGTATGAACATAGTTCATATTAATCATTATTAATTAATTTTAATTAATTTAATCACTGAGTTAATAATCACTTTGATGTTTGAATCACGATAATTATCATTATATTTAATAAAAGCAAGCAACTATAAAGTGAACTCTGTTCAACATAATGAGCTTGGGTAAATAGTGATTATATTTTAATTATGTTTTATTCGGATTTTCCAAACAATTTTTACCTTTGTTTACGATCGTGATGTTCAACATGCACAATACGAGAAAATTATTACATCATTCGAAGACAAGTAGAATTATTCTCATCCGTATTTTTTTTTAATCTACACTGTTTTATGACATATTTTATACACCAAGAATCATTAACGAAATATTTTATTATTTGCTTTCAAGTTCACATAAATATTTTACTGTCTATGTTTCAATCGATAAGTACGTGATGTTCAACACGTGGAAGTAGTCAAGCATTTCAAATACTCGTAAAATTACAAAATCGATAAAGTTATAGGTAACTTTATCATATTTATTGATCATTTTGAATAGAATTATGAAATTTTAGAAGGAAATACGTTTAATTTTTAAAAAATCGTATCAGTCAACAAAAATATTGTTCCGCGCATATCATAAAAATGTCAACTTCCGGTATAGTTTCCTGTCAAAACAAAGTCGGAATCAAGAATCTTCTATGGAAAACGATGTGTCTGGGACTCAGGGGATAAAACGAGAACGCGTCCCAGGGACTCACGTGTTTCAAAAATGACGCGTCCAGCTTGATTTCCATGCGTCCAGGACGCGTATACACGTCTTAGCGAGAACCCTGATTCATATGTAATATATGGAAAAACAGGGAATATTTTTTTACAAGATTTCTAGATAATAGCTTTTGATAATGAACAAGCTTCTTACCAAGTTTGGTATAAATCCAGGATAGTTAAAGAAAGTTATTAAAATTTTAAAAACTTTAACCACAGAGAGAATGTAATGTCACTGAATGTTAACTGGCCAAAATAAGTAAAACTCAGAAAAAATGGATTTTTCTGTACAAAATTTACTTCTAGATACTATCTTATGATCATAAATAAGCTTCTGTCTAAGTTTGGTTGAAATTCATAAACAAAAATCTTAGTACTATTCTAGGAAGTGGCAAGGGTGTCCTTGAATGAAACTATGCTAATTTACTTACTGTTCTAAATATTTATTTAACAGTTCAATAGCTTTAGTTACTTCATTCTGTTCCTTAGCTATAGTCACCAGTCTTTTCCTTACAAACTGAAAGTAAAAATTCCAGATCTCTCAAACAAAAAATTTATTTACATTTAAGTTTCTCAGCCAGGAAAACTACAATTAGTTTCAACAAGTCTATATCATTTTATTTAAAATAGAAATTAAGCTTAGAATTGATGTATAAAGATTTTTTTTTATGTCATCTATCCTTTTTCCTTATTCTTGTTTTTTTTTTAAAGCTAATTACATGAAATATAATTCAAAATGCCAATTACTGAGGTTGTTGGTCAATAAACCTATTTACACTCTTGGTATTTAGCTGTATTTTTCCTCCAAATGACCTTAAATCTAAGGCAGCAATCACTTATTAATTGTGATGTCATATGTTTTGAATTATGATGTCAAAGTTTATTTTTTATTGATACATACTGCAAATTCTGTATTCACATATATATATATAAAGTTACAAACCTCATGATCAAAACATTTTTGATGAGTATCTGGATGGGATTTACAAAATAGAGGGTGAATCAATTTTACAGAAAAAGGGCCAAAAGTATAAAGAATACAGAAAAATAGGCCAAAAGAAATAAAGAATAGAGAATGATGGTTTTAAAATATGAGGAATAGAGAATAAGAGGCCAAAAAAGGATAAAGAATAGAGAAATTGGACTATAAATGTAATGGATACAATACTGGGGACCCCCATCCAGACCCTCATGCATCATGTGTTTGTGTATACGTAACAGTAAGTAAGAGTCCATAGAATCAGAAATATATCTCTTACCATGTTAGATTCATCTTTGTCAATAATTGCCTGGTATACTTCTTCAGCTTTCACAAATCTGAAAAATAAGTCCAGTGAAAAGTCAAAGTTATGATATTTTTTTTTTATCAGGTTTATTGCAAGGACAGAAAGACATTTGAATACATACATGACATAGGATGATAATGTTTTGAGGATGTACTCATGTCAGGTTTATGAATTTTGTCAAGTGTTTGGACTCCTTGATTTTTTTGTTGCTATGAAACAGGGTAATATATTTTGCCTCATGAAACCCATCATTCATCCCTCATAAAAGGTCATATATTATTATATACCAAAATTTAAGCAGATTCTATGTAATTACAGGGAAATTTATTTACCAAAAAAACAAATTAAAAACCATCATTTATAATTTCTTACTTTTTTTCTGCTTCATATCTCATTCCTAATAATCTTTTAACTCTGACTGAATCTGGAAATTTGTTGTGTAGTAATTCTAAACAGATCTACAAATAAAAATAATAATCGTCAAATGCATTATTAAAAAAATACTCAATAATATATAGTAAGTAAACAGACGGTAATTATGATGCAATCTTTAAAAATAATTTTTCCTAAAGCAGTTGTTATGCATGTGTTGATCACATTTAAGCTTGGAAAAACAGAAATTTTAAGTTTTAGTTGCTCAATACACAATCCTGACTCAACAATTTAGCAAAATTGACCTGGTGGAAAATGACCATAACAGTTTAACCCTTTCGCCGATGAGTCCCGGTTTACCGGGATTCACGCTTCAGACAACTGACGATGAGTCCCGTTTTACCGGGATCGGAATACATCTTTTATGTTTCCCGCTCAAAACAATGCAAATAAGCATGATAAAATACTAAGACAATTTACTGGAGATGTAAACTTAACTACTGGTGTTGAAATAGAAAATACCCATACCTTTTTTCATCATGCTGGAAATTCATCCTCACAAATAGATTATATACTTGTACAAGACAAAAACTTAGTTGCAGAGTATACAATTGAGGACAAATCAAGTGCAAATACATCCGCACATACAATTGTAAAGATGGAAATAACCTGCCAGATGACAAATACCAGATATTCTAGTAAGAAAAACAATAAAGCAAAATTCAAAATGCTTTGGGAGCAAATAGACAAAGAAAGCTATAACAACGCTATACAGCAGGATATCAATTTAATAGAACAGGAAAAAGATGTCAATATTCAATTCAAAGTATTAAAGGGATAATTCGCGATTTTTCACTTTTCATCTTATTATGTTCATAATACCATAAAAAACATATTCACCAAGTTTTATTTTGATATGAAATCTAATAAAGAAGAAAATTGGGAATTATTAATTTTATTTTTTGAAACTTCCTGACTTATGTGACGTAGTTTAAGTCTTTGATGCATGCCGGGAGTGAAAATATCTCATTTAAGTCTTGTTCGTAAACCATCTAATAACGCGATTTAAAGCGCATCGACGACTTTTGGTGTAGCTATTAACCAACGAAAAATAAGTGATAGCCATGCAACTTTTAAAATAAGATCGTGTGGATTTTTTAAAACGAATTTTAATAAAAAAAGTAAATCATACAATAGAACATTTTTATGATTTTTTTTTCTAAAAATACTTTAAACAAACATACGAAACTGACATGATCGATAGTGTATTAAAAATACATGTTTGTATTCTGACCTTTTTGCTTCATTCCAGCAATCATTTTCACTTGCTTGTACGGTGGAAACAATAAAATGTGTATTGTTTTGTGACACCTAAAGAATGTGGAATGCGTAGTTTAACTCAAGGTAATTAAAAGATTAGCATTATGTAATTCTAATCTTTTGATCCTCATTCAGTGAATTCTAGGCGTCACGGTTCACTGGCATTTCAGGTGTGAACAACATTTCGTATCAATTGTAAACGGGAGTCAGACAAAGTTTCAGACACATGAATGTAAAAAAAATTAATTAAAAATAATTAACGGGAATAATAAGATCGCACAATAACTGGATAGCTGTATATTTTTATATTTTGCATAAGATCACTTTTAATGAATTATGACTTTTGATTACTTTAGTAACGATAAAATACTGAATTATTTTAATTGAAGAATTTATAAATAAAAATAGCCTTCTAAACACGAGTTTATGAACTAAAAATTGTACTATTTCAAATTAGGAACGGCAGCCTTAAATCATTTTTGTAAATGTTTCAAACAGATCATTAACAATTGCAATTATATAATTTAGTCCATCCAAAGTGATCTTTAATTACCTATTTAGAAATTAAACTGCTCATCAAAATATTTTAAATCTCACAACACATGAATACTTCAGATATTTGAAAAAAGATATTTTAAAAGATTGACAGGAAATTAAAGGATCTAATTGGAATGGAATCAACAAATTACGAACAGATATGCTTTTCTAGTGTGAAAAACATCAACAAAATTTATACATAATCGGGAATGTCCTTCTTAAAATACTCTTTGTCTCACACCGTAACTATATATAATACTTTAGCTATTTGACCAACGATGTATTAAAAAAAAATGAACGAATTAAATGTCATCTTTCCCTATTTTTTAATGTAATTATAAGTCTGTTTCAACTGGCAAGAATACCACTAAAACGGACAAGCAGTTTATTCTTTAAATTGCTGTCATTGAATATCAAGAGAGAAAATAAATCCCGAAATTGATTTGAAACTTTGATACTCTATAGTTTTCCTGGAAAATATTCACATCCCTCGGTATTAGTGTACTTCCAGTTGCGTATATATTACATGCATGTCGGAACAATTGTGATGATGGCGAATTTCTTCCTTTTTTCGAGAACAATCTAATTGATATATATAAATGTCCATAACTTCGATGAGCCAAATAAAGTTATATATCGACCTGTATTTAAATCTCTTCTTCTTCTTTTGGTATACTATAGTCTATCGTCATTTGATGATTGCATACTGTTGGCATACGTGGACTTGTCATTTTACAAAACTTTTACCCCAATTTACGCAAAATGTATGTTTCTTTCTTATGTTCTATGTATACATGTATATGTTTTAATTTGCTCTATAGGTCCGTAACTTATAATCCAGGCGTATATACGAATGGTCGACAAGTGCGTACATTTTTTTAAATCAATATTTCTGGCCTTCACCATTGACAGGTAAACGGACAGAAAGTCACAGGACAAAAAGTCACAGGACATAAAGTCACAAATTTGATAGGACAAAAAGTCACAGGACAAAAAGTCACAAATAATTTTTTGACAATTGTTGGAATATATACTGTGAAAGTACTTTAATTCGTGGGTATCAATTTTCGTGGTTTCAGGAATATTTACATGTTCGTGGGTTTTTAAATTCGTGGATTTAAGTTTTCTAAAAAAAAAAATGAAAAATTTAAGCCATTAGAAACCACGGTTACACATAGTCTGGATTGAAGGAAATTGCTAAGTAAACATTGACCTGTATATATGTATAAATCGTAGTGTCAACACTTATTAACTCAATATAAAGTGATCAACAGATTAAAGACCATCAAATGTGTTAATTAGGCCATAAACATGTCACCTAAAGAAAACAGTAACATAATCAAATGCTATAAACATATCTTGAATTGTAAAATAATTCTTATCAAAATCAAGCCCAGCATGAAATTATTATTTCCCATATGTACGAGAACTATGAGGATATAAAATGAACACTTTATCATACTAGCATATCAATACCGGAAATCTGACTTCATTGATCAAAATTATTGAATGAGGAATTAAAAGATCAAAAGTTGTACAGTTTAGGTTCTTAAAGATTAAATGGATATAATCCTGCACGCAGTTGTAGTTCATAGTTCATTTGCCCTTTCTTTCCATGACTTGATTTGGACATTGGTTGTTTTAATTCGTTGAACACTTAAATTTGTGGATCAAGTCATCCACGAAAACCACGAAAATTGGTACCCCACGAATAAAAGTACTTTCACAGTAAGAAAAATATCTTGAAAATATTTACTTTTTAATACATTTATTCATATTAAAGTTAATGGAATTTATCATTCTACTTGAAAAATGAAGATTTATTTTATTGTAATCATGCAAAGGACATATTTCTTGGCACCACGAAGCCATTTGAGTGCCAATCTACTTTGACATTTTGTTTTCTTAACAATAATTTGATCATCTTTGCTATTTTTTTGATAAATTTTGCTTACAAAGTTGGTTAATATACAATACATCAAGAAAAACACTAAAATATTTTTGTAAAAATAAGCATTTTTTATTCAAAGAAAATAATCAGAAAAAATGAATTGTGACTTTTTGTCCTGTGACTTTTTGTCCGTGACTTTTTGTCTGTGACTTTTTGTCCTGTGACTTTCTGTCCTACATTCCATTGACAACGGGTATATATTACATTTTACCAAATTTACCCTTGGAAAAAATACGTATATAGATTTTTATTTCATCAAATCTGTTTGGTTTTTTTTTTGGTATTATTTATATTTTTATAAATAATTTTCTTTTCACCAGAAATGTTATTCATAAACAAGCGTATGAGTTTAGTAATATCACTTTCGGACACGCAAGATAGAGATGTATATTATACACCTAATAGTTCAAAATGGAAAGTTATAAGTAATACACTAAGAAGTGAAACGATGCATGAATTTGCAAACTCGACAGGAAATCGCTTGAATACCTGGACGTGTCACCTCACACCCCCTACAATATCTTTGGGAGTAATACCTTTAGCCATGCGGGTGATCAGTGGAGCGAAGATCCTAATTTATTTGAATAAAGTTTATTACATAAAAGAATTATGAACTAATTAGATTTCCGAAAACAATTCAAGTTTCACGGAAGAATTATTTATGATTTGAAATTTTGACTTTTTCACTATTAAATTCCTGATTATCAGTCTAAAAATAACAGATCATGGTTATTTAAAAAGAAAAGAAGAAAATTTTCCGTATCAAGTTAGTTAACTAGTTAACTAGTCGGATAAAACAACCGTACGATTGACGAGATATCGACACGCAATTACGACTACATCGGGTTACTGTAGTTTTGGTCCTTAGACATATCGTGACTGCAAATCGGAGAAGGTGACAAAATGGCTGACAGCAGAGAATTGATACTCTAAATTTAAAATCGATGGTGATCTCTTATCTAGCAGAATAAAACTTTAATGTCTATGAATTTGAGCATTTTTATACAGAATAAACATAATATCAATTTTTGATTTTTTTGCGAAGTTTCCCTTTAATGGAAACACTAAATAAGGCAGGAAAAAGATCAGTTCCAACTAAGCTATTACAAACCAAGGGACCAAAATGGAAAGCCTCGCCAGAAGTACTTATAATTCTGAAATCATGTAGGGAAATATATAAGAAATGGCAAGACATAGGGAAACCAAAAGAACACCACCTAGCAATTGAATTAAGAAATGAGAAAAAGAAATTAAGAAGTAAGCAAAGAGCAGAACATGCAATAGATAGACAAACATTTTACCAACAAATAATGGATAACCCTAATACTCAGCTTTTTTATAGACTGATAAATAGAGGCAGAAGCAACAGCCGAACTACAACCAATTGTCTGAAAATAGATGGAGAGTATATATTTTGTCATGAAGATCAAAGGAAAAGATTTGCACAATATTATGAAGACCTCAGTGTCCCAAAAGAAGAAATATATGACAATTCCTACCTAAATCTATGCAAAATTCGACAAAACTATGTACAAGAGGCCTTAGAAGAGTACGAACACAATCCTGAACTCTTTACAGACACAGACATAGAGAAAGCAATAGATTGTCTCAACACCAAAAAAAGTCCGGATGAATTTGGACTTACAGCTGAGCATCTTAAATATGCCAAGAGCACAATAGCACCAGCGATGAAGACAATATTTAACAACATTCTGATACACAGAAAGGTACCATTATTTTTCAAATCTGGTATACTCACACCAGTACTTAAGAAAGAAAAAGACCCAACAGAGACCAGTAACTATAGAGGCATAACAGTAACACCAATAACTGGGAAAACCTTTGAATACTCATTTCTAAACAAACTGATGATAGAGCCAAAAACAGACCTCCAATTTGGATTCACCAAAGGTCTATCGCCAATCATGGCAAGCTTAATTATTTCAGAAGCTAGATATGAGAAGAAAAAGGGGAATGACAATTTTTATATAAATATTCTGGATGTAAAATCAGCATTTGATGTAGTCCAACACACTATACTGATGGATAAAATGCTCAATCAAGAAATCCATCCAATATATTGGAAAATATTAACAGAATTATATTCTGATCTAACTACAAAAGTTAAATGGCTTGATGGTATAAGTAAACCCTTCCAAATTAAACAAGGTGTAAGACAGGGAGGAATATTATCAACCCATCTATACAAAATCTTTGTCCAAGATCTCCTAGTAGAATTAGAACAAAATTCAATAGGATACCAATTAGGAAATATATATGCATGATATGTAGGATCACCAACTTGCGCCGACGATATAGCCTTTATATCGAATGACAAGCATGAACTACAACTAATGCTAAATGTGCTTGGAAGATATGCAAATGAACACCACTACAGCATACATCCAACAAAAACCCAAATCATAGATTGTTCAAAAACAAAAAGTGATTACAAATGGACACTTGATGGAAATGATGTAACAATTGCTAAATCAGGGGTACACCTTGGATTAACAAGAGCTGAAAACAACGAAAGTCATATAAATGTACAAGAGAGAATAAAATTAGCAAGAAGAACTAAATATGCTCTTATGGGATCAGGGTGTCATGGTACAAATGGTCTAGACCCACCAACCTCATTTCAAATCTACAAAACTTATGTCATTCCAAGGTTAATTTATGGATTAGAAGTGTTACCTCTAACCAGATCTGATATAACAGTTGGAAAGATTTCATAGAAAAAATCTTCGCCAGTTACAATCTCTTCCAGAAAGAACTGCCAATTCTGCAGTGTTACTACTGTTAGGAGCACTACCAATAGAAGCAGAAATTCATAAAAGAGTATTGTCTCTCCTACTTGCACTACTAACATGTGAAAATGAAAAAATACATCAGCTTATAGAAAGACAAATAACAACAAATTTTGATAACAAAAATAGCTTCTTTTCTAGAGTTATGGATATCTTAGATCTGTATGAACTTCCAACCATTATACAACTCAAAAGCAATGTTCCAAAGAAAGAACAATGGAAAAGAACTATCAAACTGAAAGTAGACAAATTTTGGAAGGACAAGACCTTAATAGAATCTGAAAGAAAATCTAGCTTAAAATTCATGAATACGGAAAACTTCGAGATCAATAAACATCACCAAGTCTGGAAAATAAAGCATTTGCCTCGTTTTGAACTTAGAAAAGCAATAATCAAGACTAGAATGATAACTGGAACATACATACTTCAGGCAGATCAACATAAATTCACTCCATATACAGTAGATCCAACTTGCCAATTATGTAAAACTGCCAATGAAGACATAACTCATTTCCTGACAACATGTCCCATACTCAGTACTATGAGAGAAAAATATTTCCTTGATATAAGAAAAGAGATCACTGATAAAATCACTCCAGCAAAATGGAACTGCACCTTCATGAGCAAAACTGCAATAGTACAATTGCTAATAGACTGTTCAAAATACAAGGAGGTGTTTGATAGCTGTGAAAAATTCATGGAAAACATTGAAAACAAAACTAGAAACATGCTATTTCAAATGCACATAGAGAGACTGAAAATTTTAGACAACAAATAGAAACACATAATGTGCATATATATATATATATAGTTATATAAAGATACATATATCATAAAGTGGAAGAACTGACAACCAAATGAGAACAATGATTATCATAAGTAACATATATATAGTACCAACACAGAGTCTGTCATTTAATTTAATAATAATTGTAAGAATCTTAAATATTTAAAGATCACTCCTATCCTCAACAGCCTTATACATCTATTATATGGTGCTTATCATTTATATAACCTTTTAAAATCTATTGATGGTGACAAAACAAGTTTTTATAACTTTTTAAAAATTTTAATATACAATTGATCATGAAGTACATATAACATTCCACTGAGAAAATCTGCCTTTTTAGATTTTATTAAATTCTTACATCTTAAACTATTATTATTTTAATACATAGATCTTATTAAATGAAACCTCCTTTTAATGTACATTTTATGCATATTAAAAAGCAAATTCAAATGAAACATAATTTTAAATATAAATAAAACTAAGTCACATACTTAAGTGAATATACTTGTATGGTTTGTAATAAAAAGGTCCATGTAAATATGCCTTGCATGACATTTCTATTGTTTATTGTTTATTTATATGTGCTGAACATATGTTGGAAATTTTGTTTTATCATTTTAAAAAAATTTTAAGTTAAGGGAAAACTCCATATATATTTGGAGGTGCTCCTAATTAAAGGAGGCTTATACCAAGAAGAAGAAGAAGAAGCAAACATGAGTTATCTTTCTTTGATGAATACCCGGATGAAAGTGTAAACATGGTGCTTCCGTTTGTTGAAAACCGTGTCAAAATCAGACTAAATTTACGGAATTTACGAGAATTTGAAATGAGGGAACATTTTTTTTGAAAGAATATGGAAGAATTGAAGCCAAACTAGTATACTTTTTTGACATAAAATGTCGTTTTATGTACAAAACACTTGGAATGGACATCGTTCAGTGTGAGGAATTTGTACAGCCTCATAAAAATTTTCAAAAGTTTGCCGTTTTGGGTTAAAAAATTACGATTTGGGGTCAAAGAGCAGAATTTTGAGAATTTCACCTAGAAAATGCCGAAAATTTGAAAATTTGAATATTTTATGAGGAAAAAATTATCAAAACATGAATAAAACTGTGAACATGGTGTTAGTGAATGAAATAAATACATAAATAACTACAAACAAGTTTTTATTGGCCATTATTATGAAGATCTCCCACTTGAGCAATAGTAGCCAGGGAAGCCATCGTCTCAGAGTAGCTTCTGTCTGGGCAGCAATCGGTGAAAGGGTTAACTGAGAACTTTGCTTCTTTTGGTTATTTATTAAAATTGGAAAATGATTGTCAACTATACATATAACCAAAATGTACAATTCAATGTACAATCAACTTTCATTTTTAAAATTCCAAAGTTATATATATAGCATTATAAACCCCATGATCAATCAGACATGTGCACACAATTAGAATACAGCCCCATCATTTCCCATGTTTGGAATCATAGATGAATCAAAAAGTAGGGGACTTTGAAACCCTGTTTAAAAATGTCCATATTTGTGTAAAGAAATTTTCATTGTTGCATAATAAAATATCAGTCTTTGGCACTATTAATGTTGTTCAAACTTATTAATTTTTCTGCTTCATGTTATGTGAACTGTTTGATTTGGTTTAATTGTTAACACCATACTAACAGCCTTATCAAGTTAATTTTTTTTATGTCGAATATGTTTGTTAGAGTTAGACATCACTTTTATACATTTATACATTTTCATGCAGTTTTGTCAAAGATTACTTGTAATGAATGTAAACCAAAAAGGAGTGCTGTGAACTATAAAATATTCTGACCCATTGTGGTATTTTATGTTCTCTATCATGTCTATATATTTCATGGTCTAAAATATGTTTAATATGCTTTTACTAGGTTTTACCTCAGATAAATCTAATCTTTGACAATCCAGGGCAGCAATACAAACTTGTTCATATACAGTCCATACTGAAATAAAAGTACATTAAATAATTATTTCCACTATTCAGGCATAATGTAGGTCTGGTTTTATTAAATCATTGGTCTTTGTATATGTAAACTTAATAAAAAAATTCAAGTCACTAAACAATAAATTTTTGTTTATTATATAAAAGAAAATTCTAGTGACAAAAGATTTCTTTGTTTGCATCCATTTTAGTATGGAGATATTTTTATTTTATCCTGATTTAGAATACAGTAAATTTTTACAATTTCATTGGTTTCTCCTCTCCCGATATGAATTTTATTGACCCGATAAACATTATAAATTCTCTTATCATGCTTATTATGACAATTGCAAACTGTGTAACTATTATCATGAACATATTACAACAGTTACTATACATATATGGCATGTATGGAAAAAATAATAATCTAGGAATTGCTGGTGTTTGACTTCATAGGCCAGACATAAATTAGGCCTTTTTCATGTTTGAATTGTTTTACATTTGTCACTCAGGGCCTATTATAGCTGACTTTGTGGTATGGGCCTTACTCATGTTACTCATTGTTGTTAATTGTTGTATGGCGACCATCACTGACCTATGGTTGACACTTTCTGTTACATTTGGTTGCTTGTGAAGAGTTATCTCATTGGCAATTATACCAAACTTTCTTTATTCTATATTTGGACTTTCTTAATTCATTTTTTACTTTTATAAATTTTAAAGTCCCATGCATGTATGTGATCAACAAAGATTTGGTATGGTACATCATTTGTCATGTTTGTAATACAGTTAGATTCAACATAACTTTGGAAATCTATATTTGTATGTTTATCATGTTTATAGTATTACATTCATCTCCTAGCTTTTCTCTGTGATTCATCAAACATTCTTCCCAAAGTCGTACTACCAGTTCACTGTCTCTAACATGATCTTCTCTCAATCGTCTCAGACAATCTCTGGAACCTAAAAACAAAAGTTAATTAGTAACAAAGTCGTACTACCAGTTCACTGTCTCGAACATGATCCTCTCTCAATCGTCTCAGGCAATCTCTGGAACCTAAAAACAAAAGTTAATTAGTAACAAAGTCGTACTACCAGTTCACTGTCTCTAACATGATCCTCTCTCAATCATCTCAGACAATCTCTGGAACCTAAAAACAAAAGTTAATTAGTTACAAAGTCTTACTACCAGTTCACTGTCTCTAACACGATCCTCTCTCAATCATCTTAGACAATCTCTGGAACCTAAAAACAAAAGTTAATTAGTAACAAAGTCTTACTACCAGTTCACTGTCTCTAACATGATCTTCTCAATCGTGTTAGACAATCTCTGGAACCTAAAAACAAAAGTTAATTAGTTACAACAGTAAATATTTTGTCAATTTGATGTATTAAAGAGTCCATTTTCTCATTTCTCGATCGGTGTGAGAAAAAATATGTCTTCTCATTAGTAAAAATTCTGCAAATACTGTAATTGGGCGGAAATTATTTATGAGGTAAAACTGTCTAGGTTTCTTCTGAATTTCCTATTGTGATGAAATGAAAAAAAGGCGACCATGCCTGATGGTGTGATGTGTCACGTAAAGAGAACACAACTTTCTGAAAATCTTTGAAAACGAAGGATACAAATCATTAGAGAAATCGATTCCAACACTTATCATGCTTATAACTCATGTTTTATTATAACTCTCAACAGTTAAATTTTAATTATTTAAAAAGCTTGGCAAGCCCCACCCTTTAAATATTAAAACTTAACTGTCTTGAGTGGAGAAATATGATCACACACTTGTTGCAGTGGTTGAATACTCTATGTCTTCCTATCTTCCTGACTCTGCACAAAGATGAGTGATGTTCAGGATATACTACATTGTACTATGCATACAATGAAGCTATGAATATGCAATCGTAACTAACTAATAAATAAATACACCTTTAATCAATATTTGTCTGCCATTACTAGACACCAGGTTCCTGTAAAATTTGGACGTTACAATAGAAAAGTTATATTGTTGTATAATGTCAATAGTTTGTGTAGGTTATTTTCTGGTCGGGCCTAAAATAAAATTTCATTTGTTTGGCATTGCCGCCCGACCCACTGAAAAACTTGCCGCCCAAATAATTTTATTTGCGTTTCAGAAATTTATTTTTTTTTATTTAAAAAAAATCGAAATTGTGCCGGAATTTGATCGTATCCGCCGAGTTTGTTCCTGGCTTTACTTATTTCAAATCACGATCTTCAAAGCGCTTGCCTTACGCTGTATTGGGAGCAAACATTTAAATGACATGGAATAGAAAAAGTCTGCCAAAGTAATGTCAAAGAGGCCGGCAGGGGAAAGCATCTCCCTATGCTGCAATGCATTGGTTAAGGGAGATGGATTTTATCAAAAATCAAATTTTCAGCTATTCTTTGAAAGAAACGTTCTGAGAGACCTTGTAGAGGACTCAAATTTTATCTTTTGTAAAGAAGAAACAGATGATTTCTGCCTGACTTTGTCGCTTCATGAGATAGAAGTTTTTCACCGGGACATCACAGAACAAATATGCGTGGCTCTTACATTTGTTGAACTTATTAATGAGTATTTGAAATTTATCATTGACAAATTTTCCCTTGAAGCAGAGAACAAAGTATCTACTATAGTCAGAACCACAATGATGCATTCAAGCACCAAAGCTTAAAGACCAAAATGGTCTCAGATTTACAAGTTTATAGTAGTTTTGTACCAGTAGATGCTAGCCTGGTACAAAACATACATATTTTAAAGACTAGCATCTTGTGTCAATTGAAGTACTTCCCCCTTTTCTTGCATTTCTTCTTAACATGAATAAGATAATTCTTAAAACATAAAAGATAGATAGAAAAACATATTTATAAATGTATCTAGTGTACTAGTGATGAATAAAATCCCCTCCTTTTCCACAATTCTAAGGGCTCATTAATCTATCTGTATTCATGTAATGCATGTCCAGATTTCTGTTAATCAAACAAGCATTACAACCCATAATTTATTTATCTGCAAAAATTGTCTGTCCTGCTGCATATTTCCATTTTGAATTTATCATACGTTTTAAACCTAGTCCTGAAAAACCTTGCACTTGGATAATATTAGTATAAACACCATGTCTATTTGTGCCAACCTTCCAAATTTTTAATATTTTGCTATTCTAATTTGGTACAGATCCTTTATCCTCAAAACTTATCAGGGGCAGTAGGCGTGTTTGTATGGTAGTTTGTCACACCTTACATGTATGATTACTAGCCTCTAGGTATTGGTTTGAGCCCTAGTTGGGCAGTTGCAAAATTAAGGTTTGATTTTCATGTCATATGTGATAAGGTTAGTCAGTTTCCTCCTGCAGGTTGGCGTTTTCCTTCAAGTACTACGGTTTGGTACGCCACTAAAACTGACTGCCATGAAATTACCCATATGTTTTAGAAAGTGATGTTTATAAAACCAAAGTAAACAATCAAAGTTTTAAATCTTTGTCCATTTGTACAAAGAGCCGTAGTGGTTGAGCCATTTAACTTATGGTAATTTTACCAAACTGTGACCACAACTTCAAGATGTGACATCAGGCCTCTGTTCAATGGGCAGTCCGACAATAAAAGTTAAATTTTCACGTCATACATTTTATATGGTTAGTTTGTCAGTTTCCTGTCTCAGTTCTGTGTTTTTTCTGGGTGCTTTGTTTAACTCTGCCAATAAAACTGACTGTCTTACATGAAATTATCCGTATGATGTAGAATGCGACATTGACAGTTGACCCCTTTCAAAGAAACCACCAACATGTACACACAACAATGCTGCAATCTTTTAGACAACATTGATCTAGAGTGTATGATTTACATGTATAAAGCTTTTAAATGTAAAAAAAAAAAAAAAAAAATCCCTACCTACCTACCCACCTGCTTATAGTGTGGGTCGGCAATGCCAAACAAACAATTTTTTAAGGGTGGCCTCGAGTATCAGATTCCCCAAAATTTGGCACATTTCCACCTACAGAATGTCATGCCTTCATGTAGCTGCGGAACCGTCCGCAAATAGTCAAAAAATAACATTAGGACCTAAGAGCTCCGGTTCAGCAGCTAGCCTTCATGTAGCTGTAAGAGATTTTTGCCTTTTGGAAAACTTTATTGATCTCAACTCAAGATGCATTTGTTTTGTTGACTGTTGTTGATTTGTGGACTCATTTACATAAAAAAAAATGTATATCTAACAGGACTTGTTTCTATCGATGGGAAGGTCGACTATCTATTTATATAGCAGTTATGAATAGATCTTCCCAGGCAATAATAGAAACAAGTGCCTGTGGCTGTGGACAGGAGTGTGGTACACTATCTCGGTCCTATTTTTTCATGTTCGAACAAAAACAAATTTGGAATTTTTAGATTTTCAACAGACAATATGTTTAAAAGGGGATCTTTATCTTAGCTACGTAGGATGGTCAGTTAACAGTAAAATGTAAATAATACCTTCCCAGTTTAACCGGCGAGCCATCGATAATTTCAGAAAATAAATTATATTATCTCCCTTCCGAAAATCTCGTAACTAGTCCGAGAGAGCGAGATTTTATTTGACGCATGAGCAAACGTTTATCACCTTGGCGACAAGTAAACCGAAAAGATTGTCGAAAGTTTCTGTTTCATTTCAACGGTGTGGTAAACAAACAAAATGATTCCTCCAAATGCTTCTCTTGTAAAATACGACAACCCTGTCCTGGTTAGTCGAAACACAGACAAGAAAACACCGAGGGTAAGTATTTTTTTTTAACAGAAAACAATTATTTTGGACAGACGACAACAATGTCAACATCCAAAAAAACTGTTTGATCAAGAAATTTTTATATGAATATGAACTGTAAAAAAATGAAATATGTGAAGTAATATGAGGGAAGTCATGCCAGTAACTGTCAACTATTCATGTTTGCTACCGTTAGTAACGCCGGCGTTAGCGTCAAATTGGTTAAAATTTTACTGTGATAACTGATTTGTAAAATATCCTCATACTTGACGTTTTTTTTTTTTTTTTTTATATATGTTAGACTCAGATCTACGTCTGGCCTCTAATCGACGTCCGTTCCTCAAATCGACGTCCAAATCTGACGTCACATTCTCAAATCGACGTCCAATATTTTGATACTCTAATCTACGTCCAATGTGACGGCACTACTTGCCAAAACTACACCCGATTGATTGTTGTCGTCTTAAATCAATGTCCAATATCAATAAATAATAAATTATTGGTCACAGATAAGGCTTTTAGTTTATTCGTTTGAATTGTTTTACACTGTCATTTCGGGGCCTTTTATAGCTGACTATGCGGTATGGGCTTTGCGCATTGTTGAAGGCCGTATGGTGACCTATAGTTGTAGAGAGTTGTCTCATTGGCAGTCATACCACATCTTCTTTTTTATATCAATGGTTTACACTTATACATGTACATAATTTATTTTTCAATCCGAAATAGGTATCATGCATATTAAAGTTTTTCTTGATATAAAGTTAATCCAATTGATCCACATCAAGGAGCGTGTGTCATTCCTATTCATAATAATTAGGCAATTAGTAATGCAACCCAATGACTAAGAAAACCAAACGACATGTAGGAGCTTTATTCAGTCTTCATCAATAGACAAAATAAAGAAGCACAGCCAAGTGTTTTGAGAGTATTATAATTCGGGTTTTTATTTTAACAAATTTCTGAGTTTTACACCTGGAGTGAAACGTAAACACAAGATAATTGGCATTATGTTTTTATGTTATACTTTTACATCACTGTTCTAGGTTAAGTGCTCACACACATGTGTAACCCCTGACAAATTCTGTATGGGCTTGAAGTACATTGGTTTCCCTGGTTTATGTCTGTCATATTTGTTTTTCGGAATTGTTTTTAATAAATAAGACCGTTAATTTTCTTATTTGAATTGTTTACATTATTTATGTCGTGGCCTTTTATAGCCTTTGCGGTATGGGTTTTTATCATTTCGAAAGCTGTATGGTTTATAATTGCTCACATCCATTTTTTTAAACAGTGTGGCTGTGGCCATTGATTGACACATTAAATTCATCCATTGACTGGGACAATTTACGTGAACGTTTGTCTGTAACGACCACTGTTCATGACGTACCTACGATAGACATTTAAACTGTGGGGTCACCAAAGGTTTCTTAACGCCTTTAATTATAAAATAATTCAAAAAATTAATCAGGAATAACCTTTATGTTTTGATTTATATAATTGATATAAATCAAAACATCGCGTTCTTTCTGATTAATTTTTCGAATTACTTTATTAAGGTGTTGAGAACCTTTGGTGACCCCATAGTTTAAGTGTCTTTAAAAAGTACATAGTGAGAAATGGTCGTTAAATACAAACGTTCACCTAAATTGTCCCAGTCAATGGATGAATTTAATGTGTCAATCAATGGCCACAGCCACACTGTTTTGAATTTCATTCTAGTCTAGTATAATAATTAAAAAAAAACCCACACATTTCTTATTTATTCCGTATTTTACTTATAACTGGACTTAGTTTTTCTGCTAGATCTTATTTGTCTCACTCTCACATACTATGATATTTTTAAAGGTCTAAATGTTTCAGCTGCTTTCGGTTCAGTTTAGTTTTGTATCCAAAACGGACGTTGATTATAGAAGCTCAAAATCGGACGTCGATTAGACAGGCATAAAATTAACCGTCGATTTGGAATGTTATTTTATTGTGACGTCACATTTGGATGTCGATTTGAGGAACGGACGTCGATTAGAGACCGGACGTCGATCTGAGTCTTACATATATATATATATATATATATATAAGAAGTACAATGTAATTCGCCAAAGTCAGTTGTTTTTTTATTGTCGAAAAGAAAGTGCACATATTATCGTCATGCACCAAAAAATACTGTTTAGCGTTAAAACACCTTATCGCTATTTCCGGCTGATCTGGCTGCTTGAACTTTTCACGTCAACAACACTCACTTTTCCATTGTGCCATCAGATATTTTGTTTTATGACGTCAAATTTTGCGGGAACCTGTGTGATATCCAGTAATGGCAGACAATTAGCGATAAGGTGTATGTCATTTGGTCTTCAATCTTTGTCGTGATGACAGGGTTTACAATCTCTCTGGTAAATTATCCTCTCTGGTAAAATTATAATCACTAATGTAGTTTCTCCTTTGTACTTTAGTCATTTGGCAAGGTTTTTCTTACTGTTATTTGTCATGAAGGTATAATGTACCCCATGCACCTTTTCGCTATTTATCCACAATTTCTGGACATCAAACAGGTTCCTTTAAAATTTTGATGTCATGGTCTTTAGTCTTTAGAAGTGTCAACTTGACACTATAATCTCTATCTGTAATTTCGATCACTCTGGTAATTTTATGTCTCTATTGTATTAAACTCATTAGTACATTTGTATTTATGATGTGGCACTGCAGAGAAACTAAATAAATAATTAAATAATTAATTAAAAAAAAAAAAAAAAAAAAAAAAAAAAAAAAGAATAAATAATTAACCCTTATAAAACCTTAACTATCTATTTTGTGAACCTTCCAGTATCTTTAATAAAAACCCCTAACAAATCTTGAATATCTTCTATGTGATGTTTGTAATTATCATTTTCTGTTGTTGCTAATAGTACTTCTGATTCAAGTGTTAGTTTTGATGTTATGAAATAGAGTGCAGAGCAGAGTTTTTCTCTAGCCTCCTCATAATTTTCACAGTCCAGAAGATAATGGTCAACTGTTTCTATTTGTCCACAGCTGCATTTGTCGATGAGTGCTGGGCATATCATTGATTTATATGAATTTAAATTGCAATATCCTGTTCTTAAACTAGTAGTTATTCTATATATTTCAGTTGACGGTTTGTCTTTTGGAATTGTATTCTTAACATTTTGTTGAAAGGCATAATATCTCCTTCCTTTTTCACTGGTGTCCCATCTGTTTTGCCATTTTAACATAACACTGTCTTTAGCTCCTTTTTGTATATCTTGTTTAGTAAATAATGGAATACTTTGTATTTTTTCTGCCTCCTGAGCTGCTTTTTTAGCTAGTTGGTCTGCTAGTTCATTACCTTGTATGTCAGCGTGTCCAGGGCCTAAAATAAAATTTCATTTGTTTGGCATTGCCGCCCGACCCACTGAAAAACTTGCCGCCCAAATAATTTTATTTGCGTTTCAGAAATTTATTTTTTTTTATTTAAAAAAAATCGAAATTGTGCCGGAATTTGATCGTATCCGCCGAGTTTGTTCCTGGCTTTACTTATTTCAAATCACGATCTTCAAAGCGCTTGCCTTACGCTGTATTGGGAGCAAACATTTAAATGACATGGAATAGAAAAAGTCTGCCAAAGTAATGTCAAAGAGGGAAAACGGTACTATTTATTCTGCCATAGGCGACAATGTTAACATTTTCTAAATTTACCACTTTTTAAGATAAAAACCTGGATAAAACAGTTATATGTTGTGTTAGTACTTTATTACTCTGTTTTAAAAATTAAAGCCAAATAGTATCATGACCAACTTCCAACGGAGCTTGTTTATGTTATCCATGCCCACCGTCATTTTGCACCAAATTTATGAAATTTTGCAAGTCTTTTCGAATAATTCTCTAGAAAATATTTCAATAGGTTTTAAAATTTATATTGTAAATATACACACTGCAGTTATTCATAGATAAATAAAAAATATATTGTACCCTTACATCCAATCACAGCGCTCCTAATTTGACTTCCTTCACCTGCCTTGGGTACACAAAAGGCCAACCTAATGCTGGGAAAATTAAATACTACCGTTTTCCCTATACTGTGACATAAAGATATAAAGAATTCTTATGACATTATTAATGCAATACTGGGCTATTGTGAAAACCTTGGCTATAATAAATTCTTGTATGACCCCAGTACTTAAAGAAACATAGATCATTTTATGTCCCCACCCCTACATGCTGGTTTACCTCATTCTCTACTTCTTTCAGAAAAGCCTTAATAAACAACCTGTATCCAATCATATCTTATCTTACTTAAAAAGAATGATAAATAGTTCCATTTAAACAGATAAAATGGACAGTTCCATTCAATTTGTATTCATTTTATCAAAAATTTACAAGAAATGCACAAATTCAAGATTTTTCATACTAATCTCCATTCCATGCTTTAGTATATGCCATATTGTGGTTGAAATTTTTAGAGCTTGTTATAAAATCTATTATTCTGTCTTGAGATGATGAAAACAAAGATATTAGACACTTTAAACATTAAATATGCAAACTACTCAGCTATAAAGTTGCCTTTGTTGCCTGTATTAATCAATGAAAAAGCTGAATTATGTCCCTTGGGAGTATTAATTTCCAACAAAAGTCCTTTCAAACAGTAGGAAATGAAAAATTATTTATGTCTGATATAATAAAAGAAAGAAACTACAAAATGAAGCACTTTTGAAATATTTGCTGCATGCATTATCAAGAATGTGAACAATTCTTTACACAGGAGAGTATAAATTCTATGTAAATTTAGCCTCAAGTGGGCCTCTTTTTTTCTTAGATGAACAATTCTAACACTGAAAATGCTTTCAATGTGACCAAATATTGCCTACTTCCATAAACAGTACAAACTAAACCAGACAATTTCCCATTTTAATAGATTATGTTTACAGAAATACCCAAGTTATACATTTAGGGAATTACGCAGCAAAAAAGGCAAACATTTCAGTAAAAAATATTTGTCGCGACTTGAATTCTGGTGTTTCCAATTGAAAAAATCATAGCGAAAGGTGAAATCAAATACAAAAGAACTATAATATGGTGCATTTTACACAATATAGTTAATATTGACATCCTAGAATTAAGTTTTATATCATTACCAATCAATTTGACCTATCATGATGACTCAGCACTTTTCTCAACACAGTATTGTTCTCAGTGAAAAATTTCTATTCTTTCTGATAAAAATCAAATGTACTAATCAAAAGCTTCAAAATAGTATAAAAGAATTGAAGTTTGAGTGACTTTGATTTCCCTTGCTATCTTCAGTATAGGGAAAACGGTACTATTTATTCTGCCATAGGCGACAATGTTAACATTTTCTAAATTTACCACTTTTTAAGATAAAAACCTGGATAAAACAGTTATATGTTGTGTTAGTACTTTATTACTCTGTTTTAAAAATTAAAGCCAAATAGTATCATGACCAACTTCCAACGGAGCTTGTTTATGTTATCCATGCCCACCGTCATTTTGCACCAAATTTATGAAATTTTGCAAGTCTTTTCGAATAATTCTCTAGAAAATATTTCAATAGGTTTTAAAATTTATATTGTAAATATACACACTGCAGTTATTCATAGATAAATAAAAAATATATTGTACCCTTACATCCAATCACAGCGCTCCTAATTTGACTTCCTTCACCTGCCTTGGGTACACAAAAGGCCAACCTAATGCTGGGAAAATTAAATACTACCGTTTTCCCAAGAGGCCGGCAGGGGAAAGCATCTCCCTATGCTGCAATGCATTGGTTAAGGGAGATGGATTTTATCAAAAATCAAATTTTCAGCTATTCTTTGAAAGAAACGTTCTGAGAGACCTTGTAGAGGACTCAAATTTTATCTTTTGTAAAGAAGAAACAGATGATTTCTGCCTGACTTTGTCGCTTCATGAGATAGAAGTTTTTCACCGGGACATCACAGAACAAATATGCGTGGCTCTTACATTTGTTGAACTTATTAATGAGTATTTGAAATTTATCATTGACAAATTTTCCCTTGAAGCAGAGAACAAAGTATCTACTATAGTCAGAACCACAATGATGCATTCAAGCACCAAAGCTTAAAGACCAAAATGGTCTCAGATTTACAAGTTTATAGTAGTTTTGTACCAGTAGATGCTAGCCTGGTACAAAACATACATATTTTAAAGACTAGCATCTTGTGTCAATTGAAGTACTTCCCCCTTTTCTTGCATTTCTTCTTAACATGAATAAGATAATTCTTAAAACATAAAAGATAGATAGAAAAACATATTTATAAATGTATCTAGTGTACTAGTGATGAATAAAATCCCCTCCTTTTCCACAATTCTAAGGGCTCATTAATCTATCTGTATTCATGTAATGCATGTCCAGATTTCTGTTAATCAAACAAGCATTACAACCCATAATTTATTTATCTGCAAAAATTGTCTGTCCTGCTGCATATTTCCATTTTGAATTTATCATACGTTTTAAACCTAGTCCTGAAAAACCTTGCACTTGGATAATATTAGTATAAACACCATGTCTATTTGTGCCAACCTTCCAAATTTTTAATATTTTGCTATTCTAATTTGGTACAGATCCTTTATCCTCAAAACTTATCAGGGGCAGTAGGCGTGTTTGTATGGTAGTTTGTCACACCTTACATGTATGATTACTAGCCTCTAGGTATTGGTTTGAGCCCTAGTTGGGCAGTTGCAAAATTAAGGTTTGATTTTCATGTCATATGTGATAAGGTTAGTCAGTTTCCTCCTGCAGGTTGGCGTTTTCCTTCAAGTACTACGGTTTGGTACGCCACTAAAACTGACTGCCATGAAATTACCCATATGTTTTAGAAAGTGATGTTTATAAAACCAAAGTAAACAATCAAAGTTTTAAATCTTTGTCCATTTGTACAAAGAGCCGTAGTGGTTGAGCCATTTAACTTATGGTAATTTTACCAAACTGTGACCACAACTTCAAGATGTGACATCAGGCCTCTGTTCAATGGGCAGTCCGACAATAAAAGTTAAATTTTCACGTCATACATTTTATATGGTTAGTTTGTCAGTTTCCTGTCTCAGTTCTGTGTTTTTTCTGGGTGCTTTGTTTAACTCTGCCAATAAAACTGACTGTCTTACATGAAATTATCCGTATGATGTAGAATGCGACATTGACAGTTGACCCCTTTCAAAGAAACCACCAACATGTACACACAACAATGCTGCAATCTTTTAGACAACATTGATCTAGAGTGTATGATTTACATGTATAAAGCTTTTAAATGTAAAAAAAAAAAAAAAAAAAATCCCTACCTACCTACCCACCTGCTTATAGTGTGGGTCGGCAATGCCAAACAAACAATTTTTTAAGGGTGGCCCAGGGGTCCATTCAATGGAAACAATGATTCCTTCAGATTTTAGTGCTAATATACCGATTTTAATATCATGAATAGTTTTGCCGTAATTATCTGATTTCCAATTTAAAGTTAAAATTCCAATTGCTGATTGGCTGTCTGTGAAAATTTTGATGGATTCAGTGTTTTTTCTGTTGTTTGGAATGATAAGAAAATCTATTACCAGCTTGATAGCTACTAATTCCCCTAATAAAATAGATCCTCTATTGGAAACTGGCTGTGTTAACTCCACATGTTCTGTGCTGTTTGATATTAAAATAGCTGCCCCAGCCCCGCATGGACCTGGGTTTCCTTTGCAGGAGCCATCAGTGAAAGCTAATGTTGTATTCTTTTTAAGTTGCTGTATTTTTTCCAAAATGATAGTCTTTCCCTGAAATGCTTGTTCCTCTGATCTAGTCTTTGAACTTCCGAGATTTTTCCAATACTCTGGTGGTGTTTTTGAGGCTGCTAACCCTCGGAATTCAAATCCGAATTGCTGATTGGCTGTCTGAGAAAATTTTGATGGATTCAGTGTTTCAAAAAATATCCGATATGCCACAATGGAAAAGTGATTGTTGTATGACGTCAATAGTTCAAGGGGAACAGATTCTCAGGTCAGCTAGGAATAACGATAAGGTGTATTACTCCCACCACAAAATTTGTTTTTTTATCATTTAAATTATATTTAAACAAAAAAATGTGATGGCAAACAAAACCCCTTCATTTTAGCAACTTTTCATGTAACTTACAAATATTTCAGGCAAGAGCACTAAAAGTGACACCAGCACCACCTGCAGGGTCTGGACCAGTACCTAGTCCCCCAGGCAAACAGAAGCTTGCTCCAGTTGATGCCAAGGCTGCACAGCAGACTGATGAAATTCTTAATTCTATTTTACCACCAAGGTTAGTCACTGACATAAGCTTTATTCTATGGTAGCTATAGGGAGATCTGCATCCTCTAAACACTGTGTTGGTAAATTAATCACTTTGTACAAATACATGTAGTTGACCCACACACATACATAGCTTTTTAATGCTAGGGTTAGCTGGTGAGTGAGTGATTCCAATTTATTTTCAATTTAAAAAAAGATTTTCTGTCAGACTACCAATGAGACAAATTGCCACCATAGACCAATTGACATAAATCTAAGAAACTGGTCACAGTGTAAGCCATTAAAGGCCCAGACATATAATCATAAAAGGTAAAACACTTGAAATGAGAAAACCATACCTGTTTATGCCAGTAAATTACTTCTCATGTACATTTGTTGTATTTCGATCTCTTTCTAAGAGTCTTAATATCATAATAATAAAAGGGTTCAACTTCATGTAGTAGTAATAACTAAGCATACATGTACATGATATTACTTTGATCCAGATTATTTTAAAAGATTGGAAATGATACAACGCATATCAACTATGTAACTTACAAGTTACAATAACAGTGAAACAATTATTGATTTTATGTATAAGGTTCAGACAAAAAGGTTCACAAAATTAAAACCTCATCAAATTTTAATTTGGTCTTTAATCTGTAGTACTGTGTGGTGGATTGTCTCTGTTAATTTGACAGTTTCTATTCAAATATATATAATGCTCTTGCTGTTGTGATTTATGATTATATAGTGTACCACTTAAATTTCAGGGAATGGACTGAAGGAGGACAGTTGTGGGTACAACAGGTCTCCAGTACACCAGCAACCAGACTAGATGTAGTGAACCTACAGGAAGAATTAGATAGACGGTTACAACAGAGACAGGCAAGAGAGACTGGAATTTGTCCTGTCAGGAGAGAACTTTACTCACAATGTTTTGGTAGGTCTGAAAAGGAATTTAATCGGTTCATGATAAAAGTCATAGCATATAAGTATATTCAACAGGGTATAGTACATTCATTATAACCATGACAGTTAATACAGTAATGTTTCAACATACATGTAGATACAATGTATAAGAAGATGTGGAATGAGTGCAAATGAGACAACTCTACATCCAAGTCACAGTTTGTAAAAGTAAATCATTTCAGGTTAAAGTATGGCCTACAACACAGAGTCTTGGCTCACACTGAGCATCAAGCTACTAAGGGCTACAAAAAGAATTGTGTAAAACCATTCAAACTATTCTTTTTTAATTGATTTGTTTTGTTTAAGAAAACTGAATTCAACCAAGGTCTAAATATTTTTCAACATAAAGTACATTTAAATTTCTTGTTCAGAGCAAGGGTAGATAATCCAGAATTTGAATTGAAATTCCCAATTTATTTTATCCTATAATATATGGTGTATCTAATCCTTTTTTTAACCTTTTTTTAGATGAATTAATTCGTCAAGTTACAATCAACTGTGCAGAGAGAGGTTTGTTATTACTCCGTGTTCGTGATGAAATCAGAATGACCATTGCAGCTTATCAAACATTATATGAAAGCAGTGTAGCATTTGGTATGAGAAAAGCTCTCCAGGCTGAACAAGGCAAAACAGACATGGAAAAGAAGGTGGGTTAAAAAAAGTTAATTATTCAAGGCATGCTGTAGAATGGGAGAAGTTTTCAAATTGACGCATTACTTGGTGTTCGATATTGATTTGGAAATATATTGAATGTCAACAAAAAATCTCATGAATTAATTCTTTTGAATGTTGATTTTTTTTATGCTCTATAATAATTTTTTATATCAAGCTTCTTGACTAAAAAGTTATAACAAAAATACCAAACTTAAAAAAATCTCATGAATTAATTCTTTTGAATGTTGATTTTTTTTAAAACTCTTAAAAGATTCTTTAAATTTTTCTCTGTGATAATTTTTTATATCAAGCTTCTTGACTAAAAAGTAATATAACAAAAATACCAAACTCTAAACAGAAATTTCCTAAGTAAACGCCAAAATCAAAAGCTCAAACACATCAAACTAATGGATAACAACTGTCATTCCGTAAAATTGCTTCTTAAGGGAGTTTCACAGGATCATCGATCTCATCTCAAGGCTATTGTCCATCAATGAGATAGTAGCCTAGAACTACTTTTTAATGTTTTCAAAACTATAGATATTCTTTAAATACAAAAGCAAATGCTAAAAGTATATTCTTTAAATACAAATGCTAAAATATTTTCTTACATGTGTAAATTTGTTCCAAAAGTTACAAAAATTGACACAGTTATTATTCTCAGGATGCATATATTGTGATCAATTTATTTCAATAAATAAATGGTCTGCTAACTGGTACTTTTGTCTGGTACTTATACATATAATTTGAAACGAGACAAAACATTGACTTACAAAAAAAAGTCTCATGCATTTTTGCAAGTAAGTTAGAAAAGATACCAGTATGTTATCATTGAACCGTTATTTGTTTTGTTTAGTTGATTCTTGACAAAGAAAAACTGAAAGTCAAGGTAAAACAAATGTGACAATGTTGTCAATGACACAAGTAGAAAGTCGTCAATCACATTGCATGATTGTCTGGGTTCAACACAGAAGATTTTTATTACAGATGATCTTAAATGATCAGGAAAACATTTGTAATAAACTTGAAGTACTTTGTTTTGTATGTGTACAATTTGTTTATTATATGTCTACATGAATGTAACATTTGGAAGTCAATGCACACAGTCACAGCATTGCTGCTTAATGAGACGCCTGCCAATTATTTTACCTAAAGTTCTTTCCTAAAAAAGTCTGTCAAAATCATAGCCAAATCATTGTATGTTATATATATACAGGCACCATTTTCCACTTCTAATTACAGATACAAAATTTTTGATACATTTCTAAATTTGATATATATGAAAGCTAATGTTTAGAATGATTATGTAGTTTATCAATCAATACCTGGATTTTTTTAAAGTAAGAAATAGAAATATACACTCAAACATGTAGTTGTAAAATATGTGTTATATTATTTCAGATTACAGAATTGGAACAAGAAAAGAGAGATTTAGAAAAACAAGTAAATGAATGGAAAATGAAATGTGAACAGACAGAAAAGAGAGCAGCTGAACAGAGACAAGTGGAAGAAAAGAAACACACAGAAGAAATCCAGTTCTTGAAACGAACAACACAACAACTGAAGGTACAAGAAAATTGAAATCGGAAATTGGGAATTTGTCAAAAAGATAACAACCTGTTCATAGAGCAGAAACAGCATAAGGCCATTAAATAGCTGCTTTAAAAAAAGGAGATATTGTATAATTGACAATGATACAACTATCCTCAAGGGTTCAATTGAAGTGGAAGTAAGCAATTTAAGGCCACCATACAGTCTTCAACAATGAGAAAACCTTCAATGCTAAGTCAGCTTTAAAAGGCCCAGAAAAATGGGAAAAAGTTTAAATTCTAAATATAATGCCATAATTTATATCAAAACTTATATAAAAAAAAAAGTGACAAACATGATTCAATGAAAACCACCAAACTATTACAGGCTCCTCGGACATGGGCAGTCAGCAGGTCTTAACATGTTTACGAGCACTCAACCCTCTCCTTACCTGGAACTGGGGTGCAACAACACAACCTAAATCTCAAGTACTGTTTAACTTTAACTGAATAGCGCTGTGCTAAAACGGCCTGGGGAGAACACTGGTTAAAGAAAAAAAGTTATAAATTATAAATTGAAAAAAGTTATATAAGTCAGTCTGATAAAAAAAGGCATTTCAGACATCTTTTAAACCATGCAAAGGTTAAATCAGATCATTTAGATCTTGCAAAATAAGACTAAAGCTATAAGTTTGTCCCTTTTTGGCAGAAATGGTTGTAATACAACCCTCATTAGAATGATTATGTTTAGATTTTTAAGGCAGAAAGATATTGAATTAAAGGGAGATAACTCAGAAATAAAACATCTTTTTTTTCAGGGTCAATTGGAAGGACTTATTACTCCAAAGAAGGCATAGTGAAATGTGATACAAACTCGTCAAAACGCATTTTATTGGACCACTTGACTTTCATTCCATTTTTGTTGAAGGACTTTATGGTGAACATAAAATTGAAGATGTTCAGGAAAATCTAAACCATTATTGTATTGTAAATTATAATGTTGACTATTTTATTTAAGAAAAATAATCGTATACATCTTTTTGTTTATTTTTTAATTTACAAGGGTCTGTCCCACTTGATTTCATGTAATTAACAAAATATTGTATTTTTGGGATAATATATTTATGAATTTCCCTAATAGACTGAAATGATTGTAGTACACACCTCATTAGAATGAATATGTTTGGATTTTAAGGAAAATGGGAGAAAATTAAGAAAATTTGAACTTCATAGAACATTTGGTTTAGGGCCTTTACCAAAACAAATTGATGAAAATTGGTATCCCAACAGTTATTATGAATCCACAATAATCAGTATAAAAGTTGAGGTTTCAGAGTAAGATACTGACCCCTGATTGACTTCAAATATTGTTTCAGTTGTTGACAGTTAGGATCATTAAAATTAAGGTGTATCTGTATTACCTTTTACATGCTTAAATAATAAATAAATGAAAACGGGAACCACCAATTATAACACAAAATCTGTCATCAACTACCTAAAATAAACATTTAACAAATATCAACTAATAACACATATTCCAGATAGCCTGACTATAGGCAATACTGTGGTCAGGTTGAATTAGTTTTATATGAGGCTGTACCTATATAAATAAGAAGTTGTGGTAAGAGTGCCAATGAGACAACTAATCATCTGTGTCAATGTATAACTAGAGGCTCTCAAGAGCTTGTGTCGCTCACCTTGGTCTATGTGCATATTAAACAATGGACACAGATAAATTCATGACAAAATTGTGTTTTGGTGATCATGATGTGTTTGTAGATCTTACTTTACTGGACATTCTTCTTGCTAAATCTATCTATAATGAACTTGGCCCAGTAATTACTGCAGTGGAAAATATATTAGACTACAAATTTACAAAAAATTACAAAAATTTATGAAAATTGTTAAAAAATGACTATAAAGGGCAATAACTCCTTAAGGGGTAACTTGACAATTTTGGTCATGTTGACTTATTTGTAGATCTTACTTTGCTGAACATTATTGCTGTTTACAGTTTATCTCTATCTATTATAATATTCAAGATAATAACCAAAAACTGCAAAATTTCCTTAAAATTACTAATTCTGGGGCAGCAACCCAACAACAGGGTGTCTGTTTTGTCTGAAAATTTCAGGGCAGATAGATCTTGACCTGATAAACAATTTATCCCTGTCAGATTTGCTCTAAATACTTTGGTTTCAGAGATATAAGCCAAAATCTACATTTTACCCCTATGTTCTATTTTTAGCCATGGCGGCCATTTTGTTTGGTTGGCAGGGTCACGCCACACATTTTTTAAACTAAATACCCCAATGATGATTTTGGCCAAGTTTGGATTAATTTGGCCCAGTAGTTGTAGAGAAGAGGGTTTTTGTAAAAGATAACTAAGATTTACGAAAAATGGTTAAAAATTGACTATAAAGGGCTATAACTCCTAAAGGGGTCAACTGACCATTTCGGTCATGTTGACCTTTTTGTAAATCTTACTTTGCTGAACATTATTGCTGTTTACAGTTTATCTCTATCTATAATAATATTCAAGATAATAACCAAAAACAGTAAAATTTCCTTAAAATTGTCAATTTAGGGGCAGCAACCCAACAATGGGTTGTCCGATTCGTCTGAAAATTTCAGGGCAGATAGAAATTGACCTGATAAACAATTTGACCCCGTCAGATTTGCTTTAAATGCTTTGGTTTTTGAGTTATAAGCCAAAAACTGCATTTTACCCCTATGTTCTATTTTTAGCCATGGCGGCCATCTTGGTTGGTTGGCCGGGTCACCGGACACATTTTTAAACTAGATACCCCAATGATGATTGTGGCCAAGTTTGGTTTGATTTGGCCCAGTAGTTTCAGAGAAGATTTTTGTAAAAGTTCATGACACCGGATGCCAAGTGATGAGAAAAAGTTAACAATTATAGGCCTTCAACACAGAGCCTTGGCTCACATCTAAAAGCAAGTTAAAAGTGGCCCTTAGAAGACTAAATGTCATGAAAAAAACACCCAATAAATCAAACTTGTACACTTCTCTAAACCATAATGAGGTTGGATGGTTGGTCCTTTCCATACAAACCTTGACTGGACTTGAAATTTGGTATTTGCTGCTTCTCTCCTTGTCGCACTGCATTTATAAAAGCAAAGATTGTTCAGTTTGGAATCAGAGAAATATCTAGGATGACGTGTTTTCCCAGTTATTTTTAATTGGGAACTATCCGGTTAAAGTTCTAGCTCATTCAAATGGTCTGTTACTAAGAAGGCTTTAATCTTCATATCACAAAAGATGCATGGGACATTTGTTACAGGCTAGACATTTTAAACACTACTCCATCCATCCTTCAATTTCCTACCATTTTTTGGCTTGTAATAACTCAACTAGGGGATGCAGCAGCAAACACTTTTAAACCCTGCTGCATTCTGTATGTGCCTGTCCAATTCAGTTTTTGTCGAGTAAAAAGTTGCAGAAAGCTCGACATAGGGATAGTGATCCGGCGGCGGCGGCGTTAGCTCGCTTCTTAAAAGCTTTATATTTTAGAAGGTGGAAGACCTGGATGCTTCATACTTTGTATATAGATGCTTCATGTTACGAAGTTTCTGTCAGTCACCTGTCCAATGTCCTTGACCTCATTTTCATGGTTCAGTGACCACTTGGAAAAAAAGTTCAAATTTTTTGTAATGTTGAATTCTCTCTTATTATAAGCAATAGTTTAACTATATTTGATATGTGCGTACCTTGCAAGGTCCTTATGTCTGTCAGACAGTTTTCACTTGACCTCGACCTCATTTCATGGATCAGTGAACAAGGTTAAGTTTTGGTGGTCAAGTCCATATCTCAGATACTATAAGCAATAGGGCTAGTATATTCGGTGTATGGAAGGACTGTAAGGTGTACATGTCCAACTGGCAGGTGTCATCTGACCTTGACCTCATTTTCATGGTTCAGTGGTTATAGTTCAATTTTTGTGTTTTGGTCTGTTTTTCTCATACTATATGCAATAGGTCTACTATATTTGTTGTATGGAATGATTGTAAGGTGTACATGTCTAGCCGGCAGATGTCATTTTCATGGTTCAGTGGTCAAAGTTAAGTTTTTGAGTTTTAGTCTTTTTATCTAATACTATATGCCATAGGTCAACTATATTTGGTGTATGGAAATATTTTATGATCTTTATGTCAGTCGCCCAGGTTTTATTTGACCTTGACCTCATTTTCACAGTTCATTGCACAGTGTTAAGTTTTTGTGTTTTGGGCTATTTTTCTTAAACTGTAAGTAATGGGTCAACTATATATGTTGTATAGAAGCATTGTTAGCTGTACATGTCTGCCTGGCATGGTTCATCCGACCTTGACCTCATTTTCAAGGTTCATTGGTCTTTGTTTAGTTATCTTGGTTAATGTTAAGTTTATGTGACAGTTGTAATAAAGCTTAGCTTTATCTTTATACTTAGGACTATCAACATAATATCAATGATTAGTATAGAAGGCGAGACATTTCAGCGTATGCACTCTTGTTAATCTAGTTATTGCACTGCATTCATCCTGTTATAGGATTTGACACTCACTACTGGATCAGAGTGGATTCGACTGCTCACAATCTAAAGACCTGGCTGGTCTTTCTCTTTTATTCATGCAAATCCCTTTCTTTATTTGTAATCAAGATTTCTTTTGATAAGCTTGTAAAACAAAGAATAATAAGTGGAACCTGAGATCTATATGACTTGCCTGTTGGCATAAAATTCAGAATAGGCAATCGTAGGGACAGCCATATTGCTCAATTATTAAAAGTTGCTGGACAAATGTTCGTGAACTAGTGGACACTGAGACAGGGTCTCAAAATGGCAAACAAACTGAGATGTACAGACAGTAATATTACAGAACGACTGAAAAACATTTAAAGGTCATTTAATAGTCTGGTACATAGTGAAGCCGTATCAAGCGTAGCCTTTTTTCAGTGGTAGATCAAATTTGCAGAAACCTCCCCATCACATGAAATTTCAAATTATATTTAAGCAATATGATAATGATCTTGTCAGAAACTTCTGCAAAAGCTAGAAAATTTTGTTGTGATTCATAGCTAGAGAAATGGCAATGAAAAACACAAATTTCAACATCACAACTGTTTTAATTAAATAGAATTATAACAAGAGCAAGTCTCCCAATGTATGACTATCTTAAGTAATACAATTCTGAGCAAAGACTATCAACCATAACACCAACGGTTCAAATTATAAGCACTAAATGCACAGCTGTATTATTGGGTAATAAATAAATTATGAATCTACACATGGTTCAATTAATATTGCAAAAAAATGTCAATCACATGTGATTTAAATTGTCAAAAAATTGTAATTTATTTCACAGTATTAAAAATGGAACACCAAATTAAATAATTATTTCATTTTTTAAACTCAGATTGCTTTCTTCTCTCTCAAATCAATCCAAACTTAACCTCACTTGTTAATAAGAAATGTCTAACCTCTTTTTTATGCTTTTATAGAAAGCTGAAATTAACAATATTAATGACAAAACAAATTCAAACAGTGATGGTATATTTTACAGTATTTTTAAACCATGTATAAGTTGAATTGGTATAATGTATAGATAACAATAATATCAGAGGCTATTAAGTCCCATATGTAATCAATATAATAGTGATATGAATTAATAAGATGAAAATGACCTTGACATAATGAAAATAAATTGCATTTATAATTATTTTCCTGGGACTCTAATATCAAAATTTGATTTTTGTCTGCATTAAACATTAAGAAATTTGTTATTCATTTCATCTATTTAAGTAAAATGTTTAAAAAGGATAACAGGATTTAACAAAACTATTGGATAGTACAACCACCATCAAATGCCTTCTACAAAGAAATATGGACTACCCTTACATATAAATGTATTTATCTTCTAGACTGCACTTCACACAAAAATCTTCAATTAATTGTATGTATAGTTTATAAATCATAAATTAAAATCAATTTTAGCTAACAGATATTTTTTTTAACAAAGTTCTGAAATGTAAATAATTAATATTTTCCTCACATTCCCCAAGTCTCAAAAAGTATTTGGAACAGAATCATTATTCTTCAAACTCAATTATATTTTTTTTTTCTCAGTCTGGGTAAAAAATATGCCTTTAATATTTTATATCTCAATTGTTTTCATTTACACAATGTCCATTACCATTTGGACAGGAAAGTTTGGATGACAAATTAAGCCCATTAAAGAGAAAAGGTCAATCTTATCAAATTTATAAAAGTCTAAAACAGCAATATCCCTTCTATAAAAGTTCTTATAGTTAACACCTGATCTATTCAACACCTATTGAGGATATACTTTTGGTTGCCAAGAATGAAAAAAATTGGCAAATAGAAGGGTAGAAAGAGCCCACCCATAATGCATCTGTTCTTTAAATTAATTTCATTCCTAAAACTTTTTAACCTTCCTTCGAAAGTGTCTTTACATAAAATATCAAACTTTTAGATTACAGATTACATTTTTAGTACATTTCTAGTATATAGTCCTTTAAAAAGTAGTTGGCACTGAAATCAAATTTTATAAAGCAAGTTGAATGAAAATGAAAATAAATAGTAGAGTGAAAAATTCTGAAAATTAAGTACCTGAGTCTAAGATTAAGCTATTTAATATTTGTTATAAAAAAAATTGCATAAATTTGTTGCAAAGATATTCTTAGGGCTGTTCCAGAAAATAGTATGTCCCCCCTAGGGATGGCATTTTTTTTTTTAATGTGGATGGCTGTATTTGAAGTAACAAAATTCAAAGGGAGTGTTGTTCTTATTTAGTTTTATTTCTGTTGGGGGGGGGGGGGGTTAAAAAATGGAGCCGTCAATGGGGGGACATAGTATTTTCTGGAACTGCCTTATAATAAAATACCTTCACCCTGTACTGACCGATATGTCTTCATTAATTTTTAACTACTTAGCTGCAGAATTCAGTAGATATAATATATCATATTACATTAATTTCATATACATTATAACTACAACTCAAGAGGATTTGTGCTTTTTCCGCTAATCCAGAGTGGATTAAATAATAAACTACTAAACAATACACAAATCTTTGCTCAGATAAATGTCTATAAATTTACTTGTTTTTCTTGCCTCTCTGGCGTTTGAGTGATACAAAAATATACTTTAATTATTTCACTCATACTTAATTTTCACAAATATCACACATAAAATATAATGGTCTATTTACAATATTACACACAATCATTTCTCAAATTAAATATTTGTTAATGTATTTTTCAATTAAAACAAAATGCCCAATAACCATGGTTATTTCTTAAGTTTATAATTCATTAACGTTACTACTGATTTCCATAATTTATTTAAAGGCACTTAATCCAAAATCACAATTTTTGTTTATGTTGCAGACGCTATTTACATCACGAAATGTTCCCCACCTTTCAAATACCCAAAACCCATATCTGGTAAGCTGCTATAACTAAATTCTATATACTGAACTAAGGAGAATTTTACAACAGAGATCATTGATTGACATATTAATTTTTTGCAATGTTTGCAAAAATTTCTTCCTTTTTTTATGAAAAGAAAATATATTGAACAAAAACAATCACAAAAACCCAAAAGGCCATCCAAAAGACTTTATGGTAATCTATATTTTTTTTCAATCTCTGTAAAACTGTTTGCCATTTTAGAAGTTTTATTTTTTTTAAAGATAAGAACATTGCAGTGTGAAACAATTTTTTTTCGAAGTGTTCAATTAAAAAAAAAGAAGACAAAGGCTGACTGCCTGAACCAAACAGAACTTTAACTAAAATGAAAAGATTATTTAACAGATTGAACAAATGATAAATAAATTGCTTAGACACACATATGTTGTGAAGTTTGATTTAATGAAATGGTAAGTTTTAAAATTCATGAAATTATGAATGAAAGCAATGTGATATGAAATTTACATAGACAATCAAAATGAGACATATACAACAAAACAGGAAATATACAAAGGACACATTTTACGTAAAATAAAACAATAGTGAAGAGAGAGAAAAATTGAAGAAGAAAAATTACTGCGTTTAACAATACTGCTTTGGCACCAGTAAAATCAAATTTCAATTATAAATCAGTTCAAATCAAAAATTCATCTAAATAATCTCAATTCTCTAATTACCATAATAAATTGTTTAAACACATAAATATTTTGATTATTAAATAACAATATTCTTTCATTTCATAGTTGCAGTTTTAGAGTTACTTAAAAGAAAGTCAATATCTATTTGTTTTCAATTCAAATGGAGCCCAAAATTGCACACTAATCAAAACACTCAACACTTGATGGAAAACTGGACAAACCTTCACCATATTTAAAATGGGTGATCAATTCTAAAGGCAGTGTGTGGATGTTACAGAAATGAACAAAATAATTTGGCCTCAAATAATTATTTCTTAAATAATACAAGCTATTAACAAATTATGCTTTATGGATACAAAACTTGGCTAAAAATTGAATGAAATTAAGACTTTTAAGTCAGCTTTTTAGCATATGCTCTGCTAGGGTTCATTCTGGCAACATATTAAAAAAAAAAAAACACTTTAAACATGTAGTTGAGAATTATAGTTATTTAAATATTTGTCATTTTCTGATTAACTTCACTAATTATCTAACTAATGCTCAATGAAAAAAAAAAATCAAATATATAAGTTAGCAGGAATAGTTTTTAAATAAAATTGATACTAAGTCTATTTTTTTTTTTTTTTTGTGTATGAAAATAAATATGTAAATTCATTGTTTTAAATGTAACAGGATTATCTCCCTTTGAAATGACAAGGGAGATAATTTAGTATTCATAAGAACTTTTTACAATTCAACAATAATCAATATTGTAAAAGAATAAAATTCATTATCTCAAATATATCAATGAACAAATTTAATTAAACTTTAACATCAGTTCTTAAACAATGAACAAATACTGTGTTTCCTACCCATACCAGATTACAAAAGTTCAAAGTTCAATCTGATATGCTACAACCCTTTATATATACATGTATAACCAACATTAGATATGTGGCTTGAAACAATGCCAAATACATCATTCACACAAAACATGACAAATAATTAGCTTCTTGACAGTTATCTTCTCAAGACATCTGCTGTTATTCATAGGGGTAATGCATGTCTAGTTTTCTGGCTGATCTTCAACAGCAACTTGAGCTTCTCCGTCTCCTTTGTTTTGCTCCTCATCGATGTATTGTTTGACTCGATTTGAGATCTCAATTTTCAGTTTCTTGCCGTTCATTTCAAAGTCTTGTAGTGTGTCAAATGCAACCTCCATCTCATTCATCTTTGGAAACTGTAGCAGAGCATAGCATTTAGCTCCATTCCAGATAACTCTTAATGGATTCACATTTTTCTCACGGATTTTGGATTTCAGTTCACTAACACGGACAGACCTTTGAACACTACCAACAAAGATAGTAGGTATTGGTGTTCTTGGGGGTCCACGTCTACGTCTTGGAGACTGACCTTGTTGGTCCTCATTCTCGTCTCCCTCACTGCGTCTGTTGTTAGGTCTGAATCTCCTCCTTTGTGGCTGGGGTCTACGTCTCCTTGGTTTTCCCTCGTCACCACTTTTACCTTCGTCATTATCAGCACCGTCAGACTCACCAACACTTCTACGATTTCTTCTCTCATCACCACTTCTAGGTTCTTCATTCTCCTTATTTTCACTTGTATTTCTCCTCCTCCTATTAAATCTACGTCTTCTTGGCTGTTGTTGACGCCTTGGCCGCTGATTTTCTTCATCACCGCTCTTGGCCTCTCTTTCACTCTCGTCTCTTATGTCACCTTTTCCATCTGTATCATTTTCACTATTACGATCTCTTCTAGGTCTTCTGTTGTATGGCCGTCTTGGACCACCCCTAGTTCTACGATAGAATGGGCGTCTTTGATAATTTCTGTCTGATTCTTCTCCTTCATCTTCAGTTCTTATCTCAGGAGGTGGAGCACCTTCTTTAAGGGTAACATCTTTCCCTTCTGCTTCTTCACGCTTGAGTAACTTCCTGAGAATTGGAACACGACGGAGTTTCTCAGGTGTAATCTTAGACCAGATAATACCAGAAGGGTTCTTTCTCGTCCTATTACATTTAATGATTTCTGTTGGTGTTATGATGTAATCAACAACTACATCATGATCTTCAATCAGACTCTCAGGGAAGTCGACTACCTGAGTGTCGTGGACCGTGGTAATGATGACGGTGTTCTCATCCACAGCTTCCATGCTTCTCATCATAGCATACTCCATATCAGCATATCCCTCTCCTTTCCCTATTCTCAAACCTGCAAATATATAAGTTTATTTTTCTGATTAGTAGATATTCCACTTATACAACTTATTTGAAAACTGAACAATATTAATTTGTGTAGAGGCCCATAATTAAATTTATCGCTATTTGACAGAATTTTCCTTTGATCTTACTGACTTATAATTTCCTTTCTCGGCACAGTAGTGTGATATGGAAATGTCAACTGAATTAACAACATCGTCCTAAACAGATTATCAATGGTCATCTCAACTCGATTGCTTTCTCACTTTTGCCCTACAGCCTCAAGAAAGAAAATCATGTCATTCATATGATCAACTATAACTATCAGTGTAATCTGTTTCTGTAATCCATTCTACTTGAAACTAGAGGCTCTAAAGAGCCTGTGTCGCTCACATTGGTTCATGGGAATAACAAAGGACACAGATGGATTCATGACAACATTTAGTTTTGGTGATGGCGATGTGTTTGTAGATCTTACTTTACTGAATATTCTTGCTGCTTACAATTATCTCTATCTATAATGAACTTGGACCAGTAGCTACAGTGGAAAATGCTAGTAAAAATTTATAAATTTTATGAAAATTGTTAAAAATTGACTATAAAGGGCAATAACTCCTTAGGTGGTCAATTGACCATTTTGGTCATGTTGACTTAGTTTTAGGTCTTACTTTGCTGTACATTATTGCTGTTTACAGTTTATCTCTATCTATAATAATATTCAAGATAATAACCAATAAAAACGGCAAAATTTCCTAAAAATTACCAATTCAGGGGCAGCAACCTAACAACGGGTTGTCCGATTCATCTAAAAATTTCAGGGCAGATAGATCTGGACCTGATAAACATTTTGCCTTGTCAGATTTGCTTTAAATGTTTTGGTTTTGAGATATAAGCCAAAAACTGCATTTTACCCATATGTTCTATTTTTAGCCATGGTGGCCATCTTGGTTGGTTGGCCGGGTCACCAGACCCCTTTTTATAAACTAGATACCCCAATGATGATTGTGGCCAAGTTTGGTTTAATTTGGCCCAGTAGTTTCGGAGGAGAAGATTTTTGTAAAAGATTACTAAGATTTATGAAAATGGTTTAACATTGACTATAAAGGTAAATAACTCCTTAAAGGGTCCACTGACCATTTTGGTCATGTTGACTTATTCGTAAATCTTACTTTGCTGAACATTATGCTGTTTACAGTTTATCTCTTATCTATAATAATATTATTCAAGATAATAACCAAAGATAATAACCAAAAACAGCAAAATTTCCTTAAAATTACCAATTCAGGGGCAGCAACCTAACAACGGGTTGTCCAATTCATCTGAAAATTTCAGGGCAGATAGATCTTGACCTGATAAACATGTTTACCCTCGTGTCAGATTTGCTCTAAATGCTTTGGTTTTTGAGGTATAAGCCAAAAACTACATTTTACTCCTATGTTCTATTTTTAGCCTTGGCAGCCATCTTGGTTGGTTGGCCGGGTTACCGGACACATTTTTTAAACTACATACACCAATGATCATTGTGGCCAAGTTTGGTTTAATTTGCCCATTAGTTTCAGAGAAGAAGATTTAGGTAAAAGTTAACGACAGACGATGGATGCCAAGTGATGAGAAAAATAAAGATAAGATTCAGATAACCTTGACATTGTTTAATCTCTAAATCTGAAAATCATACCACATCTTCTTATCCTTAAAGCATGGAGAAATATGACTCTTCCCTTACATTTTTTCCTTGAAAAGTCTATTTCATGAAGATTTCATCTATGTCCTCCAAGACAAAGCCCTTACCTGTTTTTGTGACTGCTACTGATCCAATAACAACTAAATCTACTTTGATTTTTGTTTCCAGTCCAATAGGTTCACTGTGTTCTCTAACACCCTGAAAATATACAATGAACACTTAGTGTATAATCAAAGTACTCAGCTGTATTCATGGAAAGATGATTACACCATGAAAACATACAATACAGACATAATCTTTTATAGATCAGTTTAATCGTGGTCTGGTGCTTGCATGTCAGTAACTGCTAGTAATCCTTTGTTACTTTATGTATCATTGTCATTTTTTTAGTCTCTTTTGTAACCTATTCTGACATCTGACTTGGAATTCTTTTTAACTTAGGGCTATTCCTGAAAAAAAGTGTAATGCGCGGGGGGGGGGGGGGGGGGGGGGGTTGGAAGGCACATTTTATTAATTAATAATACATGGGTGATGGGTATCAGAGCAACTTTTCACACTATAATGCACTATAATTCTCAATTACAATTGTCTGGGTGGCGAGTGCTGACAAAAACTGCCTTCCAACCCCCCATACATTTTTTCCGGAATAGCCCTTAGTTTAATTGTGTGTTTTGATGTGTGTTTGTTTTTTCTACATTGGCTAGAGGTTTAGTGTGTTTGTGTGTGTGGGAGGGGGAGATCTCACATAACATGTTTAACCCGTCCACATTTTTAACCAAGTCTGGCCTTCACTAGTCTTGTATGATTTTTAATTTTAGTTCATTTATATGTTGTGGAGTTAAGTGTGACGTCCATTTTCAATGAACTAGTACATATTTTATGCTAAGGGATCCACTGAATACCGTGCGGAGTTAAGTGTGACGTCCATTTTCACTGAACTAGTACATATTTTATGATAAGGGATCCACTGAAGCACTCCTCTTGGTGTAGAATTATCTCACTGGTTTGAAAGACCTTTCTGTGGCCTTTGGTTGTTTTCTGCTCTTCGGTCAGGTTGTTGTCTCTTTGACACATTCCCTTATTTCCATTCTCAATTTCATTTGGCTGTACCGTTACCTATAGTTTTTTTGTTGATGTGTCTGTTTAGTTTTATTGCACTTTCGTTTAAATTTACAACATTCTTTATTGTTTGAGGAGAAATGTTCAGGTAAATTTTGGTACTTCATGTATAAATCTGAATATTCTTCTTAAGCTTTCTATTGATATTTATATTTACCCATGTTGTGACACATACCATGAGAATGTACTTATTAAAAGCTATAGCAGTAATATTCACATTTATCGGACCACAGATGAATTATCACGTTGTGATTGGTTAAATGCCGTCACGTGGTGACCCCCTATGAGACCGTATGGGGTTAGTAAGTTTCATATGGGGTTCATGACGCGTAAATGGCGACGTCATCTATTAATGTTATTGTGTTTCATTGTTTATTTTTCAACAAAACGCCGCAGAAAAAGACCAGCGTCCGATAAATTCATTATACGGTTAACTACTGACCCCCTACGCATTGCTACGGATCCATAGAGGGTGAATAAAATTCATAGGGGACTCAGCCTCCGGCCTCACCCCCTATGGATTTTACTAACCCTCTATGGATCCGTAGGGGGTCAGTAGCGAACCATATAACTTATATTACTGTGGCACAAATATATCCAAATTTATCCTTGTCACAACCTTCTAGTGGTTCTATCTATTTGTGTTGTGGATCATTATCAAAGATTCTAATGTGGATTCATTTATTTTTTCGTGGATTGAGCAAAAATTGCATTTTTGTGAATATTTGATTTTTGTAGTTTCGACAAAGTCTCAATTTCGTGCTTGTTGAAAATTTGTATTTCATTAAATACTGAAATTTGTGGTTCACCTGAATCCACAACTTTCACAAAAATTGGTGTTCAACAGTTCAACGAATAATGAATCCACAGTGTCTAACTTGAATGTGGTATTTCTTACCTGTGTTGTGGCACATATCCTCAAGATATCCTTATTACAACCCTCTGGTGGTACTATTTTATTGAATAATCCAGTCCTTAGCCTGGGTGTTGGCACTAACAATGTCTTATCAGCCTAAAATAGAATTACACAGATGTACAAAAGATTCATGAATCAAATGCAGATCACATAATATACAAGAGCTGTCAAAATGACAGTAAACCGGTTCTTTAACATTTATTTGTGTTCTGGCATTTATCAATATTACAAGGACCAAAACTCCTAATAGGTAAAATTTATGATTATCAATATCAAACTTGACTTCCATGTTGTCAACAATAACAACATATAAACTAGATTTATTGAACTTGACCTCCATTTTGTTGTCAGTAACAACATATTAAAATTTTAAAAGGTTTGGTTGAACGGTTCATGAGTAAATGCACGGACACAACATTTTTTAAACTTTCAAGAACCGTAACTCCTGAACGGTAAAAGTCAAAATCGTCATTATTGAACTTGACCTCCATTTTGTTGTCAGTAACAACATATTAAAATTATAAAAGGTTTGGTTGACTGGTTCATGAGTAAATGCAAGGACACAACATTTTTTAAACTTTCAAGAACCGTAACTCCTGAACGGTAAAAGTAAAAATCGTCATTATTGAACTTGACCTCTGTTATGTTGTCAGTAACAACATATTAAAATTTTAAAAGGTTTGGTTGACTGGTTCATGAGTAAATGCACGGACTCGACATTTTTTAAACTTTCAAGAACTGTAACTCCTGAACGGTAAAAGTCAAAATCGTCATTATTGAACTTGACCTCCATTTTGTTGTCAGTAACAACATATTAAAATTTTAAAAGGTTTGGTTGAACGCTTCATGAGTAAATGCACGGACAACATTTGGTTGCCGCCCGGCCGCCCGCCCGCCGTACATCCCCAAATCAATAACCGACATTTTTGACACAAAAATCCGGTTAAAAATTGAGAATGGAAATGGGGAATGTGTCAAAGAGACAACAACCTGACCATAGAAAAAACAACAGCAGAAGGTCACCAACAGGTCTTCAATGTAGCGAGAAATTCCCGCACCCGGAGGTGTCCCTCAGCTGGCCCTTTAACAAATATATATTAGTTCAGTGATAATGAACGCCATACTAATTTCCAAATTGTACACAAGAAACTAAAATCAAAATAATACAAGACTATAGTATTTTTTAAAATACATAAACAGCTGTCATACAAAGTGCTTGTGAGCACTGAAGGGTAAAGATTGCTTTGGCCTAAAAAAAATAATGTTGTGTTTCCAATCACCCTCTTGAAATTTTGAAGGGACAGTAGGTAGGGATTTTTTTTTTTTTTTTTTTTTTTTTTTTTTTATACAATATTATGAAATAAGCTTAAGTTATATAAAACTCAATTTCCAGTTACCAGACAAAAGTTTGGGATTTAATAGAAAGAGATTGATTACCCACTTTAAAAATCTCCCCGAGATAACTTTTAGTTTACCCCTTTTAAAATCCCCCTGAAATAACTTTTAGTTTACCCCCTTTTAAAATACCCCTGAAAAAAAACTAAGTCCAAACTTAAAAAAAAATTGGGCAGCACTTCCTCTAGGAAATTAGCTTTTTAAACCCAATTCCCCTATTTCAGGACCAAAAGTTTGGAATTGTCAGAGAAAGAAGTTGAGAAGATGTGGGGCCGATTCATTTATAGGAACATGAACCAAACATCATCCCAAACCTACAGATAGCAGTGATGTCGTTAGAAGCCGGCAGCCGGCGATTTTCGCCGGTTATTGTCCTTTTCCCGCCGGCTATTTTTGCATGAGTAAAAAAAATTAAATAAGATAAAAAAGATAATCAGGTTAATATTAAAAAATAATTGTTCAATGCATCAGCTTCCACGATTAAAGTCGCGATAAACAAGGATGTAAATCAGTGTTTACCTTTGACTAAATATAGTTCACGTAAATGCAGTCCGCTGATTGGTCGTCTATTTAAAGTCGGTAAGTATTGTAATGTTTGCAAGAATAAAAAGAGAGACGTTCCGATGGACATTATGACCTTGTTTGGTTTTTGCTTCAAGAGAAGGAATAAGCCAAAGATGACAATAGCATGTTATGGAAATTAATATATCAGTCAAATAAAAGAAAGTATAATATATATAATGTTGTCAAGAATCTGGAAAACAGCACCTTTTGAAGTTCACATTTCAAAGCCCACGACCACGTGGTGTCCAGAGAATGAAGGTCAATAACGAAAGTAGAATATTGTCGACCACAAATAATTTTTAAAAATATCTTTTATAGTTCAAAAGGATTTTAGTTTACTGATTACTGAACAGTTAACAAATAAGAGAAAATAAAACGACATAGCTTGACAACATGTTTGAAATACGTGTACAAGTCTTATATGAGAAAAAAGGGGGTCATTTGTCACTAAGTACGTACGCAAATAAATCGATCAAGATATTTAATAAATTCGATTATTTTTGAAATAAAATTATAATATTTCACCTATTATTTCACAGGCACTTGCCTGTGTATTATTTACATATATTCAAGAACAGACTTCCTTAGTTGTCTTACAAAAGACACCTTCCCAGAAAAAAATATAATATAGATTAGCCTTGCCAGGACTACGGATTCTCATTTAAAAAAAAAATCAATGTGATTGAAGTCAACAACAAAAATAAGACAAAATTAACATTTTCCCAAGCATCTAAATCACTCTCAGGTATGCTCAGAATGCAGGAATTTTAGTCTAAATTTTCAAATCTTTTTGGGGATAGCCAAGGACGTATATTATGTTAGTTATACGTCCTTGGGATAGCATACGATTTTATAAAATATAGCACCTCTGTAACAGTTTTAACTTTGAAATCGAAGCTCCAGCTGACTACTAGTCAGTGAATATTGTTTTTAATTTTGTAAAAACAAAACCAACACTTTTTTAATATAAAATTAAAACATAATGTTCTCAATGTCACAATTACAATTTTCATTTAAAACTAAATTATTCAAGTGATAATTCAAACCAGAGACAATATGTTTCTATTCAAACTAAGATTTTTGGATTCTTTCAGTTCAAAAATATTTACTAGCAGTCAACCTGCAGGAAAATGCACAAAAATGTATATTGGTCCATCAAGATGATCAATGATGTGATCACATGTACAGAAAATTTACCCATCATGTTGCTAATTTTAGTTAATCATTTACATTATCTTCAGTAAAAAATGATGTTTTCAGAGGTCTGAATAAGGGTCTAGGACACCCCCAGAATGCAGGATTTTGCACCATTTTAAAAAAAAATCCTGGGGCCCTTGAGCGGGCCCCAGACCCCCCGCCGTAGTAGCGACGAGCAAGCTCGTCGACGCGAACGGCTTTGCCGTCCGCATGTACTTGCCGCCTATTTTAGAAATTCAGCCTGCTTCTTCAAAACTTAGTGACATCACTGGATAGACAAATATATTATATACACTGTTCCCTGGCAGGACACTTTCTTTTGGCAAAGCATCTGTTGCTTTTCATCAGAATGTCTAAAGCGTTGATTGGCTGACCAGTTTCAGATGGATTAATATCTGGTTCATTTTGAAGAAGGGTCTGGCATGAAAATTTGATAAATTTAATTCCAAAAGATTGCATTGTTCCAACAGTTGTGTTACAGTCATTTTTGACGGTGGCCGAGCACAAAATTTGTGTTGTGTATTTTTTTTCATCGATGTTAGACATTGGATGAATTTCATTGCTAATGTCAAAAAAGGTGTTACTTTCTGTAAAATTTAGAAATATTTTTTTCTCTGCCAAGCCAAGAAGATTCCACTTTCTAGTACATTCTAAAAATAAGCCTTGAATTAAAAATTAGCGTTGTTTTCTTTTGGGGCGATAAAAAGATCGAGGGACTTAGAATTTTTTATTTTCTTTCAGAAAAAACAGTCGGTAGGTATACAAATTATTTTTTTTCCCACATCAGCTTTAAAAACTTTTGAGTCGGGGGTCTGAAGGACAGTCGGTCGGGTGACCGGAAACACAACATTTTTTTTTTAGGCCTTTCATTATGCAATGGAAATATAATAATAAACACAAACCGTATTGAGCAATATAATACGTTTTTGGAGAACACATACTTATTTTTATATTGTTAGTTACATGAAGATACTGAATTTAGCATATCATGGTCAGATGACAAAATAGTGTAAATGCTAAAGCTTGTGCTGATGTCACACTTCCAGAAAAATCATCATGATTTGACTACCAACTTCCTCAAAGTTTAGATATTGGTTAGGTCATAAAAAAGAATAGGTGTGTTTGCCCTAATCCTACCTACCCAGAAAATAGCTGCCTACTCAAAATCTTTTATTGTCTTGATGTGATTTTTTTTTATTCAGATTGAACTGAACACTAATAAAAATCTGATACTTAAATTTCCCTTTACTGAAAAAAAATAAAAATACCTACCTACCTACCCATAGTCTTGATGTTTGGGTAGGGTTTTGGGAAACCAAAATATTTTTAAGTGTGGCCTCAAGTATTTAGGAATCTCTGATTAAAACTTAATTTTTTTTATTCTCTATATAGTTTTAACATGTTTAATTAATTTTTAAAGTCTATAAATATGCTTACTTCAAGAGTTAGAAACCTAGCATTTTCCTGTGGTTTATCTGGGTTTATTTTCACAGTCTGTGCCTTCTTAAACTCATCCAATGATGTCATCTTCTCTGCTGCAGTTGCTGCTCCCTAAAAAATAAAAAGAATAAATTTTATTCAAAATCAGGGTCAATAATAATGAATCCTTATATTTTGAATCTGAAAAGGGCATCTGACTTATAGTTAATAGACATGATAGACTTGTACTTGAGTACCAAAGATTTTTCCCTATTAAATTTCTAAAATACTTGAGTCTCAATTTGGCATTGTCAGTTTTCAACCAGAAAAATGTGTGGTGCTTATGTATTTAAGTCTGGTAAAAATTGTAAGGCCACAATTAAAAATATTTTGTTGCCCAAACCCTACCCAAAGGTTGAGACAGTGGGTAGGTAGGTAGGCATTTTCTTTTTTTTTTTTCAAAGAGAGAAATTAAAGTATCAGGTGTTTATTAATCTTCATGCCTATCTGATTAAAAAAAAACTTCTTCAAATCAGGACAATAAAACATTTGGGTAGGCAGCTTTTTTCTTGGTAGGTAGTGTTTGGGCAAACAAACCTATTTTTTTTATGGCCTAACTAAAGAACATTTAAAAATGGCATTAAAGAATTTGTAAACTATTTATTTTACACAAACCTTGACATTAGGGATTCTACGATAGCATGGTCTTGGAAACTCCACAAGATCATTCTTCTCAATGTAGTCCCAAACAATCTGACGAATGGCTCCTTTATTCACTTCTGAAAATACAAAAAAAATATCAAAATGTAAATTTTAAGAAATATACTAGTACAAAAGTTCACTACTTTTTCGTATTTTGGTGCAATAACATGTACTACAGATTCTGAAATTATTGTGAGGTTTTGATAAATGCAATTTCTTAGACTTGACAAGTTTGAGTATAGCAATAATTTGAATTGTGCATTCTCATATCTGACATAAAGGGGATTAATGTAAATTAAAACATCATTTGTCTTTAGGTTCGATCATGAAACCTTGTGTGGGATTTACTTTTCTTGATAATCAATGAAAGTTCTATTTAGAAAATTTTTTAAAAATTCTATTGCACTGCAACTAAATTTACAATCGTTTTTATTCACTTTTAACTATTATCTTTTACTGCATTTTATAATCATTAGTTATATATATGTTGTGTATTTTGCATACCGCTGTTTGTCTTTTGGTGGTTTTCAGGTTTTTTTCAGTGTTCTCCCCAGAAATTTTGGATAGCAACACATTTTGCGTAAACAAAAATACTGTATTTTTTTCAATGTCATTTATCGCATCGTGGCGGTGCTCTATTTCCTTTACGTTATATATGTTGTTGTTTATTACAAAATGTGTTATATTGTTTGCATGCTATAGGCCCTTATTTGTTGAATAAAATATTCTATTCCATCCTATTCTGTGTGTTTATATTGTTGAATTCTTTACTGAGAATACAATTAAACTATAACCATATGCATGATACCAGTATGTTCAGTTTATGTTTTCTATATTCATTTATAGTTACTCAATTATTTTTCACCTCTTGGGCCAAATAAAAATATATGTGTGGTTCCAGTTACCCTACCTACCCAACTAAATGAATGAATGGGTTATTATAGTGCAACCTGTATAGATACAATTATACTAAATATCTAGGAAAAAAATGGTTCTTATCCAAAGAAAAAATAAGAGAAGAGAAAGTATCATATAGCATAAAAAATTTAAATTCAAAAACTTCTTCTTTATCATGTCTATGAAATATATTGGTTCATGGTACTCAATGAATTAGTTCCAGTTGTTACTTTTTATCATAATGATATATATTTTAACAAAGTTATCTAACAAATAGTCTGTTAATGCATTGTTTTCTCTTTAGGTATTATTTTTTTGTGTCTATTGTGCCATTTGTGCATCTGTAGCTATTATTGTAAATGCAGATTTTTTTCATATCTGGTCCTGTTATGATCAGTAGTTTACACTAAAATATCCAATGGCCACCGAAGGCTATGAAAAATACGAAAATAAATAATGTTTGACAAGAGATTGGGAATGAAATATTGTGTTTTTAATGCATTAAATGGATGAAACATAAACTTAAGCCAATTATCATGATTATGATCACTTTCTAAAGAAAGACCAAAACTTATTTTAATAGCTCAAAATCAAAATTTTGGCTCTCGATTTACAAGTACAGGAAGAGAGAAAGAGAGTAATTTTTGAAAGTCATAAAAAGATACGACAAAACCTCTTTTGAAAAGAGAAAAATTGTTTATTTCTTTGAATTTCCATTCTGCAAACATATATTTCGATTTTTTTTATGAGTTTCTGATTACATTTTCTCCTTGTCGAAATTTGCGATTGCAGACAACGTGGTAATCATGTCACAAGTGTCAGCTTGGTGTATTCGTATCCAAACAGTTATCCCCAATAGAGCAATTAACACCTATTTAATCACCCTAAATTGCCTTTATTGTCCGACTTGAAGGGATTACAATTGAAGGTGATATAATTTTTATGATCACAAGCGGTAATTATATGAAAGTTCAAAATTTAGGACATGGCTTTGCAATATATTATAGAGACAGGAAAAATAACATCTTAAAAATAATTATAGCGTAGCGGAAATTATTATAGCATCACGGGAGGAAAATATAGCGTTGCGTCATTGGACGCTAAAACAGCCTGGGGAGAACAGTTTTTTGACATGGTTTTGTTAGTTTGTCAACAATATATGTGTTTGCATCTGCTTTTGGTATCTGCTTTTTTTTTTACAAATTCATGCATCATCAGGATTTCTTGACTTTTATACTGGTTATAAATTTCCATTCTTACCTTCACCTAATTCACTGACAGATTCTGCAGGTGTTTTGGTTGACATGATTGCTTGTCAAAACTGGAACACACTCTGAAATGAAAAAAACAAAAAATAAATCACCTCAAAAAGTAAAATCACCAAAATACTGAACTCTGAGAAAAATTCAAAACGGAATGTCCCTAATCAAATGGCAAAGTCAAAGGATAAAACACATCAAACGAATGAACAACAACTATCATATTCCTGACTTGGTACAGGCATTTTCAAAGCAGAAAATGGTGGATTAAACCTGGTTTTACAGCGCATTTACCTCTCACTTGCTTGACATTCGCATCAAATTTAATAATATTGATCATGATGCGTGAAGAAAACAAACAGACACAGTCAGTAAAAATGTCACAAATAAAGGTAAAAAGTCTAATTTGGTAGGTCACATTCGTGAAAATGAACATAATTGTAGTTACTACATAAGGAACATATCCTATATCATCTATATAACAGATATTCCATACACAGTCAGAGCTCTGACATAAACAAGTCAGAATAAAATGACTTCCATAGGTCAGATATAATTTGATGTAAGTGTTGTCTCCCTTCTTGCACTCAACAGAATATGACTTGTACAGGTCAGTTTATGTCAGACTTTAATTTATCATAAAATGACTTCCACAGGTCAGCTTTGCACAAAATATTGTGACTTAATATCGTCATATTCTAATAAGATTTATGTCCCTTTTTGATGCATTTTGACTTAGAGAGGTCATTTTTTGTTCTGACTTGAAGCAGTCATTACTACCACTGGCACTGTGTTATCAATCTCCATAAAAATATAGTGATTACTAGTTTCCAATCAAAGAGTTTAAAAAGTGGGGCTCATCAAACCTTGTTCTTTCCAGAATCTTAACATAAAATATCTATCTCATTTAATCATTTCAAAATACAAACAAAAACCAGAGGAGAAAAAATGGATCATACAATTTTCTGTCAATATCAAAAGATTAACAAAATACAATATTGGATACATTTACTAGTACCATGACTATACCTTGAATCTTCCAAGGAAAAAATAAAGGATTTATTCTCATCCACTTTTAGCTAAATTTATCAAGAGCAAAACATTTATTATTTTAATATTTCATTGAGGTAAATACTGCTGTGCAAACTGACTCAAACAAGTCACACTATGTTTTGACTTAAAAAAGTCAGTCAAAACTAAACTTATTTCAACCAAGTCTAGTTCTGTCAAATTGATTTAAAAATGTATGGCAAATCCAGATATAGCACAGAGGAAATAAGGTCCCCTCAAGTCACAATGAGGACTATAAAAAAATTATTTGGTATATTCAATATTTAAATGCATTTTCTTTTAAACAAGTCAAATCATGTTTTGACTTAAAACAGTCAGTCCAAAACTAATTTTATTGCAATTTTTAGAGTGGGGCACTGACATATGATATTAAATGAAAGTATGGGAACTTCAGAACATTGGAAATGTATGTAAGATCCCCTAAAATAAATAACCATTTCACTTAATTGTTTCTAAACATTTATCAAATAATAAATTCACAGATGGCAGATGTAGAAGCAGGGCTTAAAGGAACTCATTGTATACCTAGCTTTGATTAGAAAATTTGTTCTGCAATCTGACTTGAACAGGTCAAATCATGTTCAGACAAATTGACTTAAACAGGTCAAATGGGCATGTTCAGACAAATTGACTTAAACAGGTCAAATGGGCATGTTCAGACAAATTGATTTAAACAGGTCAAATCATGTTCTTACTTAAAAAAATCAGTCAAAAACTAAGTTTATGGAAATTTTTAAGTCAGGCATTGCCGTACATGTATGATATTAATGTTATGTATGGAAAAGTCAGATAAAAGACACATAAACTACATGCAAGATCCTCTAACATGTCTAAGATAAATGACCATTTGATTTAATTGTTTCTTAAAAAACTTATTAATAAATAAATTCAACAGTGGCAGATTCAGAAGGGGGCTAAGACTGAGAGAGGAAGAACACTTAGCTTTGATTGGAAATTTTGTTCTTCAAACTGACTTGAACAGGTCAAATCATGTTCTGACTTAAAAGAGTCCGTCAAAAACTAAATGGCTTGCAAAGTTCTGTAAAAGTAGGACATTATCATGATTGTGATGTAATAGTTAGAATGTATGGATACAAGTAGGAAAAAAAATCACAAATATTAAGTCACAATTGTAAGAACTATATAAAAGATAATTTGGTATATTTCTGATATCTTAATATTTCATTGAGGTAAATCCTGTTGTGCAAACTGACTTGAACAAGTCTCATTATGTTCTGACTTCAAGGAGTCAGTAAAATACTATTAAGTCTGGGATTGTCATATGCATTTAAAAATGTATAAGAAACTCAGATAAAAGACACCCAATAATAAAGTCACAAAAATGTGGACTATAAAAAAGTGTATTTGCATTGGTATACTAATATTTAATATTCAAATATATTTTGTTAACACATTTCTTCAAATTATCTTAAAAATTTATTATATTTCTGTATTTTCATGACTTTTTTTCGCTTCAATTAACATTTGGAACTTTTGGTTTAAAAAAAACCATTATTTTAACCAGATGCTCCGCAGGGCGTAGCTTTATACGACCGCAGAGGTTGAACCCTGAACGGTTGGGGCAAGTATGGACACAACATTCAAGCTGGATTCAGCTCTAAATTTGGATTGTGATTAAATAGTTGACACAGCATAGGTTTCTGACACAGAATGAATGTGTTCTAATGAACTTAAAATTTTTGTTTTCTTTTAGAGCAATTCACTATGCTGTTGAATATCAATCCTCTCAAAAAAATGTTTGAACAAATTTTCTTTTTTATTTATGAAATTTCAAATGAGAAAAATTGAACCCAATTTTTTTAATCACATCCCCCTTTCCCTTATTCCAAAACTAATCTCAATTAAAATTTCTAATGGAGTTTGCAACAATAACTACTCATTTAAATACATCATAAAATATTAAGATGTAAAAAAACTGCTTGTTATCACTGAATGGTAAAGATTATTTTAATTTATCAGTTGGTAGTAAAAAGTGAATATACATTGTATATTGTATATATAAACAAAGATTTAAGTTGATTCTGGACAAAGAAAGATAACTCCAATTAAAAAAAAATCTTGCTATTGCACAATATTTTGCAATTAGATATTTCTTGCTTACTATTCTGGACAAAAGAAAGATAACTCTAATTAAAAAAAAATTTGCTATTTCACAATATTGTGCAATTAGATATTTCTTGCCATTGCGCAATACTGTGCAATTGAGAAGACTTGCTATTGCACAATACTTAATATAATAATTTTAGATCCTGATTTGGACCAACTTGAAAACTGGGCCCATAATAAAAAATCTAAGTACATTTTTGGATTCAGCATATCAAAGAACCCCAAGATTTCAATTTTTGTTAAAATCAGACTAAGTTTAATTTTGGACCCTTTGGACTTTAGTGTAGACCAATTTGAAAACAGGACCAAAAATGAAGAATCTACATACACAGTTAGATTTGGTATATCAAAGAACCCCATTTATTCAATTTTTGATGAAATCAAACAAAGTTTAATTTTGGACCCCGATTTGGACCAACTTGAAAACTGGGCCAATAATCAAAAATCTAAGTACATTTTTAGATTCAGCATATCAAAGAACCTAACTGATTCATTTTTTGTCAAAATCAAACTAAGTTTAATTTTGGACCCTTTGGACCTTAATGTAGACCAATTTGAAAACATGACCAAAAGTTAAGAATCTACATACACAGTCATGACAGTTAGATTCGGCATATCAAAGAACCCCAATTATTCAATTTTGATGAAATCAAACAAAGTTTAATTTTGGACCCTTTGGGCCCCTTATTCTGTTGGGACCAAAACTCCCAAAATCAATACCAACCTTCCTTTTATGGTCATAAACTTTGTGTTTAAATTTCATAGATTTCTATTTACTTATACTAACGTTATGGTGCGAAAACCAAGAAAAATGCTTATTTGGGTCCCTTTTTGGCCCCTAATTCCTAAACTGTTGGGACCTAAACTCCCAAAATCAATACCAACCTTCCTTTTGTAGTCATTAACATTGTGTTTAAATTTCATTGATTTCTATTTACTTAAACTAAAGTTATTGTGCGAAAACCAAGAATAATGCTTATTTGGGCCCTTTTTTGGCCCCTAATTCCTAAACTGTTGAAACCAAAACTCCCAAAATCAATCCCAACCGTTCTTTTGTGGTCATAAACCTTGTGTCAAAATTTCATAGATTTCTATTAACTTAAACTAAAGTTATAGTGTGAAAACCAAAAAAATGCTTATTTGGGCCCTTTTTGGCCCCTAATTCCTAAAATGTTGGGACCAAAACTCCCAAAATCAATACCAACCTTCCTTTTGTGGTCATAAACCTTGTGTTAAAATTTCATAGATTTCCATTCACTTTTACTAAAGTTAGAGTGCGAAAACTAAAAGTATTCGGACGACGACAACGACGACGCAAACGACGACGACGACGCCAACGTGATAGCAATATACGACGAAAAATTTTTCAAATTTTGCGGTCGTATAAAAACCATTTGACTGAATTGTTTCTTAAAAAATTATGAATTAATTAACTCTACAGTAGCAAATTCAGATATGGAGGGGACTAAAAGGAAGAAGACCTAGTTTTGATTGGACATTTTTACCCTGTCAACTGACTTTAACAGGTCAAATTGTGTTCTGACTTCAAAGAGTCAGTCCCAACTAAACTTATATCAACTTTATAGTCTAGTTTTTTCATATTGATTTAAAAATGTACGGAAAAGTCAGATATAAGACAGAGGAAATAAGGTCCCCATACGGCGCAATAATGAGGACTAAAAAAAATCTATTTTGCATATTCAATATTTAAATGTATAATTTTGTTTTAAACTGGTCAAATAATGTTCTGACTTCAAAGAGTGAGTCAAAAACTTCACTTTAGCTTTTTAGTCTGGCAATGTCATATGCATTTAAGAATGTATTGGAAAATCAGATAAAAGTCGCCCAATAATAAAGTCACAATAACGAGGACTATAAAAAAATGTCTTTGGTATATTTTATATTCAAATATATTTTGTTTACAAATTTAAATTTCATCAAATCATCTTGAAATTTTATTATATTTCTGTATTTTCATGACCTTTCTTTTCTGTTAAGTTAACACATTGAACTTTTGGTTGTTTCATGACTTTTTTTCTGTTAAATTAACGTTTGGAACTTTTGGTTTAAAAAAAACATTATTTCAAAAACCATTTGACTGAATTGTTTCTTAAAAAAAATTATGAATTAATTACTCAACAGTAGCAGATTCAGATATGGAGGGGGCTTAAAGGAAGAAGACCTAGTTTTGATAGGACATTTTTTTCCTATCAACTGACTTTAACAGGTCAAATCCTGGTCTGACTTCAAAGAGTCAGTCCCAACAAAACTTATTTCAACTTTTAAGTCTAGTTTTTCATATTGATTTAAAATGTACGGAAAAGCCAGATAAAAGACAGAGGAAATAAGGTCCACATACGGCGCAATAATGAGGACTATATTTACTGTATTTTATTTCTGTATTTTCACGACTTTTTTCCTGTTATTTTAACATATAAAACTTTTGGTTGTAAAAAACATTATTCCAAAAACCATTTGACTGAATTGTTTCTTAAAAAAAAATATCAATTAATTAACTCAACAGTAGCAGATTCAGATAAGGAGAAAAAAGGGGGGGGGGGTAAGATGAAGAAACCTAGTTTGATCGGATTTTTTTCTTCTGTAAACTGACTTAAACAGGTCAAATTATGTTCTGTTTTAAAAAAAATGTTGAGTAGAAAATACTTAGAAAATCAGACTAAGTTTGGTGACTTTGTTGTCCTTCAAGAAGCGGTACATATAATACATAATATTTTCACTGTTTTTTAAATACATGTAAAAGTTGAAAGACAACTATCTATTGTGCGTTTTTAAATAGATTTTTTAGCAACATTTATAACTTTGTAATTTATGTTCAATTGTACACTTGTTATTTTTAATATATATTTTTTGGGAACAAAATCTTGTCAGGGATTCTTATTGTACTTGCATGACAAGAGCATTCATATTCTAAAATACTCTAAACATTAAAAACAAGTCAGTATCTTCATATCATTCTGAGTCTTATTAAATTAAAGTCAGAATAGTTATCAAAAGTACCAGGATTGTAATTTAGTACGCCAGACGCGCGTTTCATTCAGACTTTTATAAGTCAGAACATTCAGACTTTTATAAGTCAGTACATTCAGACTTTTATAAGTCAGAACATACTGACTTCCAATGTTCTTCTCACTGCTGTAGAAACAAAGACTATCTATTTTTCAAATAAAAGGTTAATGCTTTATGTGGCTAAGCATCTGGGGTAAGAATTATAGATGTGTAACTTCATAGGAAAACATATATGCCATGTAATTAATAAGAAATGATTCATGTGAGAGGAAAATAATACTGAATAGACAATTCAGAAAAACAGATAAAAATAATTGTAACAGGATGCTGTTAGGAGGTCTCTCAAACAAAGCTCCAATAATTTGTCATTCCCATGGTCGCCTGACATTGAGCAAGTTCAAGTACAAATTGGTTTGGTCTAGTAAAGTGAAATGCATACATGTAGGTAACTTCTAGGGATTGACCATGTATGTCATTCAAATCTTCTTGAAATGACGAACAGGAATATTATATGGTTAAGGGGTGGTGATCCAGACCATTTCAAAAAGGAGGATGGGGATGACCCTCATGGACTTTCACTTTATTTCATTTGATTCGTTGTATTGTCCCATTTAATAATATATAGGCTTAAGGGGTGGGGATCTCAACCGCTTACAAATTTACAAACATAAGGGGGTGGGGTGACCCCAAGGGACTTTATCTTTATTTCAATTGATTTGTCTTGTTGTCACTTACACTAATATATATGGTTCAGGGGTGGGGATCTTGACCATGTACATGTTTTCACACAGGAGGGGTGGTGTGACCCCCCCCCCCCCCCCCCAAGGGACTTCCCCTATATTTCATTTGGTTTGTTTTATTTTCCCATACAAGAATATATATGGTTTAGGGGTGGGGATCTAGGCCGTTTACAAAATATGAGAACATTCGCAAATGGCAGAGGAGGGGGTAAACCCAGAGACTAGCCCGGTATATTTCATTCAAATCAATTTGACATTATTAAAAGGAATACAGTATATATGGTTTAAAGGGGATCTCGACCATTTTCAAGATAAAAGATCATTCTCAAATGACAAGGGGTGGGGCGACCCATAGAGACTAGCCTGGTATATTTCATAATACTTTTATAGAGAGAACAAATTGAGTTTAGGGGGAAGGGATCTCGACTGTTCACAAGTTACATGACAGGGTTAGGGGTGCTCCCTGGAGACTCACCCTACATTTGATTTGATTTGTTTTTAATATCATATTCCATAATCATAACTGAAAACCCGTTTTGTGAATCTCTTAATGTTCTCAAGTTAAAATCATTTTTTTTTAAATAAAAATAAAAAAATATTTGGTTCTTTAGTTAAACCCTCCCTTCCTTTATCCTGTATTAAAATTATTCTGATTTTCATTTCATTTCCATTAATATCAATATTCAAAAGATCTTTTTTCTCATTGGGAGAAACGAAAAAACAAATATATTTAATAAGCCGCAAACTCGGAAAGGTTAAAAAGTCAATTCATGATTGAGTTTAAAAATAGAAAAATCACGTGACGATGTTCAGCTCGAAGAAATAATTTTACTTTTAAAATCGCACTGACTGGTTAATAATGTTAATACTGTTTAAGACAACACGAGTTGTCTCCCGAAAATAACAGTTCATTATCATAACAACATTTTCTGACCTGAACAAGTCAGAATTGTCAGACACCAGGTCATCTCAAAGGCCACGCGTCCGTATTTACAGGTCACGCGCCTTCATGAAACAGCAACAAAATCACTTGCAAAGACCTTCTTTACACGTAAAAAATATTAAAATGGCCATGAAAATACGGAGGTAATATGTATTACCTTCTGAAAATGACCACATTGACCTAGTTTTTCACTAAAAAAACGTAATTAATTACTATATTTTCAATAACTTCTCGTTCGAGAAACTCCCAAAACAACGACTCTCAAACATGTGATCTCTCGCAAAAAACCACGTGATCGTATGTGTCTTAGATCGGCGGCAAATTCAAAATAACTTCTGGTTTGACGGACTCGATGGAAAACTACGCAAATCAAAATTGACCCGTACAGGTCAGAATTTCAAAACATTTTCTGACTTGAAGAAGTCAGTTTATTCTGACTTGTTTATGTCAGAGCTCTGACTGATACAGGGTTGGCAAAGTATTACCTGCCCGGGAATTCCCGGGTGGGAAAACCCGGGTTTTCCCGGGCTGGGCAATACTCCCAGAAATGGGGAATACTGGGCATTACTGGGCAATATGATTTTTTAAGCTTATTCTAACACAAAATAGTAAAGACTTGGTGTAGTTTCATAGTATTACAGCTAAATAAATACTTTTTATACAGATAACCATTGACAGTCATTTCTAAAAGAATGAAAAATTCAATTTCATTCCCTTCTATGTAGACAGAATACAAGATTTGCACATATAAGGAAACCTTGTTAATTACCAAGCATTGTTTCAATAATCCATACTTTGAAAAAAAAAATTATTGCAATGTTTAAGTGAATTGTTAATTTCAAATGTTTTACATTCATGCATTTGTCATATTGCTAAATAAACACCCTAAGGGGTCATGCCATTAATACTTATAGAATTGAAAGGGCTGATTATTGTTACATAAACAAATCTGAATTCTAATCTGAATAATTACTTACTAATTAGTGACAGTACATATACATTATTTAAATGAACTTTTTCTTACATGTAATTGTTAATTCTCAATAGGAGTTATATTTAAAAAAAAGTTTTTTGCTTTATGATTTACAGTTTTACCAATCCAGACAAACAAAAAAGGTTATATATATCTCAAATGTATAAAATTTGTGTTTGATCACTGAATCCTCTATAAAATTCAGACCAGTATTTTATATTACCCACTACTGCCCAGTATTACCCACTAAAACCCAGTAAAACCCGGGTTTTCCCAGTAATTCCCACTGGGCTGGGCAATACTCATAAAACCCGGGTTTTTGCCAACCCTAATTCCATAACTGATAACGGTGAACCAACTCGTGATGGCATCCGTACAATTTACAAAGTGATGATTTCAGCTTCCAAAAACTTGACCCTCATGGTCAATTTCTAGATATAAATCCTAATCAAGTGCTCAAACACATCAAACGAAGGGACAACAATTTATCTATTTATATTTTCCCATTTTATCATGTCTAAAATTACTCCTGTTACAATGGTGTTTCCTGCAGATTATTTTGGCATGCAATGGCGCCCTGCCCTTTTGAAGTTAGTGGGTGATATTTTAACGATTGTGGGCCGCCTGGCACCATCGATCATAAAACAGGTAATGGAGATCCCTAAACCGTATTCGAAAATTAACGTTTGAAGCCTGATAGTAAAGGCATTCCTAATTTCCTACCCTCCTATACAAGTTATAGCAATAAAATCTTACAAATGGGACGCTTTTATTGTCGAGCCTTCCACATTAGTCGAAAAAATGAGACTAAGCAATCCATGCAATCCTACATTCCGTCGTCGTCCACAAATATTCACTATGTGGTTAAAGTTTTTGAAATTTTAATAACTTTCTTAAACTATCCTCGGTTGGTACCAAACTTGGACAGAAGCTTGTTTATGATCATAAGATAGTATCCAGAAGTAAATTTTGTAAAAAAAATAAATCCATTTTTCCGAATCTAACTTTTAAATGGACTTAAGATTTTCTGCCAGGAAACAACACATTCACTCTGTGGCTAAACTTTATAAAATTTTTATAACTTTCTTATACTATTTTGGATTTGTACCAAACTTTGACCATGTTGACAGAAGCTTGTTTATGATCAAAAGCTAGTATCTGCAGGGCTTTCCATTGAAATGGAAGTAGAAGGCTGAATTAAAATTATAGGCGGCTATAACATGCGTTCGGCAAAGCCGGACGCCCAGCAAGCTGTAAGCTTGGTGCCTTACGGCTGGGGGTCTGGGGGCCGCTCAAGGCCCCCAGAAGCTCTGGCATAAATAGAGCAAAATCCTGCATTCTCGCAATCTCCTGGCACCTAATTTAATCTTTCAAATGACCATTTTTTACATGTATGAAATTAAAGAAAGAAAAAAAAAAAAACTCAAAGAAATTTCATTTTTTTTTTTTATGTCAGTTTTTTATTTTCATTACCTTATGCTTAAAATTCATTTACTTTTAAAGGAGTTTTATTTAAATAATCATCCGGTTTGTTAGAAATCTTGATCGATTTATTTTGCATAACTACGTGCATTTGTAAACAAATGACTCCCCTTTTTCTCTAAAGACTGTTACGCGTATTTAAATCATACAATTATTTCTCAAGCATTGACAGAAAATTGATATATCCTCTGATTTTCTCTTTTTTTTTGTAAACTGTTCAATAAGTCGGATACATAAATCATTTGGAAATGTTATTTATTTGAGGTCGAGTCGACAATATTCTACTTTCGTTTTTGACCTTGATTCTCTGAACACCACGTGGGCTTTGAAAAATGAACTTCAAAAGATACTGTTTTCCAGATTCTGAACAATATGATCTACTACACTTTCTTTAATTTGACTAATATTATTCCATAACATAAGATTGTCATCCTATCTGATTGTCTTCACGTTTTAAAAGCCAAAAAAAGCCAACCAGTTAATGACCATCGGAACGTCTCTATTGTTATCGTTCAATGACCACCGGAACGTCTCTCTTGTTATCTTTGAAAAGAAACGATGCATTCGGACTTTAAATAGACAACCAATCAGTGACCTGAATTCATGTGAACTATATTTAGCCCAAGGTAAACATTGACTTTTCATCCTTGTTTATCGTGACCGCGACTTTGCGACAATATACGTCTCTCGGCTGCCTGTAAGGCTTAAATTAAAATATTGTTTGTTTGCCCTTTACCGACCGACCCTATAAATTCGTTCCGCCTGAAATTCTTTTATTTGTATTTACCAGCAAGATTTTATTTTATTTTATTTTTCGTTCCTACCAAAAATCTTATATTTGTATTTCCCGCTCAAAACTTTTTTACCGGAATCCTCGGGTTTTATCTTTAACGTATAAGGTCCAGTCCATTTGGTATCACCTGAGCGTGTGACATGAACAATTGCATTTGAAGTTTCAAAGCATTTGTTTGAAATCGAGGAAATCATGATATAACGTACGTTACTCTGTATCTTAAGGCTTTATACTTAAAGAGCAGGGTTCATTTACAAAAAAGTTTGTTTGATACAAAATTATCAACATGTGTACAAACTAATTTGTAAACGGACGTTGTATTCTATGTAGCCTAGGAATGGCCTTTTGTGATGCGCAGATCAGGATGATTATGTTAACGATGCCGCTATATTATTTATATCTGACATGAACCAAAAGTGACAAAACCCTGTAAAGAAGAGAATATCTGGCAGTAAAATCGCCAAGTTTTCCATACAAATCATTTATAGATGCGATGTTTAAAACTACGTGACAATTGAGTTTTAATTCTTGTAGCATTTTTATTGGAAACAAAGGCACACACGAAATTTTTAACACTCTAGGGACTTTTTCTACTAGTAATGTATGTCTGTCCAGACATATCTTACCAGTACAAAGTTATCTCTTACAGAAAACCTTTAGGTAAGCGTACAAGGTACGTAGTACAGAATATAAGTGCAAGTTCAAAGTTCCAGGCATGTAAAAGTTGAAGATATGAGGCACAGCTCTATATTTTGATATTTGAAAACGAAATAGTAGTGCATATGAATATATGTGCTTCACATTCTACGTGATATTTTTTCTCTTCAAAACTAATAGTCCCAGAATACTTATTTGCAAAAACAAAACAGACAAAAATGATATTTCTATATCTAAAAAATGACATTATGCTGATTTTGTATATATAAAATAAAATATTAACCCTACCTGCCTACCCATGAAAAATAATATACCGAGCCAAGTTATTTTTTTTGGGGAAAAAATAAAATATTTTACCTACCTACCTACCTACCCCGTTTCAAAACATAGGGTCGGAAAAGGGCAAACAAACAATATTTTAATTTAGGCCTAAACATTTGAAAAAGATATTTTTTTTCTTTTTGAATTTATATTTTTGGCAGTGAAGTAGCCGGCACTTGAAGCCACCGTAAGCGGCGGATTTCCGCCGACTACCGACTTCAATGGAAAGCCCTGAGTATCTAGAAGGAAATTTTGTAAATAAATAAATCTATATTTTCATATTTTACTTTTAAATGGACTTAGATTTGCTGTCAAGAAACAACACATTCACTCTGTGGTTAATTTTTTTTAAATTTTAATAACTTTCTTATACTATTTTGGATTTGTACTTAACTTGGACAGACAGAAGCTTGTTTATGATCAAAAGCTAGTATCTAAAAGGCAGTCTTCACGCCGAGTGGCAGCCAAGGCAGCCCAGGCTGGTAAAATTGCTCTCGGGCCTGTAAAAAACAGACCTACAGGCCAACAGAATCTAACTCAAAGTATAAGACTCAATAGCATATAATTGGGTTTTCCTTTGAATTAATTCGGTTATTAAACCCTGCAATGGGCAGTTGCATTGGGTTTTTAATTATTTTTATTGCGTGATCACGCAAATACGCAGCTTATCTGGAGCTCTGACCCTACCTTCCCTACTTTTTCGGCTTAAAAATAGCCTACCCTAAAGATTTTATTGTCATTTTTCATTAAGCACTGTTAAAGACAGAATGTTGCTCCCATAGACTCAATGTAAAAAAAAACATAAAATAAAAAAAAATCCCTACGGTACCTACATGTACCTACCCCAACTTTTTTTCAGATGTAACTGGAACCACACACACTTTTTTATTTGGCCCAACAACAGAACCAAAATCGGAAACGTTATGTATTTCTGTTTCTTTTTTTTAACAAATATTTAAGTTACAAAAAATAATTCATACACACTTTGTCCCCATTTACAGGTAATGCCTGCCTCATAGTCATATTACTTTTGTTGTATTTACAGAAGTCTAGTGAATGCATGTTGGACGACTGAATTTATTTTGAGCTCAAATGTTTTGAAATGTCTCGTGGTTAAGTTTAGGAGTTACCCAGTAACTTACTAATCCTATTTTGACAGATGTTTTACATAAAGTTTGATAAACAGAGAAAATCCTAGAAAAATTACCAAATTTGGATTGGAAGCCAGTTGATAAATTTCAGAAGTCATATTGAAGACACTTGTAGCAAAAAAGTCTAAAAATCTATAAAACTGATTCCCTTTTTAACAAATTTCCAATAATTCAACAACCTTTGACGCTGTCTAATCTCAAAACTGTTATCAAACTGACTATTTCCCAACGTGGCAAATGGAGGCTACCATATTACTGTCACGCAACAAATAATTTTTTCCTAAATTTTAAATGCTTACAAAAATCTTCGAATGTATCAGATAATTTTTCTATGTGCAATTAAATGCTTCTGTTATTATTTAGCATGACAAGTGCAAGAAAAGTGTAAAAAGGTTAAAATTTAGTGCCGTGAAATTCACTTCCGGGTTATGGCTGTCCGTCGTCTTCTCAGTTCCAAATTCTTGGAAAAAGTGTCCAAAAATTACTCCCAAGCAACAGTAAGCTATGTTTAAAGACATTTAACAATAGCGTTAAACACAAAGTTCCCACTGAAGGTATTAGGTTAATGTGTCACGTTTCAATTCAATAAAAAGGTGCATATGATTTGGACATGAGTTGAGAAATCAGAAATAAACACACAATTTTGAGTTTAACTTTCAGTTTAAATCACCCATTGTTGTCACATATCTATTTTCTAAGGATCTATCGATACTCTTTTTTCCCACTATCAAAACAGTTCAATACAATTATTACCAACGGGTTAAGTCCTCAAACATCTTTTCCAACTATTATGTTATTTTTTGGAAGCTTCTGTAACATCAGTAGTCCATCTAATTATGACGTCTTGAAAGGCTGTTATATTTTTTTCCTTGACGCCTTACACAATATATATGGCATTATTTTTAAGCCCCATTTTTATGCCTGATTTATCATGTTTATGGTCATTATGTTTTCTGGTCAGTGCGTCTGTCTGTCCTGCAGCAGATGTTCTTGTTTTAATGATTTTTTAGACCTGATTAAATGGTGAAAAAATAAAATGAAATAACATAGTGTTATTAACCGTCTGTTTCTGTATTGGCCCTGTTATAGATTTGAGATCATCTATCTGTATATTGGCCCTTGACTTTTCGAGTCTCGGGTCCAATATCCACATCATGAAACATGCTGATAAACATCAAATCCTCTATCCATTACAACATGGTTTCCGTACTAAACGCTCGTGTGAAACCCAACTAATCGAATTCGTGGATGACATCACTAAAAATATGAGTGCAGGTAAACAGACAGATGTTCTTATAATGGATTTCTCAAAGGCATTTGACAAAGTCGGTCACAGTCTCCTAATACACAAACTAGAACATTACGGTATCAGTGGTAAAACCAATAGATGGATAGCCAGCTTCCTATCCCATCGAACGCAAGCAGTGGTAGTGGATGGAGAGTGCTCATCACATATTGATGTAGAATCTGGAGTTCCCCAAGGCTCTGTCCTTGGTCCTGCATTATTCCTGTTCTACATCAACGACATGCCAGATGGGATCAAATCCACTGTCCGCCTATTTGCTGATGATACAATAGCATATCTTACCATCTCATCTGACAAAGATTCAAATGACCTTCAAAGCGACCTCGACAAACTGGGAATATGGGAAGACAAATGGAAAATGTCCTTCCATCCGGACAAATGCAATGTTCTCACCATCAGCCGCAAAAACAACACCATTCCAACATCTTACACATTGCATGGCAACATGTCAAAAGTGCTAAATACCTTGGTTGCACCTTCACATCCGAACTGAAGTGGAATGATCATATCAATAATATATGTAACAAAGCCAATAGGACAATAGGCTTCCTTAAGAGAAATTTAAACATGTAGGAGCAACTTCAGTAAAAGAAAATGCATACAAAAGCCTTGCAAGACCAATAATAGAGTATGCAAGTCCAGTATGGGACCCATACTTTAAAACGGAAATAGATCGTTTAGAAATGGTCCAGAGAAGAGCAGCAAGATACGTTTCCAACAAACACCATAACCACTCAAGTGTCAGCAAAATGATTGAGCACCTGGAATGGCCATCTCTGGAAAAAAGGCGAAAAGACGCTAGGCTAACTATGCTCTATAAAATAGAACACGACAAAGTGGCTGTAACTAAGGAAGGTCGTCTTATGCAACCAACACGACTGTCGAGGAACATGCACGACAAAAGTTTTCAAATTCCTGCAAGCAGAAGTGATTACAGGAAATACTCATTTTTCCCAAGAACAATCAGGGATTGGAACGCTCTCCCTCCTGGGGTAGCATCAGCACCGTCAGTTGAGGCCTTTAAAGCCTCACTGACAAAGCTGAACTAGATTATCGAATTGGGGGGGGGTCTGTATGCGCACCTAAGTCATGGCATAATAATCAGCTCGTTGATTGTGGCCATTATCAGGCAGAAGCAGAAACAGAAGCAATACTGCTGATCGAGAATCTATAACAGGATCAATTAAGGAATAACAGTACTGTAGTTGAAGAGTTGCCACCGTCAATTGTAGATTTGACGGTCGCAAATGCAGTGGCAACTCTTCAACTGCAGTACTGTTATTCCGATTCTAATGCATTACAAAAAGAAAAGTACGATAAAACTTTAAAAAACGTCTAAATTTGACAAATAGAAAAAAATCTGCGAAACTTCATCAATTATTTAATTAAAAAAATATTTACAAAAGTTTTTATCAGTCAGGAAACTTAGTAATACTTAAATGAGTGATTTTTAAATCACTTATTTGAGTAGCAAAAACATAGGTTTAAAAACTATCTTTTCATTAGTAAAATTATAAAAGGATGAATTTTTTGCATCTTTTAAATATCAAGATTTAAAAAAATGTATGCCTTTGATGCTATCATTTAGCTGCAAATTCTATTTTAGTTGATAAAATGCTATAATAATGGCTTTACAGAATGAACTGATACTTTCTTAACAGATTTTTCCCAGCAGTGGGAGTATTTTTCCTGTAAAGTTCAAGGTTTCATCTTTCAGATTATGTAATAAAATTCTACTGTTCGCGATAAAAATTTCACTGTTCGGGGGTGTTGAAATTAGTGGGGGTTATTAAAATAATGATACTTAAAGAAGTGATTTTTGTGAAGGAAATTGAGGTGTGATGCTTAAACAAGTGATTTTTATGTCATTATCCTAGATTCAGTACAAGCTAGGTCATCACCTGAAATGACCTGGTCATCCTAGACAACACAGATGTTGGTTCTGATAAGTTTAGAAACATAATTAGTCCCTGGATCATTAGTATTCTCTATTTAAAGCTTCAGTAAAATTAAATCACTTCTTCTAGTGATTATTTTGTACCTACTTCAATAGGTGATAATTAAAGAAAGACAACTCTTACTTTCAACCTTTATTGAAAGAATTTTACTTGAATCAGTGATTTAGAAAATCACTTATTTAAGTAAGTCCCCTGACTGTTTATGCATAACGATACCAAAAAAAGTTAAGTAATGGCGTAAGAAAATTGTGAACGTCCCGTATTAACCCATGGGCCAATACATTTTTTTTTTCATATTGGTCCTGTTCAAACAGTAATATTAACTTTTGATTTACATGTATACCAACAGTGGAACGTTTTCAGTATTGCTCATGCTGATTTACTTGTAGTACATGTAGTAGGGCTGTCTTGCTCATATCATTTAATAATTACTCTTGTGTCTGAAGTGATTTTATAGAACTTATAAAATTCCTCTGGAAAAGTTTGTAAACATGGTAAACATTATGACTGTTTTGTTTTTTACCCAATGACATGCCCTGTATTTTACTTTCAGAAGTTGACAGCTTATATGCTAAATAAAATTTAAAACATTTGGACTAGTTTTGTGTCATCAAATCAGATTTCAAACCAGATAACTGAAACTTCTCAGAAAGATTGCAAACTGGGACTACGTTTCCCAAAATGTCTTATGACTAAAATTGATTAAGATTGAATCATTCATGATTTACAATAAACATTCTTATTTTCAATTTGCTCTGTTAGATATGCTTTTGCTTTGACTATGTTGATTAAAGATCTGAAGTGGGTCTCATTGGGGTCTAAGCGTGACGTGGGATTGCCGATTTTTTGTAAGTGTGACACGTGAAATGCAAATTATTGTGCCGGGAAAACGGGAAATGAATTCCAGCGGGACACAGGAAATTACAAATAAATGAGAACTGCTTACGTACATGGTGTAAGCAGGACACGAGAATCTGACAAAACAGAAAGCGGGATCTGGGGTCAGAAACCCCAAATGAGACCCCCTTTCAAGTCCAGTTCAAATTTGTCAAGGTTTGTATGAAGAGAAGAGGACCAATAAATACATCCCATCATCATGATCATGTTTGAATGACCTCTCAAATCCCTTAAAATCTCTACCTTCATTTCAAAAAGTCTAAGAATGTTTTTCTATGAACTATCAAATGTATTGTTGGGCAATCTTTGCAATGTAACTTATGTGACAGGATACCATAGGACGGATCAAGCTTGTCTGGCAAAACAGCAGTTGGATGTCAGAGTAATTTATATAATAATAATAATAATAATAATAATAATAATAATAATAATAATAATAATAATAAATTCTTTATTTAAAGAGGGTAAACTCAGTTAGTTACAATAAACTAATCTTCCCTGAGGCCCTCACATACAAATTACAACAAAACAGATATTTACACATAGTTAATTTACAGTCAGTCATGTAGTTCAATGTCATTAAGGCCACACCAATTTGATTCCTTGTTCGACGGACCCGCCCGCACATATTTTTTTCAAAACAGAATTTTTTTATTTTTTTTTATATTCCCGCTTCCCGCATCCGGAAATGTAATCATGTCCATTTCCCGCACCGTTTTTTTTGTTGTAAATATTATAAAAAGATATCAACATTTGTTTTTAAAAATCACAGTCTAACCTGTATATAACTATTTTAAACATAAAAGCACCCCACCACACTGTGTAAATATCTGTTAGAATATTTGTTTCAGCATGAAACCTATTTATCCAAATTTGGGAGTGCTCCGAATTAAATTTACAAGGATTTGTATGGTAAAGAACAAAAAATTGGTTTCTTTCCCCCTTACTTATATTCCCTATCAAGAAATGTTCGTTGATAGAACAAAGTACAAAGAACTTCTGAAGGATTTGCCTCAACTGCAATTATAATGTATGCTGTCGAAACAAAACTATCCATAGCCTCTGCATGTTTATGCACCTGTCCTGATTGATTGAGGGGCCTGTCGTTCAGCAGTTATCGTTTGTTGATGTTGTTCATTGGTATTTTTCCGTTTGGATATACATGATATAATAAATTAGATCGTTGGTTTTCCTGTTCGAATTGTGTACGCTAATAATTTGGGGGTCCTTTATGGCTTGCTGTTTGGTCTGTATCAAAGCCCTGAGTAAAAGGCCGTACTTTGACCTGTGTTTGTTATTATCAGGTTGAGAAAAACCCTCCCTCAGACAAGGGGTCATTTTACTGATGTAGAAAAGAAAATAGAAATACCAAGGATTTGTATAGTTCTTCTATACAAAACCTTTGAAAACTTAGAATTTTGTACTCAAAAAGAGAGAAATTACATCATATTTTAAACAACTTTTTCTAAAAGAGGGGTCCACTTACATGACTTATTTTGAATAATATTAAACTGTTAAAATAAATGTGTTAATTTAACATGGTTAAAGTCCAGGAATATTACAAAACTCTTGGACATGTTTTGACCATTTAATACCAGATAGAAATATATAGTTCTTTGAGAAAATATGAGCCCTTTTGTACAAACAAATATATTATAACTTATATTGATCCCTCATAAAACATGTAAAAAGGATATTTATAACATTAAGGGGTTGCCCCCAAACTGATTATGACTTGGATGGAGAATTGTCTCATTGTCAGTCACACATACATAACCCAGATTTAGTTATTTCTTGGTAAACAGGGAAATAATACTTCAGAAATTAAAGAAATGTCAAAGTACAAGTGATAAATCAAGTTTTAATATTGTCAAAACCTACTATTTTATGTTTACAAAAAAAAATTATAATCGCTCGCCTTTACTTTTCTAGCTTCGCCTCAAAAATTTGCAAATTAAATATTTTTTTATTAAAATTTTCAAATCGCTCGCTCGCCCCAAATTTTGGAGTCCAAAAATCCGTAGAACAAGAAATTAAATTGGTGTGGCCTAACATAAGATATAATGCTGTTTACGATGTATACATGAAACCACAAAATCAAATGAAAATAAAAAATATACAAATACATTGTAGCAAACATTTCTTATCAGGGTTGTATTAGGTACTTCTTGATACTTTGCTTAAAAGTAAAAGTGTTTTGAGCTTTATGCATTTTGTGTGGTAGTCCATTCCATACTACTGATCCAGAATAAGCAAAGGATTTCTTAAATAGTTCAGCTTTTGGCTTAGGAACTATCAGATTACCTTGAGTGACACCTCTTAAGGAGTAAGGATTATTATCTGATTTCAGTTTAAACTTTTGAACTAGGTACATTGGTGCTTCCATATGCATACATTTATATAGAAGTAAATATTTGTGGTATTTTATTCTTTTGTCAACTATCATCAACCCAAGTTTTTTAAATAAGGGGGCTGAGGGGGATAAAGGATCTGCATCTAGAATTAATCTTGCTGCCCTTTTTTGGAGTTTTAAAATTCTTGTTATCACTTCATTTTTACATTCACCCCAAATAATACGTACAGCAGTAGTCAATTAAGGGAAGAATATACCCATTGTAATATGTTTTCCTTGCATTTATATCTAAAAATTTCTTTATTTTAGAAAGAAGGTATATTCTGGATGATATATTAGCACAAACTTGGTCAATTTGATTTTTCCAGTTTAAAGTGTGTTGTCAATTTTAACACCTAATAATTTTTCACATGAAGAATTTTGTAATACTTTTGAATTTATTAATCTCCGACTATAACTTCTTTGTAAAATTATCCAAATTCAGCATTTAAGCAGTTCATTTTAAATTATTTTGTTTGTTTTATAAATAAATAAATGAGAGAAATAATTTTATTATCATAAAGCTGAAATTTTGATTCAATTGTGTTACAAATAGTAATCAAAGAACCAGCATGTCGAAGTGAAGGCTGTAACAGTTACCTATATGTATACACATGGAAAAAAGTATTGCAACACCAAATTGAAATTGAAATTAAAAAAAAAACACTTTTTATTTTTTTGTGATATAATTTGGTAAAATAGAACTAATTAAACATTATTTAAGTATCACCTGAGTTTAATCAATAAATATCGACTCGATAAGTTTTTATCTGCACATGCAGCTACTGTACCTGTAAACAGCAAAACAGATGTTTTCATCCTCATTGTTTTCAACACTTTAAATAACCAAGTTTTTAAAGTTATGTGATTGACACCTTGTAATGGGTCTGCGACAACTCTAAACTGCAGCAAGATGGCAGATTATCAGCATGAGAGAAGCAGGGATGTCGCTGAAACAACTGCACGTATTTTTGGTCATCACCATTCCACTATAAGTCATTTTGAGAATAAAAATAAGGCACTAAACGATGTTAAAGACCTTCCGAGATAAAAAAGACCCCCTATACCATTTGCTAGGGAAAATCAAGCATAATGAAGGTTGGTCAGAAGGAAACCCATTGCATACAATACAATCCTAAAAAGAGAGTGGTAGGCATACAGGAGCCTTTTAACAAGAACTGTTCGAGATCGACTCATCGCTACTGGTTATCGTGCGATAAGACCATTTCGGAGACCTTTGCTTACGAACAGACACACAGTTTTCCGTATCCAATGTAGTGCAGAGCTCGCTAAAGTTGAAAATTAGCATGGTGGAGGAAAATCCATTGTTCCAATGGAATTCGGATGATCTTCCTTGGACGGATCGTAGCCCGGATTTGAACCATATCGAGCATATATGGGACACTATTGGGCGGAACGTGTGTGAAAGGACACCCCAGTTCAAACACATCATGAAATAAACAATGCCCTTCATCAGAAATGGTTGCTGCTATCTTAGCAACAAATTAGTCGATTTTTGGCAGGAATCAGAAGACGTTTAGATTCTGTTATCTGTTTGAATGGAGGCTGCGCACAAAGTACTAATTCTTTGGCGTATAACGATCAACCATGATGTGAACAGTCATCTGAAGATTAATTTTGAAATGTCTGACATTGTAAAGTTCGACTACAGTAAAAGTTGTAAAATGCATTTTTTTGTACAAAAAACACTTCATTTTGTTATTAAAATTGTGGTTATATAAATCATTTTTTTTCAAACATTTTTTGTTCGTTTCAATGCCAATGTTATCATAAACTATGTTTCAATAATATTATACAAATATTTTATTATATTTCATCCAAAAAAAGAGGCTGATTTTTCAAATTTTAAAAAATCAAGGTGTTGCAATACTTTTTTCCATGTGTATATATACAGTTGTTAATATCTGTGTCATTTGGCCTCAAATTTTCCAGCCGTTTGAGTCTTTGATTCTTTTTTTGTAGATTGCTGGGTTTCCATCATTTGTAAAGATTGTTGAAGTTGGACCAAGAGATGGGCTTCAGAACGAAAAGGTAAGACTGTAGATTCATTATTATTGGTGTGGTGCATGTACTGATTTTCATGGATTATTTGGGGTATACATGGTATAATCATGATAGTCATGAACTTAGATAATCAATGAAATGCAAACTACATAAAAGGCTTGGTGAGGTACTGATTTTTAGGGATTTGGGAGGAGGGGAGTGGTATAGATGAACCATGAATTTGAGGAAAAGTAAAAAATCCAATGGCTTTGGAGGTTGGTGACTCATGAATTGAATGAATAGTACAAATTCTGAATAGGCTTCAGGTGAGGTTCTGATTTTTAGGCAATTTTGGGGTTATGGGTGAATCACTGAATGAATAACAATGAATAATACAAATTCCAAATAAGCTTGAATACAGAATTTGTGACATAACTCACATGAGATCAATAGTTTTTTTTTCCTGAATTCAAAAAAAAATGATACCCACAAGTTTAAAAAATGCAGAAAAATGATTCAATAAATATAAGAAAGATGTGGTAGGAGTGCCGATGAGACAACTCTCCATCCAAGTCGCAATTTGTAATTTAGTTAACCATTATTTGCATTGTTGCTTAAACTTAATTCAATGCAAATTTAAGATCCTGTCATACGAAAAATTTATTTAAGCATGTCAATAAAGGTTGAGTTCTCATAATTTGAATATTTTGAATACTTATATACTGGTCAGTGGTAAATATGTTCTTGAGTTCTTGAAGAAGACTATTGACCAGTCTCACTAAATTTTAAAACGCAAATTGATCGTAAGTCAATTACTATTCAGTATATTTTCTTGCTGTGTTGAAAATCCATTGTTGGCCTTTGGCTGATTTCTGCTCATTGGTCAGGTTGTTGTCTCTTTAACACATTCCCCGTTTCTATTCTCAAAATTATATGATTAAATATAGCCGTAACTTAATTGAAATACATGTAAGATACAATTTTGACATTATTGATATTATTTTCAACAGGCCATAGTTCCAGCACAAACAAAGATTGAGTTTATCAACAAATTATCAGAAGCAGGATTGTCTGTTATTGAGGTCACAAGTTTCGTGTCACCAAAATGGATTCCTCAGGTTTGTTTATATATGTCAAAAATGTCATGTCATGCTTCATTCTAGATTTTAGCATTCAACAGCCAATCAATGATAGTCACAGGAACCTGTATTACAATTCTTTTTAACACCTAAGGCCAAATAAAAATATATGTGTCGTTACAGTTAGCCTACATACCCTTCTTTTTAGTCTTAATAATAGCCTACCTTAAAGATTTTTTCATTTTCCATTAAGCACTGTTAAAGTCAGAATGTTGCTCCCATAGACTCAATGTAAAACATAACATAAAATAAATAAAAATCCCTACCTACCTACCCTGAAAAAAAATTAAAAGTAACTGGAACCACACATACTATGTTATTTGGCCTAAGGGGCCTTGGTCTTGGTGATCGAGTGTTCTAAGTAGTTATCACTTTTATCTCTAGACAGTCAACATTGAGCTTGTGAGTTTGAACCCCTCTCGTGTGGGTGCACTTGTCTCCAATTTTAATTGAATAGGATTGCCAGTTTTCCTATCAAAGGTCAGTGGTTTTCTCCAGGCACTCTGGCTTTCTCCACCAATAAAAACTGGCTGCCACGTAATAGTCAAAAGCAGTTCTTGAAAGCAGCATTAAAACACATAAAATAAGAATGTATTTAAAAAAAAATTGTATAGAACATGTACATGTTTAAGTTTATCATATAGTGGGAAGGGGGAATTTTGAATCAACACAAACAAAACAGCCATCACCAGATACATTATTCAATTCCCTTATACATGTTTTACATTTGTGAAGAAACTTGGAATGTTTCCATTATTTATTTTTATATCAACACAAACTTGTTCCATTATAACAGTTAAAGTGAAGAAAGATAATTTTTAAGATTGTCATTTTCTAATTTCATGATTATTATTTGTCACAGAAGGCTGCCCATGCAGAAGGGATAACCTATGATTGCTATTTTGATAATCATGATTTTTTTCTTTGTGACAGATGGCCGACCATACAGAAGTGATGACAGGAATTAAGAGACACCCTGGAGTGATATATCAGGCACTTGTTCCAAATGTTAAAGGATTTCATTCTGCTGTAGGTAAATCAAATGGTTATAGATGTGGTTTATGGAATACACGATTATGGGCCATAGCACATAAAGCTGGGGACAAAAAATTGTGAATAGTGGGGTGCTAAAATAGGGAGGATAGAGAATAATGCAATGATTGAATAAAGAATAAAGAAAAATGATCTGATTTTTTTTTTACAGAAATGGAAAAAAAACATCCAGACCTGGCGTTATTTGTCACTCAGATTAATTTTTAGCTCACCTGGTAAAAATGGGCCAAGTGATCTTTTCTCATCACTTGACGTCTGTTATCGGTTAACTTTTACAAAAATGTTTTCCTCTGAAACTATTGGGCCAAATTTAACCAAACTTGGCCCCAATCATCATTTAGATAACATGACAGACATGGACACAAATAAATATTTTGATGGGTGCATTTTATATAGATAAATAAAATCGTATAATATAACCAAAATGAGGATGTTAATTTGATGTATGCCTTTTTGTGCTTCTTCGTTACATTTTTTGTTTTTATAGTGATTAAGATGATAACACAATGTTGACTGCTGTACCCCCATTTTGACATTTTTACCTATTGTGTCTGTTTGTTTTGTCCACGCATCGGTGACAATATAATGGAATTTGATGCGACTGTCATACAAGTGAGAGGTTTAGCTAGCAATAAAACCAGTTCAATCCACCATTTTCTATATTAGAAAATGCCTGTACCAAGTCAGGAATATGACAGTTGTTATCCATTCGTTTGATGTGTTTGAACTTTTGATTTTGCCATTTGATTGGGGATTTTCCTTTTTGAATTTTCCTTGCAGATCAGTATTTTTGTGATTTTACTTTTTTTTCAGACAACTGGTTGTTGGATGGCTGCCCCTAAATAAGTAATTTTTAATCAAATTTTGCAGTTTTTGGTTTTTATCTTGAATATTATCATAGATAGAGATAAATTGTAAACAGCAATAATGTTCAGCAAAGTCAGATCTACAAATTTTATAAGACAATGTCACCAAAATTGTCAATTAACCCCTGAAGGAGTTATAGCCCTTAGCCACTTTATCTACTGTGCCAAATAGAACTAAATGTAGAACATTTTTTCAATAGGGTATCTTGATTGAAAAATGTAACTGACAACCCTGTCATCCAAACAACATGACTGCCATGGCTAAAAAAATAACATTGGTTTACTATAGAAGACTATTGGTAATGGGTAATTGTAAAAAATCAGGGGCGTAGCTAGGTATTCAGTCAACTGTAGGCACTAATCGGCAGGGGTTCTGGGGGCCCCCAACAGGTCCAGGACAGAGTCCTGGTAGGGGGTTCAGGCCGACGGAAAACGGTTTTCAGCGTTTTAGCTGCAAAATTTTATGTACAAAAATATTAAATTTACTGGTTATTTAATCATGAAAATTATAATATACATGATGAAAAGTTCAAAGAATTATGAATAATTTACCATAACATCTGGCTGGTAAATTAAATAACGCAGTACAATCGGAAATATAAAAAAAAATATTTACAATATGCATTGCCCAGCGTAGATCAGCGTATATTTTAATTAAGCAGTACACCCTGTTTGGTATTTTCATATCTATTTCGTTCTGACTGATATATATACGTTTAGCTTAATTAATAGTACATATTGACGATCCTTCATTAAAAAAAAATAGGCACGTAAACACTGATATTACTGTATAATAAAACTATCCTTTTGGCTAGATATCAACCATCTATCTTTTGATTCTTAAACCTTCACCCAAGCCACACAAACACATACACACATAGTCAATGCCTAATGCAAAAGTTCTGTTCTGTTCATACTATCGTAACAAAATACAAGAAATTCATATGTCTTTATATCCTCTACTGTAAAATCCCTACCTGCTTAGGAATTTGAATAATTGTGGTCATTACATGCAGATCTGAGAGTACTCAAAATTACTGGAAGCTAGTTGATTGATTGATTTTCAAACATCCAGTGTCAAATATTTATGCAAGTTCAGGACAAAAAAAAATGCAATATATACAACAGGGAGCTAGGTCTTGTAACAGGTGTCATAGAGGAAGAAGGTCTGGAAATTTGAAAATGCCATGCATTGGAAAATGATGGATTATTGGATAGGAGCAGAAATTTTGCCTTTCAGTAGACCTACAACGAACTCCTTAAAGAGTGGCATTCTCTCTACAGCTAGGCATTGGATTTAATGTCCCCATTCTGACCAGACGTGACTGTGTATTTATACATCCTGCACAGCCAAACGGACGACCAACATTGGCAAGGGTTTTATTGTAGGTCGGGTGAATACAAAGTGGAAAGCTAGTTGAAAACTAACAACAACTAATTAAAAAAATCATGTGTCTAAGTTGAGGTTCATTCAAGTTTTTGTTGACAGAAGTGGGATGATCTGAACCAAAGTTCTAGTTTATAGTTTCTGACTATATAAGGTAAAATCATATAAAATTTCAATTCTATTCAATATTCCATCCACTAAGGACGAGAGACTAGTGTACACATGACATTCGATAATTAAAGAGTTTTGACAACTTCACTGGCGTTCATTTAGAGATAACGTTGTTTATTTTTTTTTTAACAAAAAAAATATTTGTGAAAAAATTAAGTGTAGGCACGTGCCTAAAGTGCCTAACGGCAGCTACTCCCCTGAAAATACAATTACAAATGGTCACAGGTTGAAAACTAATTTAAATAATGATAAGGGATCTTCAGTAACTACTACAATGGGTAGACCTGCTTTTAATTTAACTACAGGGCCAAAATAAATCAGACTTTGCCTCAATCATTATTAGGTTATCTAATACTATTCATTATCATTTTAACCTTATTTTTCATGATTTCCAAAACCACAGTCATGACAGTAGATACAGGTGAGCAATACAGGTGAGCAATACAGGCATTAGAGCTTCCAGTTATTAATAGCAATAACTTTTTAAGGGGAAATTACTCATGATGATCTTAAATTACATGAAAATCTAATGTTTTTAATTTCAGATAAATGCCAAAGTTAATGAGATTGCTATATTTGGTGCAGCATCAGAATCCTTCAGCAAGTAAGCCAGGACTAATAATATAAGCTGTAATAGATTTATTTGTATACCCCTACTCTAAAAGGACTATGGCAATCTGTACATCCAACAATTTTTTTTTCTCTCACACTCATAAATTACTTAATATTATGACTGTACATTATGTCAGCAGCTCAACAGTGATGATTTGTAAGCTTTCAGGATCTGTTAAAACAATTTTTCTATTTGCCAATATTACCAGTAGTTGTATGCCTAGCATGATAACCTGTACAATGATGTTAGTTAATGGGATATTTTAGAGATCAAAATAAGGGCTGTTCAATAACAACATACATGGGACCAAGGGACGGAACTTTTAAAGAATTTAATCACATATAGAGAAAAATTAAAATTTCACTTACATTCCCATTATGCAAAAAAATGGTTGACACCCAACAATAGTTGAGATTTCAAAATGCTATCCCTGGGTCTTATGCATGTTTTTTTTATAGAACAACCATTATGCATGCATAGTTGAGATTTGGAAATGCTTTCCCTGGGTCTTATGCATTTTTTTTTATATAACAACCTTTATGCAAGCATTCTACTTGGGGTCGCTAGTGATTCGAGAACAGTTAACACTTTCAGAAAATCTATGTGTACTTCTAGGTCTTTTTGTGTGGTTTGTGTACAGCAGCTATATTTTATTTGATTCTCTGTAAAATTTTGTGGTCATCTCAGTCTCCTCTCATTAAATTCTTTTACCAATGTGGACTCCTGTTTTTTTTCAACTTATGATATTTCATTTTCCCGTTGATTTCATTTAAATGTACATATTTACACTTTGGGGTATTAAGGTTAATTTAAAAAAAAAAATACCCTAGATTTGTCTCCTAATAACCTTCTGGCGTTATTCAACAATCACTGTTTGATTTTGACGTCATATGTTTTAAATTGCACTCAAAATTTTACAGGAACTTGTTTTACATGACTTTATGGCAGACTAAATTTACATATAAGTGTATAAATATATATGTTTTTTACCAAAGTGTAGTGTAAATGTCTTAACTTTTTCATAGAAAAAACATAAACTGCAGTATAGAAGATAGTCTGAAAAGATTTGATGCAGTTTTAGAGGAAGCTAAGAAGACTAATACACCTGTCAGAGGGTAATTTACACTTTAATTCTTGTGTTTAATGTGCCAGTTGAAATCAAATGTATTTTTAGTTAAGAAAATATTTTATATGACAAAACATTTGTACAAAAAAATCTTCAATAATAACCAAAAAAAATAAATTGAAATGATGATAGAATAGTGTTAACAAATACTTCCACAAAATCACTATGTTATCTCCATATCAATATAATGAATATAGATATTTAAATGTAAACAAATTAAATTAAGAATGGAAATGGGGAATGTGCCAAAGAGACAACAACCCGACCATTGAAAAAAACAACAGCAGAAGGTCACCAACAGGTCTTCAATGTAGTGAGATAATTCCCGCACCCGGAGGCTTCCTTCAGCTGACCCCTAAACAAATATATACTAGTTCAGTGATAATGAACGCCATACTAATTTCCAAATTGTACACAAGAAACTAAAATTAAAATAATACAAGACTAACAAAGGCCAGAGGCTCCTGACTTGGGACAGGCGCAAAAATGCGGCGGGGTTAAACATGTTTGTGAGATCTCAACCCTCCCCCTATACCTCTAGCCAATGTAGAAAAGTAAACGCATAACAATACGCACATTAAAATTCAGTCCAGGAGAAGTCCGAGTCTGATGTCAGAAGATGTAACCAAAGAAAATAAACAAAATGACAATAATACATAAATAACAACAGACTACTAGCAGTAAACTGACATGCCAGCTCCAGACTTCAATTAAACTGACTAAAAGATTATGATTTCATCATATGAACATCAGGCACAATCCTTCCCGTTAGGGGTTTAGTATCATACCATCATAACATATATGAGAAGAACATAACCCGTGTCATGCCAACAACTGCCTTTATTCGAACTCATGCTACAGAGACATCATGACAGCTAATCACCTTGCACTATGTCCGATGCACAAGACCACTGGACCACCTAGGCTCTACAATAATGATATATATATATATATATATATATAGATATACATGTTTGCACTAGAAAGGAAATACACTCAACAGGAGTTGCAATTTTGGGAATAATAAAAAAAACTGTTCACAAATAAAAGTGAAAAAATTACATCATAAAGGATCCACTCAATAATATATAATTCAGGGTTCTCGCTAAGGCAAGTCCATCAGTTCTGGACTTATCAAAATTTGTCTGGACTCACCATTTTCAAAACTGGTGAGTCCACAGATGCATATAGATTGAAATATTTTGTATAAAGTGAACACAGTTAAACACAAATATTGTCATTTTATAGCAAAAGTTTTAAAGTAATCTGAATTTAATGTCATTTCATTGCTCTGTTAGGCCATGAAGACTAAAATATTAAATTATATTGCAATAAAATATCTTGTTCTTGCTGTTGGACTCACCATGGCCAAAAATGACGAGTCCCTGGACTCCCCTTCAATAATCCTTAGCAAAAACCCTGTATATATATAATGTATTTTTCTGTTTTGCTTATTTTCTTTTATGTTTTGTATATGAACAGATACGTATCCTGTGTACTTGGTTGTCCATATGAAGGTGACATTGACCCAGAAAAAGTGGCCTGGGTGAGATTTTTTTATTTTTCTTGTTGAATTTTTTTCAGTAATATAAAAATGAAATACTGTAAATTCAGAAACTATTGCGTGCATTTAAGATTTTTAGACTCAAATGTAATTTTAATTTTTGCGATAATGAGAAAAATCCTGTTTAATTCATATGGAAATGAAAAATTATAACATCACAATAATTTCTGAATTTACAGTAAATAAATATTTTTATGTTATATTTCAGGTTTCCAAAAAGATGTTAGACATGGGATGTTATGAAATTTCACTAGGAGATACCATAGGTGTTGGTACACCAGGTAAAATGAAGACGCTGATATCTACGGTATCAAGAGATGTACCAATAGAGAAGTTAGCAGTACACTGCCATGATACATATGGTCAGGCTATTGCCAATATATTTGCTGCTTTACAGGTGACTAGATTTGTTGCTTGAAATATGCACATAATTTAGACTTTCTGCTTTACTAGTAATATAATCTAAGGCACCAATACTTCTTTTTTTAGGGGAAGGGACACAGGTTTTTATTAATAAATTTACAACATTAAAAAAATGTTAGTTTGTTTTTAATTTTAATCAAATTAAAATAAAAGATAATTTGTCTTAGAAAAATGACATAATTTTGTGTGAAAAAAATTATGAGAAGATAGCTCTTATAAAAAGCTTTTAGTAAATGAAAAAAATGTATTCTCTATTTTTATGCCCAATTTATTATTATCCCCCATTTAGGGCCATTATGTTTTCTGGTCTGTGGGTCTGTTCGTCCATCCGTTTGTCCGTCCATCCGTTTGTCCCGCTTCAGGGGGGCCCTCTCCAGTCATGCTTTAGTGATTCCCTATAAAATCAACCAAAGTTTTCCCGGGAAAAAGGGGGCCGGGACTGGATATGCCTATGAACAAATTCCTGTTGTGCTAAGATATAAAACAGAAAAAAATTAGAACCTGTTTACACAAACATTTCTTAAAAAAAATTCTCTGAATCTTCTCCCTTTCATTCACCTCAAGCTGGCCACCATGAAATACCCAACAGTGCTGAAGTTATATTGATCACCAATCAATCAATCAATCAATCAATACAATCAATCAATCAATCAATACAATCAATCAATACAATCTTTGCCATCTTTTGCTATTTTACAGATGGGTATCTCGGTGGTGGACAGTTCCGTAGCAGGTCTTGGAGGATGTCCATATGCCAAAGGTGCCAGTGGAAACGTATCCACAGAAGATGTAGTCTATTTAATGCATGGTTTATCAATTAAAACAGTGAGTTATAATTTTGTTATTGTAAACTCATCAGATGAATGAGGATATGAAAAATTATTTTTATGAAATATAAATTCATATTTATTAGGGTCTTGATTTATATACTAGGGTCTTGACTTTGAATGAAAACAAATGTAGAATTATTGACTGTTCCGCGAACAGTGAATAAAAATTTCTTTCCTTATTGGAGATTAATAACATAGATTTGACTTACTAATATATATATTAATTGATTTTGCCTTGTGGGAGCAATATTTGTGAAAGGATTTTTTTTATCTCTACTGAATCTATGTCAGAAATTAAGGAGATGTGGTATGATTGATAATGAGACCCACCACAGTTCTCAAAATAGGCCCCTTTACAGTTATTTCGGTCATATTGTATAGGGGGCAGATTTTTACAATGGAGGTAAAAATGGTCTGAAAAATATGGGAAAATTTCATTAAAACAGAGCAGTTGCTTGGAAACATGCATAGGATTTCCTCTACTATTATACTATTTCCTTTTCTTTCAAAAATATCTGCCCCTCTTCAATATGGCTGAACTAACCATGAAGTGGCCTATTAGCACAGGACCAACGGGACATGTCCTGTAAAAATATATTTGGTCCTGTCGATTTTGATAAGAAAAATTTGAAGAATTTTCAATTTGGTAAATGCCAAATACCAATTTCTTTTGTAGTCAACTTACTACAAACTTGCAAACTCTGCATTCAATTGTTAAATTGAATTGACTTGTTTAATTAATTTCTTGTGCTCTCGATGGCCACCTGGGTCTAAATAATTATCTACAAATATCAGTAGCATGTCCAACAACTATAACTAGCCTGTTAACATTGAGGCTGTGAATTTGAATTCTGCATCTGGCAGGTGCTTTTGACATTATTATTTTACCTCATTAAGTCTCCAGTGGAGAGTTGTCTCACTGACAATCAGTAACCTAAACTTCTTCTTTTGAGAAAACCCTACAGCTTTGAATTATTTTATTTTTCTATTTTCAGGGTGTTAATATACAAAAGTTGATAGAGGCCGGTAATTTTATATCGTCTGCTATAGGACGACAAACTCATTCAAAAGTGGCACAAGCAACAAAATCAAGTCTATGAAATAATGAATTTCTAGATCTGTTTTCTGAATTGTGCAATCTGTGAAAAGTAAACATCATCATCTGTGACTGGCTGTCACATACAGTCACTGCAGTCCAATGTAAATATGGGGACTTTAATGAGTATATTTGTGTGAGGTCTAATATCACATACAGTCACTACAGTTCTTTGTGAAAATGTGGACTTTAATCAGTCTATTTGTGTGAGGTCTAATATCACATACAGTCACTACAGTCCTTTGTGAAAATGTGGACTTTAATGAGTCTATTTGTGTGAGGTCTAATATCACATACAGTCGCTGCAGTCCTTTGTGAAAATGTGGACTTTAATGAGTCTATTTGTGTGAGGACTAAACCTAAAGAGCACAAAATCTATGCAGGACAGGACTGAAATGTGTTGGACCAGTGAACAATCAAAATTGACTAACCTCTCATATTCATAAAGATCAGTGTAGAGCCAGATTAGATGTCTGATACCAGCAGGCCTGAAGCCAGGATGTTTCTGGGGGCCCAGATTAATTGGAGTCATGTCCCTATGACTTTGATAGTAAAATGTTTTACCCTAAGCTTACAAATTAAAAATAAAATAGCAAACAAAATTATTTAATTTGAAAAATATAATTCAATCTAATTTTGACTTTCATATTCTTTCATTCTATTGTTTGTTTTTTATGGGGGGGGGGGGGATAATCTATGGTTGTGAGTTATGGGTACATGTATTATTTTTGTATTAACAAACTGGTTTCAAGCAAAGTTCAAAGTTATTCATATATCATTCATATCTCATGTTTAAGGCATTTGGGTGGAATCAGAAAAAATGAAGCAAAAGTGTGACATGGGGGGTCCAATTTCAAACTTAATATTTTGTATTTCTTTTTGTCTTGCCCTATTACCAATACTTTAAATTTTATAATTCCAAAGTTTCAGGCCGAACGAAACAGACACATTGAATAATCTTAAATTTTAATAGCATACATCTCAAAAATATTTAACAGAAACCATACTACTTAAAAACAAGTTTGGTAATAAAACAGTCAAGAAAACATTGCTCAGACCTTTTCCAAATGAAAGTCAATATAAAAAGGAAAATTTTAAAACCAAAATTTCCATCTTTTCTGCTAAATCATATAATAACAATCAAATTGAATAGCTTAATTTGAAAAAAATAATAGTAACTAGTGATTGAAGTTTTTGCCAATAAAAAGAATCTTAATATATTTCAGTTACAATAGTAAACTTTGAAAGCCCTGAGATTTTGTGATCATTTGCAAAAAACAAAATGTCATTTCATTGTACCGTTTTAATGTAATTGTATCTAGAAAAAGCCTTCTATTTTCAGTATTTTGTCACACTCCTGACATATTTTATAAAGATTGAAAAATGCTTTAAACTTTCACAAAAAATCACTAAACACATTGCTATATCATTGATTTCAATTTCTGATATCTTTACCCATAGAACAGGACTTTCTTTTTAGGACCATTTAAAAAAAACACAAAGAGAGGCACCCCAAAATGTCAGGAGTGTGACAACTGTCTTTAAACATCTACCAAAGAATACAAAGGACTTAAATGTTTTATTTTTTTTATTTTTCAGAAGTGGCTATTCCAAAGAGAAGAAAAAAAATCATTACCACTGTGATATGTTTATATCATAGATGTGGGAGTGCATTATATATGTCAGGAGTGTGACGCTTTTTTAAGGCATTTTCTGTCAATTCATAATTTCACAAGAACAAGTTCCACAAGTTTCTTTGTGTAAGAAATGTTAAAACCAAGTAATATTCATATCATTTACCTCTTAAATGTGTTATTTATCATGATTGTTTTGGCACAATCAGTTTTAATTAGTCATTTTTCTATTTTTTGTGCACTGAGTAATGCAAATTTATCAAAGGAAATAAGTGTGTACAACTATAATATCATATAGGAAAGTGAGGAAATGAATTTTGTACAAAATAGAACAATTATTTTGATTTAAAATGGTATATTTAAAGATGTTTCAAGGATTAACCATTCAGATGTAATTCGTCACACTCCTGACATGAATTTAACAATTTAAGAAAAATATGAAAATTAGCTTTATTTTTAGGACAGATGATTGAAAGACAGCTAGTAAAATGAAGAAACTTTTGGTAAACCTTCCATTCCTTAAAACATCTACCAGATTTGCTGAATTAAGCAGGGCAAAATTTTCTAGAAGAAATGATTCAAAGAAAGAGACTTCGAATGAGAGAACTCGCAAATACTGGCTGAATCTGAAATTAAAAATTGATCAGCGGAAGTTGGACCATCTTAAAATAAAAACCTATAATACCAAGCTAACAAAAAAAAGCTTAAAGAAAGAAGAACTTCAAATTCCAAATTTTATAAACAATATAAAGAAAAACAAAGGCAGTGGCAGAGAAACAGTAGAAAAAAAGGAAGAAAGATAAAAAAGAAGTTGGGTTGAATAAGGACTTAGAATCGAACAAAAACAGCTCAAAAATTAAAATGAGAACAGATCTGTGACTGTGTCAGATTCCAGATCTACAGTGAGAAAACCTGCACAACAAACAAGAAAACAATTGCCACAAAACAAAAATGCTTATAAATGATCCCTTCTAGAAGGCCCTTCTGGGTGTAGCATTTTTTATGATGTGTTTCAAAGAACTCGTCCAAGCATTTGGGTTTTGTGGCAGTTGTTTTCTTGTGTGTTGTGCAGATTTTCTCACTGTAGATCTGGAATCTGACACAGTTACAGATCTGTTCTCATTTGAATTTTTGAGCTGTTTTTGTTCGATTCTAAGTCCTTATTCAACCCAACTTCTTTTTTATCTTTCTTCCTTTTTTTCTACTGTTTCTCTGCCACTGCCTTTGTTTTTCTTTATATTGTTTATAAAATTTGGAATTTGAAGTTCTTCTTTCTTTAAGCTTTTTTTTGTTAGCTTGGTTTTATAGGTTTTTATTTTAAGATGGTCCAACTTCCGCTGATCAATTTTTAATTTCAGATTCAGCCAGTATTTGCGAGTTCTCTCATTCGAAGTCTCTTTCTTTGAATCATTTCTTCTAGAAAATTTTGCCCTGCTTAATTCAGCAAATCTGGTAGATGTTTTAAGGAATGGAAGGTTTACCAAAAGTTTCTTCATTTTACTAGCTGTCTTTCAATTATCTGTCCTAAAAATAAAGCTAATTTTCATATTTTTCTTAAATTGTTAAATTCATGTCAGGAGTGTGACGAATTACATCTGAATGGTTAATCCTTGAAACATCTTTAAATATACCATTTAAATTCAAAATGATTGTTCTATTTTGTACAAAATTCATTTCCTCACTTTCCTATATGATTTTATAGTTGTACACACTTATTTCCTTTGATAAATTTGCATTACTGTGCACAAAAAATAGAAAAATGACTTAATTAAAACTTATTGTGTCAAAACAATCATGATAAATAACACATTTAAGAGGTAAATGATAGGAATATAACTTTGTTTTAACATTTCTAACACAAAGAAACCTGTTGAACTTGTCCTTGTGAAATTATGAATTGACAGAAAATGCCTTAAAAAAAGCGTCACACTCCTGACATATATAATGCACTCCCACATCTATGATATAAACATATCACAGTTGTTAATAAAATTTTTTCTTCTCTTTGGAATAGCCACTACTGAAAAATAAAGAAGAAGAACATATTTAAGTCCTATGTATTCTTTGGTACATGTTTAAAGACAGTTGTCACACTCCTGACATTTTTGGGTGCTTGTATAGAAGTTAATCCAATATGTGAATTATGCACCTCAGGATGTCTGTATAGCCTTTTATGGATAGCTTATACATGTATACAATAAATACTTACCAGTTTTACACACAAATACTCCTTTAAAATACAACCATAACACTTTAATTTAGAAATTATCAAATTTTGCCAATATTAATTTTTGGTACATACCTTTTCACAATGTATATTTATTTACATAATATTTGTGCAATGATAACACCAATCTATAATCTACAAAACCTAGTATTGAAGAATGATTATAAACCATCTTCATATACATGCATTCATCATAATAATTTTTACTCAACATGTAAATTATTAAAAAAAAATCCTGTCACACAAAAAGCGTCACACTCCTGACAAATTTGACATGTTTTTTTAATAAAACTTGTGGCTGGTACAAGATATCTAAATGAAATTTGGCTGCAAGTTAGCTGGTATTGAACTTGTTGGTTTGACATTTAATTTACTTTCCTAAATATAATGGGGGAAACAATATGCCCCAATATGTTAAAATCTTCATTTTTTCTGATTCCACCCATTTACTATATCATATGTATATATATTGTTTTCATGCCAGTTGATAGCTTATGGGTTAATTTTCTATGGTCAAATGGGCATATTTTGTCAAGGTTTTTATACATTTCATTTTTAGGGTTACCTGGAATTATGCAAGTTAAGATATGGTTGATATTTTGTTATTATTTTGAATCTTTTGATAAATGTTGCATACATTAACATAAATGTGTTCAAAATCATAAAAAGTTTGGTGTGTATGGTGTGTCAGAAATAATAAATGTTACATGAGTTTGTTTTTTTTTTACCCTGGCCTGTATGGTATGAAGCTGCAAATCCTATCCAGTTCTTCAGACAAAATTTGACATATATCATTTCATTGCATATAAGACAATAACTATCACTGGAAGTTTACCAATAAATTTTTCACCTTTTAAGGTAGCACCACAGACTAACAGTGATTTTTTTTATCATATCACAACAGGGAGTAAATTGATAATGAACTTATGTAAATAAAAGCACATAGTAATCAATCTAAATATATAGGCATTTAGGAGGGACTAATATGTCAATCATCTGTTAATACTAGTGTCCAGCTGTTAATCCCTGACCACAAGGTAAATAGTGTGGTCTTATCTCCTTGTATAATGTGTATTGCAACAAATGTAATTTATATAACATGGATGTAAATAAAGAAAAGGGGAAAGTTATGAAAAAGAGAAAGTCTAAATGGAAAATATCTAACCAAAATGAACAAAACTATATATATATGGATAAGAGTGTGAAAGCATCTTTGAAAGCCTCTGACAAACTTTAAACTTTTAAGGTTCTTACTACAAATAAGAAGAATATGTCTCTGAATCTGTCTTCTGTTAGGAGTTCTAGGAACTTTAACCAATTTTAAGTTTATGTGAAATTTTTCAATTCCATAAAACTCAAAAATCATGTGGGACAGTCTATTTTCAGGAAGGGATGGTCTTGATCCTTTTTATGCCCCACCTATGATAGTAAAGGGGCATTATGTTTTCTGGTCTGTGCCTCCGTTCGTCCGTCCGTCCGTTCGCTTCAGGTTAAAGTTTTTGGTCAAGGTAGTTTTTGAAGAAGTTGAAGTCCAATCAACTTAAAACTTAGTACACATGTTCCCCATGATATGATCTTTCTAATTTTAATGCCAAATTATAGTTTTGACCCCAATTTCATGGTCCACTGAACATAGAAAATGAAAGTGCGAAGTTCAGGTTAAAGTTTTTGGTCAAGGTAGTTTTTGATGAAGTTAAAGTTACATCAACTTGAAACTTAGTACACATGTTCTCTATGATATGATCTTTCTAATTATAATTCCAAATTATAATTTTTACCCCAATTTCACGGTCCACTGAACATAGAAAATGATAGTGCGAGTGGGGCATCTGTGTACTATGGACACATTCTTGTTTGAACATGTCTTTTATTGCATAATTTTAATGTTCTAGCTAATTTCATAGCATATTTCTTTTTAAAATACAAATGAAAATGATTCTTTATAGTGATAATAATGATGTTAGATATTAACAGCTGGTTATTCCTGTTCTCTTATCTTAGACTGTCTGGACAGAGGCAGAGTTTTGTCTATATTTAATTACTACATTATAGATGTTGGTCAAATCTGTGACGTCAAACTCCCGCCAAATGCCAATTTAGTGTTGGTTAGTGCACATATAATTCAAAATTTACATTATTAGAGTATCAAAGACACACATTGTGTGGTTCTATTGATAACATAATGGTGTCTGCTGTCAGAACACTCCTGGAGTGTTTTCAGTGGAATTTTTGTATTTATGATGCATTTATAGGGGTTCTAAGGGGCAAATTAAGTTTTTATATCTATAGTAATTTCTCAGAACAATTTTACATGAGAATAGTTAGCAAAAAACTCAAATAGAACTTTATGGGTACCCCTTTTGGTTTTCCTTTGATATATGTGATTACAAGGAGTATTTTGTACAATACTGTGTCCCAGTTTTTGGATAATTTGTTTCTAAATGAATTTATAGGTGTCCAAAGATGAAAGGTGAAATGAGGTTTGGCACCCAGCAGTTAAATCAATATATCTTCTTACTTGAGGTATATATCAAAAATCTGAGACACGGTTTTGTATATTGTGTTTGGTTGATTAAAGTGATGAAAACAAAATACACTAGCATTTGACCTGAAGGTGACATTTTCATCCAAGTTGGAACTTGGAAGACCACTCTTTGGCAATTAATGAGTTATTTAATGAATGGCTATTATTTATTTTGAATTTATTGAACCATAAAATTAATTTTTGACTCTTCACATTGAATAATTTCGCGAAGCGGATTATGTAAAATGTGAAGAGTCAAAAATTAATTTTATGGGTCAATAAATTCAAAATAAATTATTGCCATTCATCATAAATAAATTTCTATCAAAAATAAGACTCAAAGAACTTTTTATATTATTTATAGTAACAATTACAACGTATGTACACACATGTTGGCATATGAATACACAACGTCAGAGTGGGCGTGTCACCATAAAAATTGACAACATTGAAAATATAACTAATACTTTTAACCAATCAAAAGACAGTAAATACACCAAATTTATTTATTTTTTGAGTTTTTTATTATACCATAAGTAAATTTTAAATATCTATAGTTTAAGAAGTAGTAATATTTTAGCTTTATAATGAGTTAAAAAATTTTAAAATCCATTGAATAGTTTGGGAGAAATTAATCTTTAAAGACTGTGGGTTGGTGTCAGAACATTTTGACTGTAGTGCTACCTTAAACTTGTGTACAAACTTTAGTAATCATGCTACCTCAAGGTTCCAAAATATTCTATAGACACACCAAATAAAAAAAGATAAGTGCTTTGAAACAACCAAGATATATGTTTATGACTCAGATTTTTATACGACCGCAGAAATTGAAAATTTTTTGGTCACATAAATTGGTATGACGTTGGCGTCTTCATCGTCGTCCAAAGACATTTTGTTTTCACACTATAACTTAAGTATAAGTAAATATAAATCTATGAAATTTAAACACAAGGTTTATGACCATAAAAGGAAGTTTGGGATTGATTTTGGGAGTTTTGGTTCCAACAGTTTAGGAATTAGGGGCCAAAAAGGGCCCAAATAAGCATTTTTCTTGGTTTTGGCACAATAACTTTAGTAAAAGTAAACAGAAATCTATAAAATTGTAACATAAGGTTTATGACCACAGAAGGAAGGTTAGGATTGATTTTGGGAGTTTTGGTCCCAACAGTTTAGGAATTAAGGGCCAAAAAAAGGTCCCAAATAAGCATTTTTCTTGGTTTTTGCTCAATAACTTTAGTATAAGTGAATAGAAATCTATGAAATTATAACACAAGGTTTATGACCACAAAAGGAAGGTTGGGATTGATTTTGGGAGTTTTGGTCCCAACAGTTTAGGAATTAGGGGCCAAAAGGGTAAAAAATTAAACTGAGTTTGATTTCATTAAAAGAAGACATTATTGTTCAATAAACTGAATGTAACTTTTTTCTTTTGTTATACTGGTTATTTCAAGCATTTCTGTCAAGTTTTGACATAATCAGTTCAATAGTTTGAGAAAAATCTAGTATAATGAAAGACGACATCTACAGCGATTCGATCAAAATTTCTTCGACAAATCCAAACCAAGCCAAATCAAAATAGAATGAAGTGTGGACCAATAAATGATCAAATATCTATCTTATCTGCCTACAAACAGTTAAATATGATACACAAGATGATTTTAGGAAGATAAAATACCACTAATGGACCTCTTTGTCTTCTTTATAAGGTCTCTTTTGGTCAATTTATACCTCTTATTTCCTCAAATTTCAACTTTTCAGGCCAATAAATAAAAATAATGGGGTAACTTTCACTCATTTATGGTAGAAATATTATAAGAAATGAGTAATTGAAGCATTTTAGCAAAATGAACAATCCATATAAAAGTTTACTGTCTCCAAGGAGGTTTCAATAAGTCCTTACGTAAAAATTAAATTTACGCCGCGGCCCAGACAGCGACATAAAAGGCTTCTCTTTTAGTGAATAATTTGTCGTTACAGCATTAAAAATAATTTCATGTACTTATAACTATATATTTATTTAAGTATTTGCTAGGATAATGTTCTATCATAGCAGAATATAAGAAATAAGGAGAAAAAGCCCCCCCCCCCCCCCAAAAAAAAAAAAAAGACTATCAACTGAATATTCATGGTAGAGTCCTATTTCAAGACAATTTTCTCATAAAATGTGTTTTGGAGACTCGATCCACTCAGAATATTTCATTTTTTGTAATATTTCACTTAAATAGCAAGAAATTTTTAACACATGAGATTACTCACAAGATCATTGGAAGTTAACCAATCAATATCTCCCCTTATTTTATCTGTGTACAAAGTTTAGTCATCATGTACCCTCAAGATTACAAAATTTTCTATAGAAATCCCAAATAAAAAATAATGGTGTTTTGAAATACCGAAGACATATGTTTATGACACAGAAATGTTTTTACTGCAATAAAATTTAGGATTAATTACCTACAACTATCAAATTCAAGGGAATACTTTTTTAGACCTACTTTCGTATACAACCGGATGTGACGTACCATGATTTGGTGGTATTACACCTAAAAAATGAATTATTTGGGTTCTTTGATATTCCAAATCTAACCGTGTATTTAGATTCTTAATCTTTGGTCTTGTTTTCAAATTGGTCAACATTAAGGTCCAAAGGGTCCAAAATTAAACTTTGTTTGATTTCATCAAAAATTGAATATATGGGGTTCTTCAATATACTGAATCTAACCATGTATTTAGATTTTCAATATTTCGGCCCAGTTATCAAATTGGTCCACATTGAGGTCTAAAGACATTATTTGATTTCATCGAAAATTTAATTCTTGGGGTTCTATGATATGCTGAATCTAACCATGTATTTAGATTTTGGATATTGGACCATAATAGGTAAATGTCCAATTTAAAATTTTTAAGTTTAAGTTCTTAGACCACATTCATTCTGTGTCAGAAACCTATTTTGTGTCAACTATTTACTCACAATCCTAATTCAGAGCTGTATCAAGCTTAAATGTTGTGTCCATACTTGCCCCAACTGTTTAGGGTTTGACCTATGCGGTCGTATAAAGCTGCGTCCTGCGGAGCATCTGGTTTTTATTACTGCAATGAAGTGTAGGATTGATTTCCTACAACTGTCAAATATAGGGGTTATTTTTTACAACCCATTTTTGTAAGAAACAGTATGTGACATACTCTGATTTGCTTCTAATACACCTGCAAAGGGGGCAAAAGATACCAGAGGGCAGAGGGACATTCAAGCTCATAGATAGAAAACAAACTGACAACTCCATGGCTAAAAAAGAAAAAGACAAACAGACAAACAATAGTAAACAAGACACAACATAAAAAAACTAAAGACTAAGCAACACAAACTCCACCAAGTACTGGGGGTGATCTGAGTTACTCTAGAAGGGTAATCAGATCCTGTTGTGTTGCAAATGAACATGATGAAGGTTCCACATTGCATAAGACTATGTTTTTACTTATAGAATATTTTAAGGTGAGGTTTTGGAATTTATGTAAGATGTTCAGATTCCTTGGTGTTTTCCCTACGATACCAGGGGCGTAGCTAGGTATTCATTCAACTGTAGGCACAAATCGGCAGGGGGTCTGGGGGTCCGCTTAAGGCCCCCAGCAGGTCCTGGTAGGGGATTCAGGGGGGCGATGTCCCCCGACGGAAAACGGATTTCAGCGTTTTGGCTGCAAAATTTTATGCACAAAAATATTAAATTTTCTGGTTATTTAATCATGATAATTATAATATACATGATGAAAAGTTCGAAGAATTGTGAATAATTTTTAAATAACGCAGTACAATTGGAAAATCAAATATTAAAAAAAAAATATTTACAATATGTTCTGCCCAGCATAGATCCGCGTATCCCTTTAATTAAGCAGTACACACTGTTTGATATTTTCAAATCTATTCCGTTATGATCGATATATACGTTTAACTTAATTGATAGTACATATTGACGATCCTTCATTAAAAAAAATAGGCACGTGCACGTAAACACTGATATTACTATATAATAACACTATCCTTTTGGATAGAAAGACATCAACCATCAATCTTTTGATTCTTAAACCTTCACCCTAGCCACACAAACACATACACACATAGTCGGTGCCTAATGCAAAAGTTCTGTTCTGTTCATACTAACGTAACAAAATTCAAGAAATTCGTATTTCTTTATATCCCGCTCTACTGTAAAATCCCTACCTGCTTAGGAATTTGAATAATTGTGGTCATTACACGTAGATCTGAGAGTACTCAAAACTACTGGAAGCTAGTTGATAGATTGATTTTTAAACATCCAGTGTAAAATATTTATGCAAGTTTAGAACAAAAGAAACAAATTGATTATTTACAATAAACACAACAGAGAGCTTAGTCCTGTAATAGGTGTTGCATGTACAGGACGAAGGTCTGGAAATTTGAAAATGCCATGCATTGGAAAATGAGGGATTATTGGATAGGAGCAGAAACTTTGCCTTTCAGTAGACCAACTACGAACTCCTCAAAGAGTGGCATTCTCTCTACAACTAGGCATAAGATTAAATGTCCCCATTCTGACCAGAGGTGACTACGTATTTATACATCCGCACAGCCAAACGGACGACCAACATTGGCAAGTCGGGTGAAGACAAAGTGGAAAGCTAGTTGAAAACTAACAACAACTAATTAAAAATTCATGTGTCTAAGCTGAGTTTCATTCAAGTTTTTGTTGATAGAATTGAAATGATCTGAACCAAAGTTCTAGTTTATAGTTTCTATATAAGGTACACACATAAAAAAACCAGTCAATTCTATCCAATATTCCATTCATTAAGGACGAGAGACTAGTGTACACATGACATTCGATAATTAGAGTTGTGACAACTTCACTGGAGTTCATCTACATATAACGTTGTTTATTATTTAAAAAAAAAAAAAAATTATGAACAAATTATGACTTGTGCATGTTGTGTAGGCACGTGCCTAAAGTGCCTAACGGCAGCTACACCCCTGGATACAAGAAAATATTTTGCCCAAGAACACCAATTTATCTTTTCATGTAAGACTCAATAGCTCATAAAGGGTCATTTACCAATATTTAAGCAGATTCTAGATTTTTTTTCTTTTTATTTAAGACTCCAGTAATACCTTTGCAAATATACATGATATAAGGTAAAAGTCTGAGGCAGCCTTTTCCCACCATATTTTAAAAATTAATTTTAAAATATCTTGAAAAGGAGCTCCATGACCTATCAATATTTTAGCTTATTTTGTTCCTTTACTAATGCTCCTCCCACTTTAAATTCTTGATTTTTTTTAAATTTCTACTAAGTACATCCTTAGGTCACATAAATAGCTCTCTTTATAAAAGCTTGTGTTTACATTGGCAGGGGGAGGGGGTTGGAACCCCCCTTTTTTTGTCCATTCAATGGATTTGAATGGGGACATATAGTCGGAACCCCCCTTTTCAAAATGACTGGATCCGCCCCTGCTTTATGTTATAAGAATAAAGAGATTTGGTATGTTTTCGGAGAGAGTTTAAATGAAGTTGATGTCATCAGATTATTACTTGGCATTTTTCATATCGCATGTATAATCAGCCCAAGAGCTGCATGGCTCGAGGGCTGATAATACATGCGATATGAAAAATGAAGTGATGATCTTTTTTATCATATGCTTCAACAATGGAGAAAAATAACAAGATTCATGTATGATTTATCCTCTTAGGGACGACATCAAAAGATCAATGTCAGATAAAAAACTTAATTCAAATAGTTTGGGGGTGGGGGGTTTAACTGCTGCAAGATGTGGTTATCCGACATTGATTTTTACATATATCTACTTTTCCCAAATTAAGTTAAGAGGGGGGTGGGGGATCAGTGAAAAAACTATGTGAATTAAGTTTTTTTATCCTTCATTGAACTTTTGATGTCGTCCCTTACGTGGTTCCCAAATATAAGATCAAATAGTGAAAAGTTCATGAACGTTTTTTTTTTTTTGGCAAAGTGTCTCATCCTTGGTTTGTTTTACTCAAAACTCCTGTCCTGCCTTTTTTTTTGCAATTTCATCTTAGGGAGCTACCATTTGATTTTTATGAGGGGGGACTAGGAGGAAAAATTTTGTCCTGAATTTTTTTTTAGCTGTAATCTCTGTCCTGCCTTTTTATTTTTCACTCTGTTCGGTCCTGCCTTTTTTTTTTTTTTTTTTAGTTTATCCTGACTTTTTTTTACCTAAATTGTCGTCCTGACTTCTTTTTTTGCAAGTGTCTCATCCTGCCTTTTTTTTTTTTTAACTCAAAACTCCTGTCCTGCCTATTTTTTTCAAATTTCATCCTAGCCCCCCCCCCCCCCCCCCCCCCCCCCCCCCCCATAAAAATTAAATGGTAGCTCCCTTATTCTTAACAACACCCAATGATACATATATACAACAACATATAATTCATTTTGAAGAATAAAATTGAATATTCTTTTCATTAAATCCGATCATGGGACAACAATTAAGTGGCAAAACATGAGACAACCATCTTATTTAATGATATAAAACCAAAAGTACAGATCGAATCACAAAAAGCTATAACAATATATTATACGTGAGCGTCTGTCTGCCACACGCTTCCGGAACTAAAAAGACGCATTTTATTGAATCCGTGGCTTGACTGATGCCAGACCTGTTGAATACTTTAATGAATTAGGACACGAATATTTCACATGCATATAACCGGATCGCAGACTTTACCACCGACAAATCCACAAAAATATAATCCTGTCAATCAAAAAAGACCAGCCAATACCGTTTGAACTCATATAACCGTTTGTGGCAATTTTCAGTTAAGAACACATCGAAAAACTTTTCACAACTAGTTACATAGGAAGTATGTTCGTTGAAATATAAAATTCTTGAAATAAGGTGTGCAATTTCGTCATGTGGCTGAGACTACTATAACACATAGTAGTTAAGGATGTACTTAGGTGAAAATTAAGAAATTAAGAAACGCAAATAGATACTTAACGCCGGTAGAGCATCCGTTAAGGATATAAAAAAAAATAAGCTAGAATTATTGATAGGTCATGGACCTCCTTTCCGAGATATTTTAGATTTAAAATATGGCGGGAAAAGGCTGACTCGGACATCTATAAAACCAGGTTTAATCCATCACTGTTTATGTATACATCTGATCAGAAAATGCCTTTATGAAGTCATGAAGAAATATGACAGTTGTTATCATTTCATTTGATGTGTTTTAGCTTTTGATTTTACCATTTGCTTAGGGACATACTGTTTTGAATTTTCCTCGGCGTTCTATATTTTTTGTAATTTTACTTTAGAAAAATATTGTATAAATAATTAAAGGCTCATATTGTGTAAACAATTAAAAGAAAGGTCGACCGAAATCCGATGCTGGTGTACTTATATAGTTCAAGCAATCATATTTGCATTCTATTTTCATTTCACCTCATCGGGATGATAGAAATATTGGCACTTTTATCTTCCTCCAACGTCAGTAAGCCCTTCGCCAAAAGGGTTGGGGTGCTACTGGTGTTTGGTTGAGCGGGCTGTACAAGGTTATAGCCAATTTCGGTTATATTGGAGACATCAATGCACCATTAAAAGAGAGTGCGTCACTCTGCTTGTTATAAGAACCTTTACAATAACTTTGCGCGGATGTGACCTGTTACAAGGACAACTTTTTGTCTCTCTGATTTTCCAATGACAATCAATTTTACCCCCTTCCTTTATCCCGGACGTTCCCAAATAAGAATTTGCCTATAGTATGCCATTCTAATGATGTATTCTCGTCCTGAACATGCATGAATTATTTGCTACTGAACGTTAAGCAACCGACAATAAATCAATAAATTCCATTTCGGGGACCATTTTACAACCTTGATTTACTGGGGTTTATTCTTACTATAAAAAAGAAGATATTGAATGATACAACTCTCCACAAGAGACCAAAAATTAACAACTATAGGTCACCGTGCGGTCTTCAACAATGAGCAAAGCCCATACTGCACAGTCAGCTATAAAAGACCCCGAAATGACAGTGTAAAACAATTCAAACGAGAAAACTAACGACCTAATTTATGTACAAAAAAATGAAAGAAAAACAAATATGTAACACATAAACTACTGAATTACAGGCTCCTGACTTGGGACAGGCAAAGTGGCGGGGTTAAACATGTTAGCGGGATTCCAACCCTCCCCTAACCTGGGACAGTTGTGTGACAGTACAACATAAGTAATGCATCTTTCATTTGTGTAGGTCTTTTCAAGAATAGTTGTTTTTCCTATACCCCATTCTTTTTTATGACATGGCCAGGGGCGGATCCAGCCATTTTAAAAAGGGGGGTTCCCAACCCAGGACAAAAATGGGGAGGGGGGGGGGTTCCAATTATATGTCCCCATTCAAATGCATTGATCGGAAAAAAAGGGGGGTTCCAAACCCCGAAAACCCCCTCCCCTCCTGGATCCGCCAATGCATGGCGTTGGTTGTTTTCCTCGTTTAATTGTACTTTGTTTTTTTCCCCATTTAGGGAACGATCATTTAACTTCAAGGGTGTTACGTTTTTCCTAAAAAAAATATTATGATCCCAAATTTGATGAACAAAATATTCTGTTCAAGCCGAGGACAAAAAGAAAAATATTCTGAATCCAGATTTTAATTCTCCATACCTTATAGTGTTAAAGATTGAACAAATTATTAGATTGATAGCGTTGAAAAATAAAAAAAAAATTCTGACTCAGTAAAAAGTCATAACCCCGCCCCCTTCAGTGAAGTTTAATAGTTGTTCCGTTAGTGTTTTCATCAGTCATGCATTCGAAAAAAAAATTATTATTACAATTTTATGCTATACAACCATGATATCAAGATTTTAATCAAGCTTTCATTTGTTTTTTTAATGCACACTGAAACATATGTTTCATATTGTCAAAGAGGGCATAGCTAGCTGTTGTATTTTATTCGAAAGTAAAATGTGATATTGTAGTGTCTCGCAAATGTAGTTAGTACAGATACTTTAGGGATTGTAATTTTGACGTGTGATATGAACCCTACTTTCTATGGTAGGGATAGATGAAAAATCTTACGAAACGCGCATCTAACGATGCAATAAATTGGTACCAAACAGAAATGTTGACTTTTAATAATATACCTTTAAAATAAGTGTATCATTAAAAGTTTCTTATAAAAATTTAAAAAAACAAAAAAGTTGATTGATTAGCAAATTAGCATCCTAAAGTTTGACCAGAGAAAACATTATTGTATTGTTAATTAATATACACAATTATTAGTTAAAGATCTCTAATAATTGGCCGAGACTACAAATTAATGAAAAACCATGCTAATCAAGGGGAAATAATCAGTATTTGTACCAGGTTTTAAAACATACAATAATTGTACATAGGCGGACCAAGAGGGTGGAGGTGGGAAGGCCACCATTTTGTGGTAAAAAAAATGGTTTATAATACAGGTAATATATGAGGCATGACTGGAGCGGACAGCCTTAGGTCAGTCAGCCCCCCCCCCCCCCCCCCCCCCTCATTCATGATAAAACATCACACACAGGCAGTTATAATGTTTCTGTCAATATGGGGTTTACTATCCATACCCGTACAAAAATCGCAAGGTAGCTAACGTAAATTTTCAATGTGTTCGCATCAACCAATCTTTTATTACTTAAACTAAATTCTGACAAATGTCGCAAATTCTTGTTGAATATTGTTTAAAATTTACTACTTTCCTGTGATTTTATACGGCAATTATGACAAAAAGAGATGATTCACTGGCGGATCTAGAAATTTTTATAAGTGAGGGCCGACTGACTGCCTAAGAGGGGCCCACTCCAGTCACGCTTCAGTGAATTCTATATATATAAGCAACCAATTTTTTTCGATATCTTATATCTTAAAATATCTTATGCAGGCCCGTAGCCAGGAATTTCCAAAAAAGGGGGGGGGGGTATTTGGACCTACGAACTCGACTTTAACAGTCACAATTCGAGCAGAACGTTGACTTTAACAGTCACAATTCGAACAGAACGTTGACTTTAACAGTGCTTATTTGTTTTCAAGGGGGGGCGGGGGGGGGGGGTCGTCCGAACCCCTCGAACCCCTCCCCGGCCCAAACCCATGGCTACGGGTATGTTAGGGAATGGTCATTATTTATCAGCTGAGGGGGTCAAATTTTCACATCAAAAAGTTTTGTTGGCAACCCCCCATATTTTTTATGAACCACATAATGACCCCCCCCTTTAAATGATGTTTCATATGTATGACCCCCCCCCCCCCCCCTTTACCACTAAAAAAAATACCCTATTAATTAACAGTGGGTAAATAATTATGAGAAGAATGTGGACATTGACACTATCTGTTACCGAGTATGCATGGCAGAAAGAGATTTTCCCTGATTACAGTCATTTTCTTTGATTTTGTACTGATTTTTTATAGTACATTCTTATAAGTTCTATTATTTCGTATAAGTAGCTTGAACTTATTAATTTGATAAAGATAATTTAGTTTGTCTGCATGTTCACAGTTATTTTTAACTGATATTCTCTAAATATTTTCAAATATTTTTATTGGAAAAAGCACAAAAACTATAAGGTATCATGACCTTTCATGTTCTTTGTTTTGAAGCTGATAAAACTGATTTTAGTTAATATTTTTCAGTTTAATTCTACTTTTGAGAAAATCCGTCTGAATACATATCACATCAATTTTTGTTTGGATTTTTTTTCTGAAAAATGAATTTCTGACATGCAAGAAGAAAAAAAGGGTAAAGTAAGCATTGGTGGGTAGTTGAAAGTTTACCTTCTGTAGCGTGTTTTTTTTTAATGTACAAAAGGAACGTACGATGGAGCATGGCATTTTCTTGGAGTTTTATCCTCTTATAGAAAATGAAAGAGGACGATCTCTCATTTAATATATGTCATTGAACTTTAGAATACACATAGACAATAAAGATACTGTAACTATTTAAAAATTCTGCTTCTCAAAATAAGTGCACATCGTCAGATATTACTATTAAACTAGCCATCGCGCGTCAAAAATACCATCGCATGTCAGCGAATAGACCATTTAACTTCGGCAAAGACCATCGGACTTCAGCATGACAATCACACTTCGTCGTCCTCATCACACCTCTGAGTTTAGTCCGAGATTACTCTGACGTCCAACGGCTGTTTTGCCAGACAGCTTGTCTGGCAAAACAGCCGGTGGACGTCAGAGTAATCTCGGACTACTCTGAGTTCTACATATACAATGTATATGACAAAGTATAAAATAATTATAAGTTATATTAAACATATAATACGGTTTGCACTATACCTTCATACTAACAATTATTTTCAAGGCTTAAGCCCATGTGTTAGGGTCTTGATTTTGGGGTTCTCCATAGATGAAATCTTTATTTTTGGGGCATTTTCGTTATCTTTAAAAGTAACGTTTATTCAGTAAAATTCTCATGAAAGTCATTTGCTATACGTTTTATTGGTTACCATGTTGTCTGCTCCATGGTCGGGTTGTTGTCGCTTTGACACATTCCCCATTTCCATTCTCAATTTTATATTGCATGATTATTTTATTCTGTACATGCCGGTTCATTTTCATAATCCGTATTTTATATTCTAATATCTCTATTTTTTTCCAAGTTTAATATTCTTTATTCGTTTGCTCCTTTTCGGTCATTTTTCTTTTCTGTAACCCCCCTTTTTTGTTGTTGTGTGTGTGTGTGGGGGGGGGGGGGAGGGGGTACTTCGATATTTTTTGGGAAAGTGTGCTATTTTTGCCTAAAAAAATGTACCCATTTCAGTATGACATTCTAAAATTCAGAACCTAAAGTTATATAAATATTTAACAAAGAATGACCCACATAGTATGTTATAAAAAAAGAGGGTCTTTTTTTTTTTTTTTTAAATCTGGAAAAATTACAAGTCTTATTTTTGGCACATCCCTGTACACCCAATGATAGGAAGTGACAACCATGTACTGTATAAATCCCACCTAGACCTTCATCTATTGTTTGCTGACGACTTGTTGTATAAAAATAAATTTAGTTTTTTTCAAATGGGGGAACGACCGTGCAAGGGCTGTATAGCCAGTCAAGGTCGTTAAAACATTCATTTGTTGTTGTTTCAAATGGTGGTGAGTCGTAAATATAGCATGGAATAGAAGTTCCTTTTATTAGCTCACCTGGCCCAAAGGGCCAAGTGAGCTTTTCCCGTCACTTTGCGTCCGGCGTCCGTCGTCCGTCGTCCGTCGTCCGTCGTCGTTAACTTTTACAAAAATCTTCTCCTCTGAAACTACTGGGCCAAATTAAACCAAACTTGGCCACAATCATCATTTGGGTATCTAGTTTAAAAAATGTGTCCGGTGACCCGGCCAATCAACTAAGATGGCCGCCATGGCTAAAAATAGAACATAGGGGTAAAATGCAGTTTTTGGCTTATAACTCAAAAACCAAAGCATTTAAAGTAAATCTGACTGAAGTAAAATTGTTTATCAGGTCAAGATCTATCTGCCCTGAAATTTTCAGATGAATCGGACAACCTGTTGTTGGGTTGCTGCCCCTGAATTGGTAATTTTAAGGAAATTTTTCTGTTTTTTGTTATTATCTTGAATATTATTATAGATAGAGATAAACTGTAAAAAGCAATAAATGTCGGCAAAGTAAGATCTACAAATAAGTCAACATAACCGAAATGGTCAGTTGACCCCTTTAGGAGTTATTGCCCTTTATAGTCAATTTTTAACCATTTTTTGTAAATCTTAGTTATCTTTTACAAAAATCTTCTCCTCTGAAACTACTGGGCCAAGTTCATTATAGATAGAGATAATTGTAAGCAGCAAGAATGTTCAGTAAAGTAAGATGCACAAACACATCACCATCACCAAAACACAATTTTGTCATGAATCCATCTGCGTCCTCTGTTTAATATTCACATAGACCAAGGTGAGCGACACAGGCTAGTTCATTTATACAATTATTTCCAAATGGAAACATCATATTCTAGAATATGATTAAAACTGGACGAAATATAACAGTGGCGAATCCAGAAATTCCAGGAAGCCCGCTGACTGCTTAAGAAACAGTCCGCTCCAATCAAGATTTAGTGCATTGGTATTATTTGGGTCCCAAAACAAAAGAAATAAAATCAAGAATCTTCTAAAATTTTGGTTTCATGAGCTATTTAGTCTTATATGAACAAAAAAATGGGGGTTATGGGACAAAATATTTACCTTGTATTGTATGGAAAAACACCAAGGAGTCCGAACATTTGACAGAAATTCCAAAACCTCACCTAAGTACATCCTTAAGTCATGAAGATAACTCGGATTTTATTCGTGTACAATTTCAAATGTTTCGAATCCAATGGTTTTAAGTCTGCGAATATTTAAAGATGGATGTTTAGAAGTCAAAAGTATAAATTTTCATAGCTGCTTGAATATTCTTTTTAATTGTTATCAGTAAATTAAAAGCAAACTAAATACTAGTGTTATATTCATGGTTCTACAAACTGTCATTACCTGTATCATCTTGTATTATTTTAACTTTTAGTTTCTTGTATACAATTTGGAGTTTAGTATGGTGTTCATTATCACTGAACTGGTATATATTTGTTTAGGGACCAGCTGAAGGACGCCTCCGGGTGCGAGAGTTTCTCGTTGCATTGAAGACCTGTTGATGACCTTCTGCTGTTGTCTGCTCTATGGTCGGGTTAATGTCTCTTTGACACATTCCCCATTTCCATTCTCAATTGTTTTGTGTCATTGCACAAGTCATGTTTTCTCGGACTGTTTATGACGTCTTTATACTGTATCCATTGCATGTATGATGTGTTCCTATTGATATTTTAGTCTTAGATGCATGATTTTTTCATTAGTTGTTAGTGGTTTTGAACTAGCTGTCAGTAACTGCGATTACTCTCAAATCAGTAATTAGTGTCTTTTTGTTGTTGTGATATACAGGTACCTGGCCACGTCCGATCTGTATTTTGTAAGCCACATTTATATTTGTATCTATCTGATGAGTTAACTTAAAGCTTTTTTCATTCTGTATGTGCCGGTCTAAAATCAGGAGCCTATAACCACTAAGTACAGAAAGTCCCTGCTATAATTCAGTGGATGACGTTTGTTGATGTGTTACATATTTGTTTTTGTGTACATAAATCAGGCCTTTAGTTTTCTAGTTTAAATTGTGTTACATTTTTCATTTCTGGGCCTTTCATATCTGACTCTGCGGTAGTGACTTTGCTCATTGTTGAAGGCTGTACGATGACCCATAGTTGTTAATTTCTGTGTCATTTTTTTTTTTGGTCTCTTGTGGAGAGTTGTCGTATTGGCAATCATACCACATCTTCTGTTTTATACATAGTCCTCATATATGAAGCGGAGAGCTTTTTCCTGATTTTTTTTCAATTTATTGTGTATTTGTATCACAAAAGTGTTTGTCGTAAACGACAAGTTATAATTTCTTTCTGGACGTCATTAAGCCAGAGAGGAAGTGGGTTTTTTCTACATAAAAAAGCATTTTTAAACCGTCTATTACCACAAAGAAGAAAAAATAAATTAAAAATACGCATTACCATTAGAGTCATTAGAATTATATGTTTTGAAAGATCCGTACAATTAAGCATAAGTGCTAGTTTATAAACTGTGATTTCCAACGTTATCCAAACTTTTGGAAATATGGTACTATTTGATCTAGCCAGCAAAGTCCTCCAGAACTGTCTGTCTACGATGTGCTTGTTGTCAAATCTCCTCCCCTGTTTTATTGAGTATTGGAGAATTTTAACGCTACTTCCTACATTAACAACAATGAGAAATAGCTGCAGTATGCCTTATATTGTATAATCTATTGCGGAAAACGTGAAATCGTCAGTCAATATAATTCCGGGAGAAATAATCCGAACATCCGGTCTGAACATCAGAATATCCAATCGAGTTATTACGACAACACCACTGCCAATGGATAAATATATAAACGTCCTTTCAACAGAACAAAACACACGGTTGTGAAGATAAACGAAATTTATATAAAGTAATTTTTCCACTGACAAAACAGTGAGGTAGAATAGGTTAACCCCAAAAAGGAAAGATGAAAGAAACAATTGCATGTACGCATATTTAAGACTCATCATATTCTTATCTCCTGTTAGTATGAAAGTTATAAACAATGTCCGATCAAGTATAACAAAACCGTCACTTATTACAAAAGCAGCAACTAAAATATTTCCTGGATTCTGCAAAGTAAGGCGTGTTTTCAAAACATACACAAGTCTCCCTATAACAGCAATAGAAATGAGCAGTGGCACATAGCAGAAAATAAGTTGCACAATCTTATATTCCATCTCCATGTTAGTTAATGTATTTGGTAAAGATATCATTCCACTTATTATTGCACTTAGATTCTCTGTACTATTGTTAAAAGGAATCGTAGAATTTTCCGAATTCATATCCGATTCGGTAAATTTTCTTTAAAACGACTTTGCAATCTGTCATTCAGAAATCGTTTTTCAGATGAACTTCACCAAAGTATTGATCTCGCTGTAGTTTTTTGTCGTCGAAATTTTCTGGTTTTCTTCTGTATAACCCCTTTACACATTTTCTTAGCTAAAATTCCATTAGGATTCTTGATTCACTTTAATTATCAGAGTCCTACACTTATTTAAAAAATAAAAATGGTGATCAAATTGACGTTTGTGGTGTCTTGCTGTCCACTTATAATTTGTGACACATCATACTAAAATAGCTACACATCCATAAGTATTCCGTGTGAATTAATAATCATTTTACAGTTTTCCAAAAAATACGTTGTTCCATGTAGCAACTTGTATATTGTTTGTCTAAAAATCACTGGCGCTAATTAATAAGATCAAACTGGTCACTGTTGCTAATATGAACAGGTGAAGTCCTCTAATTACATTTATTCTTAATTAGATGTGCAAACAACAAGGCAATTAATACCTGAAATTTGGTGACCACCGATGAAATTTAAATGTCTAGTCTGTATATTGTACTCTCAAGCGAGTTTATATTGAACATAGTCCAGCATGTTTCTTGTTTAATAGTATGGTGGCCTCTATACTTAACTATGCGTCTGAAATTTGGGGATTTCATCGAGCCAATGAAATTGAACTCGTTCATAATCGTTTTTTGTCGTTTTATATTAAAACTTGGTAAAAATGTACCAATCGCCTTTTTGTGTGGTGAACTTGGTCATCTACCTTTGTTCATTTTAAGGTAACATAGAATTATAAAGTTTTGGTTGCATATAATATATGATAAACCTAATATGGTATATGATATTTATAAGCTCCTGCGCATTGATGCCTCAAATGGCAAGAGAAACTGGATTTCATATGTTCGTGATTTATCATCTAGTCCAGGTATGAATTATGTATGGAATGATCAAGATAACACTAATGTTGCATTTGAATATATAAAATGTCGTATAAATGATCAACACTACCAAAACTGGTTTACTACTTTGAACGATTGTGAAAAATTGTGTTAATATAGAAAATTGAAAAATGAGTTTTGTTTAGAAGATTACTTAAAGTATGATTTCAATAGTAATATACTGACTAGACTGCGTAGTGGAACATTATAACTAAATATTGAAGTTGGTCGTTTTGACAATATTGTAAGAGAAAATCGTATATGTATATTCTGTCATATGAGTTGTATTGAAAACGAGTACCTGGTCCATTTTGTTCTTGTGTGTCCTGCCTTTAGATCATTGAGACTACAGTTTTTACCAAAATATTATTGATCATGGCCAACTAATAGAAAGCTGGTATTTCTTTTACAGGCTAGCTCAAAGAGTCTAACTAAAAAAATGTGTAAATTTCTTAGTGCGGCATGGAAGTTAAGATCACAAATAATCATTGCATAGCAGTTGTAATTATGTGCTTATTATTACCATATTGTGTTGTTTTCTGTTTGTTTACTGTCATTATTGTAATTGTATATTATGTTATTTTGCTATAACATTATGTTTGCTTCTGCAATAAAATATATTCATTCATTCATTCATGCACATAGTTAATTACATTAATTAAATATATTAATTTGACGATGTGTTCGACATGTTTTTCTTACATCTTTTAGTATACTGTAATATGTAAATATTATAGCTAATTTGTTGGGGAAACGTGATTGCACTCACTGTAAAATTAAAGATAAATTAAATTGGACCTGCAATAAGAATTACACCCCGTAGATACCCGTGTAAACTAATATATCCATATGGTTATTCAGACAAAAGCTCCGCCAGAAAATAAAAAAAAAAATATAAAAAATTTAATTTTTTTAAATTTATTTTTTAGAGTGTGTTCTTAAACAACACAGTACCAAGTTAGGAAAGGTTTAAGTCATCACATACATGTTTAATACGTGTTCATACGTGTTTCTCTTTCTCTCGTTTTTATATAGATTAGACCGTTGGTTTCCCCGTTTGAATGGTTTTACACTAGTAATATTTTGGGGCCCTTTATAGCTTGCTGTTCGATGTGAGCGAAGGCTTACTTTTCACCTATAATGGTTTACTTTTTATAAATTGTTACTTGTATGTCTCATACCATGCCACATTTTCCTACATCTATTAACCCCGCCACATGGCTGCCACAGGTTGGGAGCTAGTGATTCAGTGTTTGTTGTTCGTTTGGTGTCTACCAATATTGTTTTTGTTTTAATGCGTTTGTTGATTTTCCCGAGTCAAAATTAAAGGTAACAGTAAATCGGTGCCGTACAGCGAGTTAAATGTCCTTCTTTACATCATTGTCCATGAAGTAGATATAGGAAGTTGTGGTATGAGTGTCAGTGAGACAACTCTCCATCTAAATAACAATTGTTAATATAAACCCAATACGAAGTCTATTTAAGTACTCAGCTATCCAAAAATGAATTTTATTGCACACTAGCTCTCATATTTGAAAAATCCACAGGAGTCAAAATGCGAAACTACACACCTAACTTTGGAGTGCTACCTGAGGTGGAGGGAGTAAGTTTCCATCATGCTGTGGGAGAAGGGAGTAATTTTCCGTGATGCTGACGTAGGAGGAAGTAAGTTTCCGTAAGGTAACGAAGAAGGGAGAAATTTTCCGCAATGCTGGCGGAGGAGGGAGTAAGTTTCCGTAAGGCCGGTGTAGGAGGGGGTCAGTTTGCACAGTACGGACGAAGAGGGAGTAAGTTTTCTTAGTACGGACAGAGAGGGAGTAAGTTTCCTTAGTACGGACGGAGAGGGAATAAGTTTCCGTAGTGCGGACAGTGAGGGAGTAAGTTTCCTTAGTGCAGACGGAGGGGGAGTAAGTTTCCTTAGTACGGACGGAGAGGGAATAAGTTTCCGTAGTGCAGACAGAGAGGGAGTAAGTTTCCGTAGTGCAGACGGAGAGGGAGTAAGTTTCCGTAGTACGGACGGAGAGGGAGTAAGTTTTCGTAGTACGGACAGAGTGGGAGTCAGTTTCCGTAGTGCAGACGGAGAGGGAGTAAGTTTCCGTAGTACGGACAGAGAAGGAGTAAGTTTCCGTAGTGCAGACGGAGAGGGAGTAAGTTTCCGTAGTGCAGACAGAGAGGGAGTAAGTTTCCGTAGTGCAGACGGAGAAGGAGTAAGTTTCCGTAGTGCAGACAGAGAGGGAGTAAGTTGCCGTAGTGCAGACGGAGAGCGAGTAAGTTTTCGTAGTACGGACGGAGAGGGAATAAGTTTCCGTAGTGCAGACGGAGAGGGAGTAAGTTTCCGTATTATGGGCAGAGAGTGAGTAAGTTTCCGTAGTACGGATGGAAAGGGAGTGAGTTTCCGTAGTGCAGACGGAAAGGGAGTAAGTTTCCGTAGTATGTACAGAGAGGGAGTAAGTTTCCGTATTGCAGATGGAGAGGGAGTAAGTTTTCTTAGTACGGACGGAGAGGTAGTGTTTCCGTAGTACGGACGGAGAGGGAGTAAGTTTCCGTAGTGCAGACAGAGAGGGAGTAAGTTTCCGTAGTGCAGACGGAGAGGGAGTAAGTTTTCTTAGTACGGACGGAGAGGTAGTAAGTTTCCGTAGTACGGACGGAGCGGGAGTAAGTTTCCATAGTGCATACAGAGAGGGAGTAAGTTTCAGTAGTACGGACGGAGAGGGAGTAAGTTTCCGTAGTACGGACGGATAGGGAGTAAGTTTCCGTAGTGCAGACAGAGAGGGAGTAAGTTTCCGTAGTGCAGACGGAGAGGGAGTAAGTTTCCGTAGTACGGACGGATAGGGAGTAAGTTTCCGTAGTACAGACAGAGAGGGAGTAAGTTTCCGTAGTGCAGACGGAGAGGTAGTAAGTTTCCGTATTGCAGACGGAGAGGGAGTAAGTTTCCGTAGTGCAGACAGAGAGGGAGTAAGTTCCCGTAGTACGGATGGAGAGGGAGTAAGTTTCCGTAGTGCAGACAGAGAGGGAGTAAGTTTCCTTAGTGCAGACAGAGAGGAAGTAAGTTTCCGTAGTACGGATGGAAAGGGAGTGAGTTTCCGTAGTGCAGACGGAAAGGGAGTAAGTTTCCGTAGTATGTACAGAGAGGGAGTAAGTTTCCGTATTGCAGATGGAGAGGGAGTAAGTTTTCTTAGTACGGACGGAGAGGTAGTGTTTCCGTAGTACGGACGGAGAGGGAGTAAGTTTCCGTAGTGCAGACAAAGAGGGAGTAAGTTTCCGTAGTGCAGACAGAGAGGGAGTAAGTTTTCTTAGTACGGACGGAGAGGTAGTAAGTTTCCGTAGTACGGACGGAGCGGGAGTAAGTTTCCGTAGTGCATACAGAGAGGGAGTAAGTTTCCGTAGTACGGACGGAGAGGGAGTAAGTTTCCGTATTATGGACAGAGAGTGAGTAAGTTTCCGTTGTACGGATGGAAAGGGAGTGAGATTCCGTAGTGCAGACGGAAAAGGAGTAAGTTTCCGTAGTATGTACAGAGAGGGAGTAAGTTTCCGTAGTACGGACGGAGAGGGAGTAAGTTTCCGTAGTACGGACGGAGAGGGAGTAAGTTCCCGTAGTACGGATGGAGAGGGAGTAAGTTTCCGTAGTGCAGACAGAGAGGGAGTAAGTTTCCTTAGTGCAGACAGAGAGGAAGTAAGTTTCCGTAGTACGGACGGAAAGAGAATAAATTTCCGTAGTACGTACGGAGAGGGAGAGAGTTTCCGTAGTGCTGACGGAGAGGAGAGTTTCCTTAGTGTGGACGGAGAGGAGAGAGTTTCCGTAGTACGGACGGAGAGGGAGCAAGTTTCTGTAGTACTGACGGAGAGGTATAAATAATCTTTAGTTTAATTAAATTTTTAAGATTACAAATATTAAAAATGAGGACATTACGAGTTTAAACACAGTTTACCTTTCAATAAATTTGGTTCCGAGTTATTGTCGAAAATTTTACAAATGTTTAATTCTGGAGTGAATACAATAAAAAAGATACAAAATATGCCAAAGGAATAATCAAACTCATAACTTAAAGTCGAAAAAGAACCGACAATGGCATAGAAAACACTAACACATATATAAACTTAAGACTGAAAACTACACGAGCCCCACCCAAAAAGAGGGTGATCCAGGTGCTTCGAAATTAATTAGCTAATCAATTAACTTTTTGTTTTTTAAATTTTTATTAAAAACTTTTAATGATACACTTATTGTAAAGGTATATTAAAAAAGGTCAACCATACCTTGTGATACCAATTTATAGCATCGTTAGATGCGCGTTTCGTAAGATTTTTCATCTACCCCTACCATAGAAAGTAGGGTTCATATCACATGTCAAAACTAGAATCCGTAATGTATCTGGACAATTGCGAGACACAACAATATCACACTTTACGTTCGAATAAAATACGACAGCTAGCTATGCCCTATGTGACAATATGAAACATATATTTCAGTGTGCATTAAAAAACAAACGAAAAGCTTGATTAAAATATTAATATCATGGTTGTATAGCATAAAAATGTAATAATAAGAATTTAATGCTTCTTTTTGTAATTTTATAGGGATGTATAATTGAGAATATGGAACTAAACACGTATCAACAATCATTACAATCGGAAGGTTTTGACTGAAAGATTGGACGACAGTGAAGGAGAGAAGGTAATATATTGCCAATTGAGCTGAATTTATTTTCATTTCACACGTACGTAGGACTCTGAACCACGATGGTTTGGCGCCGAAATGTGTTATTGATCACGCTGAAGTACAATGTTGGCATTGTGACGCTATTTAATTTTTTGTGGGAAGCTACGCCGATGTGCGGTGGTCCAATAAGGGGCGTATTAACTTTTACAACGAGAAGCGGGGAGGATTGGTGGGTAGTTGAAAGTTTACCTTCTGTAGCGTGTTTTTTTTTAATGTACAAAAGGAACGTACGATGGAGCATGGCATTCTCTTGGAGTTTTATCCTCTTATAGAAAATGAAAGAGGACGATCTCTCATTTAATATATGTCATTGAACTTTAGAATACACATAGACAATAAAGATACTGTAACTATTTAAAAATTCTGCTTCTCAAAATAAGTGCACATCGTCAGATATTACTATTAAACTAGCCATCGCGCGTCAAAAATACCATCGCATGTCAGCGAATAGACCATTTAACTTCGGCAAAGACCATCGGACTTCAGCATGACAATCACACTTCGTCGTCCTCATCACACCTCTGAGTTTAGTCCGAGATTACTCTGACGTCCAACGGCTGTTTTGCCAGACAGCTTGTCTGGCAAAACAGCCGGTGGACGTCAGAGTAATCTCGGACTACTCTGAGTTCTACATATACAATGTATATGACAAAGTATAAAATAATTATAAGTTATATTAAACATATAATACGGTTTGCACTATACCTTCATACTAACAATTATTTTCAAGGCTTAAGCCCATGTGTTAGGGTCTTGATTTTGGGGTTCTCCATAGATAAAATCTTTATTTTTGGGGCATTTTCGTTATCTTTAAAAGTAACGTTTATTCAGTAAAATTCTCATGAAAGTCATTTGCTATACGTTTTATTGGTTACCATGTGTAACACTAACACTAGATAATTTGACAAACTTTATTACATTATTTTACAATGTATGTGAGAGACACCGTGCGTATAGTGGCATCGAAGAAGTCGCTCCAAGTCGCTCCAAGTCGCTCTCTGGTAAGAAAACAACACAGTTTATATATCTAAACATTCGGCTGACATCAGCAACATGTGTTGCGTTCTATTGTTTCATAACACAATGTATTGGTCATTTGTAAGATCACGAGGTAAGTAGATAAATCATTGTTCCATTGTTCGACTGACATATCCTCGATGTAAGTATAAGTCTATATAAATATATATTAATCACTGGACAGATTAAGAATTTGCTACGAATATATTGATGATCCAAGTAACTTTGTTACATTCCTCCAATGCTAAGAAAAGAAAGTTTCTAAACATAGAAATTTTCTTTAAAGTTCGATGTTGATAACAGTGTCCTTGTAAGATATATATATATATATGGAAATAAAATATTTATACGGAATGTTCCAAGGTAAGTCCATCATGAAGTTGTCTGGTTCCTTCATATTAAAGTTTATGTTATATATACTTAAACATATTTATTCCTGGTATACAGTTTCGTCACTTTCCTATGGCTATATAGTTCCCACAGTAATAATAAATAATATATAATTATTACCACAACAAAATTCATGTTATATAATAGTATTTCTGTACAAATTAGTGCTCTGATTCCACTTCGTGAATCGACTCGGGAATATTTCCGAGTGTTGGCATTCGGCTTATCCTCAGCAACCGATTTTGCAATGAAAGTTCTTCAGGTTCCTTGTTACATATATATGTATGCTGAGGTGTTCGATTTGACAACGAAGTGTATCTTTTCCGTTTCGACTTCTGTCTCAAGCCCTTTATAAATGATAGTGGCTTAGATTGTTCATCTTCATTTGCGGTGACCACGCTCCGAGTTTCATCTGTGAAACCCACCACTTCTTCATCAGGATTGTGAATCCAGGAATCAACGCTGTAAGGTTTACAATCTATTCCCATTACTAAGTTGTTGACACATCTAGGCTCTATGAACATCGAATGGTGCAGAGGAAGATATCTCTCTGGATGCAGTAACATCTGTCCCAACCAATTGTGTTGACACCATTTTGTACCCATTGTTCGTGGAATTAGAACCAGGCCTCACATATTTCTCTTTGGCTAACCAAAACATATTCCCAATAAATTAACAGTACAAAAATATGGCTATTCCAATGAAGATCGCACCTAACCCCACGGAGAAATTTTTTCAAATATCAATCTACTACAAAAATACTGTAAATCCCTTATACTAATTCTCTTAAGAAGGGGTTGGAATCTAAAATTATAGACTATTTGTTTTCTCTAAACAAACGTGTGTAAACACTTCCCAACTGCGTAAACCATAATCACCAATGGCTATAATACGCAAACATATTTATCTTCAATGTACCCTTAACTTCATCTACAAAAGTTCCAATTCAACCTTTATATACAATGTTTACCGGTTCTCTACAAATTTAACGTAAACATATAATATCTAGAATAATTGAATGTATCTTCAAAAAATAACCCATAATATGACCAAAACCCACCATTAAAATACAAGGGTCAAAATGCTATATAGTATCAGACATTTTAGGTTCTTTTTTTCTTTTTTTAAGAATATATATGATAATCCTATCCATTCAATAGCAGCATAAAATAACACTAAAAAAATAACCCTAATAACCCTTCATTCTAATAATAAAAAAATGTGTATTCATAATGTTTTAAATTGACCTATAATACCTACAAGTACATACTAGAAATATTCGTGCCAACCACATCTCGCGAACAAACTTCTGATTTTAAGCCTTTTAAACTAACGGCCTCACTCCCTTTGAAACTAAAAACTTTAACTAATATGTGTGCCATCCCTTGAAAAGCCATTTCTACTCTTTGTACTGACATACAAGAAATATCTTGATTGTCCATCAAGAAAAATGAAAGTAACTTAGTTCTTACGTTTTATATTCCTTTGCATTGTTAAAGCTTGAATCCAATTCTATCCTGGTCACGGCACCAAAAATTACTAGTGTAACACTAACACTAGATAATTTGACAAACTTTATTACATTATTTTACAATGTATGTGAGAGACACCGTGCGTATAGTGGCATCGAAGAAGTCGCTCCAAGTCGCTCCAAGTCGCTCTCTGGTAAGAAAACAACACAGTTTATATATCTAAACATTCGGCTGACATCAGCAACATGTGTTGCGTTCTATTGTTTCATAACACAATGTATTGGTCATTTGTAAGATCACGAGGTAAGTAGATAAATCATTGTTCCATTGTTCGACTGACATATCCTCGATGTAAGTATAAGTCTATATAAATATATATTAATCACTGGACAGATTAAGAATTTGCTACGAATATATTGATGATCCAAGTAACTTTGTTACACATGTTGTCTGCTCCATGGTCGGGTTGTTGTCGCTTTGACACATTCCCCATTTCCATTCTCAATTTTATATTGCATGATTATTTTATTCTGTACATGCCGGTTCATTTTCATAATCCGTATTTTATATTCTAATATCTCTATTTTTTTCCAAGTTTAATATTCTTTATTCGTTTGCTCCTTTTCGGTCATTTTTCTTTTCTGTAACCCCCCTTTTTTGTTGTTGTGTGTGTGTGGGGGGGGGGGGGGGTGGGGCAGGGGGTACTTCGATATTTTTTGGGAAAGTGTGCTATTTTTGCCTAAAAAAATGTACCCATTTCAGTATGACATTCTAAAATTCAGAACCTAAAGTTATATAAATATTTAACAAAGAATGACCCACATAGTATGTTATAAAAAAGAGGGTCTTTTTTTTTTTTTTTTAAATCTGGAAAAATTACAAGTCTTATTTTTGTCACATCCCTGTACACCCAATGATAGGAAGTGACAACCATGTGTATAAATCAGTTTTTGGCTTATAACTCAAAAACCAAAGCATTTAAAGTAAATCTGACTGAAGTAAAATTGTTTATCAGGTCAAGATCTATCTGCCCTGAAATTTTCAGATGAATCGGACAACCTGTTGTTGGGTTGCTGCCCCTGAATTGGTAATTTTAAGGAAATTTTTCTGTTTTTTGTTATTATCTTGAATATTATTATAGATAGAGATAAACTGTAAAAAGCAATAAATGTCGGCAAAGTAAGATCTACAAATAAGTCAACATAACCGAAATGGTCAGTTGACCCCTTTAGGAGTTATTGCCCTTTATAGTCAATTTTTAACCATTTTTTGTAAATCTTAGTTATCTTTTACAAAAATCTTCTCCTCTGAAACTACTGGGCCAAGTTCATTATAGATAGAGATAATTGTAAGCAGCAAGAATGTTCAGTAAAGTAAGATGCACAAACACATCACCATCACCAAAACACAATTTTGTCATGAATCCATCTGCGTCCTCTGTTTAATATTCACATAGACCAAGGTGAGCGACACAGGCTAGTTCATTTATACAATTATTTCCAAATGGAAACATCATATTCTAGAATATGATTAAAACTGGACGAAATATAACAGTGGCGAATCCAGAAATTCCAGGAAGCCCGCTGACTGCTTAAGAAACAGTCCGCTCCAATCAAGATTTAGTGCATTGGTATTATTTGGGTCCCAAAACAAAAGAAATAAAATCAAGAATCTTCTAAAATTTTGGTTTCATGAGCTATTTAGTCTTATATGAACAAATAAATGGGGGTTATGGGACAAAATATTTACCTTGTATTGTATGGAAAAACACCAAGGAGTCCGAACATTTGACAGAAATTCCAAAACCTCACCTAAGTACATCCTTAAGTCATGAAGATAACTCGGATTTTATTCGTGTACAATTTCAAATGTTTCGAATCCAATGGTTTTAAGTCTGCGAATATTTAAAGATGGATGTTTAGAAGTCAAAAGTATAAATTTTCATAGCTGCTTGAATATTCTTTTTAATTGTTATCAGTAAATTAAAAGCAAACTAAATACTAGTGTTATATTCATGGTTCTACAAACTGTCATTACCTGTATCATCTTGTATTATTTTAACTTTTAGTTTCTTGTATACAATTTGGAGTTTAGTATGGTGTTCATTATCACTGAACTGGTATATATTTGTTTAGGGACCAGCTGAAGGACGCCTCCGGGTGCGAGAGTTTCTCGTTGCATTGAAGACCTGTTGATGACCTTCTGCTGTTGTCTGCTCTATGGTCGGGTTAATGTCTCTTTGACACATTCCCCATTTCCATTCTCAATTGTTTTGTGTCATTGCACAAGTCATGTTTTCTCGGACTGTTTATGACGTCTTTATACTGTATCCATTGCATGTATGATGTGTTCCTATTGATATTTTAGTCTTAGATGCATGATTTTTTCATTAGTTGTTAGTGGTTTTGAACTAGCTGTCAGTAACTGCGATTACTCTCAAATCAGTAATTAGTGTCTTTTTGTTGTTGTGATATACAGGTACCTGGCCACGTCCGATCTGTATTTTGTAAGCCACATTTATATTTGTATCTATCTGATGAGTTAACTTAAAGCTTTTTTCATTCTGTATGTGCCGGTCTAAAATCAGGAGCCTATAACCACTAAGTACAGAAAGTCCCTGCTATAATTCAGTGGATGACGTTTGTTGATGTGTTACATATTTGTTTTTGTGTACATAAATCAGGCCTTTAGTTTTCTAGTTTAAATTGTGTTACATTTTTCATTTCTGGGCCTTTCATATCTGACTCTGCGGTAGTGACTTTGCTCATTGTTGAAGGCTGTACGATGACCCATAGTTGTTAATTTCTGTGTCATTTTTTTTTTTCGGTCTCTTGTGGAGAGTTGTCGTATTGGCAATCATACCACATCTTCTTTTTTATACATAGTCCTCATATATGAAGCGGAGAGCTTTTTCCTGATTTTTTTTCAATTTATTGTGTATTTGTATCACAAAAGTGTTTGTCGTAAACGACAAGTTATAATTTCTTTCTGGACGTCATTAAGCCAGAGAGGAAGTGGGTTTTTTCTACATAAAAAAGCATTTTTAAACCGTCTATTACCACAAAGAAGAAAAAATAAATTAAAAATACGCATTACCATTAGAGTCATTAGAATTATATGTTTTGAAAGATCCGTACAATTAAGCATAAGTGCTAGTTTATAAACTGTGATTTCCAACGTTATCCAAACTTTTGGAAATATGGTACTATTTGATCTAGCCAGCAAAGTCCTCCAGAACTGTCTGTCTACGATGTGCTTGTTGTCAAATCTCCTCCCCTGTTTTATTGAGTATTGGAGAATTTTAACGCTACTTCCTACATTAACAACAATGAGAAATAGCTGCAGTATGCCTTATATTGTATAATCTATTGCGGAAAACGTGAAATCGTCAGTCAATATAATTCCGGGAGAAATAATCCGAACATCCGGTCTGAACATCAGAATATCCAATCGAGTTATTACGACAACACCACTGCCAATGGATAAATATATAAACGTCCTTTCAACAGAACAAAACACACGGTTGTGAAGATAAACGAAATTTATATAAAGTAATTTTTCCACTGACAAAACAGTGAGGTAGAATAGGTTAACCCCAAAAAGGAAAGATGAAAGAAACAATTGCATGTACGCATATTTAAGACTCATCATATTCTTATCTCCTGTTAGTATGAAAGTTATAAACAATGTCCGATCAAGTATAACAAAACCGTCACTTATTACAAAAGCAGCAACTAAAATATTTCCTGGATTCTGCAAAGTAAGGCGTGTTTTCAAAACATACACAAGTCTCCCTATAACAGCAATAGAAATGAGCAGTGGCACATAGCAGAAAATAAGTTGCACAATCTTATATTCCATCTCCATGTTAGTTAATGTATTTGGTAAAGATATCATTCCACTTATTATTGCACTTAGATTCTCTGTACTATTGTTAAAAGGAATCGTAGAATTTTCCGAATTCATATCCGATTCGGTAAATTTTCTTTAAAACGCCTTTGCAATCTGTCATTCAGAAATCGTTTTTCAGATGAACTTCACCAAAGTATTGATCTCGCTGTAGTTTTTTGTCGTCGAAATTTTCTGGTTTTCTTCTGTATAACCCCTTTATACATTTTCTTAGCTAAAATTCCATTAGGATTCTTGATTCACTTTAATTATCAGAGTCCTACACTTATTTAAAAAATAAAAATGGTGATCAAATTGACGTTTGTGGTGTCTTGCTGTCCACTTATAATTTGTGACACATCATACTAAAATAGCTACACATCCATAAGTATTCCGTGTGAATTAATAATCATTTTACAGTTTTCCAAAAAATACGTTGTTCCATGTAGCAACTTGTATATTGTTTGTCTAAAAATCACTGGCGCTAATTAATAAGATCAAACTGGTCACTGTTGCTAATATGAACAGGTGAAGTCCTCTAATTACATTTATTCTTAATTAGATGTGCAAACAACAAGGCAATTAATACCTGAAATTTGGTGACCACCGATGAAATTTAAATGTCTAGTCTGTATATTGTACTCTCAAGCGAGTTTATATTGAACATAGTCCAGCATGTTTCTTGTTTAATAGTATGGTGGCCTCTATACTTAACTATGCGTCTGAAATTTGGGGATTTCATCGAGCCAATGAAATTGAACTCGTTCATAATCGTTTTTGTCGTTTTATATTAAAACTTGGTAAAAATGTACCAATCGCCTTTTTGTGTGGTGAACTTGGTCATCTACCTTTGTTCATTTTAAGGTAACATAGAATTATAAAGTTTTGGTTGCATATAATATATGATAAACCTAATATGGTATATGATATTTATAAGCTCCTGCGCATTGATGCCTCAAATGGCAAGAGAAACTGGATTTCATATGTTCGTGATTTATCATCTAGTCCAGGTATGAATTATGTATGGAATGATCAAGATAACACTAATGTTGCATTTGAATATATAAAATGTCGTATAAATGATCAACACTACCAAAACTGGTTTACTACTTTGAACGATTGTGAAAAATTGTGTTAATATAGAAAATTGAAAAATGAGTTTTGTTTAGAAGATTACTTAAAGTATGATTTCAATAGTAATATACTGACTAGACTGCGTAGTGGAACATTATAACTAAATATTGAAGTTGGTCGTTTTGACAATATTGTAAGAGAAAATCGTATATGTATATTCTGTCATATGAGTTGTATTGAAAACGAGTACCTGGTCCATTTTGTTCTTGTGTGTCCTGCCTTTAGATCATTGAGACTACAGTTTTTACCAAAATATTATTGATCATGGCCAACTAATAGAAAGCTGGTATTTCTTTTACAGGCTAGCTCAAAGAGTCTAACTAAAAAATTGTGTAAATTTCTTAGAGCGGCATGGAAGTTAAGATCACAAATAATCATTGCATAGCAGTTGTAATTATGTGCTTATTATTACCATATTGTGTTGTTCTCTGATTGTTTACTGTCATTATTGTAATTGTATATTATGTTATTTTGCTATAACATTATGTTTGCTTCTGCAATAAAATATATTCATTCATTCATTCATGCACATAGTTAATTACATTAATTAAATATATTAATTTGACGTTGTGTTGACATGTTTTTCTTACATTTTTTAGTATTCTGTAATATGTAAATACTAATTTGTTGGGGAAACGTGATTGCACTGTAAAATTAAAGATAAATTAAATTGAACCTGCAATAAGAATTACACCCCGTAGATACCCGTGTAAACTAATATATCCAAATGGTTATTCAGACAAAAGCTCCGCCAGAAAAGAAAAAAAAATATAAAAAATTATATTTTTTTTAAATTTCTTTTTTAGAGTGTGTTCTTAAACAACACAGTCCCAAGTTAGGAAAGGCTTAGGTCATCACACACATGTGTAATACGTGTTCATACGTGTTTCTCTTTCTCTCGTATTTATATAGATTAGACCGTTGGTTTCCTCGTTTGGTTTTACACTAGTAATATTTTGGGGCCCTTTATAGCTTGCTGTTCGGTGTGAGCGAAGGCTCCATGTTGAAGGCCATACCTTAACCTATAATAGTTTTTATAAATTGTTACTTGTATGTCTCATTGGCACTCATGCCACATTTTCCTTTATCTATTAACCCCGCCACATGGCTGCCACAGGTTGGGAGCTAGTGATTCAGTGTTTGTTGTTCGTTTGGTGTCTACCAATATTGTTTTTGTTTTATAGTGATAGCTTAAATGCGTTTGTTGATTTTCCCGAGTCAAAATTAAAGGTAACAGTAAATCGGTGCCGTACAGCGAGTTAAATGTCCTTCTTTACATCATTGTCCATGAAGTAGATATAGGAAGATGTGGTATGAGTGTCAGTGAGACAACTCTCCATCCAAATAAAAATTGTTAATATAAACCCAATACGAGGTCTATTTTAGTACTCAGCTATCCAAAAATGAATTTTATTGCACACTAGCTCTCATATTTGAAAAATCCACAGGAGTCAAAATGCGAAACTACACACCTAACTTTGAAGTGCTACCTGAGGTGGAGGGAGTAAGTTTCCATCATGCTGTGGGAGGAGGGAGTAATTTTCCGTGATGCTGACGTAGGAGGAAGTAAGTTTCCGTAAGGTAACGAAGGAGGGAGAAATTTTCCGTAATGCTGGCGGAGGAGGGAGTAAGTTTCCGTAAGGCCGGTGTAGGAGGGGGTCAGTTTTCACAGTACGGACGGAGAGGGAGTAAGTTTTCTTAGTACGGACAGAGAGGGAGTAAGTTTCCTTAGTACGGACGGAGAGGGAATAAGTTTCCGTAGTGCGGACAGTGAGGGAGTAAGTTTCCTTAGTGCAGACGGAGGGGGAGTAAGTTTCCTTAGTACGGACGGAGAGGGAATAAGTTTCCGTAGTGCGGACAGAGAGGGAGTAAGTTTCCGTAGTGCAGACGGAGAGGGAGTAAGTTTCCGTAGTACGGACGGATAGGGAGTAAGTTTCCGTAGTGCAGACAGAGAGGGAGTTAGTTCCCGTAGTACGGATGGAGAGGGAGTAAGTTTCCGTAGTGCAGACAGAGAGGGAGTAAGTTTCCTTAGTGCAGACAGAGAGGAAGTAAGTTTCCGTAGTACGAACGGAGACGGAGTAAGTTTCCGTAGTGCAGACAGAGAGGGAGTAAGTTGCCGTCGTGCAGACGGAGAGCGAGTAAGTTTTCGTAGTGCAGACGGAGAGGGAATAAGTTTCCGTAGTGCAGACGGAGAGGGAGTAAGTTTCCGTATTATGGACAGAGAGTGAGTAAGTTTCCGTAGTACGGATGGAAAGGGAGTGAGTTTCCGTAGTGCAGACGGAAAGGGAGTAAGTTTCCGTAGTATGTACAGAGAGGGAGTAAGTTTCCGCATTGCAGATGGAGAGGGAGTAAGTTTTCTTAGTACGGACGGAGAGGTAGTGTTTCCGTAGTACGGACGGAGAGGGAGTAAGTTTCCGTAGTGCGAACAGAGATGGAGTAAGTTTCCGTAGTGCAGACGGAAAGGGAGTAAGTTTTCTTAGTACGGACGGAGAGGTAGTAAGTTTCCGTAGTGCAGACGGAGAGGGAGTAAGTTTCCGTATTATGGACAGAGAGTGAGTAAGTTTCCGTAGTACGGATGGAAAGGGAGTGAGTTTCCGTAGTGCAGACGGAAAGGGAGTAAGTTTCCGTAGTATGTACAGAGAGGGAGTAAGTTTCCGCATTGCAGATGGAGAGGGAGTAAGTTTTCTTAGTACGGACGGAGAGGTAGTGTTTCCGTAGTACGGACGGAGAGGGAGTAAGTTTCCGTAGTGCGAACAGAGATGGAGTAAGTTTACGTAGTGCAGACGGAAAGGGAGTAAGTTTTCTTAGTACGGACGGAGAGGTAGTAAGTTTCCGTAGTGCAGACGGAGAGGGAGTAAGTTTCCGTATTATGGACAGAGAGTGAGTAAGTTTCCGTAGTACGGATGGAAAGGGAGTGAGTTTCCGTAGTGCAGACGGAAAGGGAGTAAGTTTCCGTAGTATGTACAGAGAGGGAGTAAGTTTTCGCATTGCAGATGGAGAGGGAGTAAGTTTTCTTAGTACGGACGGAGAGGTAGTGTTTCCGTAGTACGGACGGAGAGGGAGTAAGTTTCCGTAGTGCAGACAGAGATGGAGTAAGTTTCCGTAGTGCAGACGGAGAGGGAGTAAGTTTTCTTAGTACAGACGGAGAGGTAGTAAGTTTCCGTAGTACGGACGGAGCGGGAGTAAGTTTCCGTAGTGCATACAGAGAGGGAGTAAGTTTCCGTAGTACGGACGGAGAGGGAGTAAGTTTCCGTAGTGCAGACAGAGAGGGAGTAAGTTTCCGTAGTGCAGACGGAGAGGTAGTAAGTTTCCGTAGTGCAGACGGAGAGGAAGTAAGTTTCCGTAGTGCAGACAGAGAGGGAGTTAGTTCCCGTAGTACGGATGGAGAGGGAGTAAGTTTCCGTAGTGCAGACAGAGAAGGAGTAAGTTTCCTTAGTGCAGACAGAGAGGAAGTAAGTTTCCGTAGTACGAACGGAAAGAGAATAAATTTTCGTAGTACTTACGGAGAGGGAGAGAGTTTCCGTAGTGCTGACGGAGAGGAGAGAGTTTCCTTAGTGCGGACGGAGAGGAGAGAGTTTCCGTAGTACGGACGGAGAGGGAGCAAGTTTCTGTAGTACTGACGGAGAGGTATAAATAATCTTTAGTTTAATTAAATTTTTAAGATTACAAATATTAAAAATGAGGACATTACGAGTTTAAACACAGTTTACCTTTCAATCAATTTGGTTCCGAGTTATTGTCGAAAATGTTACCAATGTTTTATTCTGCAGCGAATACAATAAAAAAAAGATACAAACTATACCAAAGGAATAATCAAACTCATAACTTTAAAGTAGAAAAAGAACCGATAACGCGGCATAGCAAACACTAACACATATATAAACTTACAGCAGATTTCAGTGAGTATGTAGCTAATTGTAATATCTTTGGTTAGCTTTCTTGTTAGCTGAACCGTGAAGTCATTGATAGGTAAGGTATACTACCCTTCTTTTAAAGTAGCTTAGTCCTACAGAGAGATAGATTGGTTATCTGTTGGGCTAGTCTACTATTAAAGAAGGGTAGTTTACCTAACCTAACAATGACTTCACGGTTCAGCTAGCAAGCAAGCTAACCAAAGATATTACATTTAGCTACATACTCACTGAAATCTGCTGTAATACTAACATAACTTTATGAATGATTGTAAATGTGAAATCACTTTTTCGACTTCATGAGGTAAACAGAATAGTAGAAAGTTGTGAAACGTCTTCGTAAATAGACTGATAACCTATAGATAGTTGACTTTAATCAAAACGTGGTTCGGTGTCATTTACAAATCTCGAATAACGTATTGGAACATGGTTCATGATAGATACACATTTAGCGGGGGAAGTATTTGACACTTATTTTGGACAAAATGGCAAATTGAGGCCTTTTTGTTTTTTTGGGTCATACGATTCCAAAAGTGTAAATGGTGAAGTCACAAAGTAAAAACAGAAGAAATAATAAAAAAACCACATCCCGAAAGAAGGTTACAGTACTATATATCATACCCCCCAAAAAAAGTCAATCATACAATTCTGAGATCGGGTTGTTGGGTTGTTGACACATTCCCCATTTCCATTCTAAATTTTAAATAATTTGAAGCAAGAAAAAAACAACGCTACCATAAGCGGCTATATATAAGAATAATGAAACTCGGGTGCTCTGATGGATAAATAGTTAATCTTTAAAAAAACAAATCACGATGAAAGTACATTTATTGTGTTAAAATTTAATTCAAGATGAAATGTAAGCTGTGTCTCGAATGTTAAGATTATGCGGTATGAATTTTGCTCATTGCTGAAGGCCGATATTTTTATATATTACAAAATAAAATTATCCGAACGGGATGAGGTGGGAGTTACTTCGTTCACAGAGTATAAGTGAAACATGAGTTGTGTAAAATCAATCTCGAGACAAAATCTTATAAGGAGATATGGCATTTTTCTCCATCAGACAACAGTAACCGTATTGCCTTCAACAATGAACAGAATCTATATACAGTATAATAACCTTTGAAAGGCCCCATGACAAAATGTGAAACAATTAATACGGACAAATCCAACTTTATGATTCATAAAAAAAACAGGCAACAGAGCCGACGATGAGCATTGAATAGCAGATTCTTCGGAAACTACATGCTTCTTGTGTTCACTTTATGTTTCAAAAGAGGTGCGAAAGGTACCAGAGGGCGAAAGGTACCAGAGGGACAGTCAAACCCATAGATTGAAAATAAACTAACAACATCATGGTTAAAAAAGAAAGAGTCAAACAGACAAATAGTAGTACACAAGACACAGCATAGAAAGCTCAAGACTAAGCAACACGAACCCCATCAAAAACTTGGTGTGATCTCAGGTGCTCTAGAAGGGGTAAGCAGATCCTGCTCCACAATTGCCACCTGTCGGGTTGCTCATTTTATTATTAACCCGGTAAATATTCTAATTCAGAAGTTCAAATTCGTGAAAAGGGAACGGGAGTGTTGTTACGCCATAATGAACATAATCCGATATCATCTGTGAAACGGATATTCCATAACGGTCAAACAACTCGTGATGGCGTCCGTAAAATTTACGGAACGACAATTGGAAAACAATACCATCTTAGTTAAATTTATTTGCTAAATCCCTAGACTTATTATGTGCCTGCTGTCCTTGTATCATAGATATAGTATAGGTGCACCACAACGGCGACCTTTACAACTGTGATACCGAAAATAGGTTACAAACATGGAGATTGTCATGATTTTTTTGAAGACATGTCATGATTTTAAATTATTTAAAAAAAATAATTTAAGAGAAAATACTTAATTCTGAATTATAAAAAAGCATTTTGATCCCTTTTTTTTTTTTACCATTCTTACTCACAAAGACCAAGTTTTGATCTTAATACATATTTTTTTGTGTGTATTTCAATACACAAATTCTCCTGTGCCGTACCCCAGCTATCTTACATATATAAAACTGTTAGATCTGGATTGTCATTATTCACTTTGAGAATCTGTAGAAATGAAGGTCGCAATTGTTTTACTGTGCTTCGTCGGTAAGTAGTGTTTTTCTTATATACTTACTACTGTGGATTCATTATTATTCGTTGGATATCAATTTTCGCGGATTTCGTGGGTATAACCGAACCACGAAATTAAATATTCAACGAATGACAAATTTTCTATAGGCTTGCATGCAGACTTCGGCTAAACCACGAAAATAAATCATCCACGAACATGCAAGTTTTGCATAATCCACGAAAATTGATACCCACGAAAATAAATGAATACTTACTAAATACAAAATGTAACTGCTATAGTTTGACTGTTAATATTTCATTACAGCGTCTGGTTAATTTTGGGAAAACATTAGTTTGCTAATTTATACATTGTAGCAGGAAATAAGACAGCAACCAATATTAGAGAATAGGAAGGCATTGTTTTATATCAAGAAATAGGTACTTTTGAGCGTGATGTCAGTACATGCAAGTTTTCATTGTTTTCTAAGGTCTAATATTTTTTATTACTTTATGTTTGTTATCTATTTAACCGCAATTGTAGAGCTTTTTCAACATACGGACTATTCAACTTGAAAGCAAGGACCGAAGCTCATAAACTCGGCAATCAAACACAGGACTTCGGGAATGTCCGGAGAGCCGACAACCTTGCTTCGGAAGTTGACGGACTATAATGGCGATTTTACGTATAACCTTGATTCACTACTTACGTCTCATGGCCGACATTTTAAGCGTGCCAAATTAATACGCATAATCATTCCTTATCTGCAATTGACCTTGTTTTACACCTAAATACAATTCCTATGTCACGAATAAAATAAATAAATGAAATTCTATTTTAATTTTTTTCCATATTGCTTTATAAATGTTATACTTAATATGAATTCAAAGAATATTCATGAAAAACAATATTTAGTGGAAAAAAACCCTAAATTTTTGATACAAGAGAGTGTAGGCAAAGTTTCTTTTATTATCGAAACAACAATTAAAAATAAGGCACTTTAAACAAGAACTATCTTGAAAAAAGATATCCGACGTATATGTTTAAAACTATCATTTCAATAACCTTCAGACGCACAAAGATACCATTTAAATAACGTTTTCTCTGTTTGTGTTCAGTATTCTCGGTCCTCGTATCTTTCTGTTTACATTCACCAAAACCTCGCGGAAATCTCACATGCGTAGGTGCGTTCTAAAAGTCATGTACGTTCGTACAACAAAGTTTACATTAAAAATCATATAATTGTCCAGAATAAACAGCTGTCACGGATGCATTGAGCTAGTGGAGAAACAATTATTTTAATAAAAATATAAATCTTTGAAAGATCTAGTTCAAATATTTATAGTTTTTCACTTGCTTTCCTTCACGATATGATTAACGAGACGTTTTTTCAAACACAACCAAATCACCCACCATGACAGCATTTTGTCCAATCGCAGAAAGGATTTTTGAGCATGCGTATTCTGTTGCCATAGTTAAGCGTCCTTAAGTTCAAAGGGCACAAACCGAAACTATACCGACTACGTCGGAAAAAAACCTTATAGCTATCCAATTTTCAACTGCATGTCTTTCATCAGTTGTGATTCATTCAGCATTTCTACTACGCTGCAACATTCGTCACAATTCGGCCGATTCCGTACCGGTAGAAGGAGAGTAGCGGATTTACCCGAGGATTGCCGATTGCCGCTGCAATTATCTATAGATCTGTTGTCGTAACAAGTCATATCTAAGATTTTTTTTTTAATATACATAAATGATAATATTACATGTATGTTTCACCGAAAAACGCAATTTTGATTGGCTGCCATCAATCACGAAGTACCCCAATATCATATATTATTTAAGAAATAATTGATGCAAGCTTTACTTTATTGAAGTTTTAAAATGGGTAGGCATTATATTCGTGATTAGTTTTGCCAGAGCGATAGTGAGGGCTAAAATAACACGAATATAATGCCTACCCATGTTAAAACTACAATAAAGTATAGCTTGCATTAGTTATTTCGATTCTGAATAGGACAATTAAGGTAATTTCGATGTCCGATAAGTATAAGTGCAAAAGCGTTTGTGTAAGCTCTTCCATGAAGCTCCCTTTTTGTTTGTAAAGAAGCACACGGCTGGCACTGTGAGTTTTCAGAGCGAGGAGATTGAACAGCCAGCATGAACAGGTCAAACAGGTCAATTTCGGAATGCAACACATAACAGTCATAATAAATGAGTTAGTAACACCATGTGCACTATTTAAGATCAAAGTTAAGGAAATATATTAAGTGCATGATAACTTGATAAAATTCATTATTCTGAAGAAGTCAATATATGCATACAGTGTGCAAACAAATTTTATTGAATTTAGAGCATGTGTTTGATCACAAAGCGAAAGAAGCACGTCATATAAGAATATAGGATTACACGCCTTTTTAAAGGAATTTATTTGTGTATAAACTCGACCAATTCACTCAAAAAACAATTGTGCTTTTGAGTGACATGGTCCAGTTTATACACCAATAAATTCCTTTCAAATTATAGCCCTTTAAAAATAGAGTTAAGGAATTCATTTTCCCACACTGGCAACCATCACACATAAATTGCATATTTGTGTCATTGAATTGGCCTGGCGCATGAATATATCTGTTGGTTCACGCAAAAATATGTACTCCATGAAATTTCCTATCTGATAATGCGAAGTGAAAATACATTGTGATAACGGCGAACCGGATTGTGTAATAATTGCCGCCATCTTGTTTACATTGGTTCCGAAAAGAAATTTGGTCAACGTCGTCTATCGAAAATTAAACGTCAAGAACAGCTACCGGAAGTCCTGTCGAACAATCATATCAACGCATTACCTTATATATGCCAATTAATTTAAGAAATATTTCCGATTAGATTACAGCAGCTATGTATGACTGCACGTCCTTTTCGTGACAATGTTAAAATAATGCATTGAGTAACGAACAAAAAAAATGATATAACTCTTAATTTCATGCATGGTTTCAACGTACAAATGTAATTGTAAAATTCCGCGTTACAAACAAAATGTGATTCGGTCAAAATTTATACAACCCGATAAAATTAAAACAAGATGTATTCAAATTCTTATTACTTTTTTCTTTTTCAGTGGCTGTTTATTCTGAAACATGCTTTAGAAGCTCAGACTGTAACGAAACAAAATGCTCGGACACTTCACACAGAGTTGTCTGCGCACTTGGCCATTGCACATGCAGCGCAGGAACCAATGGACATAGTAAATATAAACAGCTAAGGGAGAAACCATTTAATATCAAAAGTGGGTGGGGGTTATGTCTTTTAATCTGAGTCAGAAATTTTACGCACAGCACACGAACACTGTTTTTAGTTTAAGAATTTGTTTTGTCATCATTCTTGTTGACCACAATATATATATATTTATATATGTTTTTATCAAATTGGGGATCAGAATATTTTTTAATAACCCCTAAGGTTAAATGGTCGTTCCCTTTATATTCTTTATTAGTTCGATAATCAGAATTTTTTAAATGTCTGTTTGACACAGATCAAGTTGGTATGGGGTGGGATATATTCGCTAGCCAAGGGCGACGATGCAGTCCCCTCGTAATCATTGGCTAGCGAAGGTGGGGTGGGCTGAAAGAGTTTATATACATCCTGTGATACTAAATTTCTTGGAAAGGGAAGTCTTAAATATATTAGGAAAAGTGCGAACTCCCAATAAATTAATCAATTTATAACATAACATAAAGATCAGTTCCTAACTGACGAATTAGGAAAACGAAAAAATAGTTCTGACAAAACTAGTATTTATTTCCGAAATTTCTTCTTTCTTCTGGTACCGTACTCAAGTTTTTTTTTATTCCTGTCCATCACAAGTCACTTTGTTAGGAAATCAATATCTGTTTAATCGGTTTTATATATATATATATATATATATATATATATATATATATATATATATATATATATATATATATATATATATATTTTTAATTATCTACTATTTTGCAATAAAAGGGACACTAGCTGTCAAATTCCTGGTTACTGATTTAATTCGTATTTTCATATTTGATTTATAACAATGTATAAAACATTTATTCAATGATAAAATGTCTAAAATAAACAATTTACAGGGCATGGACTCGGATAGGGATAACTCAATGCATTTTTTTTTCTGTCTTTAGCTTGCTCAGCTGGTGGTGACTGCAGGGACGAACATTGCAGATTCGGCCAGAGATCTCACTGTGTTGACGGACATTGTCACTGCACACTCCAGGACCTGATCGGAGGAATTGGTCGTTGAGTTGGTGGGGACGGCTCTTATATTGTTTTGTTTTGTTATCCATAGAAAATGTTAAAATCAAAATAAACATTGAAATTATAGCATTATACCAATAAAACGTCAGTCAACATTACAAGTATTTATATTTTTGACAGTAATGGACAAATAGAGTTTGATGTATTTTATTTTTAAAGTTAATAAAAAGTAAACCCTTCAATATAAAAAATAAGGAGATGGAATATGATAGCCAATTAGACACCTACATGTATCTTTTCACGGTCAATGCATTTGACTGTGCCTTTGGTATCTTTCTCCCCTTTTTTAAAACCCTATGAAATTACTAAAAGAAGCATTCAATACTTATAATTACATATTTTAGCTACGATCATGAACACACGATTTGTATAAAGTTTTTCTTTCATTTACATGTGCACCTTCTTATGGTCATGAATTTTACATGTCATTTTGAAATTATTACATTAGATGTACGTTTTGAGAGCACAGTCACCATAACTTTACAGGGTTGTAAAAGCGTTGACCATGCACACATTTTTAGAATGAAGCGCGGAAACGCTTCATACAAAATGTACTTCGGTCAACGCCTTTTCATCCCAATGAAGTTACAAAGAAGTTACAATGAAGTTGCACACATTTTTAGAATGAAGCGCTTCCGAGCTTCATACAAAATGTACTTCGGTCATCGCCTTTTCATCCCAATGAATTTACAAAGAGAAGCATTCAATTTTCAAATGAATAGCAAGAATTGTAACATACATGATGCCACACGTTTCCACAATAAAGTGCTCATATAAGTATTAATTTATGAAATAATAATTAATTTGCATGTTTGTTTCATTTTGATACCTCATTATGATTTGCTTTCATGCAACAATAACGCGACAATTAAGAATTGCATGCTTCTTTTAGTAATTTCATAGGGTTGTAAAAGCGTTGACCGTGCGTAAATTTTTAGAATGAAGCGCGGAACAAATGAACTTCGGTCAACGAAGTTAGAAACATGACAAGATTGGCGATTCCCGTTAAAGGGAAGAAGACGCCGAATGGGCAACCTAAATCGTAAAGCAACGAAAGACACATAGAACAATTACCAAAGTATAAGAAAAAACGAACAGACAAAATACAGTTGATACGACTAAGGATTGTTTAAACAGTTCCTGCTTTTATAACCCGATGTGTTGCGCATGTGTTTACGTAATATTTCCTTTAAACATACTTATGAAATCTAAGTGACCTAAAATAAACTAATTTTATTTTTAATACTTTTATTTGTTGAAAATAGCACATCCATTTGAAAAATATAATGTTAAGTAAACACTCACACACAATGTATACGATTAATTTACAAACACAACACAACAAATGCATAACTATATAACTATTTATCTGAATTAAAAAAAAACTACTAGTATTCAAAATCAAATATATTCATATTAAAAAACTACTAAAATAAAACTAATATGGAATGCTTATTATCACATTCCACTATTTTGGCGTAATAAATCACAAATAAATTAGTACAATTCAAACATTGGGTATAATGATTCAAATGTTACTAATGTGTTCATAGATAACATACAGAAGATAGCGATTCAACCAAAAAAAGAGGGTCTGGATTGAAGTCTTATTCTTTACATTATTGTATTTGCAAGGCTATTTTTCTCTATTATTATATTTTTTTTGCAAACTATTTATACACCCCATCAAGACCCGTATGATATAGAGGGGAATAAGGATATACATTTTGTTTTTTTCTCAATATATTTCAAAACGCAGGGGAAAACACACTTTGGGAACAAATTACCAAAAAAAACAAACCCAAAACAACAACTCAAAGTTGACAAAAGATTTTATCAATGACGTTTTGCCCCTCTTATTGTTTTACTGTTGAAATAAAAATCATTAACGCTGAGAATGGAACGATGAAACTCGGTATGTGCAACGCATCGGTGCTGAAAATTTTAATTAACATAAGGTTCTTTAAGGCATCAATCTCTAAGACGAGTATTATATACTAGACAAAAACTTGATTTTTAAAGATTAATATTCATTTCCGTTGAAACGCTGTATATGCTATTTTTCATAAAACCATGAAAAAATCTATACCAAATCCTATAAATTCTGATTGTCACCTGTGAAAAGGAAAATTAAGAGATAGGGCTGCGCAAAAATTTGGTGCATAAATGGCATAAATGATTTGCTTTCATCGCATACAAGAACATAACGTACTTGTACGACCAACAAAAAGAAATATAAAAGCAACAACAGGACGATTAAAAGAGATAAAAAGCCTAAACAGCAAGCAACACATTTACTAGAATCTCTAGGCTTTGGAGGGGGCGGGGGAGGCGGGGGAGTTTTTGGTTGAGTTGTTACTACTTCAGGATGAACTTTCGGGTTGCATGTTAAGAATTGACCACATGTGCACTCGCAATTCTCCTGTTTCGACGAATCCAAAGTGCTCGGGAAGCATCGACATATGCAACATCCTAAGGACTTTTGACAAGCTAGGAATTTCTTGCACATACATGTACACACTTCCTTGCTATCAAAATATGACGGAAAGCATCGTAAAATACAACATCCGCATGGTCGTTCACACTTCATGCAGGCACCACACGTGCATTCCCACCAATCAGAAATTGGAGGGGTTTGATATTCCGGAAAGCATCGGAAAGTAAAACATTTACATGGCAGTTTACACGACAAGCATTCTCGACATCGGCACGTCAAAACATCAGTCTTAGGGGACTTTAAATGAGTTGGGAAACACCTAAATGTACAACATTTACATGGCATTTCACACGCGAGACAATCAAAACACCTACATGTCCAAACGTCGGATTTTGGCGGTTCAAGATGTGACGGAAAGCAGCGAAGTATACAACAACGACAATTTCCTTCGCAGCGCATACATTTACCACACAAACATTCACATGCATCCTCTAATGGAGTTGGTAAATGTTTTGGAAAGCACCTTAAAACACAACATTTGCAGAACTGTTCGAAAGACATGCATTTACGACATGTACAATCACAAGCTTTGGTGTCTGGCTCTTCAAATCTGGAAGGAAAACATCGCAAGATGCAACATTTACACGACTGCATACATTTCCATTTCACTTTTTCGCCAGGTTTTTCGCCATGTTTACTGAAAACACAAAAAAAATGTTTTTACACTGGAAAAATTAATTAGATTGGTAAAGAGTGACCATTTTTTTAAATGATTTTCAGGTGTTTTAAGGTGGCCATAACAATTATTGTATGTTCTTTAATTGCATAAATTCTATTGTTTTGACCAAAACATGTTTGATTTATTTCTAGATTTCTTTTCTTTGTCTCATGTAACTTAAGTCAGTACGAAACACGATTGACAAAAACGGAAAGCTGATTTATGAAGGTCGGGATAGGGTATTTCATTTCTTAGTATTTATTTGTTTTTTTTTCGCTTTTTTTCTCTTTTCTGTATTTTCTTGTCCAATTTGGGTCAGTTTGATTCAATTCTTTATGCATGTGTTCCTACTATTTAAACATACCCGTCGAATGAGGACGTTTAAACAATATTCAGCGGTTGTCGTTTGTTGATGTGGCTTATAAGTGTTTCTCGTTTCTCGTTTTTTATTTAGATGAAACCGTTGGTTTCCCTGTTGAATGGTTTTACACTAGTCATTTTACGGAGCTTTATACAATGTTATAGCTTGCAGTTAGGTGTGAGTCAAAGTTCAAGGTTGAAGGCTGTACTTTGACCTATAACGTTTTACTTTTCCAAATAGCTATTTGATTCTAGAGTTGTCTTATTGGCCCTCATACAACATGTTCTTATATCTATGTATGAACAAAAGCTTATTATATAATAGACTTAATCTGTCATCTTGGAATTTCTGAATTTTACCTTTACAACATTTATTGATTTTGATTTTTTAAGCGCCAAATTGCAAAAAGTAACACTTATGGATGGCTACTTGTTGATACTAAAGACGTATTTTTGTTATAAGTAGGGCTGTACCTTTCACTTGCAAAATATATCTTTCAAATTAAGGGTTATTTTTCAATCTCGATTCCAAGTAAACTTAGAAGAGGAGCATTACGTATCGTACTTTCATATCGGAGTTGGCTGGATTTTTATATTTTCGACACATACCAAATTAAGTCTACACCCACCCAATACCTTTTTGGCCGGAGACAAGTCATTGACTATACTTGAAAAGTAACGTTATAATTATTCGAATCTCCTTAAAATAATTAGACCGATATTTTGATACTTGTGTAAGTGCAGTCAATGCATACCAATATTTTAGTTTTACAGCAAAATGCATTGAGTGTGTAGATAAGTCCTACAGGTAACAAATCTATATTTCTGTCGGACTAGACTACGCCGAAAGGAGTGTAGTATACCTAACCCAATAATGACTTCAATGTCCAGCAAGCAAGCTAATTAAAGATAAGACATTTGCCTACACACTCAATGTATTTTGCTGTAATAATAAAATTCACAATACTTACGTTTTCTTTGATCCACATAGTATACAATAGATACAGACGAAGGGTATAGCAATTGGAAAGATGACAAGTAAAATGATTATTCCAACTATTCTGCAACAATTATTATCTCCCTTGATAGCAAATTGCACCTTCCTCCGCCGCTTTATTGTTAGATGGGACGAACAGAGTTTTAAGCTGGTAAAGAATCTCCAAAATATTCTCACATAAGAAATGATTCCATTTGTTGCAATAAAAATTTCAGGGCCATTTACGTCACAATCCAGAGTGCAGACGTGATAAAATCCCATTATCAAAAATATCTGCTGTATTTCGATAAAAAATAAAAATACAAATGTTTCCACGAATTCATGTAAAAGTCTTTTTTCTTTATCGACGCCCTTAAATTCGTAAAACAATTGATACATGATATTAAATATCTGCAATATGGACAAAACAGTTCCAACAATAGCAAATACAAGGAAAATTAGTTGAAGTGTCTCTCCTTGGCCTTGACATTCATGAGTAAAAACACTCTCTGTAAAAGTTGACCGTCTTTGTAAAACAATTGAGTAATTTCCTCTCTTGTTCATTTCAAAATACTCAACCCAGTCAAATGTTATGTCAGAAACAGCGAGAACGATGGATATAAAATATTTTATCAGATTGAATATTTGTCTTCTCTCACGACGAGGATTGTTTACGTCAACATCATCGTCTCTGTCATTACCATCATCCGCCATTAATATTATGTCTCTGTTTTCTTTTGGTGAGTTAGGCGTGACGTGACGTCGCGTAATAGATGTACTTTTTTCCGTCTGCATAGAAGATAGTGTATCACCATTCATGTCTTTGTCTTTGGTAGTAGAACTTTCATGTTCACTATTTGTTTTTATGGTCTCTTCGTTAGCATTAGATTCTGCCATACTTTTCAGCAACCTATACAAGCAAGGCTGTACTTCACCAACTTAATTTGTTACTTCGTTTCAATAGTTCTATTTATTTTTCTCTCTCGAGAATTTAAATATGCAAGGTTCAAATACGGAATTTTGACTTAAAAGCTGACTTTTTATAAATGTGAATACGAAAATACTCAGATTGCAGGATATTTCTTCTACAGAAAGTTTGTTTGACACCTGAAATAAAAAAAGGTAGTAGAATATTTCAGCTGAGGTAACTTTGTCACAAACCAATGAAATCAATAAAACAATTATCGTGTATCAAAAAACAAACTTTTAAAGATATAAATTGATTGATTGTTGGTTGCTGTGTTAATAAAGGAAGTAAGGAAAACCAGGACTAGTAATGTATCATATCTAAATCAAAGTTTAACAAGAGAGTACTTCATAGGTCGTAAACAGTAATATTAATCTGAACAGTTTTAATTTTGACCAGAGCTAAATTGCTCATCAAGAAAAATGATGTTTAAAACTCCAAACTAACTAACGATTTGTTAAAGTATAAAAAAACCCAATTTATTAACTGATATAAACATTGATTTTAGACTGTTAGAATAGACTACCAGAAAAATTTATTAACATAAAATAACTTTAACAGACGTTGTGTATGTATGCAACACAATTTGACTTAAACTTCAATGACATAACAAAACCTTGACGTAAAATTTTAATTCTTTTTAGAAGTGAATGCAGTTTGTATTGGGAAAAACAATGTAATAATTATCAAACTCACCTCTGAAATTTTATAATGCAACAGATGCCTTAAAATCTGCAAAATAGACTCCTCACAATTTTCTTACTAAGCAATACTCATTACTCTTTTATGTTGTGTCAAATAATTACAATCGGCCCCTGATAATGGTTAATAATTCACGACGAGCAGACAAGAGATAAATATCATTTTAAATGTATTTTTCGTAGCAACATGCATTTGATGTAGCAAATGGGCGTTTTATTTAACATAAAACGATATATCAATTAGTATTCAAATTTGATCTTAAATTGTATTTAAATATTTTGGAGGACAAATGTGGTCTTGACCTGATTATGTACATAGATTATCTGGAAGAAGTATTTTTTTAGAAGTTTACTAATAATACTGACGGAAATTTAAAACGCAACAGTTAATAATTCCTCGTTATTTAAGAATATGCAATGTGAAATAAATGTATACACATAAATTACAACCATGATAATTGTCTTAAAAAAGTTTCGAAAGTTGAATTAATTACGTCATTTGTATTATTGATAACCATTTGGTAAGCAATGAAAGGTTTCCCCTTATCGATGGAGGTGTCACCGTCGAAGGCAATGACTGTCTGTAAAAGTCAACCAGTTCTGTTTTTAGTTCTGTTTTATACCTTCTGATTTGCCTCTGTCCAATCCGTTATAGTTTGTTTTGACAATAATGAGGTTTATATTGTAAATGCTATGCGTTATCAAATTTATTGCAAATCTCGTCTGATTGTACCGTTCTCTAAGGACAGCACGAGGAGTTTCTGTTGTAAATTTAAATAGCAACAGCACATTCGCGTATTCCTGCCTGTAATATTGATGTTGCCTGATTTGGATTTTCATTGCTTAGTCTCTGCAATAAGAAACATTATTTTACTAATTTAAGTGTGAGTATGAATTGATTAAACAGTTAAGAAAAAAAGATATGTATGGGTTTCAAATATCGTGACCTGAAAAATACAGTAAATCAATTACCTCCGGTAAGTCCTATATAGATTTTATTCTAAGAAAAAAAAAGGTATGGTAAGCATGCAGAGTAGTTGTATGGGGTTTAATAATTAATTTTTACCACAAATCACCTATCAGTGTGTTTTTGAAGTCCGTCAGTATACTTACTTAATTTGCACTTGTCTTTATAAATAAGTGTCCGCATACTATAGCATTGTTTATATAATTAAATGTCCGTATAGTTTACTATAACATCTTTAAATTTGATAACATTCATGTAAGAAACAAAGCAGAAGACGATTGTATCACTCAATTTTTAACTTGGTTGCACTCAGAAAATCTGTGTATGGTTTTCAGAAAATCTAATGTGCGGCGTACACCTGTACTAATCAGTTCAATCTATACATACTAATAAGTTGAACAGAAGATAAGATGTTATTTATCAAGTGTCGGCAATTTAATTTTGTTTGTAGTTTAGAAGTCTTAATGTTTTGTCATTATATCATGTTTTCTTTGGACGACCTTATGCAATATTTTATATTCACACTAGTCTTGTAGTAAAGGAGGTAAAAGTTTATATAACTTTTTATAGGAAAATAACTGATCATGTATTTAGTTAGTTAAACGTATAAGAAAGTTTGCTACTCAGTTTCAAAATAAATATCTTTCCATAACACTGGTATATATTGATAGGCGATAAATTAAGGAATCAAAAAAGCAAAAAAAATGTAGAGGTCAATGTGCTTGTTTTCGAGCTATTAGCCATTGAAATTTTGGCGGGAAAATGTTCTCTCTATATTTATAGCTTTATCAATGACATGTTAAAGTTCTCAAAAACTATATAAAAAAAATAAAAAAAATATAAGACTTTTACAAATGGCTTATAATTATTATACATGTAAAAGATTTATAAAAAGAAAAAAGGGGGTTAAAATTTTTTTAAGGCATTTAAATGGCTAAAACCAGAGGATTTCGAAAAATCTGACAAAAATTCCAAAAACATGACAGGCGAACATCCTTACAGCTAATTTCCTAATGCATGTAAAGCAAAACTTTGGTTGGCTTGCTTGCTTTGCTTGCTTTGTTTGTATATAATTGTTTATACAATTTTTGTAAATAAGATTGACATCTTTAAACAATATATATACCCATAGTTTATCCTGTATATATAATATTTGAATTTAATTGGGTGTTATCCTCATGATTGTACAATATAAAAACAAAGCAAGCAAGCTAACTAAAGTCTTGCTCTACATGCCTTAGGAAATTAGCTGTAAATAACTTTAAATTAGTTCATATAAAAGCTTCAAAGCAGAAGACCTGTCCAGTTTTAATTTCCTGCTATTTTTTTAAAAATCTTTTAAAGTCATAAGAAACCTAAAATTAAAAAAAATTATGCATATGTTTTTTTTAACTAAATAGATAGTTTTCATTATACAACTTATGTACATATACTTTTTCTGCGAAAAATTCTTTAATTTGTCCACATTTAGAAGAAGTTTACTTATTTTTAATTGATTCCTTCCAGGAAGCAATTCGCCGACATATTTTCCGTATGCATAGTGACCTGAGCGTAACCCTCCTCGTAAAAATCCGGTGATCGCAATATGCATGAATATGAAAAATAAACGATTATCTGATTGTAGATGTTAAACACGTGCTCAATACCCATGCTTTTTGTTATTTGTTTACTATAAGGTGACAATCGGTAAACTTCGGCTTCAAAACACGGCATTTAATGAGCAGCCCTATTTGTTAAATCATAACAGACAGAGAGGAAAAAAAATGACGATTTAACGATATATTTGCGTAAAAAATGATAAATTCGTGCACAGAGGACTAAGTTTATGATATTTACACGCATTTGTTTCAAGAATTGGATAAACATTATTTTTCACCACTCACTCGTTTCATATGACTTTAAAAAAAGATATATCTAACTATGTGTGAAGGTAAAAAAATTGAACGCTACATTATGTAATCAACATAATGCGTCCGAAGCATTTACAAGGGACTCTCAATGCCAAATATTTGAGCGTGAAGTATTTATCAATAGGAGAAAACTCTAGAAATTACATGTGCAAGAGGGACATATGATAAAAGGTTTATGTAAGTTTTATTTACTACTTGTCTTTATAATTAAAAAGCCTAATACGCTTTTATCTGCAACTGTTGAGGTTAGTTGCTACCCCCTTCCCCCTAAAAAAAATCCCCCACCCCAACCGTATGTAATTGTTTTAAAAGTTTTAGTTTTCAGGTCATGGAAATTATTATTAGAACTTTGCGACTTTCTTACATCCAATTTCGTAGCAACAAAATTGAGAATGGAAATGGGGAAAGTGTCAAAGAGACAACAACCCGAGCAAAAAGCAGACAACAGCCGAAGGCCACCAATGGGTCTTCAATGCAGTGAATCGTTTGAGGGTAGCATAAACTCTGTACTTTTCAGGAATTGAATTGTTCCTACTTGCTTTTGCCGACAGTAAAAATTATATCATTTATTTGGTCTGATTTCTTATGCATGTTATGTTCAAATCTACTACATACGAAATTTGATATTCGTATTTTTCTAAAATTTGACGGTGCGACGAGATTGAATATAAATGATAAATTAGTTCTCCATAAGTAAATAAAGTCCAGATTTATTTTTCTTGAAGCTTAAAAATAATGAATTAGTTGAAAAAATGGGTGTTTCAATTAAAGAGGGGCGAAAGATACCAGAGGGACATGGCTAAAAATGAAAAAAAGACAAACAGACAAACAATAGCATACATGATACAACATAGAAAACTAAAGAATAAGGAACACAAACCCCAACAAAAACTAGGGGTGATCTCAGGTGATCCGGAAGGGTAAGCAGATCCTGCTTTACCTATGGCACCCGTCGTTTTTCCATAAATATGATTATCTTTAAAATTGAATAGTGAAACGACTAAAATAATGTTTTTCAGATAGATTTTCGTACTCCATAACCCAAAAATCAGTCGTAAATTGGGAAAATCTACGTGACTTATAACAAGAAAGCTGTAACCTTATTATTTGTACAGAACTTTAAGGCTGCAGATAACAAAATTTACGTATTTAATATAAGAAAATTGTGTCAGAGATATAAAATTTATGCGGTATAAAAGATTTGTAAAAGTTATCTTGAATTGTGAAATCAACTTAAGATATGCTATGTTGATTAAACATGTTAAATGCATCAATTGTTCAAAATAACGTTCTTGTAACATAATGTCAATAAAAAGATACAATATAAAATTGGTACCATTCATGTTACTACAAAATGTATCATAAATTTAAACATCGACATCCGTTATTCTAAAATGGAGTCAATTTTATTTTGTAGTATAAAGTAAAATAAATAAAATACTGAACTCCGAGGAAAATTCAAAACGGAAAGCCCAAAATCTAATTGCAAATTCAAAAGCTATTACAAATTAAAAAAAAAACGGATAACAACTGTCATATTTCTGACTTGGTACATGCATTTGTTGTATACTACTATCTCTAAAAATGTTTCGCATGTCATTCATTCGGATCGAAAATAAAGGCTATAATGTGAAAAGTAGGAGGGAACGTCCATACGTACATGTAACCAGCCAAACTCCCCGGCAGTTCCAGTTCCGATCCGCATACGGGCCCGAATACTACTCTACACTAATGAATGAGTAAAAGAAAAAGGTTCCGGAACGGAAACGATCACTGTACGGAGTTTGGTAACCAGCCTCTAAGAAAAATACATAGAAAACAAATATTGAGATGAAATGAAATGTGGAATGTGTCAATCCAATGTTTGGCCATTGTTATATTATAGTTCGTTTCTGTGTGTGTTACAATTTAACGTTGTGTCGTTTGTTTTCTCTTATTTTTGAGTGTAAATTGACATTGCGATAAGACGTGTCACGGTACTTGTCTATCCCTAATTCTTGTATTTGATTTTGATGTTATATTTGTTATTCTCGTGGGATTTTGTCTGATGCTTGGTCCGTTTCTGTGTGTGTTACATTGTAGTGTTGTGTCGTTGTTCTCCTCTTATATTTATGTGTTTCCCTCAGTTTTAGTTTGTTACCCCGATTTTGTTTTTTGTCCATGGATTTATGAGTTTGAACAGCGGTATACTACTGTTGCCTTTATTTGTCCATTAATATCCTGTGCAATATACCGGTGTATAATCGTACCACAAATAGCCATGGTTATGTCAAAGAAAGTATCGTCCTTTTTAAACAAAAGTTCATCGGAAGATACCAAGAACTTGTTAATAAATATTTCGTCCGTTCGTCCGTTCGTCCCGCTCCAGGTTAAAGTTTTTGGTCGAGGTAGTTTTTGATGAAGTTGAAGTTCAATCAACTTGAAACTTAGTACACATGTTCCCTATGCTATGTTCTTTCTTATTTTAAATTTTATCTCAGTTTCACGGTTCACTGAACATAGACAGTGATAGTGCGGATGAGACATCCGTGTACTTATGGACACATTCTTGTTTTTCTTTAATAACGTTTTACATTACTGAATAATTATTTATAAACAGTAATAAACTCTTACTGTTCTTTATTATGTTACACACAAAAAAAAAATCCAAGAGGTCAAATGAAGTACGAACACTTACACAGATAAATATGCTTGGATGGATATGGCTTGTTTTATATCCTTTTTGGTTGTATATCACTTCATTAGTTTCGGTTTCTATTCATCATTGGCTTTAAAATATTTTTTTAGCAGTTACAATCACACAAATATATTTAATGATTTGTTTTAGCATAATACATACATTTTCATAATGGGGCGACATTTAATTATCAAGCGGGTATAAAAGTATAAAAGCAAATGATCAAGCAATATTGTTATCTTTTATGGACAGTGATATCACTATGAATATAAAAAAGAGCATATAAAAGGGAATTAAATTATGAAGCAAGTGAAATAGATAAGCTAGCAGTTGAAATGAATTTGCAAGCAAGTGAACAAAATAGTATTTCATTTTTGAGTGCTCAACTAATGCGTCTTTTTGTGTCGGGATGTATAAGTACCCGGCCACGTCTACTTGTATTTTTGTCCATCTGATGAGTTAAGCCTTTTTCAACTGATTTTTATAGTTCGTTCTTATGTTGTACTGTCATACCACTGTCCCAGGTTAGGGGGAGGGTTGGGATACCGGTAACATGTTTAACCCCGCCACATTATTTAAGTATGTGCCTGTCCCAAGTCAGGAGCCTGTAATTCAGTGGTTGTCGTTTGTTTATGTGTTACATATTTGTTTTTCGTTCAATTTTTTACATAAATAAGGCCGTTAGTTTTCTCGTTTGAATTGTTTTACATTGTCTTATCGGGGCCTATTATAGCTGACTATGCGGTATTTTTTTTTTTTTTTTATCTTTTATTTGTTTTTCAATAGTCAGGATTTAACATACATGTACCCCTACATACCACCTGACAAGGGTATTAAGGGGTTACATATTATAGAAAATAATTCAGTATACAATTTTTATCACTGACAAATTGATTTTTACAATTATAATATTTAAGGTTACATATAAGTTTTATTAGGTAATATTTTTTAGCTCTCTGACTTTCTCTCATACAATACAAATACTCTCCACTCATTTGTTATGCTACAATATGTATCTTGACTTACATTAAAAAAAAAATATTTTAAAGACAAAACAAAAATAAAATCAAAAAATCAAAAGATCATGCGGTATGGGCTTTGCTCATTGTTGAAGGCCGTACGATGACCTATAGTTTTTAATGTCTGTGTCATTTTGGTCTTTTGTGGATAGTTGTCTCATTGGCAATCATTATCTATTCAACTTTTCTTGCCTGTTTAGCTATTTTGTATATGACAAAAATAAGGAGTTTATCTTCTCGTTTCAATGGGCGCCAAGCTGAAATCTCACCATATTGTCGTGTATCCACTAGTTTCCATTGTGAAACAGTCATCGCTTATATCTCTCGTATTTCGCAGGTCTTCAATGTTCTAAAAAATCGTACTTCATACCTTACATGGCCTTTCAAATTTTTGATCCGATCGTCGCTGAAAAATCTATTGTAGACGAAACGTGTTTTTGACGTATGTAATTTTAGTTTCGGTGTATATGATAATTTTTTTAATTCAAAATGTATAAAAAATAAATTGTATGTTTCCAAAGTCTGGGTAAGGAATGTTAAAGAGTAGAAGTTATAACTCTCATTTATTAAAAAAATTCGTTTGAATCTACTTTTTACTGTAAAACGGGGGTGTTCGATGTCGTATACAGTAATCAATATTGTGTACACTATTCACATTTTGATTAGTTCGGCGAAAATCTGTTCATACTTGATTGGTTAGAAATAGAAAGTATTAAAGGCTTTTCTGCGATTTTTTTTTATTTCTACTTAACTGTACAAGGTAAGATATATGTAAAGACCGCCATAAATTATATCATGTTGAAGACAGATACAGTTAGGGCAAGACCCATATTTTATTTGTAAGGTAAGACATATCTTTTCTTAATTTTGAAAAAAAAAATGACATTTGTGTATATTCGATTTCACTTTATTTCGTAAGAAATTTCAAAATCTAAATTTGTCTAAAGTAATTGTACAAAAATACTTCATTTGTAAAATGAACCTAGGATTCATAAGCGTAAGAATTTGATATACTAGTATTGCACGTAAGTATCAATTATATAACTATATATATATTTTGCTTGAAATATCTGCGAGAACACTACTAGTGAATTAAAATGTCGTAGATTTAAGTGATAAACTCAACTATATTGAAATGAAATAGAAATAGTACACAGGTATTTGAAATAAACAGAAAACCTATTCTTTTAAAGGATTGGATACGCATTATAAACATACAATATATAAATATGATAAATAGACAAAGTGAAATTGATGTTAATGACATTGATATTCTTGGTAAAATTTGTACGATTAAGACAGCTGAAATTTATGGATGTTCAGATCTTATAAATTGATTAAAAAGACTTATAAAGGTACAAGTATCACACACAGACTTTGAAAATAGCACGAAATCCAAAAAGGAGCAATAGAGTGACATACGAGGAAGCGACTCCTGCTATAAAAGAATCATTCAGTCAACAATTTAACGTCGAAAAGACAAATAGCAGTCTATAAATTTTTATATAAACACATGAAGTCTAAGTGAAGACATAGAAAATGAAAACACTTTTCAAGACTCTAAAATGTCATTAAAAAATGTATGGTAACTTAAAGATTTATTAGACTTAAAAAAAAAGTAAACTATTTAGAATTATTATTTCATTAGATAATAATAATAATATTTACGAAAGTAGGAATATAATATGATAATGAGTGAAAAAGATAAATGAAAAGAAATTGACATTTGTTGTACCGGTATGTGATCAAAGTTTCAATTCACACTGATTGCCAGTCAAAATTATGGAATTTAATGCAACTGTATAGCTAGCTATAAAACCATGTTAAAGCCACAATTTTCTACATAAGAAATGCCTGCTCCAAGTCAGGAATATGACAGTTGTTGCTTTATGTGTTTAGGCTTTTGATTTTGCCATTTGATTATGGACTTTCCGTTTTGAATGTTTCTTCGGAGTTTAGTATTTTTGTGATTTTACCTTTTTTCAGTGGTTGTTTTTGCAGAACATTGTTCTTGATCGCATCTTTTGTTTGGTGTCTGTTTTGTCTATATAGAAAATAAAGACGAGGAGAGACTTAGAACTGCATGGTTATTATAGAAATAACAGCCAAAAATACACCAACCTTTAGCTGCATCATTGCTGTAATACTCATATCTCCTGTAATTTATATTTAATACGAATACGTAAACAGATAGGAATACTGATTTTTTATCTGCTAAAAACTACAATAACATAGTTATAGAGAACATGTATAATTAACATATCAATAAGGTTCAATTAATATACAATATTTTTCAAAATCTAATTTCATATCTTTAAATAATATATATATAACATAGTTAAAAAAACATACATTAGTTTTCTTTAATTTTGAGATATTACACTTATAAAAAACTTCAACAATAAAAAAAATAACTGGGAAGTTTATAAACGATGCTGTACTATTTTGAGCTAGATTGCAGAGACTTTTTACCATGTGGAAAAAACAATACAATATTTAAACATGTATAATAAATATAAACCAAAATAAACTAACAAACATAATACTATTCATTTTGCAAATATTTCCATGAATAATTGTAAAAAAGTCATCGTTCATAACTTGAGTACTATCGCAGTTATATTGTTTTTTATTCTGTGTTTTTGTTCCCTAAATCTTCATCTATATCCGTTTAAGAAGAATTGATAAATGAATGTTGACAGTTAAATAGTGTCTTACTAGTAGCCTATAAAAGTTAAACAAATATTTATCAAACCAGTGAAAGCGCCTTTCTTAGATTTTTAGTTCGGTTTGATCTTTTGTGTATTTTGAATACAGCAAAGATAATATAAAATTAAAAAAACTTTTAGTATATCATGTATATAGTTGCTAAATGTGTGTCCCAAATCTATTTCGTGAATAAAAACTCTTCAATCGTTCACATGTATTATTTTTCAGTTGTCAATTAATATGCAAATCAATAAGTTGATAATTATAATTTCAGGATATATAACTATTTGAATAAAAATCAAAATTATAAATACTATTTAATCAGTTCAGTGGATTTCTAATCAAACTTGATTTTTTTAAGAAATAGAAAGTAAGATGACTTTTCGGCAAATTATTTCTATTTTTCTTCAATATGCGTTCATTTTCGGTAAAAGGTAGGATATATTTAAAGACCGACTATTAATTTCGTTTATACAGATTATAACGGATTAATGTTTTTTAAGGTATGAATTAATATAATTTAGTTTGAAAAGAAACGTCAGTCTGTTTCAATATTACTCTTAATCCTACATTAATTGATACTAGCATTATATCTCAATTTGAGCTTGACTATCAAATACTTAGATATATCAGGGTGAAATATCAGTAGTTTAAAATATGGGGATTACATAAATGAGACCGTTAGTTTTCTCGTTTGAATTGTTTTACATTGTTATTTCGGGGCCTTGTATAGCTGACTATGCGGTATGGGCTTTGCTCATTGTTGAAGGCCATACGGTGACCTGTAGTTGTTTATTTCTGAGTCATTTGGTCACTTTTGGAGATTTGTCTCATTTGCAATCATACCACATCTTCTTTTTTATATATAGAAAAATAGATATTTGAAAGATAGAAAAATTGATATACAGTACGTTAATCGTTCATAAGACATTATGCTTGGAAAAAATTCAATACTTACTGATTACAAATACAGCTTGTAATAAAGACATATATTAGAACCGTTGATAAAATTATAAGAAATGCTGATGAAGGGGGTGCAGATCATGAGTCATGTGTTACCGCTTTACTTGCAAGGATCTGACAACACTTTATTTTTTCCTGATAATTCAACATTTATTGTCTGCCTTCAAAAATGTATGTATTATCCATATAAAAAGAAAAATCACCAAAATAATGAACGCCGAGGAAAATTCAAAACGGAAAATTCCTAATCAAATGGCAAAATCAAAAACGAGACGATCTTGAAAGGTATTTAATAAGATATTTTGTTTTTAGAATGGAGCGTTGTCAGGTATAAGTGAGCGATCGAAGCAATAGCCTCTGTAAGTCGTTAAGTATGTGTGTGCTTGACTGCTACCTTATTAACACTACCCATAGAGATTCACATAATTGTTTAATACATATACTCATATAAACAAAGTTACATTAAAATCTAATAAAATTTTGTACAGATACAAGTTCAAGAATCCTGTCAATGATTATATCAAATCGCGGATCCAGAAATTTTCATAAGTGGATGCCCACTGACTGCCTATAAAGGGCCCGCTTCGGTCAAGCTTCAAACATTCCCTATATAATAAACCAAATTTCCCCCCAAAAGCCCCACTCCCCTTAATCGGCCTCTGGTATCTTTTTATTTGTTTAATTGTTTATTACGTCATTCACCGACTGCTTTAGGCTATGTTGATCTTAAACATATTAAGGAAGGACGAAGGATACCAGAGGGACAGTCAAACTCATAGATAGAAATAAACTTATAACGCCATGTCTAAAACATAAAAAGACAAACAGACAAATAATAGTACACAATACACAACATTGAAAACTAAAGACTAAGCAAAACGAACTCGACCATTGAGGGTTCAAAATTTCCAAAAAGTTGTGCCAAATACGGCTAGGGTAATTCTATGCCTGGGATAAGAAAATCCTTAGTTTTTCGAAAAATTCAAAATTTTGTAAACAGGAAATTTGTTAAAATAACCACATTATTGATATTCATGTCAACACCGAAATGTTGACTACTAGGCTGGTGATACCCTCGGGAACGAAACGTCCGCCAGTAGTGGGATCGACCCAGGGGTTATCAAAGGTACCAGGATTATAATTTAGTACACCAGACGCGCGTTTCGTCTACATAAGACTTATCAGTGACGCTCATATCAAAATATTAATCAAGCCTAACAATTTCAAAGTTGAAGAGCATTGAGGGTCCACAATTTCAAAAAAGTTGTGCCAAATACGGATAAGTAAAGGCAACAGTAGTATACCGCTGTTCAAAACTCGTAAATCTATGGACAAAAAACAAAATTGGGGTAACAAACTAAAACTGAGGGAAACGCATTAAATATAAGAGGAGAACAACGACACAACATTAAAATGTAACACTCACAGAAACGGAGTTAAGTAATTCTATGCCTGGGATATTAAAATCCTTAGTTTTTTCGAAAAATTCAAAATTTTATTGATATTCATGTAAAGATTTTCTATATTTAAATTCAGAATTATTGAACTAATTAGTTAAGGTTTGTATTTTTATTGAATATATGTTTTTCATTAACATGATTATCTGCAAAAACGAATAGTGAAGCGACTTATATATTGTTCATTTAGAAAGAGAATCGTACTCGATAACCCAAAAATGAATCGTGAATGGGGAAAATCTACTTGAGAATTCGGTAACATTGCTATTTGTACAATACAATGCCGATAACCACATTTTGCGCATTTGATGTAAGAAAATTTCGTCGAAGTATAAAATCTCTTCGTTTTAAAAGAATCCCCAAGTTTATCTTTATTAGTGAAATCCACTAAGATATACTATTGCGATTGTAAAAAGTTGCGTGGGTGTAACATAATGTAAAAAAACGATACAAATTTAAAAATGGTACATTTCATGTTATAATAAAATATCCAGAGACGGATATCAGGGTTCCTGAAATTGAGCCAAATTTCATTTTGTTATATGCAAATGTCACTTAACATGTTTCGTATGTCATTAATTGTAATGAAAATTACGACAATATTGTGGGAATTAGGAGGGTTTGGTCTATACCAGATTGTCCGTACCATCCTGTTAGGAAAGTACACAGAAAAAGAAAGAAAAGTGAATAAACATCAATCCTCTGCTCCCCTCCCTCTTTGAAAGAAAGAAAACCATTAAAAGACTACAACAAAAACAAAAATACATCTACACATCAATGTTTTGTCCATTACAATAGACCGGCATAAAACGTATTAACAATATGTACATTTTAGACTTTTAAAGGACGTTTGTGGATTTAAAATAGGCTATATCAGTGATCTACCATGTTATCAGAAGTTTATTCTGTAAATAGCAGTAGAAACACATAAATAAAAGATTATGAAGAAAAATCACGTAACATGAAATCAATATTACACTATGTACCAGTATATTTCTCATGTTAACAAAATCAGTGACCACATATACAAACTATCTATAATCAAAACGAGAAGGTTCGATAAGGCCTTAAAATGGCTCCCTTTTTAAGCCAAAACTTCAAATTAGGATTTATTGACCAATATCACAATGGCTCATAGTTAATACGTTAACATGATAGGAAATAAGGCTTTTTGTGGAAAATTCACGTTTCTGCGTTTTATTCGTGACTTCACAAATAGTAATCATTTTGATTTTCCACAAAAAAATCAATGTAAATGGGTAAATTTTCATTGGTAATTGGACACAACACATAGAGCGCGTACGTCGCCGAAAAGATCTTTGAAAATAATGTTTCTAATGACACTTTACATGTCTAGCTTGAATATTTTGTTTGTAGACGCCTGCGCTCTATGTTTCCTTGTTTTAAATTTGGCTGAAATCCCACCAATTTTGTCAACTGTCGCCTAAATCTCTTATTATGACTTATTTGGGATGTAAAAATCTAAGCTTTAGAATAAGTCTTTGACATTTATAGGTCTGTTTACCTTAATCACATGTCTTTAGGTCAACTAAAACATTTTTTTTTATCTTGTAACGTTTAACTTTATAGTCGGGGCCAAATACCGAACTTACTCCTTTAAAGCAGCGACACATGTTTTGTCGATAAAATTCTTGTTCAAAACGGTAATTTGAAAGTGTTGTTTAAATGATTTTATTTGTATTCTTTCTGTACGTTATATATTTATTCTTTGTTTGTTCATAAAAATATATATCCTGTGAAAACTTAACACAATCGATGAGCTCAATTGTATGTACAGAAACCGCACAGAATTCTTTAGTAAACAATCGTTGAATGCATTCTTGCAATTTTATCCCATAACATGAGTATCATAATTTAATAGCAGACTTGATAAGTATTCGGTCAAACTCAGTTAAGATCCATGTAAATTTCATTTAGTTGATAAATTCAACGACAACCTAGAACTTGGTGACTTTTATGGTTTTTAAGTCTCAATGCTGTGAAATCTATAAAATGAACTTATTTCAAATAAATTCGTCTACACATCAATAAAGGTCTATTCCTAATGTAAGAAATTTCAGTTTCAAATTAACAACTCTACAAAATGTTGCGACGAAAGGGACAATTTGAGTTTCCTTTTGTTATCTTTTATGGACAACAATGGTCCATTATTCCCGATTATATATCCTAACTGGTTCACTTTGCCTTTTTCTTTAAAGAAGTTTTACGATGTCAATAATCGTAGTCTACATACAATGCATCACTGGTATATCATATAGTCAGAGATTTTGTTATCATAAACTACTCAAAACCTTCACTCATTCTTTTCAAAAATACAACTCCATCACAATCAAAGGCTTTCGGGGTTCATTTTGCTCTTGCTGTAGTTTTCTAGTTATGGTTTGTCTATTATTGCTTGTCTATGTTTTTTTTAGCTATGACGTTGTCTGTTTATTTCTCATATATGAGTTTGAATGTCTCTTTGTTATCTCCCCCTCTTTTGTATCTTTCGGAAGTTGGGATAAAATCGCCAGTGCTCTTCAACATCGTACAACGTACTTTATATGGGCTTTTAACTCTTTTGATAAGTTTTTCACTGATGAATTTTTTGAAGACTAACGCGCGTTGGCGTTTAAATAGTAATTCCGGTATGTACGATGAGTTTATTTATTGGCAATGAACAAACACATTGCTTTATTAAAAGTATGAGTAGGAATTCCGAAATGATAGAAGGTTTAACATGTTTAATTTTCCTTTACTTTGAAAACAGTTCGAATTTACTTTACACTTGTAAAGTTAAGTGTTTAATGTCATATATAAAAATCAATATTATATACATTTTAGAAACCTTTCGATTAGTCCAGCGAAAATCGGGTCATATATGATTGGTAAGTAAGAGGAAGTGTTAAAGGCTTTTCTGCGAAATATTCTTCTTTTCTACTTAACTGAATGGAAAACTATATTTAAAGTCCGCAAATATAACTTTTGAAGACTATGAAGGAAAGGGAATAACCATACAATAGTTCAAGGTACGACAATACTTTACTTTGCATTATAAACGTTGTCTTTTGCATGCAATAGAAAATAATACTGTACATAAAGAAAGTTCCATTTTTAAAATCTAAATTGTCCAAAATTTTTGTAAACAACTTAAAAAAAATCAAACTATGACCAAAGCACCTGCGAATTTAAAAATACTAGTATTGAAGGTTATTATCAAATATATCAGTATATTTTCCATGAAATATAAAGGATAATACTACTAATGTATTAAAATGTTGAACATTAAAAAAATAGAATCAGCCAAATTAGTAAAAAAAGAAATGATATAAAAGAATTTAGATTTAAACAAAAAAGACCGCTTCTTTGATTGGATTGGGTGATATACATACAATATGTAAATACGTAAAGTTAATTTACTGTTGATGACATCGATATTCTCCGTAAAATGTGTTCGATTAAGACAACAGAAGTTAACGAATGTTTAGATCTGACAAAATTGATAGACAAACTAATTTAGGTATCACACACATATCACACGAACGCCAAACAATTAGATGTGTTTAAAAGTGAAGCGAAAGATACCACAGTTGCATTCAAACTCATAGATCGAAAATGAACTGACAATGTCATAGCTTAAAAACAAAAAAGACAAACAGACAGATAAAAGTTCGCAAGACACAACATAGAAAAATAAAGACTTAGCAATACCAACCATACTAAACAAATAGGGGCGACTCCTGCTATGTATGCACATAAAGTAAGCGATGAAAAAACAAACAGCAATCTAGAACTCTTTACATGAAACATAAAGATGAAGTGAAGACAAAATCTACCAAAATAGGGATGAATCAGATTTGCCTGATGGATAGGTAGACCCGTCTTCTGTAATGCATCCCGTCGTATTGTTGTTCATAGAAAGTGGAAATACTTTTTCTGGATTGTAAAATTTGGTTAACAGAAAATGTGTTCAAATTGAAGAATCCCTTAGTGGTCCTTTTTTTTGCGCAGGAATAGTTTAACCATAAAGTTATTGTCTAATAAACAATTAAATTGGATACAAGTTATAACAATTTTAACATTATCCTCTCCAAAAAAAGTACAATATACAAAATTTCAAGATGATAGCAATTAGATAATTCAATACAAGATGAAAAATATATACAATAAATATATGATGTTTAATCAGTTGAATACGAGTACATTTAAGATACAGCAATATTAATAAAAAAAATCTTTTGCACAGGATTATTGTTGATCTCATATATTGTAATGTTTCTATAATGTTTACAAAGAAAAGTAAGACAAGGGATATCTTTGAATCGCTTAAAAACACCAACTGTGAGCTCCCTTATTTGTGTAATCCTCACATCTCTTTTAATTTATATTAAATACGAATACCCTTAAGTTATTTTTTCATTAAAAACTACAATTACATAGCTATTGAGAATGTTAAACTATAAAGGTGCAATTATTACATGCCTTTGTGGACAGTACAATGCAATACATTTGGAGATCTGACTTTCTGATCTATTACTTTAGTATATTTATATAGTTTACTAATATAACAATACTTGATAAATAGTTGATCAAAATTATAAATATTAGGGTTTGACCAACAGTATAAAAAGATATACCGCATTGTTCAAAATCTATTTTGGTATGTTTAAATAAAAAAAAACTAAAATTATATACTTTTTCTAATTTTGAGATATCACTTCAGAAAAATAAGGGGGAAGACAATTAATTTTGATGGAACATCTTGAATAAGTTTGCAGTGTTTTTTTTTGCATATCAAAAAAGTAAAACAAAAACAATAAAAAAACCTTGAACATTTGTGATAAATAAATAAACCTTAATTCACAAACATAATACCTTTCATTTTGCCAATATTTTCATAAATAATTGTTAATTGTCATTTACAAGACCTTGGCCACGTCCTCTTGTCTTTTTGTCCATCTGATGAGTTGAGCCTTTTTCAACTGATTTTTATAGTTCGTTCTTATGTTGTACTGTTATACCACTGTCCCAGGTATGGGGAGGGGTGGGATCCCGCTAACATGTTTAACCCCGCCACATTATTTATGTATGTGCCTGTCCCAAGTCAGGAGCCTGTAATTCAGTTGTTGTCGTTTTTCGTTCATTTTTTTTGATATAAATAAGGCCGTAAGTTTTCTCGTTTGAATTGTTTTACATTGTCATATCGGGGTCTTTTATAGCTGACTATGCGGTATGGGGTTTGCTCATTGTTGAAAGCCGTACGGTGATCTATAGTTGTTAATGTCTGTGTCATTTTGGTCTCTTGTGGACAGTTGTCTCTTTGGCAATCATACCACATCTTCTTTTTTATTTTGTACATAACATGCACAACTTGAGTACCAGACGCGTTATATGTTTTAACTATTCAGTGTATTTTTCTTAGTTTTCATTTTTATACTGACTGAAAAAATTGGCAAATATACGTGGACAGAGGAATAGTGTCTTACGAAGTCAAAACACCTTAAACAAATGTCTATCGAGCAAGTGATAGCGTCTTTCTTATATGTTTGGTGCGGTTTGATTAATTAGTCGTTTTGAAGACCGCAAAGTGAATGTTATATTGAAATTTGCTTTACGTGTGTGGTAATTTGTGTCGTGAATTAATGCTCCTTAATTCTTTTATTCTATTATTTTCCAGCTCAAAGTGAATATACAAACCAATAAATTGATTAATAAGAACGCATGATATATAACGACTTTTATACAAATCGATATTATAAATTCTATTTGATAAGTTTAGATGAAATCTGGTCAAACGTTATTGTTAAGAAATAGGAAGTAAAAAAAGAATTTCGGCGAATTATTTTTGTTTTCCTTTAATCTGTGTTCATTTCAGTGAAATAGTAAAAGGTAATCGGTATTTAAAGACCAACTATAGATTTTTCTTATACAGACTATAAGAGAATAATATGTTTCTTTAAGGTATGGATTAACATAAATTAGTAGAAAGAAACGTCAGTCTGTTTGAATATTACTCTTACTCCTACATAAAGTGACACTTGCATTATATCTCAGTTTAAGTGTGACTATCAAATACATAAATGAATCATTTTGAAACAACAATAGATTAAGATATGGTGATAAATATGAATACATATTTAAAAGATAGAAAAAATAGATATACATTATGTAAAACGAATGGGCAACAACTGTCATATTTCTAACTTGGTAAAGGCACTACCGTATGTAGAAAACTGGTTTCAAGACAGCTAAATGCGTTGACTGTATATTTCTATGTCATATACAGTCACTGACCCGATATCAACTTTCCTCATTAATATCTAAATAGAAATTGCCGAGACTATATATAATTATACATACAACTCTTCAACCTGTTCTTGTTTCCATGTTTACAACAACGGCTCAAACTTATTTCTTTTACAATTAAGACATATTTCACTTGTTAATATTTTTTGTTTGAAACCTATAATAAAACCATTATGCTTTTTGCCATGCTGATATTTTAGTCCATTCTCACACGTTCACAATCGATTGCGGGTTTCAACAGGTAATGTACATTTCATTGTGTGGTATATTTCGCCACCTGAGATGAGACCTTTTCGAAGGTGATTTTTTTTCCATGTTTTATAAACAAATAATATTAACACATTAAATAACAATTGAAAATGTTTTTCTCAGATTGCAGTATAAAGACAAAAATAGTGCATTGACTTGACATATCAACGATATAAGAATTCGGTCCGAAACGGAGAAAAAGCTACATTGTAGGTAGAGCCTCGCATATCGAAGCCTCATCCTTATATCTTTGATATGTCAATACAATACACAATTATTGTTTATATAATCGTAATCACTATAAAAACATATAAAACGTTAAGTTTTTGTTGCATTGATTCATTCGTTTGACGCACAGTTAGTAATTCTTTTATACTGGTTTTGCGTACTGTCGTAAATTATATTCAGGTTTTTGTTGTTATTCTGTGGTTAACATCTCGAAATGTACTTTTATGTAATGCATTTACGTATTTCTCTGAGTGTAAGGATGATATATACAAAATCAAAATCTGAGTAAAAAAATGAAAAGGACTCGAAGCAGTAATCGATGAAAGCCACTGAATAGCATAATTCTAGCTTTAACTCATGACAAGTCAGGTAAAGCAAATTTATTGAAGTGTAAACATGTAGGACTTCCTCCCTTATTTTTGATTAACCGTAGCGATTTGTTTTGTTACTAGAAGACTCAGATTATGTTAAGTTCAGGTTAAACGCAGTCAATATAGTCACCAAATGTTGAAGTCCTTTTTTCAAAGGACATAATTTGTATAGCAGAAAGGAAAATTAGAGAATACAGGCCGTTTTTATGTCATTTTCTTGAGAAGCTTCTGTTTAAAATCCGTTTCAAAATCATTAAGAAATAAGATGGTAGACCAGGTAACACATTTTGTTCACATACATAGGAATACCGATTGTAACAATATATATATTGTGACAAAAATCCAGCAATTTGAAGTTGTATGTTTCAATGAACTAAATGCTTGAATTAAATTGTTGCTTAGAGAATAATATTGTTGTCCCCAAGGTCATCGGCATCTAAGAACAAACGTATGAATCTACTCTTAATTGCAATAAACATGACAAAGAAGCTGCAAAAAACTAGGTAAATTCAGAAATTATTGCGTGCATTATTATTGCGATTTTGTCATTTTTGACCTAAATGCGATTTAATTTTTGGAGATATTGAGAAAAATCATTTGCATTTCATATTAAAAATTTCAAAATGAGAGTTTAAATCATTGCAATTATAACCTTATCGCATTTTTCTCAATAACAGAAACATCGGAAAAATGTCTGAATTTACAGTACTTTAAAAGTTTAATTGAAATTTAAATTGGCCTTTCAGAATTGTGTTTGAAAGTCAAATATGCAGTACGACACGTCGTGATTTCAAGACGCAAAACGATTCATCTCAATTCCTATTTCTAATAACATAAGATTGGTTATATTTTTATCAATCAAATTGCAGATTCAATACCCGAAATGTATAATATAATGTGGATTCATTTATTTTCGTGGGTACCAATTTTCGTGGTTTGAGGAAAACTTACATATACGTGGATATTTAAATTCGTGGTTTTGGCAGAGTCTACAGTCATTCCTTTAGAAAATTTGTAATTCGTTGAACATTTAAATTCGTGGTTCTCCTGTACCCATGAAATCCACGAAAATTGGTATCCAACGAATATCAATGAATCCACAGTACTAGTATATCATAGAGTCGACGAGAGATACATATCAAAATTTTTTTTTACAACAATCCAAAAGTGTATACAATCTAAGTTGAACGAAATTCTTCACACATTTAACTTTAAATAATTATATTTGAACAACTATTGAACAACAATCAAGTGAATCACTTTATATTTGTAATAATACATGTAACCCTATATGCCTCATTTTAGTGTCCAAATATTATTTAGTTTTAAATAATTAAGCGCAATTGCATATTGACGATATAAATTTTGTTAACTTACATTAACAAAATAACGAATTATCAACATTAGACATAATTCATACTGGTTTGAAATACAAAAAGACGAAGAATATAATGGAATAGTATATTTTCAATTTTTTGTAGCCTATACGTCAGTTCTAACAGAAAAAATATCTCCGCAATTTTGCGCCTGTTCCAAGTCAGGAGCCTCTGGTCTTTGTTAGTCTTGTATGATTTTTAATTTTAGTTTCTTGTGTATAATTCGGAGTTTAGTATGACGTCCATTATCACTGTACTAGTACACATATTTTTTATGGGCAAGCTGAAGGACACCTACGGGTGCGGGAATTCTCGCTACATTGAAGACCCATTGGTGGCCTTCGGCTGTTGTCTGCTCTATGGTCGGGTTGTTGTCATTTTGACACATTCCCAATTTCCTTTCTCAATTTTATCTCCCACTTTAAGTTTAACCTGACTTAAGGTTGTCGAAAGCCAGTTTTGACAGGTTTGTGATCATTGTAAATGAACTATTTACACTACTCGGTCGTCGAGGTTACTGGACCCACTTCAACAAGTGCTGATACATATTAGTAACAATAAATTATCGCAAGAAAAAGATAATAAAGATCTGTAGTTTGTGCACCATAAATAATACGTATGTATTTAATATAGAATACAAGTACACTTAACATGGTATAAAACAATAAACACATTTATTGTATTTACTTTTAGGCAGAATGATTCAAATATTCATATCGCACCTTAACTGAGAAAGCTACGCAAACAACAGTTATAAAGAAAATGGTAGTGTTTTTTGCAATTTCTGATTTTAAGAGGGATATTCAAAAACTTACTGTCTGAGTCTATAATTCTATATCCCTTTTTGGAGATGGATAATAAAAGTCTAGAAGGTGAATCCTCTGCAAGTTTAAAAACATATCAACAGTTCGATTCAGGACAGAAACAAACATCGAATGAGAATACAATTGACCATGAGATTGATTTGAAAAGTATAACAATAGAGCAGGATACTTTAAACGCAGAAAGGCTACAGATATCGAACGTTAGAAATAATGATTATAAGTCATCCGATGGTGTCCCTGATACGGAGCAAATAAATAAAATTAAAACTGAAAGTAATCCCGTTCCCGATCATGAATCAAGGACACTTTTAGAGGAAACCGATATAGAAACAATGAAAACACAAGAAACAATGGATTTGTCGATAAACAAAATACCTAAGACTTCAAATCTACCAACAACTGTCACATTACAGGCAATAGATCCAGTGACAAGAACTACAACCGTTACATCAGATGCCACACACCAAGAGACAGGAATACCATCAGAAACAGAGAATCTAGACACAATGCTTAAATTAGAGGGAACAAATCAAGATAAATGGAAACAACAAGAGACTGCTAATTCAGAGACAAGGGGAACACCAGAGACAGCATATCAAAAGAAAAAGAGACCATCAGATGCAACACATGAAGAGACAGGAATACCATCACAGGCAGAGAATCTATACACAATAACTAAATCAGAGGAGACAGATCTAGATGAACGAAAACAACAAGAGACAACTAATTCAGAGACCAGGGGAACCCAAGAGACAACGTATCAAAAGGAAAAGAGACCATCTAATGCAACAACTGATATTTTTGAGGATGAAAATCCAATATCAAAGAGTGTTGAACCGACCTCGCAAAATTCTTCAATCTTAACTCACAATCCTGTTCCTGGACCAAGTTTTGCATTTGAAATAAATCAATTTGATTCTACACATACGACTGATCGTCGAGAAGAAAACCAACCTTCGTCAGTTATTTTATCACCAGAGACAGCAGGACGCTGTAATGTTCTAAAACGTAGGCATATACCAAGAAATGTAGACCAAGAACATGAAGAATCAACGATTAATACACAAATTGCAGAAGAAAATGACGAATGGAAGAAGAAACCTCATTTTGAAAGACGCAAAATGTTTAACCTAGCAAAACATATAATTTCTATTGTGCTTATTATCCTTGATCTGGTGTTTGATTGGGTCGAATATTCTGAAATGAACAAAACAGGAAACTACACAATCGCTGCAGAACGAAGCGTGAAAAATGTAGAATTTACTATCGAATGCGAAGGAACTGGGAAAACTATACAATTCATTTTCCTGGTATTTACAATAGTAGCAACAATATTATCTGTGATTCAGATTCTACATATCATATATCAAATGTTTCATGAAATAAAAGGTGACATGAAAGATAAAAAGATTAACCTCGAATACGTAGAAACGTTCGTGTTTTTATTTTTTATTGAAATTTCCCAGATAATGTTAATTATGGGATTTTATGATGTTTGCACATTGGACTGCACTGTAGATGCAACTGAAATATTAATTGCTCTTAACGGACTATTTTCCTTTTTTAAGTTATCATGGCGTTTTTTTACAAGTTGCAAATGTTGTACGGTGTACTGGAAAAATCCAATTCGTCAACGCCCTGTTCATAGACATCCAATAAGGACTGGAAGTCTAAGACATATCGATAGAAGAGAAAGTCCTCATCTCTATAGACACCATGCAGAACCACAAACCAATAGTCCCAGACAGACACAAAGAAACACAGATTGCTGTGAATCATGTGAATCTTGTGAATGCAATGAAAACACTAAAACATGCTTAATGATCATTATGTTACCGTTTCTTGTCTTAGCAATCCCTTTTTTGCCCTGTATACTAGTTTACTGCATCGTCAAGAAATGTGACTGTGATGTTTGTGATTCGAAAGTCGATGATGCGGAAAGGTAAATATTTTCATATTTCATTCATTTAAGCGATATTGATTTTACATTTCTAAGGGTCAGTATGTTTCAAGTGTGCGTTGCAGAATATGTGGTGGCTTAAATCTTAATAATTTTGTATGTTGGGTTGTTGTATTTATAAAAGTGTTGTATAAGCAAGGTACGACATCATTGTCAATTCTGTTGTGTGATATTTGATTATACTTCTACGCATACTTCTACGCATATCGTGTACAGTGAAATGAGATGAATGTGATAACTATAGACGTTGTGTAGAGAGACCACACGTATATTTCGCACATATTTACTTTTTTATAAGTCAATTTCTTTTGATTTTTGTGTCTTTAAGTCGAATGCATTTGTACTAAGGACTATCATTACATAAAACGCAAAATTTTCTAAAATGACATAACAACAAAATCAATAGTATTGGTTGCACAAAAAACATTAAAATCACGAAAGATTATAAAAAGTGTTCATTCTAGCACGAAATGTTTATTGAATATGCTGTACCTTGTAAAAATAATACTGTATTTTTGGAAATATGCTTTAATCAGCAGACTCAGCAATTACTCACAAACATTACAAACATTGACTTAGATTGAGAGTTGTCTCATTGGCACTCATACCACATCTTCTTTTATCTGTTTTGCTAACTATATTTTATTTTAGTAATTTGTATTGAATTCTAAGAGGGTGTTGCCCCCCTTACCCCTTTTTTTTGAAAAACAGGCCAATAGCCTAACAGAAAACCGATTAATCAAATAATATTTTAGCATTCAATACTTTACTCTTAATGATGGACACTCGTCTGCTCGTAGGTAGCTTTTTAATATGCATAATTTAGGACCCTTCAAACATACAATTCTCGGTTTACAAACGCCAAATGTCTTGCTCATCATCCTGATCTCACAAAAGTGCACGAACATTTAACATAAATGAATAGTAATTAAAAATATTGACGCTGTATGTTAAGTTCAAAAATATGTTCCTTAAATGAAAAAGAAACTTTCTCTTTTCAGGGCACAGCACAAATGGAAATGTGAGCAGTCTTGTAAATGCTGCATCTTAAGATGTTTCCCGTCACGATTTCCGGATCAAGACACAGAAGCTTGTGATTGTACTTGTAAACAGTGTTTATCTTGTGAAAAGTTTTGTAAATGTTGTTTTATAAGGTGTTTTCCAACAAAATTACCTATTCCGAAAGACGATGTCATTGAATGTAAATGTGGCGATTGCTTGAGGTGTGAAAGAAGTTGTCTGTGTTGTTTATTACGTTGTTGCCCGACCCACCTTGTTCCACCCAAGGCTGAAGTCTGTACATGTAGGTGTGGTGATTGCATTGCCTTTGAAAGACCTTGTAAGTGCTTTACATTTAGATGTTGTCCAACACACTTGAATCCCCCTAAAAATGACATTTGGAATTGTACCTGTCGTCAATGTTTGGCTTGTACAGTGGCCTTCTGCCCATGCTTCATTTTTAGATGTTTTCCTGAGTTTTTAAAACCTTCTCATCCTGATATATGTACTTGTAGATGTGGGGAATGCTTGTCTTGTCATCTACCGTGTAAATGTTTTAGCTTTCGTTGCTTTCCTGAACATCAAAAACCTCCAAAATCAAACTGGTTTGAATGTTTATGTGGGGATTGTATGAACTGTGAAAGAGATCTTTGCTGCTGTATTTTACGATGTTTTCCATCGTATGCAGGAGAGGACGATTTCTGTACATGTATCTTGAAACAATGTCTTGCGTGTCAAAAGTCTTTTGCGTGTTGTTTGTGCAGATGTTTTCCTTCAAAACTGGATCCCCCAAAAAATGATATATTTAAATGCACATGCGGAAAGTGCCTTTCGTGCGAAAAAGATTGTTGCTGTTGTATAATGAGATGTTGCCCTAGTGATCTTCGCCCCCCAGAGAATGATTGGTTCGAATGCACATGTTGTAAAAATTGTGTATCAAGTCAGGTACAACCTGCACCAATGATATTACAACCACATCAACAAACACCTCCTACCCAACGATTATCAACACCACCATTACGTATACCAATACCCCAGCAAAAATGTACACGTGGAAAGTGCCTTTCGTGCGAAAACAGTTGTTGCTGTTGTATAGGTCAACCACAACCTCTGACCCCTCCAACTCGACCCTCACTACCACCACCAATTTCTGTTATTACAACACAGCCTATACCACAACCAAGACCTGTTATTATACCACAACCCAGACCGGTTGTTTCACCACAACCAAGACCAGTAATTATACATCAACCAAGACCGGTTGTTATACCACAACCAACACCAATTATTATACCACAAGTACCAACGCCTCCGCCGCCCAAACAACGTAAACATCAATGCCAAAATTGCAGTATAAAATGCATAAATTTTCTACTTGCAGTGTTCATACTTTTGGTATTAATGTTACTTCTGTTTCATTTCTTTTTGTTGGTGGTTGAAATTCAATTTGTTTTTGTTTGTGTTGAAGGCGAATGGCTGATGCTGTCGACACAGAAAATATTTGTTCAAAACTATTTGAAACTTTTTAATGTTTAAACGTTCTTACGAGTTGAAAGTTAAAAGTTGAACAAGAAATACTGCTGTCTCAAAAGTTGCTAAGACAGGGCTATGCATGAATCAAATTCAGGTTATCACTCAAGAGACAAGAAAATTTACGGTCGCCATCATGAGATGATTGGCCATTATGACAAAAGTGTTTGAGAAATCATATCTGATATTCTTCCTCAGTCATAATAACCTTCCATCATTATCGAACTGAACAAAGAAAGAACACGACGGGTGCTGTATACGGGGCAGGAAATGCGTACCCTTCCGGAGCACCTGATTTCACTCCCTGTTTTTAGTGGAGTTCGTGTTGTTTCTTAATTATTATTTATAACTGTTGATGTAAATGTCCTTTGGTTTTTTGAGACTTTGTTTACTCCTTGGTTTTGATTGTTATTGTCTTCTTAATCATCTTGTCATTTGAATTACATTTGTAAAAGTGTCTCCTTTATTCAATTGTTCAATATTTAATTTTACTTTGCAGCTTGACTCATATTGCGTTGTATTGTGTTTTCTTCTGTATAAGGACACTAATCTCTAGACTTTTCTTAGTGTGATGCACATTTTGTGTTTTTAGTTTATATATATGATACAATAATTTTTAAAAGTTACATTGTATATCTTGTATTTTACATTTGTAGTTATTTAGATTAAGCAGAGATGCTAGTAAAATTTGATGTATTTTCTAAATGAATCATGTGTTTCCTTTAAACATGATACGTTTGAAATAAATTGATCAAAACATAAAAAAACAAGAGTGAAAAAATGTTCAATTTACTTTATTAGTTTAACTTCAGCGTAGACAAGTCATTGAGCTATTAGTTTTGGATTTGCAGTGTTGATAAACAAGGCTATGCAAATAGCCAACAATGCCGCATGACCCTACGTATTAATAGATTTATCGATCATGGTTAATGATTAATTGATGAAAAGGTGATGATTTTTTTTAATGATAATTGTTTGATTAGTCCCTTTGTCATGTTTTGATGCAACTATCAACTTATGAATTTGTTTTATCTTTTCGATTATATTAGGTCGGCAACGCATGTTAAAATTTGGTTACGTTTTTCTTACCAAATCAATCAGTTTAACTTCCATGTATTCTTTAAATCAAATACACTCAATTCAATTGACTTTGTGCACTCCCTAGACTGCGCAATTTCGTTGTAATTAATACGTATATTGTAAACTACCTTGACATATTGAAAATAGTACAAGGTAAGAATTTGAATTTATTGAACAATGGTTTTTAAATCTATTGTAACAGTTTTGATACTTGTTGATACTTAACGTCGATTTCTAAACACGAACGAGAGAAATGGGATTTAAATCTGCTTCGTTTTGTGAAGAATTAGGTCATTTGTAATATAACCCCTTACAACATATTAACAAATAACATTAATTACTAAAATTAAAGTAAAGAAATGGGATTTAAATGTGCTTCGTTATTTTTTTTAGGAATAAGGTCATTTGTATGATTGACCTCCTTACAAGTCTGAATTGGTATACTAAACAAAAACTTTAAACTGCTGATATTTTTTTTCATACAAAAACTTATTATTAAAAATATTTTTAATGTCCATGCATCATGTACGTTAACATACATTTGTATTTAAATAGTTTAAATGAGTTATTATTATACTTGATTGACGTCTATAAACAAATATCTCATTTATATTAAGAACGATTGTAGATTAGGTATCAAGAAATTTTGTCACGTACGAAAATACAATAGCTATCATGAACAATTTTCAAATTACAATGCATGCAGCATATTCGAATATATTGGCACAAGTAATTTGTGTTGTTTACAGAGATTTATAATTAATTTTAATGAAGAAAAGAAATATAAAAAGGTAGCATCACTAAATAAATTGTATGCGTCTGAAGAGCTTTTCTGAATTTACCTTAATTATCAAAGCCAGATAATTGAAATCCAAGTATATATATATACCAAGGAGCTACATGTTTATAACTAAAATAAGGACATAACAATAATCACGTCACAAGTTATAAAAGTAAACAATTATAGGTTAAAGTATGGTCTTCAACACGGAGTTCTTGCTCACACCGAACAGTAAGCTTTAACATGCACCGAAATAAAAAGTTTTAAACCATTTAAACAGGGAAACCAACGGTCTAATCTATTTGAAAAAATTCAGAAACTACAAACACTTATGAACAACATCAACAAATGACAACAACTGAACACCATGTTCCTGACTAAGGATAGGTGCAAGCAAACGCGGCGGGCTTAAACGTTTGAATAGAGCTTTCTTACAAATTGACGAAAAGTACGAACGAACGCAAAGGGAGCACGTATTGCATTTCCACAATAACAGTTAAAAAAGTCTTTGTTTTATCCGGTAAAACAGCATTCTTGTCTAAATCAAATCTTCCAAAAATAAACATATCGCCAATAACACACGCTTTTAATATCAGAAAATAAAGAAAAATAGTGTCAATATACTTACATGCATTACGTTAACTACGTAAACCACGATTACATACATCTTCGCGGGAATTGTTCAAGCACGAGTGTCACGATTAATATGTTAATGGCATTATTGTAGTGCGTTAATCGTTTAACGACAAGATTCACATTTATTTTTATTTTTTATAAGTACCGTTTTAGCAAACTTTCAACATGGATCATCGAGATTTTCAAAACAAGGATGCTACAATATTTTGAAAAAGTAATGTGAAATAAATGTAGGAAAACAGATTTTGTGATAAAGTTTTTTTTTAATTACTGTCATGGTAAATGACGAAAAGTTATGTGAATCTTATGATCGCAGGCTACAAATGTGAAACTAATACTTTAATTGTAAATTCAGTTTAATATGAACGTAACAAATATAAAAAAAAGAAGATGTGGTATGATTGTCAATGAGTCAACTCTTCACAATAGACCAAATTAACTCAGAAATTAACAACTACAGGTCACCGTACGGCCTTTAACAATGAGCAAAATCCATACCGCATAGTCAGCTATTAAAAGCATCGAAATGACAATGTAAAACAATTCAAACGAGAAAGCTAACGGCCTAATTTATCATGTTTATGTACAAAATTGAACAAAAAAACAAAATATGTAACGCATAAAAAACGACAACCACTGAATTAAAGTTCACAATGTTAAGCAAGCATTAAATGACAAAAAAAGAGAAGAAAACCAAACAACAAGTTATGGAAGGAATCATTTAACTTCAAAAGGGTTATGGTGTTATGATTGTGGATTTCACAATGAAGTTTAAACACACAACATGCTTTGGAGATAAACGCATAGACGTCCAGAGGCTAGTATTTTATGAATGTTCAGTACCAAAACGCAATCATACGCTATAATAACGGTTCATTAAAAGAGACTTACTCCGGTGTATGTGCACATCACAAGGTGAAAATGAATAGTACCCAGGGAGAGGCGGTGTTTCACAAGTTATTAAATGAGCACTTGTATATGACATAGTATGAAAGTCATTTTTTTTCTTCATTTTATTATTAAGGGCGTTGAAAATATTGAATTAAGGAAGTATTTTTTTTCTCAGTTTTTCTCAGGGAAGTGGACAATGTATTTGCAATGGTATTTTTGTTGTTGAATAATGCAATATTGTAAAAAAAATTGTGGGGGAGTGGATTGGACGTTTTTTTGTTTTACTTTTAGGAATATGTTTTTCTTCTGTCTTCCCTATTATTTAGTTTATTTTGTAGGATCTCCTTTCACCTGTTGGTATTATATTTTTACCTATTGTACGTCCCGAAATCCTATATCTCACGAAAAATCTAATTTAATAAGTGTCGTTGCATGTAGGGTAATGGTCCTTACACTACAAACTCCTCAGAGTCTGAATTGACCAGTTTTTGTGCTCGACCAGTAAAATCGAGCACACATTTTACTCGACTAGTCTCGACATTGTCTCGACTGTACTTAACTGTACTTAAGTGTACTCGACTAGGTCTCGACTTTACTTAATTAGTCTGATTCAGTACTTGATGATCTTTGTGTAGTCTGAAATGGTCTTGACCAAGGCTCGACCTGTCTCGACCTGTCTTGACTAGTCTCGACCTGTCTCGACTAGTCTTGACCTTCAAATTTATGTTTGACTGGTGTAAATTAGCCCATCTAACTAAATTAAATATTGATCTTACAAAATTCAAGCTTATTAGGTAGTTTGATTTATTGCTGTGAAATGAAAGAATTCAATTTTACAATATGTAAAAAAAAAAATTATTATATAAAAATTCAGATAGGCATCTTTAATTTTTTTTATAACTTTTTCAAATCAACTTGGATTTTCATCAAACTATGCAGATATCTTAGATATATATCAAGCTTACTGAATCCCATTTCATTTAGATTTTGTTGTATTGCTGTAAAATTTAAGAATTAAAGTAATTTTGGTAACAAAAGGCTAGGATTTGCAATTCGGACAAAATAGAGATAGTACACTTTATTTTTTTTAATAACTTTTTCAAATCAACTTGGATTTTCATCAAACTATGCAGCTATCTTACATATATATCAAGCTTAGCTTACTGAATCCCATTTCATTTAGTTTTTTGTTGTATTGCTGTAAAATTTAAGAATTAAAGTAATCTTGGTATAAAAAGCTAGAATTTTGCAATTCGGACAAAATAGAGATAGTACACTTTAATTTTTTTAATAACTTTATCAAATCAACTTGGATTTTCATCAAACTATGCAGCTATCTTACATATATATCAAGCTTACTGAATCCCATTTCATTTAGTTTTTTGTTGTATTGCTGTAAAATTTAAGAATTAAAGTAATCTTGGTATACAAAGCTAGGATTTGCAATTCGGACAAAATAGAGATAGTACACTTTAATTTTTTTAATAACTTTTTCAAATCAACTTGGATTTTCATCAAACTATGCAGCTATCTTACATATATATCAAGCTTACTAAATCCCATTTCATTTAGATTTTTGTTGTATTGCTGTAAAATTTAAGAATTAAAGTAATCTTGGTATAAAAAGCTAGGATTTGCAGTTTTGACAAAATAGAGATGGTACACTTTAATTTTTTTCATAACTTTTTCAAATCAACTTGGATTTTCATCAAACTATGCAGCTATTTTACATATATATCAAGCTTACTGAATCCCATTTCGTTTAGTTTTTTGTTGTATTGCTGTAAAATTTAAGAATTAAAGTAATCTTGGTATAAAAAGCTAGGATTTGCGATTCGAACAAAATAGAGATAGTACACTTTATTTTTTTTAATTATTTTTTCAAATCAACTTGGATTTGCATCAAACTATGCAGCTATCTTACATATATATCAAGCTTACTGAATCCCATTTCATTTAGTTTTTTGTTGTATTGCTGTAAAAATTTAAGAATTAAAGTAATCTTTGTATAAAAAGCTAGGATTTGCAATTCGGACAAAATAGAGATAAAACACTTTAATTTTTTTAATAACTTTTTCAAATCAACTTGGATTTTCATCAAACTATGCACTATCTTAAATGTATACTAAGCTTACTAAATCCCAGGTCATTTTGTTTTTTGTTGTATTGCTGTCAAATTTAAGAATTAAATTAATCTAGGTCAAAAAAGCTAGAATTTGCAGTTCAAACAAAATAGAGATAGTACACTTTAATTTTTTTTTATAACTTTTTAAATTCAACTTGGATTTTATTGAAACTATATAGCTATCTTGGTGATGTATTCTTCTTACTGAATCCCAGGTTTTTATAAAGTTTGTTGTATTGCTGTCAAATTTAAGAATTAATTTAATCTAGGTAAAAAAAAAGCTAGGATTTGCAGTTTTGACAAAATAGAGATGGCACACTTTAATTTTTTTCATAACTTTTTCGAATCAACTTAGATTTTCATCAAACTCTACAAATATCTTTACAATATATTGATCTTACTGAATCATAGGTTGTTATTTTGTTTGGTGTATTTCTGTCAAATTTAAGAATTTAATTAACCTAGGTCAAAAAGCTACGATATTAGAAATAATTTTATCTTTTCTCATAATTTGGGAAAAAGTATATATAAAATATTAATATAATTCCTTTAATGTTTTATTCCTTTTGATATACACTATATAAATATATCAAAAAGGGATGAAACATTAGAAATTATTAAAATAGTTCTTCTGATTTGTGGTGATTTATAAAGCAATACCTTCTGCTTGGGGCAAACTTATTAAAAAGATCACATCTACCAGAGAGTTTTAAATTCTAAATAACATTTATTCAAAGTTGCAACATCCTGTTAAATCTAAATCGCAGGGCTTTTAATTCACTAGATAAGTAATACACGAGTTTAAGAAAAGTAGGGCTTTCTTTTTACCTGTAAAACTCACGTGTACTGATGTAATTAAATCATGTATAGTGTCATGTCATTAAATTTGACAAAAAAATATTTTAAAACTTCATAACAACCTGGGATTTAGTAAGATCACCAAGGTAGCTAAATAGTTTTAATAAAATCCAATTTGATTTGAAAAAGTTATTAAAAAGCTTAAAGTGTACCATCTCTATTTTGTTCGAACTGCAAATTCTAGCTTTTTTGACCTAGATTAATTTAATTCTTAAATTTGACAGCAATACAACAAAAAACTAAATGAAATGGGATTCAGTAAGCTTGATATATATGTAAGATAACTGCATAGTTTGATGCAAGTCCAAGTTGATTTGAAAAAGTTATTAAAAAAATTAAAGTGTACTATCACTATTTTGTCCGAATTGCAAATTCTAGCTTTTTATACCAAGATTACTTTAATTCTTAAATTTTACAGCAATACAACAAAAAACTAAATGAAATGGGATTCAGTAAGCTTGATATATATGTAAGATAGCTGCATAGTTTGATGCAAATCCAAGTTGATTTGAAAAAGTTATTAAAAAAATTAAAGTGTACTATCTCTATTTTGTCCGAATTGCAAATCCTAGCTTTTTATACCAAGATTACTTTAATTCTTAAATTTTACAGCAATACAACAAAAAACTAAATGAAATGGGATTCAGTAAGCAAAGCTTGATATATATGTAAGATAGCTGCATAGTTTGATGAAAATCCAAGTTGATTTGAAAAAGTTATTAAAAAAATTAAAGTGTAATATCTCTATTTTGTCCGAATTGCAAATCCTAGCCTTTTGTTACCAAAATTACTTTAATTCTTAAATTTTACAGCAATACAACAAAATCTAAATGAAATGGGATTCAGTAAGCTTGATATATATCTAAGATATCTGCATAGTTTGATGAAAATCCAAGTTGATTTGAAAAAGTTATAAAAAAAATTAAAGATGCCTATCTGAATTTTTATATAATAATTTTTTTTTTTACATATTGTAAAATTAAATTCTTTCATTTCACAGCAATAAATCAAACTACCTAATAAGCTTGAATTTTGTAAGATCAATATTTAATTTAGTTAGATGGGCTGATTTACACCAGTCAAACATAAATTTGAAGGTCAAGACTAGTCGAGACAGGTCGAGACTAGTCAAGACAGGTCGAGACAGGTCGAGCCTTGGTCAAGACCATTTCAGACTACACAAAGATCATCAAGTACTGAATCAGACTAATTAAGTAAAGTCGAGACCTAGTCGAGTACACTTAAGTACAGTTAAGTACAGTCGAGACAATGTCGAGACTAGTCGAGTAAAATGTGTGCTCGATTTTACTGGTCGAGCACAAAAACTGGTCAATTCAGACTCTGAGGAGTTTGTAGTGTTAGAAAGCTGACATTAAGGGTGTAATGTCATCGAAGTTCCATGACGATCATGTGATTATGTCAAAATAAAGGATCCCTAAAACCAGTCTTAAGTATGATTCGTCAAGCATACGTACCTTTCGTCAATTTGTAAGAAAGCTCTATTAGATACAAACCTTCACCTTTACCCGAAACAATAGCGTTACATTACAACATAGAAAGACACACTCTAAAGTATCAATCAAAATGGCTAAAAAAAATCAAAAGACATATTTACAAAAAAGTGATTATACACTGAACGATCTATGACCAATGTCAATACGAAATCATAAAATAATGGGCGAGATGTTAAACAATATAAGAAAGACAACCATAACCTTAGTAAAAAAAACGCCAAATATACAGTCATCAAGTACAGAAATATGTTTTACAAAAAAAGTTGATTTATTATTCATAGCACAAGAACAAAAGTGAAAATGTATTGCCATACCAAACACTTATCAAAGCTGGTATATATAATAGATAGTGAGACAAGATATAACACCAAATAAGTAAACATTGAATAACAAACATCTCGACGATTAGAGTCTTGTAAAGATCATATTACAATCGTTTATCATGTTTATAGTAGAATCTTTATTTCTCTGATTCTTACACGATTTATCTTTTTTATAGCTTGAGTGATCATTCTTTTTATCTTATACACGTGTTGCATTGTTCGCTTGATCTAAGTTCATTATTGGTCAACATTTGGTTAAGACGTCATATTGTTTCTTCTTAATTTTCTGAATTACCTAGTGTGACTCTGTGAGAAAATGCGACCATGCCTAAAGATGTCACATAAAAAGAACACATCATTTTGCAAGTCATTTGAAGGGAAGGATTTATTTAGTCTGCATACATGTATCGTTTAAAAATCTCCAGAGAAACAGATTCCACTACCAAATCTTGAGCAATGCGATATGTATCCACTATCGACAGTTTAATATAAAAATTATTTGGAACTTTATAATGAATCTCAAATCTTCTGATTATACAAAACAACCATTTGTTTGAAATGGAGCATTTTAAACAGCAAATGCCATATATAATTTGATTATTCAAAGACCCAAACTAGTTATTGACTATTTATTGCAACACAAATAATATCTATGTAAGGTCGGATAAATATACGTTTTGAAGGTAAACAATGGAAACAGGACGTTATTCTTTGCATGCGCACGAAGTGCTTTGACTGAATTTATCCTCTTCAGGAAGCTTAAAGCTGAATATTTGAAAGCCTTTGATGTACGTAAAGTAACAGTCAAAAAGCTGTATAACAATAGGACATACACAAATTGCCAAAAACAATCTAAGGTAAACTCTAAGAATTTAAACCTTAATTGCCTATAGCTATGATTCGAAAATTAAATCACGGACAGTTTTAGAAAAAAACCCACATATTACCAATCATGTCAGTACCGAAGTACTGACTACTGAGATGACACCTCCGGGACGTCCAACTGCAGAGGTATCAACCCAGGGCTATAAAAATGAAACCACACGTATAAAAATTAATGCGTCCGAAGCGCATTACTGGTTTAATATTCCTGAGAAAAATAAATATACAGAACTCCAAGGCAAACACAAATCGAAAAGTCCCTTTTCAAATTGCAAAATCAAAAGCTCAAATACATCAAAGGAATTGAAGAAAACTTTGATATTCCGACTTGGTGCAGACATTTTCTGATATAAGAAAATGGCAATATCTGGTTAAAAAAGCTAACTTAACGTTTTACTTGTATATGAGTAGCATACAATTCCATTTATTATATGGAGAACAAAATGTGAACAAAACAATCCCTATAAAAACATACAAAGATGTCAAATAAGAAAAAAATATAGACCAGAAAACCCGGAACACAGCACAACAACACAACAGCGCATTGGTTGTATGCATAAGTACAGAACCACGGCAAAGGAATATTATCGAAAACTTTCTGCTCAGACACTAAGGATGTTTTATAAAGCCTTGGAAGAAAAAAGTAAAATCACACCGAGGAAAATTCAGAAAGAAAAGTTCCTTCTCAAAATTAAAACCTCAAACAGCTGCAAGCTCTTGAATACTGATTGAGTTTGGAAATGTATTTTTAATATGCGGGCGAAGTTGACAATATTGCCACGAAGTTGGGGGAATAAATTCAAAATTAACCTCGTCTCATTTGTAGTCAAATCTGGTACTGAGATGACGACTGAAAGCAGGATGAACGCCAAGGACGTACACGTATAAAAACGGAAACAACTGAAGAACTATATTAACAAATTCCCTTTTCATGAATGTGACCTACCGAACTAGTCTATTTACCGGATTTGTTATAACATAAGCAACACGACGGGTGCCACATGGGGAGCAGGATATGCTTACCCTTCCACAGCACCTGGGATCACCCCCAGTTTTTAGTGGGGTTCGTCTTGCTTAGTCTTTAGTTTTCTATGTTGTGTCTTATATACTATTATTTGTCTGTTTGTCTTTTTGTTTGTCAGTTTATTTTTTATCTAAGAGTTTGACTGTTCCTTTTGTATCTTTCGCCCCTCCTTAACAAAAGAAGGACCTAATCAAATTGCAAAATACAGGAAGGGTCAATTTAGCCTGAGGGAACTGAAACCTTACTTTCTAAAAAATAAAAATATATCTAATGCTGGTCCAGTGGCAAATTTTACATGCACGTCCAGGATGAAAGCAAATAAATTCTAAATAGAACACGTAGTTCTTATAATACAGGTCTGGATGATAGTCAGTTTGACTTGGACTGCCACTTAAAATACAGGTTATATTGGACAAGGGTAGTGATCTAGTCTTGCAACATGCCATGGACCATGTGTAGAAATCATTTTTATGGATGAGAGATTTTTATGAAACAATTTTGTTACGTTTGGGAGACGTATTCATTTTAGCAATTTAAGTGAACTGACTCAAGGTTATTTGTTTTTTTTTGGTTATTATCATATTCACAAATACAAACATTTTCCGTTACATCTTTATCACAACATCAAATAATTTTTCTTCTTCAATTTGTTTAATTTACCTTTCAACATATCTTTTCCCCAAATTTAATAGAGGTGTCGACAAAAATTCCTCACTACGACAAATGTGTTGTTGAGCACCACAATTATTACATTTGTGGCATTCAATTGTTATCTGTTCTTTGGTCGCGTAATTGTGTCTTGGACATATTCCCCAATTTCATTCTCCATGTTAATCAAAATAGTCAAAAATTACAAATTTCATAATCAATTATGAAAAGACAAAGCAAGGTAACATTCAGAATCTGAATGAATAAAAAATAAGCGAGACCATGTGTGCCAAAGGGTAATCGTCGACCGCTATAACACAGAAAATAAGACACACATTAACCCTCAACCTAAATAATAATTACCATCATCGCCTAGACTGATACTATAATCAGCAATACTATGAATATGATTACTATAAAATGTGAAAATAAACATGCACAATGTTTCAAAGCCCATGATATCAATTTCGGAATTAAACTTAAGCGAAGCTTCAAGGAAACTAACATGAAATCTGGTGGCGAAATTTCACAGAAAGTAACATTATCCGTTACTTGATGATGATATAATACATGATGTCATTAATGATCAATGATTCTACAAAAAGACAAGAAAAAACAGCACGAAAGGCTTGGGATTTGGCCTAGTGTAAAGTCCGATGCATAGAACACAAAAGATCAACGAACCAACTATGATAAAGCGAAGCTATATACTTTTGTTTGTTTGGAAAAACAAAAAGTTTGGAGCGTTTGATTAAATTTTGTTTTGTAGCGCAGTATTATACATTTATTCGTCGTGATGTTTGTTTTTAAAACGAAGTGCTTGCAGGGAGCAATGGCTAGCACCTATTGATTTTCAGTTTATTTGTTTCAGTGTTTGGATGTTTGGAATGAGAAACTCTTATAAGTTGAATCATTCTTTTTATTATTTTGACCCCTATAACTGTTTACATACATACATCGGGTGTTTAATAGTATAAATTGAGTTTCTTTTAACTGAACTACCCATTCTGTAATCAATAATCCCCCCCCCCAAAAAAAAAAAAGAAAAAAGAAGAAAGAACTTTTAACCAATATTTAAATTTGTTAACAAATACTTGTGTTGTGCATACTCGCAGTGAACGATACCCATTCATGTAGCTTGATTTTAATTGAAAACTCAATGGAAGCCTGAAAAATTGCAAAGCAAGACTATATTCATGTTATCCCTGTCTGCCTTATCTATTGTGGGATTTGTATAGAATGGTGTTATGTGTTTAAGATTGGGGATTCTAGAAAGACATCATAAGAAGTATATGGCTGATTAGAATTTTAAAACAAATTTCAGGTATGTTTTGTGCAAATATGCATTAAAGCATCGGTCGCGCTCATTTGTTTTCTATCATTAAAGAGTACACACAGACACAATACAAGAAGGATTTGTAATTTGTTAAGATTGTCAGAATTTAAGAGAATTTAACAGACTAGATGTGAACTCTGGTGGATAGTTGTCTCATTGAAAATCATACCACATCTCCTCAATTTGATATAGATGTTGAAAAACATTGTTTTTTTACTGACTCACTTTCTATTCATGTTTGGATTTTCATGTTTCATACAGTTTATAGATTGAACAATTTGTTGTTTAAAAAATGTTAACACAAATAATGCTATGTTACTTAAAACTTGAGTAATTTTTTCCATTAAATATTTCTTGTGTTTAGATAACATATAAAATAGTTTAAATTACATAATCAAATAAAAAAGTAAAATCACAAAAATACTGAACTCCAAGGAAAATTCAAAACGGAAAGACCCCAATTAAATTGCAAAATCAACAGCCCAAACACATCAAACGAATGGACAACAACGGCAACACTCCTGACTTCGCACAGGCATTTTTTTTAGAAACCCTTGGTTCGAAAAAGAGGGACGAAAGATACTAGAGGGACAATCAAACTCATAAATCGAAAATAAACTGACAACGCCATGGCTAAAAAATAAAAAGAGAAAGAGACAAACAATAGTACGCCTGGTTTTACAGTTAGCTCAACCTCTCACTTTTGTGACAGTCGCATCAAACTCCTTTATATTCTAGAATCTTGTTACAGCTTTCATCCTTAGTATACAATACATAACAAAGTCCAGGAAAATGTGTTTTTATTTAAGCGCGTCTGGCCAAAAGAAAATTCGTTGTCGTCTGTTTACTTTTACCAAAGTCTTCTCCTCTGAAACTACTGAACGAAATGTATTCAAACTAGGCAACATTTATCATTAATTTTAAATGAAAGTTCTATTCAAACTAGGCAACATTTATCATTAATTTTAAATGAAAGTTTAGTCTATTATTTTTTCAACCGTTATGAGTAGAGAAAAAGAGCAGAACTATCCAGAAGGTTGAGCTCTAGCAATTGCTTATTTGTGTCAAAACACTTCCTAATATGAAACATTTTACAAATTTTATGTGTTGTATTTTATTCAAAACTATATTTGATAGAAGGAAACTTCAAATGGCAAAACGTATCAACAAGACTTGATATTCTATTAAGTTTACATTTTCGTAATCATCAGTCTACTTTTTAGTGGATTTATCGGCCTCTGGTGACTATTTTACTATTTTTTGCATTTTTGCCTTTAAGTTATATCTTCCAAATTATACTAGATAGAAAAGAAGCTAAAATAAGCAAACACTATCAGCCAGACCAGATATTCAATCAGCATAACATGGACATTTTTTTCAGCATGACTGCTTATTTGAGTTTTAGCCCTTTAGTGACGATTTTTACCAATTTCTGAGCTTTTCCCCTTACATCAAAAAAATTGATACAGATACCAAAATAATCAGCAAGGCAAGATTTTCAAACATAACGAGAGAATATGTTTCCGATAAAGGTAGTAGATTGTCACTCTTTTTATGAGTTTTGTGTTTTAGCAGAGAATAAAGAAGACTAAGATAAACCAAACAGACAAATAAACTATAAGATAAACAAAAAGATTGAATCGTATTTGTTGTGAATTAGTTATAGTTTCAGTTTAGTATTTTATACTCTTTTATTTGCTTAACGTTTTACCGCCATTTACGCAACAATAGGCCCGCAACGTCGTCACTTGCCGACGTCTCTTTGTATATCTTAGACTCTAGTGAAGCATACGAAACATTGTAGACACTTTTGTGTTTACTCGCTTTTATTATTGATACGTCCAAAACATTGGTGCCGTGACAAAAACAGAAGAATACGAATGATGAGTACCGCGACAACGAAGATGAGACCAGACGAGCTGGACATCGGGGAGTTCTTACAAAGCTGCTAAAGAAAGTGAAACCGAGTTCCGAGGAACTTTTGCAGGAATATGACGTTAGCGAACTTTCTACCATTTGAGGACTTATTGTTAAGAAGCAGGAAACGATCGATCAACTGAACGAGAAGATTGTGGAGGAACTATCAGAAGAGGAAGTGAGCGAAGAAATAGAGGAAGCCGACAGATACACGTATGATATAGAAATGACTGTAACCAAACTTTCAAAAATCATTAAGGAATCGGAAATCACAGACAAACAGTCAAGTAAGTCATTGCTAAACCCAAATGCACACGAGTTTATTAATTTCACGAATCATCAAGAAAGTCAGCCACAGCCCAGTTTCATGCACGCAAATACATCAGCGTCCGTTTTTTCAAACTCCAGCATGTACCACAAACTTCCTAAATTAAATTTACCAACGTTCGGCGGGAATATGTTAGAATGGCAACCCTTTTGGGATTCGTTTAGTGCTGCCGTACACGATAACCTGTCTTTAAGCGATGTACAGAAATTTAATTATTTGAAATCTCAACTGTTCGGAGAAGCCACCCAATGCATAGCAGGTCTACAAATAACTAACACAAATTACGGACAAGCATTACATGTACTGAAACAAAGATTCGGTCAACCACACAAGATAGTACAAACATACATGCAGAGTTTAATCAGCCTTCCTAGTCCAACGTCAAATATTACACATTTGAAAAAATTCTATGACAGCATGGAAAACTACATCCGTGGCCTTGAAAGTATAGGGGAGTCTCACGAGTCGTTCGGAAGCCTTTTAGTGCCCATAATATTAAATAAACTACCTGGGAATATACGAGAAAACATGGTACGTGCCCACGGAGGCGACCACTGGAACTTGCCGTCGTTACGGCAAGCTATTCAACATGAGATAACGATTAAGGAAGCAGGTCAGTCGGTAAACGGGGATGATATAGAGCCAAATTACACACCAACATCAGCATTCTTCACGGGTACAATTCGCAACTACGCTAATCAAAAAGGAAAAAGAGACATAACCAAGAAGCCGTGCATCTTTTGTCGAGGAGTTCACGCCCCATTAGCTTGTAAAAATGTCATGGAAATTGAAGATCGAAAACGAATTGTTAAGGAAAAACAGGCATGTTTCAATTGCTTAGGAAATCACAGAGTTGCCGATTGCAAATCCGATAAAACATGTAAAAACTGTAATAAACGACACCATACTAGCATTTGTTCAAAGAATGAAACACACTTGTATACCAAGTCTAAAGATAGCAGTACATCAAAACCAGATACCGATGCCGCAGTCGCAAGCATGCATTCATCCACATCATCGGTTAGATCGCAGGTATTGTTGAAAACCGCGATAGCACCTATCACGTATGACAAGACACATTTTAACACCGCCAATATACTATTCGACGAAGGAGCCCAGCGAAGCTTTATCACTCAAGAGATGGCCGATTTATTGAACCTGAGACCACATAGGAAAGAAGCGATAACGATATCCGGTTTCGGTGAATCCAACAAGAAGGTTAGAAATTTACAAATTGCTACTATCTATATAAAAGGTCTAACGAATACGCTTATCCCTATTGAAGTTCTTATAGTACCACAGATTGCTTATCCGATACATACATACGCAAGGAATCAGTCGAGTTTTACGCATTTAAATGGATTGAAGTTAGCCCACCCAGCTTTACAGGACGAGGATTTTGAGATATCAGTCTTAGTTGGCGCCGATCATTATTGGGATATAGTTGGAGACAGAGTAATTAGAGGTTCCGGACCAACCGCTGTACAGTCCAAAGTTGGATACTTGCTATCAGGACCTATACAATTGAACACTAACAGTAATAATCAATCAACGTCATCGATTATGAATATTTTGACCCCACACAGACTAGAAGAATGGGAAATACATACATTTTGGGAAATCGAATCCATAGGAACAGAAACAGACAGCGAAGTGAAAGCGAAAACAGACTTACAAGAAATGACCACTTACCAAGAGAATAATATTCATTTGAAAGACAATAGGTACATCGCCAAGTTCCCATGGAAACAGGAACATCCGGAGTTGCCTAGCAACGAGATGATCGCCAGAAAGAGAGCATACAACGTAATACACCGACTTGCTAAAGAACCAGAGATGCTTAAGATATACGGCAACATTATCAACGACCAAGAAAATCGAGGTTTCATAGAGAAGGTTGAAGACTACTAATCGAGTACATTATATTCCGCACCACCCAGTGAAAAAAGATTCATCGACTACACCGATACGTATAGTATATGATAGTATATGATTGCAGTTGTCGTCAAGATTCAGAATCACCCAGCTTAAATGATTGCCTTTCTTCTACACCGCCGCAGCTTAATAAGTTAACAGATATACTTACAAGATTCCGCTACGGGAAATACGCCTTAACAACTGATATTGAGAAAGCATTCCTCCAGATTGGACTAGACGAAGAAGACCGCGATTCCACCCGATTTTTCTGGCTTAGAGATCCAATCAACCCCAAGAGCGGACTCGAGACTTACAGATTCAAGGTAATTCTATTTGGAGCTACATGTTCGCCATTTATTCTTAACGCTACATTATTGAAGCATTTATCAACGGTGAAAAGTGCTACTGCTGAAATACTCAAGCGTGATTTGTATGTAGATAACGTACTTACGAGTGTTAATACGGAAGAAGCCGCATTAAATTTCTTTAAAGAATCTAGAGAACTCATGACAAATGCAGGATTCAATTTGAGAACATGGAAGTCAAATAGCAATCAACTTAGCAACGAAGCGACAAAGGCAAACGTACTTGATAAGGATAGCGAGACGAAAATTCTTGGAATGCGTTGGGATACGAAGTCAGACATATTGACATTTGCGAAATTAAATGAAGATCGTACAGATATTGATAATTCACAAGCGACAAAGAGAGAAGTATTGCGTAAATCATCGTCAATTTACGACCCACTCGGAATTCTTGGACCAGTGACTGTAAGAGCTAAGCTACTGATACAAACATTATGGAAAAAGGGATACGATCGGGACCAGGTGTTACCTAGCAACATAGTCAAATCATGGTGTGAAATTTTAGATGACATCCGAGATGTAACTGTTAATACGCAAATCGCACGACATTATTTTAACGATCAAATTGAGAACGAAAGCAACGAGAAAATAACATTACATGTCTTTGTTGATGCCAGCCAACGCGCTTATGGAGCCAGTGCCTACTTATGTAAAGGAAACACTTCTTCTCTAGTAATTGCAAAAAACCGGATCGCTCCGCTCGCCAAAATGACATTACCAAAGCTAGAATTGATGGCTGCAGTAATAGGAGCTCGAATGGCTAAAAACCTCACGAAAACCCTAAAACCACAACGCACAGTACTATGGAGTGACAGTCAGATCGTTCTGCACTGGATTTCGTCTTTAAAATCATTTGGAAGATTTGTTCAGAATCGTGTACTAGAAATTAAAGAAACGACACAAAATTACGACTGGAAATACGTACCAACAGACTCAAATCCAGCCGACCTTCAAACTCGAGGAATATCATCAACGCAATTCAAGGAGTCGACTTTGTGGATGCAAGGACCGTCATGGATATCGGATGAGAACAGTTGGCCTACATGGACCCCACAAGTTAAACAAGAGACTCTTTTGTTAACGACAACAGATGACAACGAAAAGATAAAACCGTGTGTATTAAATGGAATTTCTAAAATAATCGATCTATCAAGATTCTCGTCATTGAACAGGTTACTACGAGTTACATGCTACGTGTTTAAATTTGTGAATATATGTAAAAGCAAGCGACCGTATAACTTGAGGAAATATGCTAGACACGGAAAAGATATTACGAAAGATGAAATCGACCGCGCAACTCGTACATGGATTACAGATATTCAAAATGAAAAATTCAGTAGTGAAAAGGAGCAACTCGCAAACCCGTCACATGACAAGAATCTACCGTTAGTAAGACAATTGCGCTTGTTCATAGATACAGAAGGTGTCATTCGATGCGCCGGGCGCATACACAATTCACAGTTAGACGACTCCGCGAAGTTTCCAGTGTTACTTCCGAAGAAAAATCAATTTACGGACTTAATTATATTGAACGCGCACCTGCAGATGTTGCATTCTGGTGCTGGACAGAAAATTACGCAAATCCGCCAATCATATTGGATACCTTCCATTAGACAATGCGTTAACCACATCGTTCAGAAATGTGTAAAGTGCCGAAAAGTGACCGGAAAAGCATTTCAACAGCAAATTTCGCCTCTGCTACCAAAGGATAGAGTCACCGATATGATTCCGTTTACGACAACTGGTGTTGATTTCGCTGGACCACTATTCGTTAAAGATAATGGACTTGTTACAAAATCGTATATTTGCCTATTCACATGTGCTTGTATTCGTGCCGTACACCTAGAACTTGTTACAGATATGACAATCGAATCATTCAAATTAGCGTTTAGACGATTCGTTAGTAGGAGAGTAATTCCCAGTACTGTGTATTCCGACAATGCACCAACCTTTGTTTCCGCTTCACGTGATATTCCGACGGAAATGAACATTCAGATTAATTGGAAATTTATTCCGAAAGCAGCACCATGGTACGGTGGATGGTGGGAGAGACTAGTTGGAATTACGAAAACGACATTGAAAAAAGTGCTCGGAAAATCACAAGTAAATTCTGACATATTACGAACAACTCTGATAGAAATCGAACGTGTAATCAACGATCGTCCGATTACATATGTGTCGTCCGACATCCGAGATCCAGAGCCGCTAACGCCGTCACATCTACTGCAGGGAAGAAGATTATCACAAGAGAACAATTCTGATTCAGAGGACAATAGTTTAAATTTAGATTTCACAGAAGCAAACAAACGTTTTAATCATAACGTAACTTTGATTGAACACTTTGCAAAACGATGGAGAACGGAATACCTCACCGGATTAAGAGAATTTCATCGCGTCGCCGGAGACCAAAGCGCACATGTGAAAATCGGTTCCGTCGTACAAATCATGGACAATTCACCGAGAATGATGTGGAAACTAGCAGTTATAGAAGATTTGATCACCGGGAAAGATGGAGTAGTGAGAGCAGTCAAACTTTGTACATCAAATGGACTGATTACCACGAGACCAATTGTGAAACTGGTGCCATTGGAAATATGAACTTTAATTGTTAAAAGTGTTTTTTCAATACCCCTTTTATGAACAATACATGAACAGTAATTGCATTTTGCGGCCCCCAGAATGTTGTGAATTAGTTATAGTTTCAGTTTAGTATTTTATACTCTTTTATTTGCTTAACGTTTTACCGCCATTTACGCAACATAGGCCCGCAACGTCGTCACTTGCCGACGTCTCTTTGTATATCTTAGACTCTAGTAAAGCATACGAAACATTGAAGACACTTTTGTGTTTACTCGCCTTTATTGTTGATACGTCCAAAACAGTATTCTTGTCTACAATGTTAACGAGTTTTGTTTGTTAAATGTGCACACAGTCCTTAGTGAGCTACATGATCTCTCGAGACTCTTGTTGCCTTACCAAAAACTAAATCACAATGTAATTAATTGTAACAAATATATACTATATAATGCTTCCTCAATGCTCTACCTTACGAACAGTTTAGTTGTCTGAAACTTGACCAATGTAACTGTAGTTCTTTTGTATACACTAATGATTGACGATTAAGAAAACATAAACTAGAAATTTAAAGATTTTATATACTTCTATTTTAGTCCAATTTTACTGAGTAGTATATGTTATTGTAAATTTTGATATGTTAGATAAGTCTTCAGTTTATACAACCGTGATTTCTTTCTTAACATACAAAAATGAATTCAAACATATTTATTATACACCGTACTAACTATTATTAACGTAGAGTGAATGTACGTTATTCTATAATGTATTAATGAATTCCAAATACATGGGTCAGGATTTTTCTGTGTCAAAATAATCTCCTCATTACGCCACCAAATTTGTTCCAATCGTTAAAATGGAAGTTTTTCGAGGGACGACAAGTTGTCAATTTATCTCCAGGAAACCGATATATTTATTCACATAGCATCACTCCGAACCTTCTATGCCGTTTGTATTAAAACATACCTATATGTATTTAAAAGTTAGAAAGCAACGTTTAATGTAGCCTTTTTATGACTCTAGTCAACTTAAAACGGCTGTCTGATCGATTGTCATTTGGATTTTTGAAAATTCAAATACATAAAAGTTATAATGATAAGCGTCAATATCTTTTGAGGTAACCTCAACAGTTAATCATGATGATATTGTATTTAAGTTATTCTTTTCTAAAGTCTTACACATGTTTGATATTCAATACTGATTTCAGAAGAGAGTTATAACAAGCAATGTGGGTCTGTAGTAATTGCCATGCACTTATAGATACCAGTTTAAAAAACTGTACTGATTGTGGATTCGTTCCTCCTGTTGGTGAGTTTGTTTAAAGATAATATAGAGTGTTATTTGGCACGAAATTGGGCTAATTTGTATCTTAAATGAGTGCATTATTGTGACACCCATTGTTTTTATGTTAAAATACATGTGAAGATAATTTTGAACGAACAATTTGAAAATATAATAATCATTTATTGTCAGTCATTGTATAAAAGATTTAACCAATACTAATGATTCATATATACAAATTGTAGTTGAACAAGGGAGCAGTGTGAGAGGTCGAAGCAGATACATCAGATGTAATACTGTTGTTGGTGTCGTTTTAACAGACATAATGAGAGAATATTTACTACGTTCAAATATACCACCTAGGACAATATATGATAGCATTATGAATAATTCGGATTTTAATAAAAATCTGACTCCACATCAAATGAATGCAATTCAGTCATTGCCTACACAAGGGTTTAGTAATTTTGACATTTCTCTGATGTACATTATTGTAAGATATCCACATTTCCGAATGATTGTTTCTGACATTCCAACGAAGAAAAAATGGGGCGGAATACCAGATGAAAAAGACGATACAATTGGAGATAACATCGAGAGAATAAGACATCTGAGAAATGATGTTGTTCACAACGGTCAACATTATCTATCAGCGGATGAGTTCAGAAATACGTTTCTTACGATGCTTGACATTGGAAGAAGATCTGATCGCCACTTAGGGAAACCAGACCGACATTTTGAAAGACAAGTTGAAGAATGTCGTTGCAGCCCTATTGACAAGGAAATGGAAGAAAAATACACTCGTAAATATAAAGGTATATTAGCAGTGTGAATGATTACAGACAGTATCACAAAAAAAAAAAAACAAACAAACAAAACAAAATCATCTATCTGACTACAAATATTAACCAAAGTCTTTATTACAACCTTGATTTGAACTAATATATATTTTTTTAAAGATGGAGGTTATATACAATGATCAGTTATGTTTTCGAGGCATCTGCATTCAAAGTTTACGCAGGATTCTTATTGATTATAATCAATCTTCTGTGAAATCGTTTGTTGATTGGTAATTTATCAAAAAAATGTTTTTTTTTAATATAAATTGGTTCTTCGTCATCATTCAAAGGTTATCACATTCGTTATGAATACCCCCCAAAAAAATCACATATCCATTTTATATAATGTATATAAAATATATATTCTGATAAACCTCTGAATCCAGTTCCCATGTTTAACGATTATGATAGGATTCATATTTGAAGATTGGTTTTACCCGATGGAATGAAAAAAAACCCATTAAAATAAACAATATTAAACTTTATAATTTGTTTTAGATTATCGGGAATTTCTTTAAAAACATTTTATTGTCGAGCCTTCGACTTTTGTCGAAAAAACGAGACATAGCGATCCTACATTTCGTCATCGGCGTCGTCGTCGGCGGCGGCGTCCACAAATATTCACTCTGTGGTTAAAGTTTTAAAAATTTTAATAACTTTTTAAACTATTTTTGATTTCTACCAAACTTGGATATAAGCTAGTTTATTCCCGTGCTTGTATTTACTATCATGATTTTCTTGATAGAGGGTTGCTGCTCAAAAGGCGAATTAACCCAAGAGTTCCAAATGGTGAAGTTGATATCATCCCTTCGTAAATTTTACGGACGCCATTACGAGTTGGTTGACCGTTATGGAATAACCGTTGCACAAATGATATCGGATGTGTTCCTTACGTCGTAACTACAATCCCCTTCCCTTTCATGAATGTGACCTACCGAATAAGATTATTTTCCGGATTTGTTATAACATAAGCAACACGACGGGTGCCGCCTATGGAACAGAATCTGCTTACGCTTCTGGAGCACCTGAGATCACCCCTAGCTTTTGGTGGGGTTCGTGCTTTCCCTTTTTTTTTAGTTTTCTATGTTGTATCATGTGTTCTATTGGCGTTGTCAGTTTATTTTCTATTTATGAGTTTGACTGTACCTCTGGTATCTTTTGTCCCTCTTTTATGATCATAATATAGTATCCAGAAGTAAAATTTTGTAAAAATGAAATTCCTGTTTTTCCGTATTTTACTTTTAAATGGACTTTTCTGCCGGGAAACATTACATTCACTCTGTGGTTAAAGTTTTGAAAATTTTAATAACTTGCATAAAATATCCTGGATTTGTACCAAACTTAAAAAGAAGCTTGTTTATCATCATAAGATAGTATCCAGAAGTAAATCTGTTGAAATAAAAATCCATTTTTTCCCAGATTTTACTTATAAATGGACTTATTATTTTCTGCCAGGAAACAATATATATTTACTCTGTGGTTAAAGTTTTTAAAATTTAAATAACTTTTTTTTTTAACTATCATGGATTTGTACCAAAGTTTTAAAACATCTATAAGATTCATAACATATCCTAGATTTTTACCAAACTTTGACAGAAGCTTTTCACAATCAAAACATAGTATCAAGATGAATACTTTTATTGATTTTTTTTCACATTTTTGGTGAGCCTGTAATTAATAGCAAAAAAAGGCGAGACACTGGGCTCCGCGGAACCCTTACGATATTTTCGGGTATCATCTGAGTTACACAAAGGTAAAATATTCTTTCCTTCCTTGCTAAAAAGTATCATGATTTACCAGTGAAAAAAAACTGATAACGTCACTTGTGAAATAAAGTTGGAGAAATAAACTTAGGTTAGGGGGAGAGTTGGGATCCCGCTAACATGTTAAACCCCGCCATATTATTTATGTCTGTGCCTGTCCCAAGTCAGGAGCCTGTAGTTGTCGTTTGTTTATGTGTAACATATTTGTTTTTCGTTCATTTTTTATATAAATACGGCCGTTAGTTTTCTCGTTTGAATTGTTTTACATTGTCATATCGGAGCCTTTTATAGCTGACTTTGCAGCATGGGCTTTGCTCATTGTTGTAGGCCGTACGGTGACCTATAGTTGTTAATGTCTGTGTCATTTTGTTCTCCTGTCGACAATTGTATCATTGGCTGTCATACCACATCTTCTTTTTTATATTGTGTAACAAGACATTTTCGATGACATCACATCAAAGACAATTGTAAAAATATAAAATAGATTCAGTTTTTTTTACATTTTCTACTTCAACTCTTTTTAAAATCCCATCTTCAATGTAATAAAAAAATGTCACATTTAGTTGTGAACATACCACACTGACAAATAACTCAGGCGCACATCGTGAATTAATGTGTTGTTCGGTCTATCGATGACTATTTAATATATTTAAATTCTTAGATTTATTTTTCTTTATTACTTTGTTTATCCCCATTTCATCCAGACAAACAATGGTATTTTGTATAATTTGTATAATAATACAAATTTACATTATTTATTATATTAAATATGAGTTCAGAGCACAAGATATCATCCATACGTTTTTGGTGATATCAGTACTAATAGGTCTGGATTTCTATATTGTGGTTTGTGGATTGTTTTTTGTCTATGTTTCGTTTTGCGTTTTGTCATCATTGCGTTTTCAGTTTAGCCCAGATTCCACAGTTTGGATATAGAAAGGCAACAGTAGTATACCGCTGTTCGAATATCAATTCTTATAACGATTTAAGTTTTCATATTGATCTGCTATACTTAAAGCAATGTGATTATCGCAGTAAAAGTTGAGCAATCATGGTAGGAAAGTGTTGCAAACCACAAAGACAAGAATTAATGTAAAAAATATTAGTTGTCTTTCTTTGCTTTCTAGTTGATATTTGATTAAAAGATGGTCTATTCGTCTTAGCCGTATTCCTTTTGAAAGTTACGTGTCCTCAATAATCTTCATCTTTGAACTTAATACGCTGTTTCAACGTTTTTGATTTGAGTGTAACAGGCGTGTTTCTTAGTGTCGATACATCTGTCACAAAAGTATTGTTTTCTTTTTACATAATATTACCAATTCAGAAAAGTAATGCGATTGTAATTTCCAATTATAAATTTCTAATCTAACTTTAGCGTTTACACATATGCTTTTAATTGTACTATTCATATAAAACTGTAAACATTGGGAAAACAGATCTTTCAGAAAAATACGTATCAAAACAAAAAATATTTCGTTATTTTTAGAGATGAAAATGCAGTGGGGTCAAAATGTATTAACGATTCTGGTGGATCAGGATGTCACTGAAGTTTGTAGTGACCTAAAAAAGGAAAATGTTTATGACGGTAAATATACATACATACTAAGTTTTTATGATTTTGATCAATAATCTTAAGAATCATCCGATTTAGTGTTATCGTTATATTTATAACGAGTATTGTTTAATAAGACGAAATTACACACCCACGAAACCAGCATTAAATTCCAAGTATATTTAGATTGCGACGATGTACATGTTTTCGTAAACCAACGACAACTACCTAAACAAATCGATTATGCATCGATGTTGAAATTACAAGAAATATGAGAACTGCTGTGTATGATTTTTTTTGGTGGGAAGTCATACGAGTTATCTTCCGTCATAAAAACTACTGATCAAACAATATATATTATACACATGTATTCTCACACCTGTAAACTTCTACGAACTACAACATGTACAAGTTAGTGCATAGCAATCTTTTTATTATTCTGAGAAGTACATGATGCAAAACTAGAAACAAAAATCGTCTTGAAAGTTGACTATATGCAAAAGGGTAATTTGGGCTTATGATATGGACAACAATATTGTATTAATTATCTCTTGCTGTTAGAACAATCTTGATAAACATTCCCATTGAATGAATTCCACAGATAACAATAGTATTGTTTGTTTCTTATGCACTTTACAAAAAGTTAAATGAACAGATAAACTCCAACTGAGTTCGGGAAAGGTATTGCTTTTCAGTTCTCAGTTGCAACAAAACACAAAGATATAGGTAAAACATACTTTTGTATTTCCGGACACAGTCATACTCTTTTGAGGTAACTCAAAATGAACAATATGATCAGAAATATAACACCGATATATGATACCTTGTATGGAAATTTTGCATAAAACTTCAAAATTGTACCGATCAATTCATTCATTCTGTTTAGGTAAAGTTTAATTGAAAATAACCGTGACGAATATAGACGAAGCAGCAGGAAAGGCTATGTTTATAACTGAACATATCGGCGATATTGACACTGAAGTCATCAAGATCAACAGAGTAACGGAAGGAAGTTTAGTAATACATGCAACAGCCACAAACACATTATTTCTATCTGAGGAATGCTATGTCAGAGAAGTAGAATGTTTCGTCTCATCGTTATTTCGAAACGCGGACCTTAGACGTGTTCAAACTGAACAGTGTTACATATTTGTTGATATAGATGACGGTAAGTTAAATGTGTGGTTGTCATAAACATGTCCTAACATTTTTTCAAATGCCAATCATCTGGTCTTCTTCTAGTTTTCTTTGTAGATGAAAATAAAACAATCTGTATCAAAGTCAAAAGTTAGCATTGTCTTCAGTTCTGCATTGAATTAATATATTGTCCAGACAGTTACAAACACATGTGAAGAATACGCTTCGACTTTTAAATAATTTCATTCAGTCAGTGAAATAGTTGATAAGACAATTGATCTTGTAATATGTTTTTTGATTTTCTAAATATTCCGCTGCATTAATGAGTCTTTGTTATGGTTTGCCTTTCAACTTACAACTGTATCCCGGTTTTACGACTCATTCTTTTTGTTTTCTGCTTTTAAAAACAGTTCAAAAGGATAAGCACATTCACTTTCATGGAAAAGCAATATTTCCAAGGTCAACTCGCTGATATGGTTTGTTATATATGGTGTTTGAGTTACGCAGCTGGAGGCACATTAGGGATAATTAACTATATTTATGGTTCTCATCTATCCAAATACTCTTGTGTGATCTTTCTAAAAATAAATTTGTGCATTTTGACCCATTCTGAAATAAAATAAGGTTGATCAAGTATCTTCAGGCAATAATGAAAGGAATAACTGTATTTGTTTTACAGAAACTATTATCGTAAACATCTATGACAATTATTTTTTACTTCTAATTTTGGTCGAATAAAATAAAAAAATTGTTACATTGAAAATGAAACGAAATGTCTCTTATTTATCTTTCTTTTATTCGGATTTTAATCTATCTACTTTATATTTATACTTCTACATATCTTTTATTGTATGTTTAGCACGATACAAACAATTATTATGTTTACTTTTAACCAAAAGGAAAAGCAGAATCATATTTCTTTTGAGATATTATTCTCCTGACCTTTATTCTCTGCTTTTTATTTGAATTTGAATTTACGCACTTACGAGACTGATAATGATTGTAAATATAAGCAGATGTAATATGATTACAAATGATACATCTTTCTATCAGTGAACAAAAATGACGTACACGTTAACAACTATTGTTCCCCGCGACATAAGATTACATAAATGTGTGACTACAAATGATGTTCTTTTCTCAGAACCGTATGTGGAAGACGATTTGGATTTGCAAGACGAAGAAAATGAGAAAAAAACCAATTTGATCTTACAAGTTACGGCAGAAAAGGACTCTTTGCAGTCTGACCAAAGAATATCACAAAGTCTGAATGAGTTCATGAACAGTTTACTGTATCGTACAAATGGACAACAACTTTTGAGATCAAATGAAACATATGCATTCGTGGAAATTGATTATAATGGTAAGTTTTCCCCTTTGTATATAAACAATAATATTTACAAATCTGTGCGGGAAAATTTTACTCCTTGCTGTAGACCGTACGGTAAACTCAAATTATGACACTTTCAATAATATTGTGTTGTCAAATCATAGAAAAAAAAGCCGTTCTATGTTTTATTTGAACATTTATATATATATATGCATAGGTGAGAAACGGGTACCTCAATTTTAAAATTGTAATAAAATGCTGTAAAATAGTTTGGAATTAATATATTGGAACTGTATTATTTATGTACATTTTCGGTTCGGTGAAGGCCCGTGTGTTTTTATCCAACACCTGCCAAAGCCAACAAGAAGGCGAAAACAGTAGACAAAAATACCATAAATGCCCCTTCAAGGTTAATTAAAAAAGAAGGAAAGTCAAAAGCAAATGACACAAAATCACACGTTATCACCAAGAGAATGAAGAATATGTTCCATATTTATGACTTTTTACCACAGTTTTTCCTTAAAAAGATGATTTAAACCTGGTTTAATGTCTAGTTTTATCATGTCTGCTGCAATCACGCCTTTCTTGAGTTTTTGTAGCTCAGTCTTTCAGTTTTATGTTGTGTTTTGTATACTATATATAAACAAGAATGTGTCAATTGTACACGGATACCTAGCTCACACTATCATTTCCATGTTCTGTGGACCGTGAATTAGGGGTCAAATCTCTAATTTGGCATTATAATAAGACATATTATATCACAGGGAACACGTGGTTTCAAGTTGATTGGACTTCAACTTCATCAGAAACAACATTGACCGAAAACTGACGCAAAATATAATGCCCCTAGGTGGGGGGTAAAAGAAGATGTGGTATGATTGAAAATTGGACAACTCTTCACATGAGCCAAATGAAATAGAAATTTACCACTCATTATTACCACAGTACAGCTTTCAACCACCAGCAAAGCCCGTCGGAAATTTAGCGCAATTTCATATAAGATAACATTGCTACCCAACACTTACTTATGACGCTACTTATATATTAATGGCTAGACGTTGAATAACACGATCTATAGACAGCGCATTCATCTACTTTACACAACAAAGCTCATACCGCATAGGAAGCTATAATAGTCCTGAAATGACAAATGTAAAACAATTTAGATTATAAAACTAATTATATAACGGCATAATTAATGTAAAAAAAAAATACACGAAAAACAAATATGTTACACAGCAACACACGACAACCACTGAATTACGGGCTGCTTGCTTTGGCAGTCACATATATACCGAATGTGTTGGGTATAAACATGTAAGCGGTATCCCAACCTTCTCCTAATCTTGGACATTGGTGTAACAGTACAACTTACTAAGTGAATTTTGGTAATTCATTAGTACTGCATGTATATATCCAAATAATAAAAAGTAAACCACCTACTTTGCATCAAATATACCTTAAATACAATAGGATTGTAGTTGATTTTCAGTCGTTTTGAGTCTGAATATTCATTTGTATCTCATTTGTCTCTCTTTCTTTGATAGACATGCGGAACAAAACGCGAATTTGTTTGTTTATCTTATGTAAAGAATAGTTATACAATAGGTGTCTGTTTCAACTGATATGCAGCAAACCATATTGAAATTGATTCACAGTGTAAGTTTAAACATACCGCATTACTTTCGCTTTTGCCATTGCGTCATATGTTTCTCTAGACTTAGGTTTCTTGTATCTATCCAAACTGTTGGGATTGTTATTTTATCCTATTCGATCATGTTTATTAACGTTTACTTGAACTGTTTGTGAGCTACATGTATATGTTATGTTGTTGAAAACTGTATGTTGACCCCTTTAATTATGTTAGACTTTTATGTGTATGTGATGTTGTTATGTTGCAATCGTTACGTTTACAACATTTCATGAAGCATTCAGATATTTTTCTAGATAACTTTGTTATGTCCGATTATTTAACCAGTTTGAGTCATTTTTGTATCATTGTATTTTTTCTAATTGTGTCCCCTCTTTAATCTTAATCACACGCAATGATTAAAACTAGTTCATGTCCCAAGATAATCAATAGGCCTTAGAAATAAAACAAAATGTTTTACAGATGCGGTTTCTAACAGAGGAAATGAAGGAAGAACTGAGGATTTGCTATGTCAAATGTCTCTAGGTAATCATTTGTATTATGATATTGATAAATCACAGCTTTATTTTTAGTAAACGTTTTCCCTGTCCCTACGGATCAATATCCCTAATGTTGCATAAACTGAATGAACCCATTAAAATATATGTCACTTGTTTTATTCCATATTGATAGAAACCTTAATAAGTTGTTCTTTATTAATTATATTTTGATAAACAACAGCATACTCACCAGAGAATAATTATATTCACCGCGTACACCATGATATGCTTTTACTTGTATAACTATTATAAAATCATTTAATGAACAGTTGGAGTTAGTAAAATATGTATTATTACATACATTTGTTTTTAAGGATTACAGAATCAGAAAACAATAAATGTCTTATGTTTCAATTATATGTTGCTTAAATGACTTTTGAAAAAGTGATATCGGACAATACCAATACCTTGTTGATACATATTTAGTATCATCTCCGCTAGCCAAGGGTTACGATCCACTTATTTCCTCTCCACCCCTGGCGGACTGAGGTAGAATATCGGAGACACAAGGTAATGATTTTTATTGGTTGCAGTCGAAACTCATTGCAACCAATCAAAAATCGCCTATAACATGACCACGTGTAAATGTAGAAATTCTATGTAAACTAATGCCACGTGCTTATTTTGCAACAAGTCTTTACATCCCTAAACAAACGACTGTATTTAGTGACACTTTGAATGTTTTTGATCAACTAATAAAAGTTCCTGTGTATCATGTGTATGTTTCTTGCACAAATGCATTAATGTTAACGTATATTTTCGTTTCCTGCTTTACCATAAGTGTAGAATCTAGACGCTATTGTGTTTTACCTCAAAATTGGTGAGTACAAGTGCCGCAATTGTTCAAGAATATTGTATTCGTAATGGGCGTGATTTTAGTCTACCGATAGATGGCGCAACATTGATATCACAAATGTTGGCTTAATCTGCCAAGGGTGGAGAGGAGGGAAGTGAATCGTAACCCTTAGCTAGCGAAGATAATGTCGTATTAACTTAACAAACAATACACGATAGTCTTGAAGTATAATTTGTAGGAACTGACTTTTTTTTTATCTTAACAATAACGTGTTATAGTATTTTTTTTAAAATTATTTCTTTTACTGTTTAGTCTTTTTTGCAACTTCCAATTCTCGTGGCTTCTAGCTACTAGATTAAAACACAATGTTTACTGCTATACCACCATTTTCTGCATAAGAAAATGCCCAAGAAATTGCCTGCACCAAGGAAGGATGAAGACAGTTGTTATCCATTCGTTTGTTGTATTTGAGCTTTTGATTTTGCTATTTGATTCGGGATTTTCCTTTTAAATTTTCCGTGGAGTTCGTTATTTTATTTTTTAAATATAACTCAATAAAATAACGATTGTTCATGCTAATTTGAATAATGAAGATTACACAATAACGGTGGAGCTAGGACAAGTTTATAAAATGCTGAATTTTTAGAGAAACTCATTGCATGAATATATCCTTTGTCCAACTAGCAGCATCATATCTAAAGGAACTTAAAGGATACATATTCCATAAAATTTAACCACACATTAGTCCCCGAACATTAAACTACAAATCCCTCAGAATCGAAACGAGCAATCATAAATTTTCTGGTTTTTAATAATTAGGTATGGCAAATCGTTTTACATTGATATTAAATATTAATCCGATAATGTATGTGTGATGCGAAAAGAAACATTGTTTTCAGTTTGACCTAAATGTTTTTTCTGTTCTAAACATATGTTGTTAGTGCTAAGTCATTTTCATTATATGCCTAAAATTTGGACTTTAATTCATTTCAACTGTGTTATTTATAATATTGTTCTATGAATTAAAGCAATGTAAATGAACACTGTTGTCTGTTGTATCATGTGTATTTGTAGATGATTGTGAAGAGCAACCCGTCCACAAAGATAACGACAATGCTGTAGCAGTCTACACAGCTACATTTGGTATTATCATATGACTATAAAAACTCTCTTTTCTCTTTTCTCACTAGATAATCACAACAGGTTAAAATAAGACTTATGTTTCAAACACGCGCAAAACTCGTGTATACAACATTAAAAAAAAGTAAACAATTTCAATAATTCTTTTATTTTTTGCGGACAGTTTACTGTGTTACAGCTATTAGATATATCATATAAACAAGACGAAGTTTGTTTAAATTGATAAACATGAAATGTTAATTTGAAAGAGATGACTTCAAAGCAGCACATTGCTCGATGCGATCATATTAAGTGAAGCAATGAAATATTCTTCGATGATGTACTTTAACAGAATAGTTCAGGGAAACAGGGAATTTGCCAAAGAGTCAACATCTGTACATTTTTGATAAGCCACCAATGCATCAAAGACTCAGCGAAAAAATTCCAGAGGGATTCGTTCGGTCTTCTTAACATTAATGTATACGGCAAAATAAATTCCGAAAGATACAAATAATATAAAAATAAAAATAAAAATAGGCATGATATGCGTAACTGCCAACATTAGTGATTAAACTGTTCTAATATATTTCAAATCGTCCAAAATGTAAAACAATGTCGATAAAAAGAAAATCTAGCTAAGAATATTTACTCTAATGCAATGCATTTCTTCTTTTTGCAAATCAGAGTCAAAAACTAGTGAGGTAACAGACTTTTTGCGTGCATTAGGTCTCCAGCATCTTGCAAATGTATTTAGAACAGAACAAATTTCTATGGAATTACTACTGCAGATGAATGACAAAGACCTTTATGATATTGGAATAAAAAAGGGGCCAAGATTTCTAATACTTAAAGCCACTGCCGATGTAAAATATGGTAAGTATATTATGATAATAATAAAGATATGATAAAAACAAACAAGCTTTTTCGTGTTCGTTTTCAAAATTGAAATCGCATTTACATGATTTACTTATAATTATTATAATGATGGACGATCGTGTAATATCAAACGGTCAGTTGAATTCATATTCGTCACTAAAATTTGTTAATGTAATTTTAATATGACCTTGCTTTGTACTAGACCGACACTCTGATTCGGATATTAACGTACTGGTTTACGATATAACACTGCAAAGGCAAGCAGGTAATTTTACTGATGCCATTCATCTTAATCTGGTTCGGTCCTTTGTCATTACTTCCAAATATCTCGTGATGAACAGCATTAAATACCTTTTTCCCTGTTTTAACTAGACCCAACAGTAGCGAATATTAAGTTCAGTATGAAATATGTATTACTGTTGACACAATAAGAGTTTGTGGTCTAAGTGTTTAATCCAAAACTCCTTTAATGATGCTTTATTTAAATAATAACAAATACCTAAATAAGTATTGTTAAGAACAATATCTAAAGTTAAGACCATAATTGTGATTAAGCTGTATTTTGATCAACAAATTTGATTGGACATGCATATACTTATCCAAGTAACATACACATATCAGTAATTTCAACTAAGCTTTTTAACGACCTCTGTGATACTGAGAAACCTAATATTTCTTATTATTACCGTATTGACCATACTATAATTCTTAATTCAGCTCACAACAAATACTCTTCAGCTTGCATAAAAAATGCTAGAGAGAAAAATAATCATTTAGTACTTAATACTTTGAAAAAATTGAAAGTTGTATAAAAAGAAAAATTACACAAACACTGAACTGCATGGGAAAATTCAAACGATAAGTCTTTCATAACCGTAACTCCTCTTAGATATTCATTATATCAATATAATATTTTGAAAATCTGTATGTTACTGTCGTATGCAAGATTAAAATATATAGACAACTACATTGTTCTTTCTTCAGAGCAAACTGATTACTGAGTTCATTAAGTAAATTTAAAATGCATCAAGAAATAAAATATATCTGACATTGCAATTAAGTATTGCTACACCGTACAATACATATGATTTTATAAAGACTGTTTTCTTTGTCAGAAGATTTTTTAAATGTGTGTAAATCAAACAACAACTATTTCCTACTCAGCCGATAAAAAAATATGAGTACACAAAAGTCTTTTATTGAAAAAACGGTAATAAAACAGTAACAAAACGGTTTGTTCCTTGATAATTTGTGTTCTGATTTAGATCACTTCCATTTCTTGTCAAACTTGTTGATATCTAAATTTGGTAAAGTTAAGGAGCAGAAGCAGAGAAAACAATAGAGCGGAAAATAGAATGGACGATGTAAGAAAAATTGAACGGCTGAAAAGACGACATTCTGGTTTTGTTTTTCCGCACGTGAAAGCCGGAATTAAAATCTCTCTGTACGTTCAAACAAATGTTTACTTATTTTACAATAATATTAAACATCGAATGATACCTTTCGAAAGAGATTTATCACAGAATCCGCACTAATATGAACACCACATCGGGGTGAAGAATGTGCTTACCCTTCTGTCCTAACTTGGGACAAGCGACAAAATGCGGCGTGGTTAAACATTTACTTTGAGTTCTAACCCCCCATTTATATATGGACTCAATGTAGAATTAACAAACACACAGCATTACACACATATACAGTCATTTAAGAGAAATTCTGAGTCAAATATTAATAGTTATCAAAGGTACCAGGATTATAATTTAGTACGCCTGACGCGTGTTTCGTCTTCACAAAACTCATTAGTGATGCTCATATCAAAATATTTATGAAGCCAAACAAGTATAAAGTTGAAGAGCATTGACGATCCAAACTTCCAAAAAGTTGTGCAAAAATACGGCTAAGGTAATATATGTCTAGGTTAAGAAAATCCTTAGTTTTTCGAAAAATTCTAAGTTTTGTAAAGAGGTAATTAAAAATTTTCCTCGAAGTTCAGTATTTTTGTGATTTAACTTTTTATAAAAATGACCACATTATTGAGATTCATGTCAACTCCGAAACGTTGACTGCTTGGCTGGTGTATCTTCGGAAACGAAACGTCCACCAGCAGTGGCGTTGACCAAGTGGTGTAAATAGTTATCAAAGGTACCAGGATTATAATTTAGTACGCCAGACGCGCGTTTTGTCTATATAAGACTCGTTAACATAGGGAACACAATAAACTAAACAAAATGACAAAAATCACAATAGATTAACTACTAGCAGTTACTCACATGTCAGCTCCAGGACTCAATTAAACTTATGGAAAATTATGTCTTCATCATATGAAATTTCAGTACAGTCCCTCCTGTTAAATTTTATAGATTCTAAAATATAATACCTGAATACTCGAAGATAACTACTCAAAGGTTAAAAGGAACAAATTGAAATCGTCCTAAATATGATAAATTGCATGATTAAATACGACTGTTCAATTTTGCAATAAACAAATTAAAACTAGTAAAGCCTCTATATCAATACATCTTTATGGGGCAACAGACCCACTGATTAATACATACCAATAAAAGAATATCTTTATTTTTCGCGTCTTACTCTTGCACAAATTAAGCATATTTGAATATTGGTTGTATGCATATTTATGAACTTGACTATGACCACACTCGTTCTTGTATGGGTCTGCTTTAAAAACTGCTGGACTAATCTGTAAAAAGACATTAGTACAAAAAAGTACCCTTACCTTATTGGCTAAAATAAAAACTATACAGGAAAATTCTGTTCCCCCTATTTTGAAATACAAATGCATAAAATAATCCTCAGCTAAATCTTCATGTGTAGGCGCACAACTTAAATATGTGTAATAATATAATATGAATTGAATATCTAATATAACATTTAAAGATTGTAAAACAGACCATATGACAAGTAAATTTACAACTAAAGGTCATCGTTCAGCCTCAAACACAAAAACCACATAGACAGCCATGAACGGACCCATAATATAATGGGCTGATTTATGTACAAAAAATTAATGAAAAACAAATATGATATACAGCAAAAAGGACAACTACTAAATTCCTGACTTGGGACAGGCATATATAGGATGTTTCGGAGTTAAACTAGTTTGAAGACGCGTAAACACCTAACCTTGAACATTGGTGTAACAGTAGAGCATAAATTGCTGAACTCATCACATCGACACAAAGCGGAAATATATCTAAGAAAACATACATTGAAAGATGCAGGGTATTTATACATCCACACAACAAAATGTCACAACAAACAGATTTGAGATAAAAGTAAAATCACAAAAATAAGAACTGGCAGTAAATGACAGCTAGTTAAAGCCAATAACAACTATGTGTTTTAAAGAGAAATCATGCAGCAATGACTGAATTATAGTTTGGACAATGTAAGAACTTTTTTCTTCATAAATATTATCTTTCTGGCAATTCAAATCATTTTGTATTTAGGCAAATAAAGGTTCAATATAATTTTTACTTTGCATATAATTAGTTATTTATCAATTCTACGATAAAAACGACATATATGACATCTTCGAGTTCGAGTTCACCAATTAAACATGTCAGCATTTTGCCTTCATCGTGGTCGCGTGATTATGATGTTTCGCAGTTACGGATGCAACATGACTATAGATAATTTACCTGAAATATGCCTACTTTGAAATAAGTAGTTGAATCTAGTATGTTAATTCTTGAATGTTATCGATGAGATAGCCTTAGCTAGTTGTTGGCATTAAACTGGGGTTTGATATTGCCTTACTCCTGTTTATAATTTTTGTAGTAAATAGGGTTTAAATAAATAATGTTAACAGTTAAATCAATTGCATGTAATATGAAAAACAAATAAAATGTTGTCCTTTTCCAAAATAATGTGTTTATAGTATAGTATAACCTTCGTAATAAAAAAAGTCATATTATTATGCCCTCATCAAACATTCTTTACATAGTATTACTTGTTTATTAATGTACAGCATTGTTTGCATATAAATATGTGCTTACCTTATGAATTAGTAATTCATGACAATAAAAACATTAAATATTTCTTGATAGTAATAATATATTTTTTATTTAAGATATTTCTAGTACACTAAACTATATCGGTCATAAAACAATCTGTGAAGAACCGAACGCAAGGGTCAAATATACTGGTTCGTGAAATTATGATACGCAACTTTTGTGATAACCGTAAAATCTAATACATATAATGTAGCCATAATATTTGTTTTCTTCAGAAAATAGTTTGTCACATCAAACCATGCGTCCAAGTATCGTAGGCATGGGCGAAGAGTCTAGTATTGTTGAAACATATGAAGAAGAAAACGAATGTGATGCTGTAAGTTTTTCCATTTGTACAATATTGTTCTATCAGTTTGTATTCTAATATCCAAGATGTTGGTTTTTTTTTATCACAATTACGAAACTATCAAGTGTAATTATACATCTGTTACATTTTCGACTATCCGCATCATGAATTCATTTATAATGTATAATTGAGAACGACAAAAGGAAATTTGCCAACGAGACATGCCTGACTTAAGTACGACCATTTTTTTCTATATTACTGACAATATTTGATATATATATGTTTAATTCATTTTACAGAAATAATAATGTTGATTATGGCAACACTGTTTGAAATATCAAAAATGCTTTACATTTAAACGTTTCTTGTGTAAATAAGGTATGTCCATACTTGAAACGTATTTACTAATTCGATTAACGATAATTTAGATAAGCTTATACTGAGAGTGAAACTATCAAACATCGGCAAAAAATTAACAAAGATGAAAAACCTCGAAGAATCAATGATGGGGTTACAGTTTCAAGACACGTTTATGAACGCAATCGAATTAGTCTTCAAATAATTTGTTGATGCGGCCTGAAATGATAGAAGATACAAATATTATATAAGGCAAAGAGGAAGTGTCTATGATCGCTGCAACACGAATGAAAAATAATCGTAGAAATCAGATAAGGCACAGATGTAATCTTTGCATCATGAACAACAACATAATATCGTAAATATCAATATATTATGTTTTAAATTTAAAAACATTTGGTTATGACATGATCACTTTTAACTGTTCTAAATCAAATGCGCATTTTCGTCAATAAATTTAACTTCAATTATGGTCGACGTCAAAATATCTGAAAATAAAAAGCTAACTAAAACAATAAAGAAATAATAAACCGAAAAGGATAAAAAGTACGAAATAAGAGCTGTGCTCGATGGAACATGTAGAAATTTATTCTTTGATTTAAAATAAAAAAAAATAACGAATGACACTTGTTTCAATAAAAATATAAAGCTGAATTTCTCTTTCAGTGTCTAGATTTTTGTCGACTCAAAACTATTTTAAACAGTCATGCTAACAAAACTTTTATTACTTTTATTATGATATACTGTCAGTAAGTCAGCGAAGGTGTTGTCAAATTTGTCTGAAAATTTACAAAACAAACGGCAAAACACGTGCATATCAGGTCAACTATTGTCTCCAAAGAAAACTAATAATTAAAATCTTCATTTTGAGGACCGTTACAGTACCGAGGTAGGATACAAGAAACCAAGCGGCAATACCTATTAATTGAGTATTGAAGTGGACCCCCACCCCCTTTTTGACACGAATGTGTCTATGTAAAACGCTAGATAAATTCATAAAATTCAGATAGAAAAGTAAAGATTGATCTACTTTCACCATTGCTTTGTTAACTTCAATTAACAGATTATTATGAATTTAGTAAATAATGTAATTTTAAACATATGCCAATCTGGCTCTAAACTTTGAGTTAATATTATGTATATTCAAGAATACGACTAAATTGAAATAGGTACGGGGAAAGTTTGTACGGGATACTGATTACACATTTTGCACTGTACCTGTCAACACGATTTGCAAAGATGTGCTTTAAGTAAACTATCTAAAGACAGGTTGTTTTCAAATTTGGCGTAAAAATATAGGGAATCTTTTTGTATTGTCTTGTATGTTATTTGGTTTTTGTTTGAATATTTTTAAGAGGTCCCAACCTCTATGAGTCGCCTTTCGTGTCGACAACAAGTCTTTTCAACTCTGCATCGCTGGGGTCAAATGCAACATTATAGTCAATAAATTCATTCATCTTGAAACTTTTTTTATTACAATCGATGTTGCTGATGAATTTTGAGGGGAATTTTCGCCGCTATTTATAGATTTGACTTATAGTATGATGAATGTGTCTTATGTCATGATGGTATGTTCTTATGGTGCAATAAAATAGTTTATTGTATAGCAATATAATATTTCCCACAGAAAGTAACCAAAAGTTAGCGTGCAATAAATTCTAATATTGCACTAGTGCAATAAATCTTCAAAATTCATGACGTCATCAATGACCAAATTTTAGTTTAAACCAATTTTTACTTTTAAATATTATATTGCTATACAATAAAAGAGTTATTGCATGAATATTTGGGAATATTGTCCCTCGTAGAACATATATTGCACTCGCAAGCTCGTGCAATATAAAATTCTACTCGGGACAATATTCCCCAATATTCATGCAATAACCCTATAGTACTGGTATATAGATGATATCTCGTAATATAAGAATTGTTATCTTGATACTGAAATATGACTTAATAAGACAGTTATATGACATAATAGTATGACAACATTGTTCCATGTTATATTGAGATGATTGTATTGTATACAAATGTATCGCTATAATATACCGAGGTGACACAATAGTATGGAAAAATTGCTTAATGTTATATTAAGATGTCTTTATAGTACGAAATATTATCTTCATAACAAAGTGAAATAATAGAATAGTATTAAAAGGTTGCTCCATGTTGTATCAGCGCGTCTTTGTAGTATTTACATTTATCTAAGTGATATAGCGAATTGACAAACTATTATAGTCAAATGTAGTTATAGTATAGAACATTTGCTTTGTGATATATCTCTACCATTAATGCAATGATTAGTGTTAGCATAAGGCACCTGTGGAGTTAATAATTATCAAATAGGATATTGAAAAGAAGCTCCATAGCCCATATCCGGAATGAATCGTTTTGTACAATTTATTGCAGGTTTAACACAGCATATTTTTTTTTAATTTAAAATACCTATTATGAAGTAATTCTGTTTCGTTGTAGTCTTTCAGCCTTTCTGGGAATAATGGCGATAAGGTCTTTTTTCAAATGTCACTAGATGCATTAAATTACATCACTTAACCATTACAATGGAAAAAAATCGTAGCAAATAATACTGACTATGTAGAGTATGGTTGATATAAGCAAACTTGATTTTGTAATGCTTTGTTTTTATCATAACATTTTTGATATTCTGTTGATCCTTTCAGAAAGTGTATAGCTTTTTGAAGAAAATACAATTGGCATATCTAGCCAAATATTTCGCGAGAGAAGCAATTAATATGGATGTGTTAGTGGAATTGGACGACGCAGCATTACGATTAATTGGAATCGATAGATTGGGGCATAGACGTATTTTAATTTCAAAACTCAAAGGTACAAATCAAATATGTTAAAAAAATTTGATTGGGATTGGGACTACGATCAGTGCTTTTTAACTATCTTGACTACCCAAGAGGGTCCTGCATTGTCGGTTTACGGATGTGTATCAATCTGTTTGATAATTTATTCCGGATATTCAAATACCAGAAGGATCCTTATCCCTTTTAAAGGCATCATTTACTGTCCCGTGTTAAAAATCTGTTTTCCACACTTTTTAAATTACTATTGTGTAATAAATTCAATGTTATTAGATTTTCTTTTTAAAAATTGACAAATAAGAATTACAAAAAAATAAATTGGGTTACACACAGCCCACACTTTTCACCACCTCTACTCCTCCTTGCAATATATTATAAAAACATTTCCCACTATTATTACTAGTTTTGTATTTATTTCAATTATTATATTATTGTATTGTAATGATTTGTTTTCTTAAGGATGTATTCTTCTGACTTTTCAGTTTCGTTCAATCTCGTTGAAATCTCGTTCTTGAATTATTTCAAAAACATGTGATACAAGTTGAAAATATCAATGAATTTTAAAAGTATTATAATCAAACATAACTTTGTGAAAAATTTGTGTATTTACAATAAATGGTTTTTGAGTAATCCAGTTTTCAAATTTTACGACCAATCAAGTCAGTATTTTTAGCCAAAATTTTGAGAAAATGGGTTAGGGATACAAAAAATGATTTTACAAGAATCATGTACATCCCATATCATTTTGGTCTTTTCAAACTTCTTAGATATGTATTTTTTCAATCATTTATAACAAAAAAGTTGAAATAATATGCATTTTGTTCTTAAAACTGAGAAAAATCACAAAATACAAAATTGACAGCATGGTAAATTTTACACAAAAAAGCATCAACATATGATTTAATTTTCTTATATTAACACTTACCCATAATTTTTTTAAGTAAAATTTATTCAGATTGGTCTACTTCATCTTTATAGAAATTATGAAAAAAAGTTTAATTGTGGAATTTTTCACGAAAAGAACCCAAAAATAGGTAAAAATCGATGAAAAATCATCGAAATTGGATATTTTCAAAGGACCGTAGCAAAAAAATAAGTGCACCACCATATGATTTTTTCTTCACCAATTATTTTGTTACAGTATTATAAACCCAAAAATCAGGTAAAGAAAAACAAGTTTAATTGTAGAAATTTTTGGCTCCTCAGAGGTGTACATCCTTAATACTTTGTATATTTTTTGTAGGAGGGGTAAGTTCAGACATGATAGTATATTTATTGAAGGATTTGGTTTATTTCAGAAACGATAATATTTGGTCCTTTGTTATTCTTGTTATTAAGTTATCATGCATTTTATTGGTGACTATTACTTGTGAATTATTCGAATATTTGATTTTATTTCTACATTATCATAACGGGATTAATTCTGTATTGGCCTTATTATTTCTCCGACTTGTTGTATTAGACTATAAATTAGGCTGTTAGTTTTCTAGATTGGAGTGTTTCATATGGTTCATGTAGGGGTCTTTTAAAGCTGACCACAGAACATGGGTTCCTCTCATTGTTGAACTGTTTTCCTTGGGTCCGTTACTAATGACCTTTGATTTGGTCACATCTGACCCTAATTATAAGTTGTCTTAGTGACTGGTTGTATTGACTGAAATCATTGGACAGTTCAACAAACAGTAGCGGACGACTCCTAGAAGAAAACAAACCTACATACCTAGGTTAGTCCGTCTTTTTTGTAAACCCCAGTTCCCTTTGTCTATCTTAACATGATGTATGAAAAGTAAACCACATATCATTTCTATTTGAGTTCTCAAAAACAATATCATAACCACAAACACATATTTTTGGTTTTAGAATTAAAAGAAAACGTTGGATATGACATTATTCAAAATGTTTCAACCATCAGCAAAGAACACAATAGAAATTACGATAGTGAAGTTAAACCAAGGCATGGTGGAAAAATTCATGTAAGATAGCTTATTTTGGAATTTGTCTTTTACGTTACAGTCGAATTGTTCAAACACAAACAAGATTTATTAAATACGGGGGAAATCCTACCGTTCCCTTAATCAATCTGGTTTAATTATCAATTTCATTTTGCACTATCAAAAATTGTATACAATAGAAATATGTAAGGACATCAGATCTATTTTACAGAATGTAGAAAAAAAAAGAAGCGAAGTGGGAAAAGTCAATATCAAATATATCTAAAATTCAACATGTTTAAGTATGTATGCAAATTGTAGAACAATGTACAATGTAATAAATCGATGTACACGCTATAAAAGGAATTGATTGCATATATGGTTTGTAATTATTGACGAGTGTTGTACTGTTGTGTTCAATTTTGTAATTTACATTCCTTGACTTTTCTGTTTGATTCGAAAACTCTATTTATAAGTATATTACTAAACTAGCAGAACAAAACTCATCATAAATTATGTAGATACCATGATTGAAATTTTGTATTTGCGCTAGACGCGCGTATCGCCTACAAAAGAGTCACCAGTGACGCTCGAATAAAAAAAAGTTAAAAAGAGCCAAAAATATTTGAAAAGCATTGATGTTGAAGACCGAAAATTCCTAAAAGTTTAAATACAGCTAGGGTAATCTATTCCTGGGGTAGAAAAGATTATTCTTTTTTTTTAAATTGATATTGCCAATGGTAAAATGTGTCCGATAGAGGTATTGACACTTTTGAATATTTAGTTGAATAAGCTCCAAATCACCAGAAATCTGTCTGTGAATACCTGCACGGTGTCATTCAACAATCACTTTTCAATCATGACGTCACATGGTTTAATTTTGACGTAATTTGTATTCAAGTGGTAAAAGTGTTTTGAAAAAAAAATCAAATAATTGTTACATTTTGCTATTTTTGTTTATAAACATACATTCATTTATGTTTTATCAATATTACTATACTTCACGTTAAAATTCCATATTTTAATTGGCTAATACGAGGGTGTTAATCTAATCTATCACATGGCTGAGCGGGTGCCAATTTTTTGGAATTTTACCCTATCGTACAGACCAATCAGAAATCGATAATTTAAAAGACAATGAATTCAATTTACATCAAGTAATTAAATACAATGCCAAAGTTCCACGTTTTGGCTTAGATTTTATTATTTGATTGTAAAAAAAACCAAAAAAAACCCCATCTTGTTCAACTGTTGTTGTTTTTACTAATACCTGTAACGTTGTTATGTCCGTGACGTCATAGAAAATATTTAAAAAATAAGAATCAATCGGTAAAAGACTATAATGATAGGACATTCAGTATAATATATTAGATAACACAGAGCTGAGAGGGTGATAGAGCAGATTGGCCCTTCGAAAAAACATTGTTAAACTTGGCTTCGCCGCGGTTGACAATGTTTTCTCGGGGTAACAATCTGCTCTTTCACCCTCTCAGCTATGTTTTAATTATATAATATTATATTAAGGCTCTCTTTTCTCATGAAATATCCAAATACTAAGTTTTGTTAAAGTTTGAAATATTATACTTCTTGTTAAAATGTCAGAATTCGATTGGCTTACACGATGGAGGTGATTTACTCTATCCCATGACTGAGCATGTGACATGTTTCGAAATATGTGACATGTTTTGAAATGTCACCCTCTCGTGGAAAATGATAAATAATCGATAATTCAAAGAACAATCAATTGATTTTAAAACTATTAACTAATGTTCAAAACTGCCAAAAGGAATAAAAAGAACATCTAGCCTCACTTCTATCAATCATAATGGTATCGGGATCTCAGCTTTGTGTTAATACATGTAAAGACTTTTTCTCTAAAATAAAGACACGAAAAAAAAAGCCTTTAGTTAAATTTGACACCAATTGGGACAAGTTCGATTGTTTGCTATCTATGAACACTGTCTAGTTATATATACTTATGGACCTTAAATGCACCAGACTTCGTTTTTAATTTTAATTTTCATATATGTAATACTTGTAAACTAAGTACTTCTCTTTTTTTAATTTTGTTTTAAAGACAATACACTATTTACACTCTACCTCAAGCATCATATAGCAGAATGTTTAAGACTTTTCCTTCAGAAACTAGACAGTATAAATAAGGAGATGTAGTATGCTTGCGATTGGGACATCTACAAGACGTTGATTTTAGACACAAAATGTCACCAGATCGCCTGCAATAATGAAGAAAACCTGTATTTAATAAATAATTCATGGAAGCCATCGATTTGTTGGAAATTTACTCATGGTCTGGTACTTTATTTTTTTCCTGCACATTAGCAAGGGATAAAATTAACGAATATTGTCTATTCGAAAAAAATAAAAACTGAGGTGTTTACGCAAATTATTTAATGTGCAGCACATGTTGTAATAAACAAATATATTACACGTAGGAGAAACGATCTTACTATATACTACGTTTGTTCAAAGCAAGTACAATGTATAAATAACTGTCACATTATTAACTTGAACAGAATATGCCAAGATCGAGATCACAGCCTGCAATCCCAAACAAATTATTGCTTGGAGATTGCGAAGGATTCCGGTGGAAGGATGTAAATAGAAAGTCGTGTTCGGATGCCGTGAGTATATATCTGTAATATGATCTTCTCCATGCTACATTACATTTCTGACAAGGAGTTTGACATTTATGTATTTTTTTCGACAATAGCTTATTTTTTAACATTTATGTATCTGTAGACTATCTTAGACAACACATTATCGGTCAACTTGAAAATCATACATTTTAAAAGTAACTGTTCATAAAAAATTTAATCTTTATACGCCCGTCAAAATTTTGACGGGACGTATTATGGTACACAAATGTCCGGTGTCCGTCCGTCTGTCTGTCTGTCCGTCTGTCTGTCTGTCTGTCCGTCTGTCTGTCCGGCGTAAACATGTCGCACCGTTACTTGACAACGACTTATCTAAATTTCATGAAACTTAATATAGTTGTTTTTTATGATGGTCAAATGATCTGTATACTTTTTGGTGAAAATAAGATTTAAACTTTTTGAATTACGGCACTTTGTAACTAAAACAGGGGTGTGTTTTTTTTTCACATGTCGCACCGTATCTCAAAAACGATTCTTGATTATTGCTTTAAACTTTACACACTTCTTTGTTATATTAATCTAAAGATCTGTATACTTTTTAGTGATGATTCAAAATTTCATTTTTGAGTTATTGAGTATTTTTTAAAAAAGGGGGAAGGTTTTTTTACATGTCGCGCCGTATCTCAAAAACGATTTATGATTATTGCTTAAAACTTTACACACTTCTTTGTTATATTAATCTAAAGATCTGTATACTTTTTAGTGATGATTCAAAATTTAATTTTTTAGTTATTGAGTATTTTGCAAAACAGGGGGTAGGGGTTTTGACATGTCGTGCCGTATCTCAAAAACGACTTCTTTGTTATATTAATCTAAAGATCTGTATACTTTTTGGTGATGACTCAAAATTTTATTATTGAGTTATTGAGTATTTTGTAAAGAAGTGGAGGTTTTTACATGTCGCGCCGTATCTCAAAAACAATTTATGATTATTGCTTGAAACTGTACACACTTCTTTGTTATATTAATCTAAAGATCTGTATACTTTTTGGTTTGATTCAAAATTTTATTTTAGTGATATTTGTAAAAAAAAACAGAATTGGGGGTTTCACATGTCCCGCCATGTCTCAAAAACAATAAATGGTTATTGCTTAAAACTTTCTCAGAAACTATTTATGATTATTGGATAAAACTTCCACACAAGGCTTTTTTTACCTCAAGAATCGATTATCTTAGCTGTATTTGGCAAAACGTTTTAGAATTTTGGTCATCCATGCTCTTCAACCTCGTACTTTATTTGGATTCGCGTGGATTCGCGATTCACTGATGAGTCTTTTGTAGACGAAACATGCATTTGGCGTAAATACAAAATTTAATCCTGGTACATGTTTCTATGATGAGTTTATTTACGTCGATGCTACATATTTATGATTTAAGATATCTGTGTGTATCATATTTATGTTTAAGGTGGTATGGGTGTCTTCCTCCATCTTGGATTGTAGAAAACAGAGAATCAAGGGTCCAGATTTTCCATCAAGTTAGCAAAATTTGATGCAGGAATGCAGATGTTTAATGTACATTTTCATTTAAAAGTGCCAATTTATAAGAATATAACTTCTAAATATTGATATTTTTGCAAATGTTAATTATTTTTGGTTGTTTTTTTTTTTTTTTTTTTTAATTGGCATTTTAAGGGGAGGTAACTCTAAAAAAGTGCATTTTCTGAAGGATTCTGTATGGAATTTTCCTATTTTGTATTTTAGCCGGAAAAAACGTACGGTGACCCTATCTTTTCTTTTGATATTCTCAAAGCAGTGTCTGAAAGCTATCTTTTCCTGAAGTATTTAACAATTCTATCATTTTGTTTAGTTTCTAATCACAAAATGGTGTTTTTTCCTGTATAATCCATACAAAATGTGTCATTTTGTCCCGTCCTGTAGCTTGAGAAAAATGCGCGGTGACCTATCATTTTTATTATATTTTTCAACATGTATCAATAGATACAACGTTTTGGCAAAGTATGAATAAATTCTATCATTTTTATTTTAGACTCCCATACCACCTTAAATATGTTTTTGTGTAACATATTGATGTTTTAAGATGTCTTAAAGAAACATACGGATATCTTAAGATGTGTTTATGCTATATTTTCTAAGATTTAAGAAATATTTGTTACAACGAGAAGAAAAACTATCAGTAACTGTAAATAAAGACATCATTGCATGCAAACATTAATTCGATAGTTGGACAAATTATTATGATACCAGGAAATGTTGTATACAAATGATGCTAACACAATAGAAAATGTGAGTTTCAAATTTTAATATATACAAGTATTACACCTCACATTTTCTGAAACAACGAATAAAAGACCAGAATTTCATGTAGATTGTCGTTATGTCGCTATTGTTACAAAATGAAATTAACGTTTTATAAAAATTGATCCTGTTTTCTGTATTAAACTTTATTAAAACGCCGCAGCTTTTTATTATTTGTTTTACTAAGAAAGTAGCCAAGAACCATATGATATATATATTTGTTAGATATGTGTAAAGTATTTAAATTGTCATTGACAGAAGGCAGGGAATATTGTTTTACCCCATTCAGACGAGAGGTCAAGTGATTTACATGTCAGTAGAGCTAGTAGTCTTCAGGTAATAAGATAATTATGCACAGAATTTTTTTTATGCTTGTCATTATAATATTAGGGAAAGTGTGTTATAGAATGTATGTATGATAATGAACTATGGTTTATATAGTAACAGTTGTTAGTATATTATTATGGGACAGGAAACTCTACACAATTGTGTCAATAATTACAACATGTGAATAAAATGCAATTTGATGAATTACAATAAAATCAAGCAATGAAAGACAACTCTTGAAATTTAAATAAAATTCAGTCAATAGTCAAAGATTGAACAAATTAGAGCAAACATTAACATCTCGTATTTGTTTTTCTTCATACAGATTCAGTACTAGGCTATGGTTTCTTCTATGAATATTTCATTTGATTGAACTCTTTACATATAAGTGAATAGGTTTTGTAAGATCATGCTCGCTTAGTGAAATTAGTTCTAACATACTTATGATTTTTGTAAGCCTGTTTACCATAATTCCCCATGTGAAATTATTTTTTCTTTACATTAAACGGAAAAATCATTTTAAATTTCTTCATATGTGACGTTGATATTGTATGACGCCGAACAGGCGAAGAGTTTCTAAATTTGATAGATGCTTTTTGTGTGTTTTGCTACATATTTGTTTGTTTTTAGATTGGGATACAGTGACGACTGCTGTATCCATATTTTGACTATTTTACCTATTGTGTCTGTTTTGTACACGCATCGTTGTAAATATAATAAAATTTGATGCGACTGTCAGACAAGTGACGGGTATAGCGCTATAAAGCCATGTTTAATCAACCATTTTCTACATTTAAAAATTCCTACACCAAGTCAGGAATATGACAGTTGTTATCCATTTGTTTGAAGTATTTTATCATTGGAATTTGCCTTTTGATTAGGGATTTTCCGTTTTGAGTTTTCCTCGGAGTTCAGTATTTTTGTGATTTTACTTTTTCAGCAATACTCAATGACTAACTTAAAAACATTCTACACGGAGAAGCTCTCTTATGAAAAAAGAAAACAGACCTTTATAAATTTCTTCCAAATGAATGTTTTAAAGTTTAATGTAAATTATCTTATTAATGCACGAACCACTAACAAAAGCCACAAAGATGTCCGGTGACTGAACACTGCAAACATGATTTTACTGGTACAAAACTTACATTATAGTTTAAAATAAGTTTAGATAAAGAATAAGATATATATATGATTAAGACTAAATAGAATAAATTGATGATTTATGGTTAATGGTGTTTGAATTTTATTCTATCTTTATCTTCAATTAATTTAAATTACCTTTTTTTCATTTAAAGGGATCAAAGAAGAAAACCAAACGTCAGCATCTTCATACTTAAAAGATTCTACACAACTTGAAGAAGAAAGCAGTATCTAGAAATAGCAGCGTTCCAGTCTGTACACTTTGAAACAGTACAAAATTTAACACTATAAATGAAGTGTGCATATTATTAACTTGAAGCTTCTGAATATTATCTTTTTAATATGATTAATACTTAATCATCGTTATTTTGAGATATGTCTTGCATTACAATGAATTAGACATGACATGAATAAGCGCTAGTTTGATAAGCTTATCTGGCAATGTTATACGAAAGAACATCAGCTATTTGTTTGGTTAATGATTATTTCCAAAGGTTACAACCCACTATGTTTCCTCTGTTGCAAATGGTACATTTAATATCTTCAAAAATGTTCACATTTTCATGGACATTTTTTCGTTTTGTCATACTTGATTCTATTCCGGACCTGAAAACACAGCATCAGAACGTTGAAGGCCGATACAAATCCTATATTGGTAGTAATTTATCATTATTACAAAATGTAGTATCAACTTCTTGTTCAAATTGATAAATATTTGACATTTCAAGCATTATAATATTGTTTGTGCAACATGAACAGTATCTGCACGAATTCAACAATAACTGTGAAAAGCACTAACTCGTTTTCGTTGTATAACATTTGCGTGGTGCATAACTGCAGAAAGTAAACTGTTCACGATTTGAGATAAATCATATTTTATTATATCCATTGCATATTGTATCAATCTTTTCTTGTGTGAACCATTGCGAAGACATTAGGAAGATCACGATGAATTGAATTTGTCTGCATATTGTCCTTATATCATTAGAGAAACAGATTCCTTTAACGAATCTCGTGCAATAAAATAGTATCTTCTCTCGACAGTTAAATTCTAAATATTTTTAAACGCTCGGCAAGCCTCACATTTCCACAACTCCAAATTGGGATGTGTGTATAGGGTGACTCCTGATTTGCACGCATCACCCACATAAGATAAGATGTCGTAATCGGTAAAAGTATAAAAAAGATGAAATATATTATGAGACAAGCAAAATATACTAAATGGACATTCAAACTCGAAAATCGATAACATAATCTGAGACCAGTTTGTTTAAAAAAAAGAAAAAGGTCAACAGTATGACAGTAAAACATATAACATAACATATATCAAAAAGACTGTGAAACACAAACCCCACTAAAGTCTGGGCGTGATCGCAGGTTCACCAACTGAATAAGCAGATCATTCACCCAATTTGGCACACTTCTTGAGACCGTATTGTATTTACGACATTATTTCCTTTGGAACATATCTGCTTTCTTTTTGAAACAGGGCAACCAACTCGTGATGGCGTCCACACGTTTAAGACACAAATATCAAAAATACATGAATACAAGGCAGATACGAAACCTACCAGCAATAATAGTGTATCAATGTGTGTGAGATGGATACATTGGTTGTCGTTTGTTTATGTGGTTCATAAGTTTTTCTCGTTTCTCATTTTTATATAGATTAGACTGTTGGTTTTACACAAGTAATTTTGGAGCCCTTTATAGCTTGGTGTTCGGTGTGAGCCAATGCTTGGATTATATTAAAGTAGTTATATGTTCTGTCGATAACGCAAACCTTTACGAAATAACGCAAACCTTTTGCGTTATAACATAAAGCTTTGCGAAATAACGCACACCTTTTGCGTTATAACATAAAGCTTTGCGAAATAACGCAAAACTTCACGATATAAAGAAAACCTTTGCGTTATAACGCAAACCTTTGCGAAATAACACAAACCTTTGTAAAACAACGCAAACCTTTGTAAAATAACGCAAAGCTTTCGCGTTCTAACGGAAACCTTTGCGATATAACGCAATTTTTTGCGTAATAACACAAACAAGTAAAATGCATGAATATTTAGAACATATCACTGACTAATAATGAGTAGGTTAATATATACAATAAGTTGTGGTATGAATGTCAATGAGACAACTTTCCATCCAAGTCACAATGTCTAAAAGTAAGCCATTATAGGTCAAAGTACGGTCTTCAACACGGAGCTTTGGCTCACACCCTACAGAAGCTATAATTGAAAAAAAAAACCATGTATATACATTACTAAGAATATTGAGTATATTGAAGTTAAATCGAAGAATATAAGAATCAACCCTGCTTAATAAAGCTATAGCCAAATATAAATATACTTCCAAAGTAAGCTTTAGTTTGAGGATTTTGTGAGGTTTGTTAATACAAAAAAGCTATCTTTTTACAAAAACAGATGTTTTATTATTAAAATTATGTTCTCTCCATTCAAATTGCTACCTAATCATCTTAAAGTTACTTCATTAGATTGAAATGAAAATTCCATGAATTTCCATCAAAGAATCGTTATATCATATATTGAGATTCTATTTGTTGCTTTATTATGAATTCATTTTATAGCAGACAGATCATTTTGTCTATTTAACTTGAAAGTTTCACAATTGTATGACATTATTTTTGCTCTTTCAATTAAACTATGCCTATACCATATCTTTTTTCTTGTTAAATTGTATACTTTTCTGTTGTACAAATCATTCTTAATTTATGTATAATATCACTTCAATATTCCCTTATTCATATGCAAACTCATTATAAAGATTTGACCTTGTATTGGTGTCTCTTTTCTTATCTACTAGTAAATCACAACTGAAATTATTGACAGACGGACATATACAAAACTCAATGAATAACTGAAATCAAGTTGTTGCGTTATTTCGCAAATATTTGCGTCATAACGCAAAGTTTTTCGTTATATCGCAAATGTTTGCGTTGTAACGCAAAGGTTTATGTTATACCGCAAACATAAGAAGAGATATTTTAAAAAGTTGTGTGGCGCTAATAGGCTTCCGTACATTTCCGCATTTATGTTACCATGAATACATTTGCATATCAGTGAACATCTATGGCCAATAATTTTAGATTTAATAAAAGACATAAAAGTTAAATAGATACAAAATTATTGCCCATGCGTGCGTCCATTAGTGCGAAAGATGAAACATGATTGAAAAGAATATTGGTTTATAAGGATCAAAAAGTACGATTTTCTACATACAAATTTCAGAACCATTGGACTAAAACAGAGAAGATCTGCGTGTTTTATTGATACCATGTTTCCATTAACATATTATAAGCAAAAGAAGATTAGCAAATTGACTTACATATTGTTTATTTAGAGAACCGCACACGGTAACCCAAAAATGAATCGTAAATGGGGATAATCTACTTGCCTTTTATCAAGAATTCGGTAACCTACTTACTTGTACAGTTACCGATAACCACATTTTGCACATTTGATATACGAAATTTTGCAGATATATGCAATATTTTCGGTCAAGCAGATTCATTGATTTATTTTGATTTGTGATTAAAAAAACCAATTCTTAAAAATTACGTTCGTGTAAAATAATGAAAATAAAAAAATATACAATATAAAATTGGTAACGTTCATGTAATCATCAATATACACGAAAATAAACGTACCACCAATAGCTAGGGTTATGACAAGAAAAAAACTTGTCCCTTTTCTTTAAAAAGTCATTAGAACATACCGAGATTTTGTTCATAAATATTCTGTAACAACTCTACAATAAGTACATTTGTACGTGATGGTCTTGAAGTAAATGACGTTGTTTATCAACCTTATTGCGTGTCATAATGTAATTTTTAGTGTTTTTTTTCTATCAATCAATTTTGCTGTTTAGCCCTTTTTAAGATTTATGCTCTCAACGTTACTCGGTGTTTATACATCCAGCAATTATGATATTGTGTTATGGTCATTTCTTGTATTATTGTCTTTCAGTTTTGATTATATAATGTGTTTTATCTAAAGAGTTTATAATAACATTTTGACTGATGGACCCCAAATGTTTACAATTGAACGTTTTATTTCTGTTTGTTTTGATAAAACAATATGACCAATATAATGGATTATATGCAACTGTTATACACGTGAGAGATAGCTTTTAATCCATATTTGATTCAGACTTAATCCATCATTTTCTTCATAAATAAATGACAAGGTAGGAATTTGACAGTTGTTTACCCTTTGTTTGATGTGTTTAAGCTCTAAACATCGTACTTTGTACCTGTCATGGCCTTTTTTATTTTTGATTCGATCGTCGCTGATATATCGTTTTAGACGAAACACCCGTTTGGCGTTTAGAATTGTTCTACTCGTACACATATTGAGTTTCTTTAATCGAAATGTACATATAAATTGTATGCTTTCAAAGAATGGGTAAATAATTTCAAAAGATTCAAATGTATATACCGCCATTTAGCTTTAAAACAGTTCGAATTTACAAAAATCAATATTATATATATTGTAAACCTTTTGATTAGATAAACGAAAATCTGGTCAAACTGATTGGTTAGTAGTTTATGCTTTTCGGAGAAATGATCTTATTTTCTACAAAACAGTGAAATGATAGCATTATTTAAAGACCAACTTCCTACTGACAACTTTTAAAAACAGATAAAGTTGAGGCATGGACAATATTTATTTTTTAAGGTAAAACTTCACTATACTTCATTTTGTAAAAAGATGTGTTAATTTATATTTTAACCTTAAATCTTAAGAGAGTTGCAATTTCCAAAATTTAAATACTCTGATTTTTTTTGATAATGAGTCTATGATTCATAAGCGTTATAATTTAATGAATAAATTACGCATGAATAAAATGTTGTAAATTCAAGAGGTAGACGCTAAAACTCAGTTTAACAACAAAATAGTAAACTCGAATTGTCTCCGAAGAAAAGGTTGGTTATTATTTATACTCTTTAAGATTTCAATTCTCAAAATCTGAAACAAATGCATAAAATTGAATTCGAAATTTAATGAAATATGTGCGATCATAACAACTGGATGTTCTAATACATGTATCATGAATTTATTTAAAAGACTAATTAAGGTATCATACACAAAATTTGAACATTGCACGATACCAAAAAGGTGCTTCAGTGTGTGTGCAATGGGTTAGATCCTGGTATTACCCGACACACACACTCAGTTAGCATATTGCAATCGGTAAAATTTAAGAGATGTAATCAAGTATGTTAAAAAAGAAGCATGAGAAACTTAGAAAACAATGAAAACAAAACAAAAGTAGAAGAAAAACTAATGGTAAATAAAATCAAAGAATTCTGCAAATATCAAAAATTTTTAACTCGTTAACTATTTTTCTCTACTCGAATTTTTCAATTAGATATTCTTAAATCATAAAATGCCTATGTCATAGTAAACGATTTGGAATTTGAATTTCATTTATCAATGATTACTAAATATATGAAAGAAAAAAAGCATAATATAAGATGTTACTTATATGATAACATGGATAAACCGCAACAATTATAAAATAAATAGAAATTCAGAAATGTTGTAGGAATATTTTAATCAAATTTGTCGAAATTATTTTTCACTGTAAAAAATATTAAACAATATTAATTTAAAAAAACCCATAATGCATGTTTAATAAATCAAAACAAAATCATTTGATAAGAAAAGTGCCGTTCATATTTCCATGAATAATTGTGAACAGTTAATTATTTGTTTATTACTCGAATGCAAGACACGTAATAGTTTTTACAGTGTTATTGTCTTTCTGCATCTACATTTATACACATGTATTACTCGATTTATTTCATTTGACTGGGCGGAGTTTAACTACTTTGCACACCATAGACCAGTCCATCTATAGACAGGAGTATTAGGATAAACCCATTATTGAAGTGTGCAGTCATGGTTATTGGTCATCCGATTAAAATATGTAAACACTTAGTATATGTGTATTCGCAAAATAAATATTGAGAAAAAAACGTTGATTTTCTTGAAAAGCAAAGTTTCAAAAACATGTAAAATTTGTCACATTTTGGGAATTTGTGAAATTGAGTGTAAAAACATGACGACATCAGTTTCAAACATGCATATGTCGTTATTTTATGACGTTTTGCAATACCTTTTCTCTTTATTATATTCCGAATGATTGTAGGAGGATGCATGGGGATAAGCTGCAAATGGAATTGATCATATTTAAGCTATGACATGAAGGGTCTAAATATTTCATTTGTTATATATATATTTTTATAAAACACGTTCAAAATAAATCTCACAATCAGAAAAAGTTTCAAACAAAATAAAACAATAGCCGATACTTAAAAAAAAATCTGCCTTAGCGCATGTAAATGCTATAAGTTAAAACTATTTCATCCGTTATCATACGCCTAGTTCTTTTCTGTATATATCTGTTTGGTAACACTGATGGGTGTTTCGAAATCATTAACAATAATATAACAGCAATCATTCTTATCACACACATCTTCGAATTGACTGTCCTTATGCAAATTGAAATATACCTCCGCCCGATCTGTCGAAATATCCTAAGTAATGAAACTTTTTGGAGGGAAAAAATCGAACACGGAAACAGGGTTTTACGGTAAAAAAATAAATGTATTTTAAAATTATTTTTGTCTTTCACAATGAGATCAATTTTAGATATCTTTGCACTTCAAGATATACTTCTTTCATCCGTTCAGCCACCAATCATTCATGTCAGTCGTGTGAATATACATTATCGCATTATATTTTCAAAGACTAATCAAACTATTGCTAACGTTTGAAGTGTTAGTGCGTTTTTTTTTGTGAATAAGGGCAGCACGATGAAATATGGAAAAAACATGAGAAACATTGTTGTTCTTCTCTGGCCGTTTCTAAATGTGTGTCAGAAATTTTTTTCGTGAATTAAACTCCATACAGTAGCCCATATAATCTACTTTTATCCAATTTAATTTAAAACGATAGTTACTAGATAAAAACACAACACTACTTTTATATTATCAGATTTTATCAATACTGTTCGATTAGATCAATTGAAATCTATCAAACGTGTTTGTTGAGAATTAGGAAGTAATATGACGTTTCGGCGATTCTCTTGTTATCTTCATAACTACGTGTTTATTTCAGAAATGATAGACGGTAGACTATATTTACTGATCGACTTTAAATGTTATAAAAAAGTAAATAATCTAAATGTTGTAGTTTTTCTTAGCTATAAGTTACTTGTGCCTCCATGATCTTCAGGGGTTTTGTAATTTCTTCCATTTAAGTCGTGTAAAAGATCACACTTTTATAAAAAAAAATTGAATCAGCGAATCTCGATGAAAACACCGTTCCCTCTCTTAGAATTGTTGTCTTAGATTTGCCTGTCAGAAATATGTTTTATTATAAAATTTTGAAAACATGGCATGAATGCTAGTAATCAAACAGATACCAAAATTGCATTGATATAAGTTTATGTAAATCACACTGCTGTCTTCAACAATAAGCATAACGGATCGCACATTACGTGTATGATATAAAAATCTCAAAATGAAAAATGTAAAACATATCAAACGAGAAAACTAATAGCAAGAATAAACTGTCTATTAACGTCTAACTATTGACCATACAGCTTATTAAAAAGAGAAGTGATACAAAATTCACAGAGTCTCATACAAATGATATCACATTCACTTTATACTTTTTGATAGGTTAGGCTGTGATCATATGATCAATACTGATCGGTCAGTAACAGGAAGTTAAGAATACACTTCGGTGAAGTTTTCGTCTTTTCCACGAATTTTTGTTTGATTTGGGTGTGAAAGTGATCAATAAAATTGTTTTGATTGGATTAATGAAGATCATCTGCCACATATTGACTGTAAAGTAGCAGAAAGTATTAAATACACTTCGTAGAAGTTTATGTCTTTTCTACGGCTTTGTTTGATTTTGGTGTGAAAGTGTACGGTTAATTATATGTTAAGACTTACTCAAACATTAATAAAAAAGATAATAGATATAGGAAGATGTGCTGTGAGAGCAAATGAGACAACTCTCCATCCAAGTAACAATTTTAACATATAGATTTAATAAAAAATTGTCTTATGTAAATAGGTGGATTCAAATTTATCAAAATGTGAAAACTTACACTAATTACTAATATTTAACAATTGTCTAATAACATAAAAGTAAAAACATTTTTTAACAAGTGTTGATGTTGTGATGAAAGTATATTTAAACCTCCTTTGTCAAGTATATCCAAATAAACATGATACATATACACTGTTGGAAATTGAGTGCAATATAGAATCGTTCTGAATTGAAGTTAGAGATTGAAGAATTCATAAAGGATTGTTATCTCAAAGTTTAGATTGACATTAATATCATTGAAGCTAGTTGTTTAAAAGGAAAATTCGCGATTTGTTTACTTATAGTTTAAATATATTCATTATGACATAAAATACATATTCACAAATTTTTTTCGCTATATGTGCAGTAATAAGAAAAAAGTCAATAATTGATAACAAAAATAATATTGGCTACTTCCTGTAGGTCGTGACGTTTTCTCCTTGTATTGCATGACGGGATTTTGAATACAAACACTTAAAGTCTATGTCTTTAATCATTCTAAAACATAATCGTAAGCGCGCTGATGACTTATTTCATATATAATTACCACCCGAATAAAAGAAAATAAAACGAACAGACATGCAACTGTTTATATTCATGAGCTAAAGTTTCAATATTTACCGAATTACGATTTATTTTTGTAGACAGCATAACCATGATAACAAATATTATTATTTTCTTTGTTTTAATATATGCTTTTTCAGACTGATATGGTGAAAAATGAAAGTATATAACTTAAATTGTAAAGACAATATATAGGTGAACGCTTATTGACCTTTTACTGCTATGACTAGGTTTATACGGTGTGTTTATTATTCTCTGACAATACCCGTTGGAGGCTTGTAAAAAGATAAAATGTTATTTGTAGATGTCCTCTAGGGCCAACCGTGCAAGGTGTGACTGTCTATTTGGATCAGTGGATTATAAGACAAGAGGTCGCGTTTAATATACAAAACATTTTCAAGGTGATAATAACGAATAAATCGCCGTGGAATTATAATTATAGTTAGTGCTTTAATTTATTTGAATCCAAATTAGTTAATAAACAATTTTTCGGTTAAAGTAAGGAAACTAAATTCAGGTGTCACAATGAAATTATATACACTATTTTCATTTATTTATGTCTTATAAAAAAGGGAAAATACAACTAGTTTTACCAAAGCATTTGTCCTTATTAGTCAAAAAGTGTGCGGGTACACTTAAATTTAGACATTTGAAAGCGATGACCAAATAAGTACTACTAGCGTTTGGCATTAAAACTTAGTGAGGTCCGGGGTTAATTTAATAAAATTATATAGATTATCATTTTTAAAACTGGACCTCTGCTGTTGCTTCAATCTTATCTACAAAAAAATTGTGTTGAAGTATCAATCAGAGGGAGGCCAAATAAGATTATCTGATATCATTTTGATTTATATTTTAAAACACGTTAATTTATTACCAATACACTCGAGATCAAAGGTTGTTAATTTTGCTTGTCCAAATTTAAGTTTATAACGGAATTTGATGAGACTGTCATCAAAGTGATAGTTTTATCGCTTTAAAACCAGGTTTAATCCACCATTTCTACATTTGAAAATGCCTGTACCAAGTCAGGAATATGACAGTTCTTTTCCAATCGTTTTTGATGTGTTTTGTCATTTGATTTTGCTATGTGATTATGGACTTTCCGATAAGATTTTCCTCTGAATTCAGTATTTTTGTGATTTTACTTTTTACTATTTTACTTTTTCTCTCTCTTGACTTGAGCGTGCTTGTCTTTATTTGACAATTTTTTCATGGCTCCTCTCTTGTTAGAATAAAGCAAACCTTCGCGGTATATTCTGGATTTGTATAGTCCGAAGTTTACTTATTAATATTCTTATTTCACATGTTAAATGAATAAACAATTTTAAAAAAATGGCACATTTATTTCGAAATATAACTGTTTATCTAGAATGAGAAATAAGTCGTACTTTAACTTGACTTCCCAAAATCGGAAAAAGAGGAGGGAGCAATTCAACATATTCGTGGAAGGGTGAGCAGCTGTGATATTGAACTTTTCATACATTTTGAATGACACAAATGTATTCCGAATGTTTCACAGATAATTACAAGACACAAAGTCCAAGACTTTGATCAATGAAAATTATTTCCGTTATCATAATGTGAGGGTATAGACGAAATGTACTGGTTTGAAAAAACGGGACCAAAAAATATAGAAATCGGAAAAATAGGTGCTGAAATATAAATAATAGTAGAATTGAAAATAGATAACATTTGGATAAGACCTATGCCTATTCTTAACCACTCTTAAATTTTGTTCCCCTGAGTGGTCTGAACCGCGGGAAACAACTTGAAATAACATCTTAATACTATTATTCGTATTTGTTATATACTACTATCACAATCGTGACACACAGTTGTACACAGGATGTATGTCACGGAGAGTTTATTGGTATTACACATATATAAATTTTACCTGTGCACATCTGGTTCATTCGCGATCACGCACGTTATTCATGTACCTTGTTCATGCATTAAATTAACAAGCCTGCCAGGAAATCGACCGTTATTATACCATAATGTGTCACTTTTACAAAACCCTGGTTATTATGAAGCCATGATGATTACCTCAGACAATTTATATGAATGTTGGTCAAATTTGGAAAAATCTCTAAATAAACAAAAACTATGCGTTAGAAAAAAAAAAGAATTTACAAAAAAGATATTGTTAAAAGATTTCAAATCAACACTTTTTTTTTAAAATCTAAATAAGAGCATAACGATAACATGGATAAATCTCAGTTAATAATTCCCCCAGAATAAGTATCTCCGGACTTTTTTCACTTTATTGAGCCGACTCCTATGACATAATTATAGAATAGTTCCTATATAATACTTGATACTATATCTCCTCACAGCAAATATGTAAATTTAACAACGAGCTAAAACCTATGTTCGATCTTCTGTCATTAACAGGTCTTAAACCTGACTTAAGGGCATACAATACAGTTACAGGGGAGTTAATGACGTTGCTAACGTAAAATGTTATTTTCGCGACGTCAAACTATGACATATCGAGAAAAAGATGCATTTTTCGACTGATTCTTATCATTCAAACTGATTTAATTTGAAAACGAGTGCATGGACCCCTATTTTGTAAAACGACATTTTGTTTCATTTTGCAGGGAGATTACGTGGACCAAATTTTATAAAACTGTAAAAAGTGCATTTTTTTTTGATTTTGATAAATATACAGCAAACAAATACGTTTTTTTTTATCAATTCATGACCATTTGATAAATACGAGTTATTTCTGAATAAAAAATGCATAAATTTTTTAGGATACTTATAAAATACAGATATTACAAATTATTTAACGAAAAACAATTTGTGTTTATCTTTGAAAACAAAAAAGTTGTGGCTTTCTTTCGAAAGGGATAATACGGCCACCATTCCGAATTTTGAGCAGATATATGAAATGTCGACCTCATTTAACTCAATAAGTAGCACATGAAGGTATATTTTTTATTACATATTTGATTTCATCAGGCAAAAAATAGCCTATATGGAAATTTTCATCAAACTGGAAATACGGGATCAAAACTGAATCGTATGCCCTTAATGATTATACGCAGAATATTTCTTATAATTATACAAAACCCACTAAAAAATAAAGATGTCTTGTATTAAATTATTTTTTGAAGATTTTAATCAATCTTAGTAAAGCTGAGTAAAGCTTAAGAAAACAATATAGGCCTCTTTCATTACTTGGGCGGGTAGAACATCCATAAGCTTGACAAGTAATTTTAACACTGACGATAAACGGACATGTCATGCTACGTACTAGGACTTTTCGGTAAAGATGGTGACTTGCAAAGAACTGATAGTCGGTTTTAAAAATATGCTTTGAATAAGGTTATTTATTTAGGATGAATTAAATATCAAAATTTCCCCTGTAACGCCATTTTCTGCACATTTGTTTCGAAAGTGAAAGACGCCAGAGTCCATGAAAAGAACATAGACCTATTTAATAAAACTTACAAGTCATTTATGATGAGCCTCAAATCTGTCTTGATGGCATATTATTTAATTCAAAGTATATTTAAATCGTATCGTCTAATGTTGAGATTTAAGAATTTTTTTTATTACAAAAAAAGGAATGAGTATTAAATATAAATAAGAAATATTGAAAATACTTTTACTCTTTGTGGATACTTGAGATTAATTTCCGAGCATTACACAGTACTGTTGAAGAATAACTAATCTATTTGTAGTTGTGAATTTCATGCAAAATGTATTTGAATAGACCAGATATTTACACTGGTTTTTATTGAGCTTCCTCTAAAATGCTTACTTTCCTTACTATAGAGTTGATATAGATTTGATTGACATCTTAATGGATCAAGATAACTATTGTCACATAAACTGCCGAGGGTAATCATACTTAAAAGCTCTGAGCATCCTCCGAGCATGCTTGGAGCTTCCTTGTAAGAATAAATATATGATCCCTTAAAGGCCAGCTCTTTCGTCGGATTGGTGTCTCCTTGACATATTCCCTATTTCCATTCTCGATTCTAGTTTAATCTCTGTACATGAACTATTCAGACTTCTTGGTTATCAGGGTTAGTAAACCTACTTCAAACAGTCGCAAATAAGTACCTTTATCACCTAAACAAACTATATCACTCGATCATATTCGTATTACGTAGATTGTGTACCATAAACGATGCCTAAGTGTTTACAACATTTCACATACTAAAAAAGGCAATACAAACTGTTATTGTATTTACTTTTAGGTAGCATAATTCAAATGTTCATAGTACATCCTAATCTCACAACTACAGACATCAAAAAGAAAAAAAGTTCTCTCTGCAATTTATAACATGAAAGAGGATGATATGCATACTTATGGGTGAATCAATAGTATGATATCTCCATTGTTTTTAAGAAGGAAAATTGAAGTAAGGAAGTGAACTCCTCTGCAAATCAAGATTTAAAGACAAATTATTGGTGTTAATAACAGAAAATAATACAGAATAAAGAAACAATGGACAAGGGGATTGGCAAGAAAAGCACTACATTAGACCAGACCACTGTTGATAGAGAAAGACAGTCGATAGAGACCGTTGCCAATTATGACTTGGAATCAGCCGATTGCTTCTCTGAAACTAATCAAATTAATAAATTTCATACTGAAGTTAATCCAGTTCCACATAGAGAAAAAAGGACTTTAGAGGAAAAAGATACAGAAAAAATAGCATCATCAAACACAATGGCTTTAGAGATATGCATTGCACCAGAATCTATAAATTTAGATTCGTTGACGAAAATAGAGACAACCGATCTGGAGATAAGCAGTACACCAGAAGACAAAAATCTGGAGACAACAGATCTGAATACAAGGGTAACATCAGAGGTGACCCAAGAGGCAAGCACTACATCAGCTATTTTATCAGCAGAGTCAGCAGGACACTCTAATATTCTAAAACGTAGACATATACCAGAAAACGTAGACCAAGAACATGAAAAATCGCCAATTAATACACAAATTGCAGAAGAAAATGATGAATCGAAGAAGAAGCCTCATTTTGAAAGACGTAGGATGTTTAACCTAGCAAAACATATAATTTCTATTGTGCTTATTATCCTCGATCTGGTGTTTGATTGGATGTAATATTCTGAAATGAACAAAACAGGAAACTATACAATCGCTGCAGACCGAAGCGTAAAAGATGTAGAATTTACTATCGAATGCGAAGGAACTGGTAAAACCATACAATTTATTTTCCTTACTTTTATCATAGTAGCAACGATTTTATCGGTGGTTCAGATTTTACATATTATATACCAACTCTATAACGAAATAAAAGGTAATCCGAAAGATACAAAGATTAACCTCGAATATGCAGAAACGTTTGTGTTTTTATTTTTCATTGAAATTTCCCAGATAATGTTTATTATGGGATTTTATGATGTTTGTACATTGGACTGTACTGTGGATTTAACTGACCTATTAATTGCCCTAAACGGACTATTTTCCTTTTCTAAGGTATCATGGCGATTTTTCACAAGTTGCAAATGTTGTACTGTTTATAGAAAAAATCCAATTCGTCAACACCTTAGGCCTGTCCCAAGATCTCCCATTAGAACCGTAAGTCCACGACAGATCGTTAGAAGAGAAAGAGATTGTCGCAGATCTTGCAGTGAATACATCAAAACATGCCTAAAGATAATTCTGTTACCGTTTATTGTCTTACTAATCCCTTTTTCGCCCTGCATACTGGTTTACTACATCGCCAAGAATTGTAAATGTGATTGTGATGTTTGTGAATCGAAAGTTAGCGATCAAAAAAGGTAAATATTTAGATATTTCATTCATGAAAAACAATATTTGTAACATTTCAACAGGTCAAATTGGTGACAAATTGAAAACAACAAGTTTAGTAATTTCATGCGTTCGAAGCGTTTTTTTCTGGATTTACGCTCAAAGCCAAACATTTGAAATCCGAGGATGTATAAGTACCGAATTCGTTGAAGAGATATATGTAAAAAATACCTAAAATAAATAGCCAAATTCATCTTAAGTCAATTTTGCCTGAGGGAGTTGAAATCTTAGTTTCTTAATAATTTATAAATTTATTAACGGACAATTTAAAAAAAAAATGACAAGTATACATTGCAAACGTTATGGTTAGGAGTAAGTATGATAGAAAGGCATAGTCATAGTATTTGGTATTGTTGAATATTACAAAGTGTTGTAAGTAACTATCTACTTTAGCGTCAATGTAATTGTGTGATAATTGATAATAATTGCGTAGTAAAGGCCCTGGTAAAGATAACATGAATGAAACATGCAAATATTTTCTATTTCATTTATCAATATATAAAAAAGGAGATGTGGTATGATTGCCAATGAGACAACTATCCACAAAAGACCAAAATGACACAGACATTAACAACTATAAGTATCAAGTCTGCTGTTTGGAGAAAACATGCTAATAGCAACACACTAAGTATCAAAAAAGAAAAAAACATCAGTAAATGTTAATACCTAAACAAATGAATACTGTAATATTGATCAAAATCAAATTGTTCTGTTATCAATGCAAAAATATGATAAAAAACATTAACCCCTCCCCCCCCTAAAAAAACAAAACAACAAAAAACAGCCAAACTTCTGAAATTCGTCTAGATCTAGTGTCAACCGACATGCAGAATTCGAATTTCATGAAAACATATACAGAGGAATTTCGTTAGTAAAATAAGGGAAAAGGCCTATATCAAGAAACCGATTCATCAAGTATCTTGTCCGTATTCGATACTTGGTACCAACGGTTGATACTGGACTGTCCGTATGAAGTCGTTAACTAGGCATAGTCGTGGACCTTATTGAAGGTATCATATTTCCATTTACAGGCACCATTCCCTGCTCGTTATTCTGATCTACAAAATATTGCACGACAATTTTTCATGTGAGATGTTATTGAACAACCTCCCACTTTGTGTTGAGTTAAGAAAAATATACCAAAATGTAAAAAAAACCACACCTTCTCTTTTCAGGGCACGAAACAAAAGGCAATGTGAACAATCTTTTAAATGCTGCATTTTGAGATGTTGCCCGGACCAAGACACACAAGCTTGTGATTGTAAATGTGAACAGTGTTTATCTTGTAACCAGTCTTGTAAATGTTGTATTCTAGGGTGTTTCCCAGCAAAGTTTGAATGTAAATGTCGCGAATGCTTGATATGTGACAGAAATTGTTATGCCTTTGCAATACCTTGTACAACCACTCCACCGCAACCAACACCACCAGCTGTTATTTCAATACAGCCTATGCCACAACCAAGGCCTATTGTTATTCAAGAAAGAAAACAGCAATGTGAAAATTGCGGTGGGAAATGTATTAATTTTCTGGCTGCAATTCTCATACTTTTTGTGATAGTGTTACTTCTGTTCTATTTGTTTTTGTTGGTGGTTGAAATTCAATTTGTTTTTGATTGCGTTGAACAAGAATGGCTGATGCTGGCTACACAGGAAAGTATTGTTCAAAACTATTTGAAACTATTTAGTGTAAGTTCCTTATAAATTTTAAAGAACTTCGAGACAATTCTAAATCTCGGTCTATTTCTGAAATTAATTCTAACATACTTTTGATTTTTTAACCCTGTATAATAACATTCTCCATGTGAAATTATAAAATTGTTTTGTATAATCATTGAACGACAAAATGTCTTCCCGTGTGGCGTATGAATTAACTGACACCAGACATGCGAAGCAATGAATGTGTTTTTAATTTGATAGATGCTTTGTGCTCTTTTGTAAAATTGTTTCTTTTAAAATTGTAACACGGTGATGACTGCTGTACACTTATTTTGACTATTCTATCTAGTATGTCTCTTTAGTTCACGCATCGTTGTAAATATAACGGAATTCGGTGAGAATTTCGTGCAGAGTGAGAGGTTTGGCGCTGTAGAGTCAGTTTAGGCCGTTTTCTGCATTTGAGGGTGCCTGTGCCGGGTCGGGGGTGTGGCAGATGTTGTCCGTTCGCTTTTGGCCTGTTTTGTCATTTGATTTTTCTATGCGATTAGGGACTTTCCGATTTAATTTTCCTCGGAGTTCAGTAATTTTGTAATTTTACTTTTTCCCTAATCAGCATGTTATTTAGTAGTTTTTGTAGTGAATAAGGAGCTTAGTCTGGAAAATTCGTATGCTATGTTATATTTGTGCCTTTATATATTTATAAACATGTGATAAATGAAAATAGTTATTTGATTATTCAACATTAAATTTTCACTTTGTATTTATCCTGAATACATCAAATTCTGTATGAGGATATTTATGATTGACATATGAGAATATAATAATACCTAATGTGTTTGTGTATATATATAACCTGCGTTGATAGGAAATTTGTTGGCCTTTTTAATACAAGAAATTTGAACATGATGATCATGATGATTGCATAAGTATTATTACCTTCTTGTAATACCGATCAAATATGTATTGATGTATTTATTTAACATTTAAACTTTAATGATCGCTACACAAACAGTCAATTATATCTGTTATTTCTTTTTTTCAAAATCAAAAGGTGTCCCAACTGTCTTACATATATTACACATCAAAACGTTCATTAAACACTCAAACTGTAGACAACTGTGAACATTTTTTATTATGATACCTACATGTACTCTCTGGATGAGGAGCTTATCAGTTATGTACTATTCAATTGCTAATTTTTTCATCCATTTGATGATTCCTCGCACATTTTGTCACCGCATGAACATATATTTGATCTTTTAACGTTATGACGTATGTTATCAAATACATATTATTCCAAAAATGATGGTTTCGAAATTCACATTTCAATATGTATTCCAAATTGCGACCTTAAAGAGGGGATTTGGTATGCCTTTTGGTAAACTAAGGGTATTGCTTTATCCAATCTATAGAATCAAACATAATGTCAAGGATCGTACAATAAGATATGACATCTGCTTCTTAATTGTTTTTGGGTAATAATAAGAGGGCCGTTTTAAAAACAAATCTTTTTAATTCAACACATTGTTTTGACCAATACACTACAAATGATGTTTGTTTTTAACGTTTACTTTTTAATACTTATCATTTTATTAACTAATATCAGAATTTCTATTATTTCCAAGACATATTCTTGATTCCAGATTGTAATAATTGTCATAATTTTATAGTACAGGTCAAATTAAATTTTGGCATTAACTCTTTAACCGTTATGACCATAAAGATAATTAAATATGTTTGTTGCTGAGAATAACTACATAACACGTTCAACAGAAACCAAACGTAATATTCAAACTCAGAACTCATAACTGACAACACCATGGCAAAAAATTAAAAACAAACAACAGTTTACGAAACACAAAATAATAATGCCGACTATGCAACACATAACATACTAAAATCCGGCGGTTTTAGAAGGGGATACAAAAATGCTGTGTAATATGTAGCAGAAGAAATCCAGTGAAAGGTCTTATTCTGGAAGGTAAATTCAAGAAAACGCAAAGAAAATAGGATTGCAGTTCCGGCAATTGCCACAAATTCGTCAATACATACGAAACTGATTTTCCGTAACAGTCAACCAAATAGTGATGGTGTTTGTAAATTTTTCGGAGGTTAAGTTCAATATTATCACTAAGAATCCTTGATTTATAGTTTCATTGTGAGCCAAAAAATTGACTAAGGAAATTGGGAATGTGTCAAAGCGACAACAACCCGACCATAGAGCAGACAACAGCCGAAGGTCACCAAAGGGTCTTCAATGTAGCGAGAATTCCCGCACCTGTAATTAACACATTCATTAAAAAATTATAGTAAAAGCAAGCTATGGTATATTGTTTCAGCTGAGATATATATACTGTATGTGCAGTTGCTGCTATAAAATTGCTACATGGAAAATTGGAAAGTTCAAAATGGGGAAATTTATCCGATGAATCGTAATAAGATGGTTATTTATAACCCTTGTAACTCTTCTAGAAGTCAGTATAAAATGACTGTATACTGCCACTGATCGTTTATTTTTAAAATCTGTCGATCTAATAAATGGCATGCATATAGCTGGCATTTGTCATTTTTGAATCCTTGATTTTTGTAAAAGCTTTATATTTGATGATTTTTGCTCACAAAATAGTTTTTTAATTAGTCTCAAGTTACTGCTTTTGAAAAAATATTTGCATACAGAATGTAACGCCAACATTTGTTTTATAGAATAACTTAAAAAGACATGTTCTCTGGATTGATTTTTATTCGTCGTATGCCGATTCTTTCGTCCGTCCATCCATCTATCCCTTCCTTCCTTCCTTCCTTCATTCATTCCTTCCTGCTTTTCTTCATTCATTCATTCATTCATTCATTCATTCATTCATTCATTCATTCATTCATTCATTCATTCATTCATTTATTCATTAATTCATTCGTTCATTCATTTATTCGTTCATTCATTCATTTGTTCATTCATTTATTCATTCGTTCATTCATTCATTCGTTCATTCATTCATTCGTTCATTCATTCATGCGTTCATTCATTCATTAAAAGATATTTCTTCATTCATTCATTCAATAGGTAATTTCAGGTAATGGATATATTTGGTCTTTTTGAGTACATCATCTCGAAAACGCATCAAATCGGTTTTAAGTTTTTGTGTCCAAATCAAATCAAATAATTCAACTGACCTGTCTTCATTAAACAAAACGCACCCGTAGCTCAATGAACTATGTGCACTAACGTAACTGCGTAATGTTTGTTATCAAAATTAACATTTTAACCCTTACGCTGCCACGCCAATTCCATACTTTGCCAAGACAAACTTTGGGTATTCAAAAAACAACTGTACCTCTTATGACGTCCACAATGAGAGAGCGTCACGGAGAGGGGCACAGCTAGAGGTATACGAGCATGTACCGTGCTAACAACAACTATCTTGGTTTTTTTAAAGCGTTTTGATCCGAGGTGCAGCAGAAGAATTAAATGCGGGTTCTTCGTATTTGAGGGGTTCCGTAGTTATTTTAAGCGATGCATTTTTATTTCAAATTTAACCTAATAAAAAAAATCAGTTAAACCTGAATATCAAAAATCAAACATTTAGGCATATTTTTGCTATATCAAGTATTTGTTATTGAAATCCAAACTATTTAAAAATGTACATGTATATAATAAACAGTTTAAGAAGCTGATTTTGAACATGCATGCGATATCTATCATAAAAACATTTAAATTCATTGGGGATTTCGGAAATGACATGAACAGTTTATGTTGTGTGGTTTTGAACTAGCTTTCAGTGTGCGAATACTGTCAGATCTACACTGTGTCTTATTTTTTTGTTGTTGATTGTTAATTGTTTTGGTTTCAATATGACGAGTGATAAGGGACCAAGATTTATAAAAGTTTTTACCAACTTGTTTCCGAATACCATAGTGAATTTCCTGTTAAATTGTAATACTGCATTGTTATAATTGTCAATAATAAGACATTTTTTTATAATTTGTGTGCCGGTTCACCACTGTCCTATGTGGGGGAGGGAGGAGTGCACACACAAACATGTCTTTTTTCATTCTATGTTTGTCTGTCACAATTCAGTCCAAATAATGATCACTTTCGTACATAGAAAAACCTATTATTTCGAGGTAAAATGCATATTTTCCGCATATTATATATATTAAATACACATTCCTGAATTAGTATGTCTTTAATGGTGTACTTGACTATGTAAACATTAAGTTAACTTTCCACAACAGACCAAATGACACAGAAATTTACAATTATCATGACTATACGGGTCATCGCAATCTGTCATCATTTAAAATCCGAACAAATTCTATATTTTCTTTTAACTTATAAAACCCTGCTCTACTTGACTAGAACAATTATGAGTGCTTTAAAAAGACTGACGGTTAGTTGTCCTGCTTGCTTCTTTTACATTTTTCTTGAAACGGCCATTATTCTACGATGCTTTCTACACTTATGACGTCATATTTTAAGATTTCGTCAATGTCCTATAACGGCGGCAATGTGAAGTCTGATAGTTGTAATAAACTGAAATATTCTAAAGTATTTAAACCCCGTGTCGAACCTCAATGTAATACCCTACAAATCTGTGACGTACCGTGTATTGTTACAGAACAGACGAAATAGGCAACCGTTGCCAAGCTTAAATAAAGCCCGTTGGCATTTGAAAGGAGTACAGAAAGCCTAAATATAGGCTTTACGGCATTGTAAGGGTTAAACGGCCTTGACATATTGAAAATATTTCAATATAAGCCATTTAAATTTATTGAACACAATATTTAAATGTACTTTTAAGATTTATGTATAACTTGATAAAATGATACTAAATAACATTAATGTCGAAAGATATTTACCATGTGTACTGAACTATACTTTTGTTTAGAGATTTACCCCAAAACAACTTTAGAATATAAAGTACTAAATATAGGCTCCACTGCGGGCAATGCTTTTTTCAGCAGTTTTCTCCTTATTTAGCGTTTTCATAAACTATTTATGAAGCAACAAGTTTTGTCTAATTGGAGCTCGGTTTCTATTTATGATTTTACCGCACTTTAATATATGATCCCATGGCTTTCTTGGTGAATATTTTGTTTTTTTACGATACACTACGATTTTGCAGAAAATTTCCACCAATTTTGATCATGTACATTGAGGACAAGTTTGTGCTTGCATGAAACTTTATACATAATATTTTCAAGGAGAAAAACATGTAAATGATATAACAAACAATCACAGATAGCTAGCTATGTTTATCTCTATATCATTTTCCCTTCAAAAATGGCTAGGCCCATATAATTTTATTTAGTATATTGTAACTTGAAGTGATAAACAATATTTATAGTATACTTTAAAATACATAAAACTGCTGATAATTTTTACCTCATCTTAAATTCTATTTTTTAAAGTTAAGCAAGGTACATGTATTATGTAAGGAAAAGAAGTTTTAAAATGATTAATGCTTATACATGCTTAACGTTCATTGGCATTTTCTATCCTGATTTTCTTGAAAGAGGGTTGCTGCTCACAAGGAAGCTATTAAACCAGGAGTTCCAAATGGTGAAATTGAAATCATCCCTTCGTCAATTTTATGGACGCCATCACGAGTTGGTTGACCGTTATCGAATAACCGTTTCACAGATAATATCGGATATGTTCCTTACGTCGAAACTACAATTCCCTTTAATGTCATGAATGTGACCTATCGAATTAGGCTATTTACCGGATTTGTTATAGCATGAGCAACACGATGGGTGCCACATGTGGAACAGGATCTGCTTACCCTTCCGGAGCACCTGAGATCACCACTAGTTTTTGGTGGGGTTCGTGTTGCTTATTCTTTAGTTTTCTATGTTGTGTCATGTATACTATTATTTGATTGTTTGTCTTTTTCTTTTTTAGCCATGGCGTTGTCAGTTTATTTTCGATTTATTTTAGTTTGACTGTCCCTCTGGTATCTTTCGTCCCTCTTTGCAAGGCTTACTATTGTCACTTAAAGTTTGAGTATAAACACATATTTTATGATTCAAATAACTGTCGTGGTCATTAATCAAATGTTAATGTAAGCCAAATTTCGACTTTCGATTTTTTATGATATTTCCCTTTTCCCTTTAATTTGGTATATCAAAAAAATTCATCACCTTTTCAATGATTTGTACCATAATCTTATTGTTTTCTTAATTATGTAATGTGCAATATAAATATAATGTATATTCATGCATATTATGGAATAGAGTGAACTAAGTTTAAATACTTGTGTCTAATCCATTTGTTTTGTCCAATAAGATATATTTAACTAAAAACTACGACACAGTATCTGCCGAGAATAGATAAGGATGCGTCTTCAGTCTTCGACCAGGAATTTACAAACGTTTTCGAACGTGTCTACATCAATAGCTTTATGGAAACCTATGTCTGGTAATTTTGTGATGATTATTCTCTAATATGCAATGAAATGTTATGTGATTTTCTTTCTATAGTAATGGATAGTATAAAACTTTACTCATGACTAGTATTTCTTTATTTGAAACAAGGATAAATTCTACACATTTAGAAAAGTGAAAAATCAACAAAGACTAAAAGGGGAACATCAATGGTGCTATTACTTTTAATCTTTACTGTTTTTGGACCGCTTGGGGTCCCCACACTGGTCGTGATGGTCATGCAAAATTATTTTAAGTTTTTATCCTTTCGTGAAAGTTTGACTATTGATTATTAGTTCAGTATAATATGACACAGCATCGGCCGGGGATAGACCAGGTTGTGTCTTCAGTGTTAGGGCCAGGGCACACGTATTTACAAAAGTTTTTTTAGGAGAAAAATATACATCAATAGGTTTATGGAAACCTATGGCTGGCACAATAGTAGATCCAGTCAACCACATCAGAACGTCCTTCGGTTGTAAATTGATCCCATTGATTATAGTTGCAGTTCCTAGGGAAAAAGATAAAACATTATGATTGTTATGCACATTTTAATTGATTTTTGAAACAATGTTAATACTAAACTGAAATCTGCCTGCTTTAAATTTATCCAAGTTCTTATTAGTTATACAGGTTTATAGGATTACTTGCACCTAATATAATAAATAACGTAGAATTGTCTCGTTTTTTACACATTCGTTGGTTAGATGGGTTCTTTGTTTTCCTGCAAGATAAATTCTGACTTTATTGTGATTACATGTAGTGTTTTGTCTTAATGATACTTACTGTATATCATACCATATTGATATATTCAGAGAAAAGACAGTAATGTGTTATGTATAATCAATTGTATATTTTATTGACGAAAAGAAAAATTGTTAATCACATTTATGTTAGCTTTTGATTTTTCATACAATTACAAATTAGGAAATAAGAGATGTTATGTTGAAGAACACCAATCAAGAAACTTGTTCATAGCAAGATTTTGATATGGAAAAAGTAATAATCGATTGTATAGAATTGTGTTTAAGTGTAGTGTGCATGTCAACCATGCAAAAGTAAGATTGTTCATACGAATTTAAAGCATATTTCGATTTCAGCTTCATAATTGTAAACTTTCAATTTCTATTTAGCAACATTCCAGCAGCGCCTGCATACGGGGAATATTTCTCCTAATTCATACGATATTGCCTGACTTGTATTTCCTATAATGATTTCTTTGAGAGAGCATTACTGGTAACAAGGCGGCTTTTTAACTAAGGGTTTAAAATGGTACAGTTGAAATCATCCTTTCGTAAATTTTACGGACGCCATCACGAGTTGACCGTAGTCATGGTTATGGAATATCCGTTTCACAGATGATGTCGGATATGTTCCTTGTGTCGTAACTACAATCCGTTCCCTTTTCATGAATGTGACCTAAACGAATTAGACCATTTACTGGGTTTATGATAACATGGGTAGCCACATCTGCTTAACCTTTCTGTGCACCCGAATCACCTCAAGTTTGTTGTTGGCTTTCTGTTGCGTAGTCTTTAGTATTCTATGATGTGTCTTGTGTTCAATTATTCGTCTGTTTGTTGGTTTCAAAACTTTGTCCTGGTATCTATGATGAGTTTATTCAATATCCCTCTAGTATCTTTCGCTCCTCTTTTGTAGAGTCCATTAAGTGGTACTGCAGATCCATTGTTATTTTTTACTCTTAAGTTTAACTATGTTTTATCAAAATAAGAGATTGAAATTTGAGTTTTTAGTGAGTTTTAAGTAGAAAACTCATTGAAAAAAGACAAAAAAATCTAATAATAAACTAACCCTTAGTGGCCTGAAGGAATGTGAGAAAACCTTGCGCAGTGGCCTCCTCCGCAACTTTAGCATTGCCGTCTTTAAAACTAAATCTTAGCAGTCCCCTCAGTTGACTAACAGTTAATGGTTTCACTCTACCACTGAATAAACATCTTGCTGATGCCATGTTTTCTGTCTGCCGAAGCAGGCTCAGGACTCGGTGAGTATCCAAACCTATTAGATAGAAAAAAATGTTTGTTAGCACAATCCAGATTTCTGTCTATTTAGAAATGTAATTCTTATACAAATAAAATCTGCTTTGCTGTAGGAAAAGTAAAATCACAAATATACTGAACTTTGCGGAAAATTAAAAAAGGAAAGTCCCTAATCAATGGCAAAATCAAAATCCCCAACATATCAAACGTATGGGTAACAGCTGATATATTCCTGACTAATTGTTACCGGCATTTTTTTATGTATTCAATGGATTGAGGTAACGTGTGCACTGAATCATAACTGATGAAGATAATTTGCTGAATTTATTGGGCCTGAATAAAGAACGTTTTCCTTGAACAATATATGTTGTAACAATATTGACAAACAGGATATGGCTGCACATAACATACAAATAAATGCACACACAGTACAACGGACTAGTACCAAGATCCAGACCAATTATCACAACCCTTTCCTTGTTTTCTTCAAACGGACAATTCAAATACAGAGTAAAGGAAATTTTCAGAAGGCATGTTTTTCTTATCTTAATTCATACTCCAATATTTTAATTCTGTAGTTATCAAAGTGCCATCTTTGGGTCAAAGAAAGGACAACCATCCTCAAATACTTATGAGATTTAGTCCATATTTAGGAGATAACCGAATTGTTTTTTAAGATAGGCCTTCGTAAAACGTAGATTTTACGGTCGCAAAAGAGGGACGAAAGATACCAAAGGGACAGTCAAACTCATAAATCTAAAATAAACTGACAACGCAATGGCTAAAAATGAAAAAGACAAACAGACAAACAATAGTACACATGACACAACATAGAAAACTAAAGAATAAACAACACGAACCCCACCAAAAACTAGGGGTGATCTCAGGTGCTCCGGAAGGGTAAGCAGATCCTGCTCCACATGTGGCACCCGTCGTGTTGCTTATGTGATAACAAATCCGGTAAATAGTCTAATTCGGTAGGTCACATTCATGAAAGAGGGAAGGGGATTGTAGTTACGAAGTAAGGAACATATTGAGTTTAAGCCTGGTAAACAGATATTTGCGACAATAAAGTTTTACGCAGACCAAACATAAACTATAATACAATTTAATCTATTTTAATGCAGCATATTAAAACAATTACCGTTTAACAAATAGTTTGCGTTTAGTGACATAAATGAATAAGTCCACAAAAGAAATCTAGACGTATTTATACCGTTCTTTTGCTTCAGAATTGTTTGATAAAAATAACATTTTTAGCCGTGACTTTCATGTTTATTATGTGAGAAATTACATACTAAAAAAATGAATTTAAAATGATGGCTTTCTTAATTACGGGCTGGTATAACGTAGAATTTACCTCTTCAAAATATTTGTGAACGTCCAATGAAAATTATCGTTACAGTAGACAAACCAATTGCATTAACACAGCCCAACTGTTTTAGAAGAGAAAGCATTATACTGTGTAATGTGAAAAGTAAAAAAAAAAAAAAAAAATCGCGATCGGATGCAACATCACAGAAGTTTATCACATTGTGGTAAAAAAAATAAACCAACTGATAATAGAAAGTTATATGGTTTTAAATAATCAAGTGTGTTATCTACCATTATTTTATTGAAACACAAACCTTCAATAAACTGGTTAAGCTCATCCTTGCAGCTTGAAATTTGGCTTTCAATAAAAGCCGCCTTCAGTTGTTTCACATGACATCTTGTGAATGATGTTAAAGGCACTATAAAACCAACATCAGCAGCAATATCCAGTACAGATGAATACATGTCTCTTGCCTCACTATCTGATGCACTGTCCTGCATCTGAAAGTAATACGATATATAGATCAATACACGTGGCGCCAATCACAATCCACTGTTTACGTTCGATGATTGAATGAGTGTTTTTTCGCTATTTACATCTTCCACAACTTTTCTGAATGCATTGTACTCAACCATGACACTTTGTCAATGATACAACAACTAAACAGAGCAAGTAAGACTGAAAATCCTCATGGACTTAGATATAAAAAAACGTGGAAGGGAAATACATTATTAACGGACTTGGGAAAATAAAAAAATGGACAAAAAAGAAAACACTTTACTTTGCAAGAAACACATTTAAAAAAGGAAAGGATTTATAATCAACGAAACAAGAGTAGTTTGTAGATTACTAGTATACGTTATAAAAAATTCAACAAATATAAAGAAAACAATATGCACATTTTCCATTTTTGTTTTGTTGATAATCATTAGAAATTTGTTTCATGCGACACTATCTACCGGTAAACATAAAAAGTGACGTCTCTAAATATCTTCACTTAGGACATTTATTTTATTTTTAACATATAATTCCATAAGAAGGGACGAATATTTGTGCTCACTAACTCCTTTGTTTCTTTCCATTGTATGAAATAAATACCTGCAATGATTACAATTCGAAAATTAAAAGAATTCATCAAATCCTTTACAAATTGGAGGAACTTTCAACGAAATGATCCCAATGTATAAATAACGTATAAATAACGTACAATCCACTGAGATAGTTAAACTGGGGAAAAGTTAACCTAGTCTTACACACAAGTGAACACCTATTTTTTTAATTTCCATTAAGGTTAACAATATATGATAATGCTATCATCGTAACTCATCTGAAACCTGAGAATAGAATTTCTCGGAAATTGGTAGATAACAAGGACAAACTATGCAGATAATTACATATACAGCAAATAATGATTATTTTTTTCGAGGAATTTCGCTTCTTTGAACTTCGAAATTTGACCTATATTTAAATCAGCCATAAAACGGATAAATCAGCTTGTGCAATACCTTTGACGTTCCACTGTCAATATAAATCAAGAGTTAATGTTTCTTTTCGGACAGGACCAATACGACAAAACAGGGCCAATACTGAACAAATGCCGTATTGGCCCATGATCTTATACAGGACGTTCACTTCACAAAGCCTTTTCGAGTACGACCTTCGATTTTTGGATTTGCTTCATATCCATTGATCACGCATGAGAACGCAGACAGGCAAGGGTTGTATAGCCTGTCAAGGTCTTAAAAAATTCCATCATCAGAACGCAGACGATCCAACAGTACGAATAGTTACATTGTCTGCTTGATTCTTCCTTGCTACTTCATATTAATTGGATGGAATGAATTGTAATGGCAACATGTAAAGTACTTGGATGAGAAATCAGAAACTAATTTGAACAATGTTGACAAAATATCCATGGACGTGAAAAAGGCAAACAGGCAAATTCTCCCAAGTTCAAATATGAAATTTTATCTTCTATATTTTCCTCACGGTGAGTTCCCTTAAAATCATTTCATAAAAGTTTTATGAACTAACTGCATCTGTATTGGTCCTGTAATAGATTATCAATTAGCTGTACATCTCCACAATAATTTTTTTATCAGTTGACAATAAAATCAGTTATGAAAATATGAATCTGATGATATTTTGAATACCCAGTGACAAAATGAGGGATTTGGGTATGAGAGCATGCTAACAAAGATTATTTAGTTTGAACTCCAGCAGCGACCATTCTTAGTAGCAGTCAAAAAAGTTATGCGAAAATCGTTATAACTTTAACAAAATTGCTACATTCCCTAATGAATGAATTTACTTTATACTTGCATGCAGCCTCATTTTTTTAAATGTCGTGCTTTAAAGGGGCAAATGCAAAACCATGTGATTACCAATAATTACATGTGAGAAGAACCAATGAATTAGAACTTGGATAAAAACTGAACTCTCCACAGATAGTATTTACACCGACAATCCCTACCATAAATCTCTGATGATCGTAATAAATTAAAAATTAAAATATACCAGTGTAGGCAATAAATAACGTTTATTTCAACATACTTAAAATTGTAAAATGGCTTGATGTTGTTTAACCTAGAAGTGCATCTCTTTGAATATTTAAATAACTACACGACAACTGATTTAATATTAAACATGTTTAAGGAATTATATTTTGACAATTTTTTCACGTGAAGCATTATGGGTCTACTTTGATGGCATATTTCCATCTCATAATGTAGCAATGAATAGGAAAACAAAATCATTTGGATAGAAATAATTAAAAAATAACAAACCTTCTCCAGTGTATCTCTAAGTCCATCAGGGAGATCGTCAAGATTTAGCACAACAGTCTCTCCGTTAATTATGTAATCTGTGACAATATCGGAAAAGATTGGTAGACCAGGACCATCTTGAAGAATTGATAAGGCAATCAACTGACCAAGGTGAAAAAATGTTTTCTTTTTTTTCTCTACGAAATTTTGTTGAAATGTTTGTCTACCAGGTTTTCCTGTAAATGGAAAATATATTTCTGTTTTGTTTTAAGTTTCCTGAAAAATGTGAGTATGTCAAGAAAAGCTGAAAATTTTAACTTAATTCGCTAACCTTGATGTAAACAAGGAACACAACTCGTTACTTGAGCAAGGATGAACACAACCAAATGGATATTCAAACTTAAAAACACAAAACAGACAGACAACGCTAAATGATTAAACGGACAAAAAAGGATTGATGTTTATGATCCTTTCTGTAGTCATGTAATTACGAAATTTTAAAACTGAAATAGTATTAAAACAGCGAAGACAATGAATAGCAGATGGGCCATTGTGTACATATACTAATTATATAAGGGGAAACTTAGTGGAAAGCATTATTTTTCATTGTTTCATTGCGTTTAATAGAAAAAAGGGGATTGTGTGGCAGATAAAACCATTTTTTGTAGAAATTCCACAGACTCCAATACAGAGAATGTTTTATAAAATTCAGAACATTGATGACTGACTTGTTTTTCTATGATGTGCTAGCGTGTTTTGTTGGCAAAACTTTCCTAACAATCTTTACATTACAAAATACTTCGTGCTGAGTCACGAAAGTCGAGCGCACCCTAAAAGGTGTACTTGTATTGGTCCATATTTATATTTTATTTCACCCATATCCAAATAATAACTTGTTTAAAGGAAGTCATTGCTAGCACTGCATGAAATAATCCTCTATCAATCAAGCAACATTTTTTTAGATATGAGAGTTCAAGTGGAAAGGTTGTGCATATTCTATAGAATTTCTATATGTTTTTCCATTGAGTCAACAGAAGGGTGCATAATCCTTAATATGAATGCAGTAATACAACATATTGAGTTTGGAATTTTACAGCACGAATATAAGAACATTTCTTTAAAAATGTTGACTTTTCCAAACTGTTTATTATTTTTTGTTGAATTTATCTTATCGTCAATTAACAAAATATTTCGTATTGTTGTTTTTCTTTTCTGATGAGGCATATGCTAGAAAGATTCATTATCCGATGTACATGTACTTCGTTTTGCGACCGACGTCCGTAATATTTCTCAATAGTAGTATATCAAACTGTTATTTTCTCCGTTGATGAGGAATATATAAAAAGATCATGACATGTCATTTTTAATATCTTGATATCAAAGTCCGTATGTGTTCTTATAATGTTTTTGTATTTATGCTTAGTTTAAGACTGTATCAATATAGGTATTATGGAAACATAACAGAAATATGCGATAAAAACGACTGTGAGCTTGCATCATCCATTTGTGTTAAGTTGTTAATGAAACATTGATAATTTGTACACAAAATATCTGTACAAATTATGATTTGAACAACATTACAGATTTTGCACAACATATATATAGATTCCATCGCTGCATCGAGTGTGACACGAAATCAATCCACTCGAGACACTTCCATTGTCAAAAAAAATGATGGTTTGCCGAACGTTTTAAATTTTTAAAATTTAGTAGTCGCGTATGAGTAAATATCGTATTGCGTAAAATATAGTATTACCATATGTTTCTCTAATGATTTTTAGAAGTTATACAAACAAATTCAATTATATTTTCGATTGATCTGCAAAAAGTGTTCTCTTGGGCTCTGTGTGAAGTATAGTCAGAGATGGTCGTCATAACAATATTTTCAGGGGAGATCAAGAACATTAAAGTCAAAATCGAATATTGTCTAATAAAAAATGATATCATACAAGCAAATGTTAATGAAGAAAAATAAAATTCAACATGTCTAGAAAAAGATATATCGGGTTAGAACAAGAAAAAAATAAATCATACATTTACCTGTTACATAACATGAACTAGAAATGTTGTGCAAGAAAAGACTCCAAAACTCTCTTCTTAGACCACCTATGTCAACTCCGTCTTCGCCAATAAACTTTATGCACAAATGATTATGCAAATCATGTTCTGAGAATCTAATAATTGTAATAGCATCCGAAAGCACATTACCCCTACGAACCTCCATTTGCAACAGATCCCCACTAGAAATTTTATTTATGGTCAAATCTCGATGTTGAATCAGCAAATCTTTTAATGCGTCAGCAGGCTGGTTTTGACTGTGTAAAAAAAACATAGTAAACAGAGATTCATATCAAAATTAAAACCCAATAGTTCAGAGAACAATTAAAGGTCTTTCCACTTGTAAAGATATATTTTGATATCAAAATATTAAAGATAAGTCTAAAATGTCAGTTTCTATGGCTTAATGATGTATAAATATGAATTTAAAACAAAGGTCAATATCTAGAACGTCCTTTTAACATATACCTTAACCTCAATTTCAAGGTCCCAAACCCAGGACCTTAAATCAAAAGACTCTAGGTCTTTAATATGTTTGGTTAATGAGTAATATCACTTTACGCGTAATTCTAAATATAAGTTAGGCGAGAACTCCCATTTATTGTCTACTTACCCTTTCAACTAAAATTTAAAAGGTACGAAATGTCGCAATTAACAATTAATACAAATGAGATGTTGATATGTGACCCGCCATGACATTTGCAGGCTTATGGAGGTAGAACGTCATTGTTAGAAAATTATAAACATGATAAATATAGAGAATGAAATACGTATTGTGAAGAAGGAATAAACACTTTCCTTGGCTTCTTTTTTGCGGACGCCGAACTATGCATCAAATATAAGTTTTGAAGAAGTTTTAGTTTATCGTTTGAAGTGAAAAATATTTGAATCTACATTTTAAATTGATACAAAAAAAAAACAATTCTGCTCTATAGATTTCCTTTCATAAATGAAGTTTGAAATATATCCATAATAAATGCACCGTATTAAATGCATATAAGAGAACACCTACTTATAAATTGTTACGCGTCGCATACTATGTAAAGACATGCATAATAAATCTAAATTGAAAAAAGGAATTCTTAACGCTTACTTTGACAAATTTTAAATATATTTCAACAACTTTAAATTACATGTTCTAAAATAGAGCTACAAACAAAACAAAAATGCTCTGCTCTAAAGATTTTCTTTCATAAATGATCATGAAGTCTGACATATATCCATAATAAATTCACCGTATCAAATGCATATACAAAAACACATCATAAACTGTTACGCGTCGCATACTATGTTTAGAGACATGCATAATAAATCTAAATTTAAAAAAAGGGAATTCTTAAAGTTTACTTTGACAAATTTTAAACTAACTTCATTTCAACAAGTTTAAATTACATGTTCTAAAATAGAGATAAGAATTGTTTGTATTGTAGTAAATTTAAGTCTTTGATTTTTTATTCAAATACGCTATTGTACATCACTAAGAGCCAATAAATACAATAATTTTGTGTTTTATAAATTAGTGCCTTCAATAAATAAAAGTCGTCATAGAACAGTCTCATTTTCATACCGGTATTCGAAATGACTCGTTGTTTTTACAACAAATATGTCATAACACATGACTAGATCTTCTAGATAAATATACAAAAAGCAAATTTTAGACAATGTACCCTCCTAAGACTTGAAGTGGCTAGTCACATATAGTTAACGGCATTTTTCTCACAATGACTTTCTACCCCCATAAGCCTGGATATGTCGTGGCTGGTCACATATGTTAAATGGTTTTAGAAAATCATGGAAAATAATGATATGACCTTGACCTTTGACCTAGGACAAAGACCTCAAATCTAAAGACCCCAGGTCTTCATCTCTCATGGTTTACCAGTTAGAAATGCATATCACTTATATGAAATACATAAGGGAGAATAACTCTCATATGGAGTATCCGGGTAGCTTCGTTGCAAATAATATTCTTACCCTGAAAATGAAACGAGCAATTTTGTAAAATAATTTTGTCGTTATCTTTAACGGTGCAAAGGAGAAGTGACCACAAGAAAAACAGTTTTTTGGGAGATAACTCTCACAGCGTCAAGCTTTTGGTTACGCAGTTGTCAGTTTTTAAAGCGTATAAACTATGTTGAAGGCCGTACTTTAACCTATAATGGTTTACTTTTTAAATTGTTATTTGTATGGAGAGTTGTCTCATTGGCACTCACACCACATCTTCCTATATCTATATATCATATTACAAATATCTAAGCGACATCTTGCGAAACAAAAAAACTACGCAAGAAAAAAAATTAGGCGGAAAATGAAAAATAATAATAATTAAAAACCAATTGTTCAGAGAACAATTGAAGGTCTTTCCATATCAAAGAAATTTTGATAAGAAGATAGTTGTTCATACTGATACGATAAATAATGGTTTAATCATATTTTTAAGTGATATAAAGGAGATAATATGCTACTTCCGGTGAAATGAATGTCACTTCCGGTCTAATATGATAGCTTCTTTCACACTGATTCCAAAAATATATAGTTTCTATATACTTTTGTATTAAGAATGGGAGATACATGGTCACTTCCGGTTTGTTGGAAGTCATTTTTAGTCTTCAGTAATAAGTTTATGTATCTATATGACAAAATATATGGATTCTGAGTACTTTTATACGAAAAAATTGCAAAAAAGGTTACTTCCGGTTTTCTCAAGGTCACTTCCGGTAGTCATTTTTCAAGGTCATTTGTCATCCAACCTTTTGCACAAGGTCAAATGCCATTAAAATGGACTTAGTTGAAGTTATAATCAAATAACCTCATATCAAGACATTTCAGGGGCACTAACTCCTATTAGATGCTATTTAATTGTATCAGACCAAATGTAACATATCTTCATAACTATATAGCAATCATTTTGCACTTGTTCTTTAATATGTACCTTTTCAAGGGTTGGAGAAAATGCAAACACATGGAAAATTCCGAATTTAGAACTTGACCTTGACCTTTGACCTTGACCCCATTTTCTAATAAAGGGCCTAGGGATCTCAAATAAATACATTCCAGGGTTATACGGTTGACGGTTTATTAGTTAATAACACATATTGAGAAAATAATTTTGTAAAGGTAGATAACTCCTATAAAATTTCATCGAATCGCTTCGATCCAAATAAGCCAAATTTTCCTTAGGATGTAACGAACAATTTGTAAAAAGAATTTTGTCGCTATCTTTTTTTGTTACGAAGGAGATGCACTCTGATGATAAACAGTGAATAGGGAGATAACTCTTACAAAGAAAAGTGTTCGGCTTAGCAGGGTTAAATGTAAAAGCGCATAAACTGTACGATACAATATGAAAAATATCTAAGCGACATATTGAGAAACAAACATTTGTCGCAATATCAAAATTAGGCGGAAGAAAAAAAAAAAAAAAAAAAAAATAATAATAATCAGAAGAAATACAATAGGTCTTTCCACAGAAAGGTGGAAAGACCTAATTAAAACAAAATTTTCCACGGAAAGGTGGAAAGACCTAAGAAAAGAAACATGTTTTAATGTCCTCTTCAACAAATTAACAAAAATATGTTTAACGGCAAAAACTCCAATGTCGTGTGTTTGTGTTTTCTTATCATTCATGCATATTCTACAAGAAATTATGAGTGAGATAAATTTTCAATGTAATATTTGCTCCCAAAGGACAATGTTCATTTTACAGAAAACTATTTGTTATAGATAATGCATATTTAAAGGTTTTTCTTGTCGTAGAACACACCGAGGGGTGTCAGGATTGATCAAATGAAAGACCGACCGGATGTAATATATTATAGCGGTAAATACAATTTTATATTTCTGAATTATTATTCATATATTGTAACAGCATTTTGGTTAATAATCGAGTAATAATGAAAAATTACCCAACATCTCCAAATTGTTCAATTTCTGGTAAAAGGTCATCGAATGAATTAGTATTGGTATCATCATCTTGTAGTTCTCTGAAAAATATAATAAAAATATCAGTTTTGTAATCTTATAACATTGTTTAATGTGAAACTTTGTATTTTTGTAGTTTATGTTAAAATAGGATACTGCTGGTTTGCCTCCTTTGATGGAGGGCTGGAGTCACAATTTATATTTACATTTACATTTCGGGAACTGCACGAAGACCTCCCATGTAAAAAATGTTTCTATTTCCATTGTAATCCATGTTTAAATGTTGTGTTTTATGAGAATAATTCATATAATCACTAGGGGATTTAATTTGATGAAAACCAAAAGCATATAACAGCAGTACTAAACCTGGAATAAGAAGTTAGTTATTTCAGTCCTTATAGCAAACAACATTCTTAAATATTAAAATAATCAGGTGCAGAATGTTCAAATAAGTTAACTGAAAATATACAAGCGAATCGTCACTTTATGAATTAACACAGTTGTAAACCTTCTTCAAGTAAATATAAGGATGCTCTGTTTAATGAATATCGTTCATAAAAATAGAGTTAAACATCTTTGTTAAAATTCAAAACAAAAGACTTGTATGGCGTATAAACAATTATTTGAATCGTGATCTATTTCGTGGTGCTATACTATTTACAAAAATTGCGTTAGACAATAATGGAAAAATGGAATTCCTTTCAGATTTTTCTTGAAGATCTTTATAGATTTCCGTATACATTTTTAAGTTTCAAGGATTCTGGTTAAAATCCCTAATAGCCGATCTTAACAAAAAGTGTACACTTTGTGAAAGCTGCAAAACAATTACAATGAGTTCGACTTTTATACAAACCGTAAGCTACCTACCACGCCATTATGTAATAAATAGGTATAATGTACCAGGCTTTTATTTTGATCAGGAGCCCGTTATGTCAACAGGTGACTCATTAATGACTCTCAGATTGCCAACCAAGTACAGAGATGAAGAGCTTAAAGGACCTAATTTGCAAAAACATTTTGCTTTATAGGGCTAAGGTAAAACGAGCCTCTTAAGTACACAATACCTTGTTCTATCCATAATATCTTGTGAACTGGCTGATCGATGTGAAGACAGTGCTGAACTAAGAGTTTCCTGGTACCCTGTACTGAGTGGTGCTGGTGCTTGTGTTCTTGGTAGGGTTCTTATTGTTTGTGCCTCACAAGTTCGATATCCTATTGCGACTTGATCCTGTTACAAGTATTCAATTGCAAAAATCTGATAATGATTAAATATAAAATAATTATATAATTACATTAGATGTATGTATCATTATAATATGTTATTTTAATTGGCTAACTGCAATATCGCGTTATTACTTGGAAAAATTAACTGCGACAAAAAATGGAATTTTTATGATTTTTTAAGTCAATAACAATAACAACAATAGAAACATAAGGAGAAAAAAATATGAATGCTTTTTTTAAATGGCCTATGACAACAGTTTACACTGACTTAAAATTATGTTTTTGAAGAATCATATTTGCAAATCCTTTTACAAGTTCACTTGCTATGGATTTCTTTTATTGCATTAAAGTTAAAAGAAGATATATGACAATTTATCACGGGGTATACGTATTTCCCGTTTGAATCAATGATAACTATTTATACGATTTATTAATGACATATCACGTGTTCTGATTAATGTTAAAAACTAAATGTTCTTCGTTCGCAGGTAGGTTAAGGCACTTTTAGACGTGTATGGGAAATTACACTTTTACAGTGGAGATTTTTTTAATTGGAAAGTATTGCAGAGAGACTATCACAGTTTTTGCACATGATCCTTTTATTTAGTTTCAACATGTTCAATGCAAAGCATAAAGAGGAATATCACGTCAAACTATCTTACATTAATCCTTGCACTAATTGGTTGAATTCTTCTAGGATGTTCCTGTAAAAGAAAGACGAAAGATGCGACCAGGACTCACTAGTAAATAAACAGTGTTTCAAAAGTTCATGACAAAAAAAAAGAGTCTTCTCCCCTTGTATACATTCAAGATCAAAACATCAATGAACATCAATATACAATTTACTTGATTTATATGTCAAAATAAGACAATCATACCACATCTTCTTTTTTTAAATCTTTATTGATTTTTACGATGAACAGTTAGAAACAAAATTACTCATCAAATCTAATAATGAAATCAATACATAGAATGTGTTTATAAAAAGACTTTTGACTCCGGAATTAATAATATTTTAACAGTTTATCTACTCTGTCATAGGTAGGACATTCTGGTTCTTGGTGAAGTAAGAGCAAGTTATAGAGGTAAAAAGAAACAAAAAGCATATAGTTCAATGTTTTTTAAACAACAAAAACATCAGACAACTGTTACTTGTCCAAAAATGGCTCCGATCATACGACGAATTTAAATTTGTTGAATTGTTTTCACTTGATCGAGTTTCAGAATGTTCAATCATGGACTAGATATCACGTCAAAGTCAACAGTATAAGACACAATCGATTGAACATGTACATGTACCTGGGGTGTTTCTGTTGTCCTATCACTAATCCTTCGCTGTGTTGACGCATTATGTTATAGATAATGCATATTTTAAGGTTTTTTTTTGTCGTAGAATACACCGAGGGGTGTCATGATTGATCAAATGAAAGACCAACCGTAAGTAGGTCTTTCTTTGAGTAATCCTGACACCCCGAGGTGTGTTCTACAACAAGAAAAACCTTACAATATGCATTATCTGACTTATATACCGTCAAAAAAATATTATTTTTTATAAAGATTTGCAAAATTTAGTATCCTATATTACCGACAACACTAAAGTGGGATATTCCTTTCTTATGCTTTCAGGTTTTAATACGCCCTACGGCACATTTAGAATGTGAAATAAAACTCACTAATAAATCTAGATATAAACCTTTTAAAAAATATTATCCATACACAATAAAAATGTTACTGTAACTGCATGAAGTAAGACACAAATGTATTGTTCCCATCCGATAACGGTGTATGACAAATTCAAGACTCATTGTAAGTAATTTATTGTACCACTTAGTTTATGGAAAAGGGGGAGGAGTATGTTTTTTTTTTTGTAATGTAATTTCTATCGCGGAAAAAATTGTTATTTTTTTTAACAATTTTGATTGAATCGAAAAAGATTGTCTTTTGAATAGCAATATATTTTATTAACAGATAATCAGGATATAATTATATACCCTCTGCACCCGACCCTTTTTTGAGTTACGTTAATGTTATTCAATAGAATATAAGATTATCTTATTAGTTGATCATTTGATAGAGTAAAAGGTATACATAAATTTAAAAAAGTTAAGAACTGACACAAAGATGATAATAAATACATGTAGGTCACAGTATGATTTCGTATTCGTATTCAGCGTTTATCGTAACGCATATGCATGAAATATTTGCCACTGGACGTTAAGCAAGCAACCAAAAATCAACAAACCTCTTCAGTGTGACTCAATAAGATTTTCAAAATCTAACACTCGAATATGTTAAATCTAGCTATTTCTTCATGAAAGTCGATATTAAAATTCATCTCACATATATGATAATGTTTCTTTATTGTAGCGATAAATTAACAAAACTTCACGCGTTATTTGTTTCTAAAATTAAAATGCGGGCAATGAAGGTTTTCTTTACATCTATTATCGATTGAACTTTAAAACATAAATTTCCAAATCGGTAACAAAAAACTATCAGACGCATACAATTTTGAAGTAAATTATAGATTGCATTTTTATCAAGGAAAATAATGACCTCACACAGGTTATTATTTTATGCCCTTGAGCATATTTCATTGAAACATGGTATCGTCCGGGTTGACTCTGAAAAAGAATGAACTGTCGTTCTGAAAGAAAATAACTCCGTATAGGTATATAGACGCTTGTTCCTGCATACTTGATCATTGTTGATATATTGTTAAAAGTATAAATCAAAGAAAAACAGTATTTCCCCGCAAATGTTACACATATGAGCAATTTAAGAACATGTACATGTTTTACAACATGCATTATTTTGTTCACGCTTAGATGTCTGGTAATAGAAAATACTGTTTGTAAAATCATGTACTGAAAAACAAGTGTGTAAGTAGGTAATGCCCGCAGTGTGTAAGTATTTAATGCCCGCTGTATTATTCCCAAAATTTTGAAAAAGGTAGCAACTGTTTTGTTGCCACTGAGAGACATTTCTTACATTGAATATATTTCATTTACAACATGATAAAGAATTCACACGAATACATATTAATATGCTGACTAAATGATGATTAAACATATCTAATTAATATCTATGATGAGTTTGTACATGTAATATAAAAAAATGAAACGCTTTTTATTGCATGCATTGACTCTGTATAAGTTAAGACTTATTTACCAAATAAAGAAGTTTCTCATTCAAATTTGAAATTAATAACAGTACAGAATATAAACATGAAAAACTTAGTTTCACTTTCAGGCACATAATGTAAAGCAAAATGAACAAGACAATGAGACAAAATACAATATAGAAAAAAAAAAGACTGAGCAACACGAAACCGATAAAAAACTATGGGTGGTAAAATTAAACATTTTGTTGTGCATGCATTCAATGTGTCTTTCTGTTTTTGTAAATAGGATGAGTGTTGTAGTGAATGCAGTTTTAAAATTTACTTTAAATTTTTACTTTGTTTTTGTTAAACCATGTCGTTGATTATTAGTAATTATTTGTATACTATCGGATTCACTAATTGCAAATTTATCCTATCTTCATTACAAAAGGTAGATAATCGATTCATAAAGTGCAATTGTAGTGTGTCGTATTTATGTATATCATCTAAAGGTTCAAATAGTGCCCTTAAAGAATAAGATTGGGAATAGTTTTAAAGAACGCCTTTGCTTTTCACATCCATGTAGCCTCAATTACTCCAAGACTATAATGAAAATAAAAATAATAATCCAGTAATATCCCTATCTTAACCTTTCATCCTCTCTCAGTCCTACTTCGTGGCTTCCACTCACTTCCTCCATAATCATTCATCCCGACCTCTCATTCCCATTTTTCTCTACCCGTACACAACCACTCTACTATACATATATAATATAAATAATTGATGCAGATTTCAACCATATGGGAATGGTTTTAATAAGCTGAAGAATAAATTGTTTCTGCTTATTGTTTTTGTGCATAAAGTGCATAACGTTATTTTTTGTAAATGGAGTTATGAGGATCACCTCTCATATGAAGAGATGAAATGAGAGTTTCTTGAATCTCACGTTCCATCTCAAATGTTACAAAACCCCTCAATTTACTACAACTTCCTTTCTCTTTACATCTAGACGACAACCAGTTATAACTTGGTAAGTTAACCGAAAGAGTTAATTATTACTTTTTAAATCAAATTGTAATCTGCATACCGATTTGCTACATACCAAATCTCCAATGGTACTCTCATTCCTTTCCAATCTTGATGTTAATACTGTACTTGTACCTGCCGGAATATTCTGGGTTTCCTGAAAGACATTATCATGCAATTATCAGTATACTAATTATCAAAGATACCAGGCGTATATCGTTCATTTTTCCGCTTGAATGGTTTACACTAGATATTGTAGGGCCCTTTATAGCTTGTTGCTCGGCGTGAGCCAGGGTTCCGTGTTGAAAGCCGTACATTGACCTATAATGGATTACTTTCATAAATTGTTATTTAGATGGAGAGGTGTATCATTGGCACTCACATGACATCTTCCTATATCTATTATAATTTAAAACTCCAGACGCGCGTGTCGTCTACACAAGCTCACCAGTGACGCATAGTTCAAAATATATAGAAAGGCAAAAAAAACCACAAAGTTGAAGAGCATTCAGGACCGTAAATTAAAAAAAAATGTTCTAAATACCGTTTAAGTACTGTTTTCAATGTCTGGGATAAGAAAATCTATATTTATTAAACAAAAAATCTTTTTCTCGTTCTCGGTGAAAGACATCGATTCTTCAAACTATTTTCGTAGGACAGATTAGAGGACTGAAACACAAAGAACCATTTTAACTATGTTTGAAAGTTTTTCCAATAAATGCACCGCCATTAGGGTTAGGCGAACATAAACAAAAATTATCAATACTTAAATTAATCCTATGACCAGTTATCGTAATGCTATTCGTTTTACTTTTCAAATCGAATTGTGATTTCATTCTAATTCGCAATTTACCAAAAATCCAATGGTGCTAGTAACCCTTCCAGAACTTGCTGTTGATACTCCACTTGTACCTGCTGGATTGTTGTGGGATTCCTGAAATATTTCGTTATACAATTATCAGTATACAAGACATTAAATAAGGGAACATTTTTCACATTCAATAATTTCAAAGGTATACTACCTTTACTACGATAGTTTAATTAATGATTAATCAAAAACTATTGTTATGTGTCATATGTATTGCAGACTTTCAGATCGTAAAGTTTATCATTACTCTCATGTGATATGTGATTATAACTTTGTACCTAAATTAACAACATCAATTGAAACTGAATGCTTTTTGCCTTTTTTAGCAATTTGAAAAATGAACACATCAATATTCTGGTTAGTTTTAAAATGCATAATACTTTTATTTTACAAATGCATTAAAACTCTCACGTATCGATTTTCCTTTACTCTAAGAAATTTTAGTAGTGTGACTACGGTCATTTGTAAATGTTTTTAGATGAAACCGTTAAGAACATGACATATAATATCAATATTCCTGAAAGGTACTCATCATTTATTTATCTGTTTCACAAAATATAACACTAATCATTATTCTTACATTATTTGTTGTACCCATAATAGTAAATCTTCTTTTTGGAATCGGCCGATTAGCATTCTGTGAAAAGAAACAAAATATTAGACTCCATATTTTAGAACTTTTCTTAGATTTAACTAATATCATCATAATACATGTACATATAAGAAATATCAAGAAGAATTGAATACACAGGTTATTTTAGATTAAATTTCTGTTTGCCTTGTGCAATAACATTATTTTCTAGTAATAGCCAAAATGCTAATTGATCATTATCACTTTTTCATGCAAAACCACCATTTTTGTTAATTTATATTTGTTTATTTGTTTTTCTTTTCTGTCTTGTTCATGATTATTAGCTGAATATTTTGAACGGGAACGAACGGAAATTGTTCCAAAGAGAGTTTTTGTTATTTCATTATGGGGACATACATGTAGAATAATGGAGGATTAAGCTATAAAACAGTAATTTGTTCATATATTGAAAACATTACTTCTTCTTACCTGCGTCTTTCTCACATTGTTTGTCAGTTTCACATTACAGTCTTTCTTTATGTAGCTAGGCACGTGATCATTTTTACCTGAAAAATGTGAATGTCAAATTATTATGTTAACTTGAAAAAAAACCAGTTAACATAAAGGTTTATTAAACCTGTGCATAAATTTTTTAATTCTTTTTTTTTGGAGGAAATATTTTTGTCTTTTTATTTACAAAGATGTATGAAAAATGTAACTGAGTGTGTTTCTTTGTATCATGAGACTTTGTATAATAAACTTCTGACTTATGACAAATGTGTTTTAATTATAGACCACAATCATTGCAATTTATAGTCAAGAGTCCATGTATATTATGGACTAACATACACCAATGTATAAAAAAGAATATTTGTAACAAATGGATTTTTTTATGAATATTTTTGTACAAGTATAAACAAGTCAAATCTACAATTTAACAAGATTCAAATCCCTATTAAACCACAAGCTAATCTTTGAGGGTTTGTTTGTGTGTTGAAGAATAGGCAAACATAATTGTGGCAATGACAAGTCATGTAAAATTTCGACATCCATGTTGTAAATGCTGCCAAATTTAGAGCACTCCGCTTAAACATGTAAATTTGTGGAGCACCCGGGATCATCATCTATTGGTGTTGGGTTTTGTGATTAGTATGGAGTAGTGAAAAAAATTATAACATACATTCAAATAAAAATGTAAAATAAATCACAACTTCTTTCTCTAATCTACACTTTAATTTCAACTATTGTTTTTTTTTAAATAATGGTTACTGTCAATATTTTCGTAAAAGAATCAGTAGCTTATAAAATGTTTAAAGAAAAGATCAAAGATTTTTTTTTTTTTATTGATGATTGTATACCTTGATCGGCAACCCATTCACTAAGGATGGTTTTGAATCTACGAACATGCAGTGGTTTCTTGTCCATTCCAACCTTTTGCATTACGTCTTTAAATGTGCTCTCTTCTGCATTTGATAGCTTGAGTAAATCAAATTTACCTGAAATAAGATGATTGCATTGGTTTAATGCTATAACACAACATAATGAAAATTCGAACTACTCATGTCTTTTTAGAATGTAATTCAATCCATCTCAGATCCAAAAAGCAATTCAACATGTTTAATGGTGCTGCTTTTTATGTTCAATAATTCTTCCTAAATTTTCAAAATACTCGGTTGAGTAATGTAGATTCTGCAACTGAATTGAGTATGGTATCATATTTCACTAAAGATTCCTTGCTTGGGATAGGTACATACATACAGAATGTGGCGGGGTTAAACATGTATCATATTGTGTTTGCTTTTTTTATGCCCCATCTACGATAGTAGAGGGGCATTATGTTTTCTGGTCTGTGCCTCCGTTCAGGTTAAAGTTTTTGGTCGAGGTAGTTTTTGTTGAAGTTGAAGTCCAATCAATTTGAAACTTAGTACACATGTTCCCTATGATATGATCTTTTTAATTTGTATTTCAAATTAAAGTATTGATCCCAATTTTATGGTCCACCGAACAAAGAAAAAGATAGTGTGAAACTCAGGTTTAAGTTTTTGGTCAAGGTAGTTTTTGATGAAGTTGAAGTCCAATCAACTTGAAACGTAGTACACATGTTAACTCTGATATGATCTTTCTAATTTAAATGCCAAATTAAAGTATTGACCCCAATTTCAGGGTCCAGTGATCATGGAAAATGATAGTGCGAGTGGTGCATCCTTGTACTATGGACACATTTTTGTTTAGACATACATTAGGCCGTTGATTCAAAATTTGTCATTTTTGTATTGCAATAAAGTCGTGTTCTCTCACTGGCAATCCTATCACATCTGCCTTATTCTCCACTTTTGTTTATATCAAATATTTACACCGTACCTTCCCTGATAAAAATGTCGTAATACTGAAGAAGGTTAACTTTTTGTAGAACATCATGTAGCTGCCATTCGGTCAAGTTCTGTGGTTGGTTGGTTGCCATTTTGATCAATTATGAAACTAAAGAAACACACCATATATCACTTAAATGTATTCACAACATTGTGTGAACAAAAAAAAAATAGCTTTAATAGGTAAAACAGTTGCTACGGCAGTCCTATGTAATTTTTTAAATGACAATTAAACAGTGTTGGAAAGATGAAATAAATACACTTTTGTTTTTCGTTTTTTGTTTTGTGAAATCAAAAACGAAAAACGAAAACACTTTTGTTTTTCATTTTGGTTTTTAAGAAATCAAAAACGAAAAATGAAAACACTTTCGTTTTTCGTTTTGGTTTTTAAGAAATCAAAAACGAAAAATGAAAACACTTTCGTTTTTCATTTTGGTTTTTAAGAAATCAAAAATGAAAACACTTTCGTTTTTTGTTTTTTGTTTTTGATTTTTCAAAACGAAAAACAAATGGACGCAGATATACACGGACCCATATCACCTTTTCAAAAATAGTAGTGATTTGAATATGCATATTATGATTTTCAATATTATATGAAAAACAAACTTATTATAACAGTTTTAGATTGAATGACAGCTTGTAGTTTGATGCAAGAAAGAAACTTAGTACCGCATTGAAAATGTATAATGTATTTATCAAAATATGTGTTTAACTCACCATTAAGGTATGGATACTATCATCCAACTTTTATAGGAAAAACATTCGAATGCAACCAATTTAAATAATAATTAATACACTGTTTACCTATCCTTTTATTAAATTTGTAATCTCTTTATCACGGTCATACTTTTACCTTATTAAAATAAGTTTTCTTTATTTTCGGAAAATGAAATTGTTGGAATTTCCGTGTTGTAAATTCACAATGATTATGATATGAACTTAGTTAAAGATGCAAAAATGATCGATCGATCGATCGATAACTTATAAGTAATTTGTATACATTTCAGAACTCGATAAACAGGTTTTGTGAAAGTGGCATTTAAATATGAAACAGGTACATTTTTAGATCAACGTTACTATGTTTTAAAAGCAATTTAAAAATAGATTGTAGTACGTTTCTCTAAAAGTTCTTCAATCTTGAAATATAGTGTAAATGAAAGAAGGGAATTAAATATTGAATTGTATAAAAAGTTGATTTACAGAAAGTGTATCATAAGTGTATCATAACATTGCATTATCACAGATTTGCAAACTAATTGGCTTTTACTAGTAAAACAATCAAATACTAACCTGATGAATCCCAATGGCTACGGAAATAAAATTTCCCTCTTGTTTGGTGAATTTGGTGTAGGCACCGTTATCTTCTAATTTAAGATACAAATATCGTATTTTCGGAAAATGAAATTGTTGGAATTTCCGTGTTGTAAATTCACAATGATTATGATATGAACTTAGTTAAAGATGCAAAAATGATCGATCGATCGATCGATAACTTATAAGTAATTTGTATACATTTCAGAACTCGACAAACAGGTTTTGTGAAAGTGGCATTTAAATATGAAACAGGTATATTTTTAGATCAACGTTACTATGTTTTAAAAGCAATTTAAAAATAGATTGTAGTACGTTTTTCTAAAAGTTCTTCAATCTTGAAATATAGTGTAAATGAAGGAAGGGAATTAAATATTGAATTGTATAAAAAGTTGATTTACAGAAAGTGTATCATAAGTGTATCATAACATTGCATTATCACAGATTTGCAAACTAATTGGCTTTTACTAGTAAAACAATCAAATACTAACCTGATGAATCCCAATGGCTACGGAAATAAAATTTCCCTCTTGTTTGGTGAATTTGGTGTAGGCACCGTTTTCTTCTAATTTAAGATACAAATATCGTATGCTGTGGATGTCCTTCGTAAAACGTGGATAAAGCTGTCTCAAATTCAGTTTTTCCTGCCAACTCGTACAGTACTCCATCACAACGAGATTGATTTTCTCGATTGATTCCGAAATTGAGAAAAGCAATCGAGTTGAGATAATTAATGATAATCTGTCTATCGGTATTTGAACTATGACGACGTTGTTGATTTCACAGACAATAACATTAACGGTACCAATTATCCTGCACCAGATGCGCATTCCGACAATACATTTCTCTTCAGTGATGTTCGTGGCCAAAATATTTGAAATCCAAAGCTTATATAAAAGATGAAGAGCTATATTCCAAAAGGTCCAAAAAGTGTAGCCAAATCCGCGAAAGGAGTTAGAGCTTTGCATGAGGGAGATACATTTCTTCACTTATAATAATTTCGAACATTTTGAAATTTTAATAGCACAAAAAATCCGCGTATGTTCATGCCAGTACCAATGTACTGAGTACTGGGCTGGGGAAACCCTTGGAGCACGTGCGTCCTAAATTTATAGTGATATTTTTTTGTATCTCTCTACTGTGACCAGTGATTGACATAAAAGGAAATTTCCGTTAAATAGCGATAACGCCAAATACTAAAATTAATTCCATTTCATAAATATTTTGAAGGAAAATGCCATACATGAAAAATTCCACAAAACTGTGTCATCGCATTTTTTATCCTAACAATGTGACGTCATTTTTATATTTCCGGTGTCAAGCATGAACAGAATTATAATATTTATTGTACAATTCTTAATCGTTTTATTATTGACAAAAACAAAAGATGGTATGAACAAATGTGACTTTCTTCTGATTTATTTTGGAAATAACATACCAAAACATGTGTAAACTATAAAACATATCAAAACATAGTATATGTTACAGTGAATTTGTATAATCAGGGATTATGTAGAGTCCCTGATTTTTCAGGGAATCTGTAGAATCACTAAAGTCATTAGTAATTATATATAATCCCTGAAAATGACCAGTGATTTTACATAATCACTGAACATTTTAATAATTATTCTACAAATTCCCTAATATGATTTCAGGTATTATGAATAATTTAATGTTCCTTTGTTTAATTAACAAAATTAATATAGACAAATTATAATTTTAAGTTTCTTTCATTTTCTTTGCCAGATGAAATAATTTAGCTTTTAAACACAAAGGATGATCTAAAAGATATAATCAACACAAGGTTAAGAGATATAGTTGAAGACTTCAAAATCAAAAATATTAACCTTCCCTTATAACGATAGCTTTACATGTATTGTTTGTTTATTAAAAGCCATCGTCAAATGAATATTCATGCTCTATTTGTAAATCCACAAGCATGTTATTTGTGATACATGTAAAGCAAATGGTGAAGTAGATTATGGAACAACTGTTTTGTGTGTTTTTTTTTGTTCAAAGAACAATTTGCAAGAAATTCAAACTGTGAGAACTTAGGCATCCAAATGTAAAGAAAAATAGGCAGAACTTGGGATTAAAATAGAACAAACTTTAAGAGGAAGCTTGCATATTCTCATACCAATTCGATAGGATAAAAAAGAAAAGGGAAACCCAAAAAACATAATGGCAATTCTTAAAAAAAGGGTCTAAAAAAGGATATTGCCTGACCACAAAACAATGGTATCTTTATCTTTCTTGATCGAACCAGTTCAAAGTTGCAAATTTCCAATTTTTTTTATTATTATTTTTTGTGGGGAGGGGGGGGGGTTAACCTTCGCATGTGTTTACTGAACTTTTTATTTCTCTTAGGCGTGTTGTTAAAATCTGATTCGATATGCGCAGGAGAAGGATTTTTAAAATGTGGATATTGTGGTAAAAACAGATGTGAATGCATATTATTTTAATATATTGTGTTTAACATTTTAATATAGTGTGCCTAACTTTTAAAAAAAATGGGTTTATCATTGTTATAATTTTGTTACTTTATTATGATGTTTTTATGTGATTTTATAGAATAAATTATTTTATTTTTATTAACTTTCTTTATAAATACAACTATTTCTTCATTTCAGTTATTATTTAGAATCCCTGACGTTTTTTCTTGTGATTATACATAATCTCTGAAAATGTCAGGTATTCTACATAATCACTAAACTAGCCAGTGATTCTACATAATCCCTAAAAAGTTTCAGGGATTCTACATAATCACTGATTATACAAATTCACTGTAACATATACATGTTTAATTCTAATTAAATGTATGTGTAACTCATTGTAAACGAATTCCGGTTGCTATTATAAAGCTAGCTTTGGTTTCAACTTTTCGACAGTATTTGCTGAAATATATAAATTCTTATAATCTAACATTGATGAAATAGTAACTCGTGTATCAAGAAAATTAACCGAACTGTACATACTATTAATAAGATTTATGGTATGGCAAGTGAAACTATTCTTAATTTCACGTATTCAGGTTATTTGAATGTATTTATATATAAAAATCAGTTTAAACATATTAAAGCTTTTATCATTTTCTTTTTTGTAGAGATTAATGTATTTCGAACAGCACCAAGCGTAACGTTATGTCTTTAGGACAGGTATACATATTGTACAGTTAAACATGATGTACACATATTACGGTTTATATGGTAAGACGGATGTAAAACACTTTAAACATGTTAAATGGTTGTCACTATTGCGGTATTATGGTCATATAAAACTGAACACTGAAAGTGAAACAAAAATAATTAGGTAGAACAGAAAGTGAAAGTTGATAATGTATAAGTTTTATTGTGGTACAGTCAGTATGATTTTGTTCTTCAGCGCTGTACACAGCTTCTTTCACATAAGTATTTTTTATGTACTTAAAATCAGGAAATTTATTTTTAATACATGTATTTAGTATTTTTCTTTATTTAAAATTATTGTAATATCTAGGTACCTGTATTTTACAGAACTTGATTTGTACAAAAAACAATTGGTACAGAAAAATACCAACAGTGATCACAGTAATCCATGTTTACTAATCATAACTTTCAGACATTTGATATAGACAAACTTTCAAAATGCTGATAATCTAAAAGTGTAACCAAAAATATGTAGTACTAAAGGACAAGGTATGATAAGAGGCGTTTTTGGCCCCCTTCCCAAATAAGTTAATATATATATATCATTGATAGCCTCAGTATAGAAACTATTCAAAACTATGATTTTTTTATGTTCCGGTAAAAGGAAGGTTGCCTAGCAACGTTTTGATTAAATAGCCAAATTATCACTTATGCATTGCTTTCTCATTACACATTAGCATAATTCAAAATAGTATTGTTTGTTTAACAATAACTTGAGGTTGCAAATGAAAAGTCACTTCAATTTCTGTCTAAAAAATGCTTAGCAACAACCTAGCAACAAAAAATTGTAATTTCTCCCATATGAGGTATGAACATAGCAATACTTAAAGATTTAGCTACCCTGAATGATTTTTCTTTCATATATGATGTCTGAGTCATTGTCATCATTTTTTCAAGAAAATCATATTGACCATAGCAACCTAAAAGTTGCTTAGCAACAGCCGAAAAAGATAAAAATTAAATTGAACTACAAAAATAACTTTTTGATTTTTAATTGTACAAATTAGAGTAAATTCAGGTCAGATTGGTTAATACATGCAAAAATAACTAGCAGTAAGAAATGAAAGTTAGCCACTTTTATACCATGCTGATAAAATGATTGGCAACCAAAATAGTACCTAGCAACATTTATTGTATACCAAAGTAGGATTTTGGCTTCATTATATTATTTGGATGAAGTAAATATTAAATCATATTAAAAAAAACATGTTTAATCCTACCGCATTTTGCGCCTGTCCCAAGTCAGGAGCTTCTGACCTTTGGGAGTGTTGTATGATTTTTAATTTTAGTTTCTTGTGTATAATTCGGAATTTAGTATGACGTCCATTATTACTGAACTAGTATACATATATGTTTAGGGGCCAGCTGAAAGATGCCTCAGGGTGCGGGAATTTCTCGCTGTATTGAAGACCCATTGGTGGCCTTCGGTTATTGTCTGCTCTATGGTCGGGTTGTTGTCTTTTTGACACATTCTCCATTTCAATTCTCAATTTTAGTATTAAATAAACGATAGCTACCAAGGAATTGGTCGGTTTTTCGAATCAGATTGTCACATAACAATTAGTAAGTATAAACATTAACAAGTTGATAGGTAAAATAAACAAGAATGTTTCCAAAATTTACCAATGCCTTATCCACACTATCATTTTTTTTATGTTCACTGGACCGTGAAAATGGGGTAAATCTCTAATTTGGCCATAAAATTAGAAAGATAATATCATAGAGAACATGTGTACTAAGTTTCAAGTTGATTGGACTTCAACTTCATCAAAAACTACCTCGACCAAAAGCTTTAACCTGAAACGGGACAGACGGACGAATGAATGGACGAACGAACGAATGAACGGACGAACGAACAGACGGACGCACAGAGCAGACGGACGCACAGAACAGAAAAAATGTCAATAAATAGGGCATTAAAAAGCTTTTCATTATATAATAAGTGTTTACACTTATACATTTGTAATTCATAAATAATAGTGGAAATTTCAATGAAACAGTTATTGGTAATTTCATGAAACCCACGAACATTTGAATTTGATTAGAAACGTAGACATACTTCATTAGAGGGTCTCAGTGGCCGATTGGTCTAAGTAGTTACTTCTGTAATCACTAGCCATTCAACACTGAGGTTGTGAGTTCGATCCCTACTCGTGCGGGTGCACTCGTTTTCAACCTTTATTTCTCCTTTCAATGTTGATCTACATGTATTTATTATTTTAATTCTGAATGCCTTGACTTGCAGGACTGAATGTTCAGCCAAAAGGTTTCAACTTTCACGATTTAGAGCCGTTTTCATTGAGTGTGAAAACAAAGGTAAAATCGTTGGTAAGCTTGCTTGTTAGCTGAACCATGAAGTCATTATTATGTCAGGTTTACTACCCTCCTTTCGGAGTAGCCTAGTCCATTAGACAGATAGATTGGTAATCTGCTGGACTAGTCATTTCTTAAAGGAGGGTAGTTCATCTTTCCTACCAATGACTTCACGGTTCAGCTAACAAGCAAGCTAACTAAACATGTTACCTTTGGCTTCACACTCAATGAAATCGGCTGTAGTAGTCACTAAGTTCAACCTTTCCGGTATTGAATAAATATTTGAAACTACTAAAAAAATCTTATGTATTGCATTAGGCACTAGGAAACTAAACTGTAGTACCAGTAGTACAATTTATGCCTTCAATATAGCCGACCGTGCAAGGGCTGTATAGCCAGTCAAGGTCGTTAAATATTTCCATTTGTTTTTGCCTTCAATTACAAAAAAAACTGCCGTTTTAGGTGAATTTTCAACAACTACCCTTATTGTTTTTTTAGTAGCAAGAAATATTGATTTAGTCCAAAGACCTGACATTTTTAGAGTATTTGAAGAATAAAAAAAATCCTGTGACAATGCATGCTTTCATAATGTGTACAATAAACCTATTAGGTATTGAAGATGTAGCTCAAACAATGTAGGAGGATAACCGACTCTTTATATATCTTGTACCAAAACGTTAATGTGTCAAAATACCGGACATTTAATTGATTGATTGATTGTTGGTTGCTTAACGTCCAGTGGCAAATATTTCATGCATATTCAGGACGAGAACAAGTTCACAATAAATACAATAGGTAGGTTGATACGACAGATGCCATCCGGGATAATGGTCGGGGAAATTTGGACTACCACTGGAAAATTAGGGTATAGGGAAACAAATTTTGCTTTGCAACAGGCCACCTACGGACCCCTCTAAAGAGTTGTTGCAAGAGTTCTTAACGTGCAAAGAGCGTGGTACTCTCTTTACACGAGGCATCGGATTTAACGTCCCCCTTCTGACCGGACGTGACTGCGAACTTGATACATCCCGCACAGCCAAACGGACGCCCCACTTCGGCAAGCGTTTTACTGCCGGTCGGGGGAAGACAAAGTGACCATATTTCTATACCCCAGTCACCCTTAGTTACGGACTAGTAGTACGTGGAATTTACCCCTTCAAATATTAGTCTACGTCCAATGGAAATCATCTTTACAAACGAATTGCGTTAGAATAGGAGATAATGATGTTGAACTTTTAACTTTTTTTCGCGACTTCAAACTGTAACATATTGAATAAAGATGCATTTATCGACTGATTTGAACCATTAATAAATGTAGCTTGAATTTGAGTCCATGGACCCTTTTTTAGGCTTAATTGTATATACATTTTTTTTTACCTTTTCAAATAAACGCCTCAATGATGATTTTTTTTTTATTAAAATTAAGAGCAAACTTATGAGAGTTCCAACAAAATGAATAATTTCTAATAATTATAACATCCTTCTTTAGTCGAGATATAATGATTCTCAAACATTTTACAAACATTTGCTTGTATTTTTCTTTTGACCCGAAACGGCAACGTTTGTCTTAACAAAGAATTTTTATGTCCAGGAAACCGACAATTTGAACAAATGTTCAAAATATAAGTATAGCAGGAATGTACATTGTTTATCACATATCTAAATTAACAAGGTGAAACATAGCTAGTGTTTCTCAGAAATTTATCACTGGATCGAAACTGTATTGTGCGCCCTTAAGACTGGTATTCTTTCATGGTATTTGCCACTCTTTTAGAATCGAAAAATAGAATAGTGAACCACTGCTGTATACACTTTCAGAATGGCATTTTCCTGAATATGAACATAATATTTGTATCATTTGGAAATTAACAAGTATTTCTGATAATTTATATTCTCTTTAATTTATATAATTCATTTATGTATCGAAAATAAAGTGTATCATCAGTTTGCACGTATTCATATGGGAACTAATTGCGCCTCTTTAACAGCAGACTGGTTTTGTACTGAATGAAATCACAGTTTGAGGCCAAACTCTGTAAAGATCCTATTAAATGATAATACAAGAACTTTTCCCGTTATCTGATTGATATTTTTTCGTTAAATCATCAAGCATTCCTAAAAATGCTATTGACATTCACCAAAATGGGCTGTCCTTCTGTTGAAGGCCGTACGATGACCTATGATTGTTAATTTATGTGTCAGTTAGTCTCGTGTGAAGAGTTGTCTGTTATGCAATCATACTGCATCTTCTTTTTTTAATATTTACTTAAAAAAAAAAATATAAATTAAATTAGAAAACAACCATGTAATAGGGACACGATGTTTCCTTTGAAAACAGATGATATCAAAGAAATCAATCAAGGCAATATCCTTCGTCATAAATTAGTTTCATCGTAAAGACATATTTTCTTTTATACATTTTACAGATCATTCTGTTACTGTACTATCTTATACCTATACCAAATCTTTCCTTAACACACTGCGAAGAATGACTGTTTGGTCTATAGCATACTGATTTAGTAATCAACATCTTCCCTTCCAAAAATAATTAAGACAAAAATGATGGTAGAAGGTAAAAAAGGTCTATATATATGTTATACATGTTATCTATAATACTTAAATAACGAGGTCCAATTTGTTAGCCGTCATCGGGTAAAAACGACAAATCAAAGAATTCAACTTTATATATAGCTAATATAGGACAATGGTGTAGATTAAAAATTACACCACTCCAGACCCTTTTGTTTTCCCCATAACTAATATTGCCAATAATTAACAAGTTCCGGGTCGAATCCGATACCGATACCAATAGTATATTCACTTGTTACCTATTACCTTATCTGTACGTTCCGCATTTGACAGGAGCACCACCAAACGGTGTAATCAGGATTTTGCTAAATACACGGGTCATTATCAAAGGTCGACGGGTTCTAACAGAAAGATTTGAAAGCAGAGAAAACTGTGTATCTTATAATCGGCATGACTTTATCAGATGACAATACCAATACTAAAATAAGGCTTACGCATAGTTATATACTTTAATTCAGTCACGGACTCGCGATATCACGGGTGTGTTCTAGTAGTTATTGACTAAGCAAGTCGGTTTATGACATTTTATCTGCACGGCTCTGGCGATCCTAGGTAATCTGAATGACGTGCAAATTAACACACATGATACAAAATTTGATTGGTCAAAAACATTTATCCATATTTTAAAAAGTCTAGAATAAATAATTATCAGGACATGGGCTGAATAAAACATTTTGATATGAAGCTTCATTTCCTGTGTTATTCTAGTCTTAACGCCATCAAATTAACTATTGAATTAACCTCCGAACACCTGCAAGTGTCATGCAGATATGGGATATAAACTTAAAACATTTTTGCGCCTGTCCCAAGTCAGGAGCCTCTGGCCTTTGTTAGTCTTGTATTATTTTAATTTTAGTTTCTAGTGTACAATTTGGAAATTAGTATGGCGTTCATTATCACTGAACTAGTATATATTTGTTTAGGGGCCAGCTGAAGGACGCCTCCGGGTGCGGGAATTTTTCGCTACATTTAAGACCTGTTGGTGACCTTCTGCTGTTGTTTTTTTCTATGGTCGGGTTGTTGTCTCTTTGGCACATTCCCCATTTCCATTCTCAATTTTATTAAACAGAGATACAAATAGAAAGAAAACTCGTGCAATTAGATTTCTATAGGTCTGTTTAATTTCATATTACTAGTATAGATTAAAATTATATGTTAATTATCGTTTTGCGAATTATTATTTCACTATTTTACTTTCATAAATGATAAAACAAAAAACAACAGTAAAACAAGAATTGACATCAAACTAACCTCAACTCCCTTATACAGCGTATTGATATGCGTTTACTTTTCTACATTGGTTAGAGGTATAGGGGGAGGGTTGAGAACTCAAAAACATATTTAACCCCGCCGCATTTTGTCGCCTGTCCCAAGTCAAGAGCCTCTGGTCTTTGTTAGTCTTGTATTATTTTAATTTCAGTTTCTTGTGTACTATTTGGAAATAAGTATGGCGTTCATTATCACTTAACTAGTATATATTTGTTTAGGGGCCAGCTGAAGGACGCCTGCGGGTGCAGGAATTTCTCGCTACATTGAAGACCTGTTGGTGACCTTCTGCTGTTGTTTTTTTTTCTATGGTCGGGTTGTTGTCTCTTTGGCACATTCCCCATTTCCATTCTCAATTTTACTAAACAGAGATACAAATAGAAAGAAAACTCGTGCAATTAGATTTCTAAAGATCTGTTTAATTTCATATTATAGATTAAAATTATATGTTAATTATCGTTTTTGCGAATTATTATTTCACTATTTTACTTTCATAAATGATAAAACAAAAAACAAAAGTAAAACAAGAATTGACATCAAACTAACCTCAACTCCCTTATACAGCGTATTGATATGCGTTTACTTTTCTACATTGGCTAGAGGTATAGGGGGAGGGTTGAGAACTCAAAAACATATTTAACCCCGCCGCATTTTTTGCGCCTGTCCCAAGTCAGGAGCCTCTGGTCTTTGTTAGTCTTGTATTATTTTAATTTCAGTTTCTTGTGTACTATTTGGAAATAAGTATGGCGTTCATCATCACTTAACTAGTATATATTTGTTTAGGGGCCAGCTGAAGGACGCCTCCGGGTGCAGGAATTTCTCGCTACTTTGAAGACCTGTTGGTGACTTTCTCCTGCTGTTTTTTCTATGGTCGGGTTGTTGTCTCTTTGACACAATCCCCATTTCCATTCTCAGTTTTATTACCATCAAATTGAACTATAATATTTTACATTAAACTGATTTTTTTTAAGTGATCAGAGTAATACAACAAAACAATATATACAATATTCAGCTTAGGTAAATTACACACAGAATATACATTCAATTAAAATATTACAAAAACACAATACTTTACATGTAGCTGTAAAACAATTTAGTAAATATTGTTAAATTTCAAACTGGATTTAATAAGTTGATAATATATATTTAAATTAAACCATTTTACTGTCAAACCACTCAAATATTCAATGCTGAATTCGCAGTATACTAGTATTCTCAAAGTATATTTAAAAGATTCATGTAGTTTTGAACAAAGACTTCCTGTATTGCCTGCATCAACCATTGGTTCCAATGACATTGAAAAACAAATTGTACTTGAACTACCAAGATAAACAAATAAAACAGAAATAAAGGTACTGATAAAATGACAAACATTACAGCTAGATATTGTAAGCATTTTTTACGAAAATTTATGCACAGTGGCCTTCTCGGTATAGACGGAAGAGGCATTGGAACGTCTTGTTCAATTACTATTATTGGTTTTGGTAAAGGTTGTGTTGGTATAAATGATATTGGCGGTAATTTTGGTACAGGTTGTGTTGTTATAACTGATATTGGTGGTTGTATTTCTCTTACCGGTGTTGGTGGTGTTGGAATGCGGGGCCGTGTATTTGGGAAAAGTTGGGGAAGTGTGATTGGTGCAGGCTGTTCACACATATCAGAATCTGTGCATGGCAAACGATCATTTTCGCGAGGTGGAACATTGAAAGAACAAACTCTTCCTTTGATACAGCAACAATTCTTTTTGCACGAAAGCAGCTTTTCACAAGTACATTCAAATACGTCGTTTTGGGGATTATCCAGTAAAGAAGGAAAGCATCTGCACACACAGCATCCAAGAGACCTTTCACATGTCAGCATTTCCCTCAAAATACACTCACAAAAGTCATTTTTTTCCACATAAGAAGGAAACAATCGTACAATACAACAACAAACATTTCGTTCACAATTAATGCAGTCACCACATGTACATTGAAACCAGTCCGATTCTGAAAGATTTTGTTGTTCTGGAAAACAACGAGCAATAAAACATTTGCACGGTAGACTGCACGACAGGCATTCCGCACATTTACATGTACAAATATCTGGATGAGATGGTGTCAAATACTCAGGAAAACATCTATATATAAAACATTTGCATGGAAGTGTAAAAGCCAAGCATTCTCGACAACTACAGGTCCAAATGTCGGTTTCAGATGGATTCAAGTGTGTCGGAAAACATCTGAAGGTAAAACATTTACATCTTCTTTCAAATGCCAGACAATCACCACATCTGCATGTACAAATATCAGGATCAGGGGGTATTAAGAACTGAGGAAAACACCTAAAAGTAAAGCATTTACAGGGGAATTTACGTGCCAAACATCTTCTGCAACTACAGGTCCAAATGTCAGTTTCGGAAGGATTCAAGTGTGTTGGACAACATCGAAATGTAAAGCACTTACAATGCCTTTCAAAGGCAATACAATCACCACATTTACATGTGCAGACTTCGTATTGAGGAGGAACAAGGTGAGTCGGACAACAACGGAGTATACAACAACGACAATTTCGCTCAGTGCTAAAGGATTCACCGCATTTACATTCAAAGACATCGTCTTTCGGGATAGGTAATTTTGTTGGAAAACATCTTAAAATACAACATTTACAAATCTGTTCATACGATAAACACTTTTTACACGTACAATCACAAGCTTCTGTGTCTTGTTCCGGAAATCTTGAAGGAAAACATCTAAGGATGCAGCATTTACAAGACTGTTCACATTTCCATCTGTTCTGTATACTGTAAAATAAATACATTAGATGTGTGTTTCATTATAATACGTTGTTCTGATTGGCTAACTGTACATCACGTGTTGTTCCTTTAGCAATTGCATTACACTATAAAACTTATTATTCATGATGACACGAGGTCCCATAAGAAAGAGGTAAATTAAATAAAAAAATTATGAAACTCGTATTTTCAGGATCCTAACTAACAAATGTCATTATAAGTATTGAATGCTTCTTTTTATAACTTCATAGGGGTGAAAAAGCGTTGACCGTGCGCACATGTTTAGAATGAAGCGCTTCCGCGCTTCATACAATATATACCTCGGTCAACGCTTTAACACCCCAATAAAGGTACAAAAAGAAGCATTCAACTCTTAAAACATAAAGCAAAATAGATTGATGGTTACTGAATTACACCGCTTGCCTTTTTTGGATATTTATTTTGAATTTACCTGTCATATCTTAAGTGAAAGAACGATTAGAAATATTATATCGCCAAAAAATAACAATCACAGTTGAACAAAATAATCTATAACATAGATATATTCTAAAACATACTAAGCACATTACAAAAATCATTGAATTCGCAAATGAAAGATTTGACACGTTTGTACAGTTAGATAGACATAAAATTTGGATCTAGATTCATGTGATTAGTTTAAACGTAGTTTACAATCTTGATCTGAGCTATATTATGGATCAGTGACAAAAATACCACACTCCCCTACTTAATATAAATTAACTTGGCAGTGTTTATAAAATATATACTGGTATCTTTAACACACAATTTGATCCCAAATTTTGAACAAAAACTATTATTATCTCATTCAATATGGAAAGACAAAGACATTGATTTACAATGATGACTTATAACAATTATTTGCATATCAGTTTAAACATGGCTAGTTAATCGGGAAACATTTAAATATCGTAATAATAATTTCATATTGTGTCTTAACATTTAGTTGATAATGTACATTCAATGTATATCTTGCATTACATTGAACTCCTTTATAAATACTTGACAAAACTTTTGTATGATACATTTATATTGTATTTATTTAAATAGCATAATGAAGAAAGCTTCTGCAATTTAATCTTTTTACGAGTGATTTCATATTGATAAAACATCCCTTTCGTATGATGGTGTTATAACTAGAGGGTTGAAATCTATGCACTTTGCCAGTACCCTTACTGTATTGGTTGTTGGATATCAGAAAGTATTTACATACAATCAGTAAAATATAATGTGTACATTTGTCGATGAGGTCACATTCAAACGTATACAATAAAAGACGGACTCAAATCACAAATAAGCCAAACGTTACGTCTTCACAGTTTTATATATAGCGATATACCAAAGTTAAAAGTAAGCCTACAACAAAACTCACACGTTATAGTCAGATACAAATTTAATATTGACATTAAATATAAATAAGTTCTGTCCAAAATAGGTTTGAAATATAAATACATGTAAGTGTATACGTGAATAAAACAAAAAGATTGTAAAAGAAAACCCATTAAAGGCCTAAGTACGGTATTAGTTCAAACCGAACAGTAAGCTATAAAGGGATTCAAAAAATGACTAGTGTAAAACCATTCAACCAAAAAACCAACAGTCTAATCTATATAAAAAAAAAACGAGAAACTCTTATGAACCACATCTGCAAACGACAACTTCTGAACATGAGGTTCCTGACTAAGAAAAGGTGCAAGCAAATGCAGTAGGTTTAAACGTTTTAATATATACAAACTTTCACCCTTACCCGAAACAATAGTGTAATTCCGGCGTAACACGCCAGGCGTTGTCAAAACCATGTACACTGCCAAAACGCTAGTAAATTTGGACTCAGTCAACTTGTTAATTATATCTATATCGTGTGCAAAACGAGACTTAAACGTGTCAAGGGAGTACGAGAAGCGTTTATCGGGCGTTTAAGTAACGTATCTTGACGACTGTATGGCGTTTGTCTCACACTATTGAAATGCACGCTCCGAGGTAAAATCGGTCCTTGAACATATTTGAGACGCGTCCCAGTCGATAAACCACGATTTGGGTGTGTCCGGGACGTGTAAATATGGGTTGTTTGAACTATGTCTAGATAGATGCACGGATATAAGCAACTGTAAATGACCTTGAATGTCAGAATACGTTTTTGATACGATACGAGTGCGTTTTATACGCCAGGCATATGTTATTAACACGCCCCTCCAACGTCAAAGTATAAGTCAGAGTAAAAGTCAGAGAAAAAGTCAAATGATCTTGAGGCGTATACAACGTTCCCTGAACGTGTCTCAAACGTATCTTTAGCATTTTGCAACACGCGTGTAACGTAAGTAGTACGTGCTTGTAGCAAACAATTATCCGATTGAACGCTAGAGCAAGTAAGATGAACATTTTGATGCTGCATAAACATTTCTTGGGGTTAAATCGTTCCCCAAGCGTATACCTTTGCATTTCGACGTACTTCAAACATGCGTCTATACGATTGTTTTACAGTTGTGGACAGTTGTCTCATTGGCAATCATACCACATCTTCTTTTTTATAGCCTTTCTCTTGTGTGCATTTCACTTAGACGGTCAACTTTATGTGTACGTCTGGTGCACGTCGTTGTATACGCCAATATTTGGCGCCGGCAAAATAGACACACTGTAAAATGTCAATTGAAATGGCTTAACTTAAACATGTTTAATGAGACAACATCAGTCTATAGCTGTGAAATGAATATAGAAAGTAAACCTTACTTTGCTGCCATACAGAAAAATGGTACACAGGAAGAAAAAAAATGTGAAACGATGAAGAACAGAAATATTTTTTTTCGAAATAAACAATTTTGTTGTTCATTGTACGAGCATCAGAAGTAAGGTAATATACACCATTTTGATTGAATCGCATGAACTATTAAGTAACGAGACCAGATGCATCAATTGGATAGGTATATTTTTAAAATAAACATTATTTCAATTAATTATAATAATAAATACCTTTCTTGATCTCCAACTTGTGAATTGCATACATCACAATCACAGTCACAAATCTTGATTATGAAATAAATCAGTATGCAAGGCAGAAAAGGAATCAACAAGACGAGACATGGTAAAACAAAAATTAAAAGGCAGCCTTTCATAGTGTCACTGCATCTACAACAATCTGCGTCCCTCTGTGTTTGTCTTGTACGTGTAACTGTTGGTCTTCTGCGTGGTTCTTGTGCGGTGCGCTTCCAATAAACGGTACAGCACTTACAACAATCTGCGTCCCTCTGTGTTTGTCTTGTACGTGTTACTGTTGGTCTTCTGCGTGGTTCTTGTGCGGTGCGCTTCCAATAAACGGTACAGCACTTACAACTTGTAAAAAAGCGCCATGAAATTTTAAAGGCGGATACTAGTCCATTAAGAGCTACTGATATTTCAGTTGAATCCACAGTACAGTCCAGTGTGCAAACATCATAAAATCCCATAATCAGCATTATTTGTGTTATTTCAAAGAGAAATAAAAACACAAACGTTTCTACGTATTCACTTATATTCCGCTTGTATACAATTTTACCTTTATATTCAAGAAACATTTCATATATGATGTAGACAATCTGAAGCAATGAAAATATCGTTGCCACTATGGTAAATATCATAAAAACAAATTGCACATTTTTACCAGTTTCTTCGCACATTACAGTAAATTTTATATTTTTCACTCTACGGCCTTCTACAATTGAATAGTTTCCCCTATTATTCATTTCAGAATACTCGACCCAATCGAAACTCATATCAAGAATAATAAGCACTATAGAAATAACATGTTTTAGCAAGTTAAATATTCGCCGTCTTTCAAAATGAGGTTTCATTTCATTATTTTCTTTAGCGATCTGTGTAGTATTTACTGACGCGACTTCATCATTTCCTACTTTTCGCCTACGTGATATGACATTTGAATGTCCGGCTGTTTGTGGTATTAGTATAACCGTATCATGCTCTGTGCGTTTTTTTGCATCGTCTTCCGTCGTCATTGTGGACTTTAACTGTTTCATTTCCATTTCGCTGCTTGGTGCAGCTTTTTGATAACGTATGCAAATTTTAGAACTTCGCTGAGTCGATTCAGGTGAATCAAAAGTCAAACTTCTATCTTTGGAAAGCTCCAAGTTTGTCTCTGATGTACTCTTTGCCTCTCTGTCTTCGTATTTTTCTTCTGGACTGTTATTTTAATCCATTTTTGAATCACCTGCTCGCCTTCTTTTTGAAGTGTTTTTCCATGATATAGATTAATTGTCAATGTTTTCTATTGATTGCTTATCTATATTTATAGTGTCTTGCTCTATTATATCGTGTTTCAAGTCCTTCTCTTTTTCATGTCTGTTTATTTTCAATGTTTGGTCTAGTTCTTCAAAATAGATCTCCTGACCTTTTAACATTTTCAGTTTGAAGATTGTTGCTTTCATTAGTTTTGTTATCCATCTTAAACCGAAATGCAATTGATTTATTCAGGAGTTATCACAACTATTTATAATACCGTTTTACAACTGCATATATTATTAACACATTGACGAATATAGTTATCTGTAATTAAAATCTAAGATCTGTATTGTATTATAGTATTTAAATTAAAACAATATTTAATGATAAACACCTAACATTGTATAACGATGTATACACTTATTGTATATATGACACGTATTTGTTCGGTTTAAAGACATCGTACTCTAGCATGTCTAGTGGTTATATTTGATACGTCATCGTCATTTCATAAATTATTGATTTACATTCAGATATATCATGTTTTTTGTTACCAGATACAAAATTTTAAGCAATTCGATTTAATTCATTATGTTACCTGACCAACATGATCAAGTGATATGTTCTTATTATTTGGGCTCTTTAGTGGTGACCAACACTGTGCAGGACAAATTTGTCATTCCAGAATTGGCAAATCTAACTTTGTCGGTTTACAAGATATCAAAAATATCAAAAATATTCTTTGCCCAAGTTATAGATAATTAAAACATTTTCCACATATGTTCCAATTTGTCACCGTTGTCACTGTTGTCACCACAGCTGATTAAAAGTAAATTTTAAAAAATCCCACGCGGGAAAAGGTAAAGTTCCTCTCGGTAAATGTACATTTTTTTTTTACTTTTCCCATGGGAATTCTAAACTTCCCATCGGAAATACCATTTACATGATATATAAATGAATTTCGTGAAGTAGAAATAAAAAGCATTTTTCAAATTGCTAATTTCTTTATAAAAATACGATAACATTAAGTTTAATGCGATTCTGCAATAAAACATTTAGCATTTTTGTTAAAACTGGTCTTTGGGTTTTTGTTCAATAAATTTTGACACCCATTTATCACAAACTTACTCTATCTCTCTCACATCCCCTTATATACATTGTTCCAGGCGGTACCCCGACGGTTCCAACGATGGGGTTCCGGGCGGTACCTTAACGGTTCTTATGATTGGCTACCGGGCGATCCCCTGAAAGTTTCAAAGATGGGGTACCGGACGGTACCCCGACGGTCCTAAGATAGGGTACCCTGACAGTTCAAAGATGGGGTACCGGACGGTACCTCAACGGTTCTAATGATTGGCTACCGGGCGATCCCCTGAAAGTTTCAAAGATGGGGTTACGGACGGTACCCCGGCGGTCCTAAGATAGGGTACCGGGGGAGAATGAGAGTGATATAGATACCTTTCAAATAAATTTAAAAAAACGGGCAGTGCCCTTTAGAAATGTAATTTAGCCCAAACATACATGTATACTGAACGACTTTAGAAACGCAACACTCATTTTGTTGATTTTTTTTACCAAGTCGTTTTTGATTCTCTTACAACTACTTTTCATGCTTATCATGCTTCTTTCTCCTTACAAAAATTCAAAATCTGACTTACCTGTGGTTATTGAACATACCGAATTTTTGAAGTTGCACAAACTTTTGGTCCCATGAAAGATTGTTTCAGTTTTTTTGCTTTGTGAAACAGTTCTTTCAATCCTATGCCTTACTTTCTTTTTTTAAATGTTGCATCTCCATTTTGCCAAGTCTGAGAAATAAAAAAAAACAAAAAACTGAATAAGCCCTTAGGAATATTGCAAACATGAAAACATAAATGTGCTGCAACCATACCGTATAAATTCAGAAACTCGTTCTACTGTCCTTCCGATAATGATACAAGTAGACAAGATTTGTTGCTGGCCATCAATGAACAGATCAACGTGTTGTATTCTAAATGAAACATCAACAGAATTTGATTATGCAACGTCATTTGCCAATCATGTTTACGGCTGCAACGTCAACTGCTAACCAAATTGCTGAGTGCCATTGAGTACAGATTCATGTCATAATTGTTTCCCATGAACTGCATTGCCAAAGAATTGACTGAAGGAAAACCTGTAAAGCCAAGTTCCAACCGCATAATTGCCAAAACCAATTTAATGGGTTGAACAAATGCAAAATCAGAAGGTGTAACATAGAAGCCAACAAAAATGTCAGACAGAATTTCTTGACCTTTCTGACAATAATTTTTGCGTTAGTAACAAGCAGTCATCGCTTTTGACGTTGACACATTCATTAAAAAAAAACACAAAAATAATCTAGTGTTGCGTTTCTAAATTCGTTCAGTTTAGATATGCTACATAATAATAATTATACTGTCAAACTAAAATCGCTACAATCTACTTATTTTCCATTACGTTATTAGCATAATATAAAAACACAAGTTTGTATAATTCAACACAAATTATACTTTCCATTAAGTCTAATCTAGAAATGTATCCTTCACACCTTTTACATAGGCCGGTAATGGGTATCTGTCAAGCTCTACATACACTATGAAATTTAAAGTAGACTGTTTTAACAGTAAGGAGCATTGTAGTCTTTTGCAACTATATCAAAGACTAAAATTATTAATTTACCGATTGAATACAGGTAAAAGAAATATTTGATTTTTAGTTGCTGGTGATTTTGTGTACGAATAGACTAAGACTACTATAACAAATAGAGAACAATTCGAAATAGGCGTTTGATAGGGTATTAGTTTAAGGTAGGCGTGGTTTTCGGTAACTTTCCTCCAATCACCCGGCCTATTTGACAAACCTGTGTGTGCTGATGCGTGTCAACTGGTTGTTGTAACGGCACGTGTCTTACATTGGAATCACTTGCGTGACCAATGTTTATTGTAAAATTTGCTTTCATGTGGTCAAGTTATTTGACATACAAGTTTTAAGGGTTGAAACTTGCATTTACTTTTTGAAAGATTATTTTCGACAGTGCCCCCGATATACGGCCATAAAGTGTTTAAGAAAAATATGAATTAAAGAAGGATGCATAATAACAGAGAATGTAATCTAGGATATTTTTACTTAGTATTATTGTCCCAGATATAACACATGTATTATATATATGGCTCTGATATTAACTATGACGTGTTCTTGAAAAAACATATTTGTCCGATAATTTGAACTACTAGTACCTTATAAGGGCATCTCGATCTTTTTCAATATAATATTATTGCATGAATGATAAATCGCTGATTATTAATTCTAGTTCTGATTTGTGACTGTTTAAAACAGAGACATCTATACGAATTCTTGTTTAAGTTTACAAAGAACACACTATACATTTTTCTTTGAAATATCAATCAATTTTGGGCAGACTTGCTTTTTCTTTGTTTCGTAAACATTATCATACGTTTCATTATATTTGAATGCTTCACAAATGCTTCAAAATACTTCAGCTTGTTTTGTTGTATTTTTATTGGGGTCATTGACTTTCCCCCTCCCACAAAAAAGTAAATTAATTGTATAATTAGTCTAATATTTAATTTGAATAAAATTGAGAATGGAAATGGGGAATGTGTAAAAGAGACAACAACCCGACCATAGCACAAAAACAACTGTTTTAAAACGCAATATCAATTGAGGTCAGCCAAACCCAAATTCAACAACAAGGAACAAGGAGTGTCATTCAACGGGTTTATTTTCTTTTAGCAGTTCTGATCTTTTTATTTTATTAAATACATAATAGTACAATGTACTTTCCATATACATTTTTGACTTCCAAAAAAATACTCAGAAATACATTTTGAACAACGTATTTGTCACATTTCCGCTTTTGTCGTCTGACCAAACTATCAATATGCATGAGACACTTGTCACTAATTTTTGAACAAACATTAACTATCCACCAATCCATCTTCAATTGCGACACCTCTGTTCCATACCTGTCATTTTGTCACATGCTTTGTACTAGTCTTCGAACAAATTTCGTGTTTTAAACCGATTTTGTTCTTCATTTAAATTATTCTTGTCAAGTAATACATTCCTTGAACAGTTTAGATGTTAAACTAAATCCTATCAAATAAATTTCGTGCAATGGTTCTTTGAAACATATTTTTTATTAATTTGAGCGTGTCTACCCCTCGTCTAGTAGTGATTTGTGTTTGTATAAACATACAACAGAAGTCTATGTTGGTATAGTAAGTTATTGTTTTGTTTTACGTGTTTTGCAGGTTGTACTAAGCCATACGAAATTTAAATATCATATTTAGATGCAAACTGAAAGATTAAAAATTTAAATGATTATAAAAACTATAATGGATACGGAGCGGGGGTATTGCACGAAGTCATCCATACTAGCCGAATTATAAACCAAGCCTCCGTACTAATATGATCACTTGATTCAAAATTAAGCTTGTCAGATGGAACAAAAACAACGCTTCTGGTTAAGGACTACAGTTGAAAAGTAAAATTTGCTACCAATCCATGCAAAATAGTAAGATGTGCAAAAATGTATGTTCCTGAGCGTATAATGCACAAAAAAAAAGTAAACACACAAAAATACTGAACTCCGAGAAAAATTCAAGGACAGTCCAAAATCAAAAGGCAAAATCAAAAGTCCAAACACATCAAACGAATGGATAACAACTGTCATATTCCTGACTTGCATTGGTACAGGCATTTTCTAATGTAGAAAATGGTGGATTGATCCTGGTTTTATAGCAAGCGAAACCTCTCACTTATATGACAAAAGACAAAGACAGGGTTGTTAATTTGTACTTTTGCAATTAGTAAGGCTAAGTTACGATCGACGTGCACTACAACAGAATTACGGTTTCAGTTACTATAAACACACACAAAGTAATTGGGCTAATTAGAAGTCTCGGGCATAGTTTATTCAGAGACATACACACATACACATATACAAAATGTATTTACTGTAGTACGCCGCTAGATTAAAACTGACGTGGAAAGGTAACACATGGCCAGCGAAAGCTCTTTAAATGAGAGCCCAGGTGGTCGTGTGGTCTAGCGGGACGGCTGCAGTGCAGGCGATTTGGTGTCACGATATCACAGTAGCATGAGTTCGAAACCCGGCGAGGGAAGAACCGAAAATTTGCGAAAGCAAATTTACAGATCTAACATTGTTGGGTTGATGTTTAGACGAGTTGTATATACAAAATGTGTATATATATACATGTATGTATATATTTCTCTGAAACATATATTCTCAGTTTAAATTTAGTTTAAAGCATTATCGAACTTATACGACTTTCATCTTTAAAATTTACTTTACATTAATTAAAATATGTAATTTACATGTATTATCATTGTCGCCTTTAATTTTTCCGTATACTAGTATCTTGTTCTTCCGTTTTATCTGGTACGTTTCCGTTAGGTGTCCAGTGGCGGATACAGAGGGGGCGTAGAGGGCGTACGCCCCCCCCCTTTTGCTCGGACATTTTTTTAATTTTTTTTTGTAAAATGATAAATCAGACTAGACTTCGTGAACTTTGCCATTTCCCGAGTATTCAATTTTTATACGACAATTCTTTACTTATAATGATATTTTTCGCTGGTATATACTGATTGTCAAAGTCATGTGATTTGCTATGGTTGAGTTGACCAGTGTGTTGAAAAAACGGCACTCGGTCATTTTTACATTCAAATTACAGTAATTGCACATTGTACATTGCTTAGGCTGAGGATGTCATGACAATCAGGAAACCTACAAAGCGACACAGGAGTGAGCAAGAACGTATTGACTTCTATTTCACTATTCCACCAAACAAAAAGTAATAGTTATAATACTCTATAGACTCTTACACTCCCATGAAAAAAAAGTTCCACAATATTCATGATATTATTTACCTACGAAAACTTGTTTTACCCCAAATGCCCAAGCTGATTTTATTCAAATGACAAAGTTGAATAATGATCCCCTATCACCCCGTCGAATTTTTGCACCTGTCCCAAGCCAGGAGCCTCTGGCCTTTGTTAGTCTTGTATTTTTTTTAGTTTCTTGTGTACAATTTGGAAATTAGTATGGCGTTCATTATCACTGGACTAGTATATATTTGATTAGGGGCCAGCTGAATGACGCCTCCGGGTGCGGGAATTTCTCGCTACATTGGAGACCTGTTCGTGACCTTCTGCTGTTGTTTTTTTATGGTCGGGTTGTTGTCTCTTTGACACATTCCCCATTTCCATTCTAAATTTTAGTATAAGCTCTAGAAAAATTTCAAGTCTTAGGTACGAACCATTTGATTTGAGGAGGCAGTCTGAGATATTTGAGAGAGAAAAAAATCGACTCTGATTTTTGCCTTAAACAAAAATTCTGGCCGTATCTAATAATAACGATAGTCTTGCCCACTTTTTTGCTATTAAAAACGAAAATTTCCAACAAAAATATTTAGCATGAATTGAACATGAATAAAAACGGGTGTATTTTTTTGTGGCCGGGGTTTGCATGTCTGACTGGAATGTCTGTTTCGCCGGACTTATATATATTGAATACTTTTTTCAAGACCAGACTGTAACCTGCCTGCTGGGTGTGACCTTTATGTCTCCATTTGTCGACCGTCATTCATAATTTCATTGTCATTTCAGACACTTTCGTAGTTTTAAGTGGATTTGAAACCCCTCACTTCGGTTCTGTAAGTTATGTTGGGTGAAACATATCAATCAAACATTTTGATAAAAACTGCTTGTTTGTCTTTTTTAACTCGTGTCAGTCGTATTGTAAATGTCATCGAATTTCTATGTCTATTTTTTACGGACGAGTCTTACATCAAATATATCAGTAGTACATAGCTTTGGATCAATACTATCATTTTATTATGGATAATTAATAGGGAGAATAAAGCATAAAAAATGTCCAACCCTTACACTTTACAGCAACTATAAAATGTACATGCCCCAAGTCAGGAACCGTTTAAATAGTGCATATTACACTTATTTTATGTTTTTTTAGCCCAAAAATGGTCCCAAAATGTTTTCGCCTCGCTCCGATCGACAGAATTTTAAATCTTCGCCCCCCTTTCCAAAATCCTGGATCCGCCCTTGGTGTTCGTTGGATGTACTTTCGACATTAGTTCTGTACAGTACATTTACGTTTCTCGTACGTTGCATATCCGGTGTGTATCCATTATGCATTCGTTACGTGTCCGTTTTATTTGGCCTGTACTTCAACGGACTTTCAACGGATACCAATTTTGTCAACGGAAAACTATTATTTTCATCCGTTAGGCGTCCGTATGTGCTATCCGGTATGGTGTGACCACAGCTTAAGGTATGTGGTGATGACCATTTATGGTTTTTTTTGGTGATAAATTCGTCAAATGTTTCAAAATCGCGGCTGTAATTTTAAGTGCTCTCCCAAGATAGTTTAACATATTACTCTTGAATATTTGGAACCCACGATTACAGAGATAATTATTTATTACTTTTTTGTGTAATTTTCCTTATTACCGGTATATGATAATTTTTCATTCCATACTTTTCGCTTTAAATAAAACATTGCGTCACAATTTAATTTTTGTTTTACCTCTGACATCACTGATAGGAATTTTTGCTTGACTTCAGAAATTTATTCGGCGACCGTTCTAGGATCATTCGGAGAAAAAAAACAGCTAAATACCAAGAGTGTAAATATGTTTTTTTTTTGTTTTATTTTCCAAAATGTTTTTTTTTGATAAAGTCTTCTTCTTCTTTAAGGTTCTAGCGATCTTTCAATTATTGAAATTGTTCGCCGGGCGTCGACTATAAAATTTAAAATTTACACTGTAGCAAGAAATAACAAAATAATTTTTTTTTTTTTATGTACATTTATTATAACAAAAAGATGTTGATTATTCGGGTTCTGAAACATGGTCTGCTTGCCCTCGGCCTCTCGACAGACGAACTACATCTGTGAGAGCTGAGTCTGGAATCTTACATTTTGTGGGGGAACTAGTCGTGGACAATGCCTTGGATGGTACATGGCATTACTGCCGCTGTAAAGGCAGACCGGGCGTTGTTGCCGATGTAGAGGCAGGCCGGGATCGACTGACACCTATAAGTTTCAAAATTCAAACTTTTTAATAAAATAAATAAAAACAAAAATAATACCAAACAGTTACAAACAACAATAAAGTAAAACAAATATTTTCAATTATTTCCCTAACAGAAAACAATAAATATTTTGAATAAACTTTATTTATGATAACCATTTATTATCTTAGATGCTCATAAAAAATAACAAGATTGGTATTGGCAGGAAATGGCCACAGCATTTATTAACAGATATGATATATGTACTGTTATATGAAATGCAATTTGTGATATGATATATGTACTATTATATGAAATGCAATTTGTGATACATGTAGATATATGAACTAAAATTAACTGATAAAAATGCATATGTGTCTTTGAAAATGTTATATGATGATCGCCGAATATGTTTGAGGTGGCAGACCATATATGAAAAGGGGAAGTTCAAGATAAGCTATTAACCCTGGAAATCAGAGGCTAATGCTATCATACGATTACAATAAGTCTGTAAACTGCAAATATGTTATCTAAGCGCAGCGAAATCTGCCAAATTGGCGGTGCTGCGACAATTTTAGCCTATAGTTAAAATTTTCACAGAACCGTCAACCGCCAATAAAATTGAGGGGAGCTGCGCATAGCTGTGCCATTTCAAGCAAAATTTGATTAAAATAATTTTCTGATAAATGAATATGCCATTATATGATATAAATTGTAAATTAACAAGCAACTATTTGTATTATTTATAAAACAGCCCAATAATGTCGATGTTTCGTTTAACTGTTCACTAAGAACATATATAGGCAAGTAAAAACTGTCAAATAGATATAGGAAGATGTGGTGTGAGTGCCAATGTGACAACTCTCCATCCGAATAACAATTTAAAAAAAAAACGTAAACCATTATAGGTCAATGTAGGCCTTCAACCCGGAGCCTTGGCTCACACCGAACAACAAGCTATAAATTGCCCCAAAATTACTAGTGCAAAACCATTCAAACGGGAAAACCAACGGTCTAATCTATATATATATATATAATGCAATGTTTGAAGACCGTCATTGCAGTCTTGGCAATAAAACTCGAGACCAAATCAAGTTGTAACAGGCAAATCAATATATAACCTTGATATAAACTGAACTAGCTAATGATGAAAGTAACCTAGTTTGATATTTTAAATATATCATTTCCCAATGTGCACTGTAATATAGCTGTGAGGATCTTCCAATCTTCGCATTAGAATATTCTTCACCTTAGAGATAGTTAAGCCATCGGTAAAAACAAACCTACCATCAAATTTTCACTTCCGACCTTTTCAAAGCCAAATTACCTCCTCCCGGTCGTTGTCTTGCTTCCAAAATCACATTCTTAATAATTGACGACCTAACAATCCAAACCCTTATAGGAGAATCGGCAACATACACACAATTAACTGGGAATTCGTATATGTAACGCAAATATGCACCCGCTTTCAAACGACCTAAATATTTTATTGGATAATCCATCACAACACAAGTTCTCTCCATATATAGATATATGAAGATGTGGTATGAGTGCCAATGAGACAAATATCCATCCAAGTCACAATTTATAGAAGTAACCATTATAGGTCCATACCTATGTTGAATGAGTTCGACGAACAACGATAATGTTTAATACCTAAAACATGTAGAGATCATATTTTGAGTATTGTAGAAAATTGGTATTTAGTCAAACTAGCTAACCATCAAAAGACAGCGGTCCACCTACTACAAGTCTATCTGGCATATAGCAAAGCAATAAAAGCCACTGGACAAACACATTTGTCTAATTGCTCAGGAAGAATGTGTATAGTTGTATATTATTTTGAACTGTTTTACCATCAGACAATCTGTGATCAACTGATAACGTGCCTTGCTATAATTTGCGTGTAAATTTGAACTATATTTATTTATTTAACTTTCAATAATGATACACAATGTACAGTGCATCATAAGCCCTATTTGGCTGGCTGAAAATTACTTGTATATATGAATGTAATTGTTTGTTATAATTCAGGTTGCACTTTAATATTAAAATACTCTATTCTATAGTTAACCCTCTACCAAACTGATCGGTCTTAGATGAAACCAAATGAGTTTCTACCTATTTCTTGTAAATTTTGACATCAGACTTGTTTAAAGCATGATTTGTAGACCATGTATTGCTCATATTTTGAACTGTCAACTCCCCAACCATACATAAAAAGACCACGACAAGCCAAGGAAAAACAGCCTGGAATATCATAGCTTTGTATGCAGAACTTCATTTACCTGATAATATTGACAAATTACGATGCAATACCTCTCTTAAAAAGTCAACCTACTGTCCTGTCCATCTGAAGCAACATTGAACACTCCAAACCAACGCTTACTGTAAATTTTGAGTAAAGTCTTCATAACATTTAGCTTATTGTAAATGCTTAAGCCAGATCAAGCTGATCGATGTGTACGTATTGTTGAAATAGCAAATCCTAATTTAAAATATATGCAGTAAAAGCACAATGTCCTGCAAGGACATAAGCCATACATTGGCAAGACCGAAATCTTTCCCGAAACTGTTTAACAAATGTAAAGCCCGTGTAAACTATTCGTACTATCTACTACCAAATTGTGTATTTGAAAGTCTATTCCAGTTTCAAAATGACCATATGAAAGTTATGTGTGGTATAATAAATGCTTCCGGTCCCAATGTACGGGATCGGATCACCCGAAAACGAGACAGAGAATCTGCAGCTGCATTACTTGAGCATGGAATATACAACACTCAAATCTGAAATTAATTACCGTTAATAACAATACTAGAGGACGAATCAACATCCTTACTAACTTTGATATTTGCTTGTTAATCATCAAATATAGTGCTTGGTTTTAATATAATCTTAATAAATGATAATAAAAAAATTGTTGCTAAATTGAGAGGTTAGAATTATCTTTTAACAAAAATTTAATAAGATTAAAAGTATCTGATCCCAGTATACTCTTGATTGATTTTACATGATAGTAATACGGATTTACGTTAAATTCATTTGCGGTAGTTTAATTTTTTATTTATTCCCCGCTTTTCATATGATAACCTTAAGCCAAAAGTAAACCCCTCAGTCGGAGCTAGGAAGCTACACTTTTGTATAACCCCAAAGTTACATTCTTATAATATTTTTTTTTATAATTCAGTTGTGTTTATTGGAGTCCACCCTCTATCCAATAGATGATACATCAGTTTCAATTCGAAATCAATGCAATCCAACTTCTATACAAAATTAAACATAAGATTAATATAACAAAAATTCTCAATTTGATATCTCTTTAAGATCAATTGTAATAGCATTTGCTAAAAATTCACTTCATATTTTGCCCAGTATACGAGTTCGTATTGACGGGATACTGCAACGAGTTGCTTACACGTGCCTCAAATCTCGGTCTAAACAGAGGCCTAGTTTGCTTAAATCTTACATTTCTGCCTGCCTTCAGGAAAACAGTCTTGTATGGGGCACTGAATCATAAGTGGGTGTTCCTCAAAGCAACTTAAACAAGAATGAGTATAAGCACATGAATGATTCCCGCATGAACCTTGGTAATTGAATGCGTAACATTTTAAGCGCCCCATTCTTATTGCCATTACCAATACTAGACGGAGGATACATATTGAGTAGCCATAAGTCAGGGTCAACAACAGCCCAAGAATCAGCTGGATCCTGTGACATTCTGAGACGAAATTTTTCATCGTACGACCTCCACCTAGTGCGCACCACTTAGCGCCTAGCCGTATACTATGTATGTACTTGAGTAAATCTTGAAAAACAGTCGAGTGATCAGTAGTACAAATTATACTAATATAGACTAAAGAAAACGCATCTGTCCAGTTACCCAATGTACCTATTGTGTAAATTTCTGTTTTGTTGCTGTCTTGGTTGTATTCCAGGGGAGGGGAGTTACTGACTATCTTTTCAGGTATAACTGTGCCGACAGCACTTTCTAAATCATACCCGTTCTAACCAGAAAACATTGCAAAACATACCCTGTTCTAAACAGAAATATTGTAGAAAGAAAAAAAATTACTTTCTAGACATGCTTAGAATGCGAAAATGTATACCCTGTTCTAGACACGCTTGTAAAATGTATACCTTATTCTGGCCAGAGACCTTTATTTTCTAGACTAGTTCAGAAGTATAAATCCTGTCACCAAACAGTTTATCAATGTAAGCAAAAAACATACGTGTTTCAATATCCAGTATCCAATCTGTTCTTTTTAATTCAATTGTTTAAAAATTAAACCTGTTCCCGACAGCAGGGCAAGAAAAAGCAACCCTGTTCTAATCAGCAAGACATGAAAATAAGGGGCCTGTTTCTGTGTCACATTCTTACATATAAAATTAAAGGAAGACCCCCCTTTTTTGGGGGGTATCACAAGTCCTGTGAAATAACGACTTTCTAATTATCCACAGAAGAGGCCTCTGAATAAGCTAATGGTAAGGCCAGATCAACATATTCGCCTGGAATGTTTTAACTTATCGACATTTCTTGCAAGCTCATCATTGTCCTTACTACACGGAGATGGATTTTGAAAAACTGGAAAATTACCTGATTATCATCAGCAGAACTAGAAGTAGCGGTCGTGAATACCGGAGCCATAGTAAGTCATAGACATAACCTCTGAACTGTGTAAAGTTGTTGCTACTGGACCCTCTATATATATGTTAACACTCGAATCTCCATCAATGTTTGAACGCAAAATAGTTTTCTTAGCCTATGTAGAACACATTGTCGCCTCTTCCTACCAGATACCTTGAGCATTTTAAACTGAAAAAGACATGCTATGATAAATTATGTAAATATGTATATGAACATATAAGAATTAAAACAATGCAAAAGAAACAAAACAAAAAAAAAAACAAACAACGCATTTGCTGATTCTGCTGTGGCCGATCGTGTCACAAAGCACGAGAACAAAAAAATGAATTTAAGATTTGCCAATGCCAATGGCCCATCCATCGTAAAGCAAACAATATTTTATTTTGTATTCAATAATCCAGCCATCTGAACTTTTAACGTGCGTCTCTAATCAACCAAAATAATGCTAAATTTAGATTTAGAAGTTTGCTCTAAATTTGAACTAAAATCAAATTGTCAAAATTGCATATCGGAAATTAAATTTAGAAATAATTCGATGTAGAAGTAATCTATTTTCTTCTCGGAATAACGACAAAACCTGACCATGCCGTCTGCTAAAAATCATAATTTGCCATGACCCTTCGACAATTGTATCCATCGAGTCAAAATAAACGACAATTAAATCCTTGATAAATATTATTTGAAACAGTTTTAAAACAAATAAGGTTTTTAACAACTTATGTGTCAGATTGGTTCCGATTTTTTAGAAGATAAATCTATGGCTAAAAATGCGTCTGCTTTTCCTAAATGTCGACGTCAAAAAGGAGGATTATGGGTAAATCAATCACTTGCAAAGATCGATAATCCAACTAGAAACCAAATACTATTACTTGACGATGTAGTATAACGACGGACAGTGGTATGAGCACTACCGATAACTGATTTAAATTTTAGATTTTAAATCCTATTATCTTTATTCTAGTTAAACTTATTCAAAAATAATTTACTTTAAATCTTAATACTTTTAAAATCATGACTTACCTATAAGTTTCAAAATTCAAACTTTGACGTCTCAAAGCAGAATTTCTACTTATATAGCAATCATTTAACTGATGTTATGCCAACGTGGCTTTCTTTGTCACGATTTGATTAGAAATTATCTACTGTGGTTACTGTCCGGAGTAAGGTCAAAATGTTGCATTTATGCATTTATGTGAATGTTCCATATATGATAGAGAGGTCGAGTTGACTTTGGTGATAATAAATAATCTTTAAATGAACAGAGAACTGTTTGCATTATCCTACGGTATACATATTGATTAACAAAATCATTACCTTTCTTATTTAAATAAAATTTAATTAATATTTGTAACATCAGCTATGTCCAATATTTATGTCAAATATCTGTCACAATACATTCGCAAAATAAATTCTGATAAAACTATATACATTTGATAACAGAATAGTAAGGGGTGGAATGTGGAGATGAAAGCAGATTCTGTGATCATACTCTCAAATCCCTCTACTGTACTGCATGATACTATTTGTTGTGGAAAGTAACATCACAAAAATACTGGAAAATCAATGCGGAAAGTCCATAATCACATGCCAAAATCAAATAACAAAACGTATCAAAAACGAATGGACAAGAACTGTCATATTCCTGACTTGGTACAGGCATTTTCAAATGTAGAAAATGGTGGATTTAACCTGGTTCTATATAGCGCCAACCCTCTCACTTTAATGACAGTCTCACCAAATTCCGTTATATTTACATTGATGCGTTCAATAAACAGACACAATAAAGAAAATAGTCAAAATATGGGTACATCAGTCATCATCGTATAACAATTTTAAAAGGAACAATTTAACAGAACACAAAAACATCTACTATCTACGAACACATTCATTGATTTGAGTGTCTGACGTTAGAAAATTTGATACGTCACACAAATTTGTCGTTCAATGTGCATACACACAATTTTAAAATTTACATAGGCAATGTGGCAGATAGTTCCAATTGATAATTGTTCGTGGATAAAATGAATATTTATAACTGTCTTTAGATGTTTGTATTTGCCTAAATGAGGGCGGATTGCTATGTCTGGTTCTATTGTTTAGTGGGAACAAAAGGTTATGTGTAGGGCCTGCAACAATTTCATGAATAATTTTGTAAAAGAAAACAAGTCTGTAAGGTAAACGCCTAATTTCTAGTGGATACCAATTTAGGTTTGTCATCATTTCAGTAACTGAGCTGGTGTAATGGAAGCAGTCATCGGGATACATTTGTATTTGAAAACCAAATAACAAGTCACTCAGGTTATTCAACAATAAGCAAATGAACCAAACCTTTTACAATTCGTATTTAGCTTTTGAACTCCACTGTATGAAAATAGTTCGAATCAACATTACTTATTGTTTATTTGACCTTGTGCTGTGTTCTGCTTTTTGGTCGATTTGTTGTCTCTTTGATGCATTCCGCGTTCCCTTCTCTATTTTGTGTATTGGCATGCATCGGGAAGCCCTACTGGTTTTTTCCCTATATACAGATGGTTATCTTGTGTGTATGATTTCTTATTTCAATATTTCCTAAAAGCTTTAAAGACATGAATGTTCTTGAAACTTAAAAATGTGGAAAAACATGTATCCAAAAAGGACAAAAATATATATACTAGTATATATATACGGATATGCAAGAAAAACTATTCTAGGTGTATATGACTGGTTTACTATATATATCAAATGTTAAAAATATGCATTCAATGGCCGTTAACTATGTATTTTTAGTGTGTCATTACAAGACTCTACACGAAATCGTTCATGTCATCATGTACTTCATTGTGATGCACGCTTATAGTTTTAGATACTGATCTGGGCTGATCCTTGTGCCTTCTAGATTTCTTATACGGCGAAACACCAAATTCTTTTCCAAATCGAACGAATAGATAAATTCCAAAGCATGTTAAAGCAATGCTTATCAAAATTAATACTAGAGTTATCCCTCCTAATGCTTTGTACACCTGTGCGTGATTGGAACATCCGGGTGTGTCGTTAGAACTTGAACATGATTCGAGAACCCTCGAGGCGCCAAAAACAACAATTGCAACAAAATATCCAAGCATCGATATCACTGATAGAATCAAGTGGAGTATTACCTGCAAAGGAAAAGAAATATTTGTTTGTTATGCTATATAAATGTGTGCGCTTAATATCACTGTTTAATCGTTCATACAGTGTATATGTTACTCAAACTAAATCCGTCCGTCAAATGATAATCAAATGAAAATAAAATCAATAAAATGCAAACTTTTCACTTTGATGTGTTTAATTGAAAAAGAAGACAGGATATGAGGTTAATATATCATTCATGACAAAATCAGTACATGCAGAGCAAAAACACACACTAAAGCAAAAGAACAGCATTGTTTCAATTGCTGTCGCTACAAATCAAAGCCACAATGTGACCGAAGGCTGATTGAAAATAAATAATTGAATGCTCAGTAGATGATAAAATCCTTGCAAATATGTTTACGTTCTATTATAAATTTTATCTAACTGTAAAAGAATGAATGCAACATTCTACTTCATGACACATAATACCTCGAAACGGCCTAAACAAAACCGAAGAGAAAATGACATGCTCTCGGTTCGCAGTCGAATAAAGAGAATTATCTGACCCCAAACTGGAAAGAGTTTAAGACCGACAGACCATACGGCGGATTTGTTTTAACAACCTTGATTAATTGTGATGCGGACCTGTCACGGAGAAGACCATATAACTCGATTCATAGGATAACTTTGCTAGGTATAGATCACGTTGCACGTTTAACATCTTACCAAAATATTAAACAATGTGTGTTTGGCCGTCTTGTATTTAAATTGCGCAATAAATCAAAAGCATAATTAGTTGAAAAGAATTTTCATTTTTTTAAGGGTTGTAACAGGAACGATTTGAAATTGAACCGTTGTAATTTAACGAGTCAGAAGAAGCTAAGCAGACATTAATATAATCATACAGAAAATTAACTTACTAAGGCTGTTTCCGGTTCATCTGGCTTCTCTTTGACAAACAGACCTTGGACAGAGAAACATCCACCAACAGTTGCTTTGGCCATTACCTATACAGACAAATATAATTACTGTGTTTAAAATCATTTATTACTTCTGTACGGACATGATTTATAACAAACAATCTAAATTTGTCCGTTTATAATTTTTTTAAATTATGCAGACACTAAGGTTAAAACTCCCTCAGGCAACGTTGGCTTTGGTCGGATTTGGCGATTTTTTAGGTAGTATTTGCTTTAAAGGTTTTCAACGTTTCGGTTCTTATCATTCTAGATTTTCAGATGCAGCTTTGAGTGTTATTAATAAAGGTTAATCTGGAAAAGAGTAACGATCTCATTAAATGTATAACGCATTGCTCTCACTCTATTTTTTTCCATTGTAGAACACCATGAAATTACCCGAATTATCAAAGTATAGAAACATTTGAGATATCTACTTTCGAAGCTTATATGACAATACAACGATAAGAAGTTGGTACGAAACCATTTTAATCACATTTTAAGTATATGCTTTATCAAAATGGAAGTTGATTGTTTCTCGTTGATGAATAGATTAATGCAGTTTTGGGAAAGGTTTACATTTTGATCTAGTCACCAATGTGTTTTTCATTAATCTTTCCCAGCTCAAAGTATTCTAATGCATAGTATGATTTTTAAATCAATTTAATTGTTGACTACAGAACAACAAACACACTCAATATGTGTGTCCTTTCTTTTGAAAGTACTCTTAATATTTCTTTAGCGTGAGCATGTACTTGTACATCCACACAACAGACAGGTTACTCTCTTTTGACAACTCTTTATGTGTTATTAATTTGAATTTCGTCAGCGTTACATGTTTACATTTTACACTTGTTTGATCGTTTTTTAAAACTCACAACTGTTGCAGCTACAAACGATGCCACATAGAAAGGAGGCGTAGAATATAACTCTCCATCCATCCAGATTACTCCGATTATTCCGCAGACAAGAAGTCCAGTCATTATAATAGTGTCAACAATAAACAGTAAAAAGTGCGAGCGGAAGGCTTCACGTCGTAAACCTGCAAATAATTTTAAAAAGATGCTCTGAAAGAATCCAAAGCAATAATTCATGACGTATTGAAAATTACAATCAGGACCCTCAAATGTTGCCTTTTGTCTCCTTGGCTATCATTGCACCAGTCGAAAATTTGAAAATTAAATAATCACAATGAAAAAATGCTTTCATATACTAGCACTTGTAGACTACCACTACATGAAGATCTTTAGTCGACCGAGAGTATTATGAGTTCAGTAAGTGCGTAGATACCAGGATACTACAACAACTGTTTCAAAAAAGACCATCGATTTTTTTTGAAAATACAACAACTATTTCAAAAAAGCGCATGGCACTGCCTTTACACGAAGAATGGGATTGAACGTGCCCATTCTGAATAGAGTGTTGCAGCGTACTTGTACATCCTTCAAAACCAAAAAGAAGCCTAATTAAGTCGGGGATTTTACTGTCGGTTGGAAGAAACCCAAAATGACCATAGTTCTATTATTTTTTCAAACCTTGGTATTTTGAAAATGAATATAAAGAAGACCTATGTTAAGTGTAAATCAATATGACGGCAAATATAAAGAATAATTATATAATATATATCTAGTAGTCAAGACACAACATTTCAACTTCGTCAATTAATGTCACCTGTAAATACCTTTATCTTTTATAAAATTTGATTTTGATGACGGATCTCGCACCGTATGCCTCATAACTTTTAAAACATATTCCTTTTAAGAGCCTGACATTTGTCCCTTGATGAATTCACCTCTAAATGTCATTGAGCTAAATTTAAGATCGTTGGATTGCTGTTTCTAAAGTCGTAATCCTCAAGTTTACCTAAAGTTTATTTCACAAATTAAAAAGCGTAAAATGAAGTTTGATGTAGTTATAAACCATTACAATTAATCTCGAAATCGAACATTTCGAAATTAAACTTGAAAATACAATTGTAAGAAGAAAACAAACCCCGAAACAAAGGGTAGGTCCTTAAACAGGCGCGACTAAAATAATGGGCAGAACATATACACTGCCTCTGGAAAATTAAGGTTAAATTGCACAATGACTACAATTATGATATGCAACAGGCCACTCAAAAGTTTTGCCAGGGTTTTTAACGTAAGTAGAGTCTGGCATCGGATTTGACATCACCATGCTGACTGGACGTGGCAGCGAATTTATCCATCATGCTGCAAAACTAAAAAGGACGTTCATATTTGGCAAGTAGTTTGTAAGAGAAACAAGAGTTACCATATTTCTATTCACCATGGCTAGTCACCCTTTGATGTTTTGACCATCGAGTCATTGATCTATTTGGAAATTCGAAGAAAATCTATGGCAACCAAAAGGGTCATCAACTGCAGCAGGTGTAGCACGTAAAACTGATATGAAGTGAGAGAGCCATGTGGTATGGACTATTCGTCTGCGCATAATTTCACGCATGAATTACAAAAGTATCTGTGAGATCTGGGAGAGCTACTTTATTAGATCCAATTTTAATTTCTGAAGATTGTTGTGCTACCTTTACTGAAGTTATTGATATAAATAGACAAATGAGTGACCATAATGCTACAAAAGTATATTTAAGAATTCCGAATTTTAGCGAAAAAAAATTTACACGAACTATTTGGTTATATAAACATGCAGATTTTACTAGATTTAATAATGATATTCAGAATTTTGATTGGCAAACTACTTTGACTGCTTTTGGGGACGACATAGACGGTATGGCAATTTTTTTCACAGATAAATATATAGAAATTGCTAGAAATTCTATACCTACTAAAACTGTCACTATTCGATCATCAGATAAACCGTGGTTTAACTCGGAAATTCGAAAAGAGATTAGACTACGTGATAGACTTCATAAAAAATTACGAAAATTGAGAACTGTACAAAATACTAAAAAAATTAAAGTTCAACGTAACAAAGTAAATAACATCATTATTCATGCAAAGGAACAGTTCTACTTAAACGATAATGGTCTCTTAGATGAAAAGTCAAACAAAAACCCGAAAGCATTCTGGTCTCTCGTTAAAAAAGTTATGGGTAATTGTCGTTCCACGTCGATTCCTCCGTTATTAAATCCAAATACTAATGAAATTTCTGTTGGTGAAAAAGAAAAAGCAGATTTGCTTAACTCATATTTTTGTAATATTTCTACATCTTCGGATGATGGAGTTATACCTCCAGATTTACCACTTCGTACCCAACATAGCTTAGATATTGATGAAATAACGGAGGATGAGATTAAAGACATACTCAAATCTTTGGAAATTGGTAAAGCATCCGGTGAAGATTGTATTAGTCATCACATGCTGAAATATACTGCTAATAGTGTGTGTGTACCTTTATCATTTATATTTAATTGTTCAATGAGAACTTCCAAATTTCCAAGTTGCTGGAAAGATGCTAATGTTTTAGCTTTTTTCAAAAAAGGGGATAAATCGATGGTTTCAAACTATCGTCCTATTGCATTGTTAAGTTGTGTGGGTAAAGTTTTTGAAAGAATAGTTTATAAACATATTTTTAATTTCATTTTTGAACACAAGCTATTGTATAAATTCCAGTCAGGTTTCGTTCCTGGTCATTCAACATTTCATCAAATGATTGAGATTTATCACAGAATTTGTTTAGCTATGGAAGATAAAGAAATTATGTGTATGATTTTTTGTGATATATCGAAGGCTTTTGACCGACTTTGGCATAAAGGTCTATTAGAAAAAATCAAAACTTATGGCATAAAAGGCAACTTATTGGGTTGAATTGAAAATTATTTAAGTAACAGGAGACAGAAAGAACTTCTAAAAAATTCAGAATCTGCATTTGGAACAATAAAAGCAGGTGTGCCCCAAGGCTCAGTACTTGGGCCTTTATTATTTCTGATGTTTATAAATGACATAGCAGATGAAATTCAATGTTTAGTTAGAATTTTTGCCGATGATAGTTCACTCATGTATTCTTCGAATAATGCTTTAGATATAGAAAGGAAATTCAATAAGGATCTAGAAACATTAAATGATTGGTCAAAACAATGGCTTGTAGATTTTAATCCTCAGAAAACAGAATATATGGTTTTTAATTTTCGTAAGGATTCACAGCCTATTTATTTGAAATTTAATGGACAATTTATTAAAAAGGTTGATGACCACAAACATTTGGGTGTTACTTTTTCTAATAATTGCAAGTGGTCAGTACATATAGATAACATTTGCTGTAGTGCCACTAAACAAATTTTTGTTCTGAGAAAATTGAAATATATTCTTAACAGAAACAATCTTAATAAGATATATCTTGCATACATACTTCCACTTTTAGAATATGCATGCGAGCTATGGGATGGATGTTGTGTTATAGATTCTGAAAAACTTGAGCGCTTGCAGTTTGAGGCAGCCATAATTATTACTGGGCTTCCGCAATTTGCAAGTATAGAATCCCTACCTTTTGAAACTGGATGGGAAACTTTGAGTTCTAGAAGAAATAGACGTAAATTATGTTTATTTCATAAAATACACAGCAATAATGTTCCAGAATATCTTATGGATTGTATCTCGAATTATACAGATGGTAATTATTATAATACTAGAAACCGTTCTCACTATAGAGTACCAAGATGTAGATTGGACATATTTTCTAAATCTTTTTTCCCTTCTTCAATTCGAGCATGGAATTTATTACCATTAGATATTAGATCCATACAATCATCTCCAAATTTCAAAAACACCATCCGGAGAAATGATATTTCATTTTTGGTACCTAAATATTGGAAACAGGATGGAAAATATACTACATACAAAATTACGACACAGATGTAGTCCTTTAAAAGCTGATTTATATAGAGTTAATTTAGTAAACGACCCAAGTTGTGAATGTGGGTGTCCATTAGAAGATTCGATTCATTTTTTCTTAGAATGTCCACTCTACATAAACTTTAGAAACCAGCTCTTTAAAAAACATTCAACATTTAGCTGATATCTCCATAGAACATATTTTATTTGGAACAGACGAAATTACTGTTGAACAAAACACAATCCTTTTCAGAAATGTACATAGTTATATACGCCATACAAAAAGATTCGTTGATTAATATTGCTGTATCTTAAAATGTACTCGTATCCAACTGTTATACTGTTTAAACATATTATATCTATTGTATATATTTTTCATATTGTACTGAAATATATAATTGCTGTCATCTTGAAATTTTGTATATTGTACTTATATGGAGAGGATTATCTTAAGTTGTTATAACTTGTATCCAACCCTATTGTATATTTAGACAATAAAATATGTTTAAACTAACAACAAAAGTATTTGTCGTAAATTCGATATATTTTTTTTTAAATATTTTGATTGATTAGAAATGTTAAATCATTGTAGTTATGTGACTAATAGAATATTTAGTTATTATCCGTATTTTGACATTTCACCCATTTTCACCATTTTCCCGCCAAAATTTGGGTTTTAAGGCAAAGTCATTTTTTTTCCTTATCCGTGACCTATGTTGTTTATTTGCTCATTCTTTGAAGCTATAGTTCAGCTTTTTGAATTACAGTTTTGGACCAAGTGTCATAGAAAGTTTTTTTGGATAATCCAATAAAAATATGTCAACACCTCTATTTTCCCTATCATTTCATTGAAAATGGTCCCTTTTACATACCTGTTTAATTAAAAGTAAAATTTTGAGCTTATATGGTCCGTGACCCCCTATTTTTTTCGACCAATTTGATTTACTTTCTGTAAAGAATAAAATAACCAAAAAAAAAGGCACTTCTGATAGAAACTTCGAATAGGCCCGAGCCACCTTAATGGATATGCCGAAGAGTGATGGTGATATTTCATCATGTTTAATTTTACTTGAATTTGTGCTAATGTTAAGCTTTTAAGCTTGCCAAAAGAAAAAAAAAAAAAAAAAAAAAAAAATTGCACCGGAAAATAAATGAAAGCTAACTCATACATACCTCTGTTAGGTGTCTTGTACTCTCCCTGTAAACCTGGTGATTGATACATTGTATTTGCTGTAATAAGAAAATAATGTTATGTATAAACCGAGGGAGAAGATCAAGAAAATATAATTAACTAGAACGTTACTAGTAGTAATTCTAATAGTAGACCGTAAAAAAGGGTTTGATTTTAAATCTCTTTTTTCATGTCCTTCCGGTTAGAACAAGGTCGCTTTTTCATCACCTACTGGTAAGAACGGAGTCTTTTTTTAAACGGAAGTATTTGTCTAGAATAGGATCGCTTATTTAACTTATTAAGATACAGCCTAGAGCCCGGGTCCAGAACAGTTAACACATTTTCTAAGCGTGTATAGAACAGGGTATGTTTTTCAACATTTTTGTTTAGAACAGGATATGTTTTTCAATGTTTTCTGGTTAGAACAGGGTATGATTTGACAAGTGTTGTCGGCACAGTTATACCCGAAAAAATGGCCAGTAACACCTCCGGGACGGTGTCCTCTATCCCGTATACAGTTTGAATATTCAATCAATCTAAAATATTTTTTTTATTGTTTTTCATAGTTTTTTTTCAAATCTTTCTATAGGTGCCGTTTGTTTTTGTTTCTTAAAATACCATATTTTAAATATACATCAAGAATAAATTGATTTTCATGAAGGTTTATATTTTAGAACGAGAATTTACGATAACTTCAATTGGTCACAAAAAAGTATAATACACCTCATAACTTTTACTCCTATTAAGTATAACTAATCAGTGTATGTAAAGTGCGGATCCTAAAATATCATTTTTACTGTATATGCCATAAATGTCTAATGTAGAATGATAAATAAACAGACGAACTTTTTTTAATTTTTGAAGAAAATGAAGAAAAATAGTTAAAATGTATATGTTCAGAAATACATAATACTAATAAAACAAAGTAAGAGATGCGAGCGGGATTTATCGCGCCTAAAGCCATCCAACTGTGAAATATATACCAAAATAGGTGAATTTTTAGGACATTTCACGAACAGATCGTGCAGGTGCTTTATAACTAACAGGTGAGATGTTGTTGCAGTAAAAAATATTCATTTTAATACAATTATTAAAGTTGTATAACGTAGAATATGTTTTGTCATTCAGTTTCTTCATATTAAACTAAATTCCACTATGATGATTTCGTAATGCTAGTCATGTTTACTGTCGAATAATGATACTATTCTTTCATTTTAACTGTGGAGCGAATCATTAGTATTGTATATGCGGTGCATTTTCACTGTATAATCATTATTTTTTTTATCTATTACAGCTCATTTCTTTAAGCATGTAGAGCAAGACTTTAGTTGATTTGCTTGCTTTTTTTATTGGATAATCATTATGATAACACCCAATTTAATTCAAATATTAAAAATACAGGTTAAACTATGCCTATTCATATTGTTTAAAAATGTCAATCTTATTTACAAAGTTTGTATAAACAATTATACAAACAAAGCAAGCAAGCCAACCAAAGTTTTGCTTTACATGCATTAGGAAATTAGCTGTAAAGCCTTAATTTAGCCGACTTGCTCGAATACTAGATAAAGTAAGAGAAAGATTTGATAAAATTTAACTTACGGATAAAAGTTTGGTTTTAAAACACTCTACTAAATTCAATAGAAATAACATTTATTTCAAATGTATTCCATTTAGTTTCTTATAAAGCGTATAGAGATCTTTATCCTTATTTTTTTTATCCATTTCCATGACACTTCACCACTAATTACATACATCTTGATATAGATTGCACCTTTGTTTTCCCGTTTAAAAGGTTTTACACTGGAGCCCTTTATAACTTGCTGTTCGGTGTGAGCCAAGACTCCCATGTTGAAGACCGTATTTTGACGTATAATGGTCTACTTTTATAAATTGTGACTCGGATGGAGAGTTGTCTCATTGTCACATACGACATCTATATGGCTCAAAAACGAAACGAGACGGGATAAAAAGGGATGAAAAAATCTACGCTACTTTTTTAATATATTTATAATGGGCTTTATATGAGTCAAAATAGAGTAAAATAGTGGGTCGCATTTGGGTATAAGCGTCACGCCGGATTGCCGATTTTTTGCAAGCGTGACAGGTGAAAGTCAAATGATTGTGTAGAGAAAAACGGGAAATGAAGTCTAGCGGGACACGGATAATTACAAAAAATTAGAACTGCATAGTATAAGCGGGATACGGGAATCTGACAAAACAATAAGCGGAATACGGGAATCTGCCAAAACAGTAAGCGGGATCCGGGATCAGAACCCCCCAATGAGACCCCAGAAAAAGATATTTTTGTATATTCATCCTATTGTTACAGTCATGCCTTCAATAACAAAAGTACTTTTCAATAACACAAGTATCCGATGCATGCATTTTTTCATATTTTTGGTCCCTTTTTCAATTTTGTGGGGTCCAAATTTATAGACAAAAGTCCTTTAATATAGATATTTGGAATTCGTTGGCATGCTGAATCTGACCATGTATCAAGTTTGGGGATTTTTTGCCTAGTTGCTGAAATAGCCCACATAGAGTTCCAAAGGGTCTAAAATCAACAAAAATGAATTGTAGCATGCATTTCGTGTACAATAACCCAAATGTGCATGGTTTTACCTCTGTGGTAGTATCCATTCGCGGATCTAGAATTTTTCATAAGTAGGGGCCCACTGACTGCTTAAGAGGGCCCGCTGCTGTCACGCTCCAGTGATTCACTATATAAGTTAAAATCAAGGAGAAACGTAATCTGAAGAATACAATATGACATTTTGAGAATCGCTTTTGTTACAAGTTTGAAAAGCTATATATTTGATGAAGAATGAATGAGGAGTTTGTATTTCAATTGGAAAATACATGTATCATAAATCCTAAAGTCAGCAACTAAGTTTTTTTTTCATTTGTTGCAAGTGCATTTATCACATAATTCTACAATAAAAATTCCTCGCATCTTTGAAAATTCTACATTAATAATGACTGCACTAACAGTGATAATTCATCGCATCTATAGTTAAAATGGATCGCTTTCAATAATCGATATGCTATATTATGATGCTTTTATAACACTTATTTGAAGTTTAATGCTATGTTTGTATATTATAAAGACATATCACAATGAAAATATGTTAAAACTTAACTTAAAATCCTTTAACTTGATATTTTCAAAACGTAAACAAATACAGTTTTCCCATGATCCTTTATTCTACAATAGACATACCCGCATATAACAGTAAAAATGAACTAGCTGGATTCGCACTTTATATACACTGACTAATCATGTTCTTCAATATTAAGATTTTGACTACAAGAAAATAAGAAAAAAATGTGAATATGGAACCAACTGCTAGCAACCGGTTGGATATGGAATATCGAATGAACAGTAACGAACCGGCCGCGCACTTCAAACTCATATGATTATACACTTTTGTAAACTATATTTATTACAAGTGTATGTATTAATCAGCATTGATGAAAATAACATAAATTCAACCCCAAAGAATTGATGTAATGAAATAAAAAATAAACACGGTGTTTAATAACTGACACCTATTATTTTTGTCATAGTTATTTTCTTCTTTTAGTAAGAATTTTATTATCATAAAAAAGGGGGTTCCGTTCAAAGAGAAGACTGTTGTTTTCGTTAAAAAAAAACCTCCCATAGATATCGTATAATTTGTAATTCATGAATACAAATATTGTCTTAGCCTTATAAAGTATACTACATGTTTTCTGATACATATTAATTAGTAAAACTGTATAATTGTGAAAATAACTAACCTTCACAACAGTAAGATATCTTTGTTTATTTATAATAATAGTTAATAGTGAATAAAAACATTTAAAAACAACTTTAATCAATACATACAAAAATCTTCGATACGGAACGTGCACTTTGTATATTCTCTTTGTAGTCCAAGTCTTTAAACACTGAAGATATATCGTATTTGTCCATGTCGAAAGTTCAATTGATTTCATTTTTTAAATTAAAAGTTTAATTATTTGAAGAAAACAACGTTTACCATTTCATTCGTATGTATATACGAACACATTTTTTTCTATTTTCGTTTAGAATATTATAAATAGAGTTTTAAAGAAAAAAAAAATAGATTTTCGAAAATAAAATGTGCATAATTAAGTTTTAAAATCAAAATTTAAGGTTTATATTGATTTCGGGCAACGATATTCAACCAAATCATTTCAAGAAAAACAGTTTATGGTACATTGGATAATATTACAGAAAAGAAAATAACGGACAACTTAACAGTAAAAAAAGTAAAACTAAAGTATGGAAAATAATGGACTAAACATCTGGAGTGAGGCGCGGTGAATTAATGGTCTATAAACCATCATCGGCCTTAAACAACATTGTTTTCCTCTTTGAAACAACACGGCTGCATAGAATTAAAAGATAACTGTATTGTATTTTAAGCTTCGACGGCATCAAATCCCAAACTGATGCCGTCGGAGCTTAAAATACAATATTGTTATCTCTATTATAATGAAACTGATAGAAAACAACGTTAAAATATGTATTTAAAATCTGGCATATGCCGTCTGCGCTTGTGCATACGTCCCATAGCATCTCAAATATACAATAGAACTGTTCTCAATTCTAATTTACGCATAAAACTTGAAGGTTGAGAACGAGATTATATCGATCACCTCTTTATCATAGTACTACTATGAAAATATGCACAGTATCACAGACTTTCAGTACCTAAAGTTAAATGTAAATCCCATAAGTAGTCAGTACTTCAATAAGACAGCAACCAGACAACAACAAAAGGCCAAAAGAAAATTAAAAAGGAAAAGACATCTTATAATATGCATTTGACGGGGGTGGAGGTGGTGGTGGTGGTGGTGGGGGATGGGGGTGTTGGAGGGGGGTGGTATGGTGCCGGGGTCCTGATGCTCGAAATCCCGAGGTCCCGAATTTATGGAAATTTCAATCCCGCCATACCGAAATTCGAAAAAAAGAATAGACGGATCCATAAAAGATCGATCCCGAAATCCCGTGCTGAAAAACACCCGATCCCGGAGTCCCGTTTAAGGTCCCCCCTCATTTGTGTAGATGGACTAAATAACAAAACACAATATTACCAGTCATGTCTAAGCCTGTGTGCGATTGTTTTTTTCTTGCTTTTTTTTTCGGTTGGGGAAAAGGGGGGGGGGGGGGGTTGTAGACATATCAAACATAAATATGACCATGTACAGAATTTTACAAAATCGTTAATTGAAGATTTTACAGAATAAGCGTTATATCTAAAGATAAAAAAAAAACATTTAGGTCCACACTTCATATGGACCCTTGGACCCGTAAAAATCGTTGGATTATCTCGGTGTTGCTGGTCAGTAATGAATAAAAAATCACTGGTCAATTTAAAGGTTGTTGTAAGTGATGCAATATATTCCTATTTTCCTGTTCCCCTTATGTGACTTCCAGTTTTATTAAAGTTTACATTCATCAAAGCCTTAGTTTAATTTAGTTTCCTGTCATTACTACCCCCCCTTTTATTTGTCGCATGTTGTGTATCATGTACTGATTCTATATATACTTCGAGCATACATATGTACACTTATGGAACACTAACCATTTAGTAAACTTTTAAAAACGTTTTTGTAGACTTGTATACAATAAATTTTATACAGAACAAAAATATTAACAAAGATGTCAGTTTGTCTGCGTGTTTTACTTGTTAACTTGAAGATTTGTAAATAACCACACGACACTCTTTCAAGAATTTGTAGAATCATTGATATAATATTAGTTTATATATGCGATGTTAAGCAGCAGTATATGGACAGTCTGTCGTGATATAGTACCAAAACACAAGCTTTTACATGTTCCGCTGCCAAATCATATATCGGAACGGAGAAAAAGTGTAAACAGATGACTTACAAGATAGTCTAAGAGATTTATGAATTGGTTACCCAAAAATGACAAAGTTCAACTATCTCTCATTAGAGCAAATATTAATAAAGATCAAAACCCTGACCACATGCAAACAGACAGCAAAGTACGTTCTAGGATTCAAACTGTAGATGTTTTGCGGAATAACTGTAAACTATAAAGGGGACGGACGGACGAAAGGACGGGTGGCCAGACGGAATGACGGACGGACAGACGTACAGGGGTAGTTGAGGGGTCATAAAAAATATAGCTTCAATTACATCTTTAATTGCGTCAACATGTAGACAGTAACCCTGATGATTTCTATTTTTTTTAATGATTTTACCATTTTTGCGTTCATGTACTTACAACGTATTTTTGTCTGATTTAGTAATTGTTTTAGATATGTATATTGATAATGAATATACATGTATCACATTTTTTACAACGTATAATTTCTTTTTAAAATGTTCCATAAAAGAGGGTCTGGTTGGGGTTTACGGAATACATAATAATAGGCAAAAATTGCAGAATAAAATGCAAAAAAAAAAAAAAAAAAAAAAAGAAAAAGTGTATAATGAGGTGCTAGAATAAGGAAGAATAAAGAATATTGGTAATACTAAATAAAAATTTATGATAATTATCCAAACTCTTATGATAAAAAGAATCTATCAATACGAAACACATAATCATCGTGCATAATCAACACGAAGAACGTTGGAAATTATTAGCATGATAACTTGACGTTATATAATAAAAATTACGACGTCACGAATTTTGATGTTTTTTTTTTTGTCAAAATGTTGGGTTTGCGTCGCTTCTACAGGGAAAACGAAGTCGATGACCATATTTTTTTTAATATCATCTAATTCGTAAGACAAAGAGGAAAAAAATGTTAATTCAAAATAAAAATCGATGGAGCGGTTCTCGTGATTTATACCAGAAACCGAAAATTGTAGAAGAAAAATATAGATTTACCCTATATATTCAATGTAATTTAGTACCCTCTCGGACCATTTTAAAAATGGATTTTTCTTGAAAACGAAGTCGGTGACATATACTTTTTTTTTTTACATTTTCTGATGTATATTTTCAATATCTAATTGAGTTCTAAGTTTTAAAAAAAATCTATGGACTAGTTTATTTACTGATCCTTGACCTTAATACCATGTAAGAAAGTGACGTTATCCAATTTAAATGAACGTTACAAACTTTGTTGCATTAATCGCTTTTATCGGCTTCATAGTTGTTTCGTGGCAATCACAGTTTGTTTTACTATCTCCTTATATTTATCTTAAAATATTCAAAACCAATGTGAGGTGGCTTCTCATCTATTCTGGTTTTCATTTATATCTCTTTGTAGATATCTATTTAAAGAAGAGCTTCAATTTCAAAAGTCCGTGGTATATTGCTCGTACTAAATCTTTTTTCACTTATAAAAAAAAGGCTGCAAAAGTGCACAAGTGGCATATATATTATTATTTCTATGAACTATCTAAATGCAGAGTACAGTCAATTAGTGTTATTTTCTAAAAACAAAGACGCATTATTACTTCACGCATCTTGTTTATTTTTCATTCAATATTGACATGGTTGAAATAAAAAAAAAAAAACACAACAAAAAACAGTGTGGTCAATCAATTTTTCCCAAATTAAGTTAAGTTAAGAGGGTGGGGTGGGGGGGGGGGGTGGGGGGGGGGGTAGAAAAAAAAACTATGTGAATTAGGTTTTTTTATCCTTCATTGACCTTTTGATGTTGTCCCTAATTATATATATAAGTCACCTATACCGTGTGATGCGTTTTCAAATTCATCACTCGACAACTTCCAGTTTACCGAACACTTCTTTGATTTTACACATGATAGCCGAGTTGAAAGTTTTCGTCATATTTTTCTTAGGAACTACAATACAAGGATTTCTTAAATTTGGTTTCATTGTTTATACAAGTCAGCTATACCGTGTGATGCGTTTTCAGGTTCATCACTCAACAACTTCCTGTTTACCAAAGACTTGCATATTTTTACACTATTAATATTATACACTTGCGGCGGGGACTCGCAGCTTCACTTGTTTATTCTGGTATCACCTAACTTGAACATCAAGAAAAACAAATTAATTTACATTACATTGCGCTGTACATTTGTTGAGGAAGCATTCAATATGAGTTATATAACAACGGTACGTATGATCAGTATAGCCGACAGATTAACATCAGAATCCAGTTTGTCATCTATAATTCAAATAAATTGGCATAATTTTATATGTTTAGATTTAATGGTGCATTTTATTTAGCATTCATTGAATTTAATTTAACTGGCACTGATTAGTTTGGAGTAGACGACCACATCTTCCGGGCAACAAAATGGTACATCTGGGACGAATGATGATTATGTTCAATACTGGGTCGAAGCCAATAAAAGTTGATGTTACACAACCAGTTAATATTCTTGTACTGAGCAGAAATAATACGGATGCATAGATATAAGAAGATATGGTATCAGTAACAACGAGACAACTCTCAATCCAAGTCACAATTTATAAAAGTAAACCATTATAGGTCACAGTACGGTCTTCAATACGGAGCCTAGACTTGCACCAAAACATCAAGATATAAAGGCCCCAAAAATATCTAATGTAAAACCATTCAAACGGGAATTCATTTCAATTAAAAATGTAAAATTTCATCGAAAAAACCCATTCACGAAATTGTATTTGATGAAAAATGACTCAGTCATATATACCCAACGGTTTGATATATTTGCATGTCAAATGCTTTTCTGTTTTATTGTTGATTTTGCTTTGCTATTGGTTGATATTGAGCGTCGTTGATGAAGTTGACATCGTTTGTTGCTGTGACTGCTAATTGATGTTCCGCCCAAGTATTGAGCACCATCTAATTAGTTTTCTCTTCCTTGCTGTTACACAAAATGACCTGTTTTTCTTTTTATAAACAGTTGAACTATTTCTTAATACTTGCACATGTTTCATATACTAGGCATATATTAATTCGCATGATGTGACACAACCTATTTGTTTGGGGGGGGGGGGGGGGGGTGGGTGTCTTGTTGTATTTTCACCTCCATTTAATAATCGCCATACAGCTTTATAGCTTTAGTCAGGTAATTGACAAACATTCTCACACGTCCACTTTCAATAGGGGGTCTCATTTTATTTTTTTGGGGGAAGGGGAGGGGCCTGATCCCAGGTCACGCTTATTGTGTTGTCAGAATCCCATATTCCGCTTATCACTTAAATAGCAGCAGTTGTTATTTCACGTGTGTCTTCCGACTTCATTTCTCGTTTTCACACAAACTAATTTGGTGTTTGCGTGTCAAACCCGCATCACACTTACATCCTAACCCGACGTATCCAATATGGTCTGTTAATCCCATGTTACATTCATATTAGTCAGCACTTGTGTGTTAACTTGAATCTTTCTTGACATTATCATGATTAAAAATAAAATATTTCCAAACCTTGGACTTAACGAAATACTTAGGATTTCCTACAACAGGACTTAGTTACCTTATCTGTATTAGACAAAAGTTTCGAAATTTCGATTCCTTTCAATTTGTGTGTTTTTTTAGTGGCGTTTACAACTTTTTTTCATTTTGAGCATCAACCATAAGTCTTTTGTAGACAAAAAGTCATCTGACGTACACATGTTATTTTTGGTATCTTTGATAGATTTTTTTTATATTCAACCTGAGTTCCTACTATAAAATAGTCATGTCTCGCCACACTATTTAGTCTACAAACAGTTGAGTATAGCTCAGAGCATTTCCGTGCTTGGATATGAGAATAACACTGAACTATACATCATATCACTAGGTATAATTGAAAGCATACTACTAAACTTTTCATGACATCTCAAGTCATTATGAAATTTCATCACTGAACTGTAGATTACATTTCAGTGCATTAATGCAAGAAGGATATTGAAGTTTAAATATCATTAGTACCAAAATTTGAATAAAAGGATTTTCTCTTTTACACATCTGAGATAAGAATTAAAAAAATATGAAAATAAGATTATGTGTCAGTCTCGTAACAATCAGAGTTTTATCATCCAGCTTATTACAAGTTATTAGTTTAATTACATACCTTCCTCATTATTTTATTCAACACAATTATGACTTTCCGTTTTGAGTTTTCCTCGGAGTTCAGTATTTTTGTGATTTTACTTTTCAGAGCGTTGAAATATCAATAACAACATTACATTGCATACAGAATTTAATCTGATAATGGATATCATTGGAATTTTAATTGAAATACGGGGTTTACAAGTCCAGAAGTTAATTATTCTGCAAGCTTGAAAGCTTTAAATCTATTCTGTATGAAAATAATATCTATACATATTTGTTTTACCATTTCCGTTTGGTAATTGTAATATTGACCGACTAATCAAATAAAAAATCAAAACAAAAACGATAAGAAACGAAAAAAATCATGTATAAGCTTTGAGAAGTCCTAAATACAACACTATGTTTATTTTCAGAGATAACACGGTGTCCAAGAACTGCATTTATATGACTTTTTTGTGTGTTTTGTTGTACGTTAACTGCATCGTCGGAACAATTGTAAAAGACATCTTCGCATTAAATGTAGAGGCTTATGACGACACATACGAAGATGCCAAATCTCTTCACATATATAAAGTGGAAGCTTTAATTCATTGCTCAATGGAATGTTTAAACCAGGATCGTTGTGTATCCTATTTTTACAATGGAGTATCGAACACGTGTATCCTACATGAAGATACATTTACGTATACAATCCGGTCACAGTCTGGAGCGGGATGGAAATTTTACATAACCTTTATCCGTAAGTAAAAGGGTAAATCGTTATTCATATTGAATAACATAATTTAACAATAAAAAGATATTAAAGATACAAAACTGAATAGTAATTAAAGAATTCTGCTGGACAAAACAGAAATTGTAACAAAGTTTGCATTCACATAAAATTGCGAAATATTTCTATCGTTATTTATATCTGTAAAGAAAAGTTGCCGGTTACCAAATTTATTTTTCAAGGAGGTATACCTAGGTTAAGGGAAATAACTCTTAAAGTTATCAGTACATTTGCGTCAACCATTTTTACAACTATATTCTTAGCTTCTAGGTTACGTATATTATTTCCAATCTGTTTCAGGTAAATGCTTAGAATACATTGTAACTTTAAAAAAACGCATAACTGATTTAAAGAGTTATCTCCCCGAACCAAGGACTGCCTCCTTAAATGAAAAAAAAAATGAAAAAAAAATATTACAGCATTGAATTCTATATTTCAACACAAAATTTGGCATATGCTACTTTTATTTGCGGTAAGTGGTGGCTAAACATATATTATACATCCACATCCAAGCATAAACTCCATTTAAATTTATTCTAGATGTTTCTGATCAAATTTTCAAGAAATACACGTTTTCACTGATTTCTAGTAAAATATATTCTATAATAGAAAACTAGTTCAAAGTAAATTGCAGAAATGTCGTAAAAACTCATTAACGAATACTATCTTTTTACCAAAACAAAAAGAAAGAGGAAAAGACGATTTTGAAGATATGCACATTACAAAATGTAGTTTTAATTTCAGCAGACACTGGTCGATGCAAGCCTGATTTCTTTTACTATCGATATCTTGATATCTGCTATAAATTCGGACCAGCAATTAATGCTACCGATTCTAACATTGCTACGGTATGTAGTGAACCTAACGAAGATCTTGTGAGGGTCGATTCTGAAGAAAGACAATCCTACATAGAAACAATCACAGGTACTTTTTTGTTGTAAACAGAGGCGGATTTAGGGTGGGGCAGGGGGCCCTGGCCCCCCTTTTGAGAAAAAATTTGGTTGATTATATAGGGAATCACTAAAGCGTGACGGGATCGGCCCCCTCTTAGGCAGTCAGTAGGCCCCCACTTATGAACATTTCTAGATCCGCCACTGGTATAGTAAAAACAAAGTCAGTTAAGGAAGTTCGCTTGTCATGTCTTGGAATTTTTGTCAAATTTTCGGAATCCTCTCGATTTATCCATTTGAATGCCTTAAAAAGTGTTTGAGCACCGATACTTGTCAATGGTAAAGCTATGAAAAATCCACCAAAATTTCAATGACTTATATCTCAAAAACAAGCACATTGACCTATATTTTATTTTTGCTTATTTGGTTCATTTAATAACCACCGATCACTATATACTAGTGTTATCCAAAGCTTGTTATTTTGAAACTGAGTAGCGAACTTCCTTAAGGATGTACTGTTCGGACTTCTATCTTTTTTTTTACCAAAATATGATACAAAGTAAAAATATGTTGCCCAATAACACCCATTTATCTTTTCATATAAGACTTAATGGCTCATAAAAGGTCATTTTACAAATTTAAGTAGTTTCTTGATTTTTTCTTTTGATTGCAGCTCCAAATGAGACCATTGTAAATTGAAGGTAAAAGTCTGAGTCAGCCTTTTCCCGCCATATTTCAAAATTTAATATCTCGAAAAGGAGTTCCATGACCTATCAATATCTTTTAGATTATACTGTTCCTTAACTTATGCTCCGCCGACTTAAACTATCAAATTACATTTTTTTTTTAATTTCACCTAAATACATCCTTAAACGTTATATTAGAAATATAACTGATTCATAACATCAAGGGCCGAATATATCAGTGATATTCAGAACTGGAACAACTTAAATAGTTATGTATATACTGTTAAGTTGACTAATCGGTCATTAACTTTTCTCAGTACTCGGAGTTGCATATTTGACCACGAAGTCTGTGTACAAAAACCGTTCTCGAAAGATTAATGGCCACAAGGCCGACGGAAATTTTGACTGTAACCCCTCAAAAAATGGATTACTGATTTTATTAATCACAAACGTCGGTCAAAATTAAGAAAGTTTGAGGGTCAACACTGCATAACCAAGCAAGATACATCGTATACATGTAAACATTTTGTAATTTTCAACAAATCGAAAAAAGAAATTCTAAATATATTTACACAAACAAAGTAAAAGAAAATAATAGTTCAGATTTATTTACTAAAAAAAAAAAGAATGAACAACAGTATCAAACTTAAAATTCGTAAACAGGTGGAGTAACTAAAACGTGACAAAATAACCAAACGAATGTAAAACACCCTCAATTGCTGACTTGATAGAGCAATTTCCCCTACAACAATGATATATGTTTTTTATCGCACCGAGGGTAAATATTTACGTTATGATTGGTTTAACGCCTTTATGTGGCGACCCACTATAGATCCGTAGGGGGTTAGTAAATGTGATAGGATGTTCCTGAGGTAATGTCATTCAGTTAATGGTGATGTCATCTATTAAAAGTGTTGTGTTTTATTGTTAAATTTTCTATAAAACGGAACAGAATAAGTAATGCATGCGATAAATTCGTTAACTAATTCGTTCATAACTAATCCCCTACCTACCATAAAATTGTTATAAAATACCCAAACTTAAGACGTATAACCTGCTGTTGAAACTTGAAAAATACTTAAAAAATATTAAAATCTACTGTGAGATAAAAAGTATAATCACAAAAATTCTTAACTCCGAGATAAAAGATATTTGTCCTTAACAGTAAACACTCCTAGTCCAAGTCCGGGAATATGAAAGGTATTTTCCATTCGTTTAATGTGTTTGAGCTTGTGATTTTTCCATAAATAAGGAACTCTTAGATTTAATTTCATCTTGGAATTCGAAACGTAACCTTCAGGTTACTCTGCAGGGGCGGATCCAGGATTTTGGAAAGAGGGGCGAAGTTTTGAAAGATCGCCGAGCGGAGCGAGGCGAAAATCTTTTGGGACCTTTATGGGGCTAAAAACATGAAATAAGTGTAATATGCACTTTTCAAATGGTTAGTGGCGTGGGGCATATATATTTTGTAGTTGCTGTAAAGTGTAAGGGTTGGATATTTTCGATGATGTATTCTCTCTATTAATTGTCTATCATAAAATGATAGTATGGATCCAAAGCTATGAACTGATAAATTTGATGTGGGACTTGTCAATAGAAAATAGACATGGACAATTCTCGCTGTTTTGTTTTAAGTTAAGTTATCATAACATCACAGATTTCTTGTTGTAAACAAGATATACGCCGGGGTATTCAATGAAATTTACAATACGGCCGGCACAAGTTAAAAAAAGACAAACAATCAATTTCTTATCCAAATGTTTGGTTGATATGTTTCACCCAACAAAATTATGGGAAGTGAGGGGTTTCAAATCAACCAAAGGCTAAGAATGAGTCTGAAATGACAACGAATTTATGAATGACGGCCATACCCTTCAGGTAGGTTGCAGTCTGGTCTTGAAAATGTATTTAATATATCAGTTCGGCGAAACACACATTCCGTTCAGACATGCAAACTCCTGCCACCAAAAAAAAAAAAATGCCCGATTTTATTCATCATGTTCATTTAATGCTAAATAATTCTGTAGGAAACTTTTGTTTCTAATAGCAAAAAACAGTGGACATGATTATTGTTGTCAATCCAGACACAGCCAGAATTTTTGTTTAAGGCAAAAATCAGAGTTATTTTTTTTTCTCTCAAATATCTCAGACTGTCTCCTCAAATCAAATGGTTTGTACCTTAGACTTTAAATATATCTAGAGCTTATACTGACGTTCTTGCTCAATCCTGTGTCGCTTTGAAGGTGTCATGATTGTCATCCTCAGCTTAAGCAATGTGTAACTGTAATTTGAATTTCAAAATGACTAAGCGACGTTTTTGTCGACGCACTGTTCAACTCCACCATACAGAATTACATGACTTTGACAATCAGTAAATTCCAGCGAAAAATATCTTTATAAGTAAAGAATTGTCGCATAAAAATTAAATACTACAGTACACGGGAAATGGCAAAGTTCACGAAGTCTAGTCTGATTAATCATTTTACTAAAAAAAAAAAAAAAAAAGCCCGAGCAAAAGGGGGGGGGGGCGTACGCCCTCTACGCCCCCCTCTGGATCCGCCACTGCTCTGATATCTATTTCATCAGAAAGAGACAATAGATACCAAAGAGACGTTCATACATTTTGTATATGTCAAGAATTAAATGCATTGGCAAAAGAGATAAACAATCAAAAGAAAAACCACGATCTATACAAAATGAAAAATAAACAATCTGAAAATAAAACTCACTCCAACAAATTATTAGCGATTACAATATTTCGACCAACATAATCATCGAAAGCACAATAAGGAGAGAAGTGGGAGATACCAAATGGATATTTTATCTGAAGGGTCAAAGACGAACTGTCAATGTCATGACAAAAAAACAAAAAAATATCATAGAAAAAAAACAACTATACAAGTCTGCAAAACACAACTTACAACACTAAGGCAGGCCAAATATGAACCCTACCAAAATCAGACAAAGATTTCAGGTACTCATGTTTTTTTTCCTTTCCATCATGATTTTTTGGCATATTTAAATTCTGATAATATTTAAAATTTCAGCTGACATTGGTCTTGTGTACAACATCGCCATCTGTATTCAGGGAACAAGCATGCTAAACTCATCATACCAATGGACATTTAATGATGGGACCAGAATGCCGTATTTAAAATGGGCTAAAGGTCAACCGGATGCAAATGGAACATTTATACGGATGTTCCGATCTTACAAGTACAAATGGTACAGTTTGGTTGATGACAATATGTGCTCTTACATCTGTGAATACAAATACAATGACAGTATATAAAATGTAAATCGAACACTTGTAAAACACAACTTTTTGTCAAATTTTGACAACGAAGGCTAAACTTTGTTCAGATGGCGTCTAAGACCATTATTGAACAACGAAAATCCTACCACTATATCGTGTGTCTAACTGTATTTCCCGTCTCTCAACAGCGCACATGTAATTATTCGAAGAGCTCGTTAGCCTCGCACTTTAAATATTAAAATTTTACTCTATCGGGGGAAAAGTATCGTAACACTTTGATACAGTGGTTTAATTTTTGTCTCAACTTGGCCGATTACGTACTTAATCTAACGAAGTAGCGAATTCATCCGAGGATCGCCGATTGGAATGTGTTCTATTCGTCACAACTCGGCCGATTCCGTACCTTCATCTAACGAAGTATCGGATTTACCCGATGATTGCTGATTGGAATTTGTTCCATTCATCACAACTCGGCCGATTCCGTACCTTCATCTAGCCAAATAGCAGGATTGTCTATTTTGGTTGAATATATATTGCTTGTTAATATGCTCCTGCATTTTGTAAATGAACTTGTATCAACGTATTAGATTTTAGCGAGAGAAATTTATATATTTGTGAAAAATTAGTTCATATTTTTCGATATCACAAATCATTTACTAAATTTTATCATCGGTATAAGGAAATAATTCGTAAATATAACTCAACACCATACATCTTATGCCTTCAGGTATTTCACGTCCAATCTTTTATGGTAATATTCTTTGCAAAGCACAAAAATGTCAGTATTCACCCAAAAAGCTAACTAAACCTTTAAACAGTCTTATTGAGAAGGAATATAGTTACAACACTGTTGTCAGGTCATTAAAGATTGCATATTTTGGTTTTAATATTGATTCACTTATAGGGTCTTTACATCGGAATTAAACACATTTATTCTAAAACCAGTTGTTGGCATGACACGATATATGTTCTTCTCATATATTTCATGATGGTATAATACTAAACCCTTAACAGGAGGGATTGTGCCTGATTCTCATATGATGAAAACATAATCTTTCAATCAGTTTGATTGAGGTATGAAGCTGGCATGTCAGTACCTGCTAGTAGTCTGTTGTTATTTATGTATTATTGTCATTTTGTTTATTTTCTTTTGTTTCATATTCTGACATCGGACTCGGATTTCTCTTAATCTGAGTTTTACTGTGCGTATTAGTGCGTTTGTTTTTTCTACATTGGCTAAAGGTATAGGTGGAGGGTTGAAATCTCCAAAAAACATGTTTAACCCCGCCGCAATTTTGCGCCTATCCCAAGTCAGGAGCCTCCGTCCTTTGTTAGTATTGTTTGATTTTTAGTTTTAGTTTCTTGTGTATAATTCGGAGTTTAGTATGACGTTCATTATCACTAAACTAGCATACATATTTGTTTAATGGCCAGCTGAAGGACGCCTCCGGGTGCGGAAGTTTCTCGCTACATTGAAGACCCATTGGTGTCCGTCGACTGTTGTCTGCTCTATGGTCGGGTTGTTGCTGCTTTGACACATTCCCCATTTCCTTTCTCAATTTTATTGACCTCTTAAAAGTTGTAATGGATAAATATTTTAATAATGCATTTATATTACAAGTTGATATGTTTCGATATAATATCAATATTTTTAATCAACAAACATACTACTCAGTATGCAAATGTTCAGGTCAAACTTTCACAAAAGAGTGCTAATTAACTGAATGGCACTAATTTAACAATACACAAGAAAAGATGCACTGCACATCAAGTCAATAATGTAAAGGCCAGAACATCATGTAGTTATGCAAACGTCTTACTCTTTTTTTGACATGAGATTTGCCGGAACCCACCAACCACATAGTACATATTTTTTTTTGTTTTAAAGTTGGGTATATTTGCATGAGTTTTGAAAAAAAACCCAATCAACCATTTAACCCCACGTTTCACTTCATTCAATCAAACTTCAAGATTATTTTTTCGGTGGGTCTTCAGGGTTAAATGTTCTTTTCTAATACATATATTATAATAAGAGAAATGTTTTTGAATTGAGTAAACTACTTGTGTGCGAACATTCTAATAGTATAACAAAAAATCAAATTTAATAGATTGAGGAAAACACAAATCCGGTTACATACTTAAACTGAGAGAAACACATCAAGTACAAGGGGAGAACTACGACACAACAGAAACACCACATTAACATAAAACACACAGAATCGAACTATGATGTAACAATGGCCATATAGGTTACCAAAACGTCTGATAATATCTTAAACAATTAAAATTTAAATAGAAAAAAAACAAAGATTTCATCAGCAAATAAAGGATTAACATAAAAAAAAAAAAACATAACAAAGAGCATTTAACGAAAACCACTAAAATTCATAATTCTCGGAAGACTCACAACGATATTAAATGCCAACTTCTTTTTTCGTGAGTGTTTTTTACCTGTCGCAATATTGATTTCGTAAAGTTTCTCATGATTTGCAGTGTCGACTTCACTCATATCCATCAATAATTCAAAACAGTAGACAGCATGTGATTGACCATTTTAACATCATGATAATAATAATATTAACATTAACATACTTTCTAATCCTGTTGTATAGGGATTTTTCATCCAACATTGACTTACGGTAATAGTTGGTGGATTTGTTCTTTTGATATTTTGAAAAGTGTTATCAACATGATACAGTTGACTACATACATACAGTTTTGTTTATATATTTATACATCTACACAGATATCTTTTAGGTATTACGTGTCTCTGTTCTGTTTTTAATCTGATATTTTTAGAGTTTCATGAAGGTTAGTGTGTAAATAATGCAGAATATGAAATAAGTTTCTTACATTGTAACTACAAATAACATAGTATATATAAAATAATATGACAAATTTCACAGTCGATGCATAAAAGGTTGAATCAAACTTCTGTATAACATTATAAATAAATGATTCTGAAAAAGTCTTATTATGTTTTCATCCAAATAATGATGAACAGAAGTTCCAACAAGAAATTGTATACTTAAGTTTTTATCAAAAGAGCTAATTCAAAAGTTATCCTACGTCAAACGGACGTAAACAATATTAGTATAACATGTTTTTATTTTGAAATGACTATCGAAACCAAGGTATTCCTTGTGCTTCATGTACAAACAACGTAGCTTTGACATGTCCGATAAACTTTATTTTAGATGCTTTTTTGCAGGGAATCTTATGTACTTCTTCTGTGCTAAAGAATCATTGTATATACTCTTATAGGGCCATCTGTTTGCTTACGAATTTGTTTCGGCCTTACTCTGCATGAAACGTTTTACACCAAAAAAATAAATAAATTGATCGAAGAAAAAGACATATAATTTTGAAATGATTCAAATTTTACTTAAGCTTTATAATACATATACACGGAAAATGCATTTAAAGATTCTATTTTTTCATTGCCACTCCTTTATGACTTGAATTGACTTTCTTTGATATTTTATTATATTTCTATGTTATTTAGACGGAAACTAAGTTTAATCTCCGATTTAAAATCTGTAATCCTTGACTGATTAAGAGTAATCAATTTTTAAGGTATAAACAAGTCTTGCATTTTACCAGCTTATATTTTTGTTTCAAATTGTGAAAAATTACTCCATGGCGAAACACGTTGTTCATGATGGAATGTCTTATTTGCACACGCACTATCATTTAAAAAAAAAGGAAAATTACTGAATTATAGATTTTTCTAATTAATGAAACATATATCTTAATACCATTTCGCAAACTACGTTTCTACACTTATATTATATCATGGTAATATTTATCATTTTCCTTCTTCATTCAGTTTTTGAAAACTGTTATGGGGTTTATAAATTCGAACAATTCTATACAAGAAGAAATGCTGTGAATAATATTCTATGTGAAGATGGAATAGAATTTGTAGTGAACAAAACTTCGTCAGTAGTTTGCAGTAAGGTATGTGCCTCCCATCCGTTGTGTGTTTCGTTTACCTACACTATCAATGGAGATTGCTATTTATTCAACAAAATTCTAATTGATACGACACTATGTGAAACTTCTCAAGGTTCATCCTATTATGCCGAAAAAGGTAGGTTTATACATTACCTGTTCTATTTACCTGAAAAATGTTGTATTGTGGAAGATTTTTCTTGGCCATTGTTATATTATAATTCATGTGTGTGTTACATTTTAGTGTTGTGTAGTTGTTCTCCTATATTTGATGTGTTTCCCTCAGTTTTTATTGTAACCCGGCTTTGTTTTTTTTCTCAAAAGATGTATGAATTTTGAACAGCAGTATACTACTGTTGCCTTTATTTCTTAAGCTGTTTGAGTTAAACTCTTTAATAAATATGTAAGAAAAGTGTTGGAATTTTAATTGATGTCAATAATTTATACGCACCAGACTATTTTTGAATCTTAAACTGCTACAGTCCTGAATATGATAACAAACGTCAAATACCTGTAAAATGACTTGTGAAAAAGTCAACATTTGACAATTCATCATGTTAAATGAGTTTTCATATCAAAACCGGTTCATTTTTGTTTGCATTCCCACCACTTTTTGGCGCCTGTCGAAGTTAGGAAACTTCTGATCTTTCTCAGTCTTGTTTGCTTTTTAATTTTAGTTAATTTTTGTTTAGGAGTTTAGTATGTTATCTTTTTTCACTGAACCAGTATATACATTGAAGTTACTGCAGACACTTGTCAAAAAACAAGATGATCAACGAAGCCAGGACATTTAATTTCAAATTCAGATATATTGATGATGTTCTTTCCATTAAAAATCCGAACGTTTCTGATAAACTTCCGTTAATATATCCACCAGAAGTAGAAATCTCAGAAACAACAGACACGGATTCCTCTGCCTCACTTGTAGAGTTATATCTCGAATTTGACATACAATGTCATCTCAGTACCAGAATCTATGACAAACAAGACGATTCTAATTCTTAAATTATCAATTTCCCCCACCTCAGTAGCAATATACCAATTTCCCCTGGATACGGGATATTCATTTCACAACTGATTTGGTATTCAAGAGCATGCAGCTACTAATCAGATTTTGTAAAACGTCACCAGTGTCTGAGCAGAAAGTTGATGGTCAGGGGTATGTTAATGGACGTCTTGTCCTTTTTATTTTGAAAATTCATTAGAATATACAACGATTTTGTTGATAAATATTCCGTATTAACTTCACAAATATTACACGATGGTCTGTAATTTTAGATTCCGGCTACTGACGTTGTTTATCATCTTAATAACGTGTTATAGTACTCTTTTATTTGTCTTTATGAATGGCACTTTTACTGTTTAGTTGTTCTTTTTGTGGTATCTATTTGACTTGGCTTTGTAACTTATACATCCCGTCATTGTGTTATTGTTTTATGACAATTTTTGTAGTCTTGTCTTTCATTTTGTTAATATTGTTTTTGTGTATGCCTTTTGTGTTTCTTGGTTACATATCACGTGGCTTTGTACTTATTCATACTGTCATTGTGTTATTGTTCTTTTATAATTACTGTATTCTTGTCGTTCGTGTTTACTTATATAGTTTGTATGTGCGCCTTTATGTAGTTCTTTCCTGCTTGTGAGGTGGCTCTGTACTTATGCATCCCGTCATTCTGTTTTTGTCCAATTGTAAATGCTTGTATATATATCTTGTTGTTTATTATTCTATAATGATAAAGACTGCTTTACCCCTTAATTACCCCTTTTGACATTTTAACCTGTTATGTCTGTTTGCTTTGTTCTAACATCATTGTCAATGTAATAACATTTTATACGACTGTCATAAATATGAGAGGTTTAGCTAGCTATAAAACAAGGTTTGATCCACCATTCTCCATTCTGTACTAAGTCAGGAATATAACATAATAATATTGTCTATTCGTTTGATGTGTTTAAGCTGTTGATTCTGCCATTTGATTAGTGACTTTCCGTTTAGAATTTTCCACGGGGTTCAGTTTTTTTGTGGTTTTAATTCTTTCTAGTATACATTTTTGGTTAAGAGCGAGCTTAGGCCTGACTCCGGGAGCTGAAATATTTCCAGTAACATTATAAGATCAAAACAAACTTTAAAAATAATTTTAAGAGGGTAAACTGATCAGATCGATACACAGCACACTATCTATAGCGTTTTTCATCAATAAAAATGATCGCCATCATATATTCAACAGTGTTGAGTAATGTATGGTGTTAAAACCAATAATCTGTCAATCAATAAACCGACTGACTTACCTCTCGATTACAATATCAAATACTTATTATTCACTATATGATCATTAACATCAACTATACGATCATGATTATGTGTTTGAGCTTTTGATTTTGCCATTTGATTAGGGACTTTTCTTTCTGAATTTTCCTCGGAGTTCAGTATTTTTGTGATTATAATTTTTAGATGGTTTACAAGAAAGTACAACTGAAATCATGACGTTATTTGAAGAAAGTACAGCTGGTGTAGTGATGTGTGATACAGGATGTGTAAAACTAGGAAATTCATGTTATAAGTTCACCCCAGATGGACCAAAATATTGGACTACTGCTAAGGTAATAGTATAGGTTTTTGAATTGTCTCATGGGGGTCTTTACCGTCAAAAGATATGTAATTACCTAAATAAATACGCTGATTTTCAAGGTAAATCAATTTCAAATTATTCTTTTGACACAATATACATGTAGCTGATATATTTAAACATTTTATTTTTGTCTTTTAAAGATGGTATTTGTAAGGGAAATTTCTTCATGCTTCATGTTGTAAACAAATTTCAAATTATATACATGATATAGTCACAAGAGTAATAAAAATTTGCTCAAAATGAAAAATACATTATAAATACAGAAAAGTATCAACACCAATACGCAGCTAAGGTATTATACGTTTAGGGTAGAAAAACTGTATTAGCATGATAAATCGTTAATTTTTTACTTTCTTTAATAGAGGGACAAAAGATAGCAGAGGGACAGTCAAACTCATAAATTGAACATAAACTGACAACGTCATGGCTAAAAATGAAAAAGACAAACAGACATACAATAGTACACATGACACAAAATAGAAAACTAAAGATTAGCAACACAAACCCCACCAAAATCTAGGGGTAATCTCAGGTGCTACAAAAGGGTAAGCAGATCCTGCTCCACATGTGGCACCCGTTGTGTTGCTTGTATGATAACAAATCCGGTAAATAGTCTAATTCGGTAGGTCAGATTCATGAAAGGGAAGGGGATTATAGTTACGACATAAGGAACATATCCGATATCATTTGTGAAACGGTTATTCCATAACGGTCAACCAACTCGTGATGGCGTCCATAAAATTTACGAAGGGATGATTTCAACTTCACCATTTAGAACTCTTGGTTAAATAGCTTCCTTGTGAGCAGCAACCCTCTATCAATATAATAATGATAGGAAATGCAAGCACGGGAATATCGTATCAATTGGGAGATATATACCCCGTATGCAGGTGCTGCTGGAATGTTGCTACTTAGAAATGGAAAGTTCACAATTGGAAAACTGATATCATCTCTTTTGTCGTAAAGTTTTGTTTTCATCCGACCCTCATTGTCAATTTCTAGATGTAAGTCTAGATATCAGGCCGTCTTCTCTGTATCTGTAGTATCCTTTATTTCTAGTTCGATGGGATAGATGCGTTCAACATAGTCACAAAATTTTGAATTATTTAGTGAAAGAACATCATCTATATAGCGGAAAGTAGAGTTAAAGGATACTGCTAACTTCTTATCTTTCTTCCTAAGAAGTTCCTGTATAAAGATTTATTATGTTTATTATGGAAATTCGAAATTTGTTTTAACGAAAGACAGAAATACAGTTTTCTGCTGTTAATCTTTAACATATTAAAGATTCAGAATATAGTATAAGAAAGAGAAAAACAAAACTTAATCACAAATCAAAAACGGTATTTTATTTAAATAATTTTAATTAAAATATGACTTACATGGAAAATCCTGATACCCATACCTGTTATGAATCATGAACATATAATAACTAGTCCTTACCTTGTCATGTAATTTATACTCTTACACTTCAACCCAAGAACGGGTTCTCATATTTGTAACTACGTACCTAATTTAACAATTTTCTATTAAAACAATGGACAGTTTTACCTTTGACCTTTTATAAAAGTTGGTTTAGAACACTTAATATATGACATATTATAAAAGGTTAAATAGGGGCGAAAGATACCAGAGGGAGAGTTAAACTCATACATTGAAAATAAACTGACAACGCCATGGCTGAAAAATTTAAAGACAAATAGACAAATAATAGTACACAAGACACAACAAAGAAAACCAAAGACTAAGCAACACAAACCCACCAAAAACTGCAAGCTTTTCTGGATTAACCATCAACAGAAAGACTGAAACCTAAAAATATAAAAAGCAAGGATGTAGAAAGACCCATTGGTGGCATTCGGCTTTTTTCTATTCTTTGAGTGGGTCGTTGTCCCTTTGACACACTTCCCATTTCCATTCTTAATTTTATTTGAAAATTGAACTATTTCAATAGACTTTTCTTTCAAAGTGCACTGTCATGGGTTATAGACAGCTTGAATTTGAAATCAATAAAACATAAAAATCTAAAAATGATACGATATTATCAAATGTTCAACATTGTTTGATTACCCATCAATGACAATATAAGGAACATTTACACTCTGAATCTTATAAGTAACATTTTAAAATGAAGTAATAAAAAGTGCCATGAAGAACATCATCAAATCATTATTTTTAATGTGTTTATCTTATCAGGAAATTTTTAGCCGCATAACATTTCTTTGCAGGTTTAACTTAGATGATAGGTTTAACTAGTAGATTCTTTTCAATTTCAAAATAATCCAACCTATATTCTATAACGGATTATTGTCAGCGAATGTATCCAGACTCATTAAGATGTTATAATAACCCTGTTAGAAAGGCAACAAATATTGAAGGGATATTTAAACTAAAAACTCGAAATTAAGTGGTCAAAAAGCAAAACCGACCAAAAGACCAACAGAACACAAACACAACAAAGACAATTAAGACATTCTAACCTTGTTAACACCGTAAAGCAAGTCAACTATTAGTTTAGATTTGAATATCCTATTGAACAATCTAGTCGACTTTTAACTTGGGTCAAACAAACACAGTTATTCTTCACGTTGCTGCTATTAACATGTTGAAAGAGGTGCAACTGATGTTCACCTGTCGATAATGAATACATGTACATCTTTTCGTTCTACAGTTTTATCTGGATAATAAATTTGCTAATAAATCTAGAAAAGTGATGTGAGTACATCAAATGTTTATTCGAAGATGATAGCAATTAATTTCTTCATTGTTAAGATACATATCAAATGAGGTGATTTCTTCATGATATAATGTGTCTTCAACACGTTTTCTTGATATCTAAAATTTAGGAATGATATATAGAATTTTGAAATTGTACTCTTTACATGTATATACATAACAGTTATTTTGAATTACCACTGATCGTTTGTGTTTCATTTTTGCTTTCGGTAATAAAAATAAAAAATCAATGGAATACGTACTTTACCTATTGCGCTTACTTTGTACTTTCTTTGTGAAATGTTCATTGAAAAGTATTCATGCATAAATTAATGTGTTAATGTTTTTCAGACATTTTGTAATGGTATCGGTGGTTACCTGGCGATAATAGAGACTTCAGAAGAAGATGAGTTACTCAAGTCGTATGTAGCCATTATCGGTAAGGAGTCTTGAACTAGGAGATACATATATTTCTATTTTGTTTTAAGCTTGGCCTTCGTAAGACGTAGATGTTACTGTCGCAAATTGAGTGTATCTAGCGATGCGTAGTACAGCTTAGTACACAGATACAAGCGACAGTGAAATCAATTATTACGAAGTGCAAGCTGAGATAACAATACTGTAATCTCCATTCTAATGACACATTTGAAAATATTTTTTTTGCTCTGAAATGCTTCGGTCTTTCTTAGATTTTTTTGACGATGAGTCTCATGTTGAAACGAATCACAATAATGTACGCCAAACGAGCTTTACGTCTACAAAGGATTTATTAGAGATTGTCGAATAAAGATGAATAAGTGAAAACTCCACATAAAGTTCTCAGTTTACGAGTATTGAAAACACGCAATTTCGATTTTTTAATCAAATACAGCTATTCTTTGTTTAAAAAATGCGCATCTGTCAAATCATGAGCCTTATATTATTTATGGTTTTTACGGTAAATCATTTTTAATATGACAATATCATTAATAAAATATCACGTCTCTTTCTGTAGATCCGTCTAAAGATTACTGGATTGGAGGTTCTGACATGGCAACAGAAGGAGTATTTATCTGGGAAAATACCAGTGCCACTGTGAATTTGCCTACCAGTACTTTGTTTCAAGGGTGGGCACTAGATCGACCCGATAACAATAATAACAACCAGCACTGTATGATGCTTGCTTACCAACTTGATTTCAAGTGGAATGATGCAAAATGTGACTATCCTAGAGACTACGTTTGTGAAAAAAACTAAAAAAGGCAAACATGTTAATTTGCCTTTTTTACTGTTCTTATCCTCTTAATGTTTTATTGCTTGATCACATTTAACTGTCTAAGGCTGTGTTCACATTGACCTAAATTCGGTGCTGTGTTAGTGTAACTCACAAGTAAACTAAACACAATTACGTTCCCATTGATAAAACTCAAAGTTTACATGTAGTTTAAATCCTGTTTTGTCTACATGCAGTCAATAGTCAATGTAGGCCTTGTGTGGGTTAAATGTACACAAAACTAAGCATTTATAACTTTAGTTTTACCATGTATATGTAAGAAAGAAACGATTTTTGAATAAGATTGATATCTATAACAATCATTTATAAAGTTCTTTACAGAAACATATGTCTAACCTTGATATATTCATAAGTTATAAAAAAAAAAAACAAATTTACGTAGCTTTATAAATCCTTTATCAAGACTCAAAGCATCACCATTGCCGACCACATAATTTATTTGAAAAGGTCTTCCCGATTCGGGTGGACATACACAGAAATATTTGCCTCTGATTTTTTCTCAAACAATAATTCACTCATAAATGCATTACTAAAAAAGTGTGAGGTTAGTGTTTTTTTTCTAGTATCCCAGATCCGTTAAAATACACTTAGAAATACAAGAGTGCACACGCTGAAATGTCTCGCCTTCTATACTAATCATTGATATTATGTTGATAGTCCTAAGTATAAAGCTAAGCTTTAATACAACTGTCACATAAACTTAACATTAACCAAGATAACTAAACAAAGACCAATGAACCTTGAAAATGAGGTCAAGGTCAGATGAACCATGCCAGGCAGACATGTACAGCTAACAATGCTTCTATACAACATATATAGTTGACCTATTACTTATAGTTTAAGAAAAATAGACCAAAACACAAAAACTTAACACTGTGCAATGAACCGTGAAAATGAGGTCACGGTCAAATAAAACCTGCGCGACTGACATAAAGATCATAAAATATTTCCATACACCAAATATAGATGACCTATGGCATATAGTATTAGATAAAAAGACCAAAACTCAAAAAACTTAACTTTGACCACTGAACCATGAAAATGAGGTCAAGGTCACATGACATCTGCCCGCTAGATAGGTACACCTTACAATCATTCCATACAACAAATATAGTAGACCTATTGCATATAGTATGAGAAAAACAGACCAAAACACAAAAATTTAACTATAACCACTGAACCATGAAATAGAGGTCAAGGTCAGATGACACCTGCCAGTTGGACATGTACACCTTACAGTCCTTCCATACACCGAATATATTAGCCCTATTGCTTGTAGTATCTGAGATATGGACTTGACCACGAAAACTTAACCTTGTTCACTGATCCATGAAATGAGGTCGAGGTCAAGTGAAAACTGTCTGACAGACATGAGGACCTTTCAAGGTACGCACATATCAAATATAGTTATCCTATTACTTATAATAAGAGAGAATTCAACATTACAAAAAATCTGAACTTTTTTTTCAAGTGGTCACTGAACCATGAAAATGAGGTCAAGGACATTGGACATGTGACTGACGGAAACTTCCTAACATGAGGCATCTATATACAAAATATGAAGCATCCAGGTCTTCCACCTTCTAAAATATAAAGCTTTTAAGAAGTTAGCTAACACCGCCGCAGCCGCCGTAGCCGCCGCCGCCGCCGGATCACTATCCCTATGTCGAGCTTTCTGCAACAAAAGTTGCAGGCTCGACAAAAACAAAATTACCCCTCCCTTTGACAAATATTCCTTGGTGAAGAAATACCTTTTGAAACAAACAGAAAAGAAAGAAAGAATCCATGACAAATCGCCCCACTGGCAAATTGCCCCACACCTTATCGCCCCACGTTTTCACGAACTCGCCCCACTTTTTAAAAAATCGCCCCACTCTTGTTTACCAACTCGCCCCAATTATGAAAAAGTGTAAAATCCCATTGAAAATAGGTTGGATAACATGTCCCACTTATGAAAAGGGTCTAAAATCCCGCTGAAATAAGATCTGCCAACTCGCCCCACTCATGACAAATTGATAAATCATGACGAATTTGTTAGTGCTGTCTCGCCCCACTTATGAAAAAGATGCAATCCTGATGTATATATAAGTATAGTGATCCTTAACAGCTCAATCCTTTTTCTTCGTCTGTCAGCAGGCTGCAGACTACGTTTTCTAATGCGTAATCGAGACATCTTTAGTATCTTAAAACTACTGCAAACATCAAAATGGCTTTCATAAAGGAGCAAACACTTATTTTCAAATGGGGCAAGGTTTTTTTTTTCTAAGTCAGAATTTTTCGCGTGGACGTTTTATTCAGTTTTTTTTTTTATGCGAGCAATACAATATTTTTTTTTCAATATTTAACACTATAATGTATGGGAAAACTCTGGATTCAGATTTTTTTTTATCATCTTTATGACTAGAATATATATTTTTTTATTTATCAAATTGTGAATCAGAATATATAAAAATTTTCAAGGAAAAATCCACCCCCCCGCTTTTTGAAGTCAAATCGTCGTTCGAAAAGTTGTCCGAAAAGTTGCATTCGGTTCTACATAATGAACATTTAAATGACACATAGTTTACAAGTGTGAACAAATCTTATGTACAGGTAATTAAACACGGTGTATAGATGTGAACAAATTTAATGTGAAACCAGTGTACATTACATTAAACTAATAGTAAACATGTTTACTGCACATGGCGTTTGGTGTGAACACGGCCTAACATTGCCTGCTTTATGATAGCTCAGTTTTTACTTCAATGAAGCGTTATGTTTAGGGCCTACAATTTTAAGAAATCAATATAGGAGATTTACTTAATTTTATAACAACAAACGTACCAATGGCATAACAAAAGATGCACATTCTATAATTAATGGCTCCCCAGTAGTACTCCATGCCGCAACATTTGATCAACAAAAAAATTCCAAATGGCACTAGGTTGTTCCCTTAATTTTCTAGTAGTAAGTATCACATTTTTAAAACATGTCTCAAAAGATAAAGATATGTAACGTCTTATAGCTTTTAACCTATTCTTTTTTTTAATTCAGTCTCTGTAATGGCATATACGGTTTTTGAAATTGGCTGTAATATGCATTGCTATAGATTGTCAATTGTTTTACTGTTATCAGATGAAAATATGATACTGTGGATTCTTGGGTATCAATTTTCGATTTGCGTGGATTGAGGAAAACGTGCATGTTCGTGGATATTTGATTTCGTGGATTTGCTGAAATCTGCAAACAAGTTCATAGAAAATTCGTTATTCTTGGTACATTTACTTTCGTGGTTAATCTGTACCCACGAAATCCACGAAAATTTGTATTCAACGAATAATAATGAATCCACAGTAGTTCTGATTTCTCAAATAGTCAGATCTGTGTAGGACAGGAGTCAACTCTTGATATTCATCTCAGGATAGACATAAGAAAACATTTTTTGTAAATAAATCAGCTGTGACACGGGAACGCACAAATGAAAATATTCAGAAAAAAGTTCCATAGTTATATTAGATCATGTTTGAGCAAGTCACGGTCGAAAAGAATTGAATAATGTGTTTTTACGAAAGCCGAGAAGGATCATTCAAAATTCAAAATTCAGAATTCAAAATTCAGAATTCAAAATTCAGAATTCAAAATTCAAATTTCAAAATTAAAAATTCAAAACTCAAAAATAAATATTGTGAAATCATAACACGTGTTTTCGGTATGAAGAACTGTCATCCTGACACCTTTTAGACAGTTTTACCCTAGAACAGTTTTAGACAGTTCTACCTAAAACTGACCAAAGTTTTAGACAGTTCTACGACTAGAACATGTACACTTCTACGACTAAAACAGTTTAGAACTGATTTGGTCAGTGCTACTGCTAGAATTGATTTAGTCAGTTCTATTCATAGAAAAGTTTTAAGAACTCTTTGTCTTAACTATAGATAAGTCAAAAGAATATAATATATTTTGCGTGTGGCTTTATCAACGATAGTTATAACACTGAATGGTGACCAGTGAGATGTCATAACTGCAGTGACGTCATTTAGAACTGTTCTACAATCCTGACAGGTTTGGTCAGTTCTACGTCTAGAACAGTTTTTGACAGTTCTGCTGACAGTTCTACGGTTAGAACTGATTTGGTAATTTCTGCTGACAGTTCTACGACTAGAATTGATTTTGGACATGCAGTTCTACCTAGAACAGTTTTAGATAGTTCTACCCTAGAACTGATCCTGGCAGTTCTACTTAGAACAGTTCTAGGGTAGAACTGTTCTAGGTAGATATGTTTTAGGACAGTCTAGAACAGTTCTATGACAGATTATTCTGAGAGTTCTAATGAGAGGTTAGAAGTTATCTCCACTGTACAAGGGCAATAACTTTAATAAACAAAAACACTTTTAATTTGTTCTTTAACACTTTTTATTAACATCTTGAAAGCTTCAGAGCAAAAGCTGATGACCAAATATTTACACAAAATAGACTGACACGACCGCAAGATAAATTACATTAAAGCTAGATTCACACTGCTGATCAGATCAATTCTATACCTGACTTCTCAAATTTCCACGATCAAGCGTAACCAATTTTTTGATCGGGACTGTTTGCATTTGGAGTTTCTATCCGACTGCTACCAGACCGCAAACGACTCAAACTCGACCTTTAACGACTCCTTCACGACTTCTTCGCGACTGATCATGGAATCCAGCCACTAGTTCAATATCTTTACGATGATCCCGACCAATTTACGATCCTTACATGATCTTTACTCGACTTTCTCGACTAAGTACCCGGCCACGTCCACTTGTATTTTTGTCCATCTGACGAGTTAAGCCTTTTTCAACTGATTGTTATAGTTCGTTCTTATGTTGTACTGGTATACCACTGACCCAGGTTAGGGGGAGGGTTGGGATACTGCTAACATGTTTAACCCCGCCACATTATTTATGTATGTGCCTGTCCCAAGTTAGGAGCCTGAATTCAGTGGTTGTCGTTTGTTTATGTGTTACATATTTGTTTTTCGTTCATTTTTTTTTTAAATAAGGCCGTTAGTTTTCTCGTTTGAATTGTTTTACATAGTCATATCGGGGCCTTTTATATCTGACTGCGGTATGGGCTTTGATCATTGTTGAAGGCCGTACGGTGACCTATAGTTCTTAAATTCTGTGTTATTTTGGTCTCTTGTGGACAGTTGTCTAATTGGCAATCATACCACATCGTCTTTTTTATAAATCAACAATACTCGATCTCAACACGATCCTGACTAGACCAGATCGACATGATCGTATAATAGTATTGGTCGCAGAAATAATCGGTATTGGTCGGTTGAAAACATATTCAGTATAAAACGTACAATGAATAAAATGTCTTATTTTCGAGCCCCCGCCACTATAGAGGAGAAAATTAAGTGTTACCCTTGTCCGTCTCATCGCCCAACAGTCCGTACGCTGTATAACTCTAGTTTTCCCCAACCAATACTGGCAATAGTATATAAAACTTATATGAAATACTTTGCACCACAAAACACAGAAAAAAATAATCTGGGTTGTGTCAATTTTTCCGTTCTATCGTTATGCCCCTTTAGAAATGAAAAAAAATGGCCGAATTTTTTGTTTCCATTTTCTAACTTATGTTTGCCTCAACAAAATGTTATGAAAATTACAAATACTTATAACCCCAAAACTCAGATCAAGTTGAAATAGCGGGTCATCATACATTTATGTGTCCCGTGGACTAAACTTGAATTGTGGCGAAGAAAATGAACATGAAGCAACGACGCCGAGAAATATGTGTGAGGCTTCAGTTAGCTGACACGTCGATTCTTGTTCTTGTTTTTTTGTTTCTTGTAGAAAAAAATGCCTCAATTTGGCAAAAGGGTCTAAGAGAACTGAAAATTGTAATGCATGAAAATAAATTCTTCACAAAGCACAATATGAATGAAACAAGAGATTCTGAAGAGCTTGTGTCGCTCACCTTGTTTTTTGTTTTGGAAATCATGTAAAATAAGGCGAAAATCACAACAAATAGTACAAGATACCCATTTAACGATTAAGACCAAGTGTGGTTTTATTTGGCCTAATAGTTAAATTAATAGTAGGTCATTCCTGCAGTGTAGTCTTACATTAGTTACTGAAGACCACTTATCATTATTTAAATAAGTGTTCAAGATGTGACCATTTGAAATTGTTTTTTTTTTAACATTTTCCCATGGACTTCTTTACAGAAAACCCCTATGTTTATTTTTGTCCTGAACATGCATGAAATATTTGCCACTGGACGTTAATAATCAAATAATCAATCGATTTTTAGCCATGGCGGCAATGTTGGTTGGATGGCAGGATCATCGGATACATTTTTTAATCAAGATACCCTACTGAAAATGGTGGCTAAGTTTAATTCTATGTGGCCCAGTTGATTCAGTGAAGAAGATTTTTTGTAAAAGTTTACAAAATTTACAAAAAATTGTAAACAATTAAGTATAAAGGGCAATAACTCCTAATTAGGGGTCAATTGACCATTTTGGCTATGTTTGCCTATTTGTCGATCTTACTTTACTGAGCATTATTGCTGTTTACAGTTTATCTCTATCTATAATAATATTCAAGATAAACCAATAACTGCAAATTGTCCTTAAAGTTACCAATTCAAGGACAGCAACCCAACTACGGGTTATCTGATTTGTCTGGAAATTTCAGGGCAGATATATCATAACCACATGAAATTTTGAAATACTAAAGCTTTTCTACCTCAGGCATAGTTTACCTTATAAGCTGTGTTTGGCAAAACTTTTAGAAATTTTGGTCCTCAATGCTCTCCAACCTCGTACTTTATTTGGCCCTTTTAACTTTTTTGGATTCGAGCGTCACTGATGTATACTCGTGTATGGCCGAGTAGAGATCGAAGAGTGATCGAATGTGGTCGCGTAGAGATCGGGTTTTGGTCGATTTGGTCTGGGATGAAAAAAATATAGAAGTCGCAGTGATCATGAAGCGATCGGCATTGGTCGAGTTAATCTTGACCACATATCTTACAGATTGACGTTGATCGAGAAATTATCGGATATTAGTCGAGCAAAGATCGAAATGATCGAGTACTGATCGGTAAACTATTTGTATTCCGACCTAACTCGATCTCTACACGATCTTTTCCCGATCAATTCGATCGCTGCTCGACGAATTATTGATCTCTTCTCGAGTGAGTGGCTTCTCGATCCTTACTCGAATGTTTTTGACATGTCAAAAACTCTCGGGTAGAAAGTCAGATCGATGACGAGCCGAACATTCTTGTTGATTGAGACGGACCAGACTCCCGATCGCTTAATTTGTCTTGATCGAGATTGATCGAGTTGGTCTGATCGGCAGTGTGAACCTAGCTTAAAAATGCGCGATTCTAGTCGGAGAGATTGCGATACGATCTCAAAACGACGTTACTACGACCTCACAACGACCATCTCGTTCTCTCTGTGACCCAACAACGCTTCTTCTACGACTATACCACGATGATACTACGCTTTTCAAGACCTTAGTACGATTCTAGCACGCTCATGCAGTCCTCATCCTACGACCTGATTACGTTCATACTACAATCATTTCGAGTTCTAGTCATTCTCATTGTCATTGTCTTTAAAATACATAAAAGCTCCTCAGGTTTTGATTTTGTATCAGTACCACTATTACTTTATGAAATATCGTTATTTGATCTAGATGGATTAGCAATACGTTGATTCAGGTTGGATTGTTGATTCGACATCTCTACTGGATAAGGATTCGTACCAGAGGCCCATCTGACTCAACTACTACCCCTACCACCACGCACACAAGTTCTGGTGGATGTTGGTGGCATGTCAGTGTTGTTTTCTGGAATTCTACTTATTAATGACAGTTGGAAGGAATGGAACAGTATTAATATGGAATATGATGTGGATATTATTGATGAGAGCGTAATTGGATCGCGGTATGCACTTGCTAAGATCGTATAATGATCTTGATAAGAGAGTGCTATAATTGCAGAAGATGCGTGGTAAGATCGTTTTGCAGTCGGATTAATCGTGGTATATCGTAGTGAGAACTTATTGAGCGTAGTAAGATCGCGATAATCGTATTAAGGTCGCAGAATAAGAGTGGTGAGAACGTGGTATAATCGTAGCGGGATCGTTGTAGAAGCGTAATGAGAACATAGTAGCATCGTGGAAACAACAAAAAATCCCATTTTCATGCCGCTCATGCCGCTCATACCGCGACCTCACCACGAACTGAATTTATTTTAGATCGTGGTGAGCGTAGTGCGATCGTGGTCTAGTGTGACTGGGGCATTAGGGGTTTATTGACAATGGTCATTTGACTTATTTGTAGATCGTAGTTTTCTTAACATTATTGCTGCTTTCAGTTTATCTTTATCTATAATAATATTCAAGATGATTACCAAAAACATCATAATTTCCTTAAAATTGCTAATTCAGGGACAGCTACCCAGCAACGGGTTCTCTGATTTGTCTGAAAATTTCAGGGCAGATATATCTAAACTTGATGAACATTTTTATCTTGTCAAATTTACTCTTTATGTTTTAGTTTCAAAGATATTCTGAAATTTCATTTGTTTTCGATGGTATCAATTTTCGTGGATTAAGGAAAACTTGCATATTCGTGGATACTTACTTTCGTGGTTTTGTGGAAGTCTGCGTACACGCCTAACGCCTATATAAAAATTGACATTCGTTGATCATTTAATTTCATGGTTCACTTGTACCAACGAAATCCACAAATATATGTATCCAACGAATAATAATGAATCTACAGTAAGCCAAAAAGCTGCATTTACCCCTACGTTGTATTTTTAGCAATGGCGGCCATATTGGTTGGCAGGCGGGGTCGTCTGACACATTTTTTTAAACTAGATACCCTAATGATGATTGTGTCCAAGTTTGTTTTAAATTGGCCCAGACGACGACGACAGATCCAAATGATGAGGAAAGCTCACTTGATCTTGACCTTTTAGGTCAAGTGAGCTAAAATTGAATATCTTGATTAGATTGTTCTTAAACTAAATGCAATCAATATTGAACTCTACGCCAGGTCGACTGTTGACCTCAATTTACCTGAGAATGCAGACGCACATATTTTATTGCACCGGCAACAAATTTGCTTGAAAGGTGAATCAATTTGAAATACGATCTAATAAGAAATAGTTGCGGCATGACCAGCTAGGGGATCTAGGATTTTGGAAAGGGGGCGAGGTATAATAAGATCTTTTTTAAAAAAAAATTTGTGGCTAAAACAACATAAAATAAGTGTAAAATGCACTTTTGCAACAGTTCCTGCATATCTTATAGTTAAAGTGTAAGGGTTGGACATGTTTGATGCCATATTCTCCCAATTACTTGTCTATAATAAAATTATTAAAACCTTTTTTTTTTGGCTAAAAAAACATAAAATTTGTCAGTAAAAATGCACATGGAAGATATTCATTTGTTGTATGTTTAGGTCGCATAACCTCACAGACTTCTTGTTGTAAACTAGATATAAGCCGGGCTATTCAATGAAATTACTATAATAAAATTAAGAATGGAAATGGGGAATGTGTCAAAGAGACAACAATCCGACCATAGTGGAGACAACAGCTGTAGGCCACCAAAGGTTCTTCATTGTAGTGAGAAACTCCCGCACATGAGACAAGATAGACAAACAAGCAATGTTTATCCGACACGAGTTAAGAAAGACAAACAAGCAATATTTATCCAAAAATGTTTGACACCCAACAAGGGAAATGAGGGGTTCCAAAACAACCAAGGCTACGAATGAGTCTGAAATGACAACGAATTTATGAATGGCGGTCAACAAATGGAGACATAAAGGCCACACCCAGCAGGCAGGTTGCAGTCGTGCCTTGAAAAAAGTATTCAATATATCAGTCCGGCGAAACAGACACTCTGGTCAGATATGGGATTTGCATTCGAACCGTGAAACAAGCCCCCCCCCCCCCAATAAAATACGCCGTTGTTTATTCATCATGTTCATTTATTGCTAGAATTGTTTTTTTTCTAATAGCCAAAAACACAAAAAAACACAAAAAAAAAAAACGGACAAGATTATTGTTTTCAATGCATATATATACAGCCAGAATCTTTGTTTAAGGCAAAACTCAGACTGCCTCCGTAAATCAAATGGTTCTTACCTTAGAATCAAAATCTATCTAGAGATTACTAACTGGGGATCATTATTCAGCTATGTTATTAATAGACTGGGGCGTGTGGGGTTAAACATTGCTTTCGTAGGTAAATAATATTAACGTGAAACTTTTTTCACAAGAATGTAATAAAGTATTACTTCTGTTTGGAGAAATTGTGAAATAGAAGTCTATATGTTCTTGCTAAATCCTTTGTCGGTTTGAAGGTGTCATGCTTTTTATCCTCAGCCTAAGCAATGTGTTTCTGTAATTTGAATTTCAAAATGACTTGAGTAACACTTTTTTCGACGCACGAGTCAACTCCACCGTAGCAAATCACATGACTTTGACATAATCCATAATATATTACAGTAAATACGAGCGAAAAATATCTTTATAAGTAAAGAATTGTCGCATGAAAATTAGATACACGCACGGGAAATCGCGTTCACGAAGTCTAGTCTGATTAATCATTGTACAAAAAACAAAAGTGCAAACAAAAAGGGGGGCTACGCCCTCTACGACCCCTCTGGATCTGTCACTGCAACCACAAATTTATAGGAAAGAAATGCTGTAACAGAAAGGAGATGTCATGAGAAATGACCTTGAAATAACTTATTGAAAGAAATACATTCAATATTGTAACGTGACCGAGGGGAGGAACGACACCGACACATACGGACAGACATAATTATACTATGGCACAACAATACGACAATGTATCCTATGGTAATTCCCATGAACTAAATAAAACGTTATCTGTTCATTCACAAATTTACATTACTTCAGATGCATTCACAAACTACGTTACAAAGTTTTAACATATAAACTTTAAAAACCAAGTCCTTCAGTATCTATACTCATTAAAACAATCAAGGAGAATTCTTACAGTCGTGACAGTACTACAGCTTCTAGTATCTTGACCAACTGACCTTTATCATAGAGTTTAATTTCTTTCTCTTTAGACAAAACAAATAGGCATAACTAATTTTATTACCATACACCCCAAAACATCGTTACTTGTCTTAATTAATCTGACAGTTCAACTTTAACTGCAGATAATAAAACTAGCCATTTGTCAAATAAGCCTTGCGTCATTAATTTTCTATGTACACAAATAAACAGTTATAAAGCAAATGAGTAAGAGGTAAATATTTACAAAACATAAATATTTCAATACCGATTTTCAAAGAGTCCTATTCATCAAGAAGGACGTATATACTCTATCCGAATGAATTAAGGCTGTGAGGTTGTTGATACAACATGTACAAATCAGAATTAAGAAACTGAATGGTTCTATCAATACTCATGCTACGTCAATCTTAAAATGTTGATAAAGCCAGAAACAACATATTTTTTGTGTGTAAAACTCATCACATAAACTCCTTGATAAATGAACTAAGTATTGGCAATTCACTTGAAAACTCAACATATACCCTTTCTTACCAAAGGGAAAAATCCTAGATAATCATAGGTCTGTTCTATGTTCCTTTGAAATTTTAACCAAAGATGAAAAACTGAATCTTCCATCACTGTATTGGAAACCTAAACTACATGAGTGTTCTTACAAACAACGGTATATTGACTGTTCTTCAAAGTACTCCACTAAACCTCTTTCTAAATTATTAACATCTGTTTTATCAAAGCCAGGCTTCAAAGTTACTGTGAAACTGCCCATTCTAGAGGTGGCGTAAAGCAGATGTTGATCTAAAGAATTCCAAATATCTTTTAGAGTACAAACAATCTAAGACTCTTTTATCTTGCAAAAATATTAAAACATTTGACTTTTCTACACTTTACACGAGTATTCCTCATTCCAAACGTTAACTAAAAAACAGATTGAACGAGTTGGTACTGCTTTGTTTTAATAAGATAGAATGGCCAAAGTAGATACAAGTATCTTGTCTAAGGGAGGCATACATCCTACTTTGTAAAGTTTCACACTGATTTAAACAAAATATTCTCTGAAACTGATATTATGATGATGCTTGTTTTCTTGATTGAGGAACCAATTGTGCCCCTCTTCTTACCGACTCGTTTCTTAATTATTATGAGGCTGACTCATACAAGAACTTCTTTTAAGAAATTAGCAATATCCTGTAACTTTACTTTCCGCTATAAAGACGATGTTTTCTCACTAAATGATTCAAAATATGGTGACCACGTTGAAAGCATCTATCATATCGAACAAAAGATAAAGGATACAACAGATACAGTTAAGTCCGCCTCATATCTTGACGTACATCTAGAAATTGACAATGAGGGTCGGTTGAAAACAAAACTTTACGACAAACGAGATTATTCAATTTTCCAATTGTAACCTGTCCATTTCTATGTATCAACATTACAGCAGCACCTGTATACGGAGTATATATCTTCCAATTGATATGATATTTACATTTCCTATCATTATTTCATTGATAGAGGGTTGCTGCTCAAAAGGAAGCTATTAAACCAAGAGTTCCAAATTGTGAAGTTGAAATCATCTCTTCGTAAATTTTTCAGACGCAATCACTAGTTGGTTGAGCGTTATTTGACAGATGATATCGGATATGTTTCTTCTACTTCCCTTTTCATGGATGTTACCTACCGAATTAGACCATTTACCGGTTTGTAATAACATGAACAACAAGATGGATGCCATATGTGGAGCAGGATCTGCGTACCCTTCGGGAGCACCTGATATCCCCTACAGTTTTTGTTGGGGTTCGTGTTGCTCAGTCTTTAGTTTTATATGTTCGACAGACGACGGACGACAGACGACGGACGCCAAGTGTTGTGAAAAGCTCATGTTGCCTTGTGCTAGGTGAGCGGAGAGCTGTAAAATTAGGGTTGAGATACTGCCCCCTTTTTAAATATGATATTTCAATAACCTATTTGTACTTCAAGCCAGTATTCACCCAACCTTTTCATTGACATTGTCACTGTCTTGTTCGACTTATGTGTTGGACTATCCTTTTGGCAAACTTTTAGGAACTTTCGATCCTCATTGCTCTTCAACTTCGTACTTTATTTGGCCTTTTTGACATTTTTGCTTCTAGAGTCACTAATGAGTCTTTTAAAGGCGAAACGTACGTCTGGCACAAATTTAAAATTTCAAGCCTGGTATCTTTGATGAGTTTTTTTGGTATCTGGCGCCTCTATTATACACTCAAAATAATGCCATTACCATACACAAACAATATAGGAAGATGCTGTGCTGACTACAACGTCAACACATTTGTCGCAAAGAGAGGATACGCCATGCAGACTATCAAATGTTTGAAACAATTACCAACTCATTTTATTCGTTTAGTTTGATTCCTTATCTGAATGCACATAAATTGTCCAGATTTAATTCGCTTTGGTCAAAACAGTTCTCATCATCTACACCCATCAGGTACTTGAAGTTTTTGATAATTAAAATTAAGTGTACCTCCTTGTTGTTAATTATTTGTATACGGTGTTTTGAATTGTTTGCCTTTTTCATTTGATATTTAAATGGCAACACAATGAAAAAATGTACTTTTGAATGTATACCCGCTTTTATTTAGAAAAAAAATCACATATATTAATCATTCAAATACAAGTGGAATACCAATGAATATTCTCACAAAATATCACCAAAAAATGTAAAGTGTAACTAAAATATCACAAAATATCATTAAACGTTTAAAAAAAATTATTCTGACCCTTTACAACTTTAAAGTCATGCAAGTTACAGATGCAACGCTATGAAATGTCAAAATAAAACTCATCAATCCTAATAACTGAATTAAAGACATACAAGTAATATTCAGGAAGTTTGCACTCGCGAGAAAGTAAACCACACAGATTGTATCTGAAATATTGAAAGTAAGAATTTCATGTGAAACCAAATAATGAATTTTCCCACAATGATGATCATAAAATTTAAACCATTTAGAATTGTCCCTCAGTTTAATATAAGAATGAAATCGATCCACTTTGTTTCAATTGTTTTCCAATCAAATATGTCAATTCGTATTTGGTACATGGCTTTCCATTTTTTCTGTTTTTCCTGGAAGACAGAATAAATAAATGAATTTCATAAATTGTTGTAATTTATAAAATTATACTGTATTGATATTACAGTCATTCGTTGTAAGGCATGATGAACTTCAAAATGCTTTTAAATATGTAAACCATATAAAATGCATTCAGTTTGCTGTAGAATGCAATCAAGTTGTTTGTTTCTTATAAGCCAACTGCACACTGTCTTGCATTTGTGCTATTTCGACTAAGTGTGGATTCACATGTTGGGTGATATATCAATTTCCTAATAACTTGGAAATTATTAAATAATATTAACTACAAAGGCTTAATCATTTACTGTTGGTACGTCGATATGTGTATCGCCTGTAGGCATCAAAATATGAGGAACACCTACATTGCATATTTTTCCAAAGTCACGTGACAGCTTGTGGATAGGACCTAGACATGATTGAAACACCGAGATGTACAGACAGTAACGTAATTATATCGAAAATATCATTGTCTATTGTAAGCACTTTTTATCAATCTAACTTCAGTAGAAAACTAAACATTGAAAATTGCTCTATAATTCAAAATCGCCGAACCATGACCTAGAAGGCAAGGCCTCAGAATATTCGTCTAACTTATTTGTACTAATAGTAATGCAACTTTGTATTATACATGTATATCAATTATCGATCACAATTTGTTCCTAATAAACTTAGACAGAAAACTTAACAATTGTTGACGCCATCGTTGCCGTCACCAGAAAAAGCAATCTCTCTATATGGCTTTCTGCGATTATCATCATAGACGAGACAAGAATTGTAAGCACTATCTTTTGTCGGTTAAAAACTCATTAGATCCTATGTCCTTGTTTATATACCGAAATAAAGCTTATTTATTTATTTATTTTATTTATTAATTTATGTACGGTGACCTGCAAAAAGTAGCAATGAAACAATAATTATTGTTACTTTGAGACTAATTCCCGAATTGTTTCCGGACAGGAATCCAATTTCATACGGAAATTTAAATAAATTGTTCTATTGTTATCGGCAGTTATAGTTACTTGCAAAATTTTACATTTGCAAGTTATGTCTTATTAGTGTGTCTACTTTGTACTGTATTCGTGTCATAGTCCCGTATTCTTCGGTTTACATATTTGAAACTATTATTTAGGAATATAAATTATTTTATGGACATAGCAAAGATAAATTAAACACTTAAACATATTTAGTATTACTCAGTATTATAGGAATTTATTTTGAGGGCACCTTTGGCACATCCTGTGAAAAGCCTAAGTTGACAATTTAAGGCCAAAACATTTAAGGTTGTACCACTCCAAATACCTGTTGCACACAATAAATTCATTTAGATGGACTCCAATGCAACACACTAAGCAGTTCTACTCTGCTATGATCTTCTTCTGCAGTTTTCAAGACTCATTGGACAGTTTTCTTAAATCTATTGCGATTAATGTTCTTGTCGAGAAATGTCCCAGGCAATTACACAAATGGAAAAAAAAAAAAAATGTTCCTCTGGAGTTAAGGTCCTATCTTCTTCTTTATTATTGAACAGAATGTTCATGTTGGAATTGTTGAATTGTCTTTATTAAAAATTTTCACTGACCACAACTTGAGCATTTTGCTCATTCGAATTCATAGTCATGAATAGTAAACTACTTTACATGACCACTTTTTGGCAAAAAGGAACGTCATGTTTGTCAATTTATCTGGTGGTTTAATCATGTAAATGGATATAGGAAGATGTGGTATGAGTGTCAATGAGACAAATCTCCATACAAGTAATAACTTATAAAAGTAAACCAATATGAGTCAAGGTACGGCCTTTAACACGGAGCCTTGGCTCACAACGAACAGCAAGATGTAAAGGGTCCACAAAAAATACAAGTGTAAAACCAATCAAGCGGGAAAATCCACTTTCTAATCTATATAAAAACGAGAAACGAAAAACATATATGAACTACATAAACAGACGTACAACAGATTCCTGACTAAGGACAGGTGCAAGCATTTGCATGTACATCGAAATTTAATAGTTTAAATTTATTTCATAGATTTCTCGTAAATCAGACCTTGTTTTTAGACCAGTGCCTACCTAGACATATTTTGCTATTGACAATAACTTCAGGTAACAATAACAAATTATGTTATTGTTACATGCAATTTATGTATGAGTTAGGGTACAACTTGTAAAATTAGTTTCGAAAATAAAAATTATTATCTCTTATAGTTATTTTTTGCGGGTACCTGTAGCAAGTGCCAAATTTTATTAATGTCGACAATAATTTTAGTTTGTCACAACAAATGAAAAAAATATAGAGGAAATTTACCTGATTTATTGTCCAAATCGTCTTTTCTTCGAACGATGACAAGCTGTAAAAAAATGAACAATATACAACCCAATTGTCTCAAGGTTTTGCTACATACAGTGAAACTTTTATAGATGCATCTTGACTATCAGTAATTGCTTTATGTCATATTAAACATTTTTACTTATTTGGAAAGTAATGGCACACCTTGACTGTAAATAACTAAACCGCAATTGGAATGATAAAAAGCGTAAAATGATATATGGATAAATGTCTATCGTGTGTTTCTTTCTCAATTATGTTCTCCTATTTATTTATATTGTAGTCCTGTAATGTTGTGTTGTGATTTTAATGTTATATTTCACATGGCCATAAAAGAGGGAGGTTTGGCATGCCCAGGTTCAACCCACCATTTTTTCCCTTAAAAATGTCCTGTACCAAGTCAGGAATATGGCCATTGTTACATTAAAGTTCGTTTCTGTGTATGTTACATTTTAACGTTGAGTTTCCGTTGTGTCGTTTGTTTTCTCTTATTTTTGAGTGTGAATTCAAATTACTATAAGACGTGTCACGGAACTTATCTATCCCAAATGCATGTATTTGGTTTTGATGTTATATTTGTTATTCTCATAGGATTTTGTCTAATGCTTAGTCCGTTTCTGTGTGTTTTACATTTTAATGCTGTGTCGTTGTTCTACTCTTATATATAATGCGTTTCCCTCAGTTCTAGTTTGTTACCCCGATTTTGTTTTTTCGTCCATGGATTTATGAGTTTTGAACAGCGGTATACTACTGTTGCCTTTATCTAGTGAGGACTAGCTATGTTTTGGTTTATTTTTGTTTTAAGGTTGCTAAAATAGATTAATAAATACTTTTGAGAATAGCAGTATCAAGTTAAAATCTGCTTTAGCTTTGAAAAAAAAAGATGTTTACGACTGGGTCGATGACGTCTCGCTAGTTATCAGCACTTTCATGTTGACATGATACATAATTAATTTGTTCACGTTCTGTCAATTTATAAGTCAGTGAAATAACTAAAATAATAGCCTTTAAATCACTCATTGAGTAGAAAAGTTTTGTATTATAACAAAATTTTAAACGCACAGGTTTAGATTATATCTGAGTATTAGTAAACCTTTTGTATTGACCTTTTGCTTGTTTGGAGTAGCAAGGTTTATGAATTTGATGCAATCATTCATATGTACATTCTTAATTTTGTGAGAAATATAATTCAATTAAGCAAATGATCTAGTACTTTTCTAACATATTATTACCAGGGATGCTAGCTTTTTTTCTGTAAAATTCAAGGTTTCGGCTTTGAGGTTATGCTATTAAATTTTACTGTTAGCTATATATAGATTATACCACTGCATCAAGTCTGATCTGACCTCATCAGACATGGTCACCTTTTGTTCATGACGTCACAATGATAATTTCGAAGGAAAGCAATACAATTTGACGTCATCATCGAATTTGAACCAACCAAAAACTTAGATCAAATGAGCAATACTAGATAAAAATTATCAATAGGTCATAAAAGGGATGAATTGAGTAAGAATTAAAGAAAAAAAAATTAATCAGGAGTGTTGTGAATAATTTATTTGCTCTTGCCTTAAAACTGATTTCGTTCAAAGGCTACAGATGAGTCTTATGTGTCCACGAAAGAAACACGCGTTCGACGGAAAAGCCTTATATATTGGGTGATTTTTTTATTGTGATTTCACAGAATACAGTGATAGATTTAACAGTTTCTCCATAAATTCTAAAGAGAAGTGTTCCGCTCCGGTTAACTATTGAATTATAAAATGCATATCGTTATGTTGATTTTAATCTGATGTATCTAAAGAATTTACCTGGACATTTTCTTAAGTTGCAAATTGATGTTTCAGTTTCGGAACCAACACATTTAAGTCCATTGTCAGACGGTGGGGGATTGTCGCAGGTTCTGGTACTGATTATGACACCATCTCCACAAGTAGTAGAACATGATGAGTTGACCCATGGGCTCCATCCTCAATTGAAAAATAAAAACAAAACGGTATATATCAGTTGAAAAACTATTGCACAAGTATCCACTATTAGCAGTGTGTTTGGTTCAATTTTCATAACCTGCAACCTCAATTTTGTATTAATTATTCATACAAAACAATCATTTGACCTCATTTGAATAGTTATGCATGTATCATACTCATATTTTTACTTTAACTTGTTTAGAAATTAATAAGGTCTTTCAAAACTAGTGCTATTGGTCTAAAGGTTTCTTCCCTCGTTCACCTTTTCTTTTCAAGCAATCACACGAACTTTTGTGATTTAAATATAGATTTGAGCATGGTATAAATCTAATACGACAACTTGGATTTACAGGAATTGTCCTTTTAATTATACATGTTATACCCAGGAGTAAAACTAGTTTAATTCTAATAACTGGTACAGAAGAAACAAATCATCATAACACACAATAACTGAAAGCATTGTACGAAATCAAAAAGGAGCGAAATTGCATGTATTGACTGCAGCTGATTCAGAGTAATTCATAATTGCATATGAGTTTCCTTAAGAAAGATTTCTGCTTTACACATTATAAAACGTTACTACGAATTCTGGTAATAGTGTTGATAATAAACAAAATGATGTTAATTTGCCTTACTATGATATATGAATGAACTACATAACTGTCTGTTAAATATGTGTTATACTACGATGCTATATAACACATGTACTACGATACATCCTAGTTAAACTACATTGACTACAAAAAAGTTTGATGAACTTTTTATTATATCATACGCTAAATTTACTCCAAAAATGGTTAGCTATTTGGGGTAGGGGTACTTTTTTATGTTAACAAATCAGTTAACCATTTTCCTCCTTAGAAATACTCATATTTTTAACAAGGACTAATCATGTGGTAATGAATATAAACTATTGTAGGGTGGCAAATGTGGATTTTCGTTTCCATGATTTTACTAACGTATGTTTATTCTATTGTTAAACATTAGACATTATTCTATTTTGTAGTAAGTTTTGAAATGATAAAAAAACTAACGTTTCAATTCCCTTAGGCCAAAGTTAACTTTAGATGGATTTGGCAATTTTTTGTGTCAGTTTTTGATCATATAGCTCAATATCTTTTTCGGTTCTTGTTTATCCTTGACTTTAAAAAAATTGGGCTTTGAGTGTTTTTAATGAAGCCAAATCCATAAAAAAACGCTTCAAATGCATGAGATTTCTAACGAATATGTTTTCATTATTTATTCTATAATTTAAACATAAGAATGGCACTGATTTTTGACAGCTTTTTTCTATTTAAACTGTATTTGTACATATTGTCGCGAACTATGTTTTTCAAACACATTCGGTTATTAATTTTTGCGACTTATTTCCCAAAAATAAGATTAAAAATTATATTAAGAGTTATAAGTATTGTCTGGTGTGTCAATATGAAGTGCTTAAAAGTAAACACGTAAATAGCTGTCGGGAACTGTGGTAGTAAGATTGCTAGTTTTACTGAACTGATTTGAATTTTAATTCATTCGTTTGGTATTCGTCATTTGAGAATGCGAAGGATGAAAGTTGGAAAAACTATAACTATTATTTTGTTTTTATCGACGGAGTACAGTCAAACTTTCAAAAATATTGTCATATACTATACACACATGTTTGTAAATCAATCGATAACAACTAAAATATACATTGTATATATATGGTGAAAATAAATTCACTTAAATTCATATTCAACTTTTCATCTATAAACTAATTGTTCATCCATGAAATGATCAACGATGATCTATAATTATTTATTAAGGAAGTTTGCTTGTTATGTTTTGGAATTTTTGTCAGATTTTAGGAATCCTCTGGTTGCATTTATTTGAATTCCTTAAAATATTTGCCCATTAATCCCATTTTTCTTTTTATATATTTTATACATGCATAATTATAAGCCGTCTGTAAAATTTTTATTAAATTATTTTAACAGTGTGTGAGAACTTGTCAATAATAAAGCTATGCAAAATTAAGAGAGAACATTATTCCCGCATAAATTCCAATGGTTTATTTCTCGAAAACAAGCACATTGACCTATATTTTATGTTTGCACTTTTTGTTTCTTTATTAGTCTTCTATCAATATATACTAGTATTATGAAAAGCTTATTATTTAAAAAAAAACTGAGAATCGAACTCCCATAAGAAATACTTTAAACTGCTTACCTGGAATAATGCAGGTGCTCGTGTTAAAACTGTTAATATCTATGGTGGTATTTAAATTAGTACATGTTCCTTCATACGTCAGCTGTGTTTGATTTGATGCCCAGTCTTTAAAATCAATCATGAGGCAGCATATGAATTCGTTTTTGTTCATATTCCTTAAATATTAAATTTAATATAAGGTTAATCCCTATTTCATGTACATAATCATGTGACGTCTGCATTTTGACATTACTGAAAAATATTTTAAATCATGAGGGTAAGACATATACAAGGTATGGCAACATCATGGCATTATAAGAAACAACAACAAAGTACCATGCTGTTTCTACAGATATTTACTAAAAGAGGTATACATTATTTAGTCGAAAAAGATAGAGCTTTTTATAAGACATTTAGTAAGACACAAGAGGAACAACTGTCCTGGAAGCTATGATGAGTTTATTCACAAAAAAATACTCACAGCACACAAAATTCAAACTTAATATGTAATTATACTGTTAAGTTCTGTAAGAAAATCATGAATCATGAATGCAAATCTGAATTTGGACATTGATGCCTAAGCTACTATAACTACCAAATGTCGTTCTCCGTGTATTCAAAAGATACAAAAGATACATGTAGTTTTCATCAAACTGATTTTGCTTTGAACAGTAATTAACAGTTAGAGAAAGAAGTAAAAATGAATTGTTCGCAATCAATAAAACGACGGTAAACCAGATGTTTACAAACAAGAATAATTTGAAGAACATCAGTTACATATATGCACGATTCGATATACATTGCAACCTGTAATACGAAATGATACACATCCTAACGTCGTAAATAAATAGAAGACATTGGAACTCAAATTGCAAAAGGTTTCAAAAAGGTATAACTAAAAACGCTGAACTACAAGTCAAATTCACCAAAGGTTTCAAAAAAGTGTAACAAAACACGCTGAATTACAAGTACAATTCACCAAAAGTTTCAAAAAAGTATAACAAAAACGCTGAACAACAAGTCAAATTCAAACAGAGGAAGTCCATATAAAGTCTGAGATAAGAATCATCCCCACTTTTAATAGTCGCCGCTTTGTGTCCGATGATAACAGATCAACTGGTAAACATATTTCAAGTTAAGAAAGTGCTTAATCAAGACCATTATACTCAAATTACCAAAAGCAATTCTAAGATACATTTTGAAATATTGAAAAACATGAACTGTTCAATAAGCATGTAAGAAGGAGATTTACATAGACAATAGAATGGTGGTGAACCTGCTGAACTATTGGCACAACAGTATATAAAAACCTTGGATAGATATAAACAAGTTAGAAATACCACACACTATTAAATATCAATTGCACTTACAAAAATAAACTGAATAAAAGTCAACGATCTTTACGAGTTCATATACATATTATATAAAATATAATCTAAAATAAAGTATGACTGGAGTAAACCTTCAAATTGATATTTTATAGTTTATTTATTTATGTTGTGATGTTAGACTGTGGTTTCAGAAAAGGGTGAAGGTTTGTTACCATTATTTAAAAACGTTTAATCCCGATGTAAATGATTGCACCTGCCCTAAGTTAGGAATCTGATGTACAGTAGTTGTCGTCTGTTTATGTAGTTCATACGTGTTTTTCGTTTTTCGTTTTTATATAGAATAGACCGTTGGTTTTCCAATTTGAATGGTTCTACACTAGTAATATTTGGGGCCCTTTATAGTTTGCTATTCGTAGTGAGCCAAAGCTCCGTGTGAAAGACCGTACCTTGAACATGTTGAACTATAATGGTTTACTTTTATAAATTGTTACTTAGATGGAGAGATGTCTCATTGACACTCATACCACATTTTTATATATCTATATATGAGATGAGCATAAGTCATACTTACAATGTTATAAGATTCGTGATCAAATACAGATCTGGTAAACTTTTTAAGTTGTTAGAATCAAAATACCTGGAAGAAAACAAATTATTATGATTATGTGAGAACATGAGACATTAAAACACTGATACTGAACTAACCAAAGATTACCAATTCCGTGTATTCAATAGAGGACATATATTTTTCTTTACACTGAAATTGTTGGTGCATTTTGTAAAGCTTTTAACAGCAACCTATAAATATTAAGCGAACACATTAAAAGTGGTAAACCGTCCAAGATATTGATACACGAGCATATTGAGGAACATTAGTAATATAAGTACGTGATTATATAAACAAACCAATCTTCAATAGTTCAATACAATTAAGTCTGTGATAAGCGTTATTCATAATTAAAGTTCATGCAACAAAGTCTCAATAATAACAGACTAACTGGTTTACTTACTGAGTTGTCATTGGCTTTAAATTTAAAAAAACAAATCGATCGCCTTAATCAAAACACTAATACTCAAATTACTAAGTATTGTTTTAATATTGAATATCATTAAAAGTTAAAACAAAGCATGTAAGGAGAACGTGTTTGTAAACACTAGAAGGGTGATAACTATTGCAACTTAGTAATCGATGATAACATACTATCTGGAAACCTTACACTATTGGCACAGACGAATATTGAAGAACATAGTGTAGATATGAACGAGGTAGGTCGATACCACTGCTGGTGGAAGTTTCGTCCCCGAGGGTATCACCAGCTCAGTAGTCAGTACTTCGGTGTTGACATGAATATCAATTATATTGTAATTTTTTATAAATTTCCTAGTTTATAATAGATTACCTTAGCCGTATTTGGAATTTTTGGTCTTCCATGCTCTTCAACTTTGGTTTTGTTCGGCTTTACAACTATTTTGATCTGAGCGTCACTGATTAATATTATATGGACAAAACGCGCCTCTTGCGTATTAAATTATAATCCTGGTACCTTTGATAACTTATTAAACATTCAACACACTATCACATACGTTTAACTCTTATATGAATATAAACTACACCTACACAAATCTAAGTTCTGTGTTGAATGTAAACAGACCTTCTGGTAAACTTACTAACATGTTATTCTCTAAATGTCTGAAAGAAAATCAAGTATTATGATTACTTTATAACAAGTTACATTAAAGGACCTATACTGAACCTTCCAAAAATTACTAATTTGATCTTTTTGTTTTCAATAAGTTTAGAGCAGTGATAAACCTACTGAGCTATTGTCACGCACTTATATTAAAAACCCCTTTATATAGGAACCTGATTAAAAATCCAATATGATCTTTAAATAAGAATAAATCTGACAAATGGAAGATTTGTGTTAAACAAGTTAAATGTCAACTGACCATTTGGGAAACTTTCTGACTTATTCTTTAAATATCTAGTCGAAAATCAATCATCACGAACATATTTAATTTACCTACTTATATTGAAATTACCAAACACTGCAATGGTTGAACTTCATTAATTCAGTGGATCAAAAGAAATAGTCATCAGCCTGATATTGTTGTTGTAATTTTTATTGTTATTGCTTTAACATTTAGCATTGTTTAACAAAATTAAATTATAATGATGACAACACTACTGTGTTCGCGGCACACAAGTGTATTTAAGAACAGCAGATATGTGTGTACGTGATGAAATAAACAATTTAAGGATGTACTTAGGTGAGGTTTTAGAATAAGTGTCAAATGTTCGGATTCCTCCATGTTTTTCCATACGATACAAGTTAAAATGTTTTGGCCCATAACATCTTTTTCTCTTCAAACATAAGACTTAAAAGCTCATAAAAGATCATTTGACAAAATTTAAGCAGGTTCTTGATTTTTTTCTTTTGATTTAAGACCGTAATAATACCAATGCAATACTTACAATATTTGAAGTTTTCTGTTGTTAGTAAACAGACCTTCTGGTAAACTAACTAGCTTATTAGATTCTAAAGTTCTGGAAGAAAATCCGTAATCATTAGTATGCAAGAACATGTGAAACTAACAAACCTATTATGACCTTAACAATAATTAATAGTTAAAATGTGTTTCTTTAAAGTGTCAATGTTGGAAAAAAAAATTAAGCTTCAACTACAACCTTTAAAATATAAGTGATATTTAAAATAACATTGTTATGCACAAAGGAAGTGCTAACACAAAAAAACTATGGTAGACCTTCTGATTGTTGACATACTAGGGGGAGGCTTGAGATCTCATTAACATGTTTAACCCCGCAGCAATTTTGCGCCTGTCTCAAGTCAGGAGCCTCTGGCCTGCTGAACTATTGGCACACAAGTATATAAAAACAGCGGATACATATAAACAAGTTAGAAATACCACACACTATTAAATATCAATTGCACTTACAAAAATAAACTGAATAAAAGTCAACGATCTTTACGAGATCATATACATATTATATAAAATATAATCTAAAATAAAGTATGACTTAAGTAAGCCTTCTAATTAATATTCTATAGTGTAGTTTTCTATGGTGTGATGTTCAACTGTTGTTTCATCAGAAAAGGGAGGAGAAGGTTTGGTACCATTATAACATTAATTCCGATGGACATGTTTGCACCTGTCCTAAGTCTGATCTGATGTACAGTAGTTGTCGTCTGTTTATGTAGTTCAGACGTGTTTCTATATAGACAGATCGATATTGTTGGTGTAATTGTTATTGCTTTGACATTTAGCATAATTTAACAAAATTAGAATACTGTGGATTCATTTATTTTCGTGGGTACAAACTTTCGTGGATTCAGAAAAATTCCCACCTATGTGGATTTTTAATTTTGTGGTTTTGCTAATATCTGCATCAAGTCTATGGAAAATTTGTAATTCGTTGAGTTTTTAAATTCGTGGTTCACCTGTTCCCACAAAATCCACGAAAACTGGTATCCAACGAAAAAAACTGAATCCACAGTATAATGATGACACCACTACTATATCATGTATATGTTCGCGGCATACAAGTATATTTAAGAACAGCAGATACGTGTGTACGTGATTAACTAAACAATTTTCATATGTAAAAAAAAGTCTGAAGTGCGCATACATCATACTTACAATATTTCAAGCTTTTTGTTGTTAGAAAACAGATCTTCTGGTAAATTTACTAGCTTATTAGATCCTAAAAATCTGGAAGAAAGAAATCCATTATCCTGACCATGCCGGAACATGTGAAATTAACACACCTATTAGGAATCTGATGTACAGTAGATGTCATTTGTTTATGTAGTTTATACGTGTTTCTCGTTTTTATATAGATTAAACTGTTTGTTTTCTCTTTTGAATGGTTTTACATTACTAAATTTTGAAGCCCTTTATAGCTTGCTGTTCGGTGTGAGCCACGGCTCCGTGTTGAACGCCGTACCTTGACCTATAATGGTTTACTTTTATAAATTGTTATTTGGATGGAGAGTTGTCTCATCGGCAATCATACCATATCTTCCTATATATATTTACAAAGATTAATAATTTCAATCTCCGTGAATTCAATAGATAAAATATGTGTTTTTTAAAGTGACATTGTTGGAAGATTTCTTTAACCTTCAACTTCAACCTTTAAAATATAAGTGATATTTATAGTAACATTGTTATGCACAAATGAAGTTAACCAACACAACTAAATTATGGAAGACCTTCTAATTGTCGTCATACACATAAACTGTGAAACATTTGTTAAATATGTTCGTGATTTGCAAACAAAACAATATGTAATAAAAAAAGTATGTGATCAGCATTATTCACAATAATATTACAATTTTTGTAACTTGATGTTTGAAGATAATAGACTATCTTGTAAACACTCTTAGTTATGAATGACTGTAATGTTAGATTAAAATCAATCATCTTGGTTATGTAAGACCTTATTTAATCAAAACAATATTTAAATTAAAAAAAGGAATTTTAAGATCAATTTTGAAAGATTGAAATAATAATAGAATAATAACACAACTGCTGTGTTCTCTTTACGTACGTATATTAAAGATTTGTTTGTTAATGATTAAATATATAATATAATTCAGAATAAAATCAATTCCTGGATGAGCATAATTCTTACTTACAATGTTTCAAGATTCGTGTTCGAAACCAACAGATCTTTCGGTAAATACACTAAGTTGTTAGATCCAATATATCTGAAGGAAAATCAGTTATCATGATTATGTACGAACATATGGCATTACGAAAACAGATACTGAACTTACCAACTAATTCCAAATGTAATCTTATTGTATTCAAAAAGAATATTTTTTTAATAGAAAATTCGCATTTTTTTTACTTTTCATCTTATTATGTTAATAATATAAACACATTCACTAAGTTTGACTGTTTTGCAAAGTTTTTAGTATTCAACTCCCAATCCAAAACAATAAACGATTTGTCGTGCAACATCTTTAAATTCTTATGGTATCGGCAATGCGACAATGAGTGCATCTTTTCTGACCTTTTAATTTAGTCTTGCGAAAAATTCCCCACTTTTCGTGGTTGAATTTCCGTTAAAATATAAGCATTCTGTTTATCTTTCTTTTGATCCTCAGTCGAGTGTATTTAAGCCGTCGGGGATCACCTGTCAAAGTGTGAAAGGTATCTTGTAAGGATGATAAAAGAGAATTGCGAGTTGGAAACACAAAAAAATAGAAAAGAAATTAAATCATTTGTGGGAGGAAGTAGGTGGCAAAGTACTTATATCGCCGCTGTATATATTGTTTATACTTTACGTTAGCTCAGATTCAAATAAGGAAAGAATCAGAAAACATATATAACATAGAAAGTTGGGTAACCAGAGACATATCAGCATCACATTGGCACGTAATGATACTCCGGTACGTCATACTTGTTGTTGGACTTTTTGGTATATAGATATATGATCATTTGTATCGAGATGCCATCGCGATGGCAGCACGTCAAAAATCGATGGTCAGATTTTATAAACCAATTTGATCACATATTTAGGAGAAAAATAATTATATCAATGCAAATATGCATATTTATATCGCATAAACATAATTTACATTTTTTTTTTTTGCGACGTTTCTCTATAAACTGACATTGTTCATGCATGTTTTAAATCTTTTAACTGTATACTATAAATAATGAGCGACATTTCAAGTAATATTAGTATGCACAAAGGAAGTTTGCAAACAAATTCAAATGATTGTAGACCTTCTGGGTTATTTAAACATTTTGATATTGAGGAACATCAGATATATATGTACGTGATCATATAAACAAGACAATATTTAATAAAAGAAAGTATGCTATAAGCATTATTCTCAATAACCTATCGCAGTTGGAGAATCTAATGCACTCTGGGTAATGTTTCCAAAACGTTATGATTGGTTTAACACGTTATTAACAATAGAAATTCATTTTAAAACGTGACGTGATTTTAATTGTGGTGTACGAACATTGGGCTTTCACGTAGTCTATTAGATTCTGAAACGGTGAATTCGTGTAACTAAGTGTTTGATGATAACAGACTATCTGTGAAAATTTATGTTATTGATACACAATTATACAAAGGAACACAGGTTATATATGAACGAGGTTAAAAACTCCGTTCACTATTAAATAGGTTTAAGTCTGATATACATATCAATTCTACTTACAATATTGCAAGATTTGTGTTTAAAAACAAATCTTTCGGTAAAGTTACTAACTTGTTTTTCTCTAAATCTCTGAAAGACAATCAAGTATCAACATGTTACATTAAAACACTAAATCTGATCTTACCAAGGACTACCAAGTTGATCTCATTGTATTCAATAATTTTACAATGGTGATACACTTGCTGCATTATTTGCGTACACGAATATCACAACCCCTTTATACATGTTATATGTGAACATGATTAAAATAATTGTTTAATAAGTTTACGTCCGACATATTGAAAAGTGGTATTCAACATGTCCAATGTTTTTTTTCTTCACTTTTTGCGAAGTTTTCTAACTTATTATTTAGTAAATGAGTAACAGAAAATTAATGATTACGAACACACTTAGTTAACCTTCTTATATTCAAATTACTAAACATTTCAAAGGTTAATTATTCTTTTTTCAAACTGACAGTGTTGATGCATTTATTTAATCTTTCAACTGCAACCTTTTACGGTAATATTAGTATACACAAAGGAATTTTGCGAAAACATTGAAATGATGGTAGACCTTATGTGGATTTGGTGCAAAAGCATATTGAGGAACATCAATTTTATATGTATATATACAAACAGAATTTTGGGATGAGCATAACCCACACTAAATATTCTTGTAACACAGTGTTCGATGATAACAGACTATCTGGTAAACGAATTTAGTGTTATTGGCTACAATTTTGGATTAAAAATCTATCATCTTGATCAATTAAAAACATATTTAATCAAGACAACATTGTCATTTCGGGATTTTTATAGCTGACTACGCGGTATAGGCTTTGCTCATTGTTGGAGGCCATACAGTGACCTATAGTTGTTATTTTCTGTGTTATTTTGTTCTCTTGTGGAGACTTGTCTCATCTTCTTTTGTTTTATAATAATGCTCAAATTACCAAAAAGAAATTCTAACATTAAATTTTGAATATTGAATGACATTAGACATTAAAAAAGCATAAAGAAGGATATAAAGAACACAGGTTACGTATGTACGAAGTTAAAAATTCCACACACAATTAGATAAATATCTATTTTACTTTATACAATTCATTAAGTTTCGTGTTCAACAAAAAAGATCTTTTGGCAAACTGACTAACATGTTATGAGTAAATCTCTGGAAGAAATTCAAGTCTAATGATTATATAATAACATGATACACTAAAGCACTAAATCTGAATTTATCAAAGAATACCAATTTTATATCAAAAGTGTAGAATGACGATTAGTTTGCTTGCTTGCCATTACACAAGTATATCAAAACCCCTTTTATATAGGAACATGATTACACATTTTTTATAATAAGTTTAGGTTTGACATATTTGTGTTAAACTTGGCAATGTCAGCTGACCAACGTTCTAACGTGTTATTCAATAAATACCTAATAGAAAATCAATGAGCATGTCGATACCTAATTTTCCTATTGATATTCGAAATACGAAATACCAAACATTGAACTTCAGTTTTTCAATGTATCCAATGCATTTTTCATCAAAATGATATTGTTGATGTATATTTTGTTGCTTTATAATTCTAAATTAAGTATTGTCACAATTAAACAGATTGATATCAAAACGCAGTGTTTTCAGGAAACAAGTCTATTCGGGTACATCAGATATGTGTGTACGTGATTAAATATTCAATATATTATATAATAAGTCAAGTCCCTAAGTCATAAACCTTTCAAGTCAGTTGTGTGTACTTATACTCCAAAATCAACCAATCAAAATGCTGTATTTCATGTTTCGAGCATTATTTTTCAGTGCTCCATACACTGAGCAAAGGTGTATGACTTCAACCGCAGGTATACGTTGAGAATAAATCATACTTACAATCTTTCAAGATTTTTATTGTTCGAAAAAAAACTTTCTGGTAAACTAACTAACTGGTTATTCTGTAAATCTCTGGAAGAAAATTAATTATCTTGATAATGTTAGAAAATACTACATTACAGCACTAATATTAAACTTACCATAGACTTCCAATTGGATATCCTTGTTTTTCAATATGTTTTTATAATGCTTATAAACTTGCTAACCTGTTGCTACATAAGTATATTAAAACCCTATTTAAATGGAAACAAAGAAAACATCCAACATAACATTTTAAGAAATCAAAGACTGACGCATAGAAGATGGGTGTTAAAATGTTCAATGGTAATCATTATATGATGTGTAAACACCTTTATATGATGTGCAAATATCCTTATATGATGTGCAAATATCCTTATATGATGTGCAAATATCCTTATATGATGTACAAACATACTGTTATGATGTGCAAATAAACTTACATGATCTGCAAACATACTTATATGATATGCAAATGTACTTATATGATGTGCAAACATTCTTATATGATGTGCAAACATTCTTATATGATGCGCAAACATTCTTTTATGATGTGCAAATATATTATTATATTATGTGCAAAGATTGTTATATGATTAGCAAATATACTTTTTTGATGCGCAAATATACTTATATGATGTACAAACATACTTATATGTTTTGCAAATAAACTTATATGATGTGCAAATAAACTTATATGATGTGCAAACATCATTATATGATGTACAAACATACTTATATGATGGTCAAACATACTTATATGATGTGCAAATATACTTATATGATGTGCACACATTCTTCAAACATTATTATATGATGTGCAAATGTATTTATATTATGTGAAAAGATTCCTGTATGATGTGCAAATATACTTATTGGATGTGCAAATATACTTATATAATGTGTAAATATACTTATATGATGTGCAGTTTCCCTTACTATTGTGTGCAAACATCTTTATGTGATTTGGTTTTGTCAGTATATTATGTGCTTGTAATCTTATATTATGTTGTTTGGTTTACTTCATTTTATGATGTCGAAACGTCATAATATGATGTGCTTTCATCGTCGTTTTGGTCAATGACCATGATTACGACTAGAATGATTACTGTCTACGTCATAACTGATTTCGATCTGCTTCCGCTGAGTAACTTGTAATCCGGCTCAAATATGTAGCTATTGTTTGGAAAATGAGTTTTAAAAAGAGATAAACCTTGGCAAGTTAGTGCCTCGTTTTAAAATGTAAAAAAATCACATCTCATCTGAGTGGAAAATTGTCAAAATGAATTGCAAAGTTTTGTTTTAATCGACGGGTCTACAATAATGAACTTACGGAGTCTACAGTCTACGGTTAAAGTTATTAAATTTAAGAAATAATTATTTTATGTCATGCTCTATGCCCATTTTAACAAGGGAATGCATTATATTTGTCAATTTCTGTATACATAACGTTAGCATTTTTTTCTATAAGAAGTTAGTACACCAATTTCTAGTATGTTCATTTAAATAAATTGTGCCTTGCTGATCATTTTAGCTGTTCGAGTTTCTCTTTATATATTCTCAAGATAGACACAAAAGAATAGACAAATTATAAGGGTGGTCATTTGTAACCCCAAAAAGGGGGGATAGGAAGAAATAAAGTGGGTCTTTAATTCTATCATTTTTGGAATGGAAAGGCGGACTCAATTTTATATAGTTATAGATTTGCCGCGGTATGATGTTATGTCTATGTCTTCGTCATCCGTAGGCATCAATTTTTACGCCTGCTTCCGCTCGCCTCAATTGTTTAAACCTTAATCCTTTGTTTCAACAATTTCTTCTGGCAGAGAATTTTAAATCTGAACCTAATATTAAATGAAGGTGTGGTAATTATTAATCAGACCATAACCGGCAAATCCAAATTAGGTTTCCTGAAGTCGCAAACAACTTTTACACTTGAAGTTGTAGATCCACTACTGATGCAATATCTAAACTTATAATGCAATAGAAACTTAATGCGTTTTGTTTTGTTATTACAAACAGAAGTATTGAAAATGTATGTAATTTTCCGGTGGTGGTTTTTTTTTGGGGAGGGGTGAGGGGGTTGAAATTTTTATGTCTTCGGAAAATTTTGATTTTTTTTCCTTCTTTAAGGAGTAGACTTGAAAAAAATAAGAGAAATTCCAATGTTGCCTCACACGTCCACACCCCCAATAAAGAAAATTACCATAATTATTGTTTATTTATTTCTATATCTGTTCTGGACTATAGATAAGTTATCAAGATAATAGCAAATAAAACAACAAAACTCCGAAGAGCCAAAATTTCACAAAAAGGACCTTTACTATAGAGTATATTCACACACATTGCACTATTTTTTTTTTTTTTTTAATCTATTATAGTTTCCATCATAAACGCAAAATATTAAAAGCCGCTGTCATAAAACTTCACTTTAATATTTTGTGTTCAAGATTTCCTGATGAAGATCTGAAAACGCTCAAATCAAGACCATTTAGATTATCTGGTTCTGTCGGATTGATACACACCTCCAAAAATATTAAGGTTGGAATTGCATTGGCTGATGTAATATTTACCAGGACAGAAAGTAAAATGAAGCGTTGTCAGATGCTTAAACAGATGATCTGTACTTTATATATATTAATCAAATTTGTTAGACACGGACTCTAGTGTGGACAGGAACACGTGTATTTCCTTGTTCGGCTTTAATAAAAAAAAATCAATATTGTCTTGTTTAACTTCATTTTAAATGAAAACAAACCTTTTCGCTTCTTTTCTGAAATTGATAAAAACGTTTACACAAAAAAAAACAAAAAAAAAACATGCAGCCCCTCCTTTCTACACTTAGCAAAAAAAAATCAATAGTCGGTACGTTAGGTCTGATTTCCTGAGCCTAGATGTTTATTAATGAGCGGCTTCCCATGAAAGCTTTTATATTGCGGGTTACTGTCTAGTGGTGGTGCTTTGGTGGTAACATGTTCGCCTCGAGTGCGGGAGGATGTGGGTTAGAACCCGGCCGTGTCAAAACCAAAGACTTTAAAATTGATATTTGCTGCTTCCCTACTAAGCACGCAAAATTAAGGACTAAGAGCAAAGGCTGGTCGGCTCCGAATCAGAATAATGTGTCTCGGTAAGGTGACATGCCTTGCTTCGGACTGTTACCTTGTGAACCAGCATGTAAATTTAAAATATCTGCCTCAGGGTGTCGGTCTAGTACAAAGCAGGGTTATTATTCATATCACATAAACATGTTCTCCTACGAATATGCATATCAATTTGCCGCTGGACGTCAAGCATTCATCCATATTCATCTATAGTGAAATAGATGCGCGAAAACATAATAAAAAGCTGAACATAAATGTAATGCACCGAGTTGAAGTTCATTCCCTATCTCCTTTAATCCATTTCGAATAAAGGGATGGGCGCTCGGTGGTCAAGTGGTATTAGTCTTAGATGCATGATTTTTTTTATTAGTTGTAAGTGGCTTTGAACTTGCTGTCAGTAGCTGCGAGTTCTCTCAGATCTGTACGTAGTGTTTGTTTGTTGCTGGATTATACAAGTACCTGGCCACGTCCACTCTGTGTAGTATTTCTATTTGTATCCATCTGATGAGTTTAGCCTTTTTCAACTAATTTGTATAGTTCGTTCTTATGCTGTAATGTTACAGCGCTGTCTCAGGTTAAGGGAGGGTTGGGATCCCCCTAACATGTTTAACCCCACCACATTTTGTATGTATGTGCCTGTCTTAAGGGAGGCGCCTGTAATTCAGTGGTTGTCGTTAGTTGATATGTAACATATTTGTTTTTCGTTCATTTGTACCAAATCTTGTCTAATATATAACCATTGCTAAAACCCCATACTTCGCACCAATACAATAGAACGGGCTTAAAAATGTTGTCAAAAAGATGAAGTTGACATGTTACAGAAAGTTGATACATCCTTCCCATTCTCAGGTTTTCGTATATGGCTTTTAAAGCCTTATCGGATAAATGTTTTTTTTTTGTTTTTTTCTGTCATATGAAAATTTCCCGATTGAGTAAAAACAATTCCCAAATAGTTATATTATGTTCGTGTTATTGTAAGAAAATCCTAGATTATTTGGGCAAACGTCCGAAACTAAACACCAACTTTTAAGGCTTTGATTTTGTCATCGTAAACTGTTAACTTTCAAGTTCTAAGCCTTACAATAATCATGTAAGGTATAGCGTTGAGTCTGCAGGTCCTGTGCTGTTTCGGCCAACAAAACCGTGTCATCTGCGTATAATATGATAAAAAGCGTCAGATGTATTTCTAATTCTCTTTCCAGATCCTCTGGTATAGTTCTCGCTAGGAAATTGTCTCAGTCAATCAAAAGTAAAGAAAATAGGAAAGGTGATAAGTTTTCTCCTTGTCGAACACCATCGTATCAAGCAAGCAAAGTATTCCGAATCGTAATTACTAGATGCCGGCTAAATCGCGGTACAATTGGGCAAGAGTTGAAACAAAGAGGGTGGACAAAGTAATAAAGTGGTCACAGTAAGGAATTGGACACGGTTTATGCATTTAATTCTATTTCTTTAAAGAGACAAAAACATGGAACATAATGCAAAAGACGGGCGTCACTCCATTCATTTCGGTTGGAAAATAAAAATATTAAATACCCTAAATTGGTAAAAAAAGTGTGGCAAAGTGTGATTTTCAATGTTTATTCGCTCTTTCAACTCAATAATCGTACGAGCTACGTGAAATCCGTTGACATTACCGAAAGGGATAAAAATAAGTAACACAATGGAAAATCTCACATCTAATCGGATGAAAACTAAAATCTAAAACACTTAATCAGGAATCAACCCCCTTGTAACAGACGAAACCGTTGACAATACTCCGAATCTGTTGACATACTCAAGTTACAGAATTTAATTAGCCATTAAAAAAATCCTCCATTGAAATCAGTTGAAAATAAACAATCTGTATATATATGCAAATACAGTTAACTCTCGTTGTCTCGAACTCGGTTGACTCGAAATTTCGGATGAGTCGAAGTTTTCACGTGGTCCCGAACTTTATTCAATACAAAAGTATGTAATTCGACTCCTGATGAGTCGAAATTGGATGAGTCGAAATTTCGGTTGAGTCGAACTAAATTTACGGTCCCAAGGTTAACAAAAGCATTCACAATTCAATTTTTATCTCGAACTAATGCACAAAACATGTCAAAACATGACCTCCGGGATTTAAATGGGTTGAAGAGTTAATCTTACAATACACGTGTAATTACCGGTCACTGACCACTGTATTGATTGATGACATGATATTTCCATGAGTGTTTACCCAAGATTATCTTTTATATAATTTTGATAAATAATTAGTGATACATTGGTAATGTTCATGAAAAAGTATTTAAAATGTTTACAAAACAATTAATTTGTGATTTACACTTATGAGCTTAGGTGTGTATACAGTGAGGATTATGGCTTTCGTTGATGATCACCTAAAACTACTCAAACGGCGTCTTTAATCTTGTTATATTTTCTTTTGAAAAGAAGGATTGAGATAAAACAAAATGAATAGAAATCAAAATTTTCTTAAATCTCTTGTATCCGAGAATACACAATTTTGTCAACTATAACCGACCTGAATAACGAAATTATCGATTGGAAATTACTCTCTTCGAAAAGCCATAGGATTTTTTTTTCATTAAACAATGGAATAAGTAAAATTAATGTTATCATAATAATAAAAGAATATGACATACAAATACACCGATCTGATACTAGAATATTCACCCGGATTTATTTTAGCTTTACCAAGCTAAACAAGAGTTGTGTCCCTTAGATTGTCTAACTTCCGGTGTTCGTTTGAGTCGAACTACGTGTATCTCGAAATATTTCTCTGGTCCGGCTGACTTCGACATAACGAGAGTCGACTGTATGTGAACATTACCCAACTTGGCCATTTCACATTTCGCGGGCAGTCGACGAGTATGCGGTCTCCAAATTTGGATATTTTCTTTAAAAAAATGGCGTTGAAAAAAGGTTGTTTCAAAGACAAATTAAGAAAGTTCAAAACACTACATATAAACATCACAAATATTTCCGACATTGTATGGTTTTAGAGGAGTTGCGGCTCAATGCAGTCGGTCTCTTTCTTTAGTATAGTATAGATTATAATATATACTAGATTTAATATCACTGTGCATATTTAATACTACATTATACATCTTACAATTTACATTTTACATTTTATAAAACAAACCATATCGCCATATTATGCATGAGTAGATAATTTTATAGCTATTGTTATGAAATATTTTTAAAACTGACTGTTCAACGGTGTCTTTTGCAATGATAGAAATAAGAAGATGTGGTGTGGCCTATGAGACAACTCCCATCCAAGTCATAATTTGTAAGAGTAAACAATTAAAGGTCAAAGTACGACATTCAACATTGAGCCTTTGTTCAAACCAAATAGGAAGGTATAAAGAGCTCCAAAAGTTGCGTTATCATATTTTGGTCGCAATCGGGAATTTCTTCAGCTATAGCTTCTGTATTAATCTTCCTCAGAAATATTTGAAACGTTGAGTTTGTCAAATTGTGTTGTCTCATTTTCCCTGTAAATTGCACTTTTGCTATGGATAGCTTCAGCCAGGTTTATAGTTTACAGAATCAGATCGGAATCAGTTATGACGTAAACAGTAATTATTCTAATCGTAATTATGTTCATGGACCATAACGACGATAAAAGCACATCATATAATGACGTTTCGACATCATACAACGAAGTAAATCAAACCACATCATATAAGATTATCAACGCATAATATAATGACACAACCACATCATATAAAGATGTTTGCACATAATATAACGGAAATTGCACATCATATGAAGGAAATTGCACATCATATAATGATATGTGCACATTATATAAGTATATTTATACATCATATAAGGATCTTTGCACATAATATAAGTACATTTGTACATCAAATAAGTACATGTGTACATCATATAAGTACATTTGCACATGATATAAGTATACATGCACATCATATAAATATATTTGCACATGATATAAGTATATATTTACATCATATAAGTATGTTTGCACATCATATAACGATGTTTGCACATCCTATAATGATGTTTGAACATCATATAATGACATGTTAACATTATATAAAGGTAAATGCACATCATATAATGAAAATGGTCATAACAAGACACTGTTGGGGTTCCATTCTTCCAGTACATTTTCTAAATTATTATTCAAATATCAAAGTTACCACACATTTCAAAGGTTGATCTTCAGTCATTTCATCGATCAAATGTATATGTTGTCAACCTGACGTAATGTATGTAATTTTTATTGAATTAAAATTTAAAGATAAGATATTGAACTTAATCAAAATAGAAAGATGACAAAACTGCTGAGTTGTCGGCACAGGAGTAAAATGGAAAGCATCAGATATGTGTACGTGATCAAACTTTATAATACAATCTCATTTACAATAAAGTCTAAAAAGAGCATAAATCAGACTTGCAATGTTACAAGTTTTATGTTGTTAGAAAACAAACTTTCTGGTAAAGTTACTAACTTGTTATCTTTTAAACTCCTGGAAGAAAATCAAATATCTTGATTATTAAAAAAAAAATGTTCAATCGAATCAAACAGATTAAGTACTGGACTTACCAAAGACTATCAATTTCGATCTCCATTCATTGATAAATACACTATATTTGTCTTTTAATTGATATGGAGTAGACGGTTATCAAAATAACATACAAAACTAGTAATTTACCCCTCTGTTTCATTTTAGCCATGTTAACAATATTAGTTAGTTAAATTTTGCCTATTAGTTTCAGATGATAATATTTTTGTAAAAGTGAACAGGCGACGACGGACAACGGACGCCAAGTGATAAAAAAAGTTCACTTGGCTCTTTGTTCAAGGTGAACAAACAAATTCAAAAATATTCATCAGAATGTTTAAAACCTTGTCTTACTGATCAATGTTGCCTACTTATGTTTTGATCTATCTATTATACTATTTCAGATTTTAGACTAACACCAATAGAAAATAAAAATTTCTCACTAAACATGCTAAATGGCAATAACTATAAAAATGGGTCGTCAGACTTTAAAAAGTTATCTGATAATTTGGAAGTGAATGGACAATAGGCATATCTCATCATCCAAACTGTTTTTGCACTCGTACAATTTTCTAATTTTATTATCATGCATGTCATGGTTTTCAAGATATTAGACAAAACTTGCATTTTTGGCTTCTTTACTTTTTTTAGTCATGTCTTCATTCTTGGTTGGTAGTTAGTGTCTAAGGCAACATTTGATTGATTGTGGCCATGCGTGGGTAAGTTTGGATCAGTAGTTACAGGGACGAAGAATTTTGAAAAGGTTAACGACGAAGGACAACGGACGAAAGCGATGAGAAATTAAGGTAAACATTGAAAAAAAAAGTAAGTCTAATCAGATAAATACAGAAACAAATACGTGTATGTATTTTAAAAGTTTGCTCTGAGTACTGTATTTTTGTCATAACACAGCTTATCTTAAAATTAAATAAAATTAAATAAAGTTCGGACAAAGTTATTGTTGACTGAAAAGCCTTAACCTTAGTCGGTATCTACGTGTTAACTGTGAAAATAAAAGGTTCGCCTGCATCTGCAACAATGGGCCCCTTTTTAAGTAAAGGGACTAAACTCAATTAAAAGATAGCTAAACATTTCATTCATGTTTTAGATGCCTACTGATAAAAAGGGGGAAGTTATTCCTGACAAAAAAACAAACGCTGAACCCTTTCAACAATTTGTATGAATGTAAAACAGGATGACATGTCTTATAATTTTGCAGTGGTTACGCATTAGAATAGAAATAGTGAATTCCTCGATACTAGAGACCTCATAAGTCGAAAGAAACTGACAAGGCCATGACAAAAAATAAACGAAAGACCAAAAAAAAGTCAAATAAGTTAAAAAAAACTACTTCCAACTGGGGGTGATCTCAGATGCCCCTAATGAGTCAGCAGATCCTAATAGTAAGGAGTTACATATGACATAGGATAGACAGAAACGTTCCCAGTCTTGATCCTTCTCATAATTCCACTTCCTGCCTGATAGATGATTTCCTTTCACTGCACAATTTAAAACAAAATACTCTTGACTGCTTCGCTCATAATGAACTTGGACTATAGGATACAGTTACATGTATCTACAAATTGTCAATAAGGTTAAGATCAGAACTTAGCTCTACGACCAAAGAGATGTTTTCGATTTTCTAGTTGTGGTATTTCTATTTCTAGGTAGCAACAACCAAGCAGACGTAATGAAGTCTTTTTCGACTTATGAGTTTGCATATCACCTTGGTATCTTTCGTCAACACAAATACAGTTCGTAAACGTGTAGTTAAATGTCAACATAAGTCGATACAAATAGCAAGATGTCGGTGCAATGTTAAGTTAATATATAACATCAGGACCAACAAACCGGAGACGATGGACATTGAAAATATGATAACAACTTACATTAACATGATGAAAGTGTAGTTATTTAATATCCGTCCATTTTAACTTCTAAAGGAATTTATCTTATTGCATTTTCCTTACGGTAAAAACCTACTGCCTTGCCTTTGTATCATAACTTACAGTTCTATAAGGGATGATAAACCAGAAAGCGCATTTGGTCTTACTGTTGTTAAGTTATTGCCACCAAGTAATCTGAAAATATGTAAATTAAATCTCATTATTTTGATATATATAACCTACATTTCTGTTACATTCTGCAGTTATGAAAATATTCGTTGGCATCTACATGAAAATTGTCGTTAAATTCGACATCTGTAAAAAACAAAAGTTAATTATAAATGAAGCTTGAGTTACAATTATCCATGGTATCATGTATATTAAAATCATTTGGTTTGAACTAGTAAAGGATAGACCAAAGATTGTATGAACTACATTTGAATATATGAAAGAAAACTATAAAGTCTATTGAAAAGACAGAATTATGATGACTTTCATTTGATTGCTCAGTCAAGACAGATTGCTGATGATTTACTCAATAAGGACCATTTTGAAAAATGTGAAAGACAAAGCCTGACCATGCAGTTAACAACAGTTAACATTGAAATGCAAAGTAATGGCGGTAAGATAAATGTTGGGCCGTGAATGAAGTATATAAACAGATTATAGGTATCATTATCATTAATAACTTTTACCAATGAACCATCAAAATGAGGTCAAGTTCAAATTGCACCTGCCAATTTTACATGAACACCTTACAATCATTACAAACAACAAATATAGCAGACCAATTGGTTTTAGTATCTCAGAAATGGACTTGCCTACGAAAACTGGTTATTGTTCACTAATTCATAAAATAAGGTCGATGTCAATTGAAAACTTTCTAAAATATTAAGGTTTTAAGAAGTATGTTTACGCCGACACCGGATCTTTATGTAGAGCTTTCTGCGGCGGAAGTCGTAGGCTCGACAAAAAAACTTTCCCCAAACAAAAATCCTATTGTCTAGTTATAGCAGGAAAATAAGATCGATAATTTCCAGAAACAGTAAGTTCTTTATAAAACGCAAAACCGGTCGGCCAACAATGTTTTCCGCAAAGTCAAATATACCCCATATCTTATTATGTACATGTGTTATAATTCTTGAAAAGCTTCTACGTTTTTTCATTATTTCGTGGTGTTTTCGTCTAAACTGTTGAATATGCATTGATTAAGATGTTCTGTCCAGTTTTCCATGGAATCATTGCAAAAAAAAAAAAGAGAATGGAAGTGGTAAATGTTTCAAAGAGACAACAACCAGCCCAAAGAGCAGATAACAGCCGAAGCCCACAAATGGGTTTTCAATGCAGCGTGAAACTCCCGCACTCGGAGGCGTAGCTTCAACTGGCCCCTAAAAAAATATACCAGTTCAGTGATAATGAATGTCATACTAAACTTCGAAATATACACAAACCTGTATTAACGATAACTTGTCCATGCATCACTATTTACAAAATTTCCAAAGAAAAAACAAATTCTTGTGAATAAACTTCAATATCTAGATCGCTATCCAATCTTCAATATAAACAAATTAAATACTACATTTGATCAACACTATACTAGGATGTCCTCGATTTGAAATAGCAAATTAATGTTTTATAAAAACAGCCATAATGTCAAAATGTCAAAAGTATGTTAATGTTGAAAAGAGAAATTATGATTGTAAATGTTCTTAAATCAGTTTCTCCAAGTCTTAAGATAAAAAGTGCACTTTCGTTGTATTCTATTACTTCACCAAAGGAGTAGGTCCGGTAAGGGCCAATTTGGCCTGAAATTTCAGGTTCATCTAACTAAAGATTTTGGACACTTTTTAAACACTTAAGTGTCTATTTCAATTGATTCAATTCGGTTATGTGTAAGATTTGGACTGATTTAGTCATAATAAAGGCTCCGATTCAAGCTTAAATATGTAAAATCTATCAAATATGCTAAAAAAACGTCACTTTTCAGATGGTTTTTGTCAAAAATAAAAGTGGCCACATACGTGTTCATCCTCAACCTTTATTTATGTTATGTATTATCATCAAATACAACTTAGATTTCTATATTATGAATGAACACGAATGCGGCCACTTTCATTTCAGACGGAAACCGTCTAGAATTTAGCTAAAGTGCTAAAATTGAGAAGATTTCAGTAATTTAGAATGACTTAATGATGCTAGTACCTTATATATGTGCATTGTATTGTCAAAAAAAGCCCATATCTATGTAGCAGAAGCATTCTACTTTCCTGTAAATAGCTAAAAGATTACATTTTCACCATTTTGTAAAACTGCTATATTTTGGGCCAAAAAAGGGTTCTTACTGAATCTACTCCTTTAACAAAATAAGTTGGGGCCCTTAAATTTCAACTAGGCGCCTCAAAAACAATACTTAAAGTGCCCAGCTTTGCCATGGAGAACGGCAATAAAGTTTAGACTTTGCGTACAGCGATGAATTAAAAATGTGATGGACACATTTGTTATAATATATCCACTCACAAGCCCTCGATCTCCATCTATGTGATATGATTCCCTCATATTGTTTTAAATCTCTATTCGCATCTATGCATTAAGCAAAGTTCAAGAGTCAGCTTCTGTACAAATGCACAAACACCTGAGATTATAACATATGTAATGTATAGTACTTACAAAATTGTTGTATTTGAAGAAATATTTTGCGGTATTTCATCTAAACCCCTTTCCGAACAATCAACTGTTGTATCAGTACAAACACACGGTGAAGGACATCCATTGACTAAATCCCTGTTAAGCAAGGTTATAAACACTATAACTGTAACTGACATCAACATGTTATTAGGTGTTTTCGTTTTTCTCGATTATCTTGATATAGTTATCTGTAATATACAAAACATAATGTCGTATAAGTATACAGTATTAGGTCAATGTCAGAAAAATATAAACTTTTTTGTATGAGGCTGAGAAACTGGGGAAAGGCCCGATTGTACCGAGTACATGTAGTTTTCCAGTTTTGTGCCAAATACAAACAAGTTTATATCTTTATGATGTTGACCTATTGTAGTTATTATATTGCAGCTTAAATTGATAATTTGATACCTATTTAAATTGTAACGCAAATTTCAAACCTATTCTCATCCATTAATGAACCCCTGGTTGAAGAAAAAGTGTTCCATGATGAAATTGACATTGCACAAAATATAGCTGTGTTACTATATTTAGGAAATAAACACAACTAGTTGCAGTAGAATGTATTCTTTTGCTAGGCAGTAATTTATATTTTGATAAACAATCATTATTTTTCAAGATAAGAGAAAACACAAGAAGGCAAAAAATAGAGTCAAATTATCATTTCCAAGATTTAACTTTTTCTAAATTACAAGAATATCAAATGATACATTCAAACTCATAATTAAAGAATAACATGACAACGCCATAGCTAAAAAGGAAAAAAAAAAGCAAAAAGGAAAATAATAGTTCACATAACATAACTTAGAAAACCAAAGACTGAACATCAGAAAGCCCACCAAAAACTTGGGATCATTGCAGGTGTTCGAAAAAGTTAGCAGATCCTGATCCACATTTGACACCCGTTAAGTTGCCCTTTTTAGAACAAACCTGATGATTCGGTAAGTTACATCAGAGGAAAGGTGACAGGATTGTAGTTACAAAAATTGGAACATATCCGTTGTCACCGGTGAAATGGATATTCCATATTACGATCAACCTGTTCGTGATGGCGTCTGTAAAATTGGGAGGGGGAGGGAACGTAATAGCTTCCTTTTGAGGACCAACCCTCTATAAATTATGATAGGAAAAAATACAAACCATAGGAATTGAATCAACTAGCAGATATAAACATGTACTCCTACAAGAAATGTTTTTAACAGGATGCATGACATGTAAATTGCATACAATTGAAATTTTCTGTAAACTTTTGTTGGGGAGGGGTGGGCAAAATAGGAAAATAAATTATTTAAACTCAATTTTTTCTTAGGAAAATTAATATTTTGATTCAGTAGGGAAGTGAGAAAACACATTTGATTTCTTGAAAAAAAAGTGCCAGGGGATTTACTTTGAAGTTGAAAAATGTTCCTGTATTTTATTGAAATCAAAATATTTTTATTAATAAAACAAAATGGTCTGGCTTATTGAAGATGAATGGTCGGTACCTTAATAAAATCTAACTATTGAGTTGGAGAAATTTGCGTTTGCTCAAACAGCTTAACAATAGGCGAACAAAGGAGTTTGAAAATGATTGATTGATTGATAAAAGTATCGTAGCAAATATGTCATGGTTGTTCAGGACGAGAACAAACTCACAACAAACACAATTAGTTGGTAGTGAAATAGGCACAGACTGAGATGAAGATGGACGTAGCTGACTTTTGTATATCATGCACAGCAAAACAGACATCCTATATGGCAAAAGTTTTACGGCCGATTGGAAGAAGATCTAAGTGACCATATGTTGATTCCGGTGAAAAATGAATATTCTATCACCAAAAAAATCCGCTACCGCTGTTAATGAAAATGTCCACGATCTGCTTTTAGAAAAAAATCCACTTATTAACCGATTAGTTCAAGAAAAATCAAAATACTAGTAAAAACGAGACGAGTTCTAAAGAATATACTCATTTTCAATATCTTCAGAAAACAAGATGTTTCCTTTGGGGCTTAATGTTCTAACACGTTCCTCTACAAATCAAACACACACAAAAAATCAAAAATCAAGACATTGTTGACATACAGCAAACAAAACGAGGCAAAAAAAAAGAGATTGTGAAATACTCGTACTACTGTTAAATGTTGATGTATGTGACCAGGCTTATCTAATGTGAAATACTCTTACTCCTCAAGTTAATGTTAAATGTATGTATGTAACTGCACGTATTTGGGCTAATTTTGTCACAAAAAAAAAAAAAAAAAAAACATCCAGAAACTTAAATGTAAGTTCTTGTTGTGTTCAACAAATCAAGTTCATATATATATGTATAATGTTTATCAATCGTTTATATTTCTTGTTTATTTCATTTATTTAACTGTACAATTAGATTTTTAAATTAATTGAATGATTGATGACTGTTCAAACAACTTTCAGCAACTTTGGCTATTTATTAGCCGCCCGTTTTTTTAGTTTTGTTGGTAGAGGAAGCCAGATTACCGGGAGATAACCACATACTTGTTGCCAGAACCCTGTTGTTTCGTGCAAGATTCGAACTCACAGTTTCAAAGATACAGTATATACACTACTTACACTAATTTGCAATCAATGTCCCGAGATATTTGAGAACTACTGAATTGATCGCACGGAAAATATCAATATCACATTAAGATTTTTACCTATTCAATATTTCAGATCTTTTGTTAGGAGAACAAAAAAAAAAAATAAAAAAAATAACGGTACAATCTTAAATTCATTTAACTATCAGTATTATTGCAGTTAGGCTGAAGTTATATAAAATTTTGGAATGGAAATATTTGAATAATATAAACATTGTAAAATGTCTACAATCATTTATGCTAATAATTTTTCATCACAAATTATAAAAAATAAAGAATTAAATTTGAGTTAAATTCACGTAATATGAAAAGCATTAACAATTTATTACTAGATAACTCCATATGTAGAAACGAAGGCCTTACAAATGTTTAATGTAAAACTAAGGAAAACTTACACTGCAAAAATTGAGACATTCGTACTTGTTAATTTGATTCTTCTTGCAATATAGCGAACATAAGGCAATCAATATAGAATCAAAAACCAATTCTTCAGAGAACAATTGAAGGTCTTTCCACCTCGATAATAAGAATGAAATTAAAAAAAAAAACGATGTTAGAAAATGTCACTCCTTGTTGATGTAACTTGGTACTTCAAACTGATATAAAAAAATTAGATAAATAGGTATATGCAGAAGACTTATTTGTTTTATAATGAACAAAACAGAATTTTAAGCAAAGGTCAAAATCTAGAACGTCAAAATAAAAAAAATTAGAATATGCCCTTGACCTTCAACTTTGACTTCAATTTCAAGGTCATTGCTCAGTGAACTCAAATCGAAAGACCCAATACCAACCACTTGTGGGGTTGTGGAGAAATGCTCATTTCAAATACATAAGGGGAGAACACTCCTATAAGGGTTAACAAAAACACTCCGACTTAAATATTTTGAAGTTGCGCCTTATTGTAAACCGTTATTTGGCAAACACTTCATATCAGTAACTGTTACAGTTGCTTTTGAATAACGGTAACAAACAAAATTCAAAATTCAGAACATGACCTTGACCTTTGACCTTGACCTCAATTTCCTTCAAATGGACAAAAAAACTTCATATCAAAAGATTGTAGGCTTCTATGACTTATAACGTATGAATTTATCCAACATATCGCCTATCTTAAATTTTCAAAGGGAAATAACTCCCATTAGATGTCTTCCGATCACTCCAGTTAAAATTAACCAAATCATCCTTAGGATGACACAAACAATTTGGTGCAAACAGTTTGTTAAAATCTTCTACAGTTTTAGAGATAAAGCAATTACAAGAAAAAGGGTCGTGGGGAGATAACTCCTATACTCCTATAAAAATAAGTGTTCGATCACACAGGGTAAGTTTTGAAATCCCCATTACTGAACAACAGCATAGGCCAAAAAAACTTTCAATTTGTTGTAAAACAAAAAAGCATCTCAGACGGTAGAAGAAAAAAAAATAATCAGAAGAAAAACAAAAGGTCTTTCCACTAAAAGTGGAAAGACCTGATAAATTATAACAAAATCCGTATCGCTGCTGTATCACCAGGCGCAAAACTATCAGTTTCGAGGGCCGAATGTCCCGATGGCACACATTGGTCGAGTGATGATACAGCATGCAATACTGATTTTACCATGTATTGATCTGTTTATCATATATATTAACACAATCAGTTTCGTGATATGTAAGCGGACAACCGTTTGGTTCTGAGGTAAAAGCCTGGCAGATTTTAGAAATAAATAATCTTGTCTTATCACTCATAAATTATAATTATTCTGAACATATCAGTGACGTAGCTAGATCATTTGTTCGGTTATGCTCGACTCTGTGCGATTATATTGACAAAAATGCAAACCACATATCGAATCGATCTCATTAGATAATGAATTGCTTTTAACAAAAGAAAAGTAAAAACATTCACAGTCATTCATTTCAAACTTTAACACAAAATGAACAAATATATAATATGAATAAACTAATCATATATACCAGGATTTAAATTTTATATTTGCACCAGATCCACGTTTCATCTACAAAGGACCCACCGGTGACGCTTGAATAACAAAAAATATGTTAATAAAGCCGAATTAAGTTGAAAAGTAAATTTCGTCACTTTTATTCGCAATTACAAGGCTGTGGTGTTTTAACCATTTCTTTTTTATTTTATTCAGATTATCAAAATTCAAGTGTTCACCCAGGCGTTTTGACGTAAACGTAGCTACGCGTCTGTATATGTTCTGCACTAATGTTACCACGACTGTGTATTGATCTGTAATTATTTAACATTCGATGCTCGAGACATTACTGTTACATTGCATAATAATATATAATTTGACCAAATGTTACCACTAAATGTTAAGTTGTGAATTAATTCGTTTACTATATACTTTTAATAGAATCCGCATAATATGTAAGGAGACAATCGTTTGGTTCTAGGGTTGGATATGACAGATTTTAGGAATACATATTCTGGGCCCCAATTAGTTTGTCTTATCACACATGAAAAATGAATATTTGACCCGATATACATTTTTGTAATCATCAGTGGCGGATCCAGAGGGGCGTAGAGGGCGTACGCCCCCCTTTTGCTTGCACTTTTTTTTTTGTAAAAATTATTAATCAGACTAAGACTTCGTGAAATTTGCCATTTACCGTGTATTTTGTTTTTAATCGACATTTCTTAACTTATAACGATAATTATTGCTCGTATTTACTGTAATGTATTATTGGTTATGTCAACGTCATGTGATTCGCTTCAGCGGTGTTAACCAGTGTGTCGAAAAAAACCTGTCATTCAGTCATTTTGAAATTCAGATTACAGTAACACTTGCATATGATGAAGGTGACAAACATGACACCTTCAAAGCAAGAAAGGATTGATCAAGAACGTACTGACGTCTAATTTCATAATTCCACCAAACAGAAAGTAATACTCTATTACACTCTCGTGAAAGTTCCATAGAAATATTATGTATCTACGAAAACATGTTTTATTCCAAAGGCCCCAGCCTATAGATAACATAGCTGAATAATGATCCCCAGTCAGTAAGCTCTAGATAGATTTTATGTCTTTTAAAAGTATGGACTATTTGATTTGAGGGCGCAATGATCTGAGAAGTTTGAGAGAAAAAATCTTACCCTGATTTTTGTCTTAATCAAAAATTCTGGTCGTATATATCTGGATTGAAAACATTAATTTTATCCACTTATTTGCTATTAGAAACAAAAATTTCAAACATAATTATTTAGCATAAAATGAACATGATGAATAATAAACGGGTGTTATTTTTTGTTGCCGGGGTTTGCATGTAAATCCCATATCTGACCGGAATATTTGTTTCGCCGAACTGATATATTGAATACTTTTTTCAAGGCTCGATTGCAACCTGCCTGCTTGGTGTGGCCAGTATGTCTCCATTTGTTGACCGTCATTCATAAATTCGTTGTCCTTTCAGACTCATTCGTAGACTTTGGTTAATTTAGAACCCTCACTTCCTTTGTTGGCTGAAACATTTCAACCAAACATTTGGACAAAAATTGTTTGTTTGTTTCTTATCTCGTTTCGGTCTATTGTAAATTTCATCGATAGTCCGGCATCTATCTTGTTTACAACAAATAATTGTGAGGTTTTACTAAATAAACAAACGAGAAATTTCCATGTCCATTTTTTACTGCCAACTTCCACATCAATTATATTAGTATATAGATTTCGATTTATCCAATCGTTTTATAATGGGAGAATACGGCATCAAAAATGTCTGACCCCTACACTTTACAGCAACTATAAAATATGCATGCCCAACTTCAGGAACCGTGTAAACAGTTCATTGTACACTTATTTTATGTTTTTTTAGCCTAAAAAGGTCCAAAAAAAAATTTCGCCTCGCTCCGCTTTACGAAATTCAATTTACTTCGCCCACCCTTTCCAAAATCCTGGATTTGCCCCTGTACTCTGACACAAATTAGTGCTTTTGATGTCATTGTTTACTTAAACTAATCAAAAAATATGCAGAAATGAAACTTTTGGTAAAAGGAAAATATATTTAGACCATTTTGAGTCAAAATTCACTTGTCTATGAGTTTGCGTTAACAATTCAGGATTAATGCGGTACATAGTACACTAATTTAAGATTTCCAGAAAACCGGTAGTTTGGTAGTACCTGTGTTTTCAAGATCAGAAATTTCATATAAGACTTTAAAAATTGGTTGAAAATTGGCATGTAGAAAAGTGACACTAGTACAATTCAGGATATACCTGGTTTCCTTGAAGTTAAACTTAAGGTAAAATATTTAGATAGCTGTGAAAATTGAAAGATTTGGTTGAACAGATAGGGATTTTTGAATGGTGGTCTGACACCTTTATTTCGTTTTCCTCCTAAAATAACCCAAACTGAATAATCATAGGAAAAGATGACAAATGCGACTAAACTTAAAAAAGATTAATTTATTGTAGAAGGAAGAGAAGCGACACACAAAATGAGGTCTTCTCGTTTATTAGTATAGATACATGTACTCTAACTTTTCTTTTACAGTACTTTGTATATCCCCACCCTGTTTCACTTGGATTATTGTCAGCTAATTCGAATATGTGCATGTTTTCTGGCACGTTTGAAATAAATGCAAGTCATCGAATGCTTGAATGTACATTTACACAATCATGTAATTATAAACATTTAGCATGTTTTCAAAACAGGAAGAAATGTTTATAAGTGCAACACACGGTATTTTAGGACAACAAATCAATTTTTCTTACACTTTTAAAATTCAAATGAAGTAAAACAAGAAATCAATCTGGTTGACGCTACGATGACAATCTGTTACACAGAATAATAGTGGCGCATTTCTTTCCAGTGGGTCTAAATCAACACTGATTTATAGAAATCTTGGTAAGAATTTAGTCTTAGATGCTTGATTTGTTGCGGATCCAGAGGGGGGGGGGGCGTAGATGATTGAACCTGGTTTTATAGCGCTAAACCTCTCACTTATATGACAGTCGTATCATAGTAGATAGATTCGGTATGGTTGAGTTGACCAGTTCGACGAAAAAACGTCACTCAGTCATTTTGAAATTCAAATTACAGGAACACATTTGCAATTCTGAGCATGAAAAATCATGACACATTCAAAGCGACAAAGGAGTGAGCAAGAACTTGTTGACTTCTATTTCACAATTCAACCAAACTGAAAGTTATACTCTATTATACTCTCATGTAAAAAAGTTCCACATTAATATTATTTACCTACAAAATTATGTTTAACCCAAAACGCCCGCACCTATCTTAAAATAACATAGCTGAATAATTATCCCCAGTCAGTATAAGCTCTGGATAGATTTAAAGTGCAAGGCACGAACCATTTGTTTGAGGAGGCAGTCTGAGATATTTGAGAGAACAAATCTAACTTTACTTTTGCCTTAAACAAAAATTCTGGCCGTATTTGGATTGATAATCTTTTCCACTTTTTGGCTAATAGAAACAAAAATTTCCAACAGAATAATATAGCATTAAATGAACATAATGAATAAAAAACGGGCGTATTTTTTTTTGGGACAGGGGTTTGCATGAACTGATATATTGAATACGTTTATCATTCAAGATCAGACTGCAACCTGCCTGCTGGGTGTGGCCTGTATGTCTCCATTTGTCGACCGTCATTCATAAATTCGTTGTCATTTTAGACTCATTCGTAGCCTTTGGTTATTTTCCAATTTTGTTGGGTAAAACATATCAACCAAACATTTGAATAAAAAATGCTTGTCTTTTTTCAACTCGTGTCGCTCGTATTGTTAAATTAATCGAATAGCGCGGCGTGACGTGTATCTTGTTTACAACAAGAAATCTGTGAGTTAATGCTAACTTAGCATACAACAAGCGAGAATTTTCCATGTCTCTTTTTTACTGACAAGTCCCACATCAAATATATCAGTTCATAGCTTGTGACCCATACTATCATTTTATGATACACAGTTTATGGGGAGAATACAACATAAAAAAAAAATGTCCAACCCTTACACTTAATAGCAACTATAAAATATACATGCCCCACGTCACGAACGGTTTAAAAAGTGCATTTTACACTTATTTTATGTTTTTAGCCAAAAAAGGTCCCAATTTTTTTCGGCTCGCTCCGCTCAGCGAATTTAAAAAGCTTGCCCCCCCCCCCCTTTGCAAAATCCTGGTTCCGCCCCTGATCATTCACAAATGTATCCATTATGAACAGAACATTCGGAAAGAAGTGTTATCATTTGTTGTTTTGAGGGATATGCAGTTAACGTTTCCCTCTCTGTTCACCTAAACAAATATAACTTTCATATTTACTTTGTTCATGAAATCTAAAAAAAAAAAGACTTGCTAATTTTAACATTTTTGAATCATAAAACTTCTCTTTTCGAGGACCCACGTTATATGATGTTACGTATTCTAATGCAACATCGTTTGCAACGTTCATTTTGGTTGGATGACGTCAACAGTTTCACAGCATCAGATCATAATTAATGTTAATAAAATGTACACGCAAGTGCAGACGACGTTTGACAGATTTTAGATTACAATATTATCGCCAGTAAACTCAATTTGCGATTATCAAATCACCAATTGATGCCGTTGGAGCTTAAAGTTATCTACTAAATCTGTATCATAACGGGATGAACCAGTTGATGAGGAGGGGCAGTTTGATAGTCAATTTGGGCCAGGGCGGACTCAGGCGGATTGAACACAAATAATCTGGCCACCTTTGTGTTTGAAATAAACAGCCTGCCCTCATCCAATTTGCTAGCTCAGTTCTTTCTCCCAGCTCATCAACACTAAATAATCATAGATGTCATATGTCCGAATTGAAGTCATTTGATATATGACGTCACGCATTGATGATGCAACTGTAAAGACCAAGTGGATAACAACCGAGGAGTTCAAGAATACCAAAAGGTGCAATGCATGGTATGCGTTAAAAAATTAGCCATGCGATATTCATGGTATGCGATACAGGTAAATGATAGAGACTGGAGTAAAGATTCTGCAGTAGATATATATATATATATATATATATATACAATGTCTTATCTAGGACTTAATATATAATAAATGCAAGTAATATACAAAGTGAATAAAATATTAAGTTAATCAGCTAAATATAAATATAACGAATGACGAAGCTGTATAAGATGTACAGAAAAGAAAATACGGTGAGAAAAGAAACCAAGCGTACATTATAAATAAAAATAAATGTAATAACATTGAAACCAATGTTATCTTGTATTAGTTTTCATATATAGATAATACAAAAATATGCATTAAAATATTATGCAAAAAGACTGCATTAAAGTCATGAAAACAAACATAAGTAAGGGATGGTATTTTATTTTAATACATTAGAATATATGACAATTTAAAAAAAAAAGAATTTTGGAAAATGCGAAATTAATACATGTTACCGTAGTACAATCTAAAAACAAAGGCCATTACGAAGCTCGTAGCTCTTCGTAGATTGTATGTTATGTTTAATTGTTTGATATCATGCAAATATGATTTGAGGACGGAAAAAGACCAAAATGCTTAAATATAGCAAATACGTTCTAACGCATCGTCGTCTGTACACGTTAAAAGGCAATGATGCTATATTTAATAAAAGTTAGTAGCTTAAAACACTACATTATGTAAAAGGTATAACTGTACTTACATTATAGAATCGACAACAACTGGAGAAATCTGATCACACAACCGATCACTTGAAGAAATACTTGTAAATAACACGTTGGTAAAATAAAAGATGAAACGCATGGATGGTCCAAGTATGTAACACATGTCTACTATTGTTTTAGTTCTTTCAGACGAAAAATATTTTTATCATTTTTATTTATTGCGTACATGTAAGTGCATTTGTTACACATACAAGGATACGTTTGAATAACGATATTAAAATAGAATATGTCTATGTAACATCTTGCAGACATTTGTCTGAGAAAGCACGTATTGAACTACACGTTCAATTTGATAAATCGTCAATTCAAAAAATAAGACAAATTGTTTTTAATCTTTGTTCACAGTTTCTTAAGTGAAGTGATATGTCGAAAACGTTTATTCTAATTAGATTCAAATTCGAACCCAACCATACACATACAGAAAGAACAGATGGGGAGTCGGTCATCCATTCCTATATTAAGGGGGTGGTAGGTTGGTTATCTATCCAAATACCAAGAGTGATAGTAGGTCGGTCATCTATCTCGGAATCAAGAGGGGTGCTAGGTTGTTAACCTATCCCGAAATCAAGGGGATGGCAAGTTGGTCATCTATCCTGAAATCAAGTGGATGACAATTTGGTTTTCTATCCAGAAATCAAGGGGAATGGTAGGTCGGTCGTCTATCCCGAAATCGAGGGGGTGTATTGGAAATATGGAAATATTACACTGCAAAAATTCAGACATACGTACTTGCTTAAGATAACTTCATATGAAGAAATGAAGGCCTGACACATGTTAAGTGTAGACCTAAGGAAAACTTACACTGCAAAAATTCGGACATACGTACTTCTTGTAATATAGTGAATATAAGGCAATTAAAAATTTAGAATAATACACGGCAAAATCCGTATCGCATGCTGTATTACCACGAGAAACAAATGTTAGTTCCTAGGGCCGAACGTCCCGAGGGCGCACATTGGTCGTTTGGTGATACAGCATGCGATACAGATTTTACCATGTATTGATCTGTTTATCATATATTTTAACAAAATTAGTCTCGTGATATGTAAGCGGACAACCGTTTGATTCTGAATTGGAAGCCTGGCAGATTTTAGAAATATACAACCAATGTAAAAATGTAACCACTTAATGTTCTGTTTTGTTTTAATCTGTTTATCATATACTTCTAACAAAATCATGATATATAAGGGGACAATCAATTGATTCTAAGATGGGGTCTGGTAGATATAAGAAATATTTATTCTTGCCCCCATTTCGATTAAAACGAATAATCTTGTCTTGTCACACATGCAAAATAAATATTATCCAATATACATTTTTGTAACAATTTACAAAGTTATCCATTATAAACAGAAAATCAAGAAAGAAGTATTATCATTTGATGTTTTGATGGATATTTTGTGAACGTTCCCCTCGATTTTAACTTAAACAAATACAACTTCGTTCATGAAATCTCAAAAAATTACTCGCTAATTTTATCATTTTGGATAATGAAACTACTTTTGTCGAGGACTTACTTTGTAACAATATGACGGAATCTGTATCATAACGGGATGAAAAGTTTATGAAGAGGGGTGAAGAAGTGGGGCAAATTTGTAGTCAATTTGGGAATGATCAGAAAATAATATTCTGGCCAAACCAAGTGGGATTGAAAATAAATGATCCAACCGCCCTTATGTTTAAGATAAACATCCTGATATCATCATATTTGTAAGCGCAGCTCTCCATTCCTGTCCCCTCAAAATTAGATGATCCTAGCTGGTCCTAACTGCTGTTTAGCCCTCTTTCTGATTCTAATTGAATGTGGTTACATTTTTTATCATGCCAGAAAATAAGTCAACTAGATGTCCAAATGTGTATTCATTCGATATATAACGCCACACATTGATGACACAACTGTGAAGACCAAGTGGATAACAACCGAGGCTGTCCAAGAATAATAATAAAAAAAAGTGCAATACGTAGTATGCGTTAGGAATTTAGCTATCCGGTATGGGTTATGCGATACAGGTAGATGATACAGACTGGAGTAATGAAACTTTAGCATGTTTAGTAGATATACAAATTTTTGTATCTAGTACTAAATATATGGTAAAGGCAAGTTATATACAAGGTGAATCCAATTAGTTAATCAGCCAAGAGGGTTCAGGGAATGCTTAAGCTGTATAGGTTATACAGGAAAGAAAATACGGTGAAAAAAGAAAGTAAGCCTACAATATTTATAAAAATAAATGTGATAATACTGAAACCAATATTATCTTTCATTAGTTTTAATATATAGAGAATACAAAAATAAGCATTAACTATCATGCAAAAAGACTGCATAAAAGTCATGAAAACAGACATAAGTAACATGAGTAAGGGATGCGACTATAAATTCTACATAATAAAGTGCAAATATGGTCAGTTTTGGTTGATGCAGTCAAATAATTTTGTTATAAGAGTCAGTCTAAGGTATCAAAACACTTGATACTTGTTTACGATTCAATACTTTGAAAAAAGAGGACATGCTGGCACTCTCAATTCGTGCGTACAAAGTTTTGTAGTCATTGTGTTCCGCTATTGCTGCCACTTGTATTATACAATCCATCCTGAGATAAAAATATAACTGATTTACTATACAGCTCTATATATTTACATGATCACATGCAAATATCAATGATTATAGTCAGTTTTGGTTGATGTGGTAGAATAATTTTGTCATACAAGTCATACTAGGGTATCAAAACTAATGACTTTGTTTAACGATGCGTTATTTTGAATAAAAAGAAAACATGCTGACCATATCCAACTATCTCCGTCATCACGTGACTTTTACACTTAAGTTGTATATCATTAATGGCCGATTGATTATCAATGAAAGTGAACGGGGTACATAGATAAAACGTTCATAACTTTTTTGTTATAATGAATATTTTCCCTCCCAACCCCGCGTTTTACAGTTAATAAATTTTTACAATTACATATGTTTTAAGTTTCAGTTCAGAAATATGATTTCGTGCTTCGAAATAAGTTTGAAAATCGAGGTGACATAGCCACACAGCCTCCGTTGACATCTTGGTTAAAACTCGATAAATTGCAATGGGACCTTTTTGTAAAATCAATTTTCTCAACTAATTTATTGTTATTTATATTCTCCCAACCCCTAAAAAAATCGACAACATATCCATTTAAATGAAATCGCAAACCATATCAGTTCAGGTATTAAATTTTTTGCTTCGAAATTTGGTTGAAAAGTTCATATTTTGGCAGTTTTCAGTAATATTTTCAAAATGGCGGCCACTGTTGAGGGTTCACAACGACACGACATGCCGGTATTAATTTAGTTATAAATCAAAAAGTGGTATTTCAAAAAATTATCAAAGTGTGTCTTTTTGTACTTGAGAAATTTCTTTTTTCACATGTTCTTCAATATATTTATTAGAAACAGTCTCTCACACTAAAAATAAAGACTTACATGCACCGACCATGCACTTTCCATGTGCATTGTTTTTTTGGGGCGACATGGGAATATATATTTTTGAAGATTTGTACGACGAAAATAAAAAAAAATGTTAGATGCATGTCTTTTCAATAATTGTCTCACCTTAATGCAGCATAGAATTAAACATTGCTTCCCTCTGATAAAGTGGATACATGCTAATTGTTTTGATAAAATTTCGAAGTTACATATAACAAAATGGCGACCAAATAATTTTCAAACGTAGACGATGTTCGACACTTATTTTACAAATGCAAATAATTCAATGAGATTTAACTGTTTGTATTGCAATTAAATAGGACATTGTAACTAGTATGATAATCAGGGATAAAGCTAGATTGTAGAGATATTAATTAAGTCATCAACGTGATCAAAGAAAACAAACATGGCAACGCGGCCTAATCTAGATGAGGTTTTGACAAGACCTAATATATATATATATATTAGTATTATACGATTGTTTATGAAATCATTTTATCATAATATTTTATATCAACAAAAGGAAACCACGGATGGATGATTACAAAGATGAAATATCTATATATATATTTTTTGAAATTATTACACGGGTAACCAGTACATTTTACATAATCCTAATTAAACCAGTCACATACAGAGTTATCGAACCTAATTATGACTGGAATAGTTGCATATGACTCTTAATTGATGAGAACAAGATTTTGTAGACATTGTGTTCCAATATTTCTGTCATTTGTAAAATACAGGTCAACCTGACATCAAAATATAACTGATTTACTATGGCGCTATATATATCTGCATGATAAAGTGCAAATATAGTTAAATTTGGTTGATGCGGTCAAACCTGGTCAGCTTTGGGTGATACGGACAAATCATTTTGTTATACGAGTCAGTCTGGATATAGTACGGCGGCTTTGTGAAAAATTGTGCACATCCTGCTACAAGCATGAAATTTGGCATAGACCTTCCTCAACTATTTCTCTTTCATTTCAGATAGGAAGGCATTTGAAAAAACTACCTCACTTCCGGTAAAATCCAAAATGGCGGACATCATATTTAAATTAGCCCAATATCGAAGGCTAGTATGTGAAAAGGTGTTATTAACATGCTACTATCATAATATTTGGTAGAAACCTTTGTTTTGTCCTACTATTGGATATATGATATAGACAAGATGTCTTCAAAAACCCTACATCCAGTAAAATCCAACATGGCGGATATAGTACTACAATAAGCTTATTTTTAGGGAGGATAATTGAAATGTGTTTTAAAGTATTGCTACTATCATTATATTGTGCAGGAACCTTTCTTTGGTGCTTCTCACGGATACAATGTATAAGACATATGTCTTTAAAACCCTTACTTCCGGTGATATCCAATATGGTGGACATAGAAATATCGATAATTTTCATTTTTATATTCAACTTTTTTCAAACTGTAAATAAAATGAATTTTTTGGGGGTTGTCATTGAACTTTTGGCTTTAAGTCATCCTTAAAACCACTAATTCTATTCAGCTGCATATGTTTCAATACAAAATTAACACTTCGGGTAAAAAATCAATATGGCGAAAATTACAAAGATGAGTCCTCAATCTATATATTCTATGTCGAGTTTTGGATAGATTGATTAAAACAAAATAAAATCACTAAAGTTGTTAAACATCTTTAGAATGACTTATTTATGGCCGTATATACATGTTTACTCACAATCGGAGAGCTTATTTTCCAAATTTTCAAAGGTCGTGGTATTTCCTACATCTATAATGTACAAGCTCCTGATAAGATTAAGAGGCCTCACAAAAGAGTTGTTGAAAAGGGTGCCATGGATAATATTTTCCCCTTCGCCATTCATAAGGGATGGACTAGTTAGAAAAGGAACCAATACCAAGCTTGTTACTCATTCACATCCGCCATGGTATATTGCATGTTTTACTTGCTGAAAAAGACTCGACCGAGTCGTGGGAATAGCCTCAATAAGTATTTCCTCTTCCAACAACACAATTTTTCTTGCTTCGTTAACCCCATCTGATAAGTTTGTTCGATCGTACAACAAAACTACGTATCGTTCTATCAATGATATTGTCAAATCCATATCTGGTGATGTTGGCTGATCAATCACAATTCTAAAAGATAGAGTCACATCTTTAAACACCATCCATGTCAACAACGCAGTTCCTTTTCCAGCAAACGTGTAATATCTCAATGCCTAGTGTATTTAAAAGGTCATGGATAGATATATATCTGAAGCTTTTCCCACTTCCAAATGCAAGCCAAAGTTTGTCTGCCCATAGGTCACTGAAAAGCGAAACCGCAATGACAGCAACATCAGTATCGAATGTTCGAGTCATGACTCAGTTAAGTCTGTGTTTCACTGCATCAGACACATGCATCTTGATTCAAGTGTCAGCCTCTTTACGTGAACATGATGCTAAGCTTGAAACATCACCATGTGGTGGATAGCACAGAACATCCTGAGTAATTGTTGCTACAACTACCTTTCCCTCAAAATCTATTCAGCAAGATGTTGCGAATGAAAACTTAAAAGTTCTTTCCTATTGTCGTAATCTTGTTGTGACTCTTGATTCGTCAGTGTATTCCCTTTCCCCTAAATGTAGCTCTTGCTTCTTATAACAAATGCTTAGGATATTCTATCTTATCTACCTCGAGATGTATTTCAAGTTTATCACCATGTTCACATTAAGAGGCTGACAATATAATCATGACGCATGTGTTTGATGCAATGAACCACGAACTTGCACGAGTCATGTTTCGAATAATCGTTATTGTTGCGCTATTCCGTGACAGGGGTAGACGAACTATGGATTGTGTTTGGGAGGGCAAAAAGCTTTTGATAAATATATTTACAAATGCACCTGGCAATGAGTGATTACACACACTTATTGTGCTCCATGTCTTTACCAGTTGTGATATGGTTCTCTGATTGCTTGAAAAGGAAAATAAGACTGCGTGGGAGACATTGATGGCATTTGAAGATGTCAGAAAGAATGATGATTGATCAGCCTAAATCACCGAGGCTTAACTGTAAGATCACACAAACTTATCAGATGGGGTTAACATGGTTAACAAATCAAGAAAATAATTATTTGCGCAAAAGGGAAGACTAATTGAGGGTAAAACGTGCAATATACTAAGGCAGGTGTTCAGGGGGACGAGCGTGGAATTGACTCTTATGATACCCAGTTCAAGCGCTTATGAATGGCGATGGGACAGAGAGGATAAATTTTCAATAACTCTTTCTAAGGCCTCATCATTTTTTCAGAAGCTTGTACATTGTGGATGTACTTGGGAATGCGGTTCAATGCCAAACATGCTACATCCTAAGCATCAGAAACAAAAGCCATACAATCTAGTTTAAATGGACACATACTACAACAAGTCAAGCATAACCCGTACCTATGCCTACAAATTTCGGAAGACCTCAAATGGACCACCCACATATTAAACGTGAAAAAGAAAGTAAATTCAACACTAGGCTTTCAAAGAAGAAACTTGAAATACTGCCCACAAGTTGGCAAAAAAACAGCTTACATCTCGCTCGTTGATCAACAATGGAATCAGTAAATAAGCTAGAAAGGATACAACGTCAAGCGGCAAGATTTATCACCATAGGTTACAAGTCAAGAGAGGACGGGTGTGTCTCCAATATGCTTGCCAAACTGGAACTACAAGACCTCCAGACAATTTCAAGATAAACAAGTTGAAGTTGATATTTATGTACAAAGTGGTTTAGGGGCTGATTCCCGCTATTGAACCAGACGAATTTTTCCAAAAAAACACGTCCTAAGAGAAACATAACTGCAAAGAAGTTCCAAGAATACCACGCAACAAATATTGTGGAAAAGCAAGTAAAGAATCACTCTAAGTGTTTTGACATTCCACTAAGCAAAACACCACAATACTCAAACTCATTCTTTTTAAAGACAGTGATCGCGTTGAATCAGCAAGACGACACTGTAGTGCGTACATCAAGCGTATAGAGCGTCACATCTGCTCTTACTCCTCGTGAATAAATCGGCGGTGCTCTCTCAAATCGTTACATTAAAGCCATAATTGGTATTGACAACGCACTCATACAGATACAGAGGATGTCGAGGTCATTGTTCATGTGGAAAATCGGGTCTCACGTGCACCGTTTTGTTTACATGTGGTGGTGACTGTGAATAAACATGTATTTTCAGCCAAATAGTAATAAAAAATGTTTTAGTACTTCAGTAATTTTATTTTGTTTTAACCAATCTATCTAAAACTCTAAATCAAAGATATGTATTGAGGACTCATTTTTGAAATTTCCACCATATTGGTTTTATTTTAATACCAGAAGTGTGATTTAAAAATTTACTTTTATTTTTTTTAGAAAAAATTTAGTGGTTTTGAGGATAACTAGAAGCCAATAGTTTAATGACAAGCAAAAAAAAAAAAAAAAAAATCAACAAAAAACATTTTCTTTACATTTTGAAAAAAGTTGAATATTATAATAGAAAATTGATATTTCTATGTCCGCCATTCTAAATTTGACCGGAAGTAATTAGTTATCAAAGGTACCAGGATTATAATTTAGTACGTCAGACGCACGTTTCGTCTTCATAAGACTCATCAGTGACGCTCATATCAAAATATTTATAAAGCCAAACTAGTACAAAGTTGAAGAGCATTAAGGTTTTTGAAGAGATATGTCTTATACATTGTATCCATGAGAGGCACAAAAGAAAGGTTCCTGCCCAGTGTAATGATAGTAGCAATACATTAAAACACATTTCAATTACCCTCCCTAAAAAAAGCTTATTCTAGTACTATATCCGCCATGTTGGATTTTACCGGAGGTAGGGTTTTTGAAGACATCTTATCTATATCATATATCCAAAAGTAGTACAAAACAAAGGTTGATACCAAATATTATGTTAGTAGCATGATAATAACACCTTTTCACTTAATAGTCTTCGATATAGGGCTGATTTAAGTATGATGTCCACCATTTTGGATTTTACCGTAAGTGAGACATTTTTTTAAAATGCCTCCCTATCTGAAATGAAAGAGTAATAGTTGAGGAAGATCTATGCCAAATTTCATGCTTGTAGCAGCATGTGCACAATTCGTCAGAAATATGCTTGTAGCCGCCGGACTAATAATGAAAACTACTGATATTTGTTTACGATTCAACATTTTAAATGAAAATAGGACTATTGGCCGTCTTAATTAAGATGTTGGAGTCATTGTGTTCCCATATTGCTTTCATTTGTAATATACAGTTCATCCTGACATCAAACTGTAACTGATTTACAATGCAGCTATATATATTACATTTCCATGACAAAGTGCAAATATGATCTCTTTTGGTTGATGCGGTAAAATATAATCAGTTTTGGTTGATGCAGTGAGATAAATTTGTTATAGGCGTCAGTCTAAGATATAAAAACACTGACATTTATTTATGATTCCATATTTTGAATAAAAAAGGACAGGCTGGCACTCATATTATTGCGAACAGAATTTTGTAGTCATTGTGTTCCAAAGTTGACACCATTTGCATATTACAATACATCCGGCCATGAAAAAAATAATAACTGATTTGCTATGTACATATACGATTTACATAATAAAGAGCACATATGGTCAGTTTAGTTGACGCGGTCAATTAATTTTATAATTCGAGTCATCCTAAGGTATCATCAATGATGATTTTTTTAACGATTCAATATTTTTAATAAAAAGAGGACATGATGGCATTCTAAATTGATAGGGTCCAAATTTTGTGAAAACTGCTGGAGTTATCGTCAATATGTCAATCGAAAAAAAATAGTTGGTCATTTTATTTTGATGGATTTTATCATTGGAAATTTAAGGTCAGTCTATCCAGGATACGATGACAATCTGCGCTAACGCGTGTTTACTACAAACCGTTACTTTTTACGAAAAAAAGACAACGCGCTATTTTCCACGTTTACGCGGAAGTACACGTGAAAGTGAACGCCCGTTTACTCTTTACAAAATTAGAAGAAGTACCGTTTTCGCGTTATTGATGAGGTAAACGTGAAAGTAAACATCCGTTTATTTTTAATATAAAAAAGAATATGTGGTATGATTGTCAATTAGACAACTGTCCACAAGAGGCAAAAATGACTAAGACATTAACAACTATAGATCACCGTACGTCCTTTGACAATGAGCAAATATCTACTGAAGTTTCTGAGTTAACGCACAGATAACGCGACGATTATATTAAGTGCACGCGAGTAAAGACTTTTCCGCCTCTTTGTATGTAATGTTTGGTCTGCACACAACTGTATTCGAATTTGACATATTAAAATATGCAGAAAATCAAATTAACGATATTTTTTAGAAAGTCGAAAAAATAGTGCAATCTAAAAACAAAAGAACTTACACGACATGAGGCCATTAAGAAGCACGTAGCACTACGTAGATCGTATTTTATGTTTGATTATTTGATATCAAGCCAATATGATTTGAGGACGGAAAAAGGCCAACATGCTTAAATATAACAAACAAATTCAAACGTATCGTCGTCTGTACAAGTTAAAAGGCAATGATGCTATGTTCTATACAAGTTAGTAGCTTAGAACAATATACTATGTAAAGGTATAACTGTACTTACATTATAGAATCGACAACAACTGGAGAAATCTGATCACACAACCGATCACTTGAAGGAATACTTCGTAAATAACACGTTGGTTAAGATAAAAGATGAAACGCATGGATGGTCCAAATATGTAACACATGTTTACTATTGTTTTAGGTGTTTCAGACGAAACATATTTTTATCATTTTTATTGATTGCGTACATGTTAGTGCATTTGTTACACATATAAAGATACGTATGACTAAATAAAATATTTCTATGTAACATCTTGAAAATATTTGTCTAAGAAAGCACGTATTGACTTACACGTTGATATTAAAGAGTGTAATTCAATTTAATAAATTGTCAATTTCATCAAATAAGACAAATTGTTTCAAACTTCCTTGTTCACAGTTTTTCAAGTGAAGTGGTATGTCGAAAATGTTTTTACTATTAAGAATAACAACACAAAATTCGAACCAAACCATAAACATACAGAAAAGGAGGGTGGTGAGTAGGCCATCCAATCCTCAATCAAGGGGGTTGTAGGTTGGTCCTGTATTCCTAAGTCAAAGGGGATGGTAGGTTGGTCATCTATCTCGGAATCAAGGGGGATGGTAGCCTGGTTGGTAATTTTTCCGAAATCAAGGGGGTGGTAGGTTGGTCGTCTATTTCAAAATTGAGGGGATGGTAATGGTCATCTATTCCGAAATCGAAGGTGTGGTAATTTGGACATGTATCCCGAAATCAAGGGGGATGTAAGGTTGGTCGTCTATCTCGAAATCGAGGAGATGGTAACTTGGTCTCTATCACGAAATAAAGGGTGATGTTTTGTTGGTAGTCCATCTAGAAATCAAGGGGAATGATAATGGTAGGTTGGTGGTCTATTCCAATATCGACAGGTGGTAAATTGGGGATGTATCTCGAAATCAAGGAGGATGTTAATTTGTTCGTCTATACTGAAATAAAGGGAGGTAGTAAGTTGGTCATCTATTCGAAATCAAGGGAGTGATAAATTTGTCATCGTATCTCGAGGGACGTTTGGCTGGTCCTCTATCCCAATATCAAGATCGACGGTAGGTTTGTCATCTATCCGAAATCAAGAAGTGGTAATTGTGCCACCTATCCCGGAATTAAGAGGGATTTTAGGATGGTCCTTTATCCCGAAATCATTTGGGATAATAGGTTGGTCCTTTTTTTCCCAAAATCGAGGAGTTGGGAATTTGAACATGCATCCCGAAATCAAGGTTGGTGCAAGGTTGGAAGCCTTTCCCTAAATTAAGGGGTGGTAGGTTGGTCATCTTTCTCGAAATCAAGGGGATTGTAACTTGATCATCTATCCTGAAAAAAGGGTAATGTTATGATGGGCGTATATCCCGAAATCAAGGTAGGTGGTAAGTTGGTCACCTGTCGCGAAAAAGAGGAAATGACAATATTGTCATTTATCCCAAAATCATGAGCGATGTAAGGTTGGTCGTCAATCTAAAAAAAAAGGAGGTGGTAGGTCAGTCATCCTTCCCGAAATGAAAAGGGATTTAGGTTGGTCGTTTATCCCGAAATCAGGTGAGATGATAGGTTGATCGTCTATCCCGAAATCGAGCGGTTGGGAATTTGGACATGTATACCGAAATCAAGGGGGATGCAAGGTTGGTCGCCTATCCATAAATCAAGGTGTGGTAATTTGGTTTTCTATCCCGAAATTAAGGGTGGTGTTAGGTTGCTCGTTTATCCCGAAATCAAAAGAGGTGGAAGTTATTTGAATAATAGCAATGTATAACTTTTATCCAACTATCAAAATTCTAAAATAAACAGTTAACTGGGCACGGAAAATACGTAGATTCGTTTTGTGTGTATTTAAGCCCAGAAGCCATCTAATTAATAATTGGTCTGACCTCTAAAGTCCCAGATTACCATCATGACCATATAAACGATGTAAACATAAATATAGATATAAATAGTTTATGCAAACTCGTGCTGTTGGAGTATTCTATGTCTAATTAAATTCATAATATAGATGAAAAGTAAATGTTTATCATCGTTTTTACCTGTATAAGAATGATTTTCTGTTTCACTTTCAATGTTGACATTCTTTTCCTTTAGATAACTTTACACATACAGTCCACGTGTTATCCATCTCAAGCTAAGGGGTTTAATTGAAGTTCACATGAATACGCATATAATGAGGTCGAATTATTCACTTGCAAGAAAATAATTCATAAACTATGTTTTATTAGCTTATTTTGACAAAATTGAACCATACTGGCTGCTAAATGCGAACTATTATTTCACTATTTTCATTAAATTAATGATTGAGCAAACAAAATAATATATTAGATTTTTCATATATCTCGTAGCTAGTGCCCCATTACACATAAATGAAAAGAAAAAAAAACCTACGAATTTACCAAAAGATTCACTTAATTAGATGCCATACCCTGATTGAAATACGTTCCTTGCATATTTTTTCTTGTATTTTATTTATTAATTTGCTGCATGATCAGTTTAGTTTATAATGGTAATTGATAGTTTTCCTGCTGTACACATATATTTACAGTGCAGTTACATTTGAAAGCGGTTCTTGTCCCTAAAGTCAACCATCTGGAAATACAGAGTTATCAAACATAACTCTGAATGACGAAATGGGGTATGCAAGCTATATTTAGACGTCAAAGTATTCAATATAATGACATGTTTACAAACATTTGGGAAGGACAGACGAAACACGATATTGCCATCAACAATGAAAATATTTACTTATTACAAGCTATTATAATCCTCACTATGTCACAACATTTAAAGTATACTATTAGCCATTTAAACGTTTGTTCGACAATCCTTCACGTGACCGTAACTTGTTGATTAGTTACACTATTTTTTCTTCCTGATTACGGTATTTGAATTGAAAACATCCATTGTATTATCATGATAATTGGTAATTCAGGTAAATTCAATGTGAACATTCATCTTAAGGATGTTTGCTCCTCCACTTTTTGACTTTTTGCCAGAATTTCAGAATCCTCTGGTTTTATCCATGTATTGTCATTAAAAAATTTGCCCACTAACCCTACTTTTCTTTTTATAATTGTATTACATAAAGTTGAAAAAGCCATATTTCAAAATTTTACAAAATTCTTGTTATTTTTTCATAGTGTTTGAAACAAATAAGGTGCCAATGTTAGATATATGAAATATCTAGAGAGAATAATTTCCCGCCAGATTTTCAATGGCTTATATCTCGAAAACGAGCACACGGACCCTCCATTTTTTTCTACTTTTTTAGTTTCTGTATTTATATACTATCAATTTATAATAGTCTTTTAAAAATCTTGTTCTTTTTTAACAGAGTAGCAAACATCCTTAATCCATCGTACATGTGATAATACACTTGACAAATGCACTAATCATATTGGGACCGTAATATATACATGATGTATAGGAAATAAGGAATATCGTAATATCAGAAACACACCAATTCGCCTTTCAGAATGTAAAGGACAAGGGGTTAATATCATTATACGTACACCAACATAAAAATAACGTTACGTCATTGCTCGAATATCCATTGTTTAGAACGTGTTTGGTCAATCACGCTTTAATTTCATCCATCGTGTTCATCGATTGTTTTCTCGTTTCTCGGAATTTTCCTTTTCAGACTATACGCGAAATTCCCCTTGAACTGTTAAAACTTTTGACAGAATAACAAATATCAGCTGATTGTATTTTATGGCTGTAGACAACAAAGGATTTATGAAGGTGCTGATTGTAATGTTTGACAAATGATATGGTTAGATGCTGTTTGTCACTTGTCTTATACATGATGTATTAACCACTTATCGACGCACATCTTTGAACCAGACATGTGACGTATGATCTAGTTCGTTTCTGGATGGTTTTGAAAGGAAAACTGTTGTCATGACGAAAAATGTTCAAAACCTAAAGTATTCTCCGACTTAAAACTATATCGTTTGATTTTGATATAGATAATTGATTTAGGAGGGTACTTATAAGTTTTTATGCCGACGCATGTGTTTCAAGCATAGTGTTACGTCTCAACTTTTTTCATATACGATGGTGAAGAAAAGAAAACTGTTGTTATAAAGATTTTTGAAGAAACTTTCTATCTGGTATTGTATGGTCAAAACATTTTAGAAAGAAGAAATTTTTTAAACGAAAACATATATTTATGTTACGTGGCGAAAAACAAATAAATAAGCGGCGACACATTAATGTTTTGGCGAGAAAGAGTTGGCGAAAAAAAATGAATGACCCAAAGGAAACCCTGCTATACCACTTACTTTTATATTTTTTTCAATATAAAATTGAGGAGATGGGGTATGATTGTCAATGTAAGCATTTAAAGGCTACACCACGACGTTAAAAATAAGAAAATAAACATACCGTATACACGGTATAGCCGGCTAAAGTAGAAACAAGCATGACAAAAAGTGGAACAGTACAGTGAGGCCAATATGTAAAGCTTTTTGAAACCTATCATACTTGGTTCATTTGTATACGTACTCTAAATCTGTCAAATAACAGTTTTTACTATCTGCATTCGTCCAAAATTGGAGAATAAGATTAGGAATAATTCATTTCAATTTGTTCAAGATTGACATTGTCTTTTAAGTATGACAATGTTGTGGAATAAATAGAGTTGAAAAAACATGTTAAGCTTTTTTTCTGCTAAAAAAAGACAAACCAGGATATCACCCAAGAAACATATAACTTACCGTGACTCTTTGAATTTCGGTCAAGATTGACATTGTTTTTTTAAAATGACAATGTTGTGGAATTAATACAGTTGGGAAACATGATTTTCACTGAAAAAAAGACAAACCAGGGTATTTCTCAAGGAACATTTAACGTACGATGATACTTTGAATTTTGGTTAAAATTGACACTGTCCTTTTAAAATGATAACGTTGTGGAATAAATACAGTTGAATAACATGTTAAGCTTTTTCTCTGCTAAAAAAGACAAACCAGGATATCACTCAAGGAACATATAACTTACCGTGATACTTTGAAATTCGTCAAGATTGACATTGTCGTTTTAATATGACAATGTTGTTGTATAAATACAGTTTGAAAACATTTAAAACGTTTTCCGTTAAAATAGTAGAAACCAGGTATCACTGACGTAGTTTTTAATTAATGACCGATACATAAATATGTTTCGTAGTAATTAATTACAAGCAGCAATTCATCAATGATACCACACTTATGATTGGGTATGCTAGACATGCTAGACGCCTGCTTTGTCTATTTACAATCCCAACAGGACGCTCAAATAGTACTTTGACTTATTTCAATAAGTTGTGTTTGTTTTGTCTTTACTATATCATATGAAAATCCAATGTAGATACTCGCTCACGTTTCTGTTTAGTTTCCTCTTCTTTACCTTTGATGGTATAATACAGTAATGCATTTACTTTTCATTTTGAATATTCGTAAAATACCAAACCTTCAAATCGAAATGTCTTAAATTACAAGCTGACCGACTCATAAAAACAAATAATGTTCATTTATCTAGGGTTCATATCTCTTGTAAAACATAGGACCTGTGTTATAAGAATGTTATCTAGGGTTCATATCCTTTAAAAACATAGGACCTTGGTTAGAGGAATATTATCTAGGGTTCATTTCTCTTGTAAAACACATGACCTGTGTTATAGGAATGTTATCTAGTGTTCATTTCTCTTGTAAAACATAGGACCTGGGTTTTATCAATGTTATCGATGGTTCATTTCTCTTGTAAAACACATAACCTGTGTTATAGACATGTTATCTAGAGTTTTATCCCTTGTAAAACACGAGACCTGTGTTATATGAATGTTATCTTGGGTTCATATCCCTTGTAAAACACAGGAACTGTGTTATAGGAATGTAATCTAGGGTTCATATCCCTTGTAAAACACAGGAACTGTGTTATAGGAATGTTATCTAGGGTTCATTTCCTTGAAAAACAAAGGACCTGTGTTATAGAAATGGTATCTATGGTTCATATCCCCTGTAAAGCACATTACCTGTGTTATAGGAATGGTATCTAGGGTTTATATCCCTTGTCAAACATAGGACATGTGTTATAGGAACTTTATCTAGGGTTCATATCCTTTGTAAAATACTGGACCTATGTTATAGGAATGTTATTTAGGGTTCATACCTCTTGTTAAACATATAACCTGTGTTGTAGGAATGTTATCTAGGGTTCATATCCCTTGTGAAACAAAGAACCTGTGTTATATGAATGTTTTCTAGTGTTCATATCCCTTATGAAACAATGAACCTGTGTTAAAGGAATATTGTCTAGGGTTTATATCCCTTGTAAAACACAGGACTTGTGTTATAAGAATGTTTTCTAGGGTTCATATCCCTTGTAAAACACAGGACTTGTGTTATAGGAACATTATCTAGGGTTCATATCGCTTGTGAAACACGGAACCTGTGTTATAGGAACGTTATCTAGGGTTCATATCGCTTGTGAAACACAGAACCTATGTTATAGGAATGTTATCTAAGGTTCATACCCCTTGTAAAACACAGGACATGCGTTATAACAATGTTATCGAGGTTTCATATCGATTGTAAAACACAGGACCTGTGTTATAGGAATGTTATCTAGTGTTCGTTTCCCTTGTAAAACACAGGACCTGTGTTATAGGAATGTTATCTAGGGTTCATTTCCCTTGTAAAACATAGGACCTGGGTTTTAGGAATGTTATCTATGGTTCATTGCTCTTGTAAAACACAGGACCTGTGTTATAGGAATGTTATCTAGTGTGCATATCCCTTGTAAAACACAGGACCTGTGTTATAGGAATGTTATCTAGGATTCATTTCTCTGGTAAAACTCATAACCTGTGTTTTAGACATGTTATCTAGGATTTTATCCCTTATAAAACACAGGGACTGTTTTATAGGAATGTTATCTAGGGTTCATGTCTCCTGTAAAACACAGGAACTGTGTTATAGGAATGTTATCTAGGGTTTATATCTCTTGAAAAACAAAGGACCTGTGTTATAGGAATTTTATCTAGGGTTCAAATCCCTTGTAAAACACATTACCTGTGTTATAAGAATGTTATCTAGGGTTCATATCCCTCGTAAAACACAGGACTTGTGGTATTAGGGACGTTATCTAGGGTTCATATCGATTGTGAAACACAGAACCTATGTTATAGGAATGTTATCCAAGGTAAATGTACATATTCCTTGTAAAACACATGACCTGTGTTATAGGAACGTTATCTAGGGTTCATATCGCTTGTGAAACACAGGACCTGTGGTATAGGAACTTTATCTACATGTAGGGTTCATATCGCTTGTGAAACACAGAACTTATGATATAAGAATGTTATCTAAGGTTCATATCCCTTGTAAAACACATGACCTGTGTTATAGGAATGTTATCTAGGTTTCATATTTCTTGTGAAACACATGTTATGTGTTATAGGATTATTATCTAGGGTTAATTTCGCTTGTAAAGCACAGGACCTGTGTTATAAGAATGTTATCTAGGGTTCATATCGTTTGTAAAACACAGGACATGTGTTAAAGCAGTGTTATATTGGGTTCATATCGCTTGTAAATCAAGGAACCTGTGTTATAGGAATGTTATCTACGGTTCATATATCTTGTAAAACAAAGAACCTGTGTTATAGGAATGTTATCTAGGGTTCATATCCCTTATGAAACATAGAACCTGTGTTATAGAAATGTTTTCTAGGGTTCACATCCCTTGTAAACCACAGGACCTGTGTTATAGGAATGTTATCTAGGGTTCATATCCCTTGTAAAACACAGGACTTGTGTTTAGGAACGTTATCTAGGGTTCATATCGCTTGTGAAACACAGGACCAGTATTATAGAAACTTTATCTAGGGTTCATATCCCTTGTGAAACACAGGACTTGTGTTATAGGAACGTTATCTAAGGTTCATTTTGCTTGTGAAACACAGAACCTATGTTATAGGAATGTTATCTAAGGTTCATACCCCTTGTAAAACACATGACCTGTGTTATAAGGATGATATATAGGGTTCATATCCCTTGCCAAACACAGGACATGCGTTATAACAATGTTATCGAGGGTTCATATCGCTTGTAAAACACAGGACCTGTGTTATAGGAATGTTATCTAGTGTTCGTTTCCCTTGTGAAACACAGGACCTGTGTTATAGGAATGTTATCTAGAGTTCATTTCCCTTGTAAAACATAGGACCTGGGTTTTAGGAATGTTATCTATGGTTCATTGCTCTTGTAAAACACAGGACCTGTGTTATAGGAATGTTATCTAGTGTGCATATCCCTTGTAAAACACAGGACCTGTATTATGGGAATATTATCTAGGATTCATTTCTCTTGTTAAACTCATTACCTGTGTTATAGACATGTTATCTAGGGTTTTATCCCTTATAAAACACAGGAACTGTTTAATAGGAATGTTATCTAGGGTTCATGTCTCCTATAAAACACAGGAACTGTGTTATAGGAATGTTATCTAGGGTTCATATCTCTTGAAAAACAAAGGACCTGTGTTATAGGAGTTTTATCTAGGGTTCATATCCCTTGTAAAACACATTACCTGTGTTATAGGAATGTTATCTAGGGTTCATATCCCTTGTAAAACACAGGACTTGTGTAATAGGAACGTTATCTAGGGTTCATATCGCTTGTGAAACAAAGGAATTTTGTTATAGGAACGTTATCTAGAGTTCATATGACCTGTGTTATAGGAATGTTATCTAAAGTTCATATCCCTTGTCTAACACAGGACCTGTGTTATAGGAATGTTATCTACGGTTCATATCCCTTGTTAAACACAGAACTTGTGTTATAGGAACGTTATCTAGGGTTCATATCGCTTGTGAAGCACAGAACCTACGTTATAGGAATGTTATCTAAGGTTCATACCCCTTGTAAAACACAGGGCATGTGTTATAGGAATGTTATCTAGGGTTCATATACCTTGTCATACACAGGAAATGTGTTATAGGAATGTTATCTATGGTTCATATCTCTTGTAAAACACATGGCATGTTTTATAGGAATGTTATCTAGGGTTCATATCCCTTGTCAAACACAGGACATGTGTTATAGGAATATTATCTAGGGTTCATATCCCTTGTAAAACACAGGGCATGTGTTATAGGAATGTTATTTAGGGTTCATATCCCTTGTCTAACACAGGGCATGTGTTATAGGAATGTTATTTAGGGTTCATATCCCTTGTCTAACACAGGACCTGTGTAATAGGAATGTTATCTAGGGTTCATATCCCTTGTTAAACACAGGACTTGGGTTTTAGGAACGTTAGCTAGGGTTCATATCGCTTATGAAACACAGGACCTGTGGTATAGGAACTTTATCTACATGTAGGGTTCATATCGCTTGTGAAACACAGAACTTATGATATAAGAATGTTATCTAAGGTTCATATCCCTTGTAAAACACATGACCTGTGCTATAGGAATGTTATCTAGGTTTCATATCTCTTGTGAAACACATATGTGTTATAGGATTATTATCTAGGGTTCATTTCGCTTGTAAAACACAGGACCTGTGTTATAAGAATGTTATCTAGGGTTCATATCGCTTGTAAAACACAGGACATGCGTTATAGCAGTGTTATAATGGGTTTATATCGCTTGTAAATCAAAGAACCTGTGTTATAGGAATGTTATCTACGGTTCATATATCTTGTAAAACTCAGGACCTGTGTTCTAGGAATGTTATCTAGGGTTTCTATCTCTTGTAAAACACAGGACTTGTGGTATATGAATGTTATCTGGGCTTCTTATTCGTATGAAACAAAGGACCTGTGTTATAGGAATATTATCTAGGCTTCATATCCCTTTTAAAATACAGGACCTGTGTTATAGGTATGTTATCTAGGGTTCAAATCCCTTGTGAAACACAGGACCTGTGTTATAGGAATGTTATCTAGGGTTCATATCTCTTGTCAAACACAGGACATGTGTTATAGGAATGTTATCTAGGGTTCATATCCCTTGTAAAACACAGGGCATGTGTTATCGGAATGTTATCTAGGGTTTGTATCCATTGTTAAACACAGGACCCGTGTAATAGGAATGTTATCTAGGGTTGGTATCCCTTGTTAAACACAGGACCCGTGTAATAGGAATGTTATCTAGGGTTGGTATCCCTTGTTAAACACAGGACCCGTGTAATAGGAATGTTATCTAGGGGTCATATCCCTTATAAAACACAGAGCATGTGTTATAGGAATATTATCTAGGGATCATATCCCTTGTCAAACACATAACCTGTGTTATAGGAATGTTATATAGGGTTCATATCTCTTGTGAAACACATGCGATGTGTTATATGAATGTGATATAAGGTTCATATCCCTTGTAAAACATAGGACCTGGGTTTTAGGAATGTTATCTGTGGTTCATTTCTCTTGTAAAACACATAACCTGTGTTATCCACATGTTATCTAGGGTTTTATCCCTTCTCAAACACTGGACCTGTGTTATAGGAATGTTATCTAGGGTTCACATCTCTTGCCAAACACTGGACCTGTGTTTTAGGAATGTTATCTAGGCTTCATATTCCTTTTAAACACAGAACCTGTGTTATAGGAATGTTATCTAGGGTTCATATAGCTTGTGAAACACAGGACCTGTGTGATAAAAATGTTATGTAGGGTTCATATCGCTTGTAAAACACTGGACCTGTGTTATAGGAATGTTATCTAGGGTTCATGTTTCCCTTTCTCATGACAATTCGAAAAAGTGCCACATCCACTAAATGCATGGACGAAAGGAAGAGCAGCTACACAAGGACCAAACGCATTTGATATGTCACGTGCAGGAAGCCATCAAAAGCCGTTATTCCTTCCCTAACCTATCCACATTTGTTCTACCTAATTTTGCGATTGCTTCAATTGTTGATACTATTACATCTGTGTCAGTACTATCTAAAATTACATTTTACAACACTTTTCATTATCATGCCGAACATGGACAATCATTCGTGTATCTTCATCATGATTACAAGGGGATAGATAGGAAGTATCTTTATTGAAATTGCAAAAAATATTTTCACAATGAGTAACATCCACATTTTTATTAGTCTCTTAAGAAGCAATTTTGTCAGCAAGAAACTTGAACAATTTCGTTTTGTTGTCATCTTCACAGAGAAAACTACTCCTTACCCTTGATGTTCTACCTGAACCAATATCTTTCCATCTGACACAAGAACCTTGCCTTTGCCTTGTCACAGCCTTTAAATTATTCATTTAGTAAACATCAAATACAATGTCTGCTTTTGAATACTTATCGATGCAAGATTTTATATAAGGCAGTATGACATCAATAGCATAATCATCAAATATTTTTGCCCAACTTTGTTTTAAGTAAACCCATTTGCAGCGATTAAATACCACTATTTCAAGTGACATCCTGAGATAAAGACGGTGGAGCAGTTTGATTTATATGGATAAAGAAATATTCCAAGTAAAACTGTCTACTGTGACAAGAAATTAAAAGTCTAGAAAAGAAATCGCAAAGACCTTTGAGGTTCTCTAGCTTTGTTTTTGATGAAGACGTTTCCAGTTTCATTTTGCGGCCAAAATAGGAAGTTGTTCTTTTTTATTTGGTTATAAAAAGCAGGTTCTCCTTCGTTTTGCATTTGCTTCAAAAGATCTTCGTATTGTTTGAACCAATATCTTGGAGTTTATTTACGAATCAACAATTTCCTACCTGGGGTGTTTTTTTTTACAAATCTGACGACTCTTCTAGAAATGAATTTCCAAACTCGTTCATCACTTTGCAAAGCCTTTAAAGCTGTTTACAGAAATCTTTTGGTGTTTTCGTAGAGTCTTTAGTATGTCGTTCGTCTGTTGTAGAATGACCCAAGCCACTAGATCTTTCAAATTAATCTGCTAGTATACTGAATCCTGGTCCAGTCGGTAATCCATTTGTCTAAAAGGGATCTTCGGTTAATCCTATGGCACCAACATTGCCCTTCACAATTGCATCATTCTCTTTTTGTGCCTGATCGATTGTGTTACAAGAAAGAAATTTTCAAATTCCATTGCCACCTGTGGGTGATGTTCGGGAAGGGAAGTCATATCTCGGAGATGGGTCGGTAACGATCGAGCATACTTTACACGATCAAGACTTAAGACAATACGCTATCAGGCTTTCTTTGTTTTCGTACTGCATGTGTGAATACACAAGACCAATTTGTCATTTGATTTGTCATTGTATAACTAACTACTGTGGATTCATTTTTATTCGTGGTATACCAATTTTCGTGGGTTTCGTGGGTCACAGCGAACCACGAATTTAAGAATTCAACGAATAATAATCCCGAGAAATGTGTATGGAGTCGGATGTTTATTTCCGGTTATGTTATGCAGTTCTAGTATAGTGTTGACTAGCGGTAAACATTGTAACATAACACGTTTTTTTTTTATTGAAAGAAGATACAAGTATTTTGATTAAATCTATAATAAATATATCGAATATCAGTGATAATTTACTTTTTGAAATTGATTAAAACTGTTCATGGAAAATAACTGCAAGTTGTTAATTACCGTGTCATAGTTTGGTTTAGCAGTGATTAAAAATCAATAGGATTAAATACGGGGATATTGCCCGTAGGTAATATTGTTTATGACAGGAACATTTATTTTCACACCTTATACTTATATCACTGTTTATTATATCGTGATTAGGGAAATGAGCTTTCAATCATAAAGTTTTGAATGCCTTATAGAATTCAGACAAGAATTTATAAATTGTAAAACAAACAAATAATTAGTTGTCTCTGTCCATTATTGTAATCGAAGTTATCAATGAACACTTTAACCTAGAATGACCAAGCGAGGATTTTGACAATTCAAAACTTTTTCAATGAATTCCTTCTTTTTTGTTTCGTTTTATTATTGATTAAACCAAGGAGGTTATATGATCTCCTAAATCAAAAAGAAATCCACGAATTACGTTTCTAATTTTTTGTTGTTGTAATCAGCGATCCACAAATTTACGTATACCACGAAACGTCTTTTTTTCTCTATCCACGAAAATTGATACCCACGAACATAAATGAATCCACAGTATGCGGTATTAGCTTTGCTATAACATTATAAAAAATGGATGGCAAATTCACAACATGAGTTCCAAGTATTGATGTTAAATTAACGGATATAACTTGGTATCCAGGTCATAGGAATTTGTATGACCACCGATGGAGTAAGCTTTATACAACTCAGTTACTGAACTTACTCTCGAAACTGTCTCATGATAACTGAAAGTCGTACCCGACTTCTCTAATTCAACCAGACATGTTCAAGAAATGTCTTCTGATCTGTTGAACAATCTTTACGCTTATATCCAGGACCGTTCCACATAGATACATAACATTGATAATTAAATTACTGGAAATACGGTTATCGTTTCTCAAATAAAAGCTCAGATCTCATATTAAGTATCAGACTTACCAATCTGTAAAATGCAGAGCTATCCTAGTAAGTCCCAAGACTAGTCAAATGCAGAACTGTCCACAAGTCTGGTCTGAAACAGTTTTGTTTATAGATCTGCAGCAAGCATAACAATCAAACTAGCAGGACTAGTCTACCGACGAATTTATCCAACTTGTCTGCTGTACATTTTGTTCGGTAATTCAGCAAGTCTGCTCCTAGTTACATAATCTACAGGTTGGGACTACACTTATCTGTTTTTTATATATATATCACATAATGATAAGTCCAGTCCCTGTCACTGTAACATGAATGTATAGTTATCTTTTTGGAAATCTTGCAATATACATTATATGTTTTTTTAACAAATAAAAACAAGAAACGAAATTTAAATAAAAAAGAGAGGGGAAAGATAACAAACGGTGTTGTAACTCATTAACTTATTACGAAAACATGTTACCCCTCTATTAAAATTACAATATAATATGTAACCTTCTTTGGTCGATCATGAATATTTCAATGAATCATGTACACTCAAATTTAAAAACGTAAACTTAAATACCGATTATCTCGAAACAATTTAGAAAAACTATGCTTAGTTTTTAATCGACTCATTTTTGAATATGTCACGGAAGTGTGGGATAATTGTGGAAAAGGCTACTCACATAAACTAGAAAATCTGAAATTAGAGGCCGCAAGAATAGTAACAGGTATACCAATATTTACAACAACTGAAAATTTATATTCTGAGGTTGGCTGGGAATCTCTTTTTGAAGGAAGAAGGAGAAAACGATTACAGATGTTTTATAACAGGAACCAAAAGCATGCACCATAGTACCTATGTAATCTTGTACCTCCTTGTGTATAAAGTACAACCAACTATCCGTTGCGAAATGATCATGATATAACTGTTCCATTTTGTAGACTTTCTCTTACTACTGAGTCGTTTGTTCCCTCTACAATACGTGAATGGAATAAACTTGATTTAAAAATTCGCAGCGTCGACTCTATTTCTAAATTTAAGAAAGAATTACAAAACTATAGTCTATTATGTAAAATTGAAACGTTTTATTTGCACGGCCCAAGGAAATTAAATAATATCTAAACGCAATTGCTATGTTCCGCTTCATTCTTAAACGATGACCTATTTAGAGCTAATATTATAAATGATCCTGCTTGCCATTGTGGGTCCGATATTGAGGATGTCTACCATTACTTCTACGTTTGTCAAAATAAACACATTATGTAGAAAAACCTTATTCAATAATCTTAACTGGCTCTCCGAAAACTTTGTTTTAGATACAAAACTATTAATTTGCGGACACTTGGAACTTTCGAACGAGCAAAATATTCAATTTTCAAACATGTTCAAAATTTCATAAAAAGGCCAAACAGATCTCGTCTGCCTTATTATTACTTTCACGGAACGTCATCGTCGTCATCGATACACAAGTCATCGTCACAGAATTATACGACTTTTCAAGCTTTCTTTTTTCTCTTTTTACTTCCTCTCCTCTTTTTTTACCCATGAAAGCTAGTATTATATTCTATAAACTGTTTGCTTTATATGCATGTCAATTATATTATACTAGTATTGTAACTTTATACTGTATTATGGAGAAGAATTCATAAGTATGATTTACTTGAGTATAATCCACTTTGCTTTAATTCAGCAAATAAAATATGTTTCAACTAAACTCAATTTAAATAGAAAAGCTTAAGAAAAAACAATTATCCCTATAATCCCTCTTACCTTTTTAATTTGTTATCCCTACCACACAAATTTTAAACGGTCATTAAATAAAAATAATTGACTGCCTTTCTAAATCTGACAAATAGATTTTGTTCTTGCGTATGCTTATACACGTACAAATACCGTTTCGTTTGATTTTAATTCAAAGTAAATAAAATCAATTGTTAACCATAATACAATATTCAAAACCTTATTATAGTATTGATTTGATACTATTTTGCGCATTAAGTTTAATCAAACAATACATTATTCTTATAAATATAATCAGTGAAAATTAAGATACTTATAACGTTCGAAGTTAACACATTTGAATCATGATATCTTCGTATAATTGAAGGATTAAAAAAATAATTGAATATAAAAAGTGCATGATCCGTGTCGATAGTTATTGTATGTATAGGTTAAACTTATTTTTAAATGCATTCATTCTATATTAAAAGAAAACAAAGGTATTCTTCTGTTCAAAAGGTAAGTTAGTTCAATATTTATCTATGATAGATAATATAAAAGCAATATTTTTTCTATTTCGAGCAAATATGATATGTTTAATTTTACTGTTATTAAAACTAAAAACAGTAGGAGAATATTTTTTAAACAAATTCATAATGTCAAATATTTATATTCCACACTCATTTCCATTTATTTTCTTAACATGCATTCGAGATATCATTTTGTGTTTACTTCATTATTATTGTTTTTGTTGTTTTGTTTGTGTCATTTATACGTATACATATATCTATATATTTTACTTGCATGTAAATTCACTGTTGGCAAGATTCTAACGATTAGTCTTAATGTAGCATTTGAATATTTAACATTTAGTTGTAACAAAGCTGAGGTTCTTAATCCATCCGGTAGACATGATCTCTGAAAAATAATCCTAAACTTTATCGAACCTCCATTGAACTTGATAGAAACAGACTTATTTATACATGATATATCAGATATTTTTTTTTCTTCTTGGGAGCTCACTTAAATGTAAGGTTCTTAGTTTATTCGAATAATTATAATAATATTATATAAGTATGCTCTGGCTGTTCCTGAATTTGCATCACTATAGAGTGTCAATCAGCTGTTTTAGAGTTAAACTCCAATATACAACAGGGACATCAAAAATTATTTGTTGATTAGTGTTTAGCGCCAATTTCAGTACTATTTATTGTTTAGAGGAAGCCATATAAGAGACCCGTCTGTTGTATTTTGTTGAAAGCACATACAAAGCAAAATCAAATGTTAAGAGCAAAGCACAGTTTTCGTGACAGCATTTTTTAAAATTGTTATACTATTGTTTCAGAAAAAGGGAGAAGGTTTGGTACCATTAAAACGTTTAATCCCGCTGCAAATGTTTGCACCTGTCATAAGTCAGGAATCTGATGTACAGTACTTGTCGTTTGTTTATGTAATTTATACTTGTTTCTCGTTTCTCGTTTTTTTATATATATTGATTAGACTGTTGGTTTTCCCGTTTGAATGGTTTTACACAAGTTATTTGCGGGTTCTTGATAGCTTGTTGTTCGGTGGAAGCAAATGCTCCGTGTTGAAGGCCGTGAATTGACCTATAATGGTTTACTTTTATAAATTTATTTGTATGGAGAGTTTTCTTACTAGCACTCATACCTATTTCTATGACCACCGATGGAGTTAGCTTTAGACATTTCAGTTACTGAAGCTACTCTCGAAACTGTCTTGCGATAACTGAAAGTCGGACTCGACTTCTCTAATTCAACCAGACATGTTCAAGACTAAAATGTCTCCTGGCCTGCTGAACAATCCTTACACTTATACCCAGGACCGTTCCACATAGATAGATAACATTGATAATTGAATTACTGGAAATACGGTTATCGTTTCTCAAATAAAAAATCAGATCTCATATAAAGTATCAGACTCACCAATCTGTAAAATGCAGAACTATCCTAGTAAGTCCTAAGACTAGTCAAATGCAGAACTGTCCACAAGTCTGGTCAGAAACAGTTTTGTTTATAGATCTGCAGCAGGCATAACAATCAAACTAGCAGGACTAGTCTACTGACGAAATTATCCAACGTGTCTGCTGTACATTTTGTTCGGTAACTTGATAGTTATCAAAAGTACCAGGATTATAATTTTATACGCCAGACGCGCGTTTCGTCTACATAAGACTCATCAGTGACGCTCAGATCAAAATAGTTAAAAAGCCAAATCAATACAAAGTTGAAGAGCATTGAGGATCCAAAATTCCAAAAAGTTGTGCCAAATACGGCTAAGGTAATCTACTCCTGGGGTAAGAAAATCCTTAGTTTTTCGAAAAATTCAAGGTTTTGTAAACAGAAAATTTATAAAAATGACCATATAATTTATATTCATGTCAACACCGAAGTGCTGACTACTGGGCTGGTGATACCCTCGGGGACGAAACGTCCACCAGCAGTGGCATCGACCCAGTGGTGTAAATAGTTATCAAAAGTACCAGGATTATAATTTTATACGCCAGACGCGCGTTTCGTCTACATAAGACTCATCAGTGACGCTGAAAGTCAGCAAGTCTGCTCCTAGTTACATAATGTACAGGTTGGGACTACACTTATCTGTTTATTTTTATATATATCACATAATGATAAGTCCCGTCCCTGTCACTGTAACATGAATGTATAGTCATCTTTTTGGAAATCTTGCAATATACATTATAATTTTTTTTAACAAAAACAAACAAGAAACTTAATTTAAATAAAAAAGAGAGGGGAAAGATAACAAACGGTGTTGTAACTCATTAACTTATTACGAAAACATGTTACTCCTCTATTAAAATTACAATATAATATGTAACCTTCTTTGGTCGATCATGAATATTTAAATGAATCATGTACACTCAAATTTAAAAACGTAAACTTAAATACCGATTATCTCGAAACAATTTAGAAAAACTATGCTTAGTTTTTAATCGACTCATTTTTGAATATGTCACGGAAGTGTGGGATAATTGTGGAAAAGGCTACTCACATAAACTAGAAAATCTGAAATTAGAGGCCGCAAGAATAGTAACAGGTATACCAATATTTACAAAAACTGAAAATTTATATTCTGAGGTTGGCTGGGAATCTCTTTTTGAAGGAAGAAGGAGAAAACGATTACAGATGTTTTATAACAGGAACCAAAAGCATGCACCATAGTACCTATGTAATCTTGTACCTCCTTGTGTATAAAGTACAACCAACTATCCGTTGCGAAATGATCATGATATAACTGTTCCATTTTGTAGACTTTCTCTTACTACTGAGTCGTTTGTTCCCTCTACAATACGTGAATGGAATAAACTTGATTTAAAAATTCGCAGCGTCGACTCTATTTCTAAATTTAAGAAAGAATTACAAAACTATAGTCTATTATATAAAATTGAAACGTTTTATTTGCACGGCCCAAGGAAATTAAATAATATCTAAACGCAATTGCTATGTTCCGCTTCATTCTTAAACGATGACCTATTTAGAGCTAATATTATAAATGATCCTGCTTGCCATTGTGGGTCCGATATTGAGGATGTCTACCATTACTTCTACGTTTGTCAAAATAAACACATTATGTAGAAAAACCTTATTCAATAATCTTAACTGGCTCTCCGAAAACTTTGTTTTAGATACAAAACTATTAATTTGCGGACACTTGGAACTTTCGAACGAGCAAAATATTCAATTTTCAAACATGTTCAAAATTTCATAAAAAGGCCAAACAGATCTCGTCTGCCTTATTATTACTTTCACGGAACGTCATCGTCGTCATCGATACACAAGTCATCGTCACAGAATTATACGACTTTTCAAGCTTTCTTTTTTCTCTTTTTACTTCCTCTCCTCTTTTTTTACCCATGAAAGCTAGTATTATATTCTATAAACTGTTTGCTTTATATGCATGTCAATTATATTATACTAGTATTGTAACTTTATACTGTATTATGGAGAAGAATTCATAAGTATGATTTACTTGAGTATAATCCCCTTTGCTTTAATTCAGCAAATAAAATATGTTTCAACTAAACTCAATTTAAATAGAAAAGCTTAAGAAAAAACAATTATCCCTATAATCCCTCTTACCTTTTTAATTTGTTATCCCTACCACACAAATTTTAAACGGTCATTAAATAAAAATAATTGACTGCCTTTCTAAATCTGACAAATAGATTTTGTTCTTGCGTATGCTTATACACGTACAAATACCGTTTCGTTTGATTTTAATTCAAAGTAAATAAAATCAATTGTTAACCATAATACAATATTCAAAACCTTATTATAGTATTGATTTGATACTATTTTGCGCATTAAGTTTAATCAAACAATACATTATTCTTATAAATATAATCAGTGAAAATTAAGATACTTATAACGTTCGAAGTTAACACATTTGAATCATGATATCTTCGTATAATTGAAGGATTAAAAAAATAATTGAATATAAAAAGTGCATGATCCGTGTCGATAGTTATTGTATGTATAGGTTAAACTTATTTTTAAATGCATTCATTCTATATTAAAAGAAAACAAAGGTATTCTTCTGTTCAAAAGGTAAGTTAGTTCAATATTTATCTATGATAGATAATATAAAAGCAATATTTTTTCTATTTCGAGCAAATATGATATGTTTAATTTTACTGTTATTAAAACTAAAAACAGTAGGAGAATATTTTTTAAACAAATTCATAATGTCAAATATTTATATTCCACACTCATTTCCATTTATTTTCTTAACATGCATTCGAGATATCATTTTGTGTTTACTTCATTATTATTGTTTTTGTTGTTTTGTTTGTGTCATTTATACGTATACATATATCTATATATTTTACTTGCATGTAAATTCACTGTTGGCAAGATTCTAACGATTAGTCTTAATGTAGCATTTGAATATTTAACATTTAGTTGTAACAAAGCTGAGGTTCTTAATCCATCCGGTAGACATGATCTCTGAAAAATAATCCTAAACTTTATCGAACCTCCATTGAACTTGATAGAAACAGACTTATTTATACATGATATATCAGATATTTTTTTTTCTTCTTGGGAGCTCACTTAAATGTAAGGTTCTTAGTTTATTCGAATAATTATAATAATATTATATAAGTATGCTCTGGCTGTTCCTGAATTTGCATCACTATAGAGTGTCAATCAGCTGTTTTAGAGTTAAACTCCAATATACAACAGGGACATCAAAAATTATTTGTTGATTAGTGTTTAGCGCCAATTTCAGTACTATTTATTGTTTAGAGGAAGCCATATAAGAGACCCGTCTGTTGTATTTTGTTGAAAGCACATACAAAGCAAAATCAAATGTTAAGAGCAAAGCACAGTTTTCGTGACAGCATTTTTTAAAATTGTTATACTATTGTTTCAGAAAAAGGGAGAAGGTTTGGTACCATTAAAACGTTTAATCCCGCTGCAAATGTTTGCACCTGTCATAAGTCAGGAATCTGATGTACAGTACTTGTCGTTTGTTTATGTAATTTATACTTGTTTCTCGTTTCTCGTTTTTTTATATATATTGATTAGACTGTTGGTTTTCCCGTTTGAATGGTTTTACACAAGTTATTTGCGGGTTCTTGATAGCTTGTTGTTCGGTGGAAGCAAATGCTCCGTGTTGAAGGCCGTGAATTGACCTATAATGGTTTACTTTTATAAATTTATTTGTATGGAGAGTTTTCTTACTAGCACTCATACCTATTTCTATGACCACCGATGGAGTTAGCTTTAGACATTTCAGTTACTGAAGCTACTCTCGAAACTGTCTTGCGATAACTGAAAGTCGGACTCGACTTCTCTAATTCAACCAGACATGTTCAAGACTAAAATGTCTCCTGGCCTGCTGAACAATCCTTACACTTATACCCAGGACCGTTCCACATAGATAGATAACATTGATAATTGAATTACTGGAAATACGGTTATCGTTTCTCAAATAAAAAATCAGATCTCATATAAAGTATCAGACTCACCAATCTGTAAAATGCAGAACTATCCTAGTAAGTCCTAAGACTAGTCAAATGCAGAACTGTCCACAAGTCTGGTCAGAAACAGTTTTGTTTATAGATCTGCAGCAGGCATAACAATCAAACTAGCAGGACTAGTCTACTGACGAAATTATCCAACGTGTCTGCTGTACATTTTGTTCGGTAACTTGATAGTTATCAAAAGTACCAGGATTATAATTTTATACGCCAGACGCGCGTTTCGTCTACATAAGACTCATCAGTGACGCTCAGATCAAAATAGTTAAAAAGCCAAATCAATACAAAGTTGAAGAGCATTGAGGATCCAAAATTCCAAAAAGTTGTGCCAAATACGGCTAAGGTAATCTACTCCTGGGGTAAGAAAATCCTTAGTTTTTCGAAAAATTCAAGGTTTTGTAAACAGAAAATTTATAAAAATGACCATATAATTGATATTCATGTCAACACCGAAGTGCTGACTACTGGGCTGGTGATACCCTCGGGGACGAAACGTCCACCAGCAGTGGCATCGACCCAGTGGTGTAAATAGTTATCAAAAGTACCAGGATTATAATTTTATACGCCAGACGCGCGTTTCGTCTACATAAGACTCATCAGTGACGCTGAAAGTCAGCAAGTCTGCTCCTAGTTACATAATGTACAGGTTGGGACTACACTTATCTGTTTATTTTTATATATATCACATAATGATAAGTCCCGTCCCTGTCACTGTAACATGAATGTATAGTCATCTTTTTGGAAATCTTGCAATATACATTATAATTTTTTTTAACAAAAACAAACAAGAAACTTAATTTAAATAAAAAAGAGAGGGGAAAGATAACAAACGGTGTTGTAACTCATTAACTTATTACGAAAACATGTTACTCCTCTATTAAAATTACAATATAATATGTAACCTTCTTTGGTCGATCATGAATATTTAAATGAATCATGTACACTCAAATTTAAAAACGTAAACTTAAATACCGATTATCTCGAAACAATTTAGAAAAACTATGCTTAGTTTTTAATCGACTCATTTTTGAATATGTCACGGAAGTGTGGGATAATTGTGGAAAAGGCTACTCACATAAACTAGAAAATCTGAAATTAGAGGCCGCAAGAATAGTAACAGGTATACCAATATTTACAAAAACTGAAAATTTATATTCTGAGGTTGGCTGGGAATCTCTTTTTGAAGGAAGAAGGAGAAAACGATTACAGATGTTTTATAACAGGAACCAAAAGCATGCACCATAGTACCTATGTAATCTTGTACCTCCTTGTGTATAAAGTACAACCAACTATCCGTTGCGAAATGATCATGATATAACTGTTCCATTTTGTAGACTTTCTCTTACTACTGAGTCGTTTGTTCCCTCTACAATACGTGAATGGAATAAACTTGATTTAAAAATTCGCAGCGTCGACTCTATTTCTAAATTTAAGAAAGAATTACAAAACTATAGTCTATTATGTAAAATTGAAACGTTTTATTTGCACGGCCCAAGGAAATTAAATAATATCTAAACGCAATTGCTATGTTCCGCTTCATTCTTAAACGATGACCTATTTATAGCTAATATTATAAATGATCCTGCTTGCCATTGTAGGTCCGATATTGATGATGTCTACCATTACTTCTACGTTTGTCAAAATAAACACATTATGTAGAAAAACCTTATTCAATAATCTTAACTGGCTCTCCGAAAACTTTGTTTTAGATACAAAACTATTAATTTGCGGACACTTGGAACTTTCGAACGAGCAAAATATTCAATTTTCAAACATGTTCAAAATTTCATAAAAAAGCCAAACAGATCTCGTCTGCCTTATTATTACTTGCACGGAACGTCATCGTCGTCATCGATACACAAGTCATCGTCACAGAATTATACGACTTTTTAAGCTTTCTTTTTTCTCTTTTTACTTCCTCTCCTCTTTTTTTACCCATGAAAGCTAGTATTATATTCTATAAACTGTTTGCTTTATATGCATGTCAATTATATTATACAAGTATTGTAACTTTTTACCGTATTATGGAGAAGAATTCATAAGTATGATTTACTTGAGTATAATCCACTTTGCTTTAATTCAGCAAATAAAATATGTTTCAACTAAACTCAATTTAAATAGAAAAGCTTAAAAAAAAAAACAATTATCCCTACAATCCCTCTTACCTTTTTAATTTGTTATCCCTACCACACAAATTTTAAACGGTCATTAAATAAAAATAATTGACTGCCTTTCTAAATCTGACAAATAGATTTTGTTCTTGCGTATGCATATACACGTACAAATACCGTTTTGTTTGATTTTAATTCAAAGTAAATAAAATCAATTGTTAACCATAATACAATATTCAAAGCCTTATTATAGTATTGATTTGATACTATGTTTCGCATTAAGTTTAATCAAACAATACATTATTCTTATAAATATAATCAGTGAAAATTAAGATACTTATAACGTTCGAAGTTAACACATATGAATCATGATATCTTCGTATAATTGAAGGATTAAAAAAATAAGAGAATATAAAAAGTGCATGATCCGTGTCGATAGTTATTGTATGTATAGGTTAAACTTATTTTTAAATGCATTCATTCTATATTAAAAGAAAACAAAGGTATTCTTCTGTTCAAAAGGTAAGTTAGTTCAATATTTATCTATGATAGATAATATAAAAGCAATATTTTTTCTATTTCGAGCAAATATAATATGTTTAATTTTACTGTTATTAAAACTAAAAACAGTAGGAGAATATTTTTTAAACATATTCAGAATGTCAAATATTTATATTCCACACTCATTTCCATTTATTTTCTTAACATGCATTCGAGATATCATTTTGTGTTTACTTCATTATTATTGTTTTTGTTGTTTTGTTTGTGTCATTTATACGTATACATATATCTATATATTTTACTTGCATGTAAATTCACTGTTGGCAAGATTTTAACGATTAGTCTTAATGTAGCATTTGAATATTTAACATTTAGTTGTAACAAAGCTGAGGTTCTTAATCCCTCCGGTAGACATGATCTCTGAAAAATAATCCTAAACTTTATCGAACCTCCATTGAACTTGTTAGAAACAGACTTATTTATACATGATATATCTGATATTTTTTTTTTCTTCTTGGGAGCTCACTTAAATGTAAGGTTCTTAGTTTATTCGAATAATTATAATAATATTATATAAGTATGCTCTGGTTGTTCCTAAATTTGCATCACTATAGAGTGTCGATCAGCTTCTTTAGAGTTAAACTCCAATATACAACAGGGACATTACAAATTATTTGTTGATTTGTGTTTAGCGCCAATTTCAGTACTATTTACTGTTTAGAGGAAGCCATATAAGAGACCCGTCTGTTGTATTTTGTTGAAAGCACATACAAAGCAAAATCAAATGTTAAGAGCGAAGCACAGTTTTCGTGACAGCATTTTTTTAAATTGTTATACTATTGTTTCAGAAAAAGGGAGAAGGTTTGGTACCATTAAAACGTTTAATCCCGCTGCAAATGTTTGCACCTGTCATAAGTCAGGAATCTGATGTACAGTAGTTGTCGTTTGTTTATGTAATTTATACTTGTTTCTCGTTTCTCGTTTTTTTATATATATTGATTAGACTGTTGGTTTTCCCGTTTGAATGGTTTTACACAAGTTATTTGCGGGTTCTTGATAGCTTGTTGTTCGGTGGGAGCAAATGCTCCGTGTTGAAGGCCGTACATTGACCTATAATGGTTTTCTTTTATCAATTTATTTGTATGGAGAGTTTTCTTACTAGCACTCATACCTATTTTTATGACCACCGATGGAGTTAGCTTTAGACATTTCAGTTACTGAAGCTACTCTCTAAACTGTCTTGCGATAACTGAAAGTCGGACTCGACTTCTCTAATTCAACCAGACATGTTCAAGACTAAAATGTCCTCTGGCCTGCTGAACAATCCTTACACTTATACCCAGGACCGTTCCACATAGATAGATAACATTGGTAATTGAATTACTGGAAATACGGTTATCGTTTCTCAAGTAAAAAATCAGATCTCATATACAGTATCAGACTCACCAATCTGTAAAATGCAGAACTATCTTAGTAAGTCCTAAGACTAGTCAAATGCAGAACTGTCCACAAGTCTGGTCAGAAACAGTTTTGTTTATAGATCTGTAGCAGGTATAACAATCAGACTAGCAGGACTAGTCTACTGACGAAATTATCCAACGTGTCTGCTGTACATTTTGTTCGGTAACTTGAAAGTCAGCAAGTCTGCTCCTAGTTACATAATGTACAGGTTGGGACTCCACCTATCTGTTTATTTCTACATATATCACATAATGATAAGTCCCGTCACTGTCACTGTAACATGAATGTATAATCATCTTTTTGGAAATCTTGCAATATACATTATAATTTTTTTTAACAAAAACAAACAAGAAACTTAATTTAAATAAAAAAGAGAGGGGAAAGATAACAAACGGTGTTGTAACTCATTAACTTATTACGAAAACATGTTACCCCTCTATTAAAATTACAATATAATATGCAACCTTTTTTAGTCGATCATGAATATTTCAATGAATCATGTACACTCAAATTTAAAAACGTAAACTTAAATACCGATTATCTCGAAACAATTTAGAAAAACTATGCTTAGTTTTTAATCGACTCATGTTTGAATATGTCACGGAAGTGTGGGATCATTGTGAAAAAGGCTACTCACATAAATTAGGACATTTGAAATTAGAGGCCGCAAGAATAGTAACAGGCATACCAATATTTACAAAAACTGAAAATTTATATTCTGAGGTTGGCTGGGAATCTCTTTTTGAAGGAAGAAGGAGAAAACAATTACAGATGTTTTATAACAGGAACCAAAAGCATGCACCATAGTACCTATGTAATCTTGTACCTCCTTGTGTATAAAGTACAACCAACTATCCGTTGCGAAATGATCATGATATAACTGTTCCATTTTGTAGACTTTCTCTTACTACTGAGTCGTTTGTTCCCTCTACAATACGTGAATGGAATAAACTTGATTTAAAAATTCGCAGCGTCGACTCTATTTCTAAATTTAAGAAAGAATTTCAAAACTAAAGTCTATTATGTAAAATTGAAACGTTTTATTTGCACGGCCCAAGGAAATTAAATAATATCTAAACGCAATTGCTATGTTCCCCTTCATTCTTAAACGATGACCTATTTATAGCTAATATTATAAATGATCCTGCTTGCCATTGTGGGTCCGATATTGATGATGTCTACCATTACTTCTACGTTTGTCAAAATAAACACATTATGTAGAAAAACCTTATTCAATAATCTTAACTGGCTCTCCGAAAACTTTGTTTTAGATACAAAACTATTACTTTGCGGACACTTGGAACTTTCGAACGAGCAAAATATTCAATTTTCAAACATGTTCAAAATTTCATAAAATGGCCAAACAGATCTCGTCTGCCTTATTATTACTTGCACGGAACGTCATCGTCGTCATCGATACACAAGCCATCATCACAGAATTATACGACTTTTCAAGCTTTCTTTTTTCTCTTTTTACTTCCTCTCCTCTTTTTTTATCCATGAAAGCTAGTATTATATTCTATAAACTGTTTGCTTTATATGCATGTCAATTATATTATACTAGTACATGTATTGTAACTTTATACCGTATTATGGAGAAGAATTCATAAGTATGATTTACTTGAGTATAATCCACTTTGCTTTAATTCAGCAAATAAAATATGTTTCAACTAAACTCAATTTAAATAGAAAAGCTTAAAAAAAAAAACAATTATCCCTACAATCCCTCTTACCTTTTTAATTTGTTATCCCTACCACAGAAATTTTAAACGGTCATTAAATAAAAATAATTGACTGCCTTTCTAAATCTGACAAATAGATTTTGTTCTTGCGTATGCATATACACGTACAAATACCGTTTTGTTTGATTTTAATTCAAAGTAAATAAAATCAATTGTTAACCATAATACAATATTTAAAGCCTTATTATAGTATTGATTTGATACTATTTTGCGCATTAAGTTTAATCAAACAATACATTATTCTTATAAATATAATCAGTGAAAATTAAGATACTTATAACGTTCGAAGTTAACACAAATGAATCATGATATCTTCGTATAATTGAAGGATTAAAAAAATAAGAGAATATAAAAAGTGCATGATCCGTGTCGATAGTTATTGTATGTATAGGTTAAACTTATTTTTAAATGCATTCATTCTATATTAAAAGAAAACAAAGGTATTCTTCTGTTCAAAAGGTAAGTTAGTTCAATATTTATCTATGATAGATAATATAAAAGCAATATTTTTTCTATTTCGAGCAAATATGATATGTTTAATTTTACTGTTATTAAAACTAAAAACAGTAGGAGAATATTTTTTAAACAAATTCAGAATGTCAAATATTTATATTCCACACTCATTTCCATTTATTTTCTTAACATGCATTCAAGATATCATTTTGTGTTTACTTCATTATTATTGTTTTTGTTGTTTTGTTTGTGTCATTTATACGTATACATATATCTATATATTTTACTTGCATGCAAATTCACTGTTGGCAAGATTTTAACGATTAGTCTTAATGTAGCATTTGAATATTTAACATTTACTGTATTATGGAGAAGAATTCATAAGTATGATTTATTTGAGTATAATCCACTTTGCTTTAATTCAGCAAATAAGATATGTTTCAACTAAACTCAATTTAAATAGAAAAGCTTTAAAAAAAACAATTATCCCTATAATCCCTCTTACCTTTTTAATTTGTTATCCCTACCACACAAATTTTAAACGGTCATTAAATAAAAATAATTGACTGCCTTTCTAAATCTGGCAAATAGATTTTGTTCTTGCGTATGCATATACACGTACAAATACCGTTTCGTTTGATTTTAATTCAAAGTAAATAAAATCAATTGTTAACCATAATACAATATTCAAAGCCTTATTATAGTATTGATTTGATACTATTTTGCGCATTAACTTTAATCAAACAATACATTATTCTTATAAATATAATCAGTGTAAATTAAGATACTTATAACTATTGAAGTTAACACATATGATATCTTCGTATAATTGAAGGATTAAAAACAATAAGAGAATATAAAAAGTGCATGATTGGTGTCGATAGTTATTGTATGTATAGGTTAAACTTAATTTTAAATACATTCATTCTATATTAAAAGAAAACAAAGGTATTCTTCTGTTCAAAAGGTAAGTTAGTTCAATATTTATTCATGATAAATAATATAAAAGGAATATTTTTTCTAGTTCGAGCAAATATGACATGTTTAATTTTACTGTTATTAAAACTAAAAACAGTAGGAGAATATTTTTAAACGAGTTCAAAATGTCAAATATTTATATACCACACTCATTTCCATTTTTTTTCTTAACATGCATTCAACATATCATTTTGTGTTTACTTCATTATTTTTGTTTTTGTTGTTTTGTTTGTGTCATTTATACGTATACATATATCTATATCTTTTACTTGCATGTAAATTTACTTTTGGCAAGATTCCAACGATTAGTCTTATTGTAACATTTAGTTGTAACAAAGCTGAGGTTCTTAATCCATCCGGTAGACATGATCTCAGAAAAATAATCATAAACTTTATCGAACCTCCATTGAACATGATAGAAACAGACTTATTTATACATGATATATCAGATATTTTTCTTCTTCTTGGGAGCTCACTTAAATGTAAGGTTCTTAGTTTCTTCGAATAATTATAATAATATTATATAAGTATGCTCTGGCTGTTCCTGAATTTGCATTACTATAGAGTGTCGATCAGCTGTTTTAGAGTTAAATTCCAATATACAACAGGGACATTACAAATTATTTGTTGATTTGTGTTTAGCGGCTATCATTACCTATTTCAGTACTATTTACTGTTTAGAGGAAGCCATATAGGTTGCACTTTGTAAATACAGCTGTTTTTCAAAACACGCCTCTTTTGGGGAGTAATAGAATATTCATAGAAAATTAATTTTGTTTACATACTGGTTCCCAGTTATGCTCTCTGTGTTCCATATCGCAGAGACAGAACTTGGGAATGTTACCAGTAAATAAACACGTGCATATTGTTTACATTGAAATCTGTGGTAACCTTTCATTCGAGGTAGGGGTAGTTAAGAAAATTAGTGTAAGTTTAAACTCTGAGAAGTTCAGGGCATATAAACGTTGAAAATATGCCGCACAGCCCTATATTTTGACCTTTGAAAAAAATTGTGGTGCATATGAACTTTCAATTCTGGGATAATATTTTTTTCAAAACTTCATAGTAAAAGTGGTACAGTTTTAGCCGTAAAAGGAGTTCCTATGGGAAATTGCATTGTCAATATTTACAGAAATGCAACCTATAAGAGACCCGTCCGTTGTATTTGGTTGAAAGCACATACAAAGCAAAATCAACTGTTAAGATCGAAGCACAGTTTTCGTGACAGCATTTTTTTAAATTGTTATACTATTGTTTCAGGAAAAGGGAGAAGGTTTGGTACCATTAAAACGTTTAATCCCGCTGCAAATGTTTGCACCTGTCATAAGTCAGGAATCTGATGTACAGTAGTTGTCGTTTGTTTATGTAATTTATACTTGTTTCTCGTTTGTCGTTTTTTTTTCTATATATTGATTAGACTGTTGGTTTTCCCGTTTGAATGGTTTTACACTAGTTATTTGCGGGTCCTTTATCATGTTTATAGCTTGTTGTTCGGTGGGAGCCAATGCTCCGTGTTGAAGGCCGTACATAGACCTATAATGATTTACTTTTATAAATTTATTTGTATGGACAGTTGTCTTACTAGCACTCATACCACACATTCCTGTATCCATTTATTTTTCATCTCATATAGACACAACATTTACTAGTAAATTTGAACATGGATAGTGGCAAAACTGGTTTTGAGAAGGACTGAATAAAAAGAGAGGAAGGAATATTAGACAAATGTTTTGTAAGTGTAAATTCTAAGATGTTTTTTGTAGTTCAAATGAACTATTCATTTTAGGATATATGTTTTCTGAATCTTCATCATATTCATTATGCATATTTTTATCCTTCAAAGATCTGCTATCCTGGGAAATTGCCGAGTCTATACATGTATCAAAATTGTAACTTCTAAAATACATTGTAAGACAATGTACGAAGATAATTGGTTCTAATATGCATAACCAGAACTATTTGTGCTGAGAATGTTAACCCAACGGTTTTAAAACAAAACATGCTTTTTAAAATAGATATAGGAAGAGGTGGTATGAGTGCCAATGAGACAACTCTCCATCCATGTATAACAATTTATAAAAGTCAGCCATTATAGGTCAAAGTACGGCCTTCAACACATAGCATCGGCTCACAACGAGCAGCAACCTATAAAGGGCCCACCAATAACTAATGTTAAACTATTCAATAGGGAAAACCAACGGTCTAATCTATTTTAAAACGAGAAACGAAATGCACTTATGAACCAAATAAACAGTAGACAACCACTGAACATTTTTAAAAGACTGATTGACATTGATAGTTAACTTTCGTTGTCTTGAACTCAAATACTCAGATACCAAAGGGACAGTTAAACTCATAAATAAAATAAAATGTCTACGCCATGGCCAAAGAAAAAGACAAACAAACAAATCACAGCACACAACATAGAAAAGTAAAAACTAAGCAACACGAACCCAACCAAAAACCGGGGCTGATGTTGGATGATCCGGATGGGTAAACCCGTCGTGTCGCTCAAATCCGAGAAATTCGATAGGACAACGCTTAAGGTTTGTAGTCACTACACAAGGAACATATCCAATATCATCTGTGAAATGGTCATTCAATAACAGTCAACCAACTCGTGATGGCGTCCATAAAATGGATGATTTCAACAAAATTTTGGATGAGTCGATATTTTCCCAAGGTCTAGAACTTTGTCCGATTTAAATGTATGTATAATAATAAGTTTGATGAATACAAAAATGTTTGACTCGAACCAAATTTACGATCCATAGACTAACAACAGCATTTTATGTGCATTTTTTCTCGAATTATAACACATATGTCAAAACAGGAACTCGTGGAGTTAAACTGATTTAAAAGTTCATCTGACAATAGACAAGTAATAATTCTCCGGACAACTGTATTATTTTTTTTGTGATTTTTTTTTCAATTTATGGTACAAAATGTAAATATAATCAACATATATTGTCACGAAATATTTTATAAATATCATATATCTTAATTTAAAACATGTATTACCGTGGGAATTAGCACACGAGATAACAAACAAATATGATTCATTCCTGCCCTGCATATCTATAACTTTTGGAATCTTTTGTTTAACAAATAAATGCAGATTACACTTCATTGCTTTTTTGAAATGAGGTCAAACAAAAACTGTATTCAATAATGCTATGATTTACACCAGTGTTTACTTCCGATCATTACTGAAAATAATGAGTGATTCTAGTACAAACAATATTAAGTTTGTTTATGAAACAATATCTGTATTCATACTTTAATGAGCTTGGTTACATAACAGAGCTAAGAAAGTAAAGACAGGTCCATGTTATTGTCCTAAATAATATAATCGATTACAAATACTGCAGACAATTATTTATTTACAATTTTAGCGTAATAAATTTAACAGTGAGGAAACAGAAAAAAAGTAAATGAATGTACACAGACATTCTTATAGTTTTTTGTTATCTCGCACGTATTACACATGTTTAATGCATATTTTTTTATAAGTTTTTAAAATGTTTATTTATGGTCACTGTAGGAGTGTAACAGTCATTGATATTTGTATCGCAGTCAGCAATCATTCATAGTGTAAACACATTTGAAAGGGCTTATCACTCCCAACCCCAATAATCTGCAACGATAGATTTATCAAGCATAACTATGACTAATAAAATGGTGATTGTTGGCTTATTATAGTCTTACAAAAAATCAATATTGTGTTATGACATTGTTACAAACATAAAATTAAATTTGCGTTGACAATACATTGACCATTTTGCGATGGTAATTTATACGTGATTTAAGAGACAAGCTTAACAATTATGGAATATGAAAGACATGAACAAAAATGTGAAATAATTTAAAACGAGGTAACTAATAATTTAGTTCATAACAGAGCAATTTACGTTCAAATGACAACAACTGAACGTTTTTAAGAAGAACGTCTATAGTCACAATGAATCGTATCGATGTGTCAAAATGTAAAGATTATCTTCTATATTCTTTACCTGTTCAAACATATCGTTTATTGTTCATTTAATTAACACTATAAATCTGACAAGTTGCGGTTTGAACTTTCTGCATGTATCTATATCAATTGTTAGATAACCGTTACTACTCAAAAATTTAAAACAGAATATGAATGGAACAGACATGTACATGTATTTCACTCTGATACTCTGATTTTTTTTAAATACCAAGAGTGTAAAATAAATTTAGGGGAAATCGTCCACAAAAAAATTGAGTAACCAAAACAGTGCGTCGCACTTCACATTTGATATTGCTTTTTATGTGCTTTGAACCGAGTACAACGGACAGGTCTCTTATATGGCTTCCTTTACCAAAACAACAAATAGTATTGAAATGTGTGCCTAACACAAATCAATCATTAATTTGTAATGACCCTGTTGTAGATTGGAGTTTATCTCAACAACAGAAGTGTTATGTCTTTACTATTACAAAGTTTATGTAATTCAGCTCTCTGCGCACGTTTCTTTTTCGTTTAATATTTTCATATCTTTGAAATTGACATTAGTTTTAAACAAAGCATATATACAAGGAAACATTAAACATAACGTCAACGTGTAGGAAAGCGTGATGATGGATTTAAATGCGATAGTTGGTATCTCATAATGACGTCAGAGAGTGATAAATTCACGAAAACTTCCTGTACCCTACTGGTCCAGCTTATAATGACTACCCGATTGGTTGATTTGATTTCTAGTGTTTTAACACCACCTCTAAGCACCGTATTTATGTTATTTCGTGGCGATCAGTATTTATTGTTGGAGGTAGCCGGAATGCCCGGAAAAAGCCACGGAACCTTCGATAGGATAACTAATAATCCTAGTCAATTAAGATTGAAGTCGAGTGCACCCACACCAGCGGTGTTCGAACTCACAACCTCAGTGTTGACTAGCTAGTGATTACAGTAATAACTACCTAGACAACCCAGGCCCCGACTAACCGAATAATGAGCTAGTTCTGCATGGTTTTCTATGTCACACTTATATATAGCGCTTCAATGTATTTTTTTTTTTTTTTTTGCATATTCATAATATACCAAAACATCCAATGAATAATACGTTGTATTTATTACATTTTATTAAAAACAAAGTCAAATCAAGTTTATCTCAGTTGAAATCTCAAATCACAAACGGATCAACAATATCACATGAATACGAGACAGCTCATAAAAATCAGTATATGTTCATGTTATGCTAAATTTAGAAGTTACTTCATACGAATATTAGAATCTTTTTTAGTTATATAATATGTTTTATATCTATCTATCTATACTTATAGAAATTATTATATTTTTTCTCTATTAAATTAAAAAAATGCAAGTATTTGTATTTTATTTAAATTGTATTAGTTGCTTTCTTATTAGGATTACGTGTAAGAAACAGCTGAACTGTTCTCTTGATTCTACAAATTCATTACAAATCACTTAGAAATTTTCCGCTTCACTTTGTCTTGTTTTGGCTTTTTAATGTCAATTGCTACGTTGATTTTTCGACACTTCCAATATTTGAGTTTTCATAAGGAGGGATTAAGAAACTTGTACACTTTGGAAGAATGTAGCGTAACACTGATGTGAGGACGAAATAGATTTGAGAAAAACGAGAAAAACAGTCACTGCTTTCAAATCGACATCAAATTTGAACAATACGGACCTTTGATGAAGAGAACAATGAAACTAAATGACGAATTTCGCGATCGGTAGTCCTGTCCCGTAGTTATATATGTTATATCTTCGTATCTTACGAATGCAAAAGTATTATTACTTTCTCCCATATTTTTTAATATTGAACACATTGTCTATTTCAGATGCGTGAAGTAAGCAAATTGAACAAATAACTTAACAAGAAATGTGGAAGTTTCATCGTATATGTGGTAAATACATTTCCCTTGAAAACAATTGTACCACTGCAAAGCGATTAAATCCAACCATAACAGTGGATGATGGTGTTTGTTTTAGCAACACACCATTAGTGAATGGCAAAGTTTATGGAATACAAGTAGACGAGCTAGTTAACATATGGCCACTTTCACTTAGCTTAGGTACTTTTTTTTATCCTACTTTACAAACTAATAATAATGTTATTGAAATGACCGAAACCAAATACTACTATCAAGGAAAAGGTTGATTGAATCGCTATTCATAAATATCATAGCTTTTGTCGGAGAAAACCATATATCAGATTCAATAGAACATAGTTTTACTGAGTAATTTTTACCTTTCAAATTTTCAATTTTAATGTGTAAGTGTAAGAAAATCGAAAATTGGCAGCTGCAATATTTGTAAGTTAAGACTGACAATGTCGACTGGTAAATTTCTGCCACGTCCCATCTCTTTTTAATTTCATTATAATTCTGCATTTCTTCTCCCTTTCACAATGTTTTATATCAATTTAATATCATCAATTCCTTATTATTATCCACATTTTTGTCGACTTTGTGCCAATTTCGGATGTTGTTGAGATTACGGTAAGAATAAACAAAAATGGCATAAGAAAAACAAAAAAAAAATAAGAAAAAAATATAAAAATTATAAAAATCGAAAAACACAAGCTCCCCCGAAAAACAAAGATACACCAACATGCTGCAAAGATACAGTACTACTTGTGACATTATCTTATTCATGGTGGCCCTTAACATTATGTCCACCATGGTGGCCCTTTATGTCCATTATTATACCCCCTGTTGCTTAATCAATACACAAGGTATTAATCATAAACTAGTCAAGGATAAAGGGAAATCTTGGATGCATTGAAGTGTTAAAATGATATAACATACAGGTCATATGTCTCAGGGAAAATATACCTATATGTGTTTGTCAAATTTAATAACTTACTGTGATTATGTCAAGAAAATTCAAAAACAAAATGAAATAAGAAACCTATTTGAACAAATAGCTTTATTTTTTTTTAATTGACTCATGACTATTTGTTTGACAATATGCAATGATATACCTTTTAAATAGTTTTTAATCAATTTTAAAAGTATTTTTTTTACATGTACTTTATGGTAAGAAGAATAAATGAATATCATCTTCTAATATAATGCAAACTTTTCCAATGCCTGCCTTTTCTATTGAAAGCTGTTTAAAAAATAGTAAAAAATGTTTTTAGGACTTATTCTAAATAAAATTAAGGCAATTCATTATTTCTCTATTGAATAAATATATCCGAAATATTCATTACAACAAAATTTCATAATTTCTTTATTGTTATATAAACATATTGTATTTAGTTTGTGACAAAAAAAAAAACCCCATTAAAATGCAAAGAAATAACAATTCTATAAGAAATTAACACATGAAATGTTTAAGGTTTCTGCCCTAAGTTCTAATTTACGACTACATAGCCAACATTTAAACATGTTCATACATTGAAGTTTAGCATTTTTTTCATTTTTTGTTCTTAAGAGACTTTATTATGAGAAGGTAAACAATTTTCAAAAAGATTATCTCAAGTTATTTTGTTAATTTTACCATTAAGTAAGGAGGGTTCTTCTTTTGTCAAATTTTAGCCTTTAACTGACAGAAATTAGCCAAACCGAAGATAACATATTTAATTAGTTCATAGTTGTTTAAAAAAGCAAGACAATTTTTTTCATAAGATTCACTTTATTCAGAGATAGGAACATTTTTCATTATGATTAGCATTTTTAATGAGTTTTTATCAAAATTTGAAGATAACTAGGTTGGCATTTGGAAAATAAGTCTCTTCAACAATAATTGTTCATCCACACCTCCTGTTTTTCCTAAACCGTATACTGATATTTGTAGTTCTCCTGAATGATAATAGATGTTATCAAAATTTATTGTAAAAGGATTGATACTGATCAGTTTAGTTTGTTAAGAAACCGGCTTGTTAAAAATTACTTGCCTCATGGTTTCTTTAAAAATATCATTTGCTTGATTATAAGTTATTAATAATAATAATTCATTAAATAATGCAAACAAACAATTGAATAAAGAACATCATGTACATTTATTATTTTTTTAAGAGTAAGAAACAAAAAACATAAAAAATGTATATAAAAAAAAAAATTAAAAAAAAAATGAATAAATTTAAAGACAGATAAATCAATAAAATAATATAAATTAACAAAGAATAAAACAATATTTTATTCTACAAAAAGAAACCTGAGTAACCTGTACATGAAAATTTAAATGAAACATACAAGCTGAAAACTTCAACCTTGATTGATTTCAACAGGTAACATAATTAGATAAAACATCAACCTATGTTTTATGAATGAATAAATGGCAAACATCTCAAGATTGAATACCCTAATAAATGGCCACCATTGTATGTTGACCATGCAAGAGGGTGAACATAATTAAGAGGATGTCACAGGCTGTACTGTATGCAGTTTCTAGTATAAGTATCATTAGTCTGCATGCTCATGTCAAGTACAAATAACATGTACATGTACACATCAGTTACACTATGTTACCGTCATCCTTGTGGTATATGGGACGATATATAGGAATATAACTGTGAAAATGTTATCTGTTATACGATACCTGTATTATATGATAATCAATCAATGTTATTTACGTTCGTAAAACTACTGCAACATAACCGTTTTCAATGTTTGCTATAACTAATTTTATAAAGTTAGAATATGAAAAGCAACTGAAGTTTTGATATATTGTTTTATAATTGAAATAATGAACTATGTCATCAGCAGTGCCCATTTGAAGAGTAGCTTTAATTTGGGAAATATGTTGCATCTCGCTAAAGTTCGGTATAAATATTGATCTTTAAAACATTTAAATTTTATCAAGGTTATAATTATATTTATTATACCTAACATTTATTACAAACCATAATCTTTGGTAATACGCAATCACGTGACATGGAATAATTCGGTAAATTTTCATTCAATTGCATGGAAGGAAGATTAACCCTTAAAATTAACACTAGCGGATAACTTTTTTAGTTTTTGATTTTTAAACGAATTCTTAAGTGTTTTTCAATAATAATAAAACCCTGTCACTGTTAGTTTGGTTTAATTAAACAATTGTGGCCCTATAGAAGCGATGAATATCCAAAATTGTCAATCCTTAAAAGTTGAGTCCTCATGATATAACCTTTTCGTGTTGACAATTTTGGATGTTGACCTTTTCTACAGGCCATAATTGAATATTTGTATAACTAGTGGCATGAGCTTATTGTTCTGAAATCTTTAATAATAATTATTTATATAATCTACACTACGCCATCATATTTTCGTTGTAGCAGCTATTATCATTGAACAAAGTAAAATTTTAAATCGTACGTTATGGTCGACTTTGTACGTATGACTGCTCAGAAAAATAAATCATTGTACTATTAAACGAAGGTCATGGCATTAATATTTATTGAAGTATCAACCTCCATGTTATGTCTCTCTGCGTAATAATCTTTTTTTTCCTTAAATAAAAAAAAAACATACCCAGATTTATTTTTCTTCACAAAACATGTTCTTTAATATTGGAGGGGGTAAAACTTCGATCTATTAGGTGTCTCATTCACAGGAAATACCAACCATATCGTTTGACAAATCAAAAATTGCTATATGCAACAGGAAGAGCTACATAGATGGGGAAAATGAAACAACTAACAGCAACCTTAGTAAACAATATTTAGCGTGCACTAATTACTTAAGATTTGAATTTGAGTTTCCATTCACGCTCTAAAGGTAACACAATTTTAACAGAAGTATTTTGATAATTTGAAGGTCATCTCAATATAAGTTGGTTGATACTTCAAGCGTTTCTACTGTATCATACAGTTACACCGATACTGTTTTATCTATAGTATTTAACTATAAGCAAACATAGTTGGACATGAATTTCAAAGAATACTTAAAAAAAACTCTGACATGTGAATGTTTTTATTATACTGTACGTAGATTCGTTATAAATCGTTGGATACCATTTTTCGTAGATTTCTTTGGTACAGGTCAACCACGAAATTAAATGTTCAACGAGTGACACATTTTCTACAGGCGTGTATGCAAACTTAGGCACAACCACGAAATCCAATCATCAGTGACCCTCGAGTCAAACTATGTTTAAAAAGGGCAAATAAAGAACGGAGTTTTAGGGCATTGAAGACCATAATTCCTAAAAGTTTTGCCAAATACCGCTAAGATAATCTATTCCTGAGGTAGAAAAACCTTAATAATTTACAAATTCAAAGTTTTGTTAACAGTTCATTTATTATAATGAACATATTAATGCAAACTCAAGTCAAAATAGAAGTGCTAACTACTTGGCTGGTAATACCTTAGGGAAAATAAATCTCCAACAGTAGTGGCATCGACCCAATGGTTGTAAATAAACTCATCATACAATGTAGATACCAGGACTTGAATTTTTACACTTACGCTGGACGTGCGTTTCGTCTACAATAGAGTCATGAGTGACGCTCGTATCAAAAATTGTTTAAAAAGGTCAAATAAAGTAAGAATCTAATACATCTGTCATACAAGTGAGAATGGTTTAGCTAGCTATCAAACCTGGTTTAATTCATATGATGAAATGCATCTACCAACTCAGGAAAATAACAGTTGATTTCCATTTGTCTGATGTGTTTATTTTTTTTTTATTTTGCCAATTGATAAGGGACTGACTTTTCCTTTGAATTCCGTATTTTTGTATTTTACGTTTTAACATTGGAAAGGGCGACTGGTCTACACAAGTTTTTACATTGTCCAAGATAATAGGTGTACTCTTATGTTGTTTTGATTGATGAAGCGTTGCAAAGGATTTCGTGCATAACCTGATATTTCGATTCAAATAGGACAAATACGGCATTTCTTTTGGGTCGAAGCGCTCTGGGTAGAGGACAATATTTACCGTTCCCATAAATAGACGCACTATTAAATTGGCGTTAAAAAACGGAGCAAACTAAATAAATGACGTGCTAAAACTATTTTCAAAAACGTATTTATGTAGTTTTGGATGAATTTAAATGATAATCTACTTGAATGTATTATAGGTATAAAAATAATTGGCTTATACCAGATTTTAGCATCGGTTGTTAACGTTTCACAAACGTGTATTTTCCCGTAAAATGCTTACAATCTTACGTGATCTTTCTATGACGTCGGATACCTCCTTCATAAAAAACACATGACATGGGAGTACAGTCGGAACAGCCCTGGCAATATATTCATATTTTACCACGGGTGGGTACTCAAAGCGTTTGAAGGACGTCATGTTAGAATATACATTTTTAGATGGCGTTCTCTTGTGACCATCTGATGGTGTTTATATATCTCAACTTGTAAGATTGTCTCGTGTATGTAACAACGTATCATATTTAAGCTAGATACATTTGTATATTACTGAAAAATTACACCAGGGTTTTCGATATCAAAAACTAGTCAACACATTTACTAAATTTCATCATCGGTTTAATCACTTCCTTCAGTAAGATAGTTCACATCGATTTTTTTTCATGGTAATATTCTTTATAAAGCACAAACAATGTCGGCATTTACCTCAAAAGCTAACAAAACCTCTAAACAGACTGATAAAGAAAGGATATAATTGCGATACTGTTATCAGTTCATTTAGGATTGCATAGTTTGGCTCTGATATTGATTAACTTATACCATCTTTGCATCGAAAATAAACACATTTATTCTAAAATATATATGTTATAATAGTATAATACCAACCCTTAACGGAAGGGATTGTACTTGCTATTTATATGAGGAAGACATACTATTTCAATCAGATTAATTGAGGTTTGGAGCTGGTCAGTAATTGCAAGTAGTCCATTGTTAATTAATGTAGCATTGCCATTTTGTTGAGTTTGTTTTGTTATCTATTCTGACATCGAATTCCAACTTCTTTTGAACTGAATTTTACTGTGCGTATCATTGTGTGTTTGTTTTTTCTACATTAGCTAAACGTATGAAAGGAGGGTTGAGATATAAAAAAACATGTCTAACCTGCCGCATTTCCTACGTCAGGAGCCTCTGGCATTTGTTAGTCTTGTATGATTTTTTTTATCTCAGTTTCTTGTGTATATTTCGGAGTTGAGTATGGCGCTTAGTTTGTTGCTTTATATGTTGTGTTTAACCTTGATCGACTGATTTTTATAGTTCTTTCTTATGTTGTGCTGTTTCACCCCTGTTCCTGATACCGCTAAAATGTTTAACCCCGTCACATATTGTATATATGTGCCTGCCTCAAGTCAAGAGCCTGTACGTCAGTGGTTCTCGTGTGTTTATTGGTTACATATTTGTTTTTCGTTCATTTTTTGTACATATATTAAGTCGTTGGTTTTCTCGTGTTGAATTGTGTTACATTGTAATGTTGAGGTCTCTTATAGCTGACTATGTGGTATGGGCCTTGCTTATTTTTTAATGCTTTACGTTGACCTATAGTTGCTTATTTCTGTGGTTTTTGTTCTCTTGTGGAGAGTTATCTCAACGTCAATCAAACCAAATCTTCTTTTAACATTGTATATACTGCTGCTGTTTTTTTTAGTTAGTGTGTCTTTATTTTGCCATGACATAGTCAGTTGTAGACTTATTAGTGTGGCAGCTTTGTGAAAAATTGTGCACATCCTGCTACAAGCATGAAATTTGGCATAGACCTTCCTCAACTATTACTCTTTTATTTCAGATAAAGAGGCATTTGAAAAATATGTCTCACTCCCGGTATAATCCAAAATGGCGGACATCATACTTAAATCAGCCTTATATCAGAGGCTAATGTATGAAAGGTTTTTTTTTATCATGCTGCTATAATAATATTTGGTACATACCTTTATTATGTACTACTTTTGGATATATTATATAGATAAGATGTCTTTCAAAACCCTACTTCTGGTAAAATCCAACATGGCGGACATTATACTAAATTAATCTTTTTTTTTAGGGAGGGTGATTGAAATGTGTTCTAACGTATTGCTACTATTATTAAATTGTGCAGGAAACTTTCGTTGATTCTTCTAAGGGATACAATGTATACGACATATGTCTTAAAAACACTTACTTTATGTAATATTCAAAATGGCGGACATAGATATATCGGGTTTTTTTATTTTGATATTCAACTTCTTTTCAAAATGTGAATAAAGGTTTTTTTTTGTGTTGGTCATTACATTTTTGACTTTAGGTTGTCCTCTAAAACCACTAATCATATTCTATAGTTGAAATTTAAGTACGAAGTCAACACTTCCGTTAAAAAACCCCAATATGGCGCAAATTTCAAAGATTAGTCCTCAGTCCATATCTTCGATGTAGAGTTTTGGATAGATTGAATAAAATAAAATAAAATCACTTAAATACTAAAACGTCTTTACTGATTACTTATTACTGATATGGCCGCAAAAATATGTTTATTCACAATCGAAGAGCTGGTTTTTCTCATTAACATAGATTGTGGTATTGTTTCTTACATCAATAATGTAAAAACTCCTGATAAGGTGACTAGGCCTCACAAAGAGTTGTCCAAAAGGGTTTCAATGGATCATATTGTTCCATTCGCCATTTATAAGCGTCTGGAGTAGTAATCATAGGAACCGATTCCAAGCTTGTTACTCATCCACACCCGCCATGGTATATTGCACGTTTAACATGCTGAAAAACACTAGACCAAGTCGTTCAAATAGCATCAATAAGTCTTTCCTCTTCCAAAAACATGTTTTCTCGCTTCGTAAACCCCATCTGATAAGTTTGTTCGATCTTACTACAAAACCATGTATCGTTTTATCAATGACATTATCAAATCCATATAAATCATAAAGTTACATCTTCAAACGCCATCCATGTCAACAACGAAGTTCCCTTTCAAGAAAACATGCATTTGAAAGGTTGTGGATAGATACATATATAAAGCTTTCCTACTTCCGAATGCAAGCCAAAGTTCGTCTGCCCCTATGTCACGTAGTAACGAGACAGCAATGACAGCAACATCAGTATCGACTGTTCGAGTCATGACTCAGTTAAGTCTGTGTATCACTGCATCAGACACATATAACTTTTTTTTATTCTAGTATAAGCCTCTTCATGTTAACATGGAGCTAAACTTGAAACACCATCATGTGGTGGATAACACAGAGAACATCCTTATCATTTGTTGATACAACTACCTTTTCCTCAAAATCTATCGAACAAGCTCCTGTAAATGAAAACTAAATAGTTCTTTCTTAATGTCGTTATCTCTCAGAAAACTATGTCAAGTTTGAGAATTTTATGTTTTATACTGGATTCCTCTATGTATTCCCTTTCCCCTAAATATAGCTCCTGTTTCTTATAGCAGCCTTTAAACCACCGGTATTGTCTATGTACGCATATGAGACTACATCCACTGTTGTTAAAGTTTCAAGGTGTTTCATAACATGATGAGTATGATGATAGGGTTCAATGCCCTTACCTTAAGAAAAAACCGTGAATCTGTTCCAAGAGTCGATGAAGGCTTGGATGCATATGGTAGTTCTAGCAACACATGTTCAGGATATTCTATCTTGACCACCACGTTATATATTTCAAGTTAAGCACCAAGTTCACATTAAGAGGCAGACACTAGAATTATAGTGCATGTGTCTGATGCAGTGAAACACGAACTTAAACGAGTCATGATTCGAACAGTTATTACTTATGATGCTGGCATTACTGTTCCGCTATTCCGTGACATAGGGGTAGACAAACTACAGACTTAGGAGGGGGAAAAGCTTTGAATAAATATCTATCAATGACCTTTCAAATGCACTAGAGATGAGTGATCACACACACACACACACACACACACACACATTGTGATCCATGTATTTTCCGATTGTGATACAGGTCTCTGTTTGGTTGAAAAGGAGGAAAAAAAGACTGCGTGGGAGACATTGATGGCATTTGAAGATGTGACTTTAACATAACGAATGATAATTGATCTGCCTAAATCGCTTGTTTACTATAAGATCGCACAAACTTATCAGATGGGGTTAGCATGGTTAACAAAGCAAGCAATAACTATTAACGCAAAAGGGAAGGCTAATTGGCCAAAAAGTGGTAATTTTTTAAATGTTTTAATACTGTAATGATTTAATTTTGTTTTAATCAATCTATCCAAAACTCTACATCAAAGATATGGATTGAGGACTAATCTTTGACATTTACGCCATATTGTTTTTTATTACCTGAAGTGTTAAATATTAAATATTAACTATAATATATGATAAGCGGTTTTAGAGGATAACTGAAAGCCAAACAATTAATGACCACCACCAAAAAACAAACTTTGTTCACATTTTGAAAAGAAGTTGAATATCCAAATAATAAAAATACTATATATCTATGACCGCCGTTTTGAATATTACCAGAAGTAAGTGTTTTTAAGACATATGTTGTATACATTGTATCCCTTAGAAACATCAAAGAAAGGTTCCTGCATAATTTAATAGATATAATTTTGATAGAAGCAATACGTTAGCACACATTTCAATCACCCTCTCTAAAAAATAAGCTTATTTTAGTATAATGTCCGCCATGTTGGATTTTACCGGAAGTAGGATTTTTAAAGATATACAATCTATATAATATATCCAAAAGTAGTACATAACAAGGGTTTGTACCAAATATCATTATAGCAGCATGATACTATTACCTTTTCACATACTAGCCTTCGATATTTGGCCGATTTAAGTATGATGTCCGCCATTTTGGATTTTACCGAAAGTGAGACATTTTTATTCAAATGCCTCATCATCTGAAATAAAAGAGTAATAGTTGAGGAAGGTTTATGCCAAATTTCATGCTTGTAGCAGGATGTGTACAAGTCGTCTGAAATATGCATGTAGCCGCCGGACTGTAAAAGCTTTATTATTCCGTTGATTTTCATTTAAGTAGTCTACTTTTACTTTCTTAATTACATTACAGCTCTTTTAGCAGTACCATGAAATACATTGATGATGAGTTTATAGATTCTTTACTATCATTTGATAGAACAGTTTTAGTTAAAATAACAACTGAATAAACGATATTACAAACAACTGACATCAAGTTATGTCAAGAACCTTTTTCATGTAAACTGAAAAAAAGTGTGTGCAATACAACGTCACAGATTCGTGACAATTGTTGAAACTAGCCATGTAATTTCTGATTTTGAAACCATATAACGTTTTTAAAAATAATTCAATAAAACACATATAACACCAAAAACAAACGCAATTTTAAAATAAGATAATTACGTTAATTTTTATAATGAATTTTCATGGGTACCATTAATTCAAAACATAACAGTCTATATACCTTAGAAATCTGTCAATCTTATAGTAATCTACAAATGCAAACCGAATTGAATATTACAAATCTCAGATCAGTTCTGTGATCTATTTGCAGGTGTGACGACAAATATACCATCTGATCTAACGGAAATTTACCGGGGATTGAAATTGAAAGAAAGCTGGATATTACAGTAAGTTCATGTTTTAAGGAAGGAATGAGACTTTTCTACACGTTTCTCTGATTTCAAATTACTGTTACCACTCTTGCCTTTGAATAGTCTATTAATACAAAACATGTAGATATGTTTCAATCACCTTCTTTCAAAAACATACCGCTGGGAACAACACCTGAAATATATAAAAGTCAAGGCAAAACACAAGCATACTTTTAAGTAAATATTCACCAGATTTCATAGACTTCATGACATGATACTCGATGTGATGACAGCGTTTCAATATGTATGTGGTGCATCAATACAAGGTAATATTAAGTGAAGCGAGAAAAACAAAAATCAAGTTATCAAATTACCGTTATCTAGATCTATCAAATCAAACTAAATATGAAACAACTTTTATACAAATATTGGTTATCGCCAGTGCAAAACGTTGTTGATGAAGGTAAAGTTAAGTTGCTTTTAAATTTTAATAATTTGGGTTTTTAAAAAAGTTCAAACGTTCGCTAGCGTTGAAATATTATAGTTACATCGAATGTAGACATTTGAATATGAATGAAATAATTGATGATTTTGAAATTTAAAGCAACTGATTGTCAGCCTTTTGTTTGAATTTGACAAAGTTGAAATAAATCAGGTTTTTAACCAGTTGTTTATATCTTATATGAAGTGGTGTTCTCTTTGACAAACATTTAGATAACAACTTGTCTCGGCATATTTTCAATGTAAAAAGTGAATAAACCGACATACAAAGCTTAAACGACAATTTAAAACTGAAAGTCCTTGAACAAAAGGCAAAATCAAAGTTCAAATATCAAATAATTGGAAAACACTTGTTATAAGCCTTACTTGGCACAGGCGTTTCTTTGTCTGTGTCAGTGTGGCAAAATTTAGACTAACAGCTTGCTTTTCTCTCACTTGTATAACAGCCGCATAACATTCCATTATATTGACATTAATATAAAATCAAAACAAACAGAAATAATGGGTAAAAATGTCAAACTATTAGGGACTGGAGTCAACACTGTGTTAAAATCATAGTCACTACAGAAATAAAAAAAACAACAGCTATGTCAACAACAAAAATAAATCACGGCTGTTGTCTGCTCTATGGTCGGGTTATGGCGTTTTGACACATTTCCCATTTCCTTTCTCAATTTTACTCTATATACAAATCACATAAGGTGTTGTTACACTAATAGAAGAATGCTTTATATGTCATTGATAGAGTTGTTATGTATTTAATTACAAGCTTTTTTCATTTTCATAAGACTAAAATAATTCTATATAACCCGTAAACAATCCTTTTATTTTTGTGTTTCAGAAACAAACTTTAATTTATTTCATAACCAAATACCGTCCCTGTTGCATTGTTAGCACTGGATGTTTTGTTCTAATAGTGTGACAATTAAACTCTGATGAATAGTTGCTTCATTAATAATATAACTCAAAATGGTCAAGTATAGAAAGTAGGAAATTCCTACTAACCTGATACCAGTTATAACTGTAATAAACGATAATAAGGGAAAACCAGCATACAACACAATATAGCATTACACGTAAGATGAACTACTTCATGAATCACACTATAACATGTGTACTTTAAACACTTGGATAACATTAATAACACTGTAGTGTGTCGGCGAGTAATTTTGATAAGCCACATGATCGACGATGGTCATTAATGTATACTTCATATCTGTTGTTGGGTGTATACGGTTGCAAGATTGAAAGAAACTCATATTTGATTATATTCCTAGTTTTTGGTGGGAATCGCATTGCTCATTCTTTAGTTTTCTATGTTATGTAATTTGTTCTATTGTTAGTCTGTTTGTCTTCTTTTTTTTAGACAGGCGTTGTCAGTTTAATCTTGATTGACGAGTTTGACTGTCCCTCTGTTATCTTTCGTCCCTCTTTGATAATTAATAATATATATTTAACCGTGTTTGATATGCCATCGTATCTTTCTTATTATTGAAACCGTATATTTCAAGTATTATAATGTTTGCCTCATTAGAATATCTGCTGTATTATTCAATACATTATGTTTTTTAAAAGCATAAAACATGTTTAACATCTATTAACAAACAACCTTTATACTGTTACAGGTATTAAATGCTGTGTGAGGGTTTTGTTTTCTGTTTTACAAATATGACATTTACCATTATTGGATTTGACTATTCTAAACAGTTTTTACACCGAGAAGACAATCTTATTAGTTTCCAGCTAATTTGATTTGCTTTTTAAGAGGATATTTATCTAAATTTCTAAATATCTTTTTTTCGAGGTAGTTCAGCTTTATACTGAATATTATATTTTATTGGACCTATATCTTGTTGTTACGAATATTAGATAATTTTCACAGATAGGTAATATAGAATCTACTAATTTATTTCGTGCTGTAATTTCTAAAGTACTTTTAACGAACATTTTTTGTCGTTCCGGATGCAGGTTGTCGTTTTTTATTTCAACTTTGAACGATTATAGAATAACTCATTTCAATCTTTTCAATTCTGAAATCCAGTTTGGTTTATCTTCAATGTTATTGTTTATAAAGTGGTTTATGTTCTTATATTTTTGTTTTACATCCCAATAAATTTAATTTCATGCATTTTACTTTTCCGAAGTTAGTGAAGAAAATAAGAATTCTGTTGTATTGAATTTCATATTTTCGAATAATTGTTGGTTAAGGATATCGTTTCTATTGATTGGATTTAATTAAAAAGACAAAACGTGCGTCTAGCGTAATAAATGATAAGTCTGGTAATTTTTGTAACCATATTGCACGTTTTAATTGAATCAAGATACAATTTTGGGAAATTTTCTATTTGCAATCATAGGAAACCAATACATTTTTCTAAAAAATAACACATAATATTTGATATCAAGTCTATTTAACCACCATTCGGCTATTATGTTGCAGATATCGGTTGATGATTCTAAAAACTTTGTCCTACTTTTGATTTGTTTAGATTTTAGCATTGATTCTCTGTAAATATCAACCATGCCACATATAAGTCGTGGCACGCATAGTCTCAGAAAACCTTCAAACTTTGTCAGTTAATACACTTTTATGTATAAATGAAAAAAATATATTGATATTGTTGCTATGGACCATGGTTGCCATGGTAACAGAATATTTTAATTTTACCTTCAAAATCGCTCTTTTTCAACTATGAAATAGGTCTACTTTGGGCATTAATATCCACTTAAATATATCAGTAAAAATACCTATAATTTATATGAATATCATTACAAATTGATATAATGATTGAATTTAAAAATATAAAATATTTTATGTTACCCTGATTTGATCCTTGGATACATGGAAGACTGCAACAGGTATATAAAATACCCAATTTAGACAGTTTTTGAGGATGTGTACCAAACTTACGCATCCATGTTGAAATATGGCATTATACTTTCCTTTGAGGTAACATATGATAGTTTCAATATATGGAATAATATTCTTGTGGATCTTGTTTCCAAGAGCGGTAACCATGGAAACAAAAAAGTAAAATTTTCAAATTTTTATCAGGTTTTTCATTAAAAAATGCAATTAAAAAGTAAACTAATAACTTATTTAATCTTACATAACCGTTTATTTATTATTTACAGGAGAAATTCAACTTAATGACAAATAATAGGTCTGTTGCTATGGAAACAGGGCTTTCAAAATCGCAATTTTTAGCGAAAAATAGTAAAATTTGTAAAATCTGCAAATCTAGAAAAAAAACAAGATTAAAACAATTGAGAACTATGATGGCATTATACAGACTAAAGTTTAAGGCATCCGACCCATAATTAGCAAATAAACAACATGCAAAATAGTTAACATTTTTATCAAGGAATGTAAGAAGGGGGGTCTAAGAGTTTTTACTATAAAAAAAAATTCCTCAAACTATTTGTGGTTAACAACAGATCTGGGTTACATTTTTTTTTGTCCTCAAATGCCAAATTAGAGGTATAAAAAGTATGTTATTTTAAAAAAACCTATGTAGTATAATTTACTAATCTATCTTGCAAAAGGAACCTTACATTTAAGTTTGTCAAATAAAACAAAAAAAAAATATTTCTTTTTTTGCAATTCTATTTTTAGAACTATGTTATTGTTACTAATAATAGAAAAAGGAGAAAAGTCTAAAATTTGTCAATCTTATATCTTTACCAGTTCAAAAATAAATATATTAGCTGAGCATTAAAAATTGACACTAAAATTAACTTTACATATTGTTCCAGCCTAAAAAAATTTTTTAGAAACTTTTACCGTACCAATTTAGAGAAATTTTGATTTATAGTGTCAAGGTCATAGTTTCAAAATGGATACTGGATTCAGAGTTCTGCTGTTTTTTGGTATGATTCATGTAAATCTATATCAAAAGTCACCATACTTCATATTAACTTATAATTAGAATAAATTCTGATGTTTATGGTATATAAAGTTCAAAAGGTCAAAGGTCAAGGTCATTTTTTAAGCAAAAATAGGTCAACAATCTCCTTTTTTGGTAAAATTTCAAAAGTATATCAACCTATTGGTGCCATAATCTTCATTATCTTTGTTAATAATGACCATTTGATGATATTCTAAACATCAAGGATTGATTTCAACCTTTAGGGGTCAACAGGTCAAAGGTCAAGTTATTTTAGGAGCTAAAATTATAGAGTGACCTCCTTTTTTGTTAAATTTTCAAAAAGTAAACCTACCTTTAAGTACTATAACCTTGTTAATTATGATAATTTTATGATATGCAACAGATAAAGGATTACCTTCAACCTTGGGGTCAAAAGGTCAAAGGTCAAGGTAATTTCAGGACTAGAAATTAGACAATTCTCTCTGTTTGCTAATTTCTTTCAGAGTAGGCAATTGAAACATGTCGAAAGTAGGACGAATTAAAAGTATAGTACTTAGTATACATATTTATTTTATTTCATTTCTTTATGCCCTTGAAATTTGACCCTTTGAGCTAAGGGTTGAAGCCTGTCCTTCATCTATTGAATGAATATCATCGAATAGGACCTATTGGTAAAACATTTATTTTAGCAACATGGTAAAAATACATGCATGGATATATTTCATGTTTGTATGTGTATGTGAAAAATGAATATTGTGTTTTGTAGTGGTAAAGTCATTTGTTTATGGTTTTTGAAGAATGTAATCATAGACAATATTTATGGCTTTGCTACATATTTCCGATTTTGTCAAACGTGTAACACCAGAAATCACATAAACAGCATCAGGCTCTATTGAATGCAGAGGATCCCTATTCTTTGATTTCAAACCAGCATCAACTAGAGCTCATTAAAGGATACCCATCATTCCTTTCCAACATTGAACTCAGATAGGTCAATTATCTCCCTTGAAATATTTTTGATCCGGTTTATACCCCTTCATGCACAAAGTAAAAAATAGATATCTTCTATAATGAAATTCAATAAACTCAATCCCATTTCAATATTTATTTGCACATTATCATGATTTTAAAAAAAAAAAGTATACATGGTATAACATGGTCATAATGGTTCAGAAGATACAAATAAATATGGTCAATTTTAAACAATCAATATTAAGACTTTTATCATGAAATATGTCAGGAAAGGAAATTCTGATTGAATACAGATAAATCTTCAGTTAAGAAAAATAAAGAAAGAAAGCTTACAAGAGAGGACGCACTGAAATGTCATTCCTTATGTTGAAGTTAAAAAAGAATAATATTACAGAAAAAGTAAAACATTAAATAAGCATTCCAAGGATTAATGTATAATTTGAGATCAAGGTGAGATAGATACATGTAGGCTGGACAATCATTTCATACAAGAAGTTTGGTTTAGGAAAAAAAAACACATCACGAAAACTGATCTTTTACTAATGAACCTGACAAAGAGATCAAGACAGACCAAGATGTCACTACACTATCACTAATATCATCTGAGAAATTAGCCAAACTTTAAATACAATACAATACAATATGCTTTATTTTCAAAAACACTCTGTCACATTGACATGTGAAACAAGAGGTAAATACATACTAAATACAAAAGATTAACAAGGATACCTTATCTGTGAAAATCTGGTCAAGATAAGAATACACTTGCCAAATGGACATACACACTTTACCACACTTATTACATACAACAGATATGGTTCACATTGAACAATGAACCATTAGAATAAAGTCAAGGTCAGATCAGATATATACACCTTACAAACAATATGTCAACAAATTAAATATAGTTTACCTAATTAGCTATTACCAACTAGTAATTGAAAGGAAAAAAAATGAAAAAATGAACATTGATCAATAAACCATGAAAATGAGATCAGGATCAATCCTGTAATACACCAAATATTGCATTTTGTATCTGATATATGGACTTGAACATTAATTATTAAATAAGTTAACTGATCCATGAAATTTGGTCAATGTCAAGTAACAACTATTTCATAGACATGAGGAACTTGCAATGCATGCTCAAACCAAATCATATCCAAAGATATCCTATTACTCATTCATATATAAGAGAAAATTAACATTAAACAACTTTTTTTCAAATTGTCAATAGTCCAGAAAAATTAGTTGAAACTTTCGTAAAATACAGCATTTACAATCTTTTTGGCAAAAATCATTTATATGTTGTCTTAATTGTCACATTATTCCTAAAATGGCATAACATTATTTTGACTTCTTTTTCTATAAAGATATGTCACTTGAAAAAATGGAACTACATGTATAACATCAATTTTGTGTTTAAAAGTATATAAATTAGTCAAATGATGTGTCTGCAAAAAGCTGAGACAGCTTCTGAACAAATGAGCATACAAGTTTTTTGTCGCTAGAAACTGTTGATTTACCAATACTGTTTTTGGCAGATAAAACATTTGAAAGTCCATCCTCACCTTCACGTTTCCAGATAAGTTTCAAGTGTTCAAAATTTAAACCAGATCCTGAAATATTTTCTGCAGTGGTTATTTTCACCACACCCTGACCAATTAAAAAATGCAGGCTGGGTAAATTTTTAAGCTTATTCATATTAAAATTTTCTTGTAGCAAATGATCACCAGGTGAGTATGTATGCTTTAAGAGGTCAACTGAAGAAACCGGTGCTGCTTTTAATATTTCATTTAACATTGACACGTCATCCAGTGCATTATGTGCATTATAATTTTTATTGCAAACATGTTCTGCCAAGTAGGGTTGAGAATATTTTGGAAGTTTTGGAATCTTGGATTTCATAACAGTAATACTGTCAATACAGCCAACACAGCTTTCCAAGTACAGATTGAATAATTAACATTTGTCAGCTGCATTTGACAAAATACGAAAGTCAAACTTTTTTCCATGGGCAATAAGAATAGCATTATTGAATTTCTGCAGCCATAAGAAAAAATTACTGAGCGCTTCAAATATCGGTAATGCAGCAACATTTTTGATATTTAGTCTCAGGTTCGTCCCATCCCACATAATTCCTATAATGTCTTCAGCTCCTGATGACATTGGAGCTTTTGGTACCACATAACAGGAAAACTGGCTGCCAGTATCATGTTCTACGGCGGCTATCTGAGTTATATGAGGAATAACATTTTGCCTACCTGTAAGAAAAAAAGAAAATTCATTTTACTTCGAAATTTAGCATGCTCAAGAAGAAGAAAAATCATTGTAGTATATTGATGTGAATAGCAGAATTTTAAGACTGTCATGCATTAAGAAAGTAATTGTGATATGATATATATGTCATTGATTTAAATAAATTATATAATTTGATTGTTATCTTGTGTGCATTTTCCCGACATTTCTGTATTTTATTATCTAGAATGCAATAAGTTCCAAATGTGTTTATGTGTTACAACACTTAAACAGATGTTCTTTAATAGCTAACTATGCTGTATGGGCTTTGCTCATTTTTGAAGGCAATACAGTGACCTATAGTTGTTAATTTCAATGCCATTTGGTCTCTTGTGAGAAGTTGTCTCATTGGCATTCATACCACATTTCTTTTTTATATTAGGGATTTTAAAAATGATATTTAAAAGCTTTCTAGATTTATAGAAGTCATTGATTTTTAAAAAATGTGTACAAAATCCATTTATTTCACTCATTTATTAAATACAATACAACAAAATTGCTATCAATCTGAACCCAAAAAAGAGCCTGTGTGCAACATGCACAATATATTTTACATCATGTTTTAATCATTTCCTGCACCATAAATGTACATGTACTTTAAAATTATTTTTTTGAAGAATGAGAAAATCATGTTCATTAATACATCATTTTCCATAACAGTACCCTTGGTTTAATATATACTGGAAATTTCAAGTAATGCCTCTCACTAAACAAAGTTTGGATTGGTAATCATTTCTTATGAATAATGATCAATAATACAGAATTTAAAAAAGAAATTTGGCATTTGGGAATGATTTAAAAAAAAAATATATCATTCATTGCAACTTACCTAATCAATTGTGTGTTTTGTACATTTGGAGGGACTAATGTTACATCTTCTACAAGGTTGGAATCTCTGAAAAAATAAATATAAATTTCTGTTACAAAATTAAAATGTACTTTTTCATTTCGAAAGCACATGTTTATCTGTACAATGTACATGTATGTATATAATACAAAATTTCTTACCAAATACAATGAGGTGAAAAATGTTCTCAATTAAAAAAAAATAGGTTGAAATTCTTTATAGAAATACATTATTTCAACTACATGTACATGTACCATACATTTTGTAGCTATTAATAGCCTGCAAATCAAGAATCACAACCCAACCTTAATAATAACTGACTAATGTTTATGTATTTATAAATCCAAACCTCATTTCGGCTGCAAAAGCTTCTCGCCCTCTTCTCTCCAAACTCATGTTGGCAAAGTCTTCAATCATGTCTCCTGCTCTTCTCTCCATGACTTTCAGGTTTTTATGGGAAATGGATGGCAAGTTAAGTGTAGTGAGAACATTGTTCACCCTCTGTGGACCTCCTAAAGAATATATCATGGCTAAAAAAAGTTAAGAATGTATTAAATCTTTGTATTGAGTATGGAGTGATGTATTTAATCTATATTGATAACAGTTACATTAATAATTAAAAAAATAATATTAAAAGTATGGATATCAGATTGAAATGGGAAATAAATATAGAATATCAACTTTTTTTTTACATTCATAAAAATTAAACAGAAACAACTCCAATAGATACAGTCGTTAGTTTTTTCACTCTTTATTTATGTTTCTTTGTATCCTACATGTACATGAGCATTTGACTTTTATACAAATACTGATAAAATTATTAGATGATTTTTGTAAATGTATATATTAACAAAGTATCAATTTATTAATGTAATGACTCATGGCAGTGTCCATGTCCAGGTGACAAGTATGACAGCCATGTTAGTTCATCAAATCATGCCAACTGTTTGACATGTTGGAGAGTAGCCGTGAATACCTCAACTGTCTTAAAGCATGCAATATTTTCTTCCAAATAGTTCCACTGTCGCACTGAACTTTTGTAAAATGTTTGATTTGACTTAAGTTTTTTGCTTCAACTTCGATGACTTGGTTGATTGGTTGGTGTTTGATGCAGTGAGAGCTAATTCCAATATTTTTACAATTTACAGTAAATTTTAAAATTATTAGACTGATACAACAGCCTACAGGTCCTTAAATAAACTTGACTTCAATGATTTGATGTTTGTTTCTGAATTATTACAAAATTGAACTGACCTGGGTTAAAAATAATCTAGCATTTCATATCATGATATCATCATGTTCAGTGCAGGCATGTTGATATATCATTTATAGGGTTGGTCAATGTGTACATGTATATGTCGTTCAATGCTCATGTTTTAAAATGTTTATATTTTTAAATGCAAATTACCTGCTCCAAGTTTGGTGTTGACACTGAAGCTTGGCATCCCCTTGGCCTTTGGTTTACTGGGGTCTCTATGCTGGGAGCCATAAGGCACACGGTTCAACTCCATGCATTAGCCGCGTTGAACATACGGATACCCAGACAAACCACACTTTATTTCCCCTTTCACAAAGTCATCGGTCAGAAGAAGTGGACCCATGTTGCACTGTTTGCAAAACTTCAAATTGTCTAAAAGAACTGCCCATTCTACCAATCTTCTCCCAGAGGACCAAGTGTGAGATGTATTTACTTTCCTACTTCCTACCAATTTGCCTATGCCGGGACAACACATTTCACAGCCAGTTGCACCCAAATCACACACATGGTTTCCACACTCATAATTGTGTTCTATCTCAATGTTTTCCACAAAGCGAAGAGACTGCTTATTTTGTTTTCTAAAACGACCCCGTATGTCTCGGCAGCCGATCGAGTCAGCCATATTTGTTTACCTTAACTTCTGTTTCCTGATTGACACAATATAAAGATTTTCTACAAAGAATGAGCGTTTACTTTATTGTTTATGAAAATAAACTTTAAAGGGAAATCACACTATTTATACTACTAATAATAAATCATTGAAATTTTGCATGTAGACATATCACACTTATTACAATATTTTAGGCGAAACAAAAATTGGGGTCACCGATGTTATTTTCGAGATATGACGTCATCAAAAAGTAAAGAATCGCGTTATACCGAAATATAGAAATAGCGCTCTAAATTGCTAATTGAAGGCAAAATTATTGAAAAACGATGTTTTACTGGGAAAACTGAAACAGTCAATTGTAACTTTTACCTTATACACATTTATTTTTCTCAGTTGCATTATTTTTCAAGGCCTTTGAACATTTCCCGCCGTTTTTAATTTCGATTTATTATAGATTTTTCTTGAAATAAAAAAAATCTACTAATGTTTTTTCCTTCAAACTTCTGCATAAGTTGCAGCTTCAGGGGAGATTTTAAAACCATAAATAAAAATGGGGGGTCACCGATGTTTTAAATCCGCTAAAACGGAAACAATCTTATTATCGATTTTTTGCGGGAACTATAACTAACGTTATAGAACGACGTTGCTAGTATAGGAGCATTTCTTGCAATGCTTGGAACTTTTGGGTTGAACTAAAACTTTTCACTACAAAATATAATAACATTTTTTCAGGGTATTCGGAATCCGACAATCTGACTGTATCACTGTCGACAGGCAAGTGATCACATTGTGTGATTTGAACTAGCATTTCTAGATTTTTTTCATTGTTTTCATGAATTTTGCAAAATTTTCAGTGGCAAATATTACATGATCACCAGCACAAAACTTTTGTCTATATGAGTGGAATATTCCTCCACCAGACGGACCATTAATGTGTTGGTTACAGTTAAGCAGTACTGTGTGAGACATGTAACTCTACATAAATACATGAGTGTGTGTGTGTTGAATATTTCTCTTGATGGAGACTTTTAAAGCCAAATGTTTAGTACGTGTTAATTTTTTTTCGCCATTTTACGGGACGTACATGTATTGTGGTATACCGTTGTCCGTCTGTCCGTCCGTCCGTCCATCGTCAACATGTCGGACGCTTCAACCAATTGGCATACAACTTTGGTGAGTTTTTTGTATCTATTGGCGTGAGCTTACTTTCGTCTTTTATGAATTTCAGATTTTATGTTTCCGAGTTATAGGGTTTTACTATTAAAAAAAGTTTTCGGACAATAACTCAATAAGTGCTTTCGGCAGTTTTCATGAAACTTTAGTGCATTGTTCTAATCGATTGATGTAAGCTCCCTTTATAATTTTATAGATTTTCGATTTTACGATTCCGAGATATGGGGTTTTATTCATTAAAAAGGGGGGTTTTCCAGTTTTCGTACGCTAACTCTAAGATGCTTTCACCAATTTTCATACAACTTTGATGAATTGTTTATATCTGTTGATGTAAATTCCGTTTTGATTTTCATTAATTTCTTATATGAAATTGAGAAGTAATGAATTTCTCTGAAATTGTACCACACGGTTTCATATCACAAATTGAGGTTTGGGGTACATGTAATTGCTCCAAACGTTCAGGAATTAGGGTTCAAAAACAAGCATTTTACTAGTTATATTATTTAACAATAACTTGTGTTTGAGTGTATGGATCTATTTAAAATTGTACTACAAGGTTCCACACCACAGAAAGAAGGCTGGGATTGAGTTTGAGGGTAATTGCAACAAGAGGAATGGGGGTGGGGGGGGGGGGGTGGTTATTAATTTTTTCTGTAAATTTTTGAAATTTCAAATTTTTTGAAATATATCAAGAAGAAATCTCCAATTGCACAATAGTTTTTTAAGACCTTCGACCATATTTATTTTGTGTCAAAAATCTATATTATGTCAAAAAGGAGTAGGTCCGGTAAGGACCGATTTTGGCCTCAAATTTCAGGTTCATCTGACGAAAGATTTTGACCACTTTTTAAATACTTAAGTGTCTATTTTATTTGAATTAATTAGTTTATGGGAAAAAATTTAACTGATTTAGTCATTAAAAACGATCCGATTCAAGCTCAAATATGAAAAATCTACCAAATTTGCCGAAAAATGTCACTTTTCAGATGGTTTTTTTGAAAAAATGGAAGTGGCCGCATCCGTGTTCATCCTCAACCTTTATATATGTTATGTATTATCATCAAATACAACTTACATTTCAATATTAAGGATGAACACGAATGCGGCCACTTTCGTTTTACACGAAAACCGTCTAAAATTTAACTAAAATGCTAGAATTGTGAAGATTTCAGTAATTTAGCATGACTTAATGGTGCTAGTACCGGATATATATATGCATTGTATTGTCAAAAACAGCCCATATTTATGTAGCAGAAGCATTCTACTGTCCAATAAATAACTAAAAGTATACATTTTAACAATTTTGGTCTATTTGTACCCCTCCCCCCTCCTCCCTCCCCCCGAAAATATACCATGAACTCTACATACCGCATCGCGACAATACGCTACCAAAAAGAAAATGGTCCGAGAGGGTACTAAATTATATTGAATATGCTATGAATTTCCATCGTTCTTAGTGTTGTTTATGCATGATGATTATGTGTTTTGTATTGATATGTTCATTTTATCATAAGTGTCTGGATAGAGGGTCATTCATTTATTAATATTTATTTTGTGTTACCAATATTTTTTATTCTTTATATTTAAGCTTCATTCTATAATCTTCTGTTTTTTGCCTTTTATTCTGCAGTATTTGCCCATTATTCTGTATTCCGTAAATTTACCCCAATACAATCAGACCCTCTTTTATGGACACGTATTTTTAATTTAATTATAACAGTTGTAAAAACATATGATATGTTCATTATCATTTCTCCTGCTTTAGTGGAACGTCCCTTCGAGCGGCTCGCTATTTTTTTTAAATTAGCAACCTTTACGACGGACACGAAAACGGCGACGTCATAATACAGTTACGACACTATAGTGGCGCCGATAGCGATGCGTATAAACAATAGTGTGATTTCCCTTTAAGTAAGCCTTTCTGGCATTTTAGGAATCATTTAAAAAAATAAAAGTTATACTTTCACTTCCTAGGCGTAAAATATTGAGGTGGTGAGAAAATTGAGACCTCGGTAAACTCCGGAAAATTTTCCGGAAATCGTTATTGTGGGTCGGATACCTTAAGTTCAAATTAAATCTGGCAGTGAAAATGGTTACCATGGAAACATATGGATTATACCTGGAGATCTGCAATAAGGTCTAACATGTCATTTTTTTACGCAAATCAACATCAACACTATTTATTTGTTGCAATAATTTTGAAATGTAAATACACTGTGTCTAAACCACACCGGCAACATTTGTTCGGACTCGATGGTATCTAACATCCGGCACAATGACGGAACATTAATATACAGAAGAAAGATAGGTTTCTCCTTATTTTCTTATTTTTTTTATGATATCGAAGAATATATATACATATACAACTATTTTCTATTGTGATATGCAATATTTTCTACAACCGTTCTATATTTACGAAGAAATGCATGTCAAAATGACGAATTGAGTGAACCTTGCCTCGAAATTGTTTAATTTCTCGTTAAATTGTTCACATTGTACGGAAAGAAAGGTAGGGGAAGATAGATATTAACACGGAGATTGCAAAACTAGTCATTATGAGCATCTCAGTTCTTGTATTTTTGTGTATGAAACGAGAGAAATGGGTCATGTCAAATAAAAATACACCGGTTTCGTCATTGTTGTTTACTAACAATCACCCAGTTTCGTCTATATATATCACCCGTTTTTTTTTATTTTTTTAAAACCAATAATTTATGAAGAGCAACGTTAACACGGATCTGAACATTGTCTTTCGATAGAATTTAAATATATATTTATTATAAAGTAAACTTGGCGTGTTTACATTTATTTACATAGGTAATTATAGTACTACAAATTTTCCTAATGAACGATGTATCCGTTATTTCAATGATCTTCAGACTAATTTCAACTGGAATATAAATACTCAATAGCAAACACTGACATCTAATTATTTTTTTAACATTAACATTATGATATTTTTTTATATAGGTTTTGAGATACATCGCAATATGTGACCACCCTTTTTTTTTACCAAAAAAACACTAAATAACGCTTAATAAACAAAATTTAAAACATCACCAAAAAGTATGCAGAAGTTAAGATTTGTATTTGCTAAGAAGTGTGTAAAGTTTGTTCGATAATGATAAATTGTTTTGACATATGGCGCGACATGTTAAAAAAAAACCACACTCCTGTTTTACTTACAAAGTTCTGTAACTCAAAAAGATTTCGTTTGATTTTCATTCAACATTGTTAAAAGGTTTACAGATCGTTTGAACATTTCAAGAAATAACTTTGTTAATTTTCATGATGTATACAATAATACGTCCTGTCAAAATTTTGACGGGCGTGTAAAAACGCAATGAAATGAAAAAAAAACTCTTAAATAAAGGTCAAAAGTTTTATTAGGATATCGGCCAAGTCGATTTACTTGTATATCTTCTTGACTTCCTAAGTCATTTTTGCTATATAACTTTGATATATGTTTGAAAATAATAGATAGAAATTGATAAAAAGAACTTCAAATTCGTCATTCAAGGGCAATGCAATCACTCCTTAAAGAACTAATGTGAGAATTTATAGTAAATGGACAAATGGTAGAGCTCAAGATTTTTAAGATAATCATCTGGCCCTCTCGAATTGTCTATATCTACGGCTGTTTTTAAATAATTTACATCATGCACGTGCATGCCCCCGTTTGTTTATTTCTCAGCCATGAAGGCCATCTTGGTTGACAAGCGGGGTCACAGTAAACGTTTTAAAACTAGATACCCTAATTATAATTAAAAAAGACATATGATTTTAAATAAGGTTTGTTAAATGCCGCCTAGAAATTTTAGATGTGAACATTTATGTAAAAAATTGTATTGAAAGATAATGAACGACGGTCGACCGGTGCCAAGTGATGTTTAAGACTCCGTGTTAATATCTATCTTCCCCTACCTTTCTTTCCGTACAATGTGAACAATTTAACGAGAAATTAAACAATTTCGAGGCAAGGTTCACTCAATTTGTCATTTTGACATGCATTTCTTCGTAAATATAGAACGGTTGTAGAAAATATTGCATATCCCAATAGAAAATAGTTGTATATGTATATATATTCTTCGATATCATAAAAAAAGGAAATAAGGAGAAACCTATCTTTCTTCTGTCTATTGATGTTCGGTCATTGTGCCGGATGTTAGAAACCACCGAGTCCGATCAAATTTTCCCGGTGTGGTTTAGACACAGTGAAATATTTAAAATGCTAAAACATATGTCATGTAAACATTAGAAATGGTTTTAATGTTGTCAAGATGTTTACTAAAGCCTTGATAAGCAAAAGAAGATTCCAAAAGTACTTTATATTTTTTTTCTGTTTCTTTTGTCTGCTGCTACATAATCTTCAGAATTACTAAGTATTTTTTCTCTTATCTGACAAAGGCCGTTTTTTGCATGATGTATAAAGAGGAATTTCTCATCTCATCAGCAGTCACTTAAGGATCTACCTTGTTACCACTCGCCTTTCCATATTAGAATTTTCAGTCATGTAAAATATATTGCCTTAGTTGTTGACTTAATGTACCTCTGGATTTATTGACTTGGAAGCCCATCCCATTTGAAGAACTTTATCTGAATTAAGTGCCAATGAATTATTTGTTGATTCCTAAGATATACAGTTTTCAGGCTAATTTGAAATTATCTTATCTGCATACAATTTTTTTGCTGTTTCTTATATTTTCATTTTTACATCATTTAACAAAGAATTGACTATGTTGTATGAGGACATGCTCTTCACTGCTGCTTTGTTGAGAATTCTCTTGTGTGTAGCTGTCTTCTGGACATTTGAAATGGTAATTCTTGTTTCCTTATTACATGTAGTATATGTAGTACAGTTTTCTCGATTTCCATTCTCTGAAATAAAAGCAATATTTAAACATAAAAGCTGTCACATAAAAGCGCACAATTTTTGTTGAAATGAAGAAATCAATTTAATGAGGCCTCTTGTAACACCCTAAAACTAAAAGTGTATTTTAGTTACATACTATGTAGATATGCATAATATCAGAAAATTATGATTCAATTGTTTTTTTCTAGAGTTTCATGATATTCTGTTGTGTGGTTTTAGAGGAGTTGTTATAAAAAAAAATTGCAGTAGTATATTGAGGCAAATAAGTTCAAAGGGAAATAACTCATAGAAACTAGAGGTTCTTAAGAGGCTGTGTCGCTCACCTTGGTCTATGTGCAATTTAAACAATGGACACAGATGGATTCATGACAAAATTGTGTTTTTTGATGGTGATGTGTTTGAAACATTCTTGCTACTTCGAATTTTCCCTATCTAAAATGAACTTGGCCCTTAAGATACTGAGGTAAACATTTTGTAAAAAATTACAACCAGATGCTCCGCAGGATGCAGCTTTATACGACCGCAGAGTTCGAACCCTGAACATTGGGGCAAGTATGGACACAATATTCAAGCTTTGATACAGCTCTGAATTTGGATAGTGATTAAACAGTTGACACAACACAAGTTTCTGACACATAATGAATGTGGTCTAAGAACGTAAACTTAAAAACTTTAAATTTTAAATTGGACATTACCTATAATGGTCCAATATCCAAAATCAAAATACATGGTTAGACTCAGCATATCAAAGAACCCCAAGAATTCAATTTTTGATGAAATTAAATAAAGTTCAATTTTGGACACCTCAATGTGGACCAATTTTTGATAGCCAGGCCCAAACATCAAATATCTAAATACATGGTTAGATTAAGCATATATCAAAGAACCCAATATATACAATTTTTGTTGAAATCAAACAAAGTTTAATGTTGGACCCCAATTTGGACCAACTTGAAAACTGGGCATATAATCAAAAATCTAAATACATGTTTAGATTCAGCATATCAAAGAACCCCAAGGAATCAAGGAATCAATTTTTGTTGATATCAAATAAAGTTTAATTTTGGACCAGGATTTGGACCAACTTGAAAACTGGGACCATAATACAAAATCTAAGTACATGTTTAGGTTCAGCATATCAAAGAACCCAAGAACAACCAAAATTTAAAATTCATCTGTAATAAGCATTGTGTATAAGTTTGATTACATTTGGTCAAGGTACACTAAAGTTATAGAGCGGAAACCAAATTTACAGACCGACAAAGGTTAAACTTAATAAGAATTTAGGAATGAAACTTATAGTTTAGGTTTTATTGATTTAACAGTATAATACAGTTAAAGACTGTTTAGTACTTTTCTTTAAAATCATAAAGTGCTTTCATGATTGGGATAATTGTCCCTATATTTAAGTTATTTGTTTTAAGTTTTTGTTTATTCCAATATTTCCAGTTAAGGATATGTATTGCCATGTTTTATTTATTGGATGTTTATTCCAATTGTTCCTGTTGAGGATTTCTCTTTTCCAATTTCAATTGAATTTCCTATGTTCCATGTTACAGATATTTATTGCTATTTTTTATGTTAAGTATATGTATTTCAATGTTTCATGTTAAGGATGTTTATTCATATTATTCTTACTTGGGATGTAAAATCCTATATGTTTCATGTTACAGATATTTATTCCTAGGTTTCATGTTAAGGACATTTATTTTTTGAATCATGTTAAGGATATCTATTTCCAGTTTTTATGTGAAGAATATTTATTCCAATGTTTCTTGCTAAAGGTATTTATTAGAATGTTTCATGGAAAGGATATTTTTTTTCTATGATCTATATTCAAGATATTTATTCCTAAATTTCTTGTTAGAGATGTTTATTCCCATGTTTGATGTCAGGGATATTTATTCTCATGTTTCATGTTAAGAATATTTATTCTCATGTTTCATGTTAAGAATATTTATTCCTTTGTCTCATATTAAGGATAATTATTTCCTTGTTTATGTAAATGATTTTTATTCCTATGTTTCGTGTTAAAGATATATATTCCCATGTTTTATGTTAATGATAATTAATCTCAGATTTCATGTTAAGGATATCTGTTCCTATGATTTAAGTTTAGGCCTGTACAATATAAGAATGTTTATTTACAACTTCATTATAACTGACAAAGCTTGTTTGAGTCAGTATTTTTCAGCCTCCTAAATTGACATAAATACTGGTATCAGATCTTAGAGAGGTCAGATTTGAATAATCCAGTGAAGCAGTGCGAGAATTTTGGGGTAACCCCTTTTTTCTTTAATTGGGAAGTACTGGAACTATTCTTTCATAGTGTACTAGATCTACTCCTGAATCTTAATTACAGCTCTTTTATGAAAGCATGCAAAGAAACTCTGCCTACATATTGTATGCAAACATTCAAGCAAATATAGAAAGCAAGTCTATGAAAGTTTTGTTTTGCATGCTTTTATAGAATAGCTGTAACAGTGTTCTGCTATTTACCTGTCTTGCTCTTTTGATTGGACCTGAATCATCTAAAGCTGTGACTTGATCTATTTGAAAAAAGAAAATGCATATTTGGACAGTGAATATCATAATTATTAATTTGTCTATATTTCTAAATAAAATCCTAAAAAAAATTAGTATTATAGTGCCTAACAAGATTGTGTGAGGTAGACGAAATTGACCTTAAAACCATCGTATTGTCTTTTGATGTCCAAAAATAGGCAGATCGTGCATACATGGACTTTATCTAATGACTAGATGAATTTGGAATTTATTATTATTATAATATTCGAATGAAACTGAAAAATGTATTTTTTTTTTTGTTAGGATAAACAACAATTTTACCTGGCGTAGGCGTGCGTGAAATGTTTTTCTGCATTTATCTTCAAAAAATGGCGTTTTTAATGGAATAGAACGTAAAAACAGTAAAATTTCCCTTTATTCTCCGCAATAGGCTTTCAAAAATATTTTATCTAATGTGAATTCGGAAAATTATGTGAAAATATAAAAAAGTGGCAATTGTAACGTTTCATACCTTAAATTTCATTGATAAAACGTAATATGGACTGGTCCAGTGTCCAGTATGCAGGTCATTTAATTTACTGTACACATTCACGCACGGTTCGATTTAATCAATATACTCGTACGAAAAGCATGAACAGTTTGAAGGTAATCAAAAAGAATTTAATCCAATCAAATTGCATAAGATTTAATAACAATGTCCAGTCCACATCATAATAAGTAACCGGGGTAAACTGGGTAGGGAGAAAATGACAGATATTTCAAGTTGATATGTATGCAATAACGAATTAAAATTTGTCGACCAAAGGTTTTGCTACAATTTCAAAAATATATCGTTCTGTATTGGTATAGTTTTCGGACCTTTCATTGGCGTATTTAAAGATATAAAAAGTTTAAGCTTCAAAAGTTCACACAATTATTGACTTTATACAGAAAATTCGTCCTTGTAAAACATTTACTAGTTCACAAATGGTACGTGATTTAAAGTAAAATTATTTCTTAAAACACTGCAAAAAATTTCATTCATATTGATAAAGTGGTATCGTCATAAAGTGCGTTGTAATGAACAGTGGTATAGCAAACATCGAATTCCCTCACAAAATATTATCACACACTATAATACTAGTATGTGCCTAAAATAAGCATGCACAAGCCACATTTAAATCAGAACTTTTTCTTACATTAAATATCTTAAAGACAACATACATGTATGCAACTTAAGGATATACACTGTTGTTCAGTTGCATAGATTTCAACAAAATTCATTCATTTTTATGTCTTCTTCTTAATTTTTTTTAAAGAAATAAACATACATGCATCACATGTAAAATCATTACCATATATACTGTATGTACAGTACTACAAACCTTATTAAGAAGTTTAAATGTTGCACTGCTTTGTTTTGGCAATTTTAGTAACCTTTGTCTACAGTCTCTGCAAATACATGTACCTGGAATTGTAAAAGAATCATTGACTGTTTTACATAAACATTTTTATGGTCATATGTTTTTATAATTATTGTTTAAGTAGGATTTATTCAAAAAGTATATACAGTTTAAATTAGCATGTCACTTAAATGTATGTGGTTACAACTTGACCTGGTCAGCACAGCATCTTAACTCAAATACACAAAAAGAAAGCATAACCTATTTGTGTCATTTTGGTCTCTTGTGAACAGTTGTCTCATTTGCAATCATACCACATCTTTTTTTTATACAAACATGTACATCATGTACATATACATGTGCTACATATGTAGACAATTTTTCATATTTGCATTCTCAAAGAAAGAGACTTAAAACCCACTCATAAAGGTCCTTATAGAATTTTAAACTTGTGGTTGTTAGATATTTTATATTTAATGAAGATACAAATGTACTTCCCTGGCAAGGAACTGTATACAAAGCAAATATACACTTTGAATAAAATTAATTTGGTCATCATGGTCATGGAAATAGATTGCAAAGGTCACTAAAAAGTTAGTCAGCATTTCCACCTGGAAAACAAGCTTTTTGCAACTTTCCTAGATCATGAACAAGACCTATACAATTTGGACAAAGAAATAACATGCAAAGAAATGGGACAGCCCCCCTTAATGGCTTATGCCTAAAGGAACATATGTCTTTGCAAAAAATAGAAATTTATAATTTAGTTAAAAATATGCTTACCTGTTTCAAATTGAAGGACTAGTCCATGAAGTATATTTAAAATTTCCACATTAGACATTTTTAGCATAGTTAAAAATATGCTAACCTGTTTCAAATTGAAGGACTAGTCCATGAAGTATATTTAAAATTTCCACATTAGACATTTTTAGCATAGGACAGTTCATGACACAGGAGTTGATCAAAACTGAACTTCACTTAGTTTCCCCCTTTTTCTTTTTTCATTGAACAATGGCTTGAACATATTTGTAAATTTAATGAAGTGACGGGAGAAAATCACATTCTGTACAAACAGCATCTTGTTCATCATGGTCATCATCACAATTTTCACATGTTCTCTCAAGTTTGTTATGACTTTCATGTCCTCTGAACAATCATTGACATAGTAAAGGCTTATCATTGTTGTAAAACTGACCAGCCATTATGAAGCATGTATACAGATATATTTTAGAATTAAATGAAAGTGTAAAATATGTTGATTCAAAGAAGCAAAACATGTTGCAGACGTCTGTCTCCATTTTTAAACTTTGGTGAGTTCTAAAAAGGGAAATAACTCTTGTAGATTTCAGGCAATTTTTGATATTTTTATCCAATGTTTATAAAAAAAATCTAATGAGCCCCAAAAATGTTTTTGCAGAAATGAGAAATATCAATCTTTTGGAATAAAAGCTATTTTTAGTTTGTTCAGGAATGGATGCGTTTTTTCATAAATTAGGAAAAAAGTTGGTTCATAATTGCATTAGAATATGCTAAAATTCATACTACTAACCTAGATTAAAAATGTCAATTTGAGTTTAATATCAGAAAAAGTGAAAAAATGTCACTGAACAAGTATTTAAAAGAAATTGATATGATATAAACTGAACCAAACACATTATGCTGTATATAAGTCACTGTAAGCCGAGAAAAGTAAAAAAAACAGCTATTTTCAATATTTTAAAGCCTGTTGCCATGGTAACCATACATCATTCAGGGTGACATGTACAAACTTTCATATTTTATATCAATGTTTGTTGTCAGAAAGTTTCAACAAAATCGGTGACCACCCGTGCCCAACTTTGGTTGACGGTTACAGAGAATAGGTATTAAGTTGATGTTTATCAGACTCGACCCTTCTTTTACTGACCCGCATCAGTTGATCCTTTTAATTAAAATATTTTTTTCTCTCCCTACACATTTTTACATGATGCTGTTTATTTCTTTCTTATCTTTCAGGTATTCCTCGAATTTAGATTCCAATTTTTACCGTCGATACAGTCAATCATTTTGATATTTAGACCCAGCCCTTGAATGTAATATCACGAGATTTCAAAACCCCAAAACACGCATTAATGTTTTATTTTTTTTTTTACTATAGAGCTTATATATTAACCATGTATCCATACATGACTCCCAATGCTATAATTGTTTGTTTTTTTTACTACATTTAGTTGTTAAATGTTGGTGTTTGATTTCTTCAACGACCAAAAACATGTACACACAGTTAACACTTTTCACATTACCCAGACCAACTTATAGATACAGTTCAATTTGTAATAACAATATTCCTTGTATTAATCGAAACAATATACTTGTTTATGAGTTGCCTTGATATTATTTTATACTTTGCAAGTATTATTTTTCATAGCTCCAGTAGCATATTTATATCATTTAAAAAACGGAAAATGTCATACAATTGCAAGCTAGTTTTATTGAGTATTGCAGTAATAGACAAAATTGAGAATGGAAATGGGGAATGTGCCAAAGAGACAACAACCCGACCACAGAAAAAAGACAACAGCAGAAGGTCACCAACAGGTCTTCAATGTAGCGAGAAATTCCCGCATCAGTAGGCGTCCTTCAGCTGGCCCCTAAACAAATATATACTACTTCAGTGACACTTAACGCTATACTAATTTCCAAATTGTACACAAGAAACTAAAATTAAAATAATACAAGACTAACAAAGGCCATTGGCTCCTGACTTGGGACAGGCGAAAAATGCGGCGGGGTTAAACATGTTTGTGAGATCTCAACCCTCCCTCTATACCTCTAGACAATGTAGAAAAGTAAACGCATATCAATACGCATATTAAAATTCAGTTCAAGAGAAGTCCGAGTCTGATGTCAAAAGATGTAACCAAAGAAAATAATCAAAATGAGAATAATACATAAATAACAACAGACTACTATCAGTTAACTGACATGCCAGCTTCAGACTTTAATTAAACTGACTGAAAGATTATGATTTCATCATATGAACATCAGGCACAATCCGTCCCGTTAGGGGTTTAGTATCATACCATCATAACATATATGAGAAGAACATAACCCGTGTCATGCCAACAACTGGTTTTTGAATAAGTTACACAACAGCGTACTGACTATATGTGACAGACATGCAGCTTCCCATTAAGCAATACACAATGAAGAAAGAAATCAAGAACTTATAAGTTAGCAAAGTTTCTTAATTATACAATATTTGCCTTTGAACGTGAAATAATATTTAAGGACCTTACTTATATTAAGTAGCACATTAATTCATTAATAACAGATACATGTAAATGTCGTATAATAGAATAATGAAAGCATTATTTGGAAAACGTCAAACAACGTCATTTGTGGAGATAGAGATTATTTTGTGTCATCCAATGTAAGCAACATTGATAATTCCAAAGGTTACATGTCTTTAATTACTTTAAGTAAGGATTACCCTAAAGAAGTTACCGAGTAAGACAATATAAATAAAAAAACCTTCATTGCTTACACTTTATCTTTCAGTGATAATTTGTTATTTAAAAATGGAAAGAAGATTGGATCATATTCCCGTAATACATATACAGTACACGTTGGTGATAAACTTGGTATAATGAAAGCATCAGACAGTACCCTACACTTTCACTTGAATGGTATCGACCATGGTAAAGCTTTTTCTAATTTACCCGAAGGTAAGACCACTATATGGATGGGTATAATGCAATAAGTAAATGTAACAATAATTTATTGGAGTTATTGATTGTTATTTGAGGAATCCAAATGTGTTGTACAATTGTTAGTGTAGTATCTAAATATATTTGTTTTAATTGAGCACTTTTACTAAGTCATTATTTTATGTTATAGAAATACTTTTTAAAATGTTTCTTTAACTGATTCATCTTCTTATGGTTTTAACAATCGTGAAGCAAATACCGTGAAATGAATTTTCATAGCAGACCATGCACTTTTCATATTGTACTATTCGTGCAAACGTCATCGTTTTATGAACTTGATGAAGTAGAAGTAGCGAAACGCGAGTCAAGATGATATCAAATCTAAATATAAGATCAAAACATCGAAAAAAATATCGCTAATATATACATGATATAGCCGATAATGGTTTAAGCTATACATTGCACAAAACAACTCATAATGAAGTAATTTGTCTTCTGATTCCTATTCCAAATATTACAGAACACATGATAAAGACGAAACCAGCATTATTTCGACCATATGATGGACGTTGTGTGTTATCAGATAAGAACGAATCAATCTGAGTTACAAAATGTAATACAAATGCTTATACATATATGCATGGTTATACATATGTGTATATACACTACTTTTTGTTAAAATGCATTAAAGCAAATAAAAAAATGTGTTTAAGCTCCTCTTTCCCTACAGACATGTTCTCATCAGTTCGTATTTCATCGTATGTCGTATGTCAATTGAGAGTTTGTTTGGCCACTATCGTATTTGTGCTATATTGATTCAAAAATGTGTCCTACCATCCACCTTGGTAATTTACTTAGCTTCAAAAAATAATTAAAGTACAGATAATTTGCAGGAATGGTCTGAATAAAATAACTTTATGAGAACCGTTATCTTACATGTGTTCAGGCAAAATCTAACAACAACTTTAATGAAAAACCGTATCGGGCAACTGCTTTTATGATCCTTTTCTTGATTTTCTTTGCAATAATTTGAAAGATATATCATATATATATTCTTAAAACCCATAACTTTTATTAAACTTATCATGGTGAATTCTCTAACAGCAACAATTCTTAAGCATATCCAGTAACAATAGTTTGTTTTTTTCCGGTTATTATTAACACACTATAGATAAGGGAAAACTTCCAAGGGTGAAAATCATTAGAATTCCACTTTCTTTATGCACAAACGAGTAAGTATAAAAGAAAATAAGTCACAGAAATGAAGTTGTCAATCTTCTTAGAAAGAAATTGATATTTTTATCATATTCGTGCTTTTGGCCAAGCAAATACAACCTTATCAGATATACATTAGTTAGGTCTTTCCACCTTTCCGTGGAAAGACATATTGGATTTCTTCTTCTGATTATTATTATTATTTTTTTTTCTTCCGCCAACTTTTTTTTCATTCGCTGTTTTTTTGTTTCTCAAGATGTCGCTTAGACATATGGTATCTGATATCGAACAGTTATTACGCTTTTGTAACTGACACCGCGTAACCAAAATCTTTTCAATGTAAGAGTTATCTCCCCAAACACTGTTTTTCTTGTGATCGCTTAATATTCGCAACCGTAAAAGAAACCGACAAATTTATTTTTCCAAATTGCTCGTTATATCCTCAGGATGTTCTGTTTTATTTTGACCGAAGCTATCCAGACACTCCATATGAGAGTTATCCCCCTTTTGTATATGATATAAGTGATTTGCATTTCTAACTGGTAAACCATAAGTGATAGAGACCTAGGGTCTTTTGATTTAAGATCCCTGGTCCAAAAAAATGAAAATTAGGTAAAGGTCAAAGGTCAAGGTCATATTCTAAATTTTGATTTTGGCCTATTTTCACTAATTTTCATTAACCTTATAAGATACCGACAAATTATTTTTACTAGATTGTTAGTTGCGACATGTTGTAACTTATATATTTTGGTTAAAAGGGTGCGTAGACATAAAATGGGAGTTTTTGCCCCTCCTATATTTAGAATTAAACGTAAAGTGATATAACTCATTAACTTAACTATACATATTACAGACCTAGGGTCTTTTGATTTGGGGTCCCTGGTTTATGACCTTGAAATATAGGTCAAGGTCATCAGTAAATTTGACGTTCTAGATTTTCACCGTTGCTCAAAATTCATATTTATACATCATTAAGCCATAGGAACTGGCATTTTCCACTGAATTTAAATATTTTCATATCAAAATAGATCCTTATTGGTGGAAAGACCTTCAATTGTTCTCTGAACAATTGGTTTTTTATTTCTTTGTTTTTGTAATTTATACCTGTTTCTCGTTTCTTGTTGTTTTACATAGATTGGACAATTGGATTTCACGTTTGAATGGTTTTACACGTGTAATTGCGGGGCCCTTTATACCTGTTGATCGGTGTTGAAGGCCGAACCTTGACCTATAATGGTTTACTTTTATAAATTGTTATTCGGATTGTCATTGACACTCATTGCACATCTTCCTATATCTTTTAAACTATAGAACATAGACATACATCGTGGAAAAACTAGAAAAGAATCAAAATCGCCGAAAATTTATGTCAAAACTGGGTCCGACTAACATATTTTTGTACTTTTTGTCGTCGTGTAACATTATTTTGTCAACAAATGCTGAATATTAACATTGACAAACATCGCCGTCTGCAGTCTGCGTTTTAGTTTTTTGTTGTTGACCTTTGCGGTATTCGTATTTAATCTGTTGTTTAACAATTAATTATGATGTTGAACGTTGGTTGATTTATTGAATTATTTCTAATTTTGCTTCGGCGGTGTTTAGCTTACTTTCTGAAAAACATCATGTTTGTTGTGTTTCTTATTCTGATTCAGAAACGTCATTAATCTTTGTTAGTTGCCTTGCTTCCACCCCCCCCCCCCCCTCCCCACACTTTCCAGTTTTATTACAGATGTTCTCGTTTATTGATGCAGTATCAATCTGTGTTGATTAAAATACAGCCATTTGTCGACATTTATGTGTTGTTATTGTATATTATGTTTAAAAAAAACAGATGTAATATGATCGCCAATGGCCATACTGTCCAATAAACTTCAAATTATCTGGATGCAGCAATAATTAGGAACCTTACGACTTAAAAAAATGAAAGAAAAAAAAACTTTACTTTTCAGTTGTTTATGGTTTCGTTGATCTTAACGGAGATTGTTGCCAAGTTTCTATCATTAACAAAGGTAAGCTATGCATACATTTCTTACAAATATTTATCAAAAATTAACCAAAAAGATATGTCTATCGAACTCAGATTGGCTGACATGAGAAACTATTTATAAAAAATTAACCAAGGAACTAACGATAGTTTAACATTAAATAATTCAAAAAAATATACTAGCACCAATACTGCCCTCGTTGAAATCGCCAGTCATGTCTCTGAAATAGCATTGCATCACACTTCAGTCATGTCTCTGAAATAGTATTGCATCACACTTCAGTCAACATTTATAGAATTGCGTGTGATCGTTTGCATTCACTTAGACTAATTAAATAAGACTGTCACAAAATTTATCAATGTTCACCAGAAAGTAGTTATCTCACCTTGATGAAAATGTGCTAATGAAAAAAAAAACACATTTAGAACTAGCATTATAAAAGCCCTTAACAAATTACACAGTTTTATAGTAGAAACTAGCAGTTAAAACTTCAACAGTCATTTCGGTCATCTTTACTTGTTGCTATGCTTTATTTATTTGGCCGGGTTTGGCCTGTATACAAGAACTTTTCACATGTGTTCTTCTTAGTGTTTCTGTGTTTTGATTTGCGGTATATTACTTATTTTCTGTCTGCGCTGACGAGAGCTATAATATAATTTTAATTATGACGGTTTTCTTTTGTTTTTATCATCCTTTTTATCTCCTGGTTCTCCAGATTAGGATTTATATTTCGATTGCTTTTTTAATGGTTGAGCAGCATACCACACAAATCATTCAAATGGCGATACACGCATGAAACTTCGTATGAACAGGCCTTGATGTGAATTTATATCATATTAAGAGGGTAGCCACAAAAATAATCTATCCCGTCATGGTGGCCATCTTTGATTTTAAAAATGACATCTTTACAGGTAAAAGACATCCAATATATGTTTTCTTTTGCATGCGTTTTTGCTTTTATTTAATTCAAATTGTTATTAGAGACAGTAAATGAGGGTTAATTTGTTTTATTGCAGTACAAAAACATCACCTCAAGTAAAATCTTGGTGGATAAATCACTTCAGCTTTTAAAAATATCTTACATCTGATCCATCCTTCCACACACCAATGTTTAAATCGTGGAATGTTGATGAATATTTATTTCAATCGTTGAGTCTTTTCTTGGCATCCGTCCGGAACCATTGCTTGGCATCAGACAATTGTGAGATTGCTTGACTTTGTCGAATGACATTACTTAACGAAACAGCAAAATTGTTCAACCAAATAAGATTTCCAAATAAGCAAACGCGACAAAAATGCCCTCATAGTCTATTTTAAACTTTTTTTTTTGCAAATTTTTGTTATCTTTTACAAAAATCATTATCTGAAACTATAGAGACAATTTTAACTAACCTTGGCCACACTCATTATAAAAGCATATGGTTAAAAGTAATTGTCAGATGATTCCGCCTACCAACCAATATGACTGAAAGGAACGAATATGTTCTGAAAAAAAATATATCTACCAATTGTCCATATATGTTAGACAAATTCTTTTACTCTGAATTAGAGTAATTTCCCGCAATTTGATTGGCTAGTATTTTCTTATAACGTTCAGAACAATTGTTTTATAACGTCAATCATAATTATCTCCTTTATGTATTACGTCAATTGGAAATATCTCCCTTATACCGTTGACCTAATAAAACAATGTAAGTGTCTTTATAGTCCGAATATTTTTATTTTTTTACAATTTTTGATTAAGTAACTAAAATATATATGTTTGATGTTGTCCTAATATTGAATTTGAATATACTAATATGTATTATTACAAAATCAGGATAAATTCGTTAAACAGTGTTCAATTGTCCTAATACGATATGAATTGTATTGACCCGAGGAAATCTCCTATTAATAGAGCTTTCTTACAAATTGACGAAAGGTACGTATGCTTGACAAATCATACGGAAGACTCGTTTTCGGGATTCTTTATTTTGACATATTTAAATAATAGTCGTGAAACTTGGTAAAATTATCCTACATGCAACGACACTTATTAAATTTGATTTTCCATGACATATGTTTAGGATTTCGGGACGTACGATAAGTTAACTTATGATACCACTAGGTCGGAGGAGATAACACTACAAAATATCCTAATTGTAGAAAAAATGCCTCTAAAAGACCAAAAAACCGTCCCTTCCCACTCTTCAATATTACAATGATGCACTATTTAACCTAAGAAAATGTCAAAGCAATTACATTGTCTTCCTCCCTTACAGCAAAATAAGAACAATCAAAACACAGATACTTCCTTGATTCAAAATTTGCAACGCTCAAGATAATAAAATAAAAATGAAGGGAAAAGGATGACCTTCATCCTATGCCAGATACTGGTGCTCGTTTAATAACTTTTGATTCAAAGGCGCCTCTCCCCTGGTAATATTCGTTGCCCCCCCCCCCCCCCCCTTAATGTGTATATATGATACACTGGAGCAATGGAATGGTTACTTTAGTGTATAATTACGTTTTGCCTATAGTCCTGAACATTCATGACATATAAGCCACTGAACGATAAGTGACAACTTCGCGTCTATCTTCCAAACAAGTGTACTGTTAAATCGTCATTATAAGATTCACAATATATACGTTGCAACATTTTAGATTTATTTTCTTGATATACAAAATCTGTTTTTTTCTTGATTTATTCAACATTACTTTTTAAAAACATTGTAGCATCTTTTTTAGCAAATCTCGATATTCCACTTTGACAATTTGTTGAAAGTGTACTATAAAAAATAAAAATAAATGTGAAGCTTGTCGTTAAATTAAGACTAGCGTACTTCAATAATGCCTTTGAAATGTGAATCGTGAAACTCGTGTTGAAAAAATTCCCGCGGAAATGTGTGTACTCCTGGTTTACGTAATTAACGTATCGGACGTAAGTGTATTTTTCTCTGTTTGATTATATTAAAATCGTGTATTATTTGCGATATTATTATTATTGAAAAATAAACGTGATTTAGGAAGGAATGATTTGTTACTGGATAAAACAAAGACTCTTTTAACTGTTATTGTGGAAATGAAGTACATGCTCCCTTTACGTTCGTTCTTACCTTTCGTCAATTTGTAAAAAAGCTCTATTAGGACACTCACACACTGTGTGTATATTTAAATCACAAAATGATCAGCACGGTAAGATCTATTAATAAGTCAAAGAAACTATAAAACAGACAAAAAGATCAGTTATATAAGTTCAACAAAATAGAGACTGTCTTGAAATGTATTCTGGTCTTCAATGTTGGAAAGTGTTCTTGCTAATATACTAAGTGGAAGGACTCCGGCTCCTTTCAGCCTCTAGTTTTGTTCTATTATTTAATCTCTGAAACTTTTCAAAATTGTTTTCGTTAGAATATATTGATGAGCGACTATATTTGTTGGTTATCAAACATATTAAATATGTTTTACCGACTTTCAATACTGCGATCCTGAAGTTTAATGCGCACATTGTGTGTTTAAAAGCATTGGTTTAGCTTCACTATGCACAACATAACTAATATCTATGAATGTGAAAACCGTTTTTGATATTACGAGGCACACAATTCTCAATTGTACCTCCACAAATGAACACACTGTTACAATGCGTACATATACAGAAATTTATTCAGATACAGTTATTAATAGAGTAATCTTGAATTTTGTCAAATAATGAGGGAGGATGTATGTATGAAAAGAAACTATGATCGCTACATGAAAATAATATAATACAATGTTTGCATTGTTTGAGTTACTTTTTACGAATTAGTAAGAACATTATAATTAATGTTCTTACTAAGTTCAGACTCGTATTTCATGAATGCATATTTCAAACTATAAACATCAACGTTTACATGTAACTCAATACATGTGACTCCTTTATTGTAATCAGTCAAAGTTTCAATTTTCGTGCAATACACAAAATTAGTGTTAAATTGTTTACTATAGAAATATCTTAAACGTCCATCTGTATGACCTAACTGTTATAACTCGGTTTTAGATTGTGAATCTAGGGGAAGCACAGAAAACAGAGGTAGATATGTTTTGTTTTCTATATTGTGTTTATGAGACTTGAAACGTGGCAATCAGCAAAATAAAACAGAGATTAACGTTTATATTAATGAATACATAATTCAACAAAAAACGAGATTTACATAAATAGCCCATTTATTTTATCAAAACAGTATATTAAAAAGACCCACCAATTTATGGATTATGGTGCTTGAACGAATTATTAAAAAAGCAATAGCGTTGGCAATTCATTATTTATAAAGTTTACTATTATGCTTTAGAATTCACTATTTTTTTTAAACGCATTTCTGTTCAATACTTTCAGTGCCTTTGTTTGGGCAACTTTTTATCTAATGTGATAAAATAGTCATGTTTAAAAATGTTTGATATTGTTTAAAAATCTTTCATTCAATTGTAATAGCAAACGATAACATACAATATAATACCAATAATAAAATTCAACATATCAAATGCCTGAAACAAGCAGACATTTAAAAATTCATTTGTTTTGAACATTTAACGAAATGTAATCTATTGTTGTTTTTTTTAAAGATACATATAAAACTATGTTGGGTATACATATCTATTTTTTATAAGCAGTATAATTATATGTAATATGAGTGAATAAGTGCGTTATGTACAGTTTATAGTATACTTTGAGATACTTTGTTTCAGCAGTTGAATTAGCTACAGAAGCGGGAGCACAGGTGGCAATCAAAAAGACACATAGTTTCAGCGGGAGACCAGCAGATTGGAATGTTTGTAGAACTATTACCATTTAGTATAAGCTTTTTTTCAAAGGCCACACCTGTATATACTGTTTTACATATAAATAAATAGTAAACTCCATGCTTAAACGACCTCGACTTGAATAATCGTTGTACTTTTTATGTCACATAAACAAATTACACGGTTGTCATTTTGTGTCAATATTCAAAGTTGAGAGTCTTTTAACAATGGAAATTAAGATAATATTACAATCGATTGTTGTAGTTATACAATACTGAAAATATATGTGCTTGTTGAAAATCTGCGCTTTGCATCAATTGAATGTATATTTAGATGTTTTTCGATGTAATCTATAACGATAACGTCTATACAAATTCCACTGGAAGTTCTCAATTTAAAAGGATACTGCTGATTCATTGATAGTTAAGGGATACGTTTCTTTTTAACTTCGTGATTAGTGGTTTACCATGGATGTTAATGTTGAACAACAACATATTTTCAATCGGCTAGTATCCAAACCAATGAAAACAATATAATCAAACATCTCCGAGAATACAGTTTATCATTCATCCAAGAAATTTGTTGCCAACGATTATATTTAAATTCACAGTAAAACGGATTTTTCCTGACTGTGCAATAATAAACATTTCTTTTAATGATCGTTATTGAATAGTCGATGCCCTGAATCATTTTCTAATTTACAATTACAATTTAAATGATTATCTATATTTAACCTCTTTCATTTTTGTTTTGGTGTACCACATACTTATATTCATTCATTTGAAAATATTACACGTGTTATACCATTATGTAATATCTGTGTTATAGATAACGAAGGAAAAAAAGCAATGAATTCCGCCCTATTCTCCTCAAAGATACCTCGTTATACAGTTGATTACCAGTTTTGTATTATCATGAACGACATAATAGGTGCTTGATTTATATTTTCAGATTGTTTTTAACATAAGTGTAACTATCCCTTTGATCTTTTTTGGTATAGTTTTGATAATGTAAAACGAACCATGTAGTTTACAAATTATGGATAAATAATTGAAGATGATCATTTGTCGATATTCTTTTTTTAATAAAAAACGTGATTACTCTGATGTTTAGGTCTGAGCATATTAAACTAATCCATTGTTTTGTATACACGTCATATACGTATATTTGTATACGTCCAAATAGTAGGAACACTATATATTGCAATCTAATTGACATCCCTAATACATATCAACTACTTTTTTTAAGTAACAAATGTTAAGGTGAACAAACACTATTTAACCTTAGACATATTATGCATATGCTGGACACATGGTTGTTATCACCTTACCAAACGATGTGAAGGTTTATGTATTATTTGTGTTGTGAAATATCTATATATGTATCTTTTTTTTTCCTTTTTCAGGTGGATGCCGTTTGTGAGTTCATCACGTCAATACCGGATTGCTCTCCGTATGCGGAAAAATTCAGATCAGAGCACATCGACGGTGCCTCCTTGATAGAATTAGACAAAAAAGATCTGAAAGAATTTTTTGATATGCCTTTAGGTTTAGCCGTCAAAATATGTTCTCAATTGAAGAAGTTAGAGGGAAAGAAATAGACGATATATATTATATGGATCCAATGTATACATTTAAATCTTGAAAATTCCTTTTGATTCTATCATTGTAAGAGGTCACAAGATTTTCCCCCTATCGTGGTAAAAATGTTATAATTACACTGGTTTAATAATCTTCAAATAATTATTCGATTTTTTTTGTTTGCTTCAATTGCAATACCATTGGATATAATAAATCACTTGGATACAAATTGGTGTAGTAAAAAAAAAATTAAACATTTGTTTTTCATTACAAATTTTATTTATTACCTTTTGTAGTTGTTTCTTTGTCATATGGTACAAAAATCATTCAAAACAATCAATTCGTGTTGGTCCCAGATGACTTTTAAAATATGTACATCATTGAAAAAGTTCCAAATTATCTCTCTTTGGTGGAAAAATGTCATTTTTTGGCTTTAAAATTGAAATATCTATTTTAACTCATCGGTGACCTATATTTTTTAATATAATTTCCATATAAGCTGTACCTTAAACTAAATTATTGTAAAATTTTACCGATTTCTGTATTAAATTTCTTTTTTTATTTCGATATTAACCTTTATTTCTCCTATTAGTTCAACAGAAAAAAAAAAAACACCTATACAAAAATGTATGCTTCTTTCGAAGGCAGATTGTGAGCGCAAATGAACGGTGACCCCACTTTGTTATTTTATTTTTCTATTAACTATAAGATAAAGTTCATTTATAGAAAAATATAGAGAAATCCTATATAAATGATTTAGACCCGCGAACCCCCTTAATGATATAACAATTGTAGCCTTTGGTTGAGGTCAATACGATGTTATATCGACCTAGATAAGCATATCAACCTAGGACTTCGTCCTCAGTCAATATGCTTCACTTAGGTCGATATAGCCTCGTACCAACCTCATACAAAGGCTATAATTGTATAATATTATTAATTCGTATATTTTAACACATTTGATTCGTTTAGGGATAATCACATGTTAAACTATATTTTCGAAGGTAGAGAGAAAACGGCGGATAGCAAAAAGCATATTGCAAAGAGCATATTGCACGGTTATTTTTACAATATCTAAAAACCGATTTACTTTGTGACGTCATGTAATGAATTTCATGATATCGTTAAACGTTTTGAAACAAATGATATCTGTGATCGATTATTTGACGAAAAAAGTCGTCCTAAGATGTCAAACACACAAACAAAATAATTAAATAACAACTTATATGTTATTATTGTCAAGGAGACAATATGATGTATAAAATTCAAACAAAATCAAATGACGATTTTGATACAAATATACATAATGGTCTGAAATTAATAATATAACAAATATAGCCTTTGTATGAGGTCAATACAGGATATATCGACCAATATACTTCTTTCAGGTCAATATATCCTTGTATCGACCTCATACAAAGGCTAGTATATTTGTATAATATCAGAAATACACTAAGATTTAGAACATTCAATTAAAATTCGGAATTCCTACTTCCCAACTCTTCACTCTAGTTCAGTTTTATATATTACTCTTATACGTTTTGTTTTTGAAACAAGGCTATATTTTGTCCAAAGACAAGCACATAACTCCAAAGCGAATTGCGAGAAGTGGTTTCGTATTTCGTTTTGGTTAAAGAAAAAAAATACTAATAGTTTATGTAAAATAACGACTCTTGTACGGTGTCGCGTTTATATCTTTTTAATGCATTGGTGCAAATAGATGCAAACAATAATGACCATAAAATGTCAGGTTTGCTAGATCAGACAGTAACCTAACAACTAAACAATTGAAAACCTACATATCAATGTTTAACATTCGCCAGCAATGAGCAATTTTCATAAATAAAACATGATTGAGGTGAATACTTTGCGAGTAAAGAAAAAGACACTACCATAGATTTGTTATTAACCCCAGATGCTTGATGGGTTCAAATCAGTATTCATGAATTACCACTTTTCATAACACCACATTACAACAGAAATTAAAAAATACATGTAGAGCCTCGAAGTATTTCTCAGACATTGTTATGTTCCTGTTGGCATTATAAATATTTCGATTTGAGCGTCACTGATGAGCCTTATATAGACGAAACGCGCGTCTGGCGTTCTAAATTATAATCCTGGTACCTTTTGATAACTACTATGTAGCTTTCTTTCTGGCAAACACGGTTTTATAAATGCTCACAGGCACCGACCATTGAAAAACAATCGATCTGTTTAAAATAAGAAATGAAAATAATTGTTGTTTTTTTTTATGGCAAATAAGAAAAATGACCGTTTGATTTAAAATTGTTTAAAATTATTTAGAATAGATTGAAATAGATGGAAATAACGTTTTTTAATGTGAAAAGGCTAGACTTTAATTTTTGCCGTAGGGATGTGACTGAGTGGTTTTGTTTACAATTATTTCCCACTATTTCCCTAGTGCAAATCTGCAATAATTATTGTATCATCAGGTTGTTTGATTTTCACATTATAACAAAACTGAGAATATAACGGATGAATTTATAGTTAGCTGTTTAATGTCCAGTGGCAACTATTAGATGTATCATTAGGAGGACATTTACAATGTTAATATAATAAAATTAGATGTACATGTATGTTTCATTATAATACGTTATTCTGATTGGCTACACTGCAATATTGTTCCTTAATCAATTTCATTACACAATAAAATCTACCATTCATGATGACACGAGGTCCCACAATATAGTGCAGAGGTAAATAAAAACTTGGTAGAAATCGTGTTTTCATGATCCTAGCTAAACAATGTATTTATAAGTATTGAATGCTTCTTTTTGTAACTTCATAGGGTTGTAAAAGCGTTGACTGTGCACATTTTTTTAGAATGAAGCGCTTCCGTGCTTCATACAAAATGTACTTCGGTCAACGCTTTTACACCCCAATGAAGTTACAAAGAAAAGCATTCAATAACTAAATATAAACAAGGACATCCTGTGTTAAGCAAACATGTGTAATCACGGCACAAGAGATCACCTATAGACCGTGTATATCATATGTGTATTTAGGGTGGGTTTTTCCGAATAAAGGAGATATAGATACAGGAAAATAAAGAAAAAAAAAATAAAATTTAGAATAGTGTATAACGGGCAAAATAAAGATCAGAGGAAAATGGTATTTATAAGAAACTTAAAGAATAGAGGGAGTGGTCTAGTTTTTGCCGGACAAATATTGATGATTATTTAAAGTCAAGTGCATTTATAGGATAAATAATACACAATCGTTTGTACATTGGTAGGGATTTATGTTTAGAGTTGATGAGGCACATTTGAGAAATTGTTTTTATTTGAAATTTTTCGAATAATTTGTTTTTTTTTCGTCTGATTTTAAAATTAATAAAAAATATCTTTAATCTAAAAACATATGGTTTAATTACAACATATAGATAAAACTGCTATTCAGTCGATTTTAAAATACATGCTATAAAAGAGAATACATAAAAATACTTATACTTATAAAAAACAAAAAGTCAACCTTAAGACCCCGAATATACTTTTGTAAGAACATTAGATTAATTCCGAATTCCATCTAAAATACATTGTTCATTTAAAGAAAAAAATGGTAATTCCTTAGGCTATTTTCAAAAAAAAATGACTGAATTCTCTGCAGACTGTAGTTTACCCGCACATTCATCAAGCACGTATTTCTACGGCTAAAACAAATCATAATTGTATCTTTTAATTTGTTTAAATTTATTTAAGTGTTTATTTTTCAAAATTTTTATGTAAATAATGTTGGATCAAGATCGAGTCAGATTAAATTATTATCTATCAAATTATTAAATAAAAACTAAAACATGTATCCAATCTAAATTTTACACATATTATCACCTATATATATCAAAAGATTAAACAGAACACAATTTGTGTTTTATATTTAAAAAAAAAAAACATGTACGCTAAACTATGCACGCCAAGAAACGATGTATGCTTAAACGATACGATATACGCTAAACGAAACGATGTACGCTAAACGATACGGTATACGCTAAATGAAACGATGTACGCAAAATCATACGATGTACGATAGAAGGACGCTTATGTTATCGTTTATGGTATGGTTTATGGTACATGGTTTCGTTCGTTCATCATTCGTTCAGCGTCCGTACAACGTTCGGTCAGCGTTTCGTTTGCATTCGTACATCGTTCGGGAAGCGTACGTACATCGTTCGGGCATCGTCCGTACATTGTTCGGGCATCGTTCGTATTGTTAACTTTTACGTTACACGGACTGTATTTATAGCTTGTAATTTTATTTTCGTATTAAGGGAAACGGATTTATATGTTTCCTAATCCCAATTATTGAATATTTTGTATATTTCGTATTTATGTCTTTACCCTTGTAACTATAGATATATATAACGATTTTTTTAATAACATATGTTTACAGGATTGTATTTAGAACATACGATATTTGGCTTCATAATAGATATAATGAGCTACGAGATTTATGATAAAGTCTATACAATATGTTGTGCGAACATAGAAAATGAAAGCTATAGTCTTTAACCAATGTCATTACCCGATAATTATCCTGAGAATTGTCAGAAAACCAAATCCGTTGTTTGTTCGTGCCGGAAATGTTTCAGTCGATTGACTGATAGTATGCATTAACATTAAAGTAGTTAATTTCTTCTGTTTAAACCATTGTGGTGACGTCTGTCTATTCATTCATCGTGGTTTCTTTTTCAAGAATCAACGCTTATCCATTGTATCTATATCACTTATTAACGTCAATGTACTAATAATGCAATAATATCAAACTGTTTCAAGGTACATGTCTTGTGTCTTTACGGTGATTACGGATTATCGTAAGATGCAGCTGCTCTTTTTTCTATGGTATTATGTAATGTATACTTTAAATCAATATCAATATGTACATCTGTTGATTATCAATTAGACAATCCACTTGCAGAAATCATTTTTACAATATCAGTACTTGTTTGTGTTCAAAAATATTTAACTGATAAGTTGTCCAAAAGAAGTCGTCTTTAATAACTTGTGGAGCCCAATAACAGAAGAGATTTAAGAAACACATATCAATTATAATCAGACAACAATAACGAATAACAAAACTCTTTCCATTGTTAATACAACCATGGTCATACTAAATGCAAGAATGTAGTGAAATCCATCGCAAGCAATCAGAGATATACTAACTAATCATTCTTGAATATCAATAATATTTAATTCGATGTGGTTTTTAAATTACATCTCTAATTTGAATAATATTATCATTATTTGGCAAATGTTTCTAACACCTCTTGATTTACAAAAAATAGCAGAATCGTGAGTGTTTTAATCATGTTACCGATTTCATTTTATTTGACATAAGAAAGGCGTTCATGTACACTCACACTGAAAGGTGTGATTTTTCTTTATAATATATATCATATTGATACAATATGTTAAAACATGTGTAACTGTTTAACGTTTCTTTAAAAGTGCACATAACTTTTCTGTATGTATGTTTGTTATTATGAGAACTTCAAATCTAATTAGCTTGTTCTGAAAAGTATCTGTTATTCTGAACACGTGCAAATACCCTCAAAACTTAATATAGAACTTGACATAACGTAAAGTACACATGTAAAGTACACTAAAAAGTAGAAAACAAGTCTTATGACGATTGTTCACAGGTCTATCTCAGTCAATGTTATTCTCGTGTCTGAATTATTAATTAGATAAATTACCTTTTACCTTGCTTCATTTATCAAATATTTCCCTCAATCTGATTTGTCGTTGAATTAATATTCTTCAATAAACGACTTATAGACAGCGTGTTGTCATTTTTTTCAATGTCAAGCATTAGAAAGAAAATATTGATAGGGAAACCTGAATTAAAAGAAACATTCGTTTGAGGTGTAAGAAGTTGAAAACTAATGTAGCCATTTTTTTGGATAAAGTACATGTATGAACTGGCCTTGATTGACCTACCTTATTACAAAACAAAACGTAAAATTACTTTGACTGTTTGGTAGTAAGTGATTAAGATTATAACACAATGATGACTCCTATACTCCTATTTGTGGCATGCTTCTCAATTTTAAACTACTATGTCTGATTGTTTTGTTCACGCATCGTATTCAATGTAATGGAATTTGATGTGACTGTTGTACAAAAGACAGGTTTATCTAGCTTAAAAACCAGGTTTAATAAATCACTTTCTACATAATGAAATGCAGTTTTCAATTTTCGTCGGAGTTTAATATTTTTATGATTTTACTCTATTTATTTTAACTTAGAGCCTTCTCTACAAGTGTTTGCGTCGATTGTAGTATTTTGTGTTTAGCCGAATGAATTGTTGCAGCTTACCTTTTTTGTGATGCGATCTCCGTTTTTTCGTCCAAATGACAATATCGTGTGGTATGGGTGTCTTCCTCCATCTTGGATTGTAAAAAACAGAGAACCAAAGGTCAAGATTTTCTATCAAGTTTGCAAAATTTGATGCAGGAATGCAGATATTTAATGTGAATTTTCTTTTAAAAGAATCATTTTTTAAGAATATAACTTAAAAATATTAATATTTTTGCAAATGGTGATTATTTTTGGTTGTTTAAAAAAAAAAAAATTAAATTGGCATTTTAAGGGGAGGTAACTCTAAAACAGTGCATTTTCTGAAGGATTCTACATAGAATTTTCCTATTTTGTATTTTAGCTGGAAAAAACGTACGGTGACCCTATCTCCTCTTTTGATATTCTCAAAGCATTGTCCGAAAGCTATCTTTTCCTTAAGTATTTTACAATTCTATCATTTTGTTTAGTTTCTAATAACAAAATAGTGTTTTTTTCCTGTATAATCCATACAAAATGTGTCATTTTGTCACGTCCTATAGCTTAAGAAAATGCGCGGTGACCTATCATTTTTATTATATTTTTCTACATATATCAATAGATACTACGTTTTGGCAAAGTATGAACAAATTCTATCATTTTTATTTTAGACTCTCATACCACCTTAATATTATTTATATACAAAGTGTATACCTTTGTGTAAACATCTTTCACATTGTATACATCGTGATGTTGAAATGAAATGAAGCCAATTAACACATGTGTTAAGAAAAAGACATATAGCTTAGCGACATAAAACGTGATGATATATGAACTATAAAATAATGCAGTAGCAATCGCGTATCGAGTCTCTCTGTATAGGCATGTTTACGAGATGCATAAAGTGAACTGCACCTTAAAGCAAAATGAAATATAATATCAATATCATCTAACCTTGAGCGACATTTCTGTACATATTCATTGATAAAGTCACTTTTCATGCCTAGATACATTGGATTGAGTTTAACAGTAATTCTTTTAAATCTTTATTTTCTATCATTTGACAGAGACAGATTCTGGATTCTATCAAATTGATAAAGATATATATGATATGGTTTGTAAGTCAGACTGACGGAATATATTTCAATTTGGGGTTCTGACTATGAATTAACACCAAATCATTTACAGTAAATCTGAAAATTGTCAAATATTTTGATGATGTATACAACATATCATACACACCTGTATAAGGACAGGACACAACAACTATAAGTTATATCAACCGTTCACATTATACGATATCAAGCTCGAGGGGAGATTAAGATAACAGGTGCTACATGTACATAAAGGTCATTACTTTTTAAGAAGTCTAACATAGAGTTCAGAATCTGATTATCTAAACATCACGTGTGATACATGTTGTCTTAGTGACAAATATACAATGCATTTGAAATAACTTTCATCAATTCATTCGATAAAGACTAGCTGTAAATGATTTGACAAAACTTTTTTCACAGAATGACATTGAAGTTTTTATTTCTTGGACTTTTTTCTCACTTCAGGGATGGTTTCGATGATTTGATTAAGTTTGTGCCTACTGAATAATGTAACATTTGATGTGGTATATTTACGCTATAATAATAAAAGAGTTAATTTCTTTCCCTAGAGAAAACTTTCGACATGCTGTGGTTGAAAAAAAGCTGTCATATGACATTCGTGTCATGACTATGTAATTCATAGTACTGGATATTGCCATTAAAATGTTGTTTTTGCCAATTTCTGTCGAAAGGGTAACAATTATATATATTGTTTCCCGATGGCCCGATTTATTATACAATTATAGCGTTCAGTTGAAGGAAACACAGACATAATTCAATTTAGAAGTCTAGACAGAGTCTATTGAAAAGGGTGTACATTGTTGAATACATTATTATTGGCAGGTCAAAGGGTTAAGACGCCTGTGATGTAATAAATAGTTTATCGTGTTATCAAGTTTCAACTTCTTGTAACACTATATCTTCCCAAAAATTTGTATTGTGGATATTGTAACAAGATTTGATGCAATATAACCTTTAAAATCTACAAAGACAATTTAGTATTGGAACAAGGCTTTGGTCAATGTGACGTGTTTAAACAATATATTTGTTAACTTATAGATAAGAAAGTTTTTGTATTCCAAATTGTAGATAAAGTCGACAAAAACAGAAACAAAAAGAGCAACGTACTAGAAACAACAACACCGAAAATAAATAGTAAATAGTAAACACTTTGCCAGTAATGAAAAGTTAAAACAGAAAAAAATAAAACGCAGTAAATCCCGGATGACTTGAAGTGCTGCACTGGGGACATTATGTTACAACTCAAAATACGTTGATAAAGTATTATCACATAATACGCAATTACATCTTAGCGCATGTGTCATCCATTCATTTGATATGTTTGAGCTTTTTGGTCTTGTCATTTGACTAGGGACTTTTTGCTCTGAATTATGCACGAAGTTTAGTTTCTTCGTAATTTTGCTTTTTTGTAAATACTTTGTTTAACATTAATATAACAACAAATTGTTTAAATATCGATGATGTAATAAGTCTTTCCACTTTTCTGTGGAAAGACTTATTGTATTTTTTCTGATTATTATTAGGTCTGTCCACTTTTCTGTGGAAAGACCTATTGTATTTGTTCTGATTATTATTTTTTTTCCGCCAAAATTTGTTCTTTCGATAAATATTTGTTTCGCAATATGTCGTTTAGATATTTCTCATATTGTATCGTATGGTTTATGCGCTTTTAAATTTCACCCTGCTAAGCCGAACCATTTTCTTTGTAAGCGTTATCTCCCTATTCACTGTAAACAATCTGTGTGCATCTCCTTCGTAACAAAAAGAGATAGCGACAGAATTCTCTTTACAAATTGTTCGTTACATCCTCAGGAGTTTTGGGCTTATTAGGATCGAAGCGACTCGATGATATATTATATGAGTTATCTGCCTTTACACAATAAATTTGTCGCTATGTTTTTTTAACTCACAAACCCGAAACCGTATAACCCTGAAACATTTTTATTTGAAGACCCTATGTCCTAATTTAAAAAATAAGGTAAAAGTCAAAGGTCAAGGTTAAGTTCTGAATTTAGACTTTTGCTTTTTTGGTATTTTTTCCAACACTTTTAAAAGATATATATAAAAGAACAAGCATAAAATGTTTGCTTAATTGTTATGAAGATATGATACATTTGGTTCGAAACAATTTAATGACTTCTTATAGGAGTTAGTGCCCCTGAAATGTCTTATTATAAGGTTTATTGATTATTTCTTTAACTTTGTTCATTATAAAGTCATATCACCTTTAACAAAAGGTTGAGTGATATATGACCTTGAAAAATGACAATCGGAAGTGACCTTGAGAAAACTGGAAGTAGCCATTTTTGCACTTTTTTCAAGAAAAAGAAGTCGGAATTCATATATTTTGTCAATTCAATACATATCACTCAAGACTAGAAATAACTTTCGATCAACCGGAAGTGGCCAATTATCTCCTGGTTTAAAGTCTTAAGTATATACAATATATATTTTTGGGATCCTTGTGAAAGAAGCTATCATATGAGACCTGAAGAGACATTTACTTCATCAGAAGAAGCAAATTATCTCCCGTATTTCAACCAAAAGTATATCGACACCACTTATGTATCGCATCAGTACAATGTAACTAGCTTATTCATTTTAAAATTTCTTTGATTTGGAAAGACCTTCAATTGTTCTCTGAACAGTTGTTTTTTTAATTAAGTCTTTCCACGTTTCTGTGGAAAGACTTATTCATGTTATTGTATTTCTTCTGATTATTAAGTATACTTTTCTGTGGAAAGACTTATTCATGTTATTGCATTTCTTCTGATTATTATTATTATTATAAAGTCTTTCCACTTTTCTGTGGAAAAACTTATTGTATTTCTTCTGATTCTTATTATTAGGTCTTTCCACTTTTCTGTGGAAAGACCTATTGTATTTGTTTTTATTATTATTTTTTTTTTCTTTCGCCACATTTTGTTCTTGCGATAAATGTTGTTTCGCAATATGTCACTTAAACCACCATTTATCGCATCAGTATGAATAAACTATCTTCTAATCAAAATTTCTTTGATGTGGAAAGACTTTCAATTGTTCTCTGAACAATTGGTTTTTAATTTTCTTTGAATTGCCAACATGAGATAACTGTTTTGTTTTAAACACAACCACAGTTTTTTTTTGTTGTTGTTTGATTTTAATTATTTTAATTGCCTTTTGGTGTTTTGGAGTGTCGAAGCTTCATCATACCTATAAACATTTCTGAAATCATTTAAAATGTATGTAATCTAAAATACATTGCCTTGGAGGTTGCATTTCTGTAAATAATGACAATGCAATTTCCAGTAGGAACTCTTTTTACGACTAAAACTGTACCTCTTTTACTATGAAGTTTTGAAAAAAATCAGATCCTAGAATATGCACCACATTTTATTTTCAAAGGTCAAAATATAGGGCTGTGTGGCATATTTTCAACGTTAATATGCCCTGAACTTCTTAGAGTTTAAACTAACACTTATTTTCTTAACTACCCTTACCTCGAATGAAAGTTTACTACAGATTTCAATGTTACAATATGCACATGTATATTTACTGGTAACATTCCCAAGTTATGTCTCTGTGAGATGGAACACAGAGAGCATAACTGGGAACCAGTATGAAAACAAAATAAATGTTCTATGCATATTCAAGATCTCCCCAAAAGAGGCGTGTTTTGAGAAACAGCTGTATTTACAAAGTACAACCTGGATTGAAACAATCCAATCGTATTTTTCAACAATTTATCAATACATTTACTGAAATCAATTTCCAATTTGTAAGGAATCAATTGCAAACTACTTTCATTAATTATTTGGAATAAAATATTTAACAAATACAAAGAAATTTCTGTTGCTCAGTATTTAGTGTTGTATGGTGTGTTGTGTGTACCAATGTTTAAGGGGTTTTCAGTTCATTTTCGGATAATAAATAAGCAATAAGAAATTAAAGGCTAACAGAAAAGTATTCACATAGAGATATACAGTGGATTTTGAATAATTGATAAACCAAGTGGCGCCTCTTGTCGATAACAATGTATATATATGTCTTGATATAACCACCAAAACATTTTCAGTCAAATTTTCAATCTACGAATAACGTGTGTTGCATGTTTACCGTGGAGTTGTAATAACCAATTCGATTGCGACATTTTAAATATTTCATAGAAATGAAAGCACCACTTTGTTTATCAATTATTCAAAATGCACTTTATATCTCTATGTGAATACTTGTAACCTATACAAATTATATGTATGCAATGTCTACGAGATGTGACAATCAATACGCACTATTGAATAAACAAATTTATCGCGATAAAAACAATGTCCATTATATAAGAAGAGACAGGTACATATGTAGTGAATAATATTTCTTCTTGAAGTTATTGTCTGGAGAACTGTTTAATGGCATTTGTATGCTATTTTAAGGAATCCTGTTAGATCTTATTACTTGTTGCAATCTGAAATAATCATTACACCATTAATTTACCCAAATGGGAATACCATAGTGTAATGATATTTATTTTTATTCATTCATTGCCTTCAACAGATGCTACTTATTTTGATTTGAAAACGGAATGATTCCAATAAAGAACATTGTAGTCACGATTTCACCTAAATAAAATGACAATGGAAAGAAAAACATTATAACATATATAATTCGCCTGCAGGCTGCAGGTGCATCTGTTCTGCTGCCACACCAAACAATGGATATTTCTGTATCCGTGTTAACCTTGGTTTTAGCTAAATAGTGGATTAAAAATACCATTAATTAGTGAGTGAAAAGTAATCGCCTACTTGTCTGAATTAAAGTGAAATGGTAATTCCAATTGTGAGTCCTTTTTCTTGAAATACTTCAGTCGGAAGTCTGTCTCATTCACCATTTTCTACATTTGAAAATGCCTGTACTAAGTCCGGAATATTTCAGTTCTTGTCCATGTGTTTCGTCATTTGATTTTCCCATGTGATTAGGGACTTTTTGATTTGTTTTTGCCATGTGATTAGGGACTTTTCTATTTGATTTTCCTCTGAGTTTAGTATTTTTGTGATTTTACTTTTTACTCATAATAAAACACCTGTAATGTAAAACTGCAGGACACAAATGGCAGATACTTAGTAGACATTTAGAATAATTATACGACGAGCACTAAGCCCATATATGACAAAAAGACATATACTAGTTTATTTCCGTGTGTAGGGTTCAAATACCACATATGTTTGTTTATACGTAATGATGTGTATATTTTTCTACAATAGCAAAACAGACGGAGCTGGTTTAGTTTCGTTTGTATGCATAAACTTCGACTGTTCACCTTTACCTATTTAGACATTTTTGTAAGTTTCATTGTTGTATTATTTCTCTATAAAGTTGTCCCAAAAAGGATCCGGAAGTAAACTAGATGTCTTGACGATATATTCATTCAGAGTTTAATCGATTTTATTTCCATTAATATGAACAAGATTAATAGATGTAAGTTCAAATACTAAAAGATTGTTCATGCTGCCACAGGTTTAAAGTACTTTCCATGCAAATAGAAACTTCTTAACTAGTCTGAAACCTGCAGTGTGACCCAGTTGTTAAGGCTTAGATTTGCAGTTACCAGTATTTCCTTTCTTTAGTATAATTTCGCTTTTATTGTTATAACATTAATATTGATGGCTGTTTACTACTAATAAATATTGTTCTGCATCTGAGATATTTATACAAATCATTTAACATGTGTGTCACGTCATTACGTAATTTAGCACGTAGAGCAATAGTTTTGAACGATTATATATAACTTTAAAAGGATTTACGACATCATTTATGATATTTATTTTTCAATTTGTAATGCATCCATTTAGAAATTTAACACTTGAAAAACGATTGTTTCCCAAACTTTTGTTATGCATGTGTTTTTCCATTTCACAATTGTTCATTACAAGTAATAACTCAATTTACAATTCTAATGTTTAACTCCAACACTGAATTGGGAAAACTAATAAATAAATGTGAACTGTCAAGTTTGCTTCAACTATTAATCGGCATACCGCATCTTAACATTCACTTACAACAATGTTATAATCAACTAGGTGGCGTATTACATTTACCCAACTGAACATGTTGTGTTCTTGTAACACATATAGTTACATATATTACACGTATAAGTGTCATGTATTACCAGCACAAACGAAATGAGAGAGTGCTATTTTTAGTAGGTTTACAAAATTTACCTAAAATTTTTTCAATTATTTGGAAGACTCAAAAGAGATGTAATTATGAATGGTGTTTTGTGGTAATGCACACAATAATGCTTGTTATTTAATACCACGTTAAGTTAATGCATAAAGATATTTGAAATACGTGCGATATTTGATCCTGAAAATGATAATTAGTGGAACTCCCAATTAACCTTATTCTATAAAACCAATTATATTGACAAGCAGGTGCTAAGCTAACACGAGTTACAACAATTTATGGTATGAATGTTCACAGTTAGTTCATTTTGAGGACATATTTAGACACTAACATAGGTGATAATTTAAGAAGAATGAAGTTAGTGGGAGTAGACTCATTAGTTTTTTTATAACATACAACTAATCAGAAGAATCAATTAATAAAATACAATTTCATAGAAATTGACATTTCTTTATTTCAAATGATACAATATCGGAGAGATAGTTGTACTTGTTAATTAGAAGTTGTAAGCAGTTTATAATTGTTTTACATAATAAGTATTTTGTTTCTTTATACCCTGTTGTAAATTGTTAGATACAAAAGAGGGATGAAAGATACCAAAGGGACAATCAAACTCATAAATCGAAATAAACTGACGACGCCATGGCTCAATATAAAAAAGAAGAACAGACAAACAATAGTACACATGGCACAACATAGAAAACTAAAGAATAAGCAACACGAACTCCACCAAAAACAAGTGGTGATCTCACGTGCTTCGAAAGGGTAAGCAGATCCTGCTCCACACGTGGCACCCGTCGTGTTGCTGATGTGATAACAAATCCGGTAAATAGTCTTATTCGGTAAGTCACATTCATGAATTTCAAAGTGAACTTCAAGGTGATTGTAGTTGCGACGTAAGGAACATATCCGATATAATTTGTGAAAAGGATATTCCATAACGGTCAACCAACTCGTGATGGCGTCCGTAAAAATTACGAAGGGATGATTTCAACTTCACCATTTGGAACACTTGGTTACATAGCTTCCTTGTGAGCAGAAACCCCTATCAAGAAAAGCATGATAGGAAATGCAAGCACGGGAATATCGTATACAACATATGTTCACGATATGCAGCTTTCACTGCATGAAATGATGCATTTAACCAAGTCTAGTTATTGATTAAATTTGATTAAACTTACAGTGTTAAATTTAAGTTAAATTTAATTGATATTTTATGAAGGATTTAATCAATTTTAAGTTTTCAGTTAAACGTTTCGTATAAATAGATTTAGTATACGTTTAATACAAAATAAATCTAAAATTTAAGAAAGTATAATTGTTCAATTAAACTTCTTGTAGAAGTAGATTTATGATATGTTTAATAAAAAATAAATCTAAAATTTAAGGAAATATAATTGTGCAATTAAACCACCCATAAAAGTAGATTTATCATATGTATAATACAAAATAAATACAAAATTTAAACTAATATAAATGTATAATAAACCACTGGTAAAACTAGATTTATTACATGTTTAAGAACTGAATAAATGTGAAATTTAACCAAATATATATGTTTAATTAAACCAATCTTAAAACTAAATTTATTGCTAATTTAATGCAAAAATAAATTAATAATTTATACAATAATTGTTTTTCCATTAAATCTTTCATAAAGGTAGCTATAGAGTTATTGTATTTTCAATTCACTTATAAATCTCTAATGTAAACAAATATAATAACCCATCTTGATGAGGGCGTATAACATTTGCGCCGATTTTGAAATTTTTCATTCTTTCATTTGCGCCGATTTCATTTTTTATTTGCGCCGATTTTATATTTTTTTCCTAATTGGATTTACAGGTAAGTTCATACTTTTACATTGGCTGAGCACATAGTAGAAAGACAAATCAAGTGACATTGCAATTGGTAAATGGCTATCCCAATGTTTCGGGTTACCATTCCTTTCCCTAAATGAAATCGATGACTGCTTCACGTTTGACATTGTCTGACGCTCCGCTCCTTCTGATGAAAAATGTCATACATTCTTAGACAATGTACAAGTACACATTCCATAATGGACAACCAATTAGTGCTGGCGTCCATAAAATTAACGAAGGGATGAATTCAACTTCACCATTTGGAACTCTTGGTTTAATAGCTTCCTTGTGAGAAAATGCGAACTCTAGAAATGCCCCCACCAGTACGTGTGCCAGACAAAAAAAAGATGGCATTCGTTATCGACAATTACGCCAAATATAGAAGAGACGAAATCATAAGAAAGGAATATATTAGATGTATTGCCTTAACATACTCGGAAAGAACAGATTTATGATTTGAATGTATTCCGTTTTTATGGATTTGAATGCTGTACATATATTTTTAATTCGTCATTTTAGTATAAACAAACTGAGTGCTTTTATCATAGGTTTTTACTTGTTGATTTTAAGCAGAAGACAACAGTTATATACATGTTATAATTGACAATTCATAACATATGTATAACTGGCTAACGGAAGAGATCTTTAATGATAAATGAAAATTACATTACTGGGATGGAGAGTTGTCTGATTGGCACTCATACCACATCTTCTTATATCATTTCACCTGTAATTTACCTGTTATTTACCTGTAAAAAAATCGGCGCAAATGAAATGCAGATCGGCGCAAATGCAAAACGCCGCTTGATGATAGATTTATTGTCAGTGTTAACAGAACAAAAAATAAAAAAAGTAACACATTTTTACTTTTCAATTCAATCTATCTATAAAGTAAATTCATAAAAAGTGAGAGTGTGATACTCAATATCTCGCATTTAACCGAATGTATTTTTTTCTTTCAAATTAACCCATTGAAAAATAGATTAAAACAATTGTTCTACAAATATATTTTAAACTGAAGCAACATATAACTGTTTAATTAAATAAAATAAAATTGACAGGGAAAGGGAAATAATATATTCAATCTTTATTTATTAAATTAGTATTTTGCTTTACATAATACAATTAATTGATCTGCCAACGAAAATCGTCCGGCTTAATATATTCAAACTTTAGCTTCTTATCTTAAAATACTAAAACTGCCTTTTTTTGTTTAAGCTAATCCGTAAAGTAGATAACAATATGTTTTTTTGTGTGTGTTTTGTGAAACTTCAGCTATAGAATTTTGCATTCTTAGTTAAACCCTAGCTAAAGAAGGGCGAGTAACTACACTGACACTTAATTTGTTTTCGACTCGAGTTAGCTCCCTTTCTTCGGTTAATAAGATACGCGTCGGCTAAATTGGATAGACTCCCCTTCAACAAGAGGCAAACAATTTTAGAATATCGCTCATACGCACATTGACATGTTATGCAAAATTTATCATTAAAAACCAGTCCTACAATAACATAACCATGATAACGTAACACTTTGATATCGTAACTACATGCATGATTATAATTTATATTGCCAGCGTTAACTGAAAAAAAAAGATTCTTTCATAACTTTTGATTCAATTTTATTTATTTATTAAACTCAATTCGAAATTGTTCAAAATAATTCATGTAAAAAATGGCAATATGAAAACAGCCTTAAACATAGAGTAGTACTAGACTCTAATTTACCTTAACATGTACCCGTTTTAATATAAAATTTCCTTGAAATTAATTACCTTTAGATATACACATATTTAAGAAATAATGACCAATACTTTTATACAAATCAGATGACAAATGTCCGGGATTCGTTTGGGAACTTATTTGAAAGATGAACTTTCAAATGAATTAGTTTAATTTAATGATACATTAACCATTAATAATTTAAGATTCCGAATAGCTCATTTATATAATATGAAGATCACACATACCCCGAATCAATATACATGCATTTAAATAGAGTATGTTAAAAAAGGAGAGCAACTTTATATATAATCTCGCAAAAATATTAACCATATTTCAAGAGGTACATTGCATTTGCGCCAATTTTTGAAAAATCCAATATTTCATTTGCGCCACAAGGTTAAATTTTATTTGCGCCAAAGAACAAAAAAAACTTCACTTGCGCCATTTTACAGGTAAAACAGATAAAAGTAAGAGAAATACAGCAAAGGATCCCCTTATAGGTGCACTAAGAACAAAACAAGTGCACTAAGGACCTGATGGAATGATAGAATTGACACAATGGACATGGCATAAAGAAGTAGATGTAAGAGTTATTAGCTTCTGTTTGCCCTGGGGCCTGTTTATCCTAAGAACTGAACTCAGGACATATCTTAGTCATAAGTGGGTTTATCAAACATGTCGCAAATTAGGAAAATACTAGGAATTGTCCTAACTTTCGGATACCATTTTAGGTGTCTTAAGATGGTCTTATGATGGTCCTAGCTTTAGGATATATTAAGGTTGGTTATTTTATAAACAATTTAATATGGCATGTAAAGGTTCCATTTCATCATTTTTATGGCCGGGTGGGGTGGGGGCTAGGATAAAACATATTTTCATGCTTTCTTTTGATTGTAATCTCTGTCCTTCCTTTTAATTTTTCACCGTATTTGGTCCTGCTGTTTTATTAATTATTTTTATCCTGATTTTCTTTTTTTGTAAACTCCTGTCTCCTGTCTTGTCTTTTTTCAAATTTCATCCCAGCCCCCATTTCCGCATAATCATTAAAAAAAATTAATCATAGTTATTGGTAAAATTAGATACAATAATTTTTTTTTTTTAATTTGCTATTTTATTTATCTCCATTACTTAGGACAGCGGTTAGGACATTCTAGCTAAGGCTTCGATGTGCATCTTAAGATGTGTCGTAGGTCGGTCCTAACTTTATCCTTACGTCTGTGTTAAGAAATTCTTAGGACCGATCTTTAAGGACAGTTTCGATAAAAAGGTTCGATTGCGATGTGACAACTCTACATTAGATCCCACAGAATATGCGTTTTGTCTTTTTTCAATAACATATCCTTCTTTGTTGGCGTGTTAAACAATTTTCTGTTGTGTTTTTATTTTCATAATATGTATACAGGTATATTTGTTGACGATGGTGTCTATTTTTATCATAGTTGTTAGATTGGTTTAAAGATTATGACTTGATTTCGTAATATTATGAAACATGTACTTATCTACATGTCAGTATCAAATTCAGATCTATAAGTTTGTGTAACACAGCAGCATATGTTATGCATGCCATGTTAAAACATGCAACCTATTAGCATGATTAGAGAGTTTTAATTTAAGAAGATAAGACTAATATTAAACACATGTAGATAAGTTATTTAAATACCCACTTCTAATCACCAATCATAATTATACTAAAATTCCAGAATATCAGTCATTGAAAGAGAAAAGTGTCTATAGTGCCGAGTCTGTGAACTAAAATTTTGATCGATATCACCAACTACAATCAACGCCTATACATGTTGGTAAGTTAACCTTGAAAGTGTTACAATTAAGTACTACAATGACAATGACATTTTTAAGTACAACTGGCGTATCTCATAATTTGAAGTTTTATAGGGCTGTATACACGTTTACCGAGAGAATGGGCACATTTTTAGTATGAATTAATCGATCTCGCACTTATATATCTTTCATTCTCAATAAACAATATACATAGTTATAGAGAAGACAAATGAATTATGTACAATATTTACAATAGTAAACAGTTGCTAAGACAATATATAAAGTACACTTTAGCCAGGAGCACATATACCTGTGCCAATAATCTTTATAAATTTACAAACAGTTTAATCAATTCTGATTTGTTTTTTGAAGATATAATCTCTTTGTATTTGACAATATTTGCATTTTTAAAATAATGATGCGACATACAATCATTTCATCACCAATATCGTTTTTATTACATAGAAGACAGATTCTATTATTTCTAACTATATTAATCCATCTACCCTGTTCAATAGGGAGCTTGTGATTTGTGGTCCTAAATCTATATAAATCAATAGACAGTTTGTTCCCGAGAATTTCAAAATAACATTCTTTTCCAAAAGAATCTTTAAAAAGTTTGAAATTTAGTGTTTTTCCTGAGTTTTCCAGTAGAGAAGGCCAGACTTGTACATACTGATCCTTTAGTCTGAGTTTGATGAACGAAACTAACCACTTGCAATTCATAAAAGGCTTCTTACAAACTGTGCTTTCATCAACGTTGAAACATCCCTGTAATATTTCAAAAATATGCTTATAATTTGACCAATAAAGATGGCAGTAATTGTAGAGTTGAAGTCGCAATCGCTATTGCAAAAGAATAATGACTTATAAAAAATAACATATAAAGATAAAGACCCCAAAATATAAAGGAAAATAAAATCACACTAAAAATCTTTCATTTCATTCTATATATGTTATTATAAAATTTCGTTAACAATTCTATTAAATGGTTTTGTCATTAATAAATGTGTTATCAAAAAATTAATTTAAAGATTTAAAATATCGCCTTAGATATTTTTAGGACCTGCTAACATAAGATGCATCTGAGATAGCTTCGAGACACAACTTAACAGTGTCCTAAGATAAACTTCAGTCCATCCTAAAATTGGTCTAAGATGTGTCTTAGGACGAATTTAAGGACACTTTCGAGAAGCCCCCCCCCCCCCCTGGTTTTATTTTTATTTTCGGTTATGTTGTGTTACATGCATAATTATATGTTGAATTTGGCAATACAAAATTGCATTGAATTGAAAGGATTTGAATTGATAATATTTTTCAATCTTTATATATTATTATATATATATATATATAACCGTTATTGAAAAGTTTCACAAGTGACAAAAAAGTAAAATGCAGAAATCAATTGCTGCAAAATACACAAATATAAAGATAAATTTTACGTATATATGGTTTTTCGTATTAATTATTTAAAGTCATATGCAATGCTTCTAAAACAATGCCTTTATAAATGAGGTTTGTGGACTTAATTACCAAAAGTTATACCCAGCATGGAGGTATATCTTTAAAGTACTTCTCTGTTTAACCAGAAAGATAACCATACATAGGGAGCGAGCATCCCCGGGTTATCAATTTTATGAAGGGAAATTGTAACCAACTTGGTTATACCACACTTGGTATGATTATTTGATGTTTGTATAATACATGGGTAATTAGGTCAACCGCAAGAGTTATCAAATTTATTTCTAACCGAATCTGCAAATAACAAATAACACAAGGATCGATAAATCAAAACTCGTCAAATACGTGTTCCATCTGTTTACAAATAAAAATGAACAGAGTGTACATATAATAAACTAAAGTGTCAGCATAGTCCTTCGTATCAGGATTTTAAAAACTTCTCTTTATTCTATGATTTCATTTATCATCAATTTGACAAAAGTTTGAAATATGTAACTCTACGAACATCCGTTTATCTGGCAAAGTATATGAAATTATATTGGGTTCAATGTTATTCTGTGATATTATGATTTTTCATTATAATAATTCAACTAATAAGATATAAAAAGGAGATGTCGTATGATCGCTAATGAAAAGTTCTATACAAGAGACTAAGACCCCGTTTAAGCTGGGGTCACACATTCACGATTTTTACTGCCGTCCTTGACAGGACCATTCCCGATTAAAATTTGTCAAAAGTCTGATCAAGATCCTGTGAATCGTGGATGGAAATTCGATTTGTATCTTTCGCCAGGTAAAATTCGACCGAGTCTGTCACGACTGCGTCCCGATTCTACCGAATGTAATCCGACAGAGATCAGATAGTGACAAGACAGTGAACCGACGCTTACGGGAGTTATCCGTTCGAAAACTGTCGGCATAATCGGGATGATCAGGTACTGTCGGAACGTAATCCTATCACGGTCCGCTCTATCGCATTGCAAACGGCTTTGTCTGGTCTCAGTCGTATTGTATTCTGTTATTGTCGGGACTTCTCCAGATCATTCCCGTTCCACAGGACACCGTCCCGAATACACAGAACATTGTTAGGAATTCGATCCGATACAGCAGAATCTGTCACGACATAGGCACGATTGTAATCTGACTAGACAAAATCGGCTGAGTTTCCCCGAATGTTACGGGACGCACCTAACTGTCGGGGTGCTTTGCCGAACTATTCGGACCCTTCCCGACCAGTAGGAATCTGTTACGAACTAAAACGACTGCGTTCAGACAATAATAGGACATTCCAGATAATTGAGGATACTAATCCGACTTTTTTCACTTTTCGTGTCGTATCGCTGTCTGATCTCAAACGGGAGCAATAATCGGCAATGTGTGAACCCCGCATTACACTGGCAACGAAATTGATTCGATCTTTATTTGAATCGATCTTAAAAGTACAAGGGTTGAGTTCAATATAGTAGCAGTTACTTAATGTTTTAAAATTTACCACAAGCATCAATCTGACTTTCAGAATATAATATACATTTCTTCTGCCGAGATTCTTTTTATCATTTTTTTTTCAATCACCATTAAAAGAGAATTGATAAAATTTACCGGTACTACATTTGTATGTTTCAAAAAATGAAAGAAGACTGAACTGCAACAAAATAATGACGAAATTCATCAGGTGTCAGGGCCGTAACTACCTATGAGGCAGGGGAGGCATTTGCCTCCCCTGAATTTTTTACACCCAATTTTCTTTTTTTAAGTAATACAATTAAATATTGAAAATATGTACACGAAGAAATTGAATTTATATTATAAACAACACAAGTTTACAGTTTTAACAGTGATATCATGATACGTGGTATGTCTGTCATTTTTCGGATTTTTTATCGAAAGTGAACCGTTTCAGTTACTTTTTTTTTCGTGTGGCCGTATGTTTGTTATTCAGTATTGAGGGGGTCAGTATTCGTACGAGAACACATATGAAACTTTGCTTTCGATAATTTTGAATACAAACTTAACTATTCACATTTCTTTGGGGGCTCAATTAAGCAGAAGAAGTTCCTTTTGTATTGTGAATCTTTTAAGATATCGGAAATTTGTTACAGGCTGAATCAGCTGTTGGATCGTTTTATAAGTCTCCCAATCGTACGAGAACATAGTTTATGCATGGTCAATGCCTTAGTAGGTAAACACTCCCGTCCGTTGTAGCAGGGACTTTCTATACTAAGTATATACTAGACTAGTATAGAAAGTCCCTGGTTGTAGTTATATACATGTCTGTTCAGCTTTCAACAATATTGAAATGCAAGATCCTCGATAAAAACAATTATCTTGCGTTCTATTATCTTGCTTTATAGGTTTTTTGAACTTACCAGTTTCTAAAAAAATATCTTTAAATACAGATAATAATTGTTTGCATGAAAATTGCTCCAAGGATCAAGCAAAACTGATCTTTCTTAAAGTAAGGAAATCGAAGGAAAACGGGTAATTTTTAGCCATATCATTTGAGAAAAAAATCCTCGGTCACAATGTATTTAATGTTTACAATTATAGGTCGAATTACGGCATTCAGAATTTATCTGTAGTTTATTTAGGGTATAATTACAAATTAAATATATAGTTTCATGCAGTGTTTGACACACTGATACATTATGACATAATAAAAAAAATTGTTTTACATATCCCTGAAATCATTTGCAATTTTCCAGTTATATAGAGAGTAACATAATAAAGAGGCATTATGCTTGAACAGAGGAATGATTAAGAAATCCAGAAGAGGACACAATAGACTTAACAAATATTAATAAAGATTCAAAATATTTGTCTTCTACGACATATTGAAAATAGAAAATGAAATTGAGGCATTTTCCTAAACATATCGGCTAACGACAACTGATTTATGGTGCAGTGTATCCAAATAGTGATCTTCTGCAGAAACTCTAGCTTCCTTTATTAAAAAAAGGCCACAATAATGAAGACGAAAATTAGTCTTGAACCCCTATGTTTTATCGTTCAAATAATTAGACCGTCAAAACATGTGATATATGCGTGCGTTGTTTTCCTACTCATACTGTATTGATAAACTCGACATGCTTGTGTATAAAACATATGCCATTAAATGACGAAATTCTATGGCAAGATTTATAACAACGCTTTATAATGTAAATATTATGTCTTAAGCTTGAAAATACAAAACGCTATTTAATATTCTGTACATAACTAGTGGGTTTGGTAACATTTGTTAACACCAAAACAATCGACTTTCGTCATTACGCAAACTAGAGTTTTAATATTTATTTACTTCATTTTATCTTCGTTTTTTTTTTTCAATTTCGAAAAATATATATCATGTATATACTTCACGAGTTAAATTATATTACAAGATTGATCATTCTTTTCGTTTTTCTATATGTTAGAAATTTAATTTGTTCAACATACATCACGTTGTAATACCGAGATGTTCACCTGAGTCTTTGCCATTTTATCAGGCATACAATCTGTACTTTCAGTCAGCATTTGGTAAATTGTTCTATCTTTTGTAATGGTGTAATGATCCCAGAACAAAAGTAATAGAAACATTATTTTCCTTGTATAAATATTTACTTTACAGATGCGCAAATCGAAACAAATGTCTTTCTTATGATGTTGGAAAAACAAAATCCTTGGAAGTTGAAAACCGTATACAGAGTTGGTTACCAGAATTATAATTTGAGACGCCAGACCCGGGTTTCGTCTACATAAGACTCATCAGTGACGGTCAGATCAAAATAGTTTATAAGCCAAACAAATAAAAAGTTGAAGAGTGCCAAATACGACTAAATTAATCTATTCCTGTGATAAGAAAATCCTCATATTTCGAAAAATACAAAGTTTTGTAATAGGAAATTTAAAAAAAATGACCATGTAATTTATATTCATGTCAACACCGAAGTTTTGACTACTGAATTTGTTACACCCTCGGGGATGAAATGTCAACCAGCAGTGGCATCGATCCAGTGGTGTAAATAGTTATCTAAGGTACCAGTATTATTATCTGATACGCCAGACGCGCTTTTCGTCTACATACACTACAAAAGTCTAAAAGTCTGAAAAGACCAGTTTTTGTCTTGATTTGCATATACTTTTACTCGACATTCTTCAAAAGTATGACTTGTGTCTTAATTTTTCATGACAAATTCTCATTTATATTAGATTTGTCTGAAATTTACTCAACATATTCTCGACATTCTGAATATGGTCTAAAAATTTCTTGACAAATTCTTGACATTTGAATACTGTCTTGATATTTCTCGACATATTCTTCACATTCTTATTTGTTCTAAGTATGGCTTGACATATTCTGAACATTTTGAATTGTGTCTTAAATTTTCTTGACAGTTCTGAGTTCTGAGCAAATTTTGATAATATACAAATCATTCATTTAAAAGAAGAAAAATGTGTGTAATGTCATCTGTTGGAATGTATATTAAGTATTACACATGGACAGGATGTTACCCATTAAATTAAAGTATTCCACACCCCAGAGTACACGCAACTGTAAAATAGAAATTACTGATTTACCTGTAATCCGTGTAATCAGCCAAAAAACTTATCAGTTGACCAACCATGCCACTTCAATTTAAAAAGTTTGTTGATAGATGAAAATTATGAAAGTCATCACTTTGATGAAATTTTTTTAATTAAAATGGATTCTCTTCATCAAAATTATGAAGTTATTTATTTTAACATAAAAACAAATTGAATAATTCCCAAAAGATTACACGAATATTATTATCTACTTCAGGAATAATCAATAAAAATGTATTTATAATGGGTCCCATCAAAGGTTTCTATAGAAATCATTGGTCTTATGAAATGGATCTCAAACAGACATGCATAATAAAGATCTAAACATTTTTTTTCTTTTCAGGAAGGAGTTATCACAAATACTTATTTTTGATATTTTTTTTTTTTTTTATAAAATTCAACACTCAAATTTAAAAACAAAACGTTTTGATAGGTTGTTCTAAAAAATGAATAAGGTTTTTGAATCAAGATGACAAATTATTTGACCTACACGACCACCCCCGCCCCCTCCCCTTCCTATTTTAGCCACAATAACCCAAAAGATGAATTGTGGGGTCCAAAAGAGCCACATTTTAAAGATGCCTACAAGACACCTTTTTTAGTAAAGCAAATTTGACTGGCAGTTTTGCGAATTGCAAAAATCTAAATGCTGTTTGTCAGTTACTTGACTTATTTTTCAAGTGAAAACAATTAATTAAACGTTTAATAAAAATCATTCAAAATTAAACTATATCGGGGATTATTCAAAGTATTCCAATTTAGTTGCACCAAAAGGGTATCTTACTATACCAAATTATCCTTGATTCTTCAAAGTTTAGTTTAGCCATAACAGAAAGGAGTATATAACAGCAATAGAATGTCATAAAAAAGAACGATGCAGAATAAGTCTGTACACATTTCAGGCGAAATTTATACTGTTGAGATAGTGTCAAGAAATATTCAAGACTGTCAAGAATGTGTCGAGACACATTCAGACATTATTTAGGATGTCAAGAATGTGTCAAGACATATTAGACATTATTAAGAATGTCAAGAATATGTCAAGACAGATCGAGACAAATTTAAGACAGTCAAGAATTGGTCGAGACCAATGCAGACTCTTTTCAGATAATCCAGGAAGAGTCGAGGAATTTTAAGACAATGTTCATACTGTCAAGACACTTGTCAAGAAAAATCAAGAACCTTATTAGACAAAATAAGAATGTGGATTAAAAATTCTTACAGATTCAGACAAAAACTGGTCTTTTCAGATTTTTAAACTTTTGTAGTGATAAGACTCATAATTGACGCTCAGATCAAAATAGTGTATAAGCCAGACACATAAAACGTTGAAGAGCATCGGCGACCAATGGCATGATAAAAGAGGGACAACATCTCAGAGCTGCACATGCGGTTGTGTGATTTTGTGTTTTCCATTTTTTAATCCCATATATAAAAAAACAATATATGGTGTCAGTGTCGAGATAATGAGTTATACGGTTGGTGATCAAGTCTTTAGAACGTGCTAAGCTAAACAAATAACAAGTATTGCTCAAGTTTACTGATTATTGTACTTACTTTGCAATTATCATGGGAATGGTAAGAAAATTAAACCCTTTGACTTATGAAGGGAAATGGTCCAGTCAATTGAGGGATAGTATGCACCATAACTGTCGCAGTTTACAAATTTTGTCCATCACGTTCATATGTTAATGCTACAGATTATCAAATTGTTTAAAGGTACATGTCTTTTGTTTTGTGATAGTGGGAGACAGTCGGAGTAATATGCATGTGTTGAAAGAAATCGCAAAATAAAGAAAGAGATATCCTTTTGCAAGTAATTTCTTGCGATTGTCAAACAAGTGAAATATTTTACAGATGAATTGAAAAAAAAAAAAACTTAGAGTCAATTAACGATAACAAAATATTGTATTTTGAAAACGTGATAAACAACCACACTCTTAACTTTGCCAATACACCACACATATTAATAAGAAAACATACTTAATCCATTGTATGGAATCTATGATGTACTAACTCATAATTTAAAGTTATCAACCACTTTCAACGATTTATTAAATCATTTGAATTAAATATCGATAATGTCATTATATAAATAACACATAGCTGAGGGGTTGATAGATCATATTGTTATCCCGAGAAAACATTTTCAACTGAAACGAACAAGGAGAAGGAACTATGGCATTTTTACGTGACATATAATAACATAATACATCACGTGCTTTCTTGATAAAGATAAATTTGCAAAATTGAATAAACCTGTAAATGTTTGCAAGCAATCTCAATTATCCTGACATAAGATCATACTTCCATACATGATAAAAGACGAGACTATTTTAGATTATACGTAAATACAATCAGTGTGAATATGCGAAACACAATTTAATATTTCTTTCAAAAATCTAAAAATAAATGTAAATCATAAAAAAACGTTGATGACGTCACGGTCACTTGACACAATTATGATTTGGGTTAATAAACAAAACAACGTCAGCCAATCAAAAGACACATTACATCCAACATGAAATGATATTATCATACACGATTTCCCTTATATATTGTAAAAAGTATAATCACAAAAAATACTCCAAGGTAAATCTAAAAAGGTAAAAATGTCCTAATCAAATTGCATAATGTAAGTCTAAAATACATTAAATGAACTGATAACAAATGTCATATTCGAGACTTGATAATATGCATTTTCTTATGCAGGAAATTGTGGACTGAATCGAGTTTTATAACTAGCTAAACCTCTGACGTGTATGGGAGTTGCATCATATTCCAGTATTCTGATGACAATGAGTGAGCAAAACAATCAGTCACAATAAGTAAAAATGTCACAATTAGGGGTACATCAGCCAATATATATATTGTTATCATCATAAGTATCATTAAAACAAACAGATGTAACAAAGAAGCACACAAAGGCAGACATCAAATTTAACTTCGCGTTTTTATTAAAAGATTTTACTATTTAAACAAATAGTGTCCATAACTTGTCCTTATATGTACACGGTATATTACAGACGTGCACTCTTTCTTACTGGTCAGTAAAATTAATTCTCAACAAGTAAAGTCCCCACAGGATTAACTATAAAACATAGTATATATAAAAGTGCACACTGACATTACATCTCCAGTTTCAAATCAAATTATATGAGAATTGGTTACAGGTCTATCTAATTCAATAAAGTTTTTGTGTCCGAATCAGTCAATAATTAAATGAATACACACTAACCCTTTAACCCTGCTTCAGTATATTTAATATGTGCATCGATTTGTTGGTTGGTTTTTTTTTTTGGAGGGGGAGGGGGTTGTATTACTTTTATTCAATTAGCAGTCATCTTAGTGTCACATTTCAAAACATCAAAAATCATGCAGAAATTGTTGATAAAGTTAACAATATATAGGTCAAGATATGTCGGAATTTGAAAATATGTATCCGGTTTCTGTATGACTTTTAAATCTGATTTGAGAGCAAGCTTAACCGCTCACTTGTATGTTGGTCAGACAAAAGACGTGTACAACAGTTAACATTGTTTTATATAAAACAAAGAAATTTGTAGCAAATGCACCCCAAAAAAGACATTTAGATAAAATACATTTATTTAGTAAAAATAATGTAAAAGACACAAGACTCACATTTTACCGTAGCACATTAACATTAAACTTGATGCTATATACAGATCCATTTAGAATACGAGAAAACATCATATTGCGTTCCTGGAAAGGAAATATATGTAGTCTGCATTTATTGGATATGCGGGTTTAAACAAAACAAAGGAACGTAAGGCATGCAAATACCAGAAAAGCTAAAGAAATCCTCATGGATCACATTTATTTTTTAAATTAATTGATAGAGTTTTTAACAATATTAACATAGTATTTACAGCTTTTTAGAATGAACATCAACGTTCTCTTGTTGGATATATTTATTCCTTCACGTTGGTGTCTTAAATAAATTAAAACAATTAGACACACATATCATAGAGACAATAGTAATAATGAGATATAGTTTTTCTGTTCTTATTAATTTTGATACAGTGTTTATGAATATAAATATGTATATATACGATATATGAGGAAAGATTGAAAATGTGTCTTGGTCTATTGTGTTTTTACTGCTAAACATGTTCATTCTTCTTTTCCTTTTTCTACACAGTTACAATATCATGAAGGTGGAAGCACTTTTGATATATATATAATGTTGAGAGAGAATAGTATTTTATTTTGAGGGAAATACATAGTTTTTAGATGATAACTTTCAATGTGATTTATATATCAAAAAATCCATTTGTTTTAAAAAGACATTAAGAGCTCTTATTCTATTTAACTATTAATTATGCTTTTTTCTATTATATTTGTTATTTTAATGTGTTAAACGCATTAAAAAACAAAACGCACATAATACAAAACACATATGTTGTAGTCAAACAAATACAAATGTTTTATAATTATTTTTCTATTTTTAATTTATATTACTGTTAATGGACATATCAAGGTTTGCTTTTACAAACTGTAACTTGGTTGCAGAGATGTCTCGATGGCACTCATGCCACATCTTCCTATATCTATGAACGTTTTACCAAGAAAACTTTATTAATCCAAAATAATCAAAGACAAATATTGCATGTTTGTATGTACATGTACTGTTAGATTCGTAATAACTAATACTTATTCTTTTATTGTTTACTATTAATTTTGAATTAATATCCTTTTTTTTTCCTTTCATATAGGCTGTTTTGTAAATTGAACAACATCAAACAAAAGATACAGAAAGTTCATACAGTTGCCAAGTCTTAAACGTCTTAATGAGTCTGAAACAATCAGCTCAAATTAGTGTTGAGGTTAAGATTCCTTGATACCGGTATCAGATTTTTTCATGCGTATTTAGTATAATGTTTGAAAATTAATACAGATGGCTTTTTAAGACTAAAAAACTTCGAATGCATATTATACATTGATAAAAAGCAGTTAACATGTAAGTGATTGCGAAATATATAACATGCAGTGCAATGGATTGGAACAATTACATATATTTTTCAAGTAATATGGGACACATTTATAATAATCATTTCTCAATTTGTAACGCATCCATTTGAAAAGTTAACCTTTGAAAAACGTACAATTTACAATACTTGTGTAATGAACTATTTTCTGTTTTCTATTATTTTTCATTACAAGTTATAACACATTTCACCATTCAAACGTTTTACTTCAATAAGATATTGGTAGTGTAATAAATAATATGCAATGACAAGTTTTAATTTGGGATTTACTTGTATACTAAATCTAAACATGTTTAAGTGCAACACTTAAAAATCCGCGAAATTTCTATCTGGTTGACCATATTTGAAACACATAGTTCACTGCAAAGAGTCATAAAAAGAATACATTAAAAGGAAGTGTGCCTTAAACTTTAATCAATTGAGTGTTTGCTTGGTGTTTAATGTCACTTCCAACAATATAGTGATATTTCGTGGTGGTAATTTTTATTGGTGAAGAATGTCGGAGTGCCTGTGAGAAACAACAGACATTTGGTAGTTAAACTGAACATCCTAGTCAATAAGATTGGAGTCAAGTGCACCTGTCCAGTACATGATTTGAACTCGTAACATCAGTGTTGACTGGCTTGTAATATAGTATTTCAGCTACTTAACCACTTGGCCACTGAGACCAGTTTTACTTTATATATAGTATGTTTTGAGTTTTATAATATTCTTTTAGCCTGTGGAAAAAGATTTCAGAAATATTCTTAATGAAACCATAATTAACATTGATGGTTAGAATAAATCGATAAAAACAAGATTAAGTCTCAAAAGATGAAGCATACTACAATTATTGTTTGATGTGCTTAGAATACATAACAGTAACGGCTTCTTTAGAAAAAAAATACGTTAGTGTTTGTTTTTGTAGCAGTTCAGGGTTAATACTTTTGTTTCCTTATAGTTGGTGTGTTTCCCTCGATTTTTGTCTGTGACCCTGATTTATTTTCACCTTATTGATTTATGACAGCGGTATACTACTGTTGCCTTTATCTACCTTTAAATGGTGGTGTTATTGTAAAATGATAGTTAGCTGTATCGCCAGAATGCAAAGTTCAGGGATTTTTTTCACACATGTTCATGGTATGAAGTTATCTTCTATTTATTTTTGATTGTTTTTATATGTACACAAGGAGCAATTTACGTAACTATATGCAATTGTTTCCAGTCAATAACTTGTGTGTTAGTGTATGGATCTCTCTGACATTGTACCACAAGGTTCCATTTGACATATGGTAGGCTGGGATTGAGTTTTGGGTTAATTACCCCTACATGGAAGAATTACGGGCAAAAAAGGGCCAAAAAATAAGAATTTTTCTAGTTTCTAGACAATAACTTGTGTCAAACTGGATGGATCTCTCTGGAAGTACTACAATGTTCCGTACTTCTGAGGGGAGGCTGGGATTGTGTTTGGGATTATTGCTCCAAGGGGGTCTCAAAAAGGTATAAAAGGGGGCCCGGATATTTTTTAACTCATTTAAGGGATTCATATTTTATTTCCATTTTTTTTCAAATTTCGAATTCAAATGCACAGTATTGCGCAATAGAATTGTAAGATCTTTGACCACATTTATTTTGTGTCAGAAACATGTATTATGTCAAAAATTTGCTTTCAATCCAAATTCAGACAGTATCAAGCTTGAGTATTGTGTCCAAACTTGCCCCAACTGTTCAACATCTGTCGTCGAATCAGGCTGCACTCAGCGAAGTATTTTGTTTTTGTTTTAAGCAAGGTGGAAAAACTGAAAAAAAATACCTTGTTTTGAAGCCTGTGATTGTTTGTGTGAGTGTAAAAGTGTAATTATGACATAAAAAAATAAATAAAGTATTTTCTAAAGTTTTCTTCAGACATTATCTCCTTACCATAAACAAGCTTAACATTAACAAGCATTGTCTAAATTTCATAAAATCTTAGTTTTGACAAAGTTATTGGTGTCTAAAAAAATGAACTTAATGTTGGCGCCGCTGCCACCAAACAAAAGCATATAAGATCGCTATGTCTATCTTTTGCAACATAAATAGTGCAGTACCGATAAAAATTATCAGCATGACAGGATGTAAAACATTCAATGGTTAAACTTGCAAGTTTACTTTCTAATAGTGTTATTGGTGAAATGGGATAAACTGAAATAGTTTAATATATAGGTGTAGAGGAACTATAGGGACAAAAATCAAAGCGAAAAAAAGGACTTAAAAAAGTCTGCATGGCTCAAATCGTCAGACGACTTATAACGTAACGGTACCCAAATTGCACCGAGTACCCAAATTGCACCTATTTAGCAAAACTAGCAGCGAAAATCTTACAAGATTTCATAGAGACTAAACAATTTGTATTTTTATGATTTGATACTAAGCACATCTTTCAACATATGTAAAACTATTTAGATATGCACAAAACGTTCACAGTATTTATCAACAGATGAAGTATTTACTGAAAAAGCAAAATGTACTGAAACGTCGCCATGCGACGTCATCAAAACGTCATCTTTTTAAAATGAGCGAATACAATATGTTACAAGTATCCATTTAAAAAATAATGAAGAGTAAGCATGGACTAATATCCAATTGTTCAAAATATTTGAAGAAATTAAACAAAAGCTCTGTTATTAGACTGTTGACGATGTGAATTTAAGCATGGATGCAATTTGGGTACTCCTCATTTCAGAATCATTGATGGTTTGGAGGTCAGTTTAGACCAATTTTACTATGATTCCATATGGAATAAAAATCAAATTGGTGTACCTTTATAATAAAGAAGGATACGGCTACAAAATAAACACAGAATGGACATTTTTGTCTTTATCTTAAAAAAACGTAGACGAAAAAACTGTCAAAATAGGTGCAATTTGGGTACCGTCACGTTAGCCTTATAATGAAGATTCTTAAAATTTTTCTAAAATTTTTGCCTAGTATCTTTAAAACTTTAATTTAAAGATGTCAACTTTAAAAAGCAAGAAAAAAATGTTTTATAATTATTTCATAAAAAGAAACATTTAAATACATGAGATGGTTTTATTACGATGCGTTAACTCCAGTAAAAATATGACAGTACACATGAGTTTAGAAGTTGGTTTTTATAATTGGATTTCTTTGTATTATCCAATTGGTCATATAAAAATCAATGTAAATTTGACTGTATTTTTTTTTAGTTATTAACACTTTGTTAAATTCTTGCTTTTTTCTTTTTAAAATATTCTTTGACACTATATGGATATACAGATTGTTATTCTATAAATGTTTGTTATTAATTAACAACTGCAAATTTTTACATTTTTTCAACATAATCGTACAAGAAATCCTTATTTTTAGTCTAAAAATTATCTTATTACACCTTAGTAGGCTTTGTTTTATACTTAACCATGTTAAGCTTTATGCAAATAAATCAAATATTAAAACACTTATGATATATCAAGAGCAGAACACTAAATTTGAAGAAAACATCTTTTTTTTTATTCAGGTTTTTGAAAATTCATTTTTCTCAGAATTACCTCCCTCTGTACCATAGATAATCAATGTTTATGGCATTATTTAATGTACTTGTATTGCCTTCATTATTAGTTCAACTTGCATTGCTAGGTATAATAATGGTTAACTCACCGTTTAGAAAAAAGAAAAACAAAATACATTCACAAAATTGTCTACAGATTGATACATTAATTTCATTGAAGTCAGGGAAAGGAAAATTTGAATATTATTCAAGGATAATTTTAGAAAGTACGAAAATAAGACCCCGCCCATCGTATATGCTTCAATTCATTAATAACTATGTCTCTTAATATAACCAAATATATATATACTTTTATGTTTAATGTACCAATAATTGGTAAGTTTAAAAAAAGTTATTTTAATTTTTTTTTTAAATAATTTTTATTAAGAATTATCTCCCTTAGTACCATAAATTGTAATTGAACTATGGTCATTGTTACTTCGAACTAATATGGCAATTATTATACTGCTTTTGAAGAAGAAACACTTACATTTCCAAAATCATCCACAAAATACTAGTTTAAATTCATTGATTTATATAGAGAAAATGTAAATTTAGGTATTTTTCGAGAAGAATTCTACAAAGTACTTAAAAGAGACCCCATCAAGTTTATTATCTGAAATGCATAATTAAGTATTCCAATTAATAAAACAAAGTGAGTTATCTTTATATTTTTAATGGACTAAAAACTGTATAGCTTTTAAAAAATGTACTTTTAATGATTTTCTGAAAAAAGTATTACTGGATTATCTCCCTTGTGATAATCCACAAACTGTTTCTTGAACAATGTATGTACTGCTGAGTTAAGATTCTTCAATAAATCATCATTTTCTATCTGGTTATTTTCCGCATTTATGAGTTTCAGGGTGTTGACATTGGTCAATTTCATAATAAAAAATACTGCTTCAAACATGAGAAAACTGGTTCCTGGTACAAAACATCATCTCCAAGCTGAAAGACATGGAAACCAGATGAAATATTTTATGAACTTCTTTCATAAAGTTGTTTAAGCACACAAAGTTTCAATCAAATCTAATTACCCTTTGTGGACTGTTTTGCATGGTTTTGTGCGAGACAGGGTGTTAAGCATCTAAATGACACAAGACAACGCTAGGTCCCACATCGCTTAGAGAGTGACAAGGTGATTTCTCCTCTGAAAAACAGTAAGCATCGAACTCTCTATCTACAGCCGAGAAACTGACAGAACAGAATATGTCCCTAGACAAGGTATTTGTCTAGGTTAATAATGCTATTCCGTATTAATCTGTTCTATTACTATCTCTCATATTATATGGCGTTCCACTAGTGCAAAACAAGTATGAACAGATCTGTACATAATTAAAAACCAATTGTTCAGAGAACAATTTAAGGTCTTTTCACGTCGAAGAAGTTTTGAAAAGAAGCTAGTTTCTTCAGACAAATGCTATACATAAATGGTTTAAATCTATTTTAAAATGAACAAAATGAGATAGTTTGCTACTTCCGGTTAAGTGAATGTTACTTCCGGTCTCATAAGATAGCCTTTTTTTACTCTGATTCCAAAAATATATAGTTTCTATAGAATTTTGCCTGTAAATCAGGAGATTATTGGCCACTTCCGATTATCGAAAGTCTTTTTTAGTCTTAATTGACCACTTAATGTCTTTAAATTACAAATTTTACCGATTCCGAGTACTTTTTCATGAAAAACGTGCAAACATGGCAACTTCCGGTTTTCTCAACGTCACTTCCAGTTATCATTTTGCAAGGTCATATACCACACGAGCTTTTGTAAAAGGTCATATGACTTTATAGTGAACCAGGTTGAAGAAATAATCAAATAACCTATAACTATACATTTCAGGGGCACTTACTCCCTTAAGATGTCATTTGATTGTTTCAGACTGATGTAAAATATCTTCCTTGTAATTAGGCAAACATTTTGCACTTGTTCTTTTATATATAGCTTTATATACAGTTTGAGAAAATGCAATAATAAGTAAAAGTAAAAATTTTGAACTTGACCTTGACCTTTGACATTGACCTCATTTTCTAAGTTGGGACCTAGGGACCTGAAATAAAAAGGTCTCAGGTTCATACGGTCAACGGTTTATGAGATAAACGACATACCGACAAATTTATTTGATAAAGGTAGATAACTCCGATAAAGTTTTATCTAATCGCTTCGATCCAAATTAGCCAAATATTCCTGAGGATGTAACGAATAATTTATTAAAAGAATTTTGTCAATATCTCTTTTTGTTACGAAGGATATGCACTCAATTGATAAACAGTGAATAGGGAAATAACTCTTACACAGAAAATTGTTCGTCTTATTAGGGTGAGATTTAAAGTCGTATAAACTCTAAGATACAATTTAAGAAATATCAAAGCGGTATAATGCGAAACAAAAATTTAAAAGTTGGCGGAAAAAAAAATTAATAATAATCAGAAGAAATACAATAGGTCTTTCCAGAGAAAAGTTGAGAGACCTAATAATCAGAACAAAAACAATAGGTCTGTCCACAGAAAAGTGGAAAGACCTAACAATCAGAAGAAATACAATAGGTCTTTCCACAGAAAAGGGGAAAGACCTAATAATCAAAAGAAATACAATAGGTCTTTCCACAGAAAAGTGCAAAGACCTAATTAGGTCTTTATCATTTCAATCGTAGAATTTGTGTTTAACAATAGTGCAAACACATAAAAGCGTTTCCATATGTAGTTTCTGTTTTATGATGAATTAAATTCAATTTCCGTATATCAATTTATCAAATATATAACGTGTCTACACATTAGATCGTTGAATGGGTATTATACGATAAAGCTTATAGCCACTAAAATGTAATGACACCACAACGCATTATGAAATGCATCGCTGATAAGTTATATGTTTATGTAAAGTGGTTCCGCCAACAAACATTCTCTACCGAGGTGAATTCTTCATAGATGAGATGCTGATATAAATTGTTCTGGGGTAGGATATATGTTTTAGTGGAAACAATATTCACTCTTATTGTCCCAAGTATTTTAATAATACATATTAAAAGTGAATGTAATAAAAAATGTTTTATTTTATATAACATTTATAACAGCAGATTCGTATGAATTCTGTATTGTGCATTTGCAAGAACACTTTATTTCACAGAAAACACAAAAAAAGTTTACATGCAAATTATGTAATGTTGCACAAGTACGAATTTAACTATATATAATGGAGTCATGATTGACACAACATCAGTTGTAATATGCATTGTAGAACCACACGAACTGGCTAAAATAATATTGTTTTATGTTCAGCAATGTCATAAACTGATAAGTCACTGAGGTTGTTTTCAACCCACAAACAGTTTGGGAAAATACACATTTTGTTTAGTTATAGCGAAAGGAAAACATGTAAACTGAACGATATAATTTAAATATCTATAATACTAAAATAACGAGGTCCAATTTGTCAGCCGTCATCACGTAAAAACGACGAATCAAAGAATTCAACTTTATATATAACTAATATAGTACAAAGGTGTAGATTAAAAATTACAACACTTCAGGCCCTTTTGTTTTCCACGAAATTAATATTGCCAATAATTAAGAAGTTCCGGGTCGAGTCCGATACCGATACCAATAGTATATTCACCTGTTACCTATTACCTTATCTGTATACTTTCCGCATCTGAAGGCGCACCAGCAAACGGTGTATTCAGGAGTAATATGCTTATTCAGGATTAATATGCTATATACACGGGTCATAATCACAGGGTTGACACTACTAAATTGTGAAATTGTTACAGGTCTATGGTAGTATTTTAATCAGTAAGACTTGCTAAGATATCAATAAAAAATACTATAAATCTGGACTAAAAATAAGGCGTATAGGTAGTTTTCAATTTGTTAGCGGGCATGACGTAAAACAGCGAATCAAAGAATTCAACTTTACTTATAACTAACATAGGACAATGCTGTTGATTAAAAAATACTCCATTTCAGGACCTTTTGTTTTCCAAATAATTAATATTACTAATAATTGATCAGTTCCAGTTCGACGGGTTCAAACAGAAAAATTTGAAAGCAAAGAAAACTGTGTATCTTATAATCGACATGACTTTATCAGATGACAATACTAATACTGAAATAAGGCTTGCGCATAGTTATATACTTTAATTCAGTCATGGACCCTCGATATCACGGATGTGTTCTAGTAGAATATAAAAAGATAGACTTTATAAAGTAGATTCAGAATACAAAAACGGTCCTCTTTAGTTTTTCCTACTATACCACGAAAAGGAACAAAATACACCCGTACATAATCATACTATTTCTAAAATATCTCTACTCAACATGCTTACCAAATAAATGTAATAAAGGAAACATATTTCATATTTCTAAATTTTTTTGTTAAAATCAAATACGAATCATAAACATTTGTTCCTTTCAATCAAATGTTGGTAGAAATTAGCTGAAAGTATATCTGAAATGAGCCGACTTGATTAAAATGTTATACCAATATGTCGAACATCGGTAAACGTCTATTGCCTTTATTTTTTATTTTACAATTCAAGATAGCGAAAGGTTAGTTGAAGCATTTTGTTGGTGTTTGATATACAATTAAAGGGTTAACTTGTGTTAAAATTTTATTGTTTACGAACGTTAGTCATTCATTCAATCCAATATTACTCAGCTCAAAAGTGAATGAACTTCGTCTATCATTATTCTTTTTTGTAAGATGTTTGATTGCTATACCAAACCTTAGGCTGTGTCTCTCACATTTTGCAAAATAACTTTAAACGAGCATGCTGGATGCTCGAGTTGTCCTGTTATAATTTATTTTGAAGTTGATATTGAAGGAATAAATATTTCAATATCAATAATTCGGTGTTCTATTGCTTTACTTTCAATTGAACTGCGCATGAAAGGCTGTAGCAAATACAATACATCATTCAATTTATCAGTCAAAAGGGATCCTTTCAAAAAGAGAGGTTAAGTCGGATCGATTATCATTTAAAAGTTACTCGAACAATTTCACATTTTAATGATGATTATCTCAACCGGTATTGTATTGTTCAAACAGTGATCTGATGTAACACTGCATTTGCAGTATACCAAAAGATGCAATATGGGAAAATGTTTGAATAAATGAAAGTGACATGTTACAAAAACATACGTCATTGACACTTATTAGTAGAAGGTTTCAATTGTTTCCATTTATGACACTTTTGCACTGAATAATCTTTTGAGATATATTAATACGTTTTATGAAGGGTGTTGCTTTTTCAAAACATTACACATATACATAAATGACATTCAGATAAAGAACAGCATCACAAACACTGTTCCTATGCTTTTTGTGTGTGTTTTTTCTAGTTGCTGTTCATTTATTGATGTTGTGTCATTAATAAATACTACTTATCGTTTTTTTTTCTATTAAACATCTGATATCATGAAAGCTTTGGAGAAGTATAAGTCAAGAAATGCATATATTATCAAATTGATACATATAATCTGTTAAGATGATCTACGTCAAAAAGTTGGAGGCATTAATTTATACACCTTTTTTGCAACAAAACTAAATACGTAAATTTGCAGTACATTTGTCAGGTATCACTTATTCTTATAATCATAACAAGTGATGACACTATTGAACATGGATGAATAAGGCCGTTGGTTTTCTCGTTTGAGTTGTTTTGTATTGTCATTTCGGGGCTTTTAATACCCAAGGGGTGACTGGGGAATAAAATATGGTCTCTTGGTCTTCTCCCGCCCGGCAGTAAAACGCTTGCCGAAGTGGGGCGTCCGTTTGACTGTGAGGGATGTATCAAGTCCGCAGTCACGTCCGGTCATAATTGGGACGTTAAATCCGATGCCTCGTGTAAAGAGAGTGTTTAAATAAATCTTTGAGGGGTCCGTAGGTGGCCTGTTGCAAGGCCAAATTTCTGTCCCTATCCAATGTACCCTCATGTTCCAGTGGCAGTCAAAATTTCGCCGACCATCCCTCCGAATGGCCTCTATTATGACAAGACCTACCTATTTTATTTATTGTTAACTTGTTCTGGTCCTGGATATGTATGAAATATTTATCGCTGGACGTTACGCAACTAAGAATCAATCAATCAATCGGGGCCTGTTATATCTGACTATATGGTATGAGCTTTACTCATTGTTGAAGACTGTAGGATGACCTATAGTTGTTAATTTCTGTGTGATTTTGGTCACTTGTGGTAAGCTGTCTCATTGGCAAACATATCACTTCTTCTCTTTTTACATATATCCCTTTCATTTATTAGTTATTTCTGACAAAAAAATCATTTAAAGGAAACGATAGAATTCCAATATGTTTAATGACTGGAATAAAGCCATTATTGTTTTTGTTAATATGTTGTTAAATATTCCCACTTACCTGAAAACTGTTCGTAATTACACATTAGACATTGGTTATTGTAAATGTATTTTCAAATGGTTTGACAGTTACATTTTTTCGTTTCAATCCATGCAATGCATTCTGGATTACTTAATGACGGTATATACATTTCTAATGATTTCTATAAATGTTTAAAAAGCATTCGAGACTTTGAAAGACGTACACACCCATCTGTCATAATAACAAAACATTTTATAAATTCTTTAAGCTAGATGTGCATAAAATGTGTCACGACTGGTAATGAAGGATTAAAACCTTACCATAGTCAGTTAATGTAGCACAGTACAAAGATGTGTTTACTTCTAATCTCCAACCTGTACAAGGCTGTAACATTCTTCAGACTGCATATAGATTAATAAAACAGGTGTATTTATCTTTTAAATGCATGTACGATTTTTGTTATGCAAACATTATGTAATTAATTAGTCTGCAAATATTACGACACAAACTGGTTAGTTCCACCACCGTCTCTTGTTTCTATGGTTTTACAAAAAAATCAGCATGACAAGGCTGCATGTACTTTAGTTATCCCTGAATGACAATCGAACCCTTTTTGACCGCTGATTTACACATCAAAAGGTATAGCACATTAAATACAAGACATATAATATTTGTCCGGAAAAAGAGTGATAGTTAAAGGAGCAGGCAAAAACGGAGTATTCGTAAAATTGCCAATGAAATTTAGAATGCTAGCTTTGAAAATATATTTTTAATAATACAATTACTATTTTCAGGTGTGAACTTTAGACGAAACGTTGAAGCTGCTTTAGTAGAGAGTGGCGTTTTAGAGAACTGTAACATTTACAACTTAGCTGGAAAGATGACTACATTCCTGGTTGTTTCGAGAAGTGAGAATACCTGTAAAAAGTACTGTTCAAGTTTTAATAGATGGAAGAAATTCGTAATCGAGAACTGCCGAGCCTGTTCATAGAGCACTTTACATTACAAAAATGTTGTAAATTCAGCTGTATATTCAATCAAATGGGCCCATGATCTTAACGGTTTCAATGATCCGACTGAAAATTCATTTGTAAAATACCTTTTAGAATCCGCTAAAAGACGTAATGGTAGGCCTGTAAGCAAAACAATCAATCTAACAATGACATGTTGATTGATTTATGCTCTATGTACATAGACAGTTTAGATTTACTTATAGTTAGGAATCTCACTATGCTTTTGTTGTCTTCTTCAGGTTTTCTTAGGTTCGATTAGATTAGTAAATTAAGATGCAAAAATTTTAGTATTTTCGAAGATCATTTAAATCTTTTTATTTCTCATAGCAAAACGGATCAATGCAGACATGGGAATGAACATCTTTTTTTAAGGTATCGCTATCGCTTGTTAGGAGGGTGCCCAAACAACAAATTTGATCGATTTGCCTTAACGGAATAACACACGGCTATATTTCATATCATTGGGAAGAGGAGAACAAGACTCATCGAAATACTGTTGTCGTCGTTGTCTGCCGTGGTCACATTTTTTTTTTTATTTAGGGTCAAATGTCAAAGCAAAAATTCCAGAAAATGTGCAGTCACATTAAGATAGCTTGTTTCTCCTACATACATTGCATGGAGCAACATAAAAACAACTTATTCATAGAAAAATATCTTTCGTATCTATATTTAGAACTTATTTTATATTTTTATCGCCCAAAATGACTTTTTTGCATATAGGGTGCAAATTAAAAATTTTCAAACAGCTGTTAAATAACAGTGACCTTGACCTATTTCAATTTCAAAATTTGAAATTTTCGTATTCAATTCATTACAAGTAAGATCTTCAGATGTTTTTTTGATCTAAACTTTAATAATTTGTCGAGCATAAAATGTGTTTTTTCACGTCTTTTGATATTAAGGTGTTCGTCAATTTCTAGGTAAATTTCAAAATTCTGTTATTGGGTGTTCAAGAGTATATATAAATGATTTGTTTTGAAATTTGTGTAATATTTACGGTAAAATTGGTTGAATATAAAGCTCTGTGTATAGCTGTGCTTTACAGAAGTAAAAAAAAACTGCAAACGGAAAAAAGGGGTGCTAAAGTTATGAAAACAAAACGTCTATTAGAAACAGGTAAAACACCCCATCCTACATATAAAGATGACTAAATAAGCAGCAATTGGCTATAATGTTTACAAGTATTCCAAAAAAAAAAAATAATAAGGGAGAGGGTTATGTACAGCACCGATGTATTTTCTATGGTCTTCTGTAGTTTAAGCCAACCAACTTTTCAACGTCAAGGTCAGAGACCATATGAAAGGGGTTTTTCTTTTATGTTTGTTAACATATCTTTCCCCATCAGATAGATTATTACTATATTTACCACGATTTCAAAATCGAGTTTATTTATAATTGTTTAGAAAATATTATGCACTGCTAAATTTTCATTCGATAGCTAACAATGATTCATAAGGTATAAACAGAAAAATTAAAGATGTATTCATCGTCACCTTCGTCGTCATCAATGTTTTTAACTGCAACCAGACGAGTATTTACATTTTGACGTATGTCATTTGCCTGACATGGGCATACATCTGTACATGATAGATTTTGTTCGAAGTAAATGCAACCCTTTGAAAATGCAGATTTCCTCTCAATAGTACAAACTAAATCTTGCACAAGTTTATTTGACATCTTACCTTCGACATATACAGGAACAAGTCATTCTTCTTTTCCCATCCGGACTGAAGATGATAATGTAAGGGTAGTTTTACTATATGGAAAGACATCAAATTTATGTTTAGAGTGAAGCTCTTATTGCATATTGTTTATAAGAAGATCCACAAGGAAGACGTTTGACAATGGAGAAATTGTAGCCAAGTTTACGTTCAATTTCGTTAGGTCACAATGATCCATTATGAGTTTTGACTTAAGATAATTTAACCTAAAAACTAGATCTCGAGCTGCATCTATATAGATTCATCGATGTCACAATTAGAAAGGTTTGACAAATCGGTGAAATCATCTGGGTTGTCCTTCAAGACTAAAAAAAAACAGTGCGCTTATTGTTCCTAAACAGGGATGACGTTGTATCATGTTACAGCATGTGCGGCTGGTAGAATGTTACAGATGGCAAACCCGAGACTTTACATATTTCGTGGACAGGTATATACAGGCGCAAATCTTGTGTGCAAGTAATTGTGCCTGTTTGAAACCATAGCTCATGCGTATGCTGCATGGAGGGGAAGTAATGAACGCATAAGATCAGAACATCGGTATCTTGTGCCTTTATCTTTATCCTTCCCTTGATTCCTTTCACACCGAACTATTTGTCTACATGAATTGCATGTAAATTCATGCAACCATCTTACGGTATTTATATATCTCAACTTGTACGATTCGCTCGTGTATGTAACAATGTTTTAGATTTTAACGAGAGAAATTTATGTATTACTGAAAAATTATTACACCAGGGTTTTCGATATCACAAACTAGTCAAAACATTTACTAAATGTTATCATCGGTATAAAGACATCATTCGTAAATATAGCTCAACATGCAGACTTCTAATACGTTCAGGTATTTCACATCCATTTTTTTATGGAAATATTCTTTATAAAGCACAAAGGTGTCAGTATTCACCTCAGAAACTTACAAAACCTTTGAATAGATTTATTAAGAAGGGATATAATTACGATACTGTTGTCAAGTCATTAAAGATTGCATATTTTGGCGTTAATATTGAGTCACTGATAAGGTCTTTGCATCGGAACTAAACACATTTATTCTAAAAACAGTTGTTGGCATGACACGGGTTATGTTCTTCTCATCTATGTTATGATGGTATGATACTAAACCCCTAACGGGAAGGATTGTGCCTGATGTTCATATGATGAAATCATAATCTTTCAGTCAGTTTAATTGAAGTCTGGAGCTGGTATGTCAGTTAACTGCTAGTAGTCTGTTGTTATTTATGTATTATTGTCATTTTGTTTATTTTCTTTGGTTACATCTTCTGACATCAGACTCAGACTTCTCTTGAACTGAATTTTAATGTGCGTATTGTTATGCGTTTACTTTTCTACATTGGTTAGAGGTATAGGGGGAGGGTTGAGATCTCATAAACATGTTTAACCCCGCCGCATTTTTGCGCCTGTCCCAAGTCAGGAGCCTCTGGCCTTTGTTAGTCTTGTATTATTTTTATTTTAGTTTCTTGTGTACAATTTGGAAATTAGTATGGCGTTCATAATCATTGGACTAGTATATATTTGTTTAGGGGCCAGCTGAAGGACGCCTCCGGGTGCGGGAATTTCTCGCTACATTGAAAACCTGTTGATGACCCTCTGCTGTTGTTTTTTTTTATTTGGTCGGGTTGTTGTCTCTTTGACACATTCCCCATTTCCATTCTCAATTTGAAGTATCTACTTCATCGGGCGTACAATATAATTCTTAAAACCTGAGTACTCCTTCTGAGCAAATTTAGGTTCCTTGAAAGTACTAGCTAGATAAATGATTTCCTCATGTATCATAGTAACTGTTGATCTACCATGAGGCTAAACAATCGATTCGCCAAGAAATCTGATTTAGGCCTGCTGGTTCTCACTTACTCAAAGAGACTTTTTCCAGTCAGGAATTTGACGACCTTCTATATATGACCTGAAACACTTTTACAGACGAACAAGAACTGTTGTCAGCTTTAAAATAATGGCAGTTGTGTCTGCTAGTGTTAGATTTATAGGAAGAATTGTGGTACAATATTTTGTAATCATCAGTACGAAGATGGTCTAGGTCTGAAGCATCATGCAACATACCAAAATATACATGATCTTTCTATACTCCCATAGCCTCGAGAAATCTTTTGTTTGTGCCAATTCTTATTTCATATAAATAAACAATTCAGTAGAAGAACCCTGACATATAACACACTTAGACCATTTTATATCATTGTTACTTCGTTTAGGGATTGATGAGCATAGTTTGATAACAGGACTGTGAATGTGTGCTATATTTCGGGTCTGAAACGTGACCGAAGGATTTGATTTGTATATTACAATTATATCAAAACTATCAATTAAAAAAAAAAACAATTAAAGTTCTACAAAACTACAAAAAAAAAATATTCTAAAACAAAACAACGATCTACAAATTAACTGGACTATTCAAAACATACAAATCGACCATACAACAAGCAAAAAAAAAAAAAGAAATGAAGTTAGTGACAATTGTCCTAGTTAATGACCTCATAGTGTAAGCTACAAAACGATTAACCGCACGATAAAAGGCGTGTTTAAATCAAGGAAGAATTATCACTAAATTTGTATTTTAAATTGTTATTTTGTTCTCACCGATTAATATTACACGAAAGATATTTGGCACACATATGAACCATATCTTATTGGTGTAATCAGAGTAAAAATCCCGTGAAAGTTGCACGCAATAAATATTCTTTCGTTCAAAATGTAGTAAATTTCAGCAAGAAAAATAGTCTTACTAAAATCATGAAATACTTATACTAAAATTATATCAATCTTTTCAGCTTTCGTTATATGATAAATTTAAATGTTAAGCTAAATGATAAGTATCATTTGAACAAATAGCACAGAAAGCAATTATTTCATTTTTCGTGTTGAAGATGGCCTGTATAGTGACCCCCCCCCAAAAAAAACAGAAAATTTGAAAACGTGACCAATGGTGCTTACGACGACATTCATGATTCGAAAATATAATGATTTTCCAATAGTTTGCATATAAATATAGCCGTGTGTTATCCATTAACTTAAACTCGTTAACTAGACGTCTTTTTCGATACTAGGCACCCTACTATGTCCAGTTAACATTTATAGAATATTTGTTGTTAGCTGGTTTAGACGCACAATCTGAACAATTCATATTTAAACCTATGTTTAGATCCAAAGGCGTAGCCAGACTTATATATCAGAATAAACCTACACTGCAGCTAAAGAAAACATTGTAGAGAGACTTAAGCTGGTAGCCCCAAGTTTTAATCTTGGTCTTCATTCCTGCAGCTGCTAAGTCAAATGTAAATGACAGATGAATAAAGCACCATGGGAGGGGGAATACATTTTGTCAAAGATGGTTATATTGAAGATACTTTAGAAAAGATAATTTCAGTCTCACGAAAATTGGGTCTTTGATATATTTTTACTACACTCCAAACCCTTTCTTTGATATTTCTATGCTTGCTGGGCTATCGGCAACACTATATATATTGTATTCATTCATGCCTTATACAATATATGAACGTATAATTTCTCACGTTTCGTAGTATAGGGAGACATTATTGTATATACGGTACTAGCGTAGCAGTTTTATAAGTTTACGTCACTAGGTTTAAGACACGTGACTAATTTTATAGCGGGAAATTTTTTCTCTGATATTATCACTTTTTAGCCCGTCGCAGACAGGCCAACATTCAAGTTCCATTAATATTATGAAAAACAAAAGTAAAAACACAAAAATACTGAACTCCGAGGAAAATTCAAAAAGGAAAATCAAAAATCAAAAGGCGAAATCAAAAGTCCAAACACATCAAACGAATGGATAACAACTGTCATATTCCTGACTTGGTACAGGCATTTTCTAATGTAGAAAATGGTGGATTGAACCTGGTTTTATAGCTAGCTAAACCTTTCACTTGTATGACAGTTGCATCAAATTCCATTACATTGTCAACCATGCATGAACAAAACAAACATACTCAAAGAGTAAAAATGTCAAAAATAGGGGTACAACAGTCAATATTGTGTTATCATCTTAATATCACTACATAAACAACAAATGTAACAAAGTAGCACAAAAAGGCATAAATCAAATTTAACATTCTCATTTTGCTTTTCTTTTACGGCTGAATTTATCTATGTAAAGTCTACCCATAAATGAAAGAAGGTTTTCATTACTGGTGTAAAATTGCGCGTTTGAAATTCGCACAGGTAGACATAAAAATAATTTTGTCGTACGACGGCATACATAAATGCAGACTCACGTAAAGTAGATATAACAAAAAACAGACTTATAGTAAAAATAATAAATGAAATAATGGTGTGGTTCAAAGTATGACGGGACACATAAGTACAGTTTCACGTCAAATACGGCTGAATTTATCTATGTAAAGTCTACCCATAAATGATAGAAGGTTTTCATTACTGGTGTAAAATTGCGCGTTTGAAATTCGCACATGTAGACATAAAAATAATTTTGTCGTATGACGGCATACATAAATGCAGACTCACGTAAAGTAGATATAACAAAAACCAGATTTAACAGTAAAAGTAATAATAATAAATAAAATAATGGTGTGGTTCAAAGTATGACGGGATACATAAGTACACTTTCACGTCAAATGTATATCATAAAAAACAGACTAAACAGAAAAAGTAGTCTTATTGAATAAAATAGTTTAGTCATTCATAGTATGTCAAGATCCTTAAGTAAAAGTAATATCAATAAATGAAATAATTTTGCCGTTCAAAGTATGTGGTTTTACGTAACCACAGAGTCACTTCAAATGAATATCTAAAAAATACATATAAAAGAATACTATAATACGTAATTAAGATGATAACAAACGTCAGTACGCAAAATCTATACTTCAAGACCATCTTGTATTATTTGTGAAGTTGATACGGAATATTTATCAACAAGTTCTGGGTATCTTCCGATGAACTTTTTTAGAAAAAGGACGAGACGTTCTTTGACATACCCCTGGTTCATCAATTTTCTGCTCAGACACTGGTGACATTTTACAAAGTCTGAATAGGAGCTGCAAGCTCTTGAATACCTAATAAGTTGGGAAATGCATATTCCATATGCAGGTGAAGTTGGTATATTACTACTAAGGTGGGGGAAATTGATAATTTCAAATTAAAATCGTCTCGTTTGTCATAGATTCTGGTACTGAGATGACTGTGTATGTCAAATTCGAGGTATAAGTCTAAAAATGAGGCAGAGGAAGCCGTGTCTGTGGTCTCTTTAATTTCTAGTTCTGGTGGGTATATTAATGGAATCCAATCAGAAAAGTTCGGATTGTTAATGGAAAGAACATCATCAATATATCTGAAAGTGATATTAAATAACCTGGCTTCTTTGATCTTCTTGTTTTTGACAAGTGTCTGAAGGAACTCCGATTCATATGAAAATAAGAAAAGGTCGGCAAGGAGAGGCGCACAGTTTGTTCCCATAGGAATGCCGACAATTTGTTGAAAAAGTCTACCTCCAAATTCAACAAATATGTTGTCAATAAGAAACTCCAGCATACTGATCACTTGTTCCTCTGTGTAGTATGTATTACCCTTTTGTTCCTTATTAACAAAATATGCCTTATGGTATCCCAAAGTGATAAATTTATAGCGTATGCTACCATTTTTATGATGAAAAGCATTGTGAATTATTTCTTTTAGACGGGTTTTCAATTTCATATGGGGAATGGTTGTATACAAGGTTGAAAAATCAAAAGTTTTAATAGAACTAATTTCAGAAAAAGACCGAGATTTAAAATTATCCAGAAGTTCTTTAGAGTTTTTCAGAATCCACATATGGTAAATACCACTACGTGAGTAAACAGTTTCACAGTATATCTGAAGACCCTCTTTAACTGCGGACAGAATTTTAGTCAATCTAATGGACAATTCTTTAGTAGAACAAGCAGATGAGCCGGCAATGTACCGTTGTTTGTACGGAATTTTGTGAAGTTTAGGTATCCAATACAAACAAGGTAAGTCCTCTGATTTGTTGTTCAATGCAATGTTCATAGAAGCCATGAAGGACTTCACCAAAATCTCATCCTTGTCAAATGATATGTTTTTGTATGTGGGATTACCTGAGTGTTCATTTATTCCTAATTCTTTTATAAGACACTCGTAGTAATACGATTTACATACAGAGACACTATTATTTGAAGCTTTGTCCGCAGGAACAACACATACTTATCTTGAAGAGATGATAGACATTTCACAGCCTCTTTGTCACTGAAAATGGACTTAGGTTGATCATTCACACAGTTTTTCAACTTATGAATGCGACGTTTTATCAGAGACCTGATTGTTTTGACCCATTCTGACAAAGTGTCCAGTTGCACTTTTTCTCGCTTAGCCCATGCTCTGGCGTAGTTCTCAATGGAATCCATAATTATTTTGAAGTTATGGTTCCAATTGATGTGTTGGGGTTCTCTAAACTTAGGACCACGAGAAATCACCTTTCGGAGATTTTCATGTTGAATTATGTTTAGATCCCCAGTAATAACATGGCCAGAGGGGCTGTAATTGTAAGGCGAGTTGGAACAGTCACATGTCAGAGGTTTATTTAGGTATTGTTCTAAATCAAGGTCCTGTAATGCTTGTTTATAGTTAAATATTTTGGGTGCAATGGTTTTGGTGTAACTGTAGGATACAATAGGAACAGACTGATTTTGAAAATAAATAGGAATTTTAGATGTTACCTCCTTGTGATGTAGAACGTTGCTGATGTTGATTGCATCAATTCCTCTATTGTTAAAGTGAACAGGAAGGAATTTCCTCTTTTCCTCATGTAAAGGTTCCGATTTTACTGGTTTAAAGAGACGGAAAAGAGCTACATCACAAATTATACTGACAAGTATGTATATTGGAGAAAATGTATTAGTACCTCCTTTGTCAAGTGCATAATCTCTCAAACATTTTAGAAAATTAACCGGCAGTGAAAAAAGAATAGTTCTAATGTAATGTAACCCTAACGGATGATGCAGATGAGAAAGAAGGTCATCAAAGCTTCCAGGGGCCGATCTCGATTTGGAAGACTTTTTTACATTAGGCCGATGGTAACGTTTTTGTCAATGACTACGTTGGTTTCGTAAGGTAGTATTAAACAAACTCATTACATTAACATCACTGCAGGCTGGACTTGACAAATTTCCTACTCCTTTGACATTATCATTGCAACCATATGGCATTGCAGTACCTACAGATGGGTGCGGTCCTAACCTTGACAGAAGTTAACTTAGAGTTAACTTGTTGACTGCTTTTTAAGTTAACTTGAGAATTTTTAAGCAGACCAGCAAGTTAACTTCGTCTACGGTGGACCAGACCTACGGTCCGCTTTTTTATGACTGCTGCAGACCTATCGACGGGTCTGTTCCAGACCAGACCTGTGGACAAGTCTGCTTTTGACCAGTCCTGAGGACAGGTCTGCCCCAGACCAGACCTATGGACAGGTCTGCTCCTGACCAGACCTGTGGACAGGTCTGCTTCTGACCAGACCTTTCAACAGGTCTGCTTCTGACCAGACCTGTGGACAGGTCTGCTTCTGACCAGACCTGTGGACAAGTCTGCTATTGACCAGACCTGGGGACATGTCTGCTTATGAAATGTTATCGTTTTTGCGACTTCCCATATCAGACTTGAGTTTTATTAAAATATGTATAAACAACATTCGCATTGTTCTTCCTAAGAAGGCCTCTGATAGCAAATTTCTTTACTCGCTATACTCTACTAGACATTATTCATAACAACACAATTCTTTCTTTAATATATTCTTATAAACATTAGTCAATTACATAGAGTTGTCATATTTTTTTAATTAGAAGGTGGATAGAAATTAGGGTTGTCCAACGCATCGGAACAACATTCGTATATCATGGGATATCAACATCTTTGTCGACGTTACTTCGTTCCCCGTTTCTTAACTGTCCCTTCAAAATTTTTACTTTACGCATTTATACATGCATGGATATTTCATTGTTATTCTACTTGTTTGGATTGGATTTACTATTCTTTTTCCGCAGAATATTCTTACGAAAATTGTACAGTTGTACAGTGTCCGGATATGTACGATGTGGTAAAACTACCAACAATCTCGTCAAATTCGTCAGATTTGTCGAGAGATTTGTGCACATGAATGAAATAGTTGTCACTTGACGTTTAACCACAAACAAAATCAATCAACCGACATAATAGATTAACAGTATACTATTACCAGAAGAGAACCTCAAATACATTTTTTTTATTAAAAAGCACAAATGAATTCAGACATGTATGTCAGTGTTGGTACATTGTACATGTGGATGATGCGGCCTAATAGTTTCGTTTTACACACCCTAGTGACCGTTCAATATTATGAATACAGAGATGAAACGCTGACATTCTCAATGTATGCGGGAAAAAATTGCATTAATTGTTTTCCTTATCATGCTTACATTTGCCGTCCTACTAACATGTTCACAGGAGTGCCAGGAGAAGACTTAATTAGGCGCCATCCCAACAGGGGTCATTTATTTTATACATTGAATCCAGACATCAAAAATATGGCTGATTTACTATGCGGATATATATAGATTTTTAAATTAAAGTGCACATATGCAGGTCAGTTTTTGGTCGATGCAGTCAAATAGTTTTGTTGTATAAAGTCAGCATAAGGTATCAAATCTACTGAAGTTTTGTTACGTATCAATATTTTGAATAAAAGGAGGACATGCTGACATCCAAAATTAATGCGAACAAAAACTTGTTGTTATTATATTGCAATATTACTGTCCATTGTATTATACATTGAATCCTGACATAAAAAATATGGCTTATTTACTATGCGGGTATACATGGTATATAGATTTACAAATTAAAGTGCACATATGGTCAGTTTTGGTCAATGCGGTCAAATCATTTTGTTGTACAAGTCAGCATGAGGTATCAAAACTACTGAAATTTTGTTACGTATCAATATTTTGATAAACATGATAAAAGGAGGACATGCTGGCACCCTAAATTTATGCGAACAAAAATTTGCTGTTCATGTTGTTATTGTATTGCAATATAGCTGTCCATTGTATTATACATTGAATCCTGACATAAAAAAATATGGCTGATTTACTATGCTGGTATATAGATTTACAAATTAGAGTGCACATATGGTCAGTTTTGGTATTGGTCAATGCGGTCAAATTATTTTATTGTACACGTTAGCATGAGGTATTTAAACTATTGAAATTTTGTTACGTATCAATATTTTGAATATAAGGAGGACATGCTGGCACCCTAAATTGATGCGAAACAAAAATTTGTTGTTACTGTATTGCAATATTGCAATCCATTGTATTATACATTGAATCCTGACATAAAAAATATGGCTGAATTACTATGCTGGTATATAGATTTACAAATTAGAGTGCACATATGGTCAGTTTTGGTCTTTGTCAATGCGGTCAAATTATTTCATTGTACAAGTCAGCATGAGGTATCAAAACTATTGAAATTTTGGTACGTATCAATATTTTGATAAACATGATAAAAGGAGGACATGCTGGCACCCTAAATTGATGCGAACAAAAATTTGTTGTTCATGTTGTTATTGTATTGCAATATAGCTGTCCATTGTATTATACATTGAATCCTGACTTAAAAAAATATGGCTGATTTACTATGCTGGTATATAGATTTACAAATTAGAGTGCACATATGGTCAGTTTTGGTCTTGGTCAATGCGGTCAAATTATTTTATTGTACAAGTTTGCATGAGGTATTAAAACTATTGAAATTTTGTTACGTATCAATATTTTGAATATAAGGAGGACATGCTGGCACCCTAAATTTATGCGAAACAAAAATTTGTTGTTACTGTATTGCAATATTGCAATCCATTGTATTATACATTGAATCCTGACATAAAAAATATGGCTGAATTACTATGCGGGTATATATGGTATATAGATTTACAAATTTAAGTGCACATATGGTCAGTTTTGGTGGAAGCGCTCAAAATATGTTGTTGTACAAGTCAGCATGAGGTATCATAACACTGGTACAGTAATTTTGATACGTATCAATATTTTGAATAAAAGGAGAACATTCTAGCACCCTAAATGTATGTCAACACAAATTTGTTGTTATTGTATTGCAATATTGCTGTCCATTGTATTGTACATTGAATCCTAACACAAAAAATATGGCTGATTTACTATATAGGTATATAACATTACAAATTAAAGTTTACATATGGTCAGTTTTAGTTGATGCGGTCAAATAATTTTGTTGCACATGTCAACATGGTCAGCATAAGGTATCAAAACTACTGAAATTTTGTTACGTATCAATATTTTGAATTAAAGGAGGACATGCTGGCACCATAAAGGACAAGGTACAATAAGGGCCAATTTTGGCCCCCTTTTGAAAGACATTAAATTTTATAATTTCAATAGACTAGGTATAGAAGCTTAATAAAATGGCATTTTTTTGGGTGATTCTCATTTTTTGGTTGCCTAGCAACAGATTTGAAACCTGCCAATAATATGCTATTTTAAACCTTATCAAACAAAAAAACGTATTTTCCATATGAATCAAAATGTATAATTGTAAAATACATATAAGGAAATCTAAAGCAGTAATGTTTTGTTTATCTATATTAATTATCAACACCTTAACCACCAGTATTGCCCTTAGCAACAGTAATGTTTATTAAGCAACAGTAGACTTTGGTATATGTTCATGGCTTATGTAAACAATAATATGTTAACCAAAGCTATGTTTCTATTGCTAGGTACTTTTAGGACAATTGTACAAATCTTACAATTTGTTTGGCTTGTTTTGTTCGCTAAGAAACTACCTAGCAACCATAATAACTGCATAGTAACGGCCTTTTTCATTTATGATTTACGTTGATGTTGTATTTTTCTAATAGTATTTTGTCGTCTAAGTAAATGAGTTTTTATAGGTTAATCTCTGTCCGACTATGGATGAAAACAGCTTGGTGTTCACTTTCAACAAACAACCCCCCCCCCCTCCCCAAAAAAAAATAAAATTAGCAAATAAATAAATAAATAAATAAACATGACATACGAAAAAAGTGTTTATCCAAAATTGAAATTATATCGACCTTCGTGCAGACCTACTCATGACATCATAAACATAATGATTGATCTTTGCCCTATAGTAATTACATTAAAATCAGACTTCATAAAAAAGGGACGAAAGATACCAGAAAGACAGTCTAGGGATTTTTCAACCCTCATATTTGGGTCCGATTATGGGCCCCTGTCCCAAAGAGAAATATGCTCTTTTTTCTTAATTTTCAGCTCTAAAATTACCAGTTGTATATCATTGTATATAGACATCGTTGCAAGATTTTGTTGGTGTTGTACTATGGTATTTTGTTTACAAATCTCTTGAATTTTGTTCACAATTTATGCAATTTATAACTAATTCCTTCTCAGAATGCAGAATGTTGCACATAATTTTCCAAATTTTCTTGAGGACCTAGTCCCCAAACCCCACTTCAAAGTTGCAAACGGTTGGTGCTGTGTGCCATAGGTATAAATAAACTAATATATTTCCCCACAATCCATCATTTCACGAACTTTATTCTCAATTGCATGGGCCCTGGGCTCCTTCCCCTAAATACTAGGAAAATCACTGCTGTCAAAATCATAAATTGAAAAAAAAACTGACAACGATATGGCTGGAAATGAAAAAGACAAAAAATGAAACAGATAAGTAATAGTACACATGACACAACATATACAACTAAAGAATAAGCAACATGAACCCCACCAAAACTGGGGGTGATCTCAGGTGCTCCTGAAGGGTAAGCAGATACATAACTTTTATTCTATGAATGTTCATAACGATACATAACATCATTTTTTTTGTTATTAGATTCAGCAAATCGAAGAACCCCACTAATTCATATTTTATTATATCAAAGAAAGTTAAATTTCAGACCTCAATGTAGAATAATTTGAAAACATGGCCTAAAATCTAAAATCTATATAAACGGTAACATACATATCAAGTATCCCATGTATTCACTTTTTTGTTGAAGAATTTAATTTGAACCCTGTTTTGTACCAATTTGAAAACCAGTTCCAAAATATAATATCTTAATACACATACAGATTCGGCTCATCAAACATTTGTCAAAAGAACCGCAAGAATTTTATTTAAAAAACCAAAAAAATATAATTTTGGACCCTTTAGACCTCATTGTAGACCGATATGAAGGCGGGCCCAAAATAAACAAAAATATATTCACGGATATATTTGGCATACATGTTAATGTTTGATGAAATTAAACAAAGTTTAATTTTGGACCTTTAGACCTCACGTTTAGACCAATTTAAACACGGGGCATTGAATCCAAAAACATAAAAACACAGTTAGATGCCGCATTTTAAAGAACCCCCGGAATTAAATCCCATTGAAATTGGTCAAGAAATAAACAACAAACACCAAACAACAACATATGATAATATTATACGGACGCAAACATTTTCCCGATCGCTTAAAAGGTGATCTGATCTTTGAATACAAAAAATCATTAAGTCTTTAATGATATAAAACAAAATAACTATACCATTTACTGAGAACAGACACAAGACAGTCCATGTATTGCATTATGTTGCGCCCATGATTTACATTTTCAGGATGCCAATTTCATATTTGAAAAAGAGTCTGCGAGAAATATATATATATTATAGCAAACGTTACATATCATAATGATCAGATTGGCCAAGATTTTTTTTTATACCTTTTTATCATGTCATGATTATTATTCATTTCAACTTGTAGAATACAAGTCATTTTGTAAAGACATCTGTCTGCTATCAATTGACAAAAGTTACACCCTTAAAAATGCATGTGCGTTTGAAACTACATGATGTATATAGATAGGTACTTCCTTAAATATTATTTTTCCAAAAAGCCTCTACAGTTTTTTTTTGTTGAAACTAAACCACCCAGAAGGTCCGAGACCACAATTATTTCGTAGTGCATTTCTTTTAGAACATAAATGAAAATAAAAAAATCCCACCTTCGCTTTCTCAAAGAATCTTTTACACTTTTGGGACAAATTTTATCAAAATTATAGAAAACTGCATCGTCTCTAACTCATAATATGGACACTTTTATGTTTAGGGCGTCTTGAAATCTTTTGACAGCTTCCGAAGTGCTAATTTTCAACCTTTTTCAGCTGGACCAAATCACTACTTTCCTTTTAAATTCTGGACCCAATTTTATTAAACATGGAGAAATTAATTTGGAAGGGGTATAAAAATTAATGGCAAGCAACCCACTGTCAACACTAGGGACTATATTCGCCAGAAACAGCGGAAATTAGCGGCATATATAGAAACACTGTAAGTAAGACTAGAACCGTGAAGAATGTCCCTAAACATCCCATTAAAAAATATTAAAAAAGAATGTGTATTGACAACCAACTAAATTGATAGTTATTATAATCAAAACAAATACTCCAGCCATTCTATCTCGTTGAATATATTTTAAAATATTATTAGAAGAAACACGTATTGGACAAAAATATGCACTATGTGAGATTCGAACGTAAATCGCGGCATTCAAAAGCCGATGCGATACCACTACACTACGTTGCCACAATGTCTCAATTGTGTTAAATGTATGTATTTATAGGCATACTGTAAAGTCATGAAAGAAATGAAAAAAAAAAAAAAAATCTGGCACTAGGGCTAACTATCTCCCCGGGACAAATCTCAATTTGTTTCCTTTATATAAGACGATGTGTACTCAAAACAAAAAAGATTCCCGTTAATATTAAACAGAATTAACTTGTTCTTTTCGGCAGTGGTCTTTTTCAAAGTCGTAGAGTGGGGTGCTCATTTTCGCCATATCTTTCCATGTTTTCTTCAGTTTATGTTCAGGTATTTATGTTTTTGAAGTATACTGATATTTCTAAATGAAGATAACTTCAAGTGCAAATTATTCTTAGCTTAAAAACGTGTTTGTTTTGAGAAAAATCATCTGAAAAGTGTGATTAAAGGGTGTTTGAAATTTCCTGATTTTTTGTCAACGGGGGACACATATTCGCCGTTTTTACACATCTATTTAAAACCAAATAACTGCAGCTTTAAACAATATTTATCAAATAAATTTCATCATAGATGAATAGCAGACATTTGAAAGGTGTAAAAAATTGAAATTTAGGGCAATCAGTCAAAGAATTACTAAGAAATACTTCTTTGGATTTTTTTTTTTCATTCAGGAAATTTGCTGAAATTCGTTGTCCGTTTTTCGGTCATTTGTGGTTAGTGCTGAAATTTTGTCTCATTTTCAAAAATAACCATATTTGTTTTAAAAATATAATTTACCGGCATATTTCTTCCATTTTAACCATCCTTTGAAGTTTTTACACCTCAAAATCATAAAACGGCGAAATTGTGTCCACGGCGAATATGAGCGCCCCACTCTATGCAATTACAGACTCGACTCAAGGTATCTTGTCCCGAATTTACACATTATTCCAAAGAACCCAAAAAAGGAAAAAAAAATATTCAAACTTTTTTCGCTTTATTTTATGAGGGGGACACTTGCAAAACTCCTGTTTATCGTGTGTGCCGAGTGCATATGTTTTCACTATGTAAGGTGTTGATTTTAATCGATAAAACACACTCCACTTTGATATAAAGATAAAAAAAAAATACAATTTGAAACTGAATGATTGCAAAATCCTACAAATGAAAACCTTGAGCACCTATTGAAGTATTCTTGCTTTAGTTGAGGGTGTCTTGCCGTAATAGCCGAATGCGGATATTTTCAGTTCTTTCTCCGATTTCATTCCGATACTACTATTTTGACACAAATTGTTGTTTTTTACGAGAGATTTTTTAAATTTTTGAGCACCTCCGCCAACGTGAGCCATTAATTTCTTTTCATATTTTGAATACCCTGTTTGTATGCCATCTTTATCACTAATTATAACTGTGGCTCACGTTGGCGGAGGCCTTTAAAAACGAAGGATTGCAGTCCACAAATGGACATTTTTCTATCTTTTGACGTTATCAACACACTTTAGCCAACCCAAAATCAGGTTTCTGCCATACTAGAAGACAATTGGGCATGTGGTATTGAAGAACAAATATATTAAGATATTTTATGATGCTCAGTTCATTTATAAGATGAAAATGAATTTTTGACAAAATAGGGGGCCAAATACAGCCCTTAGTGTACCTTGTCCTTTATGCGAACAAAAATTTGTTGTTATTGTATTGCAATATTGCTGTCCATTGTATTGTTCATTGAATCCTGACATAAAAAATATGGCTGATTTACTATACAGGTATATAGATTTACAAATTAAAGTACACATATGGTCAGTTTTAGTTGATGCAGTCAAATAATTTTGTTGTACATGTCAACATGGTCAGCATAAGGTATCAAAACTACTGAAATTTTGTTACGTATCAATATTTTGAATTAAAGGAGGACATGCTGGCACCCTAAATTTATGCGAACAAAAATGTGTTGTTATTGTATTGCAATATTGCTGTCCATTGTATTATACATTGAATCCTGACATAAAAAATATGGCTGATTTACTATGCGGGTATATAGATTTACAAATTAAAGTGCACATATGGTCAGTTTAAGTTGATGCGGTCTAATAATTTTGTTGGACAAGTCAGCATGAGGTATGAAAACTCCTGTAATTTTGTTACGTATTAATATTTTGAATAAAAGAGTGACATGCTGTCACCCTTAATTCATGCGAAAACAAAAATTTGTTGTTATTATTTTACAATATTGCTGTCCATAGTATTATACATTGAATCCTTACATAAAAAATCTGGCTGAATAACTATGTTGGTTTATAGATTAAGAAATTAAAAGTGCACAAATTGTCAGTTTAATTTGATGCAGTCAAATAATTTTGTTGTACAAGTCAGCATGAGGTATCAAAACTACTGAAATTTTGTTACGTATCAAAATTTTGAATAAAAGGAGGACATGAAGGCACCCTAAATGTATGCGAATAAAAATTTGAAAAAAATTGCTGATTTAGTATGCTGGTTTATAGATTTATGAATAAAAGTGCTCACATGGTCAGTTTTGGTCAACACGGTCAAATAATTTTGTTGCACAAATCAGCAAGAGGTATCAAAACTACTGTCATTTTGTCACGTATCAATATTTTTAATAAAAGGAGGACATATGCTGGACCTTAAATTCATGCAAACAAAAAATTGTTGTTACTGTATAGCAATATTGCTGTCCATTGTAATATACATTGAATCCTGACAGAACAAATATGGCTGATTTACTATGCTGGTATATAGATTTACAAATTGAAGTGCATACACATGTATATGGTCAGTTTTAATTGATGCAGTCAAATAATTTTGTTGTACACGTCAATATGAGGTATCAAAACTACTGAAATTTTGTTACGTATCAAAATTTTGAATAAAAGGAGAACATGCTGGCAGCCTAAATTTATGCGAACAAAAATTTGAAAAAATATGGCTGATTTACTATGCGGGTATACAGATTTATAAAAAAAAGTGCACACAAGGACAGTTTTGGTCAACACGGTCAAAAAATGTTGTTGCACAAGTCAGCAAGAGGTATCAAAACTACTGAAATTTTGTTACCTATCAATATTTTGAAGAAAAGGAGGACATATGCTGGCACCCTAAATTTATGCAAACAAAAAATTGTTGTTACATGTATTGTATAGCAATATTACTGTCCATTGTAATATACATTGAATCCTGACAAAACAAATATGGCTGATTTACTATGCTGGTATATAGATTTACAAATTAAAGTGCACATATGGTCAGTTTTAATTGATGCAGTCAAATAATTGTGTTGTACAAGTCAGTATGAGGTATCAAAACTACTGAAATTTTGTTACGTATCAAAATTTTGAATAAAAGGAGAACATGCTGGTACCCTAAATTTATGCGAACAAAAATTTGAAAAAATATGGCTGATTTACTATGCAGGTATATAGATTTATAAATAAAAGTGCACAGCTTTGGTCAATGCGGTCAAATAATTTTGTTGTACAAGTCAGCATGAGGTATCACAACGTACCTAAATTTTTTTACGCATCAATATTTTGAATAAAAGGAGGACATGCTGGCACCCAAAATTTATGCGAACAAAAATTTGTAATCATGTGTTAAAATGATGCTTTCCTCTAAAATACGTCCTTCCATAGATATAAATATAAATAAAGTGCAAATATGGTTAAATTGATAGGTATTGGAATATATATTCAGTGCCCGTTATCATTGTAACCAAGATAGATTTTTAAATTACAGATTGGCAGATCACAAATAAATTTGTGTTACAAGCAACGTTTTATGCGTACTTTATTTTCAAATAGTTGTATTAAATCCGGTTTATATAACGGAAGTATTAGTTTTACTTTATTTTCGATGTTTATACTACGAAACAAAGATATTAAAAAATATTTTTAAAACATCGATGTAGAGCGGTCCTGGTTACAAGTTAACTTAGTGTTGAGCAGACCAGTCAAAAGTTAACTTGGGAACAGGTCTGGTTTCGATCGGATTTGTCAAAGCAAAAGTAAACTTATGTTAACTTTGTGGCAGGACTGGTCTCGAAGTTAACTTATGTTAACTTTATGGCAGGACTGGTTTCGAAGTTAACTTATGTTAACTTTACGGCAGGACTGGTTCGAAGTTAACTTATATCAATAGCGGACCTGTTTCGAAGTTAACTTTTTGGCAGACATAAAAACAGTCCTAGGACCAAGTCCGCTTTTCAAGTTAACTAGATTTTGGTCCTAGGACTGGTCAGAGCAGTCCTAAATCCGGTCACAGGTTAACGTTGACCAGTCCAAATGACTGGTTATCAAGTTAACTTGCTGTACAGGTTAGGACTGCACCCATCTGTAGTTCCCTTATCCAGAAATGTTCTCTATCTTTTCGGAAAGGAGTACTAAGTACTGGACTATTTGTGTGGTGATAAATTTTCTCGATGATGCGTACTTTCATAGATAACGAAGGATCATGGTCCGGTTGATTAAAGTGATTATAAAGAACCCTGAATTGCGGATCTTTATTATCAGACCGGTGTTGATTCATCCTTTTACGTAAAGTTTGTCGAGTTTCACCAACATAAAGTAGTCCACACAAAGTACATTCGATTCCATACACTACATTGTCCGTGGAACAGTCCAGAGGTTCGAAAGATTTAGTATAATACGTTTTTCCTGTTAAGTTACTGGTGAAATCAGGAGTCGTGATTAACATATCACATGTCTTACACGTGCTCCTTTTTCCTTTTTTGTGTTTACAAGAAGAAATGATAGGTGTTGATTCACTTGTAGCAGGTGTATTCAAACAGTCGAAAATATTAACGGAACATGGCTTTAATTTATGAAAAGTATCTGAATTTTTAAAGTAGTAATTACCTTCCGGCTGAACGTACGTCAAATCAGGGGTATCCCGGAGGATATTCCGTGGAACACACAAATCAAATGCTACAGTGTTCCGTGTAGCAAAAGATGACCTTGGTAACCCGGGTGACGTCCCAGCCGGTTTGTTCTTAGTATTATTTGTATTTATCATGCATAAAGCTACCAAGTTAATGATGCCCATAGTTTGATACATTCATTTACATATATATTTCAAAACAATATATGCGTCCAAGTATGTCTCGTGAGATGACTTGTCGCATTGGGTCGGACTCAGGTTTCCAGTTTATCCTATTAATGGGTTTTGTTTCGTTTTTCATGGCTGGTGTGGTCGTAGATGATAGAGTTATTTATGAATTTAGTTACATGTTTACATTCATGTCAGCTTTATTAAAGCTCTCGTTCGTGCAAGGTTTACTTTTTCTAGCTAAGTTGTACCTTATAGAATATTTCAAGGTTTTTTTATTAGGAGTAATTGTGGTTGTAGCTTTTTTCATAAGTTATATATATATATATATATATATATATATATGTTAAGATACATGTATGTAAATAAATTAATAAATTCCGTTGGCCACTATGATTGCTGGGCTATCGGCGAATTATTACGTAGGGAATAACATGTTTGGTTTTTTTTTTTTACAGAAAAAAGGTTTGTATTGCAATAGATATTTGAATCCATGTCTGTGCAAATTATTACTTATATTAATTAGTACATTACACATATCACATGATACATTATTACTCACCACATGTGCTTTATACTTTTCAGTTTTTGTTCATTCACATATAGTGAATAGTTACCAATTCTAATTAAAATGCTACACCATATGTAACATTATAATAGCTATTTTTTTCTCAATCAAATAATTCTTTTATAATTTTCACGTTTTTAATCAACACATGTATAGTGTAAATCAGTGAACGGGGTATAAGATTATTGTCAAGTATTACAGTGTAAGTGATGCGTATCAGGTAAAATCAATTCTATTGGTTATTTTTAGAAATATAGTTATGTAAAACTATTGGAAGTTTTAACTCATTTGATAGTTTCCCTGGTCATGTGAGGCTATTTGAAAACAGGGGTCCCTAAGTATGCGACCTGCGCTATTTAGGTATTTATATATCAGGAAATAATCGAATAAAAATATTTGTTATGGTAAAAAAAAAGAAAGATATTCTGCAATTAATAGCTAAATATTGGTCAGTTCAATTGAATGAATTAAACTCTTTCATTTCTATAACTATGCAGGAAATTTTAACAAAATATTAAGCAAAACAACAGAAGCTACAAAAGGATTTCTCAAATTATGTTTATCGTATTCCATTCTCTCATAAACCGTAATTATTGTAAACAACCTTACCACATAAAAGTAGATAATGTTTGATTAGGTGTTCAATTTGATCTGTGCGTTCTATCTGAGACAATATCTAGTACAAAATGGCTCTAGGAACAACATATAATAACATCAACCCTCTCAGGGTATCCATGAAGAAGCTAATTTCAATTGAAAGAAAATTTTGTAGACACAGTTAACATTATAATTGATTACATACTTGTTGTATATTACTAACATTGCATTCATTTGAAAAAGTAATCTGTTACCTATCAATAAATACCACTTTTAGTAATTTTCAAGCATTATAAAGAAAGTTACAGCATTTTTAAATTGTGAAATTGGAGGTATACAATCTTTGTAATGTGCTACCTTAAAATGCATGTCTCTGACTTAAAGAAGTATTGAATTTATATAGTAGTATATTTATAATGATTATTAACCACTTCCTGTAAATTACTTCTATTAGTTTGCGAATTAATATAATGTTTATTAAAACAACTTTTAACAAAGCTTGGAGTAATATAGATAGATATAATATCGTCAACAATTAAATAAAACACAATAATTCACCCAGGCGACTTGTTCTAATGTCATAATATGCACATGATACAATACATATACATTTCAATTAAAACGTAAAGTATTGTTACAAAATCAGCTTAGGTATGTCTCACAACTTTATCTTCTGTACATGTCTGATCAAAACATTTGATAATAATTTCATAGGTGTACATAAAACACAAAAGCAAACAAATATATGAGACTTCCGATTGTTTTTCGCCTTTGCCTTTTTTTTCATTTTTTTTTTAAATATCATTCAATGTGCCATTTAGCTTTTGTAGAAGAATATTAATATGTTTAATAGAAGCTTTTAAGTTAAAACTCTTATAACCAGTCATTTGCTTTTGTCTGATAAAACAACTCTTGACAAATATTTTAGAAATAACCCGAAAAAGACCCCATCATGTTACACCTTTAAGATTAACTTATATATAGATATCGATAAACACATGATTGGATATTTATTTTTGTGTAAATGTTATCGTTGTTTACAATATCACAGTTCAATATGAACGCACCTGGCAACATAACAATTGTTTACGCAGAGTAAATAGTAAAAATATGATGTGCACTTTTAAGTTAGCTAATTGCTAGATATTTTGAAAAACTTTACACCGTCAGTTTATCGATACTTGTACATATTTGAAATACGTTATTCGCTTGTTTGTGTTTTACGCCACTTTCAACAATCTTTGCTTCGACTATTTATATATATGTAAATGAAGCTTGAATACAAGCAAAACACAACACATCTAATTGAAGACTTTGCCGGCGTACTGTAAATATAAATGGACTTGCTAACTGCATTTTAAGTTTATATGTTATACATGAAATGAAAAAAAAAGTACATGAATTTAATTAAACATTCTTTTAATGATATGTTATCTAGCGCGAATTAAAATGTTTATTTATATGTTTGTGTAACGTTTTAAAATGTTAATGTCTGGTCAATGTTAGTTTATAACAGTGTTTGATATGTGTCCAGCTGTGCACAAACATATATAGTGTATTACTAAATACGTTTGTTAGCGCTAATCACTCCTGAACTAAATTATCTTCAACGATAGATTTACCAAGCATGACTATGATTGATAAAATTGTGTATGCTAGCTATACATACATGTAGCTGTAAAAACGTTTATATTGTGTAATTACATATTAACGAAGAATTGAAATTGACAGACGAAACACGATTATGCACTAAAATGAGAAAAAATATCTGCGTATTGCAAGCTGTAAAAATCTCCAAAATGTCAAAATGAGATAAATAGTACACTAGTAATGCATTATCTATTTATAATATTCGTTCAACTGTCATACAGGTAACCGTGAATTGATTATTAGATACACCTTTGTCCTTTCTGATTACAATATCTGAACGAATAACGCCTATTTTGTTATAATAACAACTTACAATGCTGGTAAATATTAGGTAAATATTTATTTTTATCAATCTGACATGTAGACATGTGCTTTGAAAAAACATTTACCATGTTCCGATGGTTATATATCTGTGATTTAAGAGACGATCTAAATAATTATGGAATAACAGTTTTTTTAACAAACCGACACAATAAATATGAAACAATTTTATCGAGGAAACTAATATTTTAGTATATAATAGAGCAATTTACAAACAACAATAATAACAGAATTTTTCAAATGACAACAACTGAATTATCAAAAGTGTGAACATTTCAATGAACAGTCACAATGAATAGACACGTATCTGTAAGCTGATATATGAATATCAACTTCTTTCTACTTTATTTGTTTAAACCTATTGTGCATGGTTCACTATAAGTCTGTCAAATTGCGGTTTGAACCATAGTTATGCGTCTGAATAAGGAAGGTAAGCTATACTACTTCAAAATAAAAAAAAATGGCAATGGAGAATGTGTCAAAGAGACAACAACCCGACCAAAGAAATATACATATATATCTTCGATACTATGATTTCAGTAAATGTATTTTTATTTAAAATGGAAAGAGTGCAAAATAAATTTAGGGGAATTTATCCCATACCCTTTTCACTAAACAAGAAAGCAAATCAATAATAGATACGCTTTGTCTTTATTATTACAAACGTCTATTATTAAATTCAGCTCTCCGCGCACTGTTCTGTTTCGTTTAATATTCTTTTATTTTCGAGATTGATGACGGCTTTTAACATAGCATATATACAAGGCAACCATAGAACATGCGTCTTAAAAAGGAAGATAAGCTTAACTTCTTAAATCAAAAATAAAAGAATGGCAATGGGGAATGTGTCAAATAAGCAACAAACCAACCAAGGAGCCGAATTATACATATATCTTACTTCGGTACTCTGATTTCAGCAAATGTATTTCTTTTTTAAATTAAAAAAGTGTGAAATAAATTTAGGGGAATTTATCCCATACTTTTGCCACAAAAAAGAAAACAAATCAATAAGATTTTTTTTTCTTTACTATTAGAAACGTCTATTAAGGAAGCTCGCTTGTCTAGTTTTTGGAATTTGGTCAGATTTTCAGAAACCTCTGGTTTTGTTTATATTAATGTCGTAACAAATTTTGGCAGGAGACCCCCAATTTTCTTTTGATAATTCTTTTACATGTGTAATAGTTTTTGAGGACTTGTCAACGAGCACGGTTACCTATATATATATATATATATATATATATATATATATATTTTTGCTCTTTTGATTCCTTTATTAATCTCCTATCAATAATGCCTTTTTTATGAAAAACTAATTATTTTGAAACTGAGAAGCCAACTCCCTTAAATTCTACACTCTGCGCACGTTTCTGCTTCGTTTAATATTTTTTCTATCTTTGATGTTTGATGTTTTACCATAGTATACATACAAAGAAACATTAGACATTTCTTTAACGTGTAAAAAAGCTTTATGGTTTTTTCAATACAATAAGTAATAAGTATCTCAAAATGAGAACAAAGGTTGATCATTTTAGGAAAACATCATATGCCCTACTGTTAAAACTCGTGATGACAACCGACAAACTAACTAGTACTTACTGTTTTTCTTTGTCGCACTTACATACTGTATTTAAATGTAAATTATTTGCATATTCATAATATACCCAAATCTCCAATGAATCATATTTCTTATCTATAACATTGTATTAATGATAATAAAGTAAAAGTCAAATCAAGTTTGCTCAATTAGAATCTTCACAAAGCGACCAACCACGAATACGAGACACCTCATGAAAATCAAAAATATGTTCATGTTATGCTAAATCTTTAAGTAACTTCATACGAATATTACAATCTTGTTTAGTTAGGATATGTTTGATATGTATCTATCTATACTTATATAAATGAATATTTGTTTTGCCCAATCAAATTCAAAAATACAATTATTTGTATTTATTTAAATTGTATTTGTTCCTTTCTTATTTACGTGTAATAAACATCTGAATTGTTCTCTTGATTCTACATCATCATTACAAATCACTTAGACATTTTCCGTTTCACTTTGTCTTTTTGTTTTTGTTTTAAAATGGGAATTGCTACGTTGATTTTTCGACACTTCCAATATTTGAGCTTTCATTAGAAGGGATTACGAAACTATTTAAGAAACTTGTACACTTTGGAAGAATGTAGCGTAACACTGATGTGAGCACGAAATAGATTTGATAAAAACGAGAAAAACAGTCACTGCTACCAAATATGGACAATACGGACCTTTGATGAAGAGCAATGACACTAAATGACGAATCTCGTGATCGGTTGTCCTGTCCCGTAGTTATATATGTTATATCTTCCTATCTTACGAATGCAGAAGTATTATTACTTTCTTCCATATTTTTAACATGGAACACATTGTCTATTTCAGATGCGTGAAGTAAGCAAATTGAACAAAAAACTGAACAAGAAATGTGGAAGTTTCATCGTATCTGTGGTAAAAACATTTCCCTGGAAAACAATTGTACCACTGCAAAGCGAGTAAATCCAACCAACACAATTGGTTATGGTATTTGTTTTACCAACACACCATTAGTGAATGGCAAGGTTTATGAAATACAAGTAGACGAGCTAGTTACCAGATGGAGTTTATCACTTATCTTAGGTACTTTTTGATATTATACTTTAAAAACTAATATAATGTTATTGAAATGACCGAACCAAACTACCAAGTAAAAGGTTGATAGAATCGCTATAAAAAAAATCAGAGCTTTTGTCTACGAAAACCATGTATCAGATTCAATAGAAAATAGTTTTACATTTTACAGTTTCTAATATTATGTGTTAGTGTAAGAAAATCAAAAATTGGCAGTTGTAATATGTGTAAGTTAAGACTGTGACAATGGTGAGTAGTAAATTTCTGCCACTTCCAATCTCTTTTTAATTTCATTATAATTCTGCATTTCTTCCCCCTTTCACAATGTTTTTTACCAATTTAATTTAATCAATTCCTTATATTAGCTGCATTTTGTAGACTTTGTGACAATTTCAGTATTCACTCAAAATGGAACACTGCAGAAATGTTTATATCAGACTAGCATTATAACGTAATATGTTCAGTCAACAATGTGAAATGATGATTGTTTAACCTACACATGCTTAATCAGTTGTTAACTTGTGAATTGTAAAATACGTCAAAAATTGATAATGGTCAGTGTCAATAACTTCTTGTTCATCTTATCTATACATGCTATAACAAGGTATATTTTTTAAACAGCAGGAAATGAATTAACATTTCTAATATAATGTATGAGGTTTTACTGCATTCTCAGTTAATATGTTGTCATCAACCATGTCAACCGATATATTATAAAAAATATCAGCTTTTTTCAACATGTAAACAAGGATTTTGAATTTTAAAATATTTACGTCTTGGGAATTCACTAAAAGTACAAACTTTTCAAAGCTTGTATTTAAGACAGAAAACACGAAACGAAGATTCAGATTACGGAAAATGCTCAACTACAGTTATGTGTTTTGCATGACAGAAATACTACATGGGCTACTTTTTTAACCTTACTTTATCAATGCAACCATCCCATCATTACGATGATTATCACCCGATTGTAAACTCAGAGTACAAAAGTTGAAAATCAAGATTTAAAAAAACCCATATATGTTGTAGCATTTATGTAATATTTCTATACAGTTGTCTTTAAAATCGTGTGTAAAAATGGATAAATTATGTAGATTTGACTAATATTCGAGCTATTTTTATTAAATCAAAAAGACCGATTAGACATATTAACATTTGTTCACGTTCTGACAACACGCTGTATCAAATTTTGAATGTAATACAGTCGAAATGTTGTTATTTTACATAAGAAAAGATTACGGTAAGAATATACAAAAATGGCATAAGAAAAAAAAATAATAAAAAAAAAATATAAAAAAATATATAAAAATTGAAAAACATAAACTCCAACGAAAAACAAAGATAAACCAACATGCTGTAAGGGTATGAAGTTTCTAGTATAAGTATCACTAATCTGCATGCTCATGTCAAGTACAACACACATGTACATGTACACATCAGTTACACTATATTACCGTCATCCTTGTGGTATATGGGACGCTAGATAGGAATATAACTGTGAAAATGTTATCTGTTATACGATACCTGTATTACATGATAATCAATTAATGGTGTTTACGTTCGTAAAACTACTGCAACATAACCGTTTTTAAAGTTTACTACAACTAATGTCATACAGTTAGTGTTTGAAAAGCAAGTTGTTGGCTTGATAACACTGAAGTTATATATTGTTTTATAATAAAAATAATCAGCTATGTCATCCGCAATGCCCATTTATTTATTCACAACTGATACAAGTTGGTTTTCAAGAATACAGTCTGGGTATGGACTTTTCATCTCAATAAAGTGTTACAGTATGTGTCTTTGTAAAAATTGTTAACCCTTTCGTTTAAGACCAGTTACCTCCAACTGGCATGGTTCTGTACTTAATACTTTGTCGTTGTATTATTGTGTTATTGTCATTTGTGTATTCTTGTGTTATTGTCATTTGTGTATTCTTGTGTTATTGTCATTTGTGTATCATTGTGTTATTGTTATTTGTGTATTATTGTGTTATGGTCATTTGTGTATTCTTGTGTTATGGTCATTTGTGTATCATTGTGTTATTGTCATTTGTGTATTCTTGTGTTATGGTAATTTGTGTATTCTTGTGTTATGGTCATTTATGTATTCTTGTGTTATGGTCATTTGTGTATTCTTGTGTTATGGTCATCTGTGTATTATTGTGTTATTGTCATTTGTGTATTATTGTGTTATTGTCATTTGTGTATCATTGTGTTATTGGCATTTGTGTATTCTTGTGTTATGGTCATTTGTGTATCATTGTGTTATTATCATTTGTGTATTCTTGTGTCATGGTCATTTGTGTATTATTGTGTTATGGTCATTTGTGTATTGTTGTGTTATTGTCATTTGTGTATCATTGTGTTATTGTCATTTGTGTATTCTTGTGTTATGGTCATTTGTGTATTCTTGTGTTATGGTCATTTGTGTATTCTTGTGTTATGGTCATATGTGTATCATTGTGCTATTGTCATTTGTGTATTCTTGTGTTATGGTCATTTGTGTATTCTTGTGTTATTGTCACTTGTGTATTCTTGTGTTATTGTCATTTGTGTATCATTGTGTTATTGTCATTTGTGTATTCTTGTGTTATGGTCATTTGTGTATTCATGTGTTATTGTCATTTGTGTATTCTTGTGTTATTGTCATTTGTGTATCATTGTGTTATTGACATTTGTGTATTTTTGTGTTATGGTCATTTGTGTATTCTTGTGTTATGGTCATTTGTGTATCATTGTGTTATTGTCATTTGTGTATTCTTGTGTTATGGTCATATGTGTATCATTGTGTTATGGTGATCTGTGTATTCTTGTTTTATTGTCATTTGTGTATTCTTGTGTTATAGTCATTTGTGTATTCTTGTGTTATGGTCATTTGTGTATTCTTGTGTTATGGTCATTTGTGTATTCTTGTGTTATGGTCATTTGTGTATCATTGTGTTATGGTCATCTGTGTATTCTTGTTTTATTGTCATTTGTGTATTCTTGTGCTATAGTCATTTGTGTATGCTTGTGTTATGGTCATTTGTGTATCATTGTGTTATGGTCATCTGTGTATTCTTGTTTTATTGTCATTTGTGTATTCTTGTGTTATTGTCATTTGTGTATTATTGTGTTATGGTCATTTGTGTATTCTTGTGTTATGGTCATTTGTGTAATCTTGTGTTATGGTCATTTGCGTATCATTGTGTTATTGTCATTTGTGTATCATTGTGTTATTGTCATATGTGTATCATTGTGTTATTGTCATTTGTGTATTCTTGTGTTATTGTCATTTGTGTATCATTGTGTTATTGTCATTTGTGTATCATTGTGTTATTGTCATTTGTGTATCATTGTGTTATTGTCATTTGTGTATCATTGTGTTATTGTCATTTGTGTATCATTGTGTTATTGTTTTTTGTGTATCATTGTGTTATTGTCATTTGTGTATCATTGTGTTATTGTCATTTGTGTATCATTGTGTTATTGTCATTTGTGTATCATTGTGTTATTGTCATTTGTGTATCATTGTGTTATTGTCATTTGTGTATTCTTGTGTTATTGTCGTTTGTGTATTCTTGTGTTATTGTCATTTGTGTATTCTTGTGTTATTGTCGTTTGTGTATTCTTGTGTTATTGTCATTTTTGTTTTCTTGTGTTATTGTCATTTGTGTATTCTTGTGTTATGGTCATTTGTGTAGTCGTGTCTTTCTTTTTTGTATAATTGTTTGTGTTATTGGGATTATGATTTAAACACAGTGGGGACTGCTGTATCCCTTTTTTTTAATTTTGTACCTAATATGTCTGTTTATATTGTTCACACTTTATAGCCAATGTAAGGAAATAAATAAATTCATCATAAATACCAGGACTAACATTTTACACTGACGCCAGATGCGCGTCTCGTCTACAATAGTCTCATCAGTGACCCTCGAGTCAAACAATGTTTAAAAAGGGCAAAAAAAGAACGGAGTTTAAGAGCGTTGAAGACCATCATTCCTAAAAGTTTTGCCAAATACCGCTAAGATAATTTATTACTGAGGTAGAAAAACCTTAGTATTTCAAAAATTGTTAACAGTTCATTTATTATTATGAACATATCAATGAAAACTCAAGTCAACACAGAAGTGCTAACTACTTGGCTGGTAATACCCTCGGGAAAATAAATCTCCACCAGTAGTGACATCGACCTAGTGGTGGTAAATAAACTCATCATAGATACCAGGAATTGAATTGTTACACTTACGCAAGACGCGCGTTTCGTCTACAATAGAGTTATCAGTGACGCTCGAATCATTTTTTTTTTAAAAAGACCAAATAAAGTAAGAGTGTAATACATCTGGCATACAAGTGATGGTGGTTTAGCTAGCTATCAAACCTGGTTTAATTCATATGATGAAATGCATCTATGAAATCAGGAATATAACAGTTGGTTCCCATTCGTCTGATGTGTTTGATTTTTTTTTATTTTGCCAATTGATAAGGGACTGATTTTTCCTTTGAATTCCGTATTTCACTTTTAAACATATCAAAGGGCGACTGGTCTACACAAGTTTTTACATTATCCAAGATAATAGGTGTACTCTTCTGTTGTTTTGATTGATGAAGTGTTGCAAAGACGTTCATGCATAACCTGATACCTTATTCTATAATTAACTAGACAGTGTGACTCAATACTAAAATTTATAATAAAAGAGGTGATTTTTCTTTTCCTATCGATAATTTAAGAAATAATTTATTGGGGCTTGAATATATCGTGATTTTACCAAGGGTTAGCCCTTTATGACAAATATTTTACCCTGAGCGATAGTGAGGGGTAAAATATCGGCAAAAAGGAACAACCCGTGGTAAAACCACGATATATTCAAGCCCACACGAAATATTTCGATTCAAATAGGACAAATACGGCATTTCTTTTGGGTCGAAGCGCTCTAGGTGGAGGACAATATTTGCCGTTCCCATAAATAAACACACTATTAAATTGGCGTTAAAGAACGGAGCAAACTAAATTAATGACGTGCTAAAACTATTTTCAAAAACATATTTACATTTTGTATATAGTTTTGAATGAATTTATATAATTTACTTAAATGTATTATAAGTATGAAAATAATTGGATTATACAAGATTTTACAACTTGTAAGATTGTCTCGTGTATGTAACAACTTATCATATTTTAGCTAGATACATTTGTGTATTACTGAAAAATTAGTACACCAGGGTTTTCGATATCACAAACTAGTCAACACATTTACTAAATTTCATCATCGGTTCAATGACATCTTTCAGTAAGATAGTTCACATCGATTTGTTTTCATGGTAATATTCTTTACAAAGCAAACACAATGTCGGCATTCACCTCAAAAGCTAACAAAACCTCTAAACAGACGTATAAAGAAGGGATATAATTGCGATACTGTTATTAGTTTATTTAGGATTGCATATTTTGGCTCTGATATTGACTAACTTATACCATCTTTGCATCGGAAATAAACACATTGATTCTAAAATATATATGTTATAATAGTATAATGCCAACCCTTAACGGAAGGGATTGTACTTGCTATTTATATGAGAAAGACATATTTCAATCAGTTTAATTGAGTGTTGGAGCTGGTCAGTAATTGCTAGTAGTCCATTGTTAATTAATGTATCATTGCCATTGTGTTGAGTTTGTTTTGTTATCTATTCTGACATCGGACTCGAACTTCTTTTGAACTGAATTTTACTGTGCTTGTTATTGTGTGTTTGTTTTTTCAACATTGGCTTAACGTATGGAAGGAGGGTTGAGATATCAAAAACATGTCTAACCCGCCGCATTTCCCACGTCTGGAGCTTCTGGCCTTTCTTAGTCTTGTATAAGTTTTTATCTTAGTTTCTGGTGTTTATTTCGGAGTTGAGTATGGCGCGTAGTTTGTTGCTTCATATGTTGTGTTTAACCTTGATCAACTGATTTTTATAGTTCTTTCTTATGTTGTGCTGTTTCACCCCTGTTCCGGATACCGCTATCATGTTTAACCCCGTCATATATTGTATATATGTGCCTGCCCCAAGTTAGGAGCCTGTACGCCAGTGGTTCTGGTGTGTTTATAGGTTACATATTTGTTTTTCAGTCATTTTTTGTACATATATTAAGTCGTTAGCTTTCTCGTTTGAATTGTGTTACATTGTAATTTCGAGGCCTCTTATAGCTGACAATGTGGTATGGGCCTTGCTTATTTGTGAATGCCTTACGTTGACCTATAGTTGTTTATTTCTGTGTTTTTGCTCTCTTGTGGAGAGTTATCTCCATGGCCATCAAACCAAATTTTCTTTATATATTGTATATACTGCTGTTTGTTTTAGTTAGTGTGTCTTCATTTTGCCACGACATAGTCAGTATTAGACTTATTAGTACGACAGCTTTGTGAAAAATTGTACACATCCTGCTACAAGCATGAAATTTGGCATATACCTTCCTCATCTATTACAGATAGGGAGGCATTTGAAAAATATGTCTTACTTCCGGTAAAATCCAAAATGGCTGGCATCATACTTAAATCAGCCAAATATGAGAGGCTAGTGTGTGAAAGGGTGTTTGTATCATGCTGCTATAATAATAATTGTTACATCATATAGATTAGATGTCTTTCAAAACCCTACTTCTGGTAAAATCCAACATGGCGGTAATTACAATAAAATAAGCTTATTGTTTAGAGAGGGTGATTGAAATGTGTTTGAAAGTATTGCTACTATCAATAAATTGTGCAGGAATACAATGTATACGAAATATGTCTTAAAAACACTTACTTCCGGTAATATTCAAAATGGCAGACAGATATGTAGGACTCAAATCTATGGTGGGTTCCAAATCTATGGCAGATTCCTAATCTATGGTAAATGTGACGTCATGTAGGACTCAAATCTATGGTGGGTTCCAAATCTATGGCAGATTCCTGATCTATGGTAAATGTGACGTCATGTCATCCCAAATCTATGGCAATATTTTTTACAACCTAATCTATGGCAAGTTGTGTAATGTCCTAATCTATGGCGAATTTATGTTGTTTCCAAATCTATTGCAAATTTTGTGCAAATAGAAAACAATGCAGTACTGTACATTTTCGACCAATGACTTGTCTTAAGCAAGTTGAAATTTACGACAACGGGAGCATGTCTATAAACATTTGTTAAATAAACATTCCATAATGGTCAACCAAAAAAAAATCATCATTGAAATGATAAATTCATATACCTTAATACAGACTAAAGATTAAAATGTTGTGCTCTGTAAAAATAAACATTCATTAATCTGTGCATGGTACCTGTTTAACTCATTCATTAAACCAACTAATAAGTCCTTTAACAAACAAAAAGGCCGCTTTTTATAAAAACAAAAAGTAAAAAAGTAACAAATAAAATGAACAGTTTGAATTTTCAAATAATATTTATTTCAGCGATATCGTAAATACATCTGTTTATTCGATGATGGATCATGATGATTTAAATCAAATTTGTATCTGTTAATTTTATCTTTCACTTCATAAACTGTGCCAGCCGTAGACAGTAAACTACTGCTAAAACTCCTTTTCTAAAATATGCGGTACTGAAAACAGCGGTACCCTTTTTCAGCACGGACTTCGGCTGGTACTGCATATTTTGTCCCTCTTCAGGATAATAGGTGACATCTTCCTTTAAACCACCCAGATGAAACCACCCACAAATTGTTGTCAGGGAAATACCTCATCTTGAATAGTGTTAAAATCTATGGGTTCCGCCATCGTAAATGGCGGCAAGGATGTAATATGGCGGCGTTATTCAATTGTGACGTTATAGAATAGAATAGAATAGAATATTTTTATTTACCAAATTAGGGCCCCAGGAGGGCATATAGCATACAGACAATATTATTATAAACAATAACATATGCAATACACAAACAATAAAAGATATGTAACAAGAGTTATATGTTACTCTTTCCCCAAAATCTGCCATAGATTTGGAAAAAACTAAAATCTGCCATAGATTTGAGTTGGTTGGCGTTTGTCACGTCACATTTGCCATAAATTAGGAATCTGCCATAGATTTGAGTCCTACAGATATATATCATTTTTTTTTTATTTTGATATTCAACTTCTTTTCAAAATGTGAAGAAAGTTTGTTTTTTTATGGTGGTCATTACATTTTTGACTTTAAGTTATCCTCTAAAACCACTAATCATATTTGATATTTAAGTACAAAGTTAACACTTCCGTTAGAAAAAAACCAATACGGCGTAAATTTCAAAGATGAGTCCTCAGTCCATATCTTCGATGTAGAGTTTTGGATAGATTAATTAAAATAAAATAAAATCACTTAAATACTAAAACATCTTTAAAATTACTGATATGGCCGCAGAAACATGTTCATTAACAATCGAAGAGCTCATTTTCCTCATTTACATAGACCGTGGTATTGTTTCTTACATCAATAATGTACAAACTCCTGATTAGGTGACGAGTCCTCACAAAGAGTTGTCCAAAAGGGTTTCAATGGATCATATTTTTCCCTTCGCCATTCATAAGCGTCTGGAATAGTAATATTCTGGAATACGTAATAGGAACCGATTCTAAGCGTGTTACTCATGAACACCCGCCATTGTATATTGTACCTTTTACATGCTGAAAAAACTAGACCGAGTCTTTCAAATAGCCTCATAAGCGTCTGGGCTAGTAAGCATAGGAAAAGAAATCCAAGCTTATTACTTATCCACACCTGCCATGGTATATTGCACGTTTTGCATGCTGAACAACACTAGACTAAGTCGTTCAAATAGCATCAATAAGTCTTTTCTCTTCCAAAAACATGTTTTCTTGCTTCGTAAACCCCATCTGATAAGTTTGTTCGATCTTACTACAAAACCATGTATCGTTTTATCAATGACATTATCAAATCCATATTTGGTGATGTTGGCTGATCAATCATCATTCTAAATCATAAAGTTACATTTTCAAACGCAATCCATGTCAACAACGAAGTTCACTTTCAAGAAAGCATGCATTTGAAAGGTTATGGATAGATATATATCTAAAGCTTTTTCTACTTCCAAATGCAAGCCAAAGTTTGACAGCCCCTGTGTCACGGAGTAACGAAACAGCAATGACAGCAACATCAGTATCGACTGTTTGAGTCATGACTCAGTTAAGTCTGTGTATCACTGCATCAAACACATGGAACTTTTTTTTATTCTAGTATAAGCCTCTTCATGTCAACATGGGGCTAAACTTGAAACACCATCATGTGGTGGATAACACAGAGAACATCCTTGGCATTTGTTGCTACAACTACCTGTTCTTCAAAATCTATTGATCAAGCTGCTGTGAATAGTTCTTTCTTAATGTCGTCTTCTCTCAGAAAACTTTTTTGAGAATTTTTTTGTATACCCTGAATTCGTCTATGTATTCCCTTTTCTCTAAATATAGCTCTTGTTTCTTGTAGCAGCCTTTAAACCACCGGTATTGTCTATGTACGCATGTGAGACTACATCCACTGTTGTTACAGTTTCAAGGTGTTTCATAACGAGTATGCTGATAGGGAATAATGTCCTTACCTTAAAAAAAAAACGTGAAACTGTTCCAAGAGTGGATGAAGGCTTGGATGCATATGGTAGTTGTAGCAACACATGTTCAGGATATTCTATCTTAACCACCACGTTATATATTTCAAGTTAAGCACCAAGTTCACATTAAGGGGCAGACACTGGAATTATTGTGCATGTGTCTGATGCAGTGAAACACGAACTTAAATGAGTCATGATTCGAAAAGTCATTACTGATGATGCTGGCATTACTTTTCCGCTATTCCGTGACATAGGGGTAGACGAACTATAGATTGTGTTTAGGAGGGGGAAAAGCTTTAGATAAATATCTATCAATGCACTAGAGATGAGTGATCACACACACACATATTTTGATCCATGTATTTACCGATTGTGATACAGTTCTTTGTTTGGTTGAATGGGAGGAAAAAAGACTGCGTGGGAGACAATGATGGCTTTTGCAGATGTGACTTTAACATAAAGAATGATAATTGATCTGCCTAAATCACCACTGTTTACTGTTTACTGTAAGATCGCACTAACTTATCAGATGGGATTAGCATGCAATAAATATTAACGCAAAAGGGAAGGCTAATTGAGGTTATTGCCTCAACTTAGCCTAGTCATTTCCAGCATGAAAAACGTAAAATATACTAAGAAACGTGTTAAGTGGACGAGCTTGAAATTGGCTCTTCTGCTACCCAGTCCAGGCACTAATGGATGACGTAGGAACAAAGAGGATCACTTTGAAAAACTCTTTCTGAGGTCTCATCATTTTGTCAGAAGCTTGCACATATTGATGTAAGAAAGGTTGCCGCAGTTGTTGTCAATGTGGAAATCAAGTCTCCCGTGCACTGCGTCATGTGCATGTGGTGGTGACTGGGAATGAACATGTTTTTTTGGCCAAATAGTGGTAATTTTTAAAATGTTTTAGTACTGTATTGATTTAATTTTGTTTTAATCAATCTATTCAAAACTCTACATCGACAATATGGATTGAGGACTCATCTTTGACATTTACGCCATATTGGTTTATTTTTACCGGAAGTGTTAACTATGTACTTAAATATCAACTATACTATATGATTAATGGTTTTAGAGGATAACTTAAAGCCAAAAAAGTAATGACCACCACAAAAAAAAAAAAAAACAACTTTGTTCACATTTTGAAAAGAAGTTGAATATCAAAATAATAAAAATACTATATATCTATGTCCGCCATTTTGAATATTACCAGAAGTAAGTGTTTTTAAGACATATGTCGTATACATTGTATCCCTTAGAAACATCAAAGAAAGGTTCCTGCATAATTTAATGATAGTAGCAATACGTTAAAACACATTTCAATGACCCTCTCTAAAAAAAGAAGCTTTTTTTAGTATAATGTCCGCCATGTTGGATTTTACCGGAAGTAGGGTTTTGAAAGACATATAATCTATATAATACATGTAATATATCCAAAAGTAGTACTTAACAAGGGTTTGTACCAAATACTATTATAGCAGCATGATTCTATTACCTTTTCAAATACTAGCCTTCGATATTGGGCCGATTTAAGTATGATGTTCGCCATTTTGGATTTTAAAGGAAGTGAGACATTTTTTTTTAAATGCTTCATCATCTGAAATAAAAAAGTAATAGTTGAGGAAGGGTATGCCAAATTTCATGCTTGTAGCAGGATGTGCACAAATCGTCTGAAATATACTTGTAGCCGCCGGACTGTATAAGCTTTATTATTCCGTTGGTTTTCATTTAAGTCGTCTACTTTTACCTTTTTAATCACATTACAGCTCGTTTAGCAATACCATGGAATACATTGATGATGAGTTTACAGATTCTTTACCATCATTTGATAGAACAGTTTTAGCTATAATACCAAATGAATAAATAAACGATATTACAAATAACTGACATCAAGTGATGTCAAGAACCTTTATCATGTAAAATGAAAAAAATTGTGTGCAATACAACGTGACAGATTTGTGTCAATTGTTGAAACTAGCCATGTAATTTCTGATTTTGAAAACCATATAACGTTTTTAAAAATAATTCAATAAAACACATATAACACCAAAACAAACGTAATTTGAAAATAAGATAATTAAATTAATTTTCTAATGAATTTTCATGGGTACCATTAATTCAAAACATATCAGTCCATATACTTTAGAAATCTGTCAGTCTTATAGTACTCTACAAATGCAAACCGTATTGAATATTTCAAATCTCAGATCAGTTTTATGATCTATTGGCAGGTGTGACGACAAAAATACCAGCTGATATAACGGAAATTGACTGGGGATTGAAGTTGAAAGAAAGCTGGATATTATAGTAAGTTCATGTTTTAAGGAAGGAATGCGACTTTTCTACACTGTTTCTCTGGTTTCAAATTAATGTTACCACATTTGGGGTTGAATATTCTATTGATACAAAACATGTAGATATGTTTCAATCACCTTTTTTTAAAAAACATACCGCTTGGAACAACACCTGAAATATATAAAAGTCAAGGCAAAACACAAGCATACTTTTAAGTAAATATTCACCAGATTTCATAGACTTCATGAAATGATACTCAATGTGATGACAGCGTTTCAATGTGTATGTGGTGCATCAATACTAGGTAATATTAAGTAAAGCGAGGAAAACAAAAATCAAGTTATCAAATTACCGTTATCTAGATCTATCAAATCAAACTAAAATGAAACACATTTTATACAAATATTGGTTATCGCCAATGCAATACGTTGTTGATGAAGGTAAAGTTTTAGTTGTTTTTAAATTTTCATAATGTGGGTTTTCAAAAAAGTTCAACGTTCGCTCGCGTTGAAATATTATAGTAACATCGAATGTAGACATTTGAATATGAATGAAATAAATGATGATTTTGAAATTTAAAGGAAATGATTGTCAGCCTTTTGTTTGTATTTGACAACGTTGAAACAAATCAGGTTTGTAACCAGTTGTTTATATCTTATATGAAGTAGTGTTCTCTCGACAAACATTTAGATAACAAATTGTCTCGGAATAGCTTCAATGTAAAAAGTAAATAAACCAACATACAACGTTTAAACGACAATTTAAAACTGAAAGTCCTTGAACAAAAGGCAAAATCAAAGTTCAGATATCAAATAAATGGAAAACATTTGTTATAAACCTTACTTGGCACAGGCGTTTCTTTGTCCGTGTCATAGTGGCAAAAGTTAGACTTACAGCTTGCTTTTTTCTCACTTGTATAACAGCCGCATAACATTCCATTATATTGACATCAATATAATATCAAAACAAACAGAAATAATGGGTTATAATGACAAACTATTAGGGACTGGAGTCAACACTGTGTTACAATCTTAGTCACTACAGCTATGTCAACAACAAAAATAAATCTCGGCTGTTGTTTGTTCTATGGTCGGGTTGTTGTCGTTTTGACACATTCCCCATTTCCTTTCTTACTCTATATACAAATCACATAAGGTGTTGTTATACTAATAGAAGATTGCTTTATATGTCATTGATAGAGTTGTTATGTATTTAATTACAAGCTTTTTCATTTTCATAAGACTAAAATAATTCAATATAACCCGTGAACAATCCTTCTCTTTTTGTATTTAAAAAACATTTAAAAACTTTAATTTATTTCATAACCAAAAAACGTCCGTGTAGCGTTGTTAAAGAACCATTCATATCATATATGCCCTGTATATTTTGTCAAGTGATCTCTCAATTAGGGTCTCAGGATGAGAAACATGTTTTCCTCGTGTATTTTATTTTATAAAACTCTTAGCACTGGATTTTTTCTTCTAATCGTGTGACATTGAAACTTTGATGAATAGTTGCTTCATTAATAATATAACTGAAAATGGTCAAATATAAAAAAGTAGGAAATTCCTACTAACCTGATACCAGTTATAACTGTAATAAACGATGATAAGGGAAAACCAGCATACAAAACAATATAGCATTGCACGTAAGATAAACTACTTCATGAATCACACTACAAAATGTGTACTTTAAACACTTGTATAACATGAATAACACTGTTGTGAGTCGGCGAGTTATTTAATGTAATGTCATTAATGTATACTTCATATCTGTTGTTGGGTGTATTAGTTTGCAAAATTGAAAGAAACATATATTTGTTTATATTCCTAGTTTTTGGTGGGAATCGCGTTGCTTATTCTTTAGTTTTCTATGTTATGTAATGTGTTCTATTGTTTGTCTGTTTGTCTTCTTTTATTGTTAGCCAGGCGTAGTCAGTTTATTCTTGATTGATGAGTTTGACTGTCCCTCTGCTATCTTTCGTCCCTCTTTGATTGTTAATAATATATATTTAACAGTGTTGGGTATGACATCATGTCTTTCTTTTTAATGAAACCGTATTTTTATAGTATTATAGTTTTTGCCTCATTAGAATATCTGCTGTATTATTCAGCTCATTATGTTTTTTAAAAGCATAAAACATGTCTAACATCTACTAACAAACAACCTTTATTATGTTACAGTTATTAAATGATGTGTGAGGGTTTTGTTTTCTGTTTTAAAAACAATGTCATTTACCATTATTGGATTTGACTTTTCTAAACAGTTTTTACACCGAGAAGATAATCTTATAAGTTTCCAGTTAATTTGATTTTCTTTTTAAGAGGATATTTATCTAAATTTTTCCATATATTTTTTTCGAGGTAGTTCCGAATTATACTGAATATTCTATTTTATTGGACCTATTTCTTGTTGTTGGTACGAACATTGGATAATTTTCAAAGATAGGTTATATAGGATCTACCAATTTATTTTGTGCCGTAAATTTCTAAAGTACTTTTAATGTAATAACCATTTGTTGTCGTTGCAGATGCAGGTTGACGTTTTTTATTTCAAATTTGAACGATTATAGAATAACTCATTTCAATCTTGTCAATCCTGAAATCCAGTTTGTTTTATCTTCAATGATCATGATGATAGTGTTAATAAAGTGATTTATGTTCCTATGTTTTTGTTTTACATCCCAATACATGTAATTGCATGCATTTTACTTTTCCGAAGTTAGTGAAGAAAATAAGAATTCTGTTGTATTGAATTTTATATTTTCGAATAATTGTTGATTAAGGATATCGTTTTTTTATTTATTGGACTTAATGACGAAACGTGCGTCTAGCGTAATAAATGATAAGTCTGGTACTTTTGTAACCATATTGCACGTTTTAATTGAATCAAGATACAATTTTGGGAAATTTTTTATTTGCCATCATCGGAAACCAATACATTTTTGTAAAAAAAAAACACATAATATTTGATATCAAGTCTACTTAACCACCATTCGGCTATTATCTTGCAGATATCGGTTTATGATCCTAACAACTTTGTCTTACTTTTGATTTGTTTAGATTTAGAGTTGATGTTTATCAGACTCGACCCTTCCTTTACTGACCTGAATCAGTTGATTCTTTTAATTCAAATATTTTTTTCTCTCCCTACACATTTTTACATGATGTTGTTTATTTCTTTCTTATCTTTCAGGTATTCCTTGCATTTAGATTCCAATTTTTACCGTCGATGCAATCAATGATTTTTATCTTAAGACTTAGCCCTTAAATGTAATATCAAGAGATTTCCAAACCTCACAACACGCATTAATGTTCCTTATTTTTCTTACTATAGAGCTTATATATTAACAATGTATCCATGCATGACTCCCAATGCTATAATTGGGTTATTTGACTACATTTTGTTGTTAAATTTTGGTGTTTGATTTCTTTAACGACCAAAAACATGTAAATCAAGTTAAAACTATTCACATTAACCAGACCAACTTATAGATTTTAATTTGTAATAACAATATTCCTTGTACTAATCGAAACAATATACGTGTTTATGGGTTGCCTTGATATTATTTTATACTTTGCAAGTAATGTATTTCTTAGCTCAAGTAGCATATTTATATCATTTAAAAAACTGAGAATGTCATACAATTACAAGCTAGTGTTATTGAGTATTGAAGTAATAGAGCATTACACAACACCGTACTGACGATATGTAACATACTTGCAGCTTTCCATTAAGCAGTAAACAATGAAGAAAGAAAACAAGAACTTATAAGTTAGCAAAGTTTCTTAATGAGACAATATTTGCCTTTGAAAGTGAAATAATATTTAAGGACCTTGCTTATATTAAGTAGCACATTAATGCATTAATCACAAATACATATAACTGAAGTGAAATAAAATAATGAAAACTGTGTTTGGAAAACGTCCAACAAAGCCATTTGTGGAGATAGAGATTGTTTGTTGTCACCCAATCTAAGCAAATTGATAATTTCCAAAGGTTACATTAAATTACTTTAAGTAAGGATTACCCTACAGAAGTTACCGGGTAAGACAATATAAATAAAAAGAAACCTTCATTGTTTACACTTTATCTTCCAGTCGTTATTATTTATTAAAAAATGGAAAGAAGATTGATACATATTCCTTAAATCCATATAGAGTACAAGTCGGTGATAAACTTGGTATAATGAAAGCGTCAGATGGTACCCTACACTTTTACTTGAATGGTATCGACCATGGTAAAGCTTTTTCTAATTTACCCGAAGGTAAGACCACTATATGGATGAGTATAATGCAATAAGTAAATGTTACTATACTTTATTAGACTTATTGATTGTTATTTGACGAATCCAAATGAGATAATGATTGTTGTAAAACTGATAGTGTAGTATCTAAATATATTTGTTTTATTTGAGGACTTTTACTTAGTCATTATTTTATGTTATGAAAATATATTTTTTAAATCTTCCTACAACTGAATCTTTTTTTCAAGGTTTTAACCATGAAGCAAATACTGTGTACAGGTGTAACGAGGTTTCGTAGTAGACCATGTACTTTTCAGATTATCATATTCATGCCAACTTTATCGTTTTTTGAAAACATTGAGGTAATAGCGAACGCGAGTCCAGATAACATAAAGTCACAATATAAGGACCAAAACCTCGAACAAATTATCGAGGATATATAGCTGATAAATTGTTTAAGCTATACATTACAAAAATAACTCATAATACAGCGAGTTGTCTTCTGATTCCTATTCTAAATAGTAGATAACACAGGATAAAGACAAACCAAGCATTATCTAATGCCATTTGATGGAATAGAATTTTTTTTTTTTTTAACAAAATAGTGTATCAGATCTAGATGAGAATGACTCAATCTGAGTTACAAAATGTAATACAAATGCTTATACATATCTGCATGGTTATACATATACGTATTTGTATATAAATCAATTTTCATTTTTCAGTTTAGTTTAAACAGTATTTATTAAAGAAAGATTACAATGTTAAATAAAGTTCAAATATTGGATTCGGAAACAAGTAAGGAAAAACTTTTATAAATCCGTCTCCCTTATTTTGCAGTAAAGCAAATTACAAATGTGTGTTATAGCTCATCTTGGCCAACAGACAGGTACCATGAACTCATCAGTTCGTATTCCATCGTCTGTCAATTGACAGTGAATTTGGCAACTATCAAATCAAAGCTATATTGTTTCATAAATGTGTCCTATCATCCACCTTCAAGTTGGTAATTTAGATAGCTATACAAAAAAGTACTGGTAATATGCAGAGAGGGTCTAACCTAAATAACTTTATTAGATCTGTTAACATAAATTTGTTAAGGTATAATTTGACAGTGGTAAACAAACGTATTATTATTATTATCATATCCTTAAGGTGAAGTATAGGTAATTGCACGCCTCTAGCTGAAATCGGGATACAAAACGTGCGTCGCTTGTTTCGCAAGTTATCTCCCTTACTTCAAGAACAGGAAATGGGCACATGAACGAGGAATCCGGGGAGAAACTATCATGTCATTGACTTTATGCGGTCTATCACAATCCCAAACAAGTATTTCGGTGCTATCTCAAAATTTCAAAGAAATTATCAGACTCCAATCAGAAATTTTAGTATCACGGGCCTATTGTATGCAACTGTTTTTGTTTTAGCCTCATGAAGGAGCCGCCGGGTACATATTATCGCTCGTATTTATTTCAACAGAAATTAACAATAAACAAATAAACTAGTGATAATTCTGCTTCTAGTCGTATTATACTCGTTAAAATTAAACCAGCATTTACCTCACAATATATTATTCGAAAGTAGTTTGTAGCGTAATATTGAAGAACAAAAAAATCAGACTCCGTCTACAAAACATTACACAGAAACTAAGGATTTTGCACTGTGACATTTATCTTAGAATAAGTAAATCCTCTATCTCATCCAAATCTCAGTTCTCACGGAGCAGAAAATAAACAGGTATTTTCTGTTCTGTCCGCAATTTTTTTTGGAAAATAAAATCTAAATTTAGAACCATGGTTGAAACAGAAACTACACATGTATGATAAAAATAGAACATGCATTTTTTCTTGATCAAATTCTAATTTCTAAAGGATAGCGAAATGTGCATTCTTGTGTTGTTCTTTTGTGTATCATTCAGAAGTGGAGAATACAATTTTAAGTATGTTTTTTCTTCTTAATATTGAAGATTACTAATATTATAGCATTATAGAGTATAATGTATAGGGAAGAAGAGAGAGGGTGAAGAAAATAATGTTACTATGTTGATGCCTTTTATAAGCGACGAAACGTTAGGGATTTTTCTCATGGTTGATGGCCTTATGGTTGCCTATTATAGTTGCTTATAGCCACTTTATTCGATATGGCAGCTGGGGTGTCAAAATTTTCGGGGATAAATGTTTCGTAAGTTTCAAATCAACTTCACATTTCAATATAAAAACTGGGGATCGCGCACCTTGTCTTTTGAAAACAATACATTGAAATTATAACCACATTTCATTTTGTTTATATATAGAAAACTTAAGTTTTTCAATTGAGGAAACATTAAACGATAGAATTGTCTAAAATTCGACGGGCGAATATGTTTACTTCTGAAATATATATAAATATAAAAAATAGAGGGTCACGGTCCAAATTTTCTTGAAAAAAATATATTGATAGTTTAATCTTTAAATTTCAAGTTGTAGGTACTTTTTTATATATTGAATGATAATTGGTAAACTATTTGTAAAACAGATAATATTTTTTGCAACATGATCAGAAAGAACGTTCAGAAAAAATCACCCGATAGATTTACCCTGAACTGTGGCACATAGTTGTCCAATTTACAATGATACCCCATCACCTTATTTTTATATAACACACACAAAACCAATTTATTTGCAATAGATACAGTCACAATACACACGATAAACTCATATAGCATTACATTATGAACAGTCTCTTTGTCAACTTCCGAAGCAAGGTGTCGCCTTTCCGAACTTTCCAGAGGTCCTAATTCTATTGCCGAGTTTATGAGTTACGATCCTTGCTTAGAAGTGGTCTTCTTCCATTTTACTGGATACATTCAAATGAGTTTTTTTCAACTGATTTTTATAGTTCGTTCTTAAGTTGCACTGTTATACCACTGTACCGGGTTATAGGGAGGGTAGGGATCCCGCTATAATGTTTAACCCCGTCACATTATATATGTATGTGCCTGTCCCAAGTGAGGAGCCTGTTTTTCAGTGGTTTTCGTTTGTTTATGTGTTACATATTTGTTTTTCGTTCATTTTTATATATAAACAAAGGCCGTTAGTTTTCTCCTTTGAATTGTTTAACATTGTCACGTCGGGGCTTTTATATCTTCCTATGCGGTATGGGCTTTGCTCATTGTTGAAGGCCGTACGGTGACCTATAGTTGTTTATTTCTGTGTCATTTTGGTCTCTTGTGGACAGTTGTCTCATTAGCAATCACACCACATCTTTTTTTAGCTCACCTGACTCAAAGGACTGTGATCTTTTCTCATCACTTGGCATCCGTCGTCCGTCGTCGTTGACTTTTACAAAAATCTTCTCCTCTGAAATACTGGGCCAAATTTAACCAAACTTAATCATAATTATCATTTGGGTATCTAGTTAAACAAATTGTGTCCGGTGACCCGGCTAACCAACCAAAATGGCCGCCATGGCTTAAAACAGAACATAGGGATAACATGTATTGTTGCCTTTTTTTCTGAAACCAAAGCATTTAGACCAAAACTGATATGGGGTAAACGCCGTTTTTTATGATTTCCCCTATATATCCTTTATATTTTTGGCGTATCATGCTGTTAGTTTCAACAGCTTGTGTCTGGACAACGAAAACGGTTACCCCCTTTTTTTAATTTATATTCTGATGTATTTTTACAAGCAGAATCTACATGTAAAATTTAAAAAAAAAATCTGTTGAGTGGTTATATTACGTACACTTCGCCTCAACCTAAACTGTTCAGAAACCCATTACTTTCATAAAAGTTATCATGGCTTAATTCTCTAGCAGCAATTATCCTTAAGCATAACAAGTGATAATTGGTTTTTTTTTTTTGGTATTTTTTTCGCTTATTATTAGCACACTATGGATAAGGGAACACTTTCAAGGGTGAACATCATTAGATTTACACAATATGTAGGCACATATGAGAGTAGGTATAAGAGAAAAAAAAAGGTCGCGTAAACGAAAGTGAAAATCTACTAGAAAGTAATTGTTATTAATTTACAATTTGATCATAGTTGTGCTTTTAAACTAACAGAAAACCTTTAAACTATAGAACATAGAGATACATTGTGAAAAGTTTTTAAAAATCTAGAAAGAAATCTTAATTGTTAAAATTGTAAGTTAGTTTTCAACAATTGGTACTGCCTCATATATCGAGCAACTTAAAGTTGTCGGAAAAACATGATACAAATAAAGGTAGCTTATTCAATGTAGTCATAGATTACATTCCAGTCTATAATAATAGTTTACTTTCTTGAAGCTGACTTTGTTCAACGCCAGCGTCTATACGTTTGGTTGGACAAACATATTAGTTTAAACATATTTTTTTTATTGTTCAAAACAAATGGATCAGACACAAGTTTTTCAACTTAGTTCCGTCTTCTCCATAATATACATGAATATACATTATATTTATATAGCACATTACATAAATTTGTATTTTTCTAATAAGCATGAAGGCATGAAATAAAGTTAAATAAATCACAACTATTGTTATTATAATATTTATACACAAGAAATAATAGAAACGGCTCAATGGATATCAAACGTTCTTCTTTTGAATAATCAAACACACCCAAACGATGGTTCTAAAGGGAAAACACCTACTGTTACTAGTGTGTTTTTCAATGACTTTCTATAATATTTACCTGTATAAGTTGTAAAAGTAACATGCAATATTGTGAATATATATAATTGTGATACGGACATTAAATTCTGACTTTAAAAATGCGGATAAAGGGATGACAAGAACATAGATTTAATGTAAGTATCGTTTTTGTATTAACTTCAATAATTGAAATCCATTGAGGCGAAACATTATGTTAACCGTTATGAACAACAAATCGATCATTCGAACAATGCATCGTCTGTACTGTAGATTAGTAAATAAAACAATAACCAGCAAGGTTGTTATCAGAGTGAGAAACGTTGAGTTTCTTTTATATATTTATGTACAGCAGAAAATATTACAAAATTGTCTTTTGTATCTAAGTTGTCATTACCAAACAATAACAAATCAATTGTAACAGGAATGTCTAAGTGGGTCAGTTCAGTAAGAATAACAATTCTTTGCGATGCAAAGTTATTACAATATAATAAATAGTGTTCAACACTTTCACTAGTGTATCCACATGCACAATATACATCATGTACTAAATTGGCCTTGTTTAAGTCTGCGCTAAGTGCACTGCACTTGTTGCGTAGCCTCGCGTGTAATATAGATAGCAGTCTATCTCCATAAAAATAGTACCTAGGAGGTTTTACATTATGAAAATACAGTTGTTGCAATTGTAACTTGAAAGAAGAGAAAGTAGGAATTTGACGAATATGCAAATCTAATTCATTCCACAATGTAATAGAAGATGGAAAAAAAGACTGTTGATAAACTGATAGACGATTCAATGGTATATTAATGTTATGTCTATTTCGCAGGTTATAATTATTAGTATCTGATACGTACGGAGGAACCAATACATGTAAATAATCCGGTGTTTGGTTATTTACAATTTTATAAAACATGGTCAGTTTTTTAACTTCCCTTCTGACACTTAATTTCTCCCATCCCGTCTCTCTATAAATAGAGTTGATACTAGCATAACATGGTAAACCGGTAACTATACGTGCAGCTTCAATCTGAATCTTTTCTAACCTTTCGGAATTAATTTGCCCACAGTTGTCCCAAACTTCAGATGAATATTCCAAAATAGGACGAATAAAAATCATATAAATCTTTTCAAGATATTCCCTTTTTAGTCTAAATTTTAGTTTCCTCAGTACATTTACTTGTTTTGACGTCTTTTCTATCAGTTTATCAACATGTTTATTCCATTTACAGTCACTACTAAAAATAATACCTAAATGTTTATGTGTATCTACAGGAGCTATTGAGACTCCACCAAAATCAAAAGTAAGGACGTTCTGCATATTCCTAGTATTAAAAATCATGATATCTGTTTTATTAGGATTAAATTTTAGGATCCACTTTTCAGACCAATTTTGCAAATTATCTAAATCAATATTTAATAAAGTGTTGAGACTTGTAACATCGGGTGCAGTATGGCCAATAGATGTGTCATCAGCAAAAAGTCTACTGAACCCACTTAGATCATCTGCAATGTCATTTATGTAAATCAAAAATAATAATGGACCAAGTACCGACCCCTGGAGCACACCAGCTCTTAAACAGCCCAATATGGATAGTGAATCTTTCATAACCACTCTTTGTGACCGTCCCGATAAGTAACTTTTCAACCAACATAATAAATCCCCTTTAATGCCATATTTTCCGAGCTTATATAAAAGACCTTTAATCCAAACTGTATCAAAAGCTTTACTTATGTCCACAAATGTTATACTAGTAAGTTGTTTGTCGTTTAGTGACTTTATGATATGGTTATACAACTCAATCAAGTGATGGGTAGTAGAATATACAGGAATGAATCCTGATTGAAACTTGTATAATAGATTATGTGAATGCAAATGATTAAAACTATTTTTAAAAACTATTTTTTCCAGAAGTTTGCTCACACAAGATAATAAAGAGACAGGTCTATAATTTGAGGGCAAAGATTTATCACCACTTTTAAATAATGAAATAACATGTGCAATTTTCCACTGGTTTGGGAATATTTTATCCCGTAATGACCTATTGAATAATAAACATAATGGTTTTGAAATTTGATTTCTGACAGCAAGTAACATTCTGTTGCTTATAATATCAGGCCCCACCGCTTTATCAACATCAAGTGTGGAAATCATATCGTGCACGTCTTGTTCACTAACTACAATCGATGACAGGAAATCAGCACAACGATCGTTAAAGGCCGATAAATCCTTATCTGGATTCTCAAAATTAGCTATAGAACAGAAATATTTATTCAAAATTTCAGACTTTTCAGAGTTCTCATATGCCAAATTATAATTTTGATTCGGATCCTTCAAAGGTGGTACGTCATGAACAGGCCTGTCACTTTTAATGTGCATATTAATAATCTTCCAATACTGTTTCGGATTCGCTTGTTTGATTTCATCTAAATTTTCATTTAAACTGGCGTAAAAGTGTTTTTTAGCCTGCTTTTTCATGTTATTTACTTTGTTTCGCTGTTGCTTAAACTTAAGTTCAGCGAAAGATGTTTTCAAGCGTAGAAATAATTTACGAAATCTGTCGCGCTTGTGCATTTCACGACGCAAGTTAGAATTATACCAAATTTTGTCATCACATCGCACTACAACTACTCGTGTAGGTATACACTCTGATGCTATGTCAAAGAGTGAATTAGTGAAATTAGTGCAAGCAACATTCATGTTATCTGCGTCAGAAATCAAATGTTCCCAATTGGTCCTAGATACCTTTTGATTCATGAGGTCAAAATCCCCATTTTTATAATCCCAAATCTTCCGCTTATAAGTACGACTACTTGTATATCCGCAATTAATTGTGACATATGTTCCATCGTGATCACTGATCTCTCTATCGACAACAGGTATCGAATCCGTCACTAAAATAGGATCAAGCAACGAAGTGTTACCTGTACGTGTATCAAAGTGCGTCGGCTTATCTATAATGTTAATGAGGCCGTTAATGAAAACAATATCTCTTATATTTGACGATATATCTGACATGAAATTTTTGTTCAGATCAGCCAAACAAATTATACTATTATTTTCATCTAAGGCCCTTTTCAACATCATATCAAAATATTGCCAGTAACAAACTGAAGACTGTCGCTCTGATCTATAATTAATATTAATCAGTATTGATCGAAGTTTCGTTTTTAATTCGAACCACATACTTTCAACTTCATCATGTTCTAAATCAAAACGACGAACAATATTAATTAAACTTTTATAATACATAATTATGCCTCCGCCGTTGTCATTCCGGTCCTTTCGAACTGGTGTCTCAAAACCAAATAATGATATATCGAAATCAGTAACGTTAACATCTAAATGTGATTCGGTAAAAAATACTATATCGAAATCTTCAATTATGTCAGTAATATAATTCAGTTTGTTTCTTAGGCTCTAATATTACCGTGGAAAATTGACAATGTTTTTTCGGGCGGGTCTGGTGTGCCTCCTGGACCAGGATTACTTTTTATATCGCCACATATTAACAATAAGCTATATAACAACATATAAAATGATACAATATCAGAATATGATTTGTATTTACTTAGTATCCACAACTTACATTTCTCCAAATTTACACATATTTCAAAAAGTACATCAATAAAACTAACAGTATGTTTAATAACTGTTTTTACACAACCAGAGCTCAGTTTGCAATAAAACAGTCCTATTGATATTCTGTGTGCAACAAAATCACTACCCATTGTCGAATACAAAGTATTCTAATATTAAAAAATAGGACCGTTTTAAGACATTTAAAGAATACAAACAATAGCACTTCGAATGATCAGAATTGAGTTTTTTAACGGCATTACATGCTGTAACAATTATGTACAAATTGAGGTATAACAACGTAAAAGTTGAACACATTGAAAAAAGGGGGGTGGTGATTGCGAAATTGAACGAGAGAAGTTTATAATAATCTGATAAATATCATTTCTATTGAAGAGATATACAAAAGTTATATATGTATTACTGATGTTCAGATGCAAGGAACAAAAACAAAAATTATTGTATTTTCAATTACTATTATCGATAAATGAATAAGAGGCGGAGTCTTATTAGGTTTGATATTAAGGCCATATGTTATTTACTACTAATCACGCTAGAGTAAGCATGACACTTGAATGTGCTACAAAATGTATGTCATATAATAACAATAACATAACACAGGATAATACAGTTCAAAACGGCAAGAAAAATAATAATAGACACATTCGTATGAATTTCCTAAATACAACCAAATATTATACAGAATTTGTCAGTACAAGAATATTAAACTTGGTGCAAACGGAATGTCTAATCCTCATCTTGGCTATCACCCTCAAGGACTTCCCCACCGAGTATATATATATCTTGTATATATTTTATCTTTTTCGGGCTGGATACATCATTTTTCTTAACAAGTATTGTGCCGTCATGTGTCCAGAATGAATATATCTTGTCTTTGGTACGCAGAGTATTTAGTCTGTTTATCAGATCATATCTGTGTTTAGTTAGGTTCTCAGCTATAAAAATCTTGTCGGGGTTGTTTTTAAGTTGCTTCTTATTGCTGAAGACCATGTTACGCTGACGATAAGAAAGGAATCTTACGATGATGGAGATCTTTCCGTCTTTCATTTCACCAATGGGATGGGATCGACCTATGTCGAAAATATTCAGTTTGACTTTGAGCTTTTTGTTACAAATGCGTAAAACAAGATCATCTGTATCAATTGGTGTTATGACTGCACCGTTATTATCGGTTGGTACAGGAACATTATGGAACCTTAAACTTGTTCTCCTGGAATATTGCTCTTGTTCCTCTATTCTATATTCTACCGTAACTAGCTTGGATTTTAGGGATTTTATTTCGTCGCTTTGTTTTTTCATTTCTCCCTCTTGCAGTATCAGAGCATCTTTGTTTTGGGTAATAGTGTCAATATATGGTTGGATTCTGTCATCAACAATTTCTATTATTTTGGGCTTCACTTGATCCATGATTTTTTTCTGCTATCATAGACATTATTGTATTAGTGAATGCTTGGTTGTTTAATGTAGCACAAACCACTTCTGATATTTAAAATACTGTTTCATTTTCTATGGATTTTGCAAGAATGTGTTCAGCAAGTGGAATATGATTATCATCATGACTTGGGGATGTTTCCAATTCTTTTAGATTGGCTTGTGTTTCGACCTGTTGCGAAGAAGGAGAAGATAAGTCATGACTACTAGCTGGTTGATCACGTTTAGCTCTAGACTTAGGTGTTGTGTTGATAAATGTATCTAACTTTGATTGTTTATCTTTGTTTACTAGGTCGGCCATGTTGCTCATTACTAAATCAACTCACTTTGATTGATGTTCAATATCTTCAAATACACACTTCCAGAAGTTGTTGATGACGGAATTCAGTATACAGATATCTCATATAATAAATGTTCAATTCAATTCATTAATAATTTGACAAGAAATACTTCATAATATAGATTTTCTCTCGTTTTTCGCTGCTCTGAAAATTTTCAAACCTCCATACTCAAGGGCACATAACTCGTGTTAACATATAAAATGATCAGCAAAGATAACATTACTTCGATTTGTTTAGGCGCTCCAGAAAATAGAGCAGACCTACATACATGCACAGTTTTGTTCCTGTATACTTATACACTGTTTTTCAATGTTATGCCACTGTTGACCTTTAATAATTTTTATAGTTTCTATCAACACTAGGTCAATGTTCCGATAAGCATTTTGTGTACTTTTTGTTCTTGTGTGACATAATTTTGTCAGCAAATACTGAAAATAACATTGACAAACATGGACGTTAACCACTCCACACTCTAAGTGTGGATTTTCCAAGTCCGAAGCCTGCATTTTTTGTTGTTGTTGGCTTTTGCGGTATTCGTATTTAATCATTTATTATGATGTTGAACGTAATAGCCCTATTGCATTAATTCTCATTTTGCTTCGACTGTGTTTAGATTACTTTCTGGAAACAATGTTGCTTGTTTTGATTCTTATTTTGATTCAGAAACGTCATTAATCTTTGTTAGTTGCCTTGTTTCCCCCCCCCCCCCCCTATTTTATTCTATATGTTCTCGTTTATTGATGCAGTACACATTTGCTAAATCTGTGTCGATTTAAATATAGCCATTAACGATGTATTTATACTGATTTGTCGACATATTGGTGTTGTTATTGACATTATGTTTTCAAAAAAGAGATGATTGGGAAACTTGCGACCTTAAACAATAAAAAAAAAAACCACCATATGCTTGACTGTTAAAGACCCCAGCACATCAATTATAAAAGATTACAATTGCGAAAACCAATGTTCTAATTTATAAATTATTTGTTTTACGAAAAACAAGAATGACAGATATGACATGAACAAACAACAACCACTGAACAACAAACTCCTGACTGTGCAAAATGTAGCGGAGTTAAACATGTTTTTTCTCTCGCTTAATCCTCCCCAAATGTTAACCTAGGAGGGAAGTGTATCAGTGCTACGAAAGAACACACTGTAAATACAACAGTTTATAAATCATAACTCGTTATATCGTTTGAATTGTTTTACATTTGTCATTGCAGTGTCTTTTATAGCTGACTATGTGGTATGAACTTTGTTCATTGTTGATGTCCGTACTATGACCTATAGTTGTTAATTTCAGTGTCATTTGGTCTTTTGTGGAGAGTTGTCTCATTGGCAATTATACCACATTTTGTTTTTTGATATTATTCGTCAGAAACAAAGGGAGGACATGAAGAAATTCTTAAACATCCATGATAAAAAACAGTTCTGGAGATTGCAAATTGCCTAACTGATTTCACATGACCACGTTTCCCTCAAACGATTCAATTGCCTCGTAACATCTGCAGAATACATGCGTTCGTATTAGTTTTAAAGTACTTTTTAACTTAAAGATTGGTGAAATCCCTAATGGTGTGGTGGATCTAATTGGTTCACATATCTCGATAGTTATCCTCGAGTCCAAAATATAGCAGATTTTAAACCTTATACATATATTATGACAAGTTAACGCAAAATATTTTGTGTAAGTTGCGGACTGTAACATAAATAGATACACTGTACTGGCCTGAACATGTAAAACACGATATTTTCCTTGTCTTAAGTTTCCGATAGTATCATTAACCAGCTCACCCTGATATGTGATACCAACATGTAAATACTGACATTTGTTAAAAATGTATCTTTGCTGTTTTTGTCTCATTAGAATCAGGAATACAATTGATGCAACAAAATGTACATCTTGCATTTAATTGCTGTTATCGTTTAATTACTTTACTTTTTAGTTGTTTATGGTGTCGTTGACCTTCAGGGAGATGGTTGGCAGGTTTCTATCGTTAACAAAGGTAAGCTATGCATATCATCTTACATATCTTTATTAAAATGTAATTAAAAGATATGTCTGTCGAAAACAGATTGACAAACACCAGGTAAAACGATAGTTTAACAAAACCATTTAAAGAAAATAATATCATTCCAACAACCCAAATGATTATTGCCAGTGATTTCTCTGAAATATCATTGCATCACACTGCATTCAACGTAGTTTTTGTTGCAGTTCACACACACCTCTTGTGTAAGATTGAGCAAGTTTTAGAAGTTGAAATATAAGTCTTAGAAAACAAGTGTTAATAGTTATGCAAATTTATTTTCATATTTGTTATTAACAAAGTACCTTATCTAATCATATCAATAAAGCAGTCCTTTCTATAGCTAGCAGTTGAAATTCTTAACTTATTTTTAGTCATTTACCCTTGTGTTCTACTACAAACAATACATATCCGCTTCCCATTAAATACATGTAACTGTTTATTATAATCAGTCGAAGTTGCAATTGGTATGCAATATATATAGTACGTATTTAATGGTAAATAGCATTACTATCTTCATGTCCAACCTGTTACATATCAAAGAAATGAAACACAGACAATAGAGGTACATGTAAAGATCTTTTTTTGCTTTTTTCGACATCGCATGTTTATAGGACGTTAAATGTTTCGATAAGCAAAACAATTTACAATGAGATCAATGTTTTATTGTAATGGCTACACATAATTGTGTTTCGGTTCCAGTGATAACATCATATGTTATATACACATGTCTTCAACAAAAATCCGCATGAACATTAACAGCCTATTTCACAAAACCTGTACATTAAAAACAATACAATTTATCAATATGGTGCTTGATCAAAATGTAAAAACAGCAACAGCGTTAATAAGAAATTGTTAACCAAGTTTGCTTATATGCCTTAGAATTATCCCATTTCTTTGAACTTATTGTTGTTTAATACTTTCAGTGTCTATGTTTGTGTCACTTTTCACTTCTCAGTTTCAAAATAATTAACTTTGCAAAACACTAGACTAAGTTTATATTGATAGGGGGTAAATAAAGGCAACAGTAGTATACCGATGTTTAAAACTCATAAATCGATAGAAAAAAGCCAAATCCGGGTCACAAACCAAAACCGAGGGAAACGCATTAAATACAAGAGAATGACTATACAACATTAAAATGTAACACACACAGAAACGAACTAAGCATTAGACAAAATCCGATGAGAATAACAAGTATAATAAAGGAATCAAAGGAGCAATATATATATATATATATAGGTCAATGTGCTTGTTTTCGAGATATTTTAAAATCAGTGAAATTTTGCCGGGAAAATATCCACTCTTTACTTTTCATAGCTTTAACATTGACAAGTTTAAGATATCAAAAAATATTTAAACCAATTAAAATGTTATTAGACTTTTACAGATTGCTTATCATAACACTTAAAAAAGATTTATAAACAAATAAAATGGGGGCGGCTAATTTTGTTAAGGCATTCCAGTGGATAAAACCAGAGGATTCAGAAAATCTGATAAAAATCCCGAAATATGACAAGCGAACTAATGTGATAATATCTGGCATTTTAAAAATTTCTGAGTTTGTTTAAAAACTTTCTTCCAATGCCAACAATAACAATAGATAGCATTCAAAATAATGCCCATTGTAAAATTCCAAGATACGAAAACAAGTAAACGTTTAAAAATGCATTATTTTGTTTTGAACATTTTACAAATGTAATGTCTTTTTTTCTAAAGATAAACGTGACACGTAAAAATATGTTGAGTACACATATCAATCAATAATATTTTTTTATATAAAACAAGCGAATACATGTATCATTAACAGATCAACAGTCTAATTACACAATTTGAAATTCTTTGTTTTATCAGCAGAATCTGCTACAGGAGCGGGAGCACAGGTGGCAATTAAGAAGACATCCAATATCAGCGGGAGACCAGCAGATTGGAATGTATGTACAACTATTACAATTAAGTATTACCTTTTCTCAAATATATTTTCTGTATATAATTCTTTATCGTTTGGATACATATCAATTGTAATTTCTATCCTTAAACGTTCCTGATTTAAATCTATTATTGTTTTATTTAAGTAGCAAAAAAAGAAAAAAAAAATACACGGTAGTTATGTTGTGTCAATATTCAAGGTTTAGAATGTTTTAATAATAGAAATTAAGATAATGATAAAATATATTGTTGACTGCTAAAAATACTGAACTGAAATTTGCTTCGTTGAAAATCTGCGTCATTTTCATTATCAAAATGTATATTAAGATGTCTTCCGATCAAATCTATAATCATAACATCTATACAAAAGAGGGAAGAAAGATACCAAAGGAATAGTCAAACTAATAAATCGTGGCTAAAAATGAAAAAAGACAAACAGAAAACAAAAGTACACATGACATAACATAGAAAACTAAAGAATAAACAACACGAACCCCACCAAAAACTAGGGGTGATCTCTGGTGCTCCGAAACGACATTTGCAATTTTCCATTTATATGGGTATTGTTGACTCATTAATATTTGAGGCATACGTTTGTTTTTTTGATTTCGTGCTTAGTGTTTAATGCAAATGTTCATCTAATCGAATATCTCGGACAATACAGTTGTTCATTAACCAATTGAAAATGGTGCCCACAAAAATGAATAAATCCACAGTAAAGGATTTTAATAGACCAAACATACTATCTGAACTAAATTGGTAGAATGTTATCCATCAACAACACTCGAAACACTTATCATTTAATAACAATAAACAGATAATTAACATACTAAATTAACAAGGTAAAAACAAGATACTCATATTCATGGTTTGGAACAGGCATGTTGATGATAGGAATTTCTAAGACTGTATAACCGTTCGATTAATGTCCTTTATTGCGCATGCCCTGAATCAATTACGGACTAGCAATATAGATATGATGGTGTGTTTTTAACCTATTTAAAGCTCATTGGAATATTACATACTCATATTAATTCATTTGAAAATATCACACATAATATCACAAGTGTTCGATCTGTATGGGGTATCTGTTTCACTGATGACGAGCGATATGTTTTAAATATTGTGAGTACACTTCTTACCAATTATCCATAAGTGACCTACATACCAACATAATAGGATGGATCGCAAGTTTTGTATTATCAGGATCAACAAAATGGGTGCCAACTTTAGACTGTCAGTCTGTTTTCGACTTATGAGTTTAATCATCTCTTTGCTTTTTTGCTTATGTTTCAATAGATTGAAGAGCGAAACATCGATTTAACATAATCCGGATAATTATTCGGAGCTGGTCATTTGCCGATGAATTTCTAATACAAAACGTAATTACTGTGATGTTTGGGTCGTAGCATATTGAAATAACCCTTTTTTGACATATACCTGATAAACGTATATTTGTATGCGTTCAAATAGTAGGAACATTATATAATGTATTATAATTGACATTTCTAATACATATCAACTCATTTTGAATTAACAAATGTTAAGGTGCATATTAACTATATGACGATAGGCGCATGATGGACATATGTTTAGTATCGCCTGTCGAAAATTTATGACACTTGTCAATGAAAAGTCTTGTATAGACGAAATGCGCGTCTAGCGTATTAAATTATAATCCTGGTACCTTTGATAACTATTGTAGGTAATTAACGTTTTTTTTAAATTTTACATACAGTACTACCTGTGACTTTATCTTATTAATGGTGGCCATAAAAAATATGTTCACCATGGTGGCCCTATATGTCCATCATCATACCCCCTGTTGCTTTTTTAATACACAAGGTATTAATCAAAAACGAGTCAAGGATAAAGGGAAATATTGAATGCATTGAAGTGTTAAAATTATATAACTAGTTACAGGTCATGTGTCTCAGGTAAACTATACATGTATGTGTTTGTCAAATTTAATAACTGAGATTATGACAAGAAATTCAAAAATAAAATGAAATAATAAAACTAGTTGAACAAATTGCTTAATAAAAAAAATGTCTCATATCTATTGGATTTGATATAATACCTTTTAAATATTGTTTAATCAATTTAACTTATTTTTATTTTACATGTATTAAGTCTATTTTTTGGTAAGTGAAGAATAAATGAATATCATTTTCAACTGCAAACATTCACCATGCCTGCCTTTTTCTATTGAAAAGGTGTTTCTCAAGTTAATTTTCCAAAATTAAAATGGTCTATTATTGTAGATAGACTGATCTGCATTCAACATTGTTTAACATATATATATGTTCATGATTGTCCGAGGACTTATGCTAAATCAAATTTAGGCAATTTATTATTTCTCTATCAAATAAAATATAAATATTAAAAAAACATTGAACATATTTTTATTGTCACATGATATTTTAAACATGATCCATGATTTAGAGGTTAAGCATTTCTTTTACTTTTTGTTCTTGGGTAAGAGACATTATTATGAGAAGGTAAATAATTTTCAAATAGATTATCTAACGTTGTTTTGTTAATTTTAAAGTCAAGGAATGACTGTTCTTCATTGACCACAGTGGTACAGTTTACATATTCTATCCTTTCTAGGAATAATATATACCATAAAAGTGTCACCATCTTTAGAAGTGAACTTGATTTTTTCTGGAGATAAGTTTTGACAAAAATTAACCGAACTGAACTGAACCAAACTGAAGATAACATATTTGATAATTTTCAAACTTTCTTTTAATAATTTCTTTTCATAAGATTCACTTCATTTAGATTTTTGGCATTTGGAAAATAAGTCTAAATTCAGTGATTGTTTGAGCACAACTCTTGTTTTGAGATTTGAAAATATTTAGACAAACAAAATTAGTTTTTTCCTAAACCATATAATGATACTTGTAGTTTTCTTTAATAATATTAGATATTATCAAAATTTATTGTAAAAGGATTGATATTGATCATCTTAGTTTTTTTAAGAAACTGTTTTTTATTATTACTTTCATTAAAAAAAAATCATTTGCATGATTATTAGTTATTATTAATAGCAATAATTCATTTAATATTGCCATCAAACAATTGTACATGATGTACATTAACCTTTTACCAAATTACAATTATTAAAAGTCTGTTCATTTCAAATGCTAGTCAATAACTTTATCTTTCACTTTTTGCCATTTCTACTAAAGATTCTTACCAAGAAGAAATGAAAAGAATAAGAAAAAAAAAACAAAAACAAAAAAACATACAGAAATAAAAAAAAAAAACAATTAGAAAAATAAAAAAATTATATAAAATTAAAGACAAAAAAAAAAATAATAACAGACTAAAACAATATTTTATCCTACATTTTCAAAAAAAGTTGAAATGTCAATTTTAAAAGAAACCTGAGTTACCTGTACAGATAAATATTGATGAAACATACCAGCTGAAAAACTTCAACCCTGATTGATTTTTAACAGGTAACATCATTAGATAAAAAAAAATTACTTATGTTTTATGACCCCAATAAATGGCCAACATCTCAAAATTGAATACCCCAATAAATGTTCACCATTGGATGTTGACCATGCAAGAGGGTGGACATAACTAAGAGGATGTCACGGGTTGTACTGTACGTGTATGTTTTTTCAGGTGGATGCCGTTTGTGAATTCATTATGTCAATACCAGAGTGTGCTCCGTATGCTGCAAAATTCAGATCAGAGCGCATCGAAGGCGCTGCATTGCTAGAATTAGACAAAAAGGATCTAAAAGAATTTTTTGAGATGCCTTTAGGATTAGCCGTCAAGATATGTTCGCATTTGAAGAAGTTAGAGGAAAAGAAATAAACGATTTATAAATAAATATATATTTATGCTATGATTTTTAATGATCAGAAGATTTTGCATTTTTCAATATTGAAATATTACGATAGCACTGTTTTACTAATATTTGAATAAATCGTTTTGTAATGCTTTAAATGATTCAAATGCAATACCATTGAATATGATGAAATATTTGGATGCAGTTTGGACAGTCCTAACCTGTACAAAAGTTCACCAGAGGTAACTTCCAAAATACCCATAAGACTATCAAGTTTGCTTCATCGATGGTAGATACAATTTGTTTGTTCATTCATTAGTCCGCTTCATAATAAAGTGATTAATCAAGGTAGTTGCAACTTATTTCACATTTTCCCTATGTCATGATCTTTCTAATATTAATGCCGAGTTAAAGTTTTAATCCCAATTTAACACATACAATTATAGTGCGGGTAGAGCATTGGTGTAATATGGACACATTCTTGTAATGACTGCTGAAAATATATTGGCAAGTCTGCTACAAACAATACAAGATCTATAATGTTCATATCAGACTGGATATTTTACTACGTAAACAATACTTCTATTTTGACTTTTTTTGCATTACACACTCATTGAAAAAAAATCATTTGTATTGCTATTCGAATATATATGTACCTGAAATAATCTATACTATTAAACGAGAAGACCTCATTTTTGGTGTCGCTTCTCTTCTTTCCACAATAAATTAATCAACACGCCTCTGTGTCCTATAGGTACAGTGCATAGTCGCATTTGTCATCCATTCATATGATTATTCAGATTGAGTTATTTTAGGAGAAAAACGAGAAAAAAGGCATCCGGGTATTGTCCCGTCATTGTACGAAATTTTAAGTCAGATTATACTTCCGGTTTGCGTTTTTCTGTATACTTTGAACATACATATACTACGAATAAAGTGTATTTTCAGAATTTTATCTGCTATCATTTTCAAGTTTACTATCCACGGCAGTCACAGAGTTTATTAAATAGAGAGGGTCTGTATACTATATCAATGATCACCATGGATCGATTAGTAAACTAAGAATTGAAAGTAAATACGCTTTATTTATATAGTAATGACTGTTCATAATATACAGATAAGCCCTAAAATTATTCATGTGAACTTTTGATACTTTTTCTGAAATTCTCCAGTCATTAAATCTTTTACAAAATTCATTGATTACAAAAAAAAAGAAGATGTGGTATGATTGCCATGTTGAGACAACTCTCCACAAGAGACCAAAATGACACAGAAATTAACAATTATAGGTTACCGTACGACCTTCAACAAAGAGCAAAGCCCATACTGCATACTCAGCTTCAAAAGGCCCCGAAATGACAATGTAAAACAATGAAAACGAGAAAACTAGCGGCCTTATTTATGTACAAAAAATGAACGAAAAACAAATATGTAACACATAAACAAACGACAACCACTGAATTACAGGCTCCTTACTTAAATAAATGTTCATAACATACTAAATGTATGTTCATATTGAAATTGATAGAAAACCCCAAATTGGGAACTTTGGAAATAAAGGTGGAGGGTAAAAAAAAACATTTTCCTGTCCCCAATAACCTATGACTTATGATACTTTTGCTTCTCCAGTCATTCTGTATTTAACAAAATTCTTCCAACAACACTTTACATACTGATATTTTAAACTACGCTCTGAATGCCCGCGATTTCGCGGGTGTGTTCTAGTGATTATAAAACTTCAGTCTGGTTGAACGACATCTATACATACAGCTATAAAAAAAAAAAAAAAAAAAAACAAGCAACACAAACATAAACGTTTCGTTGATATAAAGGTTATACACAAATTGTTCTAATATGATGGGATATCAACATCATTGTTTACGTTGCTTCACATTTGTAACTGTTTCTTATTAATTATAATCCTATGCATAACATGGATATTTGGCGGAATGTACCTTGTTTATCTTGGATATACGATTATGTAGTCATCACAATACATTCTGATGGAACACATTTACTGATGTATGATACAGATATTAATTTTTTTTTACAATTGAGTGCAACAATTAATGATTGTAAACGATTCCCAGATGATACCAACCATAAATGTCATACCTTTTATTATTAAGCACATCTATATGACATGTATGGTCAGTGTTGGTTGATGAAATCAACTATTTTTCTAAAAAACTTAGCTTGAGGTATTAAAATGTACTGATTGTTTGGTAATGCGTCATTATTAAAACACAGCTGAGATAATTGATGCTGACAAAATAATGGTCCAAATAGTGTTGTCATGTGTAGTAAAAAAGGGACGAAAGATACCAGAGCGACAGTCAGACTCATAAATCGAAAATAAACTGACAATAGTCAATAATCCATCCTTAGTTACACAAACATACTTATGTATTATGCAGCTATACAAATTGACATAATATACGAGGGTTGTCCGTAAATATAAAAAAAAAGAAGATGTGGTATGATTGCCAATGAGACAACTGTCCACAAGAGATCACACTGACATATACATTAACAACTATAAGTCTGAGGACTCTCTCAATAAAAAAATATTGACTTCCTGTCTTAGTTAATGTAAATCGTGGATCCTTTGTCCACAAAGAGAAGATTTGAAGTGCAGGAATGTCGTAAAATCCATTGGCGCTAATCAGAGCTATACGGGGGATGTTTCAGACATTCGAATCCAGGTAAATCAATTTTTAGTTGAGTTTTAAGAGGAGTTAGGGTCAGAATATTGTCTTGGTGACTGCTTTTAGTTTCCAGCTCATAGTAATGACACCAACTTTCAGAGGTTGCAATTATTATGTCTAGAAATCGTATGCCACCACGAGAAATGTTTTTAATGAACTGTTTTGAAAATTCCATTTCTTGTATTAAATGTTCCATTGACCTTTTCCCGATGTCTACACAAAATTATATAACTGCACGTTCTCCACCTTTTCCGTAAATATCCTTTATTCTTGACTCAATGCTTCAAATCGAGATTTATCTGCCATTTCTCACAATGTTAATTTAATTTGTTTGGTTGATTTTGAAACTTAGAATAAACATAATTATGAAAATCACCAGCCTGCACGTTATTGTCGGTTCCGGTTTGCTTATATGTATATGAAATAAGTGACGATAACTTGCTGCTTGCAAAACCTACCCATCCAAATTGAATCATACATCAAATATCGTCTTTAAACACTAGTATAACGGTTTTTTTTAAAGTCATTGATCGATTAAGTGCAATGGAAAGAAAATGACGAGGAAGATATATGATATACTCCAGGGCCAGATCTGGGAAGTCTTTTGAACATGATGGTCCATTTATAAACAAGAACTGGACATAGCCAGGAGGTCTAAACAATTAAAAGACTCCTCTGAGTATCAAGAGAGACAATATTCAGCCAATTCCTCTCGGGTAGTCAGACAATGGCAGAGTTAAATTGAGCTCAACCACATCTGTGTCAGTTTGTACGTAGACTCATGAAATGTCATAAACTACGATTTGTGCACAGCCATATGTATGACCTCATCGCCAAACTTTCTGCCTTCTTCCAAAAAACACTGTTTGAATCTGATCAAGTCAAATATAAGCATCGAATATTGTTGCCGTTTTATATATCAAGCAATTTGAAGATCACAATTTAGCTATCCGATTCTAGTATTCAATACAACATCACAGGGAACGCTGCAATGCTTAAGACTTTGTTTCTGATTTTTTTTCTGTCTAAACCGAAGTCTTGATCGGCCATGTTACTTGATAATTTTAGAATTATTCGAAATGACTTAGAATTTATCAAGAAAACTTTTACACTTCCTTGTTTGATATTTTTTTGTAATCCTTCTTTAAATTTTTTTCACCTCAACTAAATTTTGGCCTAAGGAAAAAGAACAATTTTTTTGGCAGATGAATAAAGTCAATATCAATAAAATGAAAATTGTAACCAATGAAATTCAACCGACAAAATTAGTGTAGGAGATTATGTATTCGAATAGACATAAATATATTGTATTTAAAACTTTGTGGACGTCCCTAGGTAGTTTTACTGTCACAACTTTTCGTTTTATTTGTTTCACTCTACGTCGCCGTTTAACTGATGATGCTTTTTTTGTGGGTTTGATTTCAAATAGGTACAGGAATAATAAACTTTTCAATGTTGACATCGGTGTTTCTAAATGAATGAACCACGTGTTGAACACATGCGCAACCAATCCTCACTAAAATATATATGTATTGGGAACTATGAAGATCATTCTGTTTCGTTTCAATTTCATGTTCTTTGAAATTTGAAGAGTTTGATATTTGATCATGTTTCATGTCATTTATAATTTATTTTTGTCTGAATTGTTTCACATCTGGTCATGTCATGTCATCTTATAACTTAATATCCAGTATGTATTTTGCTCATTTTTTAAAACCGAAGTGTATCTTATAGATCAACGTCATTTATGGATTCGTGTCTTTTAAGCAATAATACCACACCTGCTTATATTTTGTGTACTTTGTAGAGGATGTTTTTTCAATCATTGCTAATAAGTTGAATTTTAGAAAGAATCATTATCTATCAAACTGTCTTTATAAAAGAAAAACAAAAAAGAGTTCATTTGTTCCTTTTTTTTAATCAGCATGTTTGCACTTTCGCATTTGACAATAACGATGTATAAATGTCTATTTTAACATGTCTAAGGAGATTGCTCGAGATATGAAAACAAATCGACAAAGCAAAAGAAAACAAATTAACTTCGATATAGATTTTATTATTGTGCCGGTAATATGAACACATATTATTATATCTGTGATCAGGACTTGACCTATAATAATTTACATGGATGGAGATCTGTTTCTTCAGACAGTATTTGTTTTACAAAAGTTTCTTTTTTTATTAAGTAATGATAATGAATTGTCAGCTTGAATTAACTGATGAATTTGAATATTCCTTCCTCATGTTTAGTATCTTTATCCTATTGCCAACTCACCAGTTATCATATAGAGAAATTGAAAATACCGGATAACCTTTATTTCGTCAAAGGAAATGTAAGCATTATGCTGTCATCTTAGTAAATTATCAGACTAAACATACAACACGCTTAATTTTAAATTTGTGATGTAGTTTATGACGTGTATCGCCCATTTGGATATCTTGTCAGTCAGACTTTCCGATGACACAAAAGTACCATGTTTTCAATTTGGTTCATGGATAAGTTGTATATACGATAAAGCCTTTAAGCATCTAATTGACACCAGACAGCGCTATGTCGCACATCGCTTAGAGAGTGATGAACAAGATGATTTGTCCGTTGAAAAAAAGTGAGAATCGAAATCTCTATCTACAGCCGAGAAACTGTCAGAACAGAATATGTCCCAAGAGAAGATAGTTGTCTAGGTTAATATTGTAATTCCGTATACATCTGTTCTATTACTATTTCTCTCATATTCTGTGGCGTTGCACTAGTGCAAAACAAGTATGTACATGAATATAAATAATTAAGACATTATTATTTCAATCGTAGAATGCGTGGTTAATAATAATGTATACATCTAAAAGCGCTCCCATATGTTGTTTCTGGTTTATTCGGAAGAAAATAAAAATTTCAATCAATTCGTTATGGACTGTGTACATTTCTATTCATCTTTCTTAGGTAAATTGTTGTTTTCTTTAAATGTTCAGAAACTATTCATTTATATTTGAAATAACAGAAATATATTTAAGGTTTGTGTTGTTTATCGGAAAAGAACTAAATGGCTGATTATTTGACTTAACCGCTTTCATCAAGCATATTAACATTCTACTACCACATTGAATAATATTGCAAAAACAAACTCCCGAATACCCCCATACAAAGGCGAAATACAAACGGAAGTCTTATAAAGATGTTTGCCTCTGCGTTTTATTTACATGATGTTCACACCATTATTATCAAAATAAATGAGTAAACGTGTATATAAGATACAGTTAGGCACACTCTACATACGCAAACACCAAGCTTTTAAACTTGCATTTTTAAACAAGGATTAGATTCGTTTCTCAAAATAATATAAGTCGTTCATATAAAGTGGTTTACAATAAAAAAAAATACAAAAGCCAATCTTCTCAAATTGCAGATTCCTGCATTCCTGTTGTCAGTTCGTTAGTCGGGTTGTTATCTCTTTGATACATTCTCCATTTCCATTCTCAATTGTATTTTACATTTGTAACTGACCATGTTAAGGTATAAATCCTTTATTACCAGTCTTGACTTATTTTCTGCAAATCAAGTTAAATGTCTTAATGGTGTATTTGTTATTATGAAAAATGGGTGCCTCAGTGTTTCAAAAGTGATAAAAGTCATAAGAAATGTGTGTCCGTCATTAAGTAATCTAGAACGTCATACAATGGATTGAAACGATAACATCTAATCTTCAAACAATTTACCGATAGATTTATAATAATCAATTTTCAATGTGTAATGCATCTAAACATTTTTAAGATAAAAGTTAAAAACCAATATTCAACAAATAAGAAAAAACTATTTCAGTAATTTAACGTATTTACATTTTATCGTTTCCGTTTAATGCAATTTAAAAAAATAATAATGAATGAATGTGATATTTCAGGGTATTCAGGTATTTTGATATTTTTGGAAGGTCCCAAATACTTAAGTTCTCAATGGTTTGTTATTCTGGTATTGTATAATCACAATGTAATAGAAAAGTATTTAACAGCTATTGTGGACAATACTTTTACAAAAACGTTCCAATCTGTTAGACAGAAAACATTTTCAATTATTTTTATTAAAAGAGACTGCCAACTGTTTACAATCTGTCTTTCTCTTTTTCTGCATTCGAACAAAATGCATTGAAGGAATTGTTATAGCATTAATAAAATATCGTTAATAGGGGACGGTTCCTTCGGAGTCTTTATAATGCAATTCATTTATTTTTATTATGTTTGCACACAGGGGTCGAAATTAGCGCTAGTCCGGTGGTCCGGGACTAGTAAAATTTGCGTCGGACCAGCAGATTTTGTCAGCTGGTGGTCCGGCGGACCAGTAGAAATTTGTCGATAAAAATCACTGATTGCATCGCAATCTCCGTTTGTTTACAAAACAATTTACCTGTGAAATCAATTACACGGTACTGGGGGGTAATTAATATCTCGGGTGAGCGTCCTTCACAACAATAAAAAATGTGGAAATTTTTGGAAGGAGTTAAACCGCCGGACAAAAACATTAAGATAACTGAAAATCAAAAGGAAGATCGAAATAAAGTATACTAAAGTGACAAACAAATGACAAAAGGACACGTAAATACCAAAAATCATGGGGAAAAGATCGTGAATGGTTGCATTATATAGTAGATCGGAATTTAATGAACTATACAATATGTGAAAAATTTGCAGTGACAGACCTAGATAGGAAATGTATTTTCGTAACTGAATCGTCAAATTTCAGATTGGATTCCGTAATTGCTCATGAGCAATCAGAACAGCACAAAAAATCTACGGCAATAAAAGACAAATAAAGAAAATCATTGAGATTACCAAAGCCTTTATCGAAATCAGAATAAAGACTATTCCTTTGTTACTGTGTAACTTATGTAAACGAAAGCATCAAAATAAAATTAAACATCTGTCATTTATATTAGTGTTTGTCAAATTAATGTCATTTTTGCAGGACCAGTAGATTTGGAGCCGGACCAGTAGAGTTTTCAGTCCACTGGTCCGTCTGGCCAGTACACAAAAAAGCTTAAATTCGACCCCTGTTTGCACATCATGCAAATGGCATATAATCCAGTTAATTTTATAAACTAATGGAAAGCATGTAAAACAAATATTGAGGACGCAGATGTTGTTAGGAAAATAGGACAAGTTCGGTATGTCTTTAACCCGGATATTCCATTACGGTCAACCATGTAATTATGGCGTTTGTAGAACTTCAAAAAGTTGTAATCAATATGTCTGGGACAAGAACATCATTATCATTTAGAATCTAGAATAATTCATACTTTTGTGAACAGTAAATTTTATAAAATGACTATATATTAGATCGACATGATTAAACTGAAGTGGTGACTAGCCATAGAATACAAACGGACACATTATAAAAATACACAGCCGTGTTAGACAAAATCCAGTGTAACGCTCAAAATGACTCACATTTGAATTTGTAAAACGAGTTCCCAAGAATTTGTATAGGTAAACAGTGTTGAAAACAATGATGACAAACAAATCTAATTTATTGTGTACGGGTATAGTAGCTGCATGTGTAGATAAGAACTTATCGGGTCGATATTTATTGATTAAACTCAGGTGAGATTTAAGAAATGTTTAACTAATTCTAATTCAACAAATTATATCACAAATATTTTTAATTTAATTTGAATTTCAATTCGTTGTTAGAATACCTTTGTCCGTGGGTATATTTTCAAACAGTTCTATTAATAAAAATGAGAAAGGATATACACAGAAAAATGTTCTGTGTTAAACAATGTTGAAATAGCGTACATTTTATATTTAACCATACATTATTCATTGTTATTCTAATAAATATTATCCGTGAAAATTACAACATTGCTTACGTTCGAAATTAACATATATAATATCTTCGCATGATTAAATGGTTTAAGGATGTCTGCTGGTGTCGTTTTTGACACTTTTTGCGCACCGTAATTTATAAAGAAAGTCGTAAAAATGTAAACAGTGTTTGACAAAACTGAATCAATAAAATGGTTGAAATATGAATAATAGTTGTAGATTAATCATTTTATAACGTATATGTATGCTACTATTAATAAAAATAAACATAGACGACATAATTATACGACAATATTAAATCCCGCGATTTCCGGTATTTGTTTACATGGAAGCAGCCGACCACTTGACAGCTTCAACGGAGAGTCTAAAAGAATTTATAGATCTATGTCATTTTACACCGTTTTGATAGTATTTTATATTTTTTATAGTCTTTGAAATTTTTATATATTATTTATCATGGGAAAACTTCGCAATAATGGCTTTAGAACATCGAAACAAGTAAGAAAACTCGTGTCCATTCGAGAGGGTCAACGAAAACGGTATTTTGAAGAGGATCAGGATATAGCTTTAAAGTCACTTCATACAGATCACTCATATGATGTAACAAGTAAAAAAATAGTCCCAGATATTTCAAATATTGTTCATGAAGAAGTTTTAGACAATGACGGAAATAACTTGACCCCAACAGATGACTGGCGCATTGGTCGTAGAGTAGTGGAACTTGGTGTTATTGCTGACCACCTACAACAATGTAAACACTGTGGTCTACCACTGTCTCTTCATAACATTATTGATATAAAGACATATGGCTTGGGGTCAGTGTTGAAAGTGTTGTGCACAAATAAGTCGTGTGGGAACATCAACGCTATCCCAACTGGAAAACAACATGACCACAAGATTTGGGATGTAAACACAAAGTTAGCTTTAGGTAAATATAACAAAATAAGGAATGAACACAGAAACACATGAAATAAAAATTGCAAAAAAAATTGCATGAAAAAACATAGTGAAAAGATCCCCTTTCCTGAAAACGTGAATTAAAAAGGTAGACTTAATATGTAAGGTTCACTATATAGTATATATGAGGGAGGGTAGGAGGGGTCCTGATCCCGAAATCCAGAGCTTAAAAACACGAAATCCCGAAATCACGGGCTTAAAAACATGAAATCCTGAGGTCCCGAAATTTGAAAAAGAAAATTCCCGCATCCCGAAAAAGGTCCTATCCCCCCTCATATATATACAGAAACTAAAATGATAAAAATCTGAAGTCAGCCGATATCCCCTATAAATCAGAAACTTTATATCCATGGACGAAAGAAAATTTGGAGAAACTCCATCTTAAAGAAAAGTATTTGTATGTTTGGGCATTTGACTTTCTAGGAGAGGGGGGGGGGGGGGGGGGTGGTAGTCTTTTCATGTCGACCAGGATATTGTTTCACCCGCTATGCAGATGATTTTTTCCCCATATATGTTCAATGTGGAAAGTTTCTTTTCTTTTATTGGCAAAATGCGGGCCTGATTATTTTTTTTAATCTAAGTGCGGGCCAGATATTTTATTTTGACAAAAATTAGGGTAGGGATATTTTCCCAAAAAAAAATAGCCACTCTCCCTCCCCCAGAAAGTCAAAAATGGTCTGTGCTAAATCTGTATTTGATCATAAAACATTATTAGATTGATCAGACCCCATACCAATTCAACCTGATTTGGGCTGATTAAACTGTGGGTGTAAGATTTAATTGAAACAACAAAGTGTTTGGTATATTTTCATATTGGGTAAGAAGGTACTAGAAAAAATACATTGTATTTTTAGCTCACCTGGCCTAAAAGGCCAAGAGAGCTTTTCTCATCACTTGGCGTCCGTCGTCCGTCGTCGTCGTTAACTTTTACAAAAATCTTCTCCTCTGAAACTACTGGGCCAAATTAAACCAAACTTGGCCACAATCATCATTGGGGTATCTAGTTTAAAAAATGTGTCCGGTGACCCGGCCAACCATCCAAGATGGCCGCCATGGCTAAAAATAGAACATAGGGGTAAAATGCAGTTTTTGGCTTATAACTCAAAAACCAAAGCATTTAGAGCAAATCTGACATGGGGTAGAATTGTTAAACAGATGAAGATCTATCTGCCCTGAAATTTTCAGATGAATCGGATAACCCGTTGTTGGGTTGCTGCCCCTGAATTAGTAATTTTAAGGAAATTTTGCTGTTTTTGGTTATTATCTTGAATATTATTATAGATAGAGATAAACAGTAAACAGCAATAATGTTCAGCAAAGTAAGATTTACAAATAAGTCAAAATGACTGAAATGGTCAGTTGACCCCTTTAGGAGTTATTGCCCTTTATAGTCAATTTTTAACCATTTTTCGTAAATCTTAGTAATATTTTACAAAAATCTTCTCCTCTGAAACTACTTGGCCAAATTAATCCAAACTTGGCCACAATCATCTTTTGGGTTAGTAGTTTGAAAAATGTGTCCGGTGACCCGGCCATCAAACCAAGATGGCTGCCATGGCTAAAAATAGAACATGGGGTAAAATGCAGTTTTTGGCTTATAACTCAAAACCCAAAGCATTTAGAGCAAATCTGACACGAGGTAAAATTGTTTATCAGTTCAAGATCTATCTGCCCTTAAATTTTCAGATGAATCGGACAACCCGTTGTTGGGTTGCTGGCCCTGAATTAGTAATTTTAAGGAAATTTTGCTCTTTTTGGTTATTATCTTGAATATTATTATAGATAGAGATAAACTATAAACAGCAATAATGTTCACCAAAGTAAGATTTACAAATAAGTCAACATGACTGAAATGGTCAGTTGACCCCTTTAGGAGTTATTGCCCTTTATAGTCAATTTTTAACCATTTTTCGTAAATCTTAGTAATCTTTTACAAATATCTTCTCCTCTGAAACTACTTGGCCAAATTAATCCAAACTTGGCCACAATCATCTTTTGGGTTATTAGTTTGAAAAATGTGTCCGGTGACCCGGCCAACCATCCAAGATGGCCGCCATGGCTAAAAATAGAACATGGGGTAAAATGCAGTTTTTGGCTTATAACTCAAAACCCAAAGCATTTAGAGCAAATCTGACATGGAGTAAAATTGTTTATCAGGTCAACATTTATCTGCTCTGAAATTTTTAGATGAATCGGACAACCCGTTGTTGGGTTGCTGACCCTGAATTGTTAGTTTTAAGGAAATTTTGCTGTTTTTGGTCATTATCTTGAATATTATTATTGATAGAGATAAACTGTAAACAACAATAATGTTCAGCAAAGTAAGATTTACAAATAAGTCAAAATAACCGAAATGGTCAATTGACCCCCTTAGGAGTTATTGTTCTTTATAGTCAATTTTTAACAATTTTCATAAAATTTGTAAATTTTTACTAACATTTTCCACTGAAACTAATGGGCCAAGTTCATTATAGATAGAGATAATTTTAAGCAGCAAGAATGTTCAGTAAAGTAAGATGTACAAACACATCACCATCACCAAAACACAATTTTGTCATGAATCCATCTGCTTCCTTTAATATTCACATAGACCAAGGTGAGCGACACAGGCTCTTTAGAGCCTCTAGTTATTTATACAGCCACTATAAAATTAAAAAAAACAACATGTATACATGTATGTAATAAGCTTTGAACATGATGAATGTGACAGTCTTGTCGGCATGCTGTCTTGTTTAATAGAAAATAAAGGAATATGGATTAAATGTACATGAGACAAAATCACACAAAATACATAGAAGAAAAAAATGAATAATGAATGAACAGGATACTGACCTAATATCACTTTATTTATAGCATTGACTCAAGATTTCTGTACAAATGTTTCTATGACCTTAAACATGAATAGAACTGCACTCAATTAAAATTTTGACTGTGTTGCAGTTCTGATAAAATATAGATGGACACCTTTAAAATTTTCAAGAACTTTTTCAAACCAATTTTGATAATTATAAAACTTATCAGTTATCTCTTATTATATACTGTTCTTACAAATTACCAAGTTTGTTGGTATTTTGTTTAAAATGCCAAACCTATAGGTATTATAGTTAAAAAAGCTAAAATGTTCAGTACAAACTAAATTCAGATGGTCACCTTTAAAATTTTTCGTAACTATTCCAAATCAACTTTGATTTTCATAAAACTTATCTGTAATCTCTAGTATATACTATTGTTTCAAATAACAAAATCAATTAAAAAAAATTACAATAAATAGTTAAAAAATATAATTAAGATTTACATGTTTTTCAAATATATAATTTTAGCTGCTATTGATCTTGGACTTGGAGAACACCAGATAAATGGCCTTCTTTCCATTCTTAATATCCCTACGGTCAGCCACTGCATGATTGACAGCAGAATAAGAGAAGTTGGAGATGTCATTGAATCTGTTGCAGACCAGTCAATGGAAGAGTGGACAGAAAGAGAAAAAGAAATGACTAGAGAGTATGATCATAATTATTAGTTTATCACTCCTATTTTAACATGTATACAATGATATGAAAAATATCCATATTCATGATCTAAAAATTTTATTCTTTGAAAATAAATATACAATACATATTCCTTTTCCGAAAATATAAAACTTATTTGGTAATCTTTAAAAAAACAAGGAAAGGCCAGTTTTTAGCATGTTTTGTAGCAAGCACAAATACATCTACATTCCATATCATTCCTTAACATTATAATGTACCAGAATGACCTAGCTGATACAACTTCATGTAATAACACTATAAGTTTTATTAGGTGATGATGATGGGGGTGATTAACCACCTTGACTGGCTGTGAAGCCCTCACACGGTCAGCTTAATAAGGTCGCAAAAAGGCGTCATTGCAGGATAATTTATATTTTACCCCCTGAGGCTGTGCATGAAGAAAAAATATTTTTGGTTAGAATTATTTCAAGGGAGATAATTTAATTTATTTAGTTTTATATAGCAATAAATGGCAACAAATCTTGTAAGCACAATTACTTCTAAACGGTTCAATCAATAATGATGAAACTTCACACAGTTGTTGTCACCACCTGAGGATGTGCATGAAAGAGGATATTTCTTTTCAGAATTTTTATCAAGGGAGATGATTGCAATTACTTAGTTTAAATATCACAATATACATTGTAGGTCTTGTACATGTAAGCACAACTAGTACTCCTCCTAAATGACTGTAGCAATATTAATGAAACATTACACAGTTGATTTACATTAACAGAGAATAGGCATACAGGAAGATGTTCTTGGTCTGACGTATTTAAAGGGAGATAATTGAACTTACTTTATATAGATGTAGTTATTTTGTTTTGTTTCCATACACTTACTTAAAACATGCAAAGTTTTCTCGTTTGAATTGTTTTACAATGTCTTATCGGGGCCTTTTATAGCTGACTATGCAGTATGGGCTTTGCTCATTGTTGAAGGCTGTACAGTGACCTATATTTGTTAATGTTTGTGTCATTTTGGTCTTTTGTGGATAGTTGTCTCATTGGCAATCATACCATATCTTCTTTTTTATAAAGACAGATAACTCTTGATCATTATTAATTTTAAATGTTCTGTCATTTTAATATAGCTATGTAAATGAATGTCTATTCCTTTTATTAAAAGGCATTAATAATAGTGCTCAACACATTCATTGTGTCAGAAATCTTATATGCTGTGTTAAATATATTTAATCACAATCTTGTTAAGCTATATATTTTGTGTTAAAATATTTTATTTTATAGTTTGTATAATTATTTCCCTTCAGATCTGATGGCAATGACAATGTTACAGTCTCGGTTGATGCTGCATGGCAAAGAAGAGGCAGTGGCAGATCTTATGACAGCCTGACAGGTAAACCCTTTTATCCTGATTTGGACTAATGATTAATCTGACATTTAAATAAATAAATACAAATGTATGTATACATGTACACAATGTATAATACAAAACATGCAGTTTTTATGATATGCTGAATGAGGACCCAAAATTTGTATACGATACCCTATAGTAATCAGTTTGTATTTCCATCTTGTCTGTCAGCATTTCTTATGTTGTACGATAACTCAATTGATCGATTAAAGTAAACTTTAAGACATTATGCTAAGCATCATTAGAGTAAGCTTCCTTTTGATTTGCAAGTATTTCCATTTTTTTTGTTTCTGAGTAATGAACTTAGGATTCATCTTTTCGTGACAGAAGTATTTGATTTTTTTTTTGTTGGAGGATACATCATTGGATTTATTATAGGATTAAACTCATTTTTTTCTAGAGGTTATTGATGTGTTAGCTCGGTAATGAATACACGTCAACGTTATGTTTCCATAGGCAACGTGAGTAGTTTCGGCAACATGGTTTATCGAAGTGTAAACCTTGAATAGAAACTAACGGACCAATCACATTCAAGTATTTGTGGATATGCAAATCATATTAAAATTATTAATTCATAATGAACATACTTTACAACAGTTACAACACTTGCAAAAATGAGTTTAAATGGATACACTGTCAGTTGATTGAGTTTGTTAATAAGTTTTCTTGAATAATCATATTTATTTAATATTTATTTCAAACAGGACACTGCTCCATGATTGGTTCGAAAACAGGAAAAGTAATCAACTACAAGTGGAGATCTAAAGCCTGTCGAATTTGCCAGAGAGCAGAGACATCAGGTAATATTCCTAGAGTTCATAAATGTAATAAGAATTTTACAGGAAGTGCTAAAGCCATGGAACCCGATATGGTTGTCGATATGGTCAAGGAGTCACGGTCAAAGGGTGCTAATATAACTGCAATTATTGGAGATGAAGACACGACAACCATTGCCAGACTACGTGCAAAAGTAGATCCAACAATTGTAAAACTATCAGATAGCAACCATATGAAAAAACCCATTAGAAATCGTCTGTATGAGCTCAGAAACAAACATTCAACTCTATCACCTAAAGTCATCATTTATATAATGAAATGCTTCAATTACCTAATTGCTCAAGGTAAAGGACAGCCAAAAAAGATTGAAGAAAACTTACATGCTTTATCCAAACACCCCTTTGGAGATCACAGTTCCTGTTCCACAGATTGGTGTAGATTTATTGCAGATCCAAGCATCAAGTACAAATCTTTACCTTATGGTAAACCATTACAGGATAAGGCATTACAAGAATCATTGACAACATTATTTCAAAAATATATATTAAATTCAGAAAAGTTAGCCAATTTAGGAAGTACTCAGAGTAATGAGAGTTTTAATAAAAGTGTTGCAGCCAAAGCACCGAAGAACAGGTTTTATGGTGGGTCTAGAAGTCTTGCATACCGTGTCGCTGCAGCTGTTGCTCAGAAAAATACAGGGCACAGATACACAGTAGATGTAAGAAAAGCATGTTGATTGTTGAAATTCGTTTACTTTGTATTTACTAGTTATTTCCAATTTATATGTACTAAAAACAGTTCATGAAAGGAAGAAAATATATATATAAAAAGGGAGATAATCCAGCTCAGTGGTTTTTCCACCAGAGTTGAGTGGGATATTCTTTTGTGAGCTCGATAACAGTACATGTATTTCTTGTATTTATTTTATGATGTTTTTCTTCTGATTTTATGCATGCATCTGTATAACATATAAGAGACATTTATAAGTATTTTCTGCAAATAAGTTTCATTAAGTTTTCAAATAGTGAAATTAAAACTCATTAAGTCTCTTATTGTGTCCTGTTTTTGATAAGAAATGGAACTACCTTGGATTTCAAAGATTTTTAATTTAATAAAAGTGAATATGATATCCTGAGTTTAAGGCATTGAAACTTGTCACAAAGTAAGCCATTAAAATCAAAGAGGTCTTTGTTTTGGATTGTTTTTTTAATCAAAGACCATCATGGCCTCAAAAAGAATTTAAGTATATTTAATTATAGTTTCAAAAATAAGCTGCTTTGTTGTTTATCTATTGTTTATGTTTTCATGTTGTCTTATAGTTTTCACATGTTATATATATATGTAAATAGCCATGAACACCATACATGTCTTATGATTTCAGGTTAATGTGTCAAGTGGATTGTCACCAGGACTTTACACAAGAAAACTTGCAACCCTAAGAGACATACAGGCCAGAAAGCGAAAAGCCGTAGCCATTACAACTGAGGCAAAACTTCGTAGAATTGCATTGAAAGCCAGTCGGTAAGTGTTATATAGTTTGCACCACATTCTTTGTGGACATATATTACCCAGTTTGTGATTTTGAATATAATTTTAATTTTTCAACTGCAAACTTGATGGTTACATGAGGAGATATATAAAAAATTTATTTCCAGCTATCAAAATTCAATGAATGTGGTTTAATTTTAACTTACAAACAGTTTTCTTCATTCTAGATAATGTGATCCCTGTATAAAATAATATGTTTAGATTCTGAAAAGCTTTGTGCGATAGTGCAATGGATACCCTAAAAATTATTGTATTACTATAAAATTAATAAGAAGATGTGATATGAGTGCCAATGAGACAACAATAAACTCCATCCGAGTCACAATGTATAAAAGTTAACAATTATAGGTCAAAGTACGGCCTTCAACACGGAGCATTATAACATTTATATTTTAATTTATCCATCATTTCAGACTTTAGATCAGTTAGAAATACTAATTTTAAGGTCAGTTACCAAAATGTTAAGGTCATTTTTAAAAGTGGATTGACCATAAAGCCCTTCTATTGGCCTTAAATTTTTATCCTTTTTTTTATTTTTAGCAATCAGTCTAGTTCCACTTTTGAGGTACGAGAGGGGGTATGTTACCAGTCCAATACCATGATTGACACTGCGACTGAAGATAGTGACGAGAAAATTTTGGAGATTCCTGCACCTAAAAACAAACCAGTAGAGAATGACAGTAAACCTGATGTATCAACAATGACACATATTTACTTTGACATTGAAGCTACAGGACTAGGTAAAAAAGGAGCTTATAGAAACAAAACCCTCACTAAAGAAAAGACAATATTTAATCTTGCATTTAGGTCCATTTTGCATCGAGAACTTCACAATATTTTATAGCAAGAATACTCCACCTTTAGTAGTACAGTATGGTAGGACACTTTGTCCTTTTATGCATGAATGATTATTGTTAAAAATTTGTGTCACTGAGATACTATGCATTTTGCAGCATTGATGATTTCCACATTCCGACAGACAACAAAAAATAGTCATTGAAAAACTAAAGGCTCCTGGCTTCGAACAAGTACATTTGAATTTGACTAGGTAATGTTTTGAATCAGGCCAACTAAAAAAGTATGTGTGGTTCCAGTTACATCTGAAAAAAAGTTAGGGTAGGTAGGTAGGGATTTTTTTTATTTTATGTTTTTTTTTTTACATTGAGTCTATCATGTCTATGGGAGCAACATTCTGACTTTAACAGTGCTGGATGAAAAATTACAATAAAATCTTTAGGGTAGGCTATTTTTAAGCCGAAAAAGTAGGGACGGTAGGGTTACTGGAACCACACATATATTTTTATTTGGCCTCATGAAGATTAGTACTAAATCTTTCCCATTACATCACACCACTCAAAATCAGTATGCAGGTCACCAACAATTCATACAAAGAAAACAGCATGTAGGAATAATTTATTATTTCCATTCTGTAAAATATATTTCATTATTTTCTTTATTTCTTTCTTCAGGTAGAACTTCACATATAACGCAGATATCAGCAAGGAGAGGTCTGGAAACATTTTCTAAGTACATTCTACCAGCCCGTGAAATGACACCTAAAGCAGCTGAGGTTACAGGATTGACATTCCAAAATGGTTCTTTGTATTTACTTGACAAAATAGTCCCAGCTGTTGGAGTGAAGGAAGGACTGACTGGTTTTATTTCATTTTTAGAAAAATCAACCAATAATGTAATCTTTGGTCATAACATATATAATTATGATTGTCCTGTTTTGTACAATGCCTTAGATAATTGTTCTTTGCTTGATGATTTTCAAAGCAAAATTGTTGGCTTTGTTGATACTTTAAAATTGTTTAAACTTTCTTTTCCTAATCTTGGCTCATATTCACAATGTAAGTTGTGTGACACATTAATTAACCTTTCTTATGATGCCCACAATGCTGAAGATGATGTTAATGCACTTTTTAGATTGGTCAATGAAAAAATTGACAATTTTACAGATGTTCAGAAAGTTTTTCAATCAGAGCTTAGTGTATGTTATAATTATGTGTCATTAAAACAAATGAATAAAAATGTGCCTTCACTAAAACAGATGTTGGATGATAAAGTTGTAACTAAAAGAACGGCAAATTGTATTGCCAGAAGTGGACTTAATTTAAGTCATTTACGACTTGCTTATTCCAGAAATGGTAGAACAGGTATTAAAGATATTTTTAGTGAACCCTGTGGGTCCAAAGCCAGAGTAACCAAATCAGCAAAAATTATTGACAGTGTTTCAGACTTTTTGAAAGAATTGTAATGTCAGAATTGTTTACTGTAAATTCAGAAATCATTGTGTGCATTTATTATTATGATTTTGTCATGACTGGCCAAAATGCTTATAATTTTTATCACAAATGCATGTACATGTATCAGATTTCAAAATGTGAGATCTTTTTATTGGGATATACCTCTGATCGAATCATTCCATTGTTCAAATTGAGTTTTGATGTATGCCAATATTGTTATGACTTGATAAGTGGATCAGGATGTAGAATATTTGTATTTTGACATTGAGGATAATGTGATGTTTTATTTTTCTGTTCTTTTAATAGTACACTGCATATATATTTACTTCAAAATACAATAAAGTCAATCCTGTTACCTCAGCTGCTTTATGTGTTAGGGACGGACCATTTAATTGCAGGGGGGCATGGTTTTTTTTTCTGGTCAGAATATTTTTTTGCGCGCTACGCATGCAAATTTAGTTATTTTTGAGAAGTAGCACAACAAATTATTTTGTTTTGCAAATTTAACATTATTTTTTATGGTAAATATCCTGTGTCAGAATATTTTTTTTGTCCCCTTGCTGGCCAAATTATTTATTTTCTCAAAATTCAGAATCAAAATATTTATTAACGAAAACATCAGGTCAGTTTTTCATGCTCAAAATCTAGGGGCCATGAGCGACTAGGCTACTTTCAAGTTTTGTCCCTGCTGTTACTCAGTAACTATACTTAGTAGGTCAATAATATTTTGTCTGTGGGATAAAGGGAAGGTTCTCAAGTCAGTCTAACACCTAGCTGTCACCCAACCCTGACCTCATTTTCATGGTCCACTGACCACATTTAGATTTTGGGATAAGGTCTTGTTTCTTTGTAACTATACTTGTAAGTTAATGATATTTTGATTATGGATTCGTCCCATGGTAAGATGTACTGGTAATTCAGTCTGACACCTGTCATCCAACCCTGACCTCATCTTTATGGTTCAATGACCAGGTTAATATTTTATTAGGTCTGTTTCAGGCAATTGTATTTGGTCTATGTATTCATGCAAAGGTCAGACTGATATAAGGTCAATATTTAGTGACTTATCATCCTTGAACAGGGGATTCCATCTCTTTGGGGTAGGCAAAGTGTGAATCATGTAAAATCATTATAAAAATAGACAGAAGAAAATTTTCCACTTTGGTTTTTTCCATCTAGGTCAAGGAGATGTTTTGTGGGCCTGTTGATTGAAAATTTCATTTTGATGATTGCCCCCCCCCCCTTTTTTTTTTTGCTGGTAAAAATCATAAGAACTTAGTTATAACACCCTAGGTGATAAAGAATAAAGTTAATCTGGCCTACATTAGCTGCTTAGACATTGATATGAAAATATGATAGGGATATCAATTTTCTCATAGTCACATTTTTTAGCTTTTTGAATTTTTTTTATCAAATTAATCAGATATATAGTTGGAAAAGATGCCATCAAAAGTGAGAAAAAAAACTGTAAACAGTACAAGACCATTTATATATGAATCAATATGGATTTTTTTAGAAAATTTAGTAGAGGTTTAGTAAAAATAACTCGTTTATTGGTACAAAATACAAAAAAAATCATACATTTTCCCGTACTTTTTTGTGAAATTAAATTATTTTGGATTTAACTCAAAATTTGCACACGAACATAAATTTTTTTTTTTTTCTTTTTGAAAAAGACTCTATGGAGCATCAATTTTGTAAAGGAATAAGATTTTCTTGTTATTTCTTATTAGTAAAAAAATCAAAAATATGTTTTCAGTAATGTTTTCCCGTACTTTTTATTTACATTATTTATTGCCAAAAATAGAATAGATCACTATCAGTATTGTAAAAAAATTTCCAACATTGTTAAACTTGAACATATATTGTTGCTTGTCATTGGAATAAAAATTGATTTATGTAGTAACATTAAATGTTTATTGTATTTCAAACAAGGCCACCCCTTCCTGAAAAAACTGCTGATTTTCCAATGCATGTTATTGTGGACGTAAAGATGTTACGGCCGCAAAAAAACTGGACACGAAAATTTTTTTTTATATTATTTTTTTTTAACTAACATATCAGCCCTATCAATTAATGCATAGTTTGAATGATTCTTGTTATTTTGATTTTGAGCAGCAGACATCCTTAAAATACAATAAAAGAATACAACGAGTGCATGTTCTGTGTCAACAGTAATGGTATGTATAGGTGACATTTTAATTTTAAATGTTTGCATTCTATATTAAAACAACAAAGGTATCCAATTGTCCAGAAGGTAAGTTATTTTCATAATCGATATAAAAGCAACATTTTTCTCCGGATTGATAAAAAATATGGCATGTCTTTTTTTACTATTACTGAAATGAAAAAAAGCAGTGGAATACTTATGGACAAATCCAAAATGTTAAATAATCATATTCCCACTCATTTCTATTTTTTTTCTTATAATGCATTCAACATATCATTTTGTTGTTGATGTCTGAATGTGTCATTTATACGCATACATACATCTCTGTCTGTTATCTTCGAGTAAATTCAGTGTTGGCAAGATTCAAACGATTAGTCTTCTCTAGTCTTTACGTTTGAGTTACTTAACATTTCGTTTTCAATGTTCTTAACCCATCAAGTAAACGTGATCTAATACAAAGAATTATAAACTATATCGAACCTCAATTAAACTTGATGGAAACAGACTTATATATACATGATATAGCAGATATTTGATTGTTCTTGGGAGCCCACTTAAATGTAAGTTTCTTTGTTAATTCGAATAATTATAATATCTTGAATATGAATATAATGCAACATTCTGCATATGAAGGATGATGACTATTGTAACTGAAACAGAATATAGGAAAATGCCATCTGTTTAAAAAAATCAACCGTGTGTTCGATTCGCAGTCTGGATATCAGCATTTCTGTTACATATTGTACATTAACAAAATCAAAATGAAAAAAAAGAGAGGCAAAATATATCAAAAGGACATTCTAACTCGTACATTTATTACAAACATATGTTACTCCCCTATTCAAACTACAATATAATATGTAATCTACTTAGCGTATACACATACTTTTCTATATTATTGAATAAGAATCATGCTAAGTTATATTATTACAAATGAGAAAGGATATATAAAAAAAAATGTTCTGTGGTAAACAATGGTTAAAAATCGTACATTTTATTTTCTACAGTACATTTTTCAAATGATATTATCAGTGAATATAAAAACAATTCTAACGTTCGAAATTAACATATACAATTTCGTTGTATGATTGAATGATTTAAAATACAATAAGAGAATATAACAAGTGCATGATCCGTGTCAAAAGTTATTGTATGATTTAAAATACAATAAGAGAATATAACAAGTGCATGTTCCGTGTCAAAAGTTATTGTATGAATAGGTGAAACTTAAGTTTTACTGTTTTCATTCTATAGTATAATAACCAAGGTATATAATTGTTCAGAAGGTAAGTTATTTTCAAATTCGATATAAAAGCAACATTTTTTTCCACGGATTGATCAAATATGGCTTGTCTGATTTTACTGTTATTGAAATAAAAAACAAGTAGTGGAACATTTATTAAAATAAAAAATGTCAAATATTTATATTCCATCCTCACTTTCATTTATTTTCTTAACATGCAATCAACATATCATTCTGTGTTTACTTTATTATTGTTGTTTTTTGTTAGTTTTTTGGTGTCACTTATACGCATAAATATTTTTATATCTGGTATACTCGTGTAAAGTCAGTGTCGGTAAGATTCTAAAGATTAGTCTATTGTATAAGCATTTGAATTATTTAACATTTTAGTTGTAACAAAGCTAAGGTTCTTAATCAATTTGATAAACATGATCTAAGACAAAGAATCATAAACTGTATCGAACCTCGATTGAACTTGATGGAAACAGACTGATATATACATGATACATCACACATTTTTTTTCTTGGGAGCCCACTTAAATTTAAGTTTCTTGGTTTATTCGTATAATTAAAGTAATACTATATAAGTTTGCTCTGGCTGTTGCTGATTTTGTCCTTCTATAGAGTATCGGTCAGCTGTTTTAGAGTTGAACTCCTGAATACAACAGGGTCATTACAAATTATTGATTGATTTGTGCGTATTACCAATTTCAGTACTATTTACTGTTTTGATAGAGGGAGCCAAACAAAAGACCCGTCCGTTGTACTCGGTTCAAAGCACGTGAAAAGCAAAATCAAATGTGAAGTGCGAAGTACTGTTTTTGTAACTGCAATTGTTTAAAAACTGTGCTAAATATAGGCAATGCTATCCAAGCCACATTGTTAATACAGCTGTTCTATAAAATATGTTACTTTGGTGGAAATATTTTTAAATATGCATGTATATTTGGTTTCATTTAACTACTGATTCCGATAAATGCCATTTATTTGTCATCTCATATAGACACAACATTGGTATTTACAAACCAATTTGCACATGGTAAGTGGCAAAACTGGTTATGAAAAGGACTGAATAACAAGAGAGGAAGAAAAATTAGACAAATGTTATGTAAGTGTAAATTCTTAGATGTTTTTGGCAGTTCAAATGCACTTTTCATTTTAGAATATATTTTTTATGAATCTTCATCATGTTCATTATACACAGTTTTATCCTTCAAAGATCTTATATGATGGGAAATTGCCGAGTCTATACATGTGTCAAAATTGCAACTTGTAAAATACACAATATCAAAATGTACGGAGATAATTGGTCCTCTTATGAATGACCAGGATTATTTTTGGTGATAATGATTACCAAGAGGTTTTAAAATAGATATAGGAAAATGTGGTTTGAGTGCCAATGAGACAACTCTCCTTCCAAGTAACAATTTATAAAAGAAAGCCATAATATGTCAAAGTACGGCATTCAACACAGAACCACGACTCACACCGAACAGCAAGCTATAAAGGTCCCTACCAATATATAATGTAAAACTATTCAAACGGGAAAAACAACGGTCTAATTTCTATTAAAACGAAAAACGAAATACACTAATGAACCACATGAACAGAAGACAACCAACTAACACTTTGTAAAGACTGATTGACATGTATAATTAACTCTCTTTGTCTTGAACTAAGTTGACTCAAAGAGGGCCGAACGATACCAAAGGGACAGTCAAACTTATAAATAAAAAAAAAAAAAAAAAAACTGTCAAGGCCATGGCCAAAGAAAGAGACGAACAGACAAATTACAGCCCACAACACAACATACAATGGTAGAAAACTAAAAACTAAGCAACACGAACCTCACTAAAAACCGGGAATGATGTTTGGTACTCCAGAATTATAAGCATATCCTTCTCTATATGTGGCACCAATCGTGTCGCTCAAATTATTTAAAATCCGGCGAGTAGTCTAATTCGATAGGTCAAAGGGAATGGTTTTCAGTTACTACATCAGGAACATATCCGATATTATCTGTGAAATGGTCATTCAATAAAAGTCAACCAACTCGTGATGGCGTCCGTTAAATTTACGAAGGGACGATTTCAACAAACTTTTGGATGAGTCGACATATTCCCATGGTTTCGAACTTTGTCCGATTTAAATGTATGTATATCGACTCCTAATAAGTTTGATGAGTAAAAAAATGGTTGACTCGAACCCAATTTACGCTCCATAGACTCACAAAAGCATTTCATGTGCATTTTTATCTCGATTATATTACATATGTCAAAACAGGAACTCGAGGATTTAAACTGAAAAATTTAAAAAGTTCATTTGACAATAGACACGTAATAATTCGTCGGACCACTGTGTTGATTTATGATATGATTTCCTCCGATCATCATGAAAAATAATGAGTGATGCAAGTCCACATTTTTGTTCAATTGTTTATCAGACAATAACCGTATTCATACATTAAGGAGCCTAGTTACATAACAAAGATAATAAAGTAAAGACAGGTCTATGTTCTTGTCCTAAACAATATAATCGATTGAAAAAAATTGCAGACAAATATTCATTTACAATGTTAGTGTTATACATTTAACAGTAATGAAAACAGAAAAAAAAGTAAATGAATGCACTCAGACATTCTTTAAATTCTATGTTATCTAGCACGCATTACACATGTCTAATGCATATTTTTATATACTGTGGATTCATTTTTATTCGTGGTATACCAATTTTCGTGGGTTTCGTGGGTCACAGCGAACCACGAATTTAAGAATTCAACGAAGAATAATCCCGAGACATGTGTATGGAGTCGGGTGTTTATTTCCGGTTATGTTATGCAGTTCTAGTATAGTGTTGACTAGCAATAAACATTGTACAGTAACATAACACGTGTTTCTTATTGAAAGAAGATACAAGTATTTTAATTAAATCAAGAATAAATATATCGAATATCAGTGATAATTTACTTTCTAAAATTGATTAACACTGTTCACGGAAAATAACTGTAAATTATTAATTACCGTGTCATAGTTTGGTTTACTAGGGATTTAAAACCAATAGGATTAAGTATGGGGATATTGCCCGTAGGTAATATTGTTTATGACAGGAACATTTATTTTCACACCTTATACTTACATGACTGTTTATTATATCGTGATTAGGGAAATGAGCTTTCAATCATAAAGTTTTGAATGCCTTATAGAATTCCGAAAAGAATTTATAAATTGTAAAACAGACAAGTAATTAGTTGTCTCTGTCCATTATTGTAATAGCAGTTATCAATGAACACTTTAACCTAGAATGACCAAGCGAGGATTTTGACAATTCAAAACTTTTTCAATGAATTCCTTCTTTTTTGTTTGTTTTATTATTGATCAAACCAAGGAGGTTATATGATCTCTTAAATCAAAAAGAATTCCACGAATTACGTATCTGAATTTTTTTTTTTGTAATCAGCGATCCACGAATTTACGTATACCACGAAACGTCTTTTTTTCTCCATCCACGAAAATTGATACCCACGAAAATAAATGAATCCACAGTAACTTTTTAAAATATTTATTTGTGTTCAATGTAGGTTTGTAACAGTCACGTGACTGATATTTGTAACGCTGTCAACAATCATTTATAGTGTAAACACATTTGAAAGCGCTTATCGCTCCCAAACCCAATAATCTGCAACGATATATTTAACAAGCATAACTATGACTGACAAAATGGTGTTTGTTAGCTATATATTGTCTTAACAAAACTTCAATATTGTGAAATGACATTTTTACAAACAAATTCACGAAAACTTCCTATACCCTACTGTTTAAACTTATATTAACTAACCGATTTGTTAATTTGATTTCTGGTGTTTTAACGCCACCTTTAAGCACCCTATGTAAGCTAATTCGTGGCGGCTAGTTTTTATTGTTGGAGGTAGCCGGAATGCCCGGAAAAAGCCACGGACCTTCGATAGGATAACTCATAATCCTAGTCAATTAAGATTGAAGTCGAGTGCACCCGCACGAGCGGTGTTCAAACTCACAACCTCAGTCTTGGCTAGCTAGTGATTACAGTAATAACTACCTAGACAACCAAGGCCCCGACTAACCGAATTATGAGCTAGTTCTGCATGATTTTCTATGTCACACTTACATATTGCACTTCAATGTATTTGTTTATGCATATTCATTATATACCAAAACATCCAATGAATCATAAGTTGTATTTATTACATTCTTTTAAAAAGAAAGTCAAATCAAGTTCGTCTCAGTTGAAATTTCAGATCACAAACTGATCAACCAGAGCACATGAATACGAGACAGCTGATAAAAATCAGTATATGTCCATGTTATGCTAAATTTAGAAGTTATTTCATACGAATATTACAATCTTTTTTAGTTATATAATATGTTTTATATCTATCTATCTATCTATACTGATAGAAATTATTATATTTTCCTCTATTAAATAAAATAAATGCAAGTATTTGTATTTTATTTCAATTGTATTAGTTACTTTCTTATTAGAATTACGTGTAAGAAACAGCTTAATTTTTCTCTTGATTCTACATCGTCATTGCAAATTAATTATTAATTGTCCATTCCACTTTGTCTTTGTTTGCTTGATTTGCGAATTGCTCGGTTGATTTTTCGACACTTCTAATATTCGAGTTTCATTAGGAGGGATAAAGAAACTATTTAAGAAACTTGTACACTTTGGAAGAATGTAGCGTAACACTGATGTGAGCACGAAATAGATTTGACAAAAACGAGAAAAACTGTCACTGCTACCAAATCAACATCAAATTTGGACAATACGGACCTTTGATGAAGAAAATAATGAAACCAAATGACGAATCTCGCGATCGGTAGTCCTGTCTTGTAGTTATATATGTTATATCTTTGTATCTTACGAATGCAAACGTATAATTTCTGTCTTCCGTATTTTTAACATGGAACACATTGTCTGTTACAGATTGTTGAAGTAAGCAAATTGAACAAAATCTTAACAAGAAATGTGGAAGTTTCATCGTATCTGTGGTAAAAAAATTTCCCTGGAAAACAATTGTACCACTGCAAAGCGATTAAATCCAACCAAAATATGTAGTCATGGTTATTGTTTTACCAACACACCATTAGTGAATGGCAAATTTTATGAAATACAAGTAGACGAGCTAGTTACCAAATACAGTTTATCACTTAGCTTAGGTACTTTTTGTTATCATACTTTACAAACTAATAATAATGTTATTGAAATGAACGAACCAAAACTACTATCAAGTAAAAGGTTGATCGAATCGCTATTAAAAAAAATCAGAGCTGTTGTCTAAGAAAACAATGTATCAGATTCAATAGAAAATAGTTTTACCTTTTACAGTTTCTAGTAGTATGTGTTAGTGTAAGAAAATCAACAATTGGCAGCTGTAATATTTGTAAGTTAAGACTGTGACAATGTTGAGTGGTAAATTTCTGGCACTTCCCATTTCTTTTTAATTTCATTATAATTCTGCATTTCTCCCCCCTTTCACAATATTTTATATCAATTTGATATCCGCAATTCCTTATTATTATCTGCATTTTTGAAGGCGTTGTGACAATTTCAGTATTCACTCAAAATGGAACACTGCAGAAATGTTTATATCAGACTAGCATTATAAAGTAATCTGTTCAGTCAATAATGTGAAATGATGACTGTTTAACCTAAACATGCTAAAGCATTTGTTAACTTGAGAAATGTAAAATACGTCAAAAATTCATAATGGTCAGTGTCAATAACTTTTCTTGTTCATCCTATCTTTAACACGGTATATTTTCTAAACTGCAGAAAATGACTTAACATTTATAATACATTGTATGAGGTTTTATTGCATTGACAGCTAATATGTTGTCATAAACCGATATATTATAAGAAATATCATCTTTTTTCAACATGTAAACAAGGATTTTTAATTTTAAAACATTTACGTCTCGGAGATTCACTAAAAGTACAATTTGTTTAAGCTTTTACATGTTGTACTTAAGACAGAAAACACGAAAAGAAGTTTCATATAACGGAAAATGCCCAAATACAGTTATGTGTTTTGCATGACAGAGATACAACATGGGCTACTTTTTTAACTTTACTTTATCAATGCAACCCTCCAATAATTACTATGATTATCATCCGATTGTTAACTCAGAGTAGAAAGTTGAAAAACATGGTTTAAAAAAAAAAACATATAACTTTTATTATGTGGTAGCATTTCTGTTATGTTTTCTATACAGTTGTCTTCAAAATCGTGTGTAAAATGGATCAATTATGTAGATTTGACTAATATTCGAGCTATTTTTATTCAATCAAAAAGACCGATTAGACACATTAACTTTTGTTCACATTATGACAACATGCTTTTTCAAATTTTGAATGTAATACAGTCGAAATGTTGTTATTTTACATAAAATGAGATTTCGGTAAGAATATAAAAAAATGGCATAAGAAAAATACAAGAAATAAGAAAAACAATATGCAAAATTATAAAGATCGAGAAACACCAACTCCATCGAAAAATAAAGATAAACCAATATGTTGTGGGAAGATACAGCTTCTAGTATAAGTATCACTAGTCTGCATGCTCATGTCAAGTACAACACACATGTACATGTACACATCAGTTACACTATATTACCATTATCCTTGTGGTATATGGGACGCTAGATGGGAATATTACTTTGAAAATGTTATTTGTGATACGATACCTGTATTACATGTTAATCAATCAATGGTGTTTACGTTCTTTAATAATTGCTACAACTAATGTCATATAGTTAGTATTTGAAAAGCAAGTTGTTGTCTTGATAACACTGAAGTTCTGATATATTGTTTTATAATTAAAATAATGAGCTATGTCATCAGCAATGCCCATTTAAAGAGTAGCTTACATTTGGGAAATATGTTGCATCTCGCTAAAGTTCGGTATACATATTGATTATTAAAACAAGTACATTTTATCAAGGTTATACTTATAATTATTATACCTAAGATTTATTACAAACGTTCATTTTTTGTAACACGCAAGCACGTGACATGGAAGAATTCGGTTAATTTTCATTCAATTGCATGGAAGGAAGATTTACCCTTAAAATTAATACTAGCGGATAACCTTTTTAGTTCTTGATTTTTAAACGAATTCTTAAGTGTTTTTCAATAACTAATGATATACTGCCATTTTTTGGGATAATAAAACAAATGTGGCACTATAGAATCAATTAATATCCAAAATTGTCAACCCTTAAAAGTTGCGTCCTCATTGAAATAACCTTGTCGTGTTGATAATTCTAGATATTCACCTTTTCCATGTTTTGTACGGGCCATAATTAAATAATATCATAACTATATCCGTTCTTAATAAGTCTATTTAAAGGTTTTGTAAGCTTCTGAGGTGAATACTGACATTTCTGTGCTTTATAAATAATATTTCCATAAAATTTCGGATGTGAAATACCTGAAGGTATAAGAAGTCTGCATGTTGAGCTATATTTACGAATGATGTCCTAATACCGATGATAAAATTTAGTAAATGTTTTGACTAGTTTGTGATATCGAAAAATACTGTTGTATTATTTTTTTAGTAATACATAAATTTATCTCGTTAAAATCTAAAACATTGTTACATACACTAGCTAATCGTACATGTTGGGATATATAAACACCGTAAGATTGTGACAAGGAAACTTCACCATCTAAAAATGAATAATTAACGATAAAAAATGAGAAATCATCTCTTTTATGATAAATTTTAGTATTAAGCTTTCCGTTAATGATATAGATATCAAGATCGAGGAAAGGGCAGTGGTCATTAGTTGGTATTAGCTTGATTTAAAGAAAGTACAACAGGATACATTTCTGTAGTATACATACTGAAGTCGTCATTATTGAGAGCCAAAATATCATTCAAATATCTCAAAGTATTATTGAATTTGTGTATCAGATGTTGTTTCGATGGGTCTTTGCTGATTTTTGTCATAAATTGTAACTCATAGCAATACAAAAACAAGTCCGCAATAAGTGGTGTACAGTTAGTCCCCATTGGAATTCCGATCACCTGGCGATATCCGGAATCTCCAAAGTGAACAAAAATGTAATCTAGTAAAAATGAAAGGGCAGATATGGTATCAAAACATGTCCAATTGACAGTTTATTGTTTTGAAATGTTTAATAATAAGTGTTTATATAATCTACACTACGCCATCATATCTTCGTTGTGGTAGCTATTATCATTGAACAAAGTATAAGTCATTTTAAATTGAACGCTATGGTCAACTTTGTACTTATGACTGTTCAGAAAAATAAATCCTTGCACTATCAAAAGAAGGTTGTTGCAGAAACATTTATTGAAACATCAACCTCCATGTAATGTAGTCTCTCTGTCTAATAATATATTTTTTTAAAGCACACTCAGATTTATTTTTCTTCACAAAACATGTTAATAAATTTCGGAGGGGGAAAACTTTCACCTATACGATGTATCATTCACAGGAAATACCAACCATATCGTTTGACAAATCAAGAGTTGCTATGGTCAACAGGAAGAGCTACATAGATGGGGAAAATGAAACAATTAACAGCAACCATCGTAAACAATACTTAGCGTGCATTAATTACTTAAGATTTAAATTTGAGTTTCCATTCACGCTCCCAAGGTAACACAATTCCAACAAAAGTATTTTGATTATTTGAAGGTATTCACAATAGTATGACATTTCACATAAGATATACGTTGGTTAATACTTCAAGCGTTTCTACTGTATCATACAGTTACACCAATATTCTTTTATCTATAGTATTTAATTATAATCAAGCATTGTTGGACCTGAATTTATAAGAATACTTAAAAAAAACCTCTGACATGTGAATGTTTTTTTTTTTATCATACTGTACGTAGATTCGTTATAAATCGTTGGATACCATTTGTCGTGGATTCCTTTGGTACAGGTCAATCACGCAATAAAATGTTCAACGAGTGACACATTTTCTACAGGCGTGTATGCAAACTTAGGTAAAACCACGAAATCCAACATTCACAATTAACATGTTAGTTTTCCTAAATCCAAGAAAACCAGCACACACGAAAAAAACCAAATCCACAGTAGTTGACATTAGCAGTCCATACCTCATATTTGACGTAAGCGTTCATCTAAATACCGGAATATGACAAGCAAGACGATTTTACTTTCAAATTATTACTTCCCTACAACTTAGTGGCATTATACACGATTCACTTGCATATGGGATATACATTTTAAAGCTAATTCGATATTCGAGCGCTAACAGCTACTATTCATACTTTATAAAATATCACCGGTGTCTGAGAATAACGACACTATCTTGATGATATTTATTCACAAATGATACCTGATGGTTTTCAAAAAAAGAGTCTGGGTATGGACTGTTCATCTCAATAAAGTGTTACACTGTTCCAGTATTTGTCTTTGTAAATTGTTAAACCTTTCGTTTAAGACCAGTTTTTAGTTACATCCAACTAGCATGGTTTGGTACTTATACTTTGTCATTGTATTCTTGTGTTATTGTCATTTGTGTATTCTTGTGTTACTGTCATTTGTGTATTCTTGTGTTATTGTCATTTGTGCATTCTTGTGTTATTGTCATTTGTGTATTCTTGTGTTATTGTCATTTGTGTATTCTTGTGTTATTGTCATTTGTGTATTCTTGTGTTATTGTCATTTGTGTATTGTTGCGTTATTGTCATTTGTGTATTGTTGTGTTTTTGTCATTTGTGTATTGTTGTGTTATTTTCATTTGTGTATTGTTGCGATATTGTCATTTGTGTATTGTTGTATTACTGTCATTTTTGTATTCTTGTGTTTTTGTCATTTGTGTATTCTTGTGTTATTGTCATTTGTGTATTCTTGTGTTATTGTCATTTGTGTATTCTTGTGTTATTGTCATTTGTGTATTATTGTGCTACTCTCATTTGTGTATTCTTGTGTTATTGTCATTTGTGTATTCTTGTGTTATTGTCATTTGTGTATTCTTGTGTTATTGTCATTTGTATATTCTTGTGTTATTGTCATTTGTGTATTCTTGTGTCATTGTCATTTGTGTATTGTTGCGTTATTGTCATTTGTGTATTGTTGTGTTTTTGTCATTTGTGTATTGGTGTGTTATTGTCATTTGTGTATTGTTGCGTTATTGTCATTTGTGTATTGTTGTATTACTGTCATTTGTGTATTGTTGTGTTTTTGTCATTTGTGTATTCTTGTGTTATTGTGATTTGTGTATTCTTGTGTTATTGTGATTTGTGTATTCTTGTGTTATTGTCATTTGTGATTCTTGTGTTATTGTCATTTGTGTATTCTTGTGTTATTGTCATTTGTGTATTCTTGTGTTATTGACATTTCAGTATTCTTGTGTTATGGTCATTTGTATAGTCGTGTCTTTCCTTTTTGTATATTTGTTTGTGTTATGGGGATTAGGATTAAAACACAGTGGTGAATGCTGTATCCTTTTTTTTAATTTTGTACTTATTATGTCTGTTTATATTTTTCACACATTATTGTCATTGTAATGGAAATAAATAAACTCATCATAAATACCAGGACTAACATTTTACACTGACGCCAGACGCACGTCTTGTCTACAATGGACTCATCAGTGACCCTCCAGTCAAATAATGTTTAAAAAAGGGCAAATAAAGAACGGAGTTTAAGAGCATTGAAGACTATAATTCCTAAAAGTTTTGCCAAATACCGCTAAGATAATCTTTTCCTGAGGTAGAAAAACCTTAGTTTTTCAAAAATTCAAAGTGTTGTTAACAGTTCATTTATTATTATGAACATATCAATTAAAACTCACGTCCACACAGAAGTGCTCACTACTTGGCTGGTAATACCCTTGGGAAAATAAATCTCCACCAGTAGTGGCATCGACCCAGTGGTTGTAAATAAACTCATCATAGAAAACAGGACTTAAATTTTTACACTTACGCAAGACGCGCGTTTCGTCTACAATAGAGTCATCAGTGACGCTCGAATCAAAAATTGTTAAAAAAGGTCAAATAAAGTAAGAATCTAATACATCTGTCATACAAGTGAGAGTGGTTTAGCTAGCAATCAATCATAGTTTAATTCATATGATGAAATGAATCTATCAAATCAGGAATATAACAGTTGGTTTCCATTCGTCTGATGTGTTTTATTTTTTAATTTTGCCAATTGATAAGGGACTGATTTTTCCTTTGAATGCCGTACTTTTGTATTTTACTTTTAAACACTGCAAAGGGCGACTGGTCTACACAAGTTTTTACAGTATCCAAGCTAATAGGTGTACTCTTATGTTGTTTTGATTGATGACGTGTTGCAAAGGCTTTCATGCATGAATGTGACTCAATACTAAAATCACTGATGAATCTTTTGTAGACGAAACGCGCGTCTGGCGTATATACAAAATTAAGTCCTGGTATCTATGATGAGTTTATTTACAACCACTGGGTCGATGCCACTGATGGTGGGGATTAATTTCCCCGAGGGTATCACACTAGCTCAGTAGTCAGCACTTTTTGTGCTGACATGAATTATCATTGATATGGTTATATTTATAAATTAACTGTTTACAAAATTTAGAATTTTTGAAAGACTAAGGCTTTTCTACCTCAGGCATAGAATACCTTAGCTGGATTTGGCAAAACTTTTAGGAATTGTGGTCCTCATTGCTCTTCAACTTCGTACTCTATTTGGCCTTTTCAACTTTTTTGGATTCGAGCGTCACTGATTAGTCTTTTGTAGACGAAACGCGCGTCTGGCGTATGTACAAAACTTAGTCCTGGTATCTATACTGAGTTTATTTACAACCATTGGGTCGATGTCACTGCTGGTGGATATTTATTTCCCCGAGTGTATCACCAGCCCAAACGTCAGCACTTTTTGTGCTGACATGAATTATCATTGAAATCAGATATGGTATATTTATCAATTAACTGTTTACAAAATTTAGAATTTTTGACATACTAAGGCTTTTCTACCTCAGGCATAGAATACCTTAGCTGGATTTGGCAAAACTTTTAGGAATCTTGGTCCTCAATGCTCTTCGACTTCGTACTTTATTTGGCCTTTTTTACTTTTTTGGATTCGAGCGTCACTGATGAGTCTTTTGTAGACGAAACGTGCGTCTGGCATATGTACAAAATTTAGTCCTGGTATCTATGATGAGTTTATTTATGATAAAAGAGATGATTTTTCTTTTCCTATCGATTATTTAAGAAATAATTTATGGGGGCTTGAATATATCGTGATTTAAAAAAGGGTTAGCCCTTTATGACAAATATTTTACCCTGAGCGATAGATACGAAAATTGAAACACAATATATAAATAACATTAAATTAAGATCAAAGTCTCTCAAAATAAAAAAAAAATCACAGTTCTTTCAAAGTTGAACTAAAGTAGTTCATAAAACAAATTCGCATTACAGTCCATATTCATCGCGTAACACATTTTTAAATAAATCTGCTTGATCACTTTATTTCAAAAGTCCATAAAACAAGTTTAATGTTCTCTTTAATCGTTGTCGTGTTTCCATGGTAAATTTGCATAATCTTGGTTGTCGCGAAACTCAATTGAAGTTCTTATATAGTTCTTTTTTTCGTCGTGTACTTGTTGAAATTATACTTCTCGAGCTTCAATCTTCTTAAATGCTTTAAAGTTGTGTTCCTCTGTTTGATGTGGAATAAGTACATTGGAAATACTTGACACTGTTGATAGCTGTGACTTTCTAAATTTAACGGTCCAGATAGTAAGTACCCTAGTTTCGATTTGACTGCGGTGGGTCCGTTTCCGCGTAAAACTTTATCTTAAACTATTTCCCAATAAAAATCGGCTCCAATTAATAACGAAATTTCAAAGGTATCCTGTTGCGTAACTGGATGTGCGAGCTTAAGATCTTGTAAATAGTTACTGTTCCTGTCAATGAAATGAATGTGGTTCTATAACGGCGTAGCTATCATTGGAACGATTAATGCATATATTGGGATTGTATGTCCAGTTTCAGTTTAAACATTAACTGTGGCTTTATCACGTCGCCTAGCATTAATGTTAGTTTCTCAAAATGCTGAGAGTTGAATCTTTTCGGATCCTTCTTTCTGCAGGTTTAATTCTCGCGCAGGACTCTCCGTTACAAAAGACCTTTGAGCGCCTTCATCAAACAAAATATTGTTATCTGTGCAATGATGACTTGACCAAACAGGGGCCACGGCAGTTTTCAACAATTCATTTGAGTGAAATTGTGCTGACGAGTGTAATATTGTTGAGTCTACTGGTATCGCGGTATCCTTCACAAGATTAACTGCAGTCGGTGTAGATGTCGTTCTTTCGTTCGTACAACTATGATTAGAATCATTCGTGTCAGTGAAACGATTTTCACTTCTCTGGTCGGGTTTTTCGGTGTGTTCAACTTCTTACATAAACTAGTGTGGTGTCGTTTACCACAGTTACGACATGAGCTTTTCGATTTGGATTCTTTAATGTGATATGTACCCAGACAGTGGAAGCAAACATTGTTACGTTTAACAATAGCGATGCGTTTATCTAAATCGCGTACTTTCTGGCAGTTGGCAGCCGAATGAATATCTTTGCAGAAAAATGCACGGCTTTTCTGTTAAATGCTGATTAACATTTCTAGTACTTGCGTTGTGTTTTTTTCTTTGTGAGTTAGCACCGGCGAAAAGGGTAGAATACGAAATATTACTGTCTGTCTGTGTAACTTGTCCGGCTTCAATGATTTGTATCTCTTTATGTATACTTCTTCGAAGATATCGTAATAACCAATGTGTCGTACCATGCTCCCGCGCGAGATGCTTTCTGATTTCTCCAGGCAGTTTGTTGATTATAATCGGGACTAATAAAATACCGTAAGAGTCCTGTGCCTGTCCAAGCGATTCAAGTCCCCTAACCAAACTTTCCATTTTGTCGTAAAATATTTTCAGGGTTATGAGGTCATTCCAGGGTGGTGTAATATCAAGCAGTGCTTGTAGGTGTGCTTGTGTTATTGTATGAGTCTGTCCAAATCTCTCTATCAGAACATTTTCGACTTCGGCATAGCTAGCGTTAATTAAAGAAAATCCGGCAATTGTCTGAGCGGCGTCTTCTAATTGGGCCTTCAAATAATTAAACTTTTGAACATCTGTCAATGTTGGGTTGTAATGAACTGCTGATTCGTAAGAATCCCAAAAGTTTGGCCATTCTAATATGTTGCCATTAAATGTAGGTAAAGTTAATTTTGGCAAACGGTCATTGCAAGATAAAGCGGACGGGACAGCATAGCTTGAAGTAGGAATTAATGTGGCAATTTGGCTCGTCTCTGTTAAAGTTCGAGAGGCATCATTTGAGTGTGGCAATGACGGGGCGGCATAACTTGTCTGTACAATTTCGGATGAACTAGAAGGGATGAACGGTATACTGTCTAAATTTAAAACTTGATAAGACGAATGTGATGTTTGATTTGAAATAGGTTGTGATGTTTGATCTATGAATATTTAAAAATGTCTCAGTTTAGTAAAAAAATTGTAGTATACTCATCTGTGTCTACGATTTCCGTCTCTATATCCTCTGTTTCCGATGCGTTCTCAATTTGTTCATTCAGTGTGTCGAGTAACTTCTTCTTTCGTTGTAGATTTTCGTATGTGGCTAACAGCTCCTCTCTGTCGAATTCAGAACTTTCCTTTGCGTAGGCAAGTTTTCGTAAAAGTCTAGTAACGGCACTACGATTGCCCGTTCTTCTTGATTTAAGCTTTGGTAGTTCCATTTGTCACGGCAACATAAATGTGGGGATAATATCTTATAATATAAATCTGATAAAATATACAACAGCTTTGTAGTTTCATGTTTACTAGTTACTAAGAAAAAAATAAGGAGACGTCGTCGTGTGACTTAGATACAATGTGACTTCCGATACGTTGCCGGTCCGCGGTCTTCTCGATAATACCAACCTTCAACGGAAGGGATTGTACTTCCTATTTATATGAGGAAGACATAATATTTCAATCAGTTTAATTGAGGTTTGGAGCTGGTCAGTAATTGCTAGTATTCCATTGTTAATTAACGTATCATTGCCATTTTGTTGAGTTTGTTTTGTTATCTATTCTGACATCGGACTCGAACTTCTTTTGAACTGACTGTTACTGTGCGTATTATTGTGTGTTTGTTTTTTCTACATTGGCTTAATGTATGGAAGGAGGGTTGAAATATCAAAAAACATGTCTAATTTTGTTTTAATCAATCTATCCAAAACTTTACATCGAAGATATGGATTGAGGACTCATCTTTGACATTTACGCCATATTGTATTTTTTTACCGGAAGTGTTAACTATGTACTTAAATATCAACTATATTATATGATTAGTGGTTTTATAGGATAATCTAAAGCCAAACAATTAATGACCACCACAAAAAAAAACTAAACTTTGTTCACATTTTGAAAAGAAGTTGAATATCAAAATAATAAAAATACTATATATCTATGTCCACCATTTTGAATATTACCAGAAGTTAGTGTTTTTAAGACATATGTCGTATATATTGAATCCTTTAGAAACCTTTACAGATAGGTTGCTGTATAATTTAATGATAGTAGCAAAACGTTAAAACACATTTCAATCACCCTCTTTAAAAAATAAGCTTATTTTAGTATAATGTCCGCCATGTTGGATTTTACTAGAAGTAGTGTTTTTAAGGTAGTTCGGGGGTTTACATTTTCGCGCCGTCTGCGCATAAAGTTGCGCATTGATATCGTAAGTGATGTACATTGTCGTAATTTTCCGTAACAGTAAAATATGATCATTTAAATAATCTTTTTTATTCAAATGCATTGAGCAAGAGTTGAATAACTTTTAAATGCAATTTTAACACTTAATAAAAATGTATTGTTACAATTGTCTTTGTTGAAAAGTACTTCCGTTCTAAAAATAAATATGGAATATGTTTTTGACGAAGGAGAAGAATGAAGAGAGAATAACTTATATTTATCGAACACGTGAACTGCTTTTCATGAATACTGTAATGCAGATCGAAATTATAGATAACGATCTTCATTTTGATAGCTTATGAAGCAGTTTCACCCTTGTCTTACACTAGAAAAGGTCCGACAAACATGCGAAAGATGATGTAAACAAATCATGATAAGGGGGAAATTTAAACTGACAAGTAAGTACTAATGAATTGAATATACATGTGCAAAGAGCGATTCACGACCACTGAAAAATAACATGTAAGCGTAAATAAGTTCAAAACAATATCCGTGTCGAACAACAAAACAATGACCCCCCCCCCCCCCTTCTCAGGCTGAAAATTAATTATAAATGTAACCATAGGCATAGCTCATGGTACTTTTATCATGTAATAGATTTGAAAATTTTGTGGACCTGAGAAATATGAATTCTGCATAGGGTTCAGACTGTTTAGGTTTCTGGGAGAAAAGGTCATGATTCATGAAAGTAGGGGGTTTATATAATTACATGTATATGCAAACATAATTTTCTTGTTGTAAACCTGGAATATTCGAATGTGAATGCAGTTGATTTTGCCCGGATTCCAGTTATAACATTTTTGGTTAAGCATGCACACTTAAAATTTAGACATGTTAGAACAAAACCAATCTACATGTATATAAAAAAGATGTGTTATGATTGCCAATTAGACAACTTCAATGTATCCAAAAGAGACCAATATGGCACAGACATAAACATCTATAGGTCACCGTAGGTCCTTCAACAATGAGCAAAGCCCATACCGCATATATAGTCAGCAATGAAAGGCCCAGATATGACAATGTACATGATGTACAACAATTCAAACAAAGAAAAAACAAACGGCCTCATTTGTATAAAAAAAAATAATGAAAAACAAATATGTTACACATAAACAAATGACAACCACTGAATAACAGGCTCCTGACTTGAGACAGACACATACATAAATAATGTGGCGGGGTTAAACAAGTTAGCCGGATCTAGACTGTATAAATTATTTTAAAAAATGAATCATTTCACAAAACTACCTTTCTTACCGATGGTCTGGATTGAGGGTCCTTCATTTCATTCCTATCTAATTCTTTATACCATTTATCTCTATTTATTTTTTCATTTTTTTTCCATTTTTCTGTACTTCAAAGTTCTTATAATTTAACAACCCGTTTTTCTTCATTGTTACATGTATGTCTATTTTCTTTATTTACAAATGTATTGTGAACATTACATGCATTATTCTCTATTCTTTAAAACTTTTCCTTACCCTCCTATATTATATTTGATCAGGAGTCGAAATTGACGCTGGTCCGGTGGTCCGAGACCAGTAGAATTTGTGTGGGACCAGTAGATTTTGTCAGCTGGTGGTCCGGTGGACCAGTAGAAATTTTTCGTTAATCACTAATTGCATCTCTATCTTGCTTTGTTTACAAAAACATAAACATTATAAATTATTTTTAGGGTACTGGCGGTACTATTTTAAAAGTATTTAATTAATATCTCAAATGAGCGCACTACACAACAACACAAAACGTAAATATAAAATATCCTGGGAAAAAGATCTCGAATGGTTAAATTGTAAAGTCGATTGTAATGTAATGCATTGTAAAACATGTGAACAATTTGCAGTGACAAACCAAGATGAGAAATGTATTTTTGTAACGGGATCTTAAAATTTTTAAAAGATTTTGTACTTGCTCATGAACAAACAGAACAGCACAAAAATCTACTAAAATAAAGAAGAGGAAAGCAGCTGAGAAAAAAATTAAACTAAACACCCGTCATATCTTTTAGTGGTTATCAAATGAATGTCATTTTTTCAGAACCAGTAAATTTTAAGCCGGGCCAGTAGATTTTAAGTCCACTGGTCTGGCTGGCCAGTACACAAACAAGCTTAAATTCGACCCCTGTATTTGATCCTCAGAACCTTCATGAGAGAAAAACAAAACTTTTACTACCTAATCAGGAAAAGCGGTCTTGTCATACAATGATATTTTTCTAAGTTTAAAAGGTCCCTACACAGTTATTTCTAAGTGCATTCCTTTAATATTTTAAAGACATTATATGAAACTTTTTAAAATTACACCTGCCCTTAGTGGGTGTCATATTCTCTTGATGGCTTCAGACCAAAAGTTACAGTATAATTTCAACTCTTTAAATACTTCCTCTTTAAGGCATATTTTTCAAAGGTGTAGGAAAATTTTTTTCAAGATAAGTAATCAAATTTATAAAAATGATTATATAATTGATTTTCATGTGGAACGCAAGGTAATGTTCACACAAGAGTCTTTATTTTGTAAATACAGATAAAATCAAAGGATAATAAATTAACTGTGTTCCTATATATGGATAGTAGGAACTAACCGATCTTAATCAACTTTGTTTGACCAGAGCTTACTAAATTTTAAGCCTACGGACCAAGTTTTATGGCAATTATAAGATATATATTATAGACAAAATGTTTTTAAAGACTAATTTGATGTACATGTATCAGACATGTAGAATGTATAATAATTATTCAAAAGTCAAAATTATAAAAATGTATGAGTATGTGTCTTTTAGCATGTTTAGTAGGTTTTTGAATGGAAAAGGGGGGGGGGCCTTGTATGAAGAGGTGATATTTTCCTGCAATTTAAAACCTCGTGAATGTTTTTGTTGTATAAATAATCCCAAAAAAAGATTTAGAGTTTACAAATGAATAATACAAATTGATAAAACCCATATGTTGTACCAATTTACACCACTGTCCCAGGTTAAGGGGAAGGGTTGTCACCTCCAAACATTAACCCCACAACATTATGTATGTGCCTGTCCCAAGTCATGAACCTGTCATTCAGACAGTGGTTGTCTTTTGTTGTGTCACATATTTTTTTTTCTCATCATTTTGTACATTAATATGCCTTCAGCTTTCTCATTTGAATTGTTTTTCATTGGTCATTGAATGGCCTTTTACAGCTAACTATGCGACAACGGCTTTTGACCTGTAGCTGTTAACTTCTGTGTCATTTGGTCTATTGCGGAGAGTTGCCTCATTAACAATCAATTATCATACCACATCTTCCTTTTATATTGAAACACAAATATTTAAGAATTGAATGCTTCTTTATGTAACTTCATAGGGTTGTAAAAGCGTTGACCGAAGTACATTTTGTATGAAGCGCGGAAGCACTTACTTCTAAAAATGTGCGCACGGTCAACGCTTTTACAACCCTATGAAGTTACAAAAAGAAGCATTCAATACTTATAATTACATTTTTTAGCTAGGATAATGAAAACACGATTTTTTTTTTATTAAATTCTCCTATGCACTTTATTGTGGGACCTCGTGTTATCATGGATGAGAAGTTTTATTGAGTGATACAATTGCTTAATGAATAACACGTGATGTGCAGTTAGCCAATCAGAATAATGTATTGTAATGAAACATAGATCTAATGTAATTATTGACAAATAAAAACCTTTCAGATAGAAAGTCAGAATGAGACTTATGGATAAAAACTTAGCAGACTGTCAGCTCACACTTTTCATTCATTTTGTTGTAACAAATATGGTTTAAGCACAATAATAACCAGATGCTCCGCAGGGCGCAGCATTATACAACCGCAGAGGTCAACCCTCTTTGAACAATAAACAACAACTGTTATTTTGCTAAAAAGATATCTTGGATGGCTGGTGACCCGCAAAATTTACTTCAATTTAATAAAATAGAGACATCAATCTTTACAGTATGAAAAAATGAGCAACGTCTGTCATTTATTTTGCTCTGAAAATTCAATGAAATATATTATGCCTGTTTTCCCTATATTTAGCCTATTTGTACTCATTTTTAGAGGTCAAAAAATCTCTTGGAATGCCGGTGACCCCCAAATTTTATTTCAATTTTATAAAATAAAGACATCAAACTTTACAGAATGAAATAATGAGCAACTTCTGTCAATTATTTTGCTCCGAAAATTCAATCAAAGATATTTTATGCCTGTTTTCCCTATATTTAGCCTATTTGCACTCATTTTCAGAGGTCAAAACATCTCTTGGATGGCCGGTGACCCCCAAATTTTATTTCAATTTTATAAAATAAAGACATCAAACTTTACAGTATGAAATAATGAGCAACTTCTGTCAATTATTTTGCTCTGAAAATTCAATCAAAGATATTTTATGCCTGTTTTCCCTATATTTAGCCTATTTGCACTCATTTTCAGAGGTCAAAAAATCTCTTGGATGGCCGGTGACCCCCAAATTTTATTTCAATTTTATAAAATAGAGACATCAAGCTGTACAGTATGAAAAAATGAGCAACTTCTGTCATTTATTTTGCTCTAAAAATTCAATCAAAGATATTTTATGCCTGTTTTCCCTATATTTAGCCTAATTGCACTCATTTTCAGAGGTAAACAAATCTCGTGGATGGCCGGTGACCCCCAAATTTTATTTCAATTTTATAAAATAGAGACATCAAGCTTTACAATATGAAAAAAATGAGCAACTTCTGTCATTTATTTTGCTTTGAAAATTCAATCAAATTGTTTTTTTGTCCATTTTCCCTATCTTTCCATATAACCTATTTGCACTCATTTTCAGAGGTCAAAATATGTCTTAGATGGCCGGTGACCCCCACTTTTTTTTGCATTTTTTCATTTACAATATTTCAAAGTTAAATTGCACAAAGTATAGGAAAATTCTGTCATTTTTTTTTTCTATACCCCTGAACTACCTTAAAGACATATAATCTATATAATATATCCAAAAGTAGTACATAACAAGGGTTTGTACCAAATATTAATATAGCACATTGATACTATTACCATTTCACATACTAGCCTTCGATATTGGGCCGATTTAAGTATGATGTCCGGCATTTTAGATTTTACCGGAAGTGAGACATTTTTTTTCAAATGCCTCATCATCTGAAATAAAAGAGTAAAAGTTGAGGAAGGTCTATGCCAAATTTCATGCTTGTACCAGGATGTGCACAATTCGTCTGAAATAGGCTTGTAGCCGCCGGCCTGTTTAAGCTTTATTATTACGTTGGTTTTCATTTAAGTAGTCTACTTTTACTTTCTTAATCACATTACAGCTCATTTAGCAGTACCATAAAATACATTGATGAGGAGTTTATAGATTCTTTACTATCATTTGATAGAACAGTTTTAGTTAAAATAACAAATGAATTAAATAAACGATATTACAAACAACTGACATCAAGTTATGTCAAGAACCTTTATCATGTAAACTGAAAAAAGTGTGTGCAATACAACGTCACAGATTCGTACCAGTTGTTAAAAACTAGCCATGTGATTTCTGATTTTGAAACCATATAACGTTTTTAAAAATAATGCAATAAAACATATATAACACCAAAACAAACGCAATTTTAAAATAAGATAATTAAATTAATGTTCTAATGAATTTTCACGGGTACCATTAATTCAAAACATATCAGTCCATATACCTTAGAAATGTGTCAATCTTACAGCAATCTACATATGCAAACCGCATTGAATATTACAAATCTCAGATCGGTTTTATGATATATTGGCAGGTGTGACGACAAATATACCATCTGATCTAACGGAAATTCACTGGGCTGCGAGGTTGAAAGAAAGCTGGATGTTAGGGTAAGTTCATGTTTTAAGGAAGGAATTAGACTTTTCTAAACGTTTCTCTGATTTCAAATTACTGTTACCACTCTTGCCTTTGAATAGTCTATTGATACAACGCATGTAGTTATGTTTCAATCACTTTTTTCAAAAACATACCGCTTGGAACAACACCTGAAATATATAAAAGTCAAGGCAAAACACAAGCATACTTTTAAGTAAATATTCACCAGATTTCATATACTTCATGAAATGATACTCGATGTGATGACAGCGTTTCAATGTGTATGTGGTGCATCAATACAAGGTAATAGTAAGTGAAGCGAGGACAACAAAAATCAAGTTATCAAATTACCGTTATCTAGATCTATCAAATCAAACTAAATATGAAACACCTTTTTATACAAATATTGGTTATTGCCAGTGTAAAACGTTGTTGATGAAGGTAAAGTTAAGTTGCTTTTAAATTTTTATAATTTGGGTTTTCAAAAAAGTTCAAACGTTCGCTAGCGTTGATATATTATGGTAACATCGAATGTAGACATTTGATTATGAATGAAATAATTGATGATTTTGAAATTTAAAGCAACTGATTGTCAGCCTTTTGTTTGTATTTGACAAAGTTGAAACAAATCAGGTTTTTAACCAGTTGTTCATATCCTTTATGACGTGTTGTTCTCCTTGACAAACATTAAGTTAACAACTTGTTTCGGCATAGCTTCAATGTAAAAAGTATACAAACCAACATACAAAGCTTAAACGACAATTTAAAAATGAAAGTCCTTGAACAAAAGGCAAAATCGAAGTTCAAATATCAAATAAATGGAAAATACTTGTTATAAGCCTTACTTGGCACAGGCGTTTCTTTGTCTGTGTCAGTGCGGCAAAATTTAGACTAACAGCTTGCTTTTTTCTCACTTGTATAACAGCCGCAAAACATTCTATTATATTGACATCAATATAAAATCAAAACAAACAGAAATATTGGGTAAAACTGTCAAACTATTAGGAACTGGAGTTGACACTGTTAAAATCTCTGTCACTACAGAAATAAAACAAACCCAGCTAGCTCAACAACAAAAATAAATCTCGGCTGTTTTCTGCTCTATGGTCGGGTTGTTGTCGTTTTGACACATTCCCCATTTCCTTTCTCAATTTTACTCGATATACAAATCACATTAGGTGTTGTTATACTAATATAAGATTGCTTTATATGTCATTGATAGAGTTGTCATGTATTTAATTGCAAGCTTTTTCATTTTCATAAGACTAAAATAATTCTATATAACCCGTGAACAATCCTTTTCTTTTTGTATTTAAGAAACATTTAAAAACTTTAATTTATTTCATAATCAAATACCGTCCGTGTAGCGTTGTTGAAGAACCATTCATATCATACATGCCACTGTATATTTTGTCAAGTGATGTCTCAATTTGGGTCTCAGGATGGGAAACATATTTTCCTGGTGTATTTTTTTTTTGTATAAAACTCTTAGCACTGGATTTTTGTTCTTATCGTGTGACAATTAAACTCTGATGAATAGTTGCTTCATTAATACTATAACTGAAAATGATCAAGTATAGAAAGTAGGAAATTCCTACTAACCTGATACCAGTTATAACTGTAGTAAACGATAATAAGGGAAAACCAGCATACAAAACAATATAGCATTGTACGTAAGATGATATACTTTATGAATCACACTTCAAAATGTGTTCTTTAAACACTTGGATAACATGAATAACACTGTAGTGTGTCGGCGAGTAATTTTGATAAGCCACATGATCGACGATTGTCATTAATGTATACTTCATATCTGTTGTTGGATGTATAAGGTTACAACATTGAAAGAAACTGATATTTGATTATATTCCTAGTTTTTGATGGGAATCGCGTTGCTTCTTTTTTAGATTTCTATGTTATGTAATGTGTTCTATTGTTTGTCTGTGTGTCCTCTTTTATTTTTAGCTAGGCGTTGTCAGTTTATTCTTGATTGATGCGTTTGGCTGTCACTCTGTTATCTTTCGTCCCTCTTTGATAATTAATAATATATATCTAACCGTGTTGGGTATGACGTCATATCTTTCTTTTTATTGAAACCGTGTATTTTTAGTATTATAATCTTTGCTTCATTAGAAAAGCTGCTGTATTATTTAGCACATTATGTTTTTTAAAAGCATACAATATGTCTAACATCTACTAAATAACAACCTTTATACTGTTACAGTTAACTAATGCTGTGTGAGGGTTTTGTTTTCTGTTTTACAAAAATGGCATTTACCATTATTGGATTTGACTATTCTAAACAGTTTTTACACCGAGAAGATAATCTGATAAGTTTCCAGCTAATTTGATTTGCTTTTTTAGAGGATATTTATCTAACTTTCTCCATATCTTTTTTTCGAGGTAATTCCGAATTATACTGTATATTCTATTTTTTTGGACCTATATCTTGTTGTGTCGAATATTGGATAATTGTCAAAGGTAATATAGGATCTACTAATTTATTTTGTGTCGTAAATTTCTAAAGTACTTTTAATGTAATAACCGTTTTTTGTCGTTCCGGATGCAGGTTGACGTTTTTTATGTTTTTTATTTCAACTTAGAACGATTGAAGAATAACTCATTTCAATCTAGTCAATTCTAAAATCAAGTTTGTTTTATAAAGTGGTTTATTTGTTTTATGTTTTTGTTTTACATCCCAATAGATTTAATTGCATGCATTTTACTTTTTAGTTAGTGAAGAAAACAAGAATTCTGTTGTATTGAATTTATATTTTGGTGTTTGATTTCTTCAAAGACAAAAAACTTGTACACAAAGTTAAAACTTTTCACATTACCCAGACCAACTTATAGATGCATTTCAATTTGTAATAACAATATTCCTTGTACTAATCGAAACAATATGCGTGTTTTTGGGTTGCCTTGATATTATTTTCTACTTTGCAAGTATTGTATTTATTAGCTGCGGTAGCATATTTATATCATTTAAAAAACTGAGAATGTCATACAATTGCAAGCTAGTGTTACTGAGTATTGCAGTAATATAGTATTACACAACACCGTACTGACTATATGTGACATGCTTGCAGCTTTGCATTAAGCACTAACAATGAAGAAAGAAAACAAGAACTTATAAGTTAACAAAGTTTCTTAATGAGACAATATTTGCCTTTGAAAGTGAAATAATATTTAAGGACCTTGCTTATATTAAGTAGCACATTAATTCATTAATCACAGATACATATAAATGTCGTATAATACAATAATGAAAACATTATTTGGAAAACGTCAAACAATGCCATTTGTGGAGATAGAGATTATTTTGTGTCACCCAATCTAAGCTACATTCATAATTCCAAAGAGTACATGTCTTAAATCACTTTAAGTAAGGATTACCCTAAAGAAGTTACCGGGTAAGAAAATATAAATAAAAATATACCTTCATTGTTTACACTTTATCTTTCAGTGATCATTATTTATACAAAAATGAAAAGTGTATTGGTTCATATTCCTTAAATCTAGATGAAGTACAAGTCGGTGATAAACTTGGTATAATGAAAGCGTCAGACAGTACCCTACACTTTTACTTAAATGGTATCGACCATGGTAAAGCTTTTTCTAATTTACCTGAAGGGAAGACCACTATATAGATGGGTATAATGCAATAAGTAAATGTTACTATAATTTATTGGAGTTATTGATTGTTATTTGAGGAATCCAAATGTGATAATGTTAGTTGTAAAATTGATAGTGTAGTATCTAAATATATATTTGTTTTATTTGAGGACTTTTACTTAGTCATTATTTTATTTTATAGAAATACTTTTTAAAATGTTTCTATAACTAGTTCATCTTCTTACGGTTTTAACAATCGTGAAGCAAATACCGTGAAATGAGTTTTCCTTATAAGACCATGTACTTTTCATATTGTACCATTCGTGCAAACGTCATCGTTTTATGAACATGATGATGTAGAAGTAGCGAAACGCGAGTCAAGATGATATCAAATACATATATAAGGTCAAAACCTCGAAAAAAATATCGCTGATATATACATGATATAGCCGATAAATGGTTTAAGCTATACATTGCACAAAACAAGTCATAATGAAGCAATTTGTCTTCTGATTCCTATTCTAAAAATACAGAACACAGGATAAAGACAAAACAAGCATTATTTTCGACCATATGATGGACGTTGTTTTTAACAAAAGAGTGTATCAAATTAGAATGAATCAATCTGAGTGACAAAATGTAATACAAATGCTTATACATATATGCATGGTTATACATATTTGTATATAAACTACTTCTTGTTAAAACGCATTAAAGCAAACAAAAATAATTAAAGCTCTTCGTTCCCAACAGACATGTTCGCATCAGTTCGTATTACATCGTATGTCGTTTGTCAATTGACAGTTTATTTGGCCACTATCGTATTTGTTCTATATTGATTAAAAAATGTGTCCTACCATCCACCTTGGTGATTTACGTAGCTTCACAAAAAAAATTAAAGTACAGATAATATGCAGGAATGGTCTAGATAAAATAACTTTATGAAAACTGTTACCTTACACAATCTAACAACAACCTTAATGAAAAACCGTATCGGACAACTGCTTTTATGATCTTTTTCTTGATTTTCTTTGCAATAATTTGAAAGATATATCATATTCTTAAAAGCAAAAACCCATAACTGTTATTAAACTTATCATGGTGAATTATCTAGCAGCAATAATCCTTAAGCATATCAAGTAATAATAGTTTCCAATTTGTTTTTTTCCGCTTATTAGTAGCACACTATAGATAAGGGAAAACGTCCAAGGGTGAACATCATTAGAATTGCACTATCTTTATGCACATACGAGTAAGTATAAAAGAAAATAAGTCACGGAAATGAAGTTGTCAATCTCCTTAGAAAGTAATTGACAATTTCATCATATTCGTGCTTTTGGCAAAGCAAAAACAACCTTATCTGATATACAGTAGTTGTCGTTTGTTTATGTAATTGATACGTGTTTCTCGTTTATTGTTGTTTTATATAGATTGGACAATTGGATTTCACGTTTGAATGGTTTAACACTTGTAATTTTGGGGCCCTTTATAGCTTGTTGTTCGGTGTGCGCCAAGGCTCTGTGTTGAAGGCCGAACCTTGAGCTATAATGGTTTACTTCTATAAATTGTTATTTGGATGGGGAGTTGTCTCATTGGCACTCATTCCACATCTTCCTATATCTTTTAAACTATAGAACAAAGACATACATCGTGGAAAAAGCTAGAAAAGAATCAAAATCGCCGAAAATTTCAGTCAAAACTTGGTCAATAGTCCGACTAAGATATGTTTGTACTTTTTTTCGTAGTGTGACATTATTTTGTCAGCAAATGCTGAATATTAACATTGACAAATATCGCCGTTATCGACTCCATACTCTAAATGTGGATTTTCCAAGTCAGCAGTCTGCGTTTTAGTTGTTTGTTGTGGACTTTTGCGGTATTCGTATTGAATCTGTTGTTTAATAATTTAATTCGATGTTGAACGTTGGTTGATCTATTGAATTATTTCTAATTTTGCTTCGACGTTGTTTAGCCTACTTTCTAAAAAGCATTATACTTGTTGTGTTTCTCATTCTGATTCAGAAACGTCATTAATCTTTGTTAGTTGCCTTGCTTCCACCCCCTCCAGTTTTATTCCAGATGTTCTCGTTTATTGATGCAGTATCAATCTGTGTTGATTAAAATACAGCCATTTGTCGACATTTATGTGTTGTTATTGTTATTATGTTTAAAAAAAAAAACAGATGTAATATGATCGTCAATGGCAAAACTGTCCACTAAACTTTAAATTATCTGGATGCAACAATGATTTGAAACCTTACGACCTTAACAGTCGGGGCACTTAGCGAACTCCATAATATTATGGTATTCCGTAATTTTTTAGGAAAATTAAAGTTGTCTCCCTTAGACTAACACGGTAAATTTCATATGGGAGATAACTATATTTTTAAACTGATTTTCAAAATAAGGGAGACAAATGAACTTTATTTACTGTTTTATTTTCTTAAATACAATGGAAAATGCAGTAAATAATATGACATTTCCACAAACAGAAAACCAAAAGTAGAATTGTTTTCAAAATTAAACATGGATTTAAATAGTCGTAATAAGATACCAAATAACACACAAATAAACTTGAACTATGAACTTACAAAGTGTGACGGGGTTAAATAACCTTGAAGGCTCCAAACCCTCCCCTATTAACCTGGAAAGTGGTGTAACATTACAAAATATGAACGAACTGTATATCAAATCAGTTTGATTTTTTTAAAAAGGCGACCATATGGTTGAGGATTTTCTAATGGTTAAAGACTTTACGGTTGCCTATAGTTGCTTACATCCACTACATTTAAACACTGTTTGATAGTTGGTCTCGTTTTCAATCATACAACATCAATTATCCTTATTTATTTTTGTATTAACTCATCAGATGAATACGAATTAGAAATTCACTTAACAAAATCACAGAGAGGACAAGCACGTGGCAGGGTAATCAGTGGCGGATCCAGAACTTTTCCTAAGGGGGAGGGGGCACTCCAGTCATGCTTCAATGATTCCCTATATAATCAACCAAATTTTCTCCACGAAAGGGGTGGACCGGGCCCCTCATATCAGGGCCCCCAGACCCCCTGTATCCGCCTATGGCTATTATACATCAGTACGTCATTTGACATCATAATCAAACTGATGAAGAATACCTGTTATATGAAATGGTTATAGATACTTACATTCAATGTTCTCTTTTTGTAAAAGCAACGATATTAGGCATACTCTTAAAAGTCTATATGTCAGTAATTTTTCAATGAAAGACGAGATGATAGTGTATTGATTCGATTGTCTTTATTCGCATCGTTAACAAAATATATGACAGACTTGGTAATACGCCCTCGATATATTATTTTCAAATATAACGAAATCAAGGTGTATCTTATACTAAAACAAAAGAAAAATGAATTAAACCCTTCATTCCTATTCCATATTCATTGACAAAAGTATCTATTTCAATAACATAAGTCTTAATAAATGTACCAACCAATTACCATTTCTATCAAAAAAGGCATTTCGATATATTAACTGCAGGACATTATTATGTACCATAACAATCATTGACAAATTGGTCTCGAAATCAAAGAGATTTACAAATATACCTACCGTATCAACATATAAATAACACATTGACGTATGCGTGCGTGTGCTATAAATACATTATAATCTGCAGAGATATGTTAAGTACTTAAGTTAAAAACAGAGGTTAAATTGGTACTTTGATCCCTCAAATTGCACTTGCCTCTTTAATATATAAGAGAGTCCAAAATAAAAAAGGAAAATCCAAGAATGTCCTTTTTAGAGGTCGAAATTCGCTGTTATTGTGAATATACCTAATTCTGCAATTTCATATGCTAATATTCTGCTTTTGATTGGTATTTTTTGCAAACAAACAGTGTTAGAAGAAATTTCTTCTCTGGCAAAGGAAACACATGGAGAAAAAAACATCATTAGTATGATTATTTTATTGGATATATATATTAAATTTGCATTCATATTTTACAAAACATTAAAATCACAATGAAATGAAGAACAGTAACCTATAAATTAATAAAATGGAAAGCAATATTCGTTCTCTATATTTTTTTCATAAAACTTTCCTGTCTTCTTGGAAGAAATTTCTTCCAACAAATTAGAAAATGTATCTCATTCCAATAAAATATACAATTTTAGTTAATAAACTCAACTTGTTCACTTCATTTTCATCCTCTCTCAAGTTGGAAGAAATTTCTTCCAAGTAATATCAAACATTCAAAATTTCTCCCATCAAATATAGAAACATGTAATACATCTACATATTAATTTCAATTTGTTTAACACAGATAGTTCACTTCATTTAATGTTCCTTCTTGGAAGAAATTTCTTCCAACTAATTAAAAAACTCATTTCTAATAAAGTGGGCAATTTTTGTTAATAAACTCAACTTGTTCACTTCATTTTCATCCTCGATCATCCTCTCTCAAGTTGGAAGAAATTTCTTCCAAGTAATATCAAATCTTTCAAATTTTTTTCCAACAAATATAAAATTGAAAATTTTTTCCCATTTGTTAAACACAGAAAGTTCACTTCATTTAATGTTCCTTCTTGGAAGAAATTTCTTCCAACAAATAAGAAAATATAATTCATTACTTATAAAATTTAATGCAATTATAGTTAATAATCTCAACTTGTTCACTTCATTTTTTATCCGCCTATCCTCTATCAATGCTACAGTCTACGAATCTCCCCCCTATTATGCGATTGCGGAGTATGAATCCTTCAGTTTGTTGCGTCACCCTCCTATTTCCTTGATGCAGGCTATGAATTATCCAGTTGATCATATTTCGTTTGTACACTACATTTACAAAAATCCAAGTTCTTTCACGATGACAGTCTGTCTTGTAATTATTAAAAAAAACACAATATAAAAGTTATTCAGAGTGTTCAATTTTTTTTCTTTTTTCTTTTATCTAAATAATTTGTAATGGAATTAACAATTGACAATTTCTGCTCCTCGGGTAATAATATTTTACCATTTTAACATGTCCTTTAAATTCGGATATCAAATAATTTTAAATATTTCAAGAACATCATTGCTGTCCAGCTGAAGAGATGAATCTAACATTTTCTTCTTGCACAGCTGGTTGGTCAGCTTGCCAAGTTTTGCTATAGCTGATGTCATGGTCTTTTCTCTTATTGTTCCCAAATAAACGGTCAAGTTATTGTATTCTAAACTTAAAGTGCAATTGCCACTGCCACTGCCACTGCCACTGTCACTGCCACCTGCAAAAGAAATATATACATAAAATTGAGAATGGAAATGGGGAATGTGTCAAAGAAACAACAACCCGATCATAGAGCAGACAACAGCAGAAGATCACCAACAGGTCGTCAATGCAGCGAGAAATTCCCGCATTCGGAGGCGTCCTTCAACTGGCCCTAAACAAATAATTACTAGTTCAGTGACAATGAACGCCATACTCAACTCTAAATTGTACACAAGAAACTAAAATTAAAATTACAAGAGTAACAAAAGCAAGAGGCTCCTGACTTGGGACAGGCGCATGAATGCGACGGGGCTAAACATGTATATGGGATCTCAACCCTCCCCTATACCTCTAGCCAATGCAGAAAAGTAAACGCATAACAATCCAATACGCACATTAAAATTCAGTTCAAGAGAAGTCCGAGAGAATGTCAGATGATGTAACCAAATATTAAACCATGAAAAGTCAGAGATCAAGATCAAATAACACCAGCCAGTTAGAGATGTACACCTTTCAATCATTGGATACACGAAATAGTGTAGACCCATTGCTCATAGTTTCTGAGAAATAGACTTGACAACGAAAAATTAACCATATTCACTGATCCATGAAATGACGTAAAGGTGTAGTGAAAACAGTCTGACGGGCATGAGGACCTTTAATGTATGCATAAACCAAATATAGTTATATATTTATAAAATGATATTACTAACAAGAATGCGTCCATAGTACACGGATGCCCCACTCGCAATATATTTTTCTATGTTTAGTTGACCGTGAAATTGGGTTAAAACACTTATTTGGCATTTAGAGTAGAGAGATCATAGCATAATCACTAGGGAACGTGTGCACTAAGTTTCAAGTTGAATAGACTTCAACTTCATCAAAAAACTTAGTTACCTTGACCAAAAACTGAAGCGGGACAGGCGAGCGGACGAACAAACAGACACACAGACTCGAAAAAAAAATAACGTGCGTTAAGTGAAGCATTATAAGAGGGGCACATTAAGTCTTAAACTTTTTTCAAGTAGTCAATGAAACATGAAAACTAGGTCAAGGACAATAGATACATTTATCTAAGACTGACAGATGGACACTTTATAACACAAGGCATCTATTTATAAAGTATAAAGGCTTCTACCTTCTGAAATATTAAGTTTTTGATAAGTTTTATAAAACCGCTACCGCCGAAGCCGCCAGATTACTTTATCCATATGTCAAGCTTTCTGGGACAGAAGTTACAGGCTCGATAAAAAAGGGTGCGTTTCAAGTGTTAGTGCTCTTGTCATAAGACAAGTTCATTGAAAGCAGCAGGTAATGGTTTGATCCTTGCCCATGTAAAATTAAAAACACGAAAATTGGTATTTGCTGCCTTTCCGCCAATTCGAGCAGACAAACATGGTGTCAAGGCAAGTTATTCGTATCTTCTAACTTCTGTTACCTTGTGAAAAAGCATGTCAAATATCTGGCTCATCATGCCAGTTAAGTTTTAAGCAAGGCTTATATTTAGATATCATAACAGCTCTTCTATAGACATGATAGAAATATGCAAAAAAAGACTTTGATTAACTTGCTTGCTATGTTTGCTTGGATGTAAACAATAGGTAGGTGGAGTTTCAATATACACTGGGATTTGATTGGACATGAATTGAATTTAATGTTTACTGCCCAATCAAATTCCAGTATATAGTTAACACACTACCTACCTGTTGTTTACAAACATCCAAAAAAATACAGCAAGCAAATTGATCAAACAGTGGCGGATCCAGGGGGGGTTCCGGGGGTGCGCACCCCCCTTTATTTTTGCCGATCAATGCATTTGTATCGGGACATATGTTTTGCACCCCCCCTTTGCCCTGGGTGCCCTGGGTTAGCACCCCCCCCCCCTTTCGAAAATTCCTGCATCCGCCCCTGTCAATGGTTTGCTTTGCATGCTTTTATAGAAGAGCTCTAACATGTTCTCATTCTTTCATATTCATGCAATATTTGTCAATGAAGTTTACATACTTATCAGTCATCATAAACCTTAGAAGAGAAAAACTGTGACGGAGAGATTTGGCTAAAAAAAATACATTTATTGTTCTGCACAAATAGATGTGTGTCCAAATTGACTGACTATCTTATGTAACAATATATATTGAACAGGGTTGGCAAGTATTACCAAGTCCAGAGGGAAATATTATATGTACTCAGAAAACCAGGGTTTTTAAGTAATAAATACAGAATAATATCAAATATTAATATGAAGAAGGAATCAGCGATCATTTAGAAACGCACTGATAAATACACAATTTCTTATATGTACATGTATGTATATGACATAATAATCTTATTTTTGAGAGAATATATCTAAAGAGTATAAACTGGAAAAAGTAAACATTCAGCAGCTCTTGAGACATACACAAAGACATGTGCGAGGGGGGGGGGGGCGTACTTGAGGTTCCTCTTGTTTAAAACTCTGTTTTCTTGGTCTTATGCACTGAGCCGTTACATTCTTTCTTAATTTAATCAGGATCATTGATTTAGAAGAATAATTAAGAAAACTTATTTTACTTAGGCACGACATTTTTTTTGTATTTTTCATAATTCTATTACTAAATCAAAGAATGGAAGTATTATATTGACAGGAACTCCAACGAAACACTGGCACATTCGCATCCCCCTGATTTCTTTAAGAAAATTTAAGGTTTCGACTAAGTTTTTCTAGTACGTGCTAACTCCTTTGTTGGGTATCTGCGATGCCGCCTTCGCCTGTTCTGTTAACTGAAGCTAGTCTTATCTACATACCAATGAAAATAAACACGGAAACTCCCGTGGTCATTTGTGAATCGCCACATGAATAACGACATCTGTTTTTATTTTATAAACATGTCCAAACGTATTTGATGTTTGGGAATAACTAATTAATGGATATATTCAAAAGTTCAAATTTAATTTAAATACAGTCTTATTATTTCAATAAATCGTTGTCAAAGCCTATCCCAGCACCCCAACTCCATAGATCATAAGGTGTTTCGAACATCTATTTAGACCAATTAGAATTAACTAATTGACCATGGCCATGTCCATCGTCAGGAGCCCAAGCCATTGCATAGTGACACTTATTATAAAAATACTGTAATTTTTATTAGGGGCTCGACACCTCATGATCTGTTTTATATTTTTCTATACTCTTTATCTACTTAACTTTGTTTATCAATTTAACGAACAAAGTTTAGAAACTATTTTCATAATCTGCAACATATCAATTACCCAGAGTTGCTGATGTTACTGTGTCTTTCAAGTTTTTATGCATACGGAAAGCAAACAGAGGTCTTTTATCACATAAAATAAAATGTTTGCCTCTTCGTCATCCTTCAATGTATCCCAGTGATTTAAGATATTGTTCTTTATGTGTGATTTCTGTCTTGAAAACACTGTTGAGAATACCAAGGGAGGCGACTGTAATACAGATTTGGGCTTTACCATTAATGTGTCTTTTCTTTGTTTTGCAGTCACTTCCTGCATAACCGGTTCATATCCAGATTTTTATAAAGGGATGACGTTTAAAAATTTCACCCTTGTCAAAATGATATTTACATCTTAGTTTTCTTGCAAATTCATTGAAATCTGATGCAATACTAGATTTTGCAAATTTGGTCGAGGGAGACGGTAGATATTTTAATCCTTTACTGAGTAACAAAATCTCATCGTCTTTTATTTTTTCAGTGGTGAATATTTTAACATATTCACGTGCTTTTTCAATTGATTTTTTTCCTCTTGAGAGAGCGAATCTATATCTTTCTATTTTCTGATAGAAGGCCTTTTTCATGATAGCCTTTTTTGTTTTTTTCGCTCTCTTAAAGTGTCTGTTAGCCATGCTTACAGATCGGAGGAAATCGCCAGAAGGCAGTGTGCAATTCATTTCTTGATGTAATATTGATTCTTTATCAAGCCTGTATGAACTCACCAACCAATCAGATATCAGTTACTCATTAGGAAACTAAATAAGGGGAAGAGGAGAACATCCCTCCTAGACATTGCAACCAATCACCATTCATTGCTTTATAAACTGACACGTTTACCAGATGCATTTTGACAATTTGACTTTTTAATTTATCAGACAATCAAAAACCATACATTTTTGTTTTGCAAATCTCAGCACTTTCTTATCAACTTATTCCTCTCACTAAAAAATCTCTGACGTATGGGTTTTTACATTTACTTTCCTTGTATTATCATGTGTGTATTACAACTTTAACATGAAATTGACATAATTAATCAACCCTTAAACCTTTCGGTATAGATATTTTTCAAATTTAATATCTATTTTGACAGAAATGAAAAACACATTATCAATGCACTATTGCTATTGCCGATAATAACCGTTGCATTTAATTATAACGTATTAATTATGACCACTCATCGTAAACAAATATCAAAAATTATCTTTGATGGTTTTATTTCTCAACTATAAATAAAGATATATTTGTAAACATTTGTTTATCATCATAATTACATTGGGTTCATTGATAAACTAACCTTCTTTGTTCTGCTCTATCAATTATCTATAAATTAAGCGTAACTCAAGAACTGATAAGATATTACACTTTTATTTACACACTTTACATCTGTTTGTCAAAAAACATCACTAACGAAGTGTATAGGCACACGTTACATGTTTTATCATCTTCCAATGACTTATCTGATGTTACACAGTTCAGTTAAATCATATCCATCGCTAGTTGCATTTATGTAATTCAAGTTTGTTTATAAAACTGTATAAAATATAAAGCCATAACAGATCACTAGTGGGACTGCCCTTAAAGTGTCAGATTGCAATTTGAGACGATGTGTGTAAAACCCCAATTTTTTAGCATTGCTGATGATAGATATTTCCTCCAGTGAATAAGCAAATACAGGAAATTGTAGCAGTGTTCCAAATGCACCAAATGACCACTTTATTGTGGTACGAGGAGATCATAAAGTCAACAAGATGTCAACTAAACAATTCTCAGGCTGACAGCGTGATAATAGCTCAGATATTTCAATAAATCGTTGTCAAAGCCTAAATATTTCAATAAATCGTTGTCAAAGCCTATCCCAGCACCCCAACTCCATAGATCATAAGGTGTTTCGAACATCTATTTAGACCAATTAGAATTAACTAATTGATCATGGCCATGTCCATCGTCAGGAGCCCAAGCCATTGCATAGTGACACTTATTATAAAAATACTGTACTTTTTATTAGGGGCTCGACACCTCATGATCTGTCTGACTTATATTTTTCTATACTCTTTATCTACTTAACCTTGTTTATCAATTTAATGAACAAAGTATAGAATCTATTTTCATAGTCTGCAACATATTAATTATTCAGAGTTGCTGATGTTACTATGTCTTTCAAGTTTTTATGCCTACGGAAAGCAAACAGAGGTCTTTTATCAAATAACAGTTTTGCCTCTTCGTCATCCTTTAATTTATCCCAGTGTTTTAAGATATTGTTCTTAATGTGTGATTTCTGTCTTGAAAACACTGTGGAGAATACCAAGGGAGGCGACTGTAATACAGATTTGGGCTTTACCATTAATGTGTCTATTCTTTGTTTTGCAGTCACTTCCTGCATAACAGTTTTAATTTCATTTTTTGGATATCCCCTTTTGATGAGGCGCTCAGAAAATAACGCATATTGTGTTTGCAAATCTACTGGATCGTTCGTACACCTCTTAAAGCGAAGCATTTCTCCTTTAATTATGCCTCTGAAAGTAGAGGATGGGTGGCATGAGGATCTCTCTAAATACTGATAATTTTCAGTCTTTTTTCGGAATGTCGTGAGGTCTAAGATTCCTGTTTCTCTAAATCTTAGACCTTTGAATACCAGCACATCTAAAAACTGCATTTTAGTTTGTGATTTCTCGTGTGTAAATTTTAGAAGTGCATGTTGTCTATTAGCATGTTCAAAAAATTGTGATATTTCATCATCTGTACCTTCATTGTAAATAAAAAAGCCATCGTCCCTAAACCTGTAGAGACTTGATATTTTTTGTTTATGTTGAAAAGTCCTTAAAATACTATTTAAGACTTCATAAACTCTCAGATCTGTAATTTCAGGTGATAAATATTTCAATAAATCGTTGTCAAAGCCTATCCCAGCACCCCAACTCCATAGATCATAAGGTGTTTCGAACATCTATTTAGACCAATTAGAATTAACTAATTGACCATGGCCATGTCCATCGTCAGGAGCCCAAGCCATTGCATAGTGACACTTATTATAAAAATACTGTAATTTTTATTAGGGGCTCGACACCTCATGATCTGTTTTATATTTTTCTATACTCTTTATCTACTTAACTTTGTTTATCAATTTAACGAACAAAGTTTAGAAACTATTTTCATAATCTGCAACATATCAATTACCCAGAGTTGCTGATGTTACTGTGTCTTTCAAGTTTTTATGCATACGGAAAGCAAACAGAGGTCTTTTATCAAATAAAATAAAATGTTTGCCTCTTCGTCATCCTTCAATGTATCCCATTGATTTAAGATATTGTTTTTTACGTGTGATTTCTGTCTTGAAAACACTGTTGAGAATACCAAGGGAGGCCACTGTAATACAGATTTGGGCTTTACCATTAATGTGTCTTTTCTTTGTTTTGCAGTCACTTCCTGCATAACCGGTTCATATCCAGATTTTGTTAAAAAAGGGATGACGTTTAAAAATTTCACCCTTGTCAAAATGATATTTACATCTTAGTTTTCTTGCAAATTCATTGAAATCTGATGCAATACTAGATTTTGCAAATTTGGTCGAGGGAGACGGTAGATATTTTAATCCTATACTGAGTAACAAAATCTCATCGTCTTTTATTTTTTCAGTGGTGAATCTTTTAACATATTCACGTGTTTTTCAATTGATTTTTTTTCCCCTTGAGAGAGCGAATCTATATCTTTCTATTTTCTGATAGAAGGCCTTTTTCATGATAGCCTTTTTTGTTTTTTTTCTTTTTTTTTTCTTTTTTTCAATAAATCGTTGTCAAAGCCTATCCCAGCACCCCAACTCCATAGATCATAAGGTGTTTCGAACATCTATTTAGACCAATTAGAATTAACTAATTGATCATGGCCATGTCCATCGTCAGGAGCCCAAGCCATTGCATAGTGACACTTATTATAAAAATACTGTACTTTTTATTAGGGGCTCGACACCTCATGATCTGTCTGACTTATATTTTTCTATACTCTTTATCTACTTAACCTTGTTTATCAATTTAATGAACAAGTATAGAATCTATTTTCATAGTCTGCAACATATTAATTATTAAGAGTTGCTGATGTTACTATGTCTTTCAAGTTTTTATGCCTACGGAAAGCAAACAGAGGTCTTTTATCAAATAACAGTTTTGCCTCTTCGTCATCCTTTAATTTATCCCAGTGTTTTAAGATATTGTTCTTAATGTGTGATTTCTGTCTTGAAAACACTGTGGAGAATACCAAGGGAGGCGACTGTAATACAGATTTGGGCTTTACCATTAATGTGTCTATTCTTTGTTTTGCAGTCACTTCCTGCATAACAGTTTTAATTTCATTTTTTGGATATCCCCTTTTGATGAGGCGCTCAGAAAATAACGCATATTGTGTTTGCAAATCTACTGGATCGTTCGTACACCTCTTAAAGCGAAGCATTTCTCCTTTAATTATGCCTCTGAAAGTAGAGGATGGGTGGCATGAGGATCTCTCTAAATACTGATAATTTTCAGTCTTTTTTCGGAATGTCGTGAGGTCTAAGATTCCTGTTTCTCTAAATCTTAGACCTTTGAATACCAGCACATCTAAAAACTGCATTTTAGTTTGTGATTTCTCGTGTGTAAATTTTAGAAGTGCATGTTGTCTATTAGCATGTTCAAAAAATTGTGATATTTCATCATCTGTACCTTCATTGTAAATAAAAAAGCCATCGTCCCTAAACCTGTAGAGACTTGATATTTTTTGTTTATGTTGAAAAGTCCTTAAAATACTATTTAAGACTTCATAAACTCTCAGATCCGTAATTTCAGGTGATAAACTATTTCCCATTGGAACTCCAGTTGAAGTTTTATAAAATTTACCATTGAACATAAATTCATTATTTTCAAGAACTATCTTCAGAAGTTCCAATATATATCGCAACGGAGGCAAAAGTATCGCATGTTTACATTTAATTATCGTAGGCCAAGCATGCTTGACTGCGTCAATCATTTCTACATGGGACATATTGTTGTACATTTCTTTTATGTCAAAACTGACTAAGTAGGCGTCAGGTTTTACCTGCAATTTCTCAATAATATTTATAAATTCTAATGAGTCCCTTAAATGTGTTTCTTGTTTTAATACTGCTGGAAGCATGAATTTATCCAAATACTGCCCTATTCTCTCTAAAACAGTACCCGATAATGAAACAATAGGCCTTCCTTGAATTCTGACATTTTTATAAAGCGTAGGATTCTGTTGAACGCTTTCTATTAGTTCAGGATCAAGTTTGTGCAATTTAGGCAGAAGATACAACCTTCCTGGTTTAAGATCTCTCTTAGCAGAAATATATTTAAAGGTGATTTCATCCATGACCCCTTTTCTATGCATTTCAAAGATAATAGTATTGATTTTTTGGTTAGTCTCTATTATGTTTAATTTTGCAATTTCCATGAAGTGAGTAGCACTACTTAATTGCCTCAGACCTTCATTTATATATTCTGTTTTATCCCAGATCACTGTGGTGTTATTTTTATCTGCTTTTCGAATAACTATTTTTTCGTTTCGTTTGAGGGAAGAAATTGCCTTTCTTTCCAGCGTAGTGAGATTATCGTGTGCTTTATTAATTGCTATATTATCTATCTCAACCTTTGTTTTGAATATATATGTCTCAATGGCATTATTTGCAAGTTCCGGTTTATATCCGGATTTTGTTAAAAAGGGATGACGTTTGAAAATATCACCCTTGTCAAAATGATATTTACATCTTAGTTTTCTTGCAAATTCATTGAAATCTGATGCAATACTAGATTTTGCAAATTTCGTCGAGGGAGACGGTATATATTTTAATCCTTTACTGAGTAACAAAATCTCATCCTCTTTTATTTTTTCAGTGGTGAATATTTTAACATATTCACGTGCTTTTTCAATTGATTTTTTCCTCTTGAGAGAGCGAATCTTTATCTTTCTATTTTTCTGATAGAAGGCCTTTTTCATGATAGCCTTTTTTGTTTTTTTCGCTCTCTTAAAGTGTCTGTTAGCCATGCTTACAGATCGGAGGAATTCGCCAGAAGGCAGTGTGCAATTCATTTCTTGATGTAATATTGATTCTTTATCAAGCCTGTATGAACTCACCAACCAATCAGATATCAGTTACTCATTAGGAAACTAAATAAGGGGAAGAGGAGAACATCCCTCTAGACATTGCAACCAATCACCATTCATTGCTCTATAAACTGACACGTATACCAGATGTATTTTGACAATTTGACTTTTTAATTTATCAGACACTCAAAAACCATGCATTTTTGTTTTGCAAATCTCAGCACTTTATTATCAACTTATTCCACTCACTAAACTCTGACGTATTGGTTTTTACATTTACTTTCCCTGTATTATATAGGAATTATAACTTTAATATTTCAATAAATAATAAATCAACCTTTTTAGCTTTCGGTAAAGATATTTTTCACATTTAATATCTATTTTGACAGAAATAAGAATCATATTGGCAATGAACTATTGCTTTAGCCGATTATAACCGTTACATTTAATTATAATGTATTAATTCTGACCACTTAACGTGAACAAATTACCAAAAATTATCTTTGATAGCTTTATTTCTCAACTTAAAATAAAGATATATTTGTAAACATTTGTTTATTATCATAATTGCATTGGGTTCATTGATAAACTAACCTCCTGTGTTCTGCTATATCAATTATCTATAAATTAAGCGTAACTCAAGAACTGATAAGATATTACACTTTTATTCACACACTTTACAGCTGTTTGTCAAAAACATCACTAACTAAGTGTATAGGCACACGTTAAATGTTTTATCATCTTCCAACGACTTGTCTGAAGTTACACAGTTAAGTTAAATCATTTATTTTCCGATAAAAGTTATGACTATGTACATAGTCATTTCAATATTGTTCGATACTGTTTAATTCTTAAACGGAGGGAAATCTTCTTCCTCCCCTCCCCCTTCCACGATTAAATCGACGTCCGCCTCGTCCTCGATGGGATGGTTCAAGGAAGCCTCTCAGCTCTCGTAACTCATCCTGGAGTTTAGATATAGTATTTGCTTCAGTTTCCGGTTTCTCGGTACTAGATGTCGACATGTTACGAATAGCCCTCAGATATCGTTCGTTCCATATCTCTTTCTTTTCTTTTACTAGGAATGTCAACCTTTTTAGACAAGCGCCTTCTTCTGCACTTCCACGACCTATCATTCGCTCTGTGTCCTCAAGCAAGTTAGATATGCTGGTTAACATGCTCTTGTGGTGCTCCTCGCACATTTCAATAAGTCTAGTTAGAAATTGTTCACAGAGTTCACTTTTAATTATATCCAGATTTTCGTTAAAAAACGAATTTGAACCTTGGTCCAATGATGGTGTGAAATTAACTGTTAGTCTGATATAACTTGGAAGTTGTGTCGACTCGACTTTAGCAAGACTCTATTTTAAGGTAGCTACCTGGTGTTTCTTTCTGAGTTTGTTTTCCAACTCCTCCAAACACTGCGTCACTATTCCTTCCTTTTCAGGATTAACATTTGAAATATCCGCACAATCCATTTTAAAGTCAAAAGATATTTCTCCCAATGATGGAGTTTCTTCTGTCTTAATCACAGTTCCACTGCAAGAAATAAATTCCTGCATGCTAGCATCTTCTTTTTCAAAATTTTGTCCTTCAGAGGGATTTTTCTGTTTGTTAAGACTTAGCATGTTTAGTCTTTCCATTGCTAGTTGCATTTATGTAATTCAAGTTTATTTATAAAACTGTATAAAATATAAAGTCATATCAGATCACTGGTGTGACTGCCCTTAAAGTGTCAGATTGTAATTTGAGACGACGTGGGTAAAACCCAATTGTTTTTAGCATTGCTGATGATAGATATTTCCTCCGGTGAATATGCAAACACAGGAAATTTCAGCACTGTTCAAATTGCACCAAATAACCACTTTATTGTGGTACGAGGAGATCATAAAAGTCGACAAGATGTCAACTAAACAATACTCAGGCTGACAACGTGATAATAGCTCAAATATTTCAATAAATCGTTGTCAAAGCCTATCCCAGCACCCCAACTCCATAGATCATAAGGTGTTTCGAACATCTATTTAGACCAATTAGAATTAACTAATTGATCATGGCCATGTCCATCGTCAGGAGCCCAAGCCATTGCATAGTGACACTTATTATAAAAATACTGTACTTTTTATTAGGGGCTCGACACCTCATGATCTGTCTGACTTATATTTTTCTATACTCTTTATCTACTTAACCTTGTTTATCAATTTAATGAACAAAGTATAGAATCTATTTTCATAGTCTGCAACATATTAATTATTCAGAGTTGCTGATGTTACTATGTCTTTCAAGTTTTTATGCCTACGGAAAGCAAACAGAGGTCTTTTATCAAATAACAGTTTTGCCTCTTCGTCATCCTTTAATTTATCCCAGTGTTTTAAGATATTGTTCTTAATGTGTGATTTCTGTCTTGAAAACACTGTGGAGAATACCAAGGGAGGCGACTGTAATACAGATTTGGGCTTTACCATTAATGTGTCTATTCTTTGTTTTGCAGTCACTTCCTGCATAACAGTTTTAATTTCATTTTTTGGATATCCCCTTTTGATGAGGCGCTCAGAAAATAACGCATATTGTGTTTGCAAATCTACTGGATCGTTCGTACACCTCTTAAAGCGAAGCATTTCTCCTTTAATTATGCCTCTGAAAGTAGAGGATGGGTGGCATGAGGATCTCTCTAAATACTGATAATTTTCAGTCTTTTTTCGGAATGTCGTGAGGTCTAAGATTCCTGTTTCTCTAAATCTTAGACCTTTCAGTTTGTCTGCATAAAAACTTACCATTAATGTGTCTATTCTTTGTTTTGCAGTCACTTCCTGCATAACAGTTTTAATTTCATTTTTTGGATATCCCCTTTTGATGAGGCGCTCAGAAAATAACGCATATTGTGTTATGATACTGTTTCCTCATATATTTCAATAAATCGTTGTCAAAGCCTATCCCAGCACCCCAACTCCATAGATCATAAGGTGTTTCGAACATCTATTTAGACCAATTAGAATTAACTAATTGATCATGGCCATGTCCATCGTCAGGAGCCCAAGCCATTGCATAGTGACACTTATTATAAAAATACTGTACTTTTTATTAGGGGCTCGACACCTCATGATCTGTCTGACTTATATTTTTCTATACTCTTTATCTACTTAACCTTGTTTATCAATTTAATGAACAAAGTATAGAATCTATTTTCATAGTCTGCAACATATTAATTATTCAGAGTTGCTGATGTTACTATGTCTTTCAAGTTTTTATGCCTACGGAAAGCAAACAGAGGTCTTTTATCAAATAACAGTTTTGCCTCTTCGTCATCCTTTAATTTATCCCAGTGTTTTAAGATATTGTTCTTAATGTGTGATTTCTGTCTTGAAAACACTGTGGAGAATACCAAGGGAGGCGACTGTAATACAGATTTGGGCTTTACCATTAATGTGTCTATTCTTTGTTTTGCAGTCACTTCCTGCATAACAGTTTTAATTTCATTTTTTGGATATCCCCTTTTGATGAGGCGCTCAGAAAATAACGCATATTGTGTTTGCAAATCTACTGGATCGTTCGTACACCTCTTAAAGCGAAGCATTTCTCCTTTAATTATGCCTCTGAAAGTAGAGGATGGGTGGCATGAGGATCTCTCTAAATACTGATAATTTTCAGTCTTTTTTCGGAATGTCGTGAGGTCTAAGATTCCTGTTTCTCTAAATCTTAGACCTTTGAATACCAGCACATCTAAAAACTGCATTTTAGTTTGTGATTTCTCGTGTGTAAATTTTAGAAGTGCATGTTGTCTATTAGCATGTTCAAAAAATTGTGATATTTCATCATCTGTACCTTCATTGTAAATAAAAAAGCCATCGTCCCTAAACCTGTAGAGACTTGATATTTTTTGTTTATGTTGAAAAGTCCTTAAAATACTATTTAAGACTTCATAAACTCTCAGATCCGTAATTTCAGGTGATAAACTATTTCCCATTGGAACTCCAGTTGAAGTTTTATAAAATTTACCATTGAACATAAATTCATTATTTTCAAGAACTATCTTCAGAAGTTCCAATATATATCGCAACGGAGGCAAAAGTATCGCATGTTTACATTTAATTATCGTAGGCCAAGCATGCTTGACTGCGTCAATCATTTCTACATGGGACATATTGTTGTACATTTCTTTTATGTCAAAACTGACTAAGTAGGCGTCAGGTTTTACCTGCAATTTCTCAATAATATTTATAAATTCTAATGAGTCCCTTAAATGTGTTTCTTGTTTTAATACTGCTGGAAGCATGAATTTATCCAAATACTGCCCTATTCAATTTTTTGAACATGCTAATAGACAACATGCACTTCTAAAATTTACACACGAGAAATCACAAACTAAAATGCAGTTTTTAGATGTGCTGGTATTCAAAGGTCTAAGATTTAGAGAAACAGGAATCTTAGACCTCACGACATTCCGAAAAAAGACTGAAAATTATCAGTATTTAGAGAGATCCTCATGCCACCCATCCTCTACTTTCAGAGGCATAATTAAAGGAGAAATGCTTCGCTTTAAGAGGTGTACGAACGATCCAGTAGATTTGCAAACACAATATGCGTTATTTTCTGAGCGCCTCATCAAAAGGGGATATCCAAAAAATGAAATTAAAACTGTTATGCAGGAAGTGACTGCAAAACAAAGAATAGACACATTAATGGTAAAGCCCAAATCTGTATTACAGTCGCCTCCCTTGGTATTCTCCACAGTGTTTTCAAGACAGAAATCACACATTAAGAACAATATCTTAAAACACTGGGATAAATTAAAGGATGACGAAGAGGCAAAACTGTTATTTGATAAAAGACCTCTGTTTGCTTTCCGTAGGCATAAAAACTTGAAAGACATAGTAACATCAGCAACTCTGAATAATTAATATGTTGCAGACTATGAAAATAGATTCTATACTTTGTTCATTAAATTGATAAACAAGGTTAAGTAGATAAAGAGTATAGAAAAATATAAGTCAGACAGATCATGAGGTGTCGAGCCCCTAATAAAAAGTACAGTATTTTTATAATAAGTGTCACTATGCAATGGCTTGGGCTCCTGACGATGGACATGGCCATGATCAATTAGTTAATTCTAATTGGTCTAAATAGATGTTCGAAACACCTTATGATCTATGGAGTTGGGGTGCTGGGATAGGCTTTGACAACGATTTATTGAAATATTTCAGTATCATAAACAGTTTTATTAGTGTTTTTGTATGCATAAAAACTTGAAAGACACAGTAACATCAACAACTCTGGGTAATTGATATGTTGCAGATTATGAAAATAGTTTCTAAACTTTGTTCGTTAAATTGATAAACAAAGTTAAGTAGATAAAGAGTATAGAAAAATATAAAACAGATCATGAGGTGTCGAGCCCCTAATAAAAATTACAGTATTTTTATAATAAGTGTCACTATGCAATGGCTTGGGCTCCTGACGATGGACATGGCCATGGTCAATTAGTTAATTCTAATTGGTCTAAATAGATGTTCGAAACACCTTATGATCTATGGAGTTGGGGTGCTGGGATAGGCTTTGACAACGATTTATTGAAATATCTGAGCTATTATCACGCTGTCAGCCTGAGAATTGTTTAGTTGACATCTTGTTGACTTTATGATCTCCTCGTACCACAATAAAGTGGTTATTTGGTGCATTTGGAACACTGCTACAATTTCCTGTATTTGCTTATTCACTGGAGGAAATATCTATCATCAGCAATGCTAAAAAATTGGGGTTTTACACACATCGTCTCAAATTGCAATCTGACACTTTAAGGGCAGTCCCACTAGTGATCTGTTATGGCTTTATATTTTATACAGTTTTATAAACAAACTTGAATTACATAAATGCAACTAGCGATGGATATGATTTAACTGAACTGTGTAACATCAGATAAGTCATTGGAAGATGATAAAACATGTAACGTGTGCCTATACACTTCGTTAGTGATGTTTTTTGACAAACAGATGTAAAGTGTGTAAATAAAAGTGTAATATCTTATCAGTTCTTGAGTTACGCTTAATTTATAGATAATTGATAGAGCAGAACAAAGAAGGTTAGTTTATCAATGAACCCAATGTAATTATGATGATAAACAAATGTTTACAAATATATCTTTATTTATAGTTGAGAAATAAAACCATCAAAGATAATTTTTGATATTTGTTTACGATGAGTGGTCATAATTAATACGTTATAATTAAATGCAACGGTTATTATCGGCAATAGCAATAGTGCATTGATAATGTGTTTTTCATTTCTGTCAAAATAGATATTAAATTTGAAAAATATCTATACCGAAAGGTTTAAGGGTTGATTAATTATGTCAATTTCATGTTAAAGTTGTAATACACACATGATAATACAAGGAAAGTAAATGTAAAAACCCATACGTCAGAGATTTTTTAGTGAGAGGAATAAGTTGATAAGAAAGTGCTGAGATTTGCAAAACAAAAATGTATGGTTTTTGATTGTCTGATAAATTAAAAAGTCAAATTGTCAAAATGCATCTGGTAAACGTGTCAGTTTATAAAGCAATGAATGGTGATTGGTTGCAATGTCTAGGAGGGATGTTCTCCTCTTCCCCTTATTTAGTTTCCTAATGAGTAACTGATATCTGATTGGTTGGTGAGTTCATACAGGCTTGATAAAGAATCAATATTACATCAAGAAATGAATTGCACACTGCCTTCTGGCGATTTCCTCCGATCTGTAAGCATGGCTAACAGACACTTTAAGAGAGCGAAAAAAACAAAAAAGGCTATCATGAAAAAGGCCTTCTATCAGAAAATAGAAAGATATAGATTCGCTCTCTCAAGAGGAAAAAAATCAATTGAAAAAGCACGTGAATATGTTAAAATATTCACCACTGAAAAAATAAAAGACGATGAGATTTTGTTACTCAGTAAAGGATTAAAATATCTACCGTCTCCCTCGACCAAATTTGCAAAATCTAGTATTGCATCAGATTTCAATGAATTTGCAAGAAAACTAAGATGTAAATATCATTTTGACAAGGGTGAAATTTTTAAACGTCATCCCTTTATAAAAATCTGGATATGAACCGGTTATGCAGGAAGTGACTGCAAAACAAAGAAAAGACACATTAATGGTAAAGCCCAAATCTGTATTACAGTCGCCTCCCTTGGTATTCTCAACAGTGTTTTCAAGACAGAAATCACACATAAAGAACAATATCTTAAATCACTGGGATACATTGAAGGATGACGAAGAGGCAAACATTTTATTTTATGTGATAAAAGACCTCTGTTTGCTTTCCGTATGCATAAAAACTTGAAAGACACAGTAACATCAGCAACTCTGGGTAATTGATATGTTGCAGATTATGAAAATAGTTTCTAAACTTTGTTCGTTAAATTGATAAACAAAGTTAAGTAGATAAAGAGTATAGAAAAATATAAAACAGATCATGAGGTGTCGAGCCCCTAATAAAAATTACAGTATTTTTATAATAAGTGTCACTATGCAATGGCTTGGGCTCCTGACGATGGACATGGCCATGGTCAATTAGTTAATTCTAATTGGTCTAAATAGATGTTCGAAACACCTTATGATCTATGGAGTTGGGGTGCTGGGATAGGCTTTGACAACGATTTATTGAAATATCTGAGCTATTATCACGCTGTCAGCCTGAGAATTGTTTAGTTGACATCTTGTTGACTTTATGATCTCCTCGTACCACAATAAAGTGGTTATTTGGTGCATTTGGAACACTGCTACAATTTCCTGTATTTGCTTATTCACTGGAGGAAATATCTATCATCAGCAATGCTAAAAAATTGGGGTTTTACACACATCGTCTCAAATTGCAATCTGACACTTTAAGGGCAGTCCCACTAGTGATCTGTTATGGCTTTATATTTTATACAGTTTTATAAACAAACTTGAATTACATAAATGCAACTAGCGATGGATATGATTTAACTGGACTGTGTAACATCAGATAAGTCATTGGAAGATGATAAAACATGTAACGTGTGCCTATACACTTCGTTAGTGATGTTTTTTGACAAACAGATGTAAAGTGTGTAAATAAAAGTGTAATATCTTATCAGTTCTTGAGTTACGCTTAATTTATAGATAATTGATAGAGCAGAACAAAGAAGGTTAGTTTATCAATGAACCCAATGTAATTATGATGATAAACAAATGTTTACAAATATATCTTTATTTATAGTTGAGAAATAAAACCATCAAAGATAATTTTTGATATTTGTTTACGATGAGTGGTCATAATTAATACGTTATAATTAAATGCAACGGTTATTATCGGCAATAGCAATAGTGCATTGATAATGTGTTTTTCATTTCTGTCAAAATAGATATTAAATTTGAAAAATATCTATACCGAAAGGTTTAAGGGTTGATTAATTATGTCAATTTCATGTTAAAGTTGTAATACACACATGATAATACAAGGAAAGTAAATGTAAAAACCCATACGTCAGAGATTTTTTAGTGAGAGGAATAAGTTGATAAGAAAGTGCTGAGATTTGCAAAACAAAAATGTATGGTTTTTGATTGTCTGATAAATTAAAAAGTCAAATTGTCAAAATGCATCTGGTAAACGTGTCAGTTTATAAAGCAATGAATGGTGATTGGTTGCAATGTCTAGGAGGGATGTTCTCCTCTTCCCCTTATTTAGTTTCCTAATGAGTAACTGATATCTGATTGGTTGGTGAGTTCATACAGGCTTGATAAAGAATCAATATTACATCAAGAAATGAATTGCACACTGCCTTCTGGCGATTTCCTCCGATCTGTAAGCATGGCTAACAGACACTTTAAGAGAGCGAAAAAAACAAAAAAGGCTATCATGAAAAAGGCCTTCTATCAGAAAATAGAAAGATATAGATTCGCTCTCTCAAGAGGAAAAAAATCAATTGAAAAAGCACGTGAATATGTTAAAATATTCACCACTGAAAAAATAAAAGACGATGAGATTTTGTTACTCAGTAAAGGATTAAAATATCTACCGTCTCCCTCGACCAAATTTGCAAAATCTAGTATTGCATCAGATTTCAATGAATTTGCAAGAAAACTAAGATGTAAATATCATTTTGACAAGGGTGAAATTTTTAAACGTCATCCCTTTATAAAAATCTGGATATGAACCGGTTATGCAGGAAGTGACTGCAAAACAAAGAAAAGACACATTAATGGTAAAGCCCAAATCTGTATTACAGTCGCCTCCCTTGGTATTCTCAACAGTGTTTTCAAGACAGAAATCACACATAAAGAACAATATCTTAAATCACTGGGATACATTGAAGGATGACGAAGAGGCAAACATTTTATTTTATGTGATAAAAGACCTCTGTTTGCTTTCCGTATGCATAAAAACTTGAAAGACACAGTAACATCAGCAACTCTGGGTAATTGATATGTTGCAGATTATGAAAATAGTTTCTAAACTTTGTTCGTTAAATTGATAAACAAAGTTAAGTAGATAAAGAGTATAGAAAAATATAAAACAGATCATGAGGTGTCGAGCCCCTAATAAAAATTACAGTATTTTTATAATAAGTGTCACTATGCAATGGCTTGGGCTCCTGACGATGGACATGGCCATGGTCAATTAGTTAATTCTAATTGGTCTAAATAGATGTTCGAAACACCTTATGATCTATGGAGTTGGGGTGCTGGGATAGGCTTTGACAACGATTTATTGAAATATTCAATGAGTGACGGAACTACACATTAGTTCCCTAATACGGTTAGCCTTTTTGAATTCTTTGATTTGTTATTCTTTTTATTAACTTGGCAAATGGCTTTTTTCAGTAGAAAAGGTAATAAACTAACATGAATATGTCGTGTAAAAGTTGCGATTTTGTACAGATAATAACATGTACAAAAATTGTGTACATGTAATAATGTGTACAATGCAAAAATACAAGTTATGACATGTACAAAAATACCTCATACATGTTTTTGATAAGAACATATCAAGTCAATAGCTGATGAAAAAACGGAATTAAGAAAACACATGGCACATATACATGTGAACTCGTATGGACCTCGCGAGATGATTGAGTTGAGATGATTGATCAAGAAGAAAGATGCACTGGGGATTAGTTACTTCTTTGCACGTCGACTGTCAAAATCATAACGGACTTCAAGCACTGATCTAGGAGGCTCTACCAATTGTATAAGTTAGAGAACTATATTTCACCCAAAAAATAGATGAAGTCTTATTTATGAAATATATTCATTTTCTTGAGAGAGAGAAAAAAAGGGAGGGGGTAAAGTTATAGAAATAAAAAAATAGCCATTGCGCATCCAATTTATGTTTTTCTAAAACAAAGCATTTATTCTTGTTTTTATACGACCCCATCTTTTTTGGGGACACATTGGTTTCCGGATAAAAACTTAAGTTTAAGTTAATAGATCTTCATGAATTTATATTCAGAAGGTTCAATACCACAAAAGGAAGGTTGAGATTGATTTTGGGGATGATGGTCCCATCCGATTAGGAATAAGGGGCCCTAAAGGGGCCCGAACAAGCAATTTTCTAGTTTCAGGATAATAACTTGTGTAGAAGTATTACAATTGCTCTGAAATCATACCGCAATGTTTAAAACCACAAGTAGAAGGTTTGGATTCATTTTAAGGCTTATGGGGCCAAAGCTTAGGAATTAAGGGCCCAAAAGGGGTCAAAACAAGCATTTTTCTAGTTCCAAGACAATAACTTATGTGTAATTGTATGGATCTCTCTGAAATTGTACCACAATGTACCATATAAAAAAGGGGAGCTGGGGTTAAGTTTTGGGTTAATTGCCCAATATATGTAGGAATTAAGAGCCAAAAAAGGGCTAAAAAGAAGCATGTTTCTAGTTTCCAAACAATCATGACAATAACTTGTGTTTAAGTGTATGGATCTCTCTGAAATTGTACTACAAGGTAAAATACTGCAATGGAAATCATGGGATTGAGTTTAAGGGTTATTGCTTCAAGAGGGGGGAGTCAAAAAGGGGGATATTTTTTGTTGACCATTTTTTGAAGGGCTTCCTTTTTTCAAATTTTGAAAAGTTTCAAGAAGAAATCCTCAATTTACAGTATTGTGCAATAGAGTTGTTAGATCTTTGACCACATTAATATTGTGACAAAAAACCTATATTAAGTCAAAAATTTGATCACAATCCAAATTCAGACAGAATCAAGCTTGAATATTGTGACCTAATTTGCCCCAACTGTTCAGTTTTCAACCACTGGGGTCGTATAAAGCTGCGCCCTGCGGAGAACCTGGTTTTACATATGTCTTATAAAAGATCTCTAGTCTTTCCCTTAAGCCTCCGTATAAAAGCATATTGAAACTTTTTAAATCTTTTAAAACCCGCTTGGTACAAAAATCAAATACTAGTATTATAAAAAAGAAATGAATTGATTTACAAATGTTGAATGCGTCAAGACAATTATCTATCCGAGACTTAAAACTCTGTAGGTAACTCAATGAAGCTGCATGATTGTTTGGCTAATGTTTCACGTATATTGAGGAATAGGATGATTCAAAAACGTTAGTATTTCAAAAATAATAAACCGGGGTCAAACGGTATTTAAATATTGTCATATCTTTCATAAAATTGCACAGTATTTAAAAAAAAAGAATGAAGCATGTCGGAGTGGATCGTCTTATAAGTCATAGAACCGTGTCATGTGAATGCGATGTTGGTAAATCCAGAAACAGAGGTGCATACTAGATAGAAAACGACACGTGTACTAAATTTTAAAGGAAACGCCACGGTAAATCGTAAAAATCAAACAAGAATAACTCTTTCGCCGTGGGCGCATTTGAGGAAATTTAAAACCAGATACATTGGATTTGACAGTTTGACACCATCATTAATAATTAATGTTTTTTTTTTGTGCTGCTGTTCGTCATTCTTATGTATTAACTAAACATGACAACGTTAGGAACTAAGGCTGATATGAATAGAACTACTACTTATCCGAACAAACGGATTTTTGACATGTCGATAAATAAATACTAGTAGGAATAGATATCTTTACTTAAGTAGTGCTAAATTTTGCATGGATTGAAAACAATAGTTAATCGTTTTAAGGAGTGTAATTGTATTTTAGTACACTGTAGAATAGAAATCGTTTTTATTGATTTTACTTATAATTTTGCAAGTGTCAGTACAAATATATTGAAACAAATTTACATTTTCGTCCAAAGATAACAGTGTTTTCCAATTAAAAAGTTAATTACCGTGTAGAAAGTTAAACGTTAATCGTAAAGGGATTCCTAAATTTTATGACACCTTCAGTAGGTCAGACTAGTCATTTAGAGTTCAAATAATAGTCGTCTGCAATTGCACCTGGTGGCGATTTAATTACTTTGTTTTTATCATCTCTGGGAATCAGGTTAACTTAGTGTGAAATTTTCTGTCTAATGTTGCAGACGTAAACAGTTCGTCTTTATCATGCGATATGTTAACAGCGAAAACAATGTCGTGAATGAATACGAAATCAATGTAACTATTGTAAATATTGGATAAAAACTTAGTTATAAGCAAACATTCGATGCCACTGTTTTGGAGGAGGTGATACTTTTTCAAATTTAAAAGTGAAATTACAAAAAAATCATAATGCAATTGTTATAAAATATGTCATATAACAAATACTATAAGATGTTGCCTATACATGCGATTTCTTTATAATAAATAACTAGAGGCTCTAAAGAGCATGTGTCCCTCACTTAAAAGATTCATGACAAAATTGTGTTTTGGTGTTGGTGATGTGTTTGTAGATCTGACTTTATTGAACAATCTTGCTGCTTACAATTATCTTTGTCTATAATTAAATTAGCCCAGAAGTGACAAAGAAAAATATTTTGAAAAAATTTACAAAAATTTACAAAATTTATGAAAATTGTTTAAAATTGACTAAATAGGACAATAACTCCTAAAGGAGCCAATTGACCACTTTGTTCCAGCTGACTTAATTGTAGCTCTTACTTTGCTGTACATTATTGTTTTTAATAGTGTATCTCTATCTATAAAAATAGATAATAACCAAAAGCTGCCAAATTTTCCTAAAATAAATAATTCAGGGTTAGCAGCACAACAACAAGTTGCCCGATATTACTGTATCCCATTATATATTTTATGAGAATCAATAAAATTATACGATATCATAACATGTAAATTAATATTATGCAATCCAAAAATTTTGAAATGCATAATACAATGCATGAAATATACAGATCGTGCACATCGTGATAACGAACCTATTGCATATATTATATTTGAATACATATTTGAAGAATATTCTATTTTTTATTCTTTTTTATTTCTTCTAGCTCTATGGCGTAGTCAGTTTATTTTCGACTTGAGGGTTTTTATGTCCTCTGGTTACCCTTTGCCTGTATTTAGTTATGATTTGTTTTAAAGTTAAAGAACTCACGGATAAATGGTTTATTTTAAAATAAATTGTTTCTTATGTCAAATTCAAAACATTGCCAGTGTTTATCTTATGAGACCACCATATGATAGATATATCTACCGAAATAAACAAATATTCCAAAAAAAATCGTTATCACAATATGTTCGATATTTTAATGTTTTGATGAATTTATTAGCATTTCCAAAATTATTTGATTTCATAATATTAATCCACACATTATGCTATATTATAATATTATTGATTTTCATAATATATCTTAAATTATCACATATTTGTTACGAATACGTCTGGTTTTGCATATGCAATAACCTCAAAATTGCCCGGGGCAAAAAAGAGCATATTGATATTGTGCCCTGATTCTAAATGACGTGACGTCACTGCGTCCTTAACGACACGTTTGTGATAAAATGTTTAAGATTTTACCTTTTATCTTTCATGAAATTGTAATAATTGACCTTTTTTTCTCTTTACTGCAGAAATTATAATATGTGATAAAAAGATTATAACATGTCTTTTCCATATTAGCCCTGGTATCATCCCTCGACCCATATCGGCCCTCGGCTAAAGCCTCGAGGCCGATATGGGAGTCTCGGGATGATACCAGGGCCAATATGGAAAAGGGCATGTTATAATCTATACTTATGGGATACCATAATGTTCATTATGGTGGAATGTTAGTGCTTGGATTGTCTTGTACATTGTATATACGGGTGGTATGCTGCTTTCTCGGAAAAAAAACACGTTGTCACTAGCACTTTACCAAAGATAATGAGACTTCTTCAAAACTATCTGATCATAAGCTTTATTTTTTCAAATATGTCCATGAACCAGAGTTTGAATGGTGTCAAAAATTTTACATTGACTGCCTTATTTGAATGGACGAATCAGTGCATTGTTCAGCTTTGAAATTAATGCACTTATGTAATAGAATCGAAGAGTAAATCGATAGAGTATGGTTATTAAGTGTGGTATGTTGAAGATGATAGATGAAAATGTCTACGTTTTGTTATTCTTCTGTAATGTGTACTATTTTCAGGCAGAGTGTTTGTTCTTCTTTTTTAGCCATGGCGTGGTCATTTTATTTTCGCCTTGTGTGTTTTTATGTCATCTGGGTATCTTTTGCCTGTTATTTAGTTATGATTTTTTTTAAAGTAAAAGAAAAGACGGATAAATGATTTATTTCAAAATAAATTGTTACTTATGTCAAATCTTGCCAGTTTTTATCTTATGAGACCACCAAATGATAGATACGTCTACCGAATTAAAAACACATTCCAATAAAATCGTTATCACGATATGATCGATTTTTTAACATCTATAAGCATTTCCAAAATTATTTGTTTTCATAATATTAATCCACACATTATGTATTTTATAATATTATTGAATTTCATAATATATCTTAAATTATGGAATACCATAATATTAATTATGGTGTAATGTAAGTGCATGGATTGTCTTGTACATTGTATATACGGATGGTATGTTGCTTGTCCGAAAAATACTTTGTCTAGCACTTTACAAAAGAGAATAAGCCTTCTTCAAATCTATCTGATCATTAGCTTTAGTTTCGCAAAGATGATTATGAACCAGAGTTTGAATGGTGTCGAAACTTTCACATTGACTGCCTTATTTGAATAAACGAATCAGTGCATTGCTCAGATTTGAAATTAGTGCACTTATGTAATATAATCGAAGAGTATACATCGATAGAGTATGGTTATTAAGTGTGGTATATTGTAGATGATAGATGATTGTTATGGATTAACCGTTTTACAGATGATATCGGATATGTTCCTTATTTCATAACTAATATCCCCTTCCGTTTCACGTACATGACCTACTGAATTAGAGTATTTACCGGTTTGTAATAACATGTCCAACACGACGGGTGCCACATGTGGATCAGGATCAGCATACTCTTCCGGAGCACCTGATATCATCCCCAGTGTCCAGTGGGATTCGTGTTGCTAAGTTTTTACTTTTCTGTGTTGTGTATTGTGTTCTATTATTTGTATGTTTATCTTTTCTTTTTTAGATATAGCGTTGTCAGTTTATTTTCTCTGGAATCTGTCGCCCGTCTTTCACAGAGAGTGGTTGTATTGTTTATTTTGTAAGCGCGACATTTTTGTAAACTTAATATGTAGTAACATTCATATATGTAATTTAGTATTGTATTAGTTAAAAGCAATTCAATGGGACGTCATATATCTTATATGAATTCACTCGTTTAAACTTAAATTGGAGAAAAACAGTTTCCTTACGACAAAACACGATAATATCATATCAACCCGGCTTTTTTACTAGTCTGAAATGTTGACCAGGATTCAAGTCTTGCTAGTTCACAAAGTATCAGTCTGTTGTCTGCTCTCTGGCTGGAGTGTTGTCTCTTTTACATATATTCCTTATTTCCGATCTCAATTTTATGCTATTAAACATGACGTCCTACCCAGACATATTATTGTGAATCCGGAGCAATACGTCATTACTCTCAATATCTTAAGTTGAGTAGAAGAAAGCGGACAAACACCTTTCAAATCTTACGTTTGGTCCAGCTTGCATCAAACATCTACTTCTCGCACTCTAGGTGAGCGCGCTATAACCAACTGGGCGATACCCTCATACCATATATAAAGTAATGTAGAACTCTGCTAATAGAAAATACTTTAAATAATGGTCATGAGTTTGAACTTGTATAGTGTTCTTATTTTTCTTTACATAACAATGCATAGGAAATTTTAAAAAGATGCAACTTGCTGTACGGTATATCTTGATGTTAGTTTTTATGTATTTTATTTGTAATTGGTTTACTTTTGCAAATATGAAAACAATACTACTTAATTCGGAAATTAAGGAATATAGGTGTTATAGTTTTTAGAATATTAGCCGAGATAATAGAACAATTTAAACCTTTAAAAAGTTTATACAACATTCGTCGTAGCTTTTATATTATATTTTATTGTTTGAATCAACTGATTTACCGTTCAATGAATTGCGATTAACACGTAGTGATTGATATTTGTTTTCCTTTGGAGTGTTCAGATCTCTTTATTATAAATATTTAATATATTTATTTATATTATTCTGTATTATATTTTGACTAACAAACTTCGTGTTTTGACTAGTATGATGTGCAAAGAAGTCAACGAATAAATTTGGATAAATAAAAATAGAATATTATTATTTTTAATTTAAATATTATATATTAACAAACAAAAATAAAAGTCTATTATAAATGTCTTCATGCATAAGTCATCATCCACATTTCATCTCGCATTTCATACTTATATCTTTATTGCAAAAAAGATAATTTTGACAGGTTGCACTCCCATTAGTACGTTGTGATATAATTTCAACTAGGCATTAATATTTTGAGTTCATTCTGCAATGTGTATAAATTTTCACATCAAACGTAAATTATGTCATCTGTTTCTTACCAATTAATCATACTGCTGAACTGAACAATATTGTATTACATGGCCTTGCTTCGCATTGAAATAGTTTAATATTTACAATTTATTTCTTCTGCTATTTTTATACTTGTATATAAATTAATTTTGTGGTTCTCGAGATCCAATATGTTATCTTAATTTTATTAAGAATTTTGTTCAGCAGATATATAGAAGTCAAATTGACAATAACTTAATTTTGATATTCAACGTGTTATGTAGAGAAACAACAATCATAGTGCTGTTTTGAATACTCAGGTGTATCTATCATCAAATATTGACCGACGTCAAAATAAATATTTATTGGTAATACGCCAAAATGGATATCTAATTTCTACCTGCCTATGTTTGTAGATAGTGATTTTTTTTAAAACTTCTGTCGTGGTGTCTCGATTTTTATACTAAGATGTAATTTTTATTGACATGTAAGACAACAAAAGAGACATTTCAATTACAGACAAAATTTTAATTTTAAAGGATTTGAAAGTGTATTCGAATTAATGTACCCACCTTACCCAATATACACAAACACACATAAGTAGCATTGAAACGGTCTGCAAAATAAACTGAATTATAAACAATAACAATTGCATGTAATGAGTTTTTGTGGATCTGACCATTAATTAAATTTCGTCATATCAAGACGTATAAACACGCGAAAGTAATGTGTTTCTATACCTATTGTGTATATAGTTATTTATAATTTAAAAAGACGTCTGAAGGATGTGTACTATTTTTCCCCCCTGATAAAACTAATGTATTGTAAACGAGGTCAACTGACACACTTATTTTCTACATTTATTTTCTACAACACGATATATCCATTGTTTAAGGAACGATAATACATTTAACAAAAATATGGCTTATAAGACGACACGATTTGTCTCCCTTGTACAAAAACTGTCCTCGATAAAAGACATTGAAGACGGAAGCATTTATAAATAAGACGCGAGAAAGGCGACGATTGTCGGATGAATATAAACAATAGATGATAATAAAAATAGCATTTTAAGATTAATAAATTACGGAACTTGTTAGCAGTACCCAAAACATTGTTTTTCGGACACATCAAATTTTATTTTTTCATGCATAATTATGAAAGTCAATAATAATCAAAATTATGGACACGCATAATATTACTGGAAATATTATTTAATCTCATAATATTATGGCTTTTCATAAAGCAGTCAAATTTAGCCAATTCCATAATATTATGGAGTTCGCTAAGTGCCCCGACTGCTTAAAAAGTGAAAAAAAAACTTTACTTTTCAGTTGTTTATGGTGTCGTTAAACTTTACGGAAACTGTTGCCAAGTTTCTATCATAAACAAAGGTAAGCTAAATATTTATCAAAAATTAACCAAAAAGATATGTCTATCGAACTCAGATTGACTGACATGAGAAACTAACGATAGTTTAACAATAAATAATTCAAATAAATATAATAGAACCAATACTGCCCTCATTGAAATCGCCAGTCATGTCTCTGAAATAGCCTTGCATCACACTTCAGTCAGAATGTATATGTGGCACCCGTCGTGTTGCTTATGTGATTACAAATCCGGTAAATAGTCTAATTCGGTAGGTCACATTCATGAAAGGGAAGGGGATTGTAGCTACGACGTAAGGAACATATCCGATATCATTTGTGAAACGGTTATTCCATAACGGTCAACCAACTCGTGATGGCGTCCGTAAAATTTACGAAGGGATGATTTCAACTTCACCCTTTGGAACTCTTGGTTTAATAGCTTCCTTGTGAGCAGTAACCCTCTATCAAGAAAATCATGATAGGAAATGCAAGCACGGGAATATCGTATCAATTGGGAGATATATACCCCGTATGCAGGTGCTGCTGGAATGTTGCTACTTAGAAATGGAAAGTTCACAATTGGAAAGCTGAAATCATCTCTTTTGTCGTAAAGTTTTGTTTTCAACCGACCCTCATTTTCAATTTCTAGATGTAAGTCAAGATATGAAGCCGACTTAACTGTATCTGTAGTATCCTTTATCTCCAATTCGATGAGATAGATGCGTTCCACATAGTCACCAAATTTTGAATTGTTTAGTGAAAGAACGTCATCTATATAGCGGAAAGTAGAGTTGACTATATTTGTTGGTAATGAAACATATCAAATATATTTTACCGACTTGCAATACTGAAATCCTGAAGTTTAATGTGCGTATTGTGTGTTTAAATGCGTCGGTTAAGCTTCACCAGGTACAACTTAACTACTGTTTATGAATGTGAAAATTTTTTGATATTTTGAGGCACACAATTCTCAATGGTACCTCAACAAATAGACACACTGTCCCATTGCGTACATATACAGAAATTTATGCAGAATCAGTTATTAATAGAGTAATCTTTAATTTTCTCAAATAACGAAGGAGGATGTACATATCACTCAATACTTAATCTTTAATCTATTGACACCAGATATCTATTTATAAGTACTTGCGTTATGTATGTCGGTTTGACATATATGTCAGGGGTTGTTACGTAACAAACAATAATTAATTTGAAGATCTTTTCTAAGTGTATGGAAATATCTTCAAATTTTGTTTTATAATTCAGCTCCTTTAACATGTTTAAAAATATTTTCGTATTTGTAAAAAATAAGCGAAATAAAATGTGCAGCCATTGAACAAAAAAAATAAAATAACAATCATGAGTCACCGGGAAGGGGGATACATTAGTCAACGATCTACATAACTTTTTAAACGATGTTGTCTTTTCATTTGATTGTGAATATTACCGTAACAAGTACTCTGATATGGCATGGTATTGGTTGCAAAAATTCGATATTTTTCATTTAAATGCAATATTTTATATTTTATTGGTATATTTTTTTTTATTTTGAATGGTATATTTTTTTCATTTAGATGCAATATTTTTTATTTAAATGGTAAGATTTTCCATTCAAATGGTATAATTTTTCATTCAAATGGTATATTTTTTCATTCAAATGGTATAATTTTCATTCGAATGCAATATTTTGTATTCAATTGGTTTAAAATATCATTTGCATGCAATATTTTTTATTCAATTGGTATAATAGTTTTTTGTAGATATGCAATAATTGCATCATGGGAAATTCCTTGACGCCTAAAGGTCAAATTTGCAACAACGTTTGTGATTGGTCGGTATTAAAAAACGCGTCAGCCTCATGATATCGCCCATCTAACTCAAATTTGGCGTTCGTTGGAGTTCGAGCACTGGCAATAAATGCCAATAATGGCAAGGCAGAGCAAAAAATGCGAGTGACAGTAATACTAATTAATTTGACACACAACTTGTTAATGAATAGAAACAGGTGTATGCGTGCATTGCAAAAAACATCTTCAATAAAAATCCTTTCTGAAGAAACTCCGCTACAGTCTTCACATTGAAATAAAAAAGAAAAATACATAGCTAGTCCTTTCCCCCTTCTAAGTCCAGATTTATGTTATCATGACGTTCTTTTGGGCTACATGTATATTATTTTTTTTACCTTTCCTGATCCTCAGAGACGTTGCAGGTGGACAAACATGAAAAGCATTCCAGGACGGTATTATTATTTGAACTAAACCACCTCTTTTTTTGCTTCATGAAGAAAATAAAAATCACCTAATTACAACAGCAGAACCAGAGACCCCGTGACAAGGAGTGACATAAGCTGTTAGATTCTGGACCTAATTCTTTAAAAAAGACAATTCAGGATAAATTGGAACCAGTTGCTAACCCATGTTACAACAATAGTCCTATGACATAGGACTTCACTGTATGAGGCGTGAACTTCATATTTAATACTATCTATAATATGTGCTTTCATGTATTATGCCGCAAATCATTTTGAATTTAAGATTCGTTGCCGAGCTTTTTTACTGTTCTCATCCTCCGAATTCCTTTAATAGAATTCGTTCAAGCCCCACAGTAGTTCAATAATTACTGTATGACATTGCTTAAATAAGTATGCAGAGCATATTTCAAAACATATTTTATCTTCAGGACTTTTAAACGATTTGTTTTTTTTTCAATACTGCATTGGGAAAGAATGGGGGGGGGGGGGGTATACTTAAGTTTATTTTGTGATACAGTATATAATATAATTATAGGTATCCAACAAATTACATGATTGCACCATAAGCTATTATCTAGACCCGAACAAAATGTATATATTAAGACACACATAACAGAGGCGGAAAAAAACATCGGTGTCTAGGGGGGGGGAGGGAGGGGGAGGTTCAAATTTAAATATTTGTATAGAGATGTATATATGCGAGTATTGGCTGCAATGGTTATGGTTTGTGTGTGTAGGAAGGGTTTCAGGTCAAAGATCGTTTCTATAATTCTATATCTTTTAGTTTTTACCATTTCACTCTATTCTTTGACATATTTGCACCTGGACATAAGGCAACCAAAAATCAATTAATTTATTCTGTATATGTCATCATTCTTTATTATGTTGTCTATAGGTTTGGTCCCGCCCCTTATCTATTTTTTCGTTTATATATTTGATAATGCCATGTTTTTGGGAAAAAAAAGTAGGGGCAAGGCGTTTTTAAAAACATATTCAGGGGGTACTCAACACTATACCCCAAAAAATTCCTGTCGTTTAATTTTTCATCATTGATAAACAAGGCCAACCTAAACATCTTGTAAAAATTTTAAAAGATTTGAACCATGGGTTTAAAAGATTTGGCAACTCAAGTAAAGCATCTTTTACACACTAAAATCGGCCAAAATTGGAAGTTTCTGAAATATGGGTATGGGGTTAAATATGTTAAAAATTTTAAAACGTAATCCTAAATTGACAATAACATAACTAATAATGATAGCTTAGGTGAATAGTAGTTCACTGATACCCTTTTCTTGTAAGTTTTTTCTATTCTAAATTTTGCCCGAAATTTAATATTGGGTGTCAGAATCCGGCCCGAAAAGTGAATGCTGTGCTATTTGAAGAAGAATTTTTTTTTAGAAAAAAAATGTGTCGTTTAATTTTTTCAAAAAACTAAGCATTTGGAGTGCTATACTAGTCGGTTGTTCTCGCAAATTTTTTAAAAATTTAACCGTTAGATTTTTTGGTATTTAAGTTTAAAGTACCCCCACCCTCAAATTGGTTCATTAAATAAGGGCAAAATCTATTCAAAAAGTACATAATGGCCATATCTTTTTCGTCTTTGAACTAGGCCTTAGATATTTGGCATGTGGATGTATCATCACGGGGTGTCTTGCATCATGATGACCTTATTGTGACCTTCAAATGTGACCTCAAGGTCACTTTATGTTGTTGTTTTTTCATGAAAAACACAACCATGTAGGCCATAACTTCTTCTCCCTTGACCTAGGTCTTACATCTTTGGAATGTGGATTTATCATAATGAGGTAGTGTGCGCTCTTACAATTTTGACCTTCATGTGACCTTGAAGGTTGACCCCGATGATGATAATTGTGTTTTTTTCTTGTACGAGCCATGGCTTTTATGTAGTTATGAATTCATATTATTTTTTAAAAAATCATATTACACAAGCTTTAATGGACCATACAACAATATAGACACATTTTATGACATGTCAATCCATTCCATGAACACGGAATACATAATTGACATGTAGTCACATAAAATTGTTTGAAAAAAGAATAGTTTCTATTGAAGCGTGCACTGTACGTACTTAACTACTCAACAAACAGTAAGGTGAAAAATTCCTAGTAATCAAACAGTAGGAGGAGTTATGCCAAATATATACCAATAATGGGACGGACGGAAGGACAGACGGACAGGGGTAAAACAATGCCCTCCCCTTGACATACAGTTGAAGGGACAAAAAAAGGATGTAACTGATTTTTGATTTGGCACGTTAAAAAACCTATGCTACATAGGGAAAAGCTTTAAAGTTGGCAGATGCTTTACATGAGCAAGATTTTCAATTTATTGGTCTACAGATTCAAAAATACAAAAATATACAATTCAAAATTTAAGAACAAAACTATGCGTGCAAAGAATGACGGCTCATGAGAGATGAAATAGAGCTGACTGCAAAATTCTTATACTGTGAAATCAAGTTCGTTAAACATAGAACTTTTTTAGTATTTCTGCAGAGGTTATGAAAATAAGATACCACTGGTTTTAGTTAAAAGCACGGCAGTTACAAGTTTCACATTATTTTTTAGGTCCCTTGTTATTATAGAGAACGATTACTCTATTCAGTAATAATCTTGAATTGAGACTTGAGAAGAAAAACAATCACTTGTCACTTGCAATATAACACCACACTTTCTTTTTTATACTTAATATTTCAAAATTGCATTTGATAAAAAAAAATCGGAAAGATACACAAACATGACAAAAGCACAATAAAAGAAAAAAACAAATTTTGCTATCCCTTCGAAATTCATTAATAATGCAAAAATAACATGTTCTATTTATATCATACATGTGTAGTTTCAGTTTCAACCACAATTCTAAATATAGACTTTGCTTTCCCTAAAATTGTGGACGGAATAGAAGACACCCGTTTATTTTCTACACCTGTCAGGATAAAGGTTGAAAAAAGATACTAGAAAGATGTAATATTTTTTTTATTCAGATGAATATGAAAGTGCATACATGTGTGTATTGTCTTGTGGACTGAAAAGGATGCGTTTTCTTCTTCTTGTCTTTGTTCCATGACATGTAAATGATGCACTGGTGGTTGATTATCCTCCTCGGCATCTTCTTACTTTTTACATGAATATAAATCATGTTATCAAATATTCAATTGCACTTCAAAAATATATGCCAGCAATTTTAAAATTATAGATTATTCATAACCTATTCATGCTATTTAACATTACTACGTGCATTAATTACTAAGCCCATATTCCATTAAAAACTACATGTATGGTTTTAAAAAAAAGTATTGTGGAGTCCATTCAGTATTGATTTTAATCAATTTTGTACGAAGATCTACGAACAGAAGCATTGTATAATTGTCTATGGTTTATTTATTTATTAAGTTAACATTTTATTGTCAGAGGATTGGATGAAATTTGAAAAAAGGCAAGACACGCATCTGAGCAAACGAAAACAGCAACAGTAATTTGGCACAAGAAGCATATTACAATCTATTTAAACAATTTCAGGATAAACTGAATGAAAATTACTGGTGCCTAAAGAATGAAAAATTAAAATTCAGAACAATGATGTCAGATGAGGGATGATAGGCAGAAGGGGTCCTGATCCCGAAATCCCAGGCTTAAAAACACGAAATCCCGAGTTTAAATCCCGCTATTTCGGAGTTCGAAAAAAGAATTCCCTTATCCCGAAATCCTGAGCTTGAAAAAAATATCCTGGTGCAGTCCCCCCTCTTTTTCTAATGATTAAAAAAATGCAGGACAACATTTTTAATTCTAGCCCTCCCCCATAAAATCAAATGGTATAATCCTTAGACTTTTGACTTTCTGTACTTTTATTTTATGTAAGACCTAGGCATTGGCAAGTAAAAAACAAAAACAGCTATGGTTCTTTCTGTTTCCCTACTTTTCTAACGTCCTAGTTTTCTTTTGGTAATTTTTTTCACACTGAAATTTCCCTATTATGTCTCTTTGAAGATTCATTTAATGAAAATGAGTAACTTTAAATGGTTAAAATTTAAAGGAATTACAATAGGTGTACAGCTGCTCTTAGCAATAATTCTGATCATGATCTTTAAAAGGCATATTGCACATGATTTTAAAACGTAGAAATGAATCGGACTATGAGCAAGAGTTATCTTATCTTAGGTGTTATGTACCACCTTAATGGGTCGCGTTTTTTTTTTTGTTTGTTCTTCGGAAGTGAGCCTGAAGAAATCTATTTTTGTGTTTTGGATTTGGAAGATATTATGGCTCTCTTTTATCTCTTCTTTTTTGATAGGTTATTAAGACGGTAGAGGCACATAACAAACATGGCGTCGTTTAGTCTAAATGAAATTATTATTTAATGAATGCAGATATATAAGACTGTAAGCTGTTTATAAACGTTTTTTTATGGTATGACAGTAGGACGATAAGCTGGATAAATATAAGAACTGCACGGACAATAACTGTTAAGGGACAATTATTTGATATTCTAGGAAAGGGTTTTTGATTGATTAGTGTTTATTGCTACTATCAACATTATTGGGCTACTCCGTGGTGGTAGTTTAAAATTATCAATGAAGGATCGGGAAGGGAAAGGAGAGCATTATTACGCATTTCAATCTGTCTCTAATCATGCATATTTTTCAGCTCTTACCAGGCAACCATATTCATATAAGAAATCTTTCTGTCCCCCACCCGAACAAATAAAATGGCTTTTATTTAACACAAGTTTACATTGATTGATTGTATGTTGCTAATTTAAGCACCCAGTGACAAATATTTCATGCTTGTTCATGAAAACACGAGTTTTGAAGTCATGTATGTAATATAAAAACGAACAGATGGAATGTGATTGCAAATAAGGCAACTATCCACTGGAGTTCAAATCTGAAGTGGATGTAAGCAATTATAGACAATCATGAGACCTTCAACAATGACAAAAACCTGATACTGTAAAGTCGTCTATAAAAGGCCCGACCTGAAAATATAAACAATTCAAACGAAAAAAATAACAGCCTAATTATACATAACAAAACAATTAAAAAAATATCAAATATGAGTCGAGACATGAACCAACGACAACCACTAAACTACAGGCTCCTGACCTTAGACAGGTAAATAAGGAATATGGCAGGGTTGATATAGAAACGAAGATGTTGTATGATTGCAAATGATACAACTCTCCAAAAGAGACCAAATGACACAGTAATCAACAGCTATAAGTCATTGACTGTCTTCGACAATAAGCTAAGCATGCATCGCATAGTCAGCTATAAAAGGCACCGAAATCACAAATGTAAAACAATTCAACCGAGAAAACTAGCGACCGAATTAATGTACAAAAAAAAAATGAACGGACACAAATATGTATAACACAACAACAAACGACAACCATTGAATTACAGGCTCCTGACTTGGGACAAGCACATACATACAGAATGTGGCGGGGTTAAACATGCGTGTTAGCGGGATCCCAAATCCGCCCCCTAATCTGGGACAGCGGTGTAACAGTACAACAACATTTTTGTGATCACTCATTCCTTCCCGAATGTAGGACATTGGTATAGCAGTACAGTAATTTAACAACCTGTAAAATCAGTTGCAATTAGATTAACTCAAAAGATCAGAACGAGACACACTAAAAAAACTAATTTTAAGACAATAGACACAAAGCACCGACATAAGAGTATTTGCAATTACTATGAATTTGCTGAAAGGTGATACATATAACAATTAGAACTGAAATAAATCTTGTTCTTCCATATTGAGTTATCAAACAGTACACACCTCGTGGCAAAGGATAAAAAAAAAACAGTCTGAGAAACGTCTAGTTTTCGTTGTATATAGATATAAGAAGATGTGGTATGAATGCCGGTGAGACAACTCTTCATCCAAGTCAAAAATTGTAACTGTAAACCATTATAGGTCAAAGTACGGTCTTCAACCCGGAGCCTTGGCTCAAACCGAACAAAAAGCCATAACGGGCCCCCAAAAATTACTAGTGTAAAACCATTTAAAGTCTAACCTATTTAAAAAAGGTATACAATGTACTTGCATATATATCTATATATAATGGAAGTTTTTGAAAAGTGGCCCGAACGTGGTGACCATCGAAATTTTGCAATAGAAATACTAGTCAGGACCACACAATTTTAATAAAATGTCCAGTGCATGACTCGCACGTACGCCAGATTTAGTTAGAGGGACGATCTTCTGAAGCATTTATTTTTAATTATTGGTCACTCAAGTTTAGAAAGGGGAAAAAATCCAATTAAATACCGACCAATCACACACCTTGTTGCAAATTTGACCTTAAGGCGTCAAAGAATTTCCCATGATACAATTATTGCATATAAATATCAAACTATTATACCAATTGAATAAAAGATATTGCATGCAAACGAGTTTTTATACCAATTGAATAAAAAATATTGCATTTGAATGAAAATTATACTATTTGAATGAAAAATTATACCATTTGAATGAAAAATCATACCATTTGAATGGAAATTTGAATGGAACATTATACCATTTGAATAAAAAATATTGCATTTAAATGAAAATATATACTATTTTAATGAACAATTATACCATTTAAATAAAAATTATTGCATCTGAATGAACAAAATATACCATTCATATGAAAAAAAAAATATTGCATTTAAATGAATAAATATATCAATTAAATATAAAATATTGCATTTAAATGAAGAAATATACCAATCAAATATAAAATATTGCATTTAAATGAAGAAATATACCAATTAAATATAAAATATTGCATTTAAATGAAAAATATCGAATTTTTGAAACCAATACCATGCCATACAGAAATTATGATGGCTACAGAAAAATAATACAATACTATTTTTGCATTGTTTGCGTAACATTTAACGAATTAGTAAGAACATTATAATTAATGTTCGTACTAAGTCCGGTGTCGTATTTCATGAATGTATATTACAAACAATATATATGCACGTCTACCTGTAACTCAATACATGTCACTCGTTTATTGTAATTAGTCAAAGTTCTAATTTTCGTGCAATACACAAAATTAGTGTTAAAATGTATATTATAGAAATATCTTAAAGGTCCATCTGTATTGCTTAACTGTTATAAATCGGTTTCAGTTTGTGAATCGAGGGAAAGCACAGAAAACAGAGGTATATATGTTGTGTTTTCTTTAAGCGACAGCTTGTGTTTCTGAGACTTAAAGTGTGTCAATCAGCAAAATAATACAGAGATTAACTTTTATTTTAATGGATACATAATTCAACAAAAATCGAGATTTACACCAACAGGTCATTTATTTTATAAAAAAGAGTATATTAAAAAGACCCAACAATTTATTGAATATGGTGCTTGGACGAATTTTTGAAAAAAAGCAATATCATTGGCAATTCATTGTTAATAAAGTTTACTATTATGCTTTAAAATTCACTAATTTCTGTAAACACATTGCTGTTCCATACTTCCACAGGTCGGGACCACTACCTTATATGGAAATGCATAAATTAGCATACTTATGTTCTCGCACATGTAATTGTTTATTTACATGTGACGCAATTTAATTTTACTTAGGTTTTTGACCAATCCACTGAATGAGTCACAATGCATGATGGACTACTGCGTGTTTACAATCAACCAAGAGCACGTGTTATTTACTGAAATACAACACATTTTTTCGTGCAATACGGGATTCACAATTTCGCTTAGTTTTTCATTTTGTGTATCCTCATTTATAGTTCGTGATATAAAGTATTACTTCCATGCTCAGATTAACGAAGGGTTGTTTCTATGCAAAGAAAAAAGGGTTTGATTTACCCGATAGATAGCCATTACATGTTTGATGATGTCACAGAGATTTCATGTATTTGTCCGCCAGACAGCAACGAAACAACAGCGAAAAAACACAATTACCCATAAGACAAACTTACTTGTGTAAAGTAAGCCGTCGGTAACAGCCGGTGCTGATATTCACGAGTACAGCAATTTTCGTATAGGTAATTAAAGGCAAATGTGTGATCCTTAATTTTGTGTTCGTAAAAAAGGCGAAGAAATATTTACATACATGGCAGTGTTAACAAAATCTATAAATATTTATTTTTGTCACATTTCAGTATATGGGACTTCCAAACTGTTCCCTTTGTTTTGAAGGTAGTGAAGTCAGCAACTGTAGTTTCAGTTTGTTCGTTTTTTTTAACGGACTCGGACATTTGCCAAACTGAATAAAATCATTACAGTTGATTTCTTATACCTGCAATGTAAAACTTTGGTTGGCTTGCTTGCTTTGTTTGTATAGTTGTTTATACAAGATTTGAAAATAAGATTGACATCTTTAAACAATTATATATATATATATAGGCATAGTTTAACTTGTATATTTTATATTTTGTACAATATACAAACAACGCAAGCAAGTTAATCAAAGTTTTGCTCTACATGCAATCGGAAATAAGCTGTAATGATCATGATGATGTTATCCATATGTATGAGCGGCAAGGTGGAAAATTTGATATGTTTTGTGAAAATTGCAACGTTGGATCTATAATAAAAAAGAAGATGTTGTATGATTGCCAATGAGACAGCTGTCCACAAGAGACCAAAATGACACAGAAATTAACAGTTATAGATCACCGTACGGCCTTCAACAATGAGCAAAGCCCATACCGCATAGTCAGCTATAAAAGGCCCCGATATGATAATGTAAAACAATTCAAACGAGAAAACTAACGGCACATAAAAAAATGAACGAAAACAAATATGTAACACATAAACAAACGACAACCACTGAAATACAGGCTCCTATACAATATATATATTTTTTGATGGGATAGATTTCTTCTCCTTTTATATATTTAATTCGGCCGTTTATTTTGTTTTTGTTTTTGTTTTATTTTTTTTATGGGGGTTGGGGGGTTGGATTGTTTTACACAAGTAATTTTTGGGTCATTTATGGCTTACTTTTCAGCATTGAATCTATGACTGCTTACTATATACTAAATTATGTCTTTGTTGGAAAGATGTCTCATTTGGCAGTCATACCTCATCTTCTTATTTCTATATACAAAGCACGTTAAGCACGTTTTAGAAGAAGAAAAAAAAATAGGTAATATGGCACCCACTATGATCCAGAGACTTTTAATATTGGAGATATTTTACATATGTCAACAGGACAGCAGCCGAACGATAAAAAACCTCTGAGGTATATTTTGTGATAAATTAGCAACAAACGGATATTATCGATGGATGAAACTATAAAAGAATGTATTGAGCTATATACCGTACCCGCTCAGTAGCGGATCCAGGGGGCGGGGTTTCCGGGGGATGGACCCCCTCCTTTTTTTGACGATCAGTGCATTTGAATGGGGACATGTGGTTGGAACCCCCTCCCCTTTTGTCCAGGGTTAGTACCCCCTTTTAAAATGGCTGGATCCGCCCCTGCCGCTTTCATAACACTTATTTTTAGCATACTGAATATTATAATGTTCTTACTTTTAGTTCAGGTCCTGATAAAAAAAAAAAATTACACATTCAGTACAGAAAGAAGTGTTTCAATAAAAGTTTTCGTGTTTGTCTAGGCAGAAATGATTTTGGAATGACATTATATCGGTTTAAAAGAGCTCAAATGATTTCTTACTGGACAGTGGTCACTTCATTGGATATTTCACTGTTTCATGTCGTGAAATTAATGCAGGTTCAATTCATAACAATTGCACAAAACCGGTTCAACTACTTTTGCAAGGCAAAAAAGAAAGTCGAATCGTGAAGCCAGTAAACAATATTTTTTTAATCTGAGCATGCAAATTGAAGATTACGTTATATATTTTACATTAAATATATTTGCAGAATAAAAACATTGGTAATGAGAATCCCAGACAATATATTAGTTCACTGTTTTCCCACTAATTCCACGTGTTTTAAGTAGTAGTTTACTCGTAGTAGCCCACAATGCATTGTAGTTCATTGAGTCGATTGGTCAGTTTTTCAAGGCCATATTGGCCTTGTGTTTTGGAAATTACTATGCAAATATATTCTGACGTCAGAAAATCTAAAGTTCTCGACCTGTTCCAGTGTCTTTGTTTGAGCAACTTTTTTATTTAATGTGATAAAATAGTCATTTTTAAAAATATTTGTTCTTATTTAGAAATATTTCATTGAATGCCAATAGCAAAAGATAACATACATTATATATGCCAATAAAAAAATCAACATATCAAATGTTTGAAACAAGCGCTAGAAAACATTTAAAAAATCATTTGTGTTGAACATTTAACGAAATGTAATCCATTTTTTTTAAAGATATCTGTGACATATAAAACTATGATGGGTATACATATCTTTTTTTATAAGCAGTATATATGTAATATGAGTGAATAAGTGCTTTATTTTCAGTTTATAGTATACTTTGAGATACTTTATTTCAGCGGCTGAAGTAGCTACAGAAGCGGGAGCACAGGTGACAATCAAAAAGACACATAATTTCAGCGGGAGACCAGCAGATTGGAATGTTTGTGGATTTTTTACCATTTAATATAAGCTTTTTTTTAAAGGCCATACCTGTATATAATGTTTTACATACAAATCAATAGTAAATTCCATGCTTAATCGATCCCGACTTAAATAATCTTTGTATTTTTATGCCACATAAACAAAATACACGGTTGTTATTTTGTGTCAATATTCAATTTGAGAATTTTTTAACATTTGAAATTAAGATAATTTTAAAATCGATTGTTGTACATGTAGTTGTAAAGCACTGAAAATATATGTGCTTGTTGAAAATCTGCGCTTTTTATCTATCGAATGTATATTTAGATGTCTTTCGATGTAATCTATAACGATAACATCTATACAAATTCCATTGGGAATTCTCAATTTAAAAGGATACTGTTGATTCATTGTATTTAACATGAGTGCAACTACCTCTTTGATATCTTTTGCTATTGTTTAAATAATGTTAAACGAACCATGGAGTTTACAAATTATGTAGTAGAGAATTGATAAGAAGTAGTGGATTCGTAAACGATAATCAACGAGCGACTTTAGTCGCGAGTTGATTATCGTTTTCGAATCTACTACTTCTTATCAATTCTCTAGCTTAACCCATTTCTAGTAAAACGACTGTCTGAATCATGATCTGACAATGAATCAACGGAATTTCATGAAATTAATTTCGTATTTTGTGTTTTATATTCTCTAATAGCTGGAAATGATTACATCCACACGGTTCACATTTATATTTAACTTAATATAAGTTCAATTTAACTTAAACTTGTTGTTATCTTCCCTTTTTATTACCAGATTTTATATTTTTAAATAATTATTTCATTCTATATTTAATCATTACAAATAATCTGTATTGATTAGATTTTAGTATTTATACTTTATTCAAAAAGACATATAATTAATATACGGATTTTTTTTAATGTTTTTTTGAAAGTTAATTTTTTTTAATTACCAACATTTAGAAGCCTTTAATATTTACATATATAGTATTTAGCAACCTCATGAGCAAGTCAATGTCGTCAAAATATTCCATTTGATTGAGTTCACAACACGCATTCAAAATGACTAAAAACATTTTAAATCTAATTTAAGTGTAAATGTCATAGTAACACCACTTCACTAGACACCAATTGATGATAAGATAGATACTATGATTAGTCTTAATTGAAAAATCATATATAAATTTTGTGTAAACTGGTTCCCTTTCATTATGTTTTGATTATTGTAACGTTATTACATTTGGCATCCATCGACAATCAGTTAATAAACTAGTAATATTTTTGGTACTCATTCTGAAACCCAAGCAAAATTACTCTTGCTGCAAATATACAATATATATTTATGTCAATTTTGCACTGTTTTATGTAAGTTGTTCATAGCCGTGATCGTCTAGTCGTTGGCTCCGTAAGACATAACTGTGAAATTAACAGTGCAAAGTTGAAACCTAGTATCCGCAATGATTTTGTTTGTAATGTTTTTCTCTACCAAAATATTGTTTTTAATCTAAGAGGTATCTATATTTCATTTTTTACTTTAGAGTTGACGATTTTGTTTCTGGTTTTTGTTTCTGGTTTTACCTTCAAAGAAGTAGTTTTACAGTCGTAGTTTATCACACTTTATTCACATTAGAGTCAGTTAAAATGTTAATGTATATTTGGACCATTTATAATCAAACAAAGACAAACTAAATGATCACGGTATGATGTCATTTTAATACTAAAACTAAAAGTAAGCCTTTGCTTTGATGAAAAGGTAAAGGCCTTGTACGGTAAACGTGTTAAGTGTAATGTGTACATGGATGTTTATTTTATCAAGGAATTGTACTAATAAGTAATATTTACAATTCCTTGATTTTATATTCACTCAATCACCTGTGTTTATATATTTTATTAGATAACAAAAAGACAGAAATACAGTTTATTTACATGCATTGACAGATATACGCTATAAGAGTGATATTTAAATAATAATTTATATCAACACTCGTAGTCTAGTGGTATCATGCATAAACTCCAGACTCTACTGACGAAAATACGCGCGAGTTCGAATCTTTCATTAGTCACTCGTTTTTGAGAGGATAACATATCGTAAGTTAAAAGTTTAAAATTATGATATAAGTTATCCTAAGTTAACATGGTGGTCAGTGGATTCTTGAAAAATAATCCACTGTTAGAACAATAGACTGACGTCAGAGAAATGGGTTAAGGATAAATAATTGAAGATGGTCATTTGTCGATAACCTTTTTTGAATACAAAGCGTGATTACTCTGATTTATGGGTATGAGCATGTTAAACTAATCCATTGTTTTATATACACATCATATACGTATATTTGTATACGTTCAAATTGTAGGAACACAACATATTGCAATCTAATTGACATCCTTAATACATATATTTTTTTAAAGTAACAAATGTTCAGGTGCACAATTATTATTTAACCCTATACATATTATGCATACGCTGGACACATCGTTGTTATCACCTTACAAAACTATGTGAAGTTTTTAGGTATCATTTGTGTTGTGAAATATCCATATATGTACATGATGTATGTTTTCTTCTTTTTCAGGTGGATGCCGTTTGTGAGTTCATCACATCAATACCGGATTGTTCTCCGTATGCGGCAAAATTCAGATCAGAGCACATCGACGGTGCCGCCTTTATAGAATTAGACAAAAAAGATCTGAAAGAATATTTTGATATGCCGTTAGGTTTAGCCGTAAAAATATGTTCTCAATTGAAGAAGTTAGAGGGAAAGAAATAATTGATATATATCATATGGATCCAATGTATACATTTCAATCTTGAAAATTCCTATTGATTCTATCATTGTAAGAGGTCACAAGATTTTACCCTTTTTGTGGTTAAAATGGTATAATTACACTGGTTTAATAATCTTCAAATAACTATTTGATTTCTTTTTGTTTGCTTGCAATACCATTGGATATAATAAATCATTTAGATACAAATTGGTTAGTCATAACCAGTACAAGAGTTCACTTGAGAGGAAACTTAAAGATTCGCAAAAAACAAACAATATAAAAAAGAAGATGTAGTATGAATGTCAATGAGACAACTCTCCACAAATGACCAACTGACACAGAAATTAATAACTTTAGATCACCGTATGGCCTTCAACAATGAAAAAGTTCATACCGCAAAATTATCTATTATAGGCCTCGAAGTTTTCTTCATTGGTGGTAGACTAGACCTAGGCCATTTTTTTTAGACCTGCTGAAAATCTAGTGGCAAGTATACCCCAGACAATGCAAGTTTTATACTTTCCATATTAGACTGTCATTTAGTAAACAATACTCGAATAGTAACTCTGTAAGCCTTTCATACATTCTTAAATATTCAATTTGTATTCGTAAGTTTCACTCGTGTTGATCGACATATAAACGTGCAGGTATATACAAAAAAATAATTGGAAAGTTGATAGAAAGGTTATCCAACACATTGAAATAATGTTCTAATAGAATGGAAAATAATTACAATTGTTGACGTTTCTTAGTAAAAACACTGTCTCTTCTTCTACATAATCCTATACATAGATTTTTCACCATGATGTTTATGGATATACGATTCTTAAGTCACTACAATGCATCTTGAGGTAACACATTTACTGATGTATGATACATCTATACAGCATTGTACAATTTATTTAAGAAAAAAGTGCAACAATTCATGATTGTAAACGATTCCTAGATGATATCAACTTATAAATGTATACATACATGTATCATTATTAAGCACAACTATGACATGAATGGTTAGTGTTGATTGATGCAATCATTTTTTTTTCTGACACAATAAGCATGAGATATTAAAAGTACACGTTTTTGGTGACGAGTCAATATTGTAGATAAACAGATGACATGCTTGCAATATTAACTGATACAGAAAAAAATCATTGTATTCCAATATTGTTTTCATTTCTAAACAATTATTATTGCATATCAATTTAATGATCATTTTTTAAAATCTTACTGTTTGCAAAAGTATGAATTATTTATTAACAGTAAGAGTTTTCTCATCCCAGGCATATATATTATAAGCTGTATTTGACACCCTTTGGGAAACTTTGGATCATCAATGCTTTTTAACTTTGTATCTGTTTGGCTGTTTACCTATTTTGAACTTTTCACGAATGTGACCTATCGAATTAGACTATTTACCAGATTTGTAATAACATAACTTGACTGATTCCAAATGTAGAGCAGGATCTGCTTAACCTTCTGAATCCTTCGACAAAAGTTTTACTCCCAGTTTTTGGTGGGGTTCGTGTTGCCTAGTCTTTGGTTTTCTATGTTGTGTCTTCTGTATTATTGTCTGTCTGTCTGCATGTTTATTTTTGGCCATGGCGTTGTCAGTTCGATTTCGATCTATGAGTTTGACTGTCCCTCTGGTGCCTTTTGTCCCTATTTTATGTAGACGAAACGCCAATTTGTCGTTTCAAAATAATAAGCCGAGTACCTTTGGTAACTATAAGTATGTCGGAATGTTCTAGTACTTGTTTGTTGTTTATTTCTCCGTTCTGCATGTTCTTGTATTTCTTTGTTCTGTAGTCCTGTCATTCAATTTAAGTGTTATATTTTAACATTGCAGAAGACGCACAAGATTTGGCTAGCCACAAAACCAGATTCAACCCATCATGTTTTCTTAAAATGTCCTGTACCAAGTCAGCAAAATGGCAGTTGTTATATTATTGCTCGTTCTGTGAGTTGTTTGGTTTTTGTTGCACTTCAGTGTTTCTGTTGTTTCGTTTTTTTTTTCCTCTCATAGTTGATGTGTTTCCTTTGGTTTTAGTTTGTTAACCGGATGATACTTTTCTCAATCGATGTATGATTTTCGACCAGAGGTATACTACTGTTACTTTACAAAACTTTAATCACCTCGAAACTAAATAATTCATCTGCAGGAATATGTGTTATGATGCAACAAATATATGCATTTATTCAATATTGGTATTATTTAAGTAGGTTTCTCTATACGAATTGGATTCTGAATGAAAAAGCATATTCACCTGGGAAAGTATTATTCGTCGCGCTTAACGTCACACGCTTTTACATGCTTTTACATTCTTCAAATTAAACACAATGTCGTGTTAAAGATTGAACATTTGATTTTTAGACAACAAAGATTATTTGAGAAAAAAAAGTATGCCAAAAGCCTTGGTGTTTGATTGAAATGGTTCCACAGTTATTGCAATGTATATCCAAACCTCTTACAAATAAGACTGAAACCTGAAGATTCACAAGATGTATAAAACTTAAAGTTTTGTTATCGATATCAACGTTTCTTCCGTATATTTAGTATAATGTCGAAATGTTGTTTGGCTAGTCTTGGTATTTGAGATTTACAAATCTTCTTTTGCATATTAAAACATTTACAAAAATTATTTCATGTCATTTCTTTATATAACATGCAGTGTAATTGATTGGAACGATTGCATACATTTTTCAAACGATTAACAAAAACATTTACAACAATTAAATTTCCAAATTGAAATGCATCCATTTGGAAAGTTAAGGTTTAAAATAATGATATTTTACAACATTTTTAAATTAGAAAAAAAATGCTTTATGTCATCATTGTTCAATAAAATTTGAACTTGTTTTGCCATTTAAACGTTTTACCCCCACCAAATAATCTAAAAACTAATGATTCAACGTGTATATAATACTAGTAGTCACTATAATGTATAGGTTTACAGCATCTACTCATTCAAACGTACGATAATGTTATAATAAACTAAGAGGAGTATTTCCTTTCAATAAAAATGGAGAATCAAAACATTCTAAACCCCAAAGAAAATTCCCTAATCAGAACGCAAAATCAAAAGCTCATACACATTTAACTACTAGATAATAACTGTCATATTCCTGAATTGGTAAATGCATTTTCTGCTGTGAAAAAATGTGAATTGAACACTGTTGTGTAGCGCTAAACCTCTCACTTTTAGACTGTCACATTTAATTTTAATATATCAATAACGATGCGTGAACAAAACAATCAGACTCAATAGGTTAACATGCATGTTTCTCGTTTAAATTGGTCTACATTTTCATTTCGAGGCCTTTTATAGCTGACTATGCGGTATGGGCTTTGCTCATTGTTAAACATTTGTTAAAGGCCGTACGGTGACCTATAGTGGTGTCATGTTTGTCTCTTGTGGAGGGTTATCTAATTGGTAATCATATAACATCTACTTGTTTTATATGATGTATTCCTGTAAAACAGTACTCAACTTATAACAGTGTGACAATTTACAAATTCGATCAAAATTAAAGAGTCTCTACACGAAAAGATACACGAAGTCTATTTTATACATGTTATATTCGAGAATCATTAAGTCTTCTGTTATCCTTTGCAAAAAGAAATCGGATTCATTCCTAATCAAACAATAAGTAATATTAAGGTAAGACTCAATCGATGAAAACAAAAGCAATACTGGGAAATCGAAGCCTTCTACAAATAGATTGCTGTTCCAAGACTAACTGACAGTACCGACTAATTGGAAACTAAATTCTAGACAATTAATATTTCTTTATCACATTGTTACTGGCTTTGTAACCACGCACCATCTGTATTTGATATTGGACTAATTGTTTGGGTCAAATTTATCTAGAAATACAGAACACAACATTGCCTTTCAGGTCGAACGAAGCAATCGTTTGTATTTTTATTTAACTATATAATGCACGTAGCAGACACTATATAACGGTATTTTATTGCTGACTACGCGGTATGATTTTGCTAGTCGTTGAAGTCCGTACGGTGACATATAGTTGTTATTCATGTGTCATTGTGTTGTAGCAATGTCGCATATGTAATCATACCACATCTTCTTTTTATAAGATAGATATAAAACTAATGATTTACCAATTATTTCTCCCAAGGCAGGACAATGACAGTATTGGGGTGTCCTTGCTTTATTAGCTCTAACGTTCGATTGTCAATTGTTAATAACTACCCCTTTTTTGAATTTACCTTTAAATACTTGTTATACTTTTGTTCATTTTGTAGGTTTCAGATAGATAATTAACACAAATATAAAATATAATTAAAAAAAAAATAATACCCGACTCTTAAACAACAAATGTTATCTCAAATGTGGAATCAACTAAAAACAATTTGGAACAAACAGCAATGCAGTACATACCATACAACATTGGACAACACGTCATTTTGGAAATGATGGACAATTTATAGAAGAAGTTTTCTGGAGCTATTCTATATATTGTATTTTAATACGTGGTTTTTATTGCTAAAAATACGCATTTATTTTTGGTTTAGATGTTTGCGAACTTTTAGCTAAACAACTTATACATATTATAATTACCAATACTTTAATTGATTTCGTCAATCATAAAAGTAATAGATTCAGGAAGGCAGTTGAAACAGTTAGCATACGTCATTTATATTTCTTTTCCTTTCCGTTTCAAAAGATATGTTAAAAATCGCCAAAAGTTTTGTTCGTTATGTTATTGACATGGATAATAAATATTTAACATTTGTTAACATAAGATCAGAGTTTTTAGATGTCAGATTATTGGCAATGAATAACACACAATTACCAATTGATATTGATATCGTGTGTGTACCATCTCATTACATAATTGATAAAATTTAGGGAAACATTCCAAAACTTTTGTAACGTATTGTTACCATAACATTGTAGATATGATAAGTTTTGGAATAGCTGTATTTGCAGTTTCTTCTAGGGAAAAGTAGAATAATAATAAATTTTCTTTCTCATATCAAACAAATAGGAAACAGCTGTCATCATCCAGGAACGTACAGTTTTTTTGTATCTACAAACGTGCATTAAACCTGGTTTTACAGCTAGCCAAACATCTAACAGATATGATGCATTCAATCACATTACGTTTAAAAGAATGTGTAAACAAAACAATCATTTGTCATTTCGAACTTATTTATTGTCGATTATGTGGTAAGGACATTGCCCATTTTTGAAGGCCGTACAGTGACATTTATGTCTGTGTAATGTGGTCTCTTGTGTAGAGTTGGCTTATTGGCAATTATTCCACACCTTATTTTTATATGTAATTATGCCAACATATTTGGTTACAGCAGTCATCATTGTGTTTTAGTTTTTATTACTAGACCTCACATAATAATGGGAACAAAGGAACCAAAAAGGCTTTTAACATGACTCTTTGACAAACAATTTACTAAAATAATACAAACTTTATCAAAACACAATGGCGGACTTAGTTAATAGTTAGTATGCTACAACTTGTTTTTGTTTATTGAAATTCATTGTAGGATATTTCTTAAAACGATTTGTTAACATAAGATTTGTTGTTGAACAATGTAATGATAGTTTTGTTAGATTGAATTACAGAGAATGAGATTTCTTTTAAAATGTTCGAAAGTGTAAACAGTTTTACATTTTTATATAGACTGCGTACACATTTTTTTTAGATCTAATTCATTTGTAGAAATGGCTGATTAGCCGTCATTGTACCGTTGAATGTCGTAAATTTATTGAAAATTCAAGATTAACCTAATGCCGCTCTTTAATTCCTGGACATGATAATATAACTCACATATATACTGTTAAACACGTGAAATGTCTGATGAAGAAAATGAGAATGAGTCGAATTCCTCATCATCCTAAGATTATAAAACCGACTTTAATGATAACCAGGTGCTAAGTTTACTTAAGATACAACGATTAATGGGATGCACAGTTCACAGCTATCTCATTTAGACGACATTCTTGTACAATAATGTTACTTAGTAATATCAATAGCAATTAAGAAAAAATGAAGTGGGAGTTGTTGATTCATTAGTGTATACAAAATTCAACAATAAAGACGAATCATTAAATAAAGTAAATTTTCAAACAAATTGATATATAACACCGGAGAGACCTTTTCAATCATTGTTTAGTAGTCATCGTATGCAGCTTATTCAACTTATTTTAAATGTATTCCCTAGAATATTGTTTAACCATACAAAATGTCACCAATGCACAGCTTTATTTGGCTAATGCACTATAACAATGTTTGAACATATACATGTATGAAGACACACATTCAAATTGTCGACACAGAAAAAGAGACAGAAAGATATCAGAGGGCTATTCAGACTCATTACCCGAAAATAAACTGACAAAGTAATAAACTTATTTAAATGTTTAAAGAAAAGTAAAAAACAACATCATACAAACACTATTCCACACCGACAATATAGAAAACTAAAGACTGAGCAACATGAACCCCATCAAAAACTGGATGAGACATGCATCCCCTAATAATGATACCCAAAACTACCCACCTACCATAGCAAGACCTTACACACATGTAGTGTAATTTGTCAACATAAACATGCTTTCAAAATAGTTGATTTTTTGTCTTTTGAAATAAACAATCTTAACCAGAATATGCTTACCCTTCTGGAGCATTTGGCATCACCCTAAGTTTTCAGTGGGGTTCGTGTTGCTTATTCTGTAGTATTCTATACTGTGTCTTGTGTACTATTATTTGTCTGTTTGTCTTTTTTATTTTCAGTCATGGCGTTGTCAGTTTATTATCGATCTTTTGCGTTTGACTGCCCCGCTGGTATCTGTAATCCTTTTCACCAACTATTGCATTAATCAGGAAAAAGGAAAAACAAGTATTTACATCTTATTTCGATCCTTCATTACATTTTTGTTATACAGCCATTTATTCAGACGTAATGGAAGTCAAGGTAACAGTGTTTTCGTCCTCGAAAATAAATTACACTTCTTATCAACGTGAACAATAATCTACTTTTTGAAATGTTCTATTTCAGAGATCTTTTTATGTCCTTTTTTCACTTTATCTAAGACTAATATTCTGTAATTTCAGTTAAGTTGTGGTAGATTTCTATTACTATGATCAAGGAAAAACATCTAAATTAGAATTCTTCCACAAAATTTGTTTTACTGGCATAACTGTACATGACCATTCCCGCATTGATCAAAACAATATAGTATGTTAGTGTTGAGATAATGAACTAACGTGGTTTATGAGTCTTCACAATATGGTGTGCGAAAATGGAACAATTACAGCCCAATCCTTTCGATTTATGTCAGTATCCCGTTATAATCTTGTGATTGGTTAAAAACTGTATTCGTTGTTTATTCGTATCATTACTTATACAGCTATTGCAGGGAATGATTTAGTCAATTGAAGGATAGAATACATCAACATCGTCGCAGTTTTCATTTTTCTCCATGCCTATGATGACGTGAATGTAGTGATAATGCATGATTATCACACCTTTTTTCAGGTTAGTGTTTTGTGTGTTTGTGGTTGTGAATGACGATTTGAGGAAGTCGTGCTTTTTCCAATGTATTTTGATTATGCGTTAAAAAACTAATATCAATATTTAGTGGTTTCATAATGAGTGGGAATGGGCAATCGCTGACCTGACAACAAATACTGAATACTCACAAATTACCATTGGGACTGTGTACACAATATACCCAAGAATTTTTTATACCTTTTTTCGGTGTTTATGTGGTATGCGGTATGTTGGCGAGACTGAACAGTAATTCAACACACGCATGAATGGTCATCGAAGTGACTACATCAGCGAGCCAAACTGCCCTAATCTAATATCAAAAACCTTATCATCAAAATCATAGACGACAACGAGGATTGGTCAAGGGCAGACAGACTTGCTTAGGAAAGGTTTTGGATAATAAAGCGAAGGACACCTTCCTCACAGGGAATACATGAGAAAAAAAAAACATAGAATGAGTCACTCATTTTCCTTACCATCACTCATTTCCCTACAAAAGATATATGAAGTTGTGTCAATTTGACAACTCTTCATCCAAGTAACAATCTATAAAAGTAAACCATTATAGGTGTACGGTACGACCTTCAACACGGAGCTTTGACTCACACCGAACAGCAAGCTATAAAAGCGACACACAATTTACTAGTGTAAAACCATTCACACGGGAAAACAAACTGTTTAATGTTTATAAAAACGAAAAACCGTAATAACTTATGAACCACCTAAACAAACGACAACCACTGAACATCAGACTCCTGACCTAAGACAGACTCAACATCTAGAATCATAGACGACAACGAGGGTTGGTCAAGGGCATACAAACCTGCTTAGGAAAGGTTTTGGATAATAAAGCGAAGTCTTAATCCTGGTACCTTTGATAACTAGCAACAATTGCAGCAGGATTTTTTAAAAATTTATTATTAGTAGCATGATCATTTTGCATACGTTCAACTAACAGTATAGCAACGTCGAAAAATTAAATGATAACATTGAGTATACAAATAAACAGATGCACATGGGAGTGACAAATAGTTTAGTTATTAAAAGGATCTGTTTGTTTGCGTTAAAGTTAACAGAGAATTCACATTTTGTCTGAGAAGTGGTTGGTCAATTTTAATGCAAATAAAACTGAGCGCATGACCATATCAAAAAACTTACAAAAACATTCCATCCACAGCTTTTTATCAATCATTTCCTTTCAAACTCTTATATACGCCCGGTTCTTGAATATGCTGACGGAGTTTGGGATACATCTACATTGATTTTAGTTCAGAAAATATAAAGCGTCCAAACAGAGGCTGCAATGATTTTGACTGGAGGAACATCTATTAATTTACTGTATAAGGAAAGGGGATGGGAAAAACTAAAGGATAGACGGGAGGATCCAGACTTACATAATTTTTACAAAATGTCTAACAATATTACTCCATCTTATCTTAATAATATTTTACCTGAACGGTTCCGTAATATACATGAATATTCTACGGGTAATGCGAATGATTCTCAACCTATTGCAGCTAGAACTGCATCATACTCTAACTATTTTCTGTCATTAACAGTAAAATCCTGGAACTCGCAGACAACAGAACTACAAAATAGTCCGTCATTCTTCGCCTTCAAAATTAATTTTAAAAGTAACCGTGAAGTTAGGTTGGTATTTTATCATTGTGGTTCCAGATCCGGTCAAATATATCATGCGAGAATAAGAATGAACTGCAGTAGGCTCAACAAACACCTCTATGACAGAAACTTGATACGATCCCCGAAGTGTGTTTGTGGAGACCCTAAAACAATAGAACATTATTTATTAAAATGCAAAATATTCAGTGTATCTCGCCAAAGACATTTTCACAACCAACATATTCCAATCGAAATTTCTACTAATGTCTTGCATTTTGGCTCTGATAAACTCACAGTAGAGAAAAACATACTAATATTCAAAGCTGTGCCAAACTTTATTATAAGTAGCAATCGATTCACATCCCAAATCAAATAATTCTAAGTATTAATCACATTTTTTCTACACCTTTTATCCATCTTCCTTTGCTATATTTTGTTTTCTTATGAATTTTTCTTTTGTTATTGTCATCATTGATTGTATTTTGTTACATATTTATTCGTTTGCTATTCATCATGTATTTATAGCTTGTAATTTTATTTTCGTATTAAGGAAAACGGATTTATATAAGAGCACTGCTCTTGTTTCCTAATCCCAATTATTGAATCTTTTGTATATTTCGTATTTATGTCTTTACCCTTGTAACTATATATATGTCGTATACATTTTATTATTTTGTACAGGTTATTACTTTTACAAACATTTTATACAAGTAATTACTTGTATGAAGCCACCATACAGGTTATTACTTGTACAAATATAATTGTACAGGTAATTACCTGCACAAGTTTTGTTGAGAAAAATATAATAACTTGTACAACTCACTATCATTTAGTTATATTTGTTTCTTCTTATTCAAAACTCTTATCTTTGAGTTTGTTAGTCTGGAATTGTTTTTCAATTGTTTATAAGAATTCATTTTGAAATGATGCCACTTAAATACGGACTTCTGGGGACAGTGACAACGCCGTTAAAATTAAAAATAAATTGTAACCCTCTTCCATTTATTTTCAAACATAAATCATTAAAAGTTGCATACATAATATCCTATATTGGAAACAAAAGTCAAGCCTAATAGATTTAATATCTTATTTGTTTTCACACGACAAGGAAGCATGAGATCTGTTATTACACAACAAGCTCAATCTTTTGTCTTTACATTTGCCTGTCTTACAGACACCCCGACAGCTGCAGTGAACATGGCCTTAGCCACAACTTAACGAAAGCAATTGTACATCTTTCTGACGTTCACTGCAGCGTTTGCTCTTTCGACGGACTCCTAAGGGTAACGTGGTCTACCATGCACCAATTTTAGCTCTGGCAACAGTTTAAGTTCTATATTTACATTAGACGTACATTCACTTCAATTATCCCTTTGCAGAATATGTGGAGCTCCAAAAGGTAAAAAAAAAAGTCAGTGAGTTGGTAAGCTCCAGCTGCTCTTTTTGTATTTAAAGTTTGAAGTACACTGAAGTTGGTGATTCTGGTAGTGCATGATCCACTTGGTTTTAGAGCAACTTTTTTTTCAAAACACACTGTTCACACATCTAAATGAAAAGTCTGATAATTTCTCTGTTGATATTGGTAAATTGTTTTTTCTTTATTTTTTATATGTTTTGTGGATGCCTCGCTCCATGCTCAACTCCAGAATGTGCAGATGTAATCAAAGGGTAAAGTTCATCTACTGCATTTGTGAATAACTTTTTCAAGTCCTGCTACACTTAAAACATCATACTGCCTTAAGAAATATCTTTGAAGTGCAGTCTTTTTCGAACATGATTTTGCTTCTTTTACATTACTAAAAGTCTCTCTGTATCTTTCACGTGTAAATATTGAATTATTAGAAGATTTATTATCATCACACAATTTAGTTATTTAATCATGAAATTTCTTTTCTATACTGTTTTTCATCTTTACACTTTATATTTGACTACTAAACTTTGCTCGTACTATATTTTTTATATAAAATGTACTCACACGTTGAAAGTTTGTACCTTTTGGTTAAGTAATAAATTATTTGTTAAAAGAAAGAACTTCAAATATACTAAGGTAAATTAATGATTTGTACAAGTTATTATCTTTTTCTCAGTAAAAATTGTACTAGTAATTACTTGTACAATTGAATTTGTACAAGTAATAACCTGTATGATTGCTTCATACAAGTAATTGCTTGTATAAAATTTTTGTACAGGTAATAACCTGTACAAAATAAAAACATGTACACGACATATATAACGATTTCTTTAATAAAATATGTTTACAGTATTGTATATCTTTGATCATTTTTGCAAAGACGTATTTACATTTTTACTCTTTTTGCGGGCCGACCTATTTATATCCAGCTGAACAGAGTTATTTTGCTGGTATATATATATACCATAATAAATACAGCTGACATGTTTCTTGATTCAATACCGCCTATACACTATAAACTATTACACTTAATTCCAATGTCAAATTAATGAACAGCAGTTTATTTTGAAGTTATATTTGAATATCACACGAATGATTCAAAAACTATTGTTAACACGTTAGTTGTCAAAAATGGCATGGAACGCAATCAAACATAATATTCTAAATTATAGACATAAAGCAACAAAATTGGTGCCGATACCTAAACCGGTGTCAACAAATGCAGGAGCAAAATATTCTGAACGAACTCAACACGAGTCTCTCTCTATCATTTTGTCGATTTACATGTAAACGAGTGAACTACATCTTAAATCAAAATACAATATAACATCACCATCATCTAACCTTGAGCGACACTTCTGTATATATTTATTAATTAAGTCACTGTTCAAGTTAAGATACATTGGATTAAAGTTTAACAATAATGCTGTCAAATAATCATGTCCTATCTGATTTCCATCGATTTGACAAAGATATCTATGGCATGTGTTTCAATTCAGATTGACAGAATATATTTCAATTGGGCGTTTTGACTATGAATTAACTTGTTAACACCAGATCATGTACAGTCAATCTGAAAATTATCAAAAGGTTGAAGATGTGTACGTCATTTCTTTCAGAACTATTGAAGGGAAAAGAAGCAACACTAGCACATACTTGTTATACAGTATAAACATATGAACCGTTAACATTATAAATTATAAAGCGCATAGACTTAGGAGTGGTATGATAAAATTATAGTTTAAAATACATATCAGTTTACAAGGGTAATCAGGTTTGGTTGAACACTGACAAAACTGACAATATGAAACTTCCTCTACGAAATTACCATGAAAAATAAGAGACATGTTCTTGACTTAGTTCAGACTTTTTTCGTAGATACGCCAAAAATCTCATTATTCGGTAATATAAATAAATATTTTTCATGAATATCTAAAATCTGATAAAAAAATGATAATACATTCTGTTTGTACTGTGGTTAAAAAAGCTAATACCTGTTAATTTTGAAGTGGTCTTAGTTTCGTAATCAAATGACTTACATATAAAGTGCATTGTGTTTGTTCATGACAAATATATGCAATTGAAATCAAATGCTGCCTATCTTTTTTAATAAGACAAACATGAATTTTTCTTAAAAAATTCAAAAAAAAAATTCATCGATATAGAAAAAGTGTAAATATTAAGTTTTATTATTTCCTATTTGTGTTTAGTTTCTTGGAGTTCATTGCAAATTTGAAACAATAAACAGTTTGTTGATTCAATATACTACATGCATGTGCATACACTACGGGAAATGAATATGTGTCTATGATATTCCAAATGATACTACTATTAAACGCTTTGCTGACAATGTAGTAGTATGAAGTGTCTTGAAATCATTAAAAACGGCCATCTGATATAACATGTATAATAAATGTATAGCTATGAGAATAACAGAGTAAATTGATGACATGCGTCGGTATTATGGCATAGTACAAAATATCTGTTGTATCACTCTTGTGTATTTACAATTAAGTGTATTGTTCAGAATATTTTCATTTAATTTCGCTTTTGCCAGTTTTGTGTCGAAAGGGTGACATTCACAAAATTAATTAACGATGACCCGTGGTGTTAGATTCATGACCAATGTATGTCCTGTATCTAGCATTTTGTTGTCGGTAGTGCAAATGTAATTTGAATTAAAAGCCGGAACCTTTCTAACTTTAACTATAATCTAATTCAGTAGTCTAGACATAGTCTACTGAAAGTGAGGTATAATCTTGTGCTAATTGATTAAAAAGTAAATACGCAACATTTTACAAACAGTAATACTGAATAGTTATGATAGTTTGTAGGTTAGCTGTCAGTATTAAACTTGTTAATTATCAAAAATCATGTATCATTAGAAAAGAAACAGTAAAAACAGAAAATGGTACCGCATTAGAGATCAGATCAACTTAATTGCTCTTAACATGTCGGACGCTTTGGGATCCGTCTTTTTACACCTGAAATATATATATATATATATATATATATATATATATATATATATATATATATATACATATTGCATACACGTAATTACACTAAAGCGCATTTGTAAATGATTTTACTTACAATATATCACGAAACTGATGAAATAACGGTCATGTAAATTATCCAAACTTTAAACTTGACCGAATGTAAAGACATAAAGATTTCACATGTTTCAGTGACCAAACGATAATTCTGACTGATATCGAGAGAAAAAAAACATTCATTATAATATTATGACAGTACTAAAAAATACACTCAGTCTTATAACTAAAACAACCGCAACGGGAAATTCATTAACATTAAAATTAGAATAAACAAACATGTTCCATTGAGCCGGTCGTGCTATTCATTGTAATACAAATATAATAGACAGGATACATGTGAAGATGCACACAATCAATAAAAAGGGACAGCTACCTCATAAAGGTTCGTAAAAACTTGCATGTTTAACTTGTTCTGATTTGTTTCTAGTAAGTATTTTTTCTGAATCGGAGAAACGAAACTCGTGGATTATCAACTCTATTTGATAAAATATACTGTTACCATGTGTGCATGTGCTACTTGATTATATTAACAAAGCAATTAATATTTCAAAGTAGGAACTTTTAATAATCATGATAATCTCTTGTAGCAAATTGCGTCCTTTTTATTAAGATAATCCATATGATATGTGCCGTATGAATATAAAGGATGAACCAGGAAATGATTCCTGTCTAGTTTTGATTTCAAAGCATCTATTAATCTATTCATATTCATTTTCTACAGCACTATTTCAAAACATAAGTGGAAAAATGACGCAACAACAAACAGGAGCCTCATACAAATGTTGATTTTACCGAACTATTGTCGATAAGAATAGTTTGTTATCAGAAACAAAGTTCACAATAGATTAATTACAGTTTTAAATTAATATAACATGGATCACACAATCTACCAGCGGCTTTGATAACAATATCAAAACAGTACGTCATGAATTGCATTACGTGAGAGGCGTTTTTTGTGTGGATTAACCTTACAGTATATAATATGTCAGTGACACATTATTTGCTGATAAATTATTTCAATTGCTTACACGAGATTTCTAGTATTAAAGAAACAAAAATGAGAGTCTGCGTTTTGAAATCATCTTTTAACTATCGTTGATTTCAATAAGAACAAATGTCGTTTTACAAACTTCACATCAGCCAATGTTAAAAAAACAAGGAATATTGGGGATAACAACCATGTGTCAATCTGTATTCTATAGAAAGAGGTTAAAAGTGACACAACACTGATCAGTTTGCAACCTGTATTATAACCTACTGGAAATAGTTAAACACTTTTTTGTGTCTGGTCTCTATTTTTTTATGCATAACATATTTATTTTTTTCATAAAATGTATTATTAACTAATTAATTTGACTAATTTAAAAACTGATTTCTCCTTTCCCTTAAAGTCCAAGTAATAGCACAATTATTTTATAAACATTTTATTCATAAAAAACAAATAGCAAATGGGTACCTTATACTTTTAGTCTGTAATTATCTATCAAAATAAATCGTCAATTTGTTTTGAATCTTTTAATATTTCTTAAAAAAAAAATCACAAGTGTTGACCCTGATACCCCCATACACCTGAACTAACAATGGCTTATCACCTATTTGTAACTTTCGATTTTTTTTCGAAAACATAACACTGAAGAAGCAATACACTTGGAACACAAACAAATTCATTGATTCTTCCTAAAACCTTCCCAAGAACTACAGTATCATTGGTATGGTATTTTCATGAAATAAACAGCTCTTTTAATATCAAAGCAATGTTGGTATTCTCGTACGAAGCGGCATAACACAGAAATGGCACAATTTTTTTTTTCAGAATCTGGTTGTCAATGCTGATTGTTATGAATCCAAATAGTTTTGAAACAAGTGACACGAGATTAGACAGTAAGTATCGTATTGACGAAACGACACTAAACGAAAATAGCATTGTATGAACAAGGTTAAGAGTTCCCTTCTGAATTTCTTCACTAGGACCCGTAAGTCCTTTTCTCTTTGAGTATTTTGTGATTTACCTTATCCTTTGCACCTTTGAATACAAACCTAGCCTTAATATATGTAATGTAACCTTTACTTTTCATATCAAAAACATAATATATATCATTCAAAAATGTTCAAACTCTTTATTGAGTGTTTTGCTGGCGAAAGGTGTAGTTATTTTTACCAATTTGATTTGTGACATTTAAAACGTTTGGTAAAAATGAAAGCCTCAACTGAATTATTATTTATTCATATTCTATTTGATATCCCTGTGTTAATAATTGTCTATTAGCCATAAGTGATTTATTTATTAAAATATAGGCGAAACATATCACAGAAACATTCAACTTTATTCCCCGAAAATGAACTGACAACACCATGCATGACTCAAACTAAAATAGAAAAACAATAGAACACACAACACCAGATAACAAACAAAAGACTGAACAACACAATATTGTTTTTAAACGATAGTGCATGTGACAATCAATAGGCAATACAGAATAAAAAAATCGATTTATAAACAGATGATTTCCCTTCAAATTAGAACAGACATAAACATATGTATTAGATTGTTTTCCTATTGTTGTCTGAAGAACTGTTTCAATGGAACTTGTATGCAATCTTTAGGAATCCACTTAGATCTTAGTATTTGTAGGAATCGGAAATAATCTTAACAACCTTAACCTATTGGGATTAACAAAATGTATTAGTCCTTCGATTATATTCACTGAACTCATGTCATTCTAAAGATTCTACAAATATTGGTTTCATAACGTGCAGTTGGGTGTAGACCAAGCATTACATTAAGTAACGCAAGTTAACGCGGCGTGCACATATTTCGTTAGTTAACTTTAAATTTCGCGTTTACTAGTAAACGCCCGTTTACTTCATTTACGTTAACGCGGTCAAAATGGAAATTTCTAATGTCTACTCGAGTAAACGCGCGTTTACTCTGTGTCCGTTTAGTCAGTAGTAATCAACCGTTTACTTCAGATTTCACAAGTTCAATTTTACGTGCACGTAAAAGTAAACGGGCGTTTACCACAGATTTCTCAATTGAATTTTTACGTGCACTTGAAAGTAAACGAGCGTTATTGTTCGCGTTAACTAATTGTGTATATTATAAAATAATCGTCGTGTGCATATGTACATTTATTTATGTTGTTAAAATGACTTAATATTTTACGTATATGTATTTTGAACCTTAACATTCAAAAACACTTTTTATTAGAAATATAAACATTTATTAATCGCAAAAAAAGTCAGTTCTTATATGTAATGATTAATTTTCAATAAATTAATCAAAGAGGTGTCATTTCATGAAATGCAATCGTCAATATGTTGATCGAAAATGGACCGATGGATATTTTGATGTACCTTATCATGTGATATATTAGGTCAGTGTATCCAGGATACGAGGACAATCTGCGTTAACGTGCGTTTACTACAAACAGCAAAACTAGAAGACACGCCTTTTTCGCGTTAACGCGAAGTAAACGCAAAAGTAAACGCCCGTTTACTCTTTACAAAATTAGAAGACGCGCGGTTTTCGCGTTAACGCGGAGGTAAACGCGAAAGTAAACGCCCGTTTACTATTGATGTCTACTAAATGTAAAAAAAAAGGAAGAAAAAGATTCACGATTCCAATAAAATAAAGATATTGAACGTAAAACAAACATTCATATAAACATGCCAAAAAAAAAAAATGCAGATTAACGACTACAATAAAATCTACATAAAATTCTATTAATAGACAACTTGGACAGAATCAACAAAGCAAGGTTACTGTGGATTTATTAATATTCGTTGGATACCAATTTTTGTAGATTTTGTGGGTCCAAGTAAACCATGAAATGAAATGTTTAACTAATTAAAACATTCCCATAGGGTTGTATGCAGACTTCGGCAAAACCACGAAATTAAATATTTACAAACATGTACGGTGACCTGTAGTTGTTAATGTCTGTGTCATTTTGGTCTCTTGTAGACAGTTGTCTCATTGGCAATCATAACACATCATCTTTTTTATATGTAAGATAACCTTATTCCACGAAAATAGGAAAATAAATGAATCCACAGTATTAAATTTTTACTAGGATTTCAAATGCATTATAATATATCTAATATGTTTTCAGGTGTTTTTGTTAGTTCATCGTCTACATATCTGACGTAAATATGAAAGAAACATTATTATAAGCAATTATATGAACGTTTTGCATTCAAGTTGGATCGAGTCATACGTTTAACTGAAGTCCTTGTGTCTACACATTGCAACTAATTTCTCATATATCTTATGAATGAATTGTTTTGCTTTTCGTTATTGATCTTCAGAGAACTTTTAAACTTAGAAAAAACGTTGACCATTATACAGGTAGATAAACAAGGATTTTTTTGTGTGAAAATAAATTATATTAAAAGGCTAGTTAATTCATAGAACTGGATTATAGTAATTACAATGTAAATCTTAAATTCGTAATAAAAATTTAGGGACATGTTTCAGGCTAATATTCGTTATTATAGATATCGACTGTTCTGACGCATATTTAGTATAATTCCTTACGTTTTTGAAAGACAATTAAAACAGATGGCTTTTCAAAACTAACCAAGCTTTATATGCATCTTTAAAATGTATAAAAACTATTTAAGATGTGTGTCACATCATTACGTAATATTACATGCAGAGCAACGGATTTGAACGATTCAATATAATTGTCAAACGATTTACGCTAGCATTTATTTTAATCAATTCCTAATTAGAAATGCTTCCATTTAGAAAGTTAACATTTGAAAAACGAGTATTTCATAACACCTTGTAATGAATGATATTCTTTATTCCATCATTGTCCATCTCAAAAGTAAAATCATGAAAAACTCCGAGGAAAATTAAAAAAAGGAAAGTCCCTAATCAAATCTCAAATCAAAATATCACACACTTCAAACGAATGGATAGCATCTGTCATATTCATGACTTGCAGCAGGTATTTTCTTATGTTGAGTTATAACTCATTTTATAATTCTAACTTTCAATTCCAGCAAAATACTTGAAAAGTAGTTATTATTTATACCTATAGCAGTTTTATAATTAACCAGGCGGTGTATTCTAATTTAACTAACTGATCATATTGTGTTCTTGTAAAACAAATGGATAGATATTCATTTATAAATGTGACATTTTACAAATTCAAACGAAATAAAAGCGTCACTAAATGCATACTATTATATAAAACAGTGTTGCATCGTATATAGTATATTTTTTGGAGTTATTTATATTCTGCTAGCCTTTTAAAATAAAAATCTGAATTATTCTTTATTAATAAGTAATTTTAATGATCAAGCTTAATCGATGAAACCAAATAAAGACTCGAAAATTGAAGCACACTGCAAATATAGGTTGCTGTCCCCAGGCTACATGATAGACCTAACGAACTGAAAACATAATTGCAGACATTTATTTTTTGCTATTCACATTTTTTGTTGACTTTATAACCATGCAAAATCTGTATTTGATATTGGAATAATTGTTATGAACAAATATATGTAGAAATGCATAACACAACACTTACTGTAATGACACACGACACAATCGATTGTGTTTATATCTATCTATAATAAGGTTATGTGTGTTGTACCAGACACATCTGAAATAGATAGCAGGATAACCAGTGTACATAAATGTAATTCAGATCATAAGGGATTGTAAATATAGTCCAGTTTATTTCCAGAGAAGTGGCCTCCAGTCTGTTTGAGATGCGCCCGAGTCAATTACACTTTACTACAGAGTTTGACTCGTAACGGGAAGAAGTAGAAGCTACCTATACAACTATGTTTAACTAATGATTACAAGAATTGCGTCTTTATTCGTTTATCAAAGTTTAACCAGTATAATTTCTTTGAATGTTTCATTACACACATTGCCAATTTATTCGTTTTTTCCACTTTATTTGAGACAGATATTTTGTTATTTCAATTCTTTTTTGGTAAATTTATAACCATCGTCCTAGAACAAAAAAAGTATGTTTGGATAACCTTCTTAAAGTCTGTATATAACTATGTAAATACTGAAATCGACAAACAATGTCTCTCGTATGTTGTTTGAAAAAACAAAGGGTGATTTCAAAACTTCATATAAACTTGTGAACTGTGAATTAACGCAGATGACCAATCGCATGACCAAATGGAGACAACAACTCATGCAGAGCTATACAGGTGGTATCATGTTTCTTTACTATATAACATTTGAAACATTTATCTAGAACATTCGATATATGGCGTCATAGTATATATAATGAGCTACGTCGTTTATGATAAAGTCTATACAATATGTTGTGCGAACACAGAAAAGAAAATATATAGTCTTTAACTAATGTCATTACCTGATAGTTATCTTGGGAATGGTTCGAAAACCATATCCGTTGTTTGTTCGTATCATTATGTATAGCAGGAAATTGGGTTTCAGTCAATTGACTAATAGTATGCATCAACATTTAAGTAGTTGACATCTTCTTTTTAATAACGTCATTGTGCTAATACTGCAATAATATCAAACTGTTTTAAGGTATATGTCTTGTGTCTTCGTGATTACGGATTATCGTAAAACGTAGCTGCTCTTTTTTCTATGGTATTATGTGGTGTAAACTTTAAATTAATACAAATATGTAAATATATCTGTTGATTATCTATTAGACAATCCACTTGGATAAATCATGTTTTTCATTATCAGTTCTTGTTTTTGTTCTAAAATATTTAATATATAAGTTGTCCAAAAGTAGTCGTCTTTAATAATTTGTGGAGCCCAATAACAAAAGAGATTTTAATCAGACAACATGACGAATAACAAAACTCTTTCCATTTCAAATATAAGCATGGTCATACGAAATATAAATACGTAGTGACATCCATTGCAAGCAATCAGAGATGCACTTAATAATCATTCTTGAATATCAATCATATTTAATTCGATGTGTTTTTTAAATTATATCTCTAATTTTAATGATATTATTATTATATAGCAAATGTTTTTAATACCTCTTGATTTACAAAAAATAACAGATTTGTAAGTGCCTTACCGATTGCATATACATTGACCTAAGAACAAACGTACACACACATGAAGAAATGTGATTTTTCTTTATATATATATTATATTGATACAATATGTTAAATCATTCAATTTGTAACCTTTCAACGCTTCATTAAAAGTGCACATAACTTGTCTGTACATAAACAAAGAAGATGTGGTATGATTGCAAATGATACAACTATCCACAAAAGACCAACATGACAGACATTAACAACTATAGGTCACCGTACGGCCTTCAACAATGAGCAAAGCCCATACCGCATAGTCAGCTATAATAGGCCCCGATAAGACAATGTATGTATGTTTGTCATAATGAGAACTTCAACTCTAATTAGTTTGTGCTGAAAAATGTATATAATTCTGAACACGTACCAATACCCTCAGAACTTAATATAGAACATGATATCATGTGTAGTACATATTTAAAGTACATGAAACATCAGAAAATAAAATCAGTCGACGATTGCTCACAGGTCTATTTCATTAAATTAAGTTTTCGTGTCTGAATCACCAATTAGATAAATAACCTTTTACCTTGTTTTAATTTATCAAATATGTTCATCGATTTGCTTATATGTTGTATCAATGTTTACTTGCTATATAAAAAGACAAAATGTTGAATTTTTATATGCGTTTGAACTGATTTATTTTGCTAGTGTATCTACCATTAACACATATAGCAGACCCAAATTAATGAAGAACAGTTTATCTCGAGATAATATTTCAACATCACACAAATGATCCAAAAAACTACTGTTTACATATTTTACTTTTCACAAATTGAATGAAACACATTCAAACATAATGACTTGTGTTGGAATATATACATAAAGGAAAGCTACATTAAACGTAATGATCAGATAAACTGGTGTCAAATAATACAGAAGCAAAACATTCTGAACACATACAATAAGGTACTCTCTGTATAGACATGTTTACGGGATAGATAAATGAACTACATCTCAATTCAAAATAAAATATGATATCAACATCATCTAACCTTGAGCGATATTTTTGTACATCTTCACAAATTCTGAATTCCATCAAATTGATAAATATATCTATGACATATGTTTCAAGTCAGACTGACTGAATATATTACACTTGGGCGTTATATCTACTTGTTTACACCAAACCATTAACAGTGAATCTGGACATGTCAAATATTTTGATGATGTATACAACATTTCATACACAACTGCATAAGGACAAGACACAACAACACGATATCAAGCGCGTAGAAAGATTAAGATAACAAAAATCGGACACGATGGTTTGTTAACAAACGATGGACGTCTATAAAAATGACGAATTTGGCATTATGAATTATTATCTACGAAATGAGTGTCAAACAACTGTCACATTCTTGACTTGGTACAGACTTTTATATACTTAATAAGCATCATACTTTTATAATATAAACCATATGGTTTCGAGTCTATATAAAATTTGATTCCATATAATCAAAGTATAAGATCAAGTGATAATCTCATTTGTCAGATCTATTAAAATACTTCTAATACACGGTTGAAACTTTATCATTTCCTTCAAATACTATAGTATTAACACATAGTGTTGGAATTTTAGGCTATTACTATGATTAGTGATACATAAAGGTCGTTACTTTTTAAGAGGTCTTACATTCAGTTCAGAATCTGATTATCTAAACATCACGTGTGCTATATGTTATCTAAATGAAAAAAAAATATAAAAAATGCAATTGAAATCAAATGCTGCCTTCTTTTTTTAAGGTAAACGTGCATTTTACAATACACTTTCAGAAACATCATTCGATGAAGACAAACTGTATTTATGACAAACGAAAATGATTTGACAAAAAACTTTTTTTTCACAAAATGGCATTTACATTTGATCTTTTTTTGACACTTATCTTACTTCACGGAGGTATCCGCACATTTGAAATCTTACAAGTCAGACAGTTCGGTGATTTGATTAAATTTGTGCTTACAAAGCGAATAATGTATATATTTGATATACGATAAAGCTTCCAGACATCATAATAATCTTAATATGAACAGCTTTGCTGGTAAGGTGGAAGTAAACAAAAATAGTCATATTAAAATTGTTATCTGATGTGGTATTTTTACGCTATAATAATAAAAGTGGTAATTTCTTTCCCTAGAGAAAACTTTCGACATGTTGTGGTGGAAAAAAAAATCTGTATTATCACTTTCGTGAATTAACTATTTAATTGATAGTACTGAAAATTTCCATTTAAATGTTACTTTTGTAAATTTGTGTCGACAGGGTAACAATCATATACATTTTTTCCCGATGGCCCAATGTGTTACCTTCATAATACAATATTTTCCTTTATCTAGCGTTTAGTTGTAGGAAACACAGACCTAATTCAATTTAGAAGTCTAGACAGAGTCTATTGAAAAGGGGTGTACAATCGTGTATAAATTATTATTGATAGGTTAGTCGAACAATTATCTTAATAAGAGATCAAAGGGTTAAGACGTCTGTAGTGTAATGAATAGTTTATGGTGTCATCAATATTCAACTTCTTGTAACACTATATATTCCTCTTAATTTGTTTTGTATATATTGAAATAAGATATGATGCAATAGTTCCTATACCAATATACAAAGACAATTCAGTATTGGAAAAGGCTTTAATAAGTGCAATATGACATGTTTAAACAATAATTGTGTTTACTAATTGAAAAGAAAGTTTTGTATTCGAAATTTAAGATTTAGTCGAAAAAAACAAAAAACAGAAATAGAAATGAGCAACGTACTAAAAACAACAATACCGATACAAATAATACACAGTAAACACCCTGCAAGTAATGAAAACTCAAAACAGAAAAATCAAAACGCCGTTAATCCCCGATGACATGAAGTGCTTTGAAATGGTTGGATTTTCTGCTGCCCTAGTGACATCATTTTACAACTCTAAACAAGTTGATACAATATTATTACACAACACGCATTTACATCTTACCCCATTTTTAAAAAGTTGATCTTACACTAATATAACATTAAATTGTTAAATTATCGGTAATGTAATGCTTTTCTTTGAATAACACACACGATATTTGTGACTTTTTGTTAAACACAGTATGTTTTGTTTTGGTTGTTTTAATACCATGACATATTGATGTGTAAGAGTGTCGAAGCTTCATCATACTTATCATGCTTATTAAACATGTCTGAAATCATAAAAAAAAATGTATGTAATATTATTGAATCATCTGAAATGCATTGCCTTGGATTGAAACAATCCCATTTTATTTTCCAACGATTTATCAATATATTTATTGTAATCAATTTCAAATTTGTAATGAATCAATTGCTAACTGTTTTCACTTAACATTCTGAATCGAATATTCAACAAATACAAAGAAATACGGCTTTATTCCTGTTGAAGTTTTAAAACGCTTTGACATTCTGTCCCAAACACGGTCATTATTCTGCTGTTTCGAAAAAAAAAAAAATATGTGTTTTGAATATATGTTTACTTCATATAAATGGACCTAATCCCGCTACCTCAATAAGCGTACAATCTCACATATATATTGTAATTGCAATTTTTTGGGAAAACAATGAAAAAGCAGTACACTTTGAACACAAACAAAAACGTTCACTTGATAGGCGTAATAAACTCATCATACATACCAAGATTAAATTTTGTTTTTATGCCAGAAATGTGTTCCGTCAAAAAAAGACGCATCAGTGACGTTCGAATTCAAAAACATTTTCCAGCTCTACAATATCGTTGCTATGGTAATTTCTTCAGATTTACTCCTTAAATATCAAAACAGTCGATAAGTTTATCGTCATTGAATAATTTAATTTTAGATGCAACGCATCTTCTAATTGGCTGACATTGTTTTGCTTATCACCTCATAGACATCATTTTGTCATGTGACAGTGACGTCATCAACGTTTTTTCGTGGTTTTCTCCGGTTTAAAATGGAATTTAGAATTAAATTATAAGAAATGACTGTAATTCTTTTTTCTAACAAATCAAAATAACATAAAAAATGTTATGCACACTTTAAAATAACCCGCTAATATTACAGTCGTTCCTTTAATAAACAAACCTATCTCGATAGACATGTTGTCCCTTTCAATTAGAAAAGACAGGCACATACTATATAAATGATTATTTTTCTTCTTCTTGATATTGTCTGGAGAATTGTTTTTAATGACACATGTATGCTATTTTAAGGAATCCTTTTAAATCTTACTATTTGTCGGAATCTAAAATAATCTTTACACCATTAATTTACCCTAATGAGAATACCATATTGTAATGATATATATATTTTTATTCATTCATTGAACTCGTTGCCCTCAACAGATGCTACACAAATTGGTTTTAAAATGGAATGATTCTAACAAAAGAATATTGAATTCACGATTCCACTTAAATGAAAATATTGACCAAAATGGAAACGTTCATATAAACCCGAGAATAAGTTGCAGATTTATAATAACACTCAACTAAATATAATATTTTATTAACAGACAACTAGACCAGAACCAACAAAGTAATGGTTTAAATTTTTACAAAGGTTTTAATTATTCAAATTCTAAAAAAAATCTGAAAACATTATATTAAGAAATAGTTAAACAAATGATAGTATTAAAATTGTAAATGCAGCTCTTGTGATCAATAACATAGTAAGAACATTTTAAGATGGAGAGTTCAATTTCTTATCTATTTAACTGAGTAAATGTTCTTTTAAACCTAGTTTGGATGGAACGTGCAACTATTTTAATTTTCTGTTCAGTTTTTCTGAACTCCGAACCAAAACCATGATGAAAATACTTTGATTATCTTTATGTTCCCCACGTCATGCAAATGATGAACACTCTATTTAGTTTTTTGAAGCATATATGTAGAATTGAATTGTTAATACGAAAAATAAAAAAGTCAAAAAAAAGTAGGACGTATTCACTGTGTTTTTAGATATTCCATTGCAGTCAAGCACATTAGATGGCTTGTATGAAACCTTTATGTGCGGAAAAAAAAAAAAGAAAAAACACAAAAATACTGAACTCCGAGGAAAATTCAAAAAGGAAAATCCAAAATCAAAAGGCAAAATCAAAAGTCCAAACACATCAAACGAATGGATAACAACTGTCATATTCCTGACTTGGTACAGGCATTTTCTAATGTAGAAAATGGTGGATTGAACCTGGTTTTATAGATAGCTAAACCTCTCACTTGTATGACAGTCGCATCAAATTCCATTACATTGTCAACGATGCATGAACAAAACAAACATACTCAAAGAGTAAAAATGTCAAAAATAAGGGTACAGCAGTCAATATTGTGTTATCATCTTAATATCACTATAAAAACAACAAATGTAACGAAGAAGCACAAAAAGGCATACATCAAATTTAACATACTCATATTGCTTTTCTTATACGACTTAATTTATCTATGTAAAGTCTACCCGTACAGAAGAAAAAAAAATAATAAAATGTTTAGTTTGTCTGCAAGTGCGTCTGTTATGCTGCCAAAAAAAAAAGATATTTCTCAATATCTCTGTATCCGTGTTGACCTTGGTTTTAGCTCTATAGTGGATTAACAATGTCATTAACCTTTAAATAGTGAATGAAACGTCATCGTCTACATGGCTGAATTGAAGTTAAATAGAAATTCCAGCTTTGTGTTCTCTTTCTTGAAATACAACAGTCGTAATCTGTCTCATAATAATGCACGTGTAATGTAATACTGCAATGTCTTGTTCGGTAGATAATACGTAGGCATTTAAAAGACATCATACGACGAGAAAGTTGCTGCACTCTTACACAGATATGACAAAAAGAGTTTACGATCGTTTATATCAGTATGTAGGGTTCCTATCCCACATCTGTTTGTTTTGCCGTAGATATGTGTATATTATTATACAATAGTAATACAAACGTTGCTCTTTTGGTTTCATTTGTATGCATATACTACGACTGTTCACCCTTGAATATGTAGACAAGCTAGTATGTATTTATACTGTTTCTCCATAAAGTTCCTACAATAATGACAAAACAAACTAGAAGCATTGAAGATTTACACAATAAGACGTCTAGTGTTTAATCGATCTTTATTTCATTAATACGAACTTCATGTATAGATGTAAGTTCAAATAGTTATATCTTTTGCATGTTGCCACACATAAAAACAAAAACCGTTTGCATGAATTGCTTTGTTTTGCTCGCACAAAAATATAATGATTTTTTTTTCAAATTAATATAAAACCGACATACTATACATTTTGTCAAAATGTCGTAATACAGAGTGCATGTGGGACTTGTTCACTATGCCTGTGTATGCTATGACGTTTTTGATTTAAACGAACGTTATCTATGTATGACTGGTAAATTATTAAGCCAGGCATTTCGTAAGCACACATTAAATAAAATCTTTACTAAATTCTTCTATATGTATAACGTTTTGGTTTTAAAGTTTAATTGTACCTGCAGACATCTTATTTCAATCGCGATAGCACGTCCTCAGTTTTACAGAGATGTTGACTACCGTGCCAGAAATTCAGATGAGATCCTGGTAAACTTTGAAATATGTCTTAGTATAGATAAAAACTGTACATTTCAAATTGACAAAAAAATGTCATCTTTATTGGAAAAAAAATCCGTAGAATTTTGAAACCGTACTCACAGTTGATTAACATGACAAATCGCATGATCAAATAGGGACAACATCCCAGAGCTATACACACGGTGGTATGATTTATAAAAAATAAGTTTAATCCCACATTTATAAAACAAAAACAGATATACATCGTGTCAGCGTCAATATAATTAGCTACGTGGTTTGTGATTTACTACGTGTAATACCAAAAAAGAATAATTATTGCTCAAATCTTCTAATTAATGTTATTACTTCTCAATAATCGTGGGAAGGTTCGGAAACCACATCCGTTGTTTATTCGTAATATTACTTATGGCAGGAGATGGTTAAGTCAATTGAAGAATAGTATGTACATTTGATAAATATATATCATAATTGTCGAAGTTAATTTTTTTACAGCGACTGTCATACAAGTAAGATTGTTCTCTAGCTATACAATCAGGTATCATCCATCATTTTCCACACGGAACATGCCTGTACCAAGTCAAGAACAGGACAGCTGTTAACCATTCGTTTTAACGTTTTTGAGCTTTTGATTTTACCGTTACATAAGGGACTTCCCGTTTTGAATTTTTGTCGGAGTTTTTTTTTGTGTGATTTTTCTTAAAGGTTTATAAACTTTGTGTCTACAAAAAATATCTCATCTTTTTTAAAATACTAAAATAGTTTGTGTTCTGTAATAATTTGGAGGTGAATTGACAAAAATCGGGTTTAATGAAGGTTTGAGAGTCTAAGACCAAACCAGGTTAGAAACACATATGGATTTATTGTAATTCCAGTAAAACTGTATCTGTTATTTGGTAAAACACAATTTTATTCAGAAAACGTGACTAACAACGCAATTCGTACCATTGTAAATACATCACAATTACTAATGCTAACATGTACTTATATATATAATTGCACTGTATTTGTGTCATATTAGACTATCAATCACATACACACGACAGGTGTCACATGTAGGGCATAATCTGCTAACCCTTCCGGAGCATCTGAGGTTATCCCTTGTTTTTGGTGGAGTTCGTGTTGCGTAGTCTTTTAATGTGTTTTATGTACTATTATTTAGATATATTATTTGTCTGTGTTGTGACTTTCTTTTTTAGGCAGTTTATTTTCAATCTATGTAATAGTATAAGTATACATGTAAGACTGCTATTATCTTGTTTTTATGTCGAACCATACATGTATGTGTTGTTTACGTCACAGTCAATTTTGGAATCTTCTTTCATTTTAAAAGGTTTTTTTTAAATAAATAACAATCGAGTTTGTGTGTACTATAGCGTTTGCTCAAAATAGATTTTAGCACAACACATGGTTTCACATTATTCTGTTCAATAACTTGTATGTGAAATTGACAGACGAACTTTGTTGACATATATGTATACTTTATTTGGGTAACATGCGTGTTGTTTCTAATTGCTTTGTATATTTTTTCAGTTGTGTCCAACAAATCCAGTTTGACATATATGTTCTTACTATATTTTTATAACAAATACAAACATTAGTAGCAATAGAGATTCAGTGGCAATGGCTCGCATCATGAAATACCGAAACCTTTTGAAAATGTTCAAATTCTTCGAACATTTGGCATTGTTTTATAACATTTCCTTTCGACAATTAAAGTATTCAGAATAAAACCTAACATAAAATCAAAATCGAAAATCTCTGTCTAAGGGCAAATAAGTCTCAACATCTCTTATGTTTCAGCTCTTGTCAAATGTCTTTATCTATGATGGTTTTAAATATATAAAAAAACAGACAGCCGTATTTCATTCCTTTGTTTTATATGAAAACATATCGGCCATTTCCGTTGAGAAGCGGAATGTCAGAGACAATTTCTACATAATCTCAAAGACAATTGTTGTAATTTTTTTTTTTTTTTTTTAATATTTCAGAATACTATAAGATACTCAGTGTACCGTAAAGAAAGTGAGCAATACCAACTTTATTTTCATCTGTTTATATTAATTTATTGTTATTTCACATAATATACGTCCATATTGTTAAACACTTGTCCCAGAACTCGTGTTTACATCTCCATTTTTCATAAATATTCTTTCTTTTAACACAATTGAATCGGATGAATCGTTTCGATTGTCTCTACTGTGATATAGACTTCTATTCGATGAACATGGTGACGGAATGTCTGTAAATCGTTGCCGAAAACCGTTGTTTGTAATATTTTTTTTCAAAGGGGAAAGTCCTTTATACCGAACAATGTGTTGAGCTGTTGTATTTTTTGAAAAAGAAACACCAGTAAAATATGTAGCTTCTCTGTAATATTGACTTTCGCTTTTCCTACCAGGCAATATTCTATAAAGCATCCTAAAAAATACTCTCCTGAATTTTGTGCTCATTACTGAATATAATATAAAATTCATCGCAGCATTGCACTGAATCAATGTATTTGAAACGTTGCCAGCAATACGTAAATTGTTAACCTCGTTTCCGTTTAGACTGGCATCAGCTGCGTCTAAATACGTGTTATATATAATAAGAGTAGCTGACGGAAGTTGACAAACGATGAAAACAACAGCTACACCTATAAGCATTAATGTTGTTTTATGTTGTTCCCACTGTCGACGGTCACCGGATCTCGTGGCAATTGTATTGGTCATTACTTTCCGTATTTCATTGGCTTTGCAGACAGACCTTATCAAAATGGAGTTGAAACTACACAGTGCTATCAAAGGTATAAAAGTAAACATAAAAGCAAGGAAATAATAATACCCGATACTATATGATTCCTGTTTAGCAAATTCTGTTGTATCAACGCGAACAATAGTCACGTTGTCATCTTTCTCGTAAACTAACTTCCATTCGAAAAATTCAGGAATCGTACACGCAAGCGCACATGCTGCCATCACAATAGCAATTATTTTTGCTCTTTTTGGTGTGCAAATAACTCGACCTCTCATTGGATGACAGACAGCAATATATCGTTCAATAGTAAACGTCACAGTTAAAATAACTGAAGCATTTGACCACATGTCAGATAAAACACGTCCATATGGATACCAATGCTTAAAAATGTATTCATCTTTAATTGTTTCGTAATGATTGAAACTTAATGTGAAACTGGTGATCAAATATAAACTGTCAAAAACTGCTAAAAACGTCAGATAACAATTTGTCGATGATTTCATCGACGGATTTGTCAATACTGCAATGCTCACAAGGTTACCAGATAATCCAGTAAACACAATAATAGGTACCAGTATCTTTTGAACCACAAATCGAGTTAACATCAAAGTATCTGCATTTGTTATTACTATATCAGAAATTGATTCTGGACTGAAGGTAATATTTAGTGTATTTGTCATCTCAATGTATTTGACGACGATGGCAACTGGTTGTTCAACATCAGACAGCTTCTCCATTCCTATTCAACTGAATCGAAAGCCTACAAATAGATAAATATTAAGAATAAATAAAAATGTTCGTTGATGTTTTCTCCGCGCAAATTTTATTAGATTCCTTTAACGATTTTGAGAAGTGTTCAGGATTAAAAGTAAATTTTTCTAAAACCGAAGCAACATGGATTGGAAGAAATAAGTTTAACAAAGAAGGTTCCCTTCCTATTAAATGGACAGATGGTTTTAAAACCTTAGGTTTAAAATTTAATGCTTGTGAAGAAATGGTTTGTTCTAATTTAGATACATGCATAGAAAAAATGGAATCAATAATTAAACTATGGAGGATCAGAAACCTTTCCTTGATCGGAAAAATTGTAATTCTTAAATCACTTGCAATATCGAAGCTTATTTATGTCATTTCATCTACACATGTACCAAGATCTTATGTAATTAAAATACAACGTGATATTAATAGTTTTTTATGGAATGGTAGTACTCCGAAAGTTAAATCGGAAGTTATTCAAAAGTCTCCTAGCGAGGGGGGACTGAAAGCTCCAAATTTTGAAGTACAGCTGTTATCCTTTCGTATTATGTGGGTAAAAAGATTTCTATCAGAACATGACTCCAAATGGAAACATGTTTCCAAAGCATTTTTCTCCCTTTTTGATTTAGAGGACGTGTTTATGAGCAGATGTGAATTTGAGTTTTTGAATTTGAAAGCACCTCTTTTTTATATAGAAGTGCTATCTGCTTGGAAACGTTTCAAGGGTATTTTCATCCCGTTAAATGCATTTCATGTTAGAAAAGAATTTATTTGGTTCAATCCGTTTATCAAAATTGATCAAAAGAGTATTTTTTACAGATCTTGGTACATGAAAGACATAAGGTTCATCAATGATATTGTAGATGATAAAGGCGATTTTTTGTCTCATGACGCTATTAACAAAAAATATAACCTGAATGTCACTTTTGTAGACATTCTATCTATTAAGCTTGCTATACCACGTGACTGGAAAGATTTGTTATTACAACAACACATGTCACCTAACAGCAACTCATTTGGATTCGTTTTTGAGCATGAGAATAAAAAAAATGCCTATCAGTAAATTATTTGCTGAAGATGTATATTCACTTTTTATCGATCGGGGAAGTGTTTCTCCTATTTCACAACAAAGATGGGAAGAAAGTTTTAATATAGAAATCAGTGACGAACAATGGAAAAATATTTATTCATTAGCTTTCAAATGTACTATAGAAAGCAAACTACAAGCTTTTGAATATAAATTACTACACAGAGTAGTCTCACATTATTATCTTCTTGAAAAATATAAACTTTTCTTAACTAATGAATGTGCCAGTTGTAAAGAAATAGAAACTATAGAGCATAAATTTTTTGAATGTACAGAAATAAAACAATTTTGGAGAGATTTTTCAAATTGGTGGTATTCAGATTTTGGAGAAAAACTATTCTTGAAAAAAGACAGTATCATTTTTGGTGTATTGAGTTCTGATAACTTAGTTCTAAATTATTGCATTCTACAGGCAAAATATTACATTTATTATGTAAAGAACACACAATTAGACAGACTGTTCATATCTGTGCAAGCTTTTCTTAAATTTTTGAAAAGACGTCTGGAGATATTAGAATATTTATATATTTCTAAAGACGAACACGAGTCATTTGCCAACAGATAGGGGGAATTTATGAAAGCTATTTAATTAAATTTATTTTTTAATATTGTTATAGTATAATGTATTCCAAAGTATTCTTAAGACGTATCATATACTGAATATTCACACCACTATCTTGTAATGTTTTACTATGTCTTATTTGCATAATGTCAATAGTATAACAATGCCATACATGTCATGTCATTCACTTATGTCTTGTAAAAATGTATGTATGCACTGTAGTTTGAACACCAAAAAGATCAATAAAAAAAAAAAAAAAATGTTCGTTTTGCGGCTTTGAAAAATTGAGAGTCTGAATATTTAATGCTCTCAGCCATAAATGATTTATGTTGGTTCTATTATATCTGAAATGCTTTTCTTGCTAATTAGTGACGTCGGGTTGCAGTTTAAAACCTGCACAATTCGTTATTACTATACAAAATCCTCATGTACATATATCCTCATCGAGATAAGTGATTTAGAATTTGTCTTGACATATGCTTTTAAAATGTAAATCATCAAATATACGAGAGAAATTAGGCTTCCGATGCAAGTTTTAAAGGCGAAATATGCAGTTCAGTAATGCTTAAGCGAAGACTTGTAATACCATGTTTAAAGGTGTAATAATAATTAATGAACACCTGACATTAAAAAATAAGTCTCATTTGATCAACTTTGGTCCTTTTTTTAATCAGCTACAATGGAAACGAAGAACCTATGTTGATGCATTAACATAACATAAACGAAAACAATACATTGCTACTGACATTTAGCATATATGTCGTCTTCCTTAAAAAAATATGTCATGTTTGTATGGTGATGTAGGACTATTATATCAATAATGAAATATGATTAAATGTAATATATGTAGCTTTTCAGAATGAATTCAAACACGCAAAAATGGAGATAACAAAAATACCAAATTGGGAGAAAAGGTCCGTCACCTTGTAATGACAAAAAAAAGCTCACACATCCAACGAAAATGTAATCAGTGCCAGCAGGTTATTTCAATCCTTCTACTGTTTTGTCTCGCCTACGGTAAGTTTTAAAACGAATTAGAATAATAAGATACACGAATTGTCGAAAAAAATAGTTATAATGAGATATAGTGTTTCCTGTTCTAAAAATAAACTCATCATGAAGCATTACAAATAGTATACAAGTTTCGATTTTTTTCTAATTATTTTCTCTAGTTTTAACAAAAAAAAAAACATCGTTTATGCTTTATTTGTAATACAAATAAACTAACGACAAATATAGTTTATGTAATTATACTACGGACGCCATAACGAGTTGGTTGATCGTTATTGAAAAACCGTTTCACAGATGATATCGGATATGTTCTTTATAAATATTTTGATATGAACGTCAGACGAAACGCACGTCTGGCATACTAAAGTATAATCATGGAACCTTTGATAACTATTTAAATCAGTGGGTCGATGCCACTGCTGGTTGACGTTTCGTTCCCAAGAGTTTCATCAGACCAGTAGTCAAAATTTCGTTGTTGACATGAATATCAATAATGTGGTCATTTTTATACATTTCCTGATTACAAAACTTTGAATTTTTCGAAAAAACGAAGGATTTTCTTATTCCAGACCTTTGCCGTATTTGGCACAACTATTTTGAATTTTAGATCCTAAATGCTCTTCAATTTTGTATTTGTTTGTCTTTATAAATATTTCGATATGAGCGTCTATGAAACGCCATCACTGCCTTATAAGAAGAAACTAATTTGACATGATGCAAATGTTGCTTACATGATGTGAATTCTCCTTTATATGATGTGAATTCTTCTTTACATGATGTGAATTCTTCTTTACATGATGTGAATTCTACTTTACATGATGTGAATTCTTCATTACATGATATGAATTCTTCTTTACATGATGTGAAAACTTCATTACATGATGTGGTTTCCTCTTTACATGATGTGAAAACTTCATTACATGATGTGGTTTCCTCTTTACATGATGTGAAAACTTCATTACGTGATGTGGTTGTTTCATTACCTAATCTGAAAGTTTTATTACATGATGCGAAAATTTCTTTACGTTACGTTAAAAAATCTTTATGTCGTATTTCTATTACATTATGCCAAAATATATGCATCGTAATGTCAAATGGGTATTACGAGGTAAGAAACACATATGACGTTATGTGAACACTTCATTATGTCAAAACATCTTTATAAGAACACGGGACCTCTCGGACGTTATTACGCATGGCATTTATAACTTAAATTCCTTTAAATTGGTATGCGATAAATGGGATGAGCTAAAAATATAGGTCATAATTTTGCTAGATTTTATATAGAAATCAAATTCCCCTTCTTTTTTTTATGAAATTTTTCATTGTGGCATGATAACTGAATATTGGTTTAGGGTAATGGTATGTTGTACCATGGAAGTAATATTGAAATATTACTTCAATGGTTCTACATATTTTATTAAATATGCTATTGGAAATCATATATTAATGGCTTATTGTGGTATTTAAGGAAGTACTTAGGTGAGGATTTGGAAATATGTGTCAGACTCCTTGGATTTCTTTCCAAAGCTATAGGGTAAAATATTTTGCCCCATAACACCGATTTTTATTTTCATAAAAAACTTCAATAGCTAATTTTGAGATCCAATTAATACCAATTCAAATCAATGAGGTTATAACCTCCTTGTGCAAATGTAAGGTAAAAGTCCAAGTCAGCCTTTTCCCGCCATTTTTTAAAACTGAAATATCTCAAAAAGGAGTTCCATGACCTATCAATATTTTTTAGCTTATTTTGTTCCTTAACTGATGCTCTTTCGACTTATAGTATCAATTTTAATTTCTGGATTTTTTTAAAATTTCAACTAAGTACATCCTTAAATGCATTTAAAGGGAGCTGTATATAAAATTTCTGTAAATTATGAGTGATGCTATACATTTAGAGCTTATATAAGCATGGCCGTGTCATATTTAAAATTTTCTTTTTAAGTATAAGTCATTTTTTTCGATATATTTATATAAATTTAGGAACCTAATTCAAGTGAATTTTATATGAAAATAATACTTTTTAGAGGCAATGTTGGCAAACCCCTACCAACAAATATTTGAAAATACTCCTATATCATGTATATCCAGAAACTATACGGTACATGTACAATTGTGTTACTTACGTTACTTTGTTACATATCTCACTTTCAAATTAATTAATCTATTAATTTATCTAAACTTAAAATAATAAATCCATAAAAAATGGCTAAGAAGTGATACACAAACGTAAAAAATGTGGACAAAGACCAGCATGGGTAGTATCCAGCATTCTGAGAGTATTGCATGGCAATACATAGTCCCCTACCAGTTAAAATTCATTATTCTCAAACAGAAAATTTGAAATTGATGTGTAAATTGTATTAATTCTTATGCAGCAAAAATACTGCAATGTGATTGGTTGACTACCCCGGTTTAAATAACACCCTACCCTTGTTCACCCGGGGATAAATAAAAGTTTGCCAAAAAAATTTTAAATTTACAGTAAAATTTTGCCAAAATAAATAAATAAAAAAAAAATGATATTAAGAAAATGCTAAACAAAAATTTTTTTTTTTTTTTTTTTTAATTTTAAAAAATATTTTTTTTTTTTTTTTTTTTGTTTTTTTTTTTTTGTAAACTCAAAAGAACACAAAAAAATTCTGAATTCCTCCAAAAATAAAGTAAAAAAGTATTTGACAATGTGCAGCAACATGGACATTGAAAAAATATTACGCTGGAAATTTTTCATTACCATTTTTACAATTTTACATCCTGGTTTCAAAAAAATTAAGGAAATGTATATAAGAAATAAATTCGTTATCTTGGTGTAATCAGGGATGTACGGAATTTTACACCGTTGTTGAAAATTCATACACCCTCAGGTGTTAAATTTTCAACAACGGTGTAAAATTCTGTAAACCCCTGATTACGCCAAGATAACTAATAATGTTAAAAGTATAGATACCAAATATAAAATCAATATAACGGTAGTTAGACAAGCATGACCGTGACTAAAACATGTGCAGAACATTGATTAATTGTGTGATTTTTCTAGGTCTAAGGATCATATGAATTTGCAAAATATCATCAAATCAAAACTAAATTTAAACTTGATCTGTAACTTGTAATAGTAAAACTATAAAACAAATTTCAAATCTAAATCTGTAAGTTAATGACAAAAAAATAGTGGAAACTTTATTTCTTGCCTGATTTTTTTAAGTTCGAGGACCATAACTTTGCAGAAAATCATCAGACCGGAACACAATTCGCACTTGATCTGTAACTTGTCATGGTTTTACTATATGCCAAATTTTAAGTTAATATCTTTAATAGAAAAAAATGTGGAAACCAATTATCTGAGTGAGTTTTCTAAGTCCAATGGCCGTAACTCTGCAAAAAATCATCAAATCGGAACAAAATTAGATCTTGATCTGTAAATTGTCATAGTTATACTATATACTAAATATCAAATCAATATCTTCAAGCATGGCCAACAACAGTGCCATATCTCTTGCACGTAAAAGAAATCCTTGTAGATTTTGAAAACGAGTAGACTATTAATGCCGCTACAAGGCAGCACTCGCATTCGCAAAGTGGAAAGGGATTTATACAAGTTGCAAAAATTGTTTCCCAATCCACTATAAATAAATATGTTTAAAATTAGAAAATGCGGAAAGCTAATTTTCCGGACGGACATTCTGACAGACGGACAGAGTGCAAACCTAAAGTCCCCTTCAACTTCGTTGGTAAGGGACTCATAAAAATTTAGTATATAATACTGAGGTTTCCTAAAATATAAACCTTATAATAGTGTAATAGATGTGCCTAGTTAATTTCTCTTAATTTTGGATAGATTAATTATGTGTTGATTAAATGTTTATTTTAGGTTTAATTTGATTTAAACTCCACAGTGAGATAAAAGTAAGGATTGTTAATTTAACTGTTTTAGTATTTAACTTTTGATGTTTCTGTAATGTTTTATGAATATTAATTTATTCAATTTATCTTCAGTACCTGTACTGTTAAAGTTATCCAGTTTATGACAATATAAGGATTTTAATTGTTTTCAGACGGAGTCGGCCTTGTACAGGCCTCCAAATACTCGCCTGACTGTATCAGTCCACTTGAGTTTAGAGTTAGTTCACCAGAGTTAGTCACCTCTTCTTTGTGCAATTTTACTACTTAAAACACAACGCGAAGCCAATTTACTTTACTAAAGACTAACTCTGAGAACACTTTATTTTTCATTTTACATTTGAAATTACTCTATTTTTGAAATGCATTTAAGAAGGTTTTTTGACTCTCGTTTGTCCGCAATTATTGTACATTTGTGAATAAAATAGTTTCATTTGATTAATTGTCTGTTGTTCAACTATAATCTGATATCAGGTGTCCCGATGGTCGAATAGGGACACAATACTGGCAACTACACGTCCCGGGAGGTGTCGTCACCAACCCCCTCCGTTACAATAGTATTACCATAAAAATACACCACCAATAACGTTTCTATAAAGTTTTGAACCCTTGAATGGCCTAATTACAATTAAATCCTATATATCGTTAACAAGCCTATAGACAGTGCAACAACACGTTTATAGTGAATATAGGACACAGATTTGGGTTAAGGAGTTATGGAGCACCAGAATACCGAAAACGGACAAACCTAATAATAAAAAAACACAAAGCACGCTTCTATAAAGTTTTGAACCCTTAAATGGTCTCATTAAACATTTTACATGACGTATAATTATAAGGTGACGTTCACATCAGGTAATGCAGTTCTAGCATCACGTACTGGAATATTCACATCATACACTAAAGTATTCGCATCATGTACAAGGGTTTTTATTCTAACAGCGCATAAGGAAAGTTTCGCATCATGTAATGAAACAACCACAACACGTAAAGACGTTTTCACATCATGTAATGAAGTTTTCACATAATATAATGAAGTTGTCAGATCATGTAGTGAAGAGTTCACAATCATGTAATGAAGAATTCACATCATGTAATGAAGAGTTCACATCATGTAAAGAAGAATTCACATCATGTAATGAAGAAATCACATCATGTAATGAAGAATTCACATCATGTAATGAAGAGTTCACATCATGTAAAGAAGAGTTCACATTATGTAAAGAAGAATTCACATCATGTAATGAAGAATTCACATCATGTTAAGAAGAATTCACATCATATAAAGGAGAATTCACATCATGTAAAGTAGAGTTCACATCATGTAAAGAAGAATTCACATCATGTAATGAAGAATTCACATAATATAAAGGATAATTCACATCATGTAAGCAACATTTGCATCATGTCATAGTAGTTTCATCTGATAAGGCAGTGATGGCGTTCCATAAGCGTCACTATTGAGTCTTATGTAGACGAAACGCGCGTCTGACGTTCTAAATGTTAATCCTGGTACCACTGATAACTATTCTCTATGTCAATAATTCACTTCGCTTTTCACCACGAAAATGACCTCCCGAATATACTATCTACGGGGTTTGTTATAACATGAGTAACACGACTGGTGCCACATGTGGAACATGATCTGCTTACACTTCCGGAGCACATAAAGATCCCCCCTCCCAGTTTTTGCTGGGGTTTGTGCTGCTTAATCTTCAGTTTTCTATTGAAATCTTGTATACTACTATTTGTCTATTTGTCTTTTTTTAGCCATGACCTTGTCAGTGTATGAGTTTGACTGTTTCTCCTGTATCTTTCACCCATATTTTATGTAATTTATGGTTTGAAGTTGATTCATTGACAATCATACTTATATTTTCTTTTGATGACTGTAGTTTGTTAATTGAAATGCTATTTTAACAATTGAACATACTTGTGATCCCCTGAATTAAAATATTCAAGGCAATTTCATTTTAGATTTAAGTTGGAAATAATGAGATTAAAATCATTGGTTTCTCTACCGACACCTCCTTTTTTGTGTTTTCGTCGAATTTTTGTGAAAATATTTAAATTTCATATTTCACTTATAAGTATTACCATCAGTTGCATTCATTCAAAAACATATGTTACCAACCTATAAAATACTTTTAATTTGGATCAGGCAGCTACTATGTAGAATTATTTTGAATGCAGGTGGCACCCGAGCCATTTTGTCATATGATTGTGTACTAAACATAACCCAAATGATTTAATGTATGTTTCAACACAATTTCACCCAAAGCATAACGATGTCCATTTGAAATTAAATTTAATTTTGAAAATAGAAAAAAAACACAACCTCATGAAACAAATAGTTTTATGTAAAATAATACAATATGAACATGATCTTATGCAATAACAATCTTTATTTATAGGAATTTATACGAGATACAAATGTATATGAAATGCACTACGTCTTAAATGAAATATAAATCTGATAGTATTATCAGATTATCTATAGGGTCATTTCTGTACAAATTCGTCACATTAATCTTGTTTTATTTTCTTTCCAGATAATGAGGACTGATATTACAATTGACACTGGGACAATCTGACAAAAAAAACCTGCAATACTTGCAACCTTAGGCGTTACTATCCTGCCGACCAATCAGTCAATGATCAGTCCTGTTCGCCTCAAACCCACGTCAACAATTCGTAAGACTTATAATAACGTTATTTTACAGTTTGCACGTACGGGACGGGTCAGAATGGTTGATGATGTCTTTTATCCAGTATATCTCCTGCACAAAGTCTGTTTCATTGATATTAACTTTGGAAAAAAAAACATTGGAATGCATATTTGTGTTTGAGCTTTTTATTTTTTCATTTGATTAGGAACTTTCCGATTTCAATTTTCCTTGGCGTTCCGTATTTTTGTGATTTGACTTTTTTGAATCTTATTATGCATTGCATTGTTAGTAACATAGACGGTATATACAAATAGATATGCATTGTAACTTAACGGATAAAAATGGCGACACTATGACACACATAAGAAAGATCAGACAAACAAAACGTTCATCTTCGTTTATAAGAGTCTTATCATTTGGTTTATACGTAGTAGATATTTTTAATTATTGCATAGCAATATGATATTTCATACAGAAAGTAACCAAAAGTTAGCGTGCAATGAATTATAATATTGCAATAAATCTTCAAAATTCATGACGTCATCAACGACAAAATTTTAGCTTAAACCAACTTTTACTTTAAAATAATATATTGCTAGACAATAAAAAGTGTTATTGCATGAATATTGGGGAATATTGTCCCTCGTAGAACATATATTGCACTCGCAAGCTCGTGCAATATAAAATTCTACTCGGGACCTAGACATATAGATGAACAAGCATTTTGTTTTTTAAAGGTTTGAAACTTCATAAAACTTGGTTAATAATAATTTCAATTGACATCTTAACTTTTAATCAGTCTGAAAACTTCAGCTATATCCAGTGTTGTGGGTTAAACCCCGTTGTTTACGGAATAAGCTTTCTGTAGGTAAATCGAGAAAAACATTCCAAATGTGATTTTAGTTATTTATACAGATTGGTGTTTATTACTTAATGCTTCGACAATTGTGTCACGTCGTTATTTTAATCATTTTCCGATTCATAATGAATACAAAAATAGAAAACATTCAAAAAGACATTGATTACTCACTTTTAAATGAAATATATAGTTTTATTCCGTTATTTGACAAACAGGTTATAACTCATCACAACCGTGCTAACGTCGTGTACTCCAACAATGTATTTGGATATATTTGCAATTAAATCAGATTGATCGTGAAGTTTTATTGGTATACATCATCTTAACAAAGTTAAACATCACCTTATTGTTTAATCAACCAGCTAGATTGTTTTCCTTTCACATGTTCAACCTACTGACAATTGTGTTTTCTGATAAAACAGTAGTTGGCACATATTGAGGTATACTTTTATTTTCGAATATCATCATTAGTATCTGAATTCATAAAATAAGATCACGTTAATGATTTAATGGTTTTTTATGAGTCTTTGTATGATATGTGAGTGCTATTCAGCCACAATGGCAACTAAAAACTATGCATTACGTTTATGCATTATGATAATGCATAAACTAGAACAACACAGTGATATTTACATTTTACACAATTTACAAGTATGCAAGCTTTCTGAAGAACTGTACTGTTTGTAATCTTTATAGTTTTTAAGAATGAATCTAAACATGAACAAATGAAAATGAAGAAAAATACTGAACTCCCAGAAAAATACGGAAAGTCTGTAATCAAAAGGCAAAAACCAGAGGCTCAAACATTAAACGAATGGATAACAAGTGTCAACAGGATATTTAAATCCTTCTACTGTTTTGTCTCGCCTACATTCATTTGCAAAACTAATTAAAATAATAGGACACAGGAATTCTCCAAAAAATAGTTATAATGAGATATTTTTTTTTCCTGTACTAGAAAAAAAAAAAACTCACCATGAAGCAGTATAAATAGTATACACGTTCCTATTTGTTTCTAATTATTTTCTCTTGTTTGAACAAAAGAACTGATCTTTATGTTTTGCCTGTAATAAAAATGAAAATAATGACAAATATAGTTGATGTGATTTATTATGGAAAGTTGACTCATTGGCAGTCATACTTATTTTTGTCTCAAGTATTCAAGACGTGCATTGCAAGAGTGTAAAACATAGTTATATGTAAAAAAAAATACCGTATGAATACGTTCATATGCAATAACAGTCTTTATGTAAGGGTATTTATGAGATATAAATTAAATGATCTACGGCTTGAATCCAATATAAATCTGGTATAATATGAGCTAATATATAGGTAAAATTCATCACATCAATACCGTTACAGTTTCTCTCTAGATACTGAGAACTGGTAAACGAATTCACATTAGGGTGCTCTGACAGTTAACTACAGTACATATAACCTTAGGCGTTACTATTTTGTCCATCAATCAGAGGTCAACGATCAGTCAATGAAAAGTCAAATTGGCATGAAACTCACGCCAAACTCACGTCAACAATCTTAAGACTTAAACTAACTGTATTTGACTGATTGCAAGTATGGGACAGATTATACTAATTGGTGGTGTTATTTTATCCAGAATTGCGCCAGCATAAAGTCTGTATCATTGGAATGTTTGTAGGAATGAACATATGCGTTTGCAGTTTGATGAAGGAATTTCCGATTTGAATTTTCCTCGGTGCTCCGTATTTGTTGTGATTTTACTTGTTTTCAATTTAATAATGCATTGAATTGTTAGCTGCACAGACGGTATACACCAAATAGACATCCATTGTACGTAACTGTAAATACAACTGGCAAGACCGTGGCACAGATAAAAACAATCAGACAAACATAATGTCCATCTTCGTATATAAGAGTATCATCATGCATCTGTTTTCAGTATACGTAGTAGAGATACTTATATCCTTTAGCCATTTACATTTTGATTTTTTGATTTTATGAAAATGTATGACGCTGGACTTAACATACTGTTGAATAATTTATATATGTTTAATACATACATGCTAGTAAAGCTTACTTTTATATCATTCTGTTGAAAACTGTTACCACTATATCACGAAATATACTAGTGCCCTAGGCAATATTCCATATAAAGTGTCATGAGACACTGTTAGAAGCAATGCGTCATTTTTTATATTTTTTTAATAATGTTAGATTGAGACTTACATATATTCATTGCATGTCATCACATATTACACCACACATATAATAGATGAATTGTTATAGTTTTTTTTTATTGATCATGCGATTTTTTCAATTTTGAAAACACAAGGACTGTCACCAATTATACAAATAACAACATGTAAAGGCTTTGAAATAAAGAACTAGAACTAGGTTAACAGTTATTCCAATTCAAATCGAAACTTTTTTATGAGTCTGAAACATGCAGCTTTATCCCGTGTTTTAGACTAATTCCAATTGGTACCGGAATCAGCTTTTGCACGCATATCGAGCACAATTTTGCTTTTGTTAGTTATACAAATGGGTGTTTAAGACTCAATGCTTCGTAAGCTGTTAAAACTTAAAGAAAATCATTACATATATTATGTCGTTATGTAATATATATTGCAGTGCAATGGATTGACAAGATCACATATCATATTACAAACGATTTACAAAAACATTAATTTTTCATCAATTTCTGGGTTATAATCAATATAAAGCTAGAAAACATTTCAAAAGACATTATTTAACAACATTTTTTAATAAATAAATAATTGTATTCCGTCATTTAACATACTAATTATAACTCATCAAACCCGTGCTGAAGTCGTATTTGTATCTATTTGAAATGAAAACACGTTGATCACAAATATGTTTTAGTATAGTTAAACATTAAATCAATGTTTAATTTACCAGTTAGGTTTTTTTTTCAATAAACATTATCAACTTACTGATGAGTCTTTATTTTTATAAACAAGTAGTCAACACGTATGGAGGTAGAATTATAGTGGACAAATGTGCACGAAATACCATCGTTAGTAACTGAATTTACAAAAACAAAAACGCATGTTAATGATTTAGGGGGGGGGGGGGGGGGTTCGTGGGTCTAAATGATATTTTTTTCTTAGTATAGGAATTTGCTATAGTTTTCTATAAATGAAAATTATCTTATACTTAATAGCAAAAATAAAATAAAAAAATGGGGACACAGTTCATTAACGCTCACAATATACCTTCGAAAGAAGCATACATTTTGGTAAAAAAGGACTTTTGTCTGTTGAACTAGTAGGAGATATAGAGGTTATATCGAAATCGCTGAAATTTTACAATAGTTTAGTTGAAGTACAGTTAATTTGAAAATAATAATAAAAAATAGGTCACCAATTTAAAAAAAAGACATTCAAATATTAATGCCAAAAAAATGGCATTTTGCAGCAAAGGGGGATACTTCGGAGTTTTTTTCCGAAACTTTAATACTCTCGAGCCTCCTTAACTGTTTTCTTTTAGCCTTTGTATGACAAGTGTTTTCTAACTAAGTTATTTTACAGCAGGACATTATCTTAATATCTGAACAGATGATGAAGTCGGAACAATCAATATGCACAAACATAAATGTTTAATTGACAGATACCGACAGGTATACAGTCGAGTGTCCTGTGTCTATTGATACAGTTTCTAAAATTTGTTGTCAAAACTGTATGTTGTTCTAATGATTGCAGTTAATTACGAATTTGTCGGAACATGATTAAAACTTGTTAATGTGTTGCTTTTTTTATTAGACTGAATTCCTATACCATTACTGATTATGATAAGTTGTATTTACAGAACTAAAAATTCTGAACAATTTCAATCTTCTTATCTTTACTGCAAAATGATGATTGTTCTGTAAAAAGTTCACTGCAATACAACAATAAAATAATCATAGCATAATATTTGTTGACAACTTGAACAAAAACAAAACAATTATCGTAGTTTTAATCTTTTTTAAATTTACCATATATTCGTAACGAACCTTTTTTTTTCTTTTTTGGGTATGCTGTACTGACAATTCTTTATAAAAGTTTCCTCAACCCTTAAAAAAGAGTTAATTTATGCAAGGCAGCATAATTAAGACTGCAGCTTTCAAATACAATATTACCACATGTACTTTAAACACGTATTTAATTAGTTTCTTTTGGAATTATTCAAAGGCTGTGAACATATTCCATTCATTCTGTGCTTTTTAGATCATCTGGAAAAAAGTATTTACCGCTACATGCGCTTGTCATATCATTTTTAAAATATAATGGATTGTCATTTTTACATAATTGAAATACATTTGTTATAATTATTTTCTACCTGATGCATTTGGAACTAAATCCATTAAGATTATAGAATAAAAAGAAGCATTTAAAGCTTTTACTAAAATATCAATATAACTCTTATCCGTTACATCTTTGTTGTATAGCCATTAAATGCAAAATACTATTTCGGAAAAATGTTCCTATTTCAAATAAAATTAAAAACCAATTGTTCAGAGAACAATTGAAGGTCTTTCCACAAGTAAGGATCTATTTTTATATGAAAATATTAAAGTTCAGTTGAAAATGTCAGTTCCTATGGCTTTATGATGTATAGATATGAATTTAAAGCAAAGGTCAAAATCTAGAACGTCAAATTAGCCTATGACCTTGAGATCAATTTCAAGGTCATAAACCAAGGACCTTCAATCAAAAGACCATAGGTCTTAATTATATTTGGTTAATCAGTTATATCACCATACGCGTATTTCTAAATACAAGAGGGGAGAAAACTCACATTTACGTTCAACGTACCCTTGCAATCAAAATTTACGTGTTATAACATGTCGCAACTAACAATTTAGAAAAAATAATTTGTCGATATCTTATACAGTTTCTGGAAATGAGTGAAAATAAGCCAAATTCAAATATTAGAATATGACCTTGACCTTTGACCTTGACCTAATTTTCATTTTTTTGGACCAAGGATCTCAAATCAAAAGACCCTAGGTCTCTAATATGTATGGTTAATAAGTTATATCACTTTACACATAATTTTAGATATGATAGGGGCTAAAACTCCCATTTATTGTCTACGCACCCTTTCAACGAAAATTATTATGTTACAACATGTCGCAACCAACAATTTAGTAAAAATAATTTGTCGATATCTTACAAGGTTAATGAAAATGAGTGAAAATAAGCCAAAATCAAAATTAAGAAAATGACCTTGACCTTTGACCTTGACCTAATTTTCATTTTTTTGGACCAAGGATCTCTAATCAAAAGACCCTAGGTCTCTATCACTTATGGTGTTCCAGTTTAAAATACATTTTAAAATTTCAAATACAAAAAGGGGAAATAACTCTCATATGGAGCGTTCATATTGCTTCGGTCGAAATTGGACAAATCATGCGAAGGATATAACGAGCAATTTTATAAAATAAATTTGTCGTAATCTTATACGGTTGCGAAGGAGTTGTGAGCACAAGGAAAACAGTGTTTGGGGAGATAACTCCTACAAAGAAAAGTATTCGGTTACGCAGGGTAAATTTGAAAAGCGCATAAACTGTTCGATATCATATACCAAATATCTAAGCGCCATATTGCGAAACAAATGTTTATCGCAAGAACAAAATTTGGCGGAAGAAAAAAAAAAAAAAAAAAAATAATCAGAAGAAAAACAATAGGTCTTTCCACAGAAAAGTGGAAAGACCTAATTACATTTTGTATTTTGTGTTAATTTTTATACTACCGCTCAAGTGCGTATACGTATTAATAATTTGTATTATTTTCAATTAGAATCTATTTAAAGCATTCATATATTATTTACAGTTGACCCTACTTTATTGTTCTTATATCCATTTGGTTTTGATTTTCTTAATTTCTATTTTCATAGGAGGCACTTCACATCAAATGATTTTAAACCATTTACAAAAGAACTTATAAAAACTCTATATAAAAAGCTTGTTCATCTTTTACTCTGAATAATTGATATATTGTCATCACGACATGATGAAACTATAATATAACGTTTTTTGACATAATAATTCTGAGAGTAACAAAATTGAAAAAAAAACTAACAACATCACGGCCAATGTGTACACATCATTATACGTAAGATACATATGCGATATACATAATGGAAGTTCTCTCTATTCTGAAAATGATTATTTATTGACTATTTATTTCTATTCAGTTTAAGTAAAGCATATAGCTCTGTATCTCCCTGTTTCATTGATTGTATAAAGTTTTAATATTTGCTGTTATATGTATGTGTTTAAGCCTTTGTACATACAGCCCTTTAGATGTGTTAGTTTGATTAAAATGTGAATGTGTGTTTGTTTAAATAAGTATTTTAGAATGAAAACTGAGGAGAAAAAAATATGTTTTTTGAAACATTTACACACTTGGCATAGCACTCAAAAAATATTTAATACAGATATTTCATTAATATAAAGATTTTCGAAAAAAAAAAATACGCAAATTACACAAAAATGTTTCTCCAAATCTTAAATATCAATACTGAAACCTTGGTGGATTGTCTTTTTCACCATGAAATCTAATCAACGAAATGACCATAACGATACATCCATCAATGAAACCTTCCTATGTTAAATACATTACTTCTGTCTGTGCGCTATCATCCCTGGTTGAATTATCACCAAATGATATTTGCAAAATATTCATTAGCTGTCAAATTAAATCATCTTCAATTTATATGCAGAGTTCACGAGGTGTTCAAGGACTGATTTGTCTTCAGGTTATAGGTTGTTTGTTAACAATTACATTATATGTCACAATCCTTCAATAATAATCATCATCATGACCATTATAGTTATCGTTGTTTCAAGCTGTTTGATGAAATATATGGAAGAAACGTGTGATTGTGAAGCGTTCGCTTACGGCTATTTTCAATGAATTATGTAAAAAGGTAAATACCAAATTTAATCAAATGCAAGCATTACGAATGATTGTGAATTCATTTTATTCTTATCAACCAGCTTCGGTTTGTTGGTCAATCGTATTGAGTGCTTTTTTCACTAAATTTGCAAAAAAATGTTTAAACTATGTGGTTTATCGAAAGATAAGGATGCATATTTACCAATACAGTCACTTGAGTTTTAAAAGTAAATTAAGTGACATGTTTCCATACCGGTTTGGTTTGATTCAAAAATAGGTTTGTTATTAGTTTATCATTCAGTTTTTAAATTACCGTTAGGGTGTTGTCCTAAATGGATAAATCTAACGAACACTATATGTTTTTAGCAATGCATTATGATACGTTAAAGTAAAACTCTATATATACAATGTCATTATAAAACTAAGTCTTAATTGATATTTCTTTAGCAATGCATTATGTTACGTTAAAGTAAAACTCTATATATAAAATGTCATTATAAAACTAAGTCTTAATTGATTTCTAGGAAGTAAATCGTTTGTTCTAGTAAACTGCTTTTCAAAACTATATTCATAATATGACACCTCATGTTTAAAAATCTGAAATGATACCAGGAGTTTAGGTCATAACGCTTTTCTCAGTGCTCGCAGCATAAACATCATGCTTAAAACATTTCATTTTGAAGTATAAGTACAACTGACTCAAAAGTGTAATTACGTAAAGGCCAGTTAATGTAAACTGAGTCAGATTAAATGAATGACAACTATGACCATGCTGACTACGTTACCGAGCTTGCCTAAAATAGCAGCAGGATTTACAGTAATTCATTGAAGGCATTTATAATTTCAACGACACTTAATATACTAGCTAACTTTATATACTTTTTTATAAAGATTTATATACCAACTATTTAAAATCATTGATATTAACAACGAGCCATGACATTATCTGCCTGTGCGATTGAGTTATATATTAGAAAACATATTACATTGTGTTTACTAATATTAATTCCAAAGTAGGTTGTTTTATTACAAATAAGAGGCTGTTTTTTTTTAATTTGTTTGGTTTAACATGCTTGACACTTAGTATATAAGTTAACCTCATGCTCGCATGCTAAAATAATATTGATACAGGAATTGTAAGTCAATATATAATTATGTTTTTCATTTGATTACTAATTTTTATTCAAATTTTTAATTTCCTCAACGGTTTGTTTCAAATCAATACGTATAGATAGAGTATCATATGGTTATTGAAGGCATATTATTGAAAAAACAAATCCTAAAATATTTTTTGATATTCCACGATCTTACGACTACATTCTATATTATCGCGGGCTAAATTTCCCTACTAATCCTGCAAATCGTTTTATTTTATTTTGAGAAAGATAATAAACTCTTCGATAATTTAAATCTTTATTTTGCGCTAGGGCAGGACCACATTTCATTGTGATTTTTTATAGTTTGTGCTTACTCTCATTTTTTTAGAAATGGATACTTGTAAAATAATGCATTTGCTAATTTAAAAAAAGATGACGTTTTGATGACGTTGCATTGCGACGTTTTGGTTCATTTTGCTTTTTCAGTTAACACTTCATCTGTTGAAAATACTGTGAACGTTTTGTATATATCTAGATATTTTTACCTATGTTGAAAGACGTGCATAGTATGAAATAATACAAATACAAATTGTTTAGTCTCCGGGAAATCTTGTAAGATTTCCACTGTTTTTTTTTGTTTTTTTTTTGCATATAGGTGCAATTTGAGTACACGGTGCAATTTGGGTAACATTAAGTTACAGTTTAAACCAACACTGGGTAGTCATTTTTGTTAATAAACACTTGAATTACGTATGGTCCTCTAAACATTTTAAACGATCAAACATTATCAAATGATATCAAACATTTATACATGTTTCTTAAATGAATTGTTCGTCAACGTCTGCGACTGGTATTAATGTTACTTTCTAATGAATAATTGATATTTTGATTTGAATTGAATTGAGATTACACGTTAAAGTATTGATCGACCCTGATTTGTTTGAGTAATATGCCGTTGGCTATTTTTACGATGCAAATGTCATGGAACATGTTTGTTTGCCTGAATTACATTTAAGTGTAATACAATTCCAAACAGATATCACTGTATACATTTCAGAGCAAGAACAAAATATTTCCGAATCATTAAATTCATGTGTTGTTTACATGTTTAATGTATCAATTACTTACATAGTCTGATTTCAGTTGAAATAGACGACATCATTATTCATTTTCATTTGATGTACTTAAGTGTGATCATACAATTACATAATTACAATCATAAAACGATTTACAAACATTTGAATTTGAAACGAGTACATTGCATGCATGTTTATTCTAGCATATTTAACATGTTTAACGACTGATGTGTTTTGTGCATTATTTTACGAGTATACTTTTCAAACATCTAAGCTTTGCGTATATAAATGTTCAATGTGGTACAAAAATTCATCAAAAGCTATAGATGAAAAGCCAGAGGACCAGTCACCTTACACAAAAGAATATTCTACTATTACGTTATAAATATGCTGATTGTTTATATCTTTTTGATACAAATGCTCAAATGTTTTTTTTTTGTAGATAAATTATTAAGAATAATAATACATTTGATGTTGTTAATAAACTCTTGCGAACGGAAATTAAAATCATACGTTTATGTTGTGAAGATATGACAGCAATAAAATATCGTCTAACAAATAGTGTTAGAATGTTCTTGTTGATACCAACTAATTAGAACTGAAACAGTACCGCGTACTAATCCGCATTGACATATTTCGAAATTACTCAAGTTTGAGAAAACCCCATAAACCTTGAACACCTCCTGAACTCTCTAAATGAACGCTTGATAACCTTAAAATAATATGCTTTGACAGTTATTGTACATTTTGTCCATATAATAATTGCTAGGTGTAGCAACGCATATGGTTGATTAACAGCTTACTCATCCTTAACGCAAGTTGGAAGTTATTACTAACTTAAAAGATATTAATCTAATCTGAGTCTATCTTATTATCTGTGATCAGATTGCTTTCTGAATAAAAGTCCAGTATCGGTTTTAACCTTACACTAGAAAATCAATAAATAAAATTTTGTTTTCTTTACATGAAACGCACTTGAGTCTGTCGATCGTATTCATGTTAACACGAATTACCGAATACTAATTTGCATGATTACTAACACCCTGTGCCTTTGATTCTGCCAAATTATAATATGGTATGCCAGGTGCACGTTTGGTCAAACAAAACTTTCATATGAACTTAAGAAGGTTAAGAATATGTTGGTATATTTACAGATGTATGTATTTATATAAAAAAAAATGTTTTGCATAGTTGCTTCATATCCCATTCACTGGAGGGTTAGGACTTTTTTTATGTCTCTATCCCGAAAGTAAAACCACTTAGGTTAGGTAACTGCAAGATTATTAACTTACAGTTAGGATATATACTGGGATACGAGACGAAATATGTATTTTATAATATGAAGATAACAAGAGATGTTTCATTCATGCTTTATAATTTTTAATTCATTATGGGCATTTTTGATATGAAAATCTGCAACACTTTTATTATAATCTGCGATGTTTTAACTTCTTATGCTGCAAAAAAAGTATCATTCCTCTATAGCTCAAATTAGGTTTTTGTTGGGACGTATAAATATTCCTGGTGTTTAGTCATGGTGATTGAATAGCGATAACTTATAGGTAAACAGAGCATGACACATTAGTTGGATGAACTAAATGAGTTCAATATAGTTAGTTATTATCAATTACAAATAGACCTCGGACACATCTTGAACTCATAAACGGTTATAGAGAGTAATCTTATAAAGATTCATTCAGACACTAATTAAGACTTTGTCCATATTTTATAATACTCGTTTTTACTGAACATGTGCTTAATTAAACGCTCAATCATCCTTGAAGAAGATGAAAGGAATTACTTGGATATAAATCAAAGTTAATATACAATTATTTAATTTGCTGGAATAACATTGCTATCGTATATAAGGATAAGAAAGTTTCGATCAAAAGGCCTAGATAACAATATACTAAAAATTAAACCTTGAACAGTTTAGTCTAAGGACAGCATTTGCATATAAGAAACACTTGACCATTTTACAAATACTTAAAGAGAAATAATGTTCTTCCTCCAAAATATATTTTACATTAATGTTTAATAGTTTGTCTTAAGCTATTTCCAGATAAATATGTTGCACATATAGAATATCAATGACAAAAATATCATTGAAGGTCAGAAGATTCGAGATCACTAAGTATCTCAATACTTGTTGTTAACATATAAAAAAAACCAGTAAATATAGTAATATATAGAAGCGTACGCTATATAATTTAATATATCAGGTTGCCATTGCTTGTTTGAGAAATCGTGTCAGACAACAATAAAACATATTGTCACCTTGACATGTATTATGCTCCATACATCTGCTGTAATTTTGATCTATAACACGGGTAAATTGCTATTATGAAAATAAGCATATTTTGAGTCAAATCTGGTCAACGGAATTATTTCACGTAAACGTGCAACGATCAATCATTGTGTGGCATTCACACTGAGAAAACTTTCAAAAACCCCACTATGGCAATACGAAATGCAAATGTGATATACAAATACAAACGAATTCCACTTAACTGCAGGCTACTTATATGATTTCAATTGTCTAACACACGTGACCAGTAGATTACCCAAATTCAAAAACAAAAAATGAAATGCATGGAGCGTACACTATTTCAAATAGTATTTGGTGTTCTTAAAATAGTTAGTCAAATCTCGCCACTGAAAGCAGTATCTTTTTGGGGGAAATAAACAGTTCAGGTAAATGAATTTTAGCCATTTTAGGTTTCGGTTTTACATTGCTAGAGACAAAAAGATTTAAAGAAAAATACTGTGGATTCACGATTATTCGTGTGATATCAATATTGATTGGTTTTGTTGGTACAGTAGAACCGGTAATTCAAATGTTGCACAAATTACAAATTTTCTTTAGGTTTTGCTTACCCACGAACATAACTAAATCTACAGTTCAACATTTTCTTGGATTAAGATTTAGGATTATTATGAATATATTCGGTCATCATTCGTTCTAGGAATTCTTTTAAAAAATCAACTTACATGTCACGATAGAGAAGCACTAAGTGTTTTATGTTTTTTTTCCCAAAAAATACAATGGCTATACCGATAACATACGTATACTTCCACATTAAACTTGATAACACGAATTAGTTGCTTTCTTTAGATATTTGAATGCTATGTCAACGCCAAAAAAAAAAAGCTATTACATTTAAGTTGTAAATCTCTGTATGGTAAACTAGTATTCAATATCACAAAACAGTTAATGTGCATTTGCTCGAAAATCATATGAATTAGTTAGAATTATCAAACAGAAGAAACCCGATGAAAGACATAACCAAAACAACGGTTCGTTCAAACTACAATTATTTATTTTTAACACTTATTTTTTGTAAGCAAACAGGGGGTCATATAAAAAGGAAGATGTATTATGATTGTAGATGAGTCAACTCTTTACCAGAAACTAAACGAAACTAATTAACAGTTATCTGTAAAAACATACTTCAACAGAAAAGGTCTGAACACTAAGTGTATGATTATTCGCTTGTGAATGTTAACGTTTTTTAAGTGTTGTTTTTTCGTAAAGTAGTACCGATGATAACATTGTATGTTCTTATCTACAGAGCAGTTTGACTGTTCCAATGCGTTAGTTATTAATTTAAAAAAAAGTTTGAAAACATTGTCATCGATAGTGATGCATACATTTCAACAATATATGTATTTTAAGGATATGTCAAATGATTGTACAGGAGACACACATTTCCTAAATCCAAATTAAGTTGATGAACATGCTGTATGAAATAAAATGCAACTGTACTGATTAGCACACTAAGGAAAGGACATTTCGTTCAATTGTCATTAAAAGGCATCGTCATAAATAAAAATATGAAAGACAGAATAACTGAGAGTACATGTGATATGGGACGAATACACTACTTCTAGATTTATATCATTTATATGTGCAAAAGTAGGGTATTTTGTAGTATCGGCTATTACACTATTCTGTGTGATACTGTTCTGATTTATTCTAAACGTGATTTTCCTTTCTTATATATGGTCAAATATATTTGCAACTTATCCCCGTGCCTCCTCAACGTCACCATTACCCCACATACTTAACAATAAACGCATTTGGAATATAAGTTAGGAAAAATATATTTAATAACAACATATGCATATTATGCAACTGATGTCGTAATAGTTTTGCTGTATATTCTCAAACTCCAAAACGAGAGAAAGTGTACATGTTTTAAAGACAAATCCTTCTATTCAGATCTACCAATATTATCTTCTTTATTTTTTATTTTTACTTTAGGCTAGGTAGCAGCTTTAAAATAAGCAAATAAAAAAATGGGGTCACCGACCTCGTTTTCGATTTAAAACGCCATCTTGTTCACGGAATTTGGAAATTAGGACTTCTAGTCAATAGCAGTGTAATATTTTTTTTCAAAGTTCGTATCCAATAAAAACTTGTCTGTTCTGTTAACCTAGTTGTTAATACAAACTATTTTAATAATATCATCATTTTCTGAGTAGAAAGTAATAACGATAAGTTGCTATAATAGTTTTCCCGCCTTTTTTATTGTGAAATATCTATAAAATAATTAAGTTTAAAAAAAAATGACCAATAATTTCTGCATGAGTCTTCAATAGAATATGCGTTGTTTATATTTTAACAAAATAAGGAAATAAAAAGATGGGGTCACCGTAATGGAAAAAGAGATATTTCTAAAAAAGGGGTAAATAATTTGAATTGGCGGGAACACATTGCGCCAATTCTAAAAACAACGTCAAAAGACGTTCGGCCGATTTAGGCTATATTCTTACAAATTAGAACAACCCAGTTCTTGTTATTTGCTGTTTTGTTGTTTGTTAGTTTTAAACTACAATAGATTCACATTAATCTACATGTGAAAGTACTTAGTTTTCAGTCAGTATCACAGACACGTAATATAAAGGTGGTGGTTGGAAAACAATGCGTTGTACAAATGTACACACGAATGCTTCTATGAACATTTCATTTCAGGTTATTCATAGTGCTTATGTGTTACACAGAAATTCTTTTTAAAACAGTGAAGACATTTTTATATAACATCATTGTTCAATCAAAGTATATCTGAACGACAAGACATAATTTTGCTTCCGATATTATGAATTTTAATTTCGTTTAAGAATGTTGTTCCTTTTCATTTTGATGATAATTACTTAAAATCATTAAAAATCTAAGACTCCATTTCTACTAACAATAAAGATGGATCAGTTCTGAGATCGCCGAACTTTAGTATTGCAAAAATGAGAAAGATCGATCTTCAATCGGATGTTAACATTCCATCTCCATCTCTTCAAAAGAAACGCTTTAAATACATCGCGATCGACTTTTCAATCAATAAATCGATATAACATTCCAATTGTTTTATGAAGATATGAAAATAAATCTGAGCATGGTCAGTTTAAAAATATTAAAAAAAACTGATTTCAGTGTTTATTCCCAAATGATTTGACAGAACGTGCCATGGAGATAATAAAAACCAAATAATATATTCGACGTTTTTGCGTTATTCTTCTGAAAAAATATTAATAAAAAAGGAGATGTGGTATGATTGCAAATAACACAGTTCTCCACAAATGACCAATTGACATAGGAAATTATTAACTATGGGTCATTGTCCGGCCTACAACAATGAGCAAATCCCATACAGCATATACAGCTATAAAAGGGCCCAAAAGGACAAATGTAACACAAGTCAAACTAGAAAATAACAAAAACAAAAATGAATGAAAAACACATATGTAACTCTTTTACAAACAGCATCCACTTAATTACAGGCTCCTGAGTTGAGACAGGACCCGTTTCAGCGCTCGACTAATACTGTTACTTATTCGTTCCTTATTTGTTTATACGTTGAAATACATTGCACCTATTACCAAAAAAAAAAATCTTTTTAACAGTTTTCTTGTCTCTGGTGTTAGCTATGGATTCTTAAAAATAAAACATACCTATTAGCGCGTATATACCAGTTTTAGCGCTAGACCGATGACCTGCTACTTATTCGCTTACAAAATGTTTGGTATAGGTCGCACCTTTTTAAACAATTCTTTTCCAATCTTTGTCTTGCCTCTGATGCTATCTATTGGTTCTAAGAGGTAAAATAACCCTACTAAGGCGTAAATACTCGTTTCAGTGCTCGAGTGATGCCCTGCTACTTATTCGTTCCATAGTCGCTTACTATACGTGCGTTATTAGGTGTACCTTTTAAAGATATTTTTTCAATTGTATTTATTCATTATTTTTTTTTATTTTCTGTAAATTCCTGATATTCAAACGAAATGACCGTTATAAGTATTTTTTTTCTGACAATTCTTTGTTTTTAATTTTTTATGACATGTTAATCAAAAATAAAATTAATAAATGCAAAAGCATATAATTATCTAATGAACCAATTTTTTTCTTATTCAATTTTCTACAATTTTTTGTTAGCTAAATGGTTAGACCGATTATTTTAGATATGCAATGTATACTAAATGTAAACGCACAAGTTCTTAAAAGATCGAAAATGCGAGATGATCTTCAGAGATCGATTCAATTTCAATTCCGTGCAAGTGTTAACGGGGTCTAATTAACACCATTTCTGTTTTGATCATTCATCCTTCAAGTAAGGTATCTATGAATATCGAAACATTATACTCATACAGCTGTCATACCGTGAGTATGAATAGAACCGAGTCCGACCTCTGTTCTCAAATCTCCTGTTAATTGATTTTTCCCATATGCATTCCTCTGTAATTCTTCATTCCGACAACTTTTAAACACAGGCACGCGTCGTTAGGTTACTGTTTTGTTGGTGTTTATCAGAAATCTTATTATAATATTCGTGTAAAAATGAAAGTGCCGTACACATCCAAAATACGTGAGTGCAATTTGCCATATTCATATATGTGTACGTAATGTACCTATTGCTAAAGATACATTGAATTTTGAGGACATGACCAGAATGATTGATGGTTTTCGTACTTTCTCAATGATTTGTACAATATCGATATTAATTAGAACCTACGAAAGTCTTTACATGTAGAAAATTAAGGAAAACAGTATTATATTATAATTTTATTGGCTCATCTTGTTGTCGAGTATCAAGATTGTGTTTCGTTTCTTGACATTCATTGTTGTGTATTTTTTGTTGTTAGATTGCTGTATAGTTGGCTCTCTTTTCATTTACATATTTTATCTAATTCTGTAACATGTCTATTATATAAAAACAATTTTCATTTTCTTCTCGGCAAATTAACCTATCAAAACGATTTCACTCTCTCCATCGACTCAAAGAGGAATAACTTTAATAAACGTTTCCAGTTCGCGGAAACCGCGACTTCATAAACCGCTCACGGCATAGTACTGTTGCGCTTGTATATGCGCATAAACAATAGAATGATTTGTCTTTAATCTTTGCTTTTGAAGAAAATCAACGGCTATGTCTCATTGTTTATTTTGCGAGTACACGTATACTTAGTAGTGTTTACAATTTAAACCGGATCAATGACGGTCACCATAACTGGATGCTCCTTCGATGAGTTTTTCCCAAAACATCTGTCTATAGATGGACTGGTCTATTATGACCAAACTGGTTAAACTCCGCTCATTCAAATGAAATAAATCAAGTACTATATGACCTGCAATATTTATTTCCTTGACAATCCTGTCGCATCTCGGTATATTTTCTACAGATTAAATGTCATGAGACAATCAAACCCACTATCATAAGAAAACAACATTACAAGTTGTTTTCAACTATCATTATAATATGAAAATCACTTTATATATTCAGCTTTTAGTGTTCCCGGTAAAGGGGAATATAAAACAAAGCCACCGATGCATACAATTTTCAACTTCTTCTTTAATATTTTCGGTATCAGCCAAAATGATATATGAAATAAAAACATGAAAAACACTGGAAACATTACACACCCAAGTGTTGTTAAATCTTGTTTTTGCTATGTAGCTATCCTAGTATAACCTTTACGTTTGAAGAACGTAAACACCGAGTAATAGAATTGGTTAGCAAGTCTAAATAAGTGAAATACATTTATGATACAAATTATTACTTGGAACATATATCTGATATTTATGTAGCTATGAAAGTAGTCTCGTCTTTTTTATTCTTATACAAATGTCGTGACTAAGTCAGCAGTATAACAGTTCTTTTTACTGTCATTCCAATTATTGTTATCATCGGGTACTTTGCTCTTAAAGTTTGTATACACTAATCGTTATGGCTAACATCGAGGATAGGAATTTTGTTATTACATTTACCTAAAATAGAGAATCAATCTACAATCATGATCTGTTAGATCTTGGTATGCTTCTTAATATAAAAATGTAATACCTTGACTACAAATAATACAATAATAAAAGGATCATCACTTCAATCGAAATAATTTATCCCGAAGTTAATTTTAGTCTCGTATTTCTTAAGATATGCTTTACGATTGAATTATTCACATGATTTTAAAAGTCTTAACGAAGCTCATGGGAAACATACACATAGACAAATGCTGCATTTAACGCACTGTTAGCTTTTAAAAACATAGAGAATGCAAAGACATACTATTGTAAATAGAGATAGATAGAAGAATGAGCATTAAGTGCTTATATTATTTGGTACATATGTCATGCATATCAAGAAGGAAACACATTAGCAATGTTGTTAACGTTATATATTGCAATGAGAGTCAATTTGGTTGAAGATCTGGGTAATTGGAAATGCAAGAATACAAGAGCATATTCTTGATATTGATAGTCATTTTCTCTTGCAAATAACCACGTTTAAACCCGTCAATGAATTTTTATTAATGCTTCCTCAATCTTTGAACATTGTTCCAAGCAAAATAACAAAGATATCAAATCAAATTTTACCAGATTTGACTCTAATGATACCATCTGCATGACAACATTTACAACTCTTTTATGCAAGTCTTACTACATAATGAAGAGAATGGACTACTCACTCTATATTAACTGACTTTCCTGTGCAATGTTTTTTAAATTTTTCGTGGGAAAAAAATAACCTGCCTTGAAATCATCGGGACCTAGTAACACTCAGGTCTGTCTGCATCAAACATGTATGCGATATTTGAATACAAAACGTTAAAAAGTACTAAATTAACTTCAATTTTAAAGGACAAGGTACGATAAGCATCAGAGAACGGCCCCCTAATTTCGTTCAAATTAAAAGTGACCTGCCATTAATTATAATACATTATTTTTAAAGTTTAAAACCTATATTTTTGTAAACATCAATAGATTTTTCAACTTCCGCTGATATTATTCATGCTCTGTTGCTGTAAAGACCTCAAGATTCGCGAAAAGGCCAGAAAAATGGCAGTTTCTAAACCTTTTTCTGCATTTTAAACTATGACCGTACCTACGACCCACGATCATATTTATGCCAGACATTCCTTGAACATAAATGTTGATGCAGTTCAAATATTTTAGTGGGTTGTAAGTACGCTCATAGTTAAAAATTCAAAAAAGTGACAAAAATCGTCGGTAGTTTTCATTGAATCATCGAAATTTTTAACCGAATTGCGGACCGGAGATGATTTCCGGTATTTACTGGATCCGACGGAAATGTATTCATGGTACGCTATAATAATGGCTAGTTTCTTCAGGACGAAAAATAAACATATTTGAGACAGGAAAACAGGATATTCCTGTATAATTCATTATTCTTGAATTTAAAGTGACATTTTAGCAGACCGTCGAAATTTGATCCAAATTAGACGTAACTGTTACTGTGACAAACTTCAGAGAAATTCTGGGAACGTAATTGTGAATGAATATAATAACTGGTTCATACTCAAACAGTGCATATACTTATTTTGTTTCATAATTGACGAAATCGTCGCCCTGGAATGTTTTAATCTCCGATGACACTTTTGTGAAAAGTGCTTTCTTTCACGTCCGCATTTCTACCAAATATGGCATGCCAAGTTAACATTTTAGACAATCATTTAATATAAATACAGATGGCGATGGCGAAATAAACTACAGAACTGTGAATAATAACATCCATTGTAATTTATATGACATAAGAAGACACCATGTGACAATTTTAATTAGTTAATTGTGTAAGTATAAAATAATCAAGGTTAAACAAAACTATCCAACACTTTTATGATCTAAATTATGTATCTTGAGTTATGTTTTGGTCATGGTGTTGAATTTATTGGACTTATTATTTGTAATTGTCACCCGCCTTCCCGTTGTTCTATCTTGACGACAACGCGTGCTACTTCGTATTTCTTGTTTGCAAATCTTTCTCTACATATCTTCATTAAAATTTGCATGCATAAAGTATTTGTCACTGGACGGTCAGGAAACAACATTCAATCAATCATATGTCTTCTTAAATAACAGCACTACATGTAGAATGAATTTAAACATATTCAAAAGAATAAAAATAAGTATTGAATATGAAAGGAATAAAACGCATCATAATTAAAGACATCTTGATTGTAAGACGTGTGTTTCGCATACAAAAGACTCACCAGTGACGGTCGAATAAAAAAATGTCAAAAGACCATAAAAGGCTCAATATTCCGATTTTTTTTTGCGATATACAGCTAATAAAGGTTATTTATTCCTGAATATATTATCCGTAGTTTTTGCAAACAATATAAAGTTTTGTAAACAGTTAATTCATATAATTGACTATTTTAATAATAATTCATGTTTACACAAAGTGCTAACTTTTGGACATCGTGTTGCTGCATGGGTTGTTTGTTTCATTAATTTTTATTGTGCTATAGCTAAAACGTTTACAGTCCACAGGAAGACATATTACCCTACTTGACACTCCGATCCAACTAGTCTTTGTTCTTACCCCTTAACGCCAATTGATTAACGGAAATCAGCAAATACCAATTTTTGAGTCTTAGGTTTGACCAGGCCGGTGTCAGAACCCACGATATCAGGCGTTTTAATTCATTTATTATATTTATTTAATTGTACAATGAACTAATAAAAGGGTGCATACTGTAAGAATCCATCTTATATGAATCCACGCTTAAACATACACATTCACCCAAAAGAAATAACTTTTGCAACATATATAGAAATAAGAAGATGTGGTATGAGTGCCAATGATACTACTCTCCTTCCAGGGCACAACATGTAAAAAGTAAACAATTATAGGTCAACGTACGACCTTTAACACAGAGCTTTGGCTTACACCGACCAGCAAGCTATCAAGGACACACAAGTGACTAATGTAGCAATTCAAACAGAAAAACCAACGGTTTAATCTTTATATAAAAAAAACTAGAAACGAGGAACACGTATGAACCACAACAACCACCGAACAGGTTCCTTACGTGTTGCAAACAAACACAGCATGTGAAAACGTTTAAACAGGCGACAACCTTCACCCTAACCCGAACTTATATACTTTTATTAGTAACTTGCATGTCCAATTATAACTGTAGTTCATTTTGATAAACAAATTACAAAACCACAAAAACAAAACGAAACAATACAAAATGCAACTTAATCACATACATGCATTTTATATGATATTTCACAAATCATTTGACACTGACAGGAAAGTGAAAACATTTTTCGTCATTGCCAGTATCCACATCATAATTACAGATAACAAAAATGTTCCATAGATATAGGAAGATGTGGTGTGAGTGCCAATGATACAACTCTCCATCCAAATAACAATTTATAAAAGTAAACCATAATAGTTCAATGTACGGCCTTTAACACGGGGCCTTGGCTCACACCGAACAACAAGCTATAAAGGGCCACAAAATTACTACTGTAAAACCATTCAAACCATAGTCCATTTCATCGTGAAAGAAACATCAGTTTATTCTGTTCTCAGTTTTCACTTGTCTTTGTCAATTTTCCCTGGCTTCCAAGATGAAATGAATGGATACATTATGTAAACATAACTATTCTTCTTTTTTTTTGGAATTTTATTCTCATACACACTTGTCCGGGTCTACACTTATTTAGTTTTTATACATTGACTTAGGATATTTGGCATACAGTGTATAGCCATGACTCAGATATCATTACAGTCTAATATCATTATGACATTTACCATTGATCTCAAGGTAGAATTAATTGACCTTTAACTTTCATGGTTAAATGATTGTCCAACCCTTAAACCATATATATATATATATATATATATATTCTTACAGGATATGCCATTTTTTTTACTGCACAATAGGATTAATTTCCTAGAATGATTTACCACCCCCCCCCCCCCTTTGCCTTGATAAGTCGTTTCTAATTCACTATAGGTTTTGTACCCATGCAGAGGACACATTCCTATTCCAGCCCCTACATCATATTAATTCGTAATTGCCTGGATTAGACATTTTATTCCACACAATGTGACGTCTGCATGTGGTACAAGTCACGTCTCTTTGATTCTATTAACTGTTAAGTATCTTTGAAAGCTGTTCAAACTCATCTCAAATTATTAAATCCTATATATTCTTGTTTTCATGAAAAAACTTTCACATTGAAAGTCGAACAAAGGTGTTAAAGTGGTCTACAATTTAAAAAATAATGTTTGCTGTTGCTAAGCAAGATGTGGGATTCTATACTCGATATAGAATTCGTCCAACAAATAATGATAATCTAGATGTTTATATTATAGTGTAACACCGTATTAGGAAGTATATTCCTAAAAAAGAACTAAGTTCATACTTCAAAAAATATAAAGAACCTATTATTGCATGGTTGATATGCACTTGTTATTTATCTTAGTTGTTGATCAGCGTGTAGTGACCTACAATTGAACTAAGTGTTCATTTCTAACTAAACATGTTCACAAACAGACAATCTGAATTGCATTCAATTTAATTTGTTCAATATAATGACTAATTGATTTGTAGTTGGCTTTAATTCAAACATGTTTTGCTGTTGCTAAGCAACACTCGTGTTGCTATGCTCAATACGAAATTTGTAAAGAATAAAAAAAGATGTATATGAAAAAATATTGGAATGAAACTCCAAATGGAAAGAAAAATCTTCAAACAACTGCTTAATTCATACTTAAGAGTGGCAAGCACCAATTTTTTAACCGTTGCTAGGCAACATTTCTGTTGCCAAGGTTGTTTTAAACATATAATAAACAAATTCAAAGGGTATTTTCATTTGTGACTTCAAGTTCTTCTTGAACAAACAATATTGTTTGCATATATTTAAATTTTTACTGATAAAGCAATTATTATGTGATAATTTTCATTCTTAATAAAAACCGTTGCTAGGCAACCTTCCTTTCACTGGAACACAATAAAATCATTATTTTTTCAAGTGTCTACACTAAGACCATCATTAATATCAATATAAACTTATTTGGAGAGGGGGCCAAAAATAGCCCTTATCATACCTTGTCCTTTGTTGATGCATCTGGTTTAGACTTATACTACTGGCCAAATAACTAAAAAATGAAAGGAATCAAAATCATTTGATTTGGATCATTATATGACGTATCATAGTAAATGTCAATGTTCGCTGGTCACATTGTCCTCAAAATAAAATAACAGCTAGGTAGTACAACCTTGAAAACTATAGAGGCATGTGGCAATTAAGTGTTAACTGTCATACGATCTTAACTGCAATGAATAAATATAAGTTCAGCAAAAAGAAATATCACAGATGGAAATTAATTTATTATGTGTTAACAGGGTTGCCTTTATATAAAACAATCAATCACTTTATACAGATACTGAGCTGCTTATAACTGTCCACAATTGTCAAGTTGACAGCACTGTCAACATATGTTCTATGTAGCAAGTGTACTAATCTGTTCTGGGGTAGACCCGTTCTGGCTAGAAACTGTTATAACTATGAAAGTGTAAGGATTACTGTTGTACAATTTTCAAAAAATACTTTTCTCGGCGGTTCCTGTATTAATTAACAACAGTAAGAACTGGTCCGAACATTAAATGCAACTAGGTAACTCTTACTGTGTGAAATCATGAATAAATCATTGTATCAAATGGATCAGTTGGACACTTTTATGTCAATAATCCGATTATAATGTCATACAACCTTTCCATCATTATCACATACAATGTATTTTTCAACATTTCTATTTCTATGGAGTATTCCTCACATGGATAAATTAGCTTAAAATTGAATCTAATACTATATTATACTAGTTAGCAATTTCTATCTGACATTGTAAAATAAGAAGACACTTGTTTTCTTTTTTTTTTTTTTTTTTTTTTTTTTTTTTTGAAAATTAGATATTGTTATTCAATGTAAAGTTCAGACATACATGATTATATAAACGCTGAAAGTATTAAAGTGATGAATTCGAGAACTAACGTTAACATTTTGCATTACAAAGAGAAAATGTAAACTTTAACATTTAGAAATGTATATTAGGAAAATAGCGTCTAATGAATTTAGTAATTGTTCTTCAATATTCAGTAAGAAACCAAATCATCTACAACATTACACTATAAAACGTTTTCATATCGTATCCAATTAAATTTCATTAGTCTTGATATTGATAAAAGTCAAGAGTCATTTGTTTAAAAAAAAGTCTTTTTTTACCTTCGTACGTAATTCAGCCTTTTGATTTTTTTTTAATTTTTAATTCGAACTGCACTTATGAGCCCTTTGCAGAAAAACTAGCATTGTACGTACACATTTTGATACTGGTATATATGGTAAGTTAATCTAACTCCATTGTGTCAATAACACTGCTGGGTATAGATCATGAATTATCATTGATATGGCAATTGTTATAAACTAGCTGTTTTAAAAAAAAACATGGGGTTTTTACGTAGATAATTGATTACCTTAGCTGAATTGGACCAAACATAAAAAGGCTATGTTGTTGTCAATGCTCTCAAACATTAAAACACCTCTTATTTTTTTTTTCAAATAATATCAATGATTTATTACGTACAATTGGAACAAGACAAATTCCGCATGTTCATGCCAGTGCTTTTTTTGTGTGACTATTTGATTTGTGTTATCTTATCATTAACTTGTGCTATGTTTTTTAATTGTACTATGCTTTTAACTTATATAGGTCATCTATGGTATCGTACTGTGTACTATATGTTGAAAATTGTGTTGTTATCATGACTTTTCTATGTGTATGATATGTTGTTATTATGTCGATTTGAAAAGCTCGTCAGAGCTTGTATTTATGCAATTTATCAAATATCGACTTTAATGAAAACATCGAAACTTGAATCATGAAAATCTTGAAAATGTTGAATAGACCAATACAATCTACATTTTGTTTTGTTTTTCATGTTTTACATTTTTATTTGATTGTAGATAATACATGATATATAATACATCTTGTAATTGCAGAACTATATAAAAAAAGAGTAAATGTGAGTATATTCCATTAAACATGATTGTCAATATACAATGTACACTTATTGTTCCAATGTCAATGAGGTAAACCAAAAAATAACAAAAATATCAGCCTCCAAAAGAAAATTAGAACAAAATATCAAAATCAAAAGCCCAAACACATCAAACGAATGTCATATTCCTGACTTAGTACAAGTAAATTTCACTGTTATTTAATTTGTATGAAATATATATGAGTTTTTAATCTAATAACTTACGTCAACGTTCTATAATTTCCAAATGTATCATTTCATTGCTATTTCTAGAAGAAGTGTACAAATTACTAAGATTTTTTAGAATTAAACAGGGCTCATTTTATCACAGTTTGTGTAATGGTGTACATAATTACAGACTTTGAATCAATTAATTTATTGATTAAAACAATAGATAATACATCAGTCATTTATCGTATTCTTTTGTTTGTCTCTAACACTTTTTTTGCAAACTTTCAATTAATTTTGGTTTTAATTTTTGGATAGAAACAATAATCAACAAATATTCATTGCGTCAAATCAAAACAATAATAACTATTTAACTACTTACGATTAAGCTGGATTAGAAAAATGGTTTGAATTAACAATATAATTCCTTTGAACAATTTCCATTATCGCTAAATGACAAACTATATGTAATTGGTAGAGATATTATATCGGAAAAGACATCTGCAGTGGTATAAGATATACCTAGTATTGGATACACTAACTTTACCTTGTTTATCAATATGGTCACGTGAAGTATCAATATGTAATGCAATTAGTCATTAATGTAAAAGTCTGTTGCCACTGATTATAATAGATGTGTATTAATCAAATTTACGTGAATTTCAATTACAGGGTTTTAAATATTTAATGAATATTTTATTCTTAAATCAAACAGTTTGCATTCGTGTAATTTGAAATAAAACACTAATTAACTAATCCTTCAATTTGAGAAATAGGAGAATAATATAATCAATTTCGCAGTGCTAGTCGATTGGGTTGTTAACGAGTACTGACAAATCAGACCCCGTAAAGTAGTTGTAGTATGATCACCATTAATTAATGCAAAGCTGATATGCAATTTCTCAGATTCCAAATTATATTTTACTTCATATTTGAAAAAAAAATGTGGACAGTATTACCAATGTCATTTCAATTGATCGGGCGGAGCTTACGTTTTAATTTGCATAAGGACAGTCTATTCGAAGATGTGTGTGTGATTATGATGGTTGTCGATATAATTATAAATGATTTCTAATCACCTATCAGTGATATCAAAGGAATTAACAAAAGAATAACTGGACACTTCATTGATGAGTTTATCCTAAAACACCTATCTATGGATGGAATGGTTTATTATGAGCGAAACAGTTAAACTCCGCCCAGTCAAGTGAAATAAATTGAGTAATACATGAGTATATAAATAAGCCATTAGTGTTGTGAAATATAGTAAGGCTAATTTCAGAATTGATGAACATAATATCGTCATCAGACAATGCATGTATACCTTAATGTTTATAGATGTTAGATATATACGTTGAACTTGGTTGAGTATTAACTTGAAATTGTACCTATAAGATATGCTTAGCCATACATATGTAGTTACCATTATGCCAATACTACAAAGTTTTAGTTTCTTTCAAAAACAGAAATGTTCAAATAATATACAGGCAGAATACATTTATTTTCTTCGAAACCCTGTTATTTTTTCAGACTGATACAAAGTTCAACCAATCAAATGGACTCCAACAATAAAATCTGTCCACAAAAAAAACAAAACAAAAAACAATAGTAATGAAAAAGGGTGTACACATCAACAAAGAGGTAAATTTCAACTCCTTGATTATCCCTCCTAAAATGGAATGAAAATGTGTCTAGTTTTATTGAAATTGGATGGAAACTAACATACCTCTATACATTATCTATCTGAACTAACTAATGTGTAAATATATATTCGACATCTAGGAGAATACAGACCGCTATTCGTTACACGTTTTGTTCGATAGTAACATTCGGCATGTTGTTTGTGTTTATCTCTTTGAGACAAACACATGATTAACACAGCTGCTCACTTATTATGTGTAGACCTCCTTGAACAGTAAAATAATTTGGAGTTTGTTATAGAACGAATGTTGTCTGTCTGTTTACTCTTGATATCATATATCATTATCGATAATTGCAAAAATAAAAGAGTTTCATTCATTGAATAGTGTCGATGAGGTCTGAAAATTATCTTGTGGAGGGTATTAGCGATATGTATGAGTCTAAAATTATCATTAAACTTCATTTGCCTTATTTAATTACAGGTTACGTTTGGTATGTGACAATTGTAGAATTATTATTTCTTTTTTAAATTCTAACGGCCATGCTTTAATGGGTAATGCAATTTTCAAACACTAATGGTGTTCACTCTTAATTATGTGTTTGCCTTACATGTATTAAGGATGAGACACATAGGTGATTGAAGAAAATGTAACTTTGAGTACGATTGTCATATTCAATTTGGTTGATTTGTTTTTTTTTTTTTTCTTTAAATTTCATGAACACATGTTCATTTGTCTCGGTGTTGACATGCATATCAATTATATTGTCATTTTTATAAAGTTCCTGTTCCTTAAAAACTAAGGATTCACTTATCCCAGGAATAGATTAGCCGTATTTTGCATAACTTTTTTAAATTTTGGGTTCTCAATACTCTTCAACTTTGTACTAGTTTGGCTTTATAACTTTTTTTGTTATCTGAGCGTCACTAATTAGACTCATTCAGACGAAACGCGCGTCTGGCGTATTAAATTATAAACCTGTTACTTTTGATGACTATTATTGTTTTTATTACAAGTTGCGTTTTTTAGCTAAAACAATACGATTTATAAAATAAATCAGAGACAAATGACAAACATGACAAAAGTGAGACTTATACTGACATATGTATCCTTTTTTATTCCCACGATTTGCACTTATATTAAACTTATAGTACTGATAGGAAACACGCGCTTCCTGTTTTAGATATGATTATCGATGTTTAAAAAACTGATATACAGTTGTTCATAGTATATGTAAGTTGTATGTAAACATAAATAATTCAAGGGATAAAACAAAAACTATCTAATTTTGATAAACCCATTATTAAGAATGACAAAAAAATGAAGTATTCCGATTTGGCGTAATAATTAATCATTGGATAATAATCAATTTGTTTCACAATACTTTTGAAATCAGATTTAGATTTCGTCATGGTATGCATGGCCTGTTATATATTGCTGTTTGGTATGAAGAGATGCTCCGTGTTGAAGACCGTACTTGACCTATAATGGTTTACTTTAAAAAATTGGGATTGAAACTGGTCTCATTGACACTCATGCCAAGTCTTCTTATATCTATATATGGTGAAAAATACCTATACGTCGACCAACTACTAGCAATCTTAAATACGCATTTGTAACTGTTCAGTAACATAGTAACAAGTATTAGATCTTACCATTGACACTTAATAGAGGTTTCTCAACATCTTACGAACGAACGAAAATCGTCTTAACTTCACGTAACTTGCCGTAACGAGAAGAGAGGGATCACTCAGTTATTGAATTAATTTTGGCTATTGGACGTGCACTTCTTTTCACTAAGATATGCATGCAAGGGTCTTTTAAAACATTTCGACTTTTGGACATATCATTATATTGAATGCGAGTTCTCTCTGGTATGTACTTTTTGACTAAGTGTCCTTTTTTGAATTTTATGTATCAAAGTTAAAAGGTCATGCGCAAAATAATTGAATCCAGAAGTGAACGACTCTAGAAAAAAAATGGTTTTTTATTTGAAAAAAGAAAATTAGGTCCTGGATAACTTAGTTGCCTCAAAGCTCTAAAATCCAAATGGTTAGTTCTTCACCTTATTCAACTATAATTGAACTATGTTCTACCTAAATTGGCAAGAAAGTAAATAAAGAGAAATACTGAAATAGATATTTGAGGACAAAAAGTTCACTTGAAAAGATATTATGTAATGTATTGTAGATCTTTGTTTTATTTTCAAAGAGTTTCTTATCCTTTTTGTCTATGTTGTTATTATAGTACACATATTAGTATATTAGTATATAGTATAATTTAAGAATTTTCAATGAACATTTTGATAACTGTATTACAATCAGTTTTGTTGGTGCTGTAGCACTCATACTTGCCATTAGAATTCAAACAACTTTATTACTTACGATAAAATTGCCCCCCCCCCCAAAAAAAAAAAAAAACATATAAATAAATAGCAGTTTTAACGACATATATATCAAAGATGCATAAAAAAGAGTGGTTCCTAATATTCATTACTGAATACTATCGAATAAATATGGAGATAAATGAAAAAATTAAGACTGACTTTATTTCTTTATCCGTTTTTATTCAATATATAAATGCATTTTTATCGAAGTTGCTTTCCACTTATACAGGTATTAACTTTAATCAGAATATATGAAAAAAATGAGTTATGATTTACGAGTTTTTGTGTTAGACCTTTCTTGCCACCTTTGATTTGTTTATGAAGTGATCAAATTTCATTTCTTTGTGACTACTTTGTTTGAACTATAAGAACTAGCTGAGTAAACTCATCATAGATACCAGGACTTAATTAAGTATATACACCAGACGCGCGTTTCGTCTACAAAAAACTCATCAGTGACGCTCGAATCCAAAAAAGTTAAAAAGGCCAAATAAAGTACGAAGTTGAAAAGCATTGAGGACCAACATTCCTAAAAGTTTTGCCAATACAGCTAAGGTAATCTATGCCTGAGGTAGAAAAGGCCATATGCACTAATGATATATAAGTCTGTATGGCCTATAAATCCACCCAGAATATCTCTATAATACAGTGATCTGCTGGACTCTCGCAGATAAAGGGTTGTGTTTTTGTTTTTAAAGTTTAGCGCGCTGGGGTGTAAAGTCTAGCGCTGTTGATCTTAAGTCGAGGGCTAGAAATGATTAGTTCAGAGTTGGAGATTTACATACTAGTACTAAAGTTGTTCCCTCTCAATCACTTTTCAATCCTTTTTCAATTGTTAATATCTTCGTCAAATGCATGGAATACTCGCTCTCCAATTACTCAATCAAATGCAAACCAAATGCGCAGATTTTTTTTAAAGACTATTAAAAAACATTTTTAAAATGGATAAGGGAGATAAATCGAACTCATATTCGACATGTAAATAAACAAACTTCAAGGTAAGGTTACGCAACATTCAACAACATTACACCAATTGTTACACTAATATGTAATAACAACAATAAAATACAAGGTTGCAAAATGAATATTTAATTGTTTACTATTGTCTTTACACACGCTGCAATATCGGAAGTAATTTTAACAGCATAAATTAACAGCTCCGTAACGAAACGTTCGTCGAGTTTCGTCCGTTCGTAAGATGTTGATAAACCTCTAATAGCAGATTCCATTAGCGCTGTCCTATATTACTTTTATCAACCACGTTTTCGTACGAATTGAAACAAATGCATGGACATTTGAATTTGACTTAAAATGACGTATAACGACTCTCATTAAGAAATGTGGAAATATTATGTGACATGACATGTTCGACAACACATAAATATTTCTTTATTATATACAAGATCATGCAATATTCACATTCAACAAACTAGTGATAGTAGAATATGGCATGACTTACGCTTTTAGTATACCATAAAGCCAATGTGTTATTTGATAAACTTGGTTATTGGGTTAGTATTCATGTCATTGATTCTTTATACAGTAATTGAAATGTAATTACAATAAATAAAAACAACATCGTCTTTAGAACTGAACCTCTTATCGGATGTTTCATGTGCAATTTTGTAATTGTATTTTTTTCAACCAGAGGACTATGGCATTACATAAAGCATATTTGTTTACATATCTTCTGTATGGAATGTATTTTTATTATATGAGTAATATATGTTATGGGATTGAACTGTATACATGTACAGTAATGTAATTTATTAGTTTTAAAAATATTCGTACTGTCAAGTTATGATATGATCAATATCAAATAATGCCATTCTACGAAATGTACAATACATCATCGTGTGAATAAAATGAGAATGAGAAACTCCTAATACATCATATTTTTTTTATCAGTGTTGTTTTCAAACATTTTCAATATTGATTTTAAATCATAACATTATCGCTAAATATATGTTCTTCAACAGTTTAGCTACTTTCAGAATACAAAATCGTTTACAACATTTACACTTCTGTGTTGGCTATAAAAGATAACCGGTAGAGATAAATAGACAATTTTAAAACAAAGAAAGAAAAATCACCACTTGTATGGACTTACTATTTTTTTTTAAATATCTATCTGTTTTTCATTAAAAAAAATAACAATACAAAAAGAAAAGAATAAACGCTGCACACGCTGTTTTGTAAATAATATCAAAAAGTAAAAACCGATATTGATAACTCGTATGATAACAAGTATATTTTTAAGGATTTTAATTGATACAACATTGTACAAAAGACCTTATCAGATAGAAGTTAACTATGAAATTAAGGTCACCATAAGGCCTTCAATCATGATTTAAACCCCATTTTCACCTGTAAATGACCATCTGATAATTGTTTAGTAACTTTTAAATATACTTTTAGATTAACTATCTTAGGTAGAAAACGTGATATTTAAAAAAAAGAAAGATAGACATGAAAGAGTGCAGTGGTTAAGTTATTTACAGCAGTAATAAATATGTTTAATACTTACTAACCATGTTATATTTAGGTTCATGTTTTTTTTTTTCCTTTTTGATTGTTAACATATTATGAAGAATATTTCGATCCTGCATTATATTCCAAAGTATGTCTGAACAACAAATATACACATGTCGATTGAGTTTTGTCTTTGGCTTTGGAAATGACATAATATAAAGTCAAGTGTAAATATATTTGATTGTTAAGTTACTAAATGCAGATGCTTCGGTGGCCGATTGAACTTTTTTGTAAGTTTGTTTCTTGCTTGTGGCAAGTGTTTTACATTTAACTCTAAGTAATGGGTCTCAGTATTCCTATTGAAGGTCGTTATTTTTTTTCTCTCCCACCAATTACAACAACCTCACTAAATAGCCAACAGAACTGCCGTTGACGTAGAAATAACACAGAGGTTATATTCATCCTTAAATTTAGCCTCTGAAGATGCTATCAGTAGAAGATACGCCGCTCCCCTAATACATTGTGTGTAGATAAACAATGTTGTTGTTTTTTTTTCTCTTCCGAGCACACTTAATCCTAATGAACACAGTTGCTCACTTATTATATGGCAGATGTCCTTGGTAAGTAACATTATTGTGAGTTCGTTAAAGACAATAATTGTGTCTATCCATTAACTTTGGATATCATATATCATTATTGGTAGTTATGTAAAAGGAATTCCATCCACTAAAGAGTGTGAATTAATTGTTTGGAGACAGTATCTAGTGACGAGTATATGTGTTACCATAATGCATGATACTTAAACTTGTTTTAAATCTTCTCATGTTTTGTTATTGTTTAACTGCTGTTGCCTAATTTGATTGCAAATGGAATGTTACGTTATGTAATTCATTGATTTATTGATAAGTCGACTGATCAGAGTTTGTTTTACGCCGCAACAGTGCTACATGTATATCGTGGCGTTGATAATTCAAAGGAAACGGAAATTATTTAAATGTATCAAAACAATGATGTCGATGCTGCATTTTCCTAAGCTATTATCACAGAAGGTCGTCCTGAACATTCATGACAAGCTTTCTGTTGGATTTTATGTATTAAGCAAACACCAAGCAACCACAGTATAATGAAAACTGAAAACCATCTTATTTGTGCGAGTAATTGATTTTCGCGACCTTCGCGAGCAGTAAAATGTAAAATAACGCGTAAATAAACCGTTGTAAAAACTCGGATCTGTTCCTATTAAACCACTCCAAGTAAATTAGAAAAGCACGAATTTAAAAAGCCGCGATGTGGACTATAAAGGATCAAACGGGTAAATAAGTTGGTTTATAGTATAAGAAAAACAAGGTTCCTTTCTAATGTATCGCTTGAATTGAGTGTCATCGCCGTCCTTGCATCTGCTATGTTTATATTCTCTTGAGTAAATTTACAACTCCTGATGCTTGAATGTAAAATTACAAAGTTATATATACATGTTGTGTTTATTCTTTTTGTGTACAAAGTCAATATAAAAAGGAAGATATGGTATGATTGTCAATGAGACAACTATCCACAAGCGACCAAAATGACACAGACATTAACAACTATAGCTCACCGTACGGCTTTGAACAACGAGCAAAGCCTATACCGCATAGTCAGCTATAAAAGGCTCCGATATGACAATGAACAACAATTTAAAAGAGAAAACTAACGGCCTTATTTGTATAATGAACGAAAAACAAATAAGTAACACATACACAAACAACAACCACTAAATTACAGGCTCCTGATTTGGGACAGGCAAATACATAAATAATGTGTCGGGGTTAAACATGTTAGCGGGATCACTACCCTCCACCTAACCTGGGACAGTTGTATAACAGTACAACACCAGAACGAACTATTAAGGTCAGTTGAAAAGGTCTTAGCTCATCAGATAGACAAAAATACAAGTGAATGTGGCCGGGTACTTGTACATCCCAACAACAAAAGACAATAGTAACAGATCTGAGAGTACTTGCAGTTTTCTGAAAGCTACTTCAAAGCCACTAACAACAACAAAAAATCATGTATCTAAGACTAAACTATCAATCTGTACACATCCAACATCCAATGGATTTAATGTGAAAACGTCATAAACAGTCAGAGAAAACATGACCTTGTGCAATGCCATGTTTCAGGTATCGACATATTATTGATCCATGAATGTGTATATGTGCATGTATATAACTTACTCGTAATATTTAGTTCGCCTTTGATTTATTGAAAACAAAATCAATATGTATACCAATAAAAACATTATTCAATGATCGTATTACAGTTAGTAACCTTTTAGAATAAGTTTATATCAAGCAGCGATAAGTTTATAAGGATCATTTCTAAAATGTCCAGGCATGGTTAACAACATTTCCGTAAAAAATGAGGATGTCCTATCCCGTTTGAAATAAGTTTTCCACAGTTACAACCAAACTTCAAAACCAAATCTTGATATATGTGGAAAAGAAGTAAAGGTTTTAATGTTAACATGACCACACTAATGTCTTGTTGCTTTGTACTGTGATCAAGGTATTACGAATAAATAATATATTTATTTTATGATAGTATACCGTTTAAAATCTTTGTAAAGTTTGAAGCATACATGAAACGAGGTACGAAAGATACCAGAGGGATTGTCAAACTCATCAAAAATAAGCCGACAACGCAGTGGCTAAAAATGAAAAAAAGACAAACAATAGTACACATGACAGAACATAGTTAAGTTGAGGAAACAAAATGCTATTTAAAAGAAAATCATTTGTATACTTTCATTACAATACAGACATTTCTATCCATGGTGGTCATGTATGAATGAATATATGGTTCCAGGAAAAAATAGGTACTGTGAGAGAAGATATTTTACAGATGCGATAGGGGCCTTGCATAGCGTGTGGCCCTATCAACCACGAACATGTCATAAACTACAACTTTTTAATGACGTTGTGTAAGTACATTATTTGGATAAGGATAACTGGTACCCAAAATCTGAAGACCTTTAGTCACAAATAGGATAGATATGATTCCAATCGAAAAGTTCTTCTACTACACACCAAATAATCAACTAACTATCATGTCTTTGTCATATTCCGTCTTCAACAATAAGGAAAAACTATAAGCATTTCAAGCTATAAAAGGCATGTCAATTGTCTTTAAGCAATAACGCCAGAGTCTATAGATCATGTTCACATATGTATATAATAAGCTTTTTTATATTGAAAGATACTTCAAATTGTTATTATGTTCGCCATGGATACATCAAGGACAATAGTAGCCCATTATTTCATTTTTTTAGTTAGTTATTGAAATATAAAAGATATAATTGACATCAGTGAAATAATCTCGGAGAAAATCAATTACTGAACAAAATAATCGCTCAAAGTTTCGTTTGTTTGAGAACAAAATGTGTACTAGAACTTATTTTTTTTATCACCCTTAAGTTTTATTTTTCAATATACATTTCGTAAGTGAATCAAAATATCGTGTTGACATATTCAAAGTTGCATAAATCTTAATTGATCATGCATGACATTAATATTTATAATTGGTGAATCGTTGACATCTGAAAGACAATCATGTTAGAAAAGCATTATGAAAACCCAAAGCAATCATTTGTTTACGCAATATGTTGGCAGATATCATTTATTAAGTTGAAAGCGTTTATGTTTTAGATAAATAATTCCAGACTACCAAGGACATTATAGATCATTAAACATAATGTGAAGATCATTGTAACATGCACTGGATGTTGATTAACATGTCATCCATGTTGTGGGTTATCCATGTTAGGTGGATGTTGATAGAAAAATAAAAAAAAAGAAAATGAAAAGAGGGAAATTTCTAGAAATTTTCATTTTACTAATGACCTCAAACTCGTTCAAACTTTTTTTGTCACTTTTTTTATTTCCGCATTTGCGCAGAACGCAGAAATCTACTTCATTCTACCGGTCTCGTTGTCGGGATTCTGTAAGTAGTCTAGTAAATATAGAAACTCATTGAACACAATATCAAAAGTTCATTTTTGATAATTCTTCGTCTTTGATATGAATTGACGTTACCTGTTGCATTGCATTTCTTTGATTACAATGAACATGACGCCATAACTTAAATAACGTCACAAGCAAAATCCCTAACCACAGAACCAAAATCGAGAACGTTACTGTATTTCCGTTTCTTTTTTTTAACAAATATTTAAGTTACAAAAAAAAATAATTCATACAGACTTCATCCCCATTCACAGGTAATGTCTGCCTAATATTATCTAATCTGAAAGAATGACAAATAAGCATCTTTTAACTGATGTTTATAGTTTGTTCTTAATCTATACGGTTCCACCTATATCACAGGTTAGGGAAAGGTTACTAACAAAATTTTTACACCGCCATATTTTGTATATGCCTGATCAAAGTCAGAATTCTGTAGTTGATTGGTTGTCGTCGGTAATTGTCTATCATGTTTTTCCTTCGAATTTTTTTTTGGTAATAAATCAGGTTGTTATTTTTTTTTACAAATGAATTGTTTATATTTTTCATGTCGGGGCCTTTTATAGACAACCCTACGAAATGATTTTTCCTAAGTGTTGGAGGCTATCCAGTTGCCTATAATTATTAAATCAACTTCATTTGAACGTTGGTGGATACCTGTATTGCCTACGTATTGATAACATTATAGATAAAAAAATTCAATTAAAGATGAAGATAATATCAAATGGAAAACTTCATCTTGTAGTTCAGTGACACATATTAGTTTTTGAATTAACACAAGATATAATGAACCAATACAGTCAGTGCCTAATATATAGTTAAGAACAAATGACAAACTCACAATTACTATTGTAATGCTAACCAGATACACTTACATTCGTTTAAGTGTCATTCATCGTTAAATTTAATTTCAATGCATCAACTTTACATACGAATAAATCATATACCATTCGGAAACATATAGTATAACACAGTGTGATGTCTCCCGAACAAACATGATGTCAATCAAGAAATACAGCATCTTCGTAAATTTCAGTTTTAAAGAAAAACGATTGGTAAATATTATTTATCTCTGAGGCCATATACATGTACCAACGTTGGTTCTTTTTTGTGAAATGAAACATATCAGAACCACGTTTGTTCAAGTTGTCTTCAACTTTAGAATCGATAAGTCTTGTCTAGAGGATAGGATACTTATTCACACGACAATCTCTGACATTGGCTTTCATATGCAACAATCTCGATATTTAAAAACGAAGGAGTTGTCTGGAAGCGTTTTGAACACCCGACAATATAACACTGTAAAACCTTGTTTGTAAGAAGAATTTCGTGATTGATCATCTTTGGCTGACATTCCGAAAGACCTGCAATTCTTTAACAAGTCCACCGTTGGTAGTGTCGTTGATTTTCAGGGGGAACTCTATTTGCTTTCTAATTGATCCATCCTGGATTTATTTTGCAATTTTCAAATGTTGATATGCAATAAGAACTCAGGTAATTATTTTGCGTCTTTACTTTAATCATCCGGGCATCGAATCACTTGCTATACGTAGTTCGTTTAAAGTATAATATTTCTCTGATAAATTAGCAAAAAATTCTGTAACCTGTTATCATGGTTATCCAAAGCATGAATTAAGAGAAACGAAATTTGAACAAAATAATAATGCTGTACACGATATAATATGTTCTTTTGATTTTCAAATGATGCTAGGAACTAATTACAGCAAAACGTGTCTAACAATCTATATATATCTTAATATAGGTATGTAAAAATATGAGGAAAAGTGTAACGCAAAAGACAACTTACAATGCTTGCTACAACAAATATCTTACTATTCATTGATCATGTTTATATTGGAAAAGTAAAATCACAAAAATACTGAACTTAGAGGAAAATCAATTCGGAAAGTCCATATTCACATGGCAAAATCAAATAATAAAACGCATCAAAAACGAATGGGCAAGAACTGTCATATTCCTGACTTGGTACAGACATTTTCAAATGTAGAAAATGATGGATTGAACCTGGTTCCATAGCGCTAACCCTCTCACTTATATTTACAACGGAATTTGTTTATATTAAATACACAACGTTCTTAAACATTGTTAAACATATGCACATGTGCAATTTAAAAATTATGTTGCTGATGTTTTGCTTAGTTTAAATGTTTTGATAATTTAAAATAAATTGAAATTTGAAATGAAAGATTAAAGACAGACTAGCAATGAGACTGGATCATTCTTCATTTAACAGGTAAAAAACACAACTGAATGTGAACCAAGCAATCTTAAACAAATAACTAAGTAATGTCAATATATGACTGTTAAATTATTTGATTAATATGTGTTTGTCTTGTTTTAAATAAAACATATGCATCTAAGTGCAATTAAAGCAAAACACATTCTATACTTCAATTTCAACAACAACAAATATTTATCATGATTTGTTCAAATTTTTTTGAAGTGCAAGAATATATTCATTTATCGGACATCAGATTAAAATACACAGTTAAACATATTGCAGATTGTTCTTAGCTTTCCAGCTACTTCCCGTCATCGCCCGGAAATTGAAATTCCTGCTACGTCTAAATACACTTATATACAGGATAGAATCCGATACAATTGTTTTGATAATTTGAAAAATCTTGTTTCTACTTATAAGCAGTGTGATCGGGAATTGTCCTTGTGATCTAATTGTGTCTGATATTAACCTTTCTTGTACTTATATGCAATCTACTCGGGGATTGTCCTTGTCATCTATTTGTGTCTGATATTAACCTTTCTTGTACTTATACGGAGTCTACTCGGGGATTGTCCTTGAGATTTTATGTTATCCGATATTTCACTCACGTCAGCAGCATCAAGTTGATCTTACACAGTAATGACAATTAACCTCTGTTCAACTAGAGTTGAATTGTTTATAGACATTCAATGGCTATTATTAAGCAAACTCCTATTTTTTTTAAAGTGTCAATGATTTCATATATAATTCATAGATTTGAAAAAAAAATAGTTATCAAAGGTACTAGGATTATAATTTAGTACGTCAGACGCGCATAAGACTCATCAGTGATGCTCATATCAAAGTACAAAGTTGAGGAGCATTTAGGATTCAAAATTCCAAAAAGTTGTTCCAAATACGGCTCCGGTAATCTATGCCTGGGATAAGAAAAAAAAAAAAAAAAAAAAGAGCAATACACGATTAATACAAGTATAGCTAACCGATGTTATTAAGGTATCTTCAGATTAGGTGTGTGAGATTATTTGTAATTAAAAAAAATTAGTTTTTCCACGAATTATAACGATGAAATGAAAATAAAGTATGTTGTTTTGCTACGTCATTCTTCTGATATTTAAGTTATCTATTACATTATTTATGTAATTCTTTAAATGTAAATAAACTCATCATAGATACCAGGACTAAATTTTGTATATACGCCAGACGCGCGTTTCGTCTTAAACATCAAACGATTATTTTTAGAAAATGCTATAGCCAATAGCAAATATTTGACTCTAACATAGTACTTGATAAAGTGATTAAATACAAGATACATGATGCATCATATATATGGGTCATCGGTGGCCAAATGGTTGACGTAGTTACTACTGTGTTCACTGGCCAGTCAACACTATGGTTGTGATTTCGTGCACTCGCCTCCAATCTTATTTGAGAAGGATTGTCAGTGAATTGTCGGTGATTTTCTCCAAGCTCTCAGACTTCTCTACCAATAAAGACTGGCTGCCACGAAATAGCACAAGAGTGGTGCGTAACAATGGTCTTAAAACACAAAAAAATCAATTACATCATCATATATGTATATGATCATCACCGAAACAGTTGTCTCCTAGTACATGTAGTATTATAATCCGGGAAAATTAAAAGTACAATCGGCAGCTGAGCCGAACCATACACATGTTGAACTTGTATGTACTAGAAAAGTAAAATAATAACAAGAATGTCGAACGCAGAGGAAAGTTCAAAATGTAGAGTCCTAAAACAATTGGAAAAATCAAAAGGTCAGTCACATCAAACGAATTGATAACAATTGTCATATTCCTTAATCTAGTTACCTAACAGAAAGTGTATGAGTATGTACGCATATGTAGAGTTTTTAGAGTATCTAAGAGTGACTTGAGATGTTCGATTGAAACAGATTGATGATTTATTTTTTTTACTGGACAAGTTACTTTATTTGGAACAAAGATCAAAAAGATATTGCTCTTAAAAAAAAATCAGAGTCTTGCATATCAATTATATATCAAGCTTCATTTAACGATAAAAAAAAAAAAAAAAAACGATCACGTGTCAAAAACAAGCTTTTTAGGAAAGATCATTGTGGAATTATTTTTTTGTTTTTTTTTTGTCTCCAAATTGTTCTACTTCACGGACAGGTCATTGCATTTAAATTTTATATGTACGCTATATACGAGAGCACATATACAAAAAAAAAAAAATCATTCAAATTTATAAGTTGCAAATACACTGACAACAAAATTGCTAAGAACAACGTAAAAAACATCAGACAAACAATAGTCCGCAGAACAAAACATAGAAAACTGAAGTCTATGCAACACAAACCCTTTTATTCAGTGTTCTGGACGGGTTCGCCGATCCTGCTACAAATGTTAAGCTCGTCGTGTTGCTAAGCTCAGGACAAACACGGAATAAGATATATGAAAACTTTATAAATGGTAAGCTGATTAAAATCAGTTTCGTAAGATAGGTCCATACGAGTTTCGTTCATGATAATGATGTTCGATTTAATCAAACTAGACAAAATTCAATATTCAATGATGATATTTTAATTATCGAAATGTAACTTGATAGAATTAACGTTAGCAACTATATGTTTTTACGTTCTGTTCAAAGAAAAACTGCAGATAGACAAAATATAAACTATGAAAAAACTAAAACAAAAATGACGTAGGCTCCATATATATTTAAATAATTCCGGAATGCATGATTTGCTAGAAGACAATAACGAAAAATTATATAAAACGATTTGTTCTATATTGAGATAACATTAAAGTGTATGTCTGATAAAGTTTTCTACGTATACCGAATGTATTATGAAACACTATTGTTTTTTTTAACAAAATGCTTGATGCATGTTATAATAAAGTTAGTTTCATAGCAGTTATCATTAACATCTTAACCAATTAAGTTAAAATATAAATTAGTTATCAAGATTAAATTCTTACCCGATTTTCAATTAGCAAGTCAGTCCTATTACAGTAAAAAAAAGTCAATTATAAGTTCGCCACAAATAGTATTTAAGAGTTCATAAATTCTCGGACGAATGTATTCCAAGGATTTTAATAATTTAAAATAGACACTTATGTGATAAATATCTGTCAGACGGCAATCGATGAAAGTAGCAATTTGGTATCACACCTGCCTATGGCTAGAGCAATCGACGTACCACCAAGAAACACCAATACAGAATAGGCAGAATCATTATTTTATATTACTATGAAACACATAAGTTAAAACTTTAAATATGACAATTACTCAAAAGTTAAACATATAATGTGGTTTGACATACTGAAAATTAATCCTATTAAATGTGTTGTCCTTGAGATGATTTCTTTGATTCAGTAATTTTATATTTTGAACAGAGATTTTGTTTAAAAATGTATGTTCCTTATGAAATAATCTCTGACTTTCACTTTTATGTATGTGGATTTAGTTTGCAATTGATGACAGTTTACTGTAAGAAACCATACGATACTGTCAATTTTAAACATAACAACGCTGTTTAGGATACTAGAAACACACTCTGCGTATTTGCTAATATCTATAAGCAATATAACAGAACTAATAATAAATGAAAATAATAGTTTATTCTCCATTCAGAGGAAGCGTTGCTGAATAACACATTCAATTTATTGTCATGCAGACACAAACAAGTGAGACAAGGCTCAGGTTTATTTTTTGCGGAACATTGTTGATTCAAGGGATTACGAACAGTATGATTGATTGTACTTCAAAGTACAAATGTAAAACTAAAGAGAAATATTTTTGTTCTCTTGAACAATAACAGATGAACGATGCTACAAAATGAATATAACCATGAAATGTTCAAATGTATAATAAATACATTCGTAAAACATCGTACGTCTTGTGATCAAATATGAAGTAAACAAGAAATAATGACGAGGCCTCTCTTTATCGACATTACAAGTATATATTGATAATAAAATCTTATCTTGTATATTATCAAAAAAGAACTGTGTGAAGTTTTGGTCATGTAAATAGTTTACTGAAAGTCAGCCTGACTGATGAATATTCAGATGATTAATTTCAGAAAAATAATGCAGGGATAGACATTTTAATATCAGTCGCTTAGGCAATCTTAGAGGCAGAAAGTCTATAAATTATCACAAACGTCAACACCTACGAATCTACAAAAAAACATTTGGAAGACAATTGGCGTGTAAGAAACGTCATTATCCATGAAGCATTACATCGGATTTTGGATATCATATTTTAGTCTAAAGAAGAACAAAAAACATCTCATCGACTTTTTTTTCGATAGTCTAAAACATATGTTCTTTGTATGTTAACAGACAAAAAAAAAACGTGTTTCTTATATTCAATTTTGTTATATTAAACTTTCATAATGTTATTGAAATGTGAGATATTTGTTTATCTTACGCATATCGGCACTGCCTGCAACTGTTAAACACATTTTGAAAGAACATTAATTGCAACTTTCAATTTCATGCATTTGCATCCATAAAAAGGATGGTATAGAACGTATTGAGCGTGTTGGTATACAGTTTTTGTGTTCCAGTACAATTCGTAAAAAAATTTGGATAAGTGTTTATTGACAATCAGTTAATAGTTTTATAATAAAATATCAATATCGCTTCTTGTTAATAAAGTTCTATTTAACTGAGATGTTGGTGGAAATATAAAAATGCACTGATGCATAGATAAAGATTAAACCATCATGATTGATACGTTCAATAAAATCAAATATAATATGGAAAATCTTTGAAGATTTATCGACCATTAAAAGTAAGTAATTATAAATTAGATTCGTTCAAATTTATCAAAAGGATAAATCTATTTTTACATGTATCACATAAAACATCGCCAAAGACGATGACAGAGTATTAATGAGGTATACAATTTAATAAAAGCTATGTAACACATGAACAGCAAGCTTTAAATTGATTGTGAGGAGTAAGACTACCTTTGAAGAATTAATATATGTTTCTAGTGATAGAGCAACGTGTACAAATTGGATTACATAACAGCAAATTGACAAAACAAGTATTGCATTAAGGGATGCATCCAGACTTGTCATGCGATAATTTGTAGAAAATACGAACACATAAACTCATGATTTGATATACAAAATGGAAAATATGAATATTAAAATTCGAGGACGGCTATTCCTTCTTATTTTAAACCTAAGGAGTAATAGTTTATCAAATCGATGTATAATGCTTGTCATCTTTCTTTTCAACTCGTAGTTCAGTATTGATAACCGTACGAATTCCAGTACAAAAGTTTTGAAGAATATAGGAGAATATTTAACACCTATTTAGAATTAAAATAATTGTCGATTCATATCCTTAATTGTTTCACCTATCAGAGTTTTTTGAATGACAAATTATGATATAAGTTCAGCTGACGATTAACAGTTGAACGATCTGATAGTGTGGCATGTGTAATAGAATAGCAAGAAATCTATTATATGATGTTGTTTATAAATATTCTGTGTTTCTACCTTAACACGGATGGAAGTATAGTAGTAAATCACCTCCATCTCTTGTGATGCTGGCTTATAATTCTAATCGTGGGTAAACCGGGGGGATGGATGGAATTTCTATCAGATTATCTATGATAATGCGTGGTCTTAAAAACAAATATTATCATATGATCATGAAAAAGTTTAAAATATATCCCTACCACACCGATGCGAAGTAAATTGGTAAATTATATGTATGTATTAAATATAAGCTTACATCATTGTATTTAGTTAAATAACCCATTGTAATGTTATTTATGCATGTATCTTTTTGTTTTTCTCGCACCTTATCGGATAGATGCAATAACGATTATAGTTTTAATATTGTGTAAAGATGAATGTTAGTTAATTGACTACAAATCCAAGTAGATTGTCAGATAATAATGGTATACCGATGTAAATCAAACAAAGGACTACATCTTATTCGTAAAAGCAGGATTTTTTCCATGAAGTTGATTATAATAAACTTGATTCTGCAGACCTCCTCGATTGACACAATAGAACTAGTGAATAAAAGTTGTTCATGTTCTCAGTAGATCGCAATATCAGTTGATCCAAAGTGAAGGCGTAATCCACTTATTCAATACAAGTAAGCGTTACGTGTTCATGTCTTGTATCACGTGTTTGACGGTATGAATAATCTTTTAAAAAGACACATTTATAGATCAAGTATTTGATACATCAAGTCTGATTATATATCTCAAACTGGTCAATAAAAACATGACCTAGTCGACGTCTGCTGGAGAACAAAAAGTTCTGACACAAATATATAGTAAAGTTAGATACTTGTTGGAACACAAATTTGAAAAAGTCATATTGGTAAAAAAATTGGTTGTTTTTTTATCGACTAATGCAAAAAGTAAAAAATGACATTAAAATATTAACAGGATTATAATTATTTGGTTATTTTGAACCAGAATTAAATCCTTTTATCTGCTATCCAAAAAATAAACATGTATATGGCATTAGAAAAAGCCCGAATAGTAACACATTGCAAGTTAACAACCTTAATACGACTTGGTATTATATTGTGCGAGACCTCTCACTTCAAATCTGACAGTCGGTACAATGTTTAACTGTAAGATTTGATGATTTCGATCAAACCAAATCAATCCAAATAGTCTTAGTCTGTCAAACGAATTCTTATATATTAAGCTATTTCTGTCTACTTGGTTTATAAACCTATGTTACTATATGTCATATAGGGCTGACATGTCATGGATATTTATAGTATTTATCAACATGAAAGTCGCTGTAAGTTGTTAATTTCCGGTTTAAAGCCAATGTGTATGAAACAAACAAAAACATGTGTTCTTACGTGTTTAGAATAACGATGTTGTTAGAAACATGTTTATTTGTTTCAAAAATTAATTTTAATTGATTTAATTTAAGTTTTGATTTATTGAGATTTTTGTTCATTCTAACATGAACAAAATTACATTGAGAACATATGTTTTAGTTACATTGACACCGATAACGTTTTATAGCGAATGAGTATGGTATATCTAAGACTATTTTTTATATATATTTACAGTAAATGCACACGTAATGACTCATATATACGATAAAATGAAGTATCGGCTGCCAAATTAGCATTATTAGTTACATCCTCTTGGATTAAATTTTAACATGCAGTGCCGTTAATTTATTGTGAAAACTACACCAAATTGCCAAACCTATAATTCAAAATGCCTGATACATGTTTGGTAAAAATAAGGTTCGGAATATGTTGGTATGTTTACTAAGAAGTATTATTAAAAGTGTTTTCTTCGTCTTCGTTTAGTAGAATATTTTCTAATTGCTTCATTTTACATCCGCTAGAGGTTTAGAAAGTCTTTGATGTGCACCCCCAAATCAAAACAAATGATAAAAAAGGTTAGGTTGCTGCCAGATCATTTACCTAGAGTTGTCAATAAGGAAATAGAGTGGAGAGAAACACTTTCATATTCTTACAAGAACACATAAATAGGTGCTGCATTCCTCCTTCTTTATTTCATAATATGCGTTTTTGATATCATAAATCTGCAACAATTGCATTATAATCTGCGACGTTTGAACTTTCTGTCTTTTGTAGCAATCACCATTCCTGTATAGTTCATACTTGTTTTTTCCGAATTAAACGTATTCCTGGAACTAATGGTATGTCCAGTAACGATAATTAAAAACTATGCAGTCAGTGGAGCATGGCACCTTTAGTTGACTAAATGAGTTCAATACAATGAGTTATCATCAAATGCACATAGACCGTGAACCCATCTTGAACTCATTAAGGTTATGGAGAGTAATCTTAGAAAGATTCATTTAGACACCAGTTAAGACTGTGTCCATATAGTATAATGCTCTTTTTTAATAAACGTGTGGTTAATTAAACGCTCAATCATCCTTGAATAAGATGAAATGTATCACTTGAATATAGATTAAAGTTAATATACAATTATTTAATTTGCTGCAATGTAATTGCTTTCGTATATAAGGATTAGAAAAGTTCCGCTGAAAACGCGTTGTTAATATCAATAAAATCATGTCTTCCTAGAAAATATACGTATCTTTAGACACTGGTTTAGTGTAGGGACGCAATTACCATATAAAAAAGGCCTGACCATTTACAAATACTTAGATAAGAGAAATAAACAAATACTTAGATTAGAGAAGTAATGTTATCCCCACAAAATTATTTCAGATAAATTAATGTTTAAAGATTTGCCTACAGCGTTTATACAAAAATATATTTTTTTATAAAAAAACATTTCCTGCTCAATATGATGCACATATTATATACCAATGACAATATCATACAGGAGTATTAGCTTTGAGATCTTTAAACAAAAACAAAATGTGTTGTTGGCATAAAGGAAGTAAATATGTAAACATATAAATAAAGGCAACAGTAGTATACCGCTGTTCAAACTCATAAATCCATGGACAAAAAACAAAATCGGGGTAACAAACTAAAACTGAGGGAAACGCATAAATATAAGAGGAGAACAACGACACAACACTACAATGTAACTAACACACACAGAAACGGACCAAGCATCAGACAAAATCCCACGAGAATAACATATAATTGATCAACCTATTTGGTTCAATTTTATCAAAATAAGCAAAGATACATTATTGTACATCGCTGCTGAATGTCTGTTATACTTATTGATACATAATATATTTAATGTTTAGCGTACGCTATATAATTCAATCTATCAAGTAAGCATTACTTGTTTTATTAAACGTGTAGGACAGTAATAGGTATTGTCACCTTGACATGTATTATGATCCATACATTTTCTGTTAGAATTGTTTATAAACACGGGACATTATTGTTTTGAAACCAGTATGATGATAATTTCTTGGCAATTATTCAAGACTTAAGCTGTCGATTTTCCAAATGCAATGTTTTTTATACGCAAATCGTCGCAAAAAATGTGGAAATAAACACATATGGAGATAAAACCGTGTCAATTGAACGAATTGACGTAAAAACGTTCATAACACAAATAAATATGTTATAAAACAGTATGTGACAACAAACGAAATGCAAATGTGCTATATAGATACAAACAAAATGCTCTTAACTGCAGGCTACCAACTTAGTTTTAATTGTCTTACAATTGGGACAAACAATTGGATTATCCAATGACAGACATTTGAATAAGATAAAAACAATTAAAACATGATTGTCTAAAACCCTCAAGCTTATTAAACAAACAAATATTTCATTGAAGAAATAAAAGAAACAAAAATCTTTTAGTTTTATTACAGAACATGATTTAGTAGCCCAGCTATACAGGGGTATCGGTGACCTAGTGGTATAATAAGTTGAATTTCTGTGATTTTGAATTTCGTGTCAAGTGAGGTCTTTTTCTAATCTTAATTGACTAGTTTTCCTTCCGAAGGTCGGTGGTCCTATAACGCTTCAGCGTCTTTCAACAATATCGACTGACAACAACGAAAACCACAATTATGATGTATGTAGCGTTTAGCTCCAAGTAATCAATCGATGAAATATATATGCATGTGACATCGGTCCTAACAAAAATCATTACTGCTTTATTTTCACACTGTAGAAATGATTAAAAATAACACAGTTCCAGAGCTGTTTTTGTCATTTTTGAAGACCGCATATGACCTGCAATTATTCACATCATCTGTCTGTAGGCAGATACTTGTCTACTGGACAATACTGCCGCACCTTGGTATTTTTATACTAATTAAGTATAATGAGACCAAAAAAAAAACAGCATCGTCGTAAAAAAATCACAAGGTCTTCTCAACCCACATAATAGTATGACTGTGGCTTTGTGTATTCAGCCTTAAGCGTAAAGGAAATATAATTAACGTTGCCGATGCATGCGATTTTCAATTTGTTGGTTTTGGTCTTTAAGACAATATGAAAAATGAATAAAACAAACTTGAAAACCACTAAAAACTAGAAACCCCCAAACGTTGACAATCTTGTTATTACTATTTATCTACGGAAAAAAACGACGCACATGAACGAACGCTGTTTAAAAATATTATTGAAAAGAACTGCATATGCAGAAAAACAAGGTCTTTACTGCGGAGAAATGTAAAACAGTTTCAGATGTTACGGAGAACGGAACCACTCCACTTATGTTAATAGGGAAAAGTTAAAAGCATCTCTCTCATCAAGCTCTCAATAATAACAAAAAATGAACAAGACAAAAAACAAATTATATGACTTTTTCTACTACCAGTTCTCATGAAACCTTTTTTTGGATTTCATTTATAATCGGGTTCCTTTCACTGACGTGTTGGGCCTAACAATTATTCGAACGGAAAATATAATAAACGTCGTCTGGTGTCATAACACTACAGATTGAGAGAAGAGTCAGTAACCGGTTTACTCATTAACATACTTTAATTAAACATTTTATGTTTCAAGAACGTAAACACCTATTCGAAAATGTATTTTAAAGTGTTAATAAGGGAATAACGATTATGACAGGAATAGTTCATGCATTGCTATATTCTCATAAGAATGCCGTAAGTAAGTCAGTGATATGAAAGTGTTTTTCCCTGTTAATACGATGCGTGTTGTTACTGAATATTTTGCTTTAATAGTGTATACATACACTTCTCTTCTTGAATCTCTTGAGGTAGGAATTGTATTATAAAAGAGGGAATAAGGATACCAAAGGGACTGTCAAACTCATCGATTGAAAATAAACTGACAACGCCATGGCTGAAATTAAAAAAGTCAAATGGACAAGCAATAGTACAGAAGACACAACATAAAAAGAATAAAGACTAAGTAACACGAATCCCACCAACAACTAGATTTATCTCAGGGGCTCCGGAAGGGAAAGCAGATTTTGCTTCACATGTGGCACCAATCGTGTTTCTTATGTTATTACTTATCCGGTATATGGTATAATTCGGTAGGTCACATTCGTTAAAAGCATAGGGTATAAAATATTTAACTTCAAATTGAGAAAACACCTAGCATCTGTTAGATCTTCAAATGATTCGTTTTATGGAAATTCAACACCTTGGCTACAAATAATACGATGATACAGGGATCGAAATAATGTATCCCGCAGTCAATTTTAATCTCGTATTTCTTCAAAAATGCTTTGAGATGAAATCATTTACAACATTTTAAAAGTCTTAGCTAAGCTCATGGAAACATGGAAATAAACAATACTGCATTTAACTCACTGTAAGCTTTTAAAAAATTAGAACATGCTAAAACCTACTAATAGTAAACGCAGAGGGACAGTAAATTGAAAATTCAGTGTTTATGTCAAGTGGTATATATGTCATGCATATCTAGAATGAAAAAAAAAACCTTAACAATGTATGGTACAGAAGTTATGTTTTGAAATGTAAATCAATTTGAATCAAAATCTTGGTAATTTGACATTTAAGAGAACCCGAATGTTTTATTGATACTGGCAGTAATTTTGTCTTGCAAATGGTGACGTAGGGACTCAGCAAATAATTTTCAAAAGTGTCCATCAAACTGTGATCATCGTTCAAAAAAAAAAAAAATGAAATCATAAGTCACTTTATCTAGATGTGACTCTGTCATGTCTGTATTAATAACTTCCGCATGTCAAAATTGTCAAGTCTTACTTTTCATCGATGACAATTGAACCATCCACTGACTATCTTCTGCATTTTTTTTTAAATTATCGGTAGGGAAAAACCTAACCCGACTTTAAATTGTCAGGACCAATTACTTGTATTTCTCTTTTTGTTTCTTTTGATCTTTTTGGTAGCTGTATCGTTGTCAGTTTATTTTAGCTATGTGAGTTTGAATGCCTTTCTGGTATCTGTCTCGCTTTGGTTTAGCAATGGATTCGCTTAAACTACGTAGTTTGTACAAATGCATTTTCAGAGTACTGTCATTGTTTGTTTGTTTTAAAGATAATGAAGAACAATCTGATTGAAAAAAAATACAGACAAATTATTCAATACAAGATCCAACAAAATTTATGTATCAACAGGTCTTAAAGAAGCAATCAATTATTAATAAGAAGTATATGCGACTGAAAAAGAATTACATTGCTTTAATATAACTTGAAAATGTAGTGAATCAAAATAAAGAGATTTCTGTCATGATACATGTATGACGTATATGTTATATTGAATGTCAATGTTCGCTGGTTACATTGTCTTCAAATTAAAATAATAGCTATACCGGCAGTAAAACCTTGATAACCATGGATTAATGTGCTACATACCTACAAATATCGAGTTTGAAGTCATTTTGATATGATAAAATAATTATGCAAAAACCATATTATGTATTCAAAAATAATCAATACAGCTTGTAATGGCCATTTCAAGATTAATTTTTTAGGATTTAGTAATTAATAATGTGTCAGCAGTGACCCCTTTAATGAACAAAAAAAAAACAATCAATGCATATAAATAAGGAACTGTCCATGACTCCCCATAACTCTGTCATCATATATTCTATGCAGCAGCTGTACTAAGCTTTTCTAGGGTAAAACCTGCTATTACCAGATTATATGTCAGACTATATTTTACAATTAACACATTTGTTCGTTTTGTAATTTCATTTTTAGTATCTCACCTTATCTCAGGCAATTTCAAATAATATCGATGATTTATAACAGGCATTGAAATAACACAATAACACATTGACCTGATTATTGATAAACAATGTACATTATTTTGTTTCGATGCCAATAAGACAAAACAATTATTAACAAAAGTACCAAAACAAAATGGCCAATTAAAAACCCAAACACATCAAACGAATGGAAACTAACATATACCTGACTTAAAACAAGTAAATATCAATTCTAAAATAGTCGTTTCTACGTTGATTTAACTTGTATAAAATATGTATGATTTATGAATCTAAAAATTTCCGTCAATTTTCTGTGACGTGCAAATGTATCATTTTTTATTTTGTCAATTTCAGAACAGTTGTTAACATTACTGAGAATATTTTGTAAAAATAAGTAAAATGTTATAATCCGATCACAATTTGTTTCAATAAGGTGGTATAATTTTTTGTAAATCTACTTTAAATTAATTCATGTAATATATAAACAAGTAGATAAATCCGTCATATATTACACATGTTACATACATATGTTTATGTTGTTACGCTTTTTTTCCTAACTTTCTAATAATTTTTGGTTTTTATTTCTAGGTAAAGTAACACTCCTTAATTGCATACAATTAAAACAAGAATAGTGATTTAACTACTTACGATTAAGTTCGAGCAGTACCACATTGAATAGAATTCTTCCTAACAATTTCCATTATCGCTAAATGACAAACTATATGTAATTGGTGGTGATATTATATCGGAAAAGACATCTGCATTGGTATAAGAAATACCTGGTATTGAATACACTAACTTTTCCTTGTTTATCAATATGTCACGTGACGTATCAATATGTAATGCAATTAGTATCTAATTAAGATTGACTTTTTCTACTGATTATAATCAACGTGCTTTAATCAAATCTACGAGCATTTCAATTACATGATTTTGAATATTGAATGAATATTTATTTTCTTAAATCAAATACTTCACATTCCTGTAATTTGAAATAAAACACTACTAAACAAATGTTTCAATTTGAAAAAAAAAATGTGATAATAAATGTTTTCAATTTGAAAGTGTTAGTAAATAAGGTTTTTAACGAGTTCTGCCAAATCAAACCCCGTTACGTAGTTGTAGTATGCTCAAAAGTAATGAATACAATTCTAAGCATATGCAAGTCTCAGATTCCAGATCATATTTTACTTTGAATTAAAAATGATGTGTACAGTTCATTAACATATGAATAAAAAAAAGGTTATTCGTATTTTAAATCATTGAAAAACGGCTCCTTGAGAATTCTGAAATATAGTTTTGCTAATTTCGGAATTGATGAACACATCATTATTATCGAACAATAAACCCCAATGTTCACACATTTACACATATGTTTAAAACGATTGAGTACTAACTTTAAATTGTTCCTACAAGATATTCTTATTCATGGTTACCATCTTTAGCAGTATACAAGATTTCAGCTTTTTTCGAAATAAAATTGAGAATGGAAATGGGGAATGTGTGAAAGAGACAACAACCCGACCATAGAGCAGACAACAGCCAAAGACCACCAATGGGTATTCAATGCAGCGAGGAACTCCCGCACCCGGAGGAGTCTTCAGTTATCTCATAAACAAATAAGCATATATTGGTTCAGTGATAATGGACGTCATACTAAACTCCGAAGAATCTAGAATTAGAAATCAAACAAGCCTAACAAAGACCAAAGGCTCCTGATTTGGGACAGGGTAAAAAATGCGGCGGGATTAATATAAAAAGAAGATGTGGTATGATTGCCAATGAGACAACTATCCACAAAAGACCAAAATGACACAGACATTAACAACTATAGGTCACCGTACGGCCTTCAACAATGAGCAAAGCCCATACCGCATAGTCAGCTATAATAGGCCCCGATAAGACAATGTAAAACAATTCAAACGAGAACACTAACGGCCTTATTTATGTAAAAAAATGAACGAAAAACAAATATGTAACACATAAACAAACGACAACCACTGAAATACAGGCTCCTGACTTGGGACAGGCATATACATAAATAATGTGGCGGGGTTAAACATGTTAGTGGGATTCCAACCCTCCCCCTAACCTGGGACAGTGGTATAACAGTACAACATAAGAACAAACTATAAAAATCAGTTGAAAAAGGCTTAACTCATCAGATGGGCAAACATACAAGTAGACGTGGCCGGGTACTTATAAGCAGGTTTTTTTTTTATATCTCCACCCACTCCCTATACATCTAGTCAATGTAGAAAAAAGACACACAACAGTACGCACATAAAAACTCAGTTTAAGAGAAGGTCGAGTCTGATGTCAGAAAAGGTAACACAAGTAACTTATCAAAATGACAATAATACATAAGTTAACAAAGGACTACTAGAAGTTTCTGACATGTCAGCTTCAGACCTCAATTAAACTAATTAAAAGCGTACAGATGGGTGCGGTCCTAACCTTGACAAAAGTTAACTTAGAGTTAACTTGTTGACTGCTTTTTAAGTTAACTTGAGAATTTTTAAGCAGACCAGCAAGTTAACTTCGTCTACGGTGGACCAGACCTACGGTCCGCTTTTTTATGACTGCTGCAGACCTATCGACGGGTCTGATCCAGACCAGACCTGTGGACAAGTCTGCTTTTGACCAGTCCTGAGGACAGGTCTGCCCAGACCAGACATGTGGACAGGTCTGTCCCAGACCAGACCTGTGGACAGGTCTGCTCCTTACCAGACCTGTGGACAGGTCTGCTTCTGACCAGACCTGTGGACAAGTCTGCTATCAACCAGACCTGGGGACATGTCTGCTTATGAAATGTTATCGTTTTTGCGACTTTTCATATCAGACTTGAGCTTTATTAAAATATGTATCAACAACATTCGCATTGTTCTTCCCCAGAAGGCCTCTGATAGCAAATTTCTTTACTCGCTATACTCTACTAGACATTATTCATAACAACACAATTCTTTCTTTTTTTATTTTGTTATTCTTATATACATTAGTCAATTACATAGAGCTATCATATTTTTTTAATAAGAAGGCGGATAGAAAGGTTATCCAACGCATCGGAACAACATTCTTATATCATGGGATATCAACATCTTTGTCGACGTTACTTCGTTCCCCGTTTTTTACCTGTCTCTTCCTAATTTTTACTTTACATGCTTTATGCTTTATACATGCATGGATATTTCATTGTTATTCTACTTGTTTGGATTGGATTTACTATTCTTTTTCCGCAGAATATTCTAACGAAAATTGTACAGTCGTACAGTGTCCGGATGTGTGCGATGTGGTACAACTACCAACAATCTCGTCAAATTCGTCAGATTTGTCGAGAGATTTGTGCACATGAATGAAATAGTTGTCACTTGACGTTTAACTATAAACAAAATCAATCAACCGACATAATAGATTAACAGTATACTATTACCAGAAGAGAACCTCATATACATTTTTGTTTAAAAAGCACAAATGAATTCAGACATGTCAGTGTTGGTACATGTACTTGGATGATGCGGCCTAATAGTTGTTTTTTTTTACATCCTAGTGACTGTGCAATATTATGAATACAGAGATAAAACGCTGACATTCTCAATTTATGCGGAAAAAACTTTGCATTAATTGTTTTCCTTATTGCTTACATTTGCCGTCCTACTAATATGTTCACAGGAGTGCCAGGAGAAGACATAAAGGCGCCATCCCAACAGCGGTCATTTATTTTATACATTGAATCCTGACATAGAAAATATGGCTTGTTTACTATGCGGGTATATAGATTTTTAAATTAAAGTGCACATATGCAGGTCAGTTAAATGATTTTGTTGTATAAGTCAGCATGAGGTATCAAAACTACTGAAATTTTGTTGTATAAGTCAGCATGAGGTATCAAAACGACTGAAATTTTGTTACGTATCAATATTTTGAATAAAAGGAGGACATGCTGGCATCCAAAATTAATGCGAACAAAAATTTGTTGTTATTATATTGCAATATTACTGTCCATTGTATTATACATTGAATCCTGACATGGCTTATTTACAATGCAGGTATATAGATTTACAAATTAAGGTGCAAATAATTTTGTTGAACAAGTCAACATGAGGTATCAAAACTACTAAACTTTTGTTACGTATCAATATTTTGAATAAAAGGAGGACATGCGTGGCACCCTAAATTTATGCGAACAAAATTTTGTTGTTCATGTATTGCAATATTACTGTCCATTGTATTGTACATTGAATCCTAACACAAAAAATATGGTTGATTTACTATGCGGGTATACATGGTATATAGATTAACAAATTAAAGTGCACATATGGTCAGTTATGGCCAATGCGGTCAAATCATTTTGTTGTACAAGTCAACATGAGGTATCAAAACTACTCAAATTTTGTTACGTATCAATATTTTCATAAAAGGAGGACATGCTGGCACCCTAAATTTATGCGAACAAAAAATTGTTGTTAGTTTATTGCAATATTGCTGTCCATTGTATTATACATTGAATATATATACAGTACTGACATAAAAAAATATGGCTGAATTACTATGCCTGTATATATGGTATATAGATTTACAAATTTAAGTGCACATAATGGTCAGTTTTGGTCAATGCGGTCAAATAATTTTGTTGTACAAGTCAGCATGAGGTATCAAAACGACTGAAATTTTGTAACGTATAAATATTTTGCATAAAAGGAGGACACGCTGGCACCCGAAATTTATGCAAACAAAAATTGGTTGTTCATGTTGTTATTGTATTGCAATATAGCTGTCCATTGTATTATACATTGAATCCTGACATAAAGAATATGGCTTATTTACAATGCGGGTATATATATTTACAAATTAAAGTGCACATTTGGTCAGTTTTGGTCAATACGGTCAAATAATTTTGTTGTACAAGTTAACATGAGGTATTAAAACTACTGAAATTTTGTTACATATCAATATTTTGAATAAAAGGAGGACATGCTGGCATCCAAAATTAATGCGAACAAAAATTTGTTGTTATTATATTGCAATATTACTGTCCATTGTATTATACATTGAATCCTGACATAAAAAATATGGCTTATTTACAATGCGGGTATACATGCTATATAGATTAACAAATTAAAGTGCACATGTGGTCAGTTTTGGTCAATGCGGTCAAAACATTTTGTTTTACAAGTCAACATGAGATATCAAAGCTACTGAAATTTTGTTACGTATCAATATTTTGATAAAAGGAGGACATGCTGGCCCCTTTAACTTATGCGAACAAAAATGTGTTGTTAGTTTATTGCAATATTGCTGTCCATTGTATTATACATTGAATATATATACAGTACTGACATAAAAAAATATGGCTGAATTACTATGCCGGTATATATGGTATATAGATTTACAAATTTAAGTGCACATAATGGTCAGTTTTGGTCAATGCGGACAAATAATTGTGTTGTTCAAGTCAGCATGAGGTATCAAAACGACTGAAATTTTGTAACGTATCAATATTTTGAATAAAAAGAGGACACGCTGGCACCCGAAATTTATGCAAACAAAAATTAATTGTTCATGTTGTTATTGTATTGCAATATAGCTGTCCATTGTATTATACATTGAATCCTAGCATAGAAAATATGACTGATTTACTATGCGGGTATATTTGGTATAAAGATTAAGAAATTAAAGTGCACAAATGGTTAGTTTTGGTCAATGCGGTCAAATCATTTTGTTGTACCAGTCAACATGAGGTATCAAAACTACTGAAATTTTGGTACGTATCAATATTTTGAATAAAAGGACATGCTGGCACCCTAAATTTATGCGAACAAAAATTTGTTGTTCATGTTGTTATTGTATTGCAATATAGCTGTCCATTGTAATATACATTGAATCCAGACATAAAAAATATGGCTGATTTACTATGAGGGTATATAGATTTACAAATGAAAGTGCACATATGGTCAGTTTTGGTCAACGCGGTCAAAAAATTTTGTTGCACAAGTCAGCAAGAGGTATCAAAACTACTGAAATTTTGTTGTGCATCAAAATTTTCAATTAAAGGAGGACATGCTGGGACCCTAAATTTATGCGAACAAAAAATTGTTGTTATTGTATTGCAATATTGCTGTCCATTGTATTATACATTGAATCCTGACATAAAAAATATGGCTGAATTACTATGCGGGTATATATGGTATATAGATTTACAAATTTAAGTGCACATATGGTCAGTTTTGGTGGAAGCGGTCAAATAATTTTGTTGTACAAGTCACCATGAGGTATCAAAACGACTGAAATTTTGTTACGTATCAATATTTTGAATAAAAGGAGGACATTCTAGCACCCTAAATATATGCGAACAAAAATGTATTGTTATTGTATTGCAATATTGCTGTCCATTGTATGGTACATTGAATCCTAACACAAAAAAAATATGGCTGATTTACTATGCGGGTATACATGGTATATATATTTACAAATTAAAGTTCACATTTGGTCAGTTTTGGTCAATGGGGTCATATCATTGTGTTGTACAAGATAACATGAGGTATCAAAACTACTGAAATTTTGTTACGTATCAATATTTTGAATAAAAGGAGGACATGCTGGCACCCTAAATTTATGCTAACAAAAATGTGTTGTTAGTTTATTGCAATATTGCTGTCCATTGTATTATACATTGAATCCTGACATAAAAAAATATGACTGAATTACTATGCCGGTGGTATATATGGTATATAGATTTACAAATTTAAGTGCACATATGGTCAGTTTTGGTCAATGCGGTCAAAAAATTTTGTTGTACAAGTTAACATGAGGTATCAAAACTACTAAAATTTAGGTACGTATCATTATTTTGGAAAAAAGGAGGACATGCTGGCACCCTAAATTTATGTGAACAAAAATTTGTAGTTATGTGTTAAAATGATGCATTCATTTTGTATAGTAAATTCTATCCTGAAATGAAAATATTGCTGATTGTGGCTACATAGATTAAGGACATATAAATAACAAAGACGTATATAACTAATATCTAAAATACGTGCTTTTATAAATATATATATATAAATAAAGTGCAAATATGGTTGAATTTGATAGGTATTGGAATATATATTCAGTGCCCGTTACCATTGTAACCAAAGATCGTATTTTAATTGATAGATTGGCAGATCACAGATAAATTTGTGTTACAAGCAACGTTTTATGCGTACTTTATTTTCAAATATTTGTATTAAATCCTGTTTATATAACGGAAGTATTAATTTTACTTTATTTTCGATGTTTATACTATGAAACAAATATTTTTAAAAAATCGATGTAGAGCGGTCCTGGTTACAAGTTAACTTAGTGTTGAGCAGACCAATCAAAAGTTAACTTGGGAACAGGTCTGGTTTTGATCGGATTTGTCAAAGCAAAAGTTAACTTATGTTAACTTTGTGGGCGGACTGGTTTCGAAGTTAACTTATGTTAACTTTAAGATAGGACTGGTTCAAAGTTAACTTCTTTCAAAAGCGCACCTGTATCGAAGTTAACTTTTTGGCAGACATAAAAACAGTCCTAGGACCAAGTTCACTTTTCAAGTTAACTAGATTTTGGTCCTAGGACTGGTCAAAGCAGTCCTAAATCCGGTCACTGGTTAACTTTGACCAGTCCAAATGACTGGTTATCAAGTTAACTTGCTGTACAGGTTAGGACTGCACCCATCTGTATGTCTTCATCACATAAATATCAAGCACAATCCCTTCCGTTAACATAAATATGTATATTAAAATTATGTACACCGGTATGTTAACATTACCACGTTTATTTGTTTATATATTTACACGTGTTTAAAACTATATAATAAGTTAAATGTTTTTCATTGGTCAAGTTAGAACTGAACATAAAATTTGAATAAGGTCATTTCAAATATTTTGTGCTATACTTTTGACGGTTTTGTGAATAAAATATATTGTCATTCGAGGTAGTAAAGTTTACCACCCTCCCACCCGATTTAATGTATTTTTTTGTGCTATTTTCAATGAAAGTGAATAATAATGTGTGTAAGAACAGAATCTGTATTTGATTCATAATATGTATTTGCGAACATAATGAAAATTGTTTTTATTTTTGTAGATTGATTTTTGTGTTTGTTACCTGCAGTGGCCCAGGCAGACAGTTACAGATGAAAATGTATTACATTGCATTTGTCTTTAATGAAATTAAACCTTTGCTGCACACTGTCAGGCGAGCTGATCCCATTCAAAGGTGTTGAGTTTATTTGGTAAATGATTTATGTTCGCTTGAAGTTATTAATTAGAACATAATTGATATTTACTTAAAAACAGCATACACTTATTTTTTTTCTTTAAAACATGGTTATTTTTTTTTTCATCTGTTACGATGATAAACAATCCAAATTTGAAGGGCATTTGTTTCCTTTTAGAAATATGAAATAATTAGAATCCTGCTTTAGATAAGAAATAATGTCAATTAAATTTGACAACTTTAATTTTTTAACTATATGAGGTAAAACTACTGTGTGTGTGTTCGATTAATCCCTAGTTTCGTGTAAAGCACATTTACACATCTGTGGTGGTTATATAGAAGAGCAGAAAATACAAAAGAAAAAACAAAAATACATGAAATAAAATGCAATTTAGATTAAACCTATTGATTGTGTTGGTTTGTTCATTTGCCAAAAAAAATCACAAATAGTTTATCACGACCCCTTAACACGTAGTTTTATTAGGAAAGTTAAACGACGGTAATAATACCCCAAAAACATGGAGATAATGCATAATTGCTAGTGAGACAACCATCTTCTAGCGACCTTATTACATACATGTTAACAAATAAATGTTACAGTGCAGCTTTCATTCTCATTTCAACATAACAGGAATAATAATTGCACAATGTATTACAATTGTGAAAGACCAGGTCCATAATACAAACCAACGACTAAAAACAATACATATGTTAATATGTGTTCTTCAAATAACATATAGTCTTAAACAGTTTTGTTTGATTTAAGAAAAGAAATCAACATTACATCTTGACATTTTGACAATATATTGTCATCACATGTTTATATTGTCGTACTTGTATTCTCAAGATAATGACTGTATAACTAAATGTTCGCTTAAAGGTTAATTGTTTTACTTACATTTTGAAAATCTCTACGGTTTAAATTGACTTTCTTTTGAGTATTCTATCTGCTGCATCAAATACATTGAATATTTTGCAAATTTACATATACATATTAACATCAAAGTCTTATTTATCTTGTTTTCAATACCGTTTTGATAAAATACTTCAAATTTTACAGGGTAGAAATTTATGCGTGTCTGCAAGACAAAACAAAGTCTTTATTTCAATTGAGATATATGGCTTTGACATGTTTAAGTATGACATACATGTATATAACTGAAAATGTGTTCATATTTTCAACTGTTCCGTTCAGCTACTGAAAACGTGACAGATTTTACAACACAATTGCGTCTCTTTCCATCAAACGCATTATGATGGATTAATTATTTTATTTCGTGTTCAGATAATATTAATTGATGAATCATTAAAATGCAGATGTTTCGATGGCAGAGGGGACTCAGTTGTTACAAAACTGTATAACTAGCATATCTTTCCTGGGTTTGTAAGTTCGTACAGATTGGTTCGGTCATAAGCTGTACAAAAGTTAACTTAAAGCAGTCATTACGACTGCTCTATAGGTTAACTTGGGAACATTTGACAGACCTGTAAGTTAACTTACTCCTAGTAGACCATACTTGATGTATGCTTTTTTGGACTGCTGCAGACCAGACCTGAGGACAAGTTTGCTAGAGTAGACATAATCAGACCAGACATGTGAACAGTTCTGCTTGATCAGACCAGACCTGTGGACAGGGCTGATGGACCATACCAGACGTGTGGACAGGTCTGCTTGACCAAACCAGACCAAATCAGACCCGTGGGCAAGTTTGCAATTTAACAGAGCATTCCTGTCAGTCATGGGGACAGGCCTGCTTTTTAATCGGTCTTATGGATATTCTTTACCACGTTGATACATACAATAAAAACAGTCCTGTTTACAAGTTAGCTTTGGGTCAAGTTAACTTAATCTTGGAGGAGCATGGACCAAACCAAAATTAACTTTTATAAAAAGAGGTCTGGTTTGGCTTTTGCTAGCAGACTTTGTCATCAGTTAAATTGTGTGTAGAACAGCTTGTGGCAAAGTTAACTTCAATTATGGGTATGAACCTGTCCTGAAGTTAACTTTTCGGGCAATCATTAAGCAGTTCTATGTCCAAGTCTGCTTTTTAATTTAACACAAAATTTTGTCGTAAGAGTCATAAATCCGGTCCTAAGTTAACTTTAACCAGTCATAAAGTCTGCTTATTAAGTTAACAAGCTGTACAGGTTAGGACTGCATCCATATGTATATCGCATGTGGTAGTTGTTTAGAATTATCACGATAATTGACTGGGATTATAAGTAGTCCTTCGAAGTTCATATGGTGTTTTTCATTGCACCCCAAAAATAAAACTGACCGTACAAAGTAGTCAATGGAAATGAAAAAAAGGTAATCTTAAAATTCTTAATTCACCCTCTAAAGATGTTTTGAAAATGTGTCTAGTTTAATAGAAATTGAATGCAATATAACATACCTCTATTCACTAACTATTTCAACTTTTGAATGTGTTGGTGTACATTTTAAAACAAAACAGACCGCTTCACTATATACATTATGTCCGATATAAACAAACGTTTACCACATTGTTTTTGTTGATCTCTTCGCAACAAACCTAATACTAATTTCAACTGTTGCTCACTAATTAGATGGCAGACGTCCTTGATAAGTAACATTAATGTGAGTTCTTCAAAGACGATAATAGTGTCTATCCACTAACTCTGGATATCATATATCATTATCGATAATTGTGTAAACGAAATTTCATTCACTAAAGAGTGTGAATGAACTATGCGAAGACTGTATATTGTGACAAGTATTACCCTAATGAATGATACTTAAACTATTTAGAGCATTTTTTATGTTTTAATATCGTTAAATCGCAGTTGCCTGATTTGATTTCAGATGAAATGTTACTATTTGTGTGATAGATTTAATTCATCAATCGATTGATCAGTATTTGTTTTACGTCAAATTAATGCTATATCGTGACGTTGATAAACCAGTAAGATTCCATCTCACGTTTTTATTAATATAAGCCTCTTTTCCTCCCAAAGAGGAGGGCTTCGGCTGTCTTTAAACATACATTTGCAATAGTTCCACAAAATGGACTTCACACTAAACTCATGATTACGAACATATATTTAAAGGATTTATATATTTCTTTCTTTTTTATAACTCAATGTTTATATATTTCAAAGGCATACGAAACCTCTGGTATGTTTTCTACCCTCATGCACCATTGTGCATATCAAACAGGATTTTTCTTAAAATTTTGAAATTGTGGCTGTTACAATGCTTTTTACATCATTTATAATTTTGACCCTTCGACTGTTTTAATTCAGGGATTAATTGTAAGTCGTGTAAAAACGAAAATTTTTAATGACAGACTAAATTAAAAAAAAAAAATGTTTCTTTAATGAAATGTCACATCGAGTAAAGTGGTAACACTATGAACTATCAAATAAATTAAAATGTATATACATGTAGATGCAGCTGAATTATGTGGGGATATTTTCAGGCCAATAAGTTGAGTGTTTAAATGAAAAAAAAAAAAAAAAGATACAATAGTTTTATGTAGTTTCAAGTGTCACATTTCAAAATGAAATTACAAAAAGGTTTTCGATGTCATATCACTTCCATTGTTGAATTTCCTATCAGAATCGACGAAAAACAACACTTCTTACGGACTTTCATAAAACAATCATTTGTCAAGTTTTTAAAAGTTCCTTTTTTTTGGACAAGTTAACTATAGTCTTTTCAATAGTTCTCAAAACCTACATTAAGACGACAGATTAGAAATTTGACAAAAGCCGATCCTTTTTTCTTCACATTTTCGTTATGATATGCAGACATAGAAAAGTGGTTTACGAATATTGCATCTCATCGACTATCTTCTAACATAGTTACTAAACTCACAAGCGAATCATTGTCACATTATTGCATATTCAAATACCGTACTCCAAAATTACTAGTTGTAACTTTTTTTGTCCAAAATGGGCATTATAGACATGATAGATGGAAATTTGTATTTGACTTTGAATGACATTATCTTACATGCCATGATTTCTTTAAGATGAACAATCCTGCAATATTCACATTAGACAACTGAGTAAAGTGTGAAATGATGTACTCTTTAAGTACACCGAATGATCCATTTACCAAACAAGGTTAAGTCGGTTGGTATTAAATATTAATGTCACCGAGTCTTTCTCCAGATGTAATCATAGTAAATACAAACATAATTTCCAGCAAACCTCTAATCGGATGTCTCACACGAACTTTGTAATTGTATTTGCTACAACAAGATTACTTTGACATTATAAGAAATTGGTTTATTTACATGGACATGAGATTTGTTTACTATTATTGTAGTAATCTGTGATGGAATTAAGCTTTCTAAATAGCAATATACCGCAATATAATTCCCCTTTATTTTGAAAGAGTTCTTAGTGTCAATTATGCAAAGAACACTAGCACAAAATACTTAACTTATATATGTTTTTGATTTGACTATCTCAATCCAAACGAAAACTGAAATTATGTAAATTTATCAAAACATTTATATTGATTGTGCATGTTCTTAAGCAATTGTCACAGTGGATCACATCACAATGTTGTTCTGAACATTCATCAACTATTTTCGTTTGGATTTCAAGTTTTAAACAAAAAAACAATCAATCTAAGTTTTATGAATATCAGAAAAGGAAATCAGTTCCTTTCGGATATTTCAATTAAATCACAAACCGATCATCAGTATTGCATCTGGTATTCTTATAATATCTTGAATGTAGTTACAATTCGAGTGCCAGATGTGAAACAGGATCTGACTACCCCTACGGAGCACCTTAGATCATTCCCAATTTTTGCTGGGGTTCGTGTTGCTTAGTCTTCATATTTTTATTGTGTGTCTTGTGCAATATTTCAGCCTTTAACAGTAAGAAGAACCCATAATCATGTCAAGACATAAAAGGCATGCTAGTAACAGTACTTAAACAGTTACCTCTATTGGTCATGTTCACATACATATATAGACAGCTGTGTATATTCAAAGATACTTACAGTTGTAATTATGAAACCAAATAATATAACATCAAAGAGAATACTGGCCCATTATCTCATTTTGAAATAATTTGTATTTAATCATAAAAACATAAAAGATATATTTGACAGCAGTGCACTAATGTTGAAGAAAAAGATATTGTTAAACAATGGTTTGTCTTCTGGTAAAAACAATGTGTCCTTCAAGTTGACGTTATGTAAAAAATGAACACTGAATATCATACCAATAAACAATATCTCGGGGAAAATCAATTGTTGAACAAAACAATCACTGATAATGTCTTTTGGTTATAAAGAAATGTGTACTAGAACTTATTTCTTTTATCAAGCTGAAGGTTGTCTGTTTATATATACATTGTATACATAAATTCAAATACGGTGATGATATATTCATCGTCATGCATCTTAATTGATCACAAGTCACACCAACATATAACTTATTGGTAAATAGTTGAAAGCTGAAAGACATTCATGTTAGAAAACGATTGTGAAATCTTAAATCAGTCATTAATTTACGTAATATGTTAGTAGAGATATCATATTTTAAATGAAAACGATTATATTTTGCATGAAATAATCACACACTTCTAAGTACATTACAGATCATTAAACTTATTGTTAATGACCATTGTGACATATAAGGGTTGTTGATATATAAGCTGAGAAGAGCTGACAAATAGACATTGATTTTTATAGTTTGTTCTTATCTAGTACAGTTTCACCACTGTCACAGGTTAGAATATGGTTGATCTGTCAAACTCTGTTAACCTCGTCAACTTTTAGTATGTACTCGACCCAAGTCAGGAGCCTGAAGTTCGTTAGTTGTCGTTGGTTAATTTCTATCATATTTGACTTTCATATCTTTTTTTGATAATAACTAGTTAGTTTTCTCAATTGATATGGTTTATATATTGTATGTCGGGAACTTAAATAGTAATTCCTACGGAATGTTTTTTTCTCATTGTTGAACGTAATCTAGTTTACTATAACCATGATAACGATTAAATCGACTTCATTTGAATTTTCGTACATAGTTGTTTAATTGGCAATCATACCATATATCATTATAGTCATATCGGTGTCGATATTTAGATTAAAGAGTATAGTATCTTATCACTGATATATATTTAAGTTATCTATTGGTTTTTTTTTTTTGATTGATCAAATGTACAAAGAAAAACATAGCTACCTCCATCCACAATTAAGATAATCTTCCTTTGGTACATGCATCAGGTTTCTTTTTGTATTCAACATTGTCATAGTTTTAGAAGTCACGGATAATGTCTTCCGTTCTCTTTAAAGATACCAAGGAGTCTATCAAACTGTTAGGTCGAAATTAAATGACAATGCACGGTAAGCAAAAAAAAAGACAAATATACAAAAACTAAGTCAATGTACGATTCTGAATCATCTAGGCTCAATGCCTTGTTTTCTAAATTTCAATCACTATCTATCTATTTGTTACAGTGGGGAGGCGGATGGGAATACATTTTGAAAGTGTATATAGTGTTTGAATATGAATATATCGTTAATACACATATTTAAAGAAACACATATTGATCATTTCAACCTTTGTTTGAAAAACTAAGATATGGGATAGAAGTCAAATATAGGATAGGCAAAAAGTAAAATCTAAAAAATACTGAACTTCGAGGAAAATTCAAAACGTAAAGTCCCTCATCAAACGACAAAATTAGAAGCTCAAACACATCAAACGAATAGATTACAACTGTCATAGTCCTGACTTCGAACAGGCATATACTAGACATATGCTTCATTAACATGTCCACCGTAGGTAGTGTCGTTGATTTACAAAGTGAATTCCTCTGGCTTTCTAGTTGATTCATCAGGGATTTATTTTGCGAATTCCTATGTTCATATGAAACAAGAACCAAAGTTTAAAATAAGATTATCCGCGTATCGAAAAACTTGCTACAAATAGTTCGTTTGAAGTATAATATTTCTCTAATTAATTATCCAGAAATCATGTAACCTGTTAATATGGTTAACCAAATAACGAAATAATCAAAACGGCATTTGAACAAAATTATAAGCATATACAGGATAGAATCCAACACAATTGTTTTAATAATTGGAAAGATCTGATGTTATTCCTTTTTTTTGCACTTATAGGCAGTCTAATCGGAGATGTCCTTGTGATTTAATTTTGTTTCACTATCGTCAGTAGCATTTTGTCGATCATCATCTTACACATATCTGACAATTATCCTCTGTTTAACAAGTTGTATTTCAAAGACATTCAATGGCTATTAGCTTTCACTTTGGACAGCATTTAAAGAGCTCAACGGAAAATTGTATAACAACAATTTATTTGGTATCATCTTTTAAAGTCTTTGCATTGTTCATGTTGTTAAAGTAAACGATGAAACTGTTGTTTGAACACAGCCTGAAAAAGTACTAACTTCTTATAATGAACTCACGCTAAAGAATGATATATTAAATTACTGATTTTCATTTTTATATAAAAAATGTTAAATATTTTTATTATATTTTCATATTTCCCTCCATCTTTTTGCTATTTTTAAAATGAAATATGGATACAATTAACATATCAGTAGTCGTCCTGATAATAAATGTGGCGTTGAAGTATGTGATGACAAAAAATATATGGTAATTACAAAAATAAAGTATATAAGATATCAACTATAGGTAATGTTTCATTTAACGATAACGAAAATTCATGTTTCGATGCAATCTTTTCGGAAAGATCATTGTGTAATTAAGTGTCCGTTTTATCTCTAGATTATTGCGTTATTTTTCTCTGTAGTCTGACAGTTTATTGTACTAAAATTGTATACTCACAATGTATAAGAGAGAACTAAAATACCAAAAAGGGACATTCAATTCAATAAGTGGAAAAGAAATTGACAACGTCATGGCTAAACACGAAAAAGGCTAAAAGACAATTATCAGTCTACAAAACGCAACATAGAAAACTGAAATTTGAGCTACACAAACCTTATAATTAAGTGTCAAAGTAGGTTAAGCTCATCCTGCTCTAAATGTTGCACTCGTCGTGTTGCTAATTTTATTACAAACCCGGTTTAAGATATATGAAAACTTCATAAAGGGAAAGCTGCTTATTAAAATCCATTTTAATTTGTTCATTCTATCAACATTCGATTTAATCAAACTAGATAATTTACAATGATCAATTTATAACATTTACAACTTCTTTTCATAGAAAATATAACTCGATAGACTATTGTTAGCATTTATTTTAACGTTTCCTTCACGGAAAACTCTGTCTGTGGATTGAATAATTATAAACTATAAAAAAAAAAAACAAAAAAAAAAACGAAATGCATAAATTACTAGAAGACAATTTCGAATGAACTATTTGAAACGAATTGTTCTAAATTGAGATAACGTTAAAGTGTATGTCTGATAAACTTTTTTTTATACCGAATGCATTATCCAAAACTTTTTTCATCAAAAAATACCGAAAATGTTATACATATGTTACAATAGAATCAATATTCATAACAGATAATATTTAACATAATAACCAAATTAGTTTAAGTATAAATTGATAATACTTAAGATGACATTCCTACCTGATTTTCAATTAGCAAGATAGTCCTATGACTGTTTAAAAAAAGTTGATAATAACGTCATAAAGTAGTAATTAGGTAGAAACATTAGACGACTTCAGTCCTAGAATTTTAATAATTTATAATAGACACATAAGTGAAAAATATCTGTAATATGGAAATCGATGACAGTCGCAATTTTGTAAGTATAACACCTCTCTGTGGCTAGTGCAAATTAAGTAGCACCAATAATCACTAATAGATTATAATATTATATCTACTTCAACTAACCAACCTTAGTCCTGTATACTGAAATAACTTTCTTTAAAGTAGCAACAATACAATAGCACAAATTTCCAAAATGAAAGAGCTGCATAAAAATTAGTCACATGCTACTATATTCATATCCAGCTCCTCTAAAGGGCAAACGCTCTGAAGAGATAAGGTAACTGAAATCTACGAGATACTTAAAAGTAAAACGAAGTAAGCAGACATCAATAGTATGTTCTCGTCATTTGTTAATGTTGAGTGACAACTATATTTATTTAAACAATATAAATCCAAATAATTGTGAGGCATTTTTCATACTTAAATATGTGTGGGTCTTTCAGATTCAAATACCGAATTTTATTCTAAAAAAACACGAAAAGTCAGCTCATCGCCTATTGGTTGATATCGTATTACATAAGTTGTAAGTATTTCAAACGACTAAACAATATTATTTGTCTGATACCTTTTTTCTATTTAAAAAAAAAAATCTTCAGTTAAGAAATTCTGACCTAAAGTCGGAAGTCATATGTCAGGGCCCTCTGCCCTGATGAGACAGTTTAAATTATTCAACAACAGTCTCCATTTAAGAACAGAAACCTCTGGTAATGATGAAGGATATCAGCAAATGGATTATGTGTCTTACACTTACAGTCTACTATAAATCAATCATATTTAGTTCAGAGTAACACACCATTACAGAAACAATTGGCTGCAAGTGGATCTATCAAATTTCTTCAATTCTAACTGTAGTGTCTACTTAAAATATCATCCCTGTCGAGTCAACGACAAATCCTCCTCCTCCCACCTTTTTTTACTCCAATTATGACAACGTCATCAGCTCCTGAAGCTCTAACATGTTTGCCACAACATCAGACTGACTCCAATGACCAATTCAGGAAAAGGCAAAGGAAACAAAAGAAGAATTGCATCAGCTCTTTTTTAGACTCCGCTGTGGAGAGAGAATATACCCGATGGCAAGAACATTATGGTGCAAGGAACCGGGGCCGAATCCCACAGCTCCCAAAAATGCAAATATTCAATGGAAGAGCACCCATGTCTTTGGAGGCGTTTTTTTTAACAATTTGACCGGATGTATGTGGCATTTGTAAACAGTGGAGGTCAGATTTCAACTCAGCAAATTTGCATAAAGAACAATCACAGTTCCGCCAAACTCGGAAATGGCTACTACCATTAAAACTAATAAAAGTGCTGACCAGGAGTTCATTTAAGAACGATGTCCACTGACTAGTTAGAAAAGGAAATAGTTTTCCCTTAACCATTTTAAATGATTGCAATCGTCACATCCGCCTGAAGAAAGCTACACCTATATTGGTTACATAGAATATTTTGACGGTGTAGTAGGTACAACTTATGAAAATCTGATAAGTGACGTAAGACGTGGCATTGGCGAGACATAAGACATTGTGCCCTCAGCACTGCCTCAAAGTTCAGATAAGTTACCTAATATGCCACCACATTTAACCGACCAAGATCAATGTTCATTCGACTCACTTCAACTTATTTCATTCCAACCATTTCAGCCTTTGTTTTTGTATATGCAGCCATTGTTTTAAATGTATGCGTTCTAACTAAATCCAAAATATTTTATTTGTATTTAAAAATTAATTGATAACATATTCAAAAACATAAAGACCATTTTGTAAGGATTATCACTTTGATTTCCGAAATTATTTAATATACCATGCAGACAATCTTGATATTTATAACGTTTTTCGCCATCTTGGAAATGGCAGCCATATTGGATTTTTCTGAGTGGGTCTATTGCTAAAATGAAAGGGTATACTACCAAGAACAACTGTGCAAAGTTCCATGCTTTCCTCATAAAATGAGCAATTCTGTTCCATATAAGCACCAATTGGCCGGACTATTTATTTATAAATTATTAAGTATAACAATGTATTTTATGTTATTAATACTCTGCTTTGCGATTGGAAACTAAAATCATACATTTATGTTTGAATAGTGTTAGAAATGTTCTTACTGATAACTAATTATAAATTAAACAGGAACCCGTACTAATCTGTTTTGACATATTTCGAAATTACTCAAGTTTGACAATAGCACATAAACCTTGAACACCTCATGAACTCACTGAATTAACGCTTAATTACCTTAAAATAATATACTTTGATAGTTATTGTACACTTTGTTCATATAATAATTGTTACGTGTAGCAACGCATATGGTTGATTAACAGCTCACTCATCCTTAACGCAAGTTGGAAGTTATTACTAACTTAAAATATATTAATCTAATCTCAGTCTGTCTGATTATCTGTGATCGGATTCCTTTCGGAACAAATGTCCAGTATCTGTGTATAACCTAACATTAGAAAGACAATAAATAAAAATAAAAAAAAAGACTTTAATACGCATCTTTCTTTTGAATATCGATAGATTGTATCATTAACAGAGGTTACATGAATAATTAACATGATAAAAAACGACTTCTTTTAATAAATGAACACACATTTTTGATCCAATAAGACGACAACCGCTTATTGTGAAATACATATTTTTTTTCTAGCATTCTTCCTACATTCATTTGGAAAAATACCGAAAAGATGATTTCATCGACTGTACAAAAGTTATTCCTAATATCTTTATATTCAATGGGATGATACATTTGTTTATATGGTTACTTTCAAAATACGACTTATTTAAACTTTTCTTAACTTGACTGTTGTGCTTCATTAGATGATTACAATTAAGCTTTTAACTAATCAAAACATGCTAAGGCAATTGATAATTACCGACGGTGCTAACCGTATTCATCTCCCTGGAAAGCAGATCGACCAATGCCTTTACGCTACCATTTGTGATGTCTCTTAAATAGACATGAATTGAACATTATAATGCATCCCACACTCGCTTCGTAAGTTACACACAGGACCATTAAATATGTTGTTTGCCAGAGGTCATACATCAGACTAGAAGACCGTCATGCATTTAGTTCATGCAAATACCATATGAACATTAAATGTTCGGCAATTCTCCTATTACCGAAAATTGACAGAAATATGTTAATACAGCTCAACGAATACAATTTTGATTTACGTTTCCATAGTTAGATTTCCTTTTTTTACGATGATTACAAACTGAATTAAGTGCATTAGTCTACCAACATTCCTTGAAATATATACTGTTGATAGGAAATCGGAAAAAACTTTATCTGATGAATATCAGATGATTGCTTCAATGTAGGATGTGATACAGAACATGAATGAACATTTAATAAAGTACAAAGTGGAATAAGTTATTAAATATTGTTACAATTGGCTACAAGAGATTGAGAACTTGAACTGTTTTTTTTCTTATTATGACGTCCATTATCACTGAACATAATTTTAAGTATACATTTTCCTAAGGGGCTGCTAAAGCACGTCTCTTGGTGCCGAATTTTCCAGTTGTGTTAACGACCCATTGCTGGCTATATAGTATCACAACTATCATTACGCAGACATGTACATAACCTATGGATGATACTTAACATGTCCGTAACATGTTTAACCTTGAAGCATGACCTTGGATTCGAATACCAGATTTTAATTGAAAAACACTGAAAATTCAGTTCATCGATATTTGATCGAAAGCAAAAAACATCTCTATATGTCAACCTACATAACAACAAATATTTCTTCTATTTATTTTTGCATTTTGATTTTAAATTTTATTAAAATGTGAGATTTTCGTGTGTCGTACGTATTTTTGCGTTGTTTGCATCTGCAGTTTTGAAAAAAAATTAAATTACGACTTTCAATTAAGTACATTTGCATACATCAAAAGAATGGCAGAGGACAAATTGATCCTGATTTGAGACCAGATCATTTTTGTTATACAGTTTAAAAGTTTCAGTCAAATTATTGAAATAGGGTATGTTAACAGTCAGCTAATATAATATAGATGTTGCTTCATCTCAGTGTAGTCCTATTAGACTGATACTGAGATGCTGATTGGAAAAAGACAAATGCACTGGTGTAGAGATAAAAATTAAACCATCATGATTGATATGTTCAATAAAATCTAATATAAAACTCTTTGAAAATTTATCGACCATTAACAGTAAATTTTATAAATTAGATTCGTTCAAATTTATAAAAAGGATAAAGTTATTTTCACACATATCATATAAAAAATCGCTAAAGAGATTGACATATTACTAATGAAGTATACAATTGAATAAAAGCTATCCGACATGAACAGCAAGATTTGAATTGATTGCTAGGATTAATACAATCCGTGAAGAATTATTCTATGTTTCTATTGATAGAGTAATGTTTGAAAATTGAATTACATAACAGCAAATTGACAGACCAAGTATTGCATCAAGGTATGCATTCGGTAAGGAAGCTTTTCATTTAGTAGTCTTGTGCACAATAAGAACACGTAAACCCATTATTATCAAAATGGAAGATATAGTTAGTGCAGAAATAAAAATTACAGGACCACTATTCCTTCCTATTTTAAAATGAAGGAGTGCTAATGTAATCATAGAAGTGTAATGCCTGTAATCTTAATTGTATTACCCCGTAGTACATTATCGATAATCATGCGAATTCCACCACATCAACTTTGAACATGTTGAAGAAAACACCATTGATATACATTTAAAGTGGCAAAAAAAGGAATGTTAATATTGAAAATGTTCACTTATTTGTATATGTGTCGTTGATGATATTTTCGTGATTTTTTCTCACTTGAAATTATTGTTTCTTTTTATACATTCACATTAGCTATCAGCTTTCCAAGAAAATTACATATAACTGATATGCAAAAATGCGCCAGTAAAGACAGTACAACCCCTTAACATGCTTAAGGCAACACCAATTATTTCACGCAAGTATGTAACTCTGAGTAAAAGTACAATGTGTACTACATCAGTCGTCGTCAAGTTTGAGATACATACTCATATTTGGTGTAGCAAATAATTGATATATAACTGTGTCTTTTGAAGAGATTATTCATATTGTCAAACACATGATACAAGCCATGAACACGTAATGGTAACTTGCATTAAATTAGTGAATTACGCCTCCACTTTGGATCAGCTGATATTGTAATCGTTTAAGGACATAAACACATTTAATTCACTTTTTCTCTTGTGTTTATCGAATACGTCTGAGAAATCGAGTTTGAACAGTTTGAAATTTAAATGAACATAACGTAAAATTGCAGTATACAACGTTATAATCAATATTGCGTTACATGAGACAATTCAATCGTTTTATAATGATACTGTGTGGGCTTCATTATAAATCATGCCACCCTTCGTTGAGAAGAAACATTCATAAATCACAATCTGTCTGAAAAAAAAATATCTTATGTTTAAATAGCATTCCTTAACAATCCAAAATCTGAATGAAAACATCAGCATACTAAAAAATGAAAAAGCTATAATAAGGAAAAGCGTGATTTATGTATGTTTTGAAATCAAATAACAGCTTATGAATATGACAGTTGTTTTTCCTTTATTTATTAACATTGGGAAGTGTTCAACGTGGTCAGGTTTTATGAATTCCTCTTTTAAATAACAGAGGAGTTCTGAATTTGTTTTTCTGAAACTTATATGATGCTCAGTTATAGTGATTGAATAGCGATAAGGTAAATAGAGCATGACACCCTAGTTGTCTGAACTAATTGAGTTCAATATAATTAGTTATTATTAATTGCACATAAATCTTGAACGTATCTTGAACTCATAAAGGTGATGGGGAGTAATCTTATAAAGATCCATTCAGACACTAATTAAGACTTTGCCCATAGTCTATAGTACTCTTTTTTTACTAAACATCTGGATAATTAAACGCTTAATCATCCTTGAAGAAAATTGAATGTATTACTTGAATATAAATCAAGGTTAATATACAATTATTTAATTTCTGCAATGTAATTGCTTTCGTATATAGGGATAAGAAAGGTTCCCATCTGAAGGCGAGGTTAATATCACGTAGTCCTAGATAACAGTATACTAAACATTACACACTGAACGGTTAAATGTTAGGCCGCAACTAACATATAAGAAGCGCCTGTCCATTTTACACATGCTTAATAGATAAGATAAATAGTGTTACCTCAAACTACATATTTCATATAAGTTATTGTTTAAGGATTTGCAAAAAGCGTTTGTACAAACATCCATCTCTTTATAAACAAAATATAACTGCTAAATATGTTGCAAATATTATACATTAATGACAATATCATACAGCGGTATTAGCTTCGAGATCTATATAAACATTAATATGTGTTGTTAACAAACAAGAAAGTGAATATAGTAACCAAGGTTGATAAACCAATTTTATTCAATTATATCAAAAAAAGCAAAGATATATTATTGTACATCGCTGCTGAATGTCTGTTCTACTTGATACATACGCTATAATATGTTTAGCGCACGCTATATATTTCAATCTATCAGGTTGGCATTGTTTGTTTTATAAAACGTGTAGGAAAACAATAAAACGTTGTCACTTTGACATGTATTATACTCCATACATCCATACATCTGCTGTAAGATTAGTTTTAAACATGGACAATTATTGTTTTAAAACCAGTATGATGTATAAATTCTTAACAATTTTGTTATCACTGAAGCTGCCGCTTTTCAAAAATTCAATATATATTATTACGCTAATCTTTTGAAACATTGTGAAAATAAGCATATATGGAGTAACAGTTGTGTCAACAAAAAATAGTTCACGTAAACGTGCAACGATAAATCATCGTATTACATTAAACACTGGAAAACGCGAATACCACAGATTAAACCTTTACAGACCTCGATATCATTATGACAAGACAAATGTAAATATTATAAACAGAAAGTTGAAATGAACAGAGCTTGCATTATTTCAAATGAAATTAAATGTTTATTATAACCTTTAACAGATCAGGTTCACATTGATTAGGAGGAAATTATTTACGAAAGCCTTTTTTGATAATTTCCTTTTGGTGTATTTTGGTATACTCTTCTTATGATAAACAGTCAGGGGCATTACTTAAACAAGTAACTTTTAAAATTACCTATACAAGTAATGTTGAAAACGAGGCTATTTTAAATATTCCTTATTAAAGTAATTTTTCTAAATATTATTTTTATAGGTGTCCAATAATACAGATTTTACTAGCTTTAACACATGTTCACAGTCATCTGGTTATTTTTCCCCTAAACTATAAAATCTAATCCTTCTGAAACACTAATTGCCTTTCTGACGCACTTATCTTTCATATCGACGCTTCTTGGTCAAAGATTGGTCTCTTGGTACTATTAAAATACCGTTTTCCTTGAAAATATTGAATGTAGACAGATATAAATAGATCAAAACTTGTGATTTAATTAAGACTTAAAGTTATTTATAACTTGTAACCCAAAACAATTACATATGTTCCTTAAATAATTGTTATTACTGATTTTTTTAAAGATGTATAAAATAACTTATTCAAGTAATATTTTTGTCGTTATTCTTAAAGTAACCTTTTACCTCTATACTCCTATCAAATTAAGTCCATGCTTCTATTGCAATTTAAAATAACTCTATTGAGTAATTTTATAATTTTTAAAAACAAAAATTACCTATATAAGTAACTAAAAAAAATAACTTGTTTAAGTAACGCCCCTGACTGATAAACAAAACAATATTTTAATTACAATTAATCAATTAATTTGATTACAATTCGGATTTTAGCGTTCCCACTGAAGGGAAATGTACATTGTTGTCGATGCATGACATTTCAACTTTTTTGTTTAATGTTTTTGTTTTCAGCCAATATCTAATATGTATATAACAATCTTGAAAAGCACTGAAAACATGAAACCCCCAATCGTCTAAAGTCTTGTTATTGCTATTTAAAAAAACAGACGCACAAATGCTGTTTAAAACTTATCGTATTTTACCTAATAACAACCTTATCGAAAGATTGTATACTAGTACTATATATGCATTTGAGTAGCATCACTTATGAGTGTGTTGTAGACAAAATGCGAGTCTCGCGAAAATACAAAATTTCAATTATAGTAATTATGATGAGTATATATATTTTGTATGCTAAACACTATTAACGACAAAATATTTTGGTAGATTTTGATAAACTGAAACTTGCGCTACCAAAATTAAGAAACGGCAATAATTCTAAAATTTGAATGTCTATGCAAGATTTAAAAAGTCTCACATGATTTAAGATGTCTTTGTTACATTCTTTGAATAAAGTGTTAAGGAGTGTACTTAGGTGAGGTTTTGGAATTTGCGCCAAATGTTCGGACTCCTTGGTGTTTTTTCCATACAAATCATTGTAAACTATTTTGCCCCATAACACCCATTTATTTTTTCATATAAGACTTAATAGCTTATAAAAGGTCATTTACCAAAATTTTGGAAGATTCTTAATTTTCTTTCTTTTGTTTTTAGACCTAATAATACCAATGCAAATATAAGGTAAAAGTCCGAGTCAGCCTTTTCCCGCCATATTTTAAATCTCAAATATCTCAAAAAGGAGGTCCATTACCTATCAATATTTTAAGCTTATTGTTATCCTTAATTGATGTTCTACCAGCTTATAGTATCACTTTTAACTTCTTAATTTATTAATGTTCACCTAACCTTACCTAAGTACATCCTGAAGCTACTAAATGTTCATCAAAACTACATTTCTTTACTTTATTGACTATTGCTTTACATTCTTATTTGTTGTTTTCTTTCCGTTATTGTTAACACCACCTACATGTAGGTCTATCATTATGAGGAGTTTTGCATATAGAGATAATTTCAGGTATATCTATTACGTTTTTAATTCTGAATTAATGTAAGCTTATACTGCAACGTAATTCCAGTTCAGAAATATCAGTTCAACTTAACCATACAGCTCCACAGAATTTGTGTTGGTTCAAATGTAATGGCTATTGACATGCAAAATCAAGTTTAAATTCAAATGTTTGCAATGAATATATACGCAATAATGCAGGTTTAATTAAAAATGGTCTTTCGTTAATTACGTTAAACTGTAAATACAAATTTTAGAAAAAGTCCATTTTAACCAATTTGTTCAACCATAGTTAGTACCAACATTCAATTACCCTATATTAACTGTATTTGGGGTAAAAGGTCAATTTGCAATCAAAGGGTTATCAAATGTAGGTAATTTCCCGTCAGGAACATACACACAACTGAAATATCACACCTCTTTTATTTAGTGTTCATTTTGCATGGTTTTTTCATAGACATTCATTTACGTGTGATAAGTAAACATGTGTGTTAATTATGATGGTTTAGAGTATAATTTTGAGAAATGTCACTATTTTTTAGGTAAAACACCCCAAAGATCACGATTTGTCTTAGTTGTTTTAAATTCAGTTTCTCTGTCATTTCCTTAACATGCTTAGTGATACAGATCATTGCGTTCATCATGCAAAAATCACTAAAATAGCTACATTTTTAAAACCTATAATCTGACAAAAATTCTATACTGATGGCTTTTAAGATTTAATCCTTTTATTTTGATTCCTTTGTTGTTGATAATGAAATTAAATAAAATCATTTAAAAGGGTATCAGCATATGTCATGTACATTGACACATATCGTTTAAACAGTAATTATCCTGCAGCGTATATACAATGAATAGATTGTCTAAATGCAATATTATTCATCAAAGTCACTGCCGGATTACAACCCACATATCAGTAAGCTCGCACTTTCATATCTTATAAATATGTTATTCAACAACTAGTGTAGACGTTTAAAAAGAATTAGTGAAAGCATATTTGAGTTACGATGAAATATTAACTAGCGATGGATTACCACATACAAATCTTCACTTTTGGAACGCATGCAATATTAATCGTGTTTGTTTATGTTTCTTTAATAGGGTGAAATCTGATATACTGACATTGCTTCGGTATGAAACAAATATCCTCATTCTTTACTTTCTTTGCCAGGCTTTTAACTACACTTGACCCTGTTTTTTCTGTAGTATGTTTTGTTTTTTGTTATTCAATTATATTGTTTAATAACTAAAAGAAAGAATATACATATGTATTAATTTGGACGATGATATGGTTATGTTAGATGGTCATGTACACATACATTGTACTATCCCTTGAGTTCACACATTTTTTTATCAATTCATAATATATCTTGTCTGTTTCCATCATAACCAATACAAGGGATATATTAACTAATTTCGTGTCGATATAATTGTATTGTGGTATCAACATGCAATTGACTCTGTGTAATGTATTGAAATTGTTTATCTAAGGTCACTACAGAACTTAATTACTTTAACAGATGCAGACCGTCTTATCATGTGTGTAACTTGTATTAGTTTATCAGTTGTATTAAAACCATGAAACTGTGCAGACGACTTTATTACCTCTCTAGCAATTTGTAGCTATTTTATAATGGCGACGAGACAAATTGGATTAACAAATGAACAATTGGATTAATTAATAGTATTGATTAGTTCCATTATGGCATCAGCACTACCTGTGTTTCCACCTTTCAGTGTACATGAAAGTGCAGCTGATCAGCGCTGGAAAAAATGGACAAAACGACTTCAAAATTTACTTGTTGGAATGAATATCAAGGATAAAGTGAGACAAAGAGCATTACTTTTGCATTACGCAGGGGAAGAAGTAAATGACATTTTTGATACCTTAATAGAAACTGGAGAGGCTTACGATACAGCACTTACGAAGCTTACTGAATACTTTGCACCGAAGAAAAACGTCGAATACGAAATATATAAATTCCGTCAGGCAAAGCAAGAAACAAATGAAACAATGGATGCGTTTCATACAAAGTTAAGACAATTATCCGTCAACTGTGAATTTAATGATGACAATCGGGAAGTAAAATCTCAAATCGTTCAAGGATGTTCATCTTCAAGACTGAGGAGAAAAGCTTTAAGAGAAGATATGACTTTGGAACAATTGTTATCATCAGCAAGAGCTCTGGAACTATCTGAAAGACAAGCAAACGAAATCGAGAACAAAGAAGAGAAACTTGAGACCAACGCTTTACACAAGAAGAGAAATTTTCGGAAAAATCAACCAAGATATTTACAACAAGATAAGCATCCGGAACAACGTGTGAATGACCAACGTGTGAATCGAAACAACAAATGTAGGAATTGTGGAGGTGAATTTCCACACCGAGGGAAATGTCCTGCTCAAGGAAAATCCTGCAACTTTTGTAAGAAGCCTAATCACTTTGAGAAGATGTGTAGGTCAAAAAGAAATAATCATACTAAACAATCTGTCAATACGCTAGAGAATTCAGATTTTGAAACAATTTCGAATGTCAAACAAAGATAGATAGTAGTTCAGATGATGAATATGTTTTCGGACTACAGGCAGAATCGCTAAAAGGAACCGTGAATTCTATCAAACGTGAACAACCAAGAATTTGTGTCAAAATCAATGAATAGGACATCAACGTTCTTATCGACACTGGATCAAGTATCAATGTAATTGATGAGGATACCTACAACAGGATGAAGAGAAAACCAAAATTGATAGCTACAAAGACCAAAGTTTTCGCATATGGATCTTATCAAAACTTAGAATTCGTGGGAAAGTTTGACACTGTAATTGAAACGAGAAATAAGCTAACACGTGCAACTGTTTATGTTTCTAAAGGGACAAGCGGTAATTTACTGTGTTATGATACGTCATTAGAACTACAGATAATCCCGCAAATATCGAGGCTCTCAACAGGGAACAAACACGAACAATTGTGTGAACAATATAAAGATATATTTCATGGACTGGGCAAACTTAAAGAAACGCAAGTGAAAATTTCATGTTGACAAAACCGTAAAACCTATAGTCCAGCCACATAGAAGGATACCGTTTCATATAAGGAAACAGGTAGAAACAGAACTTGAAAGGTTAGAGCGGATAGACATTATAGGAAGGGTACATGGACCAACTCCCTGGGTATCGCCTATAGTTGTAGCACCCAAACCTAAAAGTCCAGGTGAAATAAGAATATGCGTAGATATGAGACTACCAAATCAGGCAATACAACGAGAGAGACACATAACTCCAACTATAGATGATCTAATAGTTGACCTTAATGGAGCAAAGGTATTTTCCAAAATGGACCTTTTAAACGGGTACCATCAGTTAGAACTTACACACGAGTCACGAAATATTACTACTTTCACAACACATGTTGGACTAAGAAGATACAAACGTCTAAGCTTTGGAGTCACGTCTGCTGCTGAAATATTCCAGAATACGCTGAGTACAGCATTAGAAGGTCTTAACGGGGTGAGAAATATCTCCGATGACATAATTGTGTTTGGAGCATCTCAAGACGAACATGATACACGACTGACAGCCTTATTTCAACGTATAAACGAAAAAGGTTTAACACTTAACAAAAAGAAATGCGAATTTAATAAAGACAGCTTGGAATTTTATGGACATATATTCAGTTCAAAAGGAATATCAGCAGATCCGAGAAAAGTTGAAGCAATTCGTAACACCAATATACCGAGTGACATATCGGAAGTACGTAGCTTTTTAGCGATGACTAACTACGTTGGAAGATTTATACCAGAATATTCTACAATAACCGAACCATTAAGACGTTTAACTAAGCAAGGAGTGACATGGACATGGACTTCAGAACAACAACAATCGTTTGATGCACTTAAACAGGAATTAATGAACAATAGGATAATGGCTTATTTTGATCCAAGAAAGGCCACTGTTCTTATAGTTGATGCAAGTCCAGTAGGTGTTGGTGCGTTACTTACTCAGGATGGCAGAGTTAACGCATACGCAAGCCGTGCGCTTAGTGATGTAGAAAAACGATATAGTCAGACAGAGCGAGAAGGACTAGCCATAGTTTGGGCTATAGAACACTTTCATCTTTACCTGTACGGACACAAATTAACACTCGTTACCGATCATCAACCACTGGAATGTATTTTCAACAATCCAAAATCGAAACCGCCAGCGAGAATTCAAAGATGGAGATTAAGACTGCAAACGTATAATTTCGATGTTAAGTACAAATCAGGAAAATCAAATGCCGCAGACTAAATGTCAAGACATCCGAATATTAACGAAGCAAATCGAACAGATCATTCCGAGGTAGCAGAAGAATTCGTGAATTATATATCAGAGAACGCAATACCGAAAGCAATGACAATTGAAGAAATTGCATTAGAGTCCGAAGCCGATATGTATATTCAGTATGTTATCAAGGCCGTGAAATCGGGAAACTGGGAAAATTCATATGGCAATAAATCTCTTGATACTTTTGCTCGTTTAAAGAACGAATTAACGACAGTGAACACAGACAAAGGAGAAATATTGATGCATGATAATAGAATTGTCATTCCGCACAAACTTACAGACCGAGTTATAACATTGGCACACGAAGGTCATCAGGGAATTGTGCGAACAAAACGGTTACTAAGGGAAAAAGTTTATTTTCCTGGTATAGATAAACGTGTAGAAGATACATGTAAAGCTTGTATTCCATGTTTAGCAGCTACGCCAAAGAAAACTTTTGAACCGTTAGCTATGTCAGAACTACCAGAGGCACCATGGACATATCTTAGCATGGATTTCTGTGGACCATTTCCTAGTGGACATTATCTCATGGTGATAATGGATGAGTATTCACGATATCCAGTTGTAGAAACACTAACGACAATTTCTGCAAAAGCGGTTATACCACTACTTGACAAAGTATTTTCAACATTTGAAATACCGAATATAGTAAAAACCGATAATGGAAGCCCGTGGCAAGGAAAAGAATTCAGAGACTTTGCGACATATATGGGATTTACGCATAGAAAAATAACACCATTATGGCCTCAGAGCAATGCAGAGTGCGAACGATTTATGCAAAGCATTGGAAAATCAATCAGAGCAGCACACACGCAACATCAAAATTGGAAACAGGAAATGTTTACATTCCTCCGTAATTATAGAGCGACAAAACACGCCACAACGGAAGTTTCACCAGCAAAACTTTTATTTGGGAGAAATATCAAAACCAAATTACCAACTTTAACACAAAAATATGACGACAAAGAAATTCGAGAAACTGACGAGAGGAAAAAGGATAAAATGAAGGACTATGCAGATACAAGAAGAAATGCCGAACCGTCAAATTTACAAATTGGTGACACTGTATTGGTCAAGCAAGACAAACAAAACAAACTTTCAACTCCGTATAACTCAAATCCATACAAAATAGTTGAAAGGAATGGTACAATGTTAACAGCTAAAAGAGATAATGGACACATGATCACTCGAAATTCTTCGTTTTATAAGCAAGTTAAAATACCACTGACAATTGTAAATGAAGAAAAAAAAGGAGAAGAACCAGCAACACAACTCAGGACGTCAGGAAGAATAAACAAAACACCGGCGTACTTAAATGATTATGTAAAGTCATGTTATGTAAAGTAATGTGTAGCTAGTGACCAGGCATAATAATCCTGAGCTCACATTTAACTAGGCATCACGCTTAGTATTTATGATCAAGTGAATAAGTTTTAATTTTCTGCGTATCGTATGATGTCTTTAGTACTATTTAGACTGATAATACCAAAGAATTTTACACATTAATTCAGTTGTGATTCATTCATTCATTCATGATATTAATTGCTATGTTTACCGCACTGAGAACTGTGTATACAACATTTGGACATTATTACACCGCTGTTTTATGGACATCGTTAATGTATTAAAGAAAATTAATTTTATGGCTAATTTCACAATTCATTAATATTATTTCATTTTATTATTCTACTGACTGATAAAGATTAAATCTAGAAAGGGAGAGATGTAATGTATTGGAATTGTTTATCTAAGGTCACTACAGAACTTAATTACTTTAACAGATGCAGACCGTCTTATCATGTGTGTAACTTGTATTAGTTTATCAGTTGTATTAAAACCATGAAACTGTGCAGACGACTTTATTACCTCTCTAGCAATTTGTAGCTATTTTATACTCTGTGGCTTAGTTAAACTACGTTATCCTGCAATTTGGTGTCCTACTATACAGATACAGCCCTAAAGATATCGCTATGTTGTATCTGTATACTATACAGATGTCACACTAAAGCTCCGCCCACTGCCGGACTGAGTATTGTTTGACCTGTGTGACCTCAGAATGTGTATTCCAGTCGCATTCCAATGACGATAACAATTGTCGATTTCAAAACTTTAATGTGTATAATGTTACACAATTAACCATGTCAATTTCAGCATGCATGTTTCGTGAATGTCAAGTTTGAAGCGTAAGACAACTCGTACACTTCTGTTTCAAATTTGACAATGTTTAGTTATTTGTTTTTACTGTTGAAATTAGTTGTTATGTTAAAATAGATAATTATTCACCTTGAGCGATGTATTATTGTTGACCATTCGAGATTCTTTTTTTTTTGCGAACCTGTCTTCAGCGTAATGTGTGATTTTAATATTACTACGTGGGCCTCAAGGGATTACAAATCGAAAAGAAATGCTAAATATGTTAGTTCTTGTGGTTTTCAAAACACTAACAATATACAGAATTAATTGCAGGATAAAGACAATAACTATTTAGTGTCTTTAATTATCAGCTGTATTTGTACTCGGTTCGAAACAGGCGTAACAGCTCGCTAAAAGCTTGCATATACCTTGTTTCCAAGCCTCGTACAAATACATCTGATATTCAAAGACACTAAACAGTTATTGTCTATGTATCACCAGTATTTCTTTTCTGAGTTTGTTAGTTCGTATCTCTCATATGACAGGTGTGTTAAATTATAGCGGTAATTGACTGCGTAGTCCCTGTGAATGTCGTTTTGGTTACTTCTAAGCACTCCAACAATAAAAACCTACCCCTCAAACTAGCCAATAATACTGACAAAGACATTAAAGATTAACACAAATGTTTAAATCTTTGATTCTTCTTGTAAAGATGTTTTCAGAATGAGTCTAATTTTAAAGAAAGTGAATGGTATCTAACATACATTTTTAAATCAATTATTTCAACTGTTTTATGTGATAAATTTGCTTTTTCCATTTTTAAAACGAATTAATAGTTGTACAATTCCCCATTTTATCACACATCATTCGGAATTGCTATTGATTATATTTCTACTTTCATGTAACAAAATTTCATGGGGATACGGTATGTGTCATACATAAGTATTATTGCAGAAATAAACCAAGAATTAAAATAGTTATACAACTCAGTCTGTTATGCATAATAACATAATATAGTTAAATCTTGCAAATGCTCATATATCAAAGAATTATAATATTCACATTGTACAGTTATATATGTTTTAAAGTTTAACAATGAGCAAAAGAATTGCCGGAAAACCGTATGAAACAATCTATGTCAAATAGCGGTTACGTATTGCATCAAATATCTCGGCACACTGTTTCTAGTGAAATTCTCCGTTTAAATGTCACATAGTTAAATAAAAAGATTTTACATTATATTATTCGGTCACTTTGTGATTGCAGAACCCGCTGCATTGAATGGTATGTATGAACGTTATCCGATAACGTCAGGAACGATAACTCGTGGCGTAATGTCATTCGGTATCGTGTTACCTTAATAAAACTAGACAAAATGCAATATTAAATGATAAGATGTATCGCTAGAAAGAATTATCGTAAGCAACTTTATTTTTTAACGTTTTGTTGAAAGAAAAACTAATGATTGATTAAATATAAACTATCCATAAACTGAGAAAAAAAAATATTACGTAAGAACCATATATATTTTAATGTTACTGAAATGCATGAATTGCTGGAAGACAATAACGAACGAAATTATTTATCACGATTGTTCTAAATTGAGATAACATTAAAATGTATGTCTGATACCGAATGCATTATCTAAAACTTAAAAAAAAAAAAAAAAATACAAAAAATGTTATACACATGTTATAACAGAGTCAATATCCATAACATATATTATCTAACATCTTAACCAAATCAGTTTAAGCATGAATTATTCATAATCAAGATTAAATTCCTACCTGATTTTCAATTAGCAAGATATTCGTATTACAGTTCAAATAGGTGATTATAACATCGTCACAAGGCAAACGAATTCTCAGACGAATGCAGCTCTAGAATTTTAATAATTTATAATAGACAAATAAGTGAGAAATATCTGTCAGACAGAAATCGATGACAATCGCAATTTTGTAAGTATCACACCTGTCTATGGCTCGTGATATTTACATAGCAGCAATAACCATTAATAAATTACATGAGAATATCTACATCAACTTACCAAACATTGCCTTGTATGCTTACATAACTTTCTTTAATTCTTTCGTTAAAGTAGCAACAATGAAGTAGCACCAAATTTCCAAATGCATATACTGCATATCAGCATTCTTAAATTCCATGATCAGTTTCTTTAGAAGGCAGTCGTTTTGAAGAGATGAAGTAAATTAAATTTTGGAGAGCATTAACTGTAGAACAATGTAAAAGGTAGTAAACGGGCATTATTGATTATTTTTTCGTCATTTGTGGATGTTGGAATGACAACCTTGATTTAAGTATACAATATGTATCTATACAATCCTGAATCATACTTTCTACCATAAAACGTAAAAGTCTGTACTTGTGAAAATAAAAAACAACATACTGTTTGATAATGCAAGATTTCAGTGGTTTTAACTGTCATTATTATTATCACATATATAACATGTACACACAAGTTGACCAATGTTAGTTACAACATTAATTGTGAGGTGAAAAGTCAGAACTATTAATTATTAAGCTATATTGAGTCTGTTATTTCTTTTTTCAAATAAACAAAAGCAACAGTATTATACTACTGTTCATTACTTAAAAACAAATCATATAATCTTCTGATAAAGTAAACAGTTTACATGTTCCTATATGTAAGAACATAATATGTCCACCAATCAATTGCAAAACATTGATATGTGAAATACTTCATAAGAGATGAAAAGCTATACACACTTAAGTGATGCCATTTGTTGCAGATAAAATAGAAACTGTTTGCATACAAACTCAGGCTCAATCGTCATAAAAAAGACAACCTTCGTTTGAGTGAAATTAGTTAGGGTCATGTTGCCAAACATTTTTTTTTTTGACAAATAATACACTATAAATAAAAACATAACTTGTACATGTTAAACAACACATTTTATCATTGGGCTTACTATTGTTTTGATCATCGATATGCCTAATGTTTCCTTACCAATAAAACGTTCGACTGATTTAATTTACAAGGTTATTGTTTTGTTGTGTTATAATATACCTTTTTGAACTAAATCGCAAGCTGCCTTAAAGAAGAAAAAAAAAAAAAACAAATAGGAATCTGTTCATGTCTCACTTAAATTATATTGGTATTCAGAAGTCAGATCTGTTTATCTAATTTCAACTGCGAAAGAACCGATATGTAAATCCAATATGCCACAAACACATATAATATTGATAATACAATTGTTATCTCTCTGGGACACTTAGATTCAGCTGTTATTCAAAATGTGGATTAACGTACTTAATACTTATTTTAATGAAATGTGTTGTCTTTCAGATATTTTCTTTGATTCATCAATTTGATGTTTTGTAATAATACCTTGTTTGTTATTAACTTCTCCTTGTAAATGAATCTCTGACTTTCACTTTCGTTAATGTGCATTTGGTGTCTTATCAGTGCCAGTCTAAACATTGAAAGCACCAACAAATAACATACATGATTAGATATATATTACCAACATGAAAAGCATGAAATAAACTTTTCTGCTTTCATGGATAATCAATGATAATGTGTACAATTACCTGTTAACAATACTTATCATTTTTAAAAACTGACAATTTTCTACCCCCGGAATAAATCTCCTAAGCTATATTTGTCAAACCCTTTTGTCTTTTTGGCTGTTCAATGTTCTTCTGTTTATTGTTGAAATTTAGTTCATTTATATATGTTGAAGTTTAGTATTACGTCGTATATCACTGAACTAGTATGTATACCTTCTTATTTAGTGGCCGGCTAAGCACGTCTCTGGGTGCGGCATTTTCGAGCTGTGTTGACTATACATTATCGCAACCACCATTACGCCAACAATCTACATAATATAAAAAAAGAAGATGTGGTATGATTGCCAATGAGACAACTATCCACAAAAGATCAAAATGACACAAACATTAACAACTATAGGTCACCGTACGGCCTTCAATTATGAGCAAAGCCCATACCGCATAGTCAGCTATAAAAGGCCCCGTTAAGAGAATGTAAAACAATTCAAACGAGAAAAACTAACGGCCTAATTTATGTAAAAAAATGAACGAAAAACAAATATGTTACACATAAACAAACGACAACCACTGAATTACAGGCTCCTAACTTGGGACAGGCACATAGATAAATAATGTGGCGAGGTTAAACATGTTAGTGGGATCCCAACCCCCCCCCCCCCTAACCTGGGACAGTGGTATAACAGTACAACATAAGACCGAACTATAAAAATCAGTTGAAAAAGGCTTAACTCATCAGATGGACAAAAATACATAAACATATGGGTGACACTTAAGATGTAATACACAATTCTTCCTTGGTGTTCTGTAATTTGCTTGTGACAGCAAAGCTTTACAAGATTCTAAGTACAAATCCTCAACCAAAAGAGCGTTTAATGATCACAAAATTAAAACGTAGTGGCATTATCAGTTTAATGGGAATATGTACCATTCATGGCATCATACAAACCTTGTTTTATTAATTTGATACATGTAATAGACATAATCAAAATTATAATTCAGTCACATTAACACATCAACGAAGTTAGGGCAAATACTATCAAACGGACATTCCCAACTTACTAACAACTTGATAGCAAAAGACAGATTTCGACTGATGCATCGACTATCAAATTTCTTCAGAAAATAATTCCAAACTTTCATTTAAGAAAGGATCGCAGTACTAAACGAGATATAAAAGCATTTAATCTCGATAGAACATTTACAAAGAACAGTTCATAGTTTAATTATTAATCATGTTAATATTTGAAGGATGCCTTTTTTAGTATTGTTTGGTTTTTGAATTCAAGGGATACAAATGTGGCTATAATGTTTAATTGTCTTTACAGTTTGTAGTTGAGAACTCCCAACAAATGTTTCCATTTTGATACTCTTCGTGTTACTAATTAAATCAATCACCTATCAAAAACATTTCATGAAACATCTGAGTGATATGCAATACGCGTATTCCTGTCATGATCTATTGATAGTAAAATAATTGTAAATCAGGTCTTTAAGTTTATATTATACTATCAAATGTATCGTATATAAGTCATATGAATTAAGTGTCATGCTATTTAAACAGTGTGTAAGCGATACATATATACATTTAAATTCAGATGATTTTTTATGCACTTCTTTTAAAAGTAGCATTCAATCAGCAACGAACAACTGACAAGAACAATTTCACTTGGTGATTATTGATCGCACACATTGGTAGAAGTAAAACTTTTTGATTGTTGTTGTCGAATGTTATCGAAAATTCTAAAGTACACGTCTTTGAAATATGTTCTCCATTCGCGATACTATGTAATTATAGAAAGATAGCGCATACAAGTAAATAAAAAATCATACAAAACACCAGGTCCCGAATTTGGTACTCCAGACGCCGTTTTGTAACATGAACATTACCTTGAGATATTTGTTGAAAACTTCGACTAGGCACATATATTGTTTAATCGAAGAAAAGTTAAATGACCTTAACGTAAGAGTGCAGTATAATATGATCAATATTGCATTAAATGAGATCATGTAATCTAATTTAATCATACTTTGTGTGGGCATAGTTATGAATAGTACCACCCGTCGTTAGCAAGAAGCATTCGTAAATCACGATCTGTCTGAAAATTTCTTACACTAGGTTTTATCAGCATTTCTTAATGATACAAAATGAGAATGAAAATGTCAGCATACTTAAATTAGAATAGCTATGATTAGGAAAAGCCTGATTTATTTGGCTTTTTAAATCAAATCATAGGTTATGAATATGACAGTTGTTTTCCATTTATTAATAAATATAGGGGAATGTTCAATTTAATCCGGTTTTATGAATTGTTACACCCTTTTTTTATTAACATAGGAGTTCGGATTTGTTTCTACCACCTCACTTTATTATTTGTTTTTTTCAAAAGTTGGAATTTAAAACCATACCTTTCCTCAATCCAATTCAAATTTGACAGCAACGGTCATGTTAGTATAAGAACCTGTGACGAACGATACGGTTTTAATTTTTTTATTATGAATTTCCTCAACTTATCAGCAATAATCTAACTTTAAAATCTTATGGATTATCAATTATTAACTAATAGGATAGAAAAAAGTATTGAAGCTGCTACTCACACTTTGTACAACGGCAAGGGTGACTAAACAAAATAAATAGTCAGCCAAAATTAGGTATATGATCCGTTGTTTGCTATCTAATTGATGTATATCCCACATCTATTTTTAAAAGTTCATGGGAAAATATTTGCTTTAAAATGAACTGAACAAAGTAAATGTAAATTAAAGAAGATAAGTAGTAAACATTAATTAGACAATTATCAAAGAACACAATGTAACCATACCATTGCTTTGATAATACAAAACATACCTAAATAACTAAAACCTCAAATCTGGAAAAAAACACAAATTTCTTTGCTTTAAGAATCATGCAATGTCAATACTGATGGCTTTCATCAATTAATCCTTTTATTTTGATACCATGGTTGTTGATAATGAAATATTTTTTTTTAGATAAAATTATTTAAAAGTATATCAGTGTAGCATCGAAACAGACTGTTTGAACAGTAATTATCCTGCAACGTATATATAAGGCAGGGATTGTCTAGGTGCAATCTTATTCACCATAGGCACTGTCGGATTACAACCCACATATCAGTAAGCTCGGGCTTTCATGTCTTTTTAGGGCATCCGATATAGTTTCTCGATAAAATGTCATTTTTATAATTTTGTAATATGTTGCAGGTCTTGGAGAGTTATGAAATAAAAAACAAAATAAAACATAGATCACCGTGCTTGTTTTCGAGAAAATTGAGGTCCTAACAAAAATAATTACTGCTTTATTTTCACACTGTATAGATTATTAAAAATAACACAGTTCCAGAGTTGTTTTTGTCATTTTTGAATACCGCATATGACCTGCAATTATTCACATCCTTTGTCTGTAGGCGGATACTTGTCTACTGGACAATACTGCCGCACCTTGGTATTTTTATACTAATTAAGTATAATAAGACCAACAAAAACAGCATCGTCGTAAAAAATAAATCACAAAGTCTTCTCAACTCACATTATAGTATGACTGTGGCTTTGTGTATTCAGCCTTGAGCGTTCCCTGTGAAAGGAAATGTAATTAACGTTGCCGATGCATGTGATTTTCGACTTGTTGTTTTTGGTCTATAAGACAATATGAGACATGAATAAAACAAACGTGAAAACCACTATAAACTAGAAACCCCCAAATGTTGAAAAGCTTGTAATTGCTTTTTACTTATGGAAAAGCATGAACGAACGCTGTAAAAAAATATTGAAAAGAACTGCATATGCAGAACGACAAAGTCTTTAATGCAGAGGAATTGAAAACTGTTTCAGATGTTACGGAGAACGAAACCGATTCACTTATGCTAATAAGGAAAATCACCTATCTCATCAAACTTTAAATAATACAAACAATGAACAACAACAAATAAATTAGATGACTTTGTCTACTAACCATCTAACAGTTCTCATGAAACCTTTTTTTTTTATTTCAATTATAATCGAGTTGCTTTAAAACCTTTCACTGATGTGTTGAGACTAAAAAATGTTTGAACGGAAAATATAATAAACCTCGTTTAGGGTCAATATACTACATATAGAGAGAAGAGTCAGTACCAGTTTACTTATAACAATACTTTAATTAAACTAACTTACATATACATGTTATGTTTAAAAATTGCAAACACCGATTAGAAAATGTAGTTTTAAGTGTTAATAAGGGGAAAACGTTTATGATAGGAATAGTTCATGTATATTAATTGAAATCAGGTTCATCTGATGGTATTTTCGTAAGAACGCCGTAATTAAGTAATTAAGTCAGTGATATGACAGTGTTTTTCCCCGTCATTCTGAAGATGTTGTTATTGAGGATTTTGCTTTAACATTGTGTACATACACTTCTCTTCTTGAATCTCTTGGGATTGGAATTCAATTATAAAAGATGGACGACAGATATCAAATGACTAAAATTAAAAAGACATACCACAAGTAATAGTACAGAAGACACAACACATACAACTAAAGACTTAGCAACAAGAACCCCACAAAAAACCGGGGTTGATCGCAGGTGCTTTGGAAGACTTCATAGGTGGCACATGCTTCATATGTGGCAACAATCGTGATACTTATGTTATTTTTTATCCAGTATATGGTATGATTCAGTAGATCACATTCGTGAAAAGGGTAGGGTATAAAATGTTTAACTTCAAATTGAGAACACACCTAGTATCTGTTAGAGCTGTAATGGACATTCAACACCTTGACTACATATAATACGATGACACAGGGATCATCACCTCAATTGGAATGATTTATCCCGATGGCAATTTTAATCTCGTATTTCTTCAGATATGCTTTAACAATATTTTAAAAGTCTTAGCTAAGCTCCTTGGAAACATAGAAATAAACCATACTGCATGTACCTCACTGTAATCTTTTATAAAGATAGAACATGGTAAAACCTACTAATGGTAAACCCAGAGGGACAGTAAAATGAAAATTAAGTGTGTATGTCAAATGGTACATATTTCATGCATATCTAGAATGAACACACCTTAACAATGTTACAGAAGTTATGTTTTGAAATGTAAGTCAATTTAAATGAAAATATTGGTATTTTAACATACAAGAGAAAGTTTCATTAATACTGGTCATCATTTTTCTTGCAAATGGTAGCATAGGGGCTCACCAAAGAATTTTAAAAAGTGTTCATCAATCTGTGAGCATCGTTCCGAGAAAATAAAATGTATTCACAGGTCAGTTTTACTTAGATGTGACTCTGTATTGATAACTTATGCATGACAAATCAAGTCTTACTTCTCATGAATGACAATGGAACTATCCACGGACTCTCCTGTGCATTTTTTTAAAAATTCTTTTTAGGAAGAACCTAACACGACTTTAAATTGTCAGGACCATGTACTTTAATTTGTCTTTTTTCTAGCCGTGTCGTTGTCAGTTTATTTTAGAATGTCCCTCTGGATGTCTGGTATCTTTATATCTTCTTTTTTCATTACTTAGTTTGTACAAATAAAAAAGCAAAACAGCAAATAACAAAAATACCGAACCTCAAGAAAAAATCAAAACAAAATGGCAAATCAAAATCCTAAACTAATCAAACGAATTGAAACTAACTGTCATATTTCTGACTTGATACAAGTAAATATCACTTTTAACATGTTTAAGTAAATATCAAAACAAAATGACATTGTTATTTTCTATTATTCAATGTGTATAACATTTATGTGATTTCATACCGCCATTACTTTGGTCAACTTACTTTAATTTGCTAATGCATCATTTTATTTCCAGATCAGGTGTTAACATTACTTATAAAATTTGGTATTTATAATAAACAATGATTATCTGAACACACTTTGTTTAAAAACTGACGTACATTTTTTGTATAGGCTTTGAATTTATAAATTGTATTTAAAAAAAATAGATGTAAATCAATCATATATTACATTCTGCTGTTTATCTTTTGCAAATTAATTTTGGTTTTAATATGTATCTATTGCATACACTTAAAACAATAGTACATATTTGATTACTTATGATTAAGTTGGAAAAGAAAAATGGTTTGAATCACCAATATAATTCCTCCTTACGATTTCTATTATAGCTAAATGACAAACTTTATGTAATTGGTAGAGACATTATATTGGAAAAGACATCTTCATTGGTATAAGAAATACCAAGTATTGGATACACTAACTTCACCTTGTTTATCAATATTGTCACTTGAAGTATCAATATGTAATGCAATTAGTATCTAATTAAGTTTGACTTTTGCTACTGATTAAAATAGATGTGTGTTAATCAGATTCACGATAATTTCAATTACAGGGTTTTGAATATTTAATGATATTTTTTTTTTTGCTTAAATCTAATAGTTCGCATTTGTGTAATTCGAAATCAAACACTTATCAACTGATCCTTATATTTGAAAAACACATGATAAATAAAATTTTCAATTTGATAATGCTAGTCAATTGGATTATTAACGAGTTCTGCCAACCCAAACGCCAACAAGTAGTTGTACTATTATCATCATTAATGAATGCAATTCTTTCATGCAAATTCTCAGATTCCGAATTATATTTTACTTTACATTTAAAATAATATGTACAGTACATCAGTATATAAATAAAAAAGCAAAGAGGTTAACCATAATTAAACTTATTGCATAACTGCGCCATGTGTGTTGTGAAATATAGTAAGGCTAATTTCGGAATTGATGAACACAATACCATCATCAGACAATGCATGTATACCTTAATGTTCATAGATTGAAACCGGCTGAGTATTAAATTTAAAGTGGATCTAAAGATATGCTTAGCCTCTTAATGTGTAGTTAACATTATCCAATACTACAAGGTTTTAGTTTCTTTTAGAACATAATTGTTCAAATTATTTACAAGCAGAACACATTGATTTTCTTTGAAACCCTGTAATTTTTTTTCAGACTGTTTCGAAGTTCAACCAATCAAACGTGTAAGGGCATTTGTCATGATTGTTTCTATTTAAATATATGAAATAATCAGAAGCATAATATAAGTATAAAATGATATTCAAAATATTTGACCACTGGTAATTCTTAACTTTTTGAGGAAAATACTAATTTATGTGTTCTGTGTATCTTGAACTTACTTCTCGGTGTTGGGTATGCAGGAGAGCCAAAATATATTTTATAGAAATTAAAAACAAAACTGTTATAATACTGCAATTTAAATTAAACCTGTTGATTTTTTTTTATTGATGTTTTTTGAAATATAAACTACAAGGTTCATATCAACCCCTCACACGTAGTTTTAAAATCATGAAGGAAACTGAATAGCGGCAATCATAACTTATATTAAAACGAATAGATAAAAGAGGGACGAAAGATACCAAAAGGGACAGTCAAACTCAAAGATCTAAAAAAAACTGACAACGTCATGGCTAAAAAATGAAAAAGACAAAAAGCAACAGCACACACGACACAACATAGAAAACTAAAGAATAAACAAGACGAACCCCACCAAAAAACTAGGGGTGATCTCAGGTGCTCCGGCAGGGTAATGTATAATAGCCGTTGAGAACACTGTCTAACAGAGATCTTATGACAAAAAAGTTAACAGCTAAATGTATCAGCACAGCCTTGAAAAATGAACATACCGGCTAACCAGCAATATATGACCGTCTGATTATAAATTAGTTACTTTTAAATCTGTTTGTATATCAATGCAAATATATATGACATGGTACAGTGATTTGTGATGGCTATATAATTCTGTCTTTATCCATCATAAGCATTATAATTGTGTTTTATATTATATTATTGAGTCATTAACATGTTCGTAGTGCGATGGCCGAGGTGTCTAAGTTGTAAGTTAAACTACTGTATCACCAACATGTCTTTACTAATTGGAAGTGTGTATTTCGCTTATGGCAGGTGAGTTGATTTATAACTGTAAAAAGATTTAAGGAAAATTCAAAACGGAAAGTCACTAATAAAATGGCAAAATCAAAAGCTCAAACATGTTAAACGTACGAATAACAATTGTCATATTCCTAACTTGGTACAGGCATTTTCTTACGTAGAAGGTAATTTTGAAATCTTTGATTCTTCCTCTACAGAAGTTTTGTAAATAAAACTAGTTTTGTAGGGGTGCACATATGAAGCAGGATCTGTTTACACTTCCGGAGCACTCCAGTTCTTGGTGGCCTTCAGGTTAATTAGTCTTCAGTTTTCTATGTTGTGAATTGTATACTACAAAGGCAACAGTAGTATACCGATGTTCAAACTCATAAATCCATGGACAAAAAACAAAATCGGTGTAACAAACTAAAACTGAGGGAAACGCATTAAATATAAGAGGTGAACAACGACACAACACTACAATGTAACACACACAGAAACGGACCAAGCAATAGACAAAATCCCATGAGAATAACAAATATAACATCAAAACCAAATACACTAATTTGGGATAGACAAGTACCGTAACACGTCTTATCGCAATGTGAATTTACACTCATACTATCATTTGTCTTTTTCTCTTTTATAGCCACGGTGTTGTCAGTATAATTTCGATCTACGGGTAAGCATGTTCCTCTTTTAAATATCTCTTTTAATCAACTTTTTTCAACTTTCGAATACGTTGGTATATATTTGAAAGTCAGGGGAGACATACCGCTACACTTTAAAAACTAATTCTAAGATTAACATACGTCAGCCACGTTGTTTTTTTTTTTTGCTGATCTCCTTATAACCAACTTAAACCTAGTTATCACCGTTGTTCACTAATTATATGGTAGACGTCCGTGGTCAGTCATTTTTGTTAGTAAGTTACAGACGGTAATTTTGTCTATCTCCTAACTCTTGATATCATAAATCATTACTGATAATTGACTAAAAGGAATTTCATTCAATAACTAGTGTCAATGAAGTCTGTGTAGATATATTAACTTATGACGAGTATGAACGGTATGAATGAGACTAATATTATCGTGAAACAACAGTTGCCTGATTTGATTGCAGGTGAAAGTTTTAATATGTGATTGCTTTGCGTGTGTTTTACGTGGCATCAGTACTATATCGTGATGTTGATACTCAAAGAATTAGTATTCGTGAATATTAATGTTAAGGAGGTTCCGTACAACTGTAAGAATATCATCAGAGAAAAAAAATCGTTTTATTTTATATTGGACTTTCCCTTATAGATTTTTTTTTAATTCAAACGGTCATATTTAAATGTGAAATGAATTTAAAAAAAAACTAATGGTGTTGATCACACTACGTTATGTGTTTGCAATTAAATGTATTTTCGAAGTGAAACATAGGTGATTGAACAAAAATGTATTTTAGAGTCGTAGATTTGTATATTCAATCTCGTTGATTTGATTTAAATCTCATTAGATCAAATATTTGTCGATTATTTGACTAAATGTTGGCTTATTGTTTTTAATATAAGCTGTGATTTCTTGAAGATATAAATCTATGCATAGTTCAGGTATATTTGTTTACTCATTTTAGCTAGACCAATAAAGAAACAAATCAGAGAATATTGACAATAACGAGGCTTAAAATGATAGATTAATATTTTTTTCTCTCTCACGATTTGCACTGGTAGTAAACTTATAGTACTGACAGAAAACACGCAACCATTTTTTTAAAGATGATTATCGATTTTTATGGGAATCAATATGAAGACATTTATATTATATGCAATTAGTAAGCAGAAATGACAGATTCATGGGATTCAACGTACCGTCTATTTTATTATTTTAATATACCTTGTTAATGTACGTACAGAATGATATAAAGGTAAAAATATTTCGAAGCTGAGTAATACTTAATCATTGGGTTATCAACGCGATACACATATACTAATTGGTGTTCATTTTGTTTCAGAATATTTTCAAATCAGAATTTGTTTTTGTTATGATATGCATATGGTTATAAAGGAACTAGTAGTCGACAAACTACAGTTGGGTGCAGACCAAGCATTACATAAAGTAAACGCAAGTTAACGCGGCGTGCACATATTTCGTTAGTTGACTTTAAATTTCGCGTTTACTAGTAAACGCCCGTTTACTTCATTTACGTTAACGCGGTCAAAATGGAAATTTATAATGTCTACTCGAGTAAACGCGTGTTTACTCTGTGTCCGTTTAGTCAGTAGTAAACGGCCGTTTACTTCAGATGTCACTAGTTTGATTTTACGTGCACGTAAAAGTAAACGGGCGTTTACTACAGATTTCTTAATTGTATTTTTACATGCACTTTGAGAGTAAAAAGTAAAATCACAAAAATACTGAACTTAGAGGAAGATCAATTGGGAAAGTCCATAATCACATGGCCTAATCAAATAACAAAACGCATCAAAAACAAATGGACAAGAACTGTCATATTCCGGACTTGGTACAGGCATTTTCAAATGTAGAAAATGGTGGATTAAACCTGGTTCTATAGCGCTAACCCTCTCACTTTAATGACAGTCAAAACGCGCGTTTACTTTTCGCGTTAACTAATTGTGTATATTATAAAATAATTGTCGGATGCATTTGTACATTTATTTACGTTGTTGAAATGACTTAATATTTTACGTATTTGTGTTTTGAACCTTAACAATCAAAAATACTTTTTATTAGAAATATAAACTTAATTGCAAAAAAGTCAGTTCCAAAAACTTTCAACTGCGGATTTTCTATTTTTCTGTTCAAAATTTACATGTACAAATATCGACTCACAATTAAACTGGCATATTTAAAAAAAAAAATTTCAATAAATTAATTAAAGTAGTGTCATTTCATTAAATGCAATCGTCAATATGTTGATCGAAAATGGACAGATGGATATTTTGATGTACCTTATCATGTGATATATTAGGTCAGTGTATCAAGGATACGAGTACAATCTACGTTAACGCGCGTTTACTACAAACAGTAAACGGGCGTTTACTTTTTTTTACAAAGATAGAAGATACGCCTTTTTCGCGTTAACGCGACGAAACGAGAAGGTAAACGCCCGTTTACTCTTTACAAAATTAGAAGACACGCGGTTTTCGCGTTAACGCGGAGGTAAACGCGAAAGTAAACGCCCGTTTACTATTTATGTCTACTAAAATTTCGTAGTTAACGCAGAGTTAACACGGCGTTTACATGAAGTGCACGCGAGTAAACGCCGCGTCAACTTTTTAAGCCCATTTACATGTAATGCTTGGTCTGCACCCAACTGTACTGTCAATATTATTTATTCATGTATACGCTTCCAAAACTGTTCAGTAACAGACTAACTATTATGAAGGTTTTCAATTATCCCATAATAACATGTTTAAATAGCGCTCACCAAAATTAATTCATACAACCATTTTTTTTACGAATCGAAATAATAGATGGAAGTTTTAAGGAGTAGGTCCGGTAAGGACCAATTTTGGCCTCAAATTTCAGGTTCATCTGACGAAAGATTTTGACGACTTTTTGAACACTTACGTGTCTATTTCATTTGATTCAATTAGTTTATGTGAAAGATTTTAACTAATTTAATCATTAAAAACGGTCCGATTTAGGCTCAAATATGAAAAAATGTGAAATATGAAATATAAAAAAAATCTACCAAATATGCCGAAAAATGTCACTTTTCAGATGTGTTTTGTCAAAAATGGAAATGGCCGCATTCGTATTCATCCTCAACCTTTATATATTGTATGTATTATCATCAAATACAAACTACATTTCAATACTAAGGATGAAAACGAATGCGGCCACTTTCGTTTTACACGGAAATTGTCTAAAATTTAACTAAAATGCTAGAATTGTGAAGATTTCAGTAATTTAGCATGACTTAATGGTGCTAGTACAGCCCATATTTATGTAGCAGAAGCATTTTACTGTCCAATAGATAACTAATTTTAGGATTTTATTGGACCTACACCTGTGACAATAAATGACGTATAACGACTCACATTATGAAATTCGAAAATATAATGTGACATGACATGTTCTACAGAATATACATGTCTCTATGTTAAATTAAAGATCATGCAATATCAACATTCAACAAACTAGTGATAGTAGAGTATGACATGATTTACACTTCCAGTATGTTATAAAGCGAATCTGCCATTTGATAAAATCGGTTAATAGGTTAGTATTAATGTAACTACATTAATCGAAATACAATTACAAAATACTCCAACAACATCGTCTCTAAAACTAAACCTCTTGTCGGATGTTTCATACGGATTTATGTAAATGCGTTTGTTTTTAGAAGAATACTGTCAATTTACAGAAATTATATGTGATACATGACTATGGAATTTGTTTTGTAATATTATTATAATCTGTAGTAGAATTGAGCTTTGTAAAAATTTCTGTAAAGTTATGTATTATCTTTGTTTAAAAAACAGTACTGTCAAGTAATACTATGATTAATACTAGTATTAAACAATGCCATTCTACGCATATATGGGTTTTCAGCATGAACAAAATGTTTCATAGCACCATTGATTTTAATTTCACTTCCATTTTTAAAAACAAATGTACCATTGATTATTGTGTGAATAGAAAGATAAACAAAATACCAAGTTTACATTATTTTGTTTATAAGTGTCGTTTTCAAACCTTTTAATCTTAACTCATAACATATATAACTGCTTCAAAAGTTTTCCATAACAGTTGACATAATTTCTGAAGTGATGAAAACACGTATTTTTTATAAAAATAATAAAAGTAAAAAACGATATTTATAACTGATAATGAAATAAGGAGATTCGGCAGGATTCCCATTGAGACAACTCGGTACAAGAGACATTTGCTACATTAAAGACCTGTTGGTGACCTTCTGCTGTTGTTTTTTTCTATGGTCGGGTTGATGTCTCTTTGACACATTCCCCATTTCCATTCTCAATTTTATTCGAGATAGAAGTTAACTATCAAATATAGGACATCATACGGTCTTCAACAATGAATTAACCCTGTACTGCAGAGTCAGCTGTAAATGACAAAATGATGCATTAATTAGTAACTTCTGAACCTGTTCGTAAACATAATATCATAAGCAAAAGTAGTTTGTGATATTTATATAAAAAGAACGAGTACAGTGGTCTAGAATTTACAGCCGTAATACATATGATTATTATCTACAAAACAAATTATGTTGATGTTTATGTCTTTTTTTAGATTGTTCATTTGTTATGTTTTGCTCTAACCTTTCTCATTGTTAACATATCATGAAGAATATTTTCATAATGAAGTGTGTCTGCAAAACTAAACAAAACGTTTTTTTTTATTGAGTTTTGGCTTTGGTTATGACATATATAAATGTACAAATGTAGGGTGCCAGAATGTCCCCCTTTTATTCTTAATATTGATATGTTACAACATTTCAGTCACTGTAGATTTGATACCCCATGCTGGCTTGTGCAACAAAGTTATTTGACCGCATTGACCAAAACTGACCATATTTCTCTTTAATTTGTAAATCTATATACCGACATGGTAACTAAGCCATATTTTTTATGTCAGGATTAAATGTATAATATAATGCACAGCTAAATTGCAATGCAATAACAACAAATGTTTGTTCGCATAAATTAAGGGTGCCAGAATGTCCTCCTTTCATTCAAAAGATTGATATGTAACAAAATTTCAGTAGTTTTGATACCTCATGCTGACTTGTACAACCAAATTATTTGACTGCATTGTCCAAAACTGACCATATGTGCACTTCAATTTGTAAGTCTATATACCAGTATAGTAAATCAGCCATATTTGTTATGTCAGGATTCAATGTACAATACAATGGACAGCAATATTGCAATACAATTTCAACAAATTGTTGTTCGCATAAACTTAGGGTGCCAGAATTTCCTCCTTTTATTCTTAATATTGATACGTTACAATATTTCAGTCACTGTAGTTTTGATACCCCATGCTGTCTTGTGCAACAAAATTATTTGACCGCATTGACCAAAACTGACCATATGCGCACTTTAATTTTTACATCTATATACCCACATAGTAAATAAGCCATATTTTTAATGTCAGGATTCAATGTATAAACAATGAACAGCAATGTTGCAATACAATAACAAAAACTGTTTGTTCGCATACATTTAGGGTTTCCAGCATGTCCTCCTTTTATTCAAAATATTGATACGTAACACAATTTCAGTTTAGTTTTGATACCTCAAGCTGACTTGTACAACAAAGTTATTTTACCGCATTGACCAAAACTGATTATATGTGCACTTTAATTTGTAAATCTATATACCCGAATAGTAAATCAACCATACCTTTTGATTTCAGGAATCAATCTGGAACAGACCTGTCCTCAGGACTGGTCAAAAGCAGACTTGTCCACTGGTCTAATTTGGGGCAGACCTGTCCTCAGGAATGGTAACAAGCAGACTTGAGACTTGTCCACAGGTCTGGTCTGGAGCAAACCAGTCGAAAGGTCTGCAGTAGTCCCAAAATAGCAGACCGTAGGTCTGGTCCACCAGCGACGAAGTTAAATTGCTTGTCTGCTTAAAAATTCTCAGGGTAACTTAGAAATCAGTCAACATGTCTGCTCCAAGTTAACTTTTGTCAAGGTTATGACCGCACCCATCTGTACGTGTTTATATTTTTTTTCGATGATTTAGTTACTAAAAATGTGATAGACTTTACAATACAATTCTGTTTTATCCGTTGTTGTTATTATTAGGGATTAATTATCTGATTTCTTGTTAATATACCATTAATTTATTGTCAAGAATCAGGGGCTCTGGTGAATTAACTGAATTGTAAGTTCGTTTCTTGCGCGTGTCAAGTGCGTTAAATTTTAACTGTAATTGATTGGGACTCAATATTCCTACTGAAGGTCATTGTTTTTTCCGAGCACTTCACCAATAAAAATGTATCCCCCTTCCCCTTAAATAGCCAACAGAACTGCCAGTGACGTTATACATTAACAGAAAGTTTATGTTCATTTTAAATTCGCCTTTTACAGTTGTTTTGAAAAGGAGCATATTTTTATAGAAATTGAATATATCATGCATCTTTCAACACACTATACAAAATATTGGTATATAAGTGAATATTAGTAGAGGACAGGCGTTACACTAAATCCATGTTGTTCGAGATGAACAAATGTTCACAGCTTCGTTGTTGTGGATCTCTTTTGAATCAACTTACTCCTAATTAACACAGTTGCTCAGTTATTATATGGTAGACGTCCTTTATCAAAAAACATTGTTGTGCGTTCGTTAAAGACGGTAATTGTGTCTATCCATTTACTCTTGATATCATACATCATTATCGATAATTGTGTAAAAGGAATTTCATTCACTAAAGAGTGTGAATTAATGATGTGAAGACAGTATCTAGTGACAAGTATTTCCCCTGGGCTAATACACGATTCTTAAACTACAGTTATAGAACCATTTCAGGTCTTCATCATCGTTAAACTACCTATGCCTGATTTAATTTCAGGTGGTATGTTAAGTTATGTAACTGATTGATTTTTTGATAAGTCGATTGATCAGTGGTCGTCCGCCGCATCAGGTCTATAGCACAGCATTGCCAAATCTATCAGATTCAACCTCATGTTAATATTAATAATTGTAGATTGATGCGAATATTACCAGCCAACGCTAACAATTGCATTTGGTTTTTTTTCAGTCTACATTGAACTTTTAACAGTCACCTGTCAATGTTGATACACTTACTTTTGTAACCAAACCAACTTCTGTTGTTGCTTTTACCTGTGTTCATGAAGACATACATCGGAAATACAAAATAATATGTCTTTTCAGATCAAACGATTGCTTGATTAATTTTCTACAATGTGTGATTATTTATGGAAATTCAAAACGTGGTTTTCTCGAAAGTATATAGCAATGCATAGTTCTGTTACTAGTATTTATATACATAATAACTAATCGAAGATTTCAAGAAGAGAACACAACATAATCAACGAGTGACCGAAGAAAAAAAAAAACAACACACGAATGCACAAAGCGCGTGACTTAATTGTCAGTCATGTTCAGCCATGAGTTAAATAATTTTCGATATTTGAATTATTGATTAGTTATTCTTTTTATTCCATTTGCGAATGGCTTTTTTAAACAAATTAGAGTAGGAAAGGCAAGATACTACATCATTTTATTCGTAATCTCAATATGTTCTCATAACGTATGATGGGAGCAAACGGATTTGCGTCGAGCAAAATCTTGTTTTTCTTTAAATTTAAATTCAGGTCAAGCCTGAACAGAGTATATTGTAAATCTAGCAAAAACCGTGAACGACATTGCCAGAGTTAAACATAACTGAAATGTAATTGCGACAAGGCATGATTTAAAACAATTCGAAAAAGATTGTTTTTTTAAAGAGTTAAGTTAAATTGGACTCAGTTGACGATTATAAATAATATGATAAGAATAGTGTTTGTAAGTTTTTTTTACAGTTTTTGCACGTCTCTGTATTCATCGTTGCATACATCTTAGTTGATCATCACTGACATAATTTGGTAAAAATGTTGGCAGAGATATCATATATTAAGCTGAAAATGTTTAGATTTAAGAAATAATCCCGGACTACCAAGGACATTATAGATCATCAAACTTATTGTGAGGATCATGCTGACAAACATTACATTTGCAAACATAATAAGAAAGGAAGAGAACGTATTGAGTCCGATTTTTTGTTATACAATGTATTTGTTGAATAATTTTGTAATAAGGTTTGTTAACAGTCAGCTGATAATTTTATTATAAAATATAAATATCGCTTCATGTCAGTGTAGACCTATTAAACTGATACCGAGATGCTGATTGAAAAAAGACAAATGCACTGATGCTGAGATAAAGATCAAACCATCATGATTGATACGTTCAATAAAATCAAACATAACATGGAAAATCTTTGAAGATTTATCAACCATTATATTAACAGTTAACTATTATGAATTAGATTCGTTCAAATTAATCAAAAGGATAAAGCTATTTTACACGTATCTCATAAAATATCACTAAAGAGGATGATATTTCATTAATGATATATGAATTTCAATAAAATCTATCCAACTCATGAATAGGAAGATTTAAATTGATTGATAGGGATAAGACGATCTATGAAGAAGGAATTTAAGTTTTTTTTTTGATAGAGCAATGTTGGAAAATTTAATTAAACAACAGTGACTTAAGAAGGCATGCATTATGTATTGTGGCTTGTCGTATAACAATCTGGTGCAAATAGGAACAGATAAGCCCATGATTTGATATACAAAATAAAATATAGATAGCGTCGATTATTAAAATTCGAAAACGGATTTCTTTCTACATCCAAACTGAAGGAGTAATAGTTTATTCTACAGATGTGAAATACTTGTCATCTTAATTTTCAACCCATAGTACAGTGTTGATAATCGTACGAATTCCACTACAACAGTTTTGAAGAATATAGCAAAAAAAACACACATTTAAAGTGATTTTTTTTTGTCAATTAAAATATGTTCTTCTGTAAACTTTCTCATCAACAACTATCTTTATAAAGACAATTACACACCACTGATCTGTCTTAAAGTCGCCATTTAAAGCAGAACAATGAAATACTTGATTATTTCAAACAAGTAGAGACAATACTAAATAATGCATTCGAACATTTTGTGTCAATTTTTAACTAAAACTTAACAACAAAAATGCACTATCCCCTCTGTTGTAATTGCAAATGCACTTGTTTTACAAAACTTAAATGCAAACTAGATGACAAGTGGAATACTCATGTACATGCCTGTAACATTTCATTCAGTAGTTTCAACGACGTATACCAAGTGAAAATGTCTGACTAGGTTTCTCAAATTGAATGGTAAATCAGTGAAATATATATATGGAGTTGTCATTCATGCAAATAAATGGATCAAGCAAATAATCAATAACGAAATACGTTAATTAAGAAATAAAGAAAGAAATTGATGTGTGTGTGCTCAAATTATTTTTGTACGATTCCCATTCAATCAAGTGTCTCTATTTATTAGCTGTGTAATTTATTTCCTGCAAACATTAAGATACGCCTGAAGCATCAAATGACAAATTACGATAAAAAGCAATTATATGATACTGTTTAAAAATATTCTGTGTTTCAATCTTTACGCGGATGGAAACACCGTGTGCCAACCCAAAGGATGCATGGAAAGTATGGACTATCAGAATATGGATGTTTATGTCTGGTCCTAAAAACAAGTAATAGCATATGATCACGTTAATACCAATACAAATCCCGACCACACCTTGATGCAATGTAAATAGGTTGTTTATACTTTTATTTGAATATTTGGTTAATATACCCTTATTATGTTCTTGTATAACTTTTTTTATCTGACCTTATTGGATGTATGCAAAACGATTATCATTTTACTATTAGTGTTGAATGGTATTTACTTGACCCCTACTTAAAAGTAAATTGTCAGAATATACGATTATTTAGATATGAATAAAGAAACATGACTATTTCTTAAAAGCAGTTTTTTATGATGTTGCGGATAATACACTCAATTCTTCAGACGTATAAGATTGACACATCATAACTAGTGCATTTAAATTGTTTATCCCCTTAGAAGATATCAATAACAGCTGATCCAAAGCGGAGACGTAATCCACTTATGTTATATAAGTTAATAACACATTTCCTTGTCTTGTTTAAACAGTTTGACGCAATAAATATTTCTTCACAGAACACATTTCAAGATCAGTTATTTGCTACAGAAAATATAAAAATGTGTTGAGAAATAGAAAAAAAATGCATAATCGACGTCTGTTGTAGCAAACATTGTACATTTTTGTTTTTCAATTCAAAGTTATGAAAAACAAATTATCTTGTTGTAGAACAAAAATAAAAAAAAAGTCATATTGGTAAAAAACGTTTGTCGATTTGTAAAAAGTTAAAAGTGGGTTGAAAATAAAAGAAAAAAAAAATATTAGAAAGAAAAGTGTTTTGGTTATATTTAACCAGAATCAAATCATATTGTCTGCAATGCAAAAATATAAACTTAAACTTTGCATTGGAAATTTTCAAATGGTAACACATGACAAATAACAATGAGATCAATGTTTTTTTAAATATCAAATAAAAAAAAATAATAAATCTGCTTAAATTCTGGCAAATGACTGTTTATGTGCTCATTAGTCACATGGGTGTTATTAGTATGGCGGTTTTGTGAAAAATTGTGCACATCCTGCTACAAGCATGACATTTTACATAGACCTTCCTCAACTATTTTTCTTTTATTTCAGATAGGGAAGCATTTGAAAAATATGTCTCACTTCCGGTAAAATCCAAAATGGCGGACACCATACTTAAATTAGCCCAATATCGAAGGCTAGTATGTGAAAAGGTGTTATTTACATGTTACCATCATAATATGTGTTACAAAACTTTGTTATGTACTACTTTTGGATATATGATATAGATTAGATGTCTTCAAAAATCCTAATTCCGGTAAAATCCAACATGGCGGACATTGTACTAAAATAAGCTTATTTTTATGGAGGGTATATGAAATGTGTTTGAAAGTATTGCTACTATCATTATATTGTGCAGGAACCTTTATTTTGTGCTTCTCATTGATACAATGTATAATACATATGTTTTTAAACCCTTATTTCCGGTGATATCAAATATGGCGGACATTGAAATATCAATCATTTTTCATTTCAAAATATGACTAATTTATGGCCGCAAATACATGTTTATTCACAATCGGAGAGCTTATTTTCTTTTTGGATTCGTCTGTATATTCCCTTTCCCTTAAACGTAGCACTTGCTTCTTATAACAAATGCTCAGGATATTAATTGAGACAGACCTAAATGTCATTTATTCAAAAGATTCTAGTACAATATACTTAGCTTATACATTTGTTTTTTACCAAATCAATTCAAAGAAAGAATAAAGTTATGTAAAGGAGTAGGTCCGGTAAGGACCGATTTTGGTCTCAATTTCCAAGTTCATCTAACGAAAGATTTTAGACACTTTTTAACACTTAAATGTCTAGTTTAGTTGATTTGATAAGTTTTTGTGATAGATTTTAACTCATTTAGTCATTAAAAACGCTCCGATTCAAGCTTAAGTCTAAAAAATCTATCAAATATGCCAAAAAACCTCACTTTTTAGATGGTTTTTGTCAAAAATGAAAGCGGCCGCATCCGTGTTCATCCTCAGCCTTTATATACATTATGCATTATCAACAAATACAACTTACATTTCAAAATTCTGAATGAACACGAATGAGGCCACTTCCATTTAAGACGGAAACCGTCTAAAATTTAACTAAAATGCTAAAAATTTGAAGATTTCAGTAATTTAGCATGACTTAATTGTGCTACTACGCGATATATGTGCATTGTATTGTCAAAAACAGCCCATATCCATGTAGCAGAGACATTCTTCTTTCCAATAAATAGCTTAAATATTACATTTTCACAATGTTGTAAAACTGCTTTATTTTGGGGCCAAAAAGGGGTCTTACTGAACCTACTCCTTTATCTAATAGATACAAGGAGATGTTCTCTGAGTATCACATGTATCATTGGTACATATCCCTATCCAAGTCACAGTTTGAAAGAGTAAACCGTTATCACCGTGTATCATCATTACACCGAGTATAGGTACTAACAAAGCGGGCATGATCGATTATGACCTTACACGGTAACGAAAATATTTGTTTTGCATTATCAATATTCAATGTACATTTCTCAACATTTGAAATTCCTGCTCCCAAATAATTTTCACATCATTTTTTTCCTATTCATACAACTTTGATATACTAATAAGAACAATTAACTTCTTCATACGCAAATAGTTGTGAATGTCAACACTAACTTTCAATTTCGATACAGTTGTTGAGACATTTACATGTTTTATCTGAAAGAAACCTAATGCAGGGCAAAAGTAATAGTTACCAATCATAAACCTACCTGTGATTATTCATTCCTTGAAATTGTTTGGGTAATAAACGAGTATAAAAATAAAGTTTTTGTGTACGGTGTATAACAACTCAACTCTGCGCCGTACATACAGATTTATGTTGTCAGCTAAAGACCGTACGCAACGCTTCTTTAGGGATAAAATATCGAAAAATAAAATATGTATGAAAGATTGCACTACCAATTATTAAAACAGCTATACTTATTACTCACACACATTGACCTTCTATCAAAAAAATAGTTTCAATGAATATAGAATTATATCGGATGAAACGAGGACCAACTTCTTTGACAAGTATTTTCACATGCTTTTACAATGTTTTAGTAATCTCTCTTGTTTTGGGGGAAATATTAAGACATCTTTAATCATCAACCTACGACCAAATTATTTCTTGAAACAGGAATTATGTTTAGATTGAAGTACACATTGATATTTTGTGAACAAAACAAAGATTTTCGTTACCGTGTAAGATCAAAATCGCTCACGCCCGCTTGATTATTACCTATACCCGCTGTTCGATGAAACACGTTGGTTATATAACACAATAATGTCACATTGTCTCACACCGAGCGGCAATCTATAGAGGACCTTAATAATGTGAACAATAATTCAAATGGGAAACATTGATATCAATGGCGAATTTTAAAAGCAACTATCACCGCGCTTCACATGATGCTGTCGTCCTTAACATTCATGACATGTTTTCTACTTGATTTTATGTATTAAACACACACAAATCAAGCAAAGTAGTATGCATGTTAATAACGTGAATTTAATTAATTAAGATTATTTCAAATGTTATCGTCGTTATTACACCTTGCATTTTTATATATTCTCTGAAGTATATTTACAACTCCTCATGCTTGGATTTCAATTTAAAAATGTATATAGTATATATTCTTTTTTGTGTATAAAGTTAATGTATGCATGACCATAATAATGTTTGGTTGCTTAGCACTGGGATAAAGGTATTAGGGTAAATGCATGGTATACTGTCTAAATAGGTCTAGTTAGCTGCTCAAATTTGCAAATATGGAGACAGATTTTTAATTTATTAATTTTACTGTTTATTTACATAAAGAAAACTTGGTGATTTTTTGTGTCAATCATAATATTTAAACAAATATCAAATTTTGAGTTTCAGAATATTTGTTTTCCAAAAAGCTATTTAAGGAGAGATAACTCTTCCAGTATAACAAAATATACGGGACTGATACTGAAATATTTTATTTTTTTTTTTTGTAGCAAGAAAACAAGTTCGGTGCCACCATTTTTAATTTTGATTTTTTAAAACATCTAATAAAACCTATCTTCTCACATTTTATTTCAAAATTCTAACTCGTCGATTTTTTTTAAGAACAAAAAAATGTTTTTTCATCAGCAATTTAACCAAATTTAGGCAATTTTCAACGACTCATGGCTAGTAAAAGTGAAAGAAAATACTATCTCAAGAAATATATACCTATGATCTACCTTAAGAACAAATGCATAGATAGAATAAATGCCTGCATGCATGAATTGATACTTGGTACTAGGAAAAAGTAAAATCACAAAAAAATTGCACTCCGAGGAAAATTTAAAACGGAGAGTCCCTAATCAAAGGCAATATCAAATGATCAAGCACATCAAATGAATGGTCAAAAACTTTATGTTATTAATGCAACATCAAAGAAAATAGTGGCCCATTATTTCATTTTGAAATAATTTCAAGTTTGAATATCAAATCATTTAAGATGTATATGACATCAGTGGTCTAATACTCAAGAAAACCAATAGCTATGTCTTTTGTAAGAATAAAATGTCCTCCCAACATGAACAGTATATATCATATCACTATATTGAATCTAGGGAGTTACATTTATTCAACAGTATAAGCTCTAATAGTGTCTTTTTGTTGGAAGGAAATGTGTTTTCAAATGTTTAATAAAAAACTATTTTCCCATATGACAGTGTGAATTATTTTTTTTGAAATATATTCCGTAAATAAATCTATTTATCGTTATGATATATTCATCGTTCCATAATTCTTATTTTGATCATACGTGACACCAATATTTCTTATTAGAAAGTCGTTGACATCTCAAAGACAATCATGTTCAAAAACAATTGTGAAATCTGAAAGTATTCATTAATTTGCACAATATGTTGGCAGAGATATCATATTTTAATATGAAAACGTTTATATTGCATGAAACAATCCCAGACTGCAAAGGAAATTATAGATCATTAAACCTATTGTGAAAATCGTTGTGACCTAAGAGGGCTGTTAATGTCTAAGCTGATAGGAACTGACAAATAAACTTTGCATTTTTAAACTGATTTGTATAGTTTGTTCTTGTTTTATATGGTTGCACCACTATCAAAGTATGAAGGGCGGGTTTATTGTTCACCTACGTGTTACAAAGCCACAGTTTGTATGTGCCTGACCCAAAAAAAGGAGCATGTACTTCAGTAGTTGTCGTTGGTTAATGTCTTTCATAATTGTCTTTCCAAAATTGTTTTGTATTAAATTAGGCAGTTAGTTGTCTCAATTGAATTGTTTCCTTATTTTCATGTCAGACTCTTTTGAAGTCAGCCCTATATAATGGAGTTTCTCATTGTTGAATGCCATCTTTATGCCAAAATTGTAAAATCAACTTCATTGAAACTTTGGTTGATATTTATCGCATTGGCAATCACATCATACATCCTGATTTACATATTGGTTTCGATTTTCAAAATAAAGAGTATAGCACGTTTTAACTGTTATACAGTATCTTTAACGCCGGTTCAGTCAGGAATAATATTCAAGTTATTTATTGGTTGATTTAAAAGAAAAAAATGCCTGCCTCCAATCACAATTATGATAATCTTCCTTTAGTACATGCATACTTATTTTTTAAACAACATTGTCTTTATTTTGAAAGGCACAAATAATTTGTTTTTTTTGTCTATTTAAGTTGCCAAATCTATTTCTCTTTTCAAAACTCATATTTTAAAGTGAAGCGAGATATACTAAAGAGTCTCGAAACTAAAAGACAAAACAAGGCAAAGAAAGCCAAAGATACAGAAAAACGCAATAAACGTTTTTGAATCACCTATGCTGACTGTATTGGTTTTTAAATTCCGTTCACTATATATCTATTTGGTTAAAAGGGGCCGAAAAATAGTCGTGAAATTGTATATATAATGATTGAACATTCATATAATGTTACATAAATTACATAAACAAACTATTTCTGACTTAGAACAGGTGCAAACATTTGCAGCGGGATTAAACGTTTAAATGGTACAAAACGTTCTCCTGTTTTCTGAAACAATAGTATAATATCACAACATAGAAAAACACACGATAAAATATCAAATGAAGGCTTAATTCAATCAAAAAACGCAACTTAACACATTATGAACTAATAAATTTGATCTGCAATCCATGAATGCAAAACAAAATTAATACAATTACAAGGGATAAATATGTAAGGTCAAAAGTAAGCAAAAAAGTTCATACAAAGCTATTGTTAGATACCACTGTGAACTATTTAACTTTCCTTTCAGAAAATCACCACTTCTGAAAAAAAAAACGGTTTCTTATTTTTTAGTATACACAGGTAAATGAAAAATTACTTTTTCGTTAAGTATACTACTTCAGCATGAATTAGAAAAATCAGTGCATAATATATAGGTTTGCTCCTTGTAAGAACAAATGACAAAACCAAAAGTACAATCATCCTACAAAAATGAAAACCCGATACAATTACCTACGTTTAAGTGTCCTTTTATTGCACCAACTTTACATACGAATAAATGATGAACCATTCGAAAGTATATAATTAGTATAACACAGTATTTTGTCTCCCGATCAAACATGAAGTCAATCAAAAAATCAAGCATCTTGATGAATCTCAGTTTTATAGAAATTTATGTAAAATTACAGTACGATATGTCTCTGAGACAATATACGTGTATCCACGTTGATTCTTCGCTTTTTAAATGAAACAAATAAAAACAATTTTCGTTCAATGTGTCTTCAACTTTAGAATGGATAATGCGCGGTAAGTACTCACATAACAACCTTTGACCCTAACTTTCATAGGCAATACTCTCGATATGAATAAAGGAAAGATTTATCGGGAGGCGTTGTAAACGACTAACAATATAACACTGTATAAAAAGAACTTTGTGATTAATATTCTTTGGCTGAAATTTTAAAAGGTGCATTACATAGAGATGTGATTCTTTAACATATCCACTGTTGGTAGTGTCGTTGATGTCTACTGGCTTTTTAATTCATTCGTCAAATATTTATTTTTGCATCATCGTATCAGAGCACTTTTTATAATTAGTTCGTTTGAAATATACTTCTTTTTTAATCAATTAGCAAGAACTCACGTCACCTGTTCGCTTGGTTAACCAAAATATGAATTAATCAAAACGCTATTTGAACAAAACTATAATGCTGTAAACGATATAATATTTTCTGTTGATTTTCTAATGATGATAAGAACTAATTAGTACAAAGCGTGTTTAACAATATATTTCTTAATATAGGTATGTATTAATAAGGACAATGCAATACACTAGACTAGACAACTGTCAATGCCTGCTATAATAAATAGTTTACTATACAATTATATTTGAATATGTTTATATCAAAAACAATTAACAAATTCTGAAACAAGCTAACATGTGCAATTGAAACAATAGTTTTAAGATTTGCTTAGTTCTATTTGTTACAGAAAACGTTTTGAAAGATTAAACAGATTTTGACAGATTTGCATGTATATCTTACTTTAATTTCAACAATAACACATGCATAACAATTTTCCTAAAGTGCACAAATACAATCATTTATCTAACATCAGATTGAAATACACAGTTATAGACAAGGTCTTTTGTGCGTTCCAGCTGCTTCCCTCTATCGCCCGGAAATTAAAATTCCTGCTACGTCTAAATACTTTTATATACAAGATAGAATCCGCTACAATAGTTTTGATAATTGGAAAAATCTGATGTTAACCTTTATTGTGCTTATAGGCAGTATAATCGGGCATTGGCCTTGTGATTTAATTTTGTGCGATACTTCACAAATGTCTTACAAAGATCTGACACTTATCCTATGTTTAATTAGAGTTGTTTATGTTTAAGACATTCAATGGCTACATTTGTCAAAGTCTATTCTTTTGATGTGTCAAGGATGTCCCGTTTCACATATATAATTCATCAATTTGTAACAAAAAATCAACACACGACCCTACGTTTTATATAAGATAAGATGTCTCTGTTTATTTATAAGCAGATGCTTTGAGAATCTATACCAATCTTAAGAAACAAAATATATTGAATATCTGTTTAAACAATACAAAACATAGGACGATTCATTTTAGAAATTTCTAGTAGCAATCCCAAATATCTGACTGTAACCTTATACTTGATATGGAGATTAAATACAATATACATCTTATACTTATGTCAATCAATTGAACAGATGCTTACTAGTATTATATTTCCGACAACTTAAAAGTACAATCAAAAGCGATGTCGAGCTATTTATATTATACACTTGTATTTACTTATGAAAAATATTGATAAACTGATAGCTACACACTATTTCCCCCCATGAAATCAATATGACTAACGTAAATGCAAAGTAATGGTTTATAGTTCCTTATATAATAAAGACACTATTAGAAGAGACGTGGTGTAGTGGTTAGTGCATCGGACTACTTAAACAAATATTTATGTTTAAATCCCTGTTTCGGGGAGAAAATTGCAGAGACTGATTTGTCGTCTCTCCTTGATACTATTTGCGAGTAGGGTCTTGAAAAATGATGATAGTCCGTTCGAAGAGGACGGTAGATGGCTAACCTGTGTTAAAAGAGAGCAAGATCTCTTGAACGTAAAATATCCCTTTGCAAATTTTGAAAAAAAAGAGCAGGCTAATGCCGTTACAAGGCAGAGCTAGCACCCGCAAGGTGGACAGGGGTTTCATATACTACTATACATAAATGTTTCTTAACAAAAAGGCACTATTAAACCAATGGTGTTTTTCATTTGCATCACTATGAACGTTTTTACTTACTTTCCATTTGATATAAATAAAACTCCAGGAACAATATTTGTGCAATACACGTATATTTAACATAGATTCAATAATCGAAACACATAGTTGAAATGCAAAAATAAATGATATCATGAATAGCTATTTTTTATATATAATAGCACTTGATAAATTTAAGGTAGGAATACTCTTTGTTTACGTTTTCTTCAAAAAACAAAAATTATCTGCAGATATATAAAATACAAACCATGAAGACCAATTATAACGTAAAATCCATCAAAATTAAACTATTTACAGGGGGAAACAACGAATATACAATTTAAAACAAATTGCTCTCAATTGAGATTGCACTTAAGTGTGTGTCAGGTAAGGTTATCGACATGTTCAGAAAGTACTATCGAAAACTAAAAAAAATAATAACCGAAAACGTTTACACATGTAAAGATTCATAGCAGTTATCATTTAGCATCTTAACCAATTAAGTTTAAATATAAATTAATAATATTCAAGATTCATTCCTACCTCATTTTCAACTAGCAAGATAAAAAAAGTCAATTATAACATCGTAGTATTTAGGTAGTCAAATTATTCATTAATTCTCAGACGAATGCATTTCTATAGTTTTAATAATTTACAATAGATACAATTATATTAAATGAGAAATATCTTTCAGACGGAAATTGATGACAGTTGCAGTTGTGTAAGTATCACATCTGTCTATGGCTAGCGCAATTTACGAAGCAACTATAACCATTACTAGTTACATGATTATATCTACATTATCTTACCAACCATAGTCGTGTATACTGAAATAGCTTCCTTTAAAGTAGCAACAATGAAGTAGCACCTATTTCCCGAATGAATCTGCGGAATGCCCATTAAGAGGTCGAACGCAAAGGAGGAGATGAAGTAAATTATATTTTGAGAGCCTTTAAGTAAAATAAAGTAAGTTAACAGGCATCAATAATTTAATACCTTTCGATTTTTTTATGGTGTAATGATACCCATGATTTAAATACACAATGTATATCTATATAATCGTGAATCATACTAGTCTTTACTGATGGAAATATAAAAAAAAAACATATTGATAGTCTATGATTTGAATGGTTTTAACTGTCATTATGAATATCACAAATATCAAATAAATACACAAGTTAACCCTTTTAATCCCGCCACTTTAGGTATGTACGTTTCAGTCCCAAGTCAGGAGTCCGTAAGTCAGTGGTTGTCGGTTTAATATGTGTTACATATTTGTTTATCGTTCATTTGTTGTACACAAATTAGGCCAATAGAATGACATTTTTTTACATTGTCACTCGGTATGGGCTTTTCTGAATTTTGAAGATAGAACGGTAACCTAAAGATGTTAATTTCTGTGTTATTTTGGTCACTTGTGGAGAGTTGTCTCATTGGCAATATACCACATCTTATTTCTTTGTATTAGGTACAAACAAAATATTTGAGTTGAAAGACAGAACTATTCATTACTAGCTATGTTAAATCTTCTATTCACTTTAAAGATAACAAAAAAGGCAACAGTATTATACAGCTGTTCGTTAGTCACAAATCGATTATTATACGAGAATACAAATCCAGGTTACAAAATAAAGCCGAGGATAAATACACCAACTATAAGAGAAAAACACCAAAAACAACTAGACGTATCCTTAACTGTAACAACTCTGTAAGTGTTTAGCCTATTCACTTGAGTCATTAATGATATGTTCATTCTATGATCAGACTGTTCAGTGGTCGTAACTTGCCTGTAAAAAACAGCACATACTAAATCATGCTAATTGTTAGAAAATTACATAGTGTGAATATTACTGAATTAACAACAATATGAAAAAGCCTTCATTCGTAACAAAGCTGATATTGTTTAGGCTCTTATGTTTAGAATGATAGTGTCGTAATCAAAATATTGTAAAACGGTTATTTAACATGTTTACTTCATCAAATCTATAATTCAGTCGTTAATATTTTGATGCTATAAAACGATCTAGAGAATAACCTTCAGAATTACATAAAATACTAAAAAAAAACCAGATTCATGCCTAACTTAAAACGCTTTTTAGATTCTTTCTATCCGAAATTTCTAGGATACCTATGTGTTGAAACTTTGAGAGATGGCAATTGTACATAACATCTTTTGATTAAGTAAACGCTTTAAATTTTCTAATATGAAAGAACATATAATGTCAATCAATTAATATCAGGACAATTCAGATGTGAAATACTTCAAAATTCAAAAATGAGGAAAAGAAATACATATGTTTTTGTTGTTGTCGGTAAAACAGAAATGTTTGCATACAAACACAGGTTCAAAATCGTCATACGTGCAACTGATTTATTTTACATGATTACTTTCCTTCAGTGTTATGTTAAACTTAAGAAATAATTCCTTCAAGTCATGCTCTATGCTCATTTTAACATGGGTAGGCATTATATTTGTCGATATTTATGGTTAATATTCCTTTCTTATGTTCTTTTATAAATGTATTTTTTATTCGTCTTACCGTATTGTTAGTATGATAAAAGATCATCATTTTACTATTAAGTGTTGATGCATGATATCTAATTGACCCTAAATGAAAATAGATTATAAGATTATAAGACTTATATAGCAACGTGACTAATTATTTTACATAATTATACTTTCATGAAGTTAAGGATAATAAACTTGATTCTTCAGACGTCTTAGATTGACACATCACACCAAGTAAATTAAAGTTACTTATGTCCTTATAGTAAAAGCAGCTGATCCAAAGTGGAGGCGTTATCCACTTATTTAATACATGTTAGCATTATGGTTTCATGTCTTATATCACGTGTTTGACTCTAAGAATAATCTCTTGAAAAGACACATTTATAGATCAATTGTTTGCTACAATAAATCTGAGTATGTGTCTCAAACTTGTCAATTTAAGCATGACTTTAGGTGACGTCTGATGAAGTACACATTGTACTTTTAATAAAATTTATGAGACAAAAATAATGTGAAGTCAATAACTTGTTAAAACACACATTTTGAAAAATCATAGTGATTATCAAAATCCATATTTTATGTATTGGCTGATGTTAAAAGTTTAAATCAAGTAGAAAATTAAACAAAAAATAGTAACAGAAAAATTATAATTTAGATGTATTGAACAAGAACCAAATCGTATTATCTGCGGTGTAAAGAAATACACTTAAATTTAGCATTGGAAAAATCCCGAATTATAACAAATGCCAAGTACAAAACCTTAATACGGCTTAATTTTATAAACATCTGACGTCAATGTCTAATAGTCGATGCAATGTTTACCTTAAAGATTTGTTAATATCGTTCAAGCACAATCAATCCAAATAGCCTTAGTCTGCCGATTTATTTTTGTATAGATTAAGCTAGTTCTGTCTACTTGGCTTATAAATCTATGTTGTAATATATCATCTAGTGCTTACATGTCATGAATATTTATACTATTTGTCATAAAAAAAGGCGCTTTTAGTTGATTATTTCCGGTCTAAAAGCCAACTGTTTGATACAAACATAAATATACGTTCCTACATGTTAAAAGGTACAATGACTCGTTTTTTTACAAATGTTTTGATTTGATATAAATTCAGTTGTGATGTATTTGGATTATTGTTCTTTTTGATATATAGAAAATAATAAATGAGAACATATGTTTTAACTTTAAATAGCGAATGAGATATAATATAGTTCTTAAATAGAAGAACGATCAACATAAATGCATACGGATGTTGAATAACAGTATATTATTCATGTTATTGTTAGGTTCTGCAGAATCTAAATTAGAAGTTTCCTTGTCCTTTATAGGAATTTCTTCTAAAAAAAAACTAAAAAAAAAACGTCATTCTAAATCAAAGATACACAAAAGGGCAAATATACAAAAAGACAAAAGCATAAGCAAATAATACGCATATCTAAATTAGATATGCACCATGTATACTGACTGGCTAGAACCTTTGATGCAGAAATACACATTTCAGATAATAAACATGTTAAAATTAGTATAATCTGCACCATGTACACTGACTGGCTAGAACCTTTGATTCAGAAATACACAGTTGAGATAATAAACATGGTAAAGTGTTAGTATTTTCACACCTCCGAAACTAAATTGAAAAAAAAAACGTTTTAAAAGAGGGGTAGTCAAACTCATAGATTGAAAATAAATTGACAAGGCCATGGCTAAAAATTAAAAGACAAACAGACAACAAATAGTACAGAAGACACTAAATAGAAAACTAAAGACTAAGCAACACACACCCCAACAAAAATAATTTAAACAAAGCTTAATGTGGAGCAGGATCTGCTTACCCTTCCGGAGCACCTGAGATCACCCCTAGTTTTTTGGTGGGGTTCGTGTTGTTTATTCTTTAGTTTTCTATGTTGTGTCGTGTGTGCTGTTGTTTGTCTGTCTTTTTCATTTTTAGCCATGACGTTGTCAGTTTGTTTTAGATTTATGAGTTTGACTGTCCCTTTTGGTATCTTTCGTCCCTCTTTTGTAGGTAAAATAAAACAAGCATTTCTCAATTTAATTGACAATTTGTTATACATTTTTTTTAAGCTTATAAGTTTAAGTATTTGAATGACAAATTCCACGTCTGACTTACTAAGTGCTAAGTTACCGTTTAAAAATATGCATTGAATATTCTGAGAATAAAATTTGTGCTCGAACCATGAAATATAGCATGATGATTAGATGATTTCTGTATCTTAGTACGATAATCATGCTCAAAACTGTTTAAATGCAGCATTTACTGTCTTTGATTGTTGTGTTCTCTACCAAACATTTATTAGATTACAATGTCATTTGTAGTTCATTGAGGTGTATTTCCGGCTAAGAGATTTTGTCTTTTTTTCTGAAAAGTTTTATTTGAACGTGTGTTGTCTTCAACTATGTTTCTTTTGTCCGAACTGGTGTGCAATTTTCCTCTTTGTCTTTTGACATCAACGTTGCTATATCTTTACTTTGTAAACATTCAAATATATGTTGCAGCTGTTTATCGTCATAAATTGAATTTGTTCGCAAAGATGCATTTTCTAGCACTAGTCTAATGATACTGCTTTGTATATGGTAAGTCCTTAATGTTATCATTCACTTAGATTCAAAACGTGATATTTCTTTTTACATCATGGATAAATTAAGCACATTAGGACAAGTGTATCAGATAATTTAAAAAAAAAACAAAATATATAACTTCCTGTTGTATTATGGGTAATTTAATGCAAAATTGAAAAAGTATTTTCATTTTATTAAAACATTTACCAATGATTTAAAGGTAAACGAGAAAAAACCTATTGAAATAATTGTTCTACACGAAATCTGTGAAAATGTAAGGTTTTACGAAATACAATAAATGTGCCCCTTAATTGTGTTTGAAGGAAGATTTTATACCCTAGTTCCGACTTTAACATGATTTCGCAGTGTGCAAAATAACTTATAAACAACAGATATGCAAAGATGTTAATTGCGGATAAACAACATTCTACAAGATATCCAAACACTCAGACATTTAAATGCATTGTTCACCGTACGGCATTCAACAAGATGCAAAGGCCATACCGCATTGTCCGCTTCAAAAGAATGACAGATGTTACACGATTCAAACTCGAAAACTAAAGTTCTTCTAAAAACAATGTATCAATATAACAAAACGTTAAAAATAGAGTTTTCAATTTTGCCAAGATGCAATTCATCTCAAACTCGCTTTTTAATATACATGCATACATGCGTTGACGCAAAACAGCTCTTAAAACAAGCTAAATGGCGTAAATGAGATTACCACTTTTTTAGTTTATTTAAGATAAGTGTGTGTGGGTAAGATACGAAAGTGCATTCGACTAGAAAACATATAAGAAGATCAGAGTAATATAAAGGTAGATATGCACACTTCGTTAGGCTAAACTACTTATGAAGTTCAGACTTTTTCTAGTATATATTTAATGATATATATTGATTTGCATTTTTAAATGGATCTTACAGTAACTACTGACATTTATCAAATAATCATGTATTAGATTTTTAAATCTTTATTCATGCGTGAGGCTTTGAAATGACATTGTGTCATCATGTTCAATAGTATTGAGAACAATGTTGTTGTTACAACAGTTATCTTGCCGTTTGATAGATTGAGCTGAAATAACTATAAACAATGTGTGATAGCATGTATTGGATATCTGTCAAGAAACTACTTAAAATACCAACATGACATAACATCTCCTATATAATAGTATATACATCAAAGATCAAACCAGCTCACATGTGGTCTTTGAAATGAAATATTGTAATCAGTGCTTCTGCTCTCGGGTTTGACAAAACATAATCCTTAATGGCATGCAATGTATCCACATTTTACATTTAATGAAAACGGTCATTTCGAAAGTGCTACCCTTATCTTTTTTACAGTTTTGATTTTTTCTTTGCTTGTGAGAGAGCTGGCTTCTTATTATATTATCATGATTTTGGTCTGTTGTGGAGAGTTGTCTCATTGGCAATCGTACCACATTTTCTTTTTTATATCTACATTCCTGTGCTGAAAATACTATACCAAGTCAAACCTGATTGAGAGACCGCTTGTAGTAAGTTAAACCCATGTTAAAAGACAACTTTTATAGTGCATTTCATAAGACATAATCCTGAGGTAAAAATCATTACTAGTAAGTGCAATTTCTTCTTTGGCGTTGTTGTGTTATTTGCATGTGACAACCAAGCCTAACAATATCCAGGGATCATTTAAAAGTAAAATTACTTAATAAAAAGAGCGTATAATAATGACAAAACGAAAAGATAATGGCAATTTGTACCATTCATGTCATTTTAAATACCCTTTTTAATATTTTAAACAACAGAATTATCCAACATTATAATTCAGTCACAATAACAAATATAAAAACTTACAGCGAAAAATACCAAAAAGACATTCGAACCTACTGACAACTTGATTGCAACACATATTTCGACTGATGCCTCGGCTGTCACATTGCTTGATACACAATTGCAACTTTTATTTTTTTGACAGTCTTTACAGTTCTAAATGAAAATCAAAAGCATGGAATTTCTATAGAAAAAGTACAAGGCGCTGATTATACATTTAAATATTGGTATTTAAAGGATGCCTTTGTTAGTACTGCTTGGAATTAGAATTCAAGGTACGCAATACAAACAACACTATCTCGGCTTTCTCCTCAATGTGGGTTTTAGTTGTATATGTAGTTTAGAATGCTGACCAAAATAGCTGCTTCCACATGATACTCTTGATTTAATGGATTAAAACAACCATAAAATACAAACAAAATCATTAAACATCTAAGTGTTATGTAGTGTGTGTATACTGTTATACTCGCTCAATAAAGAATTAATTGCAATCTAAATTAGTTCTTCTAGTTCAAAGAAAACTATCTGCAAACATATCACAAAGAAGTCATGAAATGAGTCTCATGTTATCTGAACATTATCAAACCGATGCATAGATACATTTACAGTAGGCCAGATATGCACTTGTTTTAACAATTACATTGAATCAAAAACGAATAGCTGACAGGAAGAAAAAAAATATTCGATCAATTTGTATTTAGTTGTACAAGTCTTCGGAATATATTATTCGTTCAAGGTTATTTGCAATTATCGAAAGATAGAGCATACGAGTAAATAAAAATGCAACCAAGATACCAGGTTCAGAATTTCGTACTCCAGACACGCATTTTGTTAGAAAAACTACATATTGACATAATCAACACATTTTTAAGATCAATTAAAATACAAGACATGTACATCACATTGAGGTATTCAGTAGAAACTGCGACTAAGCAAAGATATTGCTTCATCAAAGAACAGTTTAACATTTAAATGAACATAACGTAAGAGTACAGTATTATCAATTTTGCATTAAATCAAATAATACAATCGTGTTCTAATCATAATTTGTGTGGGCATCATTATGAACAATGTCACCCTTCGTTAAGAAGAATCATTCGTTAATCCCGATCTTTCTTACACTGTGTTTCATCAGCGTTCTATAATGATACAAAATATTAATGAAAATGTTAGCATTCTTAAATTAGAAAGGAGCGTGATTTATTTAGTTTTTGAGTGAAATCATAGGTTATGATTATGACAGTTATTTTCCATTTGTTAATAGATATAAGGGAGCGTTCAACTTTGTGCGGTTTTATTTTTTTTTCCATTTCTAATTGGAATTCGGAACGTGCTCTTCTACCTGATTAGGTTCGTTGTACTCTCAAAGTTGGAATACAAAAATACTTCTTCCAATGCCAATTCAATTTTGACAGCAACGGTTATCAATGCCAAAATCTAGAGAAACGATGCGGTTTAAATTTTGGAATGATCAATTTACCTCAACCAGTCAGCAATGAACTAACTTTAACATCTTATATATAATGCAAATATGAACTCATACAATATACAATGACTTGCTGTTGCTACTCATACGTTTTAATACGTTACGGGTAAATGAAACGATTGAATATTCAGCAAAGGTTCTGTAAAATAAGTTATCGTTCTTTCTTCAAAAATATTTATCTGAAAAACTTATAGTAAACTATGCAGTGGCTACTTTAGACATTAAAATACATTACGATATTGATTCATAAGTCTGTCCATGTTTTATAAAAATAAAGAATGATATGCTTATTTACAGAACAAATTATGTTGATGTTTATGTTTTTTTTGTATTGTTTAAAATTCTTCATTTTCCTCTTACCTTTCTTATTGTTAACATATCACGAAGACTATTTTCATAATGAAGTATGACTGAACAACAAAAGAAAGGGTGTATTTTTTTATTGAGTTTTGGATTTAGTTTTGACTTTAGCTGGTTCCTTCCAAGACATATTTCTTTAAATAAATATCAACAACAACGGAATTCACACTAAACTCCGACATAAAACCTTAATGCTACTATAACAAATGCATGATAGACTAACGAAATCAAAAAACACTTGACTTATGACATTTTCAAAAGTTCGGAAGGGTACGATAATTTCTGAGATCTTAACCCTTCCTTTATATGTCTTTGCAATATGAAACACATATTACAAAATACGCACAGTAAATGAATATTCTTTATATAGAGAGTATATGTAACAAGCAGATGTAAACCATCAGCTAATCATAAGATTATTTTACTACATACCAAATAACCACTTAAATAGCAACAATTTGTTAAATTGAAGTATCCAACATAGCCCATACATTGTGTCCAGCTTTAAAAAGCATCCGAGTTTCTATATTTCATGTTAACATATGTATTTAATCAGCTTTTTCATATTTTAAGATACTTAAAATTGTTATTACGAAAGCCAATAATTCAAGAGCAAAGACATTAGTGGTCCATTATTCCATTAAGAAAACTAAGTCAATGTATTCTGGTAAAAATAATGGGTCCTTTTTTTTCAAATTTTCTTTATGTAAAACATGAACTCTAGTAATCATATCAATGAATTGAATCTTGGAAAAATCAATGTTTGAATGATAATTTCGCCGATGGTGTCTTTTAATTGAAAACAAATATGTACTAGAACGTGTCTTTTATCAAGCTAAAGGTTTTTTCTTTATATTGTTCATCAATAAATTCCAATACCGTGATCATATATTCATCATTATGTTGCATAAGTATTTATCGATAACAAGTAACACCAATATATATAATTGGTAAATAGTTGACATCTGAGAGACAATCATTTTAGAAAACGATTGTGTAATCTCAAAGCAATCATTTCTTTATGCAATATGTTGGCAGAGATATCATATTTTAAGATTAAAACTTTTATGTTTGCATTAAATTATCACAGACTACCCAGGACATAATAGGTTATTAAACTTATTATCATTGTGACATTCAAGGGATGTTGATATCTTAGATGAACAGAATTTAAAAACAACAATATTTCTAAATGATGTTTTAGTTCGTCTTATTTTTTACGGTTGCACCACTGGATTGATAGCTAACAAAACTTTGAACCCCCACCCCACCCTAATTGTGTATGTGACTTACCAAAGCTGGTAACTTGTAGTTAAATGGTTGTCTTTGATTGTCATATTCGTCTTCCTAAATTGGATTGGAGTAAATTAGGCAGTGCGTTTTCTCAATTCCATTGGGTCAAATTTCAGTGGCGGAGCCTTTAATAGCTATTTGTTTTTCATTGTTGAAGGCCAGCCAGTTAAATGTTATTGTTAAATCAACTTCGTTTGCACTTTGTTGGATTGTTGTTTCATTGGCAATCATACCATATCTCCTTATTGTCATGTTTAAAATTATAGTAAAGTATTACTTATATTAAGTAGCTTTTACGACGGTTCAGTAATTAGGAATCATAATAAGTTATCTACTGGTTATTTTTAGATTTTTAGCTGCCTCCCATTATAGGTAAGCTAATCTTCCTTCAGTACATTTATCAGGTTTTATTTCATCTAACATTGTCTTAATTTTTGAAGGCTCCGATATTGTCTTCCGTAATCTATAAGCGGCCAAATTTAATGGGAACAAACTGTGCCCCTTTACCCGCCGACTTGTTTCTTTATTATTATGAGGCTGACTTCATGCAGGAACTTCTTAGGAAGAAAGATAAGAAGTTAGCAATATCCTTTAACTCTACTTTCCGCTATATAGATGATGTTCTTTCACTAAACAATTCAAAATTTGGTGACTATGTTGAACGCATCTATTCAATCGAACTAGAGATAAAGGATACTACAGATACAGTTAAGTCGGCTTCATATCTTGACTTACATCTAGAAATTGACAATGAGGGTCGGTTGAAAACAAAACTTTACGACAAAAGAGATGATTTCAGCTTTTCAATTGTCAACTTTCCATTTCTAAGTAGCAACATTCGAGCAGCACCTGCATACGGGGTATATATCTCCCAATTGATACGATATTCCCGTGCTTGCATTTACTATCATGATTTTCTTGATAGAGGTATGCTGCTCACAAGGAAGCTATTAAACCAAGAGTTCCAAATGGTGAAGTTGAAATCATCCCTTCGTAAATTTTACGGACGCCATCACGAGTTGGTTGACCGTTATGGAATAACCGTTTCACAAATGATATCGGATATGTTTCTTACGTCGTAACTACAATCCCCTTCACTTTCATGAATATGACCTACCGAATTAGACTATTTACCGGATTTGTAATCACTTAAGCAACACGACGGGTGCCACATGTGGAACAGGATCTGCTTACCCTTCCGGAGCACTTGAGATCACCCCTAGTTTTTGGTGGGGTTCGTGTTGTTTATTCTTTAGTTTTCTATGTTGTGTCGTGTGTACTATTGTTTTTCTGTTTGTCTTTTTTATTTTTAGCCATGGCGTTGTCAGTTTGTTTTAGATTTATGAGTTTGACTGTCCCTTTGGTATCTTTCGTCCCTCTTTTGAGTCTCTTTTCAAAACTCATATTTTAAAGAATAGCAAAAGATACCCTTAAGCTTATAGTTTAAAATTAAATGACAACTCTAAGGCAAACAAAGAAAATGAAAAAGATACAGCAGACTATATCAAAGTACGATTTTGAATCAGCAATGTTCAATGCACTGTATTCTTAATTCCGTTTCAACAGTCAACCTCACAAGCGTCATACGCGTGGATCTAGAATATAGGTTATTCAAATTAAGATTATAGCCACCATAAAATATTAATATAAACATCACATTATATATACACATAATCAATTTTAGATAAACCCAATATTAAATAGAAGACTTAACCTTGAAAGTTCATGAGCACATGCTCGTTTGTGAATCAACACATTGTACAATTAAGAATGAACTAAGAAAATCAGTGTATATTAAAAATGGGTGTGACACCGGTTTGAACAAATGACAAAGCACAAGTACTATCATATTATAGAAATACCAATTTGATACAATTACCGACGTTTAAGTATCATAAACCATTAAATGTCATTTCAACTTTACATATAAATGCACCTTTTAAAAGCATAACATCAGTATAACACAGTATTTTGTCTCCCGATCAAACATCGTGTCAATCAAGAAATACAGAATCTTGATACATTTTAGTTGTATAGAATTGTGTGTAAAATTATAGTACTATTTATCCTAAAGACAATATTCCTGTATCCACTTTGGTTCTTCGGTTTTTTAAATGTAATAAATAAGAACTTTTTTCGTTCAATTTGGATTCACCTTCGGAATGGATGATTTTTGACTAAAGACTACAGTAGTTATTCGCACAACAATATTGGACCCTGACTTTCATAGTCAATATATAGATTACTACACTGCAACAGGTTTATTACGATATTTCTCTACTCGAGACAGTTAAATCTTATTACTCAAAGGGCGGGGTTTGTCGAGCTTTTTGAATAATTGAAATTAAACTGTTGAGAGTAGAGAAATATCGTTATACATGAGTTACAGCATGTATAGTGTCGGAATATGTTTCTGTTTCTCTGATGATTTCTATCCATCTTTTTCAAAGATTTTCAGAAATTTTTTTGGACTTCATAAGACATGGTCGGCTTTTTTTATGACGTCACAATGGAAAAATTCAGAAGAACACAACACATGTTGACGTCATAATCAAATTTCGACTTATCATTTGCCGAGAATACATATTTCACTATTGAGGAGAAATACATTTCTCACACCGTTCGAGAAATGTAAAAATAGCACAAAAGTTAGAGAAACATTCGATATATATATAAGAAATAGTTACCACGAGTTGATTTGAACATCTAATACTATTAGTCTGTACAATACTGGTTGTAAGAAGAATTTTGTGATTGATCATCCTTAGCTGAATTTTTAAAAGGGAGCACAGTTGGTAGGGGTGGGGTTCGTGTTATTTATTCTTTAGTTTTCTATGTCGTGTCATGTGTGTTGTTGTTTGCTTGTTTTTTTTTTATGTTTAGCCATGGCGTTGTTAGTTTGTTTTAGATTGATGAGATTGACTGTCCCTTTGATAACTTTCGTCCATCTTTTGGTACTGTCGTAGATTTCCTGATTAAATTCCACAGTCAACCTCACAAACTGATTTAATTCCACTTACTTTTAGGTGATGTATCCGGCATTTATTTTGTGATTTTCAAATGTTCATATAGAATAAAAACAAAGTCAATAATTTCCGTCATTTTTTAATCATCATCGTATCGAATCACTGGCTATAAGTTGTTCGTTTGAAGTATAATATCTATCTAATCAGTTATCGTATCGAATCCCTGGATTTAATTTGTTCGTTTGAAGTATAATATTTATCTAATCAGTTATCAAGAAATCCTGTAACCCCTTAACATGGTTTATCAAATAACGAATTAACCAAAACGGCATTTGAAAAAAATATAATGCTGTACACGACATACTCTATTCTCTTGATTTTCAAACGGTGCTAAGAAATAATTACTGCAACGAGTGTCTAAGCACTGATCATTTCAACAGTCAACATCACAAACTGATTAAATTCCATCGACTTTCTAGTTGACGTTTCCGGCATTTATTTTCTGATTTTCAAATGTTCATATAAAATAAGAACCAAGGTTAATAATTTCCGTGATGTTTTAATCATCATCGTATCGAATCACTGGCTATAAGTTGTTCGTTTGAAGTATAATATCTATCTAATCAGTTATCAAGAAATCCTGTAACCCCTTAACATGGTTTATCAAATAACGAATTAACCAAAACGGCATTTGAACAAAATTATAATGCTGTACACGATATACTATGTTCTCTTTATTTTCAAACGGTGCTAAGAACTAATTACTGCAAAGCGTGTCTAATAATAGATATCTTAATATAGATATATATAAATATGAGGACAAGCGGGAACATGAAACAATTGGCAATGCCTGCTATAACAAATAACTTACTTTCAAATTATATTTGAATTTGTTTATACACACAAATCTCAAACAGCTTCACATGTGCAATTTAAGAAGTTTTGCTTAGTTCTGTGTTTTTTTTTTAAGAAAACATATATGAATTGAAAGATTTAAGACAGACAAACAAGCTAATTCTTTGTTAAACATAAAATACACACACATGAATGCATCTTGCATCTCAGCTTTTTAAAAGTACCTGTGTATGTTTTCTGGAATTTCTCGCTACATTGAAGACCTGTTGGTGACCTTCTGCTGTTGTTTTTTTCTATGGTCGGGTTATTGTCTCTTTGGCACATTCCCCATTTCCATTCTCAATTTTATTTCATAACATAAACTTTTCAAAATTTGAACACTCTTATCTTGTTTGAAAAGGACAAAAAAAAGGAAAGGACATAAGTTGATAAAACCATGTCAAGATCAATGGAAATGTTTTTAAGGCATTACAATGGATAACACCAGAGCATTCCAAAAATCTGACAAAAATCCCAAATTATTAATAACACTTGTATTGCCCCTACGATGTATGTTACTTTTACAATATAATACTATGTTAACAGGTTACGGAATTTCTTGTTTTACACACGTTTCTGATGTGTCATTAACTTGTTATACTTTTAGTTTTACTCAACTATTAGAAACTTTACATATTACTTATTGACGAAGTACACCAATGAAAGTATACCATATAACCTTAATGATACATGAGCAGGTAACATGTTATTTAATCTGAATATGGTTACTATTTATCTCGTTTTGGTTACTTCTGTAGCTGAATGTCAAACAAGCAACCTTAAAAATTAGATGAAGTATTTTCAATATATGACTATTACACTATTTTATTAATGTGTGTTGGTCTTGTTTTAAATAAAACATATATATCTCAATACAAATCAAACAAAACAACTTTAATAATACAATGTCAACAATAACTAATATATATCATGATTTGTTCACTTTTTTTCGAAGTGCAAAAATACAATCATTCATCAAACATCAGATTAAAATACACATTTGATCCTGCTGAAAACTTGATCTCTTTGCTTGAAATTCGTGTTTCGTCTAAATACACTTGTATGCAGGATAACATCCAACACAATTGTTTTGATAATTGGAAAAATATGATATTAACCTGTGTTGTACTTATAGACAGTTTTATCGGGGATTGTCCTTTTGATTGTATTTTGTATGATGTTTCACAAATATCAGTAGCATCCTGTAGATCATACACAGATCTGACAATTATTCAAAGTAAAACTAGGGTCGTATTTTTAGAACACATTCAATGGCTACATTTTTCAAAGTCTATTCACTTGAGGCGTTGTCAATGATTTCCTTTTTTACATACGTAATTCAAAAAATTATAATTAAAACCAATACGCGACCCTGATAATCATATAAAATAAGGTGTCTCTATTCATTGGCAAGTATAACAATATTTATTTACTGATTCAAAAGAAGAAAGTACTTTGATAATCGTTATCAATCTTCTCATAGGAAACAAATCGAAAACTGCTTTATCAGTTATTCATTACATTATTTTACTAATGTATAACAAGAAAGTACTTTGAAAATCGTTATCAATCTTCTGATAGGAAACAAATTGAAAACTACTTGATCAGTTATTCATTACATTAATTTACTAATTTATAACATGGGACGATTATCATAGTTTTAGTGCCAATTGAAAATATTTGAAAGTTACCTTAGACTTGATATGGTGAATACATACAATAGGCATCATATACATATGACAATCACTGAAACAAGTTTCTACTAGTACTATACTCATGAAAAGGTAAGAGTATAATCAAAAGCGGTGTCGAACCATTTACATTTTGAACTTGTATGTTTTAATGAAAGACATAGTTAAACTGGAAGTTACATTCTACGTTCTTTCCGAAGAATCAACACGACTAATGCAGGTACCAATCAATCAATATGATAGTTCCTTGTTCCATGAAGACTCGTGTTTAGCCAATATTGTTTTTTTTCTTCATTTGCATCACTATTGTGTTTACTTACTTTCCATTTGATAAACCCGGAACGGCATGAACACCCCGACAAAAATATTTACCTGATGCGGTGGCCAAAAAATCTTAATACAAGTATCTAAATAAACCAACAAGGCTATACACAAATTAGTAACATAAATCCAAAAATCGAAATGCAAATTTGATGCGGCCAAAAAACCAAAAATGTTGAATCTCGCTCCATGTTTGAGTCTACTCCAAGTCAAAACTCAATGAACTTATTTATTCACCACTTGAGACAAGATTTAAATAGTTAAAACGGAAATTTATGTATAACGACACTTTACTTAATCATCATCTGAAAATAGCTTTTGCGTTGCTAAGGTGAACAATGAATAGATGTAATAGCCAAAAAGGTACCGTCTTCTTATTATGAACTTACGCTCAAGATGATATGTGTTAATAATGCATATGATTTATTTATGATAATGTTATATAATGTTATTACATTATCCACCATCGTGTTACTGTTAAAAACTATCTGGACAGCTCAGACGTCTTCCATCTGATGACTTTGTTGTTGGATTATTTGATATGCGTTGTGTTACATCAAGTTTTCCTTCTTGAGCTTTCTCAACGGAAAAAGTAGGAATATTTTTTTTTTGCTTTTTTAGGAGAAAAGTAATTTCCTGGTCCTAACAAAGAACAGAGAAACAGATCTTACATTTAAAAAAAATGAAGAGTCTTAGATATATAATTAGATATCATGTTTCAATAAAACGATACAGAAAACTATCGTCGAAAATCATTCTGTTAAGGGAAGATCATTGTTGAATTGCTGTCTTATTTTTGTTGTCTAGTGGTACAGGTTATTGCATTTGAATGTTATACATTTTATATTAACAGCGTATGATAGAGCGATAATAACAAATACCACAGGGACTTTCAAATGCATAAGTCGAAAATAAACTTTCAAATGCATTATTGAAAATAACAATATGATTACCGAAAATGAAATGCAAATGTTGAATTTAAGTGAAGTTTCATAGCAGTTATCATTCAATAAATTAATAACTATCAATGTTGCAGTCTTACCTGATTTTCAATTAACAACTTTGTCGTATTATACAAGTCAATAAGAACGTTTTCACAAAAAATATTTAGGTAGACACAACATTAATTAATTCTCAGATGAAGGCAGTCCAGGAATTTAATAATTTACAATAGACATTTAAGTGAGAAATATCTTTCAGACGAAAATCGATGACAGTCGCAATTATGTAAGTATCACACCTGTGTATGGCTAGCGCAATTTACATAGGACCAATAACCATTAATAGATAACTTGTTAATGTCTACAACAACTTACCAAGACTTGTTGTGTGCACTAAAAGAAATTACTTCAAAAAGCAACACAAACTCAATACATTTGCTATAATTATACAAATGGAAGAGTACGTATTGAGCCTGATTTTTCGTTATACAGTTGCTATGTTGCAGTACAATTCTTGAACAATTTTGCAATAGTGTAAGTTAACAGTTAGCTCATAGTTTTTATGATAAAAAATAAATATCGCTTCATGTCAGTGTAGTCCTATTAAACTAATACTGAGATGCTGATTTAAATAGAAACATGCGCTGATGCAGAGATAAAGATTACACCATCATGATTTATACGTTCAATAAAATCAAATATAATATGGAAATTCTTTGAAGATTTATCGACCATTAATAGTAAGTTATTATAAATTAGATTCATTCAAATTTATCAAGAGGATACAACTATTTCTACACGTATCCCATAAACTATCGCTAAAGAGGATGACAGAGTATTAATGAAGTATAAATTTGTATACAAGTTATCCAACACATGAACAGCAAGATATAAATTGATTGCTAGCATTAAGACGATCCGTGAAGAATTAATTTATGTTTCTATTGATAGAGAAGAGTTGGAAAATTACATACCAGCAGATTGACAAAGAAAGTATTGCATTAAAGTAGTGATGCATGTCATGTGATAATCTTGTGCAAAATACGAAAACACAAACTTATGATTAAATTTACATTTACAGGTCCAGCCTAAAAAGGATCAAATGGTTAAGCTTGCAAAAACGTGAGCGACATTGCGATATTTTAATAAAGGTGAACAGTAATGATTTAAAACAATTAGAAAAATTGTATTCTTTTAAAAAAAACATATTTTGACTCAGTTGATGATTTTTATTAATATGCTAAAAATAGTTTTTGAAAGTTTTTGACAGCACATTCTTATTCTGGGTCAGTTAAGTTCACTGACTTACAGATGCAGTAGGAGACTTGCATATAGTGTGGCTATATCAACTATGACCAAGTACAAAACTGTGACTTTTTAATGACCTATGTTTAGGTAATACATCCAGTAAAATTGAGAACGTACATTATTGAGATAAAGATAATTTGTACCCAACAAATTAGGACCTTCAGCCACAAAATGCATACAGCTTTCAATTGGGAATTTTTTCTACAACATACCAAGTGACCAACTATCTATGATTTCTTCTTCGTAGTTCAGTCTTCAGTAACAGTTAGAATTCATAAGCATTTCAAGCTTTCCAAGGCATATCAATTAACGTTAACCAATTACCTCTGTGGATCATGTTCACATATGTATCTTATCAGCTTTGTATATTTTAAGAGACTTAAAATTGTTATTATGAAAGCCATAAATACAACATCAACGAAAATAGTGGCCCATTATTCCATTTTGAAATAAATACAAGTTTGAATATCAAAACATTAAAGATAAATATGACATCAGTGGTCTGATAGTCAAGAAAATCAATTTTTAAACAATGTTATTTCTTTTGTAAAAAACATATGTCCTCCCAAAATGAACAGTATATATCATATCGATGCATTGAGTCTAGGGAGTTACATTTATTGAACATCATAAGCACTAATAGTGTCTTTTTTGTTGGATGAACATTTTTTTTAAATGTTTAATATAAACTATTTTCCTATATGACGCTGTGAAGGTTTTATTTTCAATATATTTCATAAATAAATCTATTTATCGTAATGATGTATTCATCGTTGCATAAATCTTTTTATCATCATACGTGACACCAATATTTCTAATTAGACAGTCGTTGACATATCAAAGACAATCATGTTAGAAAATGATTGTGAAATCTCAAAGTAGTCATTAATTTACACAATATGTTAGCAGAGATATCATATTTTAAGATGAAGACGTTTATATTTGCATGAAATAATCCAAGACAACCAAGGACATTATAGAACATTACACTTATTGTGAAGATCATTGTGACATAAAAATGCTAATTATTTCTAAGGTCAAAAGAACTGACAAATAAACATCGCATTTTTAAACTGATTTTTATAGTTTGTACTTTTTTTTGTACAATTGCACCATTGTCACAGGTTAAAGGATGTTGATCTCTCACACGCTTTTAACCTCGCCATTGTTTGTATGTGCCAGACCCAAGTCAGGAGTATGTAGTTTAATGGTTGTCGATGGTAAATGTCTTTTATATTAGTCTTTTCTAAAAGAAAATGTAATAAACTGGACTGCTAGTGTTCTCAATTGAATTGCTTCATATTTTTCATGTCGAGGCCTTCCATAAAGAACCATTCGGAATTACTTTGTCTCAATGTTGAAGGCCATGCAGTTCATTTTTTTCGTTAAACACACTGTATTTGAACTTTGGTGAAAAGTTGTCCCATTTTTGCCATATATCCTTCTCGACATATTGGTATAAATTGTCAAAATAAAGATTATAGTAAAATATCACTGATATATTCATATATTATCGCTTACGTCGGTTTAGTCAAAGAGTTATATTCAAGTTATCTATTGGATAATTTAAAAATTGCTCATTTAAAAAATAATAGCAGCCTCCCATCACAATTAAGATAATCTTCCTATAGTACATGTTTCATTTTTTTCTTTTATTTAACATTGTCTTAATTTTGGAAGGCAGGGATCCGTTCTTTATAGGTGCCAAATCTCGAAACTCGTATTTTAAAGAGAAGCGATGGATACCAAACAATCCCTCAAACTCCATTGAACGTGAGGCCGAAATTAATTGATAATACAATGGCAAACAAAGAAAAAGTCCAACCTACAGACCTTAAATCAATGTTTGTTTTTGAATCAGCTGTGCCTCAATTCATTGTTTTATAAATTATAGATCTACGGGGGCTCGGGTCGTGCGGTGTGGGGAAGGGTAGAGGGGATAATATATAATGATTGAATATAGAAATATTGATAATTCACATAAATAAAGAAAAATACAATGGTATCACAGCTTTTGTTTTAATAAACATAAACGATGTGGGATAGAAGTCAACAAGATATTCATGATATTAGGCAAAAAGTAAAAATGAAAAAAGACCCTTGATTATTTAACATGTCCACCGTATGGTAGTGGCGTTGATTTTCCGTGTGTATTTCATTGGCTTGTTAGTTAATTTACCCGGGAAGATTTTTTTTAGCGATTTGCAAATTTTCATATGAAACAATAACCAAGTTGTTTTTTTCAATTTGCGTCAGTTTTAATTTCTCCATCATCAGCGTATCGAATCACTTTCTATAAGTTTTTCGTTTGATGTTAACATTGTTTCTAATCAATCCGGCAACCTGTTAACATGGTTAACCGAAGCATGAATTAATCAAAACGCAATTTTAACAAAATTATAATTGTGCACACGGTATAATGGGTTCTGCTTTATAAAGATAGCATATAGAAATTTGTATTCAAAGATTAATGACAACCTTGCAATGAAACAAGATAATTCTTTGTTTCACAAGATAAATACACATGTAAATGCACCGTGTGTCTGAGTTTAAAGTAACTATATTGGGTGAAATAAAGAACATTCAGAATTAGACAAAATTTGCTTTATTTCACAGATTTTAAAGAAATTAACTCAAATACAAAGTTTTATAAATATTTCATGAAGATTAATAGAATCCTGGGCCTTCAATATGATAACTCAGCATACATTTACAGTTTACAGTATGCATACCTTACTTAAAGTCCTGAATACAAAATTACTTCATAATATTTGCATATTTGTCAGTTAAATTGTTAAAAAGTGTTTATATTTACTCTTCGCAGTCATTGAAACTCATAGATCCTTCCTGAATATTAATTGTGGGGTGTTTGTGTCCTGTCGATAACCCAAAAGTAACCTGTAACAACTGAATCTGCATTTTTGTCACCACGGCATAACAAATACAAGCTAGAAATACAAAAGCATCTCAACAAAACTTACAGTAGTGTGTTCTATCCCGAATATGTACTTAATATTCCAAAATTGCTAGAAATAGCAGACTAATTTAGGAAACTTGAGGCCCAAGGGGCAAAAAACATAGAAAATTGCCTATCCCCTAGGTCATAAAACAAATACGTCATTTGTAAATACTATGATTTTATGATTTTCAAGTTCTTAATATAAAAAAAACAATAACTATGCTTGGAAGTTATGCAAAAACCAGATGTAAGCAGTCATCTCTATAACATTTTAAGTGCATTTATATCTCAGGCTGGTATCTGCATACATACAACTATTGAAACTGTGGCTTTGTTTGAACACTTCTAGTAAAAATATTAGCTAAATTGTGTCAGATATATGGTTGCAGATGATACTGTTGAGACAAGAATTCAAAATTGACCATTTAAGGCAGAAAATATGTACTTTATTTGACAAATAGGCATACTGTAAGATGTGGACTTGAGATATAGGCAGAATTGGATGCTTTATATAATCTTGTATGTTATAATGATTGACTGCTAAATTACATTTAAAGTATTCTGATATGCGTTCAGTATGTTATCAAAACAGTTTTAAACAGATTCTAGGCATTTCATATCAGAAAATATGGAAATAGGGTTAGCTGGCAATAATTAAAGTCTTTAAATTTAAATTCTTTAAAAAATTGAAACAGGGGAGGGAGTATACAATGTACAGTAAAGAAAAACTAAGAGTTCACACAGTGATTTCTTTAAGGCTAAAATTATGAGTATTAATGAGTATTAATGTGAGGAAAACTGATTTTAGAGAGTTTTCTATTTGAATTAATGTTTGTATAGGTTACACTTTGTAAATACAGCTGTTTTTCAAACCACGCCTCTTTTGGGGAGATCTTGAATATTCATAGAAAATTACTTTTGTTTACATACTGGTTCCCAGTTATGCTCTCTGTATTCCATCTCACAGAGACATAACTTGTGAATGTTACCAGTAAATAAACATGTGCATATTGTTTACATTGAACTATGTGGTAACCTTTCATTCGAAGTAGAGGTAGTTAAGAAAATTAGTGTTAGTTTAAACTCTGAGAAGTTCAGGGCATATAAACGTTGAAAATATGCCGCACATCCCTATATTTTGACCTTTGAAAAAAATTGTAGTGCATATGAACATTCAATTCTAGGATAAGATTTTTTTCAAAACTTCATAGTAAAAGTGGTACAGTTTTAGCCGTGAAAAGAGTTACTGTGGGAAATTGCATTGCTAATATTTACAGAAATGCAACCTATAGTATATTATGATCAAATAAATTACTTAAAGTTTGAACAGTATTATCTAGGTTGGAAAAAAAGGTGCCAAGAGGTCCATTAGTTGATTAAACCATGTTCAAATTCATATATTCCCACTTTGAACAGAAAAGCAACAAGCAACGATATACTTCACTACCATATAGAATTAAAGACTTCCAAAAAAATGGAGTGAACAGTAAAATATTAAAAAAAGGACATATAAAAATTCAAAACGAATAATCCTTTATATAATTGATAAAGTATATTTTGGACATTTAAACACATGTGTTGACCCCTTAGATTTATGTTGCTTTTGCAAACATTAATAGATGTCCCATTAACTTGTTATCGTTTTAGTATTACTCGACTATTACAAAAGTTTAACCTGACGCATTAGTTTTCGTCCTCTTATTTTGACATTTGTGTTATTGATAATTATACCACATACCCTTCAAAGTATTAAAAAGAAACCTTATATTTATTTTGAATATGTTTTGTTATTCATCTCGTTGTTGTTAGTTCTTCTAAATGTAAAGCAAGTAGCAATACACAATTGAATTAAGTAATGTTAATTAATGACTGTTAAATTATTTGATTAATATGTGTTTGTCTAGTTCAAAATAAAACATATTTATCTAAATACAATTCAAGCAAAACAAATTCAATTGTTCAATTTCAATAATAACACATATTTCACACAGTTTGTTTAAATTTTCTTGCAGTGCAACAAATACAATCTTTCATCGGACATCAGATTATAATACACAGTTAAACATATCGAAGACTCGGTCTCTTTAATGCTTTCCAGCTGCTTCTCGTCATTGCCCGGAAATTAAAATGTCTACTTTGTCTCTATACACTTATATACAGGATGGAATCCGATACAATTGTTTTGATAATTGGAAAAATTTGATGTTATCCTTTTGTTGTACTTATAGACAGCCTAATCGGGGATTGTCCTTGTGATTTAATTGTGTTCGATATTTCACAAACGTCAGTTGCATCCGGTCGTTCTTACACAGATCTGACAATTATCCCCTGTTTTAACTGGACTTGTATTTTTTTAAGACATTCAATGGCTACCGTTTCAAAGTCTATTCTTTTAAGGTGTCAATGATGTCTTTTTTACATATATAAATTAAAAAAAAACCATGATCACACTTATCATAGAAAAAAGGTGTCTGATGTCATTTGTAAGTATATGTTTAACGAATTAAAAGGTAGTAGGTACTTTGATAATCTATGATAATTTGGTCTTCACTAGATGTTGATATTTAACAAAACAATGTCTCCTGGTCAGCCAAGGGAAAGAGTAAATTAACTCCTGTGTATCAGACAATCGAAATCTGGCATTTTAACGTGAAGTATAAAAAAATAAATTATCATATCATACTTGTTTAAGCATATAGCGACGCAAGGCAAACATCGATCAATCAATAATAAACAGGATTATAACACTCACTAAGCCGTAATAAGCACTACATCACAAATCACTCTTAGAAATGATTAAGCCAAAAAAGATAGCTTATAAACATGTTTTAAAACCCTAAATATATTTTTATACACATAATGTGTTACTTAAATTGACATCAGAAGCATATATATATATACCAGCAATTCAAGCTTAACAAATTCAATACTTCAATTTCAGCAATAATGAATGTATAACATGAGTTGTTCAAAACTTCTTGAAGTGCAAAAAAAAAAAACATCCATCAAACCTCAGATTGACTCGGTGTCTTTTTTTTTTTTTTTTTCAGGTGCTTCCCGTCATCGCCCGGAAATTGAAAATCCTGCGCCGTCTAAATACACTTACAAATGTATATACAATATCAAATCCAACATTGTCCAATACTATTGTTCTGATAATTGGAAACATCTGATGTTAACTTTTTTTTTGTACTTTTAGTCTGTCTCATCGGGGATTGTCCTTGTGATTCTAATTTTGTCTGATAATTCAAAAACGTCAGTAGCATCTTGTAGATCTTACTCAGATCTGACAATTCTCCTCTGTTAAACTATGGTTGTATTTTGTTAAGACATTCAATGGCTACTTTTTTCAAAGTCTATTCATTTGATGTGTCAATAATGTCCTTTTTTTATATATATAGTTAATAAATTGATAATAAAAACATCAACACACGACCCTAAGAATCATATACGATAAGGTGTCTCTTGTCATTTGTAAGTATACTTATATTTGATAATACTAATTACAAAGAAGATGTTTTGATAATCTATATACAATCTTCAGAAATAAAACACATTGAATAAATGCTTATTCAATACCAAACATAGGACGATTCATTTTAGAAATTGTTAGAGTCAATTGCCAATATTTGACTCTAACCTCAGAAGCATTGATATGATTGTTAAATACAATAAACATCTTATATATATGACAATCACTGAAACAGATGCCAACCAGTATTATAACACTAAAAAGGTAAGAATATAATAATAATGTCTAACAATTTATATAGTAAAATTGATAGTAACGGTCTAAGTTCTTGCCCATGAAATTAAATCAACAAGACTAATACAAATGCCAACCAACCACTAGGATATTTTGTTGTTCCTTGGACTACGAAGACTCTATTTAGGTAATTATGTATTTTATTCGTATCACTACGAACGTCTTTACTTACTTCATATTTGATTTAACTAAAACTGCATGAAGAGCTAGCCTTATACAACATGTACTTGATGATCAAGCAATCGTTATACAGTTGTCTAAATAAACCAACAAGGGTTATGTTATACACGTACATGTATCTATAACATATATCCAATAATCGGAATGCAAATTGATGTAGCCCACACACTCAAAATGTTAAATATCGCCGCAAGTTTGCGCCTGCTTCAAGTCAAGATTCAATGATTTGTTATTAACCAATTGAGACAAAATTTAAATAGCTCAAACGGAAATGTGTGTTGACCACCACTTTATTTATAAATCATCTTAAAACAGCTTTTGAGATGCTAGGGTGACAATGAAACAGATATACTACTGTCTTCGTAGTATGAATTTCGCACAAGAATGATATGTTAAATTAATGCATATGATTTATATATATGCATAACGTTAAATAATGTTATTTCATTTTCTACCATCGTCTTACTATTTAAATGCCATCTGGAAACAATCAAAAGCTCAGTAGTCTTCCATGTGATGACTTTGTTGTTCGATTATTTGATATGCTGTGTGTTAAGTTTTCCTTATTGAGATTTTAAAGGAAAAAAGTAGGGTTCATGTTTTTGCATTTTTAGGAGAAAAACTAAAAACAGAGAGAACCATATCTGGCTTAAAAAAAAATGAAGAGCCTAAAATATATAATTATATATCATGTTTCCTTAAATGATACAGACAACTATTACGCGTCGAAAATCATGATGTAGACCACACACTAAATATGTTTAATTTCGCCGCATGTTTGCGCCTGCTTCAAGTCAAGATTCAATGATTTGTTATTAACCAATTGAGACAAAATTTAAATAGCTCAAACGGAAATGTGTGTTTACCACCACTTTATTTATAAATCATCTTAAAACAGCTTTTGAGATACTAGGGTGAACAATGAAACAGATATACTAGCCCAAAAAGTACTGTCTTCTTAGTATGAATTTCGCACAAGAATGATATGTTAAATTAATGCATATGATTTATATATATGCATAATGTTTAATAATGTTATTACATTCTCTACCATCGTCTTTCTTTTAAGTGCCATCTGGAAACTATCAAGAGCTCAGTAGTCTTCCATGTGATGAATTTGTTGTTCGATTATTTGATATGCGGTGTGTTAAGTTTTCCTTATTGAGTTTTTTAAAGGAAAAAAGTAGGGTTCATGTTTTTGCAATTTTAGGAGAAAAACTAAAAACAGAGAGAACCATATCTGGCTTAAAAAAATGAAGAGTCTTAGATATATAATTATATATCATGTTTCCTTAAATGATACAGACAACTATTACGAGTGGAAAATCATGCTGTGAAGGGTAGATCATTGTTGAATAGATGTCTTATTTTAGTTTTGTCTGATTTGAATGTTGTACATGTCATATTAACACCGTATGCTAGAGCGATAACAACAAATACCACAGGGACCTTCAAATGCAGAAGTCGAAAATAAGCTAACAACGCCTTGACTAACACGAAAAAGACCAACTCACAAACAATAATCTCAAATAACAAATAACAACCAAATCATTTAAGACGAGTGTTCTCAATTGAGATTACATTTAAGTGTATGTCTAAAAAAAAAATCTACTAATACCGAATGTATTATCAAAAATAACAATATGATTACTGAAAATGATATACACATGTTAAATTATAATAAAGATTCATAGCAGTTATCATTTAATAAATTAATAATTATCAAGACTGCATTCTTACCTGATTTTCAATTTGCAAGTTTGTCCTAATACAGTAATACAAGTCAATTGTAACTTTGTCACACATAGTTTTCAATGTAGACAATGTATTTATTAATTCTCAGACAAAGCAGTCCGGGAATTTAATAATTTACAATAAACATTTAAGTGAGAAATATGTGTCAGACGGAAACCGATGACAGTTGCAATTTTGTAAGTATCACACCTGTTCATGACTAGCTTAATTTACTTAGCACCAACAATCCTTAATAGATAACATGTTAATATTTACAACAACTTGTTAACACTTGTCTTGCACATTGAAAAACATTATTTCAAACCAGCAACACTGAAGTAGCACCAATTTTCCAACTCAATGTGCTGCATGACAGCATGTGAAATGCTAAAACAAAACGTTCAGTTCCTTAAGAGGGAAAACGATTTGGAGAGAAAGTAAATTAAATTTTGGTTTGCGTTAATTTTTCAAGGAAGTAAACAAACACATACAATGATTTTTTCTCTCTAATGCTAGATGTTGGAAGGACAACTTTGATTTAAGTACACAATGTATATGTATATAATCGTGAATCATACTTCCTACTTGAAAACGTATACTTGTAGGTCTTTCCTGAAGAAAATACAAAAAAAGCATTGAATGATAATTCATCATTTAAATGGTTTAAACTTTCATCATGAATATTCCTTATATATAGCTAATCATTGTTAGCTAGAAAAGTAGTTTTGAGTTTAAAAGACAAAACTATTATTTCATAAGCTATGCTGAGTCGTTTGTTCATTTTTCATATAAATGAAGGTGACTGTAGTATACCGCCGTGCAATAATCATACAACGATAATAATAAGCGAAAACGTGTCCAGGTTACAACATAAATCCTAGGAAAACACATCAACTGTCAGAGAAAAACATCAGAACAACTAGACGTATCCTTAACTTCTGCAAACTCTAGAAATGTTTAAATAATTCATTTGAGTCATTAATAAAAGTTTTCGTTTGTTTAGATTTCTCAGTTGTTGTAATTTGCCTCTACAAAACAATACATACTTTAGCATGTATATTGTATGAAAAACTTCTACAAAATATTAAATTGACAGCGAATGAAAAGTGTGAATATGACCGAGTTTAATACAATGTGAAAAAAAGTAACAGAAATTGTTAACGAAACTGACATTGGTTAGCACTAATTTCCAAAATGATAGTGTTAAACCATTATTTGAATACGTCAATTCTTTTAATTCAGTCGTTCATATTTGGTTGCAAGAAAGTGATCAAGCGAATTAATTTTAGAATTACACAAAATAAATACCGGAATAAGCCAGACTTATGACGCATTTTGTTTTTATTTTTTCAAGAAATACTACTTATCAAAGATTGTGTACATGTACAGTTAATATTCCACAAAATCATACCATATACAATGTGGGTTGAGGTACTCAATATGTATTTCTAATGAAAGAATTGTCCTTCAGATACTTTCTGTGGTTCTGCAATATGAAGTTTTGTAAAAAAAAACATTTTTTATTTCAGTTCCTTATGACTTAATCTTTGGTTTTCACATTTATTTATGTGCATCAAGTTAGCAATTGATGACAGTTTACTGTACGCTACCATTTAATTCTGTCAATTTTTAACACGACAACGCTGTATAGGATAATTGTACAAACTCTCCGAACTTGCAAATAGCTATAAGCAATATTACAGAATTAATAAGGAAAGAAAATAATAGTGTATTCTTCATTCAGAGAAAGCGTTGCTGAATACCACATTCAATTAATTGTCATTCAGACACAAACAAGTGCGTCCAGGCTAAGGTTTATGTTTTGATGAACATATTGAAGCCGTTAATAACAATTTGTCTCTTGAACAGTTACACACGAATGATTCTACAAAATGTAATAACGTTAAACATTTCTGTCAGATCTGTTGTTTTGTTTAGGTATACCCCTTATATCCTTGTATATATGTGTGTCTGTGTCTATCTTAAACATGTTAAAAGGTGAAATATGATGTCGTTGCTATGCTTTATTTTCAACCCCTGTATAAAAAAAAAATCAGTAGTAGTATATTCTTAAAACTATATAAAAAAATTAACGTAAACTCATGTAATTTGTTTTTTATATTGGTTATCCAATATTGTTATAAAAAATGCGTTTGAATTATGTCATAAAAAAATGAATATGAAACTTTGACATTACTAAAGACTGGAATACAGCAATTAATAAACGGCAAAAACACATTGTTTTTCTTGCACGTTAAATGTATTGTAACTAGTCGAATTACATCCTATCAATCAAGTACACATTTGATATGTGCTGTAACTTGTATTTTTTATTAAATAGTGCAATAGCTTTAACCAACTGAAGTTGGGGGAGATTTTCAGAATTTAACGAGCAAACATTAAATAAAGCCAACAGTAGTATACCGCTGTTCAAACTCATAAATCCATGAACAAGAATTTGGGATAGACAAGTACCGTAACACGTCTTATAGTAATGCAAATTCACACTCAGCAAAACAATCACAATCGGGAATAAGTCACGTTTGGTAATTAAAAGATTAGACGACATAATGACAAACCACAATCTACCATGTGGTAAAAATGTCCTTAGCTAGTTTGGTTAAAGACACATCGTATGGGTCCACCAATTCGTGATGGTGTCCATAACATTTATGGAGTGTCAATTTTTATCTGTCCTCCTCATAACTTTGTTGGAGGCAGTTTCTGCGTAAGGAGCACACTCCTGTATATGAAGTCCGTATAGTGTGAACAAGCACGTGAATAACGTATCAATTGTGATTGGCAAACACCATACGTATAACTATATTATTTTTCAGAACCATATGCACTTGATCAGTTAATAATTGCATTGCAACAGTAATCATCTTGTCTATGATAGCATTGAAACTGTATGTTTTGCTGCAATCTTTTAAGTTGTTCAATATGACAGTTGTTTTACTGGTCTTCATTCCTGGTTTGATTTACACTACATTCCTATTTCTCCTACACATTATAATTAAAACCACGTACAAGGAAGTTACTTACGTGATTGGACGTTTTCAACTAACATACTGATGAATCAATATTTATGTCATTTAAATTCATCGGCAGAGTTTAAGAATAAGTGCGTAGAACATGTCGCACTGTTGCATTCATTTCTCCGTTCCTCAATTTTAAAACAAAATTTCATAGTTTTCATCCTACAAAATGGCGCACTTTTACGAAACTTAAAGCGTGCTTTACATTTTTTTGGAAAACATTTACAATAGTTATTGTAAAAATCGATCAGTTTTAAGAGAGATGTTTTCGAACTATTTTTATAAATGTACAGACTTAACAATTCGTGTTTTTTAAAGATAAAAAAAACAAGAATATGTACAAAAGTCTTCGGAAAGATATGGTAAAACACAGGAAAGCCAATGAATGAACACACATTAGTGATCAAATAAGACAACGCACATTTTAAATAGTAATGATTAGATATTTCTCTCATCCAGCCTATAGTCATTTTGAAATATGCTTTAAAGAGGACTTTATCGACCTCAAAAATGTGTTTCAGCTATCTTATATTTATGTAATACTTGCTGTGTCATGGTTATTAAATATCACTTCATGTCAATGTAGTCCTATTGAACTGATACTGAGATGTTGATGGAAAAAGAACAAAAGTACGCTGATGCAGAGATAAAGATTAAACCATCATGATTGATACGTTCAATTAAATCAAATATAATATGGCAACTTTTTGAAGATTTGTTGACCATTAACAATAAACTATTATAAATTAGATTAGTTCAAATTTATCAAAAGGATAAAACTATTTTTACACGTATCTCATAACATATCGCTAATGAGGATGACATATTATTAATGAGGTATGAATTTGTATGAAAGCTATCCAACAGCAAGATTTGAATTGATTGCAGGATTAATACGCGGCGTGAAGAATTAATTTATTTTTCTATTAATAAAGCAACGGTTGAAAATTATATAACATCAAATAAACATAAAAAAGTATTGCATCAAGCCATGCATGTAATTGCAGGCTTGCCATGTGATAATCTTGCGCAAAATACGAACACATAAACCCATGATTTGATATACAAAATGTAATGTATGGATAGCGTCGGAATTTAAATTTGAGAACGGATATTTCTTCTTATTCTTAAATGAAGGAGTAATAGTTTATACTATAGTTGTAGACTACTTGTCATATTTATTATCTAACCACAAGAACAGTATCATTAATCGTAGACATTCCACTACGACAGTTTTAAAGAATATAGCAAAAACAAAGATATCAAGTGCAAAAAATGGCTATAAATTTTCACTAATTTTTGTATGATCTTTTCTTTTCTCCCTTGAAATTATGTTTAAACATTCTCATTAGCTACAAGATATCAAAGAAAATTACATAAAATACTGCACACAACCTCTGTTCTCATTGCAAATCCACTTTTTTTTACAATAGTTATATGCGAAGAAGATGACAAGAGATTTGTTCATATTTCTGTTTGCAACTTTCTGTTCAGTAGTTTCAACAGCGGAGACCAAGTGAGAAGTTTCAGCTAGTGTTTATCAAACTCAATGAGAAATCAATATCGATATACAATTATTTAGATACTTTTATCAATATTATCGCATTTAAAAATATTAAACACAGCTAATATATTGAAACTTCATTCTAAATAACAAGAATTAAACCTCAGATATAATACGGAATAATATGATTTTGAAATATATTTATATAAACTTTCATACATAATTTACAGTGGATCATAAGCCTCTAAAGACTGGTTAGTATAAATATACAGGTATCTGTACCAAGTTGCACTTTAAAATAAAAAAATATCGTTGTATGTATATAGTTGTTATTAATGCATTCGCCAAGTAAATGGTTCACACAAATACTAAAAAAATATACTTTAATCAGAAATGAAAGACAGAATATGAAGTTAGTCATATTAGTAAGCTGATAATATTGCAAACTGTGTCTTCAATTATTAGCTGATCTTTTGATCATGATCATGTCAGTAAGAACTCCTGAAGTAAGATAGTTCGTATAGGATATTTTAATTGTAATTGCCTTTTTTTTAGGTTTGTATGATCATCCTAATCATTTAATATTCGAACTTAAAAATATGTCGTAAAATTAAAAGCAATTCTGCGCAAATAATTGTTTCAGAAATGAATTTTAGTCCATATGATCAACAGTTATCCTTATCAGAGTTTTTGTGTAATGATGGCATATGATAAGAGTTCAACTGACGATGAAGACTTAAAAATTATGACATTTGTGCATGTGAAATAGAATATTAAGAAAGAAAGTATACTTTGTTATATGATGCAATTTTTACATAATTTTTATTCTGTTTTTAAACCGTAATACAGTTGTAAATCGCCTCCTCCCTCCTCTGATGGTGGCCTAAAACCCAATCGTGACCCACCCCATGTATACACTATCATATATGCATGATTTTGCGTGATCTAAATAAACGTATAATATATGTTCATGTGTACACCAATGAAAAAGTTAAAAATATATCCCACCCGCACCTTGATGCACATTTATAGGTTCATGATACATCTGTAGTTTCTATCAGCTTGCATTTACGTATTTAGAGAAATAATCGTTATATTCTTTTATAGATACATTTTCTTGTTTTTCATGAAACGTATCGGGTATATTATTATTTAAATATTTATTGGTAATAAATGGTATTTAGTTGACCCCTTATTAAAGTAGATTGTTAGTCTATAAACTTATGCAGAAATAAGTAAAGCAACGTGACTAAATCGTAAAAGCAGTTCTTTCATGATGTTAATAATTGTGAACTCAATTCCTGAGACGTCTTAGATTGACACAAGAGAAGCAGTGATTACATTTGTTTATATCCTTAGTAAATTGCAATAGCAGCTGATCCAAAGTGGAGGCGTAATCCACTTATTTATTACAAGTTAGCATTATGTGTTCGTGTCTTGTATCACGTGCTTGACTGTATGACTAATATCTTCAAAAGACACATTTATAGATCAATTATTTGCTACAACAAATGTGCGTATGTGTCTAAAACGTGTCAGTAAAAATTTGACCTAGTCGACGTCTGATATAGTACACATTGCACTTCTAATCACAGTTGTGAAACAAAAATAATGTGAAGTAAAATACTTGTTGGAACACAAATTCTAAACAGGCATATTGGATATAATAATAAAAACAGATTTGATGTTTATCGGCTGATTTAAAAAGTTAAAAATGAGTTAAAAATTCAACAAAAAATATTAACAGAAATATAGTAATTTGGTTATAATGAACCTGAATCAAATCATATATTTGCAATGCAAATAATTCAACTTAAACGTGACATTGGAAAAACTCCCTTAATGGTAACACATGCTACATGTCAAGTAAACAACCTTAATATGGCTTGCTAAACCTCTCTCTTCAAGGTATGACATTCGATACAATGTTTAACTGTAATATTTGATACTGTCATTCAAACCAAAATAACCCAATAAGTCTTAGTCTGCAGAATACATTCTTATAGATCAAGCTCTTTCTGTCAACATGGCTTATAAACTTATGCTATAATAGGTCATATAGGGCTTACTCGCCGTGAATATTTATAGTATTTGACAGCATGAAAGGCGCCTTGAGTTGATAGTTTCCGGTATAAAGCCAATTTGTCTGAAACACACATCAATATATGTTGCTATGTTCATGTCTATCGTGTGACGCTATATGCATAATACAGCAAAATTACAAAAAATTCTGAAATCCTAGAAATTCAAAACGGAAAATTTCAAATCAAATGGCAAAATCAACAGATCAAACACATCAAACGAACAGATAGCAGCTGTTATATTCCTGACTTGATACAGACATTTTCTTCTGGATTGAATATAAAGACGTAAATAGTCAGAGAAAATCCTAACTTTACATAATGCCAAGAAACAGGTATCGACAGATTGCATACCCATACATGCATATACAAATAAACATAATTTAATTTTGAATGCACGGATTACCAAATCTATAAAACACTATTTAAATATAAGTACAGGGTTGATTAAGTTATCTTTTTTAACCATTTTATTTCGAATCGATAAGGTTGCCCAGCTCGTTTCGACATTTCCGGGCTCTATTAAATGTAACTTCACCTATGTGAAATGAAGATGTCCTTTTCTGTTTGGTGTAAGTATTTTCAATGCAATACCAAATTCAAAACAAAATCTGTATATCTATGTATGAATTCAGTAAAGCTTTTGAGCAATGTGTGGCAACACAATCCAAACTTTATAATTGTCTTGCAGTCAATACATTACGTTCATCGAATACCACAACATCACTACTGACACGGCATATCATATCAAATGCGTTGTAATATATTTGAATATCTTAAGATGGTGTCAAAGTAGTATCACCTATAATAAAAGTGAATTGTTTGTACATTTTCCCGTAAACAACTGAAATATATAAATATTACAAAGGAGATTTTTACAGTTTTGATTTATTGAAACTAAGTTTCTTCTGTTAAACTTCAACCGTATATTTGAATATTAAGCATGTTAGGAGATCCGAGTCTTCAAAGTTGTGGCAGCTACAGATATACATACAGATATGATCTTCTCACCTCGTTAGACTAAATCATTTCTGAAGATCGTGTCAGGGCTTTAATTCCTTTTTATAATATATCGGATTGCTCTTTGAATCCAACTTACAGTATTTTTTTAAAAAACACTATTGGCATTTATGAAATAAGCATGCGTTCGATTTCAGAATCATAATTAAAGTGTAAGGCTTTAAAATGACATTTTGTTAACTTGAACAATAGTAGTGAGAAAGCTATTACTGTTATAACAGTTGTCCTGTCGTTTAATCGATTGAGCTGATCTAGTATTACACAATTTTTGATTTCATGTATTAGATATATGGGGGGGGGGAGGAAACATTAAACTGGAATTTAAGAAATTAACTTTATTCTACAAAATACTGAAAGAGGAAGCCCCAGAAAACTTATTAGATTTAATACCCCCCAACAGTTGCAGAAACAACCACATGAACCAATTACAATCTACGAAGAAGTCAAAATGTATACCAAACCTCTAGTAGACTGTTTATTTATCTGGAATCATTTATTCCATCTAGTATCAAACTGTGTATTTCGCTCGATTTAAGTATTAGAAATGAAATTAAAATTACATAGAAATATTATAAGAACAAATCACCCCCTACATATTTCAATATTGGCGATAGATATTTAAATGTTTTACATGCAAGAATACACATGATTAAACAACAAATGCAGTGTCCTTAACATGGATCTTTATCACGCAAATATTTAACATAACGCAATATGTCAATGTGGTTATTTATACGAAAATGCTGAACATTATTTTCTCTCGTGTAAAAAGTATACAGTGCAAAGGAATAACTTATTTTTTTATGTTATTATTATGTATTTCATTTTTGTTCAGTTATTTATTATTTTTATGTAATGGAGAAGACTTTCTAAGTTGCAAAACTTGTGTCTAATCCTATTGTCAATGTTTTTGGACAATACAATATGTTAAAACTAGATATCTGTCAAAAACGACTTAACATACCAAGATTACACAACATATCCTATACAATACCATGTTTACAAGATCAAAACATATCAACTGTGGTCTTTGGTATGAAATATTGTACTCTGTGCTTTTGGTGTCGGGATCAGAAGACCTGACAAACCTACATTGTTTTTTAATTATAATGTATCAACTTGAAATACAATGAAATCTCATTTTCGGAAGTGCTACATTCTCAGTGCTGAAAATGCTATACACAGTTAAATCTGCTTAAGTAACCACCTGCATTAAGTAAAACCTATGTTACATTTATTGATAGTCCCTCTTTAGTACATTGCAGAAAAGTCGAATCAGCTGTATTTATCACATTGATAAGGTTCCATTTTAAAACAGGTTTCATAACCTGAACTGGTCAATCCTTGCAACGTGTGTCTTCAAATATATCATGTTCTTGAGGGTTTTATCAGTGAAGACAGCAGCAAGTACATATAATACAAAGGTTTTTAGAGATCAATCGTGTTTTGATGAATATTTGTTAATGACACAAAGTATAATAGAAATAGAAATTCGCTTTTTTACATGAAAAATCGTTTGCAGTTATGGCTGAATATAATATAGAGCATGGGGGATCTGTAGCTGTTATATCAGAGGTAAAACTAGCAGATGCGTTTTGAAAAATGATTAAAGAAATAAACCTTTGTGCTCAGTAAACTATGATAGGGGTAAAGGAGAACAATCGGCGGTAACGTTCGGTAAGAGCCTAACTGTTTCAAAATATTAGCACCTTTAAGATATAAAGTGTTTATAAAGACCATCAACAATTGTTTTGCTGAAATATCGTGAGGTTTTAAACCAAGCTATAGACAACGTAACAAAAAGATGTGCAGAGTAAGGCAAATTTACTATGTATGTTATGTTGTCAGCATAATCGATTTGTATTTTCGTTCCTCGAAACATACGAATATCGATCTATTTGATAAATTTCGTACCACAACAATACCCTGTAAAAGAATAAGCGTCTCAATTATTTCTTGGTGTTGTCGTGTACCTTTCCTGTGTCGACCAGAAAATAGCACTATCATGTAAATGGCAGTATGTAACATTCAACTTGTTTGATATATTAGATAAAAGCAAAAGACTCATTAAAAATAAGGCATTCACTCTAACAAATATATGCATTTACAGATAACAATACCAGAGGGACATTTGAACCTACTGACAACTTGATAGGAAAAAAAAAGTCAACTGCTGCCCCGAGTCTCACATTGCTTGATGATTGATTCAAAACTTTCCTTTCATGATATTCTTTGCAGTTTCAAATGAATCAAAAAAAAAAGCTTTGAATCTCTATAGAAAAAATACAAGATGCAATGTATAGATTTAAATATTGATATCTGTAGAATGTCTTTATAACTATTGTTGGGTTTACGAGTTTAAGGGACACAAACACAGACCATATCTTTGCTTTATCTTCCATTTGTGTTCTTGCAATGTCTCGTTGTCTTTGTTATTTACAATGCAAACCAACATAGTTGTTTCAATTTTAATAATCTTTGTGTAATGAATTAAATCAATCTCTAATAAAACACATTTTATAAAACATCTAAGTATATGCAGTACGCGTAAAATGTCATGATCTCTTGATATTAAAATAATTGATAGTCAGGTCTTCTAGTTTACATCATACTTTCTGCAAACATATCGTAGAGAAGTCATATGAAATAAGTGTCATGCTATTTAAGCAGTGTTTAACCGATACATCTAATATCATATATGCACTTGTGTTAACAGATACATTATATCGACAACGTACACCTGCCAAGAACAATTTCACTCGACGATTATTAAGCGCAAACATAGGTATAAGAAGAACGTTTGGATTCTGTTGCCAAATGTTACAGAAAAGTCAAAAGTCCACGTCTTCGGAATATTTTCTACGTTCACGGTAATATGTAATTATAAAAAGATAGCGCATGCAAGTCAATAAAAACTGATACAAAATACCAAGTTCAGATTTTGGTATTTCAGACGCGCATTTTCTTAAAAATATTGAAGATATGATCAAAACATTATGAAGGTCAATTAAATCACAAGTGCATGTACCTTGAAATTCATGAACAAACATCGACTAGGCAAAGATATTGCTTCATCAAAAGAAAATTATAAATTCAAACGAAGATACAGAAAGAGTGCATTATGAAGATGATACAATGTTATAATCAATATTGCATTACATCATTTAATACAATCGTGTTCTAATCATACTTTATGTGGGCATCATTATGAACAATGCCACCCTTCGTTAGGAAGAAACTTTCGTAAATCACGATTTGATTTCTCACACTCAGTTCCATCAGCATCCCTTAATGATACAAACAGTTGAAGGAAAATGTCAGCATTCTAAATTAGTACAGCTATTAGGAAAAGCGTGATTTGTTTCGATTTTTAAATCGAATAATGGGTTATGAATATGACAGTTGTTTTCGATTTGTTGATTGACATACGGGAGCTTTCAATTTCGTCCGGTTTTATGTGTTTTTTTTCCTTTCTTAATTTATATAGGCATGACATGAGTTGGAGTTTGGTAGTCAGCTCAGTGTTAAAATCTGTGACATACCAGATGGTTTTATTGTTCAAGTTTCTTCATATTAGGAGCAACAAAGTAACTACAACACGTTATAAATTATGCAATTATTACCTCAATAATATCAACGATATCAAAGAGCTTGTCGTTGCTTATTCTCTGTACAATATCAATTGTGAGTTCACAAACTAAATCTTCAGTTTACATGTAGGTTTAGTAACATAAGGTATAGTTCTTTTTCTCAAAAGTTTCATCGAAAACATGATATAAGAAACAAATATTATCGATACGCTTCTTTCATAGACTGATTATGTTTTGATAAATACTTTATAGTTTCCAATTAATAATTATTTCTTTTACATGTTTCAGTAAATATAGACGTATATTTTTACGTGAAAATATTTGGTTAATAAATACCGAACACGCCAGGCGATTATTTCGGTACAGTCCCTGTAACGTAAAAGTTAACACTTTTTTCGTTCGGGGATCGTACGTACAGCGTTCGTGAATCGTTCGTATAGAGGTCGGTCATCGTTCGTACATCATTCGTATAGCGTCCGTACAACGTTCGGTCAGCGTTCGTTCATCGTTCGTTCATCGTATGGTAGATGTCACCGTTTAGGGTTTTGTATATCGTATGGTGCATGGTATCGTTGAGCGTTTTATTTGTCGTATGGTTCATGGTATGGTTAAGCGTTTAGCGTTTCGTTTATCGTATGGTATGTGATATCGTTTAGCGTTTCATCAATCGTATGGTATATCGTGATTTTAAGCGTCTGTTATGTATGTTAGGGTTTTATTTCAGAAAGTTGTTTCAATTATTATTTTGAGTTAGAATGATTTATAATAAAAAAAAGTTGCGGGATAAAAAAAAAACAATAATAAGTTTGGATTGGATTAAATCTCCAATTAATATCATTAGGGAATATAAATCAGTATAAATCGAACGGGAAACGATTCCTCCCATCACATTTTGACATGAATAACATGAGACCAATTACTGCGATATAAGTGTCGCTCTTTGTCCTCTCTCTCCTCCACCAAATATTTCTCTGATACAAATATTTCCTTGACACTATAAATTATATATAATGTTCTATAAATGAAGCTTTATATGAGATACACGTTTTATATCTAAATGTAGTAAAAAAATACAAGACATCCATGGTATTTGTTCCCCTCAATATCAGAGTCTGATATATGAAAATTGTCAGGGATATATAAAAAATTGCTGAAGACATCTTTGGAACCAGCGTCGCTTGTGATTCATGCTGTCGGTGTTAAAACTGTTATTTTGACTGTAAAAAGTGCTTAATGTTGTGATGTTATGCTATTGTTTCAGAAAAAGGCAGAAGGTTTGGATCCATTAAAACGTTTAATCCATCTGCAAATGTTTGTACCTGTCCTAAAAGTCAGGAATCTGATGTACAGTAGTTGTCGTTTGTTTATGTAATTTATACGTGTTTCTCGTTTCTCGTTTTTTTATATAGATTAGACCGTTGGTTTTCCCGTTTAAATGGTTTTACACTAGTAATTTTGGGGCCCTTTATAGTTTGTTGTTCGGTGTTAGCCAAGGCTCTGTGTTGAAAGCCGTGCATTGACCTATAATGGTTTCCTTTTTTTAAATTGTTATTTGGATGGAGAGTTGTCTCATTGGCACTCACACCACATCTTCCTATATCTATTAAGTCCATGTATGAGTAAATACAGAATTAAAAAATAATTCTACCTTTCTTATATTTCTTTAGTTTAGAGGTAAGCTCCTGGCTAGGTTTAACTATTCTAAAGCAAATCATTTAACTTTAAAAATAACCAATCAATTGTATTCTAAAAGATGTTGATTTGTTCAATGTACGAATACATGAAATATTTGTGACTGGACGTTATGCATGCAATCGAAGATCACATACAAATCTACAGTATTTATAAACATACTGAAATTGTATATATGAAAGAGACTAAATAATATATATTTTTTTATTATTTTACACATATTTGAATATATTCTACAATCGGTTGTTATTTGAAAGACTTTAAATTTTACAAATATCACATGCCTCCATGAATTTTTTATCGACGCACCAAATGTTTTCCTTTCATCGTGCATAGCTCATTTTCCGATTCACTAAAGGTTTTTAAAGATCTTCTTACTTGTTCATTATATTTTAAAATATTTTAAAATCCTACAAAAATTGCCAAAACTTTTATTCTCCGGCTAGACTGCGTAAAAGATTAATACTGTTTTGTTTGTGTATCTATCCAAGATACACTTTTTTCTTTATTTTTTATATTAATATCTCCAGAGAAATAAGAGTTTCAGAACAAAAACAATGGGATTTCCATTATAATTTATATTTCCAAAGGTTGTACTTGGTTAAAATTATTTCATCAGGACTCTTTTCGTAAGTGTCAAAGACATTGCTGATGATATAAATTTCACAAAAATCTGGCATAAATTGTACACATGACAGTGCTAACTAGACCGGACAGACGGACGCCCGGTATTTCCATGTCCCCTGCAAGCTTCAAGATAAGTAATAAAAAAAACCTTTGGGAGGCTCAAATTCTGAGAAAAGGAGGGTCAATTCGGTTCCTATATTCCGGAGTTATATATATACAGAAGTACCGCTGAAATGGGTCTGATTTTAAATGGTTGAATATTTGATTGGATGTGAAACATCAAATATTTCTGAATTGAATGATGGTAGTAGTTTCGAGAAAACATTAAAATTCTGTTTGAAATAGAAAATATATATTGGTGGAATTTTGAAATTGAACAAAAATCTAGTTTTGGGGCGTACACATGCATACAGGGAAAATGTCTGAAAAAAAAAAATCTGCATAAAATGGTCCCAAACATTTTTCGTCTCGCTCTGCTCGGCGTCACTTTTGCATTCACATCGTTTTAACCCTGGCTACGCAACTAGGATTGTAGTACAGGCTTGTATTTTGTCCTTTAAAGTTAGTCTGTCTGTTTAATATAATTTACAGTTTAAGGAGAATTATTCGTCTTTTGCAAAAAAAGATAGAGAACTGTATGAAAATGTGCTAACGATTTCATTTAGGCAGAGGGAAACATGTTTTATTTTATTTCAGAAGATTATTTAGTACAGATATAAAAGTGTTTTTAATCTTTTACAATTTACAAAAATAGTTTAGTAGGGTTTTTTTTTATGCACATGGTAGATGAAACTTGTATAATCTAACTTTTGTCAGAGGTCTGTGAACTATTAAAAATAGGACGTTCTGGAAAACACAAGTCGCTTTATAAAATGCTTGTAAAATTCCGTTACATGTTGTACTCTCATATTTAAATACCTTTCTGTTAAATAAAAAAGTGTAAAAACAGTTATTGAAATTCGCCTGAAAAAGGGAAAACGAATAGTTATTATCCAACTAATTTTTCAAATATCGAATACACAAATTAGTCTCTATCACTATACACACTTGCAATTTATTTTTACTGACAGGTGTCTGCTGGCATTCGATTGGACATCAGTTTAATGTAGGCGTAACAATCTATCACATTTAAGTTTAGTTTTTTTATAAGAATTATAAATATGATTGTAATAAAAACTATTCATATACTTTTCATACACTAGTAATACAAATTTATAAATAAAAAACAATATCCTGCCCAAAAATTACTTACTTTACGAGATATAAAATTGAGAATGGAAATGGAATCACTATATTATACCAAATAACTATTTACAAATTAAGACAGCGTAAAAATAAAATAATAACATTAATAACAATTACTATTTAACGGGGACTATTATACTATTATATAGAATGATGTGGTATGAGTGCCAATGAGTGCCAATGAGACAACTCTCCATCCAAATAACAATTTATAAAAGTAAACCATTATATTATGATAGTTCCAGCAATTTAAACAATTTATCATGAAACAGACGGTGTTGCAATTGAAGGCCGCGGACTTTCCGCTACATGTACGTCTAAAAACCACCTAGGCCGTCATGGTACACTAAGCTCATGAAACTGCACGGCAAAGACCATGATTGAACACTATAGCGATATTTCTATACTAATGAACAGGCCATGTGTGGGTGGGCTTGTCGGATAAAAATAGACAACGCTTATATTTAAAAATAAAAAAAGTGAAGAAAAGAAATATTACTATACATTGTACGGACGTTTAGACTAAGTCGCTAAATCCCGTATTTTAAAATCACGAAGTAATTGAAATCGGATTTAGGTTAGATTTGTGATCATTAATTGGAATTTATTAAGACTTTTTAAAAGAACTTTTCTTTATCTTTATCAAGAATTTGTATAGTGAGATACACTATACAAATTCTTGTCTTAATAGTATTTTTTTTAGATCGAAATTAATGAGACACGTTTGCAAAGCTCCTTTTCCGTTCACTTTGACGGTCTTTTTTTTCATTTATAACCTGCAAAAATTGTTTAAACTTTAATTCTCTGACTAGACAGTATGAAAACCAAAACACTTTTACAAGTCAGTATACACACGGTGTTTTCCAAACCGGTAATTCCTTCGCCCAGGGATATGAATTTGACATTAAAAGTCCCTCAATAGCTTTACAATACCCGGCCGTGTCATTTCCGTATATTGTAGATGGAACGAGTGATATACATACACCAGACATACATGTTCCAATACAGGTAAATTTTCGGAAAGAAATTCTAAAATTTACGCTAAAAAATAAAATACATAAAAATGGCAAAACAATTTTAGACAATTATCATTTTAGAACTATATATAATTAGCATGCATCACTAAATGAAACTGATAAATTGATTGCTCCCGTAATGTCCAGTGGCAAATATATCACGCATATTCACGACAAGATGTGAAATTGATCGACCTGAAGCAAATGATTGATACATCACTAAGATAGAGAGTTCGCTAGAGGTAAAACGTATGCTTTACTAGAATAAAATTGAATATGACCAAAATCTCGAGGTAAGTTATTGGCCCCCCTTTTCTCCACAGAAGACGCACGCCAAAAAAATTAACATACCAATTATAAGATATAGGTTAGAATAGAATAGACAGGAAACTAATAACTAATAACTTATAATAATAGGACGTACGCCAATTTATGACCCCATTCATGAGGGCGTGCCAAATTGTAACGAATGTCCAATCAGAATTTTCTATTGTTCAAAGTTTGACGGCGGTTATGTTTGAACAGTGTTGAGTGTATTTTACATTTGTCATTTCAGAGTCTTTAATATCTTACTGTGCTGTATGGATTTTGCTCATTGTTGAAGACCGTACAGTGATCTTTGATTGGTCATTTCTACGTTATCCAGTCTCTGGTTAAATTCTCTTAGTAGACATTATCCCATCATTGATGATCAAGTGTGATATAAAAAAAAGAAAACTACATTATCATATCTCGGATATATATCTATTAAATATAATTAAGAAAACTTTTATTAGTAAGATTGAGTATAACCAAAAGCTTTGTCTTATAAAATCCTTGATGCTGTCTCCTTCAAATACTGTCACCCTAATTGTTAACATGGTATTATATGTGATAACTTGCTGTAAATAATAGTAAATTGAGTATTTATTCACACTTCCTATGTTAGTTGTGGTGATATATAAATCCTAATATCATTGATACACAGTTGAGAATTATGGTGCAGTTCTTCAAATGCAGATTTAATCCTTATTAATATTAAACCCAGTTCCGCATGCAGCTGTGGTCATCCTGTTGAGGATATTATTCATTATTTTTTAAGTGCCCTTTTATCAACGAAGCAAGAGAAATAATTGTTTGGTTGGTGACGGCGACCTTTCATTTCAACAAAACAAAGACATTTTGAGTCTGTACAATTATATATCAGACATACACTAAGATTTAGAACATTCAATTAAAATTCGGAATTCCTACTTCCCAACTCTTCTCTCTAGTCCAGTTTTATATATTACTCTTATACGTTTTATTACGTGAGACAAGGCCATATTTTGTTACCCCAAAGCGAATTGTTAGAAGTAGTTTCGTTTTTAGTTATAGAAGCAAAATACTAATAGTCTATGTAGAATAACGACTTCCATACGGTGTCGCGTTAAAATCTTTTTAATACATTGGTGCAATTGGATGCAAAAAATAATGACCATAAAATGTCAGGTTTGCGAGATCAGACAGTAACCTAACAACTAAACAATTAAAAACCTAGGGATCAATGTTTAACCTTCGTCAGCAATGGGCAATTTTCATCAATAAAACATGATTTAGTCGAATACTAAAAATGCGAGTAAAGAAAAAGAGACTATACCATAGATTTGTTATTCACAACATATGCTTAAGAGGTACAAATCAGTATTCAGAAGTTACCTTTTTAACATTGCACCACAATTCAACAGAAATTAGAAAATAGGGTCTGGAAGTATTTCTAAGACATTGCTGTTTTCCTGTTCTATGTAGCTTTCTTTCTGGCAAACACGGTGTTAGATTTTATAAATTGTGACAGGCACCGACCATTGAAAAACAATTGATCTGTTTAAGATAAGAAATGAAAATAATTGTTGGTTTTTGGTTTTTTTTGGGGAGGTTACGGCAAAAAAGAAAACGACCGTTTGATTTAAAATTGTTTAAACTCATTTAGAAATAGATTTATGAAAATAATGTATTTTAATGCGAAAAGGCTAGACTTTATTTTGTGCCCAAAGGATCATGATTAAGTGGTTTTTTTTTACAATTATTTCCCATTATTTCCGTAGTGAAAATCTGCAATAATTATTGTTTCATCATGTTGTTTGATTTTCACATAATAACACAACTAAGTATATGACGGATGAATTTATAGTTAGCTTTTTAATGTCCAGTGGTAACTATTAGATGTATCATTAGGGAACATGTAGAATGTTATAATTTCATTAGATTTGTGTTTCATTATAATACGTTATTCTGGATACACTGCTATCTCGCATTATTCCTTAGTCAATTCCATTACACAATAAAATTTATCATTCATGATGACACGAGAACTCACAATAGAGTGCACAGGTAAATTAAATAAAAAAAATGATAAAAATCGTATTTTCATAATCCTAGCTAAAAATGTAATTATAAGTACTGAATGCTTCTTTTTGTAACTTCAAAGGGTTGTAAAAGCGTTTACCGTGTGCAAACTTTTAGAATGAAGCGCTTCACACAAAATGTACTTCGGTCAACGCTTTTACACCCATATGAAGTTACAAAAAGAAGCATTCAATTCTTTAATGAATACAAACAAGGACATCCTATGTTATGCAAACATGTGTATCACGGCACAAGCGATGAACTATAGACCGTGTGTATCATATGTATATCTAAGATGGGTTGCTCCGAATAAAGGAGGTATAGATACAGGAATATAAAGATAAAAAATATAAATTTAGAATAGAGTGAAACGGGCAAAATAAAGATCAGAGGAAAAGGGTATAAGAAAATTAAAGAATCGAGGGAAATGGTCTATTTTTCTGTCGGACAATTGTTGATGATTGTTTGAAGTCAAATTCATTTATAGGTTAAATAATGCACAATCGTTTGTACATTGGTAGGGATTTATGTTTGGAGTTGATGAGGCACATAATTAGTAATTGTTTTTATTTGAATTTTTCTCGTCTGATTTTAAAGTGAATAAAAAAACTCTATTATCTAAAAAAATATGGTTTAATTACGACATATAGTTAAAACTGCTATTCAGTCGATTTTAAAATACATGCTATAAAAGAAAAAACATAAAAATATTTAGCAAAACTTTTGAACAAAGAGTCAACCTTAAGACCCCGAATATACTTTTGTAAGAACGTTAGATTAAGTTCCGGATTCCATTTAAAATAAATTGTTCATTTGGGGAAAAAAATGGTGATACCTTAGGCTATTTTCAAAAAATGTTGACTGAATTCTCTGCAGACTGTAGTTAACTCGCAAATTCACCAAGTACGTATTTCTACGGCTAAAAAAATCATAATTGTATCTTTTAAATTGTCTACATTTATTTCAGTGTTTATTTTTCAAACTTTTGATGTAAATACTAAATAACGTTGGATTAACATCGAGTCAGCTTAAATTATAATCTACTAAATTATTAATTAAAAACTAAAACATGCAGCCAATCTAAATTTTACGCATATTATGACCTATATAAAAAGATTTAACAGAACACCATTCATGTTTTATATTTAAAAAAACAACACATACGCTAAATGAAACCATTAACGCCAAGAAACGATGTACGCTAAACGATACGATATACGCTAAACGATACGATGTACGCTAAACGATACGGTATACGCTAAATGAAACGATGTACGCAAAACCATACGATGTACGATAAAAGGGCGCTAATGTTATCGTTTATGGTATGGTTTATGGTACATGGTTTCGTTCGTACATCATTCGTTCAGCGTCCGTACAACGTTCGGTCAGCGTTTCGTTTGCATTCGTACACCGTTCGGGAAGCGTACGTACATCGTTCGGGCATCGTCCGTACATGGTTCGGGCATCGTTCGTATTGTTAACTTTTACGTTACACGGACTGTATCAGTAAAATAATTTTTGATAGTTCAATACATTTTAAATCGCACATCATTAGTTAAAAGACCACGCTTATATAATTAATGGGTACATACACATGTATGATGCTACGACCAAAATAATAACAGCAATCTGTAAAACAAGACTCTAATCGACCTCCTTTATTTTCAATTGCATCTATTTAGATATTTTTTTTATCTTTTTTCCTGTTATTGATGCTATAAAACGAAGAATGCAAATGAGGAATGTGTCAAAGAGACAAAAACCCGGGCAAAGAGTACAAGTCATATGTCTACTTGAGAAAATATTCAAATTTTCCTAAACTAAACTTTTATGAAACTCTTTTATAATGGGTTGTAAGTTTTTCCAATATATTGAAATTTTAAATTATTTCGTTCGTACAGTTTAGTTGCTGACATCAATACATTCTTAATACACATTTAATAAAAAAAAAAGTCATTCCGTGAAAACGTATCTCAATAAATTGTATGTCTTAGTAACCTTTCACGACCTTGCAATATGATATCATTTACCGGTGGGTTTTTTTTTTGTTGTTTTTTTATTGTTCTTTTTTGTTAAAATCAACCGTTGTAGTTGGGTCAACGGTTCGAATAATGGTGAGTTAACATTGTATCAATTGTCCATACACTATAATTCAATGACTTACATTTTATTGTATTGCATTATACAGTGTAACCTGTGTAATCCGACACCAGGAGGGACCAGAAAAAAATATCGGATTAAGCAGGGTGTCTAAATATTCAGTTTTTTCTACTTCGCTAAGCATATTTTAAGACCAGGAAAATGTGTCAGCCTTAGAAAAAAGGAGTAAAAAAATTCAGTAGTTTAAATATCTCATGCTGACTTGTACAACAAACTTATTTGACCACATCCACCAAAACTGACCACATGTGTTCTTTAATTTGTAAATCTATATACCCGCATAGTAAATCAGCCATATTTGTCAGGATTCAATTTATAATACAATGGACAGCAATATTGTAATACAATAACAACAAATTTGTGTTTGCATACATTTAGGGTGCCAGCATGTCCTCCTTTTATTCAACATATTGATACGTAACAAAATTTCAGTAGTTTTGATACCTCATGCTGACTTGTACAACAAAATTATTTGACCGCATTGACCACAACTGACCATATATGCACTTTAATTTGTCAATCTATATACCCTGATAGTAAATCAGGCATATTTGTTATGTCAGGATTCAATGTATAATACAATGGACAGCAATAGTGCAATACAATAACAACAAATGTTTGTTTGCATATATTTAGGGTGCGAGAATGACCTCCTTTTATTCAAAATATTGATACGTAACTGGCGCCTTTATGTCTTTGCCTGGCGCTCCTGTTCACATTTCAGTAGGACAGCAAATGTATAAGCAATACATGTAATATTGGAAAACAATTAGTGCAAAATTTTTTCTGCATAAATTTAGTGTCAGCATTTCATCTCCGTCTTCATAATATTGAACAGTCACTATATATAGTAGTTCAGGATGGAGTGTTAAACAAAACTATAAGGCTGAATCATCCAAGTATATACATTATGTGGATTTCGAAAAAGGATTTGAAAGCGTTCATAGGGAGTCACGTTGGTACATCATGAGTATGTATGGAATTCCACAGAAAATAATAACATTATTTTGGAAACGTATAATGGTTTTAGATGTACAGTCAGAAATGATGGAAAACTATCAGATTGGTTTTTAATAACATCTTGATTAAGACAGGGATGCATAATATCTCCTTTTCTCTTTATATTGGTGGTTGATTGGGTAATGGAGAAAACAACAACTGAAAATCATGGTATACAGTGGGGACCAACGCCACTTTTAGAGGACATGGACTTTGCTGATGATAACAGCCTCTTTTCTCATACACTAGAACACATGAAGAAAAATACAGATAAAGTTACATCAGACATGTCAGAGGCAGCGAAAGTAGAACTAACAATTGAAGCAAAGAAAACTAAGGTGATGAAGATAGGTACAAAGACCAATAAAGCACTAACAGTGAACGGGATAGAACTGGAACAAGCAAACTCATTCAACTATCTTGGTAGTAGAGTTAATACAGAAAACAATATTTAAGATGAAGTTAACATCCGTATTGGCAAAGCAGCTTCAGCATTCAAAAATAACAAAATATAAAAAAACAAAGATCAGATTGTATGTGAACAAAGTTAGATCAATTCGTTGTACGGTCCAGCAACAAGGAGAACAACTCAAAAAGTAGAAAGTCAAATTAGAAGATTCGAAGGACGCTGTTTGAGACGAATAATTCACATCAGATGGCCCATTGTAATTTCAAACAGTGAACTATCAGATTGAACAGGTGTAAAGAATATAGTAAATGCGATCATGAGAAGGCGAAGGAAATATATTGAACATATACTGCGAATGGATAACAACCGGCATGTGAAAAATGTATTGACATGGACATAACATTGGACAACAAAGCCTGGAAGACCGAAAGGCACATGTATATGAGATATAGCAGCAGAGATAAAAAGACATGGTTACACCTGGAATCAAATAGAAAAAATCGCGCAAGATAGAACGAGTTGGAGGTTCCTTGTTAATGCCTGATGTGTTCAAGCACGTGAAGAGGATTAAGTAAGTAAGTAATTACCACTTATCGGAATAGAGAATTATAAAAGTAGTGGTTACATGCAGCGTAGTGAGAGCCTTGTTATTTAGATAAACAATAAAAGACCAACAGGGTAACAAACACAAACTGAGAATATCGTCATTTGGAGCGTGACCAAATATTGTTAAGCAACTTATTTTCTCGATTGGCCATTTCTATCCCTTTTCGCAGCCATTTAATTTCGCAAATCAAAAAAATAGTTTATATAGTTAAGTAAGGAAACATCATGTTCGCGACAATTCATATTCCCTTTTTTTCTACTCGCGAAAGTCTTGAGAAATAAATTGCGAAAATTACTTGGTCTACAAATCATGATATATGACTGCATGACGACTCAGATAACGGGTAGTTGGTGAAATCATGTGTTTTTCTTTATATACAATGCATGCTGATACAGTATCGACAAAGGTTAAAGATTCTTGTGATGTGTGTAGACGAAATTGATACTAAATGGATAATAGTTCATTTACCCAAAAAATGTAAAATGAAACAAAACCAGTTTAACTACTGTTCTCAAAATACAATATAAAAACAACCCATACCGCATTTAAAACACATAAGTGTCGTTATCAATCCAAAACAAACAATGCATCGTTGATAGGTCTCAAACATGCTTCAAATTGATGCGAACAACACTAGGACCTTGCGTGCTAGGTTTATCAGTTGAGATGATCATCACACGTTGTAGATGATAGTATATTGCTGATGTTATTTCATGTTTTGTAAATTATTTTGCAGTTGTTAAAAACATTACAGATTCTCAATGGTTTCTTTTTTTTATATGTTGTCGCTTTGAATTGAACGAAACATTATTTGTTATATTTCGTGATCAAGATTAACAATAGCAACTGTATTGTGTAACATGCATTCGTTTGTGATAGCTGGTCATTATGTATCTTCGTCTCAATATCCCGAAATTTTGTAAGATCTACACTATTGTTTTGGCCCTTTATAGTTTGCTGTTCGGTGTGTGCCAAGGCTTCGTGTTGAAGGCCGTACTTTTACTTTATAAATTGTTATCTTGATGGAGAGTTGTCTCATTGAAAATCATACCACATCTTCTTATATCTATTTCATATATAACAAAGACAACCTTCTTAAACAGATCAAAGCAAATTGAATGCATATTCAATATTAAAAGGACGGTGTGCATAAAGTTAACGGCAACTGTAACCTAGGCTGATAAAATTAGTTTAATACAACCGTGTTATATATATCTTAAAGAGACTGCTTTTTTATGATTAAATGAGATGAAAACTAACCATTAAAATCCATATTATTTAAAAAGTTATAAAAATTTAATCTATAAAGTATGAAACGAACAATGAGAAAAAGGCAAAACGGTGAAACGTGTAACATTTAATACGCACACAATAGAGTTTTTACCTGAAATTGTACAAAGTTCAACTTACTTTCCTGCAATTTAGATAAAAATATATCTTTTTTTCATTTCGACTATGACGCCATACTTACTTCACCTAAACGAAATTAAAAACGGAAATGGTGGAAGAATGTAGTTCGTTGTGTGTAAGAAGAAGTAATTTGAAAGGATTAATCTTAGAAAATGGAAAATATCGGTTCAAATATATATACTTGCAAAGTATTTATTACGAAATAAGTTGATAATCCAAATGTGAAAACGAGAGGTTAAAAGCAATCTGCAAAAATCGAATGATTCGATAGTTCAGGCTGACAAATTGGTGTTTTTGATGCTACGCTCGATAGTATTGATTTCGAATGCTGCAATAGATCCGCACATGCTGTAGACAAAACACATATTACAAATCAATTGTGTTTGCTCTCAGTAAAGCTCGACTGAATGAAATATATATTCCTCTAAAGAGTTATCCCCCATCTCCCATGAATTTAAGGAACTGTTGAACGTGCATTATTCTTAAAAGAAAAGGTAATCCAACTGTTCAAATGTATATACATATTCGTCTCTACTTATTTTACTAAATCGAAAGTTAATATAAAAAATAGTCATCATTAACATTTGTACCATTTCTAGTATTATAATTCATTTACATGCCCTAATGTATACGTACAACCTTTTTGAGGCACATATTTACACGCGTAGTAATACCGCATGCTTCTATTTGGAATATTTGAAAATACAATACTGAATGTAGTGTAAAAAAACTAGAATGTTGAATGGAATTTGTCAAAAGCGGACTTAAATTGAAATTACACAAACCATTGTGTGTAGTGTGCGTGTGCAACAGCATAAACAAAGTTAAATTGAATAAACTAACAAACAGGACCGTACTAGACACAAGTCATCAGCCATAGAGGCATATATGTGTGGATTATTTCTTTAGAATCAGGTTTAGTGAAATAGGGTGGTTAGATGACTCATTTGCGATTATATCTCATCTCCTTATTCTCCTGATATAAATATTGATTGATAAATTTGTTGTGTGTACTGTGATGATGAATATAATATGTCCTTGTGCTTATAGTATCTGTCTTTATATTTAACCGTTATTGGTTTTTTATTTTGGCTTTTTTCGATTTCTTTAAAATAAAGTGTAATGACTATGAACGTGTAGTGGTTGCATTGGCAATCATTTTCATCTCCTTATTTTTAAATTAATTGCGGCGGGTTTTTTGCTCGTGTTGTTGGGATGATTCAACAATCAATTGACTAATTAATGCTAACAGTCTAGCGACAAAATATCAGGGTATGCCTAATTATTGCAATATATTTAAACCCTTCTTTTCTTGTTGGTTTAGCAGAAATTTATTGACAAATGAGAGCTTCTCAATTGTAATTTTGTTTGTTCTATGTAGCACTAGTCAAACAGCTCCTGCATAATAAGTATATTTCTTCCACTTGATGCGTTTGCCATGGCTTGCATTTCATGTCATAGATATAGGGTTATTGCTTACAAGGAAGCATAATTTGTATAACGTGTGTTAAAGAGTCCGAATGCAGCATACAGAGGTTGAAGTAAATGAACTAAATATTTCGTATTGGCCCCTTTGCAATTCTTAGCATTTTTATTCAATGAGATAATAAGTAAGCTATCACAAATTTAACAGTCTTAATTAAAGCGTACAATTCTTGTACTTCGACATTCATACATAAACATTAGTGAACTGACTGAAAATAAAGTAACGCAACTGCTTGAAGGTCTTCTACTGCGTCTGTGGAAGATACATAAACTAACAAAACCAGCAGAAAGCAATTGAGTAATATATACTGCATTCTTGTAATTTATTGCGTCAAACTGTCGAAATTGTTGACAATATATATGTATTTGTTCATATTAGGCTTTTCTACATTTATTGAGAAGTTTACATCTTGAACTTAAGTTGACATTTTTTTTTGTCAAATTCAAAGAAGAAAAAGTAAAAATAGAAATTAAATTCGCCATTCGTCAACCTTTCGACCTCATGAAAACCTTAAAATAAATCAAGAAAGAACACAGAAAAAGACAATATATTCTAGGTTAGTAAAAGGTTATGGAAAAATGTAATTAAATATGATGTATGTCACTGACAGACCGTTTTAATTTCGTTACTTGTACTCGATTAAAAATACATAACTGCCAGCTAATCCTTGTGTGTTTTTGCATTTATAAATGCTCATGATGACCATACACCAAGTTTATCAATTAATGTGATTGAAAATTCAGAAATTGGGTCTTTTCAAATAGCCGTAGCAAAAAAAGAAGTGCACCACCATATGATTTTTTCTTCGCCAATTATTTGTTTACAGTCTTGAACCCAAAAGTCAGGTTAAGAAAACAAGTTTTATTCTAGAAATGTGTGGCTTCTCAGAGGTGCTCATCCTTAAACAAATATTATTGCAGCAAAAAATAATAAAAAATATAATAATGGTAGATATATCAAACAGTAGTTTAATTCTCTATATCAAACTGAAGTAGAGAAACATAAGGTTACCCAAAACAATCTAAAATTATCGCTTATTTGACCGAGATCACTTATGACGACATAAGTCATCGTACCAGATAGAAACAGTATCTACAAATTGTTTTTACAAGATATAGAGAAAGAGTCACACATTTAAACAATAATATAGCATAGCAATACGTATTACAAAAGAAAAAAAACAAAGAGAAAAAGAAAAAGAAACATTGATATGAAGTGACATTGGTTTGAAATGTTTTTGTCTAAATCGAAATTAGTTCTAGTCCGAGACCACAGTTATTTCGTAGTGCATTTCTTTAAGAAAATAAATGAAAATTTAAAAAAAATGGCACCTGCGCTATCTAAATAATATTTTACAGTGAGCTGTACTACTTTTGGTACAAATTATAACAAAATCATAAACAATCTTCATCAGCTCTAACTCAAAATAAGGTCAATTTTGTGTTAAGGGGGTCTTTAAATCTTGTGACAGCTTCCAAAATGCTAAATTTTAACCTTTGTAAGATGTACCAAATCATTAAACAGTATACATGTACCAGTTTGAATTTTTTTTTATGTAAGAACATTTATCGACAATTTTTGCGCTTTTACAATTATATTACGGTAAAAATGGAAATTTCTAATGTCTGCCAAGTAAACACGCGTTTTCTTTACAACAGATCTTTCAAATGCATTATGTACGTGCACTTGAAAATGAACATCCGTTCATAACAGATTACAAGTAATATAAAGACGAAAAACACATGACTTTTACATTTCTTTATTTTGTGAGAGTAACATTAACATACTATTTCACGTATAAATGTGAGACTCTACACCGCGATAGTTCTCTAAAATGCGATGGTCAAGCTGCAGTGCAATGAATATACGCTGAAGTATATTTTTGGTCGCGCTGAAGAGTGATGGTGGCATTTTGACGCTATCTTGTTGATAGCTACGCCCAACTGAACGCATTACATTCTCAATGCATGCAAGTCAATGTTGAAACACTCAATCTGTATGTTAGAAGAAGTGTTCGAGGTTTTCGTTATACGATTTTAATGCTACGAGAAACAAGGAGGATTGGTGGATAGAAAGAGACATGTCTTTAATGAATATGGGAAACATTACCTTCTGTAGCGTTTTGTATCTACACAGTGTTCCCTTTGCACATATTGGAGCGTGACATTATCAGACTTTCCGTTATACATGTTGTAAAATATAACGGTAAAGGAGTAATCTGGAAAAAAACAAATCATAGATACAATTGTAATGCCAAACTATGTCCACATGCATACATGTAAAGAGGACTATCTCTTGTTTAGGTTGTAATTGACTGATTCTTTGGCTTACATGCAAAATAGCTGATCTTTGAAATAAAAAAATAAAAAAATGCTACATAGAAAAACAAATTCTTCATTTCATATATGTATTAATGTGAAATTGCGATCTTATCGAAAAAATAGTGGGTCAAGCCACCAAGAATAAAACGTTATGTAACCACAAAGTCAAAACATTTGTTTTCTACTTTTTGTTAGTTCTTTTTACTAGGCCGCACCACTTCCATTTTCCTGGATTGATATCCCCAAAAAGATGCAGGATTTTTTTTATCTATCTTTATGTTTCATTGCAGCATAAACCTTTAATAAAAAAAAGAAGAACAGAAAAAACTTCAAGAAAAAAATGAACTATAGTGTTACCCTCCATGTTTTGACCTGCACCGGAAACTGGAGTTGTAATACAAGACTGGTATCGTAAAAATGCAACTGAAATAAAGGAAAGACATACACAGCTATATTTGTCATTGCGCGCAATAGCGGATGTCACCCCTTTCCTATTGCCACAAAGCGGCAGCAATTTTACATATTTGAAACAGGGAATGCACATATATCACGTATATGCATGGCTGTACATCTTTCTGTAAATGTTTTTGAACATTTTTCATTATTTAAATTTTTTTTCTAGTTTCCGTGGCAACGGTGGCCCTTTTGGAAATGTCAACGTTAAATGTCAAATGTGCCGGAAACAATCATTTTAAGTTTCATATGTACTTTATCATTAGCTGCTTACTTTTTTCTTAAACATAGGTGACTTTATCTCATAAAAGTTTTTGATCCTCACAGTCCTATATTGTTTGAATAATTGAACTTGTATTATTATGTGTATTAATCGTAGTATATAATTAGGCCTTCCCAGCAAACACATAACATTTTAAAAACATTCTTTAAATGACAACTGAATGTCTTTGAGAAAACATTTAAACAAAACTTCATTTAAACATCGAAAAAAATATTCATTTCGTTGTTAGTAAAATGTTTCAAATATAACATTATTCATAACTGTTTTTACAACATCAAGTGATATTATTTGTTAATATCTATTATTCACGTTTGCAAATATTGTTTCAGAATGTAGCACGCAAAATATAAAAATATATTATTTCTTTTTGTTAAAACATCTAAAATGAATATTTTCCTACTATGAAAAAAACATTGTGTTTAAAACATTTAACTGACAACATAGTTTCGATGTTTGCAAAAAATATTTTATAACGTAAAATTCAAATGTTTATATTTAACATCCGAAAAATATCTGCCAAATATTTATCATTTTGTTATTAAAATGTGTAAATTTTTATTAACTTCTAACATTATTCTCAAACGTTTTTATAACATCTAAGTAATATTGTTTGTTAATATAAAGTATTCAGGTTTCTGAAATATTGATCGAAAATATCTCAAAAATATTAAAATATAGTATTTTATTTCATTGGTATTTTATATTGTTAAAACATTAAAAGTGAATAATTTTTTGACACACATTTTAATATATATGTTTGCCGTTATATTCTATTGAACATTTTTCAGACATAATTTGAAAATAAAATTTTGAATAAAAATAGATATACTGTTCCGAGATTGAACATTGTTCAGACACTTCCAACAAAACAGGATTTACTTTGTTTTTGTTTCAGAGAGAAGTGCTGGTTCCCGGTTTTACCTGGTCCTAATCCGGATGTCAAGGAATACCGGCGCATGCGCAGTCTCTCAACCAAATAAGAAACAGACAGCTTTTTAAGTGCAAATACTAAATCCGTTTTATCTCAGAGAATACTTAGATAGTAACAGCCATCGTTGATAGCCACACTCGGAATAAAAGACATACATTTTATCATTGGCGCTCCGGCAAAAAGCGGGCCATGATAAATACGTATTTTTCGAGTTTTGTTATTGAAAACGTTGTCTGCATCAGGGGATCGGGTTTTGATCCAGGAATGAGACAGTTTTAATTCAGAGAAAGAAAAAGGGACAATTGCATAGTTTTTGGCGTAAAAAGCTATTCGAGGGTCAGAACGATTGACGGTTTGTCAATTTTAAGATTGTTTTTTTTTATTTTAATTTCCACTTTGAGTTTGTACTGGTTCCCGGGCCAACAATTACCTCCCGTGGATCCAGTTCTTGTCCCGAAGTGCATCACCGGAAATCATTCCCGGTAAACATCATTGTTTTTTTTCTCAACAAAACCTTTTGAATTTGCCAAGTGTACGCGACACTGAGGCCCTGTTAAACTTATTAACATTACCGATAGTAGTATCAGGTACTTGTTACCGCCATCCACTTGTAAAACAAGGCGGAAAATCACAGATGTTGCAAAAAAAACAACCGACTACAGATTGTCTTTGTGTATACTTATTTTTATTTACTTTGAAATAAAATAAAGTTGTCCTAACAATTGACAACCCATACCATACATACCAACAGGTAAGCAAGTGTAGTTGTGTATTATTATTTATTTTGAAATAAAAAAAAAAGGTTTAAACACTTATAAACCAGTGGTCCTACCAAGATTTGTTGACACTCGCAGGGGTAGGGCTCTGCATAGCAGAACAGATATTATTTATTAGAGAGGGGAACGAGTTCATCACTGAGGATGACCCATCGGGTATCAGTTATTTAAGGGTAACATTCAACCTCCTTGACAGGGTAGACTTTTCCCGGTCTGTTAATTACTATCAAGGCCCCCTCCCCACTCATGACCGTAGGGAGTATGATGAAATGATGCAGAGGGTAGACAGGGTGGCCATGGGGAGAACACCATCAATGAGGAGACCCCCTTCCAAGTAAAACAGGAACAAAGGTGGTCAGACATACAGACCCCAGGGGACTTGGTCTTTTGAATTCCGCCTGTTTAGGAGAATCAGATGATGGCAGTGTTCCATGGGATACTGCGCCTCAGGGGGCGTATGGCAGGCAGGATACCCCATACACATGTAAGCCTCAATTAAAACCTACCCAGAGGGACAACAGGTACAGGTCACAGAGGGACTTGTTGTGGAAAGTGGCGGTTGTTGTAAAGAAAGATAAAGGCTAAAGCTCTCCTAAGTAACCATCAATCTCTTGTATATGATAAGTGTGCTTTTACTATGTTCAAATTTAGATACTTGGTTGTCCATGCAGACTATTTAATTGGGATTTGCAATATAATTTTTATTTAAATTGTTTTACATTGTCATTTTGGGGTCTCTTATAGCTGACTATGCGGTATAGGCTTTGTCTCATTATCGAAGGCCATACGGCGACGGTGTCATTTGGTCTCTTGTGGAGAGTTGTCTCATTGGCAATCATACCACATCTTCTTTTGTATTCGCAATGTTCTTTGTATATACATAGAGAAAGCAGTCTCAAAGAGTAAGAGTATTAGTTTAAAATCTAAACAATATGATTCTTACTTTAGAAAAACATAAAAAAAAAAACAACAATACAATTGTGTAGCTTTGAAATATTATTATATTATATATAACCATTTTTTTTTTATTAAATATTTGTATTTTCACTTAAACTAAACTATGATAAGGAAAACAAGGTTGCTGGTTAAATACTAAGATTGAATTTGAATTACTTCTTTTGTAATCGGACATTGATATTCCATATTTTTGTTTCAGTATTAGAAACAGTAGTAGAAATAAAAACTACTGTAGATAGAATTGCAAAGGCAGTGATAAAGGATGAAAGGAGGGAGGATATACAGGCATTGTCAATAAGTGATTTAGTGCCATCCCCATTAGACAGCAAAGACGAGCTTATACAACTAGATGAGAAATTAGTTGAAGATCAGGAATTCAAGTCAAATCTGGTGGGTATATGTTTATTAGATGCTGAATTCTTACAAATTTAAATCCAATAAAAATTGATAAAGATTTCAACACATTTGATGTAAATTTCTATTTATTTGAACTTTCATAGTACATTATACATGTATTAACTTTCAGTTTTGAAAAAAAAGACATTGCCTATAAGAAAAGAAGAATTTTTTACATGCAAGTCTATGTTAATTGCAAAACAAAATATTAGTCCTATTTATATAATTTAGATCATAGTACTGGCCAAGCTACATGTATGTGGTAGTTCAGACCTCCCACCAATAGTAAGGACCATCATTAGAGCCTTACTGACCAACAAACTGATGTCCATGTAAAGCTTGACTGGACAGAAGGGGAAAACAGCATTTAGTGAGACCAAGTGCTATAAAATCATAATCAGTAAGTTGTCATTCATAAATACATGTTAGCTTTTGATTTGTGTTTTAAGATTTACCCACCAAAAAAATGAAATAGGGACATACCCTTTAAATTGTATAGTATAACATGCAGGAATGTCTCATCTTAAATATATGAGCACATTTTGGCAAAGTTTATGACCAGTATGGTCCATGTTTTATAAGTTCCGTACCAACAAAAAGAGCTCAGATTCTCTATAGATCAAGTTAGCATTTGGTTAACCTGTAGGGACTATGTATTGCCATGGATAATTCTCAGAATGCTTGTTTAAAATAACATTTTATGCACCATTTAGATTTTGAAAATCAATATTTAAAAATTTGGCACACTAGGATATGACACTTTTCCGTCTTGTCACAAGAAATATGGATTGATTATGCTTAAAATCATAGCTATTCTCCCAATAGATATATTTATAATTTTGTTTGTTAACAGGAGCTATAAAATGAGCAACGAAAGATCGATACTCCATGCAGTTGTTGAATTTTGAGGTGGCTGAAGTGCTAAGAAATGTACCAAACCATCCTGGTGGCAAGAACTTTGTCAAAGTAAGATTCTTTTTAACATAAATAGAACTACTGATATTTCATATTTAATGCGAATTCCTAACAGTATATTCCAATATGTATGTTTGGTACATCTAATTATCCAAGGTGTTAGTTCTGATATATTATACTGAAGATCTTTATCCCTAGGCAGCAGAGGAAAGTGTGTCAAGAAATTGAAATTACTCTAGACAAAAACATTTCTGGTGCATCCTGTTCAACATTTCTCGCAAGAAAATTAACAATTGTATTGAAATAATACAATAATTTAAAAAAGCATATGACAGACAGTAACTATCAACAATAATGAAAATCAAAAAAGGCTCTTCACTGGAGAAGTCTGTAGTACATCTTTGTTTCTCTTTCTAATAACAAAATGTAGCTCAGCTTTAACCTTTATGAAATAAGCATCTACTACTAGCCCTTTATTTGTCGAATAAAAAAGTTTGTGATCCTACTACATATATTGTTTTACTCGAGTAAGTATTGTCAATTTCCAATATGGGAGTATTTATTGGGGTCATCTTGATTTGATTTGTCTTCTAGTATAATTTATACAAAGACTAAATTAACAGGTTTGATATATAAGTTGTTATATTTTTTTGCAGAAGCATGGAAGAAAAAGGAAAAGGCAGACTTTACCAGACATGCATTTATCAAGTGATGACTCTGCTTGAAATATAGTCTCCGAATAAAAAATCAAATTTGGATGGAAAAAGTCATTTTCTCTTTAGCCAATGATTTACAAGTTTTAGTTGATGTTGCAACAACTATGAAAAAATAGAATTACAAAAATGTCCCTAATCAAATGTCAAAATCAAAAGCTCAAAAACACCAGACAAATGGATAACAAATGTCATATTGCTGACTTGGGACAGGCATTTTCTTATGAAGAAAATCTTTGATTAAACCTGGTAATAAGTGTCTTAATTAAGATGGTAAGGTTGAGAAGTAAATTGCAATTTTGTCTGTCCTTGTGTCTTTGTTCAACAAAATTTTCATTAAATTTTTGGTTGACAACAGGATTTCAGCTTTTGGTGTGCCACTTCTTAGTAATGAATATACTTACCAAAGGCATCAGGATTATAAAATGCTTCTATGTCAGATATAGGTTTTGTCTATACAAGACTCCTCAGAGATGCTTGAATCAAATAATAATTCAGATGGCAATAGAAGCATGCTTAGAAAAACGAACATTATTCCTGTTGAATCAGTTGCTATAGAACTTGTATATAGTATTGAAAAAGCTGGAAACATCATTTTTGTGTACAGAAAATGATTGTGTCATAGATATCAACTAAAATCATTTCCTTGAAATATGTAGAAAGTATTTTGCAGCAAATATTCCCAAAACATTTTTATGACATTATTTAAAATGTTTAATGTTTTTACAACATTTTAGAAATATTTTGCTGGACCTTCAGTGAAAATGTCGCAAAAACATTTAAAAAATATTTTGTAGGTGGTTTCGAGAAAATATCTCCCAAACATTTTTATGACATTATTTAAAGTGTTTAATGTTCTTACAACATTTTTCAAATGTTATTTGAAAATATTTTGCATGCAAATTAAAATAAATGTTCCCAAAACATTTTCTTTAAACATTTTAGAAATATTCTGCGAGACATTCAGTGAAAATGTCGCAAAAACATTTTAAAATATTTTGTAGGTAGTTTAGAGAAAATATCCCAAAAACATTTTTATGACATAATTTAAATTTATTGATGTTTTTATAACATTTTTCAAATATTAAGAAAAAAACATTATCAAAATGTTTTAAGGACATTTACTGATGTTGACCTGATATTATAGTTGCAATGTTTTAATTATATCATGCACATGTTTGAGAAAATATATTTGGAAATGTTTTTGTGATATTTATTCAACCATACATTTCATATTTTTCACATATTTGCTGGAGATATTTTCATGACATTTGACCTAACATTTAAATAACATTTTAAAAACATTTTTGTGTTTGCTGGATTACACTGACTATTAAGTTTTCTTGGAATACTAGTTATACGCATGCATATTATACATCAGATTAACAATATGCATGACCCGATTGTAAACCTGTTTTTGTTCTTATTTATTAAGGTAATCGTGTTTACTTGCGCAAAAGAAGCATTAATGTGTAATTTAGAAACACATATTTACGTTTTAGTACGTTATATCTAATCCATTTAGTTAGTCATTCATCATGTTGTAGAACGTACAAAGATGACAAACAATCTCTGAAATTTTATCGAATCAATATATATTGTTTACATTTAAAATACACAACATGTTTACTAACAGGTGAGATCCTATATAATACACACTATGACTAATTACACTATTGATATGGAACACTCATAGTACACGTTCGTTACACACAATATCCCGTTAGCAATATAAGTATATTTATCTTATTTCAGGTTTCACTGTAACATAACAGAACAAATATAATTTAAATTGTTGAAGTATAATTTGTGAATCAATGATACAAACAAACTATTTATCGTTCTTGATTTAAATTTAGAATTATCTGTCATGTGATTCAATTACAAATGTAACTGTCATACCTGTGCTATTGATCGAATTCAAAATGGCTCAAGCTGCGTCTAAAACATGCGAAGTTTGTGTGAGTGCCCCTGGGTCACATTATTGCATAGACTGCGAAGAATACTATTGTGAAAATTGTAAATTGCTACATAATAGGCAAAAGTTATCGAGAAACCACCTGTTTCAAAAAGCTTCCGACCTAATCCCGGAAGGTAAATCTAAATGTAGTGAACACAAAGAGGAATTAACGTTATTGTGTAATACATGCAATGTACCGACATGTGCCAATTGTGTAACAGGAAATCACTATGGACATAAATTTTCGAAATTTGTCGATGCAGTTGCTAAAATACAAGGAGATAATGAAACCAAAATCCGTGCCAAGACAAATGAGACAAATCAAAATATAAAGAAGATTGAGGATAGCTTGAGATCTTTCGATAATGCCGTTGATTCTGTTATCAAAGACATCACCGATGAAAGCAACATGATTAAAAGCTTGGTTGATAAATCCGTGGCTCAGATGATTGTCTTAGTGAAAAAACAATCCAAGAAAGAGAGAGACAAGCTGTTGAATATGTTGTCTGATGCTAAATCCGTACTTGCTGCTGGACAAACCTTAGACAGAAGAAGACAGGAACTAGATAAGACCCGACAAGACGGGAGTTTGCTTCAACAGATTAATAATCTGAAAGAAGAAATCAACAAACTACACATAAAGTGTCTTCCCGAATTTCCTAATATATCCTTCAAACAACAATCTGTAACTGAAGATGACATTAGGCAACTTATAGGTACCTATACCATCAGGTAAATATACATATATGAGTTGTCTGCTACAATGATATAGTTTTCTACAGTAACCCTTCCAAACCCCAAAATAATAATTAAAACAATATAAAAAGCATTTAAAGGCTAATATAAAGTGTCAAAAACGATTTAACAATTGGCAACAAATCAGTGGGCACGTTTTTGTGATTAACGCAGAGCTAACTGTAATGAAATAACTTGAACAAAAAATATATGACCGGACAGAACGATACATTATTTCTTACCATGCTTTTTTTAATTGAAACGTGAGTTGTTCTAAATGGATAAGATCATTGACGACTAGTAGAGGAATGAATGTGTTTAATCACTGCAATATCTTTGCTATCGTAGTTTGTACAAGTTTTAGTTGAAAAAGTTAATTGAATTGAGAAATAAGTTTAACATGAAAATGAAGACACAGATTACCGTCATATAAGTCACTGTAGTATTATTCAAACTGTATATTTTCATGTTTCACATTTCTTGTATTGATTAAATTATTTGCATTAATACGTGACCAACAAATGCTTTGACATGAGAATGAAAATCGTTTTTGAATTAACACGAATCTTTGATATTGAAAACTCAATCACGCAGAACTTGTTTGTTGAAGCATGAAATAACAAGATACACATACTTCATAAGGTACTCGTTATAATTTAAAACATCACAAAAAATGTATAACACAACTTTGATCTTTTCTATAGTAAGGCTTCATCAAGAGAAGATAAACAGGAGCTAAAACATGGAAACCTATACAGATGTTCTAATTGTGGGTAAGTTCTTACAGACAATCAACTCGTCCTTTCAGTTCTAGTCTATACATACAGAATAATAGAAAACATGTATTTATTTAATCGACAATTTTCTACAAAAGAAAATGTCTGTGCCAAGTCAGGAATATGACAATTGCTCTATATCTATTTGATGTGTTCAAAGTTGTCATTGTAAAGGGGACATTCTGTTATATTTTTTTTTCTTTGAGTTCGGTATTTTTGTAGTATAACTTTTTGTTTAAGTGACCAATAATTAAAATGAATGAGACACTAAACACAATAGACAATAAGGTAATGAATGAGCTATAACTGAAGTAATTTTACACTTGATATCGTCACAGCATAGTTCATCCATTTCCTCGAATATAATACGTTAATAAAGTGACTATTTGCAAAACAAAGTAGAAAAAAAACTTATAATCGCAGTTTTTTTTCTTCCGTTTAAAACTTTTTTAGGCGATTTCATGCCTATTTAGTTTCACGATTTGTTTAACTTCATTTATAGAACATTTAGAACAGAATATTCAACTTCAATATTTGTTTTCGTCCCTAGAAAATTAAAATGCTTGTCAAAATGTACAAGAGTGTTCAAGTTATTACTAGTATAATCCACCACGCAGAACAAAATCTGAAAACTGTTTGAAGTAAGCAATTGTAGCATTCAGTATTATTTTTATAATTTTGATAATATTAAACAGGATGGAATGGGCAAGGGTCGTTTGTTTAAAGTTATTGTAGCATCGAAAGGAATTTGAATTAACACAAAGCTTTAGAAAAATTTTTGTTTGTTAAAAGACACATATTCTAGTGCATCCTTCCATCCATTCTGACTTTTTGATTAGCTAGTTGACTCGATATTTATATTGAATGGCTTTAATATTTGACATCAATCATACAATTCAATAACTAGCTGGTTTTTGCAACTTGAAATGTACGAGTGTTCAACCAAGAGTTCCAAATGGTGAAGTTGAAATCATCCCTTCGTAAATTGTACAGACGCCATCAGGTGTTGGTGGACCGTTATTGAATAGCCGTTTCACAAATGATATTGAATATGTTCCTTACGTCGTAACTACAATCCCCTTCCCTTTCATGAATGTGACCTACTGAATTAGACTATTTACCGCATTTGTTATCACATAAGCAACACGATGAGTGCAACATGTTGAGCAGGATCTGCTTACCCTTCCGGAGCACATGATATCACCCCTAGTTTTTTGGTTGGGTTCGTGTTGTTTATTCTTTAGTTTTCTATGTTGTGTCATGTGTGCTTTTGTGTGTTTGTCGTTTTCATTGGCGTTGTCAGTTTGTTTTAGATTTATGAGTTTGCATGTCGCTTTGGTATCTTTCGTCCCTCTCTTTTCAAGACATGGATTAGAGACTTATATTTCTTTAAAAACAAAAATAATCATTCAATTTCTATCTGAATCAAATCAAACAAATGAGAACTTTTAACTCGATGTTTCATGTAAATGGGGAATTTGAAAAGGTATTTTAGTAGTCTTTTTAATAGGGTTTAAAAAGCTATGCAGTTTTAAAAATCTTTATTTTCAAAGATATCTTACTGAACGTCGTGCTAAAAGAAATTCATTATCGACTTTGTGATAACTGTAAATCTCGATTTAACATAGCGTTGCTTTGACAATGTGATTATTCTAAATTCCTTAAGACGATAAATAAAGGAATCACCAAACAAGTACAGTATTATTTTAATTTCTAGCACTAATTCGATACCACTGTTGTTTAATTGTTAATTAACAATCGAGTGCACCATCAGTTGCAACAGTCGGTTCATGTGTAATGAAATACAGTGAATTTCTTTTTTTATTGTTCGGAAATTCAGATATTTATCTACATGTCTGAATGTTCGCAAAAAAAACCCTGAAATATATGAAACTATAATCCAACTTCACAGTAGACATTAGATGATATTCTGTTCAAATAAATTTCGAACCTGTATCTCATCAATCAATGTAGAGGATTTCAATCTTTTTGGGTTTAATTTTTCCGCAAGATTGGTCAAAATAGAACTAAAGCGGTGTTGTAAATGAACACTTTATGAAATATTGATTATGTTTTGCTTTGCAATCACTCTTATATTATTGATTATCACTTGCAAAAAACAATAGAATCACATAATACATTTAGTTTGAAGACAGAAGTCAATCAAATTTAAGGACATTTTAAGATAAGACATAGAGTAGTATTCATATTTCAAAATATGTTTCCTTTCAAATGCGTTATATCGTTAAAATGTCAGTCATTTTCAACTAATTGGATCTATTTTCGTTCAAGGCGAGAAGAAATTTTCCGTGAAAGGTAAGTATAAAACTTATATTTCTATAGTCATATAAGGATAGAAAATTTTAATAAATATAAGAAGATGTAGTATGGTTGTCAATAAAACAACTTTTATCAAAGCCATTCTTTATAAAAAGATTCAAAACACATGCGTCATTTCGTATGCAAGCCTCACTTATACATCTTTATATTTACAGAGTTTTATGCCTCAGTAATATATATGTTGTGACATTCAGTATGTTGTGTACATGTTTCTATAACATGATTTACACGACTACTGTGATATTTTCACTGTTATAGAAATTAGAATACACATTTGGTTTACCGGTCTTAAAATTTCATAAATACATTTCGATTATCCATATCTAAAAAAAGGACTTGATCCTGAATACTCACGTGCACATGCTAAGACTTCATTTAATATGTGATTCCATCAGGATTTTACTTGCATCTAGTCATGAATCTATTTTTGCCCTACGTGCAAAAAACTGTTCCCTTTTTTATGATTTATCCCTCGCTGAATTTCTTATCAAAACTGTGTAAAACTATCACTCTTACTCACATGATGTACATTAGACATTTTTGAATTATGCAGTTCTTTATCATAATCAAACCTACGTTTTGCAATTGTGTTTCGTTGTAAGAATTATGTTCTTATAATAATGGGTCTTTAATAAACATATCATAACACGTGTAAGGATTGGGTTTATCGTTTGCATCTTTGCTGACAGAGATCAATTTTGTATTCTTTTTCATAGTTATGCCTACATGCATGGTGACATCAAAAATTATCTGTCAGCACTATAATTTTCAAAATTTGTTTTTCTTTGATAAAAAATCTACTTGATAACATAAACATTACTCTGCGTTTATCGACACATTTTGCGACAGCAAAACACATACGATCGTACATGTTCTAGATTTGTAAATGCAGAATGAATCGTTAATATTTGGCATTTGCAAGACGTATTTTAAGGAAATAACAAAATGTAAGTGCTGAAAACTCAAATTAAAAAAAAATATTATAAGTTCGCTTCCCATTATAACACCTAAATTAAACATGCATCGTCTGTATGGGTTTTGGAAGAAATATTTGTATACATCAAAAACAGATACGGGATCCCCATAACAATAGTTGCTCTACGTAATTTTAATACTTTTTGTCAATCTAAAATTCATCGATGATGTTAAAAAACTAATGCTATATATTTCTGTTTTAGGGTTTCTGTGCTGTAAGTAGCAAGATCAAGTTTTATAGAGAGAAGTATTTATTACTTGAACTGCAATGCATTATCTGGATTAACGGTACAATAAAGAAATAATTTCCCTTTCAAGATTACAATCCTACATATTAACTCATCAGATGGTAACCACTATCCAACTGAAGTTAACATTGACATATAATGTTATAATTCTTTTTGTTTCAGTTAGTAAGTAGCAAGTACACATTTGTGTTAGAGAAGTATTTATTACTTAAACTGCAACAACAGTCCTACTTTTACTCATCGGCCGTTTTGACAACCATCAATTTGACTACAAGATTGATACCATATTTATACACAATAGCAAGCTTGGATCCACGGAAGACTTAATTCTGATAAAATGTTCTATGGAGCTTTAATATCGAACATTTAATACCTGGTTTTTTTCAATTCATGACATAGTTAAACTGCAATACAATGCATGTAATTTGTATACCTATAAATACAGAAATATTTAATACCTTCAAAGAATACAATCCTACTCATCGGCCGTTGACCACGAGAAAAAAAAAATTGAAAAGTGACGCCATGTTTGAACCATAATGTATGTCTGCATCCTACATACATAACATCAGTATTTACAATGTCTCAAATATACCGTTGAAAATGATATTTCTCTACAAGACACATCTGTTGCTGTCAGTCGTTAGACTAAGTGATTCGTTCATTAAAACATCATGTCTGTTTTATTGTACATAGAAATAAGTTGAAATGTATTAGATGTATTTCCGAATCTTTATCACACACCAACAATAATTTGCAATATAAAAATCAATTTTCTAATCGGTTATATATGGCTTGTTTTTTTTTCGATTGTTGACATAGAAATACAATACATGATAAAGTTTATTAATATTGTCAACATACTACTGTAATAGTTCTTCTTTTTTTTAGTAAAAAAACTCTGAAAATTCAATTTTGATAATCTTTTCTATATGACTTCAAGTTGCAAGTTACATATTTTTTGCGATTGTTGACATAGCAATAAATTAAATAATTCCGTTAATCAGTACTGTCAAACCACTAATGTTATAAATCCTTTTTATCAGTTAGTAAGTAGCAAGTACAAATTTGATTTAGAAAATTGATTAAATTACACTCAAACAGAAAGAAATTAACGAGTCCATACTATAAACATAATACTTTTTGTCAAGCATGCAAGGGAGCACACACTATAATGTCTTAAGTCTATGTTTGAGTATGCCTTTTCTCTAATCCAACAAGACATCATCAATTTTTACATACTTGGAAGAAAATTTGAAAAACGAAATCTAGGAACCACACAAATACTTATACATATTAATTGATAATGAAATAGAAGATTCGCTTCTTATAAACAACTCCATCAACTGTATTTCTTACAAAATATACTATTCTCAAGTGCAATTTTTTTAATGCATTTAGACATAACATAAAAGACACAACGAAAATGTACGATTTCCATTTGTTCACCTACATCGCTACGGTCATATAAGATTGATAAAAACTTCTCTTCCGTTGTATCATCACTATCAACGCCAAAATAAATATCCTATAATTTCACATTTTCCAAACAAAATCTCTGTGTCCTGTCTATTTAAAAAAATATATTTGGGATTTTATCTTTTAAATAATAAGGCACCAAAAAATGAGTTATTCTAAAAGTTGAAATATATAGTATATTTGCAATTATTTCTTGTTCAAACTTTTCTATTTTTTTTTTATTTTTAGCGGCTATTACTGCAGGAAGTGCGGGGGGTAAGTGCTTAACATATTTAGATTAAATAGTTTGCATGAAACAAGTTTATATTATCATACTTTTACGATGTAATCGTTCGTTTGTGAAAAGCTTTTAGATACATAGTAAACCATTTTTAAACTAATATTCTAACGAGATTCAGTGAATCCTCAAAAAACGATATTAAGTACTGTATAAAGAAGATAACTTCAATTTGCAATTCACTATCGCACTAAGAATCAATTTTTTGAAACATACATCACCACGACTTATTCAATAGAATATGCAGGATTACGTTTCAGTAAATATAGGCATCATTTGACAAGTAATTCGTTCCCGTCTTTGAATTAACAATGTTATAGTATTAAATGTGAATCTGTATAACTAACCGTATAATAAGAATTACAGACCGCTGGTCTAAAATTTGTTTATGTGAAATCATGGACTAAATATAACTGCTCTACTTTGCTATTTTTTTTAATAAATACAATAGAGAAAAAAAAATATTCTACAGCTGATGCAAAGGAAAAATACACATAAATAAATATATGCATTCATATCAAGTAACACAAGTATGTACATTATGCAGATTCATATTCAGTTATTGATACTTACGGTCCTACATCATTTTCAACACTTGTATGTTGCCATATAATATATGATCAAACAGTGTTTGACATCCGTATACTAAATTTATTATATATGCATAGAGTCATGACAGACCGGAGACATAATTAATCTATTAGCTGTACTTGGCTTAAAACTTGTGTTTTGAAAGGCTTACTACATTTAATTATGACTTTTTTCGATACCGAGAAAACTTATGACCTCAAATTTATTTGTTGCATCAATAAGCATTATGATTGGTATTCATTATTTCATTTTGTTTAAATGAAGATTTCACTTCGGTAAGGAATTTAGTCTTAAATTTGCGGATAATATAATACGGTGGCCGAAAAAAAAAGATATTCAATCATGATTTTCAGTATCTTTTACATAACCTACGAAAAACTTGTAGTATTTAAATATATTGAAATTATGGGAAGACGAAGTAACGAAGTAACGTTACATTTGGTTCCTTTTATCGAAATATCGAAAATCATATCGAATGCAAGTTTGTCCGAGTGTCTGTTTTTTTTACAATTAAAAAGTGTGTTAAATTTTGAAACATTATGTCTGCTTATTCGTTTGGTATGAAGCGAATAATATTGGTTAAATATATAGATAGGAAAATGAGAATAAACTACTCTTTCGTGCACTGCATCTTAATGTTTACCGAGTTAAATTTCTTCTCGAAAATATATGTACCTGTTCTACACAAAGCCGGCAAACAGTTTCCGTTTGTCTTGTTGAATAGTTTTTGTTGCCAACTTTTCACATTTCTTTTGCTTCACGGAACACTGTAGCATTTGATTTGTGTGTTCCACGGAATGAATTTTCCTCGGAGCTCAGTATTTTTGTGTTTTTACTTTTCACAATGATTTCCTGAAGTATTTTCTGATAGTTTATAAACTGGAAGTACTGCAACTAATATATCAAAACATCACCCCCCACATATTGCAGAGTTTTATGTAGTATGCATTTGTTTCAAATAAGGAAAATAATTTAGATTTTTACAGCATAATTTCATTTTTTAAAGTATATTTATGTATTACAGAATGATGCTGTTTTCCAAAACAGTTTAAAGAAGTCAAGGCAGCAGTACACTACATGCATTTCTCAAAATATATAATCAACATGTTTTCAAAGATGTTTTTGACAAGTGATTGCTTGATGAGGAAATTCTCATTCAAATGACAATAAAGTGTAGAATTTTAATTGTATGCAAAATATAATAGCTTCTTTGTACTCGTTTGATTCGTTGATAAAGTTTGATTTTGTCAATTTATTCAATATAACTTGAAATTGATATTGCTGTTTAACTGTTTTGTTTGCGTCTGAACTTGTAATGCTATAGATTAACATGATTAACACAATTATTTTATTAACTTGTATGTTTATAATTTGATGTAGAGTTTGAATTAAATCATCAATGAATTGTTTTATTTATTTATTTTAAACAATTGACAACTGAATTCGACGTTTTTCGCGTAAACGTACCAGGAGTTGTCCTCCATATATAAAATGAACGATCATACAACATATATATTTACTTTTTTTAGTTCAAAAAAACAAATGTTTGTAATATTTTGATGGCCTGATAATTTATAAAACTCTTTTATAAATTTATACACATTAAAATTAATTCTTTCTTTTTATATTCTTATCTATAATAAATAGATAAATATAGAGTCTTACGAAAAAAAAAAGAAATTAGCTTTATCATGTTTACTGGGAAATATTAAGATTATTATTATTGTTTATGTTAATAATCCGAAAAATTAAAATAAAGATAACATTAGTTTTCAACCAATGAAATGTCGTTCATAAAGCAACAGTATTATACCCATGTTCAAAACTCATTAATCGATTGAAAAAAAATCCGGGTCACAAACCAAAATCGAGGGGAAAGCATTAAATACAAGAGAATGACGACACAACATTAATATGTAACACACACAGAAACGAACTAAGCATGAGACAAAATCCGATGGGAATAAAAAATATAACATCAAAACTAAATACATTAATTTGGGATGGAAAAGTACCGTGACACGTCTTATAATAATGTGAATTCACACTCAAATATAAGAGGAAACAAACGACACAAAAGAAACACTCTGATAGTGTTCCTTTCCATAATCCAGCTTTACATAGTTATATTTCCTTTTTTGTCATGATTAAAATCACATTTGGTATAATTATTCAAACGAGTTTTTTTTCAAAAGTAACTTGTTGACAAGAAATTGGAAACGATTGTATCTTGCGAATATCAGATGATTGCTTGAAATACGGGAAAAAATCATAAAAATGATTGAACCGATAGTGTGCGCACATGCACAGGTTCACAAGTAAATAACTTGTTCTTTTGTGAGTCACAATACACTATTGTTTACCTGGTATAATTTATGTTTCTTAACATAACTTTAATTTTTGCATTCAACCTTGAAAGATGATGTTACGTTATAAAAAGGCCTTTGAAATCAACTAATTTACAAATGAAATTGATCAATAGTAGGTTTAACAGCCAGTAGGAAATATTAGGAGTAAAACAACGTATGTATTATTATGGTAAAAATGATTGAAGTGGTATGTCTACATCCCAACTGATAAATCGCCGAGATGGTTAGTACTAACATCATTAGTCATTGTTAATGATTTATTTTACAAATTAATCTAAATTAAAAACACAATATGTTACAATAAATAATTAGTTGCAGATTATCAAAACAGAATTTCAAGAAGTTTAAGTTATCATAATAATTCCTGGAAGGCCAACCTGACTGTTGAATAATCCATTGATTAATTTCTGAAACATGATTGGTAGGGATACACAGTTTAAGGTGTAATATCACCAAATCATGGTACGTCACATGCGGTTGCATACGAAAGTAGGCCTAAAAAAATATTCCCTTGAATTTGACAGTTGTAGAAAATTAACCCTGCATTTCAATGCACTTACATTTTTCTGAGTCGTAAATATGTATGTTGGATGTCTGAAATAATCATTCTTTTTTTATTTGATGGTCTTATAAAATATTTTGGAACGTTAAGGTTACATAGTTACCAAAGCAGGTAACCAGTAAATAACAGTGTAAAAAATGGGTTGTTTACTTCCGGCGGTGGTTACTTTCTTATATGCAATAAAATGTAGTGTGAAATTTTCACTGTATCACTGGAAAGGATTTAACTTTACACATGCAAAGTATTTCTTTGGTTGAAATAGAGTTAAATACTGTACATTTTTTTCAAAAGTGCCAATTTAACAAAGACTAATAGGAAAAAAATCAATGGTGGTATTACACCTATTTAGGGAAACTAAATGTGCACTCGTGACCCTATTGTACTTTCATTTTTAAAAGTTATTAATAAACCAGTTCATACATTGTAAACATGGACTATTTGGAATGGATTTAGACACAGAAAGCACGTTTGAGGTAAAATTGCGTTAAAATGGGGGTTTACGGGTGTTTTTTAAGTCAAATGGGTGGACAGACGAAGCTGTATTTAGATTACTGTGTTAAATTTTAAATTACCCTTACAGTTTTGTTTATACAACATGTGAATTTTTTATTTCAGTGTTAACCATGTTCTGAAGAGCATTCTGTTGAAAAATCTTATATGTGAATTGGTCTGCAGATGACACTTCAGCATTTAAATATGTATCAACTATCATCCTGCTTTTTTTGGTTTTGGCCGCAAAAGTTTACAATTTGCCATTGTGTCGTCTACATTTTGCACAGACAATAACTCATCTAAACACTTATTTGTCCTAGATTTACACACATCAGAATCCAGTCTCACATACTTAAACTTTATAACTCTTACCTATTATTTTTTGTACCAGCATTCCAAGGGACATAACCCTTTTTAAAAACATTTTGAGGTATTTTTTTATTACTCTTTCTCCCCATTTTCTAATGTAAAATACAAGAAAGTGGACTTTTTGTGTAAATCCATTAGAAATATACTGTTATGAGTAAATAAAAAGACTTAGATACCAGTAGCAATAAATGATGGACTGAAAGGGAACTGTTATTTGTCACACTAGGGGAACAGACTAAAAAACTCAAGTTACACATAAGGGCTTATAGAAACTTCCGTGTAGACTGTTAACATTTATAGAGTCAGTTCTTTCAGCTAAAACACTTTAATTATTGATTTAACATTACATCTATTTCATTTTTGTGGGAAAATAATCACATTTGTTTTATTTTTTAGACAAAAGATATCAAGTTTTGATGAAAAAGGAAGGAAGGAGGACAAATGGACCAAAACAGACCAAAACAGACCTTCAAATGAACTCTAAAAGGTGCAATAAAATTGTTTATCATCTTAAAGTTGTCTTTTGTATTCTATTTAATTGTTTGAATGCATAGATCATGAGTTTATGATAAGATATTAGTCAACACTGCATTTTATAATGATACACTGAAATTAGGATTTTTCGTAGAAATTAGACTTATATTGCCGTAGGATATGGCCTTACATTATAGTGATTTTCTCTGAAACTATAGTTCTGACTGAGAAAAAAAAAACTTGACAGTTATGCTTGAAATAACTTGCAATTGGAGGGGAAAAAAATACATTAAGTTTATTTGACATTTAGGTGTTCTTTAGGTGTAATACCACCAAATCATGGTACGTCACATCCGGTTGCATACGAAAGTAGGCCTAAAAAAATATTCCCTTGAATTTGACAGTTGTAGAAAATTAACCCTGCGTTTCAATGCACTTAAATTTTTCTGAGTCGTAAATATGTATGTTGGATGTCTGAAATAATCATTCTTTTTTTATTTGAAGGTCTTATCAAATATTTTGGAACGTTAAGGTTACATAGTTACCAAAGCAGGTAACCAGTAAATAACAGTGTAAAAATTGGGTTGTTTACTTCCGGCGGTGGATACTTTCTTATATGCAATGAAATGTAGTGTGAAATTTTCACTGTATCACTGGAAAGGATTTAACTTTACACATGCAAAGTATTTCGTTGGTTGAAATAAAGGTAAATACTGTACAATTTTTTTAAAAGTGCCAATTTAACAAAGACTAATAGGGAAAAATCAATGGTGGTATTACACCTTTAGTAAGTAATTCGATTTAAAGAAAAGTATAAATTATCGCAACTGTAATCGCCTTCGGATCTACCAAAACATGTAACGTGTAAAAAACGTGTTCATCACTGTAGGTTTTGATAGTTACATTGATCAAGATAACTAGGTTCGTTCATTATGGATGATACCTGCCTCACAACAAACTACATCTGGTCAACGGCTGTTTGATGTTTTATGTAGGTTTTGATAGTTACATAGATCAAGATAACTAGGTTCGTTCATTATGGATGATACCTGACTCACAACAAACTACATCTGGTCATCGGCTGTTTGATGTTTTATGTAGGTTTTGATAGTTACATAGATCAAGATAACTAGGTTCGTTCATTAGGGATGATACCTGCCTCACAACAAACTACATCTACACACTTGACAATGATGGCACAAGGCTTCGTTAACAATATAATACTATTTTTAAATATATTATTACAAATGCATTACATCATCCTATTTTAGTTTTTAACATTCTCTAATTTTACATTATGTTTTTTTATAATATGGTTATATACCATGTATAATGTACAAATGCTCATATATGTAGACTCGAGAACCTTACAATGGAGGACATATACACTTTACACCATAGAAGCATCAACATTGACTTTCGTATTCTGACCGGCTACATGTATATGTTTATAAGTTCAAAGACTAAAACAGAAGCGCCAGTCTTGACAGCATTTGATTTCCTGCATTGATGGAGGATTCCTATTGACTGGATTGATATTCCTCTTTCAATTCTGAAACAAATGTTTAGTGGTTTATATCATACATCAATGGTCTGTTATGTTACTACCCATGTCCGCATCTATATATATATACATTTGCCATCAGCGGGCCGTTAATGCATACTAGACAATGTGCATACTTAATATACGATGGATCCTAGTTATATACAGCATGTACTTTCAATCACATGACACAACAGTACATCGTAAGAAATAGACATGATGACATTTTTGGGTTTGAATAGAATGCAAGGCACATACTGCTGATATCAAATTATTTCCATTTTTCGTAATTTTATTGAAAACTGATATAATTGTTTCCGTCTACATATCGGCATTAAAGGAAATCATTTCTAAAAAGTGTTATTCACAACTTTCATTGACATGTTTTAATAAATAAAATGTATTCAAAATAAGGATATGATGACTAATTGATCCTGGTTTGTACTAGGTCGTTTTTGTTATACAGTTTATGAATTGCAGTACAGTTTTGGTATGGTGTATGTTAATAGTCCGATAATGGTTTTATCATATGTAATTATTGCTTCATATCAGTGTAGACCTTTATATCTGATACTGAGATGCTAATTGAAAAAAGACAAATGCGCTGATGCAGAGATAAAGATTAAACCATCATGATTGATACGTTCAATAAAATCAAATATAATATGGAAATTCTTTGAAGATTTATCGACCATTAATAGTAAGTTATTATAAATTAGATTCGTTCAAATTTATCAAGAGGATAAAACTATTTCTACACGTATCCCATCAACTATCGCTAAAGAGGATGAGTATTAATGAAGTATACATTTGTATACAAGTTATCCAACACATAAACAGCAAGATATAAATTAATTGCTAGAATTAAGAAGATCCGTAAAGAATTAATTTATGTTTCTATTGATAGAGAAGCGTTGTAAAATTACATAACAGCAGATTGACAAAGCAGGTATTGCATTAAGGCATGTATTCAGTAGTGAGGCATGTCATGTGATAATTTTGTGCAAAATACGAACACACAAACCTATGATTAAATTTACGACACCGAATATTTGGATAGGATTGGAATGTTAAATTTGAGAATGTAGCAAAAGCACCAATTAAAAGATAAAAAACAAGAACTGTCGGTTTTGAAAATGTTTACTGACCAAGTGGATATATGGAGTTTCTAATTTATAAGATTTTTTACGATAATGCTCTTAAAAACAAGTAACAACATGCTTATTCCAATACAAACGTTAAAAATATATCCCACCTGCACCTTGATGCGAAGTAGATAGGTTTGTGATTCTTCTGTAGTACATATCAGCTTGTATTTATGTATTTAGTTAATTAAAGGCAACAGTAGTATACCGCTGTTCAAACTCATAAATTCATGGACAAAAAAACAAAATCGGGATAACAAACTAAAACTGAGGGAAACGCATAAATATAGGAGGAGAACAACGACACAACACTATAATGTAACTAACACAGACAGAAACAGACCAAGCATCAGACAAAATTTTACGAGAATAACAAATATAACATCAAAACCAAATACATGAATTTGGGATAGACAAGTACCGTGACACGTCTTATCGCAATGTCAATTTACACTCAAAAATAAGAGAAGACAGTTAAGTAATCCTTTGTTATGTTCATTTATAAATGTATTTTCTGGGTTTTTCTCAAACTAATCGGATAGATGTAATAATGATCATCATTTAAATATTCACTTGTAATGAATGGTACTACATTGAACTCTTATTAAAGTAGTTTTTCAGACTATATGGATATTCAGATAGAAAAAAAGCACATAGACTAATTCTTAAAAGCATTTTTTTTCAAAATGTAGCTACTGATAATAAACTCGACATCCCACATGTGTTAGATTGACACAACAGAACCTGTGAATTAAAGTTGTTGATGTCATCAGACGATTGCAATAGCAGCTGATCCAAAGTGGAGACGTAATTCACTTATTTAATAAAGTTAATATTACGTTTTCATGTCTTGTAACATGATTTTGACGTTATGAATATTATCTTCAAAAGTCACATATATAGATCCATTATTTGCTACACTAAATTTAAGTATGTGTCATAAACCTGTCAATTAAAGTATAACCCTAGTCGACGTCTGATAGAGTGCACATTTTATTTGTTATCAAAGTTATGAAACAAAAGTAATGCGAAGTCAAATACTTATTGGAGCATATTAAATTAAACTAATCAAATTTAAAATGTCTTATCCCCGGCTTAGTATATATCTAGGATTTTGATTGGTTAATGCACTTCGTTACAAAACCCATAGCCCCTGGGTGTTGCTAAACATATCCCCGGACGTTGCTAACCATTATCCCGGGGATCTTCACGCAAGTTTTCCTTAGTTCCATGATTGCTCCTTGTGAAATATTGAATTCTGTAGATTATCCATGATGTTTGTAATTAAATATTTGATTCATTAACGATTTTGTCCTATAATTCCGATTATTTACACTCACTTAATTAAATGCATCACTTGACTGCCACATTTTCAAGAAATGGGACCACTGTCCTAGCTATGTAAATGACCCACATTGACGTCGCACTATCTATGACGTAACTCTCACAACATTGAGCGCCAAATTTGATTCAATCCAGTTTCTCTGTCTCCGTATTAAAAACGTCTTATATTTGACTATCTTAAGGGTTCTACTAAAGGTAGTACCCTCCACTTCGTAAAAAATATGTAAAATTTCTATATTTCAATAAAACTTTTTTTAGATAATGAAAAAAACGTTGTTTTCACGTTACACTTTGTACCCGAATTTCCATAAAACTCGTCCGATTCGGACTAAGACCGGGGATAAATTCGTTATCTACTTTCATATCCGTAGATATGGATATTTGTAACACCCTTCAGTACGGGGTACTTCTGGATGTCAAAATATCCATATATACGGATATGAACGTAGATACCTTATAATATTCACATGGGTTAAAGAAATATTTTTTATTTTTATCAGCTGATGTAAAAAGTGGGAAAATAGTTGAAAATTAAACACACAAGTATTAACAGAATATCAGTATTTGGAAAAAGCCCGAATGGTAACACATGACAAGTAAACCTTAACAAGGCTTGGTGTCATAGTTAGCTACATGTAAATATCTCACTTCAATGTCTGACTGTTTAAAAAAGGGCGACAGATTCCATAGGGACAGTCAAACTCCATGATCGAAAATAGACTGACAACGCCATGGCTAAAAAATAAAGAAAGACAAACAGACAAATAATAGTAACTGTAACAGTGTATATTATCGTTCAAACCAAATCAATCCAAAAAGTCTTAGTCTGCCGAATTAATTCTTATTGATTAATCTCTTTCTGTATACTTGGGTAATAAACCTAGGTTATGATATATGATATAGGGCTAACATGTCATGGATATTTGCAGTATTTGTCATCGTGGAATTCGTTTTGAATTGATAATTTCCTGTTTGAAGCCAATCTGTCTGGAACAAACATAAATATGTGTTCCAACCTGTTAAAAGGCATGATGTGTCGTTTAAATCCAAAGTTAACACTTCCGGGGGAAAACAACAATATGACGTAATTTACAAAGATGGGTCCTCGATCCATATCTTTGATGTAGAGTTTTGGATAGATTTATTAAAACAAAATAAAATCATTTAAGTATGACTCCACCTAAGAATCATGCAATATGAAGAAAAAGTGATTCGCCCTATGTAACCAATAGCGTTGATATTTGGAAATGAGACATACTTTGAGTAAAAATTAACATATTTTCAACCATAACTGTTAATGCCTACTATTAATGTCATTTATACACTAATGAACATTCAGATGGGCATGCTTTTCAAACTATATAAGTATTTGAAATATGATGGATGCTATAACATATATCTGCCGTGAGCAGGCGAGTTGTAGTAAACCATTTAGCATTTCAGAAAATATGGAATCTCCCAAACAACATATCAAAAAATTATATCTGTAGCCTATGATCAGTAAAAAGTTATTTTCATTTTAAATTAACCGCTTTTCTTACTATTTCAAGGAAAGACAACTCTTGTTGAACTTCAAAACAAGTAAATAAAAATATTGTATAATATATTCTGCATTTATTATAAAACTGCAATTGTCATGACAGTTAGCCTGTTTAGTTGAACATGTTGAATTATTTATTTTAATTTTATTAATATTAAATAAACCTAAATATTTCATCCTAGTACCTGTTCGCCCTGATTCCTGTTTGCCCAGGGTCCATTCACCCTGATTTTTTTTCCTAAATGTTTTCTTGTTTCTTTGTTCATGTTGTTTATTATGACTATTATGTGAACAGAATATGTTGAAATTTTGTTGAAAAATCACCCTAATATTTGTACATGTATAGCTGAAACCAATATTTTATTTTTCTTTTGATTTCTTATGTCATTGATCAATAATTGATCAAAACAAGCCATCAGCGTTTAAATAGTTCCATGATACAGTTTTCATAAATTTAAAGAATAAAAAATTCAATGCTCTCAATATTATTTTTTAAGTAGGGCGAACAGACTCAACATGTATGGGCGTCTTTACCCAGGGTGAACATGTTATTAGGGCGAACGGACCTGATAGCAATGAAAGCATTCTTTATTACCATACTACATGTACATGATGTAACAGGTAGACCTCCTAGAGATCAATTGATAGTCACATACTGTATATGATACTGTCATTAACACTATACATCCTTAAACAATGAGTTAATCCAGACTGTATCTATATGTAGTAAGATCTAAATAACCCAGAAATAACAAATGTAAAGCATTCCAAACAGAAAACTATTAAACGGTCTGATTTATATCCATTTTTTTTTTCATATAAAAAACAAATGCCGTAATGATACATGTACATGTATATACATGATATATATACAACATTTAGTTAGTACATGTACATATGTACATAAACAACATGAACAAAGGACAACCACATGCACTGAATTATATGTATTACAGACTTTTATGCTTTTGACATGTTTAAAGGGTTTGCATGTATATGTCAATTTAAGTGTGCTTTCTTCATGTTCTTGTTATCGTTTATGTTATATTTTTTTGCGATTTACATGTAATTGTATATTGGGAATTTATGGATGCAACTCCACAAAGACAATGAAAGACCATGACTTGTATTGCATGAAAGTTTCAGAAATCTTAAATATCTTGATTACTATGTCATGATGCCTTTGCATTGTGAAACTGTTTTTCTTAATATGTCAGAGTGAGCAACTGAAATTTTACATACATTGTTTTTACTGTATTTTAGTTTGTAATATATCACAGTGGACATAACTGACTATATATTACTCTTTATAATTACTGTTGGCAGACTCACTTTTAGGAATCTTGGAATTGCATTTGTATTTTCACTTTTTTTTCAATTCCTAATTAATATAAAAAAGATAAGATGTGGAATGGTTGCCAAAGAGACAACTGTCCACAAGAGACCAAAATGACACAGACATTAACAAATATAGGTCACCGTACGGCCTTCAACATTGAGCAAAGCCCATACCGCATAGTCAGCTATAAAAGGCCCCGATAAGACAATGTAAAACAATTAAAACGAGAAAAGTAACGGCCTTATTTATATAAAAAAATGAACCCAAAACAAATATCTAACACATAAACTAACGACAACCACTGAATTACAGGCTTCTGACTTGGGACAGGCACATCCATAAATAATGTTGTTAAACATGTTAGCGGGATCCCAAGTTGCAACCCTCCCCTAACCAGGGACAGTGGTATAACAGTACAACATAAGAACATAAGTCAATATATATACAAGATATGTTTTGAGAAAAGGCATGAAGGTTAAAATTGAGCATGGAAATTGGGAATGTGTCGACCATAGACACATAATAGAACAGACAGAAGGTCACCAGTAGGTCTTCAATGCAGTGAGAAATTCCCACATCAAGAGCTGTCCTTCAACTGGCCCCTAAACAAATATATATACTAGTTCAGTGATAATGAAAGCCATACTGAACTTCATATTTTATATTTTTTTTAGCTTAATTTAAACAGCATATGAATATTTAGTATTAATCTGTTTTTAAGGTACCTTCTACCAGTCATCCAGTGTCATTCAAAGTTACTAGAGCAGAAATTTAAACCTTGAAGAAAGTGATACATTGTTTACATGGTAATTAACCAATAGAAAATAATTTTTTAAAGATATTCTTATATTAGACAAATTAGTTGTTAAAACAAACATACAAATAGAGAACTGTTAGTAGATTGTGCAACTTTTGTTCTCTTGTTCTTATTGTTTAAGCCTTTATTTTTCAAATGAACTAGTACTGATCCTTTTGATTTCTATACACACATTGTAAAAGTACATTAGATTACAACTAGGCTGAAAAAGTTCAATTTCATTGATATGAAACGTTGACCAATATATACATTTGTAACTCTATATCATATATTTATAAGGTGAATCAATGTGTTTGTAACTTTGAATAGAGTCTCATGAAATGACAAAAATCACTGATTCACAGGTACACAGGTTTGTGAATAAAAAAAAACTGAGAATTAGCAGAACTTAAAATACTACCGGTAATAAGAATAAGAATATTAAAGAATACTTTATTAATCCAATTATGGACCGTTGCCGGTTTTAAATTTCGTACAATGATTTGTGTTATAACTATGAAATACATCACAATAGGTAATAGATATATTACAACAACACTTTAAAGAGTCTATTTTTTTTTTGAAAACTTCGATCAGATATATATAGATTTTTTTTTTATCAAATCTATTCATAACTGCTGACTGTCTACTTTCACTGTTTCCTCTCCCAAACCAAATAAACTAAATTTGACGGTTTCAAGTTTTGATGTCACATGCTTGTTGAGTAAACAGGCGTTCATAAATGTAAGTATGACATTTGATTTCTATGATTTTTATTCTTACAATTATTTTAAACATGACCATACATGTACTATTATTAATTTGCATGTATTATAATATTTTCATTTCTGTTTTGTAGATTTTCTAGAGGAACTACATATTGAGTTACATAACAGACATAGAGCTATCACAGTCACATATAATGTCTTTGAAGCAGCATTTTATAAGATATCAATAAGACAGTGGACTTACTACCCTTTTGGATGAATTATAGCCTGAAGAAGTTTTGATCTGACATTAAGAACTGGACCATACAATTTTTGCCCTAATGCTTCGAGTGGTTTGTTTAGAAGGGACTGAATTAACTTGTATGTGTCTGCATCTTTAAAGGAAAAGACTTGATTGACTATTTGTAAAAACTAAATTTTCATAGAATTATAAAGAAAATAATGCTAATTGATTTTTGTATTGCCTGTGAAAATAGAGCTCTATATATGGGAGACTTGAAGATTTACTGATTACTATCTGGCTGCAGCAGTGTAAACTATTTGTATAAAGCTTTATATTTTAGAGGGGAGAAGACATTGATGCTTCAAACCTTTTATGCAGATACCTTATACTAAGAAGTTTCCTTCTGTCATGTGTCCCTTTTCCTTGACAACATTTTAATTTTTAAACACAACCATAAAAAATATACCTACCAGGTAGTTTGATCTGCTCTTGACCTCATTTTCATGATTCATTGGTCAATGTTAAGTTTTGAGTTTTGGTATGTTTTTCAATTATCATAAGCAAAACAAGATAAAACTACTTTAGTGTACTGAAGAGAACACTTGTAAGGTGTACATGTCTGTCTGACCTTGACCGCAATGGCTCATTGTCATGGATCTTTAAACAAAATGTTGAGTTGATGAGATACATGTGTATTTTGATCCCAATTTGTTGTCCTTTTTAAAAACAGTGTTGAGCTTTATCTTGAACCATTACTACTATATTGATAGGGTTCATACCCCTCTTTTCTTGTCCAAATTTCACATTGAATTCTCTAGACCAAATTAAGGAATAAGTTCATTTTGTTATGATTTAAAGGCTATTTCTTGCACTACAAACATATCTGAAAAGCTTTCATTGATGAAATAGAGAGCTTTATTGTCAGGAGGGGGGGACAAATATCTTCCAAGAGTTGTTTGAAATATTTGAGTATAGGATCAATATTTAATATTTTTGCTCCTTACAATGATTTCGTACAGAAAATGATAGTTTGAAAAAATATTGTTTAAGTGATTTTAAACGAAGATTTTGTAAATGTAGGCATTTGTCTCCATGACGACCACATTTCCTTTATTTCATTATTTTGATTAATTTGATATTACAATGTATAACATGGAGAAACATTTTGAAAAAAATGCTTGATTAAAATTTTATCATTATAAAGCATACATTTATCAAAAATATGTAATTCTCAAAATTGGTGTGTTCCGTTTCCATGGAAACTGGTAGTTTTATTTGAGGATAATGATAAATAAGTAACTGTTTTCTTTACTTTGTTTCAATATTTAGGTGTTATAAAAGCTAAAGAGACACAATCAAATGAATTATGCTATAAACACATGACAATAATTTAGCTTATTGTAAAAAAAAAAAAATGCCAAAAAAAAAAAAATGAGACATAAAAAACTTTTTTTCTGAAAAATCTAAAGGAGGCTACAAACGATTATTTTTGATATATTATAGACAAAGGTCCAATGAAAATATGCAAACAAACAGGTTATTCATAGGACCCTGCGCTTGGAAAAAAATAAAATTTGAAAACGTAATTTTGACTCCTTTTAAGAAAATGAAAAACTGCAACAATCGGTTGCCATGAAAACAAGAGTTGCCATAGTTGCAACTTCTGTTGATCAACTTTAATTTTTAGAACAAATGAGGAACTATGATAACATATATTTGTTTCATCGAAATTAATTAACAGTTTATATAAAAATCTGTGATGAAGAACAGAATATTTTAAAGTTTTAGGACTGAAATTAAAGGGTTGTTATGGTGCCATCGTAACCATAGCAATCAAATGTACAACACAGGTGTAATTGTGATTTTTTTTTTAGTTTATTATCAAAATAGAACATATGAATCCCAAAAAAGTCAATTTGAAAACTATCACTGTATCACCCTCTGCATGATTTCTAGGTGGAGCCATACTTAAGTTCTTAAATATCTTTGAAATGACTAATTTATGGCCACAAATACATGTTTATTCACAATATGAGAGCTTATTTTCTCTCTGGATTCGTCTGTATATTCCCTTTCCCTTAAATGTAGCATTTGCTTCTTATAACAAATGTTGAGGATATTTTTGAGACAGACCTAAATGTCATTTATTCAAAAGATTCGAGTACAATATACTTAGCTGATACATTTTTTATTTGACCATAGCAATTCAAAGAAAAAATAAAGTTATGTAAATTTATCTTATAGATACAAGGAGATGTTATCTGAGTGTCAATGGCACATATCTCCATTACAGTTTGAAAGAGTAAACCGTTATCACCGTGTATCATCAGTTCACCGGATATAGGTACTAACCAAGCGGGCATGATCGATTTAACCTTACATGGAAACGATAATCTTTGTTTTGCTTAATCAATATTCAATGTACATTTCTCAACATTTGAAATTCCTGCACCCAATTATTTTTTGCATCGATTTTTTCCTATTCATAAAACAACTTTGATATTCGAATAAGAACAATTAACTTTGTCATGCGCAAATAGTTGTGAATGTCAACACTAACTTTCAATTTCGATACAGTTGTTGAGACATTTACATGTTTTATCTGAAAGGAACCTAATACCATGAATACAGGGCAAAAACAATAGTTACCAATCATAAACCTACCTGTGATTACTCATTCCTTGAAAATGTTTGGGTAATAAACGAGTATGGAAATAAAGTTTATGTGTACGGTGTACAACAACTCAACTATGCACCATACATAAGGATTTATGTGTTCAGCTAAACACCGTACACAACGCTTCTTTAGGGATAAAATATCGAAATAAAAACATATGCATGACAGATTTCAATGCCAATTATTAAAACAGCTATACTTATTACTAACACACACTGACATTCTATTAGAAAAAGAGTTGCAATGAATATAGAATTATATCGGCTGGGACGAGGGCCAACTTCTTTGACAGGTCTTTTCATATGCCTTTACAGTGTTTTAGTAATCCCTCTTGTTTTGGGGGAAATAATGAGACATCTCTTATCATTAATCTACGACCAAATCATGTATAAATGTTTTGTGTTACAATTAATTGGCTGCCACCCATAATTCTATAGTATTGACAGAACGAATCGAAAATAATGATTGTCATGGTTTTCAGTTTTCCCAAGGGACTCGATTGTTAATCTGCCGTTGTTATATTTCTAACAGATTTTACAGTGTTTCAAGAAACATATCTCTGTAATTTTGCAGTATTTGCGGTCTATAATTTGTTTACAGAATATATAAACTTTTCATAAAATTTTCAATGGACCTCTACACATGCATGATTTACTATAATCTAGTAACAAATAAAATGCTTCATTACACTCGACTTTAAATAAGCTTTAATCGCATTGATTTATATATACTTGTGTGTAATGCTATTCGCAGTTCGAACCCAAAATAATGAGGTTATAAACGTAAAGGAGTAGGTCCAGTAAGACCCCTTTTTGGCCCCAAAATATAGAGGTTTAACAAAATTGTTGAAATGTAAATTTTTAGTTATTTATTGGACAGTAAAATGCTTCTGCTACATATATATGGACTGTTTTTGACAATGCAATGCACATATATCGGGTACTAGCACCATCAAGCCATGCTAAAGTACTGAAATCTTCACAATTCTAGCATTTTAGTTAAATTTTAGACGGCTTTCGTGTGAAACGAAAGTGGTCGCATTCGTGTTCATCCTTAATATTGAAATGTAAGTTATATTTTATGATAATACATAACATGTATAAAGGTTGAGGATGAACACGGATGCGGCCACTTTCATTTTTGACAAAAACCATCTGAAAAGTGACATTTTTCGGCATATTTGGTAGTTTTTTCATATTTGAGCTTGAATCGGGTTGTTTTTAATGACTAAATCAGTTACAATCTTTCACATAAACTAATTGATTCAAATGAAATCGACACTTAAGTGTTTAAAAAGTGGTCAAAATCTTTCGTAAAGTGAACCTTAAATTTGAGGCCAAAATCGGTCCTTACCGGACCTACTCCTTTCTCGATTTTTTCTCGACATTTAATAACTTTTAATTATTGAATAACGGTTACAAAACTAGTTTCTGTTTAATTGACAATTTCAAAGTTCAACTCAGTTATTGGGAATACATTGTTTCTTTCTAAAGTCACTTATATATTTAGAGACCAATCATAATAGTCATTGGTGGATATTTATTTCTAAATAACCAGTGGCAAATATTAAAGTTGAGAGTGTTTGTATCAGATTATATAATTATATTTAATTATATAATCCTGACAGGATGACAAAAAGGCCTAATTCAAATATACTGAAAAGGTATTTATTTATATATATATCAAAAAACATGTGCTTAAAAGAAAATGAAGAAACGTAAACAGCACAGGAAAATGGGAGCTTGTTATAAAACATTCTCTTTCAGCTTTTCAATTAGTACAATTATGAGTTGTCTATCTTTCAATTTTGTTTCAGACAAAAGTTGTTATCTCCCATGTCCGTTTTGACAAGACACATCTAAGAGAGACAACTCCACTTTGATTCTATTTTCAGTTGAATTATGAAATTTCCTAATAGTATGGTATTTCCTATTTGCCTCGACTGTTAAAAATATGTCGTAAAATTGAAAGCAACAGTTCTACGCAAATATTTGTTCCAGAAATGGATTGTTAGTCCAACCGATCAAATGTTACCCTTATCAGAGTGTTTGTGTAATGATTATATATGATAAGAGTTCAAAAGACGATTAACACTTGAAAGAGCTGACCTTTGTGCATGTAAAATAGAATAACAAGAAATAAAGTTTACATTGACATTTACTACTGGCATGAGTTGGAATATTATCGCTAGAAACTAAGGAGGCACGTGGAATTGCTAATGAAATTGACATGAAATTGACAACGTCGTCATAGGTAAAATAGCGATAAACAGATTATCATTGGTCATCTCAACTAGATAGCTTTTCTCGCTTTCGCCGTAACAGACTCAAGCGAGAAAATCAATCTCGTTGAGATAACTAACGATAATCTATAATTATATAATGCGGTTTAAACTTATTCTGTTTTTAAACCGTAATACTGTTGTAAATCTACTGCTCCCTCCTCTGATGCTGGCTTAAAACCCAATCGTGAGCCAACTAACATAATGGATAGGATGTATACACTATTATATATGTATGATTATGAGTGCTCTAAACAAATGCATAACATATGTTCATGTGTGCACCAGTGAAAAAATTAGAAATATATCCGACCCGCACCCTGAATTCGTATTTATAGGTTCATGATACATCTGTAGTTTATATCAATTTGTATTTAAGTATTTAGTAAAATAATTCTTCGTTATGTTTCTTTTTAATTGCATTTTCTTGTTTTTCGTGAAACGTATTATTTAAATATTTAGTGGTAATCAATGGTATTTAATTGAACCCTTATTATAGTAGATTTTCAGACTATAAACTTATACAGATATAAATAAGGCAACGCGACTAAATCTTAAAAGCAGTTGTTGGTGTTAATAATTACGAACTCGATTCCTCAGAAGTCTTAGATTGACACAAGAGATCCATTGATTATATTTGTTTATATCCTTAGTCGATTGAAATAACAGCTGATCCAAAGTGGAGGCGTTATCAACTTTTGTAATACAAGTGAGCATTACGTCTTCATGTTTTGAATCACGTTTCGACGTCTGATATAGTACAAATTGTACTTCTAATCAAAATGACGAAACAAAAATAATGTGAAGTATAATACTTGTTGGAACACAAATTATAAACAGGCATATTGGATATAATAAGAAAACAGATTTGATGTTTATCGGCTGATTTGAAAAGTTAAAAATGAGTTAAAAATTAAACAAAGATATTAACAAAAATATAGTAATTTGGTTATATTGAACCTGAATCAAATCATATTACTTGCAATGCAAACAATTTAACTTAAACATGGCATTGGATAAACGCCCTAATGGTAACACAAGATAAGTAAACAACCTCAATATGGATTGCTAAACCTCTCTCTTCAAGGTATGACAGTCGGTACAATGCTTGAATGTAATATTTCATAATGTCATTCAAACCAAATCAATCCAAGAATTCTTAGTCTCCCGAATAAATTATTATAGATCAAGCTCTTTCAGTCTTATAAATCTACGTTATAATAGATCATTTATGGCTTACACGTCATGGATATTTATAGTATTTGTCATCATGAACGGCACTTAAAGTTGATAATTTCCGGTTAAAGGCCACATCAATGTAGGTGTTTAATACAAGGCAAAATTACAAAAATACTGAACTCCGAGGAAAATTCAAAACGGAAAGTCGCAAATCAAATGACAAAATCAACAGATCAAACACATCAAACGAAAGGATAGCAGCTGTCATTTCCTGACTTGATACAGACATTTTCTTTTGGATTGAATTTAAAGACGTAAACAATCAGAGAAAATCATAACTTCACATAACGCCAAGAAAGAGGTATCGACAGATTGCAAACCCATGAATGGATATCAGAATAAAAATAATTTAATTTTCAATGTACGAATAACTAAATCTATAACACACTATTGTTATATAAGTACATGGTTGATCAAGTTACCGTTTTAAACCATTTTATTTCGGATCGATAATGTTGCCCGGCTCGTTTCCACATTTCCGGGCTCTGTTAAATGTAATGTCACCTATGTGAAAGAAAAAAATGTCCTTTCCTGTTTGGTGCAAGTTTTTTTTTCATGGCACAACCTAACTTCATAAACAAAATCTGTATATCTATGTATGAATTCAGTTAAGTTTTTAAGTAATGTGTGGCCCACAAACTCTCAACGTGATATTTTTTTTTTCTGAAATGAATAGATTACGTTCATTCAAATTCAAAACATCACTACAGACACGGCTTGTCATATCGAACGAGTTGTAATATACCTAAATAACTTAAGATGTTGTCAAAGTAACATCGCTGATCAAAGACAGTCAAATTAAGTTTCTTCTGTTAACCTTTGGCAGTTCATTTGAATAGTAAACATATTAGGAGATCCGAGTCTTCAAAGTTATGGCAGCTAAAGATGAGAATATAAATATACTTTACACCTAGTTAAGATAAATTACTTCTGAAGATCAGGGCTTTAATTCCTTTAATAAGATATTCGTTTGCTCTTTAAATCCAACTTACGCTATTGTTTAAAACAAGGACTGACATTTATCAAATAAGTATCCGTTCGATTTATCAATCATAATTCAAGTGTAAGGCTTTAAAATGAAATTCTGTCAATATGCTCTATAGAAGTGATGACAATATTATTGTTAAAACAGTTATCTTGCCGTTTGGTAGATTGAGAGATAACATAATTTGTGATATCATGTATTGGATATCTGTCAAAAACGACTTAAAATAACAAGATGACGTAACATTTCCTATAAAAAAAACATGTATACAAGATCAAACAATATCATGTCGTCTATGAAATGAAATCTTGTAATATGTGCTTCTGTTGTCAGGATGAGAAGACTTGATAAAACATAACCCTGTTTGAAATGCAGTGTATCCAGATTAAAATACAATGAAAAGAGAAATCTGTGTTTTGGGAGTGCTACGTTTTTCGTGCTGAAAACGCTGTACCCACTCAAAAATGGTTAAGAAACCACCTGTATAAAGTAAAACATTATCGAAAGACAATTATTTAAAGGTTCATCTATAGTGCATTTCATAAAGTTCGAACCTGTGTAAAAAGATAACCTCTATTTAGTGGAATTTCATCATTGATGATGTTGTGTAATTTACTTGTGACAACAAGTCTTAACAAGGTTCTAAATGACTTTGAAAGTAAAATTACTTGATTTAAAAAGCTTAAAAATGATAACAAAACAAAAACGAACATAGCAATATGTACCATGCATGGCATCGTAAACATTTTGTTTGGTCATGTTGATAGATAATATATAAGTAACATAATGAACCAAAATTATATTGACGTCACATTACAAATATACATACTTACGGCGAACAATACCAAAGGGACATTTAAGACTACTTACAACTTGATAGCAACTGATGCCTCTACTTTTATATTGCTTGAGAATGATAATAAAAAACAACTCGACGTTCACATTGCGTTCACATTGCGTGAGAAATATCTCTAAAGTTTCCCTTTATGTTAGTCTTTTCATTTCTAATTGAAAGTCAAAAGCATTGCATCTCTATAGAAAAATTACAAGGTGCAATTTATAGATTCCAATATTGATATATGAAGGAATAATTTGTAAGTACTGTTTGGTTTTTATATTCAGGCCACAAAATCAGACTCTAGCTTGGCTTTCTTTTCCATTTATGTTCTTTGTAGTTTCGAATGCATACCAACATATCTGTACTCTTCATTCAACTAGTACCAAACATTTCATAAAGCATCTAATTGATATGTAGTGCGCGTATTATTGTTATGATATCCTAATAGAGAACTAATTGTGTGTCAGTTCTTTTAGTTCAAATTATACATGTACTATCTACAAGCAAATCGAATAGAATTCATATGAAATGAGTGTCATCTTTGTTATACATTATTAAACCGATGCATAGTAAAATTTGAATTAAGTCAGAAATGCACTTGTTTAAACAATTACATTATATGAAGCAGCTGACAAACAAAAAATAAATCGGTAAATGTTGATCGCAAACATTGGAGGGAGAGCGTTTTGATTTTGTTGTCGAATGTTGCCGAACATGAAAAAGTACTCGTCTTCGGAATATGTTCTTTCTTTACGATAATGTTTGAATGTCCAAAGAAACCACACAAAAGAAAATGACTACTATTACAAGACACCAGGTTCAGAATATGGTACTTCAAACGCGCATTTTGTTACAAAAAAAAACACTCAATATTGACAATATAATCACAACATTTTGGAGGTCAAATCAAATATAAGCAGATGCAAAAAACCTTGAGATATTCAGTAGAAACTTCCACTGGGCGTAAGATATTGCTTTAGCGAAGATCAGTTTAAAATTTAAATGAACATAACGTAACCGTGCAGTATACAACATAATAATCAATATTGCATTAAATATGATAATACAGTCGTGTTCTAATCATACTTTGTGTGGGCATCATTATGAATAATGCGACCTTTCGTTAAGAAGAAAGAATCGTAAATAACGATCTGTCTGGAGATTTCTTATTCTGTTTTATCAGCATGCCTTAATGATACAAAATGTTTAATGAAAATGCCAGCATTCTAAATAAGTGAAGCTATGATTAGGACAAGCGTGATTTGTTTCGATTTTTAAATCAATTAATTGGTTATGAATATGACAGTTGTTTTCAATTTGGTTAATGATATAGGGGATCGTGCAATTAATCCATTTTAAATGTTAGTCCCCCTTTTAGTTAACATATGGACTCTGCATGTGTCCTCCATCTGGCTATTTCCAATTTAAATTTGACAGCAATGATCATATCCGGTAGAATCCAAAATGGTGGACATCATACTTAAATCAGTCTTATAGCAAAGGCTAGTATGTGCAAAGGTATTATTATCATGCTACTAACATACTATTTGGTACAAACCTTTGTTATATACTACTTTGGATATATGATAAAGATAAGATGTCTTAAACAACTTACTTCCGGTAAAATCCAGCATGGCGGACATAGTACTAGACTAAGCTTATGTTCAGTCTGGTTCAATAGCGTGGATCAGACCCTAAAACACTTTGTACATTAATATCATCTTCTGGCTTGTACGTATGGAACGCCACAGCTGTCTTATGTGGAACTCTGATATTACTTTATGTTGATTTACTATTACTTGATGATATTTTGTCTTTACTTAATATGGTTTTGACATTACTTAATGATGTTTCGATATTACACGTTATGATTTCGTATTGACTTGATAGTTTTGTCATTGCTCAATATGGTTCTGTCATTACTCAATATGGTTTTGTCATTACTCGATGTTGTTGTGTCATTACTCGATGTGGTTGTGACATTAGTCAATGTGGTTTTAACATTACTAGATGTGAATGTGACTTAACGTTATGTAGTTGTTTCATTACATGATGTGGTTTTGTTATTTTGTAATTAGGATTTGCCTATTCTTTATATGGTTAACATTACGCAATGACTTTTCAAAATTTGACGATTCTACACTACTTGATGAATTTGTTTCATTATTTGATGTGGTCGTGTCATTCTTTAATGAGGTTATCCCATTACTTGATGAGGTAAAACCACGTGACTAATTAGGAAAAACCTGTTCTATTTTTAGATAGATTTCCATATTGTATGTGCCTTGCATTACTGTTGAGTTAAACCGGGTTACTGTTGAGTTTAACTTTGAGTTAGTCTTCGATTTCGAATTCAGACCATTATAAGAGTTAAAGTTCTACTTGGCATTGAGTTTAGAATTGGACTTCTAGTTAGAGTCACATTTAAAGGTAGATTTCCAGTTACAACTTTGAATTTGGGTCACTTTTTGAGGTAGAGTTTGTGTGAGATTTGAATTTAAGTCTCGTGTAGATTAATTAAGATTTCGAGTTGAATTCGAGCTATCTTATATGAGTTTGTAATTAAATTTTCTGTCGCGGACAATGGTTTTTGCTCGGGCTTTCGAATGTAGGGCTCTGGGGTATGCGTACACAGGATAAGCAATGTAACAGTATACAAAACCCAACATATCAATTGAAATGAAGTTATATGTGGTGTAATTGCCAATGAGACAACTATCCACCAAAGGCTAAATGTAGTGGGTATAAGAAATCATATATAGGCAACCGTACAGCCTTCAACACAGCGTATAGTCAGCTACAAAAAAAAACACCATGCACCATGTGAAGAAAATCAAACGAAAACACTTAGTACGGTATAATTTATATATAAACAAAACCTACAAAAAACAAATATGACACACATGATACAACGACGACAATTGAACGTCATGCTCCTAACTCGGGCAGGTACATACAGAAAGTGCACATGGCGGAGTTTAACATGTATGTGACCGCAGTGATTTGGTTTTATTTGGTAGTCCACATTGGAGGAAGAGATGACAGTATTTAGGTCACGGCAACTGGAAAATATCCGTTGTCACATTTGAAACAGATATTTCAAACATTTTTTTTTAATTAGTGCGAAGTAGATCAGAAAATTCAATTGCAAGAAATAAGTCCGAGCCCAACCCCTCCCCCTCCCCATTTCACTATTTCTTTAGTATGAGTTGATTTAAAGTGTCTAATTTGTTAACAATAAAGTACAAGTATTTTGATTTGTGTCCTCAATATCAAGAAAACGCATCTACAGAACAAAAACTTGTTTCTTTGTTTTGTTTTTACCGATAGATGTATCGATAAATGTAAAGCCGGTCAACATTACGCTTTTAAACTGACATCAACAATATCACGCGAGATACAGGGTTCCGCGGAATATTTTACGAATTTATTATAATACTGCTTCCATTTGAAAACTAAGAGAGAAAAAAACGACATCTATGCCTGAAATACTGTAATATTTTTAGTACTTTTGTTCCTTATTATTGTCTGCCGTTCCCTTTTTTTACAGTAAAGGATTCAGAGGGGGGAGTAGAGGGCGTACGCCCCTCTTTGCTCGGACTTTTTTGTTTGTAAAATGATTAATCAGATTAGACTTCGTGAACTTTGCCATTTCCCATGTACTCTTTATTTAATTTTTATGCGACAATTCTTCACTTATAAAGATATTTGTCGCTGGAATCTACTGATTATCAAAGTCCTGTGTCTTTGATTCGTTATGGTGGTGTTGACTAGTGGATCGAAAACACGTCGCTCAGTCATTTTCATATTCAAATTACAGTAACACATTGCTTCGGCTGAGAATGAAAATCATGACACTTTCAAAGCGACAAAGGATTGAGCAAGAACGTAATGACTTCTATTTCACTATTCCACCAAACATGTTTAACCCCAAACTCCCCAGACTATTTTAAAATAACATAGCTGAATAATGATCCCCAGTCAATATAAGCTTTCTCTCTATATATATGTGTAAAGTCTAATGTACGGAACATTTTGATTTGAGGAGACCGTCTTAGATATTTGAGAGAAAACAAATGACTCTGATTTTTGCCTTAAACAAAAATTCTGATTGATCTGGATTAAAAAACAAAAATCTTGTCCACTTTTTTGCTATTAAAAACGAAAATTTCCAACAGAATCATTAAGCATTCAATGAACATGATGAATAAAAACGGGCATATTTTATTTTGTGGCAGGAGTTTGCATGACTGACTGGCATGTCTCACTCTGTTTCGCCGAACTGATATATTGAATACTTTTTTTCAAGGCCAGACTGTAACCTGCCTGCTGGGTGTGGCCTTTATTTCTCCATGTGTCGGCTGTCAATCATAAATTCGTTGTCATTTCAGAATTATTATTAGCCTTTGGTTGATTTGAAACCCCTCACTTCCCTTAATTTTGTTGGATGAAATATATCAACTAAACATTTGGATAAAAATTGCTTGTTTGTCTTTTTTAACTCGTTAGGGTCGTATTTTAAACTTAATCCAATAGCCCGGCGTGTATCTTGCTAACAAAATGAAATGTGTGAGGTTATGATAAACGTATTACTTACAACACATCGACGAGAATTTTCCATGTCTATTTTTTACTGATAAGTCTAATGCACAACACATTTATCAGAACATAGCTTTGGATCCATATTACTAGTATCATTTTATGATAGACAATTAATAGGGAGAATGCAGCATCGAAAATATCCAACCCTTACACTTTACAGCAACTTCAAAATATACAGGCCCCACGCCAGGTACCGTCTAAAAAGGGCATATTACACTTTATACTTTATGTTTTAGCCCCAAAAAAGTCCTTAAAAAAGTAAAAAAAGCGCCCCCCCCCCTTTTCCAAAATCCTGGATCCGCCCCTCCCTTTCCAAAACTCTGGATCCGCCCCGGTTTAAAACCATATAACTTTGAACTACATTTACCACTCGAACTTAAATTTGAACTTTGACTCAATGGATAGCGATTCCCATCCAAAGCACATTAAACAAAAGAGGGACGAAAAATACCAGAGGGACGAAAAATACCAGAGGGACAGTCAAATTCATCAATCGAAAATGAACTGAGAACCCCTTGGCTAAAAATGAAAAAGACAAACAGACAAACAATAGTACACATGACACAACATAGAAAACTAAAGAATAAGCAACACGAACCCCACCAACAACTATGGCTTTAAACAAACAACATATTGAAATCTGTTTGAAAATAGAAACTATTTTTTCCGAGTTGGTCACGTGGTTTTACCTCATCAAGTAATGGGATAACCACATCATAGAATGACACGACCAAATCAAATAACGAAACAAACACATCAAGTTGTGTAGAATTGTCAAATTTTGAAACATCATTACGTAATGTTAAAACCATATAAAGAATAGTCAAGTCATCATTACGAAATAACAAATCCACATCATATAATGAAACAACTACATAACGTATAGTCACATTCACATCTACTAATGTTAAAACCACATTGACTAGTGTCACAACCACATCGAGTAATGACACAACCATATTGAGTAATGACAAAACTATATTGAGCAATGACAAAACTATATCAAGTCAATACGAAATCATAACGTGTATATCGAAACATCATTAAGTAATGTAAAAACCATATTATGGAAAGACAAAATATCATCAAGTAATAGTAAAACAACATAAAGTAATATCAGAGTTCCACATAGGACAGCTGTGGCGTCCATATGTACGTCTTGCAATTGTCTGGAGGTCTTGTAGTTCCAGTTGGGCAAGCATATTGGAGACACACCCGTCCTCTCTTGACTTGAAATATATGGTGATCAATCTTGCCGCTTGACGTTGTATCTTGTCTAGTTTATTTATGTTTGTTATCGTGTAGTGGTCCATTAGGCCAATTAAAATTAATTGCTAGATTTTCATCCCCGCCCGCCCCTCTGAAATCGTCCCGCCCCGATTTTTTTTATTTAACAAAAATACGATTTCCGGATTTTATCATGTCCGTTACCGGGAACCATCGATAATTTCGTTTCATTCAACACTTCCTGTTTCAAATTTCGTTTTTGTATTTCTTCGAGTAATCTAATAACAATATGATTGAGTCGACATATTCTGCTGCTCTATTATGACAACATCTACCGAGAATAGAGATTGATAACAAGAAGGGCATGACATATTCGAGTAACGAGTAAAACGCCTTGTCATTTAACGCAAATTGCGGTAGTCACAAGTGAATCGAAAACTATGTTTTTTCTTTATTTATACGATGACTTTGTGTCAGGAAATTTGGACTGTAAATGATATCCAAAGTGCAAGAATCGTAGAACAAATTGGTACAAAAAACATGACTGGATTAAAGAAATTGACACAAGCACGAATTTGTTTGATTTCTGACCGTATATTGAGAAAAAAAAGTCGACAAACATGCATTTTAATTCCCTTATATTTACCCATGGCTGTTGTTTTTGTTGACAAACAGCAAACACCCTCTGTAACTGTCCCAATATCCTCAATTTAGTCATTAAAAAACTACTTTTTGGTTAAGTTCATGTTTTACATCACATAATTACTTTCCACACTGAGTTTACATTTTATTTTGTACTCGTAATACTTGTGTTGGCTTGCATACAATTGTACCAATACATTTTATTGATTTTATGTGGACTACAAACCATTGCTTAGAAAGCAAAATAAGTTTGGTGTAGGTCTAGTCCAACTGAAGAGAGCATTTCTCTTCCCTTTGATGTATACTATAGATAGGTTTCTAAAGCGGCAATTACATGTATAACAGTGGTTGCCAATCAGGGATTTTTATTTAAGAGTTTAAAAAATAGTGTCAGATTCCTTATACAATATGTATATATATTATACAAGCTTGTTTTCCACTAGCATATACCCCGAGGTATGAAGAACTTGTGACAAGGGTTTCATATGAAATAAAATTTAAAAAATAAAATCCTCCCACCCGCCCCATGTTTTTCAAAAATTTGGATGAAAATCTACTAATTAATTTTAGTTGGCCTAACAGTGGTTGCCAATCAGGGATTTTTATTTAAGAGTTTAAATAATAGTGTCAGATTCCTTATACAATATGTATATACATTATACAAGCTTGTTTTCCACTAGCATATACCCCGAGGTATGAAGAACTTGTGACAAGGGTTTCATATGAAATAAAATTTAAAAAATAAAATCCTCCCACCCGCCCCATGTTTTTCAAAAATTTGGATGAAAATCTACTAATTAATTTTAGTTGGCCTTACTATGACTCTATATTCAATCGTTGATCTGACGAGCGAGATGTAAGCTGTTTTTTTTTTTGTTATCTTGTTGGCAGTATTTCAAGTTTCTTCTTTGAAAGCCTACTGTTGAATTCGTGAATACGCCACGTTTAATATGTGGGTTGTCAATTGGAGGTCTTCCAAAATTTGTAGGCCTAGGTACGGATTATGTTTAACCTGTTGTAGTATGTGTCCATTTAAACTGTAGATTTTATGGCTTTTGTTTCTGATGCTTAGGATGTAGCATTTTTTGGCATTAAACCGTATTCCCCAGTACATCTACAATGTACAAGCTTCTGACAAAATGATGAGGCTTTGGGAAGAGTTATTTAAAAGGATCCTCTTTGTCTCTATGTCATCCATTAACTCCTGAACTGGGTAGCATAAGAGCGAATTCCAAGCTCGTCCCCTAAACACCTGCCTTAGTATATTGCACGTTTTACATGCTGGAAAAGACTAGATCAAGATGAGGGAATACTCTCAATTACCCTTCCTTTTTGCGCAAATAGTTATTCTCTTGATTCGTTAACCATGTTAACCCCATCTGATAAGTTTGTGTGATCTTACAGTTAAATATCGGTGATTTAGGCCGATCAATGATCATTCTTCATGTTAAAGTCACATCTTCAAATGCCATTAATTTCTCCCAGCCAGTCTTTTTTTTTTACTTTCCAAGCAATCAGAGTACCATATCACAACAGGAAGAGACATGGATCACAATAAGTGTGTGTAATCACTCATTGCCAGGTACATTTGAAAGATCAATGATATATATTTATCCAAAGCTTTTTGCCCTCCCAAACACAATCCATAGTTCGTCTAACCCTGTCACGGAATAGCGAAACAGTAATGACAGCATCAACAGTAACGACTACTGGGATCATGATTAGTACAAGTTCGTGTTTCATTGCATCAGACACATGCACCATGATTCTATTGTCGGCCTCTCAAGGTGAACATGGTGATAAACTTGAAATACAATCACAAGGTAGATAGGATAGAATATCCTGAGCATTTGTTATTAGAAGCAAGAGCTACATTTAAGGGAAAGGAAATATACAGACGAATCCAGAGTCAAAACAAAATCCTCAAAATTGGCAAAGTTTTCTAAGTGATGACGACAATAAGAAAGAACTTTTAAGTTTTCATTCGCAACAGCCTGCTCAACAGATTTTGAGGAAAGGTAGTTGTAGCAACAATTGATCAGGATGTTCTGTGTTATCCACCACATGATGATGTTTCAAGCATAGCACCATGTTCACACGAAGAGGCTGACACTTGAACTAAAATGCATGTGTATGATGCAGTGAAACACAGATTTAACTGAGTCATAACTCGAACAGTCGATACTGATCGCTGTTTTGATATTCAGTGACATATATAATAGGGCAGACGAACTTTGGCTTGCATTTGGAAGTGGGAAAAGCTTCAGATATATATCTATCCATGACCTTTCAAATACACTAGGCATAAAGAGATTACACGTTTGCTGAAAAAGAAACTGCGTTGGTGACATGGATGGTGTTTGAAGACGTGACTCTATCATTTAGAATAATGATTAATCAGCCAACCTCACCAGATATGGATTTGACAATGCCATTGATAGAACAATGTGCGGTTTTGTTTTAAGATCGAACAAATTTATCACATGGGGTTAAGGAAGCAGGAAAACATGTGTTTTGGAAGAGGAAATACTTATTTAGGCTATTTCTTAGACATGGTCTTTACTTTTTCAGCAAGTAAAACGTGCAATATACCATGGCGGTTGCTAATGAGTAACAAGCTTGGTATTGGATTTAATGATTTTATTTTGCTTTAATCAATCTATCCAAAACTCTACATCAAAGATATGGATCGAGGACTCGTCGAAGAAATTTACGACAATTTGTGTTTTGTTTTACCGGAAGTGTTAACTTTAGATTTAAACATATAGATCTGAATAGAATTAGTGGTTTTTAGGATGACTCAAAGCCAAAAGTTTAATGACTAGCTAAAAAACATTTTCTTTACATTTTGAAATAAAAAATTATCAATATTTCAATGTCCGCCATATTGGATATCGTCGGAAATAAGGGGTTTGAAGTCATATGTATTATACAGTGTATCCATAAGAAGCACCAAAGAAAGGTTCCTGCACAATATAATGATAGTAGCAATATTTAAAAACACATTTCAATTACCCCCGGAATAAGGGTTTTTGAAGACATCTAACATATATCATATAGAAATTATCCAAAAGTAGTACATAACAAAGGTTTGTGTCAAAAAATGTGATGGTTACATCTCAATAACACCTTTTTCACATTATAGCCTTCGATATTGGGCTAATCTAAGTATGATGTCCGCCATTTTTGTCCGCACAATTTTTCACAAAGCCGCATACTATGAGGTGAACAATACTTTGCATGAATGAATATTTGAAATAAACAATTACAACCTAATTTAGATATACCAACATATTATCGGTAACACACATTTAAATATCATTTTTGTTTTCATAGTGAAAATGTACACGATGAAAAAAAATAGGTTTTATCGAGAGCATGCAATAATGTCTTCCATGTGTTTTTATATGTTCAAAAACATATGATTTTCCTATGTAGATATTGAAGGAATTTGTATTACGATTTTAAAAAAAAACTATAACACATATGCACGCATCCTTTAAAATAAGAAACACTTCAACATATTGATCTAAATAAATACAATTCCGTGTCTAGATGTTAAAGCATTACTATTGTTAACTTGGTTGACAATTATTCAATTTACGTTACTTTAAAAAAGGATGTAATTGTAAACAAGTGACATTCGTATTAATGTATATATACTTGTAAGCCGCCAGATAACATTTTCAAATATGCTTTGCATCTATGTTATTATATAATTGTGTACAAGAAACATGTTAAGGTAAATTGTTATATCCGTAGTTCATATTTAAGTAAAGTTCCATGTGATATTAAAAAGAAATACCATCTTCTTAGAATTTGCAACCAGAAGCTCTCTTTTGTCGATATTTAAGCAAATAGCGAATGGATCAATGAAACCATCTTGTTTGGTTAGGATTTCCTTGTGGTGTTTTCCATCTTTTGATATTATGACTACATTTGATGATAATGCTCCAGCAACAAAAACGGTACCATCATTATCAACAATGATTCCTCTTGGGAGCCTCAAAACTGAATCATTTTTAAAAGTCCATACGAGTGATCCATTTTGGTCACAGCAAACTACACTGTGTTCATTGTCGTTAGTGTAGTATATATGCTCGTTAAATGCAAATATGTAAGATAACTAGGGCAAGTCACATTTAATCACTTGAGTGGTTGTATAATCAACAGTATCTACTTTGAATATACCACATCCTTTTACACATACATACAGCGAGTCGTGATAACATGTTATCCCATATGTCCGACCTGGAAGTTCGATAAATTGTTTATTTCTGTGGGTTTTTATGTTGATTATGGAAACACCCACCTTGAAACAAAATCCCTGTTTTGTGACAGATGGGTAAACTACAGATGTGATAGCGACGGTCTTCTCATTGACAAATGTTATGTCAAATCCATCACCAGGAGCAAGTTTCATGCTATATTTAAGGATTCCGTCTGATGAAATTTCGCAAAGAAATCTTTTTATAAAATGATCAGTAAACAATACATCCCCATCTCTAGACATACAACAACCCCTTACCAACGTTCCCTCTGAAATTATTTTCTTCTGTAGGATTAGATTCATATCGTTTGAAATTTGTTTCGACTTTGCAACTTGCATCTGTGCTTGCACTTTACCTGATATGCCTAACTCAATTGTGCTAAGTCGATAAACTATTTCAATTCCTCCAAAATTTGCAAAACTGTTCAAAGTACTTTGCAAACATTTGTCTACCTTGTACACTAGTTCAAAGTGCTCGAAACTTTTATCTTTTGCCAACGAAAGCAGATTTCGTTCGTGTTCGTTCATGTTGCCTCGATTTCCCGTATTCCAATAAATGTTTGTAGATCAGATGCGTATTGTTTGATGCTTTGAAAATCGGCTTGGCATTGAGTAATTATGTTTTCTTTTTCTTTTATCGACAATAATATATTCTGAATGGTGTTGTTACATTGATATTCCTTTTCCTCAAGATCTGTAATTATTTGATTCTCAATATTGTCTAAATGTCTGTTTATTTCAAGTCGTATCTGCTGAATTTCAGCTAAATGCCGATTCTTCGAATCTTTAATACTAGCTGCATTGTCCTGTCGATCCCTATTTATTCTATCAACGTTATCTAATAGGCCAACTAGTCTGGTCTCTATGTCTTTAAACTGATCGGAGGTCTTTACATTACTTGTCACTTCTTCAAGTGGAATGACAGTGCATTTATGATGATCTTTTACACATTTGAAACAAATAGGGAACGCATGCTCATTACAGTATTGTTGATATTTCTCATGGTGGTAAATACATGACTGCTTTATATCACAGATGTATGACGGAAGAGACCTAAAATTTGAAATTGATATTATTTCGTGACTTCGAGTTGCTTTCAGTAAAGTATGATGCACTTTGCACTCATCACAAATAGCTTCTGCACATTCCAGGCACCAGTGTGTGGACGTGTTCGTAATGTGTCGAAGAAGTGAACATACACCACATATGAGTGTGTCCGTGTCCATTTCTATATCTGAAAAAAGGATATTTTGAAGTCGTCAAGTTGTCAAGTTGTCAAGTTGATACACTTTATTCATGTGAATATGTTTTTTTAATTTCCACGTTTTGTTGTGTTGGAAAGGGTTCATTATAATTTCTTGTATATATCTTTCTATATCTTTCAAGATATACTTCTGTTTGATATTTAGAAAAAGAAGGCGAAGTGTTTCCGTTTTTCTAAAAAGTGTGATTGTCTTTTTGTTAACGAAATTGCTGAATATATGGTATAATCTGTTTTTCCTTTTTAGATGGTCATCTTTTGAAACGTGTTTTATTTGGTCCGAAAATGGGAGGATGGTAAACAACATCCGTTTAAAATTCATGATTCATTGGTGAACAAATAGTGCATAATTCTATCAACTAAATATGTATAGTATTTCTTCTACTTTCATGAGACTAAACACTAAACCCACCCACACTAGTAACCCGAATTTAACTTGATCGGACAAAAACGTGTTAACGCTATTTAAATGAGATTGATCGTTATTTGATAAAGATTGACAAAAATTAAAAATTATATTTAATTCATTTCACTTCATATCAATTCATTTTAACGCCAGTCAAATAGATTTCTCTGCAGTCGATCAATTGAAATCAAGTTAGTGGTTAGTTGCGTCAAACTAATAGGCCACGCCCCTGTTAAGCTATTTCAAACATGCATTAATTCGTTTTAAACATGGATGAGACCCGGGCTTTTTACAGGTAAATCACTCAAGCAAAACGACCTCGATGTATCTATCGTTTGGGCAGAATCAATTTGCGCCAATTGCAGTTTTTTGTTTCAAACTTTAAATGCGTACAGTCTTAGTAAAGTCGCATGTTTCACAATTTAATCAAGCGAATGAATAATAGGGCGCCCGAATAATACACGTGACATGTTCATATATAAGGAATTAAAATAAAAACATTAAAATATATATGCACACGCGGTTTAAAAATGCAAAACTTGTGAATCTGTTGAAAATAAAATAGTTAGATATATAACATGATTTTGATTTGCTCAAATGCACTAGATCTTTATCGCATATATACATGCGTTTCAAAAATTGCCAAGTTCTATGAAAACTCGTGGCATGTAAGTTACGTCTAGTCCTTTGCAACTATTTATAAAACTTTATGTATTCATGTATGTTCACCGTTTCTCTTTTTTCTGTTTTACTATAATAATTCTTTATTCCGTAAGAAAATATACAGCTCATAGGATCAAATACATACACAAATTATACAGTTTACTATATTGTACTCGTATGTAAATGTAAACACGGAAAACTACACAGAAATTATTTATTGTGTACATAATTTAAATCGATGTATTTCATATTTTCGGTATTGACTGTAAAAAGTGCTTGAGTGCAGTATGAGTGAAATACAGAATTAACTCTACCTTTTTTATATTTTTTTATTTGAGAGGTAAGCTGCTGGCCAAGTTTCACTTATTCTGTCGCAAATCATTTACTTCAATAACCAATCAATTGTATTCTGAAAGAAGTTGATTTGTTCTTTGTACGAATACATGAAATATTTCTCACTGAACGTTATGTTTGCAATCGATGATCAAATACAAATCTACAGTATTTATATGAAAGAGACTTAATAATATATTTTTTTTATTATTATTCTACATATATTTGAATGATCGAAATAATCAGTTCTACAAATGGATGTTATTTAAAGACTTGAAATTTTACAATTATTAAGTGCATCCATGAAATTTTAATCGTGCATAGCTCATTTTCCGATTCACTTAAGGTTTCTAACGATCTTCTTACTTGTTCATTGCATTCTAAAATTAAAATCCTACACAAATTGCAAAAAAAAATTATTCTCCGGCCAGACTGCGTAAAAGATAAATATTGCTTTGTTTGTGTATACACAATGTTTTGAAGGTCGATATCCAGTTTGGCTAAAAAAGAATAAATTTGCGCCACAAGTTAATTACGCGAATTCTTTTTTTTTTTTTTTTTTTTTTATCACTTTATCATAAAAACTGCAACATTCATTTGCGCCAATAAAACACTAATTTAATTGTGCAAATATTATAGACTTGTTTTCAAATGTTTCTTCTTAGAGCACTGAGGAGGTCCTTTTCGGTATTTACATGTAGGTTCAGAATTCGCAAACTGAAAGGGCCTCCTTAGTGCACTTAGACTGACAAAAAAGTGCACTAGGGACCTGGTGGAAAGATAGAATTGACACAAAAAACATGGCATACGGAAGGAGAAGTACATAATTTCGAATTTTAGTAATTATAAAGTTATTTAACAGTTGAAGTAAGTATTATAATGTTACATGTACGTGTAAATATGTTAATAATTTCAATAGTTTCGAGGTAAATATGACACAATTAATAAAATTGAGAATGGAAATGGGGAATGTGTCAAGTTCCATTTATTGGCGCAATTAATATTATAAAACAGAAGAGATGAGCGCTATTCAAACGTTTACAATATGACAAATTACACCTAACCGTTTTCACAAATCAGTAATTTTTTCGCCCGGGGATATACACCTGTCAGTAATCTACCTTCAGTAACTTTACAATACCCAGCCGTGTCATTTCCGTATATTGTACATGTAGATATCACGTGTTATACATGTATATACACCAGAAATACCCATTCAAGTGATTTTTAATTTCAGAAGAGCTCCATATCGGGTACATCATGTACATAAACATTAAATTACAATAATATGAAGGAAAAAAAATGTTGTTTTAGTAAATGCACCTAGGTATGTATTTGTACACTTATGTTAATTCGTTATTTCATGTATCTTTTTTTTGCTTCAATTACTTTTTTGTATCTTATTGACTTATTCGTAAATCGAAAAAAAACGCACAAATCTGAAATGAATCGTAAGCATGGCATTGAACATGTTGAATGATTTCTCTAACTCAAAACTAGTTATACATGTACATGTAGATGCCTCTGAAATTATATTTTTCTCGTTGGGTTGCTTGTCCATTAATTGACGTTTACGCTATATTCTTATGTTCGGTATTTGTGAAAACCGCTCATCTATCAATTTTACAAGAAATATAATACTTGTAAGTCATGAACATTGAAGTTTAACTTGCTATCATTTTTTCGTATACGCACAAACATAAAATAAAGTGAAACACCTTAAGCTGGGGTCACACATTCACGATTTTTACTACCGTCATCGACAGGACCATTCCCGATTAAAATTTATCAAAAGTCTGATCAAGATCCTGTGAATCGTGGATGGAAATTCAAACTTAAATCAAAATTTGTAAAAAAAAATAATTTGATCGCGACAACAATCAGATAGTGTTCAGGAAGCGACGATATTCAACCGTTTCTAAGCGAATTAGTACCGACAATCCCGTTCTGAATCCGCTTCTAACCCGATTTGTATTTTTCGCCAGGTAAAATTCGACCGAGTATGTCACGACTTCGTCCCGACTCTACCAAACGTAATCCGACAGAGATCAGACAGTGACCAGACAGTGAACCGACGCTGACGGAAGATATCCGTTAGAAAACTCTCGGCATATTCGGGATGATCAGGTACTGACGGAACGTAATCCTATCACGGTCCGCTCTATCGCATTACAAACGGCTTTGTCTGGTCTCAGTCGTATTGTATTCTGTAATTATCGGGACTCTGACGTGGGTATCATTGATTAATTTCGTATTAATAACGGGACTGTTTCGGAACGGTTTTGGCAAAAAACGGTTCGCAATCGACAAGATCTGGATGCAATCTGGACTCAATCGGCAGAAAAACAAATATGAAAAATTACTCCAGATCATTCCCGTTCCACAAGACACCGTCCAGAATACACAAGACATTGTTCGGAATTCGATCCGATACAGCAGAATCTGTCACGACATAGCCACGATTGTAATCCGACTAGACAAAATCGGCTGAGTTGTCCCGAATGTTACGGGACGCACCTAACTGTCGGGGTGCTTTGCCGAACTATTCGGACCCTTCCCGACCCGTAAGAATCTGTCACGAACTAACACGACTGTGTTCAGACAATGAAAGGACATTCCAGATAATTGAGGATACTAATCCGACTTTTTCACTTTTCGTGTCGTATTGCTGTCTGATCTCAAACGGGAGCAATAATCGCCAATGTGTGAACCCCGCATTAAAGCGGTTTAAATTATGCAGTGCATTTTGAAAATATAGTTTTAAAAAACCGGTTATTTTTGTTTCATACCTTTTCTATACCTTTTCTTAAAAATTAGGACACGTGTCACTGGTTAATATAGAATACAATTAACGGTACGAATTTTCTTGTACCAGATGCGCATTTCGAAAATACATGTCTCTTCAGTGATTAGAATTTGAGCTGTTTTATAAGTATATATGATGGTGCCTCGTTTTAAGGGATTGGAATTCTTTAAAATAAATTTATCTATTCATCCATAATTATTTTTTTGTTAAAATACACTATAATTTCACTTTTTTTTTTAAAATGACAACTTGTAATTACCGGAAGATTTGCAGATATTGACCCCCGTGCGTTTGGATTAGCATTAAAATGTTCCTGTATTTTAAGAAATACGTTATAACACAATTTGGACTTGTACACGTATATATATGCATCTATAAGTCCAAGCATGTGCATACAATAATGAATGTATGTATACGCATGAGTTTCTCGCTACATTGAAGACCCGTAATATAGGCCGTCCTCTTTTGTCTGCTCTATAGTTGGGTTTTTGTCTCTTTTACACATTCCCCATTTCCATTCTTAATTTTGTAATATACGACGGTATATTGGGGAGCGTCTAAACACCACCTAGGCCGCATTGGTGCACTAAGCTCAAGAAAGTGCACTAAGCCTATGATGGGATGGTGCTATGAATGTAAAAAAGATACCATCGGACGCTGTTTTTCATGAAGATAATGTATCTGATTTTTTAGTAATAAGAAATTGTAGTTAAGCCGTAGTTTTGATTTTTTCTGTCATCAAAGGTTTTGTCCGACGACACGTGCCAGTAATTAACCAGGTAATAAAAACACTGATCCATGCAGAAATAAAGAAACATAACAAATACGGGCAGAATCAATTTTCGCCAATTGCAGTTTTGAAAAGGTATTAATTGCGCCACTGTCTTTTATTTTGATGGTATTAATTGCGCCAATAAATGAAATGAAATTGCGCCAGATTTACCTGTAAATATTTTTTATCTATATCATACATGTACATGTTTTACCAATATCATACATGTATTATAATTAACCTTTCCACTTAAGATTTAACTGAACACTTATCAAATTTAAGAAAACTCACCAAAAAATAAATTGTTTAGTAAAAGAATATTTTTTCACGAGTCAAGATGTCTGATATACCATTCAAAAACTAGAGTCTGATAGAGGAAAACCGGTCATCATTGTTGAAGAACACAAATTCCGTCAGGCATTTGTAAAGAACTAATGAGTAGAGAAGTAAGCAGAAAGGAATATGTGTCTATTCTCAACTACAAATACCAGCCTTTAATTCAATGATGAACAGAGACATTTTATATGGTTTTAACTGTATATATACGGGTGAACGTTTTAATTCAGCATACATTTCGTTATTAAAATGACTTTAACTCCGCCAGTCGGTAAACTGCCGGACCAAAGCCCAAAAATAGGAGGATGGAAGTCAATCATTTAGTTGTTATATATAAATAAAAATAAATAAAATTGGCGCAATTAGATGATTATTTCATTGGCGCAAATGATACCTATAGTTTTGAAAATTATGTGGCGCAAAAGAAGTATTGGCGCAATTAAGTTGTGGCGCAAATGAGTTACTTTTTGGCGCAAAAAGATATCGCCCACAAATACACGGCTTTCACCTTTTTGTTTGCCGTGTTATATAATTGTTTGTTTTTGTAGGATTTAAAACAAAACTTTGTATTTCTTTCTTTTTTGTGTGTATTTTTTTATAGGGTAATTATTTTGACTTTATGATACTTTTTGGGGGGTTTTTAGTCAAACTTCATTGTAATTCGAAGTTGATGATTTTTGTAAAACGATTGTTTTAGGTGGTGTTTTTTTCGTTGTATTTGTAAAATTGTATGAAAGATTGGTTTGTCCTATAATAGAATACGGAGCAGGTATATGGGGTCAAAAAACATATTCCTGTATTAACTCTATACATAATAGGGCTTGTAGATTTTTTTCTCGGAGTACGAAAATATGCCCAAATGCTGCAGTTACGAGAGACTTAGGAATACCACCTATTTTTGATATAAACAGTGGAAAAGTATTATTCGTTTGTGGTGTAGATTGACTAACATGAGCTCAAATCAGTTAAATGCAAAAGTTCACAAGTGGGCTGATAGTGTGAGTATTAAGCATACGTGTGTTAAAAACTGGATTTTCTTAGAAAAAAAACCTTCTAGCTAAATTCAAGTCATTTATCGTGTCCTGAAAATATGGACACTAACTTTGTAATTTTTTTATGTCAAAATTGTTCCTGTAACAAATACCATGTACATGTACATATATGAGGCTATGAAAGTAAATAAATGGAGTTTACAGAAATAAAGATGATAATGGGATAAGCACTTTTAATTACAGAATAAAGAGATGAAAATATAAAGAATAGATTAAATGATTCATGGTTGCTTAACGACCAGTTACAAATATTACATTCTACCCCTCCATGTTTTTGTCCATCTGATGAGTTAAGCCTATTTAAACTGATTCTTATAGTTCGTTTTAATGTTGTACATGTACTTTTATACTACTGACCGAGACTAGGGAGAGGATAGGGAGCCCGCTAACATGTTTAACCCCGTCACATCATTTATGTATGTGCCTGTCCCAAGTCATGAGCCTGTAATTCAGTAGTTGTCGTTTGTTTATGTGTTACATATTTATTTTTCGTTCATTTTTTTTTGTTATATAAATAAGGCGGTTAGTTTTCTTGTTTGAATTGTTTTACATTGTCATATCGGGGCCTTTTATAGCTGACCATGCGGATTTGACATTGCTCATTGTTGAAGGCCGTACGGTGACCTATATTTGTTAATGTCTCTGTCATTTTGGTCTCTTGTGGACTGTTGTCTAATTGGAAATCATACCACACCACATCTTCTTTTTCAAATTCCTGTGCTTTTAAAATGCCCATTATAGACATACAAATGTATCATGCTACATTAAGCTTAACATTTTAATTTAACAATTTATATATTTATTCAATAACGACAATGTTGATGCAATAGGTGCCAAAAACATCAACAATATTTTATTGAAAAGAAACGGCATTTTATTTCACTTGTTCTTAAAGAAAAAGATGTTTAATTTCATTTAGTATAAGGACACTGTAAATTTTCAATTTAAATGAGTAAAAACTTGTTTATATTTATATATTGTGTCTTATACGTCTCTCATTTATCTTTTAAAGATTTATGCATACAACACAAATGTTAAAATGTTTTGTTCAGTTCTGTGATTCTCATTTTATGTTTGTATGTGGTGAGACTTTGAAATAATAATAATGATAAAATATTGAATCTAAAAATATTCAGAAAGTATACACTTTTCTTAAATTTATACTTGAGTCAGAAAATTAAAACCAGCAGTGTCAAAAATATTTTTTTAAGCTGACAAATATTTTACACTCAGCGGCATTCAATATCATTGACATACTATATAGCACTAATCGCATTATACATGTACATATATTTTGGAAATCTTATCAGTAATCTCTCTATTGAAGATGTTGAAATCTATGTATTATAATTATATGCTTATTAGGCAAATTCATATTCTACAAAGATATTTTCAATCATTTTAGTTTTGATAAATACCATTACAAATAACATATTTGTCTCAGTCTCCTGTGTGAGGATATTCGATTGATGGGTGTATTGCATTTCCGCTAATTTTTCAAAATCCCAATACTACGTTTCCGCAAATTTAAAGTATACGTTTCCGCAATTTGTATTTATTACTTTTCCGCAAATTTACCTGGTAAATTGTAAATTATAAATATTTAAATATTTGAATATCATATATCAGATAAATTATTATTTTTTTTTTAATAAAGAAAAGGTTCTGATCTATCTTATATCTACAATATACTAGATATAACTAGTTGACTCTGGTAGGGATTAGTTAAACTTCATTGAGAAACCCAATGAAAATTATTTGTTTTAAAAGTGTTCACCTTATCCGTAGACATAAAAAGGTAATCACACTCAACATTTGATCACACATAAAAATGGACCTAGTACATACAGAAACGAACAGAGGAAAACAATGCATAATTTACGACGGATTTTCCTATAGATCGTCAAATATTTTGAAGAATGGGGATAAAGTTTACAGGTATGTACATTTCTACAAATATTAACTTTTCTCTGAAAAAAATAATGTAAATATTTGATTTAATGTTGTAGGGGTGTATACAATTAAAAATGGTAGAATTTGTTCATACTTTGCCAAAACGTTAATTTAGTAATCGTAGATAAGCCGAAAATATAGTGACTGAATTATTCGGATAAGCAAAAAAGCATAATATGAGAAAGATTCATTGAAAAATAGAAAATACTTTAGAGTTACCTCCCCTTAAAATGCTTATTTGAAAACGTTTACAAAAGCAAACATATAATTCACGCTTTTAAAATATCAATATTTGTAAGTTAAAATTGTATAAATTTGTTCCTTGGAATGAAAAATCATATTTATTATCTGCATTCTTGCATTAAAGTTTGCTAACTTAATTGAAAATATGGACGAAAGACAGTTAACAGACACTCATATCAATCTATTGTCATTGTATATTGCATTATAAATCTGAATTGATATATTCTTATTTGTTTTCTCTTTTTGCAGATGTAGTTCCCTTAAAGGTTGCTCAGCATCTATAACAACTGATCCCGAAGGTACTGCTGTTGTGAAAACCAAGAATACCCACAGCCACGATAGAGATGAACACAAGGCAGAAACACGTCAGCTTCGAGTCCGTGTTCGACAAAACTCTGGTGACATTTCCCAGCGACCGTCACAAGTGATTAGAGGTGAGCTTCAGAAAATGGACGAAAATCTATTAAATCATCAAGACTTGAAAAATGTTGCTATGTCCTTATACAGAGAAAGGCGAAAACAGTTTCCAAAGTTACCAAAAAGTAGATTAGAAATTCAAGAGACATTACGACAAATGGATTTGAACACTAGCAAAACTGAAAGTTTCACTTTGGTGAATGATTTGGATTCGGGAATCGTTATTTTTTCATGTTTCGCCAACTTGGAATGTCTATGTAATGAAATGACTGATATTTTCATAGATGGCACATTTAAATCCTGTCCGAAATTCTTCTACCAACTGTATTCGATACATGGATGTAAAAATGGTAACTACATTCCTCTTGTATTTGCGTTACTTCCACTTAAATCCGAGGAATGTTACATCAAAATGTGGGATCTGCTTATTGATGTGTGCACTACCCGAAGATTAACTCTCCAGCCCGAGGTAGTTCACATTGACTTTGAATGTGCAATGCATACTGTTATTACGAAAACATTTCCTGCTGCTACAATCAGTTGTTGTAGATTTCATTTAGGACAAAGTTGGTGGAGAAAAATTCAGTCGCTAGGTCTAAGTGCCGATTACAAAGACAAAGATTCGGATTTAGGTAAATGGCTAACTAATTTCTTTGGCTTGGCTTACTTGTCAACTGACATGATCGAAGAATGCTTTGTTGGGTTAATAGCTGATGCTCCATCTGACGACAAATGTATGAAGTTTGCCGATTATATCTTGGAATTTTACATAGATGGCAATTCCAGATTTCCACCAACCATTTGGGCATCACCTCCTGGTCCCGAGGAAAAGAGAACGACAAATGGTGCTGAGTCTTTTCATGCACACCTGAACGAACAGTTTTATGCTAGCCATCCTAACATTTTTGTTTTTGTCGACGTTTTACTAAAACTGCAAACAACATCTTACATTAAGATGAGAACTCTTAATGTCAAAGCACCTGTTCGCAAATACGAAAAGGAAAAGATGGACTTCCTTTTAGAGCAAAATTCAAAACTTGCAAACGGACAATATACTACTGTGGACTTTGTAAGACGTGTTGGGTACAAGTATTCTGCCAGAACTGACTTATAAACTATTATACATCAAGATACATCTGATTAGTGCTGAACATACGTTTGCATACATTTTTATAATGAATTTTATGTGCATGCTTTGATGACCTTTAACTTAATAAATATTTAATTTTTATTATGGCTTTGCTTTCGATCAACAGGTATTCCTTAATTATTTGCGGAAAAGTAATAATTTATTTTTTTCCGGAAAAGTAAGATATTTATTTGCGGAAACGTAAACTTTTTTTTGCGGAAACGTCATGTTTTTTTTTCCGGAAAAGTAATGCCAATTTGCGAAAACGTAAAACGCCGCGATTGATATAAAACAATAAACAATTTAAGGTCGTCAGGTAAATGTGGATTACGGATTAAGATGTTAGATGTCAAACTTGAATTAACAAACTGAGGTGAATTTAACCCGAATATGTAGTTTCTCTTCAACATTGTTTTAATTCAAAGTTCCTTATTTTCATTTAAATTAAATCAATTATATAGAATGACAGAAAGATTCGGAACTAAAGATAGTCACAATTAAAAATATGTATTTTGAAAAAAAGACAAAAACCGCCAGATCATATCTGATTTAAATCTAGGGTCCGTATATGCATCTTCTGACATCAGACTCAGACTTCTCTTGAACTGAATCTTAATGTGCGTTTTGTTATGCATTCATGTTTCTACATTGGCTAGAGGTATAAAGGGGGGGGGGGGGGTTGAGATCTCATAAACATGTTTAACCCCGCCGCATTTTTGCGCCAGTCACAAGTCAGGAGCCTCTGGCCTTTGTTAGTCTTGTATTATTTTAATTTTGGTTTCTTGTGTACAATTTGGAAATTAGTATGGCGTTTATTATCACTGGACTATATATATATATATAGTATATATTTGTTTAGGGGCCAGCAGAAGGACGCCTCCGGGTGCGGAAATTTCTCGCTACATTGAAGACCTGTTGGTGACCTTCTGCTCAATGTTGGTTTTTTTCTTTGGTCGGGTTGTTATTTCTTTGACACATTCCCCATGTCCATTCTCTATATTACAATGGTACGTAAATTCAGATTTTATCCGCAAAGACGGATTTTTCTACATGTTTTACAAAAAATTTGTACAACTATTGAATATTGTAAATGTTTAATGCATAAATGTCCATATCTAGATCGAACTTGCTTTGCTTCGTCGAAAGTACGAATATAGAAAAATCACAGATTTATATTACAACTAAAAGGTCCTAGAACAGTTGCAGAAATCATCAGAATTTGTTTATTGTTAGTTATTTGTACATGTATAACTATAATGCGAACCCGAAGTTGTGAAATAGCAACTAAGAGTGAATTCTTTGGAAAAGCGACGGTTCTATGAAAACCTATTGTCTATTTCAAGTTCTGTTTCGACATCATTATAATATATGTCACTGAACGTTAAAATTTAATCCTTTATTTCGTCTTCGTCTTCGTCAAATAGTGCTGTTGGTTTCTGCCGAAAAAAAATCTTTCAAAAAATTGTAACCTTTGTAATTTTTTCAGATAATTTGACCACATGACAAGAAATTATACAATAAACATTGGTCATGCACGATAGATTCTGATGTAAGACACGTACCGTTACAATACCCAGTTTACACGCATCAGCGCACACAGGTTTGTCGAATAGGCCAGTTGATTGGAGGAAAGTTACCAAAAACCACGCCTACCTTTAACTATTATTCAATCAAACGCCTTTGACATAAACATAAATAATGCTTGGGTAATATTACAGAGATTTTGAAAAAAGTTGAGACTTAAAAGTATAGATTAATGCTCGTAATGCATTTTCGCAATTAATATTAAATTTTAAACATACTTTCACCTATCTAGTGAGGAAAAAATACAAATTTAAAACAATTGCAAATTACAACTATTTTAAATTATAATGCACAGCAAGGACGTATATTAGTTATCCGTCCGTCTGCACTGTTTGTGATAAATGGGTGTCAAAATGTATTAAACAAAAACCTAAAAACCAGTTTCAAGAAGAATTCTTTGCTTTTATTGCAGAATCGCATAAAACATAATGTTGTCGTATTTTCAAAAAGAATCATCAATTTGAAAACTACTTTTCCTTTTTACCTTTCTAAATTCATATATTACCATGATTACGCAGATATCGATGTGGTAGTTGCCGATTGAGTCTAGAAGGTGTCAGGATTTACACAGAGAAGAGAGAATATGCCGTCTCTGTGACTCAAACAACATTGATGACGAGTACCATTACATTATGAATTGTAAAACATTTAAACTATAGAAAAAGAAGGAAATGTTTAAGGAACTACTGTTAGTCAAACCCTTATATCTTTAAAGCTGTTCAACAGTTAAACTCATCAAATATTGTAATATTAGAAAAACTATGTAAAAGTTATAAATGTGAAAGTCAGTCCTCCAAGTTTATTTAATTGTATCGTTTACACATGCATGTAATAATTTTACCTGATAGTTATGTGTATGTATGTTATTGATAACAGGCAATTGAAGTTTTATGAGAAATAAAGTATTCTTATTCCTTTAAACCATAAATTACAGTACACGAAGACAGCCTACGGGTAAAGTACAAGTGAATATATCACAAAGATCATCCGTACGCGTCCCTGTAAATGCAAAACTCTGGATTTTCTATGATAATTACCCGAGAGGTTATAAAAGATCTAGAAAAGACTTCAAAATGTGTTTGCCAAAAATGAATTGAAATAAAAGATTTTTGTGTAGACGAGTTACAACATTGCATAAGCATGATTAGAAAATTTGAACAAAAAATGTAAGTGGACATCTTTCTAGTGGCGAAAAACACGCATATCGAGTTACGTAGACGAAAAAGAATAAGTACATTCATAATGATTATGATGTAAATTCACGAAATTATAAGGTTATAATTAGAAAACAATCGTTATTCGTCATTCCCCATGTTTATAGATTAAAACAGAATTATAATTTTAATTCTTAAATTAAATTCTGAAATTCAAAAGGAATGTTTCTGATACTTGACAGTTCAGCGAACACTATTACATGAAATGCACGATGATATTGACCGAAAACAAAGGTGAAAGATTCAAATTGTAAAATCAGCCGCTGAACGGTAGAATTTCTATCAATTATTCAACGATAAAAAAAAAAGACTATTGAGTGTAAAAGTATGATAGAAATACTTTTAATTTATTGAAATGACTGTTAAATTTTTCCAGTCATTGGTTACTAGTGATTGTCAATCCATATCGATATTTCATAGCACTTTTACAAATTCTGAAAAAAATAAAATAAAAATATAATATTCCCATGGGGAAATATATCTTCCCATGAGAACAAATTTGTCCCGCACAGTGTTTAACTCCCAAAAAAGGGAGTCTAACCAGCAAAGAAATGCTTTATCGTCTGTAGATTGATTTTTATATATGAAACGATGTGTATTGATTTTACTTGGTTCAATGTTCAGTGGCAAGTATTTTATATATGCGCAGGTCCTGAGACAGAAAATCCAAGTACTCATTCACTTATGGTCTTCAAAAATAACGATTGCGGGATGACGGACAGGAAGACTTCAAACGTAACAGTGTGAACTAGCTGTCAGAAACTTAAGTACTCTCAGATCCTTTCTTGCTATTGTCGTTTTGTTCTTCTGGTAAACAAGTGATTCTTTCATTGTTGAAGACTCTCTAGCGACTATAAAGATGAACAGGAATAAAACGCTGACCATTGATAATTTGTATTTTTGTTAAGCTCTGACTTTGTGTTCGATAAGGTCCCGTGGACTTTTACTCCATATTCCTTTATTTTCTATAAATGCGTCTGTCTTGACAGTAAGTTGACACGACTTAATACAAGTTAAACCCTTAAATGTAAGACACCAGATGAAAATACTCAAAAAGGAGAGCCAGTTTGGTATTCTGTAAGGTTAGAGTTCAATTCTTCATGAAGAAACGACTTTATGTTTTCTGTATTCAGCATAGAATCATATCTTCTAAACTATTTTTTTTCGCACAATGTCTGGATATTGGTGGACATGCATCATTGCGAAACCAGACATTTACAAATGAAAATTAATACTTATACTATAGCCATTTAGTAGGAAAGTATAAATGCACAAAAGACAAGTAAATCAGAAACATGCATGGATCACGCAAAATTATGCAAGGGCGACACCGGAGTAATGGGAGTTTGCTTCTTGCAAGACATTCGCCGTGAAAACAATTTGATATGAAGACAAGCCTTTGTTTCAACTTTTTTTTTAAATTTCAAACATGAGGCTGTTACGGCCCAGGTCAATGTTCTTAAGCAACACATATTTTCCTTTCATTTTGCTGTTAGCTTTTTGATATAAATTTTTACATATTATAGACTATTTTTTTTTGGCAATTTCAGTTAAACACTATATCTGATTTGCTTTTAAATAAATTTTTACATGTTTAAATGTCTTTTTCTTTTTCTTCATCTTTTTGAAACCCTGGTTTTGTATTACCACTGACCAGTTCAGTAAAGAAACAGCTGACTCATGTTTGCATAAATGTGTTTTTAACCAATCTAACATGCTATTATTTCCTTATTTTTTATTCCGTGTCTATAGATAATCTTCATCGGGGAGGCAAGATTTATTTTGTCTGTTAGTTGCTTGGCTAGCGTAAGCTAATCGATTTACCTCACATTTTGAAGTTGGATGGAGATTGTTTTTGAATAAATGCCGTACCTTTGTACTTTGGTTTCCTGTCGGATTTTTCTCAATTTTAAATTGGAAAGTTTTAACATTAGTTTTGCATAATTATTATTTTTGACTTGCAAATGAACGATTAATAAATCTATTCCCATGTGTGCTAGCGAAATGTCTTTAGTGTAATCTCGGAGTGTAATTTTTATTTCAACTTTTACGTTTGCATCAGGACGACCTAAAACACGAAAACTTTCTTTTTTTTAAGAATGACATTCGTTACTTCAAACAAAGATCGCTTTTATCTTCTTTTTTTTTGCAGTAAAAGACCGGTTTCTTTAAAAAAATCTTTCATACAATCGACTGAACGAAGTATAAGGTTCGGGAAGGTCAAGGATTATAACATATTTTTCGTAATTCTGAAAAATCCAATAGTCGAATTGAAGCTTAATACCTACAAAAAAATCTCAATGAGCGAGAAGACTTTCATTTTAGTAATCTCTGGTGTATTTATGATGGCTTGGTTTGAAGCGAGAACAGACGAACTATGCTTACTAGTGCTGCATAAAAAAACATGAGGATATGGTTTGTCCTTTATTACAAATTTGACTCCATAAGGATAATTTTTGTCTCATAGAAAAATCGGTATTTTTTACCGATAATTTATTTTTCGATTTTTATCGGATATAATAGTTATTTTGAAAAATACAAACCGGATAATTATTTATTAAAGTTTCGTATGCATCATAAATCAAGCTCCGGCAACTTTTGACTTGTTCTAATATAAATAGTAATGATTTTCATCGGAGAAAAAGATAGATATTTTTGTCGTGATTGGAAGAATCGTAAAAGTGTTATTTTTTTAAATTCTGTTTGTTTAATCGGACATCGTAGAGTTTTACTTTGATTTCTTTTTGCCGAACTGGACTTCATATTGTGTATTGATTTGAAACATGAACGCGGACCTCGATGAGAAGACCTGGATTGAAAGTTTGCAAACGTTCCGACCAATGAAATTCATTTTAATATGTAACGAGAGCACCTAGATGGAATATTTTATCTATACTACAATCAGTTTTAACTTAGAAATTTTCGCTCAAATATATAGGAAATAAAATTATATGAAAGCAACAATGCAGAATGTTTCTTTTCCATTTTTTGTTTTTTTTTAACAATGTTTATGTTCATTTCAATTTGGTAAGTAGACTTATAGTAAATGCCCAAAACGTAAAGGTATGTTTTCTTTTAAAACATTAAAAAACGTAAGAGTATGCCGACAAATAGCCTGTCAAGGTCGTTAAACTTAAATCAACTTACCCATCTTTATCACAGACTAAAATTTATCTCATATATACAGAATACATGTTCATTTATTACAAGTACGTCAGGGTGCATGATAGCACAATAATCTTTTTACAGAATCGTAAGAACAATATTTTTGTTTGATATTTGTTTCTCTTCCACAATTAACGCCCGATTTGGCAAGTGACCGGTATTACAATTTAACACAGTTTTAAAAGTTCAGTGGGCTGCTACTTCATTTAGAATTTTGAGCATGCCTTTCTGTTTATCATATTCATCGTCAACATTATCTTCGTCAATTTTATTATTCAACAATATCTTGTTTTTCATTACAAGCTTTTCCAAATATCAATATACAGCAAGAGAATGACTATATGTTGCTTCCCGGAAATATAAGACACATCAATTTAAATTATGTACACACTAAATAATTTCTGTGTAGTTTTCCGTGTCTAAATTTACGAGTACAATATAGTAAACAGAAAAAAAAGAGAAACGGTTAATATACAGGAATACATAAAGTTTCGTTACTATATAGTTGCAAAGGATCACACGTTACTTACGATAGATACATCGAGGTCGTTTTGCTTGAGTGATTTACCTGTAAAAAGCCCGGGTCTCATCCATGTTTAAAACGAATTAATGCATGTTTGAAATAGCTTAACAGGGGCGTGGCCTATTAGTTTGACGCAACTAACCACTAAATTGATTTCAATTGATCGACTGCAGAGAAATCTATTTGACTGGCGTTAAAATGAATTGATATGAATTGAAATGAATTAAATATAATTTTTAATTTTTGTCAATCTTTATCAAATAACGATCAATCTCATTTAAATAGCGTTAACACGTTTTTGTCCGATCAAGTTAAATTCGGGTTACTAGTGCCATCGATCGAATATAGTCAAACCGAAAACTACACTAATTGGAACAAGATTGGACGTAATTTACTTAGGCATTACATTTACAACACGACGAGTTTATCTCATTTCAAACACGACCTGATATTATATCAATATAACAAATATGGGCGACAACTCGTCTTATATAAAAATAAAAAAATTAAACAAAACCTTAAATCAGATACATAATGACAACAGCAATATATACAATATTTTCTTTAAAATTTCGAATGTATCTACAAAAGATAACTGAAGGAAGTAAACTCATAAAATAATGATATGACTTAATGTGTATTTTAAGATAATTTACTTGAATGTACCTCAAAAGAATTTAAAACATTTAAAAATAGCACAAACATATCCTTTACTTTAAAAAAAACTCATATTACGTCATATGTGTCTATACACTATTATACACTAAAAAATATCAGACATTTTGTAACATTTTTCACTTCAAGACAAGTATGTTTAGGAATGTATATATTAAACGTTGAATAGAAAACAAAATGTGCTCTTACCTGAAGTTAAATAGACAATTAAACGCAGACTGCATTGAATCGTAACCACCAAGTTATTGTATCACATGATCAATAAATATGTATTAAAACTATATCATTGATCCGTTAGATCTTTTTAACAAAAGTAGAATTATAAAACTTGAAATTAAAGTTATATCATTGGCAAACACACATCGTATCCTTATATTTGTTTACCTGATTTTAAAAGTTAGATAAACTTTCGTGTGTAATCGTTCATATGTATACGTCAGGCAGAAAACAAGTCACTCGATGTACATGAAATTTAATCATAATTAGATCAAATATGTTTTTAAACATTTATTTGAATATAACTGGTTGATATCACCATTGCACTTAAACTGATATTAACTTCGATACATGTGTGTGATGTTACATTTCATTTATTCAGAGTCCATAAATAAGCCTGTTGGCAACAATATCAATATGAAGAATGAGAACTGAAATCAAGATATAGAACTATGTATCCCATGTAACATCTCATGAAGTAGTATCAAAATGAATAAGATCGCATAGGAGTGATTATTTTCATCATAAAATGTGTAAAACAAGCAGCTACATCACCATTTACGGTTGTAATTTACTGCATCATTTGCGTATTTCGACAATATGTCTCTTCAAATACTACATTGCATTCAAATCTTATCTTTCATATATTATGATGATAAAGTTAACTTATTTTTATTTCCTTATATCTTTGATTTTAACCTATGTGTCTCTTAACTGCTATCTACTAGATAGTTAATGATAAGAAACACTTCATAACTATAAAATATAGACAGCCAGGGTAGAATTTACAATGAAATCCTTGAATGTCGGAAACATTTCTCCACAAACATTACCCTGTTTTCAAAGTAGAGGATGTATATGTAAAACATCAAAATGACATTCGTCTCATACGATAATCTTATTACTTATACAGTGTTATAAAAATATTAATTAGTCCAAGTATAATATTTACCTCAGTTATACTGAAGGCCAAAAAGATTTCAGAGCAGATTCAATAACTCCAAAGATAATTAAAATTAAACGTGGTCTAAATTAAACAATTTTCTCTCTCTAGCTTTTATAGAGTATGCACTGGAAACAATAGAACTTGCAGCTTCTTTTTCTAAAAACAACATATATTTATCAATAAAAATGAACATGTACAGGAACAAGAGTATGTACTCGAAGTAATAAAAGTATTTTAAGCCTTTGAAACGTTTCTTTGACTTCAAGACGGAATGGCACATATGAAACGCTTATGATGGAAAATGGCGTCATATTAAAGGTCTTTGAAGAATTAAAAAATACTTTATAATAACCTCTTAAAATGTTTTTTTTTTAGTATTCTGTATTTACAATATAATTTGTATAAAATGACTCAGCTCAAATTGTTTGAAAAATAAAACTGTTGTAGTTAATCTATCTTGATTTACTATTTTCATCTAGGCAACAACAGAGATGGTAAACACATTTTTCTTTCCGTTGATTTGAAACATGCATTTTATAGCAGAAGGTTTTTAATCAAAAAGGTCATTATACGCACAACATGAATAATGTATTAATTTATTGTTTTAACCTTTCATTTGAAAGAAAATATGTTCAATTGTAACCTTCTATGAAAAGATTGTGATGCAGAGGAAGCTAGTAAACTAATAGCAAATAGATTTAAAAAAATGAAAATTTGCTTACGATTGCATTCAGGCAAAGAGAAACATGTTTTATTATATTTCCAATTATTTAGGACAGATATAGAAATATTCTTAATCTTAAACAATGCATATGGTCGATGAAACCTGTATGATCTAACTTTTTCAGAGGTCTGTGAAATATTGAAAATAGTACGTTCCGGAAAACACAAGTCGCTATATAAAATGTTTGTAAACATCCGTTACATCTGGTACGCTCGTAATTACTAGTGTAAAACTAACCGTCAGTGCTAATATTTACGAGGGCAGCAACTGTCATAAAGACTGTTAAAAAAATAGGGATTCTTGAATTTATTTTTTCGTAAAAACGGTTTAGAGTGGTTCAAACTTATATTGGGGTCACTAAAATTTCATCGTTTTTCACAAAATTGGTTTTGTGATATTGTACCTTTATTATGATGTAAACATTAATTCAAATCGATTATTTATTTCCCTATAGAAAACAACAACGTATAATCATCAAGCGGGACAATTTATACCCCTTTAAAAAATGACTGGATTCGCCCCCTTAAACAGAACTTGTACGCATTGCTTTCCGGGCGGTACAGACCACCACTGTCCCTCGTTTTTGTAGATGGAATTATAACGCTAAATTTTGTTCATAAAGATTGGTGCACATACAATTGTGAAGTAATAGATTTACTAAAATAAATCTGAATCCATATAGCATGTGGCATGACATATACTGCATGAAATGATGCGTTTACAGAATTTAAAATAATCGTAAATTTCAGGTTTAAAATTTACAAAACATTTATTAAAAGATTAAACTACAAATTTAGAGAAATTTAGAAAATCAGCTAAATTTGTGATTTAATCTTATTTAAATTTAATTTATAGGATTTTATTTTCTAATTTACGCCAATATATATTTGATTTAAATATCTTTTTTACACTAAATTTATATGTTTTTATTTTTCTTATTTATGTAAATTTCTTTTTCTAATTAAATTTTTAATTTACACCTATTTAAAAACCGATTAAATAACAGGAAATTTTTGGTTTACATATACTCGAATAAAAGCTGAAGATTACATCTTTTTATAATCTAGAATAAGATTTAAATGTTCGTATAACCAATATTTAGAATAATGCAGTTACAAGCACTTCATAGATTACACCTTTCTTAAGAACGAAATATATTTACAGGATACATCTGAAATTTGCTATAGTGTTAGATCAGTTACTATAAAAGATCTAATATTTACTGCCACGACAATATATTTCATTTCGCTTGAAGTTTGGGTTTTCCCGTTGGGTAAATGTAGTACTTATATATAGATATATAGTATAATTAGTTCTGCAACAACACTTCAAAAAAGGTTTTCAATTTCTACTAGTATAGTTTTTATACGGTGCTACATGTATATACAGTTTGGCATTGAAATGTATAAGTATCGAATGTTTTTGCAGTAAGGTCTAATCGAAGTAAGAAGTCACATTAGTATATGCTATATATAATGTGACTTTCTTCAATTCGACCTAACCGAGAACACAATAATACAGGAGCTACTAACGTTGTTCCTACAACACGACGTTACACTAAAAATGCGGCGTCAAAGAGGGTTTTTGACTTTGATAAATTTTTGCAAGTTTTATTCGTTTTTTTTTATATGTTATTGGTTGATTCTGGTTCTGTTCTTTTTGTGATATCATTTTATCATAAATTACTTCAAGTTGTCGAAATTGATTTAATAATGTTTACCTTTTAAGTTATTTCACCTAAAAATGCAGTGCTTACTGTCGCAAGTAATGTAGGAAGGAAAAAATGGACGGAAGTACATGTTATCATAGGATGTTTAACTTTCATGGTGCATATCATCTGTTATTGTAAAATTTCTATATCTTAATTCAACCCCAATACAAATATATCTGACACTCTGCAAGTAAATCGAAATATTTTTAACCTTGATTAATTTGAATAGAATTGTATTTTTCTTGGCACATAATTTGTCGAAATACACCCCTTCATTTCTTGAATCTTGGCTTGAGAATTACTTTCCAAGTCTTCTAAAGTTGTTTGCTTAAATTGTTTAACTTCTGATATACATTTTAAAGTAAAGTAATCTACTCTTGAATTGTCCGTAAAAACGGCTAATATAATCCCGGGTTTTATTAATTCAATGAAACGGTTTTCGTCGCTGTTTTGTATTTGTCTTTCAATTACCTCAATTTCATGCACAAGTTAATATTGATGAAAAGTTCCGGCTTCGCTAGTACATGTAGTACAGGAACAACTTTCAGTTATAACATGAATAGTAGGACAAATTGCAAGGTAAAACATTCCGTGGACTTGTATTAAGTCTTTTAATATAATTGGTGAATGCACCTTACTGAAGAGACTACTCTAAAAGATCTATTTCGAAGTCCTTCCGCAACATACATTAAAATTCGCATTTTACATTTAGAGGATTGTCTTGGTGTTTCAAATTTGTCTTTGCAAAAGTTGAACGAAGTTCATGTAATGCGATTTAATTTCCCTTTTCACGATTCTTTTAAATAAATCGATAAAAGCTATAAACAATAAAAATTGCAAAATTTCACCTGTGTCGAATCTATGTCCCAGTCGTCGGAGTCTATACATGTAGCAACATGCACTATTCTTTTTTTGTTCGGCCGCCAGCAACATCTTTTTCCAAATTTCACCAAACGATTTGTTTTAATTATCATGAACATTTAATTGAAACTCTAGGACATGTAACGTCGGAAATTAGCGTTTTTCGGATTTTTCGACGTTTTTCGACGTTTGGACAAAATGGCTACTGTTTTGTAATGTGTTGAACAAATTTATTCCTTAAAGACCCAAATATGTAGTTAATAAGAAAATAATTTTGGCATTTTGTACTCTTCGTGTATCTAACTGTTGTTTTGATCAATTATAAATAACTTATTGATATATCAGTTAAAAAATACGCGTTAACTGCTTTGAAAAATGAAATATCAACTTGGACAAAATGGCTACCGCTTGAAAAACGACTGTGTAGAGAAGATTTTATAAAATCTGCAATATTTGAACTCACGAACAATGAGGTAAATATTTGTACTTTTGTAGATGTTGTTATTGTCTAACTCTTTTAATTCGTTTTCCGCTATATCTACTTATAAAATTCACTTTCAGTCGTTAAGTTTCCGAAAAACGTCGTTGGACATTTTTCTTATTCAAGCTTAATAAGCGGCCACCGAGTCAAATGAAATTTGGCAAACTAACGGCTTTAACGCCACAAAAAACCGACACATACCATTGTTCCTGCCAAGTTTCCGGAAGATCAGAGAATAAGAAATATGATCACTATACATAAGAGTCAAATCAGTTTTTCATAAATGTAACGTTGGACATCCGTTTTTTCACATAGATTTGTTATTTTAATCCTCAAATATACTAGATATTACTTAGTATATGATCAAGAGCTATAAAAACATAATTTAAAACATATATTGAATTTGTTTTATAGTGGTTCGTGTTTGCTAACATTGTTATTTTGAATGGTAAAAAGCTGTACAAATTATTTATAATTCAAGTTAGATTTTTTGTCATTCTGCGGCATCTTATGACCGAATAAATTTAAGAGTTGCTCCCCTTTTAAAGTATGACCACACTATTCCTATACTTTATCATCTTCAAAACAAAAGTATCAGTCTTGTACAGAATTACAACTGCAGTCTACGGTGCATGCAGAAGATGTTTTTCACTCTGGCTATGAGATCGGTACATGCAACCTTTCAGCTGTGGTTGGTTCCACTTTCTAATGCATCGCTAGGATGACTTGAGTAATTGTTGAAACTTTAGAAGTTAAGTCTTCCATTACAGAGTGGGAATAGTAAGTTTATGACTGATTTTGTTCATTATGCATCACTAATTAATCTTGAGTTCAAGTATTAATCATAACTTAAATAGTGTTCTTCTATTAAAAATTCACGGCTAAGTTAATTTAAAAAGTCTTTATTGCCCCCGAAATAAATAGTGTGCTTTACCCACAATTGCTAACATTCCCTTCTTTAATATTTGGTAAATAGTTTCTAACATTCCCTTCTTTGGTAAATAGTTGTCTCATTTGCAATCATACCACGTCAGGGTTTCCCCTTGATCAATTATTTGTTCGCCACCTCTTTTGCCAAACAATATACTTTTCGCCACTTTATTATTGTTTTTGCCAAGAAACATGAATATATTTTTCGTTTGAAATTTACCTTTTTTCTATACCCCCTCCCTTTTCCCTTAAATAAGACGAGTTTGCCACATTGGTTCTATGATTATCCTCTCAAACTTATTTTAGAGTCTACATTTTAATGAAGAAACCCTTAACATTTACTTTCAAACAACAGATTGAGAATTTGTCTAACTTAAAAGGGAAAAATATTCATTGTATTTTAAACAACTTTTCTAAATGAGGGGCCACTATACTTTATTAATAAAGAAGATATAAGTCCTGGAATATAACACAATTAATGGACATGTTTTGATCATATGATACCAGTATAGTTCGTATGAAAGGTTTCTTTAAAAGAAAAATACTGATGTGCCCTTTTGTACTTAGAATTGGTTTTTACAACAAAACAAAAGCTTTTATCACATGAAATTGATCTCTCATTTCATGTGTAGTCATTACATTGAAGGGTAACTCTCATTCGAGGGGTTGTTCCCAAATTTTTTGATATATTTTTTCATAACGACAGTTTTCTTTTCTTTACCATTGTAAATGAAAAAGTTGAGACGTAACCACGTACACATCTCCTTATTTTCATATTGATAAAGATGTAAAGCACAATGAATTACAAAGCTGTTATATAGAGTATTGGTGTGAACCCTTAACCACTGATGTACGTAAAAAATGCCAAAGATTCAAGACTTAACGCAAACAAGTTGCCTGAAAACTTAGCCCATCGGTACGAGTGGTGCGGACTAGTAAAAACAGAGCACAGAAGAATAAACAAATAGTTTTCACTTCAAGATTTCATAAATTTTTATTGTTCGTGGCATGTGGCACTCTTTTCCTGCTTAAATCACATTTTTACATTTCTACATGATATGTATATGTATGAAAAAAACAAATCAAAGATCATATGTTTTGGATGATATATAATTGAGAATGGAAATTAGGAATGTGTCAAAGAGACAACAACCCGACCATAGAACAGACAACAGCAGAAGGTAACCAATAGATCTGCATGCAGCGAGAAACTCTCGAACCCAGAGGCGTCCTTCAGCTTGCCCTTAAACAAATATCTACACTCGTTTAGTGATAATGGACGTCCAAATTATACACAAGAAACTAAAATTAAAATCATACAAGACTAACAAAGGTCAGAGGCTCCTGACTTGGGACAGTCACACAAATGCAGCGGGGTTAAACATGTTTTTTTTATTTAGATCTAAACCCTCCCCCTATACCTGTAGTCAATGTAGAAAAGTAAACATGGTAAACGCATAACAATACGCAAAAATTCAGATCAAGAGAAGTCCGAGTCTGATGTCATGATCAGAAGAGGTTACGAAAGAAAATAAACAAAATGACAATAATACATAAATAACAACAGACTACTAGCAGTTATTGACATGCCATCTTAGCCCTCAATTAAACTGATTGAAAGATTATGTCTTCATCATATGAATATCAGGCACAATCCCTCCCGTTAGGGGTTTAGTATTATATCATCATAAAATATAAGAAAAGAACACATTGACTTATAATGGTTTACTTTTATAAATTGTTATTTGGATGGAGAGTTGTCTCATTGGCACTCACACCACATCTTCCTATATCTGATAACCTGTGCCATGCCAACAACTGGTTTTTAAATAAATGTGTTAAATTACGATGCAAAGAATTATAGCTATGGACAAGTCAACTTCAAGACTGCAACCTAAAGTGTTAGCATAAACTCAGTGTTGGTTACTTCTAATTATATAAGTCCCTCAGTTTTATGGAGGGACTTTCTTACTCATTTTTTCTGAATGATGTATCCTATATTCATAATAATTATTGTCATTTTTATTATTTTTTAACACGGTGGACCAGAGTAATCTACATAATTTAACTAAAACGAAAAAAGGACAACGAAATAAAAATGTCCTTCTAAGCAACATAAAACCCATTATATACGTTAATGATCATTTTAACCTGATCTAGTAATGATCAGTATCAAAACGTGCACTTTTTGAATTGGTAAACCACCATTTTTGTCAATACATGTACATGTACTGTTCAGTATATTTTTTTAGTACCTGGCAGTGAATAAGTTTAACACATAAAAGACGGATGTGACAGATACTTACTTACCGTCTTCTCATCGACAAATATTATGTCAAATCCATCACCAGGAGCAAGTTTGATGCTATGTTTGAGGATTCCGTCTGATGAAATTTCGCAAAGAAATCTTTTAATAAAATGATCAGTAAACAATACATCCCCATCTCTAGACATACAACAACCCCTTACTAACGTTCCCTCTGAAATTATTTTCTTCTGTAGGATTATATTCATATCGTTTAAAATTTGTTTCGACTTTGAAACTTGCATCTGTGCTTGCACTTTACCCAATATGCCTAACTCAATTGTGCTAGGTCGAGAAATTATTTCAATTCCTCCAAAATTTGCAAAACTGTTCAAAGTACTTTGCAAACTTTTGTCTATCTTGCACACTAGTTCAACGTGCTCGAAACTTTTATCTTTTACCAACGAATGCAGATTTTGCTCGTGTTTGTTCACTGTTGCCTCGATTTCCCGTATTCCAATAAATGTTTGTAGATGAGATGCGTATTTTTTTGTGCTTTGAAAATCGGCTTGGCATTGAGTAATTAGGTCTTTCCACTTTTCTGTGGAAAGACCTATTGTTTTTCTTCTGATTATTTTTTTTTCTTCCGCCTAATTTTGTTCTTGCGATAAACATTTGTTTCGCAATATGTTGCTTAGATATTTGGTATATGATATCGAACAGTTTATGCACTTTTGAAATTTACCCTGCGTAAACGAATACTTTTCTTTGTAGGAGTTATCTTCCCAAACACTGTTTTCCTTGTTAGCGCATCTCCTTCGCAACCGTAAAAGATTATGACAAATTTATTTTACAAAATTGCTCGTTATATCCTTCGCATGATTTGTCCTATTTTGACCGAAGCGATATGACCGCTCCATATGAGAGTTATTTCCCCTTATGCATCTGATATAAGTGATATGAATTTCTATCTTATAAATCATAAGTGATAGAGACCTAGGATCTTTTGATTTGAGGTCCTTGGTCCCAAAAAATGAAAATTAGGTCAAGGTCAAAGGTCAAGGTCATATTCTAATATATGAATTTGGCTTATTTTCACTTATATCCAAAGACTGTATAAGATATCAACAAATTATTTTTACTAAATTGTTTGTTGCGACATGTCGTAAGATGTAAATTTTGATTGCAAGCGTACGTTGAATGTAAAAGGGAGTTTTCTCCCCTCTTGTATTTAAAAATACGCGTTTGGTGATATAACTCATTAAATAAATATAATAAAGACCTATGGTCTTTTGATTTGAGGTCCTTGGTTTATGAAATGAAACTGATCTCAAGGTCATAGCTTAATTTGACGTTCTAGATTTTGACCTTTGCTTTTATTCTATATGTATACATGATAAAGATATACAACTTTAGAAAAAGATATCAAACCATTTAACCTTGTAAAAAACAACCGGAAGTGACCTTTTGTAAACCGGAAATAGCTATTTTTTTGTACTTTTTAATATAAAAGTAAAAAGAACCAGATATTTTTGTAATCAGTGTCAAGTAAATATTCAAATATAATCGGAATTAACATTTTTCAAACCGAAAGTAACAAATTATCTCCCTTATTTAAAAAAAATGTATGGAAACAATATATTTTTGGAATCAGCTTACTAGGAGCTATCATTTGACGATTGAAATGACATTTTAAACTTAGTTTCACAACTTTTCATATCAAAATACATTGTTTTGATGGAAAGACCTTCAATTGTTCTCTGAACAATTGGTTTTTAATTATGTTTTCTTTTTCTTTTATCGACAATAATATATTCTGAATGGTGTTGTTACATTGATATTCCTTTTCCTCAAGATCTGTAATTATTTGATTCTCAATATTGTCTAAATGTCTGTTTATTTCAAGTCGTATCTGCTGAATTTCAGCTAAATGCCGATTCTTCGAATCTTTAATACTAGCTGCATTATCCTGTCGATCCCTATTTATTCTATCAACGTTATCTAATAGGCCAACTAGTCTGGTCTCTATGTCTTTAAACTGATCGGAGGTCTTTACATTACGTGTCACTTCTTCCAGTGGAATGACCGTGCATTTATGATGATCTTTTATACATTTGAAACGAATAGGGAACGCATGCTCATTACAGTATTGTTGATATTTCTCATGGTGGTAAATACATGACTGCTTTATATCACAGATGTATGACGGAAGAGACCTAAAATTTGAAATTGATATTATTTCGTGACTTCGAGTTGCTTTCAGTAAAGTATGTGGCACTCTTTTCCTGCTTAAATCACATTTTTACATTACTACATGATATGTATATGTATGAAAAAAACAAATCAAAGATCAGATGTTTTGCATGATATATAATTGAGAATGGAAATTGGGAATGTGTCAAAGAGACAACAACCCGACCATAGAACAGACAACAGCAAAAGGTAACCAATAGATCTTCATGCAGCGAGAAACTCTCGAACCCAGAGGCGTCCTTCAGCTTGCCCTTAAACAAATATCTACACTCGTTTAGTGATAATGGACGTTCAAATTATACACAAGAAACTAAAATTAAAATCATACAAGACTAACAAAGGTCAGAGGCTCCTGACTTGGGACAGTCACACAAATGCAGCGGGGTTAAACATGTTTTTTTATTTAGATCTAAACCCTCCCCCTATACCTGTAGTCAATGTAGAAAAGTAAACATGGTAAACGCATAACAATACGCAAAAATTCAGATCAAGAGAAGTCCGAGTCTGATGTCATGATCAGAAGAGGTTACAAAAGAAAATAAACAAAATGACAATAATACATAAATAACAACAGACTACTAGCAGTTATTGACGTGCCATCTTAGCCCTCAATTAAATTAATTGAAAGAGTATGTCTTCATCATATGCATATCAGGCACAATCCCTCCCGTTAGGGGTTTAGTATTATATCATCATAAAATATAAGAAAAGAACACATTGACTTATAATGGTTTACTTTTATAAATTGTTATTTGGATGGAGAGTTGTCTCAATGGCACTCACACCACATCTTCCTATATCTGATAACCTGTGCCATGCCAACAACTGGTTTTTAAATAAATGTGTTAAATTACGATGCAAAGAATTATAGCTATGGACAAGTCAACTTCAAGACTGCAACCTAAAGTGTTAGCATAAACTCAGTGTTGGTTACTTCTAATTATATAAGTCCCGCAGTTTTATGGATGGACTTTCTTACTCATTTTTTGTGAATGTTGTATCCTATATTCATAATAATTATTGTCATTTTTATTATTTTTCAACACGGTGGACCAGAGTAATCTACATAATTTAACTAAAACGAAAAAAGGACAACGAAATAAAAATGTCCTTCTGAGCAACATAAAACCCATTATATACGTTAATGATCATTTTAACCTGATCTAGTAATGATCAGTATCAAAACGTGCACTTTTTGAATTGGTAAACCACCATTTTTGTCAATACATGTACTTTTCAGTATATTTCTTTAGTACCTGGCAGTGAATAAGTTTAACACATAAAAGACGGATGTGACAGATACTTACTTTTTCCGATACCTTGAACTAGTTGTACTGCTGAGCACGATGTCGCGCGTTTATTTTCGTTACGTAAGATACATAATACAAGATCCGCTTATAGTTTTTTTTGAGCTTAGCTATAGATATAAATGTTAACTAAATTATATATTGAATATATCAATGAAGATGAAATTATATTTTGAATATGTGATTATAGTTAAGAGTATCAGGACTGGATGTATTTATACTGTTTGATTTCGACCCGATTATTTGTATCGATAGTAAAACAACGGATTAATTATTCGCGTAGTAAGAATTTAATTAACGGCGAGGTAACATAAAACAGTACAGAGAAAACAGAGAGGGGCGGGTAGTCATTCTTCTTTTTATATAACTATCAAATATTGTTGATTATTGGTTGCTTAACGTCCAGTGGCAAATATTTCATGCATGTTCAGGACGAATATTGTAAACTGATGACAAAATTGCTCTAAAAATAAGCATATATCATACATACACACAGTTGTTTCAGTACTTAGTCTAAAACTTCTTACAAACTACTGCTGTAGTAGATAAATAAATTCAAACATATTTCAAATTTTCAACAAGAAAGAAGTTGAAGATTAAAATGCAACACATTAAGGTCTGTCTTGCCGATAAAATAAAACTACAGGGATATGGTATTGTTGCAATTAAAATAAAAATGCATTTTTGTATTCAACCAAAGGCAAAACTTATTCTTAGATGCAAAATGTTCTTCATTGGTTTTTATTGGCTTTGAACAAACTGTCATTGAGTGCGAGTTTTCTCAGATCTGTACTTGGTCTTTTTTGTTATTGTGTGGCTGTACAAATACACGTCCGTGTCCACTATGTGTATTTGTTGATGTATTTCTGATGAGTTAATAAGGAAAAGATGTGGTGTGATTGTCAAAGAGACCAATTGATACAGAAATTAACAAATATAAGTCACCGTACGGCCTTCAACAATCAGCAAAGCCCATACCGCATAATAAGCTATAATAGACAGATCTCTCACCAGCAAAACACTCTAACAGTTTAAACAAGGGCGTACACTACAGGCACGAGGAGGGGACCCTTTTACTGCATTCACAAAGTAACAAACCTTGCAGTAAATACAAAAAGATGAGGTGTGATTGCCAATGAGACAACGCTTAACACTAGTCCAAATGACATCAAATTAACAACACTAATTCATCGTATGGCCTTCGACAATGAGCAAAGCCCATACTGCATAGTTACCTATAAAAGACCTCGAAATAAACTATAGAAGGGGCAGGATATGATACAGTTAAATAGTTAGAACATTATAATCAATATAATGGAATATGTAGACAGCTCTGGTGTGTAGGGACATATGCGCTGTCACCGAACGCAAGCATCAATAAGACTTGAATCTGTACAAAATGGTAGGTATCTTAGAATTTAAAAAAAAACTCTGGTTACTCATTCGAACAAAACCAAATATACAAATATGTTTAGTGGTAAACGTATGCACGTGTTTAATCAACATTTGTTTTAATATATTGGTTGGCTGCATTGTTTCTTATTTGCCTTGGTTTTCGTATATTTCGTTTTCAAAATTTGACTCTTTGCTCTTCTCTGATTATATCTTTGGATTTTTTCATAATATTATCAACTAGTATCGCACACATTTATTTCGGATACACGTTCTCACACAAAAAGTGTGCTTTTGTCGCAACACAATTCAAATTCTACTAAGTTAAGTGTAGTACGACTTGCTTTCATTTCGACAAGTTAAGTATACATTGAGCCTGGTTTGTAGATACTATCAGCTGTATTTTTAGTTATAGTCAAACTCCTTGATGATTTGGTTTTTTTTGTGTATTTTGTTTGTATACTGACCGAATTTTTTTTTAAAAGGGAGGAAATCAGACACAAGACAGACACAAAGCTTTTTTAATAGTCGAGGCAATGTAGGGGTTTTGTAGTCCCACCACGTATTAAAATTAAAAATTCGCAGACTACATCTTACATCAAATATTAACAGTTCGTTAAAATATTGTCGAATTTTTCATTTTAATATATAAATTCTGTACACCGTATTTATTTTCTGTATATAGCAAATTTACATATCTAACATTGTTGGGCTGATGTGGTTTTCAATTCAGACTTGTTTATATTTATATATATACATATATTGATATATATGTGTGTGCCTACCCAAGTTCAGGAACAATAAATTTGTCATTTCATATCTTAACTTGGCTCTGTTATTTCTATAATTTAGTGTTTTTGCCTGCTTTAGTTTAACATATGTATATATTAACAACTTTTATGAACTATGTTATTATTTATTCTTTAGTTTTCTATGTTGTGTCATGTGTACTATTGTTTTTCTGTTTGTCTTTTTTTTCATTTTTAGCCATGGCGTTGTCGGTTTGTTTTAGATTTGTGAGTTTGACTGTCCCTTTGGTATCTTTCGTCCTTCTTTTATAATGTAAAAGCCATCCTTTAAAAATGAAACAAAGTATTTGAAGATCTTAAACAGAATATCTTGTATAATATCCGGCTTCTCACTTATCGACATCAGAGCAATCGGACACAAAGAAATAGATAAGAATAATTTTTCTATAATAATCAAATAGTCATGGACATGTGCTGTTTGATTTTAATTGCTATGCATTCTTTGTAGAGACCTGGTGTGCCAATTTCAAATTAGTGTTATTACAGTACAGTTATAAATATATACATAAGAAACAAAATTTCTATGATAAACACAAGAAACATACAATTAATGATGAAATGAAATAGTTACAGCTACAAATCCATCCATCCATACACCCGTCTATCTATCAATACATACATAGATACAACAATGGTTTAGAAATAAAGAAAATAAATATATGTTTTTTTTTAAATGAAGAATTCCAGAATAAAAATCATTTGTTATATTTGTTGACGTCAAAGATATATTTCCAGTAATTTCATTGTAGTGTGATGCAAATATAATTACTTATTCTCATTTTAGTACGAGAGGTCTTTCGATAAAACTAATCCATTATTTTGTTCTTTTTTAAACATAGTTCACACAATATGTCACCCATAACCCACAACAAAATATAAATCTAGTATCATAACAACCATAGTTGTATTAAAAAAATTGTGAAGAAACTTGTTGTAAGCAATATAACGGTTACTCCTAAAATTTCGTCATGGGGCAGTTGTGTGCTTCTCATTAATCTATATAGTCGCCATTCTATCAACAAAGACCATATGTTGACTCTCAATGTCTCAATGTATAGTTCACACAATACATCAACCATTTGTTTCAAAAATCATGATGGTATAACTCTAGTGTCATAACAACCTTAGTTGTATAACCAAAAAGTGTACAGAAACGTGTGGTAAGAAATATAACAGATACTCCATAAATTTTGTCATGAGGCGGTTGTGTGCTCCTTAGTAATCTATGTAGTCGTCATTCTATCAAAAAAGACCAAATGTTGACTTTCAATGTTTCTATAAATGTGTGTAGTTGGGTTGACGTCGTATTGATGTATACCTGTATCTCCTTTTATTAAAAACCATAGTGAAAAAATATTAACATCTTTAAACTTCTACTCTCTGACAGTATACACTTGTTGAATGATGCATGCATTTGGCTGTGCAGATGTATATAAATACGCTGCTAGGTTATATCGAATTGAAATTTTTTTATACCCGATGCCCCTAATTTGAAGCTATTTATACACTTAAAAAATCATTTGTGGGGGACAAAGATCTACGCACAAGTTAAATGATTGGAATCTTGCCTTTTTGCAAAGGCAATTGAAGATGGAGAAACACTTCCAATAACAAAATCGATGAGGCAGACAATATCAAAAATATAAACGAAACGCCCAAACTAAGTTTCACCCTGGCTTGTAATCATTGTTGACCTTTAGCAAGCTTTCTTTTATCTGTGTTTGCTTTTTCTTTTTCTGTTATACTCCTATTCCCTAGTTTGGTTGGATATAACCCCTGAGGTGACAAGGGAAGAATAAGAAATGAAATGCAGAAATTTGATTTTATATTTTATTATATAGGCGATAAAATCTAAAATAAATTATATAATATAAATTATCAAAAGTCCTTACACTTTTCAAGTATGATCCCATAATTGATCTCCAAACACTTTATCATACAAGAATAGTATTAATGTTATTGTTTGTCAACCTTAGACTTTTGTATTTTTATCGTCGGTACAATCAAAGAGCTGTATGTAATAAAACCGACTCGATTTACAAAGCGCAATATACGTTTTGAAAACAATTCATAAGATTGCAAATTCAAAAATAGCATTTCTTAGACTATTCGTGCTCTTAAAATCAAATCTTCAATAAATAAAAAAAAATGTCAAGGAATAACAGATACTCGTTCCCATGTTATACATCGAGTCACTTCTTTGATATATATATATATATATATTTATGTTGCTATATAGATATTTAAATAGTACATATATGAAGGCAACAGCAGCATCCCACTGTACGAAAGTCATAAATCCATTCAGAGAAAACATATTGGGGTTACGAACTAAAACCGAGGTAAACAAATTTTCTTTAATCTTATTCAGTTACATTTTCTGTCCTTCTAGTTGATCTGAAAGAAACAAAAAAGCTAAAGGAACTAAACAAATCTTTTTTTTTGGTGTATATTAACTACCTAAAAATACACCTTTCAACACGATATCAGAATAAAACGAGAGGTACGGAAATGACTTCTAAAGAGATAAATAAACTAAGGGCTTTAAGAGTATCTTGTTTTACTTATATGTCTATAATGCGTGATTTACCCACCATCATCCCAAATTATGTATTGCTTGTCACTTCTTATTAATATTGTAATCTCCAGGTAAATGTAGTTATATACTTCATGATACAATTTGTTTTGTAAGATTGTGAATTTGATAGACAATTGTATATTCTAAGGCGAAGACAATTTGTTTCGACCTCTTAATATTTAAGAGATAACTGTATTGTATTTGAAGCTTCAAAGACGTCCATCGGTAGTTTTACTGTCGCAAATTTAGTTTACTTGGCGACGCGTAGCGGAGAAAGGTAAACGGGTATTTGCGACACTAAAATTACTGTTGGACGTCCGCAAAGCTTCAAATACAGTTATCTCTATTATAATGCAAAACAAGTTCATAATTATTTCAGTGTTAAATCTTCATTAAAGAAAATTCCGAGAAAAGATGTGATCTTCTTTGGTCCCTTCACTTGGTGACGTCATATGTATGCTTCCGGCGTCAAACATCCGGGCGTTTTCTGGCTTCTGTGCCGCTTCAGAATTAATGAAATTTGATAAAAAGAAGATTTGTAGGTGTGACATGTTAGTTTTTTGGCTTGTTATTGTAGAAATTACATGTCAATACATTCAGCAATTCAAAATGTCAGCTACCTTAGTTACAGACAAGGAGATAGAAAATTTTACGGTAACTGTTATCCAATCAGAATCATTGATAAAAAATAATTGCATTAGAAATTGTTTTTTGCGTTAAATCTACGTCGTGGTTTTTTTTATTTTCTATTCTTGTGTGTTTTCTCAATGAAGACGTCATCATAGAATCACAATAGATATAAATATTAAAAAAAAATTAAGTACGATCAGCAATGGGACATAATATATCAACAAGACACCAAATGAAAAAGACGTTTACAAAAATTAGTTCGTGTTGTCCAATTTTCTTACAATATTTACAGAATTATATATTAACAAAAAATGTTTCCTTACTATATATCATCGTGTACGCATGGGAAACTTTCATCTGCTTTAATTGATCAATTCTGAATCATATAACCATACACGCATGTCCGTCGATTCTGTGTTGAAAATAATTCTAATTAGTATTTACTTGTCACTGACCAGTAACTTATAAAAATAATACAGTTGATATTAAAAACTTATGTTCGAACTATAAGGATTATTTGTTTGTCTAATATATGACTATACATTTATCTGATTTGCTTAAAGTATAGGATATCTGCGGGAAAAATCAAAAGAGTGTAATGTAAGATTTGGAACAGCGTCCTTATACCTAAATACTCAAAGGCATTGCAAGTGACCTAGGTTTACGACGCAATGTAATTTCTTGTTCTTTATTTCTCTGTTTGCCAATCTTGTTGTCGATGTATAGTACATTTTCTTTCTATGTTTTGTGTATTTTTAGCCAGTTTTATGGTACCTTTGATAACTATTTACACCACTGGGTCGATGCCACTGCTGGTGGACGTTTCGTCCCCGAGGGTATCACCAGCCCAGTAGTCAACACTTCGGTGTTGACATGAATATCATTTATGTGGTCATTTTGTAAATTCCTGTTTACAAAACTTTGAATTTACCGAAAAACTAAGGATTTTCTTATCCCAGGCATAGATTAACTTAGCCGTATTTGGCACAACTTTTTGGACTTTTGGATCCTTAATGCTCTTCAACTTTTTACTTGTTTGGCTTTATAAATATTTTGATATGAGCGTCACTGATGAGTCTTATGTAGACGAAACGCGCGTCTGGCGTACTAAATTATAATCCTGGTACCTTTGATAACTATTTACACCACTGGGTCGATGCCACTGCTGGTGGACGTTTCGTCCCCGAGGGTATCACCAGCCCAGTAGTCAACACTTCGATGTTGACATGAATATCATTTATGTGGTCATTTTGTAAATTCCTGTTTACAAAACTTTGAATTTACCGAAAAACTAAGGATTTTCTTATCCCAGGCATAGATTAACTTAGCCGTATTTGGCACAACTTTTTGGACTTTTGGATCCTTAATGCTCTTCAACTTTTTACTTGTTTGGCTTTATAAATATTTTGATATGAGCTTCACTGATGAGTCTTATGTAGACGAAACGCGCGTCTGGCGTACTAAATTATAATCCTGGTACCTTTGATAACTATTATCAAAGTGTTCAACTGAAGAAATTTAAAGCATTACGTATAAAACCAAACAAAAGTTTTAAACAAAATATTTGGCAAATAATAGCAAATAAAAGACGAATAACAAGTCATACAATGAAACCATTGTTGACTTTTGATTTCAGTTCATACAATAATTTATCAATCCTAGATATATGACATCCACTCAAGGCCGTTAATTTCTTCAAATTTAATATCTCTGAATTAATAAATCATTGTATCAATATCAGCATAAGTCCATAATTGTAAATTGTTACATTTAATTTGTTTCTTATCTTTTATTCGGTTTTGATTTGGTTGTAATGTAACTTGCAAAAGTCTGAATGTTGTATACCTTTTTCAGTGTCGATGTGGCATGCAGTACATATGCAAGCCCAACTTTCCCGTTAGTCGTCATCACATGGGCACACCAAAGCTGATCTCAAAAACTTTATCACTACAATCAAAGACCACAATGGGGTGATCAAGGGCCGAGAGATTTGATCGGGAAATGTTCTGGATAAAAAAATAAGAAACTAAGGACAGTTTTCTTTGCGCATGACTGAAAAAAATAAAGAATGAGTCACTCATTTACCCTACAACCACTCATTGTCCTACCGTCACTTGTTTCCAGTAACTTAGGCTTCCGTACTGAACTCTTTCAGTTTTAAGACATTGTTGAATTACACCAGTTTAAGTGACAGGATTCCATTCGCTTGTGAGGGATGTACAAGTACAATTTCTGTCCGCAGTCACATTAAATTAGTTAACAATAGTCCAAATTTGTTATCAATTTTCTGATCAAACTGCTATTTATTTTGGATGTTTCAATACACAGTTTCTGTTATATCTACTCTATTGGTGTCAAATTAAAAATAGTATTTAAGCCCCGATCGGTATGTGCTGTTTTATCATGTTTGGCAATATATTTCCACACAATCATTGTTGTAACATTACAACTGGCATCGCCTCTTAGTACTTTTGAGTTTTACCAGTTCCTATCTTATACTACTTTTTTTTATTTAAAGCATATCTTTGCAGACTCAATAACTATATTACCTACGTCATGTTGTTTAACTGTTTTATTACATACATTTCAAGATTGTTATTATAGTATTAATGAATGGATGTTTTTATAATGGCCCTGTTATATGTCCAAAGTCTGTAATAATGGTTGAGAAAGTCTGTAATGGCCCGAGGCAACCATTACAGACATCCGGGCCATTGTTACTGACCGATGACATCATATAACATGGCCATTGTAAAAACACCTATTTCTTAATACAGTTATTAACCAGCTAAACAAAAGTGTATGTTTTGCTGCCAACTAGATGTACTCTCCTACTCTTTTAATGACAGCTTAGTTTGAAAAAAAGCATTTGTACTTCCCAATGTTAAAGCTTAAAATATATAAATTTTCCAAGAAATTAGGTTGAAAGAAGTTATGCGTTGAAAAACAGGATGAAAAGTGATCTCTTTATATGGTTCTTTAATGTTGGTTGCTGATTACTAAATTTAATAAAATACAAAAAGGTATTATACTCTTTACAACTTAATATATTAACTTTATTAAAAACCCTAACTGGGTTTAATACATACAGACTGGGCATTGATACAGAGCCATTATAAGACAAACAGGGCCATTACAGAAAGAAAAAAAAACAAGGCCATTACTGTTAATAAATCATAATGTACTTAGTTGGTTAATAAAGTTTCTTCATCAGAAAAGATCAATTTTACATCATATTTATACTGATGAACGGTATCTGTTATTCGAAATATTTACCATTTGTTCATTTTGTTATTATTTTTTGTCTGTTATCATGGTTATACTTGTTATATATTAGGTTTTGTAGTGTTCTGTATCATATGTATATGATCCATCGCCCCGTGAGATGTATCGTTGGCTTGGCTAATATTCAGTCATTTTATATATAATAGTTATCAAAGGTACCAGGATTATAATTTTGTACGCCAGACGCGCGTTTCGTCTGCATAAGACTCATCAGTGACGCTCACATCAAAATATTTATGAAGCCAAACAAGTACAAACTTTAAGTTGAAGAGCATTGAGGATTCAAAATTTCAAAAAGTTGTGCCAAATACGGCATATATAAAACAATAACATACATTAAATTAGAAAATGCTTTTAAACAAACTATCTAACCAGTTTCAAATCTTGTAATGATCATGAATGACAATGAATGTATATATATATATATATATATATATATATATATATGATAAGTTGTAATCAGCCAAATTCCGCGTTCCACATATACATGTTTCTATTATATTATCAAGATATTGACTATGTTTCTATGATCACTACCAAACAATGTTTTAAAGGAGTCAGAATTATCTGTTTTCGATCATGTCAGGAGTTTAATATCATTATGATTTAAACTGTTGTGCAGATTTACAAAAACTATGTATCCCAGTGGTATATATTTGAGCGTCACTGATGGGTCGTTTGTAGACGAAACGGTCGTTTGTTGTAAACACAAAATTTATATCCTGGTATCTATGATGAATTTATATACACCTACTAGTATCATATAGTCCTTTATTCATTGACTCTATTTTGTTTTACTATCTTTATTATGGTGTAAAAGTATGTGTTACACACTGTTAATATTCAACCTAAACACTTACCAGAAACTTGATTTCATAACTATATGTTACACATTACTTGTTGTCCTAAAAATAATTATTGATGATTAGTTTAAATTATTACAGAACGTATTTGAACTCAAGGACCTATTGGTCATATTTGATACTGTATTTGTTTAATTAATACAAATACAAGGCAAGAATAACTGAATTATATGTATTGAGAGAGAGAAAATGTGATATAAATGATGGTTTCTTTCTTATTGTTAACATTGCATTTACATTAAATGTGTACTGTTCAGTTTATAAATGATTTCTATCTAAACTAGTTATAGCACGTTTGTTTAAAGACATACGTCCTTATGCAACTGTCGTTTTCGAAACCTGCAAAAAAAGATAAAATATAATATTAAATACATTGCAAAGTAACAGACATCACATTTGCAACTCTTTATAATGCTTCTATTCTTCATTAATTCAGAAAATATATTTAATAATATTGACATTTGAATAGACAAAAGCTATTGATTTTTTTTATTATACTACTTGTAAATATGAATACATATAAAAAAAAACAACCTACAGCACCAACATGTATATGTATAAATGTATGCGCAAAAGAATAGTCGGTTATGTCACCTTTAGGACAGTCAAACATTAATATGATATTTGAATAGAAAAAAAAAAACAACAGATCGCGTCTTTGTAATGCTTCAATGATGTATTATAGAATGATATTTGAATGAAATAATTTACATACAACAATACATTAGGCACATTAATCTCATGTATACTAATAATTAATCTAATCTATAGTGTATGTTCGTGAATGGATCGTCACATATTATTAATAAAACCATGTTATGTAAATAGTGAAAATGATATACATTATTAATGAATGACACAAATGTTAAGTATTATTGATAAACATAAGATTCCTACAAATACATTTATATTATTTAGTAGGCATATGTTAGTAATACTTATACTAAAAAAATAATGTGTAATAGGAATCCATGTACAACAGTTATACACGTATGCACACATAATACCTTGTACTGACATGTTTTATCAAGATGGTTATATTTTTACACGAATATTTTATCGACATTACATAAATCAATACTGGTTCCGTTCAATATACCATGATTCGTCATTTATTTTACCCAAATTAAAATTTATACAATTAGCAAAATATATTTCAGATTCTTTAATCATAAAAATACAAAATATCAGTTTTCCTACGTTTCAAGCTTATACCTACTTGAAGAACATAGTATGCTGCAATTTCGTTGTTCTGATGAATTTCCCTGACAAAATTGTCCTCCATAACGAGGTGATGGATTTGTACATTCGCGTGTTCTAAACTGGTGAATTCCACAGAAGCACCCACTCCAATCTGACCATATACTCCAACCACCATTTACTAATAGAACGAAATCAACAAAGTAGCTCAAATAACTATGAACATCAACCGTTTTTTGTTCAACTTAATTTATAAAACATTCGTGTGTTTCTGTGTCCTATATGTTCTCCCATTTTTTTGCAATGTAGTTCTGTCATATAATGTTGTCATTTTAATGTTATATTTAACATTGCCATAACAGAGGGAGGTTTGGCATGCCACATAACCAGGTTCAACCCATCATTTTGTTTCTTAAAATATCCTGTACCAAGTCAGGAAATGGCCATTGTTATATTATAGTTCGTTTCTGTGTGTGTTACATTTTAATGTTGTGTTTCTGTTATGTCGTTGTTCTCCTCTTATATTTGATGCGTTTCCCTCAGTTTTAGTTTGTAACCCAGATTTGTTTTGTTTTCCACAATCGATTTATGAGTTTTAAAAAACGGTATATTACTGTGGCCTTTATTATGTCTTATCTTCCTGGAGCAGTTGTGATCATCCTCAGAATTTGTTCGGGTTCAAAATGCTTTATAATTAGCGTTCTTTGTTGTTGTTTGTATATTGCTGTTTGTCTTTTGTTGGTTTTTCTCATTTTTGTCATCGAGTTATCAGTTTTGTTTTGGTGTATTAGTTTGAATGTCTTTTTCAACTATTTCGCTTTTATTTTACTTGATATTACAGTAACAATAATATAAAGGAACGTTTGGTATTAACCACAGTTTTTCTCATTGCTTGTATATGATCATTTGTTTGAAAGACCACCGGTTAAGTGGTTTTGCATTGTGTAGTACTGTATATTTTTGTTTATTCCGTAATTTGTTTAGTTATGTTAAGGACTCATTACAAATTATGAATTCAACAATGTCTTGCATGCTGGCAAACAAATAAAAACTAACAAATCGATTTTATTGGAATAGTGTACTTGTATTAGAACAGTTTCGGTTAAAGTGTACCGCTTAAAAAATACCTAAACAAATACAGTAGGGTTTTAGGTATCACCAAATATTGGTTTAATTTTCTGAGAATCCAAAACATGATTTGTTCTGTTAAAAAATTGTTGTACATTTGAGATGAAATACAGAAATATTGAAATACTTAATATGCACACTTATGTTTTGTTTCATAAAATTTAAAGTAAGATTGGTATTCAAGTTGTCTGTATCTGTTAAATCATCTCGTAAAACATACGAAAACACATGGAACACGGAAATAATAATTTTAAAGTAATTAAAAATTGAAACCTTATCTATGCAAATATATTGAGCAAACATTAGAATAATTCACAGCAACAAACGCCAACCACTATATTACAATGTATTACAGGCTCCATACTTGGTACAAGCACAAACAGATGTATGGTTCAGGCGTCAAATATGAACACCTGGCGTTTCATGCAAAACTCAAAATGTAACAACATTTGATAAAAAAAAACATAGTTACGTGAAAATTAATAGTGTTCTTAATCATTATCCGAAAATATATTATTACCTATACTATTATAATTGGATCAACATTAAACATTTACAAGAGTATCATGTGTACAGGGTCTTAATGAATGGAAAAATTAGAATCTTTAAGAATCGAAACATTCCATAGCAGCCTTATGTCTGTTTTTGTTCGGGGTAATACAATCGAATATGAATACCTAACCAACCCTCTGTTAAATGAAAATAAACATCATGGCTGCCATCAACTTTTCTAATGGTGACATACAGTTGTTAATTGCTACGTCATTTAGTCGTATTTAGTCTGAACATTAAGGCCGTACGATTACCTATAGTTGTTAATGTTGTGTCATTTTGGTCTTTTGTTGATAGTTGTCCCATTGGACATTATACCACATCTTCTTTTTTATATCCTTTGTGTATGCAAACAAGGACCTTGTATGACGTCATGTAATCCATAGATCGTTGTGCTTCTTTATGAATTCTAAAATAATAACTGTTACAAGTTTGAACATATTCTTTAAGAATTTGTTAACAACACACTTGCCTGCATATGGGCAAGCAGACGAACAAATGACTCCAGTATCCTCAGATGGACTACAGTCTCCAGTATTTAAGTCATTATTACAGGTAAATAAGCTATCTTCACTACCAGAACACTTCAGATCATCAATCCAGATCGTACCTGTTCCGTCAACAACAACATTAGAAGTCAACGCCTTTCCTGAACTATGAAAAAGACGATTGATTAACGGTTTCAGTATATATAGCAAATAAATTAAACAAATAATAATACAATACGGTATAGTTATCAGATATTCAATTCAATCAATTATATGTATAATTTTGATGGATTATTTTTATTGTGCATGTTCTGATGTTGTGTTATGGATAGATACATAGTAAACTTGTTTTCCTTCATAGATGATGCAATGGAGTTTACTATTCTTAAATGATTTCAGTTACACATTGACAACCTGTATAACCATATTTTAACCATACATACCAGTACCCAAGATACCGACATGCTACTGTTGCATCAGTATCGTCAAATAAGTCATCACAAATCGTTCCCCATGCACCGTTCATATACACTTCGAGTCGGCCTTCGTGCTCTTGTGCTCCGTCAATAATACGCATCTCACCTGCAAATAATATTGTACACTGAACAATGATTAGTAGTAACAGTAAAATAATATAAAACATGGATTTCAAAACGGAAAGTCCGTAATCAAATGAGAAAATGGATTACAACTTTCATATTCCTAACTTGGTACAAGCATTTTCGTATGTTAGATTTAACCAGTTTTATAGCTAGCTAAACCTTGTATATAATTCCAGTGTATTTACAACGATCTATGAAAAATCACAAAATCGGTAAAAAAATATCACAAAAATACTGCACTCCGTAAAATGTGTACAACGGAAAGTCTATAAAATCAGATTGCAAAAACAAAAGCTAAAACAAATCAAACGAATGGATAACGACTATCATATTCTTGATTTGTTACATGCATTTTCTAGTGTAGAAAATGGTGGGTTGAACCTGGTTTTGTAGCTAGCTAAACTTCTCACTTGTATGAAACTCGCAATAAATTATATTAAATTAATGAAAACCATGCGTGAACAAAACAAAGAGACATAATAGTTAAAAATGTCAAAATAGGGATAGAGCAGTCATCACTGTGTCAATGATATACTGTAAACCAAGTCATTTATTAGGGTAGAAAAATTATGCAAATATAAATCGCCGTTTATATGTAAAGCTTCAGATTTTCCTTATTTATCAAACTTTAGCATTGCAAAATTATATAGTGAGAAATTAGCTAGAACGCCAAATAAAGAATTTGTAAAAATAAGTTGTATTACAGTGTAGCAAACATTGGATTATTATATACGATCATCAAATCATTTCAATGTATTCCTTGTTGTTAAACTGAAGCAAAACATACTGTCTTGTCGTTAAAAGGTTAAGATAAGCATTTTCTGAAATACGAATACGATGTTTCGTATTATTTTGTTTGAAAAAATGTCAAGTATCACTAAAGATGATTATTACCTGTTTGTGGACAAGTACTGAAGCATTCGATCCCAACATCGTCCTCATGTCCACAGTCAGTGATAAAGGAATCATATGAACAATTAATTATTTGCATTTCGTTTCCTAAACATCCAACAGTATCTAACCAAATTGTTCCATTGCCTTCCTCTACATTTTTAGCCCTCAATACAGTACCAGTACTGACCAAATAAACAAAAAATAGTATTAAACGATTAAGCTGTACAGTCATGCATGCATGCATAAAGCCAACGCAGGTAGTAATAGTAAAACATATTTGGTTTTCAATAATCACAACATAAGCATTTGAATTTTGTTAATGGACACATTATGCATTTAATTTCCGTGCCTGAGGGAGATATGCTGAATTGTTCACCGAAAAATAGTCATATTTCACGAGGGTCTTGCTTTTTCGATCGTGAGTAAATCGTCATTCCGTCTAAAGTTTAGGGAGAACGAATGTTTTATTCCACTGTCTATGCTGTTTCTACCTAAATATAAACTACTTTGCATACAATTTTTCCTATCCGCTTATTTGTTGTTTTTCATTACACGAGACACACATTGATAAACAGTACGGATCAACAGTAAATAATTCGTCTTTTGGCTTTCTTGTCAAAAATACATTTGAACACGATACTGATTTTTGATGTCTTTTATAAGAAATAAAGAAGTTCAAAACGTTATGTACATTTACCGTGCGTAATGTTGCACGATGTAGTCCCAACACTTCAGAGTAGAATATGATACTCAGAGAGGAATATGAAGATTTGTTCAATGACACGTGGAATAATCATAATCATTCAAATGTTAATTTAACTATCAATTTGTATAAACAGTGGAATATATATATGGATTTATTTAAATAGCTTCTACACAAGTACAACAATTATTCTAACATATAGTACATCGAAACCTTTGAGTACACACCTGTGGTAAAATATGAATATATTGTTTGGACTGTTCTGATCGTACTTTCACGTCATATGCTTTTTTATGAAGGACGTCAAAAAAAATGACGTAAGAATATAATAAAATTGAGAACGGAAATGGGGAATGTGTCTAAGCGACAACAACCCGACCATAGAGCAAACAACAGCCGAAGGCCACCAATGGGTCTTCTATGTAGCGAGAATTATCGCAACCGTAGGTGTCATTCAGCTGGCCCCTGAAATAAGCATTTTTAGGGAAAACCGAAAATCATCACAACAATGAAACGTAAACTAACAATGCTAAAATCTGTAATAACCCATTTATTAATACACGTAAACATAAGACATATAAGTAAACTAATCATTTAAATTCATCCAAACCAATCTAAATACCTTATCTTAAAGGACCAACCCGTGTTAAAATCATAATGTATTCAGACCCCATGTCTTATTACTTAATTTTTAATTAAGTATGGTAAATAAACTAATCACGAATACATGTACCAGAATAAAATGTTGTTCTCCAGAGAATTGATTTGTTTAAAAACGACTCATTGGTTTGTCTAAAACAAACAAACAAAACATTTAAAAAACTCAACTCTCGGGAATACTACAAATAAATTTGCCAATTAAAAGATTAGGTAAGCTTTATGTGGTAAAAACATCATTAAATGTATAGTTATAGTCATACCAAGGATAGAAACATGTCAACACAAACCGAAACTCATTGTAAATATCAGAGATACAATTTGAACACAAGACGTGAGTTTTATCTAGAAAAAAATGATCCGTGACTCTCAAATGAAGTCTGATTTCACGCTATCTAATTACAAACCGATCTCTCATCGCTCCTGTTTCTGATATGTCGTGTGGGAGATCTAACGAAACCGGCTTTGAGGTCATATGTGAGTGAACTAAAAGTCATGAATTTATAAAGATATGCAAATGAGTTGACGACCTATTGATAAGCCAATCAAAAAAGTTTATGAATTTTTATTACTGACGATTTCGTCGTAAATAAAATGAGTTATATCCCTTTGCCTTACGTTAAACTTCCAAGATCGTGGAAGACTCAATTTCATTGGTCGAAAAAGACACACCTACGAGGTCACTCACATGTGACCTTAAAGCGGGTTTCGTTAGATCTCCCACGCAACATATCAGAAACAGGAGCGATGAGAGATCGGTTTTCAATGAGATTGGATTTCACGTAACGATTTGGGCAATTATGCTAAAAAAAAACAATAATATATTTATATAAATTTTTAGATATGTATACCAGTATCCAAGTTGCTTACAAGCAACTGTTGCATCGATGTTGTTAAAATAATCATCACAAACAGTTCCCCATTCATCGTAAAGATTTATTTCAAGTCTTCCTTCGTTTTCACTTCTGCCACCGATTAAACGCAAATTCCCTGTGTAGAAAAAAATCATGATAAAAAAGTCCTGTGAATATCATCAATAAATGCAAAAAAAAATATAATTCAGACAAAACATATAAGTAGTGTAAAGATTTGCAATGTTGTTTGTTTTATTTTATTTTAAATGTGTCAGAGCTGGTACCGTTTTTTTTTATATTTTCCTTTTTCAATTGTTTATTTAGGTTTATTTTGATGAAACCTACTACATTATTTGGATAATTCACAATTTAACAATTACTCGATAGATTATCACGTACTGTATGTTTCATCAAATGCTGTAGTATCAAATGTTTTATTTTGTAACTTGTTCATGTGATAAAGCTCTTCTCGTGCCAACATTTTGAAATTAAGCTCTTCCTCCTGCTTTACAAAAAAAATAATCTTCAATGTTGAATTTGTATTTAATAACTATAAAACTATCAGCTTTCCCTCTTTTCCATGCAATGTATGTTTGTCATGCATTACAATCGTTGATGGAATCCAATGAATCCTGTATACAATGTATTGATTGGTTGTTGGTTTCTTAAGCGCCACGTTTAAGCGTCACTGTTTGTGCTATTTTGTAGTGTCTAGTTTTTATTGGTTGCGGAAGCCAGAGTGTCTGAGAAAAATACAGATATTCGATAGGAAAACTGACATTACTAGTCAATAACGATTGGAGTCGATTGCACCATTAACTTAGGGAGATACTAAGACATAAACTTTCTCATCTGGATCTTTTTTCCCTGTATTTGATACCTCAACTACATAAGTGCCTTTACATACAACGGTATATTGCTGGGTCTAATCAATATTATCAGCAATCAAAATAGGGCTTTGGAGTTTCGTGAAACTGCATATCCCAGAGGTGGTGTAAATCAGATGTGGATACTAAAAATAAAACTTTTAGAAAACATACAATCTAAGACTCTTTCATTTTGCAATAGTAGAAAAACATTTGAATTGTTTACATAAGCATTCACAATTCAAAACTTAAAGACAAATTGAAAAAGAGATTATATTGCTTTATTTCATAACAGAGAGTGACTAACGGATATATAAATATCTTGACTGTCCTATAGAGAAATACATCCTACTTTACAAAAAAAAAAAAACACTCTGATTCAAACAAAATATTCTCTGAAACTAATATCATCAAGATGCTTGATTTTTTGATTGACAACATACTTGTTACATTTGTTGGACGTGTTTTGTAAATAATCGACATTGCAATCGGAACCAAGTGTGCCATTTTTATTGCTGAATTGTTCCTTTTTTCTCATTAGGCTGACTTAATACAATAATTCCTTAGTAATAAAATAAAATAAAATTAGTAATATCAATAAACTTTACTTTCCGCTATTAAGAGGATGTTCTTACACTAAAAAATCCAATTTTGTGACTTTGAAGAACTCATTTATCCGCTCGAACTAGAGATAAAGGATTCAACAGATACCCTGTCTCATATCTTAACTTACATCTAGAAGGGTAGATTGAAAACAAAACTTTGAGACAAAATGAATGATTTTAGCCTCTTAATTGTGAACTTTCAATTTCTGTGTAAAGCCATTAAACATAGTATATATCTTCCAATTGATACGATTGTCACTGTCTTGTTTTTCATATCATCATTTTCTTGATTCATAAATCTAGCATTTGTTTATTGGCAAATATACATTTACTAACGATTCCGGTATCAGTTAGGACGTCCTAGTATCAGACAATGATGTTGTAGCGTAATTACTTTTTGTTTAAAAAAGTGTATAGTTAAAATATGCTTGGGTATTTGTTTAGTTGTTTGGTTTTCTTTTATTTGTCATGCTAACATTATGAACATTGTAAATGATCTCCCGCTACCTTTATTTTCTTTTTTTAAACCATTCTCTTCGTTTCATCATTGTAACCTGACACTTTATTTAACATGTCGAATACTATATTAAAAATTGTCAATATGAATATTTCAATACAAATATGTATTTTCACATTGTTATATTAAAAACAATTGGACAAACATATGAAATTCATAGTACCGTGATATTCATTTGGTAAGGAAATTGAACATTGGATTCCAACATCATTGCCATGGGAACAATACAGATTCTCATTAGAAGTACAGTTCATCAATTTACTCTCATTACCCTCACATCCTAAACCCTTCAACCAGATGTTACCAGAACCATCAACAATAAGGCTTGCACGAATGGCTGTACCAGTTCTAAAACGTACCAAGCATAGTTTATTTGACTCTGCAATAAATTGTTTAAATGAACAGTATTAGGGGACTAGATTCAAACTAGCGTAAGTCAGATGCACATTTCGTCGGCATCAGTCAAATCAGTACGAATCAATCCCGACAAAAAAGGAGGTTTACAGAAAACAACTTACGTACACACAAAGTAGCACAGTACTTTGAGATTAAATACGAATATCCATCTCATGATGTTTAAGGTTAGACAATTTTAAAACGTATCGTTAAACCAGAGGCTCTAAATAGCCCGTGTCGCTCACTTTGTTCTATGTGCTGGACAATATTGCAGATAGATCGTTACCTAATGGACAGTTTTGTCTTTGGTAGATTTGCTAGAAATGCTTTGGTTTCAGAGATATTGAGCCAAAAACTGCATTTTACCCTATATAATAGTTATAGCCATGCCGGCCATCTTTGTTCGCAGGCGGGATCATCGGACACAATTTTTGAACTGCATACCCTATTACTATACCTTACATATATTTCAAACAATTAAGGTAAAACGTTATCACGGGCCATGGAATAATTCAGTTAAATTTCATACAATTGCAAGGTAGGACGAATTACCCACAAAATTTACACCAGTGGTGAATAACCCTATTATTCACCGGTGAATAACCTTTTGAGTTTGTTGATTTGTACTTGAGTTACCTCCCATAAAAATGACGTCACAGACGTAAATAAACAAAATGGCAGCGTTCACATTACACTTCATGCCCCTCGAGAGACGAGGAAATAAGGCATTGGACATGAGCTGAGAGTGCCAGAAGCCGATGATATTTCAGGGCCATCAATATTTTACAAAAATATTTTACTTTTGTTGTAAATTCGAGTAATTCGAACACAAATGTATTTTCAAACGTCAGTCTGTGTGTTATGTTAAAAATATAGACACTATAGTAAGCGTTAGACATGCCATTCCACTGTGAGTTCGGTATAATAAAACAATTGTGGCCCCTTGTAATCAATGAATATCTAAATTGTCAACCCTTAAAAGTTATTTCACTTCGGGCTATGCCCTCAATGAAATAACCTTCTCGTGTTGACAATTGTGGATGTTCACTTTTTCAACGGGCCATAATTGTATATTGATGATTGTGTACAACTTTGGTTAAATTCATCTAAGTTGAATTGTTTAAGTAGAGACGAAAACTTGTTAAAAATTGACTATATAGGGTAACTTCTCCTTAAGGGATCAACTGAACATTTTGGTCATGTTTAACTTATTTGTAGATCTTACTTTGCTGAACATTATTGCTGTTTGCAGTTTATCAATATAATAATATTCAAGATAATAACCAAAAACAGCAAATTTGCTTAAAATTACCAATTCATGGGCAGCAACCTAACAACTAGTTGACCGATTCATCTGAAAATTTTAGGGAGGATAGATACTGACCTAATAAACTGTTTTACTCCTTGTCAAATTTGCTCTAAATGCTTTGGTTTCAGAAATATAAGACACAATCTACATGGTACCCCTATGTTCTATTTTTAGCCATAGCTGCCATCTTGGTTAGTCACCGGACACAGTTTGTAAACTAGTTACCTCAATGATGATTGTGTTAAATTCTGCAATTTCAAGCATTAATGGCTTCTTTGTCTTAAGTTCAAACATAGTGGCAGTTATTTCATGTCAAAACTATACCTGACCCTGACTTGTGCTGTTAATATCAACATACCTTTAATTGCATAGTAGAGCGCACCGGCTCCCTGATGTTTGATAGTAGAAAAACAGGAACGTCTGATCTGAACAACAGGTCAAGTGTGCCCTTCTATCATAATTTCTTAAAATTTAGATAAATCTTTCAACAAGTGTTCTACAGTGATCATAAGGCCCAAACCTTTCATTTGATACCACAAATTACCAAGTATACCCGCAATTGACAAAGATACAGCTATGCGTAGGAATTATTTTGTTTAAAATATGTACTACTTTCTTGTATGTTCGTTCCGAAAGGGCCTGAATTAGTGGTTCTACATCTTGTTTATCTATTAGAATGTATATATAACTCCTTTGTAATGGAACCTTTTTTTAGTTCTAAGGTTCCAAACAAAAGTGGTGGTATTATGATTGGCATGCTAATAATAAGGAATGTGTTATTGGTGCAACCACTTCAAGTTGAACTAAAGAGTTTAAAATACATTGCAGCTGTTAGGGTCCAAAGGAAAGAGTATTTTTCCAAGTGAGAATAATGCATTTGAATGTGGTTACATGTATTTTAAGGGAAGGTTTGAATATATTGAGATATGCATGCATAGCTATCTAAAACGTTGAAATATTTACCTTACTCAATATGTTTATCCTATTGTCGATAAATAGTTCCAACTGGATTGCAATCGGCCAATACCCTATCAGTACCATTTAACAAGTTTGATGAAAACAACTTTATATTTTTCAAGGAAATGTTTATGGCGATACAAAGATATATTCAATTGTATTCAACACGTTTAATTTATCTAACTAACATAATCCCTCTTGCTAAATTGAATCTGCAATGCTTCTTTTAATAAATACACATGTATGAAATTTAAATATAAATTCCCTCAGTTTACGCTAAAATGACGAAAATAATCAAAATGAAACTAAAGCCAAGCTAACCATAAAGTTGAATATGGTACAGTCTGTACTACATGCACAAATACATCAAATTGTATGCATTATAGTATGTTTCTCTTCCTTTTTCCTTGTATACGTAGTAACCTAGTTTTTTCATGTACATATAATTCCAAATCGCACAGTTCAAAAAAAACATTGCCGCTCGCTTCACTTAAAAAGCATCCGCCTCAAAAAACTCTTGTTCAAAAAAATAAAATTCAATCAAAAAATGTTCGGTCGCTCGCAAACATATTTTAAGGAGCGTTTGTCCGATGACCTAATCATCAAATTGGTGTTGCCTGGCAATAGTATTATCATTTTGTTTTCATGCAACATTTTTCTGTGTCGATGTAATTGAATACTAGCATTTCCGTGTTTTATCATGTTTTTTTTTTTATTAAAGTGATGTGTGTCTGTATATTTGGTTATGCTATATTTTAGTTATGTGCTTAAGCAGGTGTTTGCCATTGAGTTTCAAAATTATTTTCTTTATCATTCTAATTTTATATGTTAAAATACTGCTTATTACAAACAAACATCAATATTTAAAGCTTCTTAATTCCATTTATTTGGGTATGAGAGTTTATGAAGAATATCAATCCAGAAAAACACTTCAAAACACAAAGTTAATAGGGTATACATTTAGTACGATTGAACACTTATTTTATTTTGTAGCAGTGTAAGCATTATATTTTGGTTATTTTATCATAATCAAATTCAGATACAGTAGTTTAACTCAAGTTTACTTTTTTAAAATAAATAATGCATTGTCTTTTATAAGAATGAATTCGTTGGCACATTTGTATTCTGCAAGTTACAAGATGTCATGTACATTTTAGCTGAACTTTCATATCAGAGTATCCGAAAGCATTTGGATCATAAGTGGTTCAATTTTGAGTGCTGCATTTTGCAGGTTATATATAAATTATTCACATTTGTTTTTGTCTTACGTTATTCTTACTGGTTCGGTGATATATCCGAATAAGGGTCAAATAGTTATGTATGTGCGTTGATCTTATTACGATAGTAACCAAAATATAATAACACCGATGATTTATTCGATCAAGAATTGTTTTGTTTACGGATTTCCTCTAAACTGCGTTGATTTTTCAGTAACACGCTCAATGTACATACCGATATCCAAGTTGTCGGCATGCTACTGCCGCATCAATGTCATCAAAATCGTAATCGCATACAGTTCCCCATGTACCGTTGAAATAAATATCCAATCGTCCGTCATTTTCATGTGCGCTTTCAGTTAGACGCAAATCACCTATTGGTTGTAAAATAAATATTTTCATATACATTCCAATTATATGTTTTTATCTTAAAGAGGGAATCTTGATCGGCTTGCAATTTTTTATGGATATATTCTTTAAAGCACAAAGGTGTCAGTATTCACCTCAAAAACTAAGAAAACCTTTGAATAGACTCATTAAGAAGGGATATAGTTATGCTACTGTTGTCAGGTCATTAAAGATTGCATATTTTGGCGTTACTATGGATCACTTATAGGGTCTTTGCATCGGAACTAAACACAGTTATTCAAAAACCAGATGTTGACATGACACGGGCTATGTTTTTCTCATATATGTTATGATGGTATGATACTAAACCCCTAACGGGAATGATTGTGCCTGATGTTCATATGATGAAACCATAATATTTCAGTCAGTTTAAACGTCCGGAGCTGGCGTGTCAGTTAACTGCTAGTAGTCTGTTGTTGTTTATGTATTATTGTTATTTTGTTTATTTTGTTTGATTACATCTTCTGACATCAGACTCGAACTTCTCTTGAACTGAATTTTAATGTGCGTATTGTTATGCTTTTACTTTTCTACATTGGCTAGAGGTATAGGGGGAGGGTTGAGGTCTCAAAAACATGTTTAACCCCGCCGCATTTTTGTCCCAAGTCAGGAGCCTCTGGCCTTTGTTAGTCTTGTATTATTTTAATTTTAGTTTCTTGTGTACAATTTGGAAATTAGTATGGCGTTCATTATCACTGAACTAGTATATATTTGTTTAGGGGCCAGCTGAAGGACGCCTCCGGGTGCGGGAATTTTTCGCTACATTGAAGACCTGTTGGTGACCTTCTGTTGTTGTTTTTTTCTATGGTCGGGTTGTTGTCTCTTTGGCACATTCCTCATTTACATTCTCAATTTTTTTTAGTTACAACAAACATATATGCATTTACAAAAAACAATGAATTTAATTTATTTTGAAAATAAGAATAAAACCATGCCTCTGCATAAGTAAAGAAGAAGAAAAACGTTTTCTACTTCACACGTAGTCACATTCCTTATATCAAACTATATATGTGTCCGTATGCCTAACTCACTCTGTCTAAAACGTCCGGTTTACTTGTTTTGCTCTAATAAAAAAACCAGATACGAACTAATAAAAATGTTTTGCTTTTGTTACTTAACATTTTGATGATACCTCTCTTTCGGATATGTCATATTAAATGAAAGAAGGACAGACATGTGGTTACACCAATTGAAACATAACAGCCGTTACATTTATACAAGAACTGACGACAATGACTGTAATTCAACAAAAGAGGAACCTTTAATTTATAGCTATCCTTGAGGTGGGAACACCCAAGAAAAGCACACTCTATTGGGTACCGGATCAACTTAAAGATTGATAATCCATTTGTTTGCATTGCTGAAATGCAACACAGAAATTGAAAAAAATATAAAGTCTTACATTATAACTAAACTTGAAGATTATTAAGTGTGAGGACATCAACTACATGACGGGATATGAAGATGACGGATAATGCTAGCGTACTGTCAGTATAAAATGAGTATAATACGAAAACAAAAGTAACAAACAACAACAAGTTTATTCCGAAAACCTTTGTGGAAAATCAATGAAAATTTAAAACGGAAAGTCCCTTAAGAAATTGCAAAATAATAAGTTCAAACACACTTATCAAATGGAAAACAATTGTCATAATACTGACTTGGTAAATATATATCCTAATGTATACAATCGGAAAGATTAGTTAAACCTGGTTCAGAACAAGAAAAGACTCTCACTTGTATGGCAGTCAATCGTTAATGACCTAAATAGTCGTAAAAGAAAGGAAGGCCTTATATTTCAACTAAATGAATAGTTAAGGTTCTTGTCATCAATAAGTGATGACAAAGGAGATTACAGAATAATGTTTGTCTGTTTTATTTTTTCCAGATACAATATATCAGTTTGACAAAATCTGTGAACGGCAACTTCAGAGAGGATACTTTATAGATTGTACTTTTGTGAATTGGTATCTGTGATTTTCAAACATAAGCTGTTTAGAAAGTACAGTTTCAACATGTTCAAAAGGGATAATGATGTAAACTTCATCTGGAAGTACTAAATACTTAAATGTTTTGTATAAAAGACAAAATAACTTATAATGGCACCATAAAAAGTATGTGATTGATGATGACAATTGCTGCGTCTAACGTCGAGAAGCAGTGTTTAAAATAATTATCACATTCGTCGAGTTAGATAAATAAGCAAATACGAAAAAATTGAATACACAAATAATCATTACCAGACTGAGGACATGTAACATCACAATCAATGCCAACATCTTCATTATGACCGCAGTTATGATAATAATGGAATGAACAGTTGATCAATCTGCTCTCTGTTCCAGTACATTTCATCTCATCTATCCAGATCTTACCAAATCCATCTTTTACAAACTTAGATGTCCACATTATACCAGAACTGGGCAAAACAAATGTATAGAACTATTCTAAATACATATGAACACAAATCATGTATCTGTCTCATTACCAACGGACATCTCTTTCATTTACACGTTCTATAATTAGTAAGCTTATTGTTTTATCTTATTATTTATTACTTTAATTTTAGACTTATTTTTCATTATATGTCTTCGCACTTCTTATGTTTAAAATTTAAAATAAAATTAAAGCTGTTCCAATATCCAAAATGGACAACACATACATGGCTTGCGAGGGTTTTTGCCAAAAATCTAATGGTCTTCATTAAGATATATTTCGATTTCAAATGCTAATATATAATAAATTATCATTTATATGTCAAAGAGCATATTATTCAGTTTTACGTGATGTTGTCATAATTTTTCGTTTTGAAATATGCTGTAGCACTGCACTAAATCACCAATTGGAGATATTGAGGCTGTCAATTTTGGATTTTTGCACTTTGTGAAAAAGTTAACCAAAGTTACACACATCTTAAGTATATATTCTTCCACTTTAACTAATTAGATTGAATACAACATGAAGTAAAGGTAATAGAGGAAGTTAAATCCCCACTAGAGTGACTAACCTGTTATTTAATCCATGTTTACAACTAAGAATAAGATGTTGAGAGTGGGATATTTTATTTTACCTTTTAAATAAGGAACTCGAGAGTTTCTTTTAGTGTCTTTTTTCTTATTTTTCTACATTTATCAACTTTTGTCAGAGTTTCTCCAAATATCAAGAACTAAAAGATGTATCTCACTATCAATTGTGATCAATCTTTTCAATTGCGTCCCCCTTTGGTAACATCAACTAAAAGCCGAACATGCACGACGTTGGCTGCTAAAATGTCGTTTGCATATTATTTCTGCAAGGTTATAGGCAAAATGATTGGATATATCTCTGTATTGCTTGATGTGAAGAGATACCTTAGAGTATTACAAATGTAATACTGTGGGTTTTTTTTTAAATCTTTTGAGATCTTTTGTTATGAAACTTGGCAAAGATAACTATTGACCTTGCTTGTTACTAAAATGCACCGTAAAACTATGTTGTGTGTGCGATTAGACACACAAGTTGTATAAAATCGGTTCAAAAATTAAAATTCGATCAGGAATGAATGATAACAAAAGTTATATTTGTCATTATGTTAGCACCAAGAGGGTCAGTCGTCTTGAAATAGCTATATTACGTTGACGTGATTGTCAAGACCTCAGAAAACATTCACGACGAAAAATATCAACAGTAACAAGTATTTATTATAATTTTATATATCATTTTTTTTTTAAATTAAGGTCATTACTTAAGAAATGTTACGGTCGCTATCATGAGCTGATTGGCCATTATGACAAAAGTGTTTCAGAAATCATATCTGATATTCTTCCTCAGTCATAATAACCTTCCATCATTACCGAAGTGAACAAAGAAATAACACGACGGGTGTCGTAAAGGGTGCAAGAAAGCCTTACCCTTCCGGAGCACATGATTTCACTACCGGTTTTTAGTGGAGTTCGTGTTGTTTCTTATTTATTATTTATAACTGTTGATGTAAATGTCCTTTGGTTTTTTGAGTCTTTGTTTACTCCTTGGTTTTGATTGTTATTGTCTTTTTAATTTAATGCACAAATCGGCATGGCCAATACGTTGACATGTGTTAAAAAACATCAGTTGACACGATGCTTCTAATAAGCGTGTAGGTTAAGGATTAGGTGTTTTATCACGGAAAATTACTCGCACGACATATCTTCAAATGATTAACTGTTGCACCAAGAACAAACTCCCTTAAAACTATCGGAATCCCTTAAAATGCGTGATTGTTAAATTTTTTTAAATACACATGCAACTTTGTATCTGTCTCATAGACAATGAACGTCTTTTGTCATTTACAATAAATATAACTGCTAGGTTTATTTCATCTTGTTTTTGATAACTTAATTTTGAGACTAGTTTTTTCATGTTTTTAATGGAGGTAATTTTGTTAACCCATTTGCATACAAAGTTCAACATACATGCAACATTTATAAATCAGACATCGATTCAAAACAATTTAAGTATGAACACAAAGCTGTGTAATAAGAACTATTGTTAGAATAATAACAATAGAAAAAAAAAAAACAAATCAATCCGGATACAAGATTTAAACTCTATTTCATACATATCTACTGCCTTGACTATCCTAGAATTCCAAGTTTTTTACTCTTTATTTGTTTTGAAATTTTAGGTATATGCTTGTGATCGAAGTATCTGTTAAGTTATATTGGTCTTTCGTTCATTTCTGTAAATAACGAACTAAACGTAAATTACTTTGATATTAGTGTCAATAGGAAAACTGCCCCTTATCCACTCCCAGAAAAAAAACATTTATTGTGTGTCAAGCTTTTTGATATGTACATACCAATATCCAAGTTGTCGACACGCTACACTGGCATCAATATTGTCGAAAGAATCGTCACACACAGTTCCCCAAGTATCGTTATAAAAAAATTCTAAGCGTCCTTTATGTTCTTCCAATTCTCCCATTAAACGAAGATCTCCTGCAGATAGACATACATATATTTATGATGTATCTTTTTATTTGTTATAGTAGACAAAAAAGAAACTGACAATGTATTCTGTATCCGAGTCTTTACATATCCAATAGAATAGTACCATAAAAACTAAAATTACAAAGTCAATTAATTCAGTATTCATATGATTGAACATATTTACAATGATAAGACAACCTTCTTTTGTCAATATGCTGCTGAAAAGAAAACGTTACTTGTTTTCCGAAATTTATTTTACCAACTTCACAATGTAACCATACTCTTTTTGATAACACCAACCAACGAAAAGAAAACTCCTTAATAAGGTAAGGATTTCCCCAAGTGAATTGAAACAGGTGTTAAAGGTTCTTTATAAGTGCTTCATTTTATTGTTTTGATTTAAAGTGTATGAGGGTTTAATGTGAAGTTTAGGAGTGTTAAACATCGCATTATTGTGCTATTGTAAAACATGATTGTATTCTTGTCTTTCTTGTTTGCTAATGTTCATTGTATATGACTTTGTATGTTTCTTTGATTATATAACGTGGCTCTGTACTTTTCATCCCGCAATTGTGTTATTGTATCATAGTACATTTGTGTTTTCGTAACTTTAATTTGTTCTAATATGCTTGATCTGTGTGCTATTTTGTACTTATTTCTTACATATGTCTTTGTTTTTGGGGTGATTAAGATTGTAACATAATGTTGACTATTTACCCCTTTTCTAACATTTTACCTTTTATGTTCATTTGTTTTATTCACACATCGTTGTCAATGTAATATAATGTGATGTGACTGTCATACAAACTAGATGCTTAGCTAGCTTTACAACCAAATTAATCCGCAATTTTCTACATACGAAAATACTTTTACCAAGTTTGAAATATGACAGTTGTTATCCATTCGTTTAAGCTTTTGATTTTGCCATTTGATCATGTTGATTAGGGACATTCCTTTTAAAAGTTCAGAATTTGTTTTATTTGAAGTTTTGGTATCAGCATAATAATTGCAAACCGGTCCCGAACATAGGGCTGCATTTAGGAGTGGATTTATATCTGATGAAGGATATTTCCATAATCGTGTTATTGTATCATAGTACATTTGTGTTTTCGTAACTTTAATGTGTTCTAATATGCTTGATCTGTGTGCTATTTTGTACTTATTTCTTACATATGTCTTTGTTTTTGGGGTGATTAAGATTGTAACATAATGTTGACTATTTACCCCTTTTCTAACATTTTACCTTTTATGTTCATTTGTTTTATTCACACATCGTTGTCAATGTAATATAATGTGATGTGACTGTCATACAAACTAGATGCTTAGCTAGCTTTACAACCAAATTAATCCGCAATTTTCTACATACGAAAATACTTTTACCAAGTTTGAAATATGACAGTTGTTATCCATTCGTTTAAGCTTTTGATTTTGCCATTTGATCATGTTGATTAGGGACATTCCTTTTAAAAGTTCAGAATTTGTTTTATTTGAAGTTTTGGTATCAGCATAATAATTGCAAACCGGTCCCGAACATAGGGCTGCATTTAGGAGTGGATTTATATCTGATGAAGGATATTTCCATAATTTATGGCATTTACTCGTAACTGAGTATGTTGGTTTTAAGACGCAAAATCACTGCATTTTTTGGAAATCGTAGTATGTCCCTGTGAATTGATGAATATTTACAACTTTGAAAACAAAACTACAACAATCAATCAATAACTCAAAAGTGCATGTAACGAGTTTATCGTGAGTACAATGTTACATAATAAATTAAAACTACTGTAAACGTATATATATAAAAAAAAAAAAGAAGATGTGGTATAATTGCCAATGAGACAACTATCCACAAAAGACAAAAGACCAAAATGACACAGACATTAACAACTATAGGTCACCGTACGGCCTTCAACAATGATCAAAGCCCATACCGCATAGTCAGCTATAAAAGGCCTCGATAAGACAATGTAAAACAATTCAAACGAGAAAACTAACGGCCTTATCTATGAACAAAAATTGAACGAAAAACAAATGTGTAACACATAAACAAACAAGCCTTCCAAATACCGTTTCGATCCCTAACATCACTGAAAAGACATTTATTGTCGAAATCCGGATCTGGTGTACAAAAAGATATTAGCACATTATATTTGTGGCATACCATCTTGGCCACTAGTTTATTGTTTTCTGTTTAGTATTAAAGTTATATATTGAGATCCATTTTTTTTACATCTTGTGATCAATTTTATTTGGCAATCGTCAATGGCAGGCAGCAGGGTTGAAGAACATCAGTTGTTCGAGCTGTTTGTCAAATGCGTTTTGTTTAAATATACTTTTTCACTTTTTTGGTCTTTTGGAAAATGTTGTGTGTGCTGTATTTTGACCCTTCTACAACGAAATTTGTTTTACATGCACACGTATGAAAATTACGGTTTTTATCCATTGCAATCATAGGTTTGAACGTAGTTTTTAATTTAGACTCGTATATTTTTTCGTTTGGGCTTGTATCATATTTTCCCTCCGGTTTATATGATCCGTTCATCCTACATTGACTCTTAAAATTCAAGAGTCTATCTAAATATGAGGGTACTTTTTTCTAAAAATAAGGGTAACGTGAATGATATAAATGATATGCAACCATAAGCGCTTAACAATTGGGAAAAGACATAACGTTTGGTCGGCTTTAAAATGGCCCAACATTAATAAGTTGAAGTGTTCAATTAAGACCATTAAATGCCTTATTTACAATTATACAATACACGAAAAGAAATATGACAATCATGAACCATCCACGACCACTGAACTACCGGCTACTTACGAGGTAAGGTTTGTGCATAATCTGTCGTGTTTAAACATCTATAAAGGCCCCAATGATCTATCTAACCTTGGCCAGTACACGAATCAGATCCTCATACAAAACAAAAATTCATCTAACAAAAACACAGACTTTGACGTTATTGAATATTTATGAATCTTTGATAAATAAAATAACACCAACAATTGTTTTTAATCAGTTAACTACGACTTAAATACCAATTAGTGCACATCCAAAAAATCTGATTGCTAGTGTATATTTAAATTCCTGTAACAGGTAACATTTTACGTACCTGTATTCTGGCAATGTACCGTACGCATTGCTCTCATAATGTACAGAAGAAGTATTAGTCCTTTCATATTTACTAAACAGAAATAGTGCAGAGTATTTAATATATATCTATATCATGTATATGTTATGTCAAGATTTTACAAAAGATGTACAGTTGATAAATGTGAAACAATTTAAAAGAAGACAAGTAACGATCAAATTCATTTACAAAGTAATGAACGAAAAACAAGTATGTTTCATAGCAAAAAATGACAACCACTGAATTTATGCGTTCCTAACTTTGGACAGGCATGTTCGAAATTTTGCGCGATGATAAATTTGTCAATCTAGACTTTTCTTGTCTTTTATTTCTTTATTTCAAGATCTTGTATACGTATATTCAATTTATGTACTTAAACATCCAGTCTTTGTGCTATGGTCAGTTTTAAGTTCTTGTCTTTTATTGTTTGCTTGTGTACTTTGCCTATATTGCATTTTGTGTTTCTTTGTTGAAACTGCAATTTATTTCTTTACTGTGATTTGAATTATACTACAATGTTGACAGTTGTTCAACAATTTATGACTTTTTTACAAATTATGTCTGTTTGTTAAGATCACACTTTGTTGTCAATATATTAAATATATATGCAACTGTTATACAACTGAGAGATACATATAAAACCAGGTATGATCCACCACTTTTCAAAGTTATGAATATTGCAGTTATTTTCTTTTCGTTCGATGTGTTTGAGCACTTGATTTGTCATTTTTAATGGACATTTCGAATTATATTTGAGTTTTGAGATTGGTCTTTTTTCGGTTTATTTTACTCTATACGCATTATAGTTTACAAACGTACAGAGAGAACATCGACATTAATAATTAGTTTATTTAAATTTGATATGCGAAAATATTCGTCCAAGTACAGTCTTAATAAATTACCCATTTAATGTTATAATTCGTAATTGTTCACCTTGAAATATTTTTCAGTGAGTTTCAATGATCGTTGAAGTTTTTGATAGACGTCGGATGTTGCTTGATATTTATAACAACAGACCTGGAAAAAAATGAAATAGAAAAAAAGTATATTTTATATTCCAAATGTTACATATTGTTGAAACATACTCATAATATTTTAAGACATGTAAGAACAGCTTTGTTATTACAGAAATAAAATAAACATTAACATGCTTCCAGTTCAGACTTAATAGACGACTGATTGTAAAGCATTTACACTGCATCACTGCATGATCATATCATAAACATAACATGGTATCCATTACATTTAATAAGTATCATTTTCATAACAATGGCATACCCAACATAAAAATAAAATAAAATTATAATTAGTTCTCAACATAATTTTGAGTCATATATTAATCAATAGCCATTCCCATAAAAGCCCTGACATTTGCCGTATAAATGATGGCTAGGAAGAAGAATTGAAATATGTTCGGACTTCAGCTTTATGTTAACTTCTTGATGTTACCATTCAAACATTACTTGTTCAACAATTTCCTGTTGTTTACATTGTATTTTTTAACTTATCCTCAAAATCTGTGGTATTTAACTATTTATTTTCACATACTGAAAGATATTACAGGAGATAAATATCTAGCTTAACTTTTTTGTAAAATATCTTTACTATAAGTATGGTTATGATATATTTGTTTTTTTGAACACGCTCATTTAGAAAATATAGATAAAATACTGAACGAAGTATTCACGTTACAGAACAGTTTACTTAACCGTTAAATGTGATCTATACCTTTTCTAAATTGGTTTAGCCTTTTAAACATTGTTAAACATTGTTTACACTTTATATAGACGTGTTGGCAATTTTATCATTGGTTGATCTATTTACAATAATGCAACTGAAATTAAAGGCCAAATTATTTGTTGTGCATTCATCATGAGGTAAAACAAATTGATTACATTTATACATTTTGTATATCTTCAAGTTCAAAAGAAGTTAAAGTAGACATTTTGGGAGCTATTTATATATGTGTTTGATAGGAAAAGTATATTTTGAATGGCTCTCTTGTTCATAAAATGAATATATCAATAATGAACGTTTAAAAAAATATTTAAAATGTAATAAATCCCTAAATCAGTTAAAGCTTTTTTTATGATTATAGTTAGTCATTGCAGAATAACGCATACAGTGAATAAACGTTTAAACTGTGCTGGTAGTTTTCAGTGTTCAAATGTATTCCTTGTTAATGATTTTTTTTTTATTAAGTCATGGAATGGTTGGTTAAGAATGTCCTCAATTTGTTTTTTAAATTATTTTACTGATAGACAAATGACAGATGTACGATCAAACCCCTACTGACCCTTAACAAACTTAATTCTGTATTGATCAATTATTCCCGAAAGACATCTAATGATTAAATTTTATGTATTTGAAATCTATATTTTTTAAAGATTTTATTCAATGTCTCGGGTACACCATTTTTAAGAGCTAGTTTTACACACATCAACACACAGAAAAAATACATGAACGACGACACACAATTCCAACGAAATTATAAAAAATGGATGTCCATGAGAGCCGATATAGACTCGATTATTAAATAATGCGTTCTTTGTTTAATTCCTTGTTTATTTGTTATAAGGTCTGACATCCTTTAATCAATGACAACAAAAAAAAAATACTTGAAGTAGAAACAATACAACACAATACCCGTTGCCCTATCGATTATAATCCAAATTATAATAAAAACAGATGATAAAAAAATATTTCTAAATTTTTGTTGAAATCATAGAAATATATTAAGCATGCTTTTGCTTCGGCATGATATAAGTGGGACATAACCAATTAAACTCTTAACATTGCAATCCAACATACATTTGATAGATGTTAGAATCATCTACTTTTTTTTATAAATTGAAAAGAAAATTACCTCCCCTGATTTCTAATTGTAGTAATCATAATAACACAGTGTAAACATTCGTATGCTCTTACCGTCACGAAACTGCTAGAAGGAACATAGACAATTTAGCAAATTATTAAATACTCACAGGTAAATATTCAATCCCCAACTTATTTTCAAATGTACACTACTTTAAAATTATTCGATTATATATTCTACGTCGTTGATTTTATTGACAAATCTTCTCTATATTCGACAACACGTTTAAACCAGTATCATCTACATTATTTATTTCTTTTAACAATATTTTTTACTTCATACAAAAGTATACAACATGCATGCATGATTAACTTAGTATAACAATAGCAATTGGAGATACGTTTTGAAAAGTAACCCAAAGTATATCATCATTCACATTTAAATGTTTAATCTTGTGTAAGTAATAACTTATGATGATACATTATTTCAGAAAAGGATCAACGACATTTTAAAGGTTCTACATTAAAACAAAACCATAAAATCGAAATAAAGAATTTGTCGAGGTGACAACAACCCGATCAAACAGCAGGACTCAACACAAGGACACAAATAGGCTTTTAAACATGTTTAAAACAGCGAAACAATCCAGCAGAGGGAGGCGGGCATTAGTTGTTCCCTTATCTAAAAATGTATACTAGTTAAGTGAAAATGTGACTCCTTTGAAATATACTTATGAACCAAAATTAAAAAAAAAAAAATACTTGATAAGCAAAGGTCAGAGGCTCCTGACTTGGGACAGGTGCAAAACTGTAACGGCGGAGTAAAACATGTTTTTTTGTGAGATCTGAAATCTCCCCTTCTGTATACACTACAGACTTTAGAATAGTGTTTTTCCTTTTTGTCATTCTTACGAAACTCCATTAGTACGATTGTGACTATATTGATGAGAAGGATTTGAATGTGCGTTACATTAGAATAATTAGTTCAATTATAGTCGAAAGTATCATACACGTGCATTTTAGTATATGCTGTTTGAGAATTGGATGTATTTTTTTTTCATAAACTATGCTGTAAGTAACTTTATTTTCAAATACCCGTTCTTGAAGAACCTTGAATGATTTATAAGTGTACGTATATATCTTATTTTAAAATACACTAATTTATTATTTATGTGTGTAACTGATACCGTTAAGCTACTCAAGAAATAAACACTTTGTAACATTAACTTAGTTTAAATGTGTTTCATATAACATACTTTATATGTTGATCTTCAAATTACGGTTACTTGGTTTGTATCCGTTGTCATTTGTTGTATGAATTTTATTTATCCACTGACGTTTTCATGTCTACAGAATGATATGCGAAGATTTATATTACTAAAATGTATGTACTGAATTGTAAGCATATGACTAAAATGTATCACGTTACGTGTTATTGCAGTGTGCAGTTGAAGATAAATATAAAATTAATATAGTTCTGTAAAATATTGCTGTGTAAGTTATCTGGTTTGCATTGGTTTAATTATTTAAAATTAAGGTGTCAGGAATGTGATACAAAAAAACAACAATTACTATATTGTGTTTGCTTTTGTTTTAATCGACGAAATTGTTCAAATAAGAAAAGTTTCATGACCGGTATTTCACGGAGTTAATATTCAGTTTTAGCAGGATTGGTAACTTATTTCCCGGTATGCTTAGGAAAGCTCAATCATGTAAATCAAGTAGAACAAAATAAATCAAAAGATAGTACGCATTTATATTAAAAAGAAATCAATATAAAAAGACTTTTTTTTTGTTGTTTTCAAGATGTTTAATTGTATAAACACACAGATTTTTTTACCAACTTGTTATTTAAGATAACATTCCTCCGAGTGAATATTTTGAATTTATTCGAGAATCGAGAAATAATAAAACTTGGAATAAATTGAAAACCAATTGTTCATATAAAAATACTTTATATTTCGTGGAAAGACCTTCAATCGTTCAGAGAAAGAGTGAAGGTCTTTCCACAACATATAAAGTATTTTTATATAAAAATCGTAAAAATCCGGTTTAAAATGTCACTAACAAAATCGAATGATAGATTATAGCAGTCAGGGGCATTACTTAAACAAGTAACAATTAAAATTACCTAAACAAGTAATGTTGAAAACGAGGCTATTTTAAATATAACTTATATAAGTAACTTTTCTGAATTTTATTTTTATAGGTGTCCAAAAAGACAGATTTTACTAGCTTTAACAAATTTTCACAGTCATCTTGTTATTTTACCAATGGAATATAAAATCTAATCCTTCTGAAACACTAAGTAACTTTCTGACGCACTTATCTTTCATACCGACGCTTCTGGGTCAAAGATTGGTATCACGGGACTATTAAATTATCATTTTTCTCCAAAATCTTGAAGATAGACTGATATAAATATATATATGCTTGTGAATTAATTAAGACTTGAAGTTATTTATAAGTTGTAACCCAAATCAATTACATATGTTCCTTAAATAAGTGTTAATACTAATTTTTTCAAAAATGTATAAAATAACTTTTTCAAGTAATATTTTTGTCATTATTTTTAAAGTAATCCTTTATCCATATACTCCTCTCAAATCTAATAAATTCTTTATTTTATGATATAAAATGATGTAAAAATTCATGAAAACTACATTTAGTTTATGCTTCTATTGAAATTTAAAATAACTCTATCAAGTAATTTTATTATTGTTAAAAACAAAAATTACTATTATAAGTAACTTTAAAAAATTACTTGTTTAAGTAACGCCCCTGACTGTATAGTATGCTGATTCCAAAAATATATGGTTTCTATACAGTATTTTTTAAAATAATTGGAGATAATTTTTCTACTTCTTGTTTGAAAAATGTTACTTCCGGTAATATTTACTGTTTTATTGACCCTTATTCCCAAACTATATGGTTCTATATACTTTTACATCAAATAGCTACTTCCGGTTTACACAGGATCATTTCCAGTTCCTTTGTCAAGGTCATATAACTGACAACTTAATACAAAAAGTCCTATGGCTCAAACCGGCATACATATGAGGTTAAATCAACAGTCAAAATCTAGGAAGTTAAACTAACCTATGACCTTGAGCTCAATTTCAAGGTCCTAAACCAAGGACCTCAAATCCAAAGACCCTAGGTCTTAATTATATGTGGTTAATGAGTTAAATCAACCTAGAATGCTTCAATTTAAAAGAATTACCGTATATGTCCAATTAGAAACGAAATAATGCATGGGGCTTGAATATATCTAGAATTTACCACGGGTGGTCCCTGTATGCTGATATTTTACCCCACGCTATCGCTCAGGGTAAAATATTTGTCATGGTAAAATCACAATATATTCAAGCCCCCATGAATTATTTCTTAATTATTGTTGCGCAATTTGTAAAACGACATGCTATCAAACGAACCCTTAAAGTTGATATCAAAAATGTATTTCGTGTATGCACATATATACACATGCTTCTTAGATTAAACTGTGTGTTAACTGTAGTAGTCATATGAACACAGTGCAATCATTCATATGGTTCTTCAGTCACAAAAAGGCTAAAACGTAATTATATAACATTTATTATTCATGAAATTAAAACAAATACTCACTGGCTATTAATATATCCCAATTTAATTCTGTCAAATATAAACTTTGTTCAAATGATCAGTTGATATAATAAACGCAGTTAGATATATTATCAAAATATCTTTATATCCAGAATCAGGTTCAAACCAGTATACCGTTAATTATCTAACTCTTTTAAGGTCTTATGCTTTTATAAATACGGACAAAGGGTATGCATGAATAACTTATAACAAAGACTTGAACATAACTGTTGTAAAGTATACCTAAGCTAATCATCATTCAAGTTTAAACTGTAATAAGTAAACATTTTATGATATCAATCTATTTTAGATATAAATCATTTGAATAAAAATATGACAAAGGTAACACACTAACTTAATAATGTTAATTCATGTAAACAAGGAGGCGAAACAAAAATATAATAGCAGTAGATTGAATATAAGTCATATACATACTCTGCAAGCACTGTGAACATTGCATTGATTAATCTATATATTGGTTTATGTTAACGTTGTTGAACTGTTATCTCTGTAACTTGTGTAATATTGGCTATATTGTAGCTTTTAGTTTGTTGTTGTTTTGATGGGAAAGGGGAGGGGTGGGGTAGTATGAAAACGCTGCAGAGCCCGGAGATATTCGTCGCTAGTAAAATTGTCAATCTTTGTCAATTTGTATTGCAATTGAACATGTCAAATATAAATACCATTTGCATGACTCGAACTCGCAATCCAAGTTTTCATTGAAAAATAAATTATTGAAAGGATAGTCAAGACCATAATTTTAACTTAAGGTAGCACAATACAAAGATTTTATAACTCCAACTCCCAAGTTTTAAAATGCTGTAACTTTCTTAATAAAGCTTGAAAATTTATAAAAGTGGTAGTTTTGGATAGCTAACAGATTACTCTTTCAAATAAATGCAATGTTAGTATTATGCTTTAATTATGTAACCAATTATAATGTTAACTGTGTCTAAAATATTTTTCACCAAATTTCCACTTTCAAATGAAATTAGCTTCTGCATAGGTATCCCTAGAGGGTTGATTTTATTATATGTTGTTCCTATGGCCATTATCTACAAAAGGCTGTCTCAGATTTTAGATAGAATGTATAGAACAAATTTTACACCTAATTAATCATTATCTTCTTTTATGTGGTTAGGATGTTTACACTAATTAGAGATTTGTGAGAGAATGGAATACCATAGAGACAATCTGAGACACCCTTTTGAAGCCCAAAATGTGTTGATTAAGATTTCGTTAAAATTTTTAGTATAGTTAAAGAGATGATAGAGCTAAATTCATTCAAGTGAACGTACCCAGATTTTGCCACTAATTACATAATAATTGATTACATAATGATTGCATAATAAAAATATTGCATTCATTTAAAAGATAAATCTTTTATCTATCTATATATACCTCTTTTATTATTTTCTATGCATTCATAAGAAAGTTACAGCATTTCAAATGTTAGTGATTGGAAGTAAAATAATCTTTGTATTGTGCTACCTTAATCGACTAAACGTTAAATGTTAACATCAATTTACATATTTTTATCTGACAAAAAAATGATAATTTTAATAGAATGTTCGTTTGAAGTGCCTGACAGTGATTAAATGCTAAATTAAAACGAGAAAACACGATATTAGTTATGTTTTTAGCACACTTCATTGTTTATCGAGATTGTTCTGATTATGAATTCTTATGCTTGTTTATAAGACAGAATCATCCAATGACCAATTAACCTTAAGATAATATGTAGAAAAATCAAGGGAAAAGATAATTAAACGTTTATCTCTGCGAATCTTTTTACAAGTACACTGTATTTGATTTTCATTCGCGATTATACGGAACTTAGACCACCTCCAATTGTAAACACAAAAGTTTAATTTAAGCTTTTCTTGATAATTATATTGATAATAACTGTTTAGTGTCTTTAAATATCAGCTGTATTTGTATGAGGCTAGGAGACAAGGTGTATGTGAGCTGTTAGCGAGCTACTACACCTGTTTCGAGCCGAGTACAAATACAACTGATATTTAAAGACAATGCACAGTTCTTGTCATTATCCTGCAATTAATTCTGTATATTATTTCTGTTTTGAAAGACACAAAAACACATGTTTTGCATTTGTTTTCGATTTGAAATCCCTTGAGGCCCGTGTATTAATACGACACAATAATCACACATTTAGCTGGAGGCGGGTTCGCAAAAAAAAGAATCTCGAATGGTCAACAATAATACATCGTTCAAGGTGAGTAATTATTTATTTTAACATAACAACTAATTTCAACAGTAAAAAAAAATAACAAAACATTGTCCAATTTGAAACCGGAGTGTACGAGTTGGCCTACGCTTCAGACTCGACATTCACTAAACATGCAGGCTGAAATTGACATGGTTGTTTTTGTTACACACTCACACATTCAAGTTTTGAAATGAATGTCGTCGTAGAAAATACTGCTGTTCATGTGAGTATGTTTTCAGAAAATTGTTGTGATTTTTATTGCTCCAAAGAAATATTTGAAAACAAACAGAACGTGTAAAAGTAATCGTTTACTCGCAATTGATACGTCATTAGAATGCGACTGTAATACACATTCTGAGGTCACGCAGGTTCATACAATACTCGGTCCGGCAGTGGGTGGAGCTTTAAAGCGATATCTGTATAGTATTTACTGAATTGTAAACATATTACTAAAATGTATCATGTTACGTGTTATTGCAGTGTGCTGTTAGAGATAAATATAATTATAATCTGTAAACTATTCATATGTAAGTAATCTGGTTAACATTGGTTTATTAATTTCTAATTAAGCATCATCTAGGTGACAGGAATTCTATACAAAAGCAACTATTACTATATGGTAATTAAGTCTCCCAAACAAAGTTTGGAGACTTATTGTTTTTGCTCAGTTCTTATTATTTTTATTATTCTTCTTCTTCTTCTTTTTCTTCTTCTTTTTCTTCCGCCACTTTTAAAAATGAACTTGTCCGCAGCGTTTCTCTAAAACCGCTTGTCAGATTTACTTATGGTTTCATAGAATGGTAGACTAATATGTCTAGGTGAGCCATCAATATTTTGTTTGTGCATTGGGGTCTATTAAGGGGTATTTTGGGAGGTAGAAAGGAGGGAGGGGTTTACTATAGAACCCTATGGGATTTTATTTTTCTAAAATTTTCAAATGAATATAACTTAAAAACTGTAAGTGATAGACACATGCAGTCTTCAGAAATGATTATAGGACAATAAAACAAATCACATGAAATATAGGGGGAGTCCCTAGGGGGTCATCCCCACCCCCTTAAATTTGAGAATATGCTTTTATCTTGTAAACGGTCCAGATCCCCACCCCTAAACCATATATATTCTTGAATGGGACGATAAAACAAATCAAATGTAATTAAAGGGAAGTCCCCGGGGGTCATCCCCACCCCGTTCAATATGAGAATGTGCTATTATCTTGTAAACGGTCCAGATCCCCACCCCTAAACCATATATATTTTTGTAGGGGACAATAAAACAAATGAAATACTATAAAAGGGAAGTTCCTAGGGGGTCACCCCACCCCCTCTTGTTTGAAAACTTGTAAACGGTCAACATCCCCACCCCTAAACCATATATATTCTTGAATGGGACGATAAAACAAATCAAATGAAATCAAAGGGAAGTCCCCGGGGGTCATCCCCACCCCGTTCAATTTGAGAATGTGCTATTATCTTGTAAACGGTCCAGATCCCCAACCCTAAACCATATATATTTTTGTAGGGGACAATAAAACAAATGAAATGATATAAAAGGGAATTTCCTAGAGGGTCAGCCCACCCCCTCTTGTTTGAAAACTTGTAAACGGTCAACATCCCCACCCCTTAACCATATATATTCTTGTATGGGACAATAAAACGAATCAAATGAAATTAAAGGGGAGTTCCTTGGGGTCACCATTAACCCATTCAATTTGAGAATGTGCTATTATCTTGTAAACAGTCCAGATCCCCACCCCTAAACCATATATATTTTTGTAGGGGACAATAAAACAAATGAAATGATATAAAAGGGAAGTTTCTAGGGGGTCACCCCACCCCCTCTTGTTTGAAAACTTGTAAACGGTCAACATCCCCACCCCTAAACCATATATATTCTTGAACGGGACGATAAAACAAATCAAATGAAATCAAAGGGAAGTCCCCGGGGGTCATCCCCACCCCGTTCAATTTGAGAATGTGCTATTATCTTGTAAACGGTCCAGATCCCCAACCCTAAACCATATATATTTTTGTAGGGGACAATAAAACAAATGAAATGATATAAAAGGGAAGTTCATAGGGGGTCAGCCCACCCCCTCTTGTTTGAAAACTTGTAAACGGTCAACATCCCCACCCCTTAACCATATATATTCTTGTATGGGACAATAAAACGAATCAAATGAAATTAAAGGGGAGTTCCTTGGGGTCACCCTTACCCCATTCAATTTGAGAATGTGCTATTATCTTGTAAACAGTCCAGATCCCCACCCCTAAACCATATATATTCTTGTAGGGGACAATAAAACAAATAAAATGAAATAAAAGGGAAGTCCTGAGGGGGTCACCCCACCCCCTCTTGTTTGAAAACTTGTAAACGGTCAACATCCCCACCCCTAAACCATATATTTTTTTGTAGGGGACAAAAAAACAAATGAAATGAAATAAAAGGGAAGTCTTGAGGGGGTCACCCCACCCCCTCTTGTTTGAAAACTTGTAAACGGTTAACATCATCAACCCTAAACCATATATATTCTTGTATGAGACAATAAAACAAATCAAATGAAATGTACGTAAAGTACCTGGGGGTCACCACCACCCATTCCTGTTTAAATACTTGTAAATGGTAGAGATCCCCACCCCTAAGCCATATATATTCTTGTATGGACAAAAAATCAAATCAAATGAATATGGGACCATATGAATGGCGAGTTATGGGAGCTTTGTTTGGGAGACTTCGTAACAGCATCCTGTTACAATTACTTCTTGTTGTTTTTGTTTTGATCGACGACATGGTTCAAATAAGAACAGTTTCATGACCAGCAGATGACGGAGTTTATATTCAGTTTTAGCACAATTGGTAACTTATTTTCTCGGTATACTTAGAAAATCTTAATCATGTAAATCATGTAGAACGAAATAAATCAACAGATATTACGCATTTATAATAAAAAAAATATCAATGCAAAAAAGAGTTTGTGTTGTTTTCAAGATATTTAAGTGTATAAACACACATATTAATGTATCAACTTGTTACTTTAGATTAAATTCCTCTGAGTGATTGTTTTTAATTAATCCGAGAATCAAGAAATAAAGACAACATATAATACATAAAAAAGAGAGAAATAAAAAAAAAAAGATGTATAAATTATTATTCATACATAAGTTAACTTGCTTCTAAAGATTGCGAACACAGATTTCGCTTGTATGTTAAGGCATTTTTTCAGGGGCAAATAACTCTTGTGATGCTCACGAATATTAATGAGTAACGTTAATTGCGTCTCCATAGTGACGACGCTGTCCGCTTCATTTTTCTGGTCGTCAATCACTCTTGTATTTTGATCTTTTTATTGATAAACTATGCAGAATTAGATAAATAATGATAATTTATTGAAAATAAAAATAAAATGTCACATTATTTTACAAGCCATAACTTGTATTGTATGAAAATCCTACTTGTCGATCTCGCAACGGAGGTGTGGCTTGTTTTCCTTATTTGGAAAACCGATTCAACAGGAAGCTTGAAACCCACATGTTTTGAACGGACGGAATGTTTTTGTTGGAAAAGGCGAATAATGGTCCATGTACCCAAGGATTTCAGCTTACAAGCCATATTGTACGCCATTACTTGACTATGAGTAAGTATTCTGTCGTCTTTTTGCTGTTTACTGTAGCCGACTATCTTCATTTTGACAAAAATCTACCCTTGAAGTTGAAATTCTCCCCCTTTTTTTCATCTGCTTTAGAAATTATCCCTGAACAAAGGAATTTCATAGTATACTATGCCTGAACTGTCTTAATTGCAAGTCCTTTCACAGTGTTTATGTGCAATTTAGGTGAAGTTTTAGTATACCCATGAGCTCTCCAGGAAGTTTGTTATGCTATAGTTTCACTTGTTGATGTAAAAAAAAAAATGAAAGTCTAGTCTATTCCATGGTTGGCCAGCTGACAGTCAATCTGTTTGAATTCATGAATCATGGATATAATTTGTTTTGAGAGCGAGTGATATAAGAACGTGAGATTGGCAATTATAATAACAAGATGCTGGTCTAAAAATGTTAAATCTGTAGAAGAAGACACTAGACTAAATTTTCAACAAAGACCCAACCTCACTAGTATCAATAGGAACTGTAGTGAGCACCTTTATTATCTGAGTTTATCACTTTGCAGACAGTGTGAAGGCAAGACAATGTCAGATGTTCTAAAGTTAGCAATGTCATGTATGTACATGTACACACTACACTTTCCTCAATTTCAAAGCTGCATCATGAATGCAGGGTCAGTTTTGTTACGTTCTAAAACAACAAAAATTCTAGATTTTTATTCACATAAATACTTGAAAGACTTAAGTGTACTGATTGATGTTTCATTTTTAGGCTGCCGCAGGCCAGATTCTTATTTTCTAAATAAAATGTTGCATAGTACGTATACTAATTCGTCTGTAGTGTACAAGCAAATGTAGTACTTACTGAATAGAAATTCTGACAGACCTAAAAGAAGTTTTTAAAAACCTGGGATATTTGTCCTGTACCCAAGTGTAAATCTTATATATAATATATATATTCTTATTTTATTCTGTATGCTTCATGTTAAAGTTCTTTAATATGTATATGAATAAAAGGAGATGTAGGGCATACCCGTAACCAGGGGGTTCAGACGACCCCCCTTTCAAAACAAATAAGCACTGTTAAAGTCAATGTTCTGTTCGAATTGTGAATTAAAGTCGAGTTTGTGAGTCCAGCGAATCCCCCCTTGGAAATTCCTGGCTACGGGCCTGTAGGGTGTACACTGTACATTTTGTGTGTACATAATCATATATCATGAGAAGCTACAGAAGTTGTTTCTGTTCAACATTTTGTACTACCAGAATAAGGTTCATTCTGTTGCTATACTAGATACAGTCTTTGTGAAATAAGTAACATGTATAAAGGCCACACCAATTGAATTCCTTGTTTGACCAACCCGCCCGCAATTTTTTTTTCAAAACAGGAATATTTTTTTTTTATATTCCCCCTTTCCGCATCTGGAAATATAATCATCTCCATTTCCCGCATCATTTATGTTAATATTATAAAAAGATATTACCACTTGTTTTCAAATCACTGTCTTACCTGTACTTATTGTTTAAGACCTATCAGCACCCAACCACACTGTATAAATATCGTGTGTAATATTTTTTATTAATAATTAAACCTATATACATCCAAAGTGGGAGTACTCCGACGCCCCCCCCCCCCTAAATCCGCCTCTGCACCAGATAGCTATATAGTTCTTTCAGAAAATATGAGGCGTTTTGTACGAAAAAGTGTTTTTTTTTACAAAAAATATATAATAACTTATATGACCCCTCATGAGGCCAAACAAAAATATATGTCTGTTTCCTGTTTCCGACCGACCCTGACTCAAACCCCCCGACCCTAGATCTTTTTATTCAAATCCAGAAAAAAATCGTTTCCGGTCCGATCCAGATCCGTATTTTACTATGCCCAAACAATCAAAATGGCTGCTCCCAGGACAAATGTGCGGGAAGGTCTAAAAATGTCAGCACTGGTAGGATTATTCAATTAAAGCTTCTTTAAAGTGATTAAATCATTTTGAGGTACAGGACCCTAACCAAACATGCCATTTAACCACCTGCAAATCTGACAGGGAGTGCAAAAAAAAAAAAAAAAAAATCCCGACCTACCTACCCTGATTTATTTGCCTTGGAAGCAGGAAACAGACATATATTTTTTTTGGCATAAAAGGGAAATTCTATAACATTGTGGGTGGTTCCCAACCTGATTATGACTTGGATGGAGATTTGTCTCTTTGGAACACATAAATATACCACATCTAATTTTTCAATTATTTCTTGGTGTACAGGGAAAAACACTTCATAAATTAAAGAAATGTCAGGGTACAAACCTGTGATAAATCAAGCTTTAATATCATGAATATTGTCAAAATCTAATATTTTATGTTTACGAAAAAAAATATAATTGTTTGCCTTTATTTTTCATGGTTCACCTAAAAAAAAAATATTTTTAACTAAAATTTTCAAATCGCTCGCTCGCCCCAATTTTCGGAGTCCAAAAATCCGTAAAACAAGAAACAAAATCATGAATTGGTGTGGCCTAAAAAGGAAATTAATATTATATTTATTCTGGGCCCACCTTTTCTGGAGGAAATTTACTTGTCGGATCTTTTTAGGTAGTCAGTGCAGTGGGCCCCAACTTATGAAAATTTGTGGATCCACCACTGAGATAGCATCACATTCAAGAAATACATGTATAGCATGACATGAAAACACTGAAAGACCATGTGGAACGTGAACTCTTGGTTGCTACATGTTTATATGGTTATTAATGCTAATTTGGTATAGGCTTAGAAGTTAAAACATTCACTGTTCTGAAATGTACCTGTATAATCATTTAAAAAAATAAGACATAAAATGGATCGTTTATAGGTCGTTTCGGAATCTTATGCATTCTGGCTAATATTTTCAAAAGCGTTCACCAAAAAGTTATGATTGGCTTAACACATACTAAATATTTGAATTTCATCCAATGATGTGGCGTTATTTTCATTTTGGTGTGCGAACAATGAGATAACCATTTACCTATAGTCTTATATATAGATTATGGAAAAGGCGAATTACCTACCTGAACATTTTTGTTTCAAATTGAAGGCTGGAAACCAGCATATAATTTAAATTCGTGTTGGTATGAATTAAATTAAATTAACTAATATAAAAAAGAAGATATGGTATAATTGCAAATGAGACAACTCTCCACAAGAGAACAAAATGACACACAAATTAACAAATATAGGTCACGGTACTGGACTTCAACAATGAGCAAAGACCATACCGCATAGTCAGCTATAAAAGACATTGAAATTACAATGTAAAACAATTCAACATGTTCAAACAAGACAGGCACAAATATTTACATACATACATAATGTAGCGGAGTTATTTTAATTTTGCAAAAACTTGTTATTTTGATAGTTAGTGTGGATATTGTGAAGTTTTTAACACATCTCTTTTCACAGAATTTTTGCATGTGAGTTTGGATTACCTACAATATAATTAGTCCTTCATGTTTATATATATGAAAAATATTTTTATCAGTGATACTGTTATACTGTTTACTAGATTTTTTTTTGTGTACACAATTGTCAATTGATATTTTTTTTTATTACAGGTTTAAGATGACAATGATGAGAACAAAAGTGCAAAAGATAAGCCTTACATGTACATTGCAATACGTGACTGCAGGATGTATGAACAGAAAACATGGACAACAATGTGATCATGGTGATGTCAAACAGCATATTAAAAATGATTAAAAACAATATACATGTAGTAAGACTCAGCTTAAGGTGTAAGGAGGATCCAGTTTTTGACACTCACTTATTCTTTCCTGTTTTTTCTGGACAGAAAGAAAACCTTCCATTTAAATAGAATGCAGAAAGTGACTGTTAAATTGTAAAATTAACAGAACCTACAGATGGAAACATGTGTAAAGAAAAAAACCTCATGTAATCTATAAAGTAATTCAACATCTTGTAGCAGCCTTTGTAAATTTATCCTGTTGAACTTACTTTAAATAAAGCTATTACTTACAATGACCACTGCCCTTTTCTCGATCTTGATATCTATATCACTAATGGAAAGCTGAATACTAAAAGGAGTAGGGTCATTAAGGGCCATTTTTGACCCAATCTCAAAAAAACATTTTGTAGTGGTTTTCAGGTGGCAAGATGGCCACAATGACACAAAATGCAATTTTTTAATCATTTTTTTTTTTCAAGTTTTCATAATTTTTGGGTGAAAACAATAAAATAAGGAGAATTTTTGAGAATTTCTGATTTTTTTTTTATCACATATTAAATAAGCATAATCTAAATGAAAACAATGCTGTATGTATTGATTAAAACAAAGTTAAATTCTACCATGAACAAAAAATAATATAAAAATGCCTTTAAAGGTACATTTTAGGGTAAAAATCATAAAAAAAATCAACTGAAATTCTGGATTTCTGAATTTTTTTAATTTTGAATGAAACAAACATAACATAAATGATAGCAATAGTGCATATCTTGTATAAGAGTGTAATTAGCAATAGTTTAGTTATCCTATAACAAACAATGTATTATTAGTCATTTTTGAGACTAAAATCATTAAAAAAAACCAAAAAATAAGGATTTCTGGGAATTTTAAATAGCGTATTCAGCAAAAATAACATATTAAGTTATATTAGAGATGCATACATTGTGTGCAGACATTGTTGACAATACCTATTGTTTGATGTTACATAAAATACATTTACAGCTTATTTTGTATAACAGTGCAATTAATGATACAAAAGTTATCAAAGAAAATAAAAATGCATTTAATTATTCATTTTTGAGACTTAAATCATTAAAAATAACCCAACAAAAACAAGGATTTCTGAGAATTTTGAATTATGTATTAAGCAAATATGATATATGTGATATCAGAAATGCATATATTGTATTGGGACATTGTTGACAATACCAACTGTATAAATACATAAAATGCAACACACTAACTGAAATTGTTCACATACTTGAAAATCACAGAATGCTTCTATGTCACAGACCAAAATATCACACGACTGAAATATCATAATTGAATAATCACATAATTGCATTCAATTCACCAAAATCTGAAATATCACAAAGACTGAAATATCACATTGACTGATATATCACTAAGACTGAAACAGCATACTTCCTGAATAATTATCACATACTTGAAAATCACAGCATAGTTATCATACACTGATTAATCACATATTTAATCATCACAGACTAAAATATCACATGTTTAATCATAAGAGACTGAAAAATAACACAAGCTGAATTATTATCACATACTTGAAAATCAGAGCATAATTATCACAAACTGAAATATCACATGTTTAATAATCAGAGACTGACATATCACATGTTTGATCATCACAGACTGAAATATCACATGTTTAATCATCACAGACTGAAATATAACATGTTTAATCATCACAGACTGAAAAATAACACAAGCTGAATTAGTATCACATACTTGAAAATCAAAGCATAATAATCACAGACTGAAACATCAAATGTTTAATCATCAGAAACTGAAAAATTACATGTTTAATAATCACAGACTAGAATGTCACTTGTTTAATCATCACAGAATGAAAAATCACATTTTTGTTTACTCATCACAGACTGATATATCACATGTTTAAATTCATCACAGACTGAAAAATCACACAAGCTGAATTATTATCATATACTTGAAAATCACAGCATAATTATCACAGACTGAAATATCACATTAGCAGATGTTTAATTATCAGAGACTGAAAAATCACAAGTTTAATCATCACAGATTAAGATATCACATGTTTAATCATCACAAACTGAAAAATCACATGTTTAATCATCACAGACTGAAAGATCACATGTTTAATCATCATAGACTGAAATATCATATGTTTAATCATCACAGACTGAAATATCACATTGGATTTTACTCATCACAGACTGAAATATCACATGTTTAATCATCACAGACTGAAATATCACATGTTTAATCATCACAGACTGAAATATCACATGTTTAATCATCACAGACTGAAATATCTTATCTAAATCATGACATATCATACATGAAGTGTATTTTGAACTTCCCAACTTAAGTTGAACAGGTGAAAAAATTAATAACCAGTATATATATACATAAGCAATAACATATAACAATTTCTGAATATTGCCATTAATTGAAATATCACATATAAAGTATCACAGATCAAAATATCACAATTAAATCATCAAATACTAAAATATCACATATAAATTATCACAGACTGAAAAATAACATTTTACCCATCATCAGACTGAAAATTTACATTTGAATCATCATTATAAGGCTGAAATATCACAGTATAGAAAAATATATATTTGTTCAAAGCTTTGAAAGTTTTAATTGGTGTGTCTGACATTGATTGGGAAATTAAAAAGTATAAGACTTTCAAAATGCATCACTATTGATACCTTGTTATCACATCACTTGGAAAAAAAATCTTGTTAGCCAAAAATACCATAAACCCAACAGAAATTACCGTAAATAAAGTAACAATATATTAATCTATTAGACTATATCCTAACATTCCCTTACGGCTTACACACTAACTAGACCACTGCTTAAATGTTTTTCTTTTCTAGAGCACAGTATGTTACTCTTCAGGAAATTCCTCTTCAGTGTCAGACTCATCAATTAAAACAGGAATCTTAGCGGCGTCTTCAACAAATTCTGCCCAGTCCTTAATTCCTTTCTGTTTTTCCATGTGGCGTGCAAAACCTAGGTACCACAACACCGCTGTAACATGGGCACATGTGCCTACAACTCTACAACCAGTTTTACATTGGCAATACCAAGCCTTTACCTCAATCTCATTGTATTCGATCCATATTAAGTATTTTCTAGATGAGGTGTATCTGCTCTGATTTTGTACCCTTAATATATTTTCAATATATGAATTGATCATTATTATAAATTCACTTTCACCATTGAGGTGTTCCTGTGTATACGATTTAGCTAATTTCAATTGGTAAACACCTACAGTTATATTTCTCAAATCTTCCTCTGACAGCATAGGAAAAGAAGGTATGGAATCATCCGCATCAATCTTTTTCCAGGAACATATTCTCCTATGTAACCCTTCTCTCTCTACCCTCTCCTGCAAATCATTTTTTTTCCTGGACAGGACCTGAAATATTTAATTAAAAACATGTATCTATGTATGCAATTGTGCACGATTAACATATGCATTTTTGTTAAATGAGACACATTTTTATCAATTCACATTTATGTGTAAATTGGCAACCTCCGTCATAATAGGAATATTTGTCCAGTGGTCTTTTCTAATATATTTTGGTTGTCAATTTTTGTCAAAAATTTTGTCAAAATTAAACAGATGAAAATATGCTTACTTTTTAAAAATTATTTTGATTAGTATCTTCTTTCAGCAAGTCCCCCTGTTATAAATAAGGGTGAAACATGTTTTTTATGAGTATATGTGAAATCAAGCTCCCATGTTGTAAGCATTGGTTGTGAAAGTAGTTGGATAAACAAAGTCTAACCTTTTTGGATAGTTTTGTCATTGGAATTAATACCAGTGTTATCAAAGAATATGATTTTGTAAACTTTTTACCCTCATTTTTGCAGCCAAGATTTGATCATTGTCTTTTTCACCAGTAGATAATGGTGGCTTGTACTTGTTGCATAAAGCTCCAATTAGTTTAACATTGTCACCAATATAAGGTATTTGTATGTTTGGCACAACATTTTGAAGGTACTTCCATTGCTTCAAGCGGCCATTTACTGATTCGACTACCCATCTAATTTTTGTAACTAAGCGAGAAGCATTGGCTTCTTCGGTTGTAAATTGTTTTTGGCCTTTTGGTAGAAACTTTGGCATCTCAGCTTGAATGCCCAGCTCATCTAACATTTCTGATGCATCCCTAAATCCCCTGTCAACAATTGGAACATCTCCAGGCTGAATCCATTCATTCATGTTCTCCATATTAGTTTTCATATTATGTTTTAAAATACCGGCATCATTATTTTTATGGTCTGCCAAATAAGGGCCAAGAATAGAGATTATGTAGCCAGTGCTTGATACAATTATCATCGGTTTTACCAGTGGTCTATTTTTGTGCATGGAGTACGATCTTCGCTGGAAATGGAAGTTATTTGACTTTTGAATATATATGTATGTACCATCTAAGATAAGAATAGCTTGCTGTTCATAAGGAGAGCCAAAAAGTTCTTGTGCAAGTGGTCTGGTGTGATTATTTATTATGCTTTCTCGTGAAATATGATTGAAGCCGAGGTATTTTGGTGTGAAATGGATGGAGAGTTCCTGTCTGGCAGAAGCTAATGCTCTTCTAACACTAGATTTTCCGATATTGAATAAAGTTGACAATAATCTATTGGACATTCCAGATCTTAATTTTACGAGAAGTAGTGCAACACAGGTTCGACTTGTTCTATTTTTATTATTTCTTATGTTTATGACATGTGAACAAACATCATTAAAGTCAGCAGCTGTAATTCCTGTGAGACTAAGATAGTCAGAGTCATCCAGAAAATCATTATCAAAATCTATTCTTGAACGTATATTTTTCAATGCAATTGTTTTAATATTTGAAATAAGCTGCATCAATTGACTGCGGTTGAAATCTGTAAAATTTCCGGTAAAAGAATTGATGTCTTTTAAAGATTTTTCATCAAGATAGTTGTTCACTAAATGATGTGAACAACATCTTGAACCAGCCAGAAGTAGACACTCCTTTTCTATAAAAAGTCTATACCTAGTATCTGGAGAAATAACTGTCAATTTTGTGCCCCTTTTTTTGCACAAACAACAAGATGAGTGACTTTTTCCAGTACAAAATATAGGTAGTTGAATGTTTTTTGGACTAACCAAGTTGGAGTCATTCTTAGTTTTTTTATTCTCTGGAACATAGTCAGGATCATTATCTATATCATCAGTCTCATTGAACTGTATTTCTTCGATATCTGACGATTGATCATTGTCAATTGTATTATCAATTTGAATTTCTCTACACTCCCTTTGTTTGGTAGACTGTATGCGGTAAAAAGTCTGAAGGCATTTAGTGCAGCATACACTGTCATTTTCTATAGTAATACCTAAATCTTCGGTTAAATATTTGATAAAATCAACTTTGTTTTTTATCGGTCTTCTATTGTCATGTTTGGTTCTTGTCTTACACTTTATACAGGGATACGATTTCAGTCCTGCACCATGCATTTTTCATCCTGAAACATATGCAGATCAAAAAATATAATACAGGTACATGTTATTTATAAATAAATTGGATATTTATCATTACAAATTGAATGTTTCTTTTCATGATTTGATTGGGTCATAAAACCATTGCCCAAAGCACATTTTGTATCAAGCACAGAAATGCTTCGTTCTAAAAGTGTGCACACAATCATTGCTTTTACCCTAAAAAATTAAAACAAAAGAAGCATTCAATTCTTATAACCATGATGTTTACATTTATATGCTAAAACCATGAAATCAAATAGTTATATCAGCTTTTGTTTGGTTATTTTATTATGCTAGGATTTAACCCCTTTTTAAACAGATTTTATTGGTGTATAAACATGACCAGTTCACTCACAAACAACTAAAAGTCCGAACAACTTTCATAATATGTTTGTGAGTGATTTGGTCCAGTTTATACGCCAATAAATTCCTTTAAAAATGAGTTTAATCTTATATTTCTTTAAATTGAAGAAAGGGAATTTATATTTTCCACACTCGTTACCTTTATCACACATATATTGTATGTTTTTGACATTGAATAGGCCTGGCACATGAATATATTGGCAGAAATATGTTCTCTTTGAAGTTTTCTATCTGATAAAAAAAGAAACACTACAAAAACTGATACAATGCATTATCATTCAAAACATTGTTTTATGTTTATTATTTGATTAAACAATTAATGCGAATTTAAAATATATATTTCATCTTTTAGCCAGATTTTGTTATTGTCACCTCCATCTTATCAACATTGGTTACAAAAAGAAGTTAAGTCAACATTGACTATTGAGAAATCCACAAATTCAAAAACAACTACTGGAAGTCCACTCAACCAATCATATTGTTGTATTCTCTAATATGCAAATCATATAAATTTATGTATATATACATTTATACAAAAGAAGTTTCTTTTCTTACATGTATGTGTATATATCTTGGTTCAATTTATTGATATAAGCTGTTATGCAAATATGTTGCAGTTTTGTGATTGATTTTGTTGTGCTAAAAACATCCTGCCTAGACTCCCAAGGCCAGGCTAAATAATAATGATTTAGTCAAAATGCATACAGGAAATTTTTGGAAGATAACAAGAAGAAAGATTCATAATACCAGTGATCAATATTTGCATCCTCAATTTTATTGATACAGAAAACTGCAATGAATAATTTTAGCATCTATTGGCCTTGTGAGTTTCGTCCCCTTTACACATTTAAATGTGATCATATATGCAATGGGACTCATCAGTAAGCTGTGCATATGAATTTAAAAAAAAGTTACTTAAGAATTGATAACTTCATTGGGGTGTAAACGCGTTGACTAAAGTACATTTTGTATGAATCGTGGAAGCGCTTCATTCTAAAAATGTGCGCACGGTCAACACTTCTACAACCGTCTGAAGTTACTAAAAGAAGCATTCAATACTTATAATTACATTTTTTAGCTATGACTCATATGGCTGTACACATGTTTTCTTTAAAATTTTTATAATACTGTGTAGCACTAACATAATGCCTAGACTCCCAAGGCCAAGCTGAATAATAATGTATTTACTGTGAGTAAATATAATCAAATGTTTTGAAAAGTAATATTAAGCAAGACATGCAATGTCATTGAAAATGGATTGTATTCATACTATAACTGTAATAAATTCAGCTTTTGTTTGGCCTTGTGAGTTTCGTCCCTTATAAGTTGGTAAAAATAAAATCATATGCAATGGGACTCATCAGTAGGCTTTGCATATGAATTGAACATATATTACCTCTGAAAGCTGAATGACAAGTTATGCACTATAACAGGAAGGATGTGCAGCCCAGTTGCAGGCACAGCCAATCTGTCATAAAAAAACAAGCAAGATGAATCTACATCATGAAGACCTACAAAATGATAAAATTATATATATAAAAAGTATGTTAGAATTGCCATTGCCAGAACCATTGTCCAAAATGCAATTTAAATATCCTGATCTTACACATTTTGTTACAATGTACATTAACCTTATATTTTTCCTCTATTTTCTTTAAGATTTTTCTTAAAGATTGTACTTGATGCCTATTAAATGTAACAAAAGGAAATTAAAAGGTCCAAGTATCAAATTTTAATAAATCACCACCAGAATTATCAGAATATCATCCGTTTTAAACCATGTTTTTATGTATTGTTGAAAGTTCTTTTTTTCATCTCTCTCTTTTTGTTTTAAGTGTGTGGGACTTGTAGAATTATTCCACTGTTAACAGACTCTATTTTAAAAGAGTAAAATCAATTTTATTCCTTTTTCTAATCTTTTTCAAGTTTACCATAAATTGAATGCAAATTTCATAAAGAAACACACATTTTTTACAATATTGCATGTTTTTATTCTTAAAACTGATAAAATATACATTTAATGTTCAGGAAATTTCCCAAAATATATGAAAGTTTTGTAGTGAAGCTGAATATGACAACTATTTTTTCGGGAAATGTCCCGAAATCATTTTCAACATTATTATTTATAACATATATGTTGGCAGAGCGTTTTAACAAAAATATCTGAAACACATTTCAGGAAATATCCCGACAAAAATTAACTAACTACACAATATGTACACAGATGTCTTCAAATATTTCGGGATTTATCCCGAAAAATCAAGTGTATATGCTAGACCTAATGACTAATAAAATCCCGAAATAAAATCTACAAGCAGAAATAATGCATTTTGATTTCTTAAACATTTTTGGGAAAAAACCCCGAAAAACAATATCTTTTAAGATTTTACAACACAAAATTTTGATACATTTAAAAAAGTTATTACATAAATTTATTTTTTTTAAATTTTGATTCATAAAAAATATGTTTCTAACTGAAAAAAATATGTATTTGTTTACAACCACATTTTTCATTACTTTTCATAGAAATATTAAGGTTACTCTCTATTGCATCCCTATTGTCACGCTTCAGTAAATTTCTAAATATAATATCAGGCCAATTTGTCCCACAAAAAGGGGGTCTTTTTGTTACCTCTAAATCCTATTTATAAGAGGTCGATTTTAAACTGGCCTAAGCATAAACTTTAACATGTAAACTGCAAAAGATTGCAAGTTATAAAACTATGATTTAAGAGTCAGGATTATTAAAATTCCCAAGCTCATGTATTGTTCAAAAGCTTCTTTAACTGCATATAAAATACCCCTGGTTCTCAGTGTAAACTAAGGAAATTTTAAAAGTCAAAATTCCATTACTGAGAGGCTGGTGAGGAGGGCAATTGAGATATGCGTCCATAACACATTGTACCCTTCTTCCACAGTCAGATTTCCATGTTCAGTAACTTATTTGTAATTGTTTAAAAAATACTGACTTCATAATGAACACTTGAAAGTACAAAGTTTCAAGTTTATTTGAGTGACCATAACATCATAGTAAACTATTGTACAAGAAACCTTTACCTACTCTACTGTTGTTCATCTTGAAAACAAACTAATTGATAAAAACTAGTTTCAACTCATTCAAATGCCAATGAAATTTTAAAATAGGAATAAAAAAACAACTCAAACTCAAACTCAAAAATATTCCATTAGGTAGCCTCATTTCATTTTCCTAATTGCACAATTTTTTTTTGTCACAGAAAACATGGAAGAAACTATCTTTAATTATATGTTTCTAAATTTCTTTGATATTCTCCACAGCAAAATATAACAATACATGTAGTAGTACTCTATAATATTACAAAAGCATACAATAAAATATAACTACAAATCATAGTATACATATGCATAAATCTTCATAGCATGTGCAATGTTTGTAACATATGCAGTTGGAATTATTACATATCAATATAAATTGATCTGCTTCTTTACTGATGCCTTGTTTTCTCTTCCTTTCACTCCTGTCTATAAGAACAAAGTAAATCGACATTTAATAAAATATAACAAAAACATTCTATTCCGCTGAACATGCTAAAAGTAAATATTAACTGTGAAATCAACAATTTTGATCATGATGATAGGTTGAGACTATAAGCATTTGACATTTATAACAAAACTTCTTTGCCCCCTCTGACCATTTTGATTGCCTTGTCTGATGTTTAACACAATCACAATGACCATAATGTACATAATGTTTCTGAATTTTTTATCAAAGGATAAAGTTCAATAACTTCTTAATAAAATTGAAAATGGAAATGCGGGGAATATGTCAACAACCCGACCAAGGTGCAGACAACAACCAAAGTCCACCAATGGGTCTTCAACACAGTGAGAAAATCATGCACTATAAGTGTTTCTCTTTTCTCTTTTTTCATATAGAATAAACCTTTGGTTTAATGTTTGAAAGCTGGTTGCACAGTAGTAATTTTTTGGGTCCTTAAATTAATAATAGCTTACTGTTGGGGACTGTCATACAAGTGAGAGGTTTAGCTAGCTATAAAACCAGGTTCAATCCACCATTTTCTACATTAGAAAATGCCTGTACCAAGTCAGGAATATGACAGTTGTTATCCATTCGTTTGATGTGCTTGGACTTTTGATTTTGCCTTTTGATTTTTGATTTTCCTTTTTGAATTTTCCTCGGAGTTCAGTATTTTTGTGTTTTTACTTTTTACTGTTGGGTGTGATCCAAGGCTCTGTACATGTGTTGAACATGTTGAAGACAGTACTTTGACCTATTTATAATGGTTTTTCTTTTACAAATTGTGACTTGGATGGAGAGTTGTCTCATTGGTAGTCATACCACATCTTCTTAAATCTAATTTTATGTACAAACATACAAGGATAAAACTAAATGCCCACACCGCTATAACAGGGCATAACAAAATGCATATACATTTGTATATATAGAGCATCAGGACTCTTATAAAGACTGAACATGACAGTATCTTATTCTTTATTCTTTCATCGTATCCCCTGATTGCTGACATGAATTTTTGTTCTTTATTTCTTTTACTTCCAGGCAATTTTGGTATGAAATCACCCTCTTTCAAGCTAAGTGTACCCATGATTTGTCCTGGGCGTATTTTGATAAAAATGATAAATGTTGACTGCATCTTTTGGTGTCTTTCTTGTAAAACAATAATGCAAAGCCTCTGTGTGTTGTTTAAATTTACAAATCATAGGAATTAACCAGTAACATATATTGTATTATAATTGAACTTCTGAAATAATCCTGACTTGTGACTGTACAGTTTCAGCATATTTTCCTTTGTTCTTAATTTTTCTGATATTTAGCTGAATGCAGGATCAATGAAAATATTCATGTGTGTGGCCAACAGGTACTTACAATCAGAGAACCTGAAAAAAAATTATCTGTTGAGTTTTTTTTAAATAAAATCCCATAGTGTAACCCCTCCCCTCTTTATGCCCCTTAAAATACCACTTAACAGAAGGGAAGCTTCTATAAAAATGCTTGTTTTGGCCCCTTTTTGGCCCTTAATTCCTAAACTTTGGCCTCATAACCCCTCAAATGAATCATAACCTTCTACTTGTGGTCTCAACATTGAGGTATAATTTCAGAGCAATTTAAATATGAAGGACGCCTCCGGGTGCGGGAATTTCTCGTTACATTGAAGACCTGTTGGTGACCTTCTGCTGTTGTTTTTTTCTATGGTCGGGTTGTTGTCTCTTTGATACATTCCCCATTTCCATTCACAATTTTATTGTATATTAAGTTATTATCCTGAAACTAGAAAAATGCTTGTTTTGGGCCCCTTTTACTAAACGGTTGGGACCATCATCCACAAAATTGATACCAACCTTCCTTTTGTGGTACTTTGAACCTTCTGAGAAAATTTCATAAAGATCTATTCACTTAAACTAAAGTTATTATCCGGAAAAAAATGTGTCTTCGGACGACTACGACCACGACATCATACCATTATACAATCCCCCCAAAAATTGTAATTTCAGGGCCTATATATATGACTATGCAGTATGAGCTTTGCTCATTGTTGAAGGCTGTAATTTGACTTATAGCTAACTGACCGACGGAGGGACAGGTGTAAAACAATATGTCTGTCAACTTTTTTCTTACAATTTCATACATTTCCCATATCATTGACTATTTTATCATTACTTACATCTGTCCATTATTATGCTGTCTTTTAGGTTCACATTGCATTTCAAGCTGATGTTCAATACTTGCACAGCTGTACACCTAAAAAAAATCTGCAAAATTAAGATAAAACAGTCTTGTGCAACTGTCACACTAATTTAGATCATACAGTCGTGTGAGTTTCTAACAGAAAATTTACATCACATCAATGAGAAATTGAAAAAAGTAAATAAAATTATACATTTGTCGCTATCATTGTTGAGGTTACATGAGTGATTTATCTGCCTTATTTTTACATGTTTACAAATCAGTATCCAGGAGAACTGTAAATGTATAGAGGCTTTGTGAGCTCCCACTGAAATTTTGTGGTCTTAAGGAAACCAGGTGCTTTTTCTAAGTAAGGAAAGAGTTTATAAACTAGCTACCCATCATGTCCTCACATCTAATTTATAAAAGATGATTTTATTGATCATTGAAATGTGTATCAGAGTGAGAACTTTTCAATGTTCATTTTTTGGGGGAATATTATATTACCCTAATTTAATATTTTTATTGTCTTTAATTAAGTAACTGAGACAGTATTGAAAATAAAATTTTCATATCTCTTCATTTATCCTGGAGGATTAAAACCCATGAAATTGAAATTTTACACACATAATTGACTATAAATAGTACTTAGTAATTGGGAATGTAAACATGTAATAATGTTTTCCCAGTAGGCAGTTTAACCAAACTTAAGATAGACAAGACATAATAAATCTATTATACTATATACACAGCATGCACAGGACATGTGCTCCTATCATAATGATGAACTAAGTCCATACTGTCACTGAGTGTCCCTTTAACAAATAATGCAAAGTTAAAAAAATTTATTTAGATTCTGTGATTTTTTTAAATTTTAAAGTAAAACATTCTTATAGTTTGCTTGAAATATATAATTATTTTATACTTAATCATCTGTAGATTTTGTTATTAATGAAAAAAAAAAGAATTACCTTAACTGAATTATCAATATTTAGGTCACAAGGTTTTTTACCCTGACGATAGAAGCGTGTCTAGAAATTGCTTCAGATTACTTTTAAGCAAATTTAATAGAACAGTTTTGAACATTTAAAAGGTCCCAAGTACATGTAAATATTAATTACACACATTTTTGATGACCAACAATGTATTAAGAAATTTTCAAAGAACATATATATATATATATAGTTTAAAAATAAAAAGCACAAAAAAACACATTATAAATCGAACATTGTTTCTGTTAGCACTTCTCAGCATCACCTACAGTTCATCAGACAGAATTGTTATGGTTACTAGTAACAACTTGTGACGTTACCTTATAGTAATGTCATTCGGTAGTTTGTGTATATTACGGAATCTTATTCACGGTCCTTTTTTAAAGTCAGCTTATACAGTTCAAGAAAATAGTGTTCCTTGGCTTTACGTGGAATTTTATCTTCGGTCCACATCTTAAACTAGTGGCTTTAAAGAGCCTGTGTCGGTCACCTTGGTCTATGTGCATACCATTATAAATGAAGGACACAGATGGATTCATGACAAAATTGTGTTTTGATGATGGTGATGCGTTTGTAGATCTTAGGATATAGGCACTAAGCAAGCGGGCATGATCGATTTTGACCTTACACGGTAACGAAAATCTGTGTTTTGCTTGATCAATATTCAATGTACATTTCTCAACATTTGAAATTTCTGCTCCCAAATAATTTTTGCATCGATTTTTTCCTATTCATAAAACAAATTTGATATTCTAATAAGAACAATTAACTTGTACAAGTGCAAATAGTTGTGAATGTCAACACCAACTTTCAATTTCATTACAGTTATTGAGACATTTACATGTTTTATCTGAAAGAAACCTAATACAGGGCAAAAATAATAGTCACCAATCATAAACCTACCGGTGATTACTAATTCCTTGAAACATTTTGGGTAATAAACAAGTATAAAAATAATGTTTTTGTGTACGGTGTACAACAACATAACTACGCACCGTACATAAAGATTTCTGTGGTCAGCTAAACACTGTACACAACACTTTTTTAGGGATAAAATATTGAAACATCAAATATGTATGAAAAAGAGTTGCAATGAATATAGAATCATATCGGATGAGACGAGGGCCATCTTCTTTGACAAGTATACATTGCACATGCTTTTACAATGTTTTAGTAATCCCTCTTGTTTTGGGAAACTAATGAGACATCTCTAACCATCATTTCTTAAAACAGCAATTATGTTTAGATTGAAGTACACATTGATATTATGTGAACAAAACAAAGTTTTTGTTACCGTGTAAGATCAAAATCGCTCACGCCCGCTTGGTTAGTACCTATATCCGCTGTACGATGATACACGGTGATAAAGAATCCAAGAATCTAAAAATTACAAAAATTTACGAACAAAATTGACTATAAAGCATAAAGGGCAATCACTCTACGTTAATGCAAATTTGGTCATGCAGACTTTTTTGTAGGTCTTACTTAGCTGAACATTATTGCTGTTTACACTTTTATCTCTATCAATAATAATATTCAAGATAATAACCAAAAACTGCAAAATTTCCTTAAAATCACCAATTCAGGGGCAGCACACAGACGGACGACAGAGGCCAAATGATGAGAAAAGCTCACTTGACCTTTCAGGTCAGGTGAGCTAAAAAGGGATATATTTTAAATTTTCTCTTTCCACATTGGTCAAAGTGTTCCTAAACATGGTGAGTTTCTAATTGACGGGTCCTTTATCTGCTGTCACTTTGTGAACTCTCTCTCTATCAATTAGTCTACTGGTTTGACCTATGTACTTATGATTACAAGTCACCAGGGACAGGTTGCACAATAAATATTTTTTTATGATTTACAGTTCATATAAAAAAGAAGATGTGGTATGATTGCCAATGAGACAACTGTCCACACGAGACCAAAATGACACAGACATTAACAACTATAGGTCACTGTACGGCCTTCAACAAAGAGCAAAGCCCATACCTAAAGTCAGCTATAAAAAGCCCTGTTAATGCTTTAATACTGTTTAATTGCTGTGCCTGATTTCAGAGTTTTACTTTGTCTCACTTCTAGCATTTCACACATTCCAAACCTGGGATCCTTGCATTTTTGTAAATTTGTGCCACCTTCTGTGTACTGAATTTTGCTCATGTAATAAGTTTCTTCAGATTTGGTGCTTGTCGACAGCTCCCAATAAGCTGTGATTCATTGAATCAGTGAATTTTTTATTATCTCCCTTTAAAGGACACCTTTCACTGTGAAAAAGTCCTCTTATTGAAAGTCAACCTTGAATTTAATAGTACTTAATCATGAAATAATGTCCAATTAAAGGACACTTTTTCACAGCATCCGATAAATTAAAATAATAGTATAGGGTTAATAATCAAAGGGTTATTGCATGAATCTTGGGGAATATTGTCCAGAGTAGAATTTAATATTGCACGAGCTTGCGAGTGCAATATAATATGTTCTACATTGGATAATATTCCCCAATATTCATGCAATAACCCTTTTATTGTATAGCAATATAATACTATTTGAAAGTTAAAATTGGTTTAAACGAAGATTCATGAATTTTGAAGATGTATTGCACGCTTAATTACTGTTATTCCTGATATTCATATAATGAAATCATAATCTTTCAATCAGTTTAATTGAAGTCTGGAGTGGGCATGTCAGTTAACTGCTAGTAGTCCATGTAGTCTGTTGTACTTTATGTATTATTGTCATTTTGTTTATTTTTCTTTGGTTAACTTACGTCTTCTGACATCAGACTCGGACTTCTCTTGAACTGAATTTTAAATGTGCGTATTGTTATGCGTTTACTTTTCTACATTGGCTAGAGGTATAGGGGGAGGGTTGAGATCTCATAAACATGTTTAACCCCGCCACATTTTTGCGCCTGTCCCAAGTCAGGAGCCTCTGGCCTTTGTTAGTCTTGTATTATTTTAATTTTAGTTTCTTGTGTACAATTTGGACATTAGTATGGCGTTCATTAACACTGAACTTAAGTATATATTTGTTTAGGTGCCAGCTGAAGGACGCCTCTGGGTGCAGGAATTTCTCACCACATTGAAGACCTGTTGGTGACCTTCTGCTGTTGTTTTTTCTACGGTCGGGTTGTTGTCTCTTTGACACATTCCTCATTTCTATTCTCAATTTTATTATTTTTGGTTACTATCTGTGGGAAATATTATATTGCTATGCAATAATAAGGGTTATTGCATGAATATTAGGGAATATTGTCCCGAGTAGAATTATATATTGCACAACCTTGCGAGTGCAATAAATGTTCTGCAAGTAAAAATGTTCTTAAGTAAAAGTTGGTTAACACTAAGATCTTGTCGTTGATTACGTCAGAATCATTTCTAGTATATGAGGGCCTGGTGAGGTTTTAAGAAAACGGGAAAAATCGGCCCTGAAATTAATTTAAATTTAAAAGAATATGGATTTAAAATGGTGCTTAATTATAAAATAAAGGAAAATCAAATTATTGGCGACAATGATTAAAAAATAAATATTTGATAATCCCACTCTAAGCATTAAAACCCTCATTTATAACCGTTGACATGTTCCCCTACGACTATGTTCATTGACTCTGGTACCAAACAAAACAAAATATGCATTAATATATCATAGTGCACAGAAAATAATTGATATGTTGTGGTTCTAAAGTTTTATTCTCGCTATTTTAAATTCATAGTACGTTTTCACAAGCAGGGAATTTAAAATATTTAAAGGAATCACTAATTCCAGAGAAATATGTCTGTTAGTTAATACATAATGTCAGTTTATTTATAAAAAAAGATCAACCAAATACTGTTTATTTATAATGAAAACTTCAGAATAAAGTAAATGTTAGTTATTCACCGGTTGTCATGTTCATCGTGAATGAAAAAAAGTGATACCTTCACGTATTTTGTTATTTTTATAGCTTTGAGTATAGACAGTAAGGCATATACATTTTAATTAACATTATTATGATGAAATAACATTGAACAGCAACTATTTTGAAATTGAACGATTCTTTCTAGTTGTAAAAACCTCAATAGCTTATGGGGGGCTCCGCCCCCTGCCTCGGTATAAACTGAAGGCAAGCTACACCACTGCTTTCTGTGGGAAATATTATATTGCTATACAATGAGGGGGAGGACAGGGGGGTACCCTTCTCCCACCCTTCTTCTCCTTTCTCATACCCCCGTTCTCCTTTCTCCCATTAGAATAAAACATCTCCTTTTGAGATATTTTTTCTTGAAATATTAGATCATTTTTTAAAAGGAGAGATATTTTATTTTTTCTCCTTTCTCCAACTTTTTCTCCTTTCTCCCAGCCTTCCTCTCCTTTCTCCTACCCCATTTATCCCTGTCTCCCTTACCCCTGTCCCCCCCTTCATACAATAATAATAGTAAGTCCAGAGTAATATTTTATTGCAGATTTTCATTGTGATTAAATAAGTCACTAAAACAAGTATTTATATGTTAATGCCAGCATTTATTGTTTACAAAGAGTCTACAGAACTTTAAATTAAATACAATTAAAAGTCAAGAAAACCCTGGACCCAAAGCCAAAGGTGTACTTGAATTGGTCTATATAAAATTTGGTAGTATTGTTTTAATGAATAACTTTATTTCTGAATTTTAAATTGTTTTTTTTTTAAACTGTGTAAGAGAAATGATTGCTCTATCTAATAAGCATTGACCAGTTGAAATTATTGTGGTCAAGCAAATGACTAAAACAATATTCTGAATTCAGATTTTCCTCATATATGCCTGTCGCTGTCAGGTAACCTGAGGATTTCCAAACCGAAGTGATTCGTCTGAAAAAGTTGGAATTTACAGAATAGGTGACGGGTAACCATATGGTAACAGGTCTGTGGACGAAACAAACATCCTCACCTTCAAACTGGTAAAGTTCAACTTCTACTACAAACAGTCCAGACATGCTTGAAACTTTTTATTTCTCAAGACCCCATGCATCAGCAGTGCGATAGAAGAACGTCTGTTATCCAAATGCAATCAGGGAACCAGTTCAGGTAAGACAAACTTGGTGTGACCTTGAACTTGAAGATGCAGAGCTTTTCTGAATGAAAACTTGACAGTACGGCGGTAGCCTGTTGTTGAAATTATTTCAATATGGTCCTATATGGTAAACATTTAGTTAAAACAAGTGTGAGAGTATAATTTACGTTTAAAGAGCTAGGTTTTTTGTTTTGTTTCTTTTTTTTGGGGGGGGATAAGGGTAGGTCACTACAGTGCAGTGTAGTGGTAAGAGTGGTGTTGTTTTTTTTTTTGCATGGAATAAAAATGAAATAAGACATATGTTTATGTTGAACGTTTTCTGTCATGAACGTTGCACGAAAAATAAATGCTTTGGTTTGAACCTTTTTCTGACTGAGAAATTGCTGCCTCCTTGTATGGGGTCTCATTGGGGGGTTCCAATCCCGGATCCCGCTTACTGTTTTGTCAGATTCCCGTATCCCGCTTACACTATGTACATAAGCAATTCTCATTTTTTTGTCATTTCCCGAGTCCCGCAAGACCTAATTTCCTGTTTTCACGCCACAATAATTTGACTTTTACTTGTCACGCTTACAAAAAATCGGCAATCCCGCGTCACGCTTAGACCCCAATGAGACCCACTTGTATTAACTTTACGTTTGATATTCCCGATTAAGTATAATACACATAAATTTTATGATATAATTCAATTTGGTTTATAGCTTTTAAAAAAGTATTTCTTGACGATCCCTTCCAATTTAAGCGTTTGAATTTTATTTGAACAATACTGAGCATGCAAAATAAGCATTTGAAAATCAAGATGCTCATCAAATTAAATAAGCAGAATATGTTGCATGAGGCACCAGTCTTGTAAGACAGAAAGTCAAATTAAAAAGTTAAAACACACAGAAAGTAAAATAAAAACACGGCAATCATGTCGCACAAAAATAACCCATTATCCACCCTCTGTCTCTGAAAGGTATAGATAAGGGACCTACCAATTGGTTTTTATGGGGCTCTAGGATGAACAATTTTGTCCTGCATTCTACTAGTTGTTATGTATTTTTCACTCTTTTCGGTCCTGCCTTTTTTGTACTAAAATAGAGAATGGAAATGGGGAATGTGTAAAAAAGATAGCAACCTGGCTACCAGAAGAGCAGAAACCAGCAGAAGGCAACTAATGGGTCTTCAACATAACGAAAAAATCCCACACCAGGAGGCGTGCTTCAGCTAGCCCCAAAACAAAAATGTGTACTAGTGCTGTCTAGTTCATTAGTTTATCCTCCCCTTTTTTACATGCATGTAAATAGATCTTAATAAGTCATCCTGCCTTTTTTTTGGCAAAGTGTCGCATCCCCTATTTTATTTCTCCAAACTCCTGTCCCCAGGCTTCTTTTTTGGTCCAAAAATTTCTGCAAATTTATAAGTTATCATACATATTTTTAAATTACTGTACAATATCTAAGGTATAAGGTATTCAGAAAAACAAAACAATTTTGGACATTAAACAAGTTACCATATTTTGTTAAATTTCGTGATTTTCTTTGTTTTTTATCAACTTTTTAAGTATATTTTAGATTGAAAAAGTATATATATGTGCGCACCCAAGAAACAACTTTATACTAGTGAGATTATGTTGATAGTTATAATTAAGTTTCTGTTAAATTATTTTGTTGTTTCTTGGCTGTGCACAATGTTTCTACAACAGAATTAAAGATAGAAAACTGCATAAATTCATTTTTGTGAAAACAGTATATATTATGACGTAATTATGATGTCATCACATAAAAATCTTAATGTTTTTCATTGATATTTCTTGACCCTATGCAATTTTCAACAGTATGTGCCAATTTGAGAAAGTTATCAAACATTTTGTTTTCTTGGGCCAAAACCAGACCTTAATGCCCCTACTCCTTTCATCCTGATTTTTTTTATATTAAAGTATTTGCATAATGTAATTATTAATAAAACCTCAATCTTTATCCTAAACTTCATATTGTATATATGTTCCAGACCATATGAGTATTTGGACCGTACACCTATATTCGTGCGGTCAGACCATATATGTGTACGGTCAGATCAATATTTATGAGTGTATTCATACAGTCTAGTTAGGACTAACTGGCCCCTGTATGTATTTGGACTATAGGGGTTAATTTTAGACAAACATTTATCCAGAAAAGCGCTTTGGACGCAATAAATTATTAAACGTGTTGTTTTCAATTTTTTACATCACTGGTTCGATACCTCTGCTGGTGGACCACCATATAGCTCTTCAATTGTTTCGGTACTTATACATCTTCGGATTTTAAATGTTTGGCTTTGAGCGTTCCTGATGAAGGTAAATCCAGAAAAGTGCTTCAGACACAATAAATTATTAAAGGTGTATAATTGTATTCAATTTTTTTTTTTATCAAAATCTGTTATTGAAACACAAGTAGAGGCTCTAAAGAGCCTGTGTCGCTCACCTTGGTCTATGTGAATATTAAACAATGGACACAGATGGATTCATGACAAAATTGTGTTTTGGTGATGGTGATGTGTTTGTAGATCTTACTTTACTAAACATTCTTGCTGCTTACAATTATCTCTATCTATAACAGTACTTTCTGTGGAAAATGTTATTGAAAATCTTCAAATTTTAAGAAAATTGTTAAAAATTGTCTATGAAGGGCAATAACTCCTTAGGGGGTCAATTGACTATTTTGGTCATACTGACTTATTTTTAGTTCTCACTTTGCAGTACATTATTGCTGTTTACAGTTTATCTCTATCTATAATAATGTTCAAAATAATAACAAAAAAACAGCAAAATTTCCTCAAAATTACCAATTCAGGGGCAGCAACCTAACAACCGATTATTCGATTCATCTGAAAATACCAGGGCAGATAGATTGTGACCTGATCATCAATTTTACTTCCTGTCAGATTTGCCTTTAATGCTTTGTTTTTTGAGTTATAAGCCAAAAACTGCATTTTACCCCCATGTTCTATTTTTAGCCATGGCGGCCATCGTGGTTTGTTGGCCGAGTTACCGGACACATATTTTTAACTAGACACCCCAATGATGATTATGGCTAAGTTTGGTTAAATTAGGCCCAGTAGTTTCAGAGGAGAAGATTTTTCTAAAAGATTACTAAGATTTACGAAAAATGGTTAAAAATTGACTATAAAGGGCAATAACTCCTAAAGGGGTCAACTGACCATTTCTGTCATGTTGACTTATTTGTAAATCTTACTTTGCTGAACATTATTGCTGTTTACAGTTTATCTCTATCTATAATAATATTCAAGATAATAACCAAAAACAGCAAAATTTCCTTAAAATTACCATTTCAGGCGCAGCAACCCAACAACGAAATGTCCGATTCATCTGAAAATTTCAGGGCAGATAGATCTTGACCTGATGAACAATATTACATTGTCAGATTTGCTCTAAATGCTTTGGTTTTTAAGTTATAAGCCAAAAACTGCATTTTACCCCTATGTTCTATTTTTAGCCATGGAGGTCATCTTGGTTGGTTGGCGGGGTCACGCCAAACATTTTTTTAACTAGATACCCCAATGATGATTGTGGCCAAGTTTGGTTTAATTTGGCCCAGTAGTTTCAGAGGAGAAGATTTTTGTAAAAGTTAACGACGACGGACGACGACGGACGACGACGACGTCGGACGCCGGACGCAAAGTGATGGGAAAAGCTCACTTGGCCCTTCGGGCCAGGTAAGCTAAAAATAAATATTATGACAATTAAATGAATAAAGTGAAATATCATGTATTAACTGACATGCTAAATGCACAGGAGCTTAACAGAATAAAGCTGTGATTTATAATGATACTGTTCCACAACATTTATATGCACACATATAAAAATTGCGGTTTTTATCCAAAACAATCATAGGTTTGAACGTAGTTTTCAATTAATATTTGTATATACATGTACATGTATTGTATTGTATATATATATATGTCAAAATATTCACTTCAAACTATCCTGAACCAGTTATTTCAAGACAGGATTACATTTGTATATATAGTCATATAAATTACATTTGTATATATATATAGTCATAATATGCATTAATTATGGAATGATGAGTTACTGTTAAACTTCAAACCCACTGTTGTTGAACTTTTAAAGAAATATTTGATAGAGAATTGTTGACATTATCTTTTAATTTTATATTACTGTAACTAAACTTCAAAGTGAAATTAATTTACTTGCCATTTTCTTCTTTGAACTGTTTTCTTCCACTGCATGGTTCTTCACAAAATTACCACAAAAACAATATTGTAATAAATTGGAGAGATATAAGAGTAGCACAACTATGTGTGATTTTCAACATAAATTTATGTTGCTCTTCACATTTTATGATGTCCAGTAATGAGGTCACGACATCAATATAAATCCATATAGTAACCAATGAGATTTATAAAAGAGAAATTCATTTAATGTCTTCCTAAAATCTTTGGATAAAAACAGGTCACATTTAATTGTACATGTTGTGTGTATTGTACTTAAATATAAAAACACAAGTAAATGTTATACATATATATATACTCTCACCACATTCAATGTCATTCATTCAATGGACTTAATTAAGTATAATGGGAATAGATCTATTAATGTGAATAAAAGTGAAATAATATTAGAGAAGGATTAGAATACACAGTATTGTATATGTGCACAATGACATGCATACAGGGATAGAATTTTGAAAAATTTATTGTAAGTAATAATTTCGTACTTAGTGCCAATAATTGTTTATTTTTTTGTATTGTGTATGGTCTCCTTAAAGTTATATTTTGAGGAGGATTAAGGGGGGTGGGGCTAATGGGCCAAGGCACCCCTTTTGATAAAATTTTGTTTGATTAATTTATTTAGGGATCAAAACATTAGTGATTTTTTGAGCGGGTCCTTTTTAAAAAAATTCTTCATCCGCCACAGACATACAGAAATTAAGTATGTTTTATAATTCTAAGAAATTCTATGATAGATATATATCAATTAAAAAATATTTATATTGATATAAGCATTAGTGATAAATTTAATAATCTGTCACCTAAGGATATTATGTCCTACCTTTAGGCATTATGCTTTCTGATGAGTCATGAGTATGCGTCTGTTCCTATCCTATCTGTCTGTCCGGCTTCAAGTTTAAGTTTTTGATGAAGTTGAAGTCCAATCAACTTGAAACTAGGACACTAATTATTGTTCCCAATATGATATGATCTTTCTTATTTTATTATCCAATTAGTTTTTTGCCCCCAATTTCATGGTCCACTTAACATAAAAAAAAAATGATAGTGCTAGTGGGTCATCTGTTCACTAAGGACACATTATTGTTTTTGATTTAAATGCAAAGTATTAAGAATTAGTTTTTGAATTTCACCAGTTGATAATTGCCTACAATATAAAATTTAAGAATTTTGTACAAGTATGTCATTTGAAAGTATATTTGACATGGATGAGAGTTTAGATTGGGTTTACAAAATAGGGAATAAGAGGCAAAATGTACAGAATAAAGGGGGGGGGGGCGGAAGGGGAAACGAAGGAAAACTAAAACTAAATAAATATTTAAGGAATGACTGTAATATTTTTTCTGTCTATGAAGAAATAACATAAAAAATTTGGTGCACACTGAATAACGCGTGTATCGGGTTATTTTGCAGTGTGCACCACTTCTTTTATGTTAATTATTTTGAATAAACAGAAAAAATATTACAGTCATTTCTTATAATTTAATTCTAAATTCCATTTTAAACGGTAGAAATCCATTAAAAAACGTTGATGACATCTCAGTCACATGACTGAACTATGTCTATGGGCTGATAACAAAATAATGTCAGCCATTCAGAAGACGCGTTACATCCAAAATTAAATTATTACAGAATAACAGCTAGGGTGCTGAAATGAAATATAAAAAATAGAGATTTAAAAAAATAATTTAAAGAATAAAGATACATGTATACAGAACCCCTATCTAGACCTTAAATAAATCAAGCCATATAAACACATAAATGACAAATACTCTGATAATTGTGTTAAGGTCAGACAGGAGTTTGTCTGCAAAAGACTAGTAACTCTCCAATAAAAAAAAGAAAAACTGAAAAAAACTGAGAAAGACATGATTCATACATAAAATACAAAATTTAAAATCTCAAATCAAAAAATTATAAACAGTCAGGGGCGTTACTTAAACGAGTAGTTTTTTTCGAGTTACTTAAAAATATATTTGTATATAAGTAAGTTTTGTTTTTAAAAATGATAAAATTACTTAATAGAGTTCTTTTAAATTCTACAAGAATCATAGATTAAATGTAGTTTGAATGAGTTTTTTTTTATCATTTTATATCATGAAATAATGATTTTATTAGATAAATTTGAGAAGAGTATGGAGATAAAGGTTTAAGTTAAAAATCATGACAAAAATATTACTGGAATAAGTTAATTATTTTATATATTTCTGAAAAAAATAGTAATAACACTTATTGAAGGAACACATGTAGTTGATTTGGGTTAGCAGTTATAAATAACTTAAAATCTTAGTTAATTCACAAGTATGTTTCTATTTATATCAATCTATCTTCAAGATTTAGGAGGAAAATGATAATTTTATAGTCCCTAGAGACAGCGAATCTTTATCCCAGAAGCATCCTATGAAAGATAAGGGATAAGTGCATCAGTAAGTTGATTAGTGTTACATTTCATGGGGAAAATAACCAGATGACTGTGAAAACTTGTTAAAGCTAGTAAAATCTGCAATATTCATGGACACCTATAAAAATGATATTTAGAAAAGTTACCTATATAAGACTATTAAAATAATATTTAAAATAGCCTTGTTTTCAACATATCTTATATAGGATTAGGTACTTTCAAATGTGACTTGTTTAGATAATGCCCCTGACTTGTGATTTTTTTTTCTGTTTGTCAAAAGTTTTATTTTCTATTTAGCTCAGCTGACCTTAGAGGCCATGTGAGCTTTTGCCATCCCTTGGAACATCCATTGTCTGGTGTACACTTTTTCATAGATCTTCTCTTTTAAAACTATACTGAATTAATTAATTTTAACCAAACTTAGGCTAAATGATCCTTAGGGTATCTAGTATATGTTTTGTAATTTTTATACGACCGCAAACATTTTTAGGTCGTATATTGGTATCCCGTTGGCGTCGTCGTCGTGGGAAGACATTTGGTGTTCGCACTCTAACTTTAGTAAAAGTATATAGCAATCTATGAATTTAAACACAAGGTTTATGACCATAAAAGGAAGGTTGGGATTGATTTTGGGTGTTTTGGTTGCAATTGACAGTTTAGGAATTAGGGGCCTAAAAGGCCCAAATAAGCATTTTTCTTGGTTTTCGCACAATAACATTAGTATAAGTAAACAGAAATCTATGAAATTTTAACATAAGGTCTACGACCACAAAAGGAAAATTAGGATTGATTTTGGGAGTTTAGGTCGTAAACTATTTTAAAAATCTTCTCTGAAACGACTGGGCCAAATACCTTCAAACTTTAACTAAATGTTCCTTAGGGTATCTTGTTTTTTGTTATTATTATAGATAGATATAAACTGTTACAAAATAAATAAAGCAGCAATAATGTTCGGCAAAGTAAGATCTACAAAAAAGTTAATGTGACCAAAATTGTTAATTGACCTCTTAACGAGTTCTTGCCCTTTTAAGTCAATTTTACACAACATGCACAATGTGTTGATCAAATTTGCTATAACATTTAAAAATATTTTCCTCTAAAATACAGGTGAGCCATTTAGGCTCTTGAGAGCCTCTTGTTATCTTGTCCTTTAATTAAGAAACACTGCATAGTTTGGTAAACAAACGTTAATATTTTAAGATTAATCTGCCTTAATTATTAAGAATAATCTTGACAACCCTTGGCTATTTGAAGTTATTGCCCCTGAAAAAGCAAGTTCCCACAAATTTTACATGCTATGTATGTTCTTGTTAACAATGATTGTCATATTGAAAACAATTATAGATATCTTAAAGATAAATTTAAAACAGCAAAACAGTAGTGTGGATCCTTATATGAGTTATTTCCCTTGAAAGACGAAATTTTAGCAGAATTTCAAGTTTCATGCAGAAAATATGATAGATGTAGAGACACTTTATTTATGTTCAACTAAGTTAAAGATCTGCGAATGAGCTTACATTATGACCAAAATAGTTAATTGATCCTTTATAGTACATTGTAGTATGTTTTGTCCTTTAGAAATTATTTTACCAAAAAATGTCTGTAATGATCACGATAGATGGAAAGAAATTTATTTTTAGCTCACCTGGCCCTAAGGGCCAAGTGAGCTTTTCTCATCACTTGGCGTCCGGCGTCGGCGTCGTCTGTCGTCGTTAGCTTTTACAAAAATCTTCTTCTCTGAAACTACTGGGCCAAATTAAACCAAACTTGGCCACAATCATCATTGGGGTATCTAGTTTCAAATATGTGTGGCGTGACCCAGCCAACCAACCAAGATGGCCGCCACGGCTTAAAATAGAACATAGGGGTAAAATGCAGTTTTTGGCTTATAACTCAAAACCCAAAGCATTTAGATCAAATCTGACAGAGTAAAATTGTTTATCAGGTCAAGATCTATCTGCCCTGAAATTTTCAGATGAATCAGACAACCTGTTGTTGGTTTGCTGCCCCTGAATCGGTAATTTTAGGGAAATTTTGCTGTTTTTGGTTATTTAATATCTTGATTATTATTATAGATAGAGAGAAACTGTAAACAGCAATAAATGTTCAGCACAGTAAGATTTACAAATAAGTCAACATGACTGAAATGGTCAGTTGACCCCTTTAGGAGTTATTGTCCTTTATAGTCAATTTTTAACCATTTTTCCTAAATCTTAGTAATCTTTTACAAAAATCTTCTCCTCTGAAACTACTGGGCCAAATTAAGCCAAACTTGGCCACAATCATCTTTGGGGTATCTAGTTTTAAAAAATGTGTCTGAAAGACCCAGCCATCTAACCAAAATGGCCGCCACGGCTAAAAATAGAACATAGGGGTAAAAAGCAGTTTTTGGCTTGTAACTCAAAAACCAAACCATTTAGAGCAAATCTGACAAAGGGGGGGGGGGGTAAATTGTTTATCAGGTCAAAATCTATCTGCCCTGAAATTTTCAGATTGATCGGACAACCGTTTGTTAGGTTTGCTGTCCCTAAATTGGTAATTTTAAGGAAATTGTGCCGCTTTTTGTTAATATTTTGAATAATATGATAGATAGAGATAAACTGTAAACAGCAATAGTGTACAGCAAAGTAAGACCTTAAAATAAGTCAACATGACCAAAATGATCAATTGACCCCCTAAGGAGTTATTGTCTTCTAAAGTCAATTTTTATAATAATTTTCATAAAATTTGTAAATTTTTACTAACATTTGTAGAATCTATTTTGATATACGATTCCAGTATTTACTGAATACTGTTTGAAGTTTTCTGCTTAAGAATTCGATTGATTACTCGTAATGAATGATATATTATATATCTATTTTCAACTGTGTTCTTTTTCTAGACATAAATTCATAGAAATTGATCCAAGATCCCCCTATTTAGGTGAAAATCATAACTCTATCCTAATTTCATAGACAGAATTTCATAGAAATTAATCTAATATCTATATCCATTAGTGCAAATCACAATTTTAATGATGTGCCTTCAAGCAGTTCATGTGTAAAAAAAATTATTAAGGATGATACTGTGGTTTCATTTATTTTCGAGGGTATCAATTTTCGTAGATTAAAGAGATTTTGTATATTTCACGGATATTTGTTTTATGGTTTTGTCAAAGTCTGTATACAACCTGATGGCACATTTGTAATTCGTTTAATATTTAAAATTATGGTTCATCTGTTTCAATGAAAACCAAGAAAATTGGTATCCCATGAATAATGATTCCACAGTAAACATTTTCAGCATGAATGATGAAGTTTTATGACATTCTGTTCTTTTTTCAGATTGACATATCCATAGAACATGCAGTTAGCCTAGACAAACAGGAAGAGAAAGGTCTCTGATAATGATTCAGTTCTCTTTGAAGTTCAAGGTCTTTTTTAATCTAAATTATAATGGGAAGATGTGAAAGGTTAGTTTTAAAGTTTGTAAGTGTTCAAAAATATGTTATTTCTAACAAAATGTGCTGTTTCACAAATAAAATACTCTGTCTCTTAGACACTTATGTAGCAATATGGCCACTATGTTGGTGTATGAAATGATTGTAAGCTGTATTTGCCTGACCGGTTAAACTGACCATGCGGTCATTTCCATGGATCTTTTATGGATCTAGTTTATGTATTATTATTGAAAAAAGCATCACACTTTCAATCATAAGTAAAGCAGGCTTGGTAGTTGTTAATTTCTTTGTCATTTTGGTTCTTGTGGAGAGTTGTCTCATTGGCAATTATACCACATCTTCTTTTTTATATGACATTTGAATGTTGCATTTTATATATATATATATATATACGTATTGCAATCACACATTAGCTGTCCAATTGTTTATTAGCATCCATGTTCACAAATAACTACATTTGTGCAATTAAGGGACATGCTAAGGACGACCTTTTAATGCCCCTGCAGTAGTTTTACTCTTGACCTTCTGTATGACTACATCCTTCCATACCTCCCAAAGTTGGTTACTGTTCTCAAACTTCAGTTTGCCTCAACCAAATGTTATGATACTGATACATAATGCTTATACCAAAAAAACACAGATCAAGTTTGAATTTTGGTGGTGTCATGTACTTTAACCGTTCTAGAGTTATGCCCCTTTACAAACAAACAAAAATGCTGAAACTTTATTTCAATGTTCTCACATTAGTTTGCCTCTAAACCAAATGTTGTGAAACTAATACACAGCAATGCTTATTACCACAAAATACAGATCAAGTATGAATTAAGGGAATGGTGTCACTTAACTGTTCTGTAGTTATGTCCCTTAACAAATGAAAAAGATGCTTATATTTATAGTTTCTGTTCTCTAACTTTAGTCTGCCTCAACTAAATGCAATGAAACTTATACATAATGCTTATTACCACATAATACAGATCAAGTTTGAATTTTAAGGGGGTCACTTTAACTGTTCTAGAATTATGCCCCTTCACAAATTGAATGATTGCTGGAATTTTCATTTCAATTCACTAACTTTAGCTTGCCTCAACCAAATGCTATGATATTGTACACAATACTTATCACCACAAAATACAGATCAAGTTTGACCTTAAAGATTGTCACTAAATTTTCTAGAGTTATGCGCCTTTGAAAATGGAAAAATTACTGAATTTTTGTTTCCGTTCTCTAAATTAAGTTTGCATAAACCACATTTTATGGAACTTGTACACAATACCTATTACCACTAAATCAGATTAAGTGTTTTTGGTGGAGTCACTTTTACCGTTCTTCAGTTATGTCCTTTTATAACTTTATATGATATACAAGCAGGGGCATCATCTGTGATCCATTGATACATTCCCTATTTAATTTTTTGTTATTATTTTGATTTTTTTGGTGTCGGAGCCAATAAATGCCCATTTGTTTGTAGGTAAAAACATGAAGAATCGGTAAAGTAACACACATATATATATATATCAAAAAATTAAAACACCAGATTAGAAAAAAAAGATTCAGTATGATTGCTTAGGAAACAACCGCCATAATAAGAAACAAAATTTAAATATCATTAGTGTGGTAAGTCTTCAATTATTGAACAAAACAAATGACATACAATAAGCCATGAAAGACATGTGATAACAAATTCATCTATTATCATGATTATAAGACAGAACAAAATATGCTGGAAAAAAAATCATGAATAATATGCCTGAAGGACTTTAAAATATTGAACTTGAATTGACTTTTCTTTGTAGGATGCATAGAAATCTTTGGAGGACAAATTGGCGTGAGTCTAAAAAGACACAGATTTGAAGATAAGCGAGAGAAAAAGAATGACAAAGTTAACATAGTTTAAAGGACTGAAGACTTCTTGATATCTTTCAAACTGTTCTTTTGGTATAAATGTAATAATGCAATATCATCTTATTTGAATAGGTATACATCACGTAAATCTTGTTGATGCCTTTTAGCTCCTTAAATGCAACCACTATTTAGTAACATTGTTGTGCTTGTAGTTCTATATGTGAGCATATTAGTTAACTAGACTGTCATTGACTGTAGTAATTGCATATATACATGCATTATTAAATACCATACTTATCATCAATCTTAGTCTTTATAATTCAGAAGTAATTTTTAAAACCAGTTATTCTAATCAGACTAACCTATTATATGCACTTTGTCAAATATAGCAAATATGTTGCAAATGTGGTGCAATAGAGAGCAACCTTTATATTTCTTAGAAAATACTTCTGAACTGTAATGAAAAGTATGGTTATATAATTAAAATACTTTTTTTGTAAGTGAGACATATTTTCTATGAATCATAATATTTTAACAAATATTAGAAACAAATTTACATAAAAACTTTCTTTTGTATCAAAATTCTGTGTTGTATAAAAATCTTAAAGATTTTGTTTTTTTCAGGATATTTCCCAATATGTTTAAGAAATCAAAATTCTAAATTTTGGCTTGTAGATTTTATTTCGGGATTTTTCCCGAAATGGGAAAAACAAATCTATGCACCAAAATAAATAAAGTGTGTGCCTGATATTAGATTTATATTTTCGGGATTTTTCCCGAAATGTGAAAAAAAATTATTAGTCATGAGATCTAGCATATACATTGAATTTTTCGGGATAAATCCCGGAAATATTTGCAGACATCTGTATTATACATTTTGTACTTAGTTTATATTTTCGGGATTTTTCCCGAAATGTGAAAAGAAATTATTAGTCATGAGATCGAGCATATACATTGAACTTTTCGGGATAAATCCCGAAAATATTTGCAGACATTTGTGTTATACATTTTGTACTTAGTTTATTTTTGTCGGGATATTTCCCGAAATGTGTTTCAGATTTTTTTTTAAACGCTTTGCCAACATATATGTCCTAAAATTTAATGTTGAAAATGAGTTCGGGACATTTCCCGAATAAATAGTTGTCATATACATTTTTTTTACCACAAATATTTCATTACTTTCATATATATTTTGGGAAATTTCCCGAACATTTAATGTAAGTTTTATCAAATATAAGAATAAAAACATGGAATATTGTAAAATTTGTGTATTTCTTTATGAAATCTGCATTCATTTATAGTAAACATTGAAAAAGATTATAAAAAGGAATAAAATGGATTTTACTCTTTTAAAATAGAGTCTGTTTGTCTCTCTTTCTTTTTTGATTGTTCTATATTTTTATTTTGCTCTTTTCTATAAAAATTATGGGGTATGATTGCCAATGAGACAACTCTCCACAAAAGACCAAAATGACACAGAAAATAACAACTATGTCTCTGTATGGCCTTCGACAATGAGAAAAGCCCAAACGGCATTGTCAGCTATAAAAGGCCAAAAGGCCTGAAATGACAATTTAAAATAATTAAAACAAGAAAACTAACGGCTTACTTTGTAGAATGGTATATATATATGTATGAATAATGTCATATCAATGAGAAACATACTTAAACCATTTTTTGTTCAATAGAATAAAATGACTTATCATTTGATGAGCATATTACCTCTACAGGCTGTAGTTGAAAATGGTGAATACTCAAACTTATTAGAGACATGTACAATCTGTATTCCAAAACCAAAAGTTGTCTCTACATCTTTTGTACCTAAAACAGCAATTTAACATAAAATGAAAAGTTACCATTTGGTTAACTGCAAATTTAGAAATCGTTTTTTGCATTTACATGTATATGCAGTTTTTTTTATGTCATTTAAGTACTGTTAAAGTCACAATGTCTCTCCCATAGACTCAATGTAAAAAAAATGGTAAAATAAAAAAAATCCCTACTTACTACCTTATTTCTGAAGTATTTTTTCTTTCTATGAAGAAATAACATAAAAAAAAATGTGGTACAATGTATACACTTCATAAACCGTGTAGCACCACATTTTAATGTTATTTAAAAAATACAGAAATATTACATTCATTCCTTAAATTTGAATTCTAAATTCCATTTTAAACATGAGTAAATCATGAAAAAATGTTGATGACATCACATGACAAAATAATGTCTATGAGCTGATAAACAAAGTATGTCAGCCAATCAGAAGACATGTTACAATCAAAATTAAATTATTTAAAGATATAATAGGAATAAACTGTTATCACAGAGATATGTCTCGCCTTTTTGTAATTTTAATTATGCAAATGGTGAAATCAAATTCAAAAGAGCAATACTTTAACATCTTACACAAGTTATGCAAATATTCAAAGTCATTGAACTATGACTGAGTTCCATGGCTCAACAATCTCCATGTTAATGAGATGTGCCAATGATAATACAACTGCATACCAAGTACCATTGACTTATTATAAGTCATTCATTGTCATTCCCAAATCTAAATACAAAAATTTACTTGTAAACTATGTAAAAGTTTCAAAGTCAATGAAGCATGAAAAGGGGATGGGGCTATATAATCTCCATGGAAACAATCCTTGCAAATGGAAAAAAAATTTGCAAACCAAATATCATTGATTTATCATTAGCAGTTCATCTTAAACTGATCTAACCCAAAACTAATACATGTAAACTAAGATAAGTTTAAAAGTCCAAATATTCTCAATGGAAATGAGATGTTCCAATGTTTATACATAGAATAACCATACATTTTCTCGAAATATCAATGTTATTTGTACAAGGCTTAGAAACAGGTAGAAAGCGAGGCTGTGCCGAGTCGAGTACAAATAACAGATTGATATTTTGAGACAATGTATGGTTATTATTTATTCTTTATATACTGCAACTCTTTTAACTGTTCAAAATGAAGTATTTAGGGTAAAAACTGTCATTCTTTAATTGTGAGCAGACAAAGTAAAATTGCCGCGAACCTGTATGTTTTATTGACGTCATAAATAAAACTGTACAGAAAAGCATTGTCAACGTCATAAACAAGGTGATATACCGTCAGTGACTATATATCACATATAAATATACAGTCAATGCAATTTGACTGCTCAAATAGCACAGCTGCAGTATATAACTGAATACCAATTCACATTGGCCTACCACTGATGGTTTCCCTTTAACTGACCTAATCACAAACTAATACATGATACACATGCAGCTTACAAAAAATTTCACAGTATATAGACCATGACTAAGGGGGTGGAGCCAATTATTTCCATGTAAAATAAGCAAAAGTTTCCAAGTCAATAGACCATGACTGAGGGGACAGGGCCAAATAATCTCCATGGAAATTAGATGTGCCAATGCTTATACAACTGCATACAAAATATGATTGACCTACCAATTGTGGTTCACCATAAACTAGACCTAATCACTAGAACTAATACATTGTTGACGCTGCCTTCACCGCCGTAAAAAACAGCATACCTATGTCTCACTTTTTTACCCTGTCAAGGCGACACAAACACACCTATTATTTGTTTTGCCTAATGCCTTACTTAAACAAATCCAGACTTTGATGGAGAGTTTTTTCATTGGCACTCATACTACACCTTCTTATATCTAAATAATTACATTTAGTTGTATTTTTCATTATAATACTTTATTCTGATTGGCTAACTGCACATCTTGCGTTTTTCCTTAACCAATTTCATTACACAATAAAATTTATCATTCATGATAACACAAGGTCCCACAATAAAGTGCACAGGTAAATTAAATAAAAACTTGATAAAAATCGTGTTTGCGTAATCCTAGCTAAAAAATGTTATTATAAGCATTCAATTCTTAAATATAAAATTACAAGATAAAAACTATGTTTGAAGAGCCGTGTTATTTCTCTCTGTTTATAAATAGATGTATATATGTACAAATATGATTTAAATATTTTCCTACAATGACTGAATGTACGAAAAGTGAGTGTGAGTTTTTCTTAAGTATCAGTTGATATTGTGCTTTGCCATGTTTGCAAGCTAAAAATTGTGCAAATAACAATAACATATAAACAAACAATTAACAAATTTCATTTATCTGAAGGGAAAAGAAAATGCATGTTGATAAAAAAAAAGATAACACAAGTCGAAACAAGTACTAATTTTACTACAGATAAATTACCATTAAAATTGAAATGCAGAAATTGTAGAAATGGAAAGTAAACGTCCCAATCAATCAAAGACCATCTTTAAGACAAAAAAAAACTGAAAAAAACAACATAACAATTATGAAGGAATCATGAATTAACAATGCATCAAATTATTTGTTAAATAACTTGTTCTGATGAGCATGTATGTTGCTTGTTTTCTATATATATATAGCTACATGTATGTAATTCAAATTCTCATGTTTCTATCAAACTGAAAAACATAAACCAGATGATAAATTATTGTTGAAATGATTTTATAATATAACTGCATATTTATATAAATGCTTTAGGTGTTTTGCTCATTGTTGAAGGCATACAGTGACCTATGGTTTTAACCCCGCCCCATTTTTGCGCCTGTCCCAAGTCAGGAGCCTTTAGCCTTTATTAGTCTTGTATTATTTTTATTCTTAGTTTCTTGTGTATTGTGTATAATTTGGAGTTAAGTATGGCGTTCATTACCACTGAACTAGTTTATATTTGTTTAGGGGCCAGCTAAAGGACACCTTTGGATGCGGGTATTTCTCACTGCATTGAAAACCTATTAGTGACCTTTTGCTGTTGTTTGTTCTATGTTCGGGTTGTTGTCTCTTTGACACGTTACCCATTTTCATTCTCAATTTTATTTCAAAATATATATGTCATTTAATTTTGGTGGAGATTTGTCTCATTGGCAATCATACCAAATAGTATATCTTCATGTGCCAAATTATATTATTGTAATATTATTGGTTACATTTTAAAAACTGAACTTATCAAAACATCTTACATATAAAAATATTCAAATGTTTCCATATTAATAAGCTATGTATGAGAGAGTTGGCAATATTATATTTATAGAAATGAGATTGGCTGATGCTGAAATAAATTCTGTCTAAATGTGATTGCCTGAAGGTACATGTAAAGTCTTATAACATGGATAACAGAAGTGCACACGATGAAATATCTACTTTTTTACTGAGTGTCAATTTCATGTTTGATGATCTTTAATCTAAAGTTGAACTATAAGTAATTGAGGTTTCCCTTGATTAAACATAATCAAAGAAAATCTATCATGGTAATATTTACCAAGAAAGAAATATATGTACACCTACAGTCAACAAAGCTATTAGTAGTGCTTAAATTATACAAGAAAAAGACCAGATCATGAAACTTTTATGATGCTTAATGAACCTTGAAAAGAGGTCACTCCTACATGTGCAAAAAAATGTATGCTTCAGTGTGTGATTAAGTAATTGAAATGGCATTATTTTAAAGATTTTTTTTATATACATTATAAGAATAAGCCTAGTGTAATGCTATAAGAAATAATTTGGTGTAATGCTTTAACATGTTTAACAGATAACTTGGTGTTTTGCTACATGAGAAATTATTTGGGGATGCATTGTACTAGACATAAACAAGGAGTTCAGAATTGTACTGTGCAAATTTACTAGGCAACAGTTCACCATGAGACATGTAAACTTGCTGAACTCCTATCCAACCTTTGCTCCTTTAATTTACTCCTTTATATCAGCAGGGGTTTTAACTCATGGCTTACTGCACTTGAGGTCAACATGACAAGACAACCAAGACATTACAGTGTATAAATTGGAATGCATCAAATGTGTGATACAGTCATACTTTATTCATTGTTAATGCTGATAGTTAAACAGGTCAATAGGCAATACTATAGTATAGGTACTTTTTCATATTTAAAAATTCTTGTCGCTCATGTTGACAAATACTGTTTCTGTAACCGGAGAGCACGAATTTCATTACAAAATTGCTCGTCTCCACCGGGACTCGAACCCGGTACCTCTGTGTTACAAGGCAGCGCGCTAACCGACTGAGCTAAGTATCTACTAAGTTTTCTAAGGGAAGAAATCCCGTCACATTTCAAATTCTTTTATTCAGGTTCTTATGCATGTGACTTGTACTACTATGACCACTGAACCGATGGGTGGCCTAATTAAAATGTAAACAAGTGTCTCAGACTCTGTGAAATGATACATAGTCATAGTCATAATCAATACATGATAATTGTTCGCAGTGTTTACCCAGTCATATTTCTATCACTAAAGAATTCCTACAATTCAGACTCACTTTGAATTGCATATATCTTGAAAATAAGTTCGTTTAAACGATTTGGAGTGGATATAAATGTAGAATCGCTTATCAAATTCGTATTTTTTGTGTATCAGTAATCGTCTTCTGCTGAACCGGAAATGTAAATAAAAGAAATACTGCGTAACACAAACCCGGACAATAACGGAAAATTTCAACCAAATGCGATAGAAAAGTTTAAATTTGAGTGTGGCCGCAATCGTGTTCATTTAAAATGTTTTGCATGGTAAAAGATTTGTAAGAAACTCATTTACACATGAAATATAATGAATGAACACGCATGCGGCCAAACTCAATTTTCCTGTTTACCAACACAAAATTGCCGTTTTTCACCATTTTGTACAAAATCGGGTGACTGGAATGATAAATTACAGAAAAACAACAGCATTTTACGACTATTTTTTTTACATATAAATCAAGAAACTATTAATTAGGGTAATGCCATAAAAAAATATATTTAATTTTAAAGTTCACATATCCATAAAAAATTGGGCCGTTTTATTGTTGTTACCGGACCTACTCCTTTATGATAAAAGGGATGATTTTTCATTTCCTATCGTTAATTATCCGTTTTTAGATGGTGACGTTCCCTTGTCACCATCTTACGGTGTTTATCTATCTCAACTTGTACGATTCGCTCGTGTATGTAACAATGTTTTCGATTTTAACGAGAGAAATTTATGTATTACTGAAAAATTATTACACCAGGGTTTTCGATATCACAAACTAGTCAAAACATTTACTAAATTTTATCATCGGTATAAAGACATCATTCGTAAATATAGCTCAACATGCAGACTTCTAATACGTTCAGGTATTTCACATCCAATTTTTTATGGTTATATTCTTTCTAAAGCACAAAGGTGTCAGTATTCACCTCAGAAACTTACAAAACCTTTGAATAGACTTATTAAGAAGGGATATAATTACGATACTGTTGTCAAGTCATTAAAGATTGCATATTTTGGCGTTAATATTGAGTCACTGATAAGGTCTTTGCATCGGAACTAAACACATTTATTTTTAAAAACAGTTGTTGGCATGACACGGGTTATGTTCTTCTCATATATGTTATGATGGTATGATACTAAACCCCTAACGGGAAGGATTGTGCCTGATGTTCATATGATGAAATCATAATCTTTCAGTCAGTTTAATTGAAGTCTGGAGCTGGCATGTCAGTTAACTGCTAGTAGTCTGTTGTTATTTATGTATTACTGTCATTTTGTTTATTTTCTTTGGTTACATCTTCTGACATCAGACTCGGATTTCTCTTGACTTGAATTTTAATGTGCGTATTGTTATGCGTTTACTTTACTACATTGGTTAGAGGTATAGGGGGAGGGTTGAGATCTCACAAATTTGATTAACCCCGCCGCATTTTTGCGCCTGTCCCAAGTCAGGAGCCTCTGGCCTTTGTTAGTCTTGTATTATTTTAATTTTAGTTTCGTGTGTACAATTTGGAAATTAGTATGGCGTTCAATATCACTGGACTAGTATATATTTGTTTAGGGGCCAGCTGAAGGACGCCTCCGGGTGCGGGAATTTCTCGCTCCATTGAAGACCTGTTGGTGACCCTCTGCTGTTGTTTTTTATTTGGTCGGGTTGTTGTCTCTTTGACACATTCCCCATTTCCATTCTCAATTTTATTGTAGAGATCGTTCCACAGCAGTTAAGGATGACCAAAGGTGAACAGTATTAGTTTTCAACATGAACACAGACATGTCACACAGAGTTTAATCTAAACAAGTACACATTGATTAAAAAAAATGTGTGCTCATATACATGTACGTTGTACAATTTTGTACCTGTATAGTGGAAAAATTACATGTGCAATTTATTACGAACAGAAGACCAACATAAAAGGGCTAAATGTTATAGATATCTGTAAATTTACATTATGTTCATAAAAAACAGCAGTATCAACATTTGAACAGTAACATCATCCATTTCTTTTTGTCAAGCGTGTGTATCAAAACATTAATTTGATTAAATATTTCTATTTATGCACTGTACTTACATTACAATTTCATGAGTAATAAGTCCAGTTTGATTTCAGATTTTTATGAAAGTTCTTGGATGTTTCATCATGTTCATCACAACTATTTATGGGTTACTGTACAGCTTTCAACAATGAGTAAAACTCTTTATCATTTGCATTTATACATACAATTACATTTGTACATGAGTTATGCTACCTTTAATACGCAAATTAACAAATAATGACAGATAGCAACCAAAAAAGAACAACATAAGCTTTAGCTAAAGCATGTTGAGAGACTGGCTCATAAAATGTGACATAGTAAATATAAAAAAAGAAGATGTGGTATGATTGCCAATGAGACGATAGTCATGTGATCGTAAACATGTTTTTGAGAGTTTTTCTGTGACATTAACATATATCAGATTAAGAAAGGTTATTAAATATCATGTACATGTATGGGTACATACAAAATTATGAAAAGGTGGTTTCATTGCTAATGAGACAACTCTCCCAAATAAGGGCAAGCAAATAAATGACGTAAAAGTAAAAAACTAAAGGTCAGTGTTAGGCCTACAACTACGAGCAAATTTTATACAACATAGTCATTTGGCTGTAATGCTTGTCTTGAAAATTGTACTGCCTTTAACAATTGAGGGTGTTTGCAGTACAAAATTCAATAAAAAGAAACCAGAAAAAAAAAAATCAACCTTGAGAAATCCTTAGAAAATTATGTAAATAATGACAAATGAAAAACATGAAACATGCAGTTGTGAATACAGGTTCAAAGTTTGAGATGAAGGTGGTACCATGTACTTTTAATTCTAATGTTACGGAAAGTTTCATGTACATTCACCAGCTAAATTTAGAATTTTTATATTCTTGCAATATACATTGTATTTAAAAGAATCTACTATAAGGTAAAGAGTGTCGGTCAACATGAATGACATGTAGGTATCAATGAATACCAGCAATTGACGAAGTTCAAACTCTGTCATATATGTAGACAATGTAGAAAAAAAATAATGTATCAATAGCTCAATCAAACTTGATTGGTGTAAAACACACAAAACATGCACAAGGACTCATAAAGAAATATTTAAAGAAGTTAAACATATATAAAAGCAACAATAATTTGGTACTAAACATGAATCTCAGTAAAAGTTGAACTTGAAGTATGTTCCATTAGACTGTATTTGGACAGAAAACATACTTTTAGTTGTGTTAAATTTACAGATACATTGTACATGTAATCATAAAATATTGCCATTTCCATTATCAAAATAAGACACAGATGAGACTGCTATTATTGTCTTCGCTTATTTATTTTTCCTCGTAAAGTTCCACAACACATATTGCCTATTGTAAACCACTCAAACTGTATACATGTACAGTACTGAAAATTCGGAAATAATTGAATGCGAATAATATCACTAGGTAAACATCGCAATAATAAGAACTTGCATTCTTAAACATTTCTAACTGAAACATGAACATTTATGAGGAATTATTAAAAATCTCAATAAATAATTTTATTTTTAGTAAAATTGAGAATGGAATTTGGGGAATGTGCATGTCAATGAGACAACCCAACCAAAGAGCAGATAACAGCTAAGGCATCCATTCTTGAATAAATGCAATAATAAATGATCATATACTGGAAATAGTATAATAGATGCATGCAAAACTTTCAGTATTTACAGTTTTATATATATGTGAAATCTAATTTGGTTTGTGATGGTTATATAATTTCTAAGTTTATCCAGATTTTTTAAAGAGGGGCGCGGGTCAACAAGAAACATGTAAGCAATACATGGTCACACAAAGACTTTAATGCAATTTGTCTGTTTTTATATCAAATAAGGAGATGTAGTATGCTTGCCATTGAGCAATGACAACTATCCACCAATTGCAAGTTCTAATGAAATAGCTTTATAAATAAGTAATTACACTATAGGCTAATACCTCCTTTGACAATGAGAAAATTCATACTTTAACTTAACAGCCTAATGTATAAAAAAAAACAGATATGTCAACAGACATGAACCAAATTAAAGCAAGCCAATGTCCCTTTAAAACTGTAAAACACAAACACAAATTATTTTTTTATGGTCACAAAATGAAATGTCATGTTTGATATACATGTATACACAAAATACATGATAGATGCAATGTAATTGTATGCGAGTACTGACTGGGACATCAATTTTTTAAATGAATATCCTTGCCTAGAAAGAATTGAAAAAACACAAAATGGAGGGAAAAAGTGAAAATAATTTTTCACACAGCAACAGTCATACAGTGAGCAACCCCCACCATAAAATATTTCTGTGTAGCAACAGATGATAGAAAACTTTGAAGTTGCCTCACCCTGAATAGAAATTATCTTCCTTTTAAAATTAAGTTGGTTCTCTATATTTTTCAAGACTTCTTATTGAATTTGTATTACTGATTTTCAAACATATTTTGCAACTGAATATGTCAGAACTGCTTGTTTTCTTTTATATAATATTTAATGCATACTATTAGCATAAATTTACAAATCCACATTTAATAGAAAGGATTTAAATATGTTGAGATCAAGGATTTATTCAGCAACAGATCAGTGATTTATATAGCAAGATCTAGCTATACCCAAAATAAACAGTCTGACATAGTCATTAATCACCTGGGGCTAGAGGAAAATAAATGGTTGACTAACAGGACCAAGGACAACTCATAATAACATACATAGGCGGATCAGGAGGGGGGGTTGGAACCCCCTCCTTTGTTTGGACAATCAATGCATTTGAATAGGAGCATATGGTTGGAATCCCCCCTTTTACTCTGGGTTGGGACCCCCCCTTTTTTTTAAATGGCTGGATCCGCCCCTGACATATATATTTAGAACTCAGACAACCAACATATACACCATAAGACTACTCTTCAAAGTTTAAGCGACCAAATTTGCATAGAGATTGGTATTACAAATTATGTATGAAGGTGGAACTCCACCTATTGTGTCGGTCTCTTTTTCCGGGAAAATTCTATTTTCTACATACAGTTGAAACCTGAAGAAGGGCGGCAAACATGCACAACTTGTTTTACTATCGTCGGTTATTACAAAGGTCAAATGATTTCAACGGATATTGTCAATAAGATCAATTTATGTTGAGGTTTAATAATGTAAATACTCCAGAATTGTTAACTGTGACAACAGAGTTGCGGTTCTTTGATTATTGTTCGGGTCGTCAGTGCGCTTGAATGACATAGATAATTTATCGAAACCATAGTTACGAAATATAAATTCACAAAAAGCGGGTTACCAGAGACGATATTTCTCAAAAAAATCAACTGAAATAGAAAGCTATAGTTATTACCGAATAGAAAAGTGCTGCGCGCTTAATGAATATGAAACAGTAATCAAAGTAAGAACGAAACTGTGTACACATTGAACGTTATATGCTGCCGGGTAAACTAAAAATATTATTTTAATTTAATATGTTCACTTCTGGAAAATCGCGCAGCACTGTTAAGCAACGGGAAAGCACAAGGATTTGTTTAAAAAAAAGTGTGTTGATTTTTATTCAGTGTAGTAACCCGTTTTTGCCAATTTGATTAAGGCATTTTACCCCTGAGGAAGTCACGTGACCTAGGCGATCATGACCAAAATTCGGTTTACTGATAGTTGTTGAATTTATATATTCATGTAGTAGGGATAAGATTTATGAATTGTTGTTAAAACAATTTTATTCTTGAAATATCACATTTTGCCCCTATTTACGTTTAAAAGTTCCTTTACCTACCTGCGTACAAATTATACTCTGTGATTTTGAGGTATAGGTTCTAGGTACTGACGTTGTTTGTCATCTTACTAACGTGTTATAGTATTCTTTTAGTTGTCTATATGAAGAATAGTTTAACTGTTTAGTCTGTTAATCTGTTAATGCTGGTATCCATTTGACGTGGTTCTGTACAGATACATCCCATCATTGTGTTATTGTTCTATAAACATTTTTTTAATTATCGCCTTTCATGATTTCCCATATGCTTTGCTTATATGTCTTTTTGAGTTTCTTTGTTACAAATGAGGTGACTCTGTACTTATAAACATCCCGTCATTTGTGTTATTGTTCTATGATAATTCATGTATTCCTGGCTTTCATTTGTTATATTATTCTTTTTGTATATGCCTTAAGCGTGTTGTGTTTCTTTCTTACATATGAAGGTGATCTGTAATTATATATTATGTCATTCTATTTTTGTATCTTTATTATTGTTTGTTTGTATATTTGTTGCTTTTATAATGATTGCGAAAAAAAGCACACAATGTTGACTGCTTTACCCTATGTTTAACACTTTTACCTATTGTATCTTTCTGTTTTGTTTATACATCGTTGTCAATATAATGGATTTATATTCTATTGTATTACAAGTGAGAGGTTTGGATAGCTATTAGACCAGGTTTAATCTACGATTTTCTGCATAGAAATATGCCTGTACCAAGTCAGGAATATGACAGTTGTTGTCCATTCCTTTGATGTGTTTTCTGTTGTTGTGTTTTTAACTGACCCTCATTGTTAATTGATGGATATGAGGCAGAAATATTTGTATCTAGTGTATCCTTTATCTCAAGTTTAATGGAATAAATGTGTTCAATATAGTCATCAAATTTTGAATTATGTAATGAGCGAACATCGTCTGTAACGTCAATCTAGAAATCAAGCATTTTGAAGTTGTCACTTTCTTTTAGGGAATTTGAGTGAGTTTTTTTTTAAGAAGGACTTCATGGGGGGGGGGGGGGATTTGGTTCTGTTTTTATTATTACATCTCTTTTTAACGTTAAGATAATCATGATTATGCAAAAATAGAACACCCCAGCAAACTGCAATATACCAAAACATGTATTGCAACATTAGGTCTAAATTAAAATATTAAAATTCCGAAAGGAAATGGGGAATGTGTCAAAACGACAACAACCCGACCATAGAGCAGACAACAGCCGTAGGCCATCAATGGGTCTTCAATGTAGCGAGAAACAAACGCACCCGTAAGCGTCCTTCAGCTGGACCCTTACAAATATGTATACTAGTTCAGTGATAATAGACTTCATAATAAACTCCGAATTATACACAAGAAACTAAAATTAAAAATCACATAAGACTAACAAAGGCCAGAGGCTCCTGACTTCAGACAGGCGCAAAATTGCGGCGGGGTTAAACATGTTTATGAGATCTCAACCCTCCCCATATACCTCTAGCCAATGTAGAAAAGTAACAATACGCACATTAAAAAATTCAGTTAAAGAAAAGTCCGAGTTCGATGTCAGAAGATGTAACGAAAGAAAATGAACAAATTGACAATAATACATAAATAGCAACAGACTATTACTCAAGTTATTTCACTTGACTGGGCGAAGTCTAGCCGGTTCGCTCATAATAAACCAGTCCATGTTAACATAGGTGTTTTAGGATAAACTCATCAATAAAGTGTGCAATCATTGTTTTGTAAATTCATTTGATGACACTGATAGGTGATTATAAATCAGTAATAATTATAACGGCAATCATCCTTATCACACACATCTTCAAATAGACTGTCCTTATGCAAATTAAAACATAAACTCCGCCCGATCAGTTGAAATAACATTGGTAATACTAGCATGACATGCCAGCTTTAGACCTCAATTGAACCGATCGAAAGATTATGTCTTCATCATATGAATATCAGGCACAATCCCTCCCGTTAGGGGTATAGTATCATACTCTCACAAAATATATGAGAACATAACCCGTGTCATGCCAACAATTGTTTGTTTCCTAAATCCCGAACGACCCTGAAAAAAAGATGCTAATCATAAAATGTTATTGTCAAAACTAAGTCAAATATTATTTTATTCATTTTGGATTTTCAGGCTTACCAGATAGTCTGATAATGTTCAAGCTTTTGGGAAAAATAAAATTATGTCCCTACCTTCCTACCCACACATGGTTTGGCAGGGTCGGGATTGGGGAAACAAACAATATATTAATTTAGACCTTAAGCATACCGGTATATTTATTTCAACATGGGCGATTATATTTGAGTGTCATGCATGATCCATTTATTCTACTTGTGACGTAAAAAGTACACCAGGTTCATCACAAATTACAATAATTTTTAAACCAGGGCAAAAAAAACCAGGGTCATTTGGTAATCACAACTACAGCAGTTGTGTATATCTTATTGTTAAATGAATACTATCCCTCGAGAAAATCAACAAATCAGACACACTATCCCACATAACTTTCATCTAAATATAACCGAATGATTGAGTGTTGGTTGTCTAAAGTCCAGTCAATATTTATGAGAGCTGTTTGACTTTTACAATTTGTCAGGACATCAGAATACCACGAATAAAAAAGCCTAAATATTTTAATTACATTAATAAGTATACAAGTATGCAATGCTTTGGTCCAATAACAACAATACAGGAAGGTTAATATATACGATGTATTGTTATCTCACTACAGAGTAAATGTTCCTTCATCCAAGCATATCTTGGATGTGCAGGATGAAGGTCATTCTTAGAATATGAGCCTGAGGCTCGAAAGTAATAAATTAGCTTAACTTCTCTATGAGGGGTGAAGCTTACATGTAATATCTCTGTTTAAAGAAACAAACTATAACCACCAGACCATAGCTGGCCAGTGACCTTGACCCTAGTATATAAGCACCTGTTCCATAATAACTTGTCATAATTTAAAGCAAGTTTGTGTCGACCAAATATAAAACCCATTGGAAAAAGGGTGGGTCTGACTGATAATCCCTAGGGTGGGAATTAATTACTTTCGAGCCTCAGGCTTATATTCTAAGAATGACCTTCATCCTGCACATCCAAGATATGCTTGGATGAAGGAACATTCTTATTCATATTTCGCCTTCGGTCTCAAGTAATAAATTAGCTTGTTTAAAGTGTAGACACAAACTAAAAACAATTTGTATATAAATGCCAACATTTAATAAAGCATAGAAATCACAAGATCATCCAGTAACTACAACTGAAGAAAAGTGTTTTAGTACTGATATTATTCACTTTCCCTTTTATAGAACTTATAAAAAGTTTTACCATATGTCCAGACTAAGCTGTTGCCATAATGTCTTTAATAGAACATCCTGAAGCTAAATGCACTTATGAAGAGGTTCCTCTAAATGAGTAAACCTTAAAACCTCGGCTAAAATTAGAACTCTCTCTAACTATCTAAACTTTACAAAAAGACTTAGATGAATTCTCTCACATATTTTGTACACAAAACATGATAAATCATTGTCTTAACAACACAAAGTTTTGGTTTATCAAAACCCTTGATCACCTTATTAGGTAGACTAACTAACAGATCTAGTATTTTTCAAAAACTCATGTATATGAAAAAATAAAGTGCCATGTCTCTGAATGAAAAACATAGAATGTAAATCTACAGCTGATAAAGATTGTACTTTGGCAGTTGTAGTCAAAGCAAATAAAGACACAAGTATAAAAGACAGTCTTCAATGTAAAATCCTCTAATGAATATAAAGAACTTAAAAAGATAGCACTAAATTCATCTCCATAGTGAAATAGTATCTAACTCTTCAATTGCAGATTCAGGCTTAAACAACCTTTCACATATGCATGTAGTAAACAAACAAATTTGGTAACATCTAGCTACTTCTTAAAGGATCAAGTCTGTTTCAACATAAAACAAGTAAAATTCACATTAAACATGCGGAATATGAAAAGCTTGTGTTTTACAAAAAATTTTAATAATCAATGACATCCTTTTGAGATGGTGATAAGGAATTGGTTCTCTTTGAACACACCAAATAATGAAATTTCTCAAAAAATATTAATAATGCTTGATCATAGATGCATGATCTCCAAGATGAAGTGTAAATATATTTTACAAATGATTCTGAAATCTCCTGTTTATATTAAAGTGATTTCTGAATAAATACACACGTTTTACCCTACCGCACAATCAACCATTCAGGTGTTGGTTCACTTATATTTTTTACAATACACAGTTAAATCAAATCTCTTCCTGACGGAAAGGCATTCTTCAGTATGTAACATTGTTACTAACTTTTATGTTTAGCAGAACTTTTAACTGTCAAATAAATTAAAATTGGGCTTAGCAAAGAAAACAACTCTGAGCAGACCAAAAGGAATAATCAAAAGAACCTTTTGAACTTTATCACTATTATTTTTCTTTATAATTATCCCCAACAATGAAAAAGATGGGAAAATATAAGGTCTTAAATCTGACCATGAAAAGTACAAACATCTTGTTGGTCAAAAGACAACGAATCAATTATCTACAGATTTGAAAATGAAAACGTAATAACAACAAAACAAATATATCTTCTTTCAATTGCCATCCTGTTGAATCTGTAAATTTTTTAGACATATGATAAGCATCAAAATGTTCTTACCAGGAATATAAAGAGCTGTGATAAAAATGTTCTTTCTTGAACACCAAGCCAAAATAATGAAATATTTGTAGTAAGCATGTCTTAAAAGTGACAAAGAGGTTATACCTCCTATTGCATAATAAATGCTACTGAAATTGTATTTTCTGACTGTATAACTCTCTGTGACTAAAAATTTTTCTCCAAAAGAAAAATATAGCCAACAATTCTAAGAAATCTATATGAAATGAGCGCATGTTCTTAAAGAAGCTCCATCTACCAAAGGAAAAATTTTCTTCAAATTTGGATCCCAAATCCTTCTAATGAGGCATCTGGTCCAATCCAAAAACTTATTTGGATGGGTCTAAAAGTCAATTCTTAATTTCTGATTTAAATCGTTAAAAATTTCACCTATAGATTGATGATAATAAACACTGTAACAACTATACAGTGTTTCAACATTATTTCACGCCATGTTTCAGCAACATTCCCACAGATACTGCATTAAAAGCATGTGCCACAAGACCAATATATGATGCAAATCATCTATAATACAGTTACACAATTCTATTTAAGAACAATTTCCCAAGGGAGATAATTTTACCATTTCTCATCTGTCAGAAAAAACTTAAATAGCTCAGTATCAATAATGAGACAGAGGAAAACAATATGCTTCCAAGGAATGAGTACCAACTTCTCAAAATTTATTCCGAAGCACAGTGTATCAAGCATTTGCACCACCTTTTCTGTATTCACAATACAACTATCTAAATTCTGATCCATAATAAAAGAATCATCAATGTATAAACTATAGCATGTATATACTTCAAGTGACATTATTTCATAAAAATACATAGACAGGTTTTAAAACCTTAGTAAAAACTCTTGATGCAGAAGCCAATCCAAAACAAAGAACATAAATATCATATCAATGTCCTTTCCACATGAATCAGGAAATTGTGATATAATCATAAATGATACTTAAATATGCATCTGTGAGATCTATAGATGTTAGCGCTCTCTCTCTATATATATAGATAATCATCCCTAAGAATTACATCTAAACAAAAGATAAATGATCCTGCTCCAAATGCTGATTATCCACAAGCTAAGTTTGTTTGAATTTTTCAAATAGGTAACAGGCCTTGAAGACCCATCTTTCTTAGGAACTAAGAAAATATAGGAAATAAACTGATTTTCCAATGATCGATCAACCTCTTAAATAGCTCCCTTAGCTATCAATTTTTGGACTTCTGAAATTATTTCATCCTTATGAAAGGTGAAATGTATTTTATTCAAATATGTGGTACATCATTAAAAATAATTTTATAACCATTTCTTAATAAATCTAATATCAATAGATCATTAGTAACATTTTCCAAATCATAATATTTAAGTTATCTACTGTATATAGCAACTTGTTGAGAAATGTGACCTCTTTGAGATTCTCTGTTCCCTTTTGGGAAACCTCTCCCTCTCAATGAAAGGAATTGCCTACTAGTATATGCCCTGTTAACCAACAGAGCATCCACAGCTAAAAGACTGATATTGCCTTTCCCATAACAGCTGGGAGTAAAATAATTGCTAGACCTGGAACCTCTTCCAAGGAATCTAAAATTTGCTTTAGAATCTTTGTATAATCACCAAGTTTGCTTCATGCAATCATAACTAAAAACGTAATAAATCAACTATCACATCAGAATTACAAATAAGTTTTATCATCTAGATATTTCTGAGCATCTCCTATGCGTTTAAATAGAAACCCATGGTCAAACAAACAAATAGAATTTTACAATAAAATCCTCAACAATAGGGGTGATGATCAACCCCTTAATAAAGTATCTCTGGGTTTCCTGCATCTTTGAAACCACATAGTGGGCCTGTCTAGGCAGTGCCATTTCAATCTTGTTATTTATCCTAGACACACTAGGATTCTCACAGTTCTCAGGGTGATATTATTACTCCTCTATGAACTTGATATTTTCCTGATTTGATATTTACTGACATGGTAGTATTATTAACAGTTACAGAAAGTCCAGAACAAAAATTTACACAGTTTTCTGCCTTTTTAAACAATTTTGGGATTTTCCAAGCAAAATCATGATTAAACTGTTCAACAAATAGGATGAGATAATGGACCATTAATCTCATTAAGAGAAGCCTTGAAGGCTTCTGAAAACCTTAATGCAGGATCAAAAGACGTATCAAAATTCAGTTCCGGCTGGACTATCATCAGCCATGGCACAAACTCCAAAAGGAGGTACATGAACAGTATCATTACAGTAGTTCAGATCAAAATTAGAACTAAATCTTCATTAAAGTAAGCCTCTAATGGCAAAATTCGAATAAAGCAGCAGGTTTCTCTACAAACTCTGCTTGAGTTGAAGGCAGAGAAACTGTCTCAAACCTCATGATTTATACATGTTCTTTACTACATTAATGAAAATGAGTCAATGCATCAATATGTATACAAATGTACATGCCTATATTAAATCTCAACAGCACTATCTTAAGAAAAATTCACAAATCAAGGAGATTTTGAAGCTACACAAGTAGCACTAGATTTTAAAAACTTACTTTTGACTCGTTCTGTTGCTTTGTCAATTATTTCCAATTGCAATGCCATTATGATCTTTTATAAAACTACTAGGTTTTATAACTGTTTAAGAAGAGGATTTATTCAAAATACCTCTTGTTTTCCTATTAAATTTATCATCTTTAATTTCTAAAACTACTGAGGTGATGAAAATCATAGCCATCACCCTTGTAAGTGTAAACATAATTCTATACATCTTGCAAAAGCAATACATTTGCATAATCAAATTCAGCCATTGTAATAAAATAATGTGTACCTGTTCAGGTAAAACACGTGTAAATTCTGAAGAGTAATCACAACCTTCAGGTGAATAGAAATACTTTTAAATATCTACCTGTTTAACAAACAGGAGTATGAATTAGAAACAAATGTGCTGTACATCGTACTAAGGCAAAAACTGAATGAATATATAAAATTGTCATACATCGTAGACAATAAAAATTTTAATTAATTTCCATCGACACTTGTCATACATCGTAGACAAAAAAATTTTAAATTCATTTCCGTCAACACTTGTCATACATCGTAGACAATTGAGAAATTATTATTTCTAATTAACAAAATAACATTAGAACTTGTCGTACATCGTAGACAAGTTAAATGTAACTTTAGTAACTTTCCCCTAAATCTTAGATAAAAATAAAATAACTAAAAAGAATTCAAGTGAAGTGTTCACTTCCCACCCTCTAGAAAAATAATGGCAAGTTATTATGGAACAGGTGCTTATATACAGATGGGTGCACTCCTAACCTGTACAGCAAGTTAACTTGATAACCAGTCATTTGGACTGGTCAAAGTTAACCTGTGACCGAATATAGGACTGCTCTGACCAGTCCTAGGACCAAAATCTAGTTAACTTGAAAAGCGGACTTGGTCCTAGGACTGTTTGTATGTCTGCCAAAAAGTTAACTTGGAAACAGGTCCGCTATTGATATAAGTTAACTTCGGAACCAGTCCTGTCATAAAGTTAACATAAGTTAACTTGGAAACCGGTCCTGCCACAAAGTTAACTTCTGCTTGGACAAATCCGATCAAAACCAGACCTGTTTCCAAGTTAACTTTTGACTGGTCTGCTCTACACTAAGTTAACTTGTAACCAGGACCGCTCTTCGTTGATTTAAAAAAAAATAATATCTTTGTTTCGTAGTATAAACATCGAAAATAAAGTAATTTGAAAATTAATACTTCCGTTTTATGAACAGGATTAAATACAAATATTTGATTATAAGTACGCACAGAACGTAACACAAATGTATCTGTGATCTGACAATCTATCTATTATAAAAACGATCTCGGTTACAATGATAACAGGCACTGAATATATATATTCCGAGATCAAATTCAATCATATTATGTATATTTTTGAAAAGAAGTATATTTGATGTTAGGTGTATACGTCCTTGTTAGTTATACATCCTTGAACTATGCAGCCACAACCAGCAAAAGTTTAATTCATTTAAATAATGACTACAAATTTTTGCTCCAATAAATTAAGGGTGCCAGCATGTCCTCTTTTTACTCAAAATACTGATACGTAACAAAATTTCAGTAGTTTTGATGCCTCCAGTTGACTTGTACAACAAAATTATTTGACCGCATCCACCAAAACTGACCATATATATATACACTTTAATTTGTAAATCTATATACCCGCATAGGTATTCAGCCATATTTTTTATGTCAGGATTCAATGTATAATACAATCATGACAATGGACAACAAAATTGCAATATAATAACAAAAAAGTTTTGTCTGCATAAATTTAGGATACCAGCATGTCCTCATTTTATTCAAAATATTGATACGTAACAAAATTTCAGTAGTTTTGATACCTCCAGCTGACTTGTACAACAAAATTATTTGACCGCATTACCAAAACTGACCATATGTGAACTTTAAATTGTAAATCTATATACCAGCATAGTAAATCAGCCTTATTTTTAATGTCAGGATTCAATGTATAATACAATCATGACAATGGACAGTAAAATTGCAATATAATAACAAAAAAGTTTTGTCCGCATAAATTTAGGATACCAGCATGTCCTCATTTTATTCAAAATATTGATACGTAACAAAATTTCAGTAGTTTTGATACCTCCAGCTGACTTGTACAACAAAATTATTTGACTGCATCCACCAAAACTGACCATTTATGCACTTTAATTTGTAAATCTATATACCCGCATAGTTAATCAGCCATATTTTTTATGTCAGGATTCAATGTATAATACAATCATGACAATGGACAGCAATATTGCAATATAATAACAACAAATTTTTGTTCGCATAAATTTAGGATACCAGCATGTCCTCATTTTATTCAAAATATTGATACGTAACAAAATTTCAGTAGTTTTGATACCTCCAATTGGCTTGTACAACAAAATTATTTGACCGCATCCACCAAAACTGACCATATGTGCACTTAAATTTGTAAATCTATATACCCGCATAGTTAATCAGCCATATTTTTTATGCCAGAATCAATGTATAATACAGTCATGACAATGAACAGCAATATTGCAATATTAAAACAACAAATTTTTGTTCACATCAATTTAGGATACCAGCATGTCCTCATTTTATTCAAAATATTGATACGTAACAAAATTTCAGTAGTTTTGATACCTCCAGCTGACTTGTACAACAAAATTAGTTGACTGCATCCACCAAAACTGACCATATGTGCACTTTAATTTGTAAATCTATATACCCGCATAGTAAATCAGCCATATTTTTTATGTCAGGATTCAATGTATAATACAATTATGACAATGGACAGCAAAATTGCAATATAATAACAACAAATTTTTGTTCGCCTAATTTAAGGGTGCCAGCATGTCCTCTTTTTACTTAAAATACTGATAGGTAACAAAATTTCAGTAGTTTTGATACCTCCAGCTGACTTGTACAACAAAATTAGTTGACCGCATCCACCAAAACTGACCATTTATGCACTTTAATTTGTAAATCTATATACCCGCATAGTAAATCAGCCATATTTTTTATGTCAGGATTCAATGTATAATACAATCATGACAATGGACAGCAATATTGCAATAATATAACAACAAATTTTTGTTCACATCAATTTAGGATACCAGCATGTCCTCATTTTATTCAAAATATTGATACATAACAAAATTTCAGTAGTTTTGATACCTCCAGCTGACTTGTACAACAAAATTAGTTGACTGCATCCACCAAAACTGACCATATGTGCACTTTAATTTGTAAATCTATATATCCCCATAGTAAATCAGCCATATTTTTTATGTCAGGATTCAATGTATAATACAATCATGACAATGGACAGCAAAATTGCAATATAATAACAAAAAATTTTGGTTCGCATAAATTTAGGATACCAGCATGTCCTTATTTTATTCAAAATATTGATACGTAACAAAATTTCAGTAGTTTTGATACCTCCAGCTGACTTGTACAACAAAATTATTTGACCACATTACCAAAACTGACCATATGTGAACTTTAAATTGTAAATCTATATACCAGCAAAGTAAATCAGCCTTATTTTTAATGTCAGGATTCAATGTATAATACAATCATGACAATGGACAGCAATATTGCAATATAATAACAACAATTTTTTGTTCGCATAAATTTAGGATACCAGCATGTCCTCATTTTATTCAAAATATTGATACGTAACAACATTTCAGTAGTTTTGATACCTCCAGCTGACTTGTACAACAAAATTATTTGACCGCATTACCAAAACTGACCATATGTGAACTTTAAATTGTAAATCTATATACCAGCATAGTAAATCAGCCTTATTTTTAATGTCAGGATTCAATGTATAATACAATCATGACAATGGACAGCAATATTGCAATATAATAACAACAAATTTTTGTTCGCCTAATTTAAGGGTGCCAGCATGTCCTCGTTTTACTTAAAATACTGATACGTAACAAAATTTCAGTAGTTTTGATGCCTCCAGTTGACTTGTACAACAAAATTATTTGACTGCATCGACCAAAACTGACCATTTATGCACTTTAATTTGTAAATCTATATACCCGCATAGTAAATCAGCCATATTTTTTATGTCAGGATTCAATGTATAATACAATCATGACAATGGACAGCAATATTGCAATATAATAACAACAAATTTTTGTTCGCATAAATTTAGGATACCAGCATGTCCTCATTTTATTCAAAATATTGATACGTAACAAAATTTCAGTAGTTTTGATACCTCCAGCTGACTTGTACAACAAAATTTGTTGACTGCATCCACCAAAACTGACCATATGTGCACTTTAATTTGTAAATCTATATACCCGCATAGTAAATCAGCCATATTTTTTTATGTCAGGATTCAATGTATAATACAATCATGACAATGGACAGCAAAATTGCAATATAATAACAAAAAATTTTGGTTCGCATAAATTTAGGATACCAGCATGTCCTCATTTTATTCAAAATATTGATACGTAACAAAATTTCAGTAGTTTTGATACCTCCAGCTGACTTGTACAACAAAATTATTTGACCACATTACCAAAACTGACCATATGTGAACTTTAAATTGTAAATCTATATACCAGCAAGGTAAATCAGCCTTATTTTTAATGTCAGGATTCAATGTATAATACAATCATGACAATGGACAGCAATATTGCAATATAATAACAACAATTTTTTGTTCGCATAAATTTAGGATACCAGCATGTCCTCATTTTATTCAAAATATTGATACGTAACAAAATTTCAGTAGTTTTGATACCTCCAGTTGACTTGTACAACAAAATTATTTGACCGCATCCACCAAAACTGACCATATGTGCACTTTAATTTGAAAATCTATATACCAGGTAACCCGGACAGTAAATCAGTCATTTTTTTTTATGTCAGGATTCAATGTATAATACAATCATGACAATGGACAGCAATATTGCAATATAATAACAACAAATTTTTGTTCGCATAAATTTAGGATACCAGCATGTCCTTATTTTATTCAAAATATTGATACGTAACAAAATTTCAGTAGTTTTGAAACCTCCAGCTGACTTGTACAACAAAATTATTTGACCGCATTACCAAAACTGACCATTTGTGCACTTTAATTTGTAAATATATATACACCATGACGTACCCACATAGTATTAATCAGCCATATTTTTTATGTCAGGAATCAATGTATAATATAATCATGACAATGGACAGCAATATTGCAGTTTAATAACAACAAATTTTTGTTCGCATAAATTTAGGATACCTGTTACCAGCTTGTCCTCCTTTTATTCAAAATATTGATACGTAACAAAATTCCAGTAGTTTTAATACCTCATGCTGACTTGGAAAACAAAACTATTTGACCAAAACTGATCATATGTGCACTTTTATTTGCAAATCTATATACCCACATACCATTGTACCGAGCGCCTTAACGTCTTCTCCTGGCGCGCCTGTTCACATTTTAGTAGGACCGTAAATGTACACGTAATCAATAATATTGGAAAACAATTAATGCAAAAAATATTCTGAATAAATTGAGAAGTTCAGAATTTCATCTCTTTATTCATAATAACAGTCACATCATATATAGGAGTTCATGATGGTGTACGTGTAAAACAAAACTATTTTTCCACATCATCAAAGTACCAACGAATCCGTACCAACACTGACATGTATGAATTCATTTGTTCTATTTACAATGATTTAATAAAAAAATTATACGAGGTTCTCTTCTTGGAATCTATTATGTCGGTTGATTGATTTTGTTTATAGTTAAACGTCAAGTGGCAACTATTTCATTAAAATGCGCATTGAGTATAATTTTAGGACGTCCCATATAAATATCGGCAATGACAAATCTGACGAATTTGACGAGATTGTTGATAGTTTTACCACTCCGTATGCTTACGGACACTGTACAATTTCTGTTAGAATATTCTGCGGGAAATAGAATAGTAAATCCAATGCAAACAAGTTGAACATCAATGAAATATCCATGCAAGTATAAATTTATGCATAAAGTAAAATTTAGGAAGGGACAGGTAAACAACGGGGAACGAAGTAACGTAGACAATGTTGCCGATATCCCGTGATATGAGAATATTGTTCCGATGCGTTGGATAACTTTTCTATCCGCCTTCTAATAAAAAAAAAACTCTGTGTGATCGTATAGCCATTTTTTTATTTATATAAGAATACATGTATATCAAATAAAAGAGAGCATTTGTATAATATCTAGTAGAGTCTAGCGAGTAAATAATAAATGATATCTGTGGAAAAACAATGCGAATGTTGTTTACATATTTTAATGAAAGCTCAAGTCTGATATAAAAAACTCTTATAACGATAATCTGCCATTTAAAAGCAGACCTGTCCTCAGGTCTGGTCAATAGCAGACTTGTCCACAGGTCTGGTCAAAAGCAGACCTGTCCTCAGGTCTGGTCAGGAGCAGACCTGTCCACAGGTCTGGTCTGAGGCAGACCTGTCCTCAGGACTGGTCAAAAGCAGACTTGTTCACAGGTCTGGTCTGGGGCAGACCTGCCCTCAGGACTGGTCAAAAGCAGACTTGTCCACAGGTCTGGTATGGAGCAGACTTGTCGATAGGTCTGCAGCAGTCCTAAAAAAGCAGACCGTAGGTCTGGTCCACCGACGACGAAGTTAACTTGCTTGACTGCTTAAAAATTCTCAAGTTAACTTAGAAAGCAGTCAACAAGTTAACTCTAAGTTAACTCTTGTCAAGGTTAGGACCGCACCCATCTGTACTAGGGTCAAGGTCACTGGCCAGCTATGGTCTGGTGGTTATAGTTTGTTTCTTTAAACAGAGATATTACATGTAAGCTTCACCCCTCATAGAGAAGTTAAGCTAATTTATGACTTGAGACCGAAGGCGAAATATGAATAAGAACGATGTATTTACAATCAACATATAAATAATGACTTTATAATGTGTTAACATGTTCTAAGCTGCATGATACCTGCAATCCTGTACACTTTGTGAAAATGTCAGGATATATCAACTGCAAATTCACCCCAATTTCTTATTAAATATTACTACAACATATTATTTCGTTGGTCAAAATATATTGCTTTCATGATAATGTATTATTCCTTCTTATAATCATCGAGCATACATATATGTTAAGATGTTTTATTTTGTATCAAGTCAGAATAAATATGAAAAATGTGTTTATTGTACGTGCAAAACTTTGATTTTAGTTATTTATTGTTTTAAAATAAATAAACGAAACAACTCAATATTTCAATATCTACAGCATTTATACATATATATTCTAACTTAAGTAGTATAAATAGAAATTTATCTATGGCATTTCATTAAATGTTAAGTTGTAAACGAAACAAATATACAACTGACAGCAATATCAAGTTTAAGGTACTATGGATTCATTTAATTTCGATGATATCAATTTTCATGTATTCATAAAAACTCATATGTTCGTTGATATTTAAGTTCGCGGTTTTGCAGAAGTATGCATACGCGCTTATGGAAAATGTGTTATTCGTTGAATATTTAATTTCGTGGTTTTACTGTACCCACCAAATCCACAAAGATTTGTATCCAACGAATAATAATGGATCCACATTGTCTTTAAAAGATTGGCAAAATCAAAATTAACAGAAAAAAAAAGAAAATCAATAATTATATTCAACATTGTTCAACATACAATAAAAAGTTATATTTACTGAAAGATAAGTATGTTGTCATTTGAATCATCGTTTCCTCATCAGTTACTACACTATTTCAAAACAGCATTGAAAACATCTTGATTATATTTTGGAGAAAGATTACACATGTGCCTTGACTCATTTAAACCTCTTCGATAATGGACATTCGTCTGCAATACATTAACATACTCGTTTAATAGAATTATATTATGATGGAAATAATTGATTTTTTTTTATGTGTTGTAGTCATACTAAAAAATGTAAAATAAAAACACACATTTGCGTATTCTTTTATATTGTTAAAACATATTAATTAAAGCACTTTCCGTTTATAAACTTTTAGCAAATACTTCAGGAAATTATTGTTAAATGTGAAATATTGTTAAAATGTATTACTCAACAAAAACAATACGAACACTGTATACTGACTTCATTTGATAGCGGAAAGAAAAATGCCAAAGGATGTACAAAAACATTTTAGTTCTTTTCTTAATGTTATTTTAAAGATCAAATTACTCTTCTTTATATTTGATATCGTTTTATAAGGTATTCACTATTCTTCAGTCGAACATAGGTTCAAACAAATGTTAACTGATAGATTTTCACAACGGATGAAATATGATAATATAATCTTATTTTTTATGCAAAATCTTGGCTTTATATATTAAAAAAACTATAGTACCTACCCATTGCAAATCTCGCACGTTATGTAGCACGCACTGGAAAAAAAAAGAACATTAAAACAAGAATGTTCTTACAAGTTGAAAGAGGAACGAAAGATACCAGAGAGTCAAACTCATAGATAGAAAATACACTGACAACGCCATGACTAAAAATAAAAAGTCAACCAGACAAATAATAGTACAGAAGACACAACATAGAAAAAACCTAACATTATTCTCCAAGTGATATCAAACGATTTGTTTTTGCTTTGTGAAACTGCTCTTTACACAAATGAGAAAACGAATCAGCTCTTTAGCTTTCTATTAGCATGGATGATATTTTGATGGAACAATCGTTTGTATTGCCTTGATAAAACAACCAAATATATTTTTGTGTTAAGTGGATACAAACCATATTGATCAATATACTTTACACAACAATAGTTATTGCTGTTAGGTATGCTTGACAAGGCAGGTTTTCATGCTGCTTCAACTATGGTGTCAATTTTCTATTCGTTTTGTTCATGGTCAACGGCGATGATGTAATAATAATGATTGTACTATTTAACGTGGGAAATAATTTCTATATATAACAGCATTTTTTTTTTTTGCATTTCATTGCAACTAAATAATAAAAACTTCTGTCAATCATATGTGAAATTGCTACTCACACACTGAAAAAAGAAAATTGGTACATTAGTTCTACACCTTCTTGATGAATTTTATAATTGTGTGTATTGCCATGAAATGAATTGCAAAACGGGTATTTAATTATTGACATTAAAACAATGTATCAGAGTTTAATCTTCTTATTGATACGTTATGCTTGTTTGTTATAAAATTCCAAAACGTCTTTATTGAACTTCAAACTTGTACATATGCATTAAAAGAAATATGATGATTTGATGAAGCAATCAATTGTGTTGGCTTTAAAAAATGATTTGAACAGCAACATATATGTCGTGTGAAGCAAACTCATAATCAACCAATGACGTAAAACATCACGATTTTCGGTCCCACAGTTTTGCTTGACAAAAACATGTGGCATGCTTCAAATATGGTTATAGTTTTCACTTCGTTTCGCTCTTTGTCAATGGTCAATGGGTAAATAAAAATGATTGTAATCTATGGAAAGGGTTTTTTTCTATTGAAGAGTTATTCAGTATATTGCATTGCAGTTTTAATTAAAAATACGTCTCTATTCAAACTTGAACTTGATATTTACACACTAAAAAAAGCTTTGTTGCATTAGTGTTTTCACCATCATTTTAATATTTTGTCATTTTATAAATGTCAATGACATAATTTGCTGTATAAAATAGCTAATCAGATTCATCCGTCTTTAATGAACTTCAAACAATTTATATATTCAGTTGAAGAAAATATGATATATTAATGAAACAATTATTTGTGTTGGCTTGAATTGACGGCTAAAACAGCAACATATGTGTCATGTAAATAAATATCATCATCAACCAAAGACGTTAAACATCTTGATTATTAATCTTATGTATGCTTGAAAAAGACATGTATTATGCTTCAAATATGATGTCCATTTTCTGTTCGTTTTGATTGTGGGCAACGGCCATTGAATAAATAATAAGGCTTCAAATCTTTATAGGGGGATGTCATTTCTGTTTTTTCATCTATACAATTGTACAGGTACATGTTTTCATCGCAGTTTAAGTTACAACACTGTGTCCATATCAAATTAATTTTCTTGTAAAATAGTAAAGTTGAAGTGTGATTAGGATTGCAAAATGTCTTTAATAAATATTAAAGACCGTACCTTGACCTTTAATGGTGTACTTTTATTAAATGCGACTTGGATGAAGATTTGTCTAATTGCCACTTATACAACTTCTTTCTATATCTATCAATTATTTATATTTGCATTAAAAACAATATGGTGTTTTGATGAAGCAATCATCTGTGCTACCTTGAAGGCTTGAGCAGCAACCTACATGTATGTGTCAAGTAGAGAAACACCATATTGAGCCATAAAATCTAGACATCATAGTTGATGCTTTTGTGTATGCTTGACAAGACTTGTTTTATGCTTCAATATTGTTTCACTTTTCTATTCTTTTTGCTCATGATTAACAGTCAATGAGTAAATAATAATGATTGTAATGTAAAGAGGGGATTTGATTAATTTTTTAAACAGCTATTCCGTGTATTGCACTACAGCTTAAATTGTAAATACTTCTCTAATCAATCTTGAACTAGCTACTTACGTACTGAAAAAGAAAAAAAATGTTACTGTTAGATTATTTTTTTTTTCATCATCATTGAAGAATTTGTAAAGTTTGTGTATGTGTCATGTCATAAATTCCAAAATGGATATTGAACATATGAAATTTAAGCTATATAGAACAGTTCATCAGATTTGAATTTTCTAGTTTATAAGTTATGCTTTTTCGTTATACAGATTCCAAAATTTATATTATGAACTTCAAACAATTTATATATCATATATGCAATTATCGGAATTAAGTTTTGTTTTGAAATAGTAATGTTGATGTGTGATCAGGATTAAGAAATGTCTATAGGCTATTTCTATGAGCTTTACAAAATGTAGTGTTTTGATGAAGCAGTCATTGGTGTTGCTTTGAAGACTTAACAGCAACATACATGTATGTGTAAAGTAGAGAAAATATATTGAGCAATATATTGCAGACATCAAGTTGGTGGTCTTATGTAAGCTTGACAAGACTGGTTTTATGCTTCAAATATGGTGTCAGTTATTTGTTCATTTTGCTTGTGGTCAACGGCCAATGTAGTTATAGTTATTGTAATATTTTAATTAGAAAACAATTTTTTGATCTAACAACTATTCCGTGTATTGCTTGCAGTTTTAATTTAATCAACATTGAACTTGCTACTTACAATCTGAAACATTATAATTTTACCATAATGAATTGTTGATTAAATGATTTATTTCGGTATGCTCGAGGTCAACGGTCGACGGGTAAATAATAAGGGTTGCAATAATTTCAAAACCGGTCTGCTATTCCGTGTATACTAATAATTCAACCTTCCCTTTGTCTTTTGAGAAAGAAAAAGATTGATATTTATTTAGAAATAAATGCAGACAAGTCAATAATCATGTCACTGTGTATGGTGCCAAAATTTCGATAAACCTGACATTAACACATTTATGTAAAGCAGCATTTGTTTAAAACTGTATATTTCATTAAAATGATCTAAGTCCTCAAAACATGGATCGTCTTTCATTTTGTTTTATTTGTGAAGGCCGTTAGTGTATGTAGGAATTGCATTGTATTGAGTGATTCAATTGCTTAAGGAATAACACGTGATATTCAGTTAGCCAATCAGAATCAAATATTATAATAAAACATACATCTAATGTAGTATGTAGGAATAACTAAAGAAAAACAGAACAACATAAAAACTGACAGCGGCAATGAACTTTTTAACTATTAAGATACACACTAGGTAAAAGTGAGGCTCATAAAAAATAGACACAATTAACTGTTTCGCATTTTGTTTTTAGCAACATGGAGTTTACCTTTATATTCATATATGAAAGTAGAAATCAAAATACTTACATGTTACTGAATCGTTTCATTTTCTCACGCCTTAAACGAGAAATTATACAATTAATTGATTTATACTTAAACCTGAACGATATATTCCGGGGGTTGGGGGGAGGGGAAATCAAAAATTGAAAATCTGTAAAATACTCTATTTCTGATCATCGTGTTTTTTTCTATTTTTTCTTTAATACTTATTGAATTATATGAATAGCTATACATGTTTTGTCTGTAGTGAGAGTCCTCTTGCTTTTTTAGTCTTGTATACTATTTAATTTAAGTTTCATGTGTATAATTCGGAGTTTAATATGACGTCCATTATCACTGAACTAGTATATAGATTTTTTTAGGGGTCAGTTGAAGGATGTCTTCAAGTGTGTCAGTTTCTGCTGACCTTCCGCTGTTGTATGTTATATGGTTGGGTTGTTGTCTCGTTGACAAATTCCCCGTTTCCATTCTCAATTGTATACTACAATCAATTATGTTTGAGAGTTTGCAAAATAAAACATAATTAACATTTCATTAATTGTTAATGTCCGACTCACTTTTTTATTACCAATCTTCCAGAAAACTTACACCAAAAATTGACAGCTTAGGTTGTATTTACTCTTTAATACTTGATGAGGAATATGTTCGAAATTTATCAAAACAAATTAGGCCAATACGTCTATTTTCTAATTTGCAGTTAGTTTATAGTTCCATGTTTATTTATTTTGGTGAGGAAATTCTGACATGTTTGTGAGACCGTATGTACATTACCATAAACAAACGGCTGCAGCAGGTAATGCCCTAGACGATTTACAATTAAAAAAAATAGTCAGAGATGTTTCTTCGATTGTCTGTCTTTGAAATTAAGAATCATCACCTTGTCATTGCAACTTTTTTATAAATCCAGATTTTCAATCATCACAACGTCGATACTGAATTTGGTGTAGCAATTAACATGATTAAAGTCTACAACGTCCACATAATCTGTATTTCAAAATAATAACATTGCATGTATCTTTCATTATTTTACGTGATTTTGAACAGCAATGTCGAGCCCTTCTGAAGTTGACATTAATACACAATTTGATTTAACTTTCATAATGGCACGAGGTCCTACAGGTAAATAAAATAAAAGCTTGATAGAAATCGTGTTTTCATGATCCTAGCTATCACACAATTGTAATTATAAGTATGTAATGCTTCTTTTTTGTAATCTCATTGGGTTATAAAAGCATGACCGTGCGCACATTTTTAGAATGAAGCGCGGAAAATCTACTGCGGTCAACGATTTACGCCCCAATGTATTTACAATTCTGAAATTATTTCTTTTTCAAACAGTGCAGCATTTCAAATCTTCATGTATGTTACTTTTCTTCTTGTACATAAATAAATTAAATGTTTATTTTGTTCTTATTTGAGCAATTCTGAGTAGCCTTTATATTTATAAAAATAACTAAGTAAGTATTCATATCAAACAGTGAATCAATGTAAGTAACAGGGTATCAGGCGATCGTTGAAAAATGTCCTTACGCGCTAGTTACGTTATTTCACCTCTAATAATCAATAGCAAACACCAAAGACAAGAATACAATTGAGGAATTTTGTTAAACGTTGAAATATAATACACGTGTTACAAGAAATAAGAAACAAGTAAGTAAAAAGGTATCGGTTAATTGCTGAAAAGGTTCCATACTCGATATTAGGGCTATTTAACCTCTTAGAACCAAAAACAAACACCATAAACAAGATACACGTATTTTAAGCGATTTAGAAACACATAAGTAACAGGGTATCAATCGATCACTGAAAAGGGTCCATACGCGCTAATATGGTGATTTAACCTCTGAGATCTTATAGCAAAAGCCATAGACAAGAATACAATTGAGGATATTTTTTGAAGGTCCAACGTATAATTCACGGATTTTAAGCGAATAAAGTACGAATAAGTAACAGTGTATCGTTTCAGCGCTGTAACATGTGTGTTATCGCTAAGGGTTCTTTCATCTCTCAGACGAAAGCTTTAACTAATTTTAATTCAAATGATTGGGCAGAGCTTTCGTTTTAATTTTCACAAGGACAGTCTATTTGAAGATGTGTCTGATAAGTATGTTAGCCGTTAAAATATAATTGATTTTTAATCACTATCAGTGTCACAAAACGGATATACAATTGAACTGAGTGTATGATATGGGACGAATAACTGGATACTTCATTGGTGAGTTTATCCCGACACACCTTTTGTTAGATGGTCTGGTCTAAAATAAGCAAACCGGTTAAACCGCGTCAAGTCAATTTATCATGTAATAACACCTCAGACAAGGTAACAATTGAAAATATTATTTTTTAAATGTGCAACATATAACACATGATACAAGCAAATAAGGAAACAATAATTTAAAAGGCACCAGTCGAGCATTGCCACGGTTACACTCGTTCTAAAAGTTCATTTAATTTCTTGAAACAAAGAACTGTTACCAACGATATGGCTACATGCATAACGTACAAACAGAGGGACACATAGTAAATTCTAATAAGCAATGAACACAAGATAGGCAACAAATAGGAAACAAATAAGTAATAAGAAATATGTAACGAATCGATAACGAATTAGAACTAATAAACATGTAACGAATAAGTAACGAAAAAGTAAAAAAAGAATGATCAACAAATAAGGAAAAAGGAATAATAACAAATAAATTAGGAATAAGTAACGAATGAATAATGGATAAGTAACGAAGTTGACGACACTCCCACTTCCCCCCTTTTCAAAAGACGAAAAAAGACTGACTGGGAATAATTTGAAGTAGTGTTGACTACAATAATTTGACTAGCAAATTCATTCCTAGTGTAAGAAACTAAAACGTGAATATCAATCTTTCAGAAAATTTACACAATAATCTTTTTTTTTATTAATACACAATTTTAAACTCAATAAAATCTTGCAGCTAAAACTCCTTAAAAACGGGTGAAAAGTTCAAAATACAAACTAGAAATTGTCTTGAAAAACGAATATTCAAAAGCTGATGCGTTGTGTATGCCAATAAGACAACTTTCCACAAAAGACCAAATTAAACAAAATGAACATCAACTGGTCACCAAAACGGCATTGAACAACGATTAAACACATTACGCAGAGTCATCCATAAAAGGTCTCGACAGCACAAATGCATTCATGAAATGTAAGACAATTCAAACTAAAAAACTAACGGCCAATTCTTTTAGAAATAAATGAACGAAAATCCAATATGAAACATATCTACAAACGACAACCACTGAATAACAGGCTCCTGACTTGGGACAGACACATACATACCGATTGTGGCGATGTTAAATGTGTTCGCGGAACCCAAACCTTCTTCCTTACCTGGGACAGTTGTGTAAAAGTACAATTATAAGACAGAACTTTAAAAATCAGTTGGTATTAAAACAATTGTCAGTTAAACTCTTGATTGGTTTATTTACCTGAACAATACTACTGCGAACAAAGGTATATATATACAAGTAGATAACACTATACTAAGTTGTAGATTGTGTATGTTGTATTTAATGTCTAGTTCATTTCAATCATTTGTTACTTGGATGGCGAGTTGTATCTTGTTATGGTGTATGTATTTATTTTGTATGATTAATAATCTAAAGAATGAGCTGATTCTAAGAACTTACCCACAAGAAGAACATCTGTATAAATGCCCATGGCGTTGCTCCTTTTCTTCAAGGACTGGTGTACACTTGCTATAAAAAAAATGATTTCTTAATGTTTTTTATAAATGTTTAAATAAATAATTCATTTTGAAATTATTTAATTCTATGTAAAATCTGGGTTTTTTTTGTAAACTTTTTGATATTAAGGATAAAAGTACAGGTAATCACACTACTGTACAAAACTGTTGTCATTTTTCAATAAAGTATAATGACATACGAAACTGTTATAGTTTCATTATATGTCTTATCATTTAACAGTATGCTAACATTATATAAAATGTACATTTGAATATTTGAAATATTCTTTAATATTTGATAATTATGTTAACTTTAAAAAAAAAACACTCTTTTGTAGATAATACTATTTTTCATATTAATCAATGTAAAGTGATAACTTGTATTATCAATGCATATACTGTTATGATTAATCGTGTTATCAATATGTTCAATGCAGTGCTTATCATATGTTTTGTATAACTGACATCATTATGTCGGTCTGTTCAATATAGTTTTAATAATATAATTTAAGAATTTTTCGACTGCTTAACAGACTGTTTATATATTCCGCCATTGTCATGTCTGGACCTTTTATACCTAACTATGTGAGGTGGGTTTTGCTCATTGTTGCAGACCTACAGTGACCTATAGTTGTGTCATATGGTTTCTTATTAAGATTTGTCACATGAGCAATCATCCCGACTCTGCTCCTATAAAACATACAATATACATAACTTCATCTGTCATCAATACAAATAGTATTATGATTACCTGTGACGTGTGATGTTTTAAAATATAAAGTTGGTATAACACAAGAGTTACTACTATGACGTCTTTTTTTGCATTTCAAATTAATGTTTTTCATAAACCTGTTCACGCTTCTATACCATAAACTCTTAAATTATTGACATCAGGTTTTGTTTTCGAATTTTAGTCAGTGATGATCTTAGTAATATTAGGCACCTATTTTTTTAATTAGATGTTACCTTCAAGTTATATCGCCTAAAACGTACGAGTGATATGCATGTAAAGTGAGAGCTATCTAGCTAGTTCTATTTTTTTTATTACTTTTGGAGGGTGTTATTCCGTTACTTAAAGCGTTTCATTAATCGACAAACTCTGTCCACGTCAGTAGTTGCCAATATAGTTTATTTTACGAACGTGTTTATTTGGGATGTCTTTAAAAAGAGTAGGTCTATTTCAAGCTTTCAATCTTAAGTTGTGGTATGTGTATTCGTCAATCATTTCTTACTATATATGAACTTTAAAAATAATTTCACTCTATATTTTAAAGTGTTGCAAGGTTTATGATTAAAACTGTATCAATTTAAAAGACATCGCATATTTTTATATTTACCTAATATTATATGTCCCTATCAGTTGTCTGATATCACCTTCAGCTACAGATTTACGACTAAAGGATATTTTGGGGAACTCTGGAAGAGAATTTATATGTAGTTTGTCAATTTCATTTTTCAGATTATTGATCTTTTGTAGCAAACTTCCATCCTGTCGGGTTTTATCTAGTTCATGTCTCTTTCTGTCTAAGGAGTGTCCACCAACAAGCACGGATTTAGCATCTGACAACATATTCATCAGTTTGTCTTTCTCCTTTTTGGATTGTTCTTTCACCAATGCAATCATTTGAGCTACAGATTTATCAACCATTTGTTTAATCATGTTGCCTTCATCTTTGATTGCTTTTATAACAGACTCAACGGAATTATCAAACACATTCAAGCTGTCCTCAATCTTCTTTATGTTTTGATTTGCTTCATTTGTCTTGCCACGAAGTTTCGTTTCATTATCTCCACGTAGTTGAATGAGTATATCGACAATCTGGGAAAATGTATGCCCATTGTGTTTTCCTGTCACACAACGTGTGCATATCTGTGCATTACATGTATTACACATTAAAGATAATTCTTCTTTGTGTTGTCTACATCTAACCTTACCTTCCGGGATACGGTCGGAGACTTTCTGAAACTGATGGTTTCTCGATAACTTCTGCCTATTATGTAGCAACTTACAGTTTTCACAATAGTATTCCTCACAGTCTATGCAATATTGTGATCCAGGGGCACTCACACAAACTTCGCATGTTTTCGACGCAGCTTGAGCCATGGCGGATTCGATCAAAATTACAGGTATGACATAATATTGTATCACTTGACAACACTTTCTAAATTTAAATCAAGGACGATAACTAGTGTATTTAAATAATTGACTGGATTGTATTTAAACATTTCGAACAGTATTTGTTATTTTTGTATGTGGACGTGCTATATAAGTTAATATAAACACAAGTATAATGATAACGGATATTTTATGTATTGAACGTGTTATATGAGTATTGCAATAAATTAACCGTTTAAGTAGTCGCAGTGATTATTATACAGGATATCACCTGTTGTTTACAAAACTGTGTATTTAAATGTAAATATTGTACTCAATAACATCAATTATATTGGTATTCATGTTAATGGTTTCCACCAAATGGTGAATGAATAATATATTATATTGAAAATTATTAATGATTTTTAAATCGCTATTTATATGTTCAGACCATACATAAAATGTTTAATAACTATAGCTTTTAATAGGAGAACTTAATGTTTATACGTTTATACTACAATTGTAATATATAACGTATGATATATACATTTATCTTAAATTGACTCTGTTGTATTTTAAATAATAATTAAATTGATTTTCACATACACATTCTTCTAAAAAAAAATACAATGAAACATCACTTAATGAACAAAACGTACGTCAAATTACTAAACAGTTTTTGTGTTACACAATGTACTATCGTTACTAAAAAGAGGATGTGTTTTAAAGAAAAGCATTATGTGATGTTTCAATGGTAAAATATTACATGGTTTGTACGACCGTTGCCGTTCAAAGTTATGTATATACAATGTCCTTCTCTGTGTTTATAATCATACAATACATAGACTGACCACTCTCAATGCATGTTCACTGTGAGTTCAGGAGAACGACAAAAATATAACGTCGCTGTTCAAACCATGAAGTATTTTCATACAATTTGTCTGAACAAATCAGTAAATTTATGTTTTAATTATTTTTCTGAAATTAATTGGCAAAGCATTGTTATTATCTAGAATTAAAGAACTCTATATACCTGAATCCAGATTTATTTTCGACAATAGCATCAAACACTGTAATCCCATAGCTGCCATGTACTTACAAAAATCTACACTTCGTAATATAAAGTACATTTTGATATCACATACTTTATCTGGTCGCGTTCAGATTACAATGAATGGTTTTGTCCCCATTTTTGACTTTTACCCACAGTTGGTTTATAACCCGATGTATCCGTGTTTTTATAGGACATTTTCATAGAGGATTTATCACTTATTTTTACTGCATATGAAGCATATTTCTTAAATCTTTTAAATAGTATGACGGTGACGTTAATTGCAGTCTGCAGTTAAACATAATAGTTTATTTTTGGTAAAGATAAATCTGTAAGTATTCTATTTTTGTTGATTTGTAGATTTTTTTAATCTGAATGTTGTATATTGGGTGATGACAATTTTCTTATTTTATAACACTAGATACTTTTGAGAGGAGGTAATTTTTCTTCAAGGATCAAAGAAGTATTATAATCAAAGTATCATAACAAAAACATTTTCATATATCAGTTGACCGTTTGAAGCAGGTTGGATAATTCAATTTCCATAAAATGTCAGTGTGGTGATTTAAAAATCAAGAAGCAAAATTCGAACATTTATGTAGATAACAAATCGATGGTATTTTAATTCCACTTGCGGTTTCGTGTTTTATAGATGCACTAGTGTGAACACATATACTGATTCATTTATCAAATTAAATACATAGAATCCTCTTTTTTTTTTGCTTAACTCAATTGGGGCTGCTGCAAGACAGAAGAAAAACAAACTTTCCATTCCAAATATTATTTGTTTGTAACAAAATTCAACTGCTGATAAAAATGATTATTTCATTTTATATTAAAGAAATGAATGTTTCTTTTTATAAATGAATTTTGGATGTAAATGCGTCGACCGAAGTACATTTGTATGACGTACGGAGGTCCTTCATTCATAAAATGTGCACACTTTCTATAATGCCTTTCCAATATATACATTTCTGAACGAAGCATTCAACACTTTTAATCTTTTTTACTAGGATCATAAACTATAGTGTATATTAAGTTCATCTTTATTTACCTGTGCATGTCATTGTGAAAGCTCGTGTCATCATGAATGTAATATGTCATGTTGAAAAGAAAGTTTATTTTAGAATGATGCTAGATTGTTGTTCGACAGTCAAAATAACGTACTGTTATTCAACATACATGTAATGTAAATTTGAAATATTAATGGAACAATTTTGTAGTGACTTTGTCTATATAAGTTTTGATTTTACCATATTTCTTTTGTATGTAATGTTTATCTAACTTTGAATGCATGCTTTTATATTGTATTACTAACACCTTTATTGACACTTTATATATTTCATTTTTCTAAATTATCTTTATGACCATGAATTTTCTAGTGTAGATGTATTCATACCAATTGTAGGGTTGTCATGTTACAATAAAAAATAGTTTGATATATTCCATATACAATATGAAGAATATAACACAAAAGAAGCAGTTTAACAACCTTTCTAACTTTTTAATACTATTCATTCATAAGATACGTAACTTGATACTTTCATTTCTAAAGGAAAACGATACAACAGCTGACTAATGGTATATATAGATGTATGTTAGTATACGAATAGTTCTCTTGACAATTTAAAAAAGGGAGAGAAAAAAACTAACAAGAGAAATAAAAAATCCCCATTATTGAAAAACTTGTTAAAATGCAGCGAATCTTTACTTTGATTTTAGAATAATAAAAAAATAATACATTATGCAGTGGTATACACAATATACACATGGTACAAAGTTTTAGCATGCCGCTAGTAGTTGTTTCTGAAAATGCCTGTATCAAGGCAGGAAAATGACAGTTGTTTATTTGACTTTCCGATTGAATTTTCCTCTGAGTTCAGTATTTTTGTGATTTTATTTTTTTTCTGTAGTTGTATTGTACACCTATACGTTATATATGTTTTCTCCGGCGTATAGTATTGACGTTTTTTTTATTATTTCATTTATTTGTCGTGAACATACATTAACTTTACATTAATGATTTGTTAGGAACCTCTCCAAGTAATGCGATGAGTGAACTGAACTGAGCAAAGAGCCTTTTTTCGACTTCAAATAAGGATTATGAATACAATACTTTTTTTCATTGAGGTTAGGGCAAGAGCATAAAGTGTCATATAGTATAATAAAACGTTTTCAGTGCATTTACGTTTTACTATTACTTTTTGATCACCTCTTTTGTCTATGGAAATATATGGTATATGTGCGATGGAGACATATATAAGAGCACTAACACCTCTAGCGACAGGTACTTATGCATGAATAATTATACGTAAGACTCGTCTTAGAGCATTTTTTGCAATCGTGGTTCACACAAGTAACGTATTGGACCTGGGCGATATTGTATTTTTTTTTTCTGGAAATTAAAAGCGTGTATATTTGAGGTATGCTTAAATCTTTAAATATTCCATTGATTCATGATTTCCTGTGTTACCAGATAAACAAAGACTCTTACGCGTTATCGGTGAAATGGAATGTTTCCTCTACATTTGTTCGTAAGAGTGTATAAACAAAATGTTATACATGTAGATGGTATATCTCATATTCAGATATATTCATCAATTACACAAACAAGCACTGTTTGTATTATTAACCTTTTTTTCGACGAGAGCTCCAGGCTGTAATGCAGTTGTTTCAGATTAGAATGAATACATAATTTATTTTATAGGCAGAATGAACCATTTGATATTGATTCTGATGCTTGCTGCGATGAATTTGACATGTGTGGTCAATGGTCAGCTTTCAGGTTAGTTATATTTATTTGACAGTTGTTTTGACCGTAACTGATTTTCCAGTACTCATTTAAGTTAACATATTTATAAGATGAAATTACGTTACACATAATTTTACAGGAAAGGTTTTGATCAAAATTAGAGTGTGTCATAAGAAAAACTCTTTATCGAATATACCACTGTTAGCCATTTGAAGATATATTCAGTGTTGTTTTTTTTTTTGTTATTTTGAAAATTAAGCTCTTTTTTCAATATTTTGCGCGAGAGTTCATTAGCTAAATCATTCATGATGGAAGTTGTTTCAAAATGAAGGTACCAAAAAGATCCTGAATATTTTAATATGAATAGATTTGCATATTTATTACTTAAATTGTATATACATCTTCCTAACGTATTTGGTGTTTGTTTACGAATGATCAATTGCATATATGATTACCACATAAAGTGTACATTCTGTAATCGATCTTGCAGGTGGCTTGCGTATAATATCGGGTTTGACTGCGAATCAAGGACGACTGGAAATCTATCTGTATGGTGAATGGGTAACAGTTGGTGATTATCACTTTGATAATATTGATGCAGAAGTAGCCTTTAGACAGCTCGGATATTGGTGGGTATTACGTTTAAAGTAGAATGACACATGTAAAAAGCAATTCAAATCATTGTTTTGTTTACCATAATATGAACCAAATCAACGAAAGACAATTTGGGGTTTATTATTTGAAATTTAGATTGTAATAATCAATTAAGGTGGTACCTAGCACTTGATTTCGCTCGTTTAATTTTCTTTAAAATTTGACAAAGTATTTACTTTGACCCTTTAACAAAAATATAAAAAAATCAAAAGATTTGAACTAACCGTTTAAGGTGGTACCCAACACTTAAACTAAAATTAATTTGGTTCGTTTAATTTTTTTTAAATTTTGACAAAGTATTTACTTTGACCCTTTGACAAAAATATAAAAATTTCAAAAAAATTGAACCAACCGTTTTATCAGAAAAATTACACTGGTTATATAACAGTTTGACAAACACTTATTTTAATCATTGAGAAGCTTGATATTCCCTAATAAACACAACGTAGTTAAAACGTTCTGCTGATTTAACAGAGTTATCCCCCTGTAGTGTTAGGTACCGCCTTAAGTTAGACAAAGGCATCTATTTGGTCATCGGCCTTTGTGTCCATGTTATATTATATGGCAATACCAATCGTATAGTAGACATCGATGCATTGGTACACATCATACAATTTTCATCAGCATTTCCATTTGTGTTCGTAACCCTTTTCTCATCTTTAGCACATGATTACTTTTCTTTGGCAAGTTAAGATGCGTTGTAATCTATTATACCTGTTTTACTTTTATTTTAAAATTTATATATTCGGAAATGTATTTCCAAAGTCATGCATTACAAGTGTTACCATATTTAAATTAAGCAATTTAAGAATAAATACTTACGATAACGTCTTTATGTTCATGTTTCTGTCATCGTAGCATAGTATCATTCAACCAATGGGATTGGTAAACAAGTGGTGCAATAATACATATCTAAAAGACTGTCAATATGTCCATTCGAATGAAGACTAAGCTGATTTGTGCTGTTACCTTTTTAAGTATGTGATTCTGTTCGGGCAAAACCGCTTCCTCCTACAAAAGGAGGACATCCAGAAAATAGCAAAGGAGTGGTAACTGTGGGATTGAAAATCAATTAATATATCTATCATCAGTTGTATCCCTTCAAACTGTCATTCTGGTCTTCTGTAATATTCTTAATTTTCCCACAGATAGTTTGTTATTACGCTATTGTATATCATCATGATCATTTGTAACTAAATAATATTATTTGTAATTTCCGACATCAGATTGCTCTTTATGCAAAGGAGATTCAATTACGTTACAAATAGAAAATAACACTTGATAGAATTGGTATATCCTGAGAACTTTTCTTGTCGTACCTTCATTAATGAAGTTGGAAACGAAATAAATTGAATGGTTGAAGAGTCCTTAAAATACTGTCTTTAATGGTGCCGTAATGAATGATTGGAGACTTAATTTATATTTGGTTTTAAATATAATTTCTGTTCAAATAGGTTCCTGAATCCGTTATGGCTTTGTAATTGAATCCATAATTAAAAGCTCTAATATAATCCTTTTAAAACAATGCTCCCAAAAATTTCCTTCCAACAGATTTCTTTTTTGTTTTTGTTTTTGCTGCTCTGAAGCAACACACTTCTCTAGTACCAATGTTTTACTAAAACCTTACTGCATGGAAGTGTTTATCATGCCATGTGCCTTATCTTTTTCTTAGAGATTTCATGTGAATTGACATGCAGGAATATTGTTTTAGCTTTCTTAACTAGTGAATATTTGTAATGTTTTGTTTGATTGCATATACATGGACAGTTATATGATTTCTTAAAATATACATATAGGTTCCAGAAAGAAAAGGTACCGAATATCTAACCCTTTTGTATCGTTCATGTATTTATAGCTCAGGAATCATGCATCTCGCACATATGATATTGCTTTTTCCAAATCTTTGGTCAAATATATCCACGTAGTCTTTAAATTATTTGGTATAAGTTCGTCCCAATCTATTCCACATCTCTATAACTCTTGTATCAGGATCTTCGCTCTAATTGTAACCGGACAAAGTAAGCCTAGTGGGTCATAAATCTTTGAAGAATATTTCGAAACTTCTCGTTTAGTTACATGTTGAAGTAGTTCCGGTGTAGGAATATCACGCTTAGGGTAAAAAATCTCGTCGTTTCGACTGTTCCACAACATTACAAGTATTTTGATATACTTTTCAATATCTAGGACGTTTTCTTCTTTAGCTAATTCTAGTAATTTAGCACTGTTTGAACTCCATGATCTCAAGTTGAATCCAGCTCCAGCCATCAAGCTCCTAGCTTCTTTGAAATGCGTAAGTAAATCTGCCTCTTTGTTCATACTAGACAATATGTTATCAACGTAAATATCTCTTTCTAGAATGTTAGCTGTTTCACTGTTTCCGAATTGTTTCAAATGTTTCTGTATTGTGGCGTTGAGTATAAAGGGCGAAGACGGCGCTCCAAATAACACTGCTTTGAACCTATAAGTTTTCAGCTGACTTCCTGGATTTGTAGGGTCACTAAGCCATAAAAATCGGGTAACATCTATATCTTCTTCGCTTAATCCAACATGTAAGAAAGCTTTCTCAATATAAGTACATGTAGCAAACTGGCTGGCTCTAAACTGTACTAGGAGTTTTGGTGATTGACGACAATTGCAAGCGTATACTATTTATATAGGAGTTGTGCTAGATTCCTTGTGTATAGGGTGGTGTGGAATGTAATGAATTTTCCCGCCTTTTTGTTCTATTTCATCTACTATCTCAACAAATCATCTGCGTTCCTGTTCGGCGATTATATCTTCATACTTCTTTTAGTAGTTTAGGATCTAGACTAAGTTTCTGAATAACGTTATCTGTTCTTCTTCTTGTGACTGTATAGTTTGATGGTAGTTCGTCATGTTCCTGTTTCCATGGCAATTTTGCAAAGTATTTATTACCTCTGAGTTCAATCGAACGTGTATCGGTATTTTCTGTCCTGCATCTGTTTCTACGAACACTATCGGTTTATCTAAATGTCTTACGTTTTTGTTTCTATCTCCAAATGATGATAACTGTAGAATTCAGTTCCCTCTGACTGTAAATTAAGTTTTATTGCTAAATATTCAGTCACAAATGATCTCTGTGCTCCTTCATCAAAAAGTATATGGGTGTCTCTTCATGAGTGGTCTGACCATACGGGTGCTACTGCAGTTTTTAAAAGAACATTTGTACGTACCTCGACTGAAGATGAGTATAAAATTGAAGTGTCCTCTTCCTTCTGATTAGTGTCATTTACCAAATGTACAGATGTCTGATTAGCTTGTCCATTGTTACTATGAAAATGCATATGCTGTTGGCTGTAATTTGTATTTTGCACGCGTTGTCTACTCCTATCATAATCGTGGTTCTTGTTGTCAAATTGGCGTACACTTCATAGACTTGTGTGGTGTCTTTTGTTGCAATTTCAGCATAAGAGTTTTGACTGACATTCATTTAGACGATGTGTTCCAAAGCAGTTGAAACACAGTTTCTCCCGTTTTACAATGTTCATGCGTGATGCAAATCGTTGGTGCGTGTACATCGTGGCAAAATACACAAGGTTTAGTGTCTAAATTCTGGCGTACAAAATGTATATTTCTTGTATTTAGAGCTTTATTTTGGCGGGGTTTTGTTTATTTAATTCCGGTAAAGAAAGAAAATGTACTGAGTAAATTGTTAGACGTTTCAGTGTTTTGTCCCGCATCAATTATGTTTATTTCATATCAAATACTTTTCCGGAGGTCTCGTACCGACCAGTTTTCTGATCCATGTTCATGGGCAAGGGTAATTTCTCCCGGTAATTTATTCAGAATAATTGGTACAAGTAATGTTCCATACGAGTCTTGTGATTGGCCTAAAGACTCTAGCCCTCTTACATAAGTTTCTATTTGATCATAACATTGTCTTAAGCAGCCAAGATGGTTTCGTGGAGGTGGAATTTCTAATAATGCTTGTATGTACGCTTGCGTAATGTTGTGTGTTTGTCCGAATCTCTCATTCAATAAAATATTGGCGTCTGCGTAGTTTGCGTTAGTAAGTGCAAAACCAGCTATGGTGCGTAATGCTTCATTCTGTAATTGTGCTTTGAGGTAATTAAATTTCTGGACATCGTGCAATGAAGGGTTTAAATGTATGGCGCATTCATACGAATCTCAGAAAGTTTGCCACTGTAATATATTCCCTGTGAATATCGGAAGTGAGAGTTTGGGTAAATAGTGATTCTGACTGCTTGCGGATGTATACGAATGTATATTAGTACTCACAGTGTTACTAGCTTGAGAGAACGGATTTTGGGATGACTGCGTGCATGAGTTTTCTGTGGGGTTTGCTGAGACGAACGGTTGAGAGTCAACATTTAATATCTGGGATGAAGTGTCACTTTGACGTGTCTATGATGTGTAGGTAGTATCTTGAATAAAATGTCTTATATGTCTGATTTTTTGTTTCTAACGTAATACAATACTCATTTGAATCTAGAATTTAACTTTCAATATCTTCTGCTTCCGCTAGGTTGAGTATCTGCTCGTTCAAGTTGTTCTGTATCTTTTGCTTCTGAAGAAGGTTTTCAAATGTTGCGGTCAATTCTTTTGGGTCGAAATCTTTATCTTGCTTCGCTGCATCTATCTTCCGAAAAAGATTTGTAACAGCACTTCTTTTCTCGGATGTTATCGACTTGAGCATGTTTAAATCTATTGGTCACGGTACCATAAATGTGGAGGTTAAAAGTAAGATATTTTCGCTAATATAACAAATACGTCTGTTGAGCCATAACTTTTAATAACAACTCAAAGAGTCGACGGCGATGTCACTGAAGTCGCCAACGCCGCCAATGGTATTGTACAAATTAAGGAACGTCGTAATCCAGCGGTAATCTCGACATTTATTAATACAATTTATAACATAACTAATCAAAGCAGTGTTAACGACATATTCAGTTTAAACATTATTTTATTTTCAAAAGTGCACAAGAAACAATTATACAATAGAAAAGATAGGGATTCGGAAACCAGAAGAACTAATATAAATCCGTCTCCTTGAACTCTTTAAATGTGTTAACAAATCTGAGCGTATTCTTCAATGAAATGAACAACCTGGAATATAATAAAATTCATTTAAACGATATCTTGAGAATTAACAATACAAAAAAACTCACCGTCATTAGAAAAATGTTTTATATCCGTTTAAATTTGCTGTGGATTCATTATAATTCGTTGGATACCAATTTTGGTGGCTTTCGTTGATACTGGTGAACAACGAATTTAAATGTTCAACGAGTTACAAATTTCCAACAGTCGTCGTATGCAAAGATTGGCAAAACCACGAAATCAAATATCCATGAAAATGCAAGTTTTCCTCGACCCACGAAAATTGATTGATGCCAACAAAAATAAATGAATCCCAAGTATTCGTTGTTATTATGTGGTTATGTACTATTGTATAATGTATTTATATATTTATCTGTCCTGAGTGTTCTTGTATGCATTTGTATTGTATTTGTGTCATGTAATATTGTCACTTTAGCGGTTTATTTAGAATTGTCATAAAGCGTCAGGTTTAGCAAGCCACAAAAGCTGATTCAACACATAATATTCTTTTTATATAATATTCAAAGTCAGGAACATGACAGTTGTTACAAAAAAGTAGTTTTTTATGTATGCTGCATTGTCGATTTGTGTATGTTACAATTCAATGTTTATGTTGTTTTGTTGTTTTCCCCTTATAGTTAATGTGTTTACTCAAGTTTAGTTTGTTAAACGATTTTTTTTTCTCTCAATCGATTTATGACTTTTGAACAGGGTATACTACTGTTGCCTTTATATATTTCTACTAATCAAAAATCCAGTTCACTTGTGTTTTAGCAACTTATTTATTGTGTTGCACTATTTGTAGGAAGAAAAATAAACATGGAATTGTATCTTGTCATTTAACTTTACTGGCTAAAAACAAAATAATCACACGGTTGTACTTTTATATTTGATAATGTCATATATTTATCAGTATTATGATTATTGTTATTGTTGATTTAAGGTCAATGTCCAAACAACAGAATAATTGGAGAATCAACGCCTAAAGACGAAGATAGGAGAGTTGATACAGAATCAGGTTGGTGAGATATCATCAGACTTTTAAATCGTCCAACATAAGTTGTGCCTTTCTTAAGTTGATAAAATTATTATTGATTATTGATGTTTCACGCTGATTTTGGCTATTTTATGTTTGCCATATCTTTTTTTGTGTGGAGGAAACTGGGCTGTTTATAGAACATTTGAAAAGTACAGGCAACATATGTTGCTCAGATTTCCCATTCTAATTGTTGATATACTAATAATTTTGAAGATTAATTACTAAGAACACCCGACAATATAGGCCATTAGTGAAAGAAAATAAATATGACATAATTCATGGTAATATTAAATGCCATGTACACATATCATTTAAGGGCATACGAAACAGTTTTGAACCTGTATTTACAAGTTGATGAAAATTTGCATATAGGCTATTTTTTACCTGATTAAATCAAAAATGTAATAAAAAATATACCTTCATGTACTACTTTTTGAGTAAAACGAGGTCGAAATTTTGTATATTTGCTCAAAATTCAGATTTGTGTCCCTATTGTCTTTTTCGAAAGAAAGACATAACTTTTTTTGTTTTAAAAGATAAACACAAATTGTTTTTTGTTAAATAATTGTTAATTTCTGTATTTTATAAGTATCATTAAAAATTATGCAATTTTTATTCCGAAATAACTCTATATTTGTTCATGAATAGAGGAAAAAACGTCATTTTTTGCTGCATGCAAAATTAAAAAAATTGCGCTATTTACAGTTTTATAAAATTTGGGTCACATAATCTCCTTGCAAAATGAAACAAATTGCTGTTTTCAAAAATAGGGGTCCATGCACTCGTTTTCAAATTAAATCAGTTTGAATGCCAAAAATCAGTCGAAAAATGCATCTTTTCCCGATATGTCATAGTTTGACGTCGCGAAAATAACATTTTACGTTAGCAACGTCATTCCCTTCCCTGTAACTGTATCGCATGCCCTTAAGGGCCTCAGGGCCGAGTGGTCCAGGTAGTTAATATACTGTTAACACAGTGGCTCTTAGTTTGAGTCATGCACGTTACTATTGCACTCGACTCGAATTTTAGGTGTGTAAATTTTACAACATAAAGAAGTGGGACTTGCTCTTGGCACTCCGTTTTCCTCCACAACATGGCACAATAATGAAGTAAAAAGTAAAATGACAAAAATACTGAACTCCGAGGAAAATTCAATCGTAAAGTCCCTTATCAAATGGCAAAATCAAACGAATGGACACCAACTGTCATATTCCTGACTTTCTTATGTAGAAAATTGTGAATTAAATCTGGTTTTATAGCGCTAAACCTCTCATGTATATAACAGTCGCATCACATTCCGTTAAATTTACAACGTTGCGTGATCAAACAAGACATACTATATAACAGTCAAAATATGGGTACAGCAGTGGTATTAAGCATCAATCTATCAATCATAGTGCAACATAAATGTCTGTTGAAAATAAAATAGTTAACATATTGCGTTATTTGATGTGTGTATGAGTCGAGAATATAAAACCTTAAGCATGGAAAATTATCAATGGACAATAAAAATATTGAGTAAATAGAAATACAGACTACATATGATTGTATTGAAACATGTTGTACTGTATTAGCGATAGGTATATGCTATAAATTAATACGACAGCAACCTTACTGACAAACAAAACAATTAAAAGATAGACAAACAGTTTTAATTATTAGAAAGGGTAATATAAAAATGCATCATATACATGTGACAAGTATTTTAGCACCAGAGGTCTTTACATTATAGGAAACTTTAAATCATTTAGAGTTAAAACACATTGCAAATGAATTTTACATAGGACAAAATATTCCTGACAGGACTAACATCATTACAATATAGCAAACTAGAACCCTAAACGTGTTTCCTTACAGCAGACATTCACATGCAGTATAAACATATATCAATCATTCAATTTAGTATGAAGTGGTCAAGGATTCACTTTTACCTAAAATGTACCAGTACATTTTGTATTTAGATTTTAAGACAGAAGGCTTTATTCTAAAAGATTATTAGAACTTACTTTAAAAGTCTTGACTGTTTTATATGGAAGCTCGGAGTTAATAAGAATAACAACATAAGCGGTTTTCCCTCATCAGGAACGTTCTAAAATTGAAAGTAAGTAATGTATAGATATGTAGAAACGTAAGGAGCTATGTGATCAAAGGGTAAGCAAACAAAATAGCAAATTCATCAAACATCAACATTGAAAGACTTAGTATGCTTATAATTTTGATTTCGAATATGTTCAATTTCATTATTTTTCTATCCTATTTACAACTTTTACTCATACTCTCATAATCATGATAATGTGAAAAAATCAAACATTTAATTAAATGGGCATTTAAAAAGTCAACGAAAATATATGTTTAAAGTATTTTTGATCATGTTTTACAAGCAAAATAACTGTGGTAATTGGAACTGCACGTTAATTTAACTATATCACAGCTTAATTCGCTTAGGAGATTTCGTATATCGTCAAAATTTTTGAATTCTAGTAAAAACTAGTAAAAACTAATAGTTCACCACTTAATGAGGACCTGTTTTTTCTGTTTTCACTTGTTAAATTTTATGACTAAAATAAGCAAAGACTCATCGATACAACAACTTATACACACATGTGATAACACTTTCAAATATTTGGATAATATTGGCTCCCAACAATGACGACTTCCGTAAAGGGATTTATCCTGCAGAACTGACTTTTCATAAAGCTAATACTAAAAATGAAAAGTGCCCCTACCTAGATCTTGATATGTATATCTCTTCCAGGAGAAGCGTAGTACAAAAATATATAAGATACAAGGATATTTTTTTTAATTTCTATGTATCGTAAATTATCCAGTTTTAGATGATAAAGTTCTCTTGTCACAATCTTATTTTGTATATATATCTCCTTTTTTTTCGAATAACACAATTAACAACGAATTAATGTTTACTACAGACATTCCTGTATTACCGAAAAAAAACATTACACCATGCTTTTTGACATCACAAATTTGTCAACACAGTTATTAAATGTTATCATCGGTACAGGTACATATTTCTTAATTATAGATCAGCATGCACATATCGTATACGTTCATGTTTTTATATCCAATGTGTTATGATGCTATTCTATATAAAGCACAAACAGGTTATGATTGATCTTAAAAGGTAACTGAACCTTTGAACCTTTGAACAGAATTAAGCAGAAGGGATATAGTGACAATAGTATCGTCAGGTCATTAAAGAAGGATTTTTTTGTAATTAATATTGATTCACCAATAGGATATTTCCATTAGAAATACACACATTTATTTTAAAACAAGTTTTTGGCGTACTTCGGATAATGTTTATTCCTTTGTTTTATGATGGAATGATACTAAAATCCTAACGAGAAGTTGTGCTTGATTGTAATATGACGGAGATATCATCTTTCAATCAGATCAATTATGGTCGTAAGCTGGTATGTCAGTAACTTCTAGTAGACCATTGTTAAAGTTTGTTGTCAATGTCTCTTATAACACATATCATCTGAAATGGACTTAAAATTATATTTCTTGTGCATTTCTGTTTTCTTTTATTCTGCATTGGCTAGAAATTATAGAGGATAATTGAGATTGCACAAACTATGTTAAACACCGCCGCATGGTTGTGTCTGTTCAAAGTCTGGGATCACTGGCAATTGGTCGTCTTGTATTTTTTTCTTCAAATTTTGCTGTATTTAAATGTCTCGCTACGTAAAAGACCCGTTAGTGGACTAATACAGGTTATTTGATTTGGTCGGTTTGATGAATTTCCTGACACATTCCTTGTTTTCTTTTTTGATTTCATATAACATGTATCATTCTGAAAAACAAAACGTAGGTTACAATTATCCACAATGAAGTTTGCAATTATCAATAGGTAATTGACCTATAATGGTTTACTTTTTCTAAATTGTTATTTGGATGAAGAATTGTCTCATTGGCACTCACACCGCATCTTCCTATATCTAAAAACGTTATACTAAAAGTCATTCTGTTGTTGTCCGAAAACCATGTTGCTTTTCATTGTATTTTTTATTAACAACGCAGTGGTCCTACAACAGTCTCCTTGACTATATTATACGTAGTTTGACATCAACGGATTTCTTTCTGATGAAAAACTATTAAAAAAAAGGACATGCATACGCGTTTTATGTAGTTTATTCAACATCACTGTCCCTTTATAACTATGATACGTTGATCAGTCATGTGCAAAACGTCTTTATTGATTCCAAATTATGACTAAAACAGTCCATTGTTTCGCAAATACACCTCTTCAAGGGAAATCACACTATTTATACCACTCATAATAATTCATTGAAACTTTGCATGTAGACAGATCATACTTATAACAATATTTTAGGCGAAAATTTGGGGTCACCGATGTTGTTTTCGAGATATGACGTCATCAAAAATTAACTAATCACGTTATACCGAAAAATATAGAAATAGCGCTCTAAGTTGGTAATGAAGGCAAAATTATTGAAAAGCGATGTTTTACTGGTAAAACTAAAACAGTCAATTGTAACTTTTACCTTATACACATTTATTTTTCTCAGTTCGCTTTTCTTTCAAGGCATTTGAACATTTTCCGCCATTTTTAATTTCTATTTATTATATATTTTTCTTTAAATAGAAAAAAATCTACTAATGTTTTTTCCTTCAAATTTCTGCATAAGTTGGTGCTTCAGGGGAGATTTGAAAACCATAAATACAAATAAGGGGGTGTCACCGATGTTTTAAACACGCTAAAACGGTTATAATCTTATTATCGACTTTTGGCGGGAACTATAACTAACGTTATAGAACGACGTTGCTAGCATAGTAGCATTTCTTGCAATGCTTGGAACTATTGGATTGAATAAAACCTTTTCAATACAAAATAAATTTACATTTTGTCAAGGTATTCCGATTATTGATTGATATCTTTATCAATCTATCGAAACGTTAAACATTAAATACAGTAACAGTTTATTATAAAGTAATTGTCAAAGTCATCTAGAGTTTTCAATTGCATTTGTTGTAGAGGGAAAACGAGTGTCTGCCTCATGCCGTATTAAAGAAATAATTTACGGCCTGCAGATTAAGAATCTTCTACTTCGGAAGACTAAAGCTATCCGGACTGAAAATTAACCCGTTCCATTTAGACTACAAACAGAATTAATTCACTATCTTGTCCAATCGCTCCGGGAAGATAAAACCTGATATGCCGTGTTTAAAAATCCCCACTTTAAAAAAAAGCCCTAAATGAGACCATTTTCGGAAAAAATTGAAATTGGTTCACATTTCTGTAATTACACAACGCTCCATATACAAATATATATGTTCCGGACCATATGAGTATTTGGACCATACACGTATGGTCATGACCATATGGGTCTATACTCATATGGTCCGACCGTACGCGTATGGTCGGGATAATAAACACTCTAATACATATTACTTTTAATACTTCTAACTTCTTCATATGGTATGACCCGCGTTCATTAAAAAAACGCTATCATATAGATAATTTTATTATTATGTTATAATAAAAATATTAGCTAAATAAAATAAGAAGTTTCATATGAGTATACGCATATGGTCATGACCATACGCGTATGGTCCAAATACTCATATCGTCCGAAACATTTATATATAATCGAACCAAATTAGGTACATTTTGAGTTCGAGTTTTATTTTGATTTCGAACATTTATTCCAGTAAGATTTCTAGTCAAAGCTAGAGAACACTTAAAAACCGAGTTATACTGTTAGATAGAGTAAAAATTCTGGAAAGAGTTAACTTTTTGAGATCCGATGAAATTAAGAGTAAGAAATATTGCAGTTTCTATTTTCTGTTGGTGCACCTCTCTTTCTTTGTATATTCTTTTATCACATTTATCTTGCATTACGGTATATTTACTTTTTTGGCCAAAACTGATTAATGATAGTTAATTTGAAAATAACTGATTGAATCTATGGGCAAATTTAAGCACTCTCTGCTATATCATATTGGCCATTTTAAGAACCAAATAATCAAGAATCAGCTACCTTTGTATTAAAAAAAATAGTTGTCCTTTTTAGTCATTGTCGGAATCCGACAATCTGACTGTATCACTGTCGACAGGTAAGTGATCACGTTGGATGATCTGAACACGAACCTACATCTGAACTTGGGAATACTAGTTTTCATTTTTTTTCATTGTTTTCTTGAATTTGGCAGAAATATAACATGATCATCAGAACAAAACATTTGTCTATATGAGTGAAATATTTTTCCACCAGACGAACCATTAATGTGTTGGTTACAGTAAAGCTGTACTCTGTGAGACATGTAACTCAACATAAATACATGTGTGTGTGTGTGTGTGTGTGTGTGTGTTGAAAAATTCTAAATGCTAAATGTATAATACGTGTTAATTTTTTATACGCCCGTTTACAGTACGTATATATATGAGGGTATACCGTTGTCCGTCTGTCCGTCCGTCTGTCCGTCCGTCTGTCCGTCCGTCTGTCCGTCGTCACCATGTCGGACGCTTCAACCAATTGGCATAAAACTTTGATTAATTGTTTGGATCTATTGGTGTGAGCTTCCTTTCGTTTTTAATGAATTTTAGATTGTATGTTTCCGAGTTATAGGGTTTTAATCATTAAAAAGGGGGATTTTTCAGTTTTCGGACAGTAACTCAATAATGCTTTCAGCAGTTGTCATGAAACTTTGGTGATGTGTTCATATCGATTGATCAAAATTTTATAGATTTTCGATTTTACGATTTAGAGATTTTACAATAACTTGTGTTTACGTGTATGAATCTATCCCAAATTGTACTTCAAGGTTCCACAATTTTTTTTTGAAATTTCAATTTTTTAGAAATATATCAAGAAGAAATCTCCAATTGCACAATAGTTTTTAAAGACCTTCGACCACATTTATTTTATGTCAGAAACCTATTTCATGTTAAAAATTTGATCACAATCCAAATTCAGACAGTATATTTATCAAGCTTGAATATTGTGTCCAAACGTGTCCAAACTGTTCAACCTCTGTGGGCGTCTCAAGCTGCGCTCAGCGTACCATTTTATTGTTGTTGTTGTAGGTCATCGATAGTACCAAAATATATAACTATGCATAGTGTTTGCTATTTCCAGATTATTTGACCTCCAGTAGCCTTATATTTAACTTGCTGGTCCTACAGTTCGCTAACGACAGTTTGAAGAAATACTACAAAATATGATTTTGTTTGTGCCCAAATTATGTTAGCCTGAACAAAGCATTAAAGAGAGATTAGGTATCATGTACAATACAATACGGTGCTAATTTTCTTTGATTTCGACAGCCAGAAACCGATGTTAAACTTTTGATGATTTTCAACTAACGTTATTTTATTTTTACGTTTTTAATTTAATATTTCAATAAATATGATATCTCTAAAAATCACTCGTTTTCATCCCCCCCCCCCCCCAAAAAAAAAAACCAACACAGAAGTGTACAAGGGGCATTAGTGTCAAAAGAACATTCGGGAAAGATTGACGACACTTGGATACTTTCTGTCGTCACACGCGAAATAAATAACGATTTCAAATAGTACTTCTCACATTTACGCCCAGTGGCAAGTTTAATGCATACAAGTATTCAGAACTAGTACATGCTAATTTTGACCCTGCTGCGCCGGGTAAATATAAAGATGAAACGAGATTGTTGATGAATTATTTATACATGTAGTATAGAAAACTATAGTTATGGCGTTCCATGCATGTGATTTGAGAAAACTGTCGAAACTCATTGTTCCTATTTACAACCCTCTGTTGGACAGAAAACTACAGATTTTGCTACTGTTGGTCTATTTGTCCCCCCCTAAAATATATCCTGAACCCTACATACCGCATCGCGACGCTGCCAAAGAAAAGTATTTGTCACCGACTTTGTTTTCAAGAAAAGGGTCCGAGAGGGTACTTAATCATATTGAATATGCTATGAAGTTCCAACGTTCTTAGTATTGGGTATGCATGATGATTATGTGTTTTGTATTGCGATGTTCTTTTAATCATAAGGGTCTGGATAGAGGGTCATTCATTTATTAATATTTATTTTGTGTTACCAGTATTGCTTATTCTTTATATTTAAGCATCATTCTCTAATCTTCTGTATTTTGCCTTTTATTCTGCAGTATTTGCCCATTATTCTGTATTCTGTAAATTTACTCCATTACCATTTAATTATCATTTAAAATTGGACATTTACCTATTATGGTCCAATATCCAAAATCTAAATATATGGTTAGATTCAGCACATCAAAGAACCCCAAGAATTCATGTTTTGTTAAAATCAAACTAAGTTTTTTTTTGGACCCTTTGGACCTTAATGTACACCAATTTGGAAACGGGACCAAAAATTAAGAATCTTAATACACGGTTAGATTTGGCATAATAAAGAACCCCAATAATTCAATTTTTGATGAAATCAAACAAAGTTTAATTTTGGACCCCGTTGGCCCCTAATTCCTAAACTGTTGGGACCAAAACTTCCAAAATCAATCCAAACTTTCCTTTTGTGCTCATAAACCTTGTGTTTAAATTTCATAGATTTCTATTAACTTATACTAAAGTTAGTGTGCGAAAATCAAGAAATTTGCATGTTTGGGCCCTTTTTGGCCACTAATTCCAAAACTGTTGGAACCAAAACTCCCAAAATCAATCCCAACCTATCTTTTGTGGTCATAAACCATGTGTTCAACTTTCATAGATTTCTATGTACTTATACTAAAGTTAGAGTGCGAAAACCAAATGTCTTCGGACGACGACGACGACGACGTCATACCAATTTACGACCACAAAATATTTAATTTTTGCGGTCGTATAAAAATATGATATGTTCATTATCATTTCTCCTGCTTTAGAGGAACGTCATGGCGAGCGGCTCGCTATTTTATAAATTAGCAAAGTTTACGACGGACATGAAACCGGCGACGTTCAAATACAGGTACGACACTATAGCGGCGCCGAGAGCAATGCGTATAAACAATCGTGTGATTCCCTTTAATGCCACCTTTCAATACACGAGTGACGAATACATGAATAATATAACATCATGCAATTGTTTGACAAATACAAGTATTGCGACTGCAGGAAAATGATCCGGGCATGCTACACTTTACGACGAAAAGTCTCGACGCGACATTAAAAAAAACAACGTCTTTTAAGATTCGTCATATCACGTTAACCTATTTTAGAATATATAGACAAACACACGTTAAAAAGACGATATCTTTAAAGCTAAATGTTTAGTTAAAGTAACCAATCAAACCAGTGGGTAAACTCTGGTGGGCTTTACTATATAGTTATTATGGTTTCTGCCTACAATCCTTCATACAAAGGCGGATTAGTCATTGCTTATTGTCAAACCCTAAAACCAACTACTATTGTATCATGGATATTTTTATTTTATAATAGAAAAAATATGAAATTGAAGAATGACGACGATGTAATAGTTTTGTTTTATCGTCTTGTTTTTTGTTTTGCTTAACGTTAGGATTTTCAAAGCTTTCTTAATATATATCCTCCCCCTTGTCTGCTTGTTTAGAATTAAAACAACACACACATACAAAAATTACAAAGAATACATTAACTACATGTACATTTTTCAATTATGAACATTTCAGGAGTGTTGTAGATATACAAAAACAAAAAAAAATAGATAAAAAAAAAACCAAACAAACACTTTCATGAAACACAAACATCTAAAATGGAATAATTATGCTGCATGAAAATCGTCAGCGTAACCAGAATAAAACAATTTGATTATTGTACATTACAATGATCCGTACTTTCGTAACAGTAGAATTTTAACACAAAGTTAAGTCTGTAATTAGTTTATATCACAGATGGATAGTTTTGAATACAGTTTGAACATGTTCACAAAAGAAGAAAAAGAAGAAAAAGAAGAAAAGCGAAACCAAGAACACACTGATAACACAATTAACACTACGCTTAAATAACACATTAGGCACCAACTATTCTATTTAACGCACTATATTGATCTAATCTAACCCACAAACGATCATTGTCCAGAATTTGTAACTGTGTTTTCTTTATTTACAGGATTAAATATTCTTGGAATAGCAGATGACAACCAGTACAACATAAACTGTTGTGGCTTTGTAAAAGAATGGAATTTCTACGCAAAAACAAACACTGGAACACTTTATCTTCAAATATGGCGACCGGAAACTAGCCCGGCTTATTCATTAGTTGGTCAAAATAGTATTAATGTTACAAGTAAGAGTATTTTATTAGTTATACATACCACTATGTTCTAAGACACAATTCATGTTACAATTATAATGTCAACTCACTCCTCATGTTAGTTCGTTATTCTGATTGGCTACCTGTACATCACGTGTTTGTTTCGTAAGCAATTACACAGTAAAACTTATCATTCATAATAACACGTGGTCCCGCAAAAAAATACACAGGTGAATTAAATGAAGAAATTATCAAATTCGTGTTTTCATGATCCTAGCTAACAAATGTAATTAGAAGTATTGAATGCTTCTTTTTTTAAACTTTATACCGTGCGCACATTTTTAGAATGAAGCGCATCCGCCCTTCATACAAAATGTACTTCGGTCAACGCTGTTACATCCGAAGAAGGTACACAATGAGGCATTCAACTCTTGTCTTTTCATTTTTGATGTTATCAACATGTTCAAACGTATAATTTTCATTTATTTATTTTCGTAGTTACCGAAATGGAAAAAAAGAATATCGAAGTAATTCATTTCATTGATATCAGATGCAAAATTCAATTCCTAAGTTGATGTAAAAAAAAATCAACCACCTCACTAGCCCTGTTTCGGTCCATCCGGTTTAGAAAAAAACAAATAAAAAAATAAAAAAAAAAAACAACAGCAAATGTTAATACATTCATTTTCTTTTTTCGTTTTTATTTTCGTTATAAAATAATCAGAAACAAAATATCGAAAAGGAAAATGTTTTTGCTCGCTTTTGACATTTAAAAAAATAAAAATAAATAATGTGTTGTCTTTTCTTGTTTCCGATATTATAAAACAAAAAAGAAAAATGATTTAGATTTCTCTGAACAGTTTAGAAAATGTGTCGTTGATTTTATAAAATGTGTTTGCATTTTTTGTTAAATCATTGAAATAAAAAAAATATCAACATAATAAAGGAATGCTTTAATTACAGAGTTGATGTAGGCAAAATGGATCGCAAAACATGTCAACCGCATGATATATAAGTAAGAATAAGTGATTAATGAAAAAAAGTCTTTCAAGTTTGTTGGTGTTATCTATTATACTATATACACGTGTTTACCTTTTTGGTTTTTGAGATTTAAAAAATAAATAACCGAACAACTCTCGCTTCTTGTTCACGACTTTGATTTCTCAAAACAATGAACGAATGAACGCAATATACACGGACCTTTTTTTTGTCACTTCATCTGACAGTAAATTACATTCACACACACATGCATGACAACACTCGTTTTATATATGTGTGAGGGGAGATATGACAAAACTACACAGCTACTTTTGCATAGGTACTATTTATGTACTTAAAATGTGTAGTACTGAAAATTTACTTTTAATATTTAGTACTATTTCTTTACTTTAAAATTATTGTAATATTAGGTACCTTTATTTTCTAGTACTTGATTTGTACTTAAATATTGGTACAAAAATAATACCAACAATGATCACAGTATGCCATGTTTGAACATCATAACTTGATTAGATTTGTAAAAGATAAAATTTCAAAATGCTGAAAATGTAACCGTGCAACCAAAAATCTGTAGTACTTTAATTTCATGTTCATATCAAGTACTGTAAAAAAACAGGTACCTAAATATTATAATAATTTTAAAGTACCAAAATAGTACTGAATATTAAAAGTAGATTTCTAGTACTACAGATTTTTAGTACAGAAATAGTACCTATGCAAAAGTAGCTGTGTATGCAGAAAATTATTCATAAAAAACTTATGATCAAGGTGCAGTTTTGGACACTACAGTGACGAGGTCGATTGCAGACAGCGCAGATTGGATTGCTGTTCAAGATGGAGATATCTTAGGATGGTGAGCTCTAATAAAAAGAGGATGCGTGTATGGGCAGATTATAGTTCATTTACTATTTGCGCATTTTGGCTAGAATCTGGATTAAACCCAAGTACCAATCAAATACATCTAAAGTGTGGCGAAATCAAACTAACTCGGAATCCCTTTTTAACTTTAATAATATAAAGTAGTATGTACCATATGTCAAATTTAAAAAAAATACCGTATTTGAATACACTGGTAAATAATCCTGTTTCCCTTTCCTGTTCAACTGATAATATTTATATAATACTGACGCTTCTATTTCTTCAATGATATGTATTCACACAAAAAAACCTAGCTGATATACCAAAATCAAAAGAACATTGTAAATCTAGAACCATCTATAAATAACTAGAGTAATGATAAACACTCTGTGTTTAGTAACAAGGTAAATTCTGGAATTTGTTTACACTTCCTGAAATATATATATAGACAATGACTTTCACTGTTTTTCAGAATATTCTAGAATGATTTATTCAATATAATTTAAATAACAATGTAAATTACATAAATGATGTCAAATAAAGGCTAAGTGTCTTTATAATTGCATTCTATACGCGACACAAGTAACCATTATCTATGCAACACTAGACTCGGTTAACACTTTTAAACGAATATCAATGATATGTTGTGAAGGCATTTTCTTACATAAGTAAAAAAAAAGTACAATTTATTTTAAACGCGATCTCTTTGTAGCCAACAAGAAATATGGGATAAATAGGTTATCTGGAACATGCGTTGGTTGTTTTTCGTTTGCTTTTGTTTGTACGCAAATGTTTTAATATTCGAATAAGACGGTAGTTGATGGTGCACGTGGTCTGTTATATTGTTCAGTATTTGGTATATTTGCTATGTTTTTTAATATTTTATTAACCTAGAACAATAACATGTCCTCTAGATTGCTTGTTCATAGTCTGTTCTGCGAGAACAATTGCGTTCGAAGATAAGCTTTCGTGCATATTCCACATATGAGAATTATATATATCTATAGTTCCTATATCGTTTTTGGAGAGAGCAATATTTCTCAGAATATCTTTAATTGCACATTTATTTTTGTTTGTAAGTGTATTACAAGACTGGAATACAGATCTGATTTGAGGTTTTGCAATATCCAAGATATGGTAAATATAGTTGGCCCTGCACACATAGAATGTGATGAACTTGACCGCTGAAAGGAGGAATGTAACAAATGCAATTAAATAACTTGACATAAACATGTAAAAATTATACTTCCTCACATCAACATTAATAAAAAGGGAAATGTTTCCTGAAAAATAAATCGAGGCTGTACATTTAAAGTTTCAAAAAAGTGTGTCGCATGTTATTTTCTTGATTTCAAACTACTGTACAAAACCGTAATTGGTTTTACTATACACATGGAAAAAAGTATTGCAACACCTTGATTTTTTAAAACTTGAAAAATCATCCTCTTTTTTTGAATGAAATATAATAAAATATATGTATAATATTATTGAAACATAGTTTATGATGACATTGGCATTGAAACGAAAAAAAAATGTTTGAAAAAAAAATGATTTATATAACCACAATATTAATAACAAAATGAAGTGTTTTTTGTACAAAAAAATGCATTTTACAACTTTTACTGTAGTCGAACTTTACAATGTCAGACATTTCAAAATTAATGTTCAGATGACTGTTCACATCATGGTTGTTCGTTATACGCCAAATAATTAGTACTTTGTGCGCAGCCTCCTTTCAAACAGATAACCGCATCTTAACGTCTTATGATTCCTGCCATAAATCGACTAATTTGTTGCTAAGGTAGCAGCAACCATTTCTGATGAAGGGCATTGTTTATTTCATGATGTGTTGGAACTGGGGTGTCCTTTCGCGCACTTTCCGCCCAATAGTGTCCCAAATATGCTCGATATGGTTCAAATCCGGGCTACGATCGGGCCAAGGAAGATGAACCGAATTCCATTTGAAAATTGGATCTTCCTCCACGATGCTAATTTCCAACTTTGGCGAGCTCTGCACTACGTGTGATACGGAAAACTGTGTGTCTGTTCGTTATCAAAGGTCTCCGAAATGGTCTTGTCGCACGATTACCAGTAGCGATGAGTCGATCTCGAACAGTTCTTGTTAAAAGGCTCCTGGATGGCCACCACTCTCTTTTTAGGATTGTCTTGTATGCTATGGGTTTCCTTCTGACCAACCTTCATTATGCTTGATTTTCCCTAGCAAATGGTATAATGGGTCTTCATTATCTTGGAAGGTCTTTTACAGCGTTTATTGCATGATTTTTAAAACGATTTATAGTGGAATGGTGATAACCAACAATACGTACAGTTGTTACAGCGACACCCCTGCTTCTCTTGTGCTGATAATCTGCCATCTTGCTGCAGTTAAGAGTTGTCAAGGACCCATTACAAGGTGTCAATCACATAACTTTAAAAACTTGGTTATTTAAAGTGTTGAAAATAATGAGGATGACAACATCTGTTTTGCTGTTTACGGATACAGTAGCTGCATGTGCAGATAAAAACTTATCGAGTCGATATCTATTGATTAAACTCATGTGATACTTAAATAATGTTTAACTAGTTCTATTTTACCAAATTATATCACAAAAAAATAAAGAGTGTTTTTTTAATTTCAATTTCAATTTGGTGTTGCAATACTTTTTTCCATGTGTATATATAACAAAAAATATTTACAATATGCATTGCCGAGTGCCCAGTGTAGATTAGCGTATACCTTTAATTGAGCAGTACACCCTGTTTGGTATTTGTATATCTATTCCGTTCTGACTGATATACACGTTTAACTTAATTAATAGCACATATTGACAATCCTTAACTTATTTTCTAAAACAAAAATAAACGTCCATAGGACACAATGCCCGGCGTACACTTTATTATCTCAATGTACCGTCAACCGCAACATTGGAATAAAATACACAAGTTGGCTTTAATTCTAAAATGTTCACGGGCAGCATTTCAATTTTATGTAACAATAACTCACAGTTAACAAACTTACTAATAATGTCAAGCCAATGAGGAACTGGTATCATACTATCACTTTTTCAGTGAACCGAGCAATAATTGACAAACCGTAATTTGGCATTCATTTTCAGAAAAGAAGTTCTCATTATAATGACGATGTCTACTAAGTTTAAGGTTTATATGAGTACTACTTAGTTTTTTTCAACTTTTGAGAGAAAATACTTTTCCTTTTTTCATTAAATCTTAACCATATGTACAAATTTTCGGGTTGATATTACCACAATTTTAGGGTTAAACTAATTTGACAAAGCTTTAGCCTAATGCCAAACGGACGAGCGACAGCATAATGTGTACGATAACGAACAGACATACAGACGGAGAGACGCATGCACGTTCAATAAAAAAAAAACGATTCCAGCTTCAATAACATTCAAAATTAATTAAAGTGTATTGAATATCAAAATCCAGAATTATTTATAGATAATTACGATACCTGAGTATACTTTGGTATACATAAATTTATAAAGCATATCACTTGTTTGTGTTGATTTCTATTGAGGTATACACCAAATTTACCTGTTGTTGCATACGACGGAGGACAACAGGTGAGGAAAGTTGCTGGAAATGTTGTGGCCTCGAACTTCACTTATGATTGGGGATCGGTACCACAAACAACAGGAAGAGATTATGGACTACATGCAGTACTATCTCCGGGTATGTATGAATCACTTAAGGTGGTACCTTACACTACAGGCATATAACTCTGAAAAATCAGCTTAACGTTTTAATTACGTTGTGTTGTTAAGGGAATATTAAGCCTCTCAATGATCAACATTAGTGTTTACAAAAATGCTATATAACCAGTGTATTTGTTCTGATAAAATGGTTGGTTCAAATATTTTTTGAAATTTTTATATTTTTGTCAAAGGGTTAGTTTAAATAAAAATTAAACGAGCCAAATTAATTTTAGTAAAGGTGTTGGGTGCCACCTTAATTACTGGTTATTATATATATAGTATATATATAGTAAGGCTCGGTTAAGATTGACCCAGCGTTTGGATATTCAGTTACAAATTATTAACTGTGTATTAAAAATTGTAAATGCGTAATGGGCAGAAGTTATTTAAAACAGACAAGTAGTGTAGATGCAACCAATTATTTCAAAATATAGAACAAATAAGTAATAACCAAAGGTCTTCTCACATTACCATTACTAATGAATGTTTAAACACTTTAAATAGTTTATTTTTTTTCTTATTTCTGAAACAAATTGCGAAATTTGAAAGGTTAATACAGTGACAATAATTTATTTTGATATGTGTTGCTGATTGCAATGTGCATCTTACAGATCATGTTGCAGGTTCATTAGGGGTGAAATGTATCTGGAAAAATAAACTAATACGAAAGGAATTACGTATTCCAAATTGTAAGTTTTAGAACAATTAAGACTTTCGATTACAAGTCTCTGTCTCCTCCTAGTCTAGATCATCGATTAGTGCAACCAACTAAAATGCGGAAATAAGGAGAAGAATCATAGGCTGGTCTGATCGAGAATTAAATAATGTTAACATTGCTGCATGAACACTGTTTATAAAGCAAAGTATTATGCTCATGGACTAATACAGTGTCTTAATCTAATACAACACAGGCTATCTTAGTATAATATATTCCCGACCTGACTGTAATATACTCGTTGATATCTAACGTTAAAAAACACCAGTCAATCGTTTAAATCTAAAAACATGCTTACTTATGGGAAAACAACCATTGCATTTTCTTTTCAGGAAATTCGCCATCAATAACAAATTTAGCTACGACATTAACCTTCGGTTACAATGATGATATCGCAGTAAATACCTTAGTACTTACATTAAAAGTTACGGATGCTGACGTTTCAGATACACTGAACACAATTATGAGAACATCAACTGCATATTTTTATTTTAATTCAGAAACCTGTAAGTATTACCCTATTATGTTATCAAAGATAATGTTTATAATATATTCATCATTGTAAGTTATAATTCAAAATTTAATAACAACGTTTAATGTAGAAATTCAAATTGGCAAACCGTAATTATGTTATTGGAAAAATCATGTTCGAGCAATTATTTCCTACCTTTTTCCGTAATTGCACTATGTGCATCTATCTTTTCTCCGTCTCCTATAATATGTGTGGGTTTAAAAAACAACTATGTCATTAAAAATGTTGCTATCTTAGATATTGTATGTCTGCCTGATCTACAACCACTCTGCACTCTGGATATATTAACCTTCAATGAATTGTTGAACTGTCTTATTTAGAACCCTTTAAATTCCGTTATAATACCTATGCATACAATTATTTCTGACAGTGGAATTGAGAACTGCTCAGCTGTTGTCAACCGGGACACATACAATGGCATTCCTGGTAACTGATGCATGTGGCCATTCAGATACAGGAACAGTGAAGGTCGTAGTAAACAGCAATGTAAGTATATCTTAGATTATTTTGGTACATTGTTATATCTTATTAACATAATTTGGCAACCAGCAATGTTTCTTCCTATGAATTGAAGATTGCTATAAACAAATTAATGAGCACTGATAGTAGTTAGACTGTGCTGTAACCGGAATACAAGGTCAGACAAAAAAATACATGAAAATCAAGGGCACATCTGATATTATTCTATCAAACAGCAAAATTACTGTAAAACCGGAAAAAAATCATCATTGGCATATACATGATATGTCATAATAAACACAAATTTACATCCAATTTCATATTATTGAGAGTCTATGTTATAAATGATAAGTTTATCATTATAAGCGATTACAAATTAAAAATGCATACACAATATTGAATACAACCATTGTCTAGGTTTGTTATTTAAGACAGGCATATGCATAATCATGTGACAGCAATTTACTTTCAAGAACTTTGGTTTTCTATTGTAATGTCAAAATTAAACATATGCATATGTAAGCAGATACCACTAATTTTAGCCTTAAAAAAATTTGTAATTGCAAGCCAAAAACAATTACAAGTACAAGTATTTATATTATTTATCTGGTATCAAAGGATAATACAACGGTAACCGCTGGCGGAGGACTGACTGGAACAGAGGGTATATTGGTGACAGTCTCAGAGTATTCAACTTCTACGTCCAACACAGAACGATCAATTTCATTTTGGGAGGATTCTAAAAACATCGCATGGTTCACCTTGTTAATGTTGATTCTTCTTGTAGTGATCTGTCTTCTAATATTATGGATATTAACAGGAGCCAATTGTAGCAAACTATTAGCAGCATGTAAGCGCAGAAGGTGAGTATAGAAAGATTAATATATTATTCGCTATAATTACATTTAAAAGACTAAGGTATATGTACCAGGATTAAATTGAATCAATAATAGGCGTACTATCAGTACCTTGGTTTTGTGGAAATGCATCAAACCGTCAATTCATAAACACTCTTCCAGCCAATGTTTATGACGTCAATCAACTACAGCAAATCAGGCCATACAAATAATATAAAAAGCATAGGTTACCCTACATGAAACCTGTTTTTATCTTTCATGAAACATTTTTTTCTTTTCTTTCTATTTCAACAATTAAATATAAAACGTAATGCTATTACCGATTTATATGATGCCATACATATACAAAGGATGTAAAATATAAAAAAACAATGATACGTTCTTCTGTAGATTCTGTCATGTTGATGTTTTTTTGTCACCTTTACAATAGTACGTTGAACGCAACAGGTCGATTGTAAGTTGCGCACAGACACATTAGATTGGTGAACCACTGAATGCTGTATTTTATGCACAGCCTAGAATTCAACATATACATATTTTTCAGGTTGATCCACGTACGACCTACATGTATTGAGTAAATTATCATCTCAGCAGTTAACATCCAGTTTACCGAACTTTAGGTGTCTATCCGTATATATCAGATCTAGCTTAACCATTTGAACTTTCGTGTGTGCTATTTGTTTTATCAATTATTTTGAGGTCAATATATCAAGTATTTACATAATTTAATAGCAGCAAGTAAGAACATCGAATCCTCGCGATCGTCAATATGAATATTTGTATTGCATATTTAGCTATAGGGACTTTTCGCTGTATATTTTGTTAAGCTACATTGATCACTTAGTACAAATGTATCTAAATATATATGACATCTGTGTCCATTGCATTATCAAGTTACCTGTATATACATTAAATTATATGTGTTCTTAATTGAGTGTTTGGCTTGTAATTAATATACCACCACATATTGACAATACCGTTTTGTGATCAGAAAACATCCACCAACATTAAAAACATAAAACTACTACACGTCATAAACACAACAATTTGGTTATCCATTCCAAACAGTAAAGAAAAATCAAAACAAAGACCAAAAAGGGTAGATGACAATTTATGCCCATGACTGAATGACAATATTCTGATTTGGGACAAGTAAATGCAAAAGTTTTGTGGTTATACACAAGTGTAATGGTAGGTGCTCCATCATACAAATAGCCTTTGCCAGTGTGGTAGTTATTTTTTTATTTTTCACAAACTTGTAAATAACATTTGATCATCAATATACGTTTGCGAGTATTGCAATAGTACAGATATATTCACTTTCGTAGGACGAGACTGTAGTTACAATAATTGGAACATATCCGTTATCTGTGCAAAACGATAAAACGAAATGCTACAACGGTCAACCAACAAGTGATTGCGTACTTCAAATTTGTAGACAGGATCATTTCAACATTCACTACTGTTTTTGGTTTAAAAACGTAAAAAAAACAACATACAAGGACAATTGTTAATGGAATTTTGTTTTCTTCAAAAGGCAAATTTTAAAGCTCAAACACATCAGACGATTAAAAACAACTGTCATAATGATGACTTGATTCGGACATTTCCTTACGTAGTAAATGGTGGACAAAACCTGGTTTTATAGCTAGTTTAACCCATTAGTTGTATGCTAGTCGAATATAATTGTATTATATTGACAACATTGTGTGAACAACATAACAGAGCTATAGATACAAATGTAAAAAGGGTACAGCAGTCAATTTTGTGACATAATCTTTTTCGCTTTAAAAACAAATATACCAATAAACAAAAAACAAAACGGCACATACACATACATACAAAAGCCTACACGAACGACAAGTATACACGAAAGAACATAACACAATAACACATTGGCGAAATATCGCACCGCGGGTAAATTATTAAGTTGTGATTGGTTCAATGCCGTCACGTGGTGACCCCCTATAAGACCGTATGGGGGTAGTAAATTTGATAGGGCGTTAATGACGCGTTAATGGTGACGTCATCTATTAATCCTGTTGTGTTTCATTGTGTATTTTTTTCTTCACAAAAACGCAGCATAAAAAGTCCAATGTGCGATAAATTCGTTATACGCTTAACTACTGACCCCCTACGTACCATAGAGGGTGAATAAAAACACTCTATGGATTCGTAGAGTGGGGTCAGTAGCGAAGCATATTACTTATAATATTGGTCACGAGTCACACCAAAACATTTGATTGAAATCGGCAATTTCTATAGGAGTTTTTGCAGTAGCGAAAATCGTCAAACAATCGGATGCGTCGTAAAACCACAACTAAGAATCATTTTTTTTTAGGACAAATACGTATATCATTCTTAATTGTAATGCAACATAATTGTTAACGTTCACTTTGATTGGATAACATCACCATTTTTTATGGCATCAATCTACAATTAATGTTATAAAAACGTACGCGCAAGCACAGACGGCATTTGCACGATTTTAAAAGTATGATTTGATATTGTTTTCTGTCAGTTTCATTAGAAATGGAGATAATAATATTGTATTTTAAGGTCCGACGGCATAAAATGATGATTTGTAGGTGGCAACTATTCGTTAACTGGATATGTTAACACGTCGCGAATAAACTTAATTTTGCGATCATCAATTAAGTCATCAGAGCTTAAAATGCAATACAGTTTCTCCTTAAAGTTTATCTTTTAAAAGACATGTAATAATGCGTATCATCCATTGCTTGGTAATTGATACAATAAACCAATCATAGTCTGAAGTGTTCTTCGCTTTGGAGACATCACAACAAAACTGCATTAAGTGTGGAAAGCCTTTTCAAAAAGATAGGTGTCAGCAAATTAAAAATATTAAAATAAACTATGTCTCTTGACTAAAATGAATCAGTGCAAAACTTGTGTCCAATGTTGAACATGTTGCAGATAGTGGTTTATAATCTACGTCGTCTGTTCTTTTTAAGTACTGAACGTGACATATAACCGAATATAACTGTTTTGACGAATGTGAATTCGCATTGCTTAACGACGTGGATCTTTATTTTTACAACCAACATTCATGAAATTCGGGATGGTTTTGCTTTGATAAGCACGTTGGAAAATGGTGTAATGACTTATCGAGTGTGATTTGAATTCTGTATTTTTGGCACAATTTCACATATGTTTATTTGTCAGTATACTCGTGTTCTATCTATTTTCCATGGATACAGTACTATGTTAGTTCAAATTAGTATGACAATTAAAAACAGCCTTTCAAGACCGTCATAGTCGTGCTAATTATGTGTTATTTTTGCAAAACTAGTTGTGAGTTTTTAAACTTCGTTCCATATAATTTAATACATTTTAGAATTACAAGATAAGATAAGCGTCACAAAAATACATCACATTTTGTCACGCGCAGTTTGTAATGTCTGGTACTGTCGTAAAATCATTGGGGATATCCGTTGTTGTTTTACGGTTTACATTTTGTAATGTACTATTATAATATTGTGTTATGTGTTTCTCTGTGCTTGCGGATCTTTGTTGTATTTCTTTCACGTTGGGTTATCATTTTAACGAAAAGTTTTAACAAGGCAATATAAAGGAAAGTTGCTGCTAGACATAAAATAAGGTTTAACTCACCATGTTGTCTTGAAATGTCTTGTACGTGTAACAAGTCACAAATATGGCATTTGTTATCAAATAGTCCGTGTCTATATATGTAAGCTTTTGCTTTTTAATGGAGTTCAGTGTTTCTGTTGTATCGTTGTTTTCCTCTGAAAGGTGGTGTTATTTTATCGATTTCAGTTTGTTATCCGTTTTTTTTTTTTGAACTGATTGATGACTTTTGAATATAAAGCCATTATAGATACAAGGATTACATTTACATTTGTAGTTGTTTTGAACAGCGATATTTTAATGTAGCCTTTACCTGGCGTACTAAATTATAATCCTGGTACCTTTGATAACTATTTACACCACTGGGTCGATGCCATTGCTAGTGGACGTTTCGTCCCTGATGGAATCACCAGCCCTAGAGTCAACACTTCGGTGTTGACATGAGTGTTAATAATGTGATCATTTTTATAAATTGTAAGTTTATAAAACTTTGAAGTTTTCGAAAAACTAAGGATTTTCTTATCCCAGGCATAGATTACCTTCGCAGTTTTTGGTACACCTTTTCGGAAATTTGGATCCTCAATGCTCTTCAACTTTTTAATTGTTTGGCTTTTAAAATACTTTGATATGAGCGTCACTGATGAATCTGTCTCATCTCGAAACAAATGTAATAGCGCTCGCTAAAAGCTCGCATACACCTTGTTTCCTGTCCTCGAACAAATACAGCTGATATTTAAAGACACTAAACAGTTAGTGTCTATGTGCATGGGATAGATGAAAGATTATTGATAATTAGACGAGAAGAGAACTTAAGTTAACTGTAGTTTTAGAAATTGTTTAATGTATTTTAAAATAATAAAGGATTTGGCATTGAAACACGAAAAAATTTGCTGCTCCTTCGTTTTTTTTTATGACAAGTTGGTACTTTGTGTAAACAAACAATAACTCATCAAGGACGTATATGGTTCATGTACAATACCCATGAATATACATGGTTGTTTCAAACATGTTAAACCCAGTTTAAACACCTTGGTATGACGTTGGATTTAATGAAAACAAATATAGATAAGCGATAACAGAAAATTACCACACTTTTTTTCCACTGATATCATGTGAAATTCTATAAGACTGTAACCTGGATGTATTATGTTGTACGTATGATAAACCGCTTTGTATTGTTAGAACGTACCCAAACCTTTTCAATGCATATAATCTTGATTGATACAACAAAGATTAAATGATTTGTTTACAAAGATAACTGACACACATATAGCTACAATATACAGTGAAACCTGGTTAAACCGAACCCTGATAAAACCAAATTTCAGTTTAAACCGAACAATTTTCAAAGTCCCTCAAAATTTTCCTATCAATTAACGTTAATATAACCTGAAAAAACGATTTCTGTAAACACCGAATTCCGAAAACTTTTTTAAGGCTCGTTAGTAAATATGTTTTTTAAAATTACCTGTCAAAATCGATCGAAAGCAATCAAAACAAAAAATTATTTTTAATTTTATGCATGAGTTAATTAAACAAACACACTCAGGATGACAGATTATCCCCGAGAGTATTTGAGGTTAAATTAACTAGTGAGTTGTTATTACAAACTAATTATTAGCATGTTTGTGTCCATGTATTCATTTGAAATAAGAATTTGGATATAATAAGAGTTGCTATGCTGCCATTGCTATTGTTGGCTACATGTACCACCAGGGAGTGTTAAACCTCCTTTACTTTCCATGAGGGTCTGTCACGGTCCATCACTATTGGTTATTGTCATATGCATGATGATGGAAGTTTTTACCAACCTAGACAAGCTTTACAGCCCTGGCATGGTTGTTGGTTAGTCGAGTCAAATGACAGCTTGCTGTATAGTTATAATAGTCTGAATGTATCTACATGTATTTTAATAATCTTCTAAATTACTGTTCATTCTGAAACGTGCATTTTATAATAGTAGTCAAACATATTAAACAATACATGTACTTCAAAGTATCATTTTATTTTGTCTCGCCTTTAGTACACAAAAGTCATGAAAGTTGGTTGTATACAAGACATTTGTATTAGTCTTGGGGTGATGATGTAAGCTATGTTATAGAGCTTTACATTTTAAAAGCTAAAAGAGCTGGATGTTTCTTGTCTTGTATTCAGATGCTAGTAGCTAATATGTTATGATGTTTCAGTTTGCCATTATATGTACATTGCACCTGACCCCATTTTCATGGTTCAATGACTGCATGTAAAATATAGTGTTACTTAATCAGTGAAATGCTCTCTTATACTGTATATTTTATGCATGTAATTGGATACATTTTATTGTATATGAGTATCTTGAAAGATCTACTTGTCTATCAGGTTGGGTTGACCTGACCTTGACTTTATTTCTTGGATAATTTAAGTGATCAAGGTTATTTCAGTTTAATACAATGTTAACATGGTTAGGTTTGTTTCTCAGTTTATACTTCCTAATAAAATTGACACTGGAAATGGGGAATGTGCCAAAAAGACAACAACCCGACTACAGAGCAGACAATAGCCGAGGGTCATCAATGTTTCTCATAAGCTATAAGCTACATTGTACATGTATAGGATCACTGCTTTTGGCATAATTATGGAATAAATGTAAGGTGTACATGGTGTACATGTTTGACATTTTTGAATGGCTGATTTCATCTGACAATGACACCATTTTCATGATTTTTATGTTTAGTCTTTTTCTCTGTTTCTTTGGTTACTATAAACGTTTAACCATAAATTTGGGGTATGGAAGAACTGTGTAAATTCAGAAATTCATAAAATTATCTGTCATATATCTGTCTGGCATGGTTATTTTGACTGGACTTCGGTTTAATGGATTATTGATAATGTAAAGTTTATGTGATACTTATAGACTAGTAAAATCTTCTTATTACAGAATTTCAATAAAAAGATCATGAATAAGGCCACATTTAAAAAAAATGTATGTTTCCCATCCCAGGGGGGCTTATTTTTGACCTGGGTGTGGGGAGGGAAAACAAACAATTTTTATTTTGGCCTAAGGAGATATGGTGACACGACTATCAACCATTTAAACCACGCAGACCAAGTGATTGACTTGTTAGTCACTATATAATAGGTCATTGCACACCCTTCAACAATGACCAAAAACTAAAACTTTATAATGAGCACCCTATAAAAGGTTCAGCCTGAAATGAGGCATCTGACACAGTTAATGTAAAATATTTAGACGAGAAACCCAACAGTGATGACAATTTGATTTAGTATACCATACCCTCTCCCCCCTTGAAGTTAAATGTCTAATCCCTTAGTGTACTGATATGAATAGTATTTTACTGGAAATGTTTCGGAAAATATATATTGATGCTAACGTAAATATTGTATCCAATAAAAAGACAGGAAATAAGTCGGTGAACTAAAAAGTTCAAATCTAATTGAAAATTAAAGTGCCCATGAACTCACTGATCATGCACGAGTGATTCTATTCATAAAAAGTGTCCGTGTAACAACTAAGAAGAGTCTGTGTATCATCGTAAAAGAGTCCGTGTAACACCCGTTAATGTACTGTTTTTCTATAGCTCTGCGAGGGGGGGGGGGGGGCAAAGTCGTTCAAAGGTCACTGTGCGGCCTTTAACAATGAGCAAAATCCATACAGCATAGTTAGATATTTTAAAAAGACTCTGAAATGACAAATGTAAAATACACTCAACACTGTCATGACTGTTCAACCATAACCGCACGTCAAACTTTGAACAACAGAAAAATCTGATTGGACATTCGTTACAATTTGACACGACCTCATGAATTGGGTCATGAATTATTATTAGTTATTAGTTTCCTGTCTATTCTGTCATTTATTGCATTTGATTTTTAATTTGTCCTCATTTAACACATATTTGTGTTTGAGTGTAAATAAAAAATTGAAAAATGTATTTTGCGTTAAATGTGCAATGAAGCCATGGATTCGTAATCTTCAAAAAATCGTTCTGAAACGGTTGATAAAATGTGGAATGTCTGAATATAAATATAACGATTATGTCCACTGCGCGGTTATAAAATGGGCTATATTTGGACATTTTGAGAATCAATAGTATTTTTATTCTATGATAGAAATTTGGGGGGCAAAACGACTTTTTTAATCAGTTGGATTTTCAATTTTGATTTAAAAAAAAATGTGTTTGATTTTCTTCCTTTCTTTAAAATCATATCAAGATTCTTTAGTTTGAACATATTTTATTGTTAAAAAATGACAAATGGATTAGACATGCTATACAGAAGTTTTTAACTTAGTAACGTTTTCTCCAATACATATATCAATATTATTATGAATGAATATTACATATGTCTGTCTTTTATTAACCAATTATTTTTTTTTAAGCATAAAGATCTAAAATTAAATTTCCCCCCCCAAAAAAAAACATTTCCCGAAAAAAAAACAATCCATACATGTATTGACGTTTTGTCCTTTTAGGCGTGTTTGTGACTTTCAAACCTATATCTTCTAATGCTCATGTTATGTTTTTGGCCGCGTGCGTCTTCTGTGGAGAAAAAAGGTGGTCAATAGCTTACCTCAAGATGTTGGTCATATTCAACTTTATTCTAGTACGGCATACGTTTTACCTCAGCGAACTCTCTGTCTTGGTGATGTATCAGTCATTTGCTTCAGGTCGATCCATTTCGCATCTCGTCATGAATATGCGTGATATATTTGCCACTGGACATTAAGGGAACAATCAATTTATCAGTTTCATTTAGTGATGCATGCTAATTAGATATTGTTCTCAAATGATAATTGTCTAAAACTGTTTCCATTTTTGTGTATTTTATTTTTTAACGTAAATTTTGGAATTTCTTTCCGAATCTTTCTCTTTGCATTTATTTGTTTGTAAACATTTAATAAGTAGTCCATGTCAGGGGTTAGATTGTATACAGCTTATCTAGAACAAGGGCAGTAGAGCAGAAAACAGTCTCCATTGTATGCATAAACACATTTATTCAAAATCCAGTTGTCGATGAAATCATAATCTTTCAGTCAGTTTAAATGAAGTCTGGAGCTGGCATGTCAGTTAACTGCTAGTAGTCTGTTGTTATTTATGTATTATTGTCATTTTGTTTATTTTCTTTGGTTACATCTTCTGACATCAGACTCGGACTTCTCTTGAACTGAATTTTAATTTGCGTTTTGTTATGCGTTTACTTTCTACATTGGCTAGAGGTATAGGGGGAGGGTTGAGATCTCACAAAATTGTTTAACCCCGCCGCATTTTTGCGCCTGTCCCTAGTCAGGAGCCTTTGTCCTTTGTTAGTCTTGTATTATTTTAATTTTAGTTTCTTGTGTACAATTTGGAAATTAGTATGGCGTTCATTATCACTGAACTAGTATATATTTGTTTAGGGGCCAGTTGAAGGACGACTCCGGGTGCGGGAATTTCTTGCTACATTGAAGACCTGTTTGTGACCTTCTGCTGTTGTTTTTTTCTATGGTCAGGTTGTTGTCTCTTTGGCACATTCCCCATTTCCATTCTCAATTTTATACATATGCATTTATGTTGAAGCATAAAACAACGACATGTAGTTGAGCTCGTTTTGGTGAAACAATTACTGTCAAATCTTTATATATATATATATATATATATCACAGTAGCATGGGTTCGAATCCCGGCGAGGGAAGAACCAAAAATTTGCGAAAGCAAATTTACAGATCTAACATTGTTGGGTTGATGTTTAGACGAGTTGTATATATATATATATATATATATATATATATATATCTGGTAACGTTGTCATAAAAGCAAAAACGGACGAAAAAGTTGGCAACAATTTATAATAAGACAAAACTTATTTTGGCCGTTTCGTTTCTTCTAAAGTGTTAAATTCAACCATGCGACTGGCTTACTTGGAGATTCAGGTGACCTTTTTCGTTTTTAGAAATTTCAATCGAAGTTCGTATATCCCTTCAACGATTCAGTTATTCAATTTTTGTTTAACGTATATATAGCGCGAAACTCTCACTACACCATGCATAGACTATTTTTTTTCGATCAAATGCGGTTGCTTATTTATACAACCGAGCAACCAAACGTCCGCACCCAATTTTAGCAAAGATATACTGTCGAACGGGGTAAGTCAAGAGATGTGAATATTTCTATACCCAATCAATCCTTTGGTTTAGAAAACAATTTAAAGGTATACATTAATACGACATCAACCCAACGACACATAAAAATCAAAACATTAAGAGTCAACACACCGATTTTTGTAATAGAAAGAAACCTATACAGAATAAAAAGCCTAAACCGCAACAAGACTAAATACTATGGGAGCAGTGATTTTTTTAGACAAAAAATGTTCCGTAGAAATATTTCACGTACCATTTTTTTTATTTCGATCATTGAAAATTATAGCAGGTGTGATATAAATCAGTAGATTTAGGACAAAACTATGATATGGAAATATAATATGAAAATTAAGCCTGCTTTGTATTAGACCGACACACTGAGATAGATTTTTAACGTGTAAGTTCACCAGCTAACAGTTCGAAAGAAAGAAAAAACTCTTTGTTAGACCCGTTTTGGATTCGGACTAAAGTCCTCTCGCTATCGAGATGAACTTATTCTCACGAGACCAATCAGGAGAGAGGTCGCATAGTCATACCAAAAACTCGAGCATAATAAACAATACAGTTTAACAGAATTATCACCGTTACTAATGCGATTGTAAAGTCATGATCTTATCTAAATTAGATGCCGGTATGTGATGTTGGTATGTATACGTATGAATAGAGATAGCCGACATCAGAGAAGATTGAGAGGACCATCGCTCTCTGCAAATTGAAAACTCTTCCTCAATTATGTTAGTGGTCCCACTGTAGCGAGCTGTTGCAAGGCTAAATTTCTATCCTTATTAAATCTTCTCTCATTATCCAGTGGTATTTCAAGTTTACTATTAATCTTATTGTCGAACGACTATATCTTATTTGCAAACATCAAGAAATAATTGTGTTCTATAAGATCAAATGCATCTTATTTCTATTGAAAAATACAATTTCATACAAAAGAAAATAATATTAATCATGTTTTTGTCTATTATTCTCTCAATTGTCTAAGATGTAGTTAGTAAAATTTGTATGAAGAATGAGTCTCTTAAAGTATCAATTTTCATATATCATTGATGACGAAATTCCTATACCGATAATACATGTAATATGTAAATACACCTTTAAATTATGTTGGTAGATTCAGTACATGTTAAAAGCCACCCCGAAAGAACGGCTTTAGATGTTAAGGTCTGAAAGTGCTATTAAAAGAATTGTAAATATTCCTGGAAAGAAACTGATCTGGAAAGGTAATTTCATTGAGGCTTCAAGCTTTTCAACAAAAATATTATATAAGTCAGTTTGTAAAGTTAAAACTAAACCATCAGTTGGTGTTAACAAATAGACGCATATATAACAAATTAATGAGAACCTTAGTATTAACCAACCTTATGTTTTCATGTTTCATTATAATGTAGAAAAGAAAAGGTTCCAAATATATAAATGGAAACTATTACAGTTCATATTACCAACAAAATACTTATTGTTTAAATAGAAACAGACGAATGACGGTCTGTATAATGTATGTAACCAGTTAGGGGCATTACTTAAACAAGTAACATTTAAAATTACCTATGCAAGTAATGTTGAAAACGAGGCTATTTTAAATATTACTTATATTAGTAACTTTTCTAAATATTATTTTTATAGGTGTCTAACTATACAGATTTTACTAGCTGTAACAAGTTTTCGCAGTCATCTGGTTATTTGTTCCATGAAGTATGAAATATAATCTTTCTGAAACACTAATTGCCTTCTGACGCACTTATCTGTCATATCGACGCTTTTGGGTCAAAGATTGGTCTCTTGGGACTATTAAAATATTATTTTCCTCACAAATCTTGGAGGCAGACAGATATAAATAGATAGAAACTTGTGAATTAATTAAGAGTTGAAGTTATTTACAATTTGTAACCCAAAACAATTACATATGTTACTTAAATAAGTGTTATTACTAATTATTTCAAAGATGTATCAAATAACCAATTCAAGTAATTATTTTTAAAGTAACCCTTAATCTCTATACTCCTCTTAAATCTAATAAACTCTTCCATTTAATATATAAAACGCTGTAAAAATGACTAGGTACTGTTAAACGATTGATTCACAGGAAAAAAACACCGGTTCAATCTATTTAATAAACAAGAAAAGAGAAACACTTATGCACCACATCAACAAACGGCGACTACTGGACATCAGGCTCCTGACTGATTTTCTTTAAATGCAAACATTTTGTATAATATGTTTCAGTTGTTGTGACAGTTATTTCGTCTCGTATGTGTAGAGATAAACATAAGAAAGCTGGTGGTATAATTTGTCATACAACTGCAAACGGAAAAAAGGATACATAATAATAATAGTACATGTATCAAAGAATTTTGGTTAATGATAATTTAAATTTTCCAGCTGTTGTTTAATTTTGAGCTTATTATGATGTTATAAACATGAGATAAAGCCTTTACTCAAACGTGTTAGTCCATGCAGATTTGCGTTTTGGGTTAGGGATGTGGTGAGGAGGGGCGTAGCGCCAGCAATACTGTCAAACCCTGCCATATTCTGTATGTGTCTGTCCCAATGTAGGACCCTGTTATTCAGTGATTGTTTTACATTTGTTTTAAGTTGCACTTTACAAATTACTATATACGGTATGGGTTAGTAGTTTCGCTCACTACTGACAAACAATAGAATACTAAGAAATTGTAATATTATAACATATTGCAGCAGAACTTATCTTATAAGTGATATAAACTCTTAAACTGATTATTCATTGTGATGCTTCATTGTATTTTACAGCATTTCCTTAGAATGTGACTTTGTTTCATCAAAATCGAGTTCCTAAACTTTAAAATTAAAAAAACATTATATTCAGTAATAAACCCGAATTTCAAAGCAATATTTACAATGAATGTTATGGTTTGACATGTTACACCATATCAGACAAATATCGATAACTAAGAGCACCTGCATGTTAACTTCTGTTTCATTTGGTCTCTTGTTCACAAAATTATCTGTTCAGTTTGAATCAAAGAATGACATTACTTTTATATTCATAGCATTTGTAAATTGAATGAGAGGTTTGGCCAACTATAAAACCATGTATTGCGCTATAAAACCAGGTTTAATCCACCATTTTCTACATTTGAAAATGCCTGTACCAAATCAGGAATATGACAGTTCTTGTCCAATCGTTTTTGCTGCGTTTTGTTATTTGATTTTGGCATGTGATTATGGACTTTCCGAATTAATTTTTTTGTTATTTTACTTTTTACATAAGAAAAGAATACACCGAGTCAGTGTTTGGGCTTTTTGATTTTGTCATATAATAGAGGAATTTCTGTTTATGATTCTTCCTTGTAGGTTGGTATTTTTTATTTTTACGTTTCACATTTATTTCAAAATATTATACCTAAACAAAAAGTTGAAACACGTGTTTAGGTATAATTTTAACCTTGACACATATACGCTTGTATACGTAACGCAATTCTATACATTAAATATGTTTGTGTAACGCAAAAGGCTCGTAAACATTTGATATCATATAATTAAATATAAAGAGAGGTCTTGTCTTAAGATATACATTTTAACCCATTTAAATGATTACAAATGTTTTAGGTTTCTTTTTTTCAATGGTTTTATTTTTAAAGCTCATAAACATTAAAAATTAATCTATCAAATGTAGGGAAAAAAGCTTGTTATATGACGATGGGAGGAAGCAAGAAACTTGTTATTAAACATTTCAAATTTATATATAGCCTATGTATGTATGAAGCATTAATTTTGTGATTTCAACAACTTGCATGTCATCTTAAAAATCTTCAAGCTTCAAGATATGCAAAAAAGATTCTTTACGTTCAGCCATTAATGTCAAAAAGTGATATGATGATTCACTATTAGCAGCTATTATAGTTCAATTTTGTCAAAATTAGCTAACAACAGGAAATTAAAAAAAAAATGACAATATAATTGATAATGATTGATAATAATAAAATAGCTATACAAATAATGTCATGATTATGTATACACACTTAAGCTTGATTTCAGAAATAATGTTGTTTTCTTCTTAATTCAACAGACAAATGTAGGAAATTTCGAAAACCTATATATTTTACATTGTAGATGTGATTAGCTATATACATGATAAACGTTTAACAAAATCTTACTAAATAAATTAAGTTTGATATAAGGATACATATTGCAATTGCAATACAAATGTGTTGCAGTGTTACATTGATTTAGCACATTTATTAAGATTATCAACACCTGCCAACATAATTTAATATTCGGTAATAAGTATTTAAATTTCAAAATCGGCGTACAGTCTTAATTTTGTAACTTTATTATATGCATGCCAAGACATAAAATAAATAAGTTTAAAGAAAAAAAACCTTGGACTATTTGCAAGTCATCATACTATCACATGTTGTGTTTTTTTTTAATTCCGATCATATAGAGTTTCTTGCTAAAAGACATTTTAATTTTGACATCTTCGAGATATTATTATAATATAATAATATTTGAACCTCTCATAATCGATTAGAAATTCTAACGTGGGGTTTTCATGAAAAGTGATGGACCCATCTAATTTATTTGCAAGCTACAATCAATGATTGTGTCGCAAACTGTCTTTTATTGCAGCAGAACTTATCTTATAAGTGATATCTGAAACATAAACTGTTAAACTGATTATTCATCGTGATGCTGCATTGTATTTTACAGCATTGCCTTAGAATGTGGCTTTGTTTCATTTAAACCGAGCACCTGAACTTCAGTAATAAACCCGAATTGCAAAGCAATATTTAAAATGAATGTTATTGTTTGACATGTTACACCATATCAGACAAATATCGATAACTAAGAAAACCTGCATGTTAACACTGCAAAGTTGATTAATTGCTTTTCCATACTTTGAAAAAAGTCTTTCTTATTAATATCATTTAAAGATACCATGATACGAACTTATTGAAATCGTATTTTATTGTAAATTAGTATTCGAAATTTGATAATGCCAAACACCTGCAAGGAATAATCTAGTTGGTTAGAATATGAGAAGTGTAAAATCGGTGAGCTTCCTTAAGTTTGTTTACGTCGAAAATACCACCGTTCATTTTTCTGCATGTACGCACGTAACCATTTGATTAATTAAATTCTATAAGTTTGATCGTGTCTTTAAATTTAAATAATTCGAAATTCAATAGAGATTATTTTTTCTTGTACATCACGAGTCATTAAATAAATGAACAAGAACTTATCTTATCAGTGATATCAAAAACATAAACTCTTAAATTGATTATTCATTGTGATGCTTCATTGTAGTTTACTGCATTGCCTTATAATGTGGTTTTGTGTCGTCAAAACCGAGTTCCTAAACTTTAAAATTAAAAAAAAATCATATTCAGTAATAAATCCGAATTTCAAAGCAATATTTACAATGAATGATATTGTTTGACATGTTACACCATATCAGACAAATATCGATAACTAAGAGAACCTGCATGTTAACACTGCAAAGTTGATTAGTTGCTTTTCCATACTTTGAAAAAAGTCTTTCTTATTAATATCATTTAAAGATACCATGATACAAACTTATTGAAATTATATTTTATTGTAAATTAGTATTCGAAATTTGACAATGTTAAACACCTGCAAGGAATAATCTAGTTGTTTAGAATATTAGAAGTGTAAATCCGGTGAGCTGTCTTTAGTTTGTTTACGTCGAAAATACCACCGTTCATTTTTCCGCATCTACGCACGTAACCATTTGATTGTTGAATAAGAGAGCTTTTCATTGCCAGGTTGTAACATTCCAGGCTCATTTTTCTATTATGTTTTTTTATAGAGTTGTTTCTTACAAGGAACTTAATTAACCAAAAGTGTTTAGTGGTTTGAAGATGTTGTAAATCATGAAAACTGAGATCGGTTTTATAGCTGACTATGCGGTATAGGCTTTGCCCATTGTTAAAGGCTGTACGGTGACCTATAATTGTTAATGTCTGTGTCATTTTAGTCTCATGTGGACAGTTGTTTCATTGGCAATCATGCCACATCTTTTTTTATAGATACGGTCCGAGTTGAATGGTCTTTCCATTAAATGCACGTTTAACGTACAGCAACATATCGATACTTATAGTTTCACATTGCATAGGGAAATTTCTGCTATCTTATAGTGATGTCTTAATTCTAGAATATGTGATTTTGCATGTGTACTAGTTGATGTTTTACTCTAAGATAGATGTTTTTCTAGTAATTATTGGTTTCGAACTAGCTGTCACTAAATGCGAGTACTATCAGATATGTTTATTGTGTCTATATTGTTATAAAGAGGATGTAAAAATACCCTGCCACGTTCGGAATGAGTTTATAAAATGAATTTCGGCCTTATAATTACCCTTTTCTACTATTTTTATATAGTTTGTTGTTATGTTGTGCTCAAACATCACTGTCTCATTTTAGGGGTAGGCTCACAAACATATTCAACCCCGCCAAATCATGTTTGTGTCTGTCGAAAGTCATGAGTAGTTCAGTGGTATTTACCTGAACACATGCATATTCTCATCTTATGTTGCATTGGTGTTTTCAGCTGATTTTTGACTTAATAATTTGAATGTTTGTTATGTATCTCCCTTTATCATTTAATTGCGATCAGTCATTTCAAATTACTGTATTGTAATATTTATCTTTTCTACTGGCTATTCAGGCTACATCATATTTGCTGAACAATTTATATATTTTAGCAATACTACCAGCTGGATTTTAAAATACCTTTAGAAAAGAAAAAAAAAATATCACGCTATAACTGCATGACATTGTACAATTTTTAAACTATATCCTTTTCCTATTTCTTACATGTATTTTCGTTAATTGAACCTTCATAACAGAGTTAAGAAAGGACATTATTCAAGCTAGTTGTTTCACAGTGATATAACAGTTAAATCTATATATGGCCGAATTACTTGGAAAAAAATATGAAATGAATTTCCACAAAATTAAGTTTAATAGACAGTTCGAGGTAGATCATGTAGACAGTTCACCTTTTTAGACAGAATTCAATGTGATTCGGTCTTAATCTTACGAAGGGAAATTCTTTGAAATGTCCTGTGATAGAACAGACAACATTGATATTTTTGAAAGCATTGTTACCATGATAAATTGATTGACACAAATTCATGAATATGTGAAGACAAAATGAATACGTTATGATCCAAATCTTTTTATTTGTCAATAAACTCTTTTTGTTAATAATAACTTTTTTCTGTTGCTTTCTACAATCATCCTGATACTAAGCTTTATTTACGAGTTCGTGGTTCACCATACTGTTCGTCCTTTCAGCAACTTCAATCATTCAAATTTTGAGAGAGATAAACTGATAAAGAAACCAGGCTTATAGAATTAATCGACAGAAGTATATTTTGTCTAAACAAGACTCACCAGTATCACTGGAATCAAATCAATCGAAACGCCAAATATTAACAAAGTTTAAAACAATCTGGACTTACAACAAGTTGTGCTGAATGCAGCTGAGGCAATCAATATTTAAGCCAGAATAAAGTTAGTCTTTAATTATTCATCATCGTACAATTTATATTTTCTATATTTCGTATCAACAAAAAATTGTGAATATTTGGGTGGTTATATCATGTATATCCTCAGGAGAAAAGATTTGTCAGCTTTGTCATCGATCAAAACAAATATTTTAACAGTAAAAGTAAGAAAAGAAAAATGTATTCAAATTGTTAAAAAAACGGCATGCATTCGGGTAGCTGTCAACATGTGTCATGAAATAACTAATAACCCGCTCAAGAAACGATTCACATATTGTAAATTGTCGTTATGACAAAATGTAGCTTGAGTTTTCCAATTTGAAAATATTGTCCTTCTTAGGCAGAGACAATGAGTTAAGCTCGTTTTCTGTCAAAACGTATGAACCATTGAAAGAATGCGTCAGTTTCATATTAAAGATGACACAAACGATTGATATTTATGATGTGTATCAGTACAGACGAGGTCATTTCGTTCTTGATATATCTAGATAAGACACACAGAACATGAAAGTGCAAATACGCATAAAAGCAAACTTCAGTTCAAGAATGGTTGCCTTCACATACAAACATGTACAAAATTGATAATCCTTTCATAATGTAGTTCTGTTATTGTGACAGTTATTTCGTCTCATACTTTTTGATTAAACATCTGATAGCTGATTTATATTCTGAGGATACATGTAGTTGATTTATACTTTTTAATTTTATTACAATGTTCCCTTTTCTGTATGAAAAGAAATACGTTTGTGTTGATATGTTCACTTCGTATAAATATGATATGAACCCCAATTAAGAAAGTTTTAAACTGTTTTAACAGTGCAATATGTTACACTCTTTAAATCAAACAAAATTTAAGACGTCTTTTTTTGTTTTCTTTAACTATATGGAGATTAACTAGGACAAAGTGTTTATTTAAATTGCCTGTGAAAAACATTTTTTAGGATTGTGTTTCGATCGGTAACAATAAGTTGGAATCCAATACATGTGCAATAAACTTTAGGATGTTATTAACGCTGTCATTTCCATTGAAAAAATATAATTATAACAACATCACGAAATAATTTAATGTATACAAAAATGATGTAAATTCGTCCTAGTTAAGACCTTGTCCTTCACCTTTAATGTTGTACGTTTGTGATATTAACACAAAAAAGCACATACCAGGTCATGTTATATATATGTATATATGTATATATAGAGTTTATCAGAAATCCTCTATTTAGATCTATTAATATCTAAGCTACCGGTTAAAAGCAAAAATCAAAATTCCACGAATTAGAGCTAGATTTGCTTTATCATCAAAACCTACATACATAGTTTACATTTTTACTATATCAGTCAAATTATTTTACGTTTTAATTTCACAAATGAAGCTGATGATATTATTAGTGAAACAATAAACATATTTATAACAAAATTATCAGAAGAATAAAGGCTTTTATTCTATATTGGTATTATTTTAGAAGGTTTCTCTATATGAATTGCATTTTGAATAAAAAAGCATATTCACTTGAGAAAGTGTTATTCACCGCGCTAAACGTCACGCGCTTTTACATGCAACTTTATGGTAAAATGTTTCATGTAAAATTAGTTTTGGTATATGTTTGTCATTAAATACTTTTAATTTTCTCGGAATATGGAATAAAACAATTACTGTCTTTTGTTTCGGTAAATATGGGGTTTAATTGACTTTTGAAAAACCGCATATTTACCTCATCAAAAGACAGTAATTGTATAGTGTATCAATTCGTGTGAAAATTTGATAATAATCATCCTGAGAAATAAACTTTTTTTTGCGTAATAAATTTATTATTTAAGGTAATATGCTTACTATTATCTCGTTATCTTTATAATTATCAGGTCACTTACTGGTAATTTTGAAAAACTTTTTTTCACCATAATAAACATTTAGCTATATACATTTAACAACATCTTACTAATTAAGTTTGATATAAGGATAAATATTGACATTTTGATACAAATGTGTTGCAGTGTTACATTGATTTAGCACATTAATGAAGATTATCAACACTGGACAACATGTACGCAAATAATTTAATATTCGGTTATAAGTATTTTAATTTCAAAATCGGCATACAGTCTTAACTTTGTAACTTTATCATATGCATGCCAAAACAGAAAATAATTAAATATAAAGAAAAAAGACCTTGGACTATTTGCAAGTCATCATACTATTATGTGTTGTGTTTTATTTTGATTCCGTTCATATAGGTTTCTTGCTAAAAAATATTTTAATTTTGATACTTCGAGATAATGATAAAAAATAGTAATATTTAAACCTCTCATAATCGATTAGAAATTCTAACGTTGGGTTTTAACGAAAAAAAATTTTAGGAATAACTCCTCTTAAATATTTTTAACAATAAAATAAAGATGTAGATCTTAAAAACATTTGTTGATCAAATACATATAGAATTAAACAAATATCTTTATGTGATGGACCCATCTAATTAATTTGCAGGCTACAATTAATGATTGTGTCGCAAACTGTCTTTTATTGCAGCAGAACTTATCTTATCAGTGATATCAAAAACAAAAACTCTTAAATTGATTATTCATTGTGATGCTTCATTGTATTTTACTGCATTGCCTTATAATGTGGTTTTGTTTCGTCAAAACCGAGTTCCTAAACTTTAAAATTAAAAAAAAATCATATTCAGTAATAAACCCGAATTTCAAAGCAATGTTATTGTTTGACATGTAAGATTATTTTATGAAGAACAGCCAATCATTATGTACAAAAAGTACTGAAATCATATGACAGTTAATAATATGCATCAAAATAAATCAATAACTACATTCTTATTTCACAAAAATAAAAGTTTAAGTATTTTAATTCTCATTATATCTGAATTCTGATTAGAAGACTTGTCTCAAGATGGTAAAAATAACTGATTTCAAATAAAATAGTATCATTTTTGATAAAAAGAAGAATAATTTTGATTATTTTAAACAATGCGAACAAAATTTTAGTATGATTTTTCTGACATTCCTTTAAATTTATGAACAAAAAAACTATTCTTAACTATAAAAAGTACAAAATCCAATGGCGGTCAATAATTTTCAGTAAAATGAAGAAATATTTGCATTTTAGGTAACGCGTACAAAAATTTAATATCTTTTTCCTTAAAGTAGGCATGTTTTATGAAGAACAGCCAATCCTGATGTACAAAAAGTACTGAAATCATATGATGGTTAATAATGTGCATCAAAATAAATCAATAACTGCATTCTTATTCCACAAAAATAAAAGTTGAAGAATTTAGTTCTCATTATATCTCAATTCTGAGTAGAAGACTTGTCTCAAGATGGTAAAAATAACTGATTGCAAATAAAATAGTCCAATATTTGATAAAAAGAATACATATGTACTAACTTTGGTAATTCTAAACAATGGGAACAAACTGTTAATATCATTTCTTTGACATTCTTTTAATTTCATGAAAAAAACAACCTATTCGAAACTATTAAAAGTTCAAAAATCCAATTGCGGTCAACAATAACCATTTTCGTAAAAATAAGTTCATGTTAACAGAGTCATATAATACAAATATGTATTATATGTCTCTGATGTTTATAATATTTAATAAGAAAATATTAATCAACACAAACAATTTAATGCTCATCTTATTCTGTTAAACTTTTTTTTACTTTTGTATTGCAACTAATTTTATAAATTATAACGTGAAAATTAAGGTGTATTCGTAGAGGTCCGCGTTCATCGATTGTAAACACTGTGGAGTTCGGTTTACATGAGAATTTTAAATATATACGTATCCGTCCGATCCGTGCATAAATCTAATTTACTGATCGATCGGTGACAATTGTCAGGGTAACTCTCACATAGGTTATTTGACTTATCTGACGGATCCTATGGGTCACCGATCACCGATCACTCATCGATCAGTCAAACATCCGTCACCGATCATTCACCGATCAGTCAAGTTCACGTCCAACAGTAACACCTAAGGTTGCAAGTACTGTACACCATATTAGACAAATATCGATAAGTAAGAGCACCTGCATGTTAACACTGCAAAGTTGATAACCTGCTTTTCCATACTTTGAAAAAAGTATTTCTTATTAATATCATTTAAAGATACCATGATACAAACTTATTGAAATTATATTTTTTGTAAATTAGTATTCGAAATTTGACAATGCCAAACACCTGCAAGGAATAATCTAGTTGTTCAGAATATGAGAAGTGTTAAATCGGTGAGCTGTCTTTAGTTTGTTTACGTCGAAAAAAAAACACCGTTCATATTTCTGCATGTAAGCACGTAGCCATTTGATTGTTGAAAAAGAGAGCTTTCCAATGCCAGGTTGTAACATTCCTGGCTCATTTTTTCATATTATGTTTTTTTTATAGAGTTGTTGCTTACAAGGAACTCAATAAACCAAAAGTGTTAAGTGGTTTAATCCTATTTTGTTTTGAACATGTTGTAAATCATGTAAACTGAGACCGGTTTTATAGCTGACTATACATTGTTGAAGGCCGTACGGTGACCTATAATTGTTAATGTCTGTGTCATTTTTTCTCTTCTGGACAGTCATACCACTTCCCTTTTTTATAGATACGATCCTAGTTGAATGGTCATTCCATTAAATGCACGTTTAACGTACAGCATCATGTCGATACGTATATGTTCACATTGCACAGAGAAATTTCTTCTATCTTTTAATGATGTGTTTATTCTAGAATATATGATATTGAATGTGTACTAGTTGATGTTTTACTCTAAGATAGATGTTTTTCCTAGTAATTATTGGTTTCGAACTAGCTGTCACTAACTGCGAGTACTATCAGATATGTTTATTTTGTCTATATTGTTATAAAGAGTATGTAAAATTACCCTGCCACGTTCGGAATGAGTTTATAAAATGAATTTCTGCCTTATAATTACCCTTTTCTGCTATTTTTATATAGTTTGTTGTAATGTTGTGCCCAAACATCACTGTCTCATTTTAGGGGTTGGGTTGGGCTCATATCATGTTTCTGTCTGTCGAAAGTCATGAGTAGTTCAGTGGTATTTACCTGAACACATGCATTATCTCATCTTATGTTGCATTGGTGTTCTCAGCTGATTTTTGACTTAATAATTTGAATTTTTGTTATGTATCTCCTATCATTTAATTGCGATCAGTCATTTCAAATGACTGTATTGTAATATTTATCTTTCTTCTGGCTATTCAGGCTACATCATATTTGCTGAATTATTTATTTTTTTTAGCAATACTACAAGCTGGATTTTAGAATACCTTTAGAAAAGAAAACAAAACATCACCCAATAACTGCATAACATTTTACAATTTTTAAACTATAACCTTTTCCTATTTCTTACATGTATTTTCGTTTATTGGACCCTCATAACAGACTAAAGAAAGAAAATTATTCAAGCTAGTTGGCTCACAGTGATGTAACAGTTAAATCTATATATGGCCGAATTACTTGGGGAAATTATGAACTTGAATTTCCACAAAATTAAGTTTAATAGACAGTTCGAGGTAGATCATGTAGATAGTTCACCTTTTTTTTTTACATAATTCAATATAATTCGGTCTTAATCTTACGAAGGGTAATTCTTTGAAATGTCATGTGATAAAACAGATTACATTGATATTTTTGAAAGCATTGTTACCATGATAAATTGATTGACACAAATTCACGAATATGTGAAGACAAAATTAATACGTTATGATCCAAATCCTTTTATTTGTCAAAAAACTTTTTTTGTTAATGTTGACCTTTTTCTGTTGCTTTCTACAATCTTCATGATACTAAGCTCTATTTACATGTTTGTGGTGCACTATACTGTTCGTCCTTTCAGCAACCATTCAAATGTTTAAAGAGATAAACTGATCAAGAAACCAGGCTTATAGAATTAATCGACAGAAGTATATTTTGTCTAAACAAGACTCACCAGTAGCACTTGAATCAAACCAAATGAAACGCCAAATATTAACAAAGTTTAAAACAATCAGGATTTACAACAAGTTGTGCTGAATGCAACTAAGGCAATCAATAATTGAGCCAGAATAAAGTTAGTCTTTAATTATTCCTCATCGTACAATTTATATTTTCTATATTTCGTATTAACAAAAAATTGTGAAAATTTGGGTGGTTATATCCTCAGGAGAAAACATGTTTTAGCTTTGGCATCAATCATGAAGTTCCAAAACAAAAAAGAAATGCCGTGAATACAATATATTGCGTCAAACGCACTTTACGTTAACGTTAGATACATCAATGACACTTGTTTATACAATTTGTATGACATTGACAAAAATCGAAGATGGATCTTATTTAAAACAAATATTTTATAAGTAAAAGTAAGAAAAGAAAATATATTCAAATTGATAAAAAAAACGGCATGCATGCGGGTAGCTGTCAACATGTGTCGTGCAATAACTAATAACCCGCTCAAGAAACGATTAACATATTGTAAATTGTCGTTATCGATGACAAAATCTAGCTTGAGTTCGATAGTTTAAATTTCCAATCTGTAAATATTGTCCTTCTTAGGCAGGGACAATGAGTTAAGCTCGTTTTCTGTCAAAACGTACGACCCATTGAAAGAATGCGTCATTTTGATATTAAAGATGACACAAACGATTGATATTTATGATGTGTATCAATACAGAATTCTAATGCAACAACGTTTGTAACGTTCATTTTGATTGGATAACGTCACTTATTTACATGGCATCAATTGACAATTGATGCTATGGGACGTCGCACAAGCGCAGACGGCATATGACAGATTTTAAATACATGTTTTAACGTTGTTTTCTGTCAGTTTCATTAGAATGGAGATAACAATATTGTATTTTAAGCTCCGACGGCATCAATTGGGGATTTGATGGTCGCAAATACTCGTTTACTGTCTCCGCTAACGCGTCGCCAGTAAACTTAATTTGCGACCATCAAATCCCCAATTGATGCCGTCGGAGCTTAAAATACAATACAGTTATCTCCTGAAAGGTAATTTCGTTCTTGATATATCTAGATAAGACACATAACAGTAAAGTGCAAATACGCATAAAAGCAAACTTCAGTTCATGACTGGTTGCCTTCACATACAAAAATGTACAAAAATTATAATTCTTTCATAATGTGGTTCTGTAATTGTGACAGTTATTTCGTCTCATACATTTTGATTAAACATCTGATAGCTGATTTATATTCTGAGGATACATGTAGTTGATTTATACTTTGTGATACTATTACAATGTTCCCTTTTCTGTATGAAAAGAAATACGTTTGTGTTGTAATGTTCACTTTGTATATATATGATATATACCCCAATACGAGAGACGAATCTATAATGTATCACAGTATGATTTTATACCACTTAGAACGTTAAACTAAAAAAGCTCGGATATAAAAAATGCCCTACTTCATTAAAAAAAGTGTTTAACTGTTTTAGCAGTGCAATATGTTACACTGTTTAAATCAAACAAAATCTAAGACGTCTTTTTTCTTTTCTGTCACTATATGGAGATTAGCTAGGACAAAGTGTTACTTTAAATTATACGTTAAAAACATTTTTTAGGATTGTGTTTCGATCGGTAACAATAAGATGGAATCCAATACATGTGCAATAAATTTTAGGGTGTAATTAACGCTGTCACTTCCATTGAAAACATATCATTATATCAATGTATACAAAAATGATGTAAGTTTGTCATAGTTAAGACCTTGTCCTTCACCTTTAATGTTGTACGTTTGTGATATTAACACAAAAAAGCACAAACCAGGTCATGTTATATATATATATGAAAATATATGTATATACAGATTTATCAGATATCCTCTATTTAGATCTATTAATATCTAAGCTACCGGTTAAAAGCAAAAATCAAAATTCCACGAATTAGAGCTAGATTTGCTTTATCGTCAAAACCTACGTAAATAGTTTACATTTTTAATATATCAGCCAAATTATTTTTCGTTTAAATTTCACAAATGAAACTGATGATATTATTAGTGAAACAATGAACACCATATATATCTACACCAAAATAATCATGAGAATAAAGGCCTTTGTATAAATCCGTGTGAAAAAATTGAAAATAATCATCCTGAGAAATAAACGTGTTTGCCTAATAAATTTACCATTTAAGGTAATATGCTTACTATTTTCTCGTTATCTTTATAATTCTCTGGTCACTTTGTTGTAATCTTGAAAAACTTATTTGTTTCCCATAATAAACATTTAGCTATATACGTTTATTAACATCTTACTACTTAGGTTTGATATAAGGATAATATTGCAATTTTACTACAAATGTGTTGCAGTGTTTGATGATTTAGCACATTAAAGAAGATTATAAACACTTTGTAACTTTATCATATGCATGCCAAGACAACAACAAAAAAATTATAGAAAAAAATACTTGGACTATTTGCAAGTCATCATACTGTTACGTTTTGTGTTTTATTTTAATTCCGTTCATACAAGGTTTCTTGCCAAACAAATATTTTAAGTTTGATACTTCGAGATAATAATAAAACATAATAATATTTAAACCTCTCATAATCGATTAGAAATTCTAACGTTGGGTTTTAACGCAACTTTTTTTTTTAGGAATAACGCCTCTAAAATATTATTAACAATGAAATAAAGATCTAGACCTGGAAAACATTTGTTGATCAAATAAGAATAGAATTAAACAAATATCTTTACGTGATGGACCCATCTAATTTTTTTGCAAGCTACAATTTATTAATAATTGTGTTGCAAACTGTCTTTTCTTGCAGCAGAACTTATCTTATAAGTGATATCAGAAATATAAACTCCTAAACTGATTAGTCATTGTGATGCTTCATTGTATTTTACTGCATTGCCTTAGAATGTGGCTTTGTTTCGTCAAAACAGAGTTCCTAAAGTTTAAAATAAAAAAATAATTATATTCAGTAATAAACCTGAATTTCAAACAATTTTTAGAATGAATGTAAATGTGTGAAACGTTATAACATATCACACAAATATCGATAACTGAGAGCACCTGCATGTTTACACTGCAAAGTTGATTAGCTGCTATTTCATTATTTGAAAAAAAAGACTTTCTTATTAATTGCGCTTAAAGATATCCTGATACAAACTGATCGAAATTACATTTTTTGTAAATTAGTATTCGAAATTTGATATTCCTGGTGCAGTAAAATTGGTACCGTTTATGTTATTGATAACAATGACGAACACCTGCAAGGAATAATTTAGTCAGGGAGAAGTGTAAAATCGGCGAGCTGTCTTTAGTTTGTTTACGTCAAAAATACCATCAATTATTTTCCATTTGTATGCACGTAATCATTTGATTATAGTTCAAAATTCAATAGAAGCTATTGAACTTGTGGATCGCGAGACATTAAATAAACGAACAAGAGAACTTTTTAATACCTTATCACGCGTTCATATATAAATTGTGATATATATACTTTATAAATGGTTTTCATAATTTATTGCTATATCAAGTTTTATTTTGATTTACACGGATATAATACGATCATGTCTTAACCTATGATGATGTTGCGAAACTCCTTTCATTTTAATAGATTTCTTCTGATAATGGATAATATAAACATGTAATGTAATTTCTTTACAAATATATGTAAACTTTTAGAAGGGTAATATCGGTTAGCTGTCTTTGAATTTGTTTACGTCAAAAATAAATTCAAAACACATAATCTATAATTGGCATCGCGAGACAATAATTCGAGCAATATTAAATTACACATCTTTTATCTTTTATCTTTTTCACAATATTCCGGGTTGTGTGTATTTCTAAACTATTTATATCAGTTTTTCGAAGTCATCATGAAGCAATTCTTTTTTTAACAATTTAAGAAAAATGTCTTAAAGATTATGCCTTTTATAAATGTTTAAAAAATGTCTAAAATGTCTGCCGTTTCAGAACTTCAAATATGACGTAATTTTTGTGCCTTTTCACCACTTCATATGTGACGTCACTTTTTTCACTTTTCGCGTTGAGGCCTTGACTAAGTAGGGTGTGTATATTTTTTATGTTGGTCTTCGTAATGTATCCGGGTTTTGTTTTCTGTAATTAGTAAATACTTCAGTTTTATCATGATATCTTTTATATTCATTTGATGAAATTTAATCTGTTAATCTCTTGTATTTTGCATGTCGATCAGTAGTACATTCATTGAATTAATTATGGTCACTGAAATCAAAGATATCGTAAGTAAACATAATGGGAAACTGATTGTTTTAGAATATTTAACAACTTTACAAAAAAGAATGCAAATGCAAAGGATCATCCATGAACTGGAAACATGTAAACGTAAAAAAATCTTACGTTACTTATGGTAGCAATTAAATGTCATTTTAGAGGAGAGTACCAAAATAGGATTCAGATATACAATTAAACAAATATTTAATTTCAATTGTTCGTTTGTTCATTTTATCAATCTACTAGTAATTGTAATAATAACAATTTATAAAACTAAAAATAAAGATTGTGATTTGTTTAAATTTAACCCATATGATCCAATAACATGTATGGTCAGCTTGTACTGGACCATACGCGTATACTCATACTGTCCGACCGTACGCGTATAATCAGACCGTACGATTATACGTATACGGTCCGGACCGTACGCGTATGGTTCAAATACTCATATGGTCTGGAACATTTCTAGTTTCAATTGTTTCTAGGACATATTTTTTAGAGTAAGATGAATTGTCGCGCCTGTATGACCAAACTGTCCATTTGCAAAGTGGTATAATCCTGCCAGGGAGAGAGTATGAATGTTAAAGGTAGAAATGTAACGAATAAATACGGAAAGTTCTTGAACAAAAAATTGTCTTCTAGTTTTTTTCTTATTACTATGATTACGTTGGTGTTTTCAACAAAAACAAGATGTTTGGTTTCGGGCAGACAATTCAGGGCCCGATTTAGAAAAAAAATATCGGGCTAGGCGCCAAACATCGATACAAAGTGTGAATGTGACAGAGATATGTCCTATGTCAAAATTTTGGGGGGAGATAAATATGATACGCAGTAGAAATATAATAAGATAGCCGTAATATCAATTTAAGCAGTGCAAGATGTTACTGTATAAATTAAATAAATTAGGACGTCTTTTCGTGTTCACTATATGGAGATTAACTAAGACAAAATGTTTCTAAACTGCAAGATTTTTGTTTCAATCGTAAAAAAAATATGAAATCCAATACATGTGAACTAAACTACAGGGTGTAATTTATGGTGTCACTTCCATTGAAACATATAATTGTATCAACATCTCGCAATAACTTTATGACAGTGATCGGGAAGGACGTGCGCCCTGCGCCTATAGCGCATATCGATCAGAAATGGCGCATATAGTACCAATGTAAACGCCCACATGGCGCACTATATTTTTCACTTCATTTCGAAACGTTTAGATATCGTCACATGGATTTCCATGACGCCGTGTGTGTGTACACAACTGTGTAACGTTCCGCCAATGATCCAATTAACCATCATTCATGATATAATTTTTTATACACGACTTTAAATTTGAAATTTGGCTAGTACAGACGAGATTTTTTCTCTTATCATAATATTTAAGTTAGCTTAGCTTAGTATTGTATCGATTTAAAAACCCCAAAGCCTTTTCATGAATACAGTTTTTGTTTGTCTCCATAAAAGACGCTTAACTGTCCTTGTCATTTTTTGGCTCGTCATGCTCGTTTTGACATTTTGTAAACATGTCTTCAGTGAATTGTTGTTTTCTTCTATCATTAATTGATACTCTCTTCTGCTATTGTCATCGCGATGAAGTAATATTTAAACAAGAAGTGCAGAGGAAATGCAAAAAACGTCCCTTGATATGGAACGTCTGGAATAATTATGGTATCGATGAAGACCCAAATTTGATGTAGCAAAAACATGAACATGAACAAGGCAACAGTACACATTTTATATATACAAAAATAATGTAAGTTCGTCGAAGTAAAGACCTTGTCCTTCACCTTATATGACCATATGAGTATTTGAACCATACGCGTACTGTCCGGACCGTATACGTATAATCGTACGGTCTGATTATACGCGTACGGTCGGACAGTATGAGTATACGCGTATTGTCCAGTACAAGCTGACCATACATGTTATTGGATCATATGGGTTAAATTTAAACAAATCACAATCTTTTATTTTTAGTTTTATAAATTGTTATTATTACAATTACTAGTAGATTGATAAAATGAACAAACGAACAATTGAAATTAAATATTTGTTTAATTGTATATCTGAATCCTATTTTGGTACTCTCCTCTAAAATGACATTTAATTGCTACCATAAGTAACGTAATATTTTTTTTACGTTTACATGTTTCCAGTTCATGGATGATCCTTTGCATTTGCATTATTTTTTGTAAAGTTGTTAAATATTCTAAAACAATTAGTTTCCCATTATGTTTACTTACGATATCTTTGATTTCAGTGACCATAATTAATTCAATGAATGTACTACTGATCGACATGCAAAATACAAGAGATTAACAGATTAAATTTCATCAAATGAATATAAAAGATATCATGATAAAACTGAAGTATTAACTAATTACAGAAAACAAAACCCGGATACATTACGAAGACCAACATAAAAAATATACACACCCTACTTAGTCAAGGCCTCAACGCGAAAAGTGAAAAAAGTGACGTCACATATGAAGTGGTGAAAAGGCACAAAAATTACGTCATATTTGAAGTTCTGAAACGGCAGACATTTTAGACATTTTTTAAACATTTATAAAAGGCATAATCTTTAAGACATTTTTCTTAAATTGTTAAAAAAAGAATTGCTTCATGATGACTTCGAAAAACTGATATAAATAGTTTAGAAATACACACAACCCGGAATATTGTGAAAAAGATAAAAGATAAAAGATGTGTAATTTAATATTGCTCGAATTATTGTCTCGCGATGCCAATTATAGATTATGTGTTTTGAATTTATTTTTGACGTAAACAAATTCAAAGACAGCTAACCGATATTACCCTTCTAAAAGTTTACATATATTTGTAAAGAAATTACATTACATGTTTATATTATCCATTATCAGAAGAAATCTATTAAAATTAAAGGAGTTTCGCAACATCATCATAGGTTAAGACATGATCGTATTATATCCGTGTAAATCAAAATAAAACTTGATATAGCAATAAATTATGAAAACCATTTATAAAGTATATATATCACAATTTATATATGAACGCGTGATAAGGTATTAAAAAGTTCTCTTGTTCGTTTATTTAATGTCTCGCGATCCACAAGTTAAATAGCTTCTATTGAATTTTGAACTATAATCAAATGATTACGTGCATACAAATGGAAAATAATTGATGGTTTTTTTGACGTAAACAAACTAAAGACAGCTTGCCGATTTTACACTTCTCCCTGACTAAATTATTCCTTGCAGGTGTTCGTCATTGTTATCAATAACATAAACGGTACCAATTTTACTGCACCAGGAATATCAAATTTCGAATACTAATTTACAAAAAATGTAATTTCGATCAGTTTGTATCAGGATATCTTTAAGCGCAATTAATAAGAAAGTCTTTTTTTTTCAAATAATGAAATAGCAGCTAATCAACTTTGCAGTGTAAACATGCAGGTGCTTTCAGTTATCGATATTTGTGTGATATGTTATAACGTTTCACACATTTACATTCATTGATTTACATTTATAGATTTTTTTCTATAATTTTTTTTTTGTTGTCTTGGCATGCATATGATAAAGTTACAAAGTGTTTATAATCTTCTTTAATGTGCTAAATCATCAAACACTGCAACACATTTGTAGTTAAATTGCAATATTATCCTTATATCAAACCTAAGTAGTAAGATGTTAATGGACGTATATAGCTAGATGTTTATTATGGGAAACACATAATCTTTTCAAGATTACAACAAAGTGACCAGAGAATTATAAAGATAACGAGAAAATAGTAAGCATATTACCTTAAATGGTAAATTTATTAGGCAAACACGTTTATTTCTCAGGATGATTATTTTCAATTTTTTCACACGGATTTATACAAAGGCCTTTATTCTCATGATTATTTTGGTGTAGATATATATGGTGTTCATTGTTTCACTAATAATATCATCAGTTTCATTTGTGAAATTTAAACGAAAAATAATTTGGCTGATATATTAAAAATGTAAACTATTTACGTAGGTTTTAATGATAAAGCAAATCTAGCTCTAATTCGTGGAATTTTGATTTTTCCTTTTAACCGGTAGCTTAGATATTAATAGATCTAAATAGAGGATATCTGATAAAATCTGTATATACATATATTTTCATATATATATATAAAATGACCTGGTTTGTGCTTTTTTGTGTTAATATCACAAACGTACAACATTAAAGGTGAAGGACAAGGTCTTAACTATGACAAACTTACATCATTTTTGTATACATTGATATAATGATATGTTTTCAATGGAAGTGACAGCGTTAATTACACCCTAAAATTTATTGCACATGTATTGGATTCCATCTTATTGTTACCGATCGAAACACAATCCTACAAAATGTTTTTAACGTATAATTTAAAGTAACACTTTGTCCTAGTTAATCTCCATATAGTGACAGAAAAGAAAAAAGACGTCTTAGATTTTGTTTGATTTAAACAGTGTAACATATTGCACTGCTAAAACAGTTAAACACTTTTTTAATGAAGTAGGGCAATTTTTATATCCGAGCTTTTTTAGTTTAACGTTCTAAGTGGTATAAAATCATACTGTGATACATTATAGATTCGTCTCTCGTATTGGGGTATATATCATATATATACAAAGTGAACATTACAACACAAACGTATTTCTTTTCATACAGAAAAGGGAACATTGTAATAGTATCACAAAGTATAAATCAACTACATGTATCCTCAGAATATAAATCAGCTATCAGATGTTTAATCAAAATGTATGAACCACATTATGAAAGAATTATAATTTTTGTACATTTTTGTATGTGAAGGCAACCAGTCATGAACTGAAGTTTGCTTTTATGCGTATTTGCACTTTACTGTTATGTGTCTTATCTAGATATATCAAGAACAAAATTACCATTCAGGAGATAACTGTATTGTATTTTAAGCTCCGACGGCATCAATTGGTGATTTGATGGTCGCAAATTAAGTTTACTGGCGACGCGTTAGCGGAGACAGTAAACGGGTATTTGCGACCATCAAATCCCCAATTGATGCCGTCGGAGCTTAAAATACAATATTGTTATCTCCATTCTAATGAAACTGACAGAAACCAACGTTAAAACATGTATTTAAAATCTGTCATATGCCGTCTGCGCTTGCGTGTACGTCCCATAGCATCAATTGTCATTTGATGCCACGTAAATAAGTGACGTTATCCAATCAAAATGAACGTTACAAACGTTGTTGCATTAGAATTCTGTATTGATACACATCATAAATATCAATCGTTTGTGTCATCTTTAATATCAAACTGTCGCATTCTTTCAATGGTTCGTACGTTTTGACAGAAAACGAGCTTAACTCATTGTCCCTGCCTAAGAAGGACAATATTTACAGATTGGAAATTTAAACTATCGAACTCAAGCTACATTTTGTCATCGATAACGACAATTTACAATATGTTAATCGTTTCTTGAGCGGGTTATTAGTTATTGTACGACACATGTTGACAGCTACCCGCATGCATGCCGTTTTTTTATCAATTTGAATACATTTTCTTTTCTTACTTTTACTTATAAAATATTTGTTTTAAATAAGATCCATCTTCGATTTTTGTCAATGTCATACAAATGGTATAAACAAGTGTCATTGATGTATCTAACGTTAACGTAAAGTGCGTTTGACGCAATATATTGTATTCACGGCATTTCTTTTTTGTTTTGGAACTTCATGATTGATGCCAAAGCTAAAAAATGTTTTCTCCTGAGGATATAACCACCCAAATTTTCACAAATTTTTGTTAATACGAAATATAGAAAATATAAATTGTACGATGAGGAATAATTAAAGACTAACTTTATTCTGGCTCAATTATTGATTGCCTTAGTTGCATTCAGCACAACTTGTTGTAAATCCTGATTGTTTTAAACTTTGTTAATATTTGGCGTTTCATTTGGTTTGATTCAAGTGCTACTGGTGAGTCTTGTTTAGACAAAATATACTTCTGTCGATTAATTCTATAAGCCTGGTTTCTTGATCAGTTTATCTCTTTAAACATTTGAATGGTTGCTGAAAGGACGAACAGTATAGTGAACCACGAACATGTAAATAGAGCTTAGTATCAGGAAGATTGTAGAAAGCAACAGAAAAAGGTCAACATTAACAAAAAAAGTTTTTTGACAAATAAAAGGATTTGGATCATAACGTATTCATTTTGTCTTCACATATTCGTGAATTTGTGTCAATCAATTTATCATGGTAACAATGCTTTCAAAAATATCAATGTTGTCTGTTCTATCACAGGACATTTCAAAGAATTTCCCTTCGTAAGATTAAGACCGAATCACATTGAATTCTGTTTAAAAAGGTGAACTGTCTACATGATCTACCTCGAACTGTCTATTAAACTTAATTTTGTGGAAATTCAATTTCATATTTTTTTCCAAGTAATTCGGCCATATATAGATTTAACTGTTACATCACTGTGAAACAACTAGCTTGAATAATGTCCTTTCTTAACTCTGTTATGAAGGTTCAATTAACGAAAATACATGTAAGAAATAGGAAAAGGATATAGTTTAAAAATTGTACAATGTCATGCAGTTATAGCGTGATATTTTTTTTTCTTTTCTAAAGGTATTTTAAAATCCAGCTGGTAGTATTGCTAAAATAAATAAATTGTTCAGCAAATATGATGTAGCCTGAATAGCCAGTAGAAAAGATAAATATTACAATACAGTAATTTGAAATGACTGATCGCAATTAAATGATAAAGGGAGATACATAACAAACATTCAAATTATTAAGTGAAAAATCAGCTGAAAACACCAATGCAACTGAAGATGAGAATATGCATGTGTTCAGGTAAATACCACTGAACTACTCATGACTTTCGACAGACACAAACATGATTTGGAGGGGTTGAATATGTTTGTGAGCCTAACCCTACCCCTAAAATGAGTCAGTGATGTTTGAGCACAACATAACAACAAACTATATAAAAATAGTAGAAAAGGGTAATTATAAGGCCGAAATTCATTTTATAAACTCATTCCGAACGTGGCAGGGTATTTTTACATCCTCTTTATAACAATATAGACACAATAAACATATCTGATAGTACTCACATTTAGTGACAGCTAGTTCGAAACCAATAATTACTAGGAAAACATCTATCTTAGAGTAAAACATCAACTAGTACACATGCAAAATCACATATTCTAGAATTAACACATCACTATAAGATAGCAGAAATTTCCCTATGCAATGTGAAACTATAAGTATCGATATGTTGCTGTACGTTAAACGTGCATTTAATGGAAAGACCATTCAACTCGGACCGTATCTATAAAAAAAAAGATGTGGTATGATTGCCAATGAAACAACTGTCCACATGAGACTAAAATGACACAGACATTAACAATTATAGGTCACCGTACAGCCTTTAACAATGGGCAAAGCCTATACCGCATAGTCAGCTATAAAACGATCTCAGTTTTCATGATTTACAACATCTTCAAACCACTAAACACTTTTGGTTAATTAAGTTCCTTGTAAGAAACAACTCTATAAAAAAAAACATAATAGAAAAATGAGCCTGTAATGTTACAACCTGGCAATGAAAAGCTCTCTTATTCAACAATCAAATGGTTACGTGCGTAGATGCGGAAAAATGAACGGTGGAATTTTCGACGTAAACAAACTAAAGACAGCTCACCGGTTTTACACTTCTAATATTCTAAACAACTAGATTATTCCTTGCAGGTGTTTAACATTGTCAAATTTCGAATACTAATTTACAATAAAATATAATTTCAATAAGTTTGTATCATGGTATCTTTAAATGATATTAATAAGAAAGACTTTTTTCAAAGTATGGAAAAGCAACTAATCAACTTTGCAGTGTTAACATGCAGGTTCTCTTAGTTATCGATATTTGTCTGATATGGTGTAACATGTCAAACAATAACATTCATTGTAAATATTGCTTTGAAATTCGGGTTTATTACTGAATATGATTTTTTTTTTATTTTAAAGTTTAGGAACTCGGTTTTGACGAAACAAAACCACATTATAAGGCAATGCAGTAAAATACAATGAAGCATCACAATGAATAATCAATTTAAGAGTTTATGTTTTTGATATCACTGATAAGATAAGTTCTTGTTCATTTATTTAATGGCTCGTGATGTACAAGACAAAATAATCTCTATTGCATTTCGAATTATTTAAATTTAAAGACACGATCAAACTTATAGAATTTAATTAATCAAATGGTTACGTGCGTACATGCAGAAAAATGAACGGTGGTATTTTCGACGTAAACAAACTTAAGGAAGCTCACCGATTTTACACTTCTCATATTCTAACCAACTAGATTATTCCTTGCAGGTGTTTGGCATTATCAAATTTCGAATACTAATTTACAATAAAATACGATTTTAATAAGTTCGTATCATGGTATCTTTAAATGATATTAATAAGAAAGACTTTTTTCAAAGTATGGAAAAGTAATTAATCAACTTTGCAGTGTTAACATGCAGGTTCTCTTAGTTATCGATATTTGTCTGATATGGTGTAACATGTCAAACAATAACATTCATTTTAAATATTGCTTTGAAATTCGGGTTTATTACTGAAGTTCAGGTGCTCGGTTTAAATGAAACAAAGCCACATTCTAAGGCAATGCTGTAAAATACAATGCAGCATCACGATGAATAATCAGTTTAAGAGTTTATGTTTCAGATATCACTTATAAGATAAGTTCTGCTGCAATAAAAGACAGTTTGCGACACAATCATTGATTGTAGCTTGCAAATAAATTAGATGGGTCCATCACTTTTCATGAAAACCCCACGTTAGAATTTCTAATCGATTATGAGAGGTTCAAATATTATTATATTATAATAATATCTCGAAGATGTCAAAATTAAAATGTCTTTTAGCAAGAAACTCTATATGATCGGAATTCAAAAAAAAACACAACACGTGATAGTATGATGACTTGCAAATAGTCCAAGGTTTTTTTTCTTTAAACTTATTTATTGTATGTCTTGGCATGCATATACTAAAGTTACAAAGTTAAGACTGTACGCCGATTTTGAAATTTAAATACTTATTACCGAATATTAAATTATGTTGGCAGGTGTTGATAATCTTAATAAATGTGCTAAATCAATGAAACACTGCAACACATTTGTATTGCAATTGCAATATGTATCCTTATATCAAACTTAATTTATTTAGTAAGATTTTGTTAAACGTTTATCATGTATATAGCTAATCACATCTACAATGTAAAATATATAGGTTTTCGAAATTTCCTACATTTGTCTGTTGAATTAAGAAGAAAACAACATTATTTCTGAAATCAAGCTTAAGTGTGTATACATAATCATGACATTATTTGTATAGCTATTTTATTATTATCAATCATTATCAATTATATTGTCATTTTTTTTTTAATTTCCTGTTGTTAGCTAATTTTGACAAAATTGAACTATAATAGCTGCTAATAGTGAATCATCATATCACTTTTTGACATTAATGGCTGAACGTAAAGAATCTTTTTTGCATATCTTGAAGCTTGAAGATTTTTAAGATGACATGCAAGTTGTTGAAATCACAAAATTAATGCTTCATACATACGTAGGCTATATATAAATTTGAAATGTTTAATAACAAGTTTCTTGCTTCCTCCCATCGTCAGATGACAAGCTTTTTTCCCTACATTTGATAGATTAATTTTTAATGTTTATGAGCCTTAAAAATAAAACCATTGAAAAAAAGAAACCTAAAACATTTGTAATCATTTAAATGGGTTAAAATGTATATCTTAAGACAAGACCTTTCTTTATATTTAATTATATGATATCAAATGTTTACGAGCCTTTTGCGTTACACAAACATATTTAATGTATAGAATTGCGTTACGTATACAAGCGTATATGTGTCAAGGTTTACAATTATACCTAAACACGTGTTTCAACTTTTTGTTTAGGTATAATATTTTGAAATAAATGTGAAACGTAAAAATAAAAAATACCAACCTACAAGGAAGAATCATAAACAGAAATCCCCCTATTATATGACAAAATCAAAAAGCCCAAACACTGACTCGGTGTATTCTTTTCTTATGTAAAAAGTAAAATAACAAAAAAATTAATTCGGAAAGTCCATAATCACATGCCAAAATCAAATAACAAAACGCAGCAAAAACGATTGGACAAGAACTGTCATATTCCTGACTTGGTACAGGCATTTTCAAATGTAGAAAATGGTGGATAAAACCTGGTTTTATAGCGCAATACATGGTTTTATAGTTGGCCAAACCTCTCATTCAATTTACAAATGCTATGAATATAAAAGTAATTTCATTCTTTGATTCAAACTGAACAGATAATTTTGTGAACAAGAGACCAAATGAAACAGAAGTTAACATGCAGGTGCTCTTAGTTATCGATATTTGTCTGATATGGTGTAACATGTCAAACAATAACATTCATTGTAAATATTGCTTTGAAATTCGGGTTTATTACTGAATATAATGTTTTTTTAATTTTAAAGTTTAGGAACTCGATTTTGATGAAACAAAGTCACATTCTAAGGAAATGCTGTAAAATACAATGAAGCATCACAATGAATAATCAGTTAAAGAGTTTATATCACTTATAAGATAAGTTCTGCTGCAATATGTTATAATATTACAATTTCTTAGTATTCTATTGTTTGTCAGTAGTGAGCGAAACTACTAACCCATACCGTATATAGTAATTTGTAAAGTGCAACTTAAAACAAATGTAAAACAATCACTGAATAACAGGGTCCTACATTGGGACAGACACATACAGAATATGGCAGGGTTTGACAGTATTGCTGGCGCTACGCCCCTCCTCACCACATCCCTAACCCAAAACGCAAATCTGCATGGACTAACACGTTTGAGTAAAGGCTTTATCTCATGTTTATAACATCATAATAAGCTCAAATTAAACAACAGCTGGAAAATTTAAATTATCATTAACCAAAATTCTTTGATACATGTACTATTATTATTATGTATCCTTTTTTCAGTTTGTAGTTGTATGACAAATTATACCACCAGCTTTCTTATGTTTATCTCTACAAATACGAGACGAAATAACTGTCACAACAACTGAAACATATTATACAAAATGTTTGCATTTAAAGAAAATCAGTCAGGAGCCTGATGTCCAGTAGTCGCCGTTTGTTGATGTGGTGCAGAAGTGTTTCTCCTTTCTTGTTTATTAAATAGATTGAACCGGTGTTTTTTTCCTGTGAATCAATCGTTTAACAGTACCTAGTCATTTTGGTGGCCCTATATAGCTTAAAGTTTGGCTTGAGGCAAGGTGCCGTGTTGAAGACAGTGTTTGACCTATAACGACTTGGGTGGAGAGTTGTCTCATTGACACTCACACCACATATTTTTATATCAATTGAAACCAAGTGAGCAGTTAGTGCGAATAAAACTGCCTCCTGTGCCTTATCGAATTATATCAAATTATATCAAAAATCATATTGCCTGTAATATGAAAAATCGTTTCTGATAAATACCATTCTGTTGTATTCTTTCAATGATCATACTTTTTTGTTTACAGAAAACGATGTAAACTAATTTTTGTAATCGATAACTACAAATTATGATTTAAACAAAATTAGTTGTGCAGGATGTAACTTATTACATGACATATGTTGACAGCTACCCGCATGCAAACCGTAATTGGACAAATTGATTACAGGTTTTTGTTCTTTAACTATCACTTTTTAGAATATTTGTTTTGAATAAGATCCCTCTTCGATTTTTATTATGGTCATGCAAATGATTTAAACAAAGTGCAACTGATGAATCTAACGTTAATGTACTGTGCGTTTGAAGTACCACATTGTTCGCATGACATCACTTATATTTTGTTGGACCTTCATGATCGATGCCACTGCTGAAATATGTTTAGATTAACGTAAATTATTTTGACTGATTTATTAAAAAATGTAAACTATTTACGTAGGTTTTGATGATAAAGGATGTCTAGCTCTAATTCGTATAATTTTGATTTTTCCTTTAAAGCGGTAGCTAAGGCATTAACAGATCTAGATAGAGGATTATCGATAAACTCTTTCTCTCTCTCCCTCTCTCTCTCTCTCTCTCTCTCTCTCTCTCTCTCTCTCTGTATATATATACAACTCGTCTAAATATGTATATATATATATATATATCGTCTCAGTCAGTGACAACTCTACAACCGATTTATCCATCGGATCGCCATCAATGATGGTGATACATGGCTGTGTACATTATGTATATACAACTCGTCTAAACATCAACCCAACAATGTTAGATCTGTAAATTTGCTTTCGCAAATTTTTTGTTCTTCCCTCGCCATGATTCGAACCCATGCTACTGTGATATCGTGACACCTAATCGCCTGCACTGTAGCCGTCCCCCTATATATATATATATATATATATATATATATATATATATATATATATATATATATATATATATATATATATATATATATATATATATATATATATATATATATTAATTTGTAGGATCCTTTACTATAGATAATTTAGCTGATCTGTAACAATAACATCTTCATGCCTTATATATCATGTACTGTAGTACGCCGCTAGATTAAAACTGACGAGGAAAGGTAACACACGGCCAGCGAAAGCTCTTTTTATTGAGAGCCCAGGTGGTCGTGTGGTCTAGCGGGACGGCTGCAGTGCAGGCGATTTGGTGTCACGATATCACAGTAGCATGGGTTCGAATCCCGGCGAGGGAAGAACCAAAAATTTGCGAAAGCAAATTTACAGATCTAACATTGTTGGGTTGATGTTTAGACGAGTTGTATATACATTATGTACTCAGCCATGTATCACCATCATTGATGGCGATCCGATGGATACATCTGTTGTAGAGTTGTCACTGACTCAGACGTACTTATAAATATAATTATTTTCTGTGACTGTATATTACATTAATTTGTAGGATCCTTTACTATAGATAATTTAGCTGATCTGTAACAATAACATCTTCATGCCTTATATATCATGTACTGTAGTACGCCGCTAGATTAAAACTGACGAGGAAAGGTAACACACGGCCAGCGAAAGCTCTTTTTATTGAGAGCCCAGGTGGTCGTGTGGTCTAGCGGGACGGCTGCAGTGCAGGCGATTTGGTGTCACGATATCACAGTAGCATGGGTTCGAATCCCGGCGAGGGAAGAACCAAAAGTTTGCGAAAGCAAATTTACAGATCTAACATTGTTGGGTTGATGTTTAGACGAGTTATATATATATATATATATATATAGATAATTTAGCTGATCTGTAACAATAACATCTTCATGCCTTATATATCATGTACTGTAGTACGCCGCTAGATTAAAACTGACGTGGAAAGGTAACACATGCCCACCGAAAGCTCTTTTATTGAGAGCCCAGGTGGTCGTGTGGTCTAGCGGGACGGCTGCAGTGCAGGCGATTTGGTGTCACGATATCACAGTAGCATGGGTTCGAATCCCGGCGAGGGAAGAACCAAAAATTTGCGAAAGCAAATTTACAGATCTAACATTGTTGGGTTGATGTTTAGACGAGTTGTATATACATTATGTACACAGCCATGTATCACCATCATTGATGGCGATCCGATGGATACATCTGTTGTAGGGTTGTCACTGACTCAGACGTACTTATGAATATAATTATTTTCTGTGACTGTATCTTACATTAATTTGTAGGATCCTTTACTATAGATAATTTAGCTGATCTGTAACAATAACATCTTCATGCCTTATATATCATGTACTGTAGTACGCCGCTAGATTAAAACTGACGTGGAAAGGTAACACATGCCCACCGAAAGCTCTTTTATTGAGAGCCCAGGTGGTCGTGTGGTCTAGCGGGACGGCTGCAGTGCAGGCGATTTGGTGTCACGATATCACAGTAGCATGGGTTCGAATCCCGGCGAGGGAAGAACCAAAAATTTGCGAAAGCAAATTTACAGATCTAACATTGTTGGGTTGATGTTTAGACGAGTTGTATATACATTATGTACACAGCCATGTATCACCATCATTGATGGCGATCCGATGGATACATCTGTTGTAGGGTTGTCACTGACTCAGACGTACTTATGAATATAATTATTTTCTGTGACTGTATCTTACATTAATTTGTAGGATCCTTTACTATAGATAATTTAGCTGATCTGTAACAATAACATCTTCATGCCTTATATATCATGTACTGTAGTACGCCGCTAGATTAAAACTGACGTGGAAAGGTAACACATGCCCACCGAAAGCTCTTTTATTGAGAGCCCAGGTGGTCGTGTGGTCTAGCGGGACGGCTGCAGTGCAGGCGATTTGGTGTCACGATATCACAGTAGCATGGGTTCGAATCCCGGCGAGGGAAGAACCAAAAATTTGCGAAAGCAAATTTACAGATCTAACATTGTTGGGTTGATGTTTAGACGAGTTGTATATATATATATATATATACATAAGTACGAAAGCAAATTTACAGATCTAACATTGTTGGGTTGATGTTTAGACGAGTTGTATATATATATATATCGTTTATATATATATATATATATATATATATATATATATATATATATATATATATATATATATATATATATAGATATATATAAACGCCTAAAAAGTGTACATAACAACACCAATGATATAAAAAGGAACTATAAATGTAATTATTTATAAATATTTCGGATAACAGATATCCTTCGTCGGTCAGATTCTGATGTTAAATGAATCATCTTTAAGTCTTCTTAGATTAAACTTTTACTAAATCTTGAAATTTATACAATACAGAAGGCAAACCGAACATCAGTTAAGACGCTTGCACCATTCTAAAAATGTGTTGAATATGACATAGGTTATATGACTAATTACATCAGAGAGTTCAAATATATGCTTTAAATAAAAATAATAATGTGCGATGTGAACTAGCACAATTTTAAAGCTTTAACGGTGTCGATATTATGATGTTACAAGAAAGATTGCGTCAATAAGAATTCCAAATAAACAGCACTGAACGGTCTAAATTTCTAAATATTTCAGATTTGACAACTGTAGTGTAGTTACATTAGAGTCTGCGATGTTTAAAACAATCGGCCGTTAAAATATAATAACAAATTTTGACTAAAGTAAAATAGTTGGACGTGGCTTGGTACTTATACATCCCTCAAAAAATTAAGCAATTTAAATTGTTATATTCAACAGATTTATTTTAGAGATGAGTAAGGTAAAGAAATAGAAACGGAGACTGTAATAATAAGTAATATAACCCAGATGTGTAACGATCCAGCAACCACGTGGGAAAAATCGTTGACTATTATTCAGACGTTTGATATATATATATATATATATATATATATATATATATATATCAGTCTAAAGATTTGCACAACGGTACTGATATAAGATGTTATAATACGAAAATGTTGTTATTAAATCGTGCTGACAAATATTTCGGCTCAACAAATGGCCTTCTTCAAGTGTCACAAGTTTTAACAATACTGATACATAATGTATAAGGTGTAAAAATAGATCAGTAATAATACAGGTAAGTTTTGGTCGATTGATTTTTAATCCAAAAGCCTGAATATCATAATATAAACAAAACACTATAAATCAATATACGTGACTGTGTATATTAACAATAAAAATGAGTAAAAAAAAGCAAAAACGCTAGTATTTCTTATTGATGCCGTTTGGATGATGTACATTAAGTTCCTTTATCCAAAAGCTTTCCCGAACCTGTCGCTGGGCATCACTCCAGTGAATATTCTGTTCAATCACTAGAATTTTCATGCGGTTAAAGTCATCAGGTTTGTGATCCGACTGTCTGAAGTGCTGAGAAACTGGGAGAAGTGGCTTCTTAGGGATATCACTCCTATGGCCATTGAGGCGTTTGTGGAAAGGCTGCTTTGATTCACCAACATATTGGAGGCCACAAACCGAACATTCTAGTATGTAAACAACATTCATACTTTTGCAGGTAACATTGCAAAATATCTTATAGTTGTTTTCGGTTGCCTTACTGTGAAATGTTGATGAATGCTGCATCTGTAGGCAGCATTTGCAGCGTTTTTCTTCACACGAACGACATTCTCCAGAAGTACTTCTATTATCAGACACTTCAGCCCGCACCAGCAGGTTCCGCAGACTACTAGGTTGCCTAAAAGCTATCATTGGAGGCTCGGGAAAAATCTTGGATAGTTTGGAATTCTTTTCAACTGATTTCCAATGCTCACGAATGACACCAAAGCTGTTTTTGAGAGATGGGTGGTAAGTAAGAACACATGGAGTCCTTTTATTTTTCTTTTTAACTTTGTATTCCAATAGTTCACTCCTGGGAATTGATTCCGCTTTCTGAAAGCTTTTTTTTATATTTCTGTGTTTGTAGCCCCTTTTCTTCAAGCGAGTTTCAAGTTGACGTAGTTGTCTTTTAGTAGAAATGCATGACGATGGTTTCATCGATGACAAAACTCTTGAATATTTGAAACCAGAAAATCCAAAACCGGGCAGATTTTATCTTTTACCTAAAATTCATAAGGCGAATAACCCAGGAAGACCTATAGTTTCAGCGAACGGTCATCCAACGGAAAAAATATCGGAATTTGTTGACTTCCATCTTCGTCAACATGTTGAAGACTTACCATCTCACATCAAAGATACAACCGATTATCTTAGAAAAATGCAGGCCTTAAATCCACTCCCCTCCGACACGACTCTTGTTTCCATGGATGTCACCTCCCTCTACACTAATATTCCACATGCAGATGGCATCGATGCATGTAAAGAAGTTTGGGATTCCAGACCAGTGAAATATCCACCTACCGAATGCCTGGTCAAAATGCTCACGCTGGTACTTAAGAAAAACAACTTCACTTTTGATGGAGATCATTATTTGCAAGTAAATGGAACTGCCATGGGCACCAAAATGGCTCCGTCATATGCCAACATATTCATGGGCAAATTAGAGAAACAACTCCTTGAAACTTCCATCGAAAAACCGCTTTCCTGGTTTAGATTTATAGATGATGTGGATATGAAATGGAATAAAAGCGACGAGGATTTAGATACTTTTATCACTCATGCCAACAACATACATCCTAGTATCAAATTTACTCATGAGAAGTCTAAATCCAAAATCGCCTTCCTCGATACTTCAAGTTCGCTCACAGAGGGCATCATATCTACAGATTTATATTCTAAACCCACTGACACTCATCAATATTTGTCCCCTAAAAGTTGTCATCCTGCTCATCTTACCAAGAGTATTCCATACAGTCAGGCACTTAGAGTCAAGCGAATATGTTCCAACACAGAAACAACTAAAAGACAACTACGTCAACTTGAAACTCGCTTGAAGAAAAGGGGCTACAAACACAGAAATATCAAAAAAAGCTTTCAGAAAGCGGAATCAATTCCCAGGAGTGAACTATTGGAATACAAAGTTAAAAAGAAAAATAAAAGGACTCCATGTGTTCTTACTTACCACCCATCTCTCAAAAACAGCTTTGGTGTCATTCGTGAGCATTGGAAATCAGTTGAAAAGAATTCCAAACTATCCAAGATTTTTCCCGAACCTCCAATGATAGCTTTTAGGCAACCTAGTAGTCTGCGGAACCTGCTGGTGCGGGCTGAAGTGTCTGATAATAGAAGTACTTCTGGAGAATGTCGTTCGTGTGAAGAAAAACGCTGCAAATGCTGCCTACAGATGCAGCATTCATCAACATTTCACAGTAAGGCAACCGAAAACAACTATAAGATATTTTGCAATGTTACCTGCAAAAGTATGAATGTTGTTTACATACTAGAATGTTCGGTTTGTGGCCTCCAATATGTTGGTGAATCAAAGCAGCCTTTCCACAAACGCCTCAATGGCCATAGGAGTGATATCTCTAAGAAGCCACTTCTCCCAGTTTCTCAGCACTTCAGACAGTCGGGTCACAAACCTGATGACTTTAACCGCATGAAAATTCTAGTGATTGAACAGAATATTCACTGGAGTGATGCCCAGCGACAGGTTCGGGAAAGCTTTTGGATAAAGGAACTTAATGTACATCATCCAAACGGCATCAATAAGAAATACTAGCGTTTTTGCTTTTTTTTTACTCATTTTTATTGTTAATATACACAGTCACGTATATTGATTTATAGTGTTTTGTTTATATTATGATATTCAGGCTTTTGGATTAAAAATCAATCGACCAAAACTTACCTGTATTATTACTGATCTATTTTTACACCTTATACATTATGTATCAGTATTGTTAAAACTTGTGACACTTGAAGAAGGCCATTTGTTGAGCCGAAATATTTGTCAGCACGATTTAATAACAACATTTTCGTATTATAACATCTTATATCAGTACCGTTGTGCAAATCTTTAGACTGATATAATTTTTTCCTTATCTGCATAGTATCGCCTATTCTAGACGATCCGGTACATAGTAAATTTGCTGGTTGGTCGTTTTTATAGACTTTATATATATATATATATATATATACAGACACTAACATTAAACTGTCAGACACAGACATCTAGAGACATTAGTATTCACAGCATCTGGATTGACACTTTTATTCTTGAAACAACATCATACTAGATTGTGATCTTAGTAGTGGACGTAATATTCAGATTTGATTCCGAGAAGATTCCGATACAGATATAGATAACAGTTTGGACTCATATTTTGACAGTTAAGTTGACAATTATATTTGTGTACTTTTGGTAAACTTTTGTATAATAAATCTTGTTAAATTTTATTATTGATTTGTGTCCTTTGTTGGCTACAATTTACAGGTGATTTCCAACCGTAACAATGTTTTGCTAAATACGAGGACCTACATTAACTAATATCAATACAACTAGTATTTATATTACTTCGAATTTTGATTCAGACCTGTCATTGCTTAAAGTTCTTAACCGAGTAAATTCGGTAAATGTAGTTAATGCGTCATCTGGGAACAGAAAATTATAGAAAGTTTTTTATACTATTGAGGACCTGTACTCTACTTTTGGTTGTAAACATATTTTTTGAAAGATGCATAAAACATTTGTAAAACTAGGGTTAACAAAATATTACAAACATGAGTGCTAGAAAGTAGATAAGTCAGTGGGTTAAGTATAAAAATTAAGACGTAACCTAAAGTTGTTGTTAACAAGGCCAGATATAGGTAAACTATCTACTTTCGTACACATTCAGAAATGTTTGGTCATCGTTGTTTTTGTCAAACTTGAAGCTTTTTAATTTCAAAAAAAAAAAAAAAAAAAAGATTCTGATTAATTAAAGAGGTTCCGTTTATGAAACACTTTAATTGGTTTTATAAACTTATGTCATTCATAAAATCTAAACTGTGCTCCTCAACAAATATTTCCATCAGAATTTTAAATATTTTTTCATTTAATTTCTATTTTTCTCTTTGCATATTTATTTGATAGATTAAAGGTGTATTTTGTGTTAACAAGATATACAATGAATGTTATACTATCTGGACGTCGTTGTTTGGTCTACGGTAAACACCTCAGATCTTTGTCTAACACAAAAACAAAGAAACACAAAATTCCAAAATGTTGCTTCAAAGAAGTCTTTAAAATAATTGGTTTTCTTTGTTAAGTAGTATGAATAAATATTTATACACCTTTTATGTTTTTTTAATAACACGTTGATTTTATAGGATATGTTTTTGTTTTCTTTTGAAACTTGCACAACATAGAACATATTCATGATTAATAATCGATCTTAAGGACAAATTTTAAATGAAAACATGTCATAACCTAACTTTGACATGATAATTGAATAATTTTAACTTAAAAGTTTGCTTTGTAGTCTACTTTCATTTACTATCGAATCATTCGAGAGAAACGGTGTGGTTCCATTTCAGAGTTGATGGATATATATTTTAGAGTGTTGCTTTTGTTTCTATGTTTGTGTTTAATTGATCATTTTGATACCACGTCGGGTAAGTTTTTAAACGTATTCAATATGCACCAGTTTCAAAAGAAAAAAAAAACCTATCCTATTAAATCAAAGTGTTATTAATAAATTATAAATAAACACACGAACCTCATTTTCCACCCAAGAAACATTATTTCAAGTTACATTGGATTTTTAACGAGTTCCTTCAGTACAGAAAAAAACCCGAAAGATTTTTTTTTCAGTTATGAAGATCATTAATGCAAAATTGTTCTTTTGCAAAGATTTTAATTAATTTCGTTTACAATTTGGGATATGCTAACCCCAGTTTAGGTAATTAATATTACCGATCGAAGCAAGGCAGACACATTTGTTGACGGGTTTATTCTAAAATTCATTAGAAGTTGTAAATAGCATGAGATTTTTGTTTTTTCGATCAAATAGGGGAACGTACAACATCTACGCTCCTGTAGCCCTTTTCACAAAAAAATCATAAGTTATAAATCAATCTTACGATAACAATATTTAGTTGAACAGTTAAGGAAATTTTTAGACTTGAGATAAATTTTCCCTAAGATTGTTTGTGAAAAGGGCTACTGGATCCGAAACTGTTTAGTATTTGGCAATTGTTCTCAAAATAGCGTTTATATAATTGAGGTTAAAAGTCGGATATTTTCGCTAATATAACAAATACGTCTGTTCAGTCATAACGTTTAATAACAACTCAAAGAGCCCACGGCAACGTCACTGAAGTCGCTTGTAGCATCCGAATGTGTCCCCGATACCTCCAACGGAAATAGTTTAACCATTGGATGTCTCACCATTGCTTGTCTGTATCCGTGCCCCCCGTATAAGTCCATCATTGCCTCTAATAATTAATATAAGTTCATTTACTATACCTAGTTTCCAATTAACTTTAGGCGATTCATTATGTATTTGAACTATGTCCCCAATTTGAATAGATTGTTCGTTTTTTCCTAAAGTTTTGTGGAATTCGCGCAATGAAGTTTAGTATTCGGACTTCCATCTGGTCCAGAAGTGTTGTATTAGTAAAGTTTGTCTGTGTGCACATTTGTTGAGTTCTTTATGATTCATATAGGTTAGATCGTTGAATTCCTCTATGTCTATTTGCGGATATGGCAGCGCTGATATTCTTCTACCATACACAAGATGAGTGAGGGTTAACGTCTCGCAATCTCTGATATCTGATGAAAAATAAGTAAGTGGCCTGTCATTTAAAATTCTTTCTATTTCTGTCACAACAGTCTGTAGAGTTTCCATACTAACTTGAGTTCGTCCAAGCGTCTTTTTCAAGCTTGTCTTTGTTAGCGCAATAAGTCTCTCCGAGAATCCACCATACCACGGAGCGCGTTTTGGTATGAACTTCCATTCTATTCCTCGTATAGACAACGTTTCTTTTAGTGTTGCCAATTCACATAATGTTTTTAGTTTATCTGCTCCTGCAATGCAAGTAGTTGCATTATCTGATATCAGTGTCTTGATTTGCGGCTTACGAAACGCCTAAAAGCTTGAACAAACGAATGTTCGGTTAGGTTCGATACCACCTCTAGATGAACGGCTCTGGTAGAAGCGCAGGTAAACAGGCATATATGCTTTGTTAAAATTCTATTTTCGTTTCTAACAAGTAATGCTCCTGTAAAGTCCACTGTTAAGGGGGGGGGGGGTGTTTCCTGTAATCTGATTTTTGGTAAAGGTGGTGGGTCTGGTGAAACGTACGATTTTCCATTCACTTTGCGGCAAATAACGCATTTGCGGAGTAATGTCTTTGCATACTGTCGAATAGTCGGTATCCAAAACTTTTGTCTAATAAAGGTGACTGTAGCATTCATTCCACTATGAAGTAATTGTTCATGTGCGTCCAATACGATTAGTCTAGGATGATTTGCAGGTATAAGATACTGAAATTTTGCTGATTCTGGAATTGGTGCATTATGTATCCTACCGTTACATCTGATGAGTCCGGATTCGTCTAAGAAAAGTCCCAAGTGTCGGACTCTAGGTACTTTATTTGTGTTCTGTGTTGTGCTCCTCTCATATATGACATTTCATCTGTATATGTAGACTCTTGACAATCTAGAATCCAAGTATTTACTGCTGTTTGAATTTCATTGACCTCCAGTAGTCCGCTTTTTCTAGAAATCCTATCCCGTTTACAGTTGCGGATAAAACGGATGACATACGCGGTAATACGTAATAACTTCATGTAAGATCCATAGTTCGAAATATCCAATATGTTTGTTATACTGCCTAGACTTTGTTGGTGCGTCATATTCAAGTTGTCCAAAATTCCTCTTTATTTTCCCTGTCATCTACCAATGACGTCAAAACGGTATTTTGTGCACTGTTTAGTTCTGGTCATTTTGTACTATCTGTTAATTAATTTGGTCCTTACCGCCAAAGTATACTCTGGTCAAACTGTTCAATTGTAAGTCCTCTTGTCAGAAGATCTGCCGGGTTGTTATCAGTAGGACAATACCGCCATTTGTATGGATGCGTCAATTCTGTTATTTCCTTTACTCGATTGGCTATAAAACGTTTCAAAGTCTTTGTAGATGTTAGCCAATTCAGAACAATGCTGCTACATGTATCTAACCAAAATACAATTTTTGGATAATTAAGTGTTACATGAAGATGTGCATCTAGTCGTGTTCCAATTATTGCGGCCATAAGTTCAAGTTGTGGGAGGGTTAACTATTTGACTGGTGCTACTCTGGTTTTCGCCATTACCAAAGTTGCGTCGTTTTCGTTACTCAACTAAGCTGCTGCGCCGTACGCTCTTCGACTTGCATCTGTAAATACATGAAGTACTAATTATGTTGATGTTGATGGCTTACTAAAAAAATATCGAAAAATAGTGAATTGCATTGCTTTTTCCAAATCTTTGGTCAAATCTATCCACGTAGTCTTTAAATTATTTGCTATAATTTCGTCCCATTCTATTCCACATCTCTATAACTCTTGTATTAGGATCTTCGCTCTAATTGTAACCGGACAAAGTAAGCCTAGTGGGTCATAAATCTTTGAAGAATATTTCGAAACTTCTCGTTTAGTTACATGTTGAAGTAGTTCCGGTGTAGGAATATCACGCTTAGGGTAAAAAATCTCGTCGTTTCGACTGTTCCACAACATCCCAAGTATTGTGATATACTTATGAATATCTAGGACGTTTTCTTCTTTAGCTAATTCTAGTAATTTAGCACTGTTTGAACTCCATGATCTCAAGTTGAATCCAGCTCCAGCCATCAAGCTCCTAGCTTCTTTGAAATACGTAAGTAAATCTTCCTCTTTGTTCATACTAGACAATATGTTATCAACGTAAATATCTCTTTCTAGAATGTTAGCTGTTTCACTGTTTCCGAATTGTTTCAAATGTTTCTGTATTGTGGTGTTGAGTATAAAGGGCGGAGACGTCGCTCCAAATAACACTGCTTTGAACCTATAAGTTTTCAGCTGACTTCCTGTATTTGTAGGGTCACTAAGCCATAAAAATAGGGTAACATCTCTATCTTCTTCGCTTAATCCAACATGTAAGAAAGCTTTCTCAATATCAGTGCATGTAGCAAACTGGTTGGCTCTAAACTGTACTAGGAGTTCTGTCAAATCATTTAATTTTGGTGGTGTGTCCATCACTCAATCATTTAGACTTGAATGACTTGGTGATTGACGACAATTGCAGTCGTATACTATTTGTATAGGAGTTGTGCTAGATTTCTTGTGTATAGGGTGGTGTGGAATGTAATGAATTTTTTCCCGCCTTTTTGTTCTTTTTCATCTACTATCTCAACAAATCATCTGCGTTCCTGTTCGGCGATTATATCTCAATACATCTTTTAGTAGTTTAGGATCTAGACAAAGTTTCTTAAAAACGTTATCTGTTCTTCTTCTGGTGACTGTATAGTTTGATGGTAGTTCGTCATGTTCCTGTTTCCATGGCAATTTTGCAAAGTATTTATTACCTCTGAGTTGATTGGAACGTGCATCGGTATTTTCTGTCCTGCATCTGTTTCTACGAACACTGTCGGTTTATCTAAATGTCTTACGTTTTTGTTTCTATCTCCAAATGATGATAACTGTAGAATTTCAGTTCCCTCTGACTGTAAATTAAGTTTTATTGCTAAATATTCAGTCACAAATGATCTCTGTGCTCCTTCATCAAAAAGTATATGAGTGTCTCTTCATGAGTGGTCTGACCATACGGGTGCTACTGCAGTTTTTAAAAGAACATTTGTACGTACCTCGACTGACGATGAGTATAAAATTGAAGTGTTCTCTTCCTTCTGATGAGTGTCATTTACCAAATGTACAGAGGTCCGATTAGCTTGTCCATTATTACTATGAAAATTCATATGCCGTTGGCTGTAATTTATATTTTGCACGCGTTGTCTACTTCTGTCATAATCGTGGTTCGTGTTGTTAAATTGGCGTACACTACATAGACTTGTGTGGTGTCTTTTGTTGCAATTTTGGCATAAGTGTTTTGACTGACATTCATTTAGACGATGTTTCTCCCGTTTTACAATGTTCATGCGTGATGTAAATCGCTGGTGCGTGTACGTCGTGGCAAAATACACAAGGTTTAGTGTCTGAATTCTTGCGTATATTTCTTGTATTTATCATTGTTTATAGCTTGATTTTGGCGGGATTTTGTTGAATTAGTTCCGGTAAAGAAAGATGATGTACTTGGTAAATTGTTAGACGTTTCAGTGTTTTGTCCCGCATCAATTATGTTTATTTCATTGCAAATACTTTTCCGGAGGTCTCGTACCGACCAGTTTTCTGTTCCATGTTCACGGGAAAGGTTAACTTCTCCCGTTAATTTATTCAAAATAATTGGTACAAGTAATGTTCCATACGAGTCTTGTGATTGGCCTAAAGACTCTAGCCCTCTTACATAAGTTTTTATTTGATCATAACATTGTCTCAAGCTGACAAGATGGTTTCGTGGAGGTGGAATTTCTAATAATGCTTGTATGTACGCTTGCGTAGTTTTATGTGTTTGTCAGAATCTCTCATTCAATAACATAATGGCGTCTGCGTAGTTTGCGTTAGTAAGTGCAAAACCAGCTATGGTGCGTAATGCTTCATTCTGTAATTGTGCTTCGAGGTAATTAAATTTCTGGACATCGTGCAATGAAGGGTTTAAATGTATGGCGCATTCATACGAATATCAGAAAGTTTGCCACTCTAATATATTTCCTGTGAATATCGGAAGTGAGAGTTTGGGTAAGTAGTGATTCTGACTACTTTCGGATGTATACGAATGTATATTAGTACTCACAGTGTTACTAGCTTGAGAGAACGGATTTTGAGTTGACTGCGTGCATGAGTTTTCTGTTAAGTTTGCTGAGACTAACAGTTGAGAGTCAACATTTAATATCTGGGATGAAGTGTCACTTTGACGTGTCTATGATGTGGTGGTAGTATCTTGAATAAAATGTCTTACATGTCTGATTTTTTGTTTCTAACGTAATACAATACTCATCTGAATCTAAACTTTCACTTTCAATATCTTCTGCTTCCGCTAGGTTGAGTATCTGCTCGTTCAAGTTGTTCTGTATCGTTTGCTTCTGAAGAAGGTTTTCAAATGTTGCGGTCAATTCTTTTGGGTCGAAATCTGTATCTTGCTTCGCTGCATCTATCTTCCGAAAAAGATTTGTAACAGCACTTCTGTTCTCGGATGTTATCGACTTGAGCATACTTAAATCCTTTGGTCACGGTACCATAAATGTGGAGGTTAAAAGTAGGATATTTTCGCTAATATAACAAATACATCTGTTCAGCCATAACTTTTAATAACAACTCAAAGAGCCCACGGCGATGTCACTGAAGTCGCCAACGCCGCCAATGGTATTGTACAAACTTAGGAACGTCGTAATCCCGCGGTAATCTCGACATTTATTAATACAATTTATAACATAACTAATCAAAGCAGTGTTTACGAAATATTCAGTTTAAACATTATTTTATTTTCAAAGGTGCACAAAATACAATTATACAATAGAAAAGATAGGGATTCGGAAACAAGAAGAACTAATATAAATCCGTCTCCTTGAACTCTTTAAATGTGTTAACAAATATAAGCGTATTCTTTAATGAAATGAACAACCTGGAATATAATAAAATTCATTTAAACGATATCTTGAGAATTAACAATACAACAAAACTTACCGTCATTAGAAAAATGTTTTATATCCGTTTAAATTGGCTGTGGGTTCATCATTATTCGTTGGATACCAATTGTAGTGGCTTTCGTTGATACTGGTGAACAACGAATTTAAAAATTCAACGAATAACAAATTTCCAACAGTCGTCGTATGCAAAGATTGGGAAAACCACGAAATCAAATATCCATGAAAATGCAAGTTTTCCTCGACCCACGAAAATTGATTGATGCCCACAAAAATAAAAGAATCCCCAGTATCGTTGTTATTCTGTGGTTATGTACTATTGTATAATGTATTTATATATGTATCTGTCCTGAGTGTTCTTGTATGCCTTTGTATTGTATTTGTGTCATGTAATATTGTCACTGTAGCGGTTTATTTAGAATTGTCATAAAGCGTGAGGTTTAGCAAGCCACAAAAGCAGATTCAACACATAATCTTCTTTTAATATCATATTCGAAGTCAGGAACATGACAGTTGTTAGAAAAAAAAGTAGTTTTTTTATGTATGCTGCATTGTCGATTTTTGTATGTTACAATTCAATGTTTATGTTGTTTTGTTGTTTTCCCCTTATAGTTAATGTGTTTACTCAAGTTTAGTTTGTTAACGGATTTGTTTTTCTCTCAATCGATTTATGACTTTTGAACAGGGTATACTACTGTTGCCTTTTTATATTTCTACTAATCAAAAATCCAGTTCACTTGTTTTTTAGCAATTTATTTATTGTGTTGCACTATTTGTAGGAAGAAAAATAAACATGGAATTGTATCTTGTCATTTAACTTTACTGGCTAAAAACAAAATAATCACACGGTTGTACTTTTATATTTGATAATGTCATATATTTATCAGTATTATGATTATTGTTATTGTTGATTTCAGGTCAATGTCCAAACAACAGAATAATTGGAAAATCAACGCCAAAAGACGAAGATAGGAGAGTTGATACAGAATCAGGTTGGTGAGATATCATCAGACTTTTAGATCGTCCAACATAAGTTGTGCCTTTCTTAAGTTGATCAAATAATTATTGATTATTGAAGTTTCACGCCGATTTTGGCTATTTTATGTTTGCCATATCTTTTTTTGTGTGGAGGAAACTGGGTTGTTTATAGAACATTTGAAAAGTACAGGCAACATATGTTGGTCAGATTTCCCATTCTAAATGTTGATATAATAATAGTTTTGAAGATTAATTACTAAGAACACTCGACAATATAGGCTATTAGTTAAAGAAATAAATATGACATAATTCATGGTAATATTAAATGCCATGTACACATATCATTTAAGGGTCTCAGGGCCGAGTGGTCCAGGTAGTTAATATACTGTTAACACAGTGGCTCTTAGTTTGAGTCATGCACGTGACTATTGCACTCGACTCGAATTTTAGGTGTGTAAATTTTACAACATAAAGAAGTGGGTCTCGCTCTTGGCACTCCATTTTCCTCCACAACATGGCACAATAATGAAGTAAAAAGTAAAATGACAAAAATGCTGAACTCCGAGGAAAATTCAATCGTAAAGTCCCTAATCAAATGGCAAAATCAAACGAATGGACACCAACTGTCATATTCCTGACTTTCTTATGTAGAAATTGGTGAATTGAATCTGGTTTTATAGCGCTAAACCTGTCACGTATATAACAATCGCATCACATTCCATTAGATTTACAACGTTGCGTGATCAAACAAGACATTATATATAACAGTCAAAATATGGGTACAGTAGTGGTATTAAGCACCAATCTATCAATCATAGTGCAACATAAATGTCTGTTGAAAATAAAATACAAATGTAAAACTATAGTTAACATATTGCGTTATTTGATGTGTGTATGAGTCGAGAATATAAAACCTTGAGCCTGGAAAATTATCAATGGACAATATAAATATTGAGTAAATGGAAACACAGACTACATATGATTGTATTGAAACATGTTGTACTGTATTAGCGATAGGTATGTGCTATAAATTAATACAACAGCAACCTTACTGACAAACAAAACAATTAAAAGATAGACAAACAGTTTTAATTGTTAGAAAGGGTAATATAAAAATGCATTATATACATGTGACAAGTATTTTAGCACCAGAGTTTACATTACAGGAAACTTTAAATCATTTAGAGTTAAAACACATTGTAAATGAATTTTACATAGGACAAAATATTCCTGACAGGACTAACATCATTACAATATAGCAAACTAGAACCCTAAACGTGTTTCCTTACAGCAGACATTCACATGCAGTATAAAACATATCAATCATTTAATTTAGTATGAAGTGGTCAAGGATTCACTTTTACCTAAAATGTACCAGTACAGTTTGTATTTAGATTTTAAGACAGAAGGCTTTATTCTAAAAGATTATTAGAACTTACTTTAAAAGTCTTGACTGCTTTAAATGGAAGCTCAGAGTTAATAAGAATAACAACATAAGCGGTTTTCCCTCATCAGGAACGTTCTAATAAAAAAATTTGAAAGTAAGTATAGATGTGTAGAAACGTAACATGCGTAAGGAGCTATGTGATCAAAGGGTAAGCAAACTAAATAGCAAATTCATCAAACATCAACATTGAAAGACTTAGTATGCTTATAATTTTGATTTCGAATATGTTCAATTTCATTATTTTTCTATCCTATTTACAACTTTTACTCATACTCTCATAATCATGATAATGTGAAAAAATCAAACATTTAATTAAATGGGCATTTAAAAAGTCAACGCAAATATATGTTTAATGTATTTTTGATCATGTTTTACAAGCAACATAACTGTGGTAATTGGAACTGCACGTTAATTTAACTATAGCACAGCGTAATTCGCTTAGGAGATTTCGTATATCGTCAATTTTTTTGAATTCTAGTAAAAACTAGTAAAAACTAATAGTTCACCACTTAATGAGGACCTGTTTTTTTTTTGTTTTTACTTGTTAAATTTTGTGACGAAAATAAACAAAGGCTCATCGATATAACTTCTTATAGACGCATGTGATAACACTTTCAAATACTTGGATGATATATTGGCTCCCAACAATGACGACTTCCGTAAAGGGATTTATCCTTCAGAGCTGACTTTTCATAAAGCTAATACTAAAAATGAAAAGTGCCCCTACCTATTTCTTGATATGTATATCTCTTCCAGGAGAAGCGTAGTACAAAAATATATAAGATACAAGGATATTTTTTTAAATTTCTATATATCGTAAATTATCCAGTTTAAATGGTTAAGTTCTCTTGTCACAATCTTATTTTGTATATATATCTCCTTTTTTTTCGAATAACACAATTAACAACGAATTGATGTTTACTACAGACATCCCTGTATTACCGAAAAAAAACATTACACCATGCTTTTTGACATCACAAATTTGTCAACACAGTTATTAAATGTTATCATCGGTACAGGTACATATTTCTTAATTATAGATCAACATGCACATATCGTATACGTTCATATTTTTATATCCAATGTGTTATGATGCTATTCTATATAAAGAACAAACAGGTTATGATTGATCTTAAAAGGTAACTGAACCTTTGAACAGAATTGTGCAGAAGGGATATAGTGACAATAGTATCGTCAGGTCATTAAAGAAGGATTTTTTTTGTAATTAATATTGATTCACCCATAGGATATTCGCATTAGAAATACACACATTTATTTTAAAACAAGTTTTTGGCGTACTACGGATAATGTTTATTCCTTTGTTTTATGATGGCATGATACTAAAATCCTAACGAGAAGGTGTGCTTGATTGTAATATGACGGAGATATCATCTTTCAATCAGATGAGTTAAGGTCGTACGCTGGTATGTCAGTAACTTCTAGTAGACCATTGCTAAAGTTTGTTGTCAATGTCTCTTATAACACATATTATATCATCTGACATGGACTTAAAATTATTTTTCTTTTGTGCATTTCTGTTTTCTTTTATTCTGCATTGGCTAGCAATTATAGAGGATAATTGAGATTACACAAACTATGTTAAACACCGCCGCATGTTTGTGTCTGTTCAAAGTCTGGGATCACTGGCAATAGGTCATCTTGTATTTTTTTTCTTCAAATTTTGCTGTATTTAAATGTCTCGCTACGTAAAAGACCCGTTAGTGGACTAGTACAGGTTATTGTATTTGGTTGGGTTGATGTATTTCCTGACACATTCCTTGTTTTCTTTTTTGATTTCATATAACATGTGTTATTCTGAAAAACAAAACGTAGGTTACAATTATCCACAATGAATTTTGCAATTATCAATAGGTAATTGACCTATAATGATTTACTTTTCTAAATTGTTATGTGGATGAAGAATTGTCTCATTGGCACTCACACCGCATCTTCCTATATTTAAAAACGTTATACTAAAAGTCATAAAATGCTGTTGTTGTCCGTAAACCATGTTGCTTTTCATTGTATTTTTTATTAACAACGCAGTGGTCCTACAACAGTCTCCTTGGCTATTTTATACAAAGTTTGACATCAACGGATTTCTTTCTGATGAAAAACTATTAAAAAAAAGGACATACATACGCGTTCCATGTAGTTTATTCAACATCACTGTCACTATATAACTATGATACGTTGGTCAGTCATGTGCAAAACGTCTTTATTGATTCCAAATTATGACTAAAACAGTCCATTGTTTCGCAAATACACCACTTAAATAGAAATTACACTATTTATACTACTCATAATAATTCATTGAAACTTTGCATGTAGACAGATCATACTTATAACAATATTTTAGGCGAAAAAAATTTGGGGTCACCGATGTTGTTTTCGAGATATGACGTCATCAAAAAGTAAATAATCACGTTATACCGAAAAATATAAAAATAGCGCTCTAAGTTGGTAATAAAGGCAAAATTTTAGAAAAGCGATGTTTTACTGGTAAAACTAAAACAGTCAATTATAAATTTTACCTTATACACATTTATTTTTCTCAGTTCGCTTTTTTTTCAAGGCATTTGAACATTTTCCGCCATTTTTAATTTCTATTTATTATAGATTTTTCTTGAAAAAAAAAATCTACTAATTTTGTTTCCTTCAAATTTCTGCATAAGTTGCTGCTTCAGGGGAGATTTGAAAACCATAAATAAAAATGGTGGGGGGGGGGTCACCGATGTTTTAAACACGCTAAAACGGTTATAATCTTATTATCGACTTTTGGCGGGAACTATAACTAACGTTATAGAACGACGTTGCTAGCATAGTAGCATTTCTTGCAATGCTTGGAACTATTGGATTGAATAAAACCTTTTCAATACAAAATAAATTAACATTTTGTCAAGGTATTCCGATTATTGATTGATATCTTTATCAATCTATCGAAACGTAAAACATTAAATACAGTAACAGTTTATTATAAAGTAATTGTCAAAGTCATCTAGAGTTTTTAATTGCATTTGTTGTAGAGGGAAAACGATTGTCTGCCTCATGCCGTATTAAAGAAATAATTTACGGCCTGCATATTAAGAATCTTCAACTTCGGAAGACTAAAGGTATCCGGACTGAAAAATAACACGTTCCATTTAGACTTCAAACAGAATTAATTCACTATCTTGTCCAATCGCTCAGGGAAGATAAAACCTGATATGCCGTGTTTAAAAATCCTTAAACTTGGCACTTTATCAAAAGCCCTAAATGAGACCATTTTCGGAAGAAATTTGAAATTGGTTCACATTTCTGTAATTACACAACGCTCCATATATATATATATATATATATATATATATATATATATATATATATATATATATATATGTTCCGGACCATATGAGTATTTGGACCATACGCGTATGGTCATGACCATATGGGTCTATATTCATATGGTCCGACCGTACGCGTATGGTCGGGATAATAAACACTCTAATACATATTACTTTTAATACTTCTAACTTCTTCATATGGTATGACCCGCGTTCATTAAAAAAAAACGCTATCATATAGATAATTTTATTATTATGTTATAATAAAAATATTAGCTAAATAAAAATTAGAAGTTTCATATGAGTATACGCATATAGTCATGACCATACGCGTATGGTCCAAATACTCATATCGTCCGGAACATTTATATATAATCGAACCAAATTAGGTACATTTTGAGTTCGAGTTTTATTTTGATTTCGAACATTTATTGCAGTAAGATTTCTAGTCAAAGCTAGAGAACACTCAGAAACCGAGTTATACTGTTAGATAGAGTAAAAATCTGGAAAGAGTTAACTTTTTGAGATCCGATGAAATTTTCTGTTGGTGCACCTCTCTTTCTTTGTATATTCTTTTATCACATTTATCTTTCATTACGGTATAATTACTTTTGTTGGCCAATACTGATTAATGATAGTTATTTTGAGAATAACTGATTGAATCTATGGGCAAATTTAAGCACTCTCTGCTATATCATATTGGCCATTTTTTTTTTAAAGAACCAAATAATCAAGAATCAGCTACCTTTGTATTAAAAAAACTAACTGTCCTTTTTAGTCATGGTCGGAATCCGACAATCTGACTGTATCACTGTCGACAGGTAAGTGATCACGTTGGATGATCTGAACACGAACCTACATCTGAACTTGGGATGACTAGTTTTCATTTTTTTTTCATTGTTTTCTTGAATTTGGCAAAAATATAACATGATCATCAGAACAAAACATTTGTCTATATGAGTGAAATATTTTTTTCACCAGACGAACCATTAATGTGTTGGTTACAGTTAAGCTGTACTCTGTGAGACATGTAACTCTACATAAATACATGTGTGTGTGTGTGTGTGTGTGTGTTGAATATTTCTCTTGATGAAGATGTTAAAGGCTAAATGTATAATACGTGTTAAATTTTTATACGCTCGTTTACAGTACGTATATATATTAGGGTATACCGTTGTCCGTTTGTCCGTCCGTCCGTCCGTCGTCAACATGTCGGACGCTTCAACCAATTGGCATAAAACTTTGGTTAATTGTTTGGATCTATTGGTGTGAGGTTCCTTTCGTTTTTAATGAATTTTAGATTGTATGTTTCCGAGTTATAGGGTTTTAATCATTAAAAAGGGGGATTTTTTAGTTTTCGGACAATAACTCAATAATGCTTTCAGCAGTTGTCATGAAACTTTGGTGATGTGTTCATATCGATTGATCAAAATTTTATAGATTTTCGATTTTACGATTTAGAGATTTTACAATAACTTGTGTTTACGTGTATGGATCCATCCAAAATTGTACTTCAAGGTTCCACACCACAAGGGGACGGCTGGGATTTGGTTTGGGGGTAATTACTACAAGAGGAGTTTTGGAGGGGGGGTCAACAATTTTTTTTTAAATATATCAAGAAGAAATCTCCAATTGCACAATAGTTTTTAAAGACCTTCGACCTCATTTATTTTATATCAGAGACCTATTTCATGTCAAAAATTTGATCACAATCCAAATTCAGACAGTATATTTATCAAGCTTGAATATTGTGTCCAAACGTGCCCAAACTGTTCAACCTCTGCGGACGTTTTAAGCTGCTCTCAGCGTAGCATTTTATTGTTGTTGTTGTAGGTCATCGATAGTACCAAAATATATAACTATGCATAGTGTTTGCTATTTCCAGATTATTTGACCTCCAGCAGCCTTATATTTAACTTGCTGGTCCTACAGTTCGATAACGACAGTTTGAAGAAATACTACAAAATATGATTTTGTTTGTGCCCAAATTATCTTAGCCTGAACAAAGCATTACAGAGAGATTGAGTATCATGTACAATACAATACGGTGCTAATTTTCTTTGATTTCGACAGCCAGAAACCGATGTAAAACTTTTGATGATTTTCAACTAACGTTATTTTATTTTTACGTTTTTAATTTAATATTTCAATAAATATGATATCTCTAAAAATCACTCGTTTTCCTCCCCACAAAAAAAAACAGAAGTGTACAAGAGGTATTAGTGTCAAAGGAACATTCGGGAAAGATTGACGACACTTGCATAATTTATGTCGTCACATGCGAAATAAATAACGATTTCAAATAGTACTTCTCACATTTACGCCCAGTGGCAAGTTTAATGCATACAAGTATTCATAACTAGTACATGCTAATTTTGACCCTGCTTTGTATTAACCCGACAGGCTGCGCCGGATAAATATAAAGATGAAATGAGATTGTTGATGAATTATTTATACATGTAGTATAGAAAACTAAAGTTATGGCGTTCCATGCATGTGATTTGAGAAAACTGTCGAAACTCATTGTTCCTATTTACAACCCTCTGTTGGACAGAAAACTACAGATTCTGTTGCTGTTGGTCTATTTGTCCGCCCCCCTTAAATATATTCTGAACCCTACATACCGCATCGCGACGCTGCCTAAGAAAAGTATTTGTTACCGACTTTGTTTTCGAGAAAAGGGTCCGAGAGGGTACTAAATCATATTGAATATGCTATGAATTTCCAACGTTCTTAGTGTTGAGTTTGCATGATGATTATGTGTTTTGTATTGCGATGTTCTTTTTATCATAAGGGTCAGGATAGAGGGTCATTCATTTATTAATATTTATTTTGTGTTACCAGTATTGTTTATGCTTTATATTTAAGCATCGTTCTCTAATCTTCTGTATTTTGCCTTTTATTCTGCAGTATTTGCCCATTATTCTGTATTCTGTAAATTTACCCTAATACAATCATTTAAAATTGGACATTTACCTATTATGGTCCAATATCCAAAATCTAAATACATGGTTAGATTCAGCACATCAAAGAACCCCAAGAATTCATGTTTTGTTAAAATCAAACTAATTTTTTTTTGGACCCTTTGGACCTTAATGTACACCAATTTGAAAACGGGACCAACAATTAAGAATCTTAATACACGGTTAGATTTGGCATATCAAAGAACCCCAATAATTCAATTTTCGATGAAATCAAACAGAGTTTAATGTTGGACCCAGTTGGCCCCTAATTCCTAAACTGTTGGGACCAAAACTTCCAACATCAATCCAAACTTTCCTTTTGTGCTCATAAACCTTGTGTTTAAATTTCATAGATTTCTATTAACTTATACTAAAGTTATTGTGCGAAAATCAAGAAATTTGCTTATTTGGGCCCTTTTTGGCCACTAATTCCAAAACTGTTGGAACCAAAACTCCCAAAATCAATCCCAACCTATCTTTTGTGGTCATAAACCACCAACTTTCATAAATGTCTATGTACTTATACTAAAGTTAGAGTGCGAAAACCAAATGTCTTCGGACGACGACGACGACGACGACGACGTATTACCAATTTACGACCATAAAACATTTAATTTTTGCGGTCGGATAGAAATATGATATGTTCATTATCATTTCTCCTGCTTTAGTGGAACGTCATGGCGAGCGGCTCGCTATTTTATAAATTAGCAAACTTTACGACGGACATGGAAACGGCAACGTTCAAATACAGGTACGACACTATAGCGGCGCCGATAGCATTGCGTATAAACAATAGTGTGATTTCCCTTTAATGCCACCTTTCAATACACGAGTGACGAATACATGAATACTATAACATCATGCAATTGTTTGACAAATACAAGTATTGCGACTGCAGGAAAATGATCCGGGCATGCTACACTTTACGACGAAAAGTCTCGACGCGACATTAAAAAAAAAAACAACGTCTTTTATGATTCGTCATATCACGTTAACCTATTTTAGAATATTGAGAGAAGTAAACAAGGAAGGCACTTGAAAATATGTGATTGTAGTAAAGGAATAGACAAACACACGTTAAAAAGACGATATCTTTAAAGCTAAATGTTTAGTTAAAGTAACCAATCAAACCAGTGGGTAAACTCTGGTGGGCTTTACTATATAGTTATTATGGTTTCTGCCTACAATCCTTCACACAAAAGCGGATTAGTCATTGCTTATTGTCAAACCCTAAAACCAACAACTATTGTATCATAGACATTTTAATTTTATAATAGAAAACAAATGAAATTGAACATGTTGAAGAATGAAAACGATGTAATAGTTTTGTTTTATCGTCTTGTTTTTTGTTTTGCTTAACGTTAGGATTTTCAAAGCTTTCTTAATATATATCCTCCCCCTTGTTTAGAATTAAAACAACACACACATACAAAAATTACAAAGAATACATTAACTACAATTATGAACATTTCAGGAGTGTTGTAGATATAAAAAAACAAAAAAAACAAAAAAAAAAATAGATAAACAAAAAAACCCAAACAAACAATTTCATGAAACCCAAACATCAAAAATGGAATAATAATGCTGCATGAAAATCGTCAACGTAACCAGAATAAAACAATTTGATTATTGTACATAACAATGATCCGTACTTTCGTAACAGTAGAATTTTAACACAAAGTTAAGTCTGTAATTAGTTTATATCACAATTGGTGTAAAATCAATCTAAAATCGACAACTCGATGTCTGAATGCAAAAGTTAAAAAGCAGAGACCAAGGAACAATCAAGATGGGTAGTTTTAAATACAGTTTGAACATGTTCACAAAGGAAGAAAAAGAAGAAAAGCGAAACCAAGAAACACACTTATAACACAATTAACACTACGATTAAATAACACACTAGGCACGAACTATTCTATTAAACGCACGATATTGATCTAATCTAACCCTCAAACGATCATTGTCCAGAATTTGTAACTGTGTTTTTTTTTATTTACAGGATTAAATATTCTTGGAATAGCAGATGACAAGCAGTACACTATAAACTGTTGTGGCTTTGTAAAAGAATGGAATTTCTACGCAAAAACAAACACTGGAACACTTTATCTTCAAATATGGCGACCGGAAACTAGCCCGGTTTATTCATTAGTTGGTCAAAATAGTATTAATGTTACAAGTAAGAGTATTTGATTAGTTATACATACCACTATGTTCTAAGACACAATTCATGTTACAATTGTAATGTCAACTCACTCCTCATGTTAGTTCGTTATTCTGATTGGCTACCTGTACATCACGTGTTTGTTTCGTAGGCAATTACACAATAAAACTTATCATTCATAATAACACCTGGTCCCGCAAAAAAGTACACAGTCAGGTGAATTAAATGAAGAAATGATCAAATTCGTGTTTTCATGATCCTACCTAACAAACGTAATTGGAAGTATTGAATGCCTCTTTTTTTAAACTGTATACCGTGCGCACATTTTTAGAATGAAGCGCATCCGCCCTTCATACAAATAGTACTTCGGTCAACGCTGTTACATCCGAAGAAGGTACACAATGAAGCATTCAATTCTTTAATAAAGAAACATGAACAAATAACACTAGCCATTCTGATTTCGTTTCTATCAAAAAACATATTTTTCGAAACTTTGAACTTTATATATTCCTATTGAACCAGTATTTTTCTAATTAAGAAATAATTCATGGGGGCTTGAATTTATCGTGATTTCTCCACGGGTTGGCCCTTGACAAATATTTTACCCTGATCGATAGCGAGGGGTAAAATATCGGCATAAAGGGACGATCCGTGGTAAAATCACGATATATTCAAGCCCCCATGAATTATTTCGATTCTAATAGACAGATACGGCAATTGTTTTGGGTCGAAGCGCTCTAGTTGAAGGCATTATTTACCGTTCCCATAAATAAACGCACTATTAAATTGACATGAAATAACGGAGCAAACTGAATAAGTTACTTGCTTCAACTATTTACAATATAAATGTAGATAGGTTTGGATAATTGTAAATGATAACTGTACTTATTTGTCTTATTTGTATACAAAAAAATGGTTTATATATCACATTTTAGCATCGTTTGTTTGCGTTTCCATGTTGTGATGATTTTCGGGTTCATGTATTTTCCCGTAAAATGACTATATTCTGCCGTCATCTCTCTATGACGTCGGATAGCTTATTCATAAAAAAACATATGACGTGGGAGTACGATCGGAACAGCCCAAGCAATATATTTATATTTTACCCAGGGTGTGTACTCAAAGCGTTTGAAAGACGTCATGTTAGAATTGTGAATATAAATGTTTTGATAATAACTGAATTAGCGACCATTACTATTCCGAATGCAAGCCCATATGAAACATAAATATCATTAAGGCGTAAAATCCTTGATAAAATCATAAAAAAGCGACAGCCCAGAAAATTCGTATCGACTGAATATTACTTAGTTCATATTGCATGCAATCACGTACAAAAGCTAATATACACATGCTTTTCTCAGTTTCCGGATTTTTCGTTTCTTACTGTAGCTACATTCTGTATATTTTTTATGTTATTTAGGGTTCATGTATATTTGTGTAAAATCGAATTTTGTTTCAAGAAATTAAACATCAAGTTCCAAAAACAAAAATGGTCTTTTCTGATATTTTACAAACAAAAACAAAACAACGAAGTTTTTTTTCTCTTTTAATTTTTGATGTTATCAACATGTTCAAACGTATAATTTTCATTTATTTATTTTCGTAGTTACCGAAATGGAAAAAAAGAATATCGAAGTAATTCATTTCATTGATATCAGATGCAAAATTCAATTCCGAAGTTGATGTAAAAAATCAACCACCTCACTAGCCCTTTTTGGGTCCATCCGGTTTAGAAAAAAAAAATAAAATTAAAAATTAAAAAAAAAACAACAGCTAATGTAAATACATTCATTTTCTTTTTTCGTTTTTATTTTCGTTATAAAATAATCAGAAACAAAATATCGAAAAGGAAAATGTTTTTGTTCGCTTTTGACATTTAAAAAAAATAAAAATAAAATAATGTGTTGTCTTTTCGTGTTTCCGATATTAGAAAACAAAAAAGAAAAATGATTTAGATTTCTCTGAACAGTTTAGAAAATGTGTCGTTGATTTTATAAAATGTGTTTGCATTTTTTGTTAAATCATTGAAATGAAAAAAATGTCAACATACTAAAGGAATGCTTTAATTACAAAGTTGATGTAGGCAAAATGGACCGCAAAACATGTCAACATGTTTTGTTTCACTTATAAGAAAGGAATGCTTTAATTACAAAGTTGATGTAGACAAAATGGACCGCATGATATATGAGTAAGAATAAGTGATTAATGAAAAAAAGTCTTTCAAGTTTGTTGGTGTTATCTATTATACTATATACACGTGTTTACTTTTTTGGTTTTTAAGATTTTAAAAAAGAATAACCGAACAACTCTCGCTTCTTGTTCACGATTTCTCAAAACAATGAACGAATGAATGCAATATACACGGACCTGTTTGTTCGTCACTTCATCTGATAGTAAATTACATTCACACACATGCATGACACCACTCGTTTTATATGTGTGTGAGGGGAGATATGACAAAACTACACAGCTACTTTTGCATAGGTACTATTTCTGTACTTAAAATGTGTAGTACTGAAAATTTACTTTTAATATTTAGTACTATTTCTTTACTTTAGAATTATTGTAATATTAGGTACCTGTATTTTCTGGTACTTGATTTGTACTTAAAATATTGGTACAAAAATAATACCAACAATGATCACAGTATGCCATGTCTGAACATCATAACTTGATTAGATTTGTAAAAGATAAAATTGCAAAATGCTGAAAATGTAACCGTGCAACCAAAAATCTGTAGTACTTTAATTTCATGTTCAAATCAAGTACTGTAAAAAACAGGTACCTAAATATTATAATAATTTTAAAGTACCAAAATAGTACTGAATATTAAAAGTAAATTTCTAGTACTACAGATTTTTAGTACAGAAATAGTACCTATGCAAAAGTAGCTGTGTATGCAGAAAATTATTCATAAAAAACTTATGATCAAGGTGCAGTTTTGGACACCACAGTGACGATTTCGATTGCAGACAGCGCAGATTGGATTGCTGTTCAAGATGGAGATATCTTAGGATGGTGAGCTCTAATAAAAAGAGAATGCGTGTATGGGCACATTATGGTTCATTTGATATTTGCGCATTTTGGCTAGAATCTGGATTAAACCCAAGTACCAATCAAATACATCTAAAGTGTGACGAAATCAAACTAACTCGGAATCCCGTGCTAACTTTAATCATATAAAGTAGTATGTACCATATGTCAAATTAAAAAAATACCATATTTGAAAACACTGGTAAATAATCCTGTTTCCCTTTCCTGTTCAACTGATAATATTTATATAATACTGACGCTTCTATTTCTACAATGATATGTATTCACACACAAAAAACTAGCTGATATACCAAAATCAAAAGAACATTGTAAATCTAGAACCATCTATAAATAACTAGAGTAATGATAAACACTCTGTTTTAGTAACAAGGTAAATTCTGGAATTTGTTTACACTTCCTGAAACATATATATATAGACAATGACTTTCACTGTTTTTTTCAAAATATTCTAGAATTATTTATTTAATATTATTAAAATAACAATGTAAATTACATAAATGATGTCAAATAAAGGCTAAGTGTTTTTATAATTACATACTATACGCGACACAAGTAACCATTATCTATGTAACACTAGACTCGGTAAACACTTTTAAACGAATATCAATGATATGTTGTGAAGGCATTTTCTTACATAAGTCAAAAAAAGTACAATTTATTTTAAACGCGATCTCTTTGTACGGCCAACAAACAATATGGGATAAATAGGTTATCTGGAACATGCGTTGGTTGTTTTTCGTTTGCTTTCGTTTGTACGCAAATGTTTTAATATTCGAATACGACGGTAGTTGATGGTGCACGTGGTCTGTTATATTGTTCAGTATTTGGTATATCTACTATGTTTTTTAATATTTTATTAACCTAGAACAATAACATGTCCTCTAGATTGCTTGTTCATAGTCTGTTCTGCGAGAACAATTGCGTTCGAAGATAAGCTTTAGTGCATATTCCACATATGAGAATTATATATATCTATAGTTCCTATATCATTTTTGGAGAGAGCAATATTTCTCAGAATATCTTTAATTGCACATTTATTTTTGTTTGTAAGTGTATTACAAGACTGGAATACAGATCTGATTTGAGGTTTTGCAATATCCAAGATATGGTAAATATAGTTGGCCCTGCACACATAGAATGTGATGAACTTGACCGCTGAAAGGAGGAATATAACAAATGCAATTAAATAGCTTGACATAAACATGTAAAATTATACTTCCTCACATCAATATTAATAAAAAGGTAAATGTTTCCTGAAAAATAAATCGAGGCTGTACATTTAAAGTTTCAAAATAGTGTGTCGCATTCTATTTTCTTGATTTCAAACTACTGTACAAAATCGTAATTGGTTTTACTATATAGTAACAGTGCTGAGTACATGTATGCAATTAGATGTTTTAGATACATTTTCTTAACTTATTTTCTAAAACAGAAATAAACGTCCATAGGAAACAATGCCCGCGTACACTTTATTATCTCAATGTACCATCAACCGCAACATAGGAATAAAAAAACACAAGTTGGCTTTAATTCTAAAATTTTCACGGGCATCATTTCAATTATATGTAACAATAACTCACAGTTAACAAACTTACTAATAATGTCAAGCCAATGAGGAACTGGTATCATACTATCACTTTTTCAGTGAACCGAGCAATAATTGACAAACCGTAATTTGGCATTCATTTGCAGAAAAAAGTTCTTATTATAATGACGATGTCTACTAAGTTTAAGGTTTATATGAGTACTACTTAGTTTTTTCAACTTTTGAGAGAAAATACTTTTCCTTTTTTCATTAAATCTTGACCATATGTACAAATTTTCGGGTTGATATTACCCCAATTTTAGGGTTAAACTAATTTGACAAAGCTTTAGCCTAATGCCAAACGGACGAGCGACAGAATAATGTGTACGATAACGAACAGACATACAGACGGAGAGACGCATGCACGTTCAATTAAAAAAAAACGATTCCAGCTTCAATAACATTCGAAATTAATTTAAGTGTATTGAATATAAAAATCCAGAATTATTTATAGATAATTACAATACCTGAGTATACTTTGGTATACATAAATTTATAAAACATATCATTTGTTTGTGTTGATTTCTATTGAGGTATACACCACATTTACCTGTTGTTGCATACGACGGAGGACAACAGGTGAGGAAAGTTGCTGGAAATGTTGTGGCCTCGAACTTCACTTATGATTGGGGATCGGTACCACAAACAACAGGAAGAGATTATGGACTACATGCAGTGCTATCTCCTGGTATGTATGAATCACGTAAGGTGGTACCTTACACTACAGGCAGATAACTCTGTAAAGTCAGCTTAACGTTTTAATTACGTTGTGTTGTTAAGGAAATATTAAGCCTCTCAATGATCAACATTAGTGTTTGCAAAAATGCTATATAACCAGTGTATTTGTTCTGATAAAATGGTTGGTTCAAATATTTTTTGAAATTTTTATATTTTTGTCAAAGGGTAAGGGTAAATACTTTGTAAAAAATTTATAAAAATTAACCGAGCCAAATTAATTTAAGTAAAGGTGTTGGGTGCCAACTTAACTACTGGTTATTATATATATATATAGTAAGGCTCGGTTAAGATTGACCCAGCGTTTGGATATTCAGTTACAAATTATTAACTGTGTATTAAAAATTGTAAATGCGTAACGGGCATATGTTATTTAAAACAGACAAGTAGTGTAGATGCAACCAATTATTTTAAAATATAGAACAAATAAGTAATAACCATAGGTCTTCTCACATTACCACTACTAATAAATGTTTAAACACTTTAAATAGTTTATTTGTTTTCTTAAATTGCGAAATTTGAAAGGTTAATACAGTGACAATAATTTATTTTGATATGTTTTGCTGATTGCAATGTGCATCTTACAGATCATGTTGCAGGTTTATTAGGGGTGATATGTATCTGGAAAAGTTAACTAATACGAAAGAATTACGTATTCCAAATTGTAAATTTTAGAACAATTCAGACTTTCGATTACAAGTCTCTGTCTCCTCCTAGTCTAGATCATCGATTAGTGCAACCAACTAAAATGCGGAAATAAGGAGAAGAATCATAGGCTGGTCTGATCGAGAATTAAATAATGTTAACATTGCTGCATGCACACTGTTTATAAAGCAAAGTATTATGCTCTAGGACTAATACAGTGTCTTGATCTAATACAACACAGGGTATCTTAGTATAATATATTCCCGACCTGACTGTAATATACTCGTTGATATCTAACGCTAAAAAACAAGAGTTAATCGTTTAAATCTAAAAACATGCTTACTTATTGGAAAACAACCATTGCATTTTCTTTTCAGGAAATACGCCATCAATAACAAATTTAGCTACGACATTAACCTTCGGTTACAATGATGATATCGCAGCAAATACCTTAGTACTTACATTAAAAGTTTCGGATGCTGACGTTTCAGATACACTGAGCACAATTATGACAACATCAACTGCATATTTTTATTTTAATTCAGAAACCTGTAAGTATTACCCTATTATGATATCAAAGATAATATTTATAATATATTCTTCATTGTAAGTTATAATTCAAACTTTAATAACAACGTTTAACGTTTAATGTAGAGATCCAAATTGGCAAACCTTAATTATGGTATTGGAAAAATCATGTTCGAGCAATTATTTCCTACCTTTTTACGTAATTGCACCATGTGCAACTATCTTTTCTCCGTCTACTATATTATGTGTGGGTTTAAAAAAAACAACTATGTCATTAGAAATGTTGCTATCTTAGATATTGTATGTCTGCCTGATCTACAACCACTTTGCACTCTGGATATACTAACCTTCAATGAATTGTTGAACTGTCTTATTTCAAACACTTTAAATTCCGTTATAATACCTATGCATACAATTATTTCTGACAGTGGAATTGAGAACTGCTCAGCTATTGTCAACCGGGACACATACAATGGCATTCCAGGTAACCTATGTATGTGGCCATTCAGATACAGGAACAGTGAAAGTCGTAGTAAACAGCAATGTAAGTATATCTTAGATTATTTTGGTACATTGTTATATCTTATTAACATAATTTGGCAACCAGCAATGTTTCTTCTTATGAATTGAAGATTGCTATAAACAAATTAATGAGCACTGATAGTAGTTAGACTTTGCTGTAACCGGAATACAAGGTCAGACAAAAAAATACATGAAAATCAAGGGCACATCTGATATTATTCTATCAAACAGCAAAATTACTGTAAAACCGGAAAAAAATCATCATTGGCATATACATGATATGTCATAATAAACACAAATTTACATCCAATTTCATATTATTGAGAGTCTATGTTATAAATGATAAGTTTATCATAATAAGCGATTACAAATTAAAAATGCATACACAATATTGAATACAACCATTGTCGAGGTTTGTTATTTAAGACAGGCATATGCATAATCATGTGACAGCAATTTACTTTCAAGAACTTTGGTTTTCTATTGTAATGTCAAAATTAAACATATGCATATGTAAGCAGATACCACTAATTTTAGCCTTAAAAAAAGTTGTAATTGCAAGCCAAAAACAATTACAAGTACAAGTATTTATATTATTTATCTGGTATCAAAGGATAATACAACGGTAACCGCTAGCGGAGGACTGACTGGAACAGAGGGTATATTGGTGACAGTCTCAGAGTATTCAACTTCTACGTCCAACACAGAACGATCAATTTCATTTTGGGAGGATTCTAAAAACATCGCATGGTTCACCTTGTTAATGTTGATTCTTCTTGTAGTGATCTGTCTTCTAATATTATGGATATTAACAGGAGCCAATTGTAGCAAACTATTAGCAGCATGTAAGCGCAGAAGGTGAGTATAGAAAGATAAATATATTATTCGCTATAATTACATTTAAAAGACTTAGGTATATGTACCAGGATTACATTGAATCAATAATAGGCGTACTATCAGTACCTTGGTTTTGTGGAAATGCATCAAACCGTCAATTCATAAACACTCTTCCAGCCAATGTTTATGACGTCAATCAACTACAGCAAATCAGGCCATACAAATAATATAAAAAGCATAGGTTACCCTACATGAAACCTGTTTTTATCTTTCATGAAACATTTGTTTCTTTTCTTTCTATTTCAACAATTAAATATAAAACGTAATGCTATTACCGATTTATATGATGCCATACATATACAAAGGATGTAAAATATAAAAAAAACAATGATACGTTCTTCTGTAGATTCTGTCATGTTGATGTTTTTTGTCACCTTTACAATAGTACGTTGAACGCAACAGGTCGATTGTAAGTTGCGCACAGACACATTAGATTGGTGAACCACTGAATGCTGTATTTTATGCACAGCCTAGAATTCAACATATACATATTTTTCAGGTTGATCCACGTACGACCTACATGTATTGAGTAAATTATCATCTCAGCAGTTAACATCCAGTTTACCGAACTTTAGGTGTCTATCCGTATATATCAGATCTAGCTTAACCATTTGAACTTTCTTGTGTGCTATTTGTTTTATCAATTATTTTGAGGTCAATATATCAAGTATTTACATAATTTAATAGCAGCAAGTAAGAACATCGAATCCTCGCGATCGTCAATATGAACATTTGTATTGCATATTTAGCTGTAGGGACTTTTCGCTGTATATTTTGTTAAGCTACATTGATCACTTAGTACAAATGTATCTAAATATATATGACATCTGTGTCCATTGCATTATCAAGTTACCTGTATATACATTAAATTATATGTGTTCTTAATTGAGTGTTTGGCTTGTAATTAATATACCACCACATATTGACAATACCGTTTTGTGATCAGAAAACATCCACCAACATTAAAAACATAAAACTACTACACGTCATAAACACAACAATTTGGTTATCCATTCCAAACAGTAAAGAAAAATCAAAACAAAGACCAAAAAGGGTAGATGACAATTTATGCCCATGACTGAATGACAATATTCTGATTTGGGACAAGTAAATGCAAAAGTTTTGTGGTTATACACAAGTGTAATGGTAGGTGCTCCATCATACAAATAGCCTTTGCCAGTGTGGTAGTTAATTTTTGTATTTTTCACAAACTTGTAAATAACATTTGATCATCAATATACGTTTGCGAGTATTGCAATAGTACAGATATATTCACTTTCGTAGGACGAGACTGTAGTAACAATAATTGGAACATATCCGTTATCTGTGCAAAACGATAAAACGAAATGCTACAACGGTCAACCAACAAGTGATTGCGTACTTCAAATTTGTAGACAGGATCATTTCAACATTCACTACTGTTTTTGGTTTAAAAACGTAAAAAAAACAACATACAAGGACAATTGTTAATGGAATTTTGTTTTCTTCAAAAGGCAAATGTTAAAGCTCAAACACATCAGACGATTAAAAACAACTGTCATAATGATGACTTGATCCGGACATTTCCTTACGTAGAAAATGGTGGACAAAACCTGGTTTTATAGCTAGTTTAACCCATTAGTTGTATGCTAGTCGAATATAATTGTATTATATTGACAACATTGTGTGAACAAAATAACAGAGCTATAGATACAAATGTAAAAAGGGTACAGCAGTCAATTTTGTGACATAATCTTATTCGCTTTAAAAACAAATATACCAATAAACAAAAAACAAAACGGCACATACACATACATACAAAAGCCTACACGAACGACAAGTATACACGAAAGAACATAACACAATAACACATTGGCGAAATATCGCACCGCGGGTAAATTATTAAGTTGTGATTGGTTCAAAGCCGTCACGTGGTGACCCCTATAAGACCGTATGGGAGTAGTAAATTTGATAGGGCGTTAATGACGCGTTAATGGTGACGTCATCTATTAATCTTGTTGTGTTTCAATGTGTTTTTTTTTCTTCACAAAAACGCAGCATAAAAAGTCCAATGTGCGATAAATTCGTTATACGCTTAACTACTGACCCCCTACGTACCATAGAGGGTGAATAAAAACACTCTATGGATTCGTAGAGTGGGGTCAGTAGCGAAGCATATTACTTATAATATTGGTCACGAGTCACACCAAAACATTTGATTGAAATCGGCAATTTCTATAGGAGTTTTTGCAGTAGCTAAAATCGTCAAACAATCGGATGCGTCGTAAAACCACAACTAAGAATCATTTTTTTTTAGGACAAATACGTATATCATTCTTAATTGTAATGCAACATAATTGTTAACGTTCACTTTGATTGGATAACATCACCATTTTTATGGCATCAATCTACAATTAATGTTATAAAAACGTACGCGCAAGCGCAGACGGCATTTGCACGATTTTAAAAGTATGATTTGATATTGTTTTCTGTCAGTTTCATTAAAAATGGAGATAATAATATTGTATTTTAAGGTCCGACGGCATAAAATGATGATTTGTAGGTGGCAACTATTCGTTAACTGGATATGTTAACACGTCGCGAATAAACTTAATTTTGCGATCATCAATTAATGTCATAAGAGCTTAAAATGCAATACAGTTTCTCCTTAAAGTTTATCTTTTAAAAGACATGTAATAATGCGTATCATCCATTGCTTGGTAATTGATACAATAAACCAATCATAGTCTGAAGTTTTCTTAGCTTTGGAGACATCACAACAAAACTGCATTAAGTGTGGAAAGCCTTTTCAAAAAGATAGGTGTCAGCAAATTAAAAATATTAAAACAAACTATGTCTCTTGACTAAAATGAATCAGTGCAAAACTTGTGTCCAATGTTTAACATGTTGCAGATAGTGGTTTATAATCTACGTCGTCTGTTCTTTTTAAGTACTGAACGTGACATATAACCGAATATAACTGTTTTGCCGAATGTGAATTCGCATTGCTTAACGACGTGGATCTTTATTTGTACAACCAACATTCATGAAATTCGGGATGGTTTTGCTTTGATAAGCACGTTGGAAAATGGTGTAATGACTTATCGAGTGTGATTTGAATTCTGTATTTTTGGCACAATTTCACATATGTTTATTTGTCAGTATACTCGTGTTCTATCTATTTTCCATGGATAAAGTACTATGTTAGTTCAAATTAGTATGACAATTAAAAACAGCCTTTCAAGACCGTCATAATCGTGCTAATTATGTGTTATTTTTGCAAAACTAGTTGTGAGTTTTTAAACTTCGTTCCATATAATTTAATACATTTTAGAATTACAAGATAAGATAAGCGTCACAAAAATACATCACATTTTGTCACGCGCAGTTTGTAATGTCTGGTACTGTCGTAAAATCATTGGGGATATCCGTTGTTGTTTTACGGTTTACATTTTGTAATGTACTATTATAATATTGTGTTATGTGTTTCTCTGTGCTTGCGGATCTTTGTTGTATTTCTTTCACGTTGGGTTATCATTTTAACGAAAAGTTTTAACAAGGCAATATAAAGGAAAGTTGCTGCTAGACATAAAATAAGGTTTAACTCACCATGTTGTCTTGAAATGTCTTGTACGTGTACCAAGTCACAAATATGGCATTTGTTATCAAATAGTCCGTGTCTATATATGTAAGCTTTTGCTTTTTAATGGAGTTCAGTGTTTCTGTTGTATCGTTGTTTTCCTCTGAAAGGTGGTGTTATTTTATCGATTTCAGTTTGTTATCCGTTTTTTTTTTTAACTGATTGATGACTTTTGAATATAAAGCCATTATAGATACAAGGATTACATTTACATTTGTAGTTGTTTTGAACAGCGATATTTTAATGTAGCCTTTACCTGGCGTACTAAATTATAATCCTGGTACCTTTGATAACTATTTACACCACTGGGTCGTTGCCATTGCTAGTGGACGTTTCGTCCCTGATGGAATCACCAGCCCTAGAGTCAACACTTCGGTGTTGACATGAGTATTAATAATGTGATCATTTTTATAAATTGTAAGTTTATAAAACTTTGAAGTTTTCGAAAAACTTAGGATTTCCTTATCCAAGGCATAGATTACCTTAGCAGTATTTGGTACAACTTTTTCGAAATTTGAATCATCAATGCTCTTCAACTTTTTAATTGTTTGGCTTTTAAAATACTTTGATATGAGCGTCACTGATGAATCTGTCTCATCTCGAAATAGATGTAACAGCTCACTAAAAGCTCGCATACACCTTGCTTCCCAGCCTCGTACACATACAGCTGATATTTAAAGACACTAAACAGTTAGTGTCTATGTGCATGGGATAGATGAACGATTATTGATAATTAAACGAGAATAGAACTTAAGTTAAATGTAGTTTTAGAATTTTTTTAATGTATTTTAGAATCATAAAGGATTTGGCATTGAAACACGAAATAATTTGCTGCTTCTTCGTTTTTTTATGACAAGTTGGTACATTGTGTAAACAAACAATAACTCATCAAGGACGTATATGGTTCATGTACAATACCCATGAATATACATGGTTGTTTCAAACATGTTAAGCCCAGTTTAAACACCTTGGTATGAAGTTGGATTTAATAAAAACAAATATAGTTAAACAGATAAGCGATAACAGAAAATTACCACACTTTTTTCCAATGATATCATGTGAAATTCTATAAGACTGTAACCTGGATGTATTATGTTGTACGTATGGTAAACCGCTTTGTATTGTTAGAACGTACCCCAAACCTTTTCAATGCATATAGTCTTAATTGATACAACAAAGATTAAATGATTTGTTTATAAAGATAACTGACACACATATAGCTACAATATACAGTGAAACCTGGTTAAACCGAACCCTGATAAAAACCGAATTTCAGTTTAAACCGAACAATTTTCAAAGTCCTACAAAATTTTCCTATCAAATAACGTTAATATAACCTGAAAAAAACGATCCCTGTAAACACCGAATCCTGAACACTTTTTGAAGGCTCGTTAGTAAATATGTATTTAAAAATTACCTGTCAAATTCGATCGATAGCAATCAAAACAAAAAAGTATTTTTAATTATGTGCATGAGTTAATTAAACAAACACACTCAGGATGACCGATTATTCCCGAGAGTATTTGAGGTTAAATTAACTAGTGAGTTGTAATTACAAACTAATTATTAGCATGTTTTTTTCCATGTATTCAGTGATCAATTTTTTTGGTAAAGAAACGTAAAACTGGTCAGCTGCCCCCAGCGCTGAAAATGACATTAACAAAACTTTCCCTTTTATCAAATAAATGCATATTGCTCAAATAATGATTCACAAAATAGTAACTGTCATTCTGTATAAGTAGCTAAACTGTTCAATTAAATAATAGTTTAATAGCCTTTCACTGGATTAAGTCGTGCAACACAACAAGGTTAATGGCTTCCGATTGCCGGATTCCCTTTAGAGGCCTTATACATATGATTCGGATGCTCCTGAAGACTTCCTTTAGCTATTCAGCAACGATAAAGTCCGAGAATAAACTGGACCCCTGCTGTTGTTTCACTTTTATCATGTGGCGAAGTATTCATCAGCAGGTGGCCAGTTAAGTCGTGTGTACAATGACGATCTCAATAAATCGTAAGTTATGAACAATTCAGTAAACTTTCGACCAAGGCTTAGTCGCAAGTATCTTTTGGACACAGACTTCTGCATTTTATTTCGATTTCCAAACATTAAGTCGGTCGATAATGACAACAAAAAGAAAATTAATACAAACGTTTTTATTTTTGTACCGAAGGCCTTAATATTATATTGTAAATTGAAACAAACGTGGAGATAACACATGTTACACTTTTTATTGTTACCTGTAAGGTGATTTATTTGAAATAGTCAAACATAAATGATCAACATCATAATATGTTTACAATAGTTTCCTTATGTATTTTATATCAGTTTCAACGACACATTGTAGTAAAAGTATGATACAATTATTGATTTGTTAACCTGATTATTCGTTATCTTGCGTCCTTGATTTGCCTATTTTGCCATGTGATAACATTATTAATCATATTGAATCTTGTGATTTCTGTCAGTGCACAATGGCCCAAGCTGCGTCTAAAACATGTCAATTGTGCATGAGTGCCGCTGGATCACAATATTGTTTAGACTGTGAGGAATATTATTGTGAAAACTGTAAGTTGCTACATAATAGGCAGAAATTATCGAGAACACATCAGTTTAAAAAAGCCTCTGACCTGATCCCGGAAGCTACATGTAAATGTAATGAACACACTGAAGAATTAACGTTAATATGTAATACATGTGGTCTACTAGTATGTACTAGTTGTGTTACTGGAAAACACAATGGTCATTCATTTTCTAAACTTTCAGAAGCAATTGCTCAACTACGTAGGAAAAACGAAACACGATTAAAAAGCAGGAGAAAGGAAGCAAACGAACGTAAGAAAAATATTGAGCAGAGCTTGGTATGGTTCGACAATGCCGTTGAGTCTGTTACAAAGACCCTCACTGACGAAAGCACCATGAATAAACGTATGGTTGACACATTCGTAGCTAAGATGATTGCCTTAGTAGAAAAACAATCCGAGAAAGAAAATGTGTGAATGATGGTGTACGACATTTCATTGGTTAAAATCGGAGTTATTTTTATTTTCCTTTCTCGAATAATAATAGTAATCTTAATATTTGAAATTTATTTGCTTAAAAGGTAATTTCGGATCGTGTAGATATAATGGGGAATGGTGTATGGTGTAATATGTAAGGTGTATGGTACAAGGTGTATGGTATAATGGTGTATGGTGTATGGTGTAATGGTGTATGGTGTTAGTGGGAAGTTTACACCATCCAAGGACTGTATATATGAGAAAATCGGTTTTCCGGTTTGAACTTTTTAAGTTTTTGTTTATGTCGATATCAATTAAAAGTGACTAAATTGTGTCATTTTTGATCATTGTTGATGGCCATATACTTGATTACATCCCCGCTTGTTGCATTCAAGTTGAGAGTTGACTTATTGGCAAATATGCCTCTATTCACGTTTTTAATTATTGATTAAACGATAGAAATGGAGTTATAATATTGCAATTTAACTCTCTCGAGTGGAGAAATATTGTAGCACACTTGTTGCAGTGATGGAATCTATGTTTCTCTGGTTTTTGTACATCTACATTGTCTATTCTCAGCCAAACGGTCCCGGATAATACGTTATCTACTTTTAAAGATTGCCTATGGTTACAGTGAAACGATGACGCAACTTTGAAATGCTTTCAAAAATATAGAACAACACGTTTAATAATTTATTGCGTCCGAAGCGCTTTTCTGGATTTACCTTCATCAGGAACGCTCAAAGCCAAACATTTGAAATCCGAAGATGTATAAGTACCGAAAATCGTTGAAGAGCTATATGTTAAAAATACCTAAAATAAATAGCCAAATTCATCTAAAGCCAACTTTGCCTGAGGGAGTTGAAACCTTAGTTTCATAGTAATTTCAAAATTTATAAACGGACAATTTTAGTAAAGTTTGTTTAATCATGTCAGTACCGAAGCACTGACTACTGAGCTGATGATACCCTCGGGGACTGATAGTCCACCAGCAGAGGTATCGACCCAGTGATGTAAAAATATAGAACAACACGTTTAATAATTTATTGCGTCCGAAGCGCTTTTCTGGATTTACCTTCATCAGGAACGCTCAAAGCCAAACATTTGAAATCCGAAGATGTATAAGTACCGAAAATCGTTGAAGAGCTATATGTTAAAAATACCTAAAATAAATAGCCAAATTCATCTAAAGCCAACGTTGCCTGAGGGAGTTGAAACCTTAGTTTCATAGTAATTTCAAAATTTATAAACGGACAATTTTAGTAAAGTTTGTTTAATCATGTCAGCACCGAAGCACTGACTACTGAGCTGATGATACCCTGGGGGACTGATAGTCCACCAGCAGAGGTATCGACCCAGTGATGTAAAAATATAGAACAACACGTTTAATAATTTATTGCGTCTGAAGCGCTTTTCTGGATTTACCTTCATCAGGAACGCTCAAAGCCAAACATTTGAAATCCGAAGATGTATAAGTACCGAAAATCGTTTAAGAGCTATATGTTAAAAATACCTAAAATAAATAGCCAAATTCATCTAAAGCCAACTTTGCCTGAGGGAGTTGAAACCTTAGTTTCATAGTAATTTCAAAATTTATAAACGGACAATTTTAGTAAAGTTTGTTTAATCATGTCAGTACCGAAGCACTGACTACTGAGCTGATGATACCCTCGGGGACTGATAGTCCACCAGCAGAGGTATCGACCCAGTGATGTAAAAATATAGAACAACACGTTTAATAATTTATTGCGTCCGAAGCGCTTTTCTGGATTTACCTTCATCAGGAACGCTCAAAGCCAAACATTTGAAATCCGAAGATGTATAAGTACCGAAAATCGTTGAAGAGCTATATGTTAAAAATACCTAAAATAAATAGCCAAATTCATCTAAAGCCAACTTTGCCTGAGGGAGTTGAAACCTTAGTTTCATAGTAATTTCAAAATTTATAAACGGACAATTTTAGTAAAGTTTGTTTAATCATGTCAGTACCGAAGCACTGACTACTGAGCTGATGATACCCTCGGGGACTGATAGTTTACCAGCAGAGGTATCAAAGTTGTGTCTGTACTTAGTACATCGCGATTCATTATACTATATTCACTGTTTTTATGTGATTACCCTTTTAAGATAAGTCCTCCAAGTTCTGCGCCGACGTTTTGGGCTACTTTATCTAATGATGCACGGACAGGTGTACTGATACCGCTAGCTGTTAATCCAAACGACACTACAGGTTACAATTACCGCCAGAACGGTAATATAAACCAAACAATCAGAATAAAAAAGATTAATGCTAGTGATGTTTTGCCTGCTCCGCAGAAGTGTTCGTCTTTAACTGTACAAGTGCAACCACCCACAACTGACGCTTGACGTTGCAAGAGAGGTTTCTGTGTCGTTTCATTCTTTGGGTTTATTATGTGTGTATAACATAGTTGATAAAGTTGCTTAAAATTTGATTGTGACTCTATCATTATTTTAGCGTAATTAACAAGCAACCATTGTATTTACAAGCTATGGTAACAATGGTCAAAGACCGAATATGTTGTCCTCAATACATGAAGTCAATTCATTCAGCCGTATTTCTAGGTTGATTCGTACTATCAATGTACTGTTAAAATAGTTTGAGATACACAGACCCGACCAGTAATAATGTTCACTCTTTCGTTTGGATCAGTTGTTATTTATTGCAAAGTGTACAGAAGAGAACATATTCGTTTAAGAATACATCACTCCATGTTGTTGGAGAAGCAGTAAGGTTGGTTTGATCTCCTTTGTTTTGAGCCTTGTAAATGTAAACAAACAGTTGATCTTTGTAAATGCACTGCCTTGGTTTATTAAGTATTTTTTAAGAACAAATATTCTAGCGGCTCGTATGTGTATACCTTTTATATTATTATAAATAGATGATCATATAACCCACTCAATATGCTTTAAATAATAAGTATAATAATAAAAATCAATATATTAATAACATGAATAAATCTGACTTTTTAAACACCGACTACATAAGCACGTCAGTGTCATTCCAAGTATGTCTTGAATCTTCCAAAAAAAAATCATCATAGATACCAGGATTGAAATTTTATATTAACGCCAGACGCACGTTTCGTCTACAAAAGACTCATCAGTGACGCTCGAATCAAAACATATTACAGGCCAAATGTCATTAATGGAATACGTATTGATATCTTTGTTTTAAAACAATCTGTTAAACATACGTTGGAAAAACCAGTATACACATTAAACACAATGTGATTGGAAAAAGACGATCAAGTATGTTTTCAACATGACCATTCAATCACTGTTGAATATAGTCATACTACTGTTTTTTTTAGAAATGTAGTTGCATATGCCTTTTTTAAAACTAATGCAAACATATACATAGTTAAGGTTTCTTTTTGTTCAACACAGCTATTATCTCATATATGATTCAAGAAACATTATGTCGAACCTCATTGTGTCGAACTCGGTTGTGTCGGGATGAGTCAAAGCAGTTCCTTGGTCCCGGTAAAATTCACGTTTAATCAATGCTTAGTTACCGTCCCTTTCATAGCTTACTATGCGATATTGGCTTTGCTCATTGTTGAACGTCATACGGGGACCTATAGTTGTTAATTCCTTTGTCATTTGGTCTCTTGTAAAAAGTTGTCTCATGGCAATCATAATATTTCTTCTTTTGTATTATCAATCAAATATAGGTATATATTCCTATATTTCAGTTGATAAACTTTAGAATCTCGCAAGATGTAATCATAACTGAGAAAACAATGTATACAACTGTTTATGGATGTCAAAACATCGGAAGTATGGTCATGCTATTATATGGTCATTTTCATTAATTTCTTGTTTAAAAAGTATGATTCTTTGGAAATACTAAGGAATTATTTTACCTAGGCATAGATTACCTAAGCCGTATTTGGCACAACTTCTTGGAAATGTGTGTCCTATATGCTCTTCATCTTTGTATTTATTATTGACTTTTTAACTATGTTGATCAGAGCTTTAATGTTGAGTATTATGTATACGAAATGCGCGTCTTTCGTATTAAATTATAAGCCTGATAACTTTTGAGTTATGCATACGTTTTTACAGGACCATGTACACAAAAAAAAGTATTGTCATAATCTACGTTTTGAAGAGCTACTTGCTATAATAGTTGTTGATTTTTTCACATAATATAATGTCCACAAACTATTTGTACACGAACTATTTTGAAAGCAACGTTTCTCTTAAAATGCAACAGACATGTTAATATAGTGAATTACGATTGGAACCGAGTTTACAATGCATAAACTCTGTCAGAAGCTATAGATCTATCGTAATATACAATCAGCAGTTACATATAGTAAAAGATAAGTTGTATTGTCATTGGAATAATAGTTTCCTCATCACTTACGGCACTACTTCATAACATTATCAAGAAAATGTTGATTATATTTTGTAAAAGGATTTTACTGTTGCCTTGACTGCTTTAAACGTCTTCAATATAGTCCATTTCTCTATAAAATATAGATATATTCGTTTATAAAAGGACCCTTTGTTGATAATAAAGTTTTTTTAATATTAATGCAGTCTACAAAATGTACCAAACTCTACAATATTTGCTTTTTTTTAGTTGAAGCATGTAAATTGCAGCCCTTTCCTTCTAACAAACTGATAGCTAATAATTTAGAATATTTTTTGTGAAATAAGAAAAAAAGTTTAAACATATTGTTCGATAAAAAAATATGAAAACTGTACGCTGACTTCGAGTGATAGAGTAGCAAGGAATTATGAACATACATTTTTCAGAAGATATATAACATGAAAAACAAATGCTAATGGATGAAAACGTAGTTCAGTCCTATCTTTTTTTAAAAGATGACATTGCTTTTTATTATATGCGATATTGGTTTATTGGATATTTATATGCGATATTGGTTTATTGGATATTTATATGCGATATTGGTTTATTGGATATTTATTTTATGCGATATTTGTTTATTGGATATTTTTTCAACCGCGTTGGAACATTTGTTTAAAAAATTGTTAACTATGTATGTAAAAGATTTTCACAACGAACGGTTACATCTATGAAATATGATAATATACTCCGGTTTTTTTATGCAAAACATTGGCTTTTTATATTTAAAGTACTTACCCCCCGCAATTGAGACACCAAGGGTAGTTTAAACTGAAAAGTAATAAGGAACATTCTAAAAGGAATTTTCTCACCAATTGAATGCCTACAAAAACACTTAAGTGAAAACGTTGAAAACGAATGTTGAGTCTAGAAAACAAATATTGAATGTTGAAAACGAATGTTGAAAAAGAATGTTGAGTCTAGAAAACAAATATTGAATGTTAAAAACGAATGTTGAAAACGAATGTTTAAATTTGAAAATTGAATGTTGAAAACGAATGTTAAATGTTGAAAACGAATGTTGAATGATGAAAAAGAATGTAAAAATTTGAAAATCGAATGTTGAAATTTGAAAATCGAATGTTGAATGTTGAAAACGATGTTGAATGTTGAAACGAATGTTGTATGTACAGTAAGAAACGACTGTTAAATGTTGAAAAGAATGTTGAAATTTTAAAATAAAATTTTGAAAACGAATATTGGCTGTTGAAAAAGACTGTTGAATGGTAAAAAAAGTAAAATCACAAAAACTTAGAGGAAAATCAATTCGGAAAGTCCATAATCACATGTCAAAATCAAATAGCAAAACGTATCAAAAACGAATGGACAAGAACTGTCATATTCCTGACTTGGTACCGGCATTTTCAAATGTGGAAAATGGTGGATTAAACCTGGTTCTATGGCGCTAAGCCTCTCACTTTTGATGACAGACTCATCAAATTCCGATATATTTACACTGATGCGTTAAATAAACAGACACAATAAATAAAATAGTCAAAATATAGGTACATCAGTCATCATTGAATAACAATTTTAAAAGGAATAATTTAACAGAACACAAAAAAAAAACTACTATCTACGAACACATTCATTGATTTGAGTGTCTGACGTCAGAAAATTGTATACGTCACATAAATTTGTCGTTCCATGTGCATACAAACGATTTTAAAATTTTACATAGGCAATGTTAGCATACAGGATTAAAAAATCAAAAGTATGTAAGAATAAATTTCAGAAATAGACCGAGATTTAAACTAGTCCAAAAGTTATATATAGAATATAAAACAATCCACAAATAGTTAATTCCACTACGCGATTGAATGATTTTGACGTTTGTGGTTCAACGTATTTAGTAATTCATAATAGAAGTATATCATCCTGACATATGAATGAACAATATCATACTGACGGGATCTTTTAAAGTACAGAGTCACGTTATAAGAACAAAGAAATACAAAAAGTCGCATATACAAAACAAACCACCAAAAAACGAAAGCCAATACAAATACATTGACGAGATGTATAAGTACCGAGCCACGTCAAACGAATATCACATAAAACCATTCAACAGTAAAAATAATATTAATAATAGAACAAAGACAAATGAAATAACTATAAAACACGTTGTTAAGATGATAAACAACATCAGTACGCATAATCTATACATCAAGACCATCGTGTATTATTTGACGAGTTGACACGGAATATTTATGAATAAGGTCTTGGTACCTTCCGATGAATTTATTTAGAAAAACGAATGTTGTATGTAAAAAACGGATTTTGAATGTTGAAAACGAATGTTGTATGTAAAAAACGAATGTTGAATGTTGGACAGAATGTTGAAATTTAACAATAAAATTTTGAATGTTGAATCTCGAATGTTGAAAATAAATGTTGAAACAAAATCTTAAATGTTGAAACCAAATGTTAAATGTTGAATACGAAAGCTTAATGTTGAAAACGAATAATGATTTTTTTTTTTAAATGAGAAAAAAAAAAAAAAAAAAAATCCAATGTTGAATGTTGAAAATGAACGTTACAAAAAAATTAAATAAACAAATTGAATGTTGAATGTTAAATGTGGAATATTGAACCAACTTGGCATCCGTTAACTTGACAACTAGATTAGTACCATATATTTCATGTAGATAAAAACGGTATTCAACCATAGATCCGAAATATCATGAGTTTAATCACAATTGGTAAGGAAATATGTATACAGTTTAAAAATTGGAAAACACAATATATTGTGCACACATGAAATCACAAGATACATGGTATTGTCAGAACTACAGCTGAATGGAATTCTTAACCAGATCTAAATTGTTTATTTCATTATCAATTCAAATGTATGTGCGGTTCATAGATTATTTTCTATCTAATTTTTAAATTCTTTTTGTGAAGTCAAAAATATGTAATGGAAAAATTGATAATGTATGGTCGTCTTAAATAGGAAAATATTTAGTGTTTAGAGAAAAAAAAAACATATTGAAAGGAAGACTTTAAATTAGGGACGAGTTCAAGAGGAAAGTAAACTGACAACGCTATGGCTAACAACGAAAAAGACAAACATTCATAAAATAGTACAAAATATAGAAAACAAAAGACTAAGTTACACGAACCCTACCAAAACATCTAGACATCCTAGTGTTTACGTTCATGCATACTTCATAATTCAGGTGTTATGCTACACATATTGTGTCATCGATTTTGAGTACTTTTTTCTCGTGCTTAACGTCAGATGAATAACTATATGGGATTGTAATCTTAAAAAGAAAGTATTTTTTTGCTCTAAAGACAGTGTTATTTCATGTATTGCATTGCAGATTAGATTATTAATACTTCTCTGAATCAAACTTGAACTTGCTACTTACACACTGAAAAAAAGAAATTATGGTATTAGTTTTTCACCACCTTTAATGAATTTTATAATTTTGAGTATTGATATGTCATGAACTGCAAAACAGGTAATAATTTAAAACAATGTATCAGAATTGAATCGTCAATTTAATATGAAAAGCTAGTGTGAAACAAAATTACTAATATGGCTTCATAGAACTTCAAACTATTCAAATTCAAAGTATATGATCTTTTGATAGGCAAATCACAATATGTTGACTTGACCACTAGATTTGATGTATACTTCACAAAGACATACGCTAAGCTTCAAAGTATGGTGTCAATTCTAAATTTGTTTTGTCAACGACCAATTGGTAAATTAGTAGATTTGTAACCTTTAAAGGGGAACATATTTTGTTATTTAACTTATACAAAATTGCAGGTATTGCATTAAACTTTGAGTAATAAATACTTCTCTCAATCACTCTTAAACCTATTCCATACTGAATGAACCATTAAAAAAAATTAAAGTCATATTGTATTCAGCACTATTGACCTATTTCACCAATCGCATAAACAAAGATATCTTATTTCTAGCATTATACCAAACAACGAAGTCTACTAGAATTGACTTTTTTTAATTCAAATGATGGTGTGTGGTTATGACCCTGAACAGTCTTCAAAAAAACTTTCAAAACGACTATAATATCAATTATATTTGTACACGCTTATAGACAAAAAAGTTATATACTTACAAGCCTACAGGTATTGAATTGTCTTCCCTATAACGAAATTAGGTATAAAGTATTTAAAAAAAGTATCGATATCAGATTAGTATGATACATTTGACAGTAAAACAGATTATGAAATATGCATACTACTCTATATCTTTTTTCCTAAAATAAAATAATGTTGTTGTTATCTTCGTTGTTTTTTGTATTTTTGCATTAGATATTTGGTCTAGGAAGGGTAAAACGCGAAATAAAGTACCCGCGAAAATAAGTTGGTTTAGAAAATATCATTTATTTTTCAAATAACTAAAAAAAATAAACGCATAAAAATCTTGAGGGATTGCAAAACAAACAAACAAAATGACATTTTAAAAAGGGGTTATGTCCGTCACACTTTTTGCTTACTTTATATAGGAATATCAATCTCGAAAATGATTACGGAGTTATTTGTTGAAAATTTATCGCAACATCATAGCCAAATGCATCGAATATAAAAAAAAAAGAAAGAAGATAAAGTATGATTGCCAATGAGACAGCTCTCCACAAGAGACCAAATAACACAAAAGTTAACAACTATAGGTCATCGTACGGCATTTAACAATGAGCAAAGCCCATACCACATAGTAAACTATGAGGCCCCGAAATGACAATGTAAAAAAATTCAAACGTGAAAACTAACGGCCTAATTTATGTACAAACAATGAACGAAAAACAAACTATAGGTTTGCAAGAGTCTGTGTCGCTCACCTTAGTTTCAAACAGTTTCTCTCTAAATATCATAGTTTAAATGATCAATGGTAGACATGAAGAACAAAATCATATAATTTGTACAATAACTTCTATAAGAAGTCACCGAACAGTTTGACGTACATTGTAAATATGGACATTTAGAAGAGCTCAATTTTCTGGTTTTCTTTTCAGATTTTCTCTATTTATAACGTTTCATAAAATAATTGACAACACTTGCTTGTTACCCCTATGATATACTTTTAGCGATGTCAGCCCTGCTAGTTGGTAGGCAGGGTTATCTGACACATATTTTAATTAGATACATGTACCTTTATGGTGAATTGGCCAAGTTTGGTTACATTTGAATCAGTAGTTTCAGTGGAGAAGATTTAAAAAAAAAATATCAACATTTTACTACGAAGAACAATAACTCTTAAATGGGTCAATTTACCATTTTGGTCATGACCACCTTTTCAGTAGATCTAACTTTGCTGAATAATTTTACTGTTTACAGTTTATCGCTATATATTCTCTTCAAGAAAATAACCAAAAACTGTAAAATTTCTATAAAATTACAAATTCTACGACAGTGACCAATCAACTGATTGTCTGATTCTTCTGAAAATTTCAGGGCGAATAGGTGATGACCTGAGTAATATATTCATCTCTCAAGATTTGCTTGAAATGCTTTAGCTTCAGCAATAAAGCCAAAAACTGCATTTACCCCAATATTCTATTTATAGCCATTGTAGCCATCTTGGTTGATGAACGGGGTCATCAGATACATTTTCAAACTAGAATTCATAAGGATGATTTAGACTAAGTTTGGTTTAATTAGACTAAGTAGTTTGAGGAGATTTTTTTTGTAAAAGCAACAACGGGTCGTCTGATGCATTTGCAAGTTTCAGGGCAAAAAGATCTTGTTATGATGAACAATTTTACCCAATGTCAGATTTGCTCTAAGAGCTTTAAGCCAAACACTGCATTTTAACCCGTCTTCTATTTTTATCCATGGTGGCAATCTTAGATGATGAATGGGGTTATTGGATACATTTTTAAACGGATGACGACGGACGCCGGATGACGACGAACGACGGACGCAAAGTAATGAGAAAAAATCACTTGGCTCTTTGGGCAGCTCAACTAAAAAAAAATGTGTAACACAAAATCAAACGTGACCCCCTGAATAACAGGCTCCTGACTTGGGACAGGCACATACATACAGTATATAGCGGGTTAAAACATGTCAGCGCGGTCCCAACCCTCCCCATAACCTGGGACAGTAGTATAACAGTAAAATAAAAGAAAGAGCTATGAACAATTGTTGAAAAATATTAGATCAGATGGATACAAATACAAATACTTCACAGAGTGGAGGTGACCGTGTAAATCCCAACAAAAAGACACTTAGTTCAGATCTGAGAGTAATTTCTACTATGCAGGTGGGTTATAGTTTTATATTTTTCTTACTTTGCTTGGGATTTTCTTACTTTGCTTGGGATTTCAAACATCTATCATGAACCATATGTCATTACCAAACAACCATCTTGTTGCATCTTGAATTTCTGAATTTCTTAATACTGAATTTCGTGTAGAAAGACGCATTAACGTAGGATATCTTTTAAAATAATTATTTTAAAATTTCATTTATGTTCAGATCCTTTGATAGACTTTCAAAATACCTTTTCCAATTTTGCATATATAAGAAACATCGAGTTGAACGTCCTCATAAGTTCAATATGTTTTAGATGGGAATTGAATGAGTTGAGTGTAAATTGTTTGTTTTTTTCACTTTTCGAAATTAAGTTTTTCGTTCCGATCTTCATCAATCCTGTATATTAGGCAACACTAATATGCATCAACTAGTTATTAAAATGTATGATTTAAGTAGTAGATAATTGATCAGAAGTAGTCGCAAGTTGATTATCGTTTTCGAATGCACTACTTCTTATCAATTCTCGAGCTTAACCCATTTCTAGTAAAACGACTAGCTGTCTTATGATCTGACAATGAATCAATGGAATTTCATGAACATAATTTCGTAAGTTTCTTTATTCTCTAATAGCTTGGAAATGATTAAATCCACACGGTTCACATTTATATTTAACTTAATATAAGTTCAATTTAACGTAAATTGGTTGTTATCTCCCCTTTTTAATGCCAGATTTTATATTTGTAAATTATTATTTCATTCAATGTTTGATCATTTCAAATGATTTATATTGATAAGATTTTAGTATTCAAAATGTATTCAAAAAGAATATAAGCAATATACGGAATTTGTTGTATTCTTTTTGGAAAGTTAAAAAAATGTAAATGCCAACATTCGTTAACCTTTGATATTTACATATAAGGTATTTAGCAACCAACGGAGCACATACATGTCGTAAACATCATCCATTCGTTTGCGTTTACAACACCTGTACAAAACTACTATAAACATTTAAAATTTAAAGGAAGTATAAATTTCACAATAATACCACTTTACAAGGCGACAAGTTGATGATAAACTATAAGCATTGATTGGTCTTAATTGAACAATTATATATAAATGTTCTGTAAACTGGTTCCCGTTCAGAATGTTTAAATGAGTTTAACGTTATTACATTTGGCGTCAATCGTCAATCAGTCAATACACTGGCATGATTTTTGGCACGAATTCTTAAACCAAAGCAGAATTGCTCTTGCTAAAAATGTACAATATATAATTATGTCAATTTTGAAGTCTAACATGTAAGCTGCTCATAGCCGTGATCGTCTCCTCGTTGGGACTGAAAGAATTGATTGTAAAATTAACAGTGCGAAGTTCGAGCCTAGTACCCGGAAAGATTTTTTATTTTATTGCAATGTTGTATTTTTTTTTACCTTTAAGTATTTATTTTTAATTTTTCATATAAAGTTGACGACTTTGTTTCTGGTTTTACAGTCAAAGAAGTAGTTTTACAGTCGTAGCTTATCACACTTTATTCACATTAGAGTCAGTTAAAGGTTGATGTATATTTGGACCATTTATAATCAAACAAAGAAAACTTATTGATGGGATGATATCATTATAATACCAAAACCAAAAGTAAGCATTTGCTATGATGAAAAGGGAAAGGCATTGTACGTTAAAAGTTTTAAGTGGAATGTGTACATGGATGTTTATTTTATCAAGGAATTGTCTTAATATGTAATATTTACAATTCCTTGATTCTATAGTGTTTATATATATCATAAGATAACAAAAAGACCAAAACACAGTTTATTGACATGTATTGACGGATATACGCTATGGTCTAGTGGTAGCATGCATAGACTACAGACTTTCTTGACGAAAACACGTGCGAGTTCAAACCTTAAAAGGTCATTTGTCACCCGTTTTTGAGAGGATAACATAACGTAAGTTTAAACTTTAAAGTTATGATATAAGGTATCTTAAGTTAACATAGTAGTCAGTGGATTCTTGAAAAATAATCCACTGTTATAACAATAGACTAACGTCAGATAAATGGGTTAATAAGTATTCATTCTTTGTTCATGTCTAATATTAAAGAAATGTAATTGCAAATATCAATGTAATAACAAAAATATCGATTCAATATAAAATCAAGATGATAAGTTAGACAGAAGAATGTACTATGAAATGTTCTAGGTTGTGTGCCATTTCAACAAAGAATTAAGCTTAATGATTTTGTATGACAATTCCTATTCCTTTTGATGCTTCAATAACTTAAACAGACGACTGTTGTTCGTCCCTTCCTTTTTGGTTCTACGAAAAAGAAACTTATATGCAACTGTTTCATAATACAAAACATTTTTTTCTTCGGTTGTTACAGATAACAGGAAATGGAATGGTCTGTTGTGTTCTATCTATCTTATATTTTGAATAATAAGCAAAGAAAAGAGGGACGAAAGATACCAAAGGGACAGTCAAACTCATAAATCTATAGCAAACTGACAACGCCATGGCTAAAAAAGAAAAAGACAAACAGAAAAACAGAAAAACAATAATACACCTGACACAACATAGAAAACTAAAGAATAAACAACACGAACCCCACAACAAACTAGGGGTGACCTCGGGTGCTCCGGAAGGGTGAGCAGATCCTGCTCCACATGTGACACCCGTCGTGTTGCTGATGTGATTACAAATCCGGTAAATAGTCAAAATGACGAGTTGATTGTAAGAACTCACCCGCACTCAGAACATCTGTATAAGTCACAACTTGGTTGGTTCTTTTTTTCTAAGACCGGTGAACAATTGCTGAAGAAAAGATAATACATTTTAACTTTTTATCTTCGTTGTAAATGTTGCTGAACCAAATATAACGATTACTATTGAAATGATTGAGACTATATTTTATTTTCACACTGTATAACTCCTTGTTAAATATTCAATGTTGAGGATTAATGTTACTCTATAATAATGATCCACACAATACTGTGCAAACCTTAATACTTTATGATTTTCAAATACAAAGGATATTTACAAGACGGGTGCCACAAGTGAAGTAGGATCTGCTTACACTTCTGGAGCACCTGAGATCACCCCTACTTTTTGGTGGGGTTCTTGATGTTTATTCTTTAGTTGTCTATGTTGTGTCGTGTGTACTATTGTTGGTCTGTTTGTCCTTTTCATTTTTTTGAAATAGCGTCGTCAGTTTAATTTCGATTTATGAGTTTGGCTGTCCCTCTGGTATCTTTCGTCCCTCTTTTATATAATAATATAAACAAGATTTAAAACATATTTAATGACATAATTTCAATATATATGTTGTCTTGTTTCAAGTGTTTCGTAGTAAAATATAACATGTTAATTCAGGTAATTTTAAAAATATCAAACAGTCTTTAATGTTAATGTTGACCTTAATAAAAAAACATTTTTTGGTAATTCACCAATGCAAATAATAATACTATCACTTGTATTATGAATGGAAATACTATTTTAATTAATAACTTGAGCTATATGTTCAAATAATATAACATGTACGATAACTTATGTTATCCTAACATGTAGTACTATGATTACTTGTGACTTGTGAACTTTGAAAGTATAAGGTTTATATAAAACAACAGTGACTGATATGACTTTAACTTTATTCTTAACTTCTTTGTTCATTTGAACTTGTTCACATTACTATACCAACAGCCCTGAAATTGTTGGAAACGCAATGCTTATTCCACCTGAAGTCAGTAATTTGCGTAGCCAAATTTTGCACCTTTTTGTGTGAAACCAATGCTACTTTCAAGTATTGTCGTCTTATATACAACAGGGTCATATGCATCAGGAATGACAGCAATCTAGCTGATTTGACTGTGTTGTTTTTTTATTTTTGTGGAAGGAAATATTTCGTATCTTTGAGCTCTTCGTTAATATGAAAACAGTATCTGCGTCAGCGATTGCTAATTCATCATTTGTACTTATTGTCATATTAGAGAGTGTGTTGTTTGAAGGTCGTTAGAAAAAGATCAGGTCTAACTGAAGCCGAACTATTGAAGGATGGTGTTTTTTTGTCAGTTTTTGTATACTTCTACCATACACATATTTTTTTCTCGATATTTTATAGTTTCTATTTACCTTAAAGTATATGTACCTAAAAGTTGCCTCATATCATCTTCAGCTAGATATTTGGGACTGAAGGATATATTTGGAAACTCTAGAAGGGGCTTAATACGTAGTTTGTTGATTTCTCCTTTCAGAATTTGCAGCTGTTTTACCATTGTTCCATCCTGCCTCGTTTTATCTAAAGCTGTTCTTCTCTGATGAAAGTTCTGCCCAGCAGCAAGTACAGATTTAGCATCATACAACATATGCATTAGCTTGTCCTTCTCCTGCTTGGATTGTTCTTTTACCAAATCAATCATGTTAGCTACGGATGAATCAACCATGCGTTTCATCATGTTACCTTCATTGTTGATGGCCTTAATAACAGATTCAACGGAATTATCAAACGATTTCAAGCTATTCTCAATATTTATTATATTTTGATTTGCCTCATTTGTCTTGGCACGAATTTTCTGTTCAATTCCCACTTGTAATTTCTTGATTGCATCGATCAATTTGGAAAATGTATGCCCTTTGTGATTTCCTGTCACACAACTAGTACATGCCGGAATATTGCATGATTTGCACAATAACGTTAATTCTTCTTTGTGTTCACTACATTTAGATTTACCTTCCGGGATAAGGTCGGACGCCTTTTGAATCTGATGGTTTCTCGATAACTTCTGCCTATTATGTAAAAACTTACAATTTTCACAATAGTATTCCTCACAGTCTATGCAATAATGTGACCCAGGTGCACTTACGCAAACTTTACACGTTTTAGACGCAGCTTGAGCCATCGTGTACAGGATCTTAATCACATGTATGACGTCAGGTGATTGTATCACTTGCCAACACATTCTGAATTTAAACCAAGGACGATAACTAGTGTATAGAAATGGTTGACGATATTGTATTTGAACAATTCAAACATTATTTGTTATGATATGCTCAACATGCTCAAGTGAACGCTCAGTTAAGAATGAATACATGTATTTGTAACAGTATTTATATATTTAACGTGTAATAAGAGTAATCTTACATATCAACCGTTAAATAATCGTTGTGTGTATTATACATGATATCTCTTGTTATTTACCAAACTATGTATTTAAATTTAGACATGTACTCCATGACATTATAAATATTGTTTTGTATCTGTATTCTTTAAACAAAATTCTTTTTTAAAAATGAGCTAAGGAAATGTATAAAAATAATGAATGATAACCAATATGTCAAATGTTTATTAAAAATGATGCTATAATTCACAAAATATCCTAGCAACAAAAGATTGATGCCTAAAAAATGGTCAAATCGTCCACAGAAGACTTATGATAAATGCATGTATTGATATAAGAATTTGATTGACGTTATTGTTCATCAGTCACGCATTTCATATGACTTTAAGACTTCAATGAGTTGGATGTAAGTGAATAAGCTGAGTAATTTACATCCTTGCGCACGAAAACAAACGTCAATATGATTTCAAATTTGAACATACTAAATTCATTCCTAATTTCTAATTCTCGTTATATAATAAGGTATTACTTTATACTGTCATTTATGATTTCAATCAACAACAAATTTGTATCTTTAAACGTATTGTCTTCGTCTTGACTGTTACTTCTTTAAACTTGCACGTTGAAAATGACTATGTGTGCTTGTCCAGTTTTAAGCAGAATTAAATTTAATTGAGTTTCATGCTGTAACAGCCAGTTCTCATCATCTAAGTACTTTTAAACACTGTTACAGCTTAGGGTAAGGGACAATCAGGTTTTAGGTATAATTGTGTTAAAATGAAATCCAAAAACTCTTCTTTCTCTAATCGAAACTTAAATTTTTTTTAATGACATTTTATAAGAAAATACCAGTAAGGAATCAAAGGCGACCCCCGACGTCCTCACATCTTACAGTCTCTGTGTATGTCATTGTCCTTGTTTCTCGTCTTTATAGTTTATATAGGTATTCATGCTATTATACATTGTAACATGGCATCACATTCCTTTGTCTCATTTTCGCTATGCTACCTATCTTTTCATTCCTCAGTTAGAGGCAGCCATTAATTAAAATTAACCGTGCATTTGCCAGCCATGGATTTTGAACATAAACATGACCTATAACTACCTTGGAAATAAACCAATCAAGTTTCGAGGCTTTGTTTACTGAATGACTTACTGTTTAATGATGGATCATCATGTAACCAACATACTTCTTTCTGTTTTGAAAAATTCAGGATCTGACTTACAAATGACTTACCTGGGAAATCAGACATACTGTTGCATCTACGAAATTTTTCATAGCTGTGTTAGCTACAATTTTTTTGAAAAATGTCCTGCACCAAATCAGGAATACGACAGTTGATATCAAATAGTTCGTTTATATGTGTGTTACCGTTTGTTTTTGTTTCACTTGGATTTTCCTGTTGGTCTAATGTTTTTGTCTTATGGTTGATGTGTTATCTGCGACATTGGTATCAATTTTTCTCAATCGAATTATGATTTCTGAACACATGTATACTAATGTTCTATGTTGAAGACACTTGTATATAGTGACCTGCAATACAAGTACTGTTCCATTGAGTTTAGTTATATGTCTTCTTGTTCTGTCCCTGACCCATGTCACACTACACTACAGATGCCAAATACAGAAAACATGGGTCAGGGACAGAAACAGAAGACATATAACTAGACTCAATGGAACAGTACTTGTATTGCAGGTCACTATATACAAGTGTCTTCAACATAGAACATAAACTCTCGCAACACTTCAAAGTTAAAACCGTCTTTCACAAAAGTTTGAGCAGGATTCTTTGCAACGATTATCTTACCACTGTTAATTAAACATCGGTTCGTGCAATAAATTAAAACGATAAGGTAAGACATTAAAACACTTAAAACTAGGATTTACCATTAATTTCTAACCTTACCATGTGATACCACTATGGTAAACTGATAAAAACACATGATGCAGTCATGAAATTGAATATTTGCAATATTACGACCAGAACAATAAAAGACAGAGTTGGAAACAAATGAAAGTAATTATACATACGAATTTGTAATAACAACGCACAAATAAGGAAACATAGTTTTCATTCAATTTATTCATTTAAAATGTACGCTCGCATTAAACAATGGAAATTAACACTGGATATTTATATAAACGGTCAATCTTGTAAATACTTGGTAAATAATAGGTGATTATCTATATAATACACACTACGACTATTTACATTTAAACGGTTGATAATTTGATATACTCATAATGTACGTACAATAAATAAAATGTCAGTACATGAATTTTATTTTAACTTAAAGATCATTTAAACACACAATAGCAAATACTTCATTAACACTATTTATCGGCCTTTGTTTTATATATAAAAGGCTCTGTCACGTAATACATCCCCTGTTATACCTGTAAGTTTAATCGAATCAACAATGGCCTAAGCTGCGTCTAAAACATGCGAGGTGTGCGTGTGTGTACCTGGATCACAATATTGCATAGATTGTGAGGAATATTATTGTGAAAATTGTAAGGTGCTACATGATAGACAGAAGTTATCGAGAAACCATTTATTTAGAAAAGCGTCCAACCTGATCCCCGAAGGTAAATCTAAATGTAAGAAGAATTCACCTTAATGTGTAATACATGCAATGTACCGGTATGTACCAGTTATGTGACAGGAACGCACAATAAACATGAATTTTCCAAATTCGTCGATTCAATCGCTAAACTACGTGGGAAAAATGAAACGAAAATTCGAAAATTCACTGTGGGTGTGTCATCATAATACAGTGGGTTCCTTTGTATATTACCCTGACCTAAAAGTATAATTCTAAATTGATCTTGCTTCTGAATGTGTAGCTTGCAGATGTGTTGTCATAAGATGATGAGTCCTGTGGCACGAGAAACTTCATATGAGCTTGACCTTTGCCCTCATTGTACAACTTGTATATTTTGTTTGAATTATATGGAGAATTGTCTGATTGCACTCATACCACTTTTTCTTATATCTATAATAGATATATAGATATATTTGTTAGTTTTGTGTACCACGATGACCCTTTCCTAAAAAATCTGCTTTGTGTTTTTTTTTTTTTGTCATGGAACTCTTGACCAGTCTATGACTTTCTTGACTCATAACCTATGCATATTTGGTGTGTCTCTTGGTATGATTACCTTGACAAAGTCAGGAGTCTCTGGTTTGTAAGTCTTGTATGTCTTTAATTTTAAGTTCGGTTTTATGAATTGGAGTTTGAACTAGAACACATTTTGTTAAGGGGCCATCTGAAGTTCGCCGCCGAACGAGGGATTTTCTCACTTTGTTAAGAACCCATTGGCGACCTTCGACTGCTTTTTGCTCTTTTGTCATGTTACTGTCTCTTTAACACATTTCACATTTCCATTCTCAATTTTTGAATTGAAGAATGTTTTGATCAAATGAAAACTAAATCTTGTAATTGCCGTGAAAAATTAGAGAGAACATTTACTGCTTCAGTAGTACCATGTGCTGCCAGTTGTGATAGATAATTCAAAATGTTTCAATCATTTTACCTTGGATTTCATTTCATGGACATGTATATATGGATAGTCTGTTTACGCATCTTGAAAAATCACACAGAAGGTATACGCATATAAATAAACTGAACTCAGTGCGAAGAACCTTTAAATTACACTCAGACATAGAGTTCAATCTAGTGAAACACTTTTTTATGCTGGTCACTGTCTATTATCAAACTGCACCGCAATCCTTAAAAAAATATATGCAAGTTAATTCTAATAGGAGTAGAACCTAAAGGAAGTAAATAAACTGTTTACTGAAATAAATGTACAATATGTCTATGGGCCACATATGCCCCTGCTTGTGAAAAAAAAAAAACACAAGTAAACTTCCACATATAGATGCAGGATTCACGTCATTTGGACTGTTGTGTGACCATAAGCTTTGTGTATAAGTTTCAAAACATTTGGTTGAGGCACACTAAAGCTAAAGAACAGAAGCAACAGATTTAGCATGTTCCCTATCTTAAGGCTTCGTGTTGATATTTGTATCATTAGTACTCGTACCAACTTCTTATATCTAATAACTCATGAACAGTAACACCACCCAATATCGAACTTGATATATCTGTGTTATGGGGTAATAAGAATTACGTATAAGATGTATAACATTTGATTGAGTCAAACTTATTAAAAAGAACGAAAACGAAAAATTCAGCATTTTCTATGTTTTTAAAGGAACATAATAACTCGTGAACGGTAAAAGTGACGCTACCAAATTTCAATTACTTTTTTTATGTGAAAATAAGCATTGTCCCAGGTTAGGGAGATGGTGGAGACCCAGCTAACATGTTCAACCCCGCCTTATTCAGTATGCATGTGCCTGTCGCAAGTCAGGGGCCTATACATTTGTCCGTTTCTTTTCTCGTTTGAATACGCGTATACTCATGACCATATGGGTATATACGCATATAGTCCGACCATACGTGTAGGGTCCTGCCGTACGCGTATGGTCGGGGTAATTTACACTCTGTTACAGTTAACAGTGAATACTCCTAAACTCTTCATATGTTATGATCGTTCATTAAAAATCATATAGGTCATTTAAGTATCATATCATAATAAAGACATTAAACAAATAAAAATAAGACGTTTCAAATAGTTAATTTTACTACCCATTTAAAACTATAAATAACACATTTTAAACCGATATCCATTACCGATTTGTTAATAGACGTGTTAGGAAAGTCGATACTACTGCTGGCGCTCGTGTTGGTCGGAAGAAATATACAATATGATTGGGGACCTTCTCAATGAGTATAAAAACTGAACTCTTTTGTTACCTGTTTGGGCGTGTTTGATACCGCTGAGACAAATCTGTAACAATTGTATTTATTATAGTACGCAGGAAAAGATCAAATTATTTGTTTAAGAACCAGAAAAGATTCAATAAATACATTTTTAGACAAATTAATATTAGTTTTGTGAATAATTTATCTTGTTTTAACATCTTGTAAGCCTTTGTTATTTTATTAATACTTTTACTTTCAGTAACTGCAAGTACTTTGATATTGGTACTTTGTGTCTATTGTCTTTATGTTATTTCTTTTAACGATTCCTGTCGATATAATGAGTCATGCCATTTTCAATCGATTTGCATAGTATGTACTTATGAATTACTGTTACAATTACACGACTGTCCGATGTTAGAAAAGGGTTTCGTCAAGAGCTCTTACGAACATATTTAACCCCGCAATATTATGTATGAACCGGTCACACACCATCAGCCTCTTATTCAGTAATTGAAATTAGATTTTGAATGCGCACACTGGTGGTATACAGCAAATAAAAATAAGTACAACACAAAACAAATAAACACAAAAATAAATACCCCCCCCCCCCCACACACACACACTTCTCATCTGTTATAAGACTATAAAAAGGTGTCCACGATTTTTGATTCTATATCATAAGCATACGTCTTTGGAAAGATCGTTATAAGCTTTTCTGATAATTCTGATTTTAGAAACAAAAAGTTTAAACGACATTAAAAGAACGATACAAACAAACTTTGCTTTAGTTGACATTTGACGATTTGAACCCCATTGTCTTCGTGTAAAAAAACATCTGTCTGCATTTCCGATTCCAATGGGTTCAAGTTTATTCTCTCGCCTACAAAATTTGAGGGTTTCTTTACCTTCGGTCCGCCTTTCCGTCCGTAACACACTTGTTGACACTCTATATTTAACAACGTTCTAGGAATTTGACCGTACTTGATTCGTTTTTAGTCCTTATGAAAATCTAGAATCCTATTAATTTTTGAAGACAAAGGTCAAGGTCACAGTTGGAATTATTTGACGCAATAAGACGTCTAGAGACAGTCGGAGTCGTTTGTGACCTTATGGGAACAGCAAAGGAACGAACTAAAACAAACAGTTGAATTGTTTGGTGGACTTTTCGGGAGACATTAAACAATGCAAATGCTACCCAATCATACAATGCTAAAAGTTATTAGGCAAGTGAACAACAAAATCCCAAATTTGCATTATAAAATAAATCATCGAGCGTTCATATTGTGAAAAGGGGATTTGTGTTTTCCAAAATATTTTTTTTTTTTTTATTATTTTTTTAAATCGTACCAGAATGAAGCAAAACGATACTAGTAGTTTGCTTCCATTGAGAGATCAAGCGGGCCAAAACCCTTATCAATTTTTTTTTTTGAAGGAATTTTGTTGATTCTGAGAATAAAACAAAAACATCCCCTCTTTTTCATGTGTATCCTTAATTTACAAATGTACCACGTAATTTATTTTAATTATTACATTTGAAAATTAATTTTGGTTCTTAACAATGCCCGATCGGTCATGTATTGCACACTATAAATAACGTATTTCAGTGGCCATACAGGTAATAAAAAATAGAGTATTTATAATTTTGGAGATGACCCCCGAAATCTTATTGTATGTATCTTCCATCCAACACGAGCACCAACAGTAGTATCGACTTTCCTAACACGTCTATTAGGAGTGAATAGCAATATGTCGCCTTGAAAAGATATCTTCCAAAAATTTCTCAATAATCTGTTACACAAAAAGTCACTGGCAAGAGACATATTTATTTAAGTTATTTTGTGAATATGATTTACTGTAGTGCATATAACGATATTTGAAATCTAGAACTGCAAAAACACCGTAGACACATCGGAATGGTCCAAGATCTCGGCATCACTGCACGCAGCTGCAAATAAGGCGATCTTTTCCCTTGCAAACAATAGTGTAACTGAAAAGGATCGTGCACATCCATAACGTGCAAATGCGAAAAAAGTTATGTTACCGTGTGGAAGTAAATGTCACCATCATACATGCAATAATGTAATAAGCGATGAAAATTAATTTTGGCATCAATATTTAAAGTTAACGTAGCCCTTTAATTGATACATTGTCATGTCTAACCATCATTGTTTTTCAGACAACGTTTGTTGTATTATTGAAAAGTTTGTAGATTATATTTGAAAAAAAAATATACCTATATGCTCAAAATACTCATATGGTCCGACCCGTTAATAACCATACGAGTATAAACTGATATGCTCCGACCATACGCGTACGAACGAACCATACGCGTATGGTCAAAATACACATAATGTCCGGAACTTTAATTAACTGGTGGATGCAATGAAATGTATCGTGGCTTTCAATCAATTGATTTACTCTATATCATTTTCAGGAATTACATTTTGCTTTTGCATACACAATTTATTCTATAAAATAATAAATAAACGGAAACAACACATTGTTGTAATAACGGATGTTAAATCACTGAACATATGTGTTGTAATACAAGAAGCCATTGAGGCGGCATTGATCAAGGCAAAGGTGCAGTACGACTATGGTGACTGAACGTGTAACATATTATTAGGTGTGTACTATCGTTGTCGTTCAGAACATTTATTATATGTTTTTAGTAAAGGTATTGTATACACAATTTTCTAATACATGTATCCATACATTATTATGATATACATGAAATGACCCTATCGCATGTATAACCGGTGACGTTTTGCTCTATTAACACATATTCCTTGTGAGTTAATGATAACAATAAAATTGTCAGTCACACATATAAAGATGTCACATAAAAGAAAAAAAAGATGACATTGTAAGAGCGACCAAAAAAACCCTTTATACGATTATGTGTATAAACGAAAATGTATACCGTATATGTATATATGAGTCTGTGAAACGCCTAAAGTAACGACTTCAGTATACCAGGTCAGGCTTGAATGGGAAATAGAGACATAATCATCTCACTATTATTCAAAACAACATGTAAAATTCTAAATAACTGAGGGTACAGAAACAGCGTATTAAAACACAGATAGTCATATAATATCTTGTATAACTCGTTCCTATTTTTAACTACCGGTGCCAATTATTGTTTGATCATGATGTGACGAAAACAATTACCACCATCAGTACCGGTTTTATACAAAAGCTTGGATCTTAGAAATCAAAACAGAACAGACCATGGTTACCATGTGTTTTTTTTCACAAGATCAAGATGTAGTATACATGTTATACCACAGCCTTAACATGCTTAACAAAAATGTATAAATTATGTCTGTCGTGCCTCGATCGGTAAGGTGTCTACAACATAGGTTACGTCAGCAATTTGTCAATGTTGATGTTGTCAGATAAAGGAAAATAACATTTGGTTTACACATGATGTATTGTATGCAGTTGTGTATCATTTTACATCTGAAATCCACACATGTAGATAACTGATTTTCTTTACATGGAAGATTTTCAGGCAACACCATTTTTGAATGTCCACTTTGTAAAATTAACATCCAAATTATTAATTTAGGCAGCCATGTTTTTGTTACCTAATGTGTGAGGTTTTCAATAGGCCACATGTATAGCTTGCTATGAAGAATGGATTTTTTTCTCACATATGTAAAATTGGGAATGGAATGGTGAATTTGTCAAAGAGACAAAAACCCGACCAGAGAAATAACAACATCAGAAGGTCACGAACAGGTCTTCAAAATTCCCGCACCTGGAGGCGTCTTCCAGTTGGCCCTAAACAATTATATACTAGTTCAGTGATAATGAACGCCATACTTATTCCAAATTGTACACAAGAAACTAAAATTAAGATGACACAAGACTAACAAAGGCCAGAGGCTCCTGACTTGGGACAGGTGCAAAAATGCGGCGGGGTTAAACATGTTTATGAGATCTCAACCCTCCTCCTATACATCTAATCAATGTAGAAAGGTAAACGCATAACAATACATGTATAGTGACCTATGTACTTGTTTAAATCTACTTCATATTACCGATAGCTGTCTTATTCAAAATCATACAATACATCGTTTAATACAATATGTGTACAAAATACACTCCTTGTTGGGAGTACATGAATCCAGCGTATATTCTGTATCTTCATTGTTAACATTATCGAACTAAGACTAGAAATCAGATTTTCCATATGAAAATCTGTATATAAAGTGTAAGCATCTAAGACCACCCCAAGTTTTTTGGTAGGGTTCGTGTTGCTTGGTCTTTAGTTTTCTATGTTGTGACTTCTATCCTATTATTTTTCTTCTTGTTTTTTTTTATTTTTAGCCATGACGTTGTCAGTTTATTTTCAATCTATGAGTTTGGCTGTACCTCTGCCATCTTTCGTCCCTTTTGCAGTGAGTTGAATTTAAAACAAACGATAATGGCACAAATAAAGTACGAAGATGAATTGTATTGACGTCTCATAATTCGCAAGGTTTCGGAAAATAAAGCAAAGGTATTCTATTCCTGGCGTTAAAAAAAATCCATAGTACTTTGTAAATAACAAGGTTTGCTAATAGTTAATTTCTAGTTCTGACAAAACAAATAATAATCCATGTCTACAAATGAAAAAGTAAGCATGTGATAAACTCTAATGTAGATTTTAAAATAAATCGAGGAAAATTTCAAAAAAAATCAAACATGATTAACAAACCGATCGAGTGGAGACAAAAATGTCATACAAGCGATTGCAAAACTGACAACATTAGCTGATTAATTCAAATAGAGAAACAAGGTTTATTTTGGGACAAAGTCCCCTATTACAGTAGAAAATTCAATAAGAAAAAAAAAACAGGAAATCTTCCCAAATTTTTTATTGTACTAATGAACTCAAAATCGTTCAAAAAATGTAGGATCCGGAATGTCACGTTTTTTAATTTCCGGATCTGCGGAGAAATCTACTTCCGTTTGCGGTTTTGTTTGCATGAGACTTTGATTAAATGTATATTTATCAGTCTAAAAAAGGAACTGAATGAAAATTCATTTTTTTTAATTGTTTGTTATAAAAAAGACGTTACCTAATGACAGCGTTTCTTTGTATACATTGAATATGACGTCATAACGTCACAACTAAATCCCTAACAACAGAACCAAAATCGGAAACGTTACGGTATTCCCATTTCTCTTTTTAACATGTTTGTTACCTGTTTCATATGTGACGTAACGTAATGTAGTTGTTTCATTACATGATGTGGTTTTGTGATTTTGTAATGATGATTTGTCTATCTTTTATATGGTTTTAACATTACGTAATGATGCTTCAAAAATTTGACGATTTTATACTACTTGATGTGTTTGTTTCATTATTTGATGTGGTTTTGTCATTCTTTGATGTGGTCCTGTTATTCTTTGATGTGGTTATCCAATTACTTGATGGGGTAAAACCACGTGATCTATTCGGAATTGGTGGCATAGCAAACACATTGAACATTGAAATCAATAGCTCAAATTGTGGCAATCTTTAAACATTCAGAGGATTTTAGCAAGGTTTGTTTAAGTTCAATCATAAATATATTTATTAAAATAAAAGTTTCGCTATATTGTAGACAATAATTTCAAAAATATTCTTTCGACAATATCCATCACATAACGTTTTTAAAGATCTGGTCTTGTTGACGCATGTGCTGTTTTGTTTTATCTCTGTGTATTGTTGTTTCAATAACTTTCACAACCAACTGATCGAACAATGGCATTTAGCTCCGGACCGGTAACTCCTGTAAAACAATTGAGACAATATTTTAAAATATGTTTATCTATTTGAAGATCATGTTTGCTATTCGTGGACCTTCCATCATTAAATGAAAACAATTATCAAAAGAGCATACATATGTTACATAATTCAACAGTTGATATGCTTATGTTGTTTTACAGTTGTATTTTTTAGTTTATATATCATTGTATTCTGGTTTCACCTTATTTGAACAAATGTATACAGAAACACATATTAATTAACATAACAGTGCGTTGTACATTTGTTGACGAAGTATACATATAAATTATATTACAATGGATTCAGGAGCAGTACAGCCGACAGGTTAACATCAGAGAGCATCCAGTTTGTCATTAATACATGTAAGTCTAATAAATAGGCACAAGTTCAGATTTCTGTTTTTGGTTCATGATAACTACATGTATATATTTTAAAACATCACACTTCGATAGGTCTAGATACAAGTCACCATATTTTATACATTTTTTTTGTTTTTTTTTTTATGGTTTTCAACTAAATTTTGAATATCCAACCGACTGCTAGCAGCCGGCTGGATATTCAATATCGTATATCGAATAACGAACCGGCTGCTAACTTCAGATTTATGTCAGTACAACCGGTCCTAATCCTTTTACGTTGATGCAATTACAACAATTCTGTTATTTCTACCTTGTTTTTTTTGTCTTTAATAGATTAATGATATTTTAACATTGGAAAACTACTGTAGCATTAATTTTAAATAGAGGAATAACGTAACAAAATATTGAAATACAACAGAAAAAGACAACTAAAAACGACAAACACTGCAAATCAAGCTCGTGAGAAGGGACAAACACAACCATAACAAATATAATGTGAACGGATTCAATATGTTTGCTTTTGATCAATTGTTGGTTTATCCGTGTTACCGTCTCCGCCACCATAGAGGAGCAGTTAAAACTTTCAAAGGCCAGGACGCACTTGAAGCATGAAGCATATTTTAGGAAAGTTTCATGTAGCTTTATTGACTATTTCAAGCTGGTATTAACATGGTAAATTCTCACTATAATTGATTTAATCTTTCAATCCATGTACCCTTGCAACTCTCTCTCATCTTGTAATAGTATTAAAACATTTGACTTTTCTACACTTTATACAAGTATTGCATATTCTAAACTAAAAGACAAATTAAAAGAGTTGGTATTGCTTCGTTTCATAAAAAAGAATGACCAATGAAGATACAAGTATCTTGTCTCAGGAAGGGACAAATCCTACTTTGTAAAGGATCACTCTGATTCAAACATAAAAATTCTCTGAAACTGACATTATCAAGATGCTTAAATATGTTGATTGACAACATATTTTTTACGTTCGTAGGACGTGTTTTTCAACAGACTATTGGCATTCGAATGGAAACAAATTGTGCCCCTCTTCCTACCGACTTGTTTCTTTATTATTATGAGGCTGACTTCATATAAGAACTTAGGAAGAAAGATCAGAAGTAGTCAATATCCTTAAACTCTACTTTCCACTATATAGATGATGTTTTTTTTCACTAAATAATTCAAAATTTGGTGACTATGTCGAACGCATCTATCCCATTGACCTAGAGATTAAGGATACAACAGGCCTTATATCTTGACTAACATCTAGAAATTGACAATGAGGGTCGATTGAAAACAAAACTTTACGACAAAAGAGATGATTTCAGCTTTCCAATTGTAAACTTTCCATTTCTAAGTAGCAACAAACCAGCAGCACCTGCATCCGGTGTATATATCTTCTAATTGAAATGATATTCCCGTGCTTGTATTTCCTATCATGATTTTCTTGATAGAGTGTTGTTGCTCACAAGGAAACTATTAAATAAAGAGTTCCAAATGGTGAATTGAAATCATCTCTTCGTAAACTTTACGGGCGCCATCGCGAGTTGGTTGACTGTTATGGAATAACCGTTTCATAAATGGTATCGGATATGTTCCTTACGTCGTAACTACAGTCCCCTTCCCTTTCATAAATTTGACCTACCAAATTATACTATTTAACGGATTTGTTATCTCATAAGCAACACGACGGGTGCCACATGTGGAGCAGGATCTGCTTACCCTTCTGGAGCAGTTGAGATCACCCCTAGTTTTTGGTGGGGTTCGTGTTGTTTATTTTTTTAGTTTTGTTTGTTGTGTCTTGTGTACTTCTTTTTGTCTGTTTGTCCTTTTCGAGTTTGACTGTCCCTCTGGTATCTATCGTCCCTCTTTTGCAATATAGTTAAGCAGTGCTCCTTTGAAAAAATGATATTTATATATGCATTTATTTTCTTGTGTTTTTCAAACAGTATGACATTAGAATATAGAATGATGTTTTAGTTCTCCTGAAAAGATCAATATACAAATTTGTCCTCACAACTCCGTCTGTATGGTATGTGTATACTATAACCTGTCCATATATAAATCTGTCAGTCAATGATAGTACTACTCACCTAGGAATAATGGGAACTTGATATAATATTTTGTAGAACTGTTTTACAATTGAAAAGGGAAATGGAAATGGTGAATTAGTTAAAGAGACAATAGTCCGACCATAGAACAGAAAACCGCTGAAGGTCACCAATAGTTTAGTTTAAACAATATTTTATTCAAATAAATTGAATTGGTTGGGCAAAAGGCATAGCCTATGTAAGCACTCTCCACCAAAAAGGTCAGCAATAGTTCTTCAATGTAGCGAGAAACTCCCGCACCCGGAGGCGTCCTTCGGGTGGCCCTTGAACAAATATAAATTTTAGTTCAGTGACGATGGACGACATACTAAACTCCACAATATACACAAGAAACTAGAAATAAAAATCATACAAATCTAACAAAGGCCAGAGGCTCCTGACTTTGGACAGGGCAAAAATGCGTCGGGGTTAAACATGTTTTTGAGATCTTCATCATGTACATATACTACAAATTCTGTTAATTATATTAATAGTATATGTACATGATGAAGATCTCAAAAACATGTTTAACCCAGATATTGTAACTCAACTTTCTCTGTCCTTAACTGGTCTATATCTGTCAATAAGATTTGTTTGCTCCCTGTTTAAAGAAAAAATGTAAATTGTCCAGTTTTTTGTAACACATCTACAAAATTCAGAGGTTGACTAACTAAATAAGTGTTTCCTATATCTAAGTTTCTATTCGTTTTGATATACATTTTGAATAATAAGGACGATGATACAGAAAGTTAAAAAAAATGTACTGATCCTTTCAACCAATTTTATTTGTCTACTTAATTTAAGACGTTGTCAAATATGTGTTAGCTTTCCTTACCTTATATACTCTGCATGTAAATACATATTTATTCATATGAACATATATATATATATCTAAGTTAATGTGGTCTTCATTGTACTGATGGAGAATATTTTACTTCTAGCAACGAAATTCGATAAAGATGGTGCTTGTGATCCTCCTGAAGGTCTCCAGAGAACTGGCTCTTGCTCTGTACTGTAAACCTAACTTTAAATAACTAGCCGACCATTCATGTAGGAATTTGTAAAGAAAATAATTAAATCTATTAAAAGATATATTTGGGAGACATGAATAAAGCAAAGTGGACATTTCTGAATCTTAAAAAGATAATAGATTGAAAAATGAACAAATATGAAATGCGTTGTGTTGCTCTTAATTAATTAAATGTATGGCCTTATCCAAGGTGACAATGTGTGCTTGTATAATAAAACATATGACAAAGAAACGTACGTTTTATTTCAGACAAATACTGAAGATCATTGCAAAATAATATATTAGTGTTTTATATTTGACTTAGTTCAACAGAACAAATAGAATGACAAAATGATACTCTTTCTCACAATATATATACATTTATATGTATAAAATGTTGTTACAAACTAAATGATTAAATATGAGTACTAATGTACATTAAAGTAGCAAACAAACAGCAAAAAAAGACAACAAAAATTACGAAAAGCACAGTAAACACTTGAATATATATATAATTATTTGAAAGCTAGTAATAGTATAAATGTATCTCCTTAAATTTACATGTTTTTTTAACAAAAAACAAGTATGTGAATTAAAGCTTGTAAGGGTCAGTATACATAAATAGTTAGGTAAATATTCAATAACCGTAGTATCACTATACTACAATTTATTTAAAAAAAGAAGATACAATATATATATAAATATATACAAGCATTGTACTGACATCATTATTTAGATAGTTTCATTTTCATAACAAACAAATATGAAATATATTTAAAACAGTAGAAAACGAGAAGCAACACATTCTAAAATAATTGGTTCAATGTGTAAATCAGTGAATTCAACATATTATATAAATCGGAAAATGAGATGACAAAAACAAAATGATTAAACACTAGCACAGTGAGAAAGAACCCCTCCCATCCAGGAACGCTACAATGTGTATGTATAAACCTACACATACACGAAGATGTTAATGACCCAAACACAATTATAAAAACGCGAGATGCAATACCCTATACACTTTTTGTAGATTTTTTATTCCGAAGTTCAGTCTTAATAGACCATTTTATTTGGTATTTTCAATATACCTTGCGAATTTTGTTCAGGTTACGGATTGACAAAATGCTTAAAACGGTAATCATTTTTTGAACAGAATTGAAGTGAAATAGAAGCAAAAAAGATATCATGCATTATGTACAATAAGGAAATTCAATCATAAATGTGCAGTTAATTGTTTTAGGTAATTTTCCTCTTACTTGCAATTGAAAATAACTCAATTTTTACAGCAATCAGTTCTGAACATTCTTACCCTAACGTCAAAGGAATGTGAATAATAATGTTTGCGATGGTTCATTTTTTAAAAGGCATAAAAATATATAATTGCATATGACGAAACGGATCCTTCCGGGAAATAAATCCAAGAGAATAGGACGCCTTGTCTCGGATTTTCTAACCTTCAGGTTTTTTCTTTAAATGTTTCAAACAAACGATTTATTTATCATGCTCATTGATACTTACTTGAATAACAGTAAGAACTACATTCCTTTTTTTCTGCGAATTGCCCTTCGCAAAAGTGTCCTCCATATAAAGGTGCAGGATTTTTGCAATCTCGTGTTCGAAATTGTTGACTTCCACAGAAGCATCCGCTCCATTGAGACCATATACTCCAGCCACCATGAACTAGGAGAACAATATATTATATCGTGTGTTAGTATACATTAATTATACATCTGGCTTGTACGTTGTTATTTTTTAAATTTAGTTCATTTATTTGTTGCGGAGTTTAGTGCGACGTCTGTTTTCATTTCAACTAGCACACATTTTGTCCAGCTGAAGGTCCCTTCCGTGTGCAGAAATATACTGTTGTGTTGTACGCCAAGTGGCTCGACTTCTTGGTTGGGTTTCTGTCTCTTTGACACGTTTCACCATTTTCATTCTCAATTTCAATTCTATATATTCATGTATCAAATATTATTAGTTTTTTTTTTTATATAAAACACAATATATTACTAAGAATTTCTTCACTTAATGAATAAATGTTCTCGCTTTCAAATATTTGAATGCATTGCTATATGTCAAGTTTGATATAGGTTAATTTCGTCAAACCTACTCCAGCTTGACGAAAAATAATGCTAAATGCATATTTTAATTTTAGATTAAAAAAACATGAATACCGTATTTCTCCTAATTAAGACATAGGTTCTGAATTTCTTTTCCCGAGAATTAATGTAATTATTCATGTTATATTCTGTGGAAAAAAGAGATACTTGATTTTTGTAAGTCAGAAAAATATGATTTGTGTACAATGGTAACTTAAGTAAAGAGAAGTATGGAACGCCTCAGCTGCCTTATGATAACAATAACCATATCATTGAGGGTAGAGATATATTGTGAAGCAAATGTTTTATACTATAACGGCATTTGACTATAATACTCTGTCAATTTGCTATATCACTAAGATCAATTTATATACTATAACAGCATTTGACTTTAATACTCTGTCAGTTTGCTATATCACTTAGATCAATGTATATACTATAACGGCATTTGACTATAATACTCTGTCAATTTGAATATCACTAAGTTCAATTTATATACCATAACGGCATTTGACTATAATACTCTGCCAAAGAACCATTATTGGCCTTCGGCTGTTGTCTGCTCTTTATGGTCGGGTTGTTGTCTCTTTGACACATTCCCAATTTCCATTCTCAATTTTATTTCAGCTGGAAAAGGTCGCATTTTTTTCTGCTAAATAATATGTGAATGGGTAGATTATATCAAAAAATGTATAATATGACCCAAAAAGTTTCAATTACTTGTTATATAAAAAAACCCGGTATTTTTTTTCACAGCCGAAAGTCTGCATGACTGTGTTACTATCAATAAATAGTCCCTCTTCGACACTTCGATGTAAACTGGTAGTCATCCCTTATCAATTGAGTATTGAAGTGCACCTAACCCCCTTTCTAACTGGACGATGTCTTTGCAAACACTAAATGAATTCGTAAAATTGTATATCAAGATGTCTTCATAGTATGAAATATTATCTTCATAACAAAGTGAAATGACAGAATAATATGAAAAGCTAACTCCATGTTGTATCAAAGTGATTTTATGGTATATAAATATAATTAGTGATATAGCAAATTGACAGAGTATTATAGTCAAATGCCGTTATAGTATATAAATTGATTTTAGTGATATAGCAAACTGACAGAGTATTATAGTCAAATGCCGTTATAGTATATACATTGATCATAGTGATATAGCGAATTGACAGAGTATTATAGTTAAATGCCGTTATGGTATATAAATTGATCTTAGTGATATAGCAAATTGACAGAGTATTATAGTCAAATGCCGTTATAGTATAAAGCATGTGCTTCATAATATATATCTACCCTTAATGATATGGTTATTGTTATTATAAGGCAGCTGTGGCGTTCCATAGAAAAGATTATTAAACTGAACTTGACATTCATGCAACATTTTGACATTGACATTGTTGCATGGTTCAATTATTGCGTTACAAATGTACAACGTCCAAGTGTTGAACTCAATGATTGGCGCAGTAGAATAGGGGGTTAATCCTGCTGTTTATTTTTGTAAATGCACACAATGTGTTAATTCATATTATTGTAACGAAATGAGTGAAAACAAAAAGAACGTAAATAAATATATAGTTCAATTAAAGTCAATATGTTATCGGAATGCGACTAAAATATCCAGTTCAGGGTAACGTAGGTTCTAACATCACTCGTCAACAGAAATACAAAAAAATTAGTCCGGCAGTGAGCTTATCTCTAAAAGCGATAACTGTATATGATACAGATACAACCTAGTTATAGTGATATCAAATTGGCTGTACATGCATGATAAGACATGTCAAAACATGTGTACGATGATCAGGACAGTTTGACTGTTTCGAACTTGTATTCGATTAAAAACTGACTGTACGGATGTGTTCACCTGGAAATAGTACATTGAACAATACAATAGGTAAGGCCTAACATCATATTTCAATATAATGCAGTGGCATTAAATACTTTATTATTGACACTTCTTTAACTGAAACAGTTGACAACTGAAGCTTGATTGATGGTGACCCAATTTAATTAGTTAGTAACGTCTTTAGAGTTGACGTTGTTTAGAAAATAGCAGATATTTAAAGTAAAATTGTGTCTGTCAACGATATTTCAATTGGCGGAATGTTCTCATTGGTTTTTAACAGTGTAAGTTCAATTGAGTTTAAGGATTTTTGAAGTTTAAGAGCTCAATTTTAATGTCAGTGGTACTGGGGTAAAATGTTAACAACAGTGTCCATGTATAACCATTTTTCTGTGAATTTGAGCTAGTATTTAACATGTATAACTAGGACCCTAAAAAAGGCTAAAAGTAATTGAATAAGTTATAGATAATGCATTGTTTAAGGTTTTTCTTATCGTAGAACACACCGATGGGTGTCAGGATTGATCAAATGAAAAACCGACCGTGGCATATATTTTATTTTAGCAATCTTGACATCCCGAGGTATTATGGTTATCTGACTAATATACTGTCAAAAAAGTATTATTGTTTATACAGATTTGCAAAATTTAGTATTCCTTTCTAATGCGTTCAGGTTTTTATACGCCCTACGGCTCATTTAGAATGTAAAATAAAACTCCCTAATTAATCTAGATATAAACCTTTTAACAATTATTATCCATACACAATAAAAATATTACTTTAACTGCATGAAGTAAGACACACATGTATTGTTACCATCCGATAACGGTGTATGAGAAATACAAGATACATTGTAAGTACTTTATTGTACCACTTGTTTTATGGAAAAGGGGGAGAGGGTATGTTTTATTTCTATTTGTAATGTCATTTCTATCGCGAAAAAGTGGTTATTTTTTTAACAATTTTAAATGACTCGAAAGAAAAATTCAGAAAGATTGCCTTTTAAATAGCAATACATTTTATTAACATCGCCTCAATATAGCCTTGTTGTGCTAATGCGGCATAAAGCTAACAACGATTTATCAATTTTATTAACAGATAATGAGAATATAATTATATACCCTCCGCACCTGACCCTTTTGTGAGTTACGTTAATGTTATTCAATAGAATATAAGATTATCTTATTATAGTTGATCATTTGAATGAGTAAAAGGTATACATAAATTAAAAAAAGTTAAGAACTGACACGAAGACGAATATATATACATGTAGGTCACAGTATGATTTCCTATATTCAGTTTGTATCGTCCTGAACATGCATGAAATATTTGCCACTGGACGTTAAGCAAGCAACCAAAAATCAATCAACCTATTCAGTGTGAGTCTATAAGATTTCAAAATCTTACACACGAATATGTTAAATTTGGCTTTATTTTATGAAAGTCTACATAAAAATTCATCTCACATATATGATAATGTGTCTTTCTTGTAGCGATTAATTAATAAAACTTCACGTTATTTGTTTCTCAAATTAAAATGCGGGCAATGACGGTTTCTTTTACACTGATCATCAATTGAAATTTAAAGAATAAATTTCCAAATCGGCAACAAAAAACTATCAGACGAATAAGATTTTGAAGTAACTTATAGATTGCATTTGTATCAAGGAAAATAATGACCTCACACAGGTCATTATTGTATGCCTTGGGGTATATTTCATTGATACATGGTATCTTCAGGGTTGATTCTGAAAGAAAATAACTCCATATAAGTATATAAGTGTTAATGTAAACACGGAATAATACATTTCCAATAGGTTCATATGTGATTAAAACATACCTAAACATTTTGAATTTATAATAATTGCGATGTCAGTTCAAGCCACTAATAGGACCGTAAAGGATATATCATAACACAACTGATCGAATCAAAAGTGTTGATGACAATCAGCGCTAACTTATCTATCTACCTGTCTGTAACCAAAGATAGCTATTATATTGAATGACAGAATAGATTGACATCTTATGTTTCTAACACTCACATGTCGCACGTAAATATTTCCTTTTTATTGCTTTATTTTGAGACGAACAAGACTGAACACAGATCACGTTTTTTTTAAGTTGGAGGTCAACTAGTTGACAATGAAAATAACCAATTTCGTTCAATATATTTTTGTTTGAAAATTACCATCATGAAAAAGACTACAACATGATTTTTTTACTTTGAATTACAATAGAGATCACTGATTTTTAAACATCTGTTGCAAAATCTGTTTAACGTCTATCTCGTTTATTAATTTAGATAATAGAAATAAACTCACAGAAGGCTAGTGTTTAATTATATTGAAATTTAAAAACTCAAATCAATATCAAGCGATATCCAAAAGTAAAATTACAAAAATACTGAACTCAGAGGAAAATCAATTCGGAAAGTCCATAAACACATGGCAAAATCAAATAACAAAACACATAAAAAACGAGTGGACAAGAACTGTCATATGCCTGACTTGGTACAGGCATTTTCAAATGTAGAAAATGGTGTGTTAAACCTGGTTTTATAGCGCTAACCCTCTCACTTTGATGACAGTCTCATCAAATTCCGTTATATGTACAATGGTACGTTAACTAAACAGACACAATACATAGAATAGTCAAAATATGGGTACAGCAGTCATCATCGGGAAACAATTTTAAAAGGAACAATTTAACAAAACATAAAAATATCTATCTACAAACACATTCATTGATTCACTCGAATGAAACCTTTTAACATTGTTTCTTTTGAAACAATATCGGTGAGGGTCCTGTCTTTGTTTGAAATAAAATATATCTATAGGTTAAGCTTATCATAAATGTTCATGTAAAGACTTGCCTGTAGTTGGACAATTTAAAGAGCAACTGACTCCGACATCATGGTATGATCGGCAGTTCTGAATTCCGGAATCCATTTGTCCACAGTTTACTAATCTGCTTTCAATACCAGAGCAAAGAAGGCCAGCCAACCAGATAGTACCAGTTCCGTCGTTTACCATATTTGGCTGCAAGACATTTCCAGAACTGTAAAAATGACAACTCAATTTGAGTTCAGTGAAACCAATAGCCTGTGGCATACGAAGAAAGCGGAATATTCGTCCGCACGATAATGTAATACTTCCTCAAAAACGCGAATTTCCAGTTGTCAACACTTCGGTGTTGACATGGATATCAATAATGTGGTCATTTTTATAAATTTCCTGCTTACAAAACTTTTGAACTTTTCGAAAAACTACGGATTTTCTTATACCAGGCATAAATTACCTTAGTCGTATTTGGCACAAGTTTTTGGAACTTTAGATCCTCAATGCTCTTCATCTTTGTACTTGCTTGGCTTTAATGTTATAAATAATGTAATAAATATTTTGACAGGAGCGTCACAGATGAGTCTTGTGTAGATGAAACGCACGTCTGGCGTACTAAATAACTATTGATAACTATTCTATATCGAATACAATACATTTTGCACATGTTGAATGTGTTCTAGATTTAATCGAACAGTTACTTCACATTTTTTTAAGAAATACAGAAAAATTTCCTAGCAGAAAAAACAACTTGTTATTTAAAAAACAATGTGTGGAAGAATTGGAAGTTTGAACGTATCCAAAGGTAGAGATGTAGCCGTAGAATTTATAAATCAATTCTAACCGTTGAACTGTTCTATTCGTAGAACTGACAAAATGTTTAGTCAGTTCTAGATACTGTCTAAAACTGTTCTATGGTAGAACTGTCAGGATCAGTTCTAGATAGAACTACCAAATCAGTTCTAGTTTAGAACTGTTCTAGCCGTAACTGTCTAAAAGTTGCCAGGCTGACAGTTCCACATACTGCCTTAGCACAGTTCTTCTGACAGATTCTTGCAGATTTAATTAGAGGTTAGAAGTGATCTCCACTGTACGTCCTGAAAGGACAAAATCGTATAGCAATCCCCAGAATCTGAAAAGCCCATATTTTGTGTTCAACAAGTAAGGTCGATCACATATTTTACTTTAGAAGACTAAACATAATCTGGACACTACTTAACTATACTTAAATGTACTCGACTCTGTCTCGAATTTACTGATTAGTACTTGATAATTTTTGTGTAGTCTAAACATGTCTCGATAATTCTCGACCAATCTTAACTCAGTCTTGACCTGCCATAACCAATCTTGACTAAGACTCATTCAGTCTCGACATGTATCGACCTGTTTTTACCTAGTATATCGATCTATATTGTCCTGTCTAGACTCAGTCATGACCTTTAAATTTAGTGTGGTTTGAATCTGCCTATCGAACTCAATTGTATATTGGTGAACAATTTGGTCCTATACATTTCAGTATATTTAGTTAAATTGGTTCATCGCTGTCAAATTAAAATAGGGAAAAAAGCTAGAATTTTCTGTTCGTACTAAATTAAGATAGTTACCTTTGATTTTTTTTTCAAACTAAGTTCGAATTTCATCAAATTTATTCAGCTTCCTCAGTTATACATTCACAGTGTAGATACTATTCTGTACGCTATCCGGAAGTCGCGATTTTCGAAGCGAGAACTTTTTGGATCACATTTTAAATTTGATGGGTATACTGAATTAAACGGTAAGTTGATCATCTGTACATTGCTTAATGATTAATTCAGCCGACATCGATATTCTCAAATGGTTTAGAATTAAATTCCGCACATTCATTATTCGTATCTTTGCCTTAATCAAGAGATTTTCAAGTGCATCACTAAGAAAAATCAGTCGGCGAACCTAAAAACAATCTTTTTACCCTCTTAGTGTTCAAATTAACGTAAAATCAAGACTTAATTAACTAAATGAAGTATATTTCAAGTGGTGGTAAAAGTTTCCACCAGATTTTTGAAGCCAGAAATAAGAAAATTACACTTGTTTGAATTTCTCACTGTACGATCAGTCTCGCTTGTATATTTTAAAACTGTATGATCAGTCTTTATGTCACTGTATTCTAGTGGTGATTTCAAAGTTATTTACGATACATTAGAAGGTGGCATTTTTCTAATAACACAAATATCTTTCAATACATTCACATCCTGAAACATATTTTAACTTAATAGGGTGTACTCGACTTACTACATTAAGTATAAGGATGTTTAAATGTTGCTAAAATAAGAGGAAGGTTTGATGTATACTAGTATATAAGTTTCAGAAATGTCCTCCGTCATTCTTAAAATTGTACAAAAACACAGCTTTAGTTGTTATATAAAAATGCATGTATTTACACACATTTGAGGCCGTACTGTAGCCTATAATTGATCACAGTTCCTTCACTTTGTTTAAGATGTAGAGCTGTCTCTTTGACACTCAATTGTACACCACTTTGTCAAGCGGGGGTTAAAGTGATTAAGAAGTCCGTCTTTCCGTTCGTCCGTTCGACCGGTACAATATGTTTCGCCGGTTTTGTAAGCGCATCTCCTCATAAACCACTTTATATATACATTGGGGGTTCCGGCCATTTTTAAATGGAGAGGGGGTCCAATCCAGGAGAAAAGGGGACTTCAAATATATGTTCCCATACAAATGCATTGATAGTTAAAAAAGGGTTTCAAACTGCCGGATCCCCTTTTTTTTAAAATCCGAAACTGATATAACTATTAATTAATCTTATTCGGATTCCTTATCATAAATGATAATGACTGTATTGTGCACCGTCTATTTCGAATTTTAGTAAAAATCTTTTTTGGGTTACTTTATATAAGATACGGACTTGAACATTGCATTATATGGGGGCACCCATCAGGTATTTCCAACACCTCCTAAACCAATCATTAAATTTTTCTGAAATTGCTCCATTTGTACTCGATTAATGCATTATGGACCTTCTATTTCTGTAAACTTACCAAAATTATAGCACATGAATTAACCCCCTACGCAAAGCTGTCTTTATCTATTTTTTGTTATTTTAAAAGCGACAAGCTTGATTTATGTTATCATCAATTGGTCAACGGAGGACGGTGTAAATAATCTTTAGAAATGTAATAGCTATAAACAGATAACTGTAACGATACACTATTACAAAGTCCACAAACGAATCATGTATTTCATTTTAGGCATTTGATTTTAAATAAGACTGATGGAACAAAAATTATTTTGCCATCTAAAAAATTCATCAGAAATATATTTGTATTGTCTGATGAAAGTAATTACACGTTATAAATCCCTGGATAGTTCATAATATCACATATACACGTATATACCTTCAAATTGCTGTTGTTTTTTCTTCACAATCACGACTGGTCATACAGTCAAAAAATCTGAAATCGCTTCTAGAATACAGTCAGTTCTAGACTGATCGTACAGTAATTTATTTTGGGATCCTCAAGGAAAACATATTTGTTTATGGGAAATACGAATATTCTACTTAAATACGAAAAGAATATTGAAACAGTATATATTTAACTGTAAACTGATGAAAATATTTACAATAAAAGATTATTTGCTTTGTACTACGAGAGCAAAATTGTCCATCGATTTCACTTTTTTCTACCAAGTTGATGTGATGCACACGTATATTTTATATTCTAATGCATGTTTTTGTTACAGTAACTCATATTTATGATGCTATATATACCTTGAAGATGTTCAAAGCACTTTGTAGATATAGGAGTAAACAAATGATGAGAAAAGTTACCGTAGGCAAAACCGTCCTGTTAGCCAGTTGGAAATCATCGCTTCGAAAATCGCGACTTCCGGATAGCGTACAGAATAGTATCTACACTGTGACATTGGTCTAACAGAACGCCAGGTTGTTGTGTAGTTTAGTGTATTTCTATGACATTTGTAAATTTTGTTAATAGGTTAAAAGAGGTTAAAAAAATGATTTGCCTAATTCAGATTTATACCTATGACTTAAATATTTGAATTTGAAGGCAATAGACCCATTTACCAAATAAATATATAATTGTGATAGCTGTTAATTTTGATGAAACAAAGTTATAAAAAAAAAAGTTTTAAGGAAAATCAAAAGTTAAAAAAATCAAATCAATGCAGTTGGAACAGAAAATTATAGATTGTGTACTTAACTTTCAATTGAATCCTGAAGTTTGACATTAATTAACAAAAGAAACAAGCGACCTGGCATTCTCAAAGGTCAATGTGTAACCACGATAGCTGTTTAGTTTGATGAAAATCCAAGTTGATTTGAAAAATTTATAAAACAATTTTTAAGATGACTATTTAAATTTAGTCCAAAATAAAAAGTCTAACTTTTATACCTAGTAGATTAATCAAATCCTTAAATTTGTCAGTATAACAACAAACTACATAACAACCTTGGACATGTTGGATTAATAAGATTAATATACAACCGAGATAGCTGTATAGTTTTAATTTGAAAAGAAATAAACAAATCTAACGGTTGTTATCTGAATTCAGTCTGAACTAAAATCTCAACTTTTTTTTACTATTAAGTAACTATTTAAATTTTACAACAATAATTGTTTTATTATACCTCAGTATGTTTTTTTCTATATAGAAAATAATGAAATAGTTGTAATATTTCATTCGACATTCTATTTGCTAATCAATAGTTTCAAAGACTATCACCCCGGTTAATAGTTTTATAATAATATTTCCTGTTATTTTTCCTACTTTTTTTCATTGGACAATAATGATATCAATAACTATTCTGCTTGGATGTGTGCGCTTGGCAACGACACAGTAATATCGTAAACGGTGTAATCTGTTTGTGTCTATCGTAAATTCAAATTAATAGATCACTTTAATACAAGAAGCAATTATAAAAGATTAAGAAAATCATAGAGAAACATTTTTTTTAAATATCTAAAATATAGTACTAACATTATGATATGGATCTGTCCTTGAATTTGCTGTTTGTGTACTTCAGCTAGAATTTATTATATGCATGAACAAGTTTACACAAGTTTTCCTAGTCATAATTGCAGTAAATACAATATTTACAAATACAACACGAAATATGAAAAAAAAACATATAGTTAATTTTGTTTGCCTCGAGCAATAGTTCGTATCTCAAGGACGACAAACTCGCTATTACCCTCAAACCCATGTAATAGGTGTATACTATCTAACAACCTGGCATTCCATTAGAATGATGTATAATTGAAATAGCTGTAGAGTTTAGTGAAACTTCAAATTGATTTGAAAATGTAATAGAAATAAGTACAGATGACTTTCTAGTTTAAACAAAACTGAAAGTTTACTTGTTAATTGAATCATTTAATTTGACAGTATTGAACCAAACTACCACATTCCCTGGAATTTTGTTAGATCAGTATATAATGGAGCTAGATGGGCTAGTTCAAACCAGTCAAGACTAAGTTTAAAGGTCAAGACTGCGTCTAGACGTGTGAAGGCTGGTCAAGCCTTCGTCGAGAATATTTCAGACTGCACAAAGATTAGCAAGTACTAAATCAAACGTATTGGTTAAAGTCGAGACCAATGCCGAGTACAGTTAAGTACAGTTAGGTGTTGTCGATATTATGTCGAGTCACTATGGTAGTCGTCCTTTAAACATGTTGTTTCATTGCTATTTCAATAAATTTCCATTAATGGCATAAAGCTGATGGTCTCTAAAAAGGTAACTATTCAACATGACTTATTGCATCAACATTTTGTCCTATTGTATGTATAACTGGTTTTGTAATTTTTCCTAGACGGTTTCCCTAACATGTTTTCTTAGTTTTAACAAACAAAACTTTTCAAAAGTACAAAAATATACCACAGAAATCCCCGGAATTTTAATAAGAAAACCTTTCTACATTATCTCGCTTTCTGTATTCATCAATGAAATGTCTAACGCTATTTTGTATTCTAGGTAATGCTATATATACCCAATAGTAGTTTTAAAAATATGAAGAACAACAGATGGGTTCACAGAAGTCCGTGCACTGCATAGCATGCATCACGAGTGTGGCAAAGAACACTCAATGAAAATCGCACAGTTTGGAATAAAAATCAATAAAATTAGAAACCAGACAACCAATGAATCGTATCTTAAAATTTAGTACAATATAATGTTTTTTTCTTATCGAATATACATATATTACTCCTCATACAATTTAAACTTCGAAAGATACTTATAGGTTTATTAACAAAAAAGGAAAGCCTTTATATGTCCCTAATTTAAGAAATGAATGCGTATTTTTGTAATTCTATAGGATGGTAAAAGCGTTGAAAGAAGTAAGATTAATGCTTTCATATTCCTTTAAATTAGTAAAAGAAGATTTTAATTCTTATCCCTTGTTATCATAACATTGTTATGTAGTTCAACCATGAATTGTCTATGATGTGCATACCTTATGTTTCGTTTGTTCGATTGGGATTGTTGTAACGTTGACTTGTCCTGGGGATAATCTGCTGTCAGTTATGTTAAATTTTATTGTTAGATAGGATTGTATATTAGCATGCCTTGATATGGTTTTACGCCAATCAAAACTACGTTTTTTTTTTTAAATAAAGCTTACATACATTGTATTTGTTATGCTACCAAGATATTTGTGAATTGCATAATGCTTTCATACAAGAACATACCAATATCCAAGTTGTTGACATGCTATTGTGGCATCAGTAGTGTCAAAATTATTGACACAAACAGTTCCCCATGTATTTTGGATATACACCTCGAGTCGTCCCTCATTTTTATTTGAACCTTCAAGAAGACGCAAAGTGCCTGTAAATTGAGAAATTATCAGTGACAAATAAGGTAATATTATTTCTTCTATATTCAAGTTTATAGAATTATTTGAATTGACTTTTGTTTTACCATATACATGTTTATAATTCAAATCTTATTGAAATCTGTTAATGAACATTGTTTATTCAAAGTTTAATGATTTACTCTTACCTGAATGTGGACATTCAAAGGAACAATAGACACCAATATCATGTTGATGTCCACAATCTCCGGTGTAAGAATCGTAGGAGCAATTGAGCAATCTATCTTCACTGCCCAAACAGTCTACGTCATCTAACATAATTGTACCATAACCATCATCAACCCCTGTTGACTTCAACACATGCCCAGAACTGTAAGAAATGTCATACAAATCTTGTTAAAAACTGCAAAATATTCATTAATTATCAAGTCTGGGGCACTAAACCAACAACGGGTGGTCTGATTCGTGTTATTGCTTCAGAGCAGATAGATAACAACAACATAATGTACATTTTACCCAATGTCAGCTTTGTTCTTTTAAGATGCTTTAGTTTCAGAGATATAAGCCAAAACTACATGTTACCTCTTTGTTCTATGTTTAGCCATGTCGGCCATGTTGATTAGCAGGCGGGGTCATCGAACATATTCTTGTGAATTAAATACTCGAGTAATTATTATTTTTTCCAGAAGATTACAAAGAAATTACGATTTTTTTTTTAATTGACTAGAGAGCGCAATAGCTCGTTAAGGGGTGAATTGGTAATTTTAATTATTATGACTTGGTTGTAGATCTTATTTGCTGAACAGTATTGCTGCTTACAGTTTATATATTTATTTATCATAATATTAAAGATAATAACCCAAAACTGCCCAATTCCATTAAATTTACTAATTCATGGGCAGCCACCCTAAAACAGGTTGTCTGATTCATCTGAACATTTCAGGGCAGATCGATCTCAACCTTAGGAACAGCTTTACTTCGTCAGATTAAGAGATATAAGCCATGTTATCCTTATGAGCTGCTCATTTGATATTTAGGACTGGTCAGCTTTACCAAATGTTTTGAGTGGGAAAATGAAGGCATCAGTAGTATATCCTGTTCGAAATTCATCAATCGATTGAGGAAAAAACAAATCCGGGCTACAAACTGAAACTAAGGGTAACGCATCAAATATATGAGAAAACAACGAAACAACAGAGACACAACAAAAACACAACAAAAACACAACACTAAAATGAAACACACACTTAAACCAACTATACTATAACAATGCCATTTTCTTGAGTTGATACAGAACATTTTAAGAAAACAAATGGTGGGTTAAACCTGGTTTTATGGATCGCCAAACCTGTCGTTTTTATGGTAAAGTAAGGTTAAATATAACATCAAAATGATAACATGACATGACAATAATACAAATAAATGGTAGAACATACAGGACAGAGAAACACACAATTAATAGCTATCAAAAAGTACCAGGCTTATCATTTAATACGACAGACGCGCGTTTTATCTACATAAAACTCATCAGTGACGTTCAGATAACACATTAGTTCGAATGCCAAAAACAAGTACTAAGTTAAAGATCATTGAGGACCCAAAGTTTCAAAAAAACACAATTGATGCAGTGGTGGAAGCTGTATTGTCTAGACTGGTTTCTTTTTTCTATTTTCTATAATGGAATATAAGAATATTGAAAAGTACAATCACGTTTATCAACATATGTTTATAAGTATGTCACATATTTACATCTTCTCTTGTTTAAAACTGAAATCAATTTAAAAATGAATAACAAAATATAATACGTTGAAAATGTCTAACTGAGCTTTTCAAAGTTTTTTATTCTGCACACGTAACTGTTGTGATGTTAACCTACAAAGAAATCAATTAAAACATTCCAGGTATAATTTTATAATTTCTATGAAATATGAAAAAAGAGATTATTGATACAGAAATTTGGCCAATACCATTACATGTTCGTATATGTCCGATGCAGCAATAACGCAATACAATTGAGAACAGTCAATTGACTTATGTATTTACCCGATCATTTTCAGTTTTTAATTAATTTTTGTTTTCTATTGATGGATTAATATATTTACGCTAGTACTGATAATTATACTATTTCAATTCAATACGTCATAAGTACGAAAATAAAAATTTGATTCACAATCTAGCATTGCAGTTCCATATAGAAGTTATGATCCATGTTTGTAATTTCATTCAAAACAAAGTCAATAAAGTTGTAAATGATATTATTCAGAACTGAATAATTTACCCAAAACAGTTTGAGGTGATAAATGTATATCGAATATGTATAGCAAATATGCATCCAGGAACACTCGCGATGCTTAAAATCAAAACACGTACCAATATCCAAGTTGACGACAGGCTACTGCTGCTTCAATGTTTTCAAAGGAATCATCGCAAACTGTTCCCCATTCATTGTATAACTTGATTTCCAACCGCCCATTATTCTCACTTGATCCTCCAACTAAACGTAACGTCCCTTAAATTGACAAGCATATAAGTTTTACAATACAAACTAACTAAATCGCTGCTACTTTGCTTTTTATGATTTTTTTTATATGCATGAACTGATTTTGTGTCATGCTACCTGGCATATATAAAGTATAAAATCCCGTCACTAAATAACTTATTAATACTATTAATGTCTAAATATGATGGTGCAAAAACGTATTTATGACTGAAGTTTTGTTTTAATCCAAGGGTTACTTTTTTAGAACTGTAAAAACAATCCAGTGCATGATGCATTTCTGTCATATGTGAACATATCAATTTGCTTCTGTTACCATCTAATCTATATATATTTCACATACATGTACTTGCTGAGAGGATACGATACTTTTAACAAATGCATGAGAAGGACATATATTCGTATTGACAAAAGTCATCAAAGACACCACACTTATTGTTTGCTAAACCAGACGGGGTTGATGTCTACCGTAGCTTCATATGTGCTTTAAAACTTCATACAGTATGAAGTTTACGCGACAGATCAGTTTAAGAGCATTTAAAACAAATCATTCCATTAAATCAAACCAAACACGACTCATGCTATAAATGTTATTTTTTACCTAGAATAGAAAACCTTAGTTTTCGAATAGTACTCAGTTTTATAAACAATACATTTATAGAACATATCAAAAATATTTCATGTGAACACAATGCGTGCAAACGCAGTGCCAATGATCCATTTCTTTTAAAAACGCATGATAGAGGTTCGTTTACCTAAGATTCAGTAATGACGTTTGATCAAAACGATTGAAAGTCTAAAACTTGACGGCGGGCAGGCGGGCAGGCGGGCAGGCGGGCGGCAATCAAATGTTGTCAGTGCACTAACTCATGAACTGTTCAACCAAAGCTTTTAAAATTTTATTATGTTATTACTGACAACTATGCGAAGGTCAACTTCAATAATGGCGATTTTGACTTTTACCGTTCAGGAGTTATGGTTCTTGAAAGATTGAAAAATGGAGTTTCCAGTCGTGTCCGTGCATTTACGCATGAACTGCTCTACCAAAGCTTCCCAAATTTTATTATGTTGTTACTGATGACAGAATGGAGGTCAAGTTTAATAATGACGATTTTGACTATTATCGTTCAGGAGTTATGGTTCTTGAAAGACAGACAAATGGAGTTTCCAATCGTGTCCGTGCATTTATGCACGAACTGTTTTACCAAAGCTTCCGAAATTTTAATATGCTGTTACTGATGACAAAATGGAGGTCAAGTTCAATAATGACGATTTTGACTTTTACCGTTCAGGAGTCATGGTTATTGAAAGATTGAAAAATGGTGTTTCCCGTCGTGTCCGTGCATTTTCTCATAAACCATTCAACCAAAGCTTTTGAAATTTTAATATGTTGTTACTGATGACAAAATAGAGGTTAAGTTCAATAATGACGATTTTGACATTTACCGTTCAGGAGTTATGGTTCTTGAAAGATCGTAAAATGGCGTTTCCATTCACGTTGTTACATTTACTCATGAACCAGTCAATCTAAGCTTTTCAAATTTTAATATGTTGATACTGATTACAAAACGGAGGTCAAATTTGATATTGACGATTTTCACTTTCACCATTCATCAGTAATGGTTCTTGTGATATTGCCAGGACACAAATAAATGTTAATAAATACGGTTTGCTGTCGTTGTGACAGCCTCTTCTTGTATTTGGTTTTATTTGAATATTTTGAGTTTTCATTGTTACTTAAGCTTGAAAACTGGTAAAAAAGAGGTGAAAGCTTGATTGGTGTAACTTCCAGTAATGGTTATTTTCGAATATACAATGCAATATAGTGTGTGTTTTTTTCTGTAGTACATTTTGTACTGGACAGAACAAAACTTTACGCATGTAAAGTATTTTTTTTTTTTTGGAACAATGACAAATTCTGCACATTTTTTTACAAGTGCAAATTTAACAAACTGGCTTATAGGGGAAAATAAATGGTGGTTTGACACCTCTACAGTTAAATCAAACAATTAATAACAGTCAATATTGTTCATTATAAAACATACATGTGTTGGTACAAAACAGGAAAATTGTTGCTTCAATTCATGTTAATGCAAATAAAGGCTATGTTCACGTTTCAATAACAAATGTATATAAGTGATATTCCTCTTGCTTTAGCATATGGCATGTACATTGCACAACTTGAAGTGTTTGCTTGTATATATCTTTAGCATATTTATTTTATGAAAACAACCATACATTTACTCAAAAGTTACATTAAAAGTATTTCAGTAGCTATCCATTCGTTTAATGTGTTTGGCTTTTGGTTTAACTATTGACTAGGAATTTTCCTTGGAGTTTGGTAAATAATTTTTATTTTAATTTTTATACAAATTGTGTACTTATATGTTTTCACAAGACTTCAAAGACTCTGCAACTATGTTTTTCAAAAACTTATTTGATGACAATTATTTCCTTATTGTGTTCATGTCGTTAATAAAATAAAACATTAGCTATGATATATTTAAGCTCGGAATTTGTTTTCGAAACTTTCAAAATTTTGTAACGTCAGAACCACACAAAGCAGGTTTTAATGTCAGATTTTTATCAGATTTGAAATTTGTTAAGTCAAACGTGTTTGTCTTTATGACTTGTTGAACAGCTGTAATTTTTTACTTGATATATCTACATGACTAATATTCAGAAAACTAAGCGCTACCGCATCGATGTCGAAGTTAACTTTCTAGAGTGATATACTAACGTTCATTTATTTAAGTTATTTCAATAATAAAAAGAATATACTATTTTTAAGTATGCTAATATTATTGTCAACTACCTTGGTCTTCAGTTGGTGGATTAACGAAACACTTGACGCCGATATCTTCACCATGATTACAATTAACAGGCGAACCACGATAGGAACAGTTGGTCAATCTTTTTTCTGTGCCTTTGCATTGCACATCGTCAAGCCAGATGGTGTCATATCCATCATCTACTGCAGCGGCCGGTATAACTATCCCACCCCTGTTTCAATGAAAATAATCTGATATCCTTCATTGATTCTACTCTTGTGATGTCTTATTCTATAAATATGACTAAAATTCAGGCTACAGCAACATTGAATCATTCTGATAGACAACCATCTTATATTTCAGGTTAGACTAAATAACAGTATCATTTTACTTTTATAAGAGATATGATTTGACGTACTTGAACGCAATAACACGGTTGTTGTCTAAAAGTTGCAGAACTGTTAAACATTCAATTGAATGGACTTGAGTTGTGTGAGGTTCGTATTAATTTTCTCATTTTTATTTTTTGCATTGTGTTTTATTGCCATTTATGTTTGTTTGGTAGAGTTTTGGGTTGGGTTTTTTAGGGAGAGATGGGGACGCTATGGTGCTGGGTGTGGTTTTTTTTAGACTTATATGTGTTAACTTTATGTTGTGTATAATCCATTTGTTTAAATTTTGCATTATATAATTCTAAAATTACCATACACCAAGCTGTCGACAGACTACTTCTGCATCAATATTTTCAAAATAATCATCACAAACAGTTCCCCAAGCATTGTTTAAAAAGATCTCCAATCGTCCTTCATGTTCATTTTTACCTCCAAAAAGATTTATATCACCTAAAAATTTAATAAAAAGCATCAATAATTCATAAGTATTTGTTTCTTAAACAATAATTTTGTAACCATAATTTCGATTAAACAATATTTACGTTTTGATAAAGTCAGTTCATAATACTTTATATTAAAGTATGTAATGTTTTACCAATAGTTATCGTTTTGAAAGCCAAAAAGGAGCAAAGCTGTATAAATATTCATTAGCCATAGAAGCAGAAAAAAAATTATACCCTTCTAATTATAAGATTCACGGTATTCAAATTTCGGAAATATATGTATGACTGGTTATAAATCAAATAACAGAAATCCGAACATATTCATTTAACATCTAAAGAAAACGATCTTTTAAAATGTCCAAGCCGTATCATGATAAACAAAAACAACTAAACCAAACAAACAAATTCAAAACGAATTTGAGCAAAATAATGACCACTTATCTTATTTTTTTTGTGTATATATTTGGCATTGTGTACCTATTGTTACATAGTCAATTTATGAATTATGACAAATGTACGCAAACATTTATGAATTAACAAAATACTAACCTGCGTTCAGACATGTCTGGGTGCAATTTATACCAACATCATATGGTTGTACACATGTTGTTGGGTTGAAAACAGACGAACAATTTACAAATCCTTCCTCTGTACCTGAACATCTTACGTTTTGTAACCAGGCCGTTCCATAACTTGCATTAACAGCTTCTGATGGCAATTGATCTCCAGAACTGTACAAATATTCAAAATAGGTTGTTTTATTCCTTATTTAGCTTATACTTATTATAAAAATGAATAATGGCTTGTAATAATATGTCAAAAGTAAAATCACAAAAATACCGACAATAATGTATAGTTTTTAAGCGTAACATTTTAAACCTTAATAAGCATTTACTTGGACAGTCAAGATTTACTTGTGTGTGAAAAGAATTTCAAATATGAAAGAATATTATGGTTAGAGTAAATAATAAAATAATGGACGCCCGGCTCTTATGTTTGTTTTGTTCTATTATTAATGAATAGGTCAAGTCAATGAAATACACTATGCTTAATATACCTCAAATGGTTAAACAACTCTGATTCCAAACTCATTTTAATCAAGTTTGTACAGAGTGCTTCGATTTTGACAAGTTTATTTTTTAATAATTACATTAGATGTATGTTTCATAATAATACGTTATTCTGATTGGCTAACTGCATATCACGTGCTATTCCTGAAACAATTGTACTAGACAATAACATTTATCATTCATGATGACACGAGGTCCCACAATAAAGTGCACAGGTAAATTAAATGAAAACTTGATAAAAATCGTGTTTTCATGATACTAGCTAAAAAATGTAATTTTAAGTATTGAATGCTTCTTTTTGTAACTTTATAGGGTTGTAAAAGCGTTGACCGTGCGCACATTTTTAGTATGAAGCGCTTCCGCGCTTCATACAAAATGTACTTCGGTCAACGCTTTTACACCCAAATAAATTTACAAAAAGCAGCATTCAATTCTTAAATAAAAACATGATACATTAATGAATGTCATTTGCAACTACTGGAAGCAAACACATAAATAATATTATGTTTGCTTAAACATGTCAAAGGACGATCAGAACTCATTTACCCTTCCTGTAACATGTAAGATGTAATAACATTTGTAATTTGTCGTTTCAAGATATAATGCTTTTCAGGTAATATTTTAAAAGCTTACAGCAAGACGTTGTGCTTGGTTAAACGTCATAGGCAATTGAGACGCAGCTAATGACATAACGTCATTTTCATGTTGGAGTACGAACAACAAGATAACCCATAGTCTTTTAGATTTTGAAAATGCGAATTCGGCATTGTTATACATTTGTATGTACTCATTGCAAATTATGTGTATCTCAGTTGACAATAATACTACACGAACTTAATAAAACTAATCATAATGTTTTTTCAGACCCAATTATGATACTCTATCAACATTGAATAGTGGATATAAACTTTGAAAATATTATTTGAACAAAGAAATATAAAAAATACAAAAATACAAATGAAAATGATTAAATGTTTGTCGTTTTTCAATTAGAATAAAAGTTAAAGTTTTGGTAAAGTTTGCACAGTGTATTTTACATAACATACCAGTAACCAAGCTGTCGACAAGCAACTACAGCTGCACCACTGTTTTGCATATTACAAACAGTTCCCCATTCGCCGAAGAAATTAACCTCAAGCCTCCCTTCATTATCAGTTGCCCCTCCAATTAAACGTAAATTGCCTGGAAACATTTTAAATTCAACTAGCTAACTAGCAAACTTGTTTATAATAATGCCATATGACTATTCGCAAAATAGTATAAAATATATAACCAGTAATTAGGACACCCTATGCATACCCTTTTGTTCTCAAAGTGACGTTAATCTTTACAGGTATGACAAACAAAATAAATAATTTCGGTCGAAGACTTTTATATAATAATTGTTTCACCTCCTGAAAATTTGCAATATTTTTTTAGCCATTTTATTTTGGTAAATATTTAGACTGTTCGTCTTTTGATAGAATATAAACATTTTCTAATTTTGACAAATGTTGAACTTATAGATTGGTTTAAAAAAAAATACAGTTAATTAGGAAATTGTATTTGTTTTCTGCACAGAAATTAAAAGACATTTTACACAATATGTCATATCCTTCTTCACCTACAGCACAACCAGTTTTTAACCTGAGTGGAATAATGCCGCATCTGAGCTACGCTATGTAATGGTTACAGCTACATTCAGATTTTATTAATATGTCTATTGGGAGTTCAGAAATTCGCTAAACCTTTCTTCAAATTGTCGGATCATTAATCATTCACCACTGTCTTGCACACATCTTAATCAAATACGTTTTGTAAAAAAAATGGTTTACAATCCAATAAATGACAAAATACTTTTTAAGATGTCGTCCATATAAACAAGCTTGTTCCAATATCTAATAATATAACACCATCGTCATTCTTCGGCCTGCTACCAAAAAAAACTACAAAGTTCGTTGTCAGATCGGTGCAAGTTTATGGACGCCAACATAAAAAAAAAACAACATGCTTTGTTCTGAATTCGATTCAAGCAAGCGACTTTTTTGTATTCAAAGATCAAAGAGCTATAATTTAACACTGACAAAGGTTAAGGAGACATAGTTTCTTTGTGGCTTATGCGTTGTCTACTAAAGAGATAATTTATACGAGACTAATGTCACAATTCCAAAGTTGCACCTATTTAGCAAAACTAGCAGAGGAAATCTTACGAGTTTTCGTAGAGATTTATCAAATTTGTTTTATTATTTAACATTATGAATTGTCTTTCATCATAAGCAAGCATATTCAAGTATTCACAAAATGTTCAAGGTATATATAAACAGATGAAGTGTTTCCTGGAAAAATTAAAATCTATGCGACGTCAACAAAAAGTCAGTTTTAAAAAACAAATGAAAAATAAGCAATTAAAACAGGTTACATGTATCCATTTCTTAAAAAAATAAAAGTAAGCGGTGAAATAAAACAAAAACTTAATGCTATTTTTATGTATGTGAACTTGAGTATGCATGCAATTTGAGTACTACTTATTTAAGAATCGTGGATCGTATGAAGTTCGGTTTAATACTTTTTTTCTATAATTGACGTGCCAGTATAGACAATTTTCAGAATTACAGTTCAATACATACCCGAAATCTGACACAACAATTAAATGATCATGTCAGACAATTATTTTTTTGTTTTTAAACTCGTCAATGATGGGCAAAACAGATATAGTTTGCAATCTTGTAATTAACTGTTACATAGGCTTACATGCAAAGCAGCTGATAAATTTGTGTTAACCATATATAAAAGGCGTTTTCCTAAAATATATTTAAAAAATTAATGAAGAAAATATGATATGAATTAAAAAAAAAACAGATAAAAAAATCAACCAGCTGACGCCTTTGTATATTTCACAAAAAACAAATTATAAATTATCTGTTTTTGGGTAATTGATGTGCAAAAAATTATACAGTGATAACTCTTTTGTGTAAAGGAAAGACAAACATTATTTTCTGTAGTAATACATTCTAACGTTTTAACTTTAATGTGCAGGTGTGCTTTTTGTTTTGATTTCTTTAGAATACATCCTGTAAGAACGTTATTTTTACATAACTTAATCTAACCATTATTTTCTGTTGAACAGCTAAGAAAACAATGAATTCCAATATCCTCGGTGTGTTGACAGTTGTGGTTACCGTCATTGGATGGACAATTTAATAATTTACTTTCAGAACCATTGCAATTAACATCATCTAACCAAATGGTATCTATCCCATGATGCACAGCCGATGGAGCAACTACAACTCCAGAACTACAAATAAAAAATAAAATCGTTAGTGAGATACATGTATCAAGTTAGGAATATGATAGTTGTTATCCATTAGTTTGATATGTTTTATCATTTGGAATTTGCCATTTGATTATGAATTTTCCTCGGAGCTCAGTATTTTTGTGAATTTACTTTTTGTTACAAAGAAAGATGTAACAGTTACTGGTCATCAAGAGCGATTTCATTTACTGGTAGTAAGGTCGAAGTTCTTCAAATGAACATTTATAATAAAGTCACTACACTCTTATAACGCGGGTTGTACTGCAGAAAGCAATGTAATTTTCTGTCCACGAACATGTAGAAGAAATGGTCCTGTTCAATATCCACGAGAATTTCTTCAAAATAAAAAGCTAAGAAACTTTCCGTCGTGTTTCAAACTGTTACTAATCATGATAATATCATACAGTAGATGTTAATCCAAAAATAATATATTGGACAATGCTTATAATCAGAGGTTGAAAAATGCATATTCAAAATCGACGAAACAACTGATTACGCCATGAAAAAAACTGCAGCGACAAAAGCCAACAGTAATTGACAAAACCACAACATAGACAACATAATGTTGAGCAACACAAACCTAACCAAATCGTTGAGAAATTTCATGTGCCTCGAAGTGTAAGCAGATCCTGCTCCACATCAGTCATCCATCATGTTGCTCTTGTCAGTACACATTCAATGATAAGTCGCTTTCGAGAAAATATAATATAATTGTGACTATTTATACATATCCGTCAAAATCTCCGAAAGAGATTTTTATGACAGTCAATTAAAAGAGATGCGAAGGATACCTTAGGGATATTCAAACTCATAAGTCGAAAATAAACTGACAACGCCATTGAAAACAAAAACAGAAAGACAATGGTACACACATTTAAATCTACGACGAGATATAAACAAACATCTCCCACCAAGTGTTTATACAGAAGTTTGAAAAGTAAATTCTATAGAAAATTGTGTTGTTAACGTCTCAAGCTTACATTTCTTGGCATGCCTCAAACGAAGGTTTTCAAAGATGTATATAGTTTAAAATTTAAACGAGTCTAAATTTACTGCCGTCAAATATTTTTTCTAAATATTAGGTCTCTTTAGTGAATATTGAACATCGCATTATAAACTGCAATGCTTGTCATATTTTTTTATGATTTTGGCATCAAAGATGTATATTCATTTTTGATAATCATAGCTAACTATACCAACTATTGTATCAAGGGGCCTGTACCTTGGAAATTAAAATAATATATGTAAATAACATAATTCGCGATAGCATGCCTACATTGTTTAGAGGTTATTGAAGAACGATTGTGCTTATGTCATAGTTTTATCAAAAGGACAGATAAAATTGTCAAATTGATCATGATGTAAGTCTTTCTGTAAGAGTTTATGATTTTATGAGCTTTTCAATGTTTTAACACCAAATAGGGTACCATATTATAACTAAAGATTTTTAAAAAACGGAATCGAGTCATACCATATAAGTTTAATTTTCAAACTTCTGAATTTGAATCACATATATTTTTGTTAATTGTAAACGGTCCTTTGTGCATATTATTAATATCAGAATAAAGAAACTATTTGATTTTTTTTTACATTAGTCCATTTTGTATTTGCTTTGAACTTAGTGCATACCAATATCCGAGCTGTTTACAGGCCACCGCTGCATCAACATCCTCAAAACCATCGTCACAGACTGTTCCCCATTCGTCATTATGATAAATTTCTAAACGCCCTTTATTCTCTTGAGTTTCCCAAATGATACGCAAAGCACCTGCAAATAAGAAATCTAGGAATGATAAGTCACTAAGTCATGCAAAATCAAAAGAGTGAACTGATGTATAATGACCAGTTATGTTTTATTGCTGTATATTCATATTGTTCACAACATCGCCAGTATTTAATCTTGCTTACACAAGGTAATTTAAGCTCTCAAAACATGTTTTAATGAGGGGTAAAATTACTAAAGTCATTAATCATAATCCATTGTAGTCTTCCGTTGGTGTCCCCTTCACATACACGGATTTTCCAAACGGATAGATTAAATTCACGAATCCTTACGATCCGGCCTCTTTTACGACCGATTTAAGAGTTGTCAAGAGTTATTATTGACTATTTATGGTTTATTTATTATAATTGCGAGTTGTTACGATGTATTTACGGCATAATTCCATGATTTGTAACGGATTACACCAGCAATTTACTGGCGTTTTACCGATTGTTGATTCTTTAACGGAATGCTAATATTTATCGAAGCTTTTAAGTCTCACGAGTCCTTACGTTTTTACATTTGTAATACCTTTTCAAAGTTGTACAGAAGTCTTAAGAATAAGTAAAGAATTCGTGTCAATTGGGAAAGTACTCGTTATTTCATGTAAATTTTACGTACTATATCTTTACAATCTGTAAAGCTATCTTTATACGAACTATTCTGAATCGTTCGCAACATTTAGGAACTCATAATAATTCGTATATAATACGTAAACAAATCGTAAACTAGCCGAAACAATTTTTTGTTAAATAAGATCAAGTTATTTACGAAACACCAGTATGTAGGCGTTCGGAAAGATTTTTTTTTGACATGTCAAAAATGTTGCCCCTAATTTCACAGATCCACCTCGATAAAATTCTGACGTCAAAAATACATTTGCATATTAACAACACTTCGTTGTTGACATCAATATCAATAATGTGGTCATTTTTATATATTTCCTGTTTACAAAACTTAAAATTTCTCGAAAAACTAAGGATTTTCTTATCCCAGGCATAGATTAACTTAGTCGTATTTGTTTTCCGTTAATTGTTTTGTTAGAAATTAGACCGTTATTGTTTTCCCCATATCGGGACTTGTTATATATCATAGATACTAGGACTTAATTTAGTATATACGCCCGACGCTCAATTTCAAAAGTTAAAAAGGCCAAACAAAGTACGAACTTCAAGTTGATTATATTTTTTGGATATTTATCATTGTTATAGGCTATGAATCTTACAACCATTTCATTTTAATTTTAGTAGAGGGTGGTTTTATTTGCAATCATACCAAATCACTAAATCTTCACAATCTAACGATTTAATAAAACGTAAATTTTAACTTAACATCACCTTCATTTTCTGCTGAACAGCTGAGCAAACAATTGACTCCAATATCTTCCGTGTGCTTGCAGTCTGGTGTTTTGGTATGTGTGCAATTTAATAATTTACTTTCTGAACCAGTGCACCCCACATCATCTAACCAAATGGTACCTATGCCATCATTAACAGCTGATGCCGAAACCACTACTCCAGAACTGCATTTGAATAGAAAACTCTTTGAATGCTAGCCTATAATGAGAGAGAGAGAGAAAGGGAGAGAGAGCGAGAGAGAGAGAGAGAGAGAGAGAGAGAGAGAGAGAGAGATCTCCAATACAATGCAATTTTCTTGGCATGTCTGATCATATGCATATACACATGTTATGTTAAACAATATTTAGGCGAAGTGCTGTTTTGTTTTGTTTTGAATGTTTGATATGATGGTTATCAGATATCCCTGACGAGAACTTGACTATGTTAAATCATCATGTACAATGTTTCAGTAAATGGTTTTACATTTTAAAGATTATTTTTTGGGGGGTTTTGCACATATGTCCCATTATTTTCCATATATCATGTTATTCGTCATATGGATTTACATACAAGAATCGAAAACAGAGAACGGGTTTGGATGGTCTTTGACAACTACATAGGCTAAAGACTCAGTTGAGGTTATTGGTGATGCACTGTTTCGTAGAATGATGACTTTTTTCAATAACACTTGCACATTTTAGTGATAAAAGCGCTGGAACAAACAACGAAATTAAGGGAAAACTGTTGAACGAGATTTAAATTTGACGGAGTTGACTCCCACTAACACGTACGGGGACAACTCCTAGTTCGTACTACGGTTGGTTAGCCAATCAGAAAACTTAAATTGGAGGCAAATGTGATTGTGTTCACGTTTAGCAGTTGAATATCCGAACTTAAAATACTAAACTTGAATAATGCAACATGAACTTGCTTCAAATAATTAAAACGGGGAGCTAATTTAGTCAAATGTTGACATGTGTTAGTCAGCTTTAAATAAATACACACCAATATCCGAGCTGTTTACATGCTACTGCTGCATCAACATTCCTAAAGCCATCATCACAAACTGTACCCCATTCACCTTTATAGTTCACTTCCAGTCGTCCTATATTTGCAGCAATACCCGAAATAATACGCAAATCACCTGCAAAAAAAGCAAGTCATGCAAAAACATGCATGCTATTTCACATATTTTGAGTATTCATACAACACTTATTTACCCATTCGAATTTTATCGATTAAGTGCTTTGAATGTAGTTCGTTTTTCTATAGATAGCGATGATGACATCAGAATTATCTTTATATCTGTGAGTTATAAAATCGAGATTTCCAGAAAATCCATAAATTAATATATTCAAACGTTTTGTGTAATGGTTTATTTTCTTTTGTATTTTCTTTCTATTCTTACTTGATTGATTTGTTTTGATATATTTTGATTGATTTCTCTTTTCTTTTTGTGGGTTATCAAACAATATATTTGTCTGTCAAATATCAACTCATATGTCTTTAGCTCCGTCTTAAAGTTTTGATTCTAGGCTTTAATATTCTTGCATTTAACGAGATAATATAATGAAGAGTATTTGTGCCTTCAAGCTATTCAATACCGCCATATTCTGTATGTGCCTGTCCCAAGTCAGGAGCCTCTAGTTTATTGGCTGTCGTTTGTTGCTTTGTAATTTCTTTGTTTTTCGTTCATTATTTTGTGCATAAATTATTTTTTGAGTTTTCTCGTTTTAATTGTTTTACATTTCTTTTTTCGGGGTATTTAATGGCTTAACATGCAGCATGCTTATTGTTAAAAGCCGTACAGTGACCTGCAGTTGGAAATTTCTGTGTCATTTGGTCTCTTGTGGAGAGTTGTCTCATTGGCAATCACAACACATCATCTTAATTTTATATTACATAAAGATCATAATGGTTATTATCATTAATCGAAATATGAAATTACTAATTAATAAACCAAACTCTTCCCGGGAGACGTATGACAAACCGGTTAATATGCAAATGCACATTGTATAAACATCTAAAGTAATCTGATAAAATCATGTAAACATACATTTTCTTCTTCACATGATTAGGTTGAATTCTTTCACATGTTTCTCGAAATTTACTAAAATAAGCAATGTCAAAGTTATACAAAAAACGAACCAAACCATGATATTAGAAACTTACCATGTTATTGAATATTCAACAGTGTTTTTTTGTTCATCGACTAAATTTAATCCTGTGAATACGTGTAAGTCTATTCACAAATGTGTTTTGATTAAGGGGTTTGTTGTTAAGTCATTTCTGTCTTAACCCCATATGAAAATATATTAAGTGTATTAAGTCTAGGTGAATGTACAATATATTCAACAAACCTGAAAGCTGACTCTTGACCACAAACTCCATTGTCACTACAGTTAGAAGAAGGATCCATTCCAATTGCTTCATTTTGCCTATAACAAAACATATTTTAGACGAAACGCGCGTCTGGCGTACTAAATTATAATCCTGGTACCTTTGATAACTATTAGCACTTGCAGCAATATTACAGACTACTGTAGAACATCATTTTAATAAATTGCCCATCGTGATCGCTCCTTCGATGATATTTATAAAAAAATGTTTATTTTGTGCAAAACTAGATAAGGAGACGATAAAGAAATAATAACATAATAGCAATTTGTAAATGGATTTTACGCCAATGAAAGTGGTGAATTATAATGACAGACCACAATGATATAATAACATTACATGTATGTTTTTCGACAAAATTATTGTAAGTATGGCTAGCCATAATACCAGGTTCAACCGACAATTTGTATTTATAATTTCCTTTACAAGGTCAGGAAAATAGCTATTGTCATGATTGTTATATAATAATTCGTTATTCTGAAATTAAAGCAAAAGTATAACAGTTGCATACTTAAACATGTACATGTACCAATAGATAATAGCAGGTGCGCGACATAGACTCTTTTGAGCCCTTAATTATATTTGTTTCCACATTTATCCTTTTCCAGACCTGTTGGTAATTTTCGTTAATCAACATTTGTTTCGTTTGATGTCAATTAATTGATCAACGCCAGAATGTGTTGCTTTCGTTTGATTCCCAATTGTGACATCTTGAACAAAAATAACGACCATGCGAAATATGTCATAAAGAGAGGACACATCTTTTTGCAGATCGATAACAATAAGATTTGGATGATCTATATCGTCTAAAGATCATTCTAGAAACAGATTCAACCATCATATTGTATGCAATACGAGATTGGTCTACTCTTGAAAGTTCTATTTTGAATATCTAAAAAGCTCAGCGTTATAAGTTCAATATATTCTAACTGTCACGAGTAAAAACCTCGCTTGTATAATTAAGTGGTTGTAATGTACTGAATTGTCTCGTATTTTTCGTGTGTGTATGTTATATTAGTTTACTGATTGAGTTAAAACCAGTGGTATTGAACCACAAAAATGTAAATTGACCCGTCCACCTTATTTTACTTGGATTAATCCAAATGTATTATTAAACTCAATTTGCATCGCAATCAATTATTTAAACGGGTTATAAACCGATTCAAAGCCTTTCTTGTTAAAATTCGTTCATTCGCAGGTCATGATATTGTTATAAATGTTTTTGGTCGAAATTCTGTGGATAAAATGTCCGTTACAAACAAACTAAAAATGCTAAATAGAAAAGAATTGAGCAATGCAAATACAGAATAACATAATCCATATTATTGTATCCTTTGATTGTTTAGACATTATGCGTTGATGTCAAAGAGATGTAGGAACGTTTGTATTTTCGTTTCTAGACATTTAAGATCGATACAGTCTATATTCAGCCTGCTCAAACACTGCTTTTACCTGAAGACAACGCCATCATACTAAATAATTTAAAAATCAAATGTGGAAATTATTTTGACGACTTCTGATAATATTCGATCCACAAATACACCAATGGGAGAAATAAATCTGTTTGATGTTTTTAGGAATAGCAGTAGCATGTGTCATATACATATCATCATGAAAAATAAATCTGAAATAAAATTCATGTTTACAAAATGTAGTCGTTCACTTAGAGAAATGACAGGAAAGAGATACATTTCATACGTGATTAATCACGGATAATAAAGAGCTTGTCAATCTTCTTATTTTTCGTGGTTTATGTTGCATATTTTATAAAAGGATGCATAATATAAAACTATTTCTATCGTAACGTGACAATTTAAATGTAATATGAGTACACTGAATTATAAAAGGTCGTTAAAGGGTAGTTAAAAAAAAGAAATGTCAAAGTGTCAGAATTATCAAGAGTAATAGAATATGTTAGAATAAAACTTAACATGTAATACTACATAGTTAGGACAGGGAAATCACCTTTAAACATTACAAAAAAGCTGTTACCACAATAAAGTTGACATTTTCATTTCAAAAAAGATAAGCTGAGTTAAATTTACAAGTGGTATAACCGCAGGTAAATAATTCACAAAGCAAACAAAATTACATTCGCTTGTATTGTTAAGTTGTTTCTTGGCAGCATTTTCATCTCGAGTTTGGCAGGTCGTCGGGTAGAACGCCTTGATATTGGTATTTGATGTTTTTCACTATTCTATTAGCCAAGCATTAAGGAGTAAATCTGGGTAGGCTGACATGCTTTTGCTCGTATTCAATTACCTTGATCATGTTGATAAATTTTGTGTGAAATCATACATTGGTAACGAAAATCCGTAGACACTTTTCTATTCAATACAAATGCATTCAGAAACTTATTTATCATTGACCTTTTTTCCTTTAATTTTGATATAATTATTTTATAAGTTTACGGTCAACTGCAACAAATGAGGTCAATTTGCTCATTTATATATCAAAATAAAAGACCCTATCTGTCTTGAAAAAGCTGGCAATCCAAATTTCTGTTTGTTTGCGCTTTACTACGTCGCAATGCTTTTGAAACAACATATTCAGTCAGTAATTTCAGTCCTACATGTACGTCAAATTTCGCAACTTCGTTATGTTTGACATCGTTGAATAATATAAATACCAAAATAAACCATTATATATGATGATGTTAAGTTTTTTTAAGAATAGATGAGTACTTATTATGATTATTCTAAATATATCCCACAATGCATTTATATTTAGTCATCCTTTACAAAAAAGTATTAATGACTTGATTAAGGAGCTTGTCATTGCAAAAACATGAATATAGAAGAATAGATACTACACTACTGATGCCATTTTTCTTACTACTTCTTTTGTATTTTTTTTTATCACATTCTGTAAAAGAATGAATCTTTAATTTAAAAAGATTTCTATCGTTACGTGACAAACTACAAGTAAGATGAGTACACTAAAGAATTCATGGTCGCCAACGGTTTGTTAAGTACGTATGACATTTTGAAGCGTAAAAGGTATTGTAGGTAATACAAGATGCAAGATAAGCAATGACGATCAATAAAATCTAATAAATCATTGATATGATATGTTAATCACCTTTAAAATAGATTAAAAATGCAGCTGTACCATAATATGGCTGAAGATTGCATTTCAAAATACATAAATTAATTGTGATTTTTGACAGTAATTCAGTTAACCGTAAATTTATTTTATAAATCTACTGCAGGGGCAGTCTCGTGGAAGCAATTTCGATCGAGTGTTGGAGGTCGTCGGTTTGAACGCCAAAAATCAAACAAAAACATGTGGTGCACACTGAATGACATGCGTAGCGGGTTATTTTCAGGTGTACACGATATTTTTTATGTTATTTTGAATAGACTTAAAAACATATTGCAGTATTTTTTTATAATTTGATTATCAATTCCATTTTAAATCGGAGTAAACTATAAAATAAAGTTGAGAGGGTCAAAATCCCATGACAAGATTATGTTGATGAGTTGATAAAAAGAAAATGTCAGCCAATCACAAGACGCGTTACATCCAAATTAAATTATATGGTGGTAGCGTTTTCGCATCGAGTGCTGGTCGTCGTCGGTTTTTAAGCTGACCGGATCAAACTTAATACTTTAAAATGGATATGTGATGCTTCTACATGGTACATTACGGAGTAGAAATAACGTTTCATGTAAGGGTGACATGATCACCTTTGAACTATAACCTTGATTAACGTTTTTGTGAAATCATACATTTATTGGAAGCTAAAAGTCGTTAACATTTTCCTTTTCAACACAAATCAATTCAGAAAAATAAATTATTTAATTCTTCGATGCACTTTTCATACAACATAAATGTTAGCATACAAGGTCGAACTTCTATTATGAGGTCACCTTTTTTTGCTTTCTTGTGAATATACTTTTGTAACATCACGAAAAAATGACGATTGTGCATTGAAAAAATATACATCTTTTTGCAAATCAAATCAAAAGTAGTATTTAGATTGTCTCTATATATCGTATAAAATCATTCGAAAAACCGATGAGACCAACATAAGTTGTACAATACTTTATTTATCCGCTCATCACAGTTCGATTTCAAATATTTAAATCGCTCAGCGAGCCTCGCGTCTTCAATTTAGATTTTAACTGTTGCGAGGCGATAAATACCTTTTTTGTGTAGCTACTAATGTACCGACATCAAGTTTGTTGCTTTCCTGTGCATATTTTATTGGAACATTTTGAACAAAATGACGTCTCATAGAAAGAAAACATCTTTTCGCAGATCAATAAAAAAGTAGGATTAAAAGAGTGTCTGTATATCGTCTAAAAATCATTTATTTAGAAAACCAGTTTTAACCACCATACATCGTGCAATACTTTTTTAATCCACTCGTGATAGTTCGATTTCAAATATACGCGATCCTGGCGCATTTAATTCAGAATGTAATTGTCCCGTGCTCGAGGAGATAAATATTGTGTAATATTTATCGTTTGTGTACGTTTCGTGTGCTCGCTGATTGACATAAAAACGGAAGTTTCGAAATCTCCAAATGTAAACTGCCTTGCCCCCTCTGTTTACTTCGATCAATTGCAATGTTGCTTACTTTTTTTACTCAACTTACTTGCAATGCAATTAAATAATCAAACATGTTTAAACTTATTCAAAGCATTTCTTGTGAGAACTGTTACATACGCTGGTTATGAAATTGTTATAATTGTAATTTGTATGTGCTCGATAGGAAACAAAACAGAAAATCTGTCAAAAAAACTTATTTTTATATAAAATTCCTGTCATCAACAAACGAAATTGCAAACAGATAAACAATGCAATACAGAATACTTACAGATCAGCCTTTTCCAAATTTTATCTTAGAATGCACAATGCGTCAACACCGCTAACATATTTTAAACGCAATGAGGGTGAATGTCATACCATTCGGGTCATACACAAAGAGTTCAGTAAACATCGGTAATATAACCCTTCTCAATTAATTTGATTAAGATACAAAAATATCAGGTTATAAAATACACTTCGTGTAACAATTATTAAAATACTTGACGCAAAACCATTCACGCTTATCTAAACGTTAAAAACTATGTGCTGTAGAAAACATTTATTATTGTGTATATGCTGCGTAACGAAGTAGGTGAAATCTTAAACAATTGTTTAAGGGTACTTTAAAAAGATGATTATCATTTGAATGTAAGTCGATGATTTCTTTTCTGAATTACATTTTATTATGAACAAAGAGTGTACATATATTATCAAAAGATTACACTTTAGAAAAGGTTAACTAATAGCATCGTAGAACTGGCAAAACTGTCGAGCAGCAATAATTGACAAATTTGTATTGTCTGTAATTAATTCACATATTTCGTCTTGCATAAAGCCGAGTATATGCACTCATTTGTGTGATTCGAGAAACTGGTATAGAACTTAAGGTTTAATGATTATAAAACTTAAATAACCGATGGCTTATGAATTTTGCAATATCTTAGGATTAGATAAGGTTCAATTAAAAATCCGCCCATACAAACCAAATGATAACTCGAGATAACTCACCAACGTATTATAAAGAAGTAACTCGATAGATGTCACATGTTCGACAGGACCACTTAACCCTTCCTGATCATCTGAAATGACCCAATATTTTTGTTTTCCTTTCTTTTACTTTAGTTTTGTTTTCCATGGATTGTTTTCTAGATTTGTTTGTCTTTTTTTTCTGCGTTTTATACTGCTTTGACTTTGACAGTGTCTTTTCTTCTGGTTAGTTGTCTAATTTCAACTAAGTTTAGTTCGTCTCTTCTTTACTAAAGTATGCACATTTTGATTGAGTAATGCGAATAATCTATGTGCAAAAAGGAAAACATGTGTTTAATCCTATCGTAATAAAATACTCAAAATTGTTTGATTGTGTCTTATAAATTAAAGTCGATAATGTATACAGAAAAGTACAGTAAATTTACTAATTGTGTTTCGTAGCAAGAAAGATAAATTGGTGGCCTAGTATTCTAGTCAAACTACGGCAGAAGCGCCCGACTCCCATCCTAATTGAATATGATTGTCACTTTTCCTATCAAGGGTCAGTAGTTTTTTTCCCAGGAACTGTGGCTTCCTTCACCGATAAAAACTGATCGCCATGAAAAAGCGCAAAAGTCCTGAAAGTTTTATAACCCAACCATTTGTGTTTATTTTCTGAAAAGACATATTATAAGTATCTTCTAATATCTTATTTTAAAATTAGTTCAGTTTTCTGATAATTCATGCACGGTTGGGTTTTTTTCTTCATGTGTAATCCTCACATAGTAAAACAACGTTTAACAATATGTAGCATGAAAAAAGCTTCGTGACCCATACCATTTATTATATCTTTTAAAATCAGTATTTTAAAAAGCATTATTTATGATATTTTGGAAAAGTTTTAACTTTAACATGTTTAAGAAATCTTTAAATCTTATCAATTTAGACCCACCCATTACCCCGAACCCCGGTCCAGTGAACAATATTTCAATATTCCGTTAAGAATCGATTTGGTAGGATTTTTCGGCACAGTAATAATAAACCAAATCAACGTCATATGAAGATCCTACGCGAATGTGTATGAATCAGGTAAAAAAAACAGACATCCTTTCCCTTTTTAGTCTTCATATTTGTCAGATTAAGCGATCATGATTTTAAACTCATATATGCCTTGTTTGTGTATGTAGTATGCGTTGTGGTCAAAAGATCCTAAAAAACCATCTAGAAGACTATATACCATTATTTCAACATATTGATGCATTTAATGAACTAAAACGCATTATAGACCCAATCCCTGAAATTGTTTGTCATATTGGAGTCTTCATTAAGCACTCTTTAGAACTGAGGGGGTCAGACCCATGTCAGACAAGCTTATGGTGGTGTTTTTACATAAATTTATAATTGAACTCTTAAGATATGTTCTGTTATTTTATATATTGTATTGTATTACATTGTATTGCATTGTATTGTATATAACTGTTTTATTGTATTGCTGGATCCTTATGGGTGTAAATTTGCAATAAAGTATATAAATTATATGTTATTTAGGTCTCAGACCTCTGTCTTAATGGTTTTTTTTTCCAGTGCAGGTACGCCTATCTGTTAATCATTCATGATGCAGCATGTATACTCATTACTTCATGTTTATTGTTACTTAATATTTTAAGTAATCCATTTAAATGCACCTTTTTTATATTGACAACATTTTTTTCCGTTAGGAAAATGTTTTCAATAAAGTTTTTAGATTACATATTTTGTGTTTGTATGTGTGTGTGGCTTTGTTTTTTCCAACACATATATTGAAAAACACAACCTGATATGTTCGGCATACGTGAAGGATTTTGTCATTTGCTGTGAAAATAATTTCATCGTGTATGTAATAATTTATAATAACACTTTTATCATTAAATTTAAGTATTGAAAATGTATAATGGACTGATGTACGTCATTATTTTTCCTCTGTGAGCCTCTGACATTCCTTAGTGTTCTGTATAGCTTTTGACAACGTCGTATAGTAACCGGTGTTATGATGACGTTTTTGAGGTTCCAATTAGGGATGAAAACGTCGTATACACCCCGGCATTTTTCTGAATATATACTGACATCTCTGTGTTGTTATCCAATCACAATCCCCGACATATTTGTAATCCGTAATATATATATATATATATTAATGTAGGTCACAGTACGGTCTTCAACACGAAGCCTTGGCTCCCATCGAAATCAAGCTATAAAATGCCCCAAAAGGTTACTAGTGTAAAACCATTAAAACAGGAAAATCAACGGTGTAATCCTGATATAAAAAAAAAACGAGAAACGAGAAACATTTATTACAAAACTTTACGACAAAAGAGAAGAGTTCAGCTTCCAAATTGTGAACTTACCATTTCTAAGTAGCAACATTCCGGCAGCGCCTGCATACGGAGTGTATATCTTCAAATTCTTACGATATTCCAGTGCTTGTATTTCCTATCATGATTTCCTAGATATAGGGTTGCTGCTCAAAAGGAAGCTATTTAACCAAGAACTCCAAATGGTGAAGTTGAAATCATCCCTTCGTAAATTTTACGGATGGTTGACCGTTAAGGAATAACCGTTTCACAGATGATATCGGATATGTTCCTTATGTCGTAACTACAATCCCCTTCCCTTTTCATGAAATTGACCTACCGAATAAGACTATTTCACGGGTTTGTAATAACATGAGCAACAAAATGGGTGCCACATGTGGAGCAGGATCTGTTTACCCTTCCGGAGGACCTGCGATCACCCCCAGTTTTTAGTGGGGTTCTTGTTGCTTAGTATTTAGTTTTCTATGTTGTGTCTAGTGTACTATTATTGTCTGTTTGTTTTTTTAATTTTTAGCCATCATGGCAGTTTGTTTTCGATCTATGAGTTTGACTGTCCTCTGGTATCTTTCGACCCTCTTATAAGAACCACACCAACAAACGACAACCATAAAGTATTCCATTACTGGTCAGAATGAACTTTTTTTTAAAGTGAAAATGAATTCTTTTTAAACTTTTTTCGCTCGAGCGTCAGCAGTCTTTTGTAGGCAATACGCGCGTGTGTCGTATACATACACGCGTAATAAATACCAGGATTGCGTACGCAAGACGCCCGTTTCGTCTTAAAAAGACTGATCAGTGACGTTCTAATCAAAATGTTATCCTGGTTTACATGATACGTTTATTCACAAAAGCTTACTTTGGTTTGCCAAGCTTAATCAGTATTTAATTAAAGAACTATATAAAAACGGCGAGAAGTGGGATAATGTGAAAGGGGAACGGTATACATTGATATACTTTGTAGCTTGGGACGATTGTTTAATATTAGGTGCTGTGCGTACAAAAAAAAGGAATTTGATAGATATAAATACTAGTAAGTCATTCTGGGTCATTGTAAAATTCAATCAGCCACCAACCTAACGTTCATATTTACCAGTATAGACATTGGTGAACTATTTGGGATAAAAAAAATAATACTATGTTGACCTATTTGAAACAAAGGTCTGATAAACAGACCCATGAAATTGGAACAAAGAGCATATATGTGAGATCTCAAAGAGTAGGCTGAAAATAAAATGTATGGCTTATATCTAAACGTGTACTTATGTTTCCTGTATTTGCAGTATGTAAATTATTTTTGTATTATCATGTCACATCATCAAATCCTCCGAGTGATGGTAAGCAGGATAACACACAGATATCACGCAATAATATTCTTAATGTTTTGTAATGTTATTTAACATGTTTAATTACGACAAGTGCTTTTGACATTAACAATTGCAATACGTCGGAACAGAAAAAAAAATCTTCATTTTTTTAAGGGCAATTTCATGGGGTCGTTTTGAAACATTTATTGATAAATTGAATGTCAGAAAAAAGCTCAAACTGGTTTCTCTAAACTAATAAATGGACAGAGTTTGATATAATAACTGTCAAGCTAAAGGTTTTGACACTACTCGATATTGATCGAGAGTAATTTAACGAATTATGCACCTTGACTCATAACTTTTTCATTATGTTCAATGGAAAATAGATTGGTTGCACTCTTAATGTTTGCATGTTTGGTATTTACACTAAAAATATTTTCGAGGGTATCAACAGCCCAGTAGTCAGTACTTCTGTGTTGACATGAGATATCATTAGTATGGTTAAAATTTTAAAGTATCTGCTTACAAAATTAAAAACCGTTGAAATACTAAGGCTTTTCTAAAGGAATAGATTACCTTAGCTATTTCAATGGTCTGGAACTTTGTACTTTATTTGGCCTTTAAAACCTTATATGATTCAAGCGTCACTGATGAGTCTTTTGTAGGAGAAACGTGCATCTGGCGCAAATACACAATTTAAATCCTGGTATATATGATGAGTTCATTTGTAGTACTTTTTTTTATTTTTTATTGATCTTTTTGGTGTTCAAACTTCAGTGCATACATACATTTTTACAAGACATAAGTGAATGACATGACATGTATGGCATTGTTATACTATTGACATTATGCAAATAAGACATAGTACAAAAATACAAGATAGTGGTGTGAATATTCAGTATATGATACGTCTTAAGAATACTTTGGAATACATTATACTATAACAATATTAAAAAATAAATTTAATTAAATAGCTTTCATAAATTCCCCCCATCTGTTGGCAAATGACTCGTGTTTGTCTTTAGAAATATATAAATATTCTAATATCTCCAGACGTCTTTTCAAAAATTTAAGAAAAGCTTGCACAGATATGAACAGTCTGTCTAATTGTGTGTTCTTTACAAAATAAATGTAATATTTTGCCTGTAGAATGCAATAATTTAGAACTAAGTTATCAGAACTCAATACACCAAAAATGACACTGTCTTTATTCAAGAATAGTTTTTCTCCAAAAACTGAATACCACCAATTTGAAAAATCTCTCCAAAATTGTTTTATTTCTGTACATTCAAAAAATGTATGCTCTATAGTTTCTATTTCTTTACAACTGGCACATTCATTAGTTAAGGAAAGTTTATATTTTTCAAGAAGATAATTATGTGAGACTATTCTGTGTAGTAATTGATATTGAAAAGCTTGTAGTTTGCTTTCTATAGTACATTTGAAAGCTAATGAATAAATATTTTTCAATTGTTCGTCACTAATTTCTATATTAAAACTTTCTTCCCATCTTTGTTGTGAAATAGGAGAAACACTTCCCTGATCGATAAAAAGTGAATATACATTTTTAGCAAATAATTTACTGATAGGCATTTTTTTATTCTCATGCTCAAAAACGAATCCAAATGAGTTGCTGTTAGGTGACATGTTTTGTTGTAATAACAAATCTTTCCAGTCACGTGGTATAGCAAGCTTAATAGATAGAATGTCTACAAAAGTGACATTCAGGTTATATTTTTTGTTAATAGCGTCATGAGACAAAACATGCCTTTATCATCTACAATATCATTGATGAACCTTATGCTTTTCATGTAACAAGATCTGTAAAAAATCCTCTTTTGATCAATTTTGATAAACGGATTGAACCAAATAAATTCTTTTCTAACATGAAATGCATTTAACGGGATGAAAATACCCTTGAAACGTTTCCAAGCAGATAGCACTTCTATATAAAGCATAGGAAGAGTCTTACAGGTATAAGATTACCAAAAAAGTAAAGCCTTTATATGTCCATAATTTAGAATTGAATGTGTATTTTTTTAATTGTATAGGATGGTATCCGCGTTGAAAGAAGTACGATTAACGCTTTCAAATTCCTATAAAGTTACAAAAAAAAGCATTCAATTTAATGCAGTTCAACCATACATTGTCAATGATGCGCATACCTTATTTGTTGTGTGTTCTTTTAGCATTGTTGTAACATTGACTTGTCCTAAGTATAATATGATGTCAGGAATGTTAAATGTTCTGATAAAATAGCATTTTATATAAAAATGCATTGATATAACTTTGCGCAAATCATAGTATAGGGTGTTTTTTTCAGGTAAGGCAAACATATGTTGTATTTGTTATTCTACCAAGGTGTTTGTGAGTTACATAATGCTTTCATACAAGAACATACCAAATTCCAAGTTGGTGTCATGCTATTGTTGCATCAGATAAGTCAAAATTATTGACACAAACAGTTCCCCATGTATCTTGGGTACACACCTCGAGTCGTTCCTCATTTGTATTGGAACCTTCAAGAAGACACAAAGTGCCTGTAAATTGAGAAATTATCAGAAACATCCGAATGAATATGAATAAAACGCATAAAAATAAAAACCAAACTCCAAAGCAAATTCTATACATAGTTTTATTCAGGGAGATCTGAGGACCACGTCAGGGAATTTTCTCGCTGCGTTGAAGACGCACAAACCCATAGGTGGCCGACGGCTGTTGTCTGCTCTTTTGGTCGGGTTGTTGTCTCTTTGACATATTTCCCATTTCCATTCTCAATGTTTTCATGGAGAACTCCATAATTTACTAAATAAAGTTTTTTTTTTAAACTGAGGAATGTATATCAAATATGTTACGTTGTTGTCAATGGTCTCATGTAATCAACTTATACTTGTATGCATTCTAGTTGTGGCCTCCGTTCTACACTTCATGCAGATGTCGCAAAATACGCCTCGTACGGAATTGTATGAAATAAGTGGTTCATTGGAACTAAAATCTATTAAATGATGATATTACAGCGATGTAGTATCTTCATTTACTGAAACTTTGTCCCAAACTGTAATTATTCATCGCCGTTATGTTGTGTATTTCTGATGAATTACGTCATTTATGATGGGAGCCAAAAAAATGAAAAACAAGCATGCATGCACCGAATGGGATTATCAAATCAAATGCAGAACATTCGCTAGTTTACGTATTAGGAAACAATAATGCTGCACCAAGCCAAATGATTGTTAATGCTGTAACATGACACAGAAACATATTACAATATATCTAACCTCCCATATATTTCTTCGGTCTCACTCCATATGGAATATACCGACCCCGTGTATATCGTATAAGGTAACCAACTAACTATCACTACACACTGCTCAGAGTCTGAATTGACCAGTTTTTGTGCTCGACCAGTAAAATCGAGCACATACATGTATTTTACTTGACTAGTCTAAACATCGTCTCGACTGTACTGAACTGTACTTAAGTGTAGTCGACTAGGTCTCGACTTTACTTAATTAGTCTGATTCAGTACTTGATGATCTTGGTGTACTCTAAAATGGACTTGGCCAAGGCTCGACTCAGTCTCTACCAGTCTCAACCTGTCTCGACTAGTCTTGAACTTAAAATTTAGTTTTGACTGGTGTAAATCAGCCCATCTAACTAAATCAAATATTGATCTTACAAAATTCAAGCTTATTTGGTAGTTTGATTTATTGCTGTGAAATGAAAGAATTAAAGTTTGCAATTGGTAAAAATGAAAATGATTATATAAATTCAGATAGGCATCTTTAATTTTTTTAATAACTGTTTCAAATCAACTTTTGATTATGATCAAACTATGCAGCTATCTTAGATATTTATTAAGCTAACTGAATCTCAGGTCATTTTGTTTTTGTTGTATTGCTGTAAAATTTAGGAATAAAATTAATCACGGTAAAAAAGCTAGGATTTGCAATTGGGACAAAATAGAGATAGTTCACTTTATTTATTTTATAACTTTATCAAATCCACTTCGATTTTCATCAAGTTATGCAACTATCCTAGATATATATTAAGCTTACTGAATCCCATGTCATTTTTTTGTTGTTGTTGTTTTGCTGTAAAATTTAAGAATTAAATTAATATTGGTAAAAAAAAGGCTAAGATTTGCAATTCGAATGAAAAAGAGATAGTACACTTTAAAATTGTTACATGTATCACTTTTTCAAATCAACTTTGATTTTCATCAAATTATGCATCTCTTAGATATATATATTTAGCTTACTGAATATCAGATCATTTTGTTTTTGTAGTATTGGTGCAAGATTTAAGAATTAAATTAATCTTGGTAAAAAAAGCTAGAATTTGCAAATCGGACAAAATAGAGATAGTACACATTATTTTGTTTTATAACTTTTTCAAATCAACTTCGATTTTTATCAAACTATGCAACTATCATAGATATATATTAGCCTTACTGAATCCCAGGTCATTTTTTAGTTGTTGTATTGCTGTGAAATTTAAGAATTCGAGAAAGGTCGAGCCTTGGTCAATCCTATTTCAGACTACACCAAGATCATCAAGTACTGAATCAGACTAATTAAGTACAGTCGAAACCTAGTCGAGAACACTTAAGTACAGTTAAGTACAGTCGAGTAAAATGTGTGCTCGATTTGAATGGTGGAGCACAAAAACTGGCCAATTCAGACTCTGAGCAGTTTGTAGTGTATGTAACTAATATTTTTAGTTTTGCACAGAAAAAGGTAAATATCTATATCGAGACTTAATACTCTAAAACTATTTCGTCTTCCGTATTGCACCAAGCTGCGTAGTCGGTGTTTATATTTTAGATTTACTCGGTGCTGAGCTAAGTGAAAGCACATACCGCATAGTCATCTTTAAAAGATCCCGTCATCACAAATGCATGAAATGTAAGACAATTCGAACTAGAAAACGAACGGCCTAATTATTATAGAAACAAATCAACGAAAATTCAATATGTAACATACCTTCAAACGGCAACCACTGAATGACAGGCTCCTGGCTTGGGACAGACACATACACACATAATGTGGCGGTGTTAAATATGTTAGCGGAACTCAAACCCTCTTCCTTACATTGGACAGTTGTGTAACTGTACAAATGTAAGACAGAACTTTAAAAATCAGTTGGTATTAAAACTATTGTCAGTTAAACACTTAATTAATGTATTTAACTGAACATTACTACGTCGAACTAAGGTATATAAAGGTAGAAACATATTACACTATACTTCATTGTAGATTGTGCATGTTGTATTTAATGTCTCGTTCATTTCAATCATGTGTTACTTGAATAAAAAGCTGTATCTTGGTATTTTGTATATATTTATTTTGTATGAATGATCAATCTAAAGGATAAGCTGATTCTAAAAATTACCCACAACGAGAACACTGTATAAGTATCCATGGCGTTGCTCTTTTTTTTCTAAGACTGGTGCATAATTGCTATCAAAACGTTTTGATTTCTTCATGTTTTTTAATATGTTTGAATAAATAATTAATTTTGCCATCATTTAAGATGTTTAAGTCCATGTACATGATGTAAAAATTTTTTTTTGTAAACTATTCAATTTTACGGATGAAAGAACAGGTAAACACCCTTTTATATGTACAAAACTTTTGTTGTCATTTACCAAGACAAATAATATTATGATTACAATAAAATATAATGAAATGTATGAGTGTATCTTAAATTTGATCAAGCTACCATACCAAAAGCACTAAATTTATACGAAGCATCAGGTCTTTTTTATGTATTAATAATGCAAATGAAGTATTTGTCATCAATACATCATGTTTACAAGGAGGTAAGGAACTATAAGCACAGCCATAACATTTATTTTATTTTTTTCACTTGATTTTTCCTGAAAGAGCTCAAGATGGAAGTTCATTGGGGACGATAGGATTTACTTAAAAAGACTGATCAGTGACGTTCTAATCAAAATGTTATCCTGGTTTACATGATACGTTTATTCACAAAAGCTTACTTTGGTTTGCCAAGCTTAATCAGTATTTAATTAAAGAACTATATAAAAACGGCGAGAAGTGGGATAATGTGAAAGGGGAACGGTATACATTGATATACTTTGTAGCTTGGGACGATTGTTTAATATTAGGTGCTGTGCGTACAAAAAAAAAGGAATTTGATAGATATAAATACTAGTAAGTCATTCTGGGTCATTGTAAAATTCAATCAGCCACCAACCTAACGTTCATATTTACCAGTATAGACATTGGTGAACTATTTGGGATAAAAAAAATAATACTATGTTGACCTATTTGAAACAAAGGTCTGATAAACAGACCCATGAAATTGGAACAAAGAGCATATATGTGAGATCTCAAAGAGTAGGCTGAAAATAAAATGTATGGCTTATATCTAAACGTGTACTTATGTTTCCTGTATTTGCAGTATGTAAATTATTTTTGTATTATCATGTCACATCATCAAATCCTCCGAGTGATGGTAAGCAGGATAACACACAGATATCACGCAATAATATTCTTAATGTTTTGTAATGTTATTTAACATGTTTAATTACGACAAGTGCTTTTGACATTAACAATTGCAATACGTCGGAACAGAAAAAAAAATCTTCATTTTTTTAAGGGCAATTTCATGGGGTCGTTTTGAAACATTTATTGATAAATTGAATGTCAGAAAAAAGCTCAAACTGGTTTCTCTAAACTAATAAATGGACAGAGTTTGATATAATAACTGTCAAGCTAAAGGTTTTGACACTACTCGATATTGATCGAGAGTAATTTAACGAATTATGCACCTTGACTCATAACTTTTTCATTATGTTCAATGGAAAATAGATTGGTTGCACTCTTAATGTTTGCATGTTTGGTATTTACACTAAAAATATTTTCGAGGGTATCAACAGCCCAGTAGTCAGTACTTCTGTGTTGACATGAGATATCATTAGTATGGTTAAAATTTTAAAGTATCTGCTTACAAAATTAAAAACCGTTGAAATACTAAGGCTTTTCTAAAGGAATAGATTACCTTAGCTATTTCAATGGTCTGGAACTTTGTACTTTATTTGGCCTTTAAAACCTTATATGATTCAAGCGTCACTGATGAGTCTTTTGTAGGAGAAACGTGCATCTGGCGCAAATACACAATTTAAATCCTGGTATATATGATGAGTTCATTTGTAGTACTTTTTTTTATTTTTTATTGATCTTTTTGGTGTTCAAACTTCAGTGCATACATACATTTTTACAAGACATAAGTGAATGACATGACATGTATGGCATTGTTATACTATTGACATTATGCAAATAAGACATAGTACAAAAATACAAGATAGTGGTGTGAATATTCAGTATATGATACGTCTTAAGAATACTTTGGAATACATTATACTATAACAATATTAAAAAATAAATTTAATTAAATAGCTTTCATAAATTCCCCCCATCTGTTGGCAAATGACTCGTGTTTGTCTTTAGAAATATATAAATATTCTAATATCTCCAGACGTCTTTTCAAAAATTTAAGAAAAGCTTGCACAGATATGAACAGTCTGTCTAATTGTGTGTTCTTTACAAAATAAATGTAATATTTTGCCTGTAGAATGCAATAATTTAGAACTAAGTTATCAGAACTCAATACACCAAAAATGACACTGTCTTTATTCAAGAATAGTTTTTCTCCAAAAACTGAATACCACCAATTTGAAAAATCTCTCCAAAATTGTTTTATTTCTGTACATTCAAAAAATGTATGCTCTATAGTTTCTATTTCTTTACAACTGGCACATTCATTAGTTAAGGAAAGTTTATATTTTTCAAGAAGATAATTATGTGAGACTATTCTGTGTAGTAATTGATATTGAAAAGCTTGTAGTTTGCTTTCTATAGTACATTTGAAAGCTAATGAATAAATATTTTTCAATTGTTCGTCACTAATTTCTATATTAAAACTTTCTTCCCATCTTTGTTGTGAAATAGGAGAAACACTTCCCCGATCGATAAAAAGTGAATATACATTTTTAGCAAATAATTTACTGATAGGCATTTTTTTTATTCTCATGCTCAAAAACGAATCCAAATGAGTTGCTGTTAGGTGACATGTTTTGTTGTAATAACAAATCTTTCCAGTCACGTGGTATAGCAAGCTTAATAGATAGAATGTCTACAAAAGTGACATTCAGGTTATATTTTTTGTTAATAGCGTCATGAGACAAAACATGCCTTTATCATCTACAATATCATTGATGAACCTTATGCTTTTCATGTAACAAGATCTGTAAAAAATCCTCTTTTGATCAATTTTGATAAACGGATTGAACCAAATAAATTCTTTTCTAACATGAAATGCATTTAACGGGATGAAAATACCCTTGAAACGTTTCCAAGCAGATAGCACTTCTATATAAAGCATAGGAAGAGTCTTACAGGTATAAGATTACCAAAAAAGTAAAGCCTTTATATGTCCATAATTTAGAATTGAATGTGTATTTTTTTAATTGTATAGGATGGTATCCGCGTTGAAAGAAGTACGATTAACGCTTTCAAATTCCTATAAAGTTACAAAAAAAAGCATTCAATTTAATGCAGTTCAACCATACATTGTCAATGATGCGCATACCTTATTTGTTGTGTGTTCTTTTAGCATTGTTGTAACATTGACTTGTCCTAAGTATAATATGATGTCAGGAATGTTAAATGTTCTGATAAAATAGCATTTTATATAAAAATGCATTGATATAACTTTGCGCAAATCATAGTATAGGGTGTTTTTTTCAGGTAAGGCAAACATATGTTGTATTTGTTATTCTACCAAGGTGTTTGTGAGTTACATAATGCTTTCATACAAGAACATACCAAATTCCAAGTTGGTGTCATGCTATTGTTGCATCAGATAAGTCAAAATTATTGACACAAACAGTTCCCCATGTATCTTGGGTACACACCTCGAGTCGTTCCTCATTTGTATTGGAACCTTCAAGAAGACACAAAGTGCCTGTAAATTGAGAAATTATCAGAAACATCCGAATGAATATGAATAAAACGCATAAAAATAAAAACCAAACTCCAAAGCAAATTCTATACATAGTTTTATTCAGGGAGATCTGAGGACCACGTCAGGGAATTTTCTCGCTGCGTTGAAGACGCACAAACCCATAGGTGGCCGACGGCTGTTGTCTGCTCTTTTGGTCGGGTTGTTGTCTCTTTGACATATTTCCCATTTCCATTCTCAATGTTTTCATGGAGAACTCCATAATTTACCAAATAAAGTTTTTTTTTTTAAACTGAGGAATGTATATCAAATATGTTACGTTGTTGTCAATGGTCTCATGTAATCAACTTATACTTGTATGCATTCTAGTTGTGGCCTCCGTTCTACACTTCATGCAGATGTCGCAAAATACGCCTCGTACGGAATTGTATGAAATAAGTGGTTCATTGGAACTAAAATCTATTAAATGATGATATTACAGCGATGTAGTATCTTCATTTACTGAAACTTTGTCCCAAACTGTAATTATTCATCGCCGTTATGTTGTGTATTTCTGATGAATTACGTCATTTATGATGGGAGCCAAAAAAATGAAAAACAAGCATGCATGCACCGAATGGGATTATCAAATCAAATGCAGAACATTCGCTAGTTTACGTATTAGGAAACAATAATGCTGCACCAAGCCAAATGATTGTTAATGCTGTAACATGACACAGAAACATATTACAATATATCTAACCTCCCATATATTTCTTCGGTCTCACTCCATATGGAATATACCGACCCCGTGTATATCGTATAAGGTAACCAACTAACTATCACTACACACTGCTCAGAGTCTGAATTGACCAGTTTTTGTGCTCGACCAGTAAAATCGAGCACATACATGTATTTTACTTGACTAGTCTAAACATCGTCTCGACTGTACTGAACTGTACTTAAGTGTAGTCGACTAGGTCTCGACTTTACTTAATTAGTCTGATTCAGTACTTGATGATCTTGGTGTACTCTAAAATGGACTTGGCCAAGGCTCGACTCAGTCTCTACCAGTCTCAACCTGTCTCGACTAGTCTTGAACTTAAAATTTAGTTTTGACTGGTGTAAATCAGCCCATCTAACTAAATCAAATATTGATCTTACAAAATTCAAGCTTATTTGGTAGTTTGATTTATTGCTGTGAAATGAAAGAATTAAAGTTTGCAATTGGTAAAAATGAAAATGATTATATAAATTCAGATAGGCATCTTTAATTTTTTTAATAACTGTTTCAAATCAACTTTTGATTATGATCAAACTATGCAGCTATCTTAGATATTTATTAAGCTAACTGAATCTCAGGTCATTTTGTTTTTGTTGTATTGCTGTAAAATTTAGGAATAAAATTAATCACGGTAAAAAAGCTAGGATTTGCAATTGGGACAAAATAGAGATAGTTCACTTTATTTATTTTATAACTTTATCAAATCCACTTCGATTTTCATCAAGTTATGCAACTATCCTAGATATATATTAAGCTTACTGAATCCCATGTCATTTTTTTGTTGTTGTTGTTTTGCTGTAAAATTTAAGAATTAAATTAATATTGGTAAAAAAAAGGCTAAGATTTGCAATTCGAATGAAAAAGAGATAGTACACTTTAAAATTGTTACATGTATCACTTTTTCAAATCAACTTTGATTTTCATCAAATTATGCATCTCTTAGATATATATATTTAGCTTACTGAATATCAGATCATTTTGTTTTTGTAGTATTGGTGCAAGATTTAAGAATTAAATTAATCTTGGTAAAAAAAGCTAGAATTTGCAAATCGGACAAAATAGAGATAGTACACATTATTTTGTTTTATAACTTTTTCAAATCAACTTCGATTTTTATCAAACTATGCAACTATCATAGATATATATTAGCCTTACTGAATCCCAGGTCATTTTTTAGTTGTTGTATTGCTGTGAAATTTAAGAATTCGAGAAAGGTCGAGCCTTGGTCAATCCTATTTCAGACTACACCAAGATCATCAAGTACTGAATCAGACTAATTAAGTACAGTCGAAACCTAGTCGAGAACACTTAAGTACAGTTAAGTACAGTCGAGTAAAATGTGTGCTCGATTTGAATGGTGGAGCACAAAAACTGGTCAATTCAGACTCTGAGCAGTTTGTAGTGTATGTAACTAATATTTTTAGTTTTGCACAGAAAAAGGTAAATATCTATATCGAGACTTAATACTCTAAAACTATTTCGTCTTCCGTATTGCACCAAGCTGCGTAGTCGGTGTTTATATTTTAGATTTACTCGGTGCTGAGCTAAGTGAAAGCACATACCGCATAGTCATCTTTAAAAGATCCCGTCATCACAAATGCATGAAATGTAAGACAATTCGAACTAGAAAACGAACGGCCTAATTATTATAGAAACAAATCAACGAAAATTCAATATGTAACATACCTTCAAACGGCAACCACTGAATGACAGGCTCCTGGCTTGGGACAGACACATACACACATAATGTGGCGGTGTTAAATATGTTAGCGGAACTCAAACCCTCTTCCTTACATTGGACAGTTGTGTAACTGTACAAATGTAAGACAGAACTTTAAAAATCAGTTGGTATTAAAACTATTGTCAGTTAAACACTTAATTAATGTATTTAACTGAACATTACTACGTCGAACTAAGGTATATAAAGGTAGAAACATATTACACTATACTTCATTGTAGATTGTGCATGTTGTATTTAATGTCTCGTTCATTTCAATCATGTGTTACTTGAATAAAAAGCTGTATCTTGGTATTTTGTATATATTTATTTTGTATGAATGATCAATCTAAAGGATAAGCTGATTCTAAAAATTACCCACAACGAGAACACTGTATAAGTATCCATGGCGTTGCTCTTTTTTTTTCTAAGACTGGTGCATAATTGCTATCAAAACGTTTTGATTTCTTCATGTTTTTTAATATGTTTGAATAAATAATTAATTTTGCCATCATTTAAGATGTTTAAGTCCATGTACATGATGTAAAAATTTTTTTTTTGTAAACTATTCAATTTTACGGATGAAAGAACAGGTAAACACCCTTTTATATGTACAAAACTTTTGTTGTCATTTACCAAGACAAATAATATTATGATTACAATAAAATATAATGAAATGTATGAGTGTATCTTAAATTTGATCAAGCTACCATACCAAAAGCACTAAATTTATACGAAGCATCAGGTCTTTTTTATGTATTAATAATGCAAATGAAGTATTTGTCATCAATACATCATGTTTACAAGGAGGTAAGGAACTATAAGCACAGCCATAACATTTATTTTATTTTTTTCACTTGATTTTTCCTGAAAGAGCTCAAGATGGAAGTTCATTGGGGACGATAGGATTTACAAACCTTGATGGCTACTCAGTATTGGCCATGGCTAAAATTTAAAAATTGCAGCACGTGGTTATAATCTGTTCAGATAGTTCTATCTTAAGCTCATTTCTGTCTGTATTTCAGCATATATCTACATCATAAAAATACCTTAAACCGATAAATTAAACCAAGAGTATCCTTTTAAACATGTTTCGCCTACCATTGAATAACATTTTCGATTTGTTCTCATTAGTTTCTTCCACCAGGTCGAATAATTCACAAGTAGCAAGTGCACGGCTGATTCAATTAACTCTAATTAACCGACTTGCAAACTTCAAGCTTCGTGACTACATAGAAATTTCAGAATAAGGTAAAAAGTGGGCGGAGCTTAAACTCCGCTTGCGATTTTCTTTTGATAAATACAGCTTTATCTCAAATTATTTCCATTATTTGATGTGAAAATACGTTATAATATAAAACAAGACACCATATGCAATACATTTCATCATTTATGCGATGCGCGTACCTTACCTGTTGCTACATTCATTAGTGTCTGCAAACGTCAAAAATATACCGCCATTATGAATTTTGATCCAGATAGGAGAAACAGCTCCTGCACTATTTTTTGTTCGGTTTTGCGGGAAAACCACCTGAATGTCGCTGTGTAGTCGAACAATTTAATCCGCTTACAACTCAGAAGTGTTCAGGTATTGCTTTACTTTTTACTTTTAATTTAAATTATTGATTTATTTATAAAAGACAGGCAACAAATTCCTATTTGACATTCAATCTTATTAATCGAAAATAAACTGACAACATGACCCACAACAAAGTATACACCATCAGACAATCAGCTGTATACGAAACAGAATACTGTAGACATACCAACGCGAACCCAATAAAAAACCGGAGGGTTCTCAGGTGCTATGGATTGGTTAGGAGATGCTCATAATGACAATTTTAATAAATTGATTGTCAATTTTAAGCATATTTTGAATTTGTCACGTCTTTTTTTATTTATCACATGAGTGTATACACATTTTGATCAACTTTATCTTTTATTATTAGTTTTGGAAATGCAATGCATGGAGATTCATTTGTTACTTTATCAGAATTGTTTAAGATTTCTTTCCTGTAGTTTTTGACGAAGAAAGACTACTAATAATCTCAAGGAAGCATGACCATTAGACATGCTAGAGGTACGCATGCATTACAATATTTTGTCCATATATAACATACAGAGAAATAATTTTCGTAGATTTCCCCTAGTCATGAAATGTTATACCCGAACCTCAACATGCTAATAGACCAACGCTTTACATGATTTCAAATTCATTATCGATATAACGGCATGGACCATTTTTGGTAAAGTCGATTCAAGCTCTATGTAAAATGTCAGTGCAGAAAAATTAAAGTATGTTATATAATTTGATAGTTACACTTTAAACAGTATTATCTTTTATTTTCTGCTGAATATCTTATCGTCGGTTCAAGTATGGTGCATTTATAATAATGTATTAAATCATCAAATATTAATCCTGTTTATGATTAGATATAAAATACGAGACAACGATACTTAAAAAGTAAACAAAAAATCAATTTTGCAAAAACAATTCTAGAAACGTTGTTTTATCTGTAGAAAGTCTTAACACATTTGGGAGTTTGTTTTTTTCTTTACGTGTGAATCTTAGATTTTACATGACTTTGTGTAGTTAGCAATTGCCTTTAAATGAAAACACAAAACAACTCATTAATGTTTTAATTAAAACCATTGTATTCATATATGTTAATCAGAATTATGTGAATAAAAGTTTATCTATAAAACTGCATTCAATATTTTATGTTAAGACGTAAACAAAAAAGTACAACAACAATATCAAGTTCCATATATATTAAACACGTTGACAAAATCAAACAGTCCAAGTGGAAAACAATTATTATATTTAACATACAACTAAAAGTTACATTTATTCAAAGATAAGTTTGTTGTCAATGGAATTAGTATTTCCTGATTTGTAAAACATCGTGATTACATTTTGGAGATAGATGACACTTTTGCATTGACTCCTTTAAACGTCTTTGCTATAGGACATATCTCTGTAATACATTAATATAATCGTTTAATAAACTGATATTATGTTGGAAATGTTTCAGTGTTTCATTCTTTTATCTTAATTCAGACAACAAAACTCTTCAATATGTGTGTTTTGTTTGTTTTTGCATATTAATTGTAGCACTTTCTGTTTATAAACTTTTAGCAAATACTTCAGGAAATAATAGTGAAATATGATACGTAGTTGAAACATATTATTTAACAACAAAATATGAAAATTGTATCCTGGCTTTGTGTGGTATGGTTATCAAAACTTAGGAACAGGTTATACATGTATATATCACAAAGAAAACATTTAAATGCATATGCACCAAAAAGTAGTTGATTCCTATCATGTTTTTTTAAGTTTGAATTACTCATTTGTCACTTTATCAGAATTGTTTAAGATTTCCTTTCTGTAGTATTTGACGAAGAAAGACTACTACTAACATGAAGGAAGCAGTACCATTAGACATGCTAGAGGTACGCCTGCATAACAATATTTTGTCCGTATAAAACATATGGATTTTATTTTCGTAGACATCATGTGTCATGGAATAGTGTACCCAAATAAAAAGATGTATCAAACCTCAACTTGCTTATAGATCAACGCATTACACGATTTATAGTTCCTAATACAATAAGGACATGGACCATTCTAAGTAAAGTGGATTCAAGTTCTAATTCACACGACAGTGCAGAACAATTCAAATATGTTATCAAATTTGATAGTTACACCATTTAGAATATAATTGTCTGCTAAATTTATTATCAAATTTTAATCCAAATTAAGTGTTTCGTTGATTTAAGTATGTTGCATTTTTAATAATGGTGTATGTCCTCAAGTATCAATCAAGCATATGAATAGATGTAAAAAAAAAAGAGACACAGATTATATGGATTACAGTAACCTATTGTTTTAATATAAAAGAGACACATATTATAAAAAGTAAACTTTTATTTTCAATTATGCGTGAACAATTCTGGATAATTTGTTTGATCTAGTAGAATGTCAGAACACATATGAACCTAACAAAAAACCTGAAGGTTCTCAGGTGGTATGGATTGTTTAGCAGATGCTTATAATGAAAATTTTAATAAATGTATTGTTAACTAATCAATAATGTATTGAATTTTAGAAGAAAAAAACACCTATCAATTTTTATCTATTTATCACATCATTGCATACACATTTTGATCAATTTATCTTTTATTATTAGTTTTGCAATTCATGGAGATTCATTTGTCACTTTATCAGAATTGTTTAAGATCTCCTTCCTGTAGTATTTGACGAAGAAAGACTACTTATAATCTCAAGGAAGCAGGACCATTATACATGCTAGAGGTACGCATGCATTCCAATAGTTTGTCCATATATAACATACAGAGAAATATTTTTGTAGATTTCCCCTAGTCATGAAATGTTGTACCCAAAATAAAAAGATGTATCAAACCTCAACATGCTAATAGACCAACGTTTTACATGATTTCAAATTCATTATCGAAATAACAGCATGGTTCATTTTTGGTAAAGTCGATTCAAGCTCTATGTAAAATGTCAGTCCATAAAAAATCAAAATATGTTATATAATTTGATAGTTACACTTCAAACCGTATTAACTTTTAGTTTCTGCTGAATTTATGGTGAATTTATAATAATGTATTAAATCACCTAATATTAATCCTGTATATGATTAAATGTGAAATATGAGACAACGATACTTAAAAAGTAAAAAAAAAAAAAATCAATTTTGCAAGAACAATTCTTGAAAAGTTGTTTTATCTGGTAGAAAGATAGAACAAATACGATAGTTTGTTTGGTTTTTACGCTCGAATCTTATATTTACATGACTTTGTGTAGTTATTAATTGCCTCTAAATGAATAAACAAAACAACTCATTAATGTTTTAATTAAAACCATTATATTCATATATGTTAATCAGAATTATGTGAATAGAAGTTTATCTATAAAACTGCATTCAATATTTTATGTTCAAGACGTAAACAAAAAAGTACAACAGCAATATCAAGTTCCATATATATTAAACACGTTGACAAAATCAAACAGCCCAAGTGGAAAACAGTTATTATATCTAACATACAACTAAAAGTTACATTTACTCAAAGATAAGTTTATTGTCAATGGAATTAGTATTTCCTGATTTGTAAAACATCGTGATTACACTTTGGAGATAGATGACACTTTTGCCTTGACTCCTTTAAACGTCTTTGATATAGGACATACGTCTGTAATACATAAATATAATCGTTTTATCAACTGACATTATGTTGAAATTGTTTCAGTTTTTCATTCAGACAACAAAACTTTGCAATGTGTGTGTTTTGTTCGTTTTTGCATATTAATTGTAGCACTTTCTGTTTATTAACTTTTAGCAAATACTTCAGGAAATAATGGTGAAATATGAAACGTAGTTGAAACATATTTTTTAACAGCAAAATATGAAAACTGTATCCTGGCTTCGTGTGATGTGGTTATCATGACTTAGGAACATATTTTTCCAGGTGATATATATATCACATAGAAAACATTTAAATGCCTATGTACCAAAAAGTAGTGATTTCCTATCATATTTTTTTTTTAGTTTATATTACTCTTCTTTATACTTGATATCGTTGTACTGCGGAGTCACTACATCTCGGTAGAATATTTGTTTATCAAATTGTTGTCTATGTGTGTTTTCACAAAGAACGATCATATATTAGAAATATGATTATATAATCCTTTTGTATTTGATGAAAAATGTTTCCTGTAAATATTTAAAGCACTTACTTGTCGCACTTGTCGCACCAAAAGAAGCTAGAATTCAAAGAAATTGGGTCATTTAAAATAAGCCTGTTCTTGCAAAATGAATGTATACTTAAATATTTAGATTCTGACCAGTTCAGTTTTATGATGTGTGCAAAAATTTAAATTAAATATGCTTATAAAACAACAACAAAACAATATGACACATGTGTAGACCACACAGTAACTGAAATTGCCCATATATCTAGTAACATTTTGGTATATGTTTTTAAAATAATCACAAATATAATGTCTACCGATGTTTAAACTACAATTAAGTATAGCTTTCATTTTCTTTGTTGTATCATGTGTACTATTGTTTGTCTGTTTTTCTTTTTCATTTTTAGCCATGTCAGTTTATTTTCGATTCATGAGTTTGAATGTCCCTCTGGTATCTTTTGCAACAATTATTTATTAAATATTTATTGCTTTATCTTTGCTTGACAAGGCAGGTTTTCATGCTGCTTCAACTATGGTGTCAATTTTCAGAAGAAGAAAATTGGTACATTAGTTGAACTCTTTCTTGATGAGTTCTATAATTGTATGTATTGCCATGAAATGAATTGAAAACAGGTATTTAAATATTGACAGTAAAGCTATATAGATTATATATTAAATACATTATGCTTGTTTGCTATAAAAATTCAAAAACGTCTTTATTGAACTTCAATCATGAATATATGCATTACAAGAAATACGATGTGTTGATAAAGTGTTGGCTGAGATATTGGATTTGAACAGCAACATACAGTCGTGTGAAGCAAGCTCATAATCAAGAGTTATTACATTAATGTTTCACCATCATTAAACTATTTTTGATAATTTTATAAATGTCAATGACATATATTGCAAAATGGAAATTTGATTTTTTACATCAAATCTGTATAGAATAGTTAATCAGATTCGTCCGTCTTTAATGAACTTGAAACAATTGATATATTCAATTTAAGAAATTATGATGCATTAATGAATCAATTATTTGTGTTGGCTTGAATTGACGACTGATAGAGCAACATGTGTGTCATGGAATTAAATATCATCATCAACCAACGACGTTAAACAGCATGATTATGTATCTTTTATATGCTTGAAAATGACATGTGTTATGCTTCAAATAAGGTGTCCATTTTCTGATCGTTTTAGTGGTGGGCAACGGCCGTTGAATCAATAAAAAAAAATGTTACATCATCATGTGCCATGTCATAAATTTCAAAATAGATATTTAACATATGAAATTAAAGCTATATAGAACAGTTTATCAGATTTGAATGTTCAAGTGTATAATTATGCGTGTTAGTTATACAGATTCCAAAATGTATATAATGTACAGCAAACATTTTATATTTGCAATAACATGACTATGATGACTTGATAAAGCCATAATTTTGGTTGGCTTGAATTGACGACTGAAACAGCAACACGTGTTGTGTGAAGAAAGACCATACTTATGTAAATTTGACAAGACTGGTTTTATGCTTCATATATGGTGTCAGTTATTTGTTCATTTTGCTCGTTGTCAACAGCCAATGAGTAAATAATTGTTATTGTTATATTTGAAAGGGGAAACAATTTCTTGTTCTAACAGCTATTACGTATATTGCTTTGCAGTTTTAATTATAAATACTTCTCTAATCAAACTTGAGCTTGCTACTTACTCACTGAAAACAAAACGAATGCTACATTAGTCTTTTTCAGCATCATTGATAATTTTATAATTTTTATGTGCTGCCATGTTATGAATTTCAAAATGGGTATTTAATTGTTGACATTGAGTTATATAGCACAGTTTATCAGAATGGTATATTCTATTAAATATGTTATTCATGTTTGTTATAAAGATTTCGATATGTCTATAATGAACTTCAAACAAATCATATATGCAATGAAAGAAATTTGATGTTCTGATGTAGCTTGACAAGACTGGTTTTATGCTTCAAATATGGTGTCAGTTATTTGTTCATTTTGCTCGTGGTCAATGGTCAATGAGTAAATAATAGTTATTGTAATATTTGAAAGGGAATACAATTGCTTGTTCTAACAGCTATTACGTGTATTGCATTGTACTTTGAATTATAAACACTTCTCTAATCAAACTTGAATTTGCTACTCACTCACAGACAAAAAAATGAATATTACATTTGTCTTTTTTAGCATCATTGATTATTTTATAATTTTTATGTATTGCCATGTAATGAATTTCAAATTAATGAATTTCAAATTGGGTATTTAATTTTTGAAATTCAACAATATAGCACAGTTTATCAGAATGGTATATTCTATTAAATTAGTTGTTCATGTTTGTTATAAAGATTTCGATATGTCTTTAATGAACTTCATCATATCATATATGCAACCAAATAAATTTGATGTTCTGATGAAGCAATAATTTGTGTTGGCGTGGATTTCCGGCTGGAACAACAACGTATATATGTCGTGTTTAGACGAATAATAATCAACCGATAACAATAAACATAATAATTTCTGCTGTTATGTCTGCTCGACAAAGACATTAGTTGCGATTGTTTACATATGGCGTCAATGTTGAGTTCGATATGCTCCTGGTCAATGGCTGATGAGTCAATAAGAAACCCTGAGATCTTTATAGGATAATTTATTTCTGTATTTAAATGTATGCAATGTTAAAGGTATTTTCAGTAATAACATTATAGCGATATTATACTGGTTGTCAGAATGAAATTTTCTTTTGAAATGTCGATGTGATATAAGGATTACGACATGGTTTTAATAAAAGTCCAGCTTTTTCATTATATTGGAACAACATGGTGTCTTGATAAAGCAGTCATTTGTGTTTTCTAGACGGCTTGAATAGCAACATACATGTATGTGTCAATTGGAGAAAAAACATATAGAGACATATACTATTAGTATCATAGTTGCTGCTTTTATGTAGGCTTGACATATGGTGTAAATTATTTGTTCATTTTGCTCGTGTGCAACGGCTGATGATTTAATAAGTAGAATTGTAGTTCTTCATTTGTAAATTTTTCGATTTTTAACAGAACATATAATTTAAGATATTGCATTGCAGTTTATATAACAAATACTTGCTACTTAAAATCTGAATAAAAATGTAACACTAACATTTTACCATTGTTGATTTAATGATTTATTTCGTTTTGCTCGAAGTCAACGGCCGACGAGTAAATAATAACGGTTGTAGTAATTTCAAAACATAACTGCTATTCAGTGTATACTAATAATTCAACCTCCCCAAATTCTTTTTAGAAATAAACCGGTTGATATTTATTTAGAAATAAATGCAGACAAGTCAATAATGATGTCATTGTGTATGGTGCCAAAACTGTGCAAAAATTTACAGACTTGACATTAACACATGTATGTAGAGCAGCATATGTTAAAAATTGTATCTTTCATGCATCTAAGTCCTCTAAACATGGATCGGCTTTCATTTTGGTTTTATTTGTGAACATCCTTAGTGTATGTAGGAATTACATACACCGGTAAAAGCAGGTCTCTCTATATCTATAAAAAGCAAAGACCTACAACAAGTTATGTGACTTTTCCTTTTTCTTTTGGTCTAAAGCAGATTACAAATGCACAATGCTATAACTAAATAAAAACAGAACAACATAAAAATTAACAGCGGCAATGAATTTTTTACCTATTTAGATCTAGATACATAGGTAAAAGTGAGGCTCATTAAAAAATAGATACAATTAACTGTTTTGCGATTTGTTTTAAGAAAAATGAAGTTTACCTTTATATTCATATATGCAAGTAGGAATAAAAATACTTAAAAGTCTCCGAATGGTAAAATTTCCTCACGCCTTAAAAGATAAATTGTACAATTAATTGATTAATACTTAAACCTGACGGATATAATATATTCAGGGGGAAAAACAAAATTTGAAAATCTGTTTAATACTCTATTTCTGATCAACGTGTTTTTTGTACTTTTTCTTTGTTTAAACCCTCCGCATTTTTGCGCCTTTCCCTAGTCAGAGGCCTCATGCTTTGTTAGTCTTGTACGATTTTTAATTTTAGTTTCTTGTGTATAATCCGGAGTTTAGTATGACGTCCATTATCACTGAACTAGTATATATATTTGTGCAGGGGCAGTTGAAGGAAACCTTCAGGTGCGGGAGTTTCTTGATGCATTGATGACCTTCCGTTGTTGTCTGTTATATGGTTGGGTTGTTGTTGTCTCGTTGACACATTCCCCATTTCAATTCTCAGTTTTATACTAAAATCAATTATGTCTTAGAGTTTGCAAAATAAAACATAACTAACATTTCATAAATTGTTTATGTCCGACTCACTTTTTTATTACCAATGTTCCAGAAAACTTACACCAACAATTGGCAGCTTAGGTAGTATTCACTCTTAGATACTTGAAGAGGAATATGGTCGAAATTTATTAGAATGAATTAGGCTAATATGTCTATTGTCTAATTTGCAGTTAGCTTATAGTTCCATGTTTATTTATTAAGTTGCGGTAATTCTGACATGGTTTTCAGACCGTATGTAAATTACCACCAACAAACGGCTGCAGCAGGTATTGTCCTAGAAGATTGACAACTAAAAAAAAATTAAAAAGAGACGTTTCTTCGATTTCCTCTCTTTGAAATTAAGAATTATCACCTTGTCATTGCAACTTTTTTTTTAAATCGAGATTTTCAATCATCATAACATCGATACAGAATTTGATAGAAATCGTGTTTTTATGATCCTAGCTATACAAAAACTGCAATAATAAGTATTTTATTCTTCTTTTTATAATCTCATTTGGTTATAAAAATGTGACCGTGCGCACAGTTTCAGAATGAAGTGCGGAAAATCTACTGCGGTCAACGAATTTACGCCCAAATGTATTTACAATTCTGAAATTATTTGTTTTTCAAACAGTGCAGTATTTCAAATTTTCATGTATGTTACTTTTTTCCTTGTACATAAATAAATTAAATGTTTATTTTGTTCTTATTTGAGCAATTCTAAGTAGGCTTTATAGTTATATCAATAACTAAGTAAGTATTCATATCCAATAGTGAGTCAATGTAAGTAACAGGATATCAGTCGATCGCTGAAAAATGTCCCTACGTTCTATTTACGTTATTTTACCTCTGATAATCAATAGCAAACACCAAAGACAAGAATAAAATTGAAGGATTTTGTTAAACGTTAAAATATTATACACGTGTTACAATAAACAAGTTTTAGAAGAAATAAGAAACAAGTAAGTAACAAGGTATCGGTCGATCGCTAAAAAGGTTCCATACGCGATATTAGGGTTATTTAACCTATTTAGAACCAAAAACAAATTGTCTTGAAAAACGAATATTCAAAAGAAGATGCGTTGTGTATGCCAATAAGACAATTTTCCACAAAAGACCAAAATAACAAAAAATGAACAGCTATTGGTCACCAAAACGGCATTGAAAAACGATCAAACACATTACGCATAGTCATTTTTAAAAGGTATTGACAGCACAAATGCATGAAATGTAAGACAGTTCAAACTAGAAAACTAACGGCCTAATTATTATAGAAACAAATGAACGAAAATCCAATGTTTAACATACCTACAAACGGCATCAACTAAATAACAGGCTCCTGAATTGGGACAGACACATACATACACATTGTGACGATGTTAAATGTGTACGCGTAACCTAAACCCTCTTCCTTACCTGGGACAGTTGTCTTACAGTACAATTATAAGACAGAACTTTAAAAATCAGTTGGTATTAAAACTATTCTCAGTTAAACACTTGATTGATGTATTTACCTGAACAATACTACGTCGAACAAAGGTATATAAAAGTAGATTACACTATACTAAGTTGTAGATTGTGCATGTTTTATGTAATGTCTAGTTCATTTAAATCATTTGTTACTTGAATGACGAGCTGTATCTTGTTATGTTGTATGTATTTATTTTGTATGATTAATAATCTTAAGAATGAGCTGATTCTAAGAACTTACCCACAATCAGAACATCTGAATAAGTTACCATGGCGTTGCTCCTTTTCTTCAAGGACTGGTGCACACTTGCTATCAAAAAGATTTGATTTCTTTATGTTTTAATGGCTATGTTTTTATGCTTTATGTTTAAATAAATAATTCATTTTGAAATTATTTAATTCTATGTTAAAGTTCTGTGTAAAATCAACTGTTGTTGTCATTTTTAAATAAAGTATAATGAAATACGAAACTGTTATAGTTTTATAATATGTCTTATCATATAACAGTATGTTCACATTATATAAAATGTACATTTGGATACTTGAAATATTCTTCAATATTTGATAATGATGTTAACTTTAAAAAAAAAAAACCTCTTTTGTAGATAATACTATTTTTCATATTAATCAATGTAAAGTGATAACTTGTATTATCAATGTATATACAGTTATGATTAATTGTGTTATTAATATGATCAATGCAGTGCTTATCATATGTTTTGTATAACTGACATCATTATGTCGGCCTGTTCAATACAGTTTTAATAATATAATTTAAGAATTTTTCGACTGCTTAACCATGTTAACAGACTGTTTATTTATTCCGCTATTGTCATGTTTGGACCTTTTATACATAACTATGTGACGTGGGTTTTACTCATTGTTGCAGACCATACACATGATACAGTGACCTTTAGCTGTGTCATTTGATTTCTTATTGAGATTTGTCACATGAGCAATTATCCCGACTCTGCTCCTATAAAACATACATTATACATAACTTCATCTGTCATCAATACAAATAGTATTCTGATTACCTGCGACGTGTGATGTTTTAAAATATAAGGTTGGTATAACACAAGAGTTTCTACTATGACATTTTTCATAAACCTGTTCACGCTTCTATACCAAAAACTCTTAAATTATTGAAAGACATCAGGTTTTGTTTTCGAATATTAGTCAGTGATGATCTTAGTAATATTAGGCACCTAATTTTTTAATTAGATGTTACCTTCAAGTTATATCGCCTAATACGTACGAGTGATATGCATGTAAAGTGAGAGCTATTTACCTAGTTCTATTTTTTATTACTTTTGGAGGGTGTTATTCCGTTACTTAAAGCGTTTCATTAATCGATAAACTCTGTCCACGTTAGTAGTTCCCAATATAGTTTATTTTACGAACGTGTTTATTTGGTATGTATTTAAAAAGAGTAGGTCTATTTCAAGCTTTCAATCTTAAGTTGTGGTTTGTGTATTTGTCAATGATTTCCTGCTATATCTCAACTTTAAATAATTTCACTCTAGAATTTAAAGTTTTGCAAGTTTAATGAGGAAAACTGTATCATTGAAAAGACATCGCATAATTTTATATTTACCTAATGGTAAATGTCCCTATCAGTTGTCTGATGTCATCCTCAGCTACAACTTTACGACTAAAGGATATATTGGGAAACTCTGGAAGAGAATTTATAGTGAGTTTGTCAATTTCTTCTTTCAGATTATTGATCTTTTGTACCAAACTTCCATCCTGTCGGGTCTTATCTAGTTCATGTCTCTTTATGTCTAAGGAGTGTCCACCAACAAGCACGGATTTTGCATCTGACAACATATTCATCAGTTCGTCTTTCTCCTTTTTGGATTGTTCTTTCACCAAGGCAATTATCTGAGCTACAGATGTATCAACCATTTGTTTAAGCATGTTGCCTTCATCGTTGATGGTTTTTATAACAGACTCAACGGAATTATCAAACACATTCAAGCTTTCATCGATCTTCTTTATGTTTTGATTTGCTTCATTTGTCTTGCCACGAAGTTTCGTTTCATTATCTCCACGTAGTTTAACGATGACATCAACAATCTGGGAAAATGTATGCCCATTGTGTTTTCCTGTCACACAACTTGTACATATCTGTTCATTACATGTGTTACAAATTAAGGTAAGTTCTTCTTTGTGTTCACTACATTTCGATTTACCTTCCGGGATACAGTCGGAGGCTTTCTGAAATTGATGGGTTTTCGATAACTTCTGCCTATTATGTACAAACTTACAGTTTTCACAATAGTATTCTTCACAGTCTATGCAATAGTGTGACCCAGGGGCACTCATACAAACCTCGCAGGTTTTAGACGCAGCTTGAGCCATTGTAGATTTAATCAAAATCACAGGTATGACAGGTGATTGTATCACATGACAGCGATTTCTAATTTTAAATCAAGGACGATAACTTTTTGTATGTAAATGATTGACGAGATTGTATTTGCACAATTAGAACATTATGCGTTTTTTATGTTAAAAATACTTTAGTTTGCAATAAATACAATTAACACATGTATAATGTTAACGAACATTTCTATATTGGGTTGGTTTTATTTAACAATGAGAGTAAATATTAAAGATAGTAAATAAACAAAACGTTACGTTTGAATCCCTCTAACCTTTAATTAACCCGCATAACTGTCCAATTGATCTGAAATACATCAGATTTGGCTTTCTGCAATTGTATGATATTTGAAGGAGAGATATATTTATAATCTTATCATATTAAGTAGTAGACCTGTAAAGCTTTGCGCTTTGCAATAGTTTGTTCATCAAATGTGTTTCTTTTCCTTTCTCATTAAACTACGTTTTCTGATCATATTAAGTTCATCTTTCTTTGCAGAAAACGCAAATTGACTTTATGATAGCTACAGTCTGATTGATTAGAGAAAAAGTTTTCTATCCTATGCGCTCTTATCTGCTTCTCCGTTAAAGCACCCAGCGTAAGAGTAAAAAATGATACAAATATTACAGCTCAACTTGTTTACAGGGAACATGGCTCATAGTATGTTCTATCTACCATATAAATTTCAGCATGTAATATGCTACCGTTCATTTGTAATTATCAAGACAGATTAGATAAAAAAAATATATATACATTTAATGTCATTCTATTTCCTTTGACGTTGTGATTTTCAATACCAAAAATGCTGAACACCTTGAAATAGTTTTGTTTACGTTTTTATTTTTTAATAATTCAAGTAAACTGTAATGTGCGGGTTTTTGTGTGAGTTGAAGTTAAGGAAGATACGGTCATATCTGCATTATTTTATAAGTCTTCTTAAACACAAATTAAGTCAATAAATCTTCCTTTCAGCCTTGTCCGTGTGAACTTATACGCTAAATAATCATCTCAACATGTCGGTCTTGTACAAGCAGGATGAATATTGATATCGTATTAACATGCTTTCACCCCGAATATGCAAATAAGTTGCCGCATAATCCTCGTCCTTCTTATCATCATCATCATACAGTTTGCCAACTTGTGAATTGTCATTGATGTGGTTGTACTTATATCGGTAAAAAAGATATAAATCAACTGGTTAAATTTCCAATTGCACAAGAATGGCGTATAACGCATCAATCCCTTGCCTTAAAAGAGTGACAAAAGATACCAAAGGGACAGTTAAACTCAGAAATCTAAAATAAACTGACAACGCAATGGCTTAAGTTGTTTGATTAACTAATGCTTCAACCTTCCCTAATTCTTTTGAGAAATAAACCGGGTTATATTTATTAAAAATATACAATTAAATTATTATGTCATTGTATATGGTGTCAAAACTGTGTATAAAAATTGACATACCTGACATTTACATATTACTGTAGTGCAGCAGGGTTTCCGCAATCGGTCGCCATTTTCGCATTTTGCGAAAAAATAATAATTGTGGCGTTTAAAATTGATCTTTTGCGATCGAGTTTGGAAAGAGAAATAAATATAACGATTTAATTTTATCTATCTTGTTTATCAACTTTAATTCGGGTTTATCGAACTTTACCTGATCAGACAATACTCGGAATAGACTTGAGCTTGTTAAGATTTTCAGCTGATTGCATGTTAAAGCCGTAGGCAAGAAAAGACTAATCAATAAAGGTGTTGATTGTATTGTTTCGCAAAATGATGGGGTTAATAGTTAAAAAAAAAGGTACCAGGATTATAATTTAGTACGCAAAACGCGCTTTTTGTCTACATAAGACTCATTAGTGACGCTCATATCAAAATATTTATAAAGCCAAAAAAGTAGAAAGCTGAAGAGCATTGAGAATCCAAAATTCCAAAAAAAGTTGTGCCAAATACGACTGAGGTAATCTATGCCTGGGATAAGAAAATCCTTAGTTTTTCGAAAAAATCAGTTTTGTAAATAGGAAATTTATAGAAATGACCACAATATTGATTTTCATGTCAACACCGAATTGTTGACTAGTTGGTTGGTGATACCCTCTAAGACGTCCTCATATGTCACATAAAGGATGTATTAACCCTTTTGCGACATACGTGTTCGAGTCAAACTTCTGACGTCTCCTTTTCTTCTTAAAATAACGATGGTCAGGAAAGGAAACATGTTGTAAAGGTGAAACATTTTCAAATCAAGAAAATCTCCGACATTAAACTTAATCCTTTGACTTTTGTATAGATAATTGATATGAGAAGGTGGTTTTGTTAAAGTCTTTTTGGCGATGCACATGTTTCAATCATAGTTGTACGTATCAACTCACATTTACAATGGTTCAAGAAAAAAACTATCCTTGTAAATGAATATATATGTATTCAACAGGTTGTGAAATAACACCCAAGTAAGGGTAAATGACTATCCCTTTAAAGAGGAATTAATTTAAAGTGATAAAAAATTGCTTTATTGTAAAAAAAAACACTTCTTTATAGAAAGGGCACATATTTATATTATTTGAAGTAATTTTTCATAAAGAACTATACGTCTATATGGCATTATATTGTCAACAAATGTTTTATTTAGTTAAAAGTAAGTGGACACCTCTTTCAAAAAAGTTATTCCAAATATAATGATTTTCCCCTCTTTAAGTTCAAAAAGCAAAGTTTCTTTTTAAAAGTAAATGTTAAGTGTTTATTCATTACAATGTAGACATGTGTTGTACATAAATAAGAACGTTAGTATTCCTGTTTGAATAGTTTTACAATGTCATTTCGGGGCCTTTAATAGCTGACAATGCAGTATGGGCTTTGCTCATTGGTCTCTTGTGGAGAGATGTCTCATTGTCAATCATACCACATCTTCTGTTTTTTTATATAAAAGATAAGTTTAAGAGAAAAATCATAGACAACAATGATTCAAACACATCTTTTTTTTTCATTTTTTTTTTGGGGGGGGGGCGGTACTGGTTTAAAAATGGAAAATTTCTAACAAACAATATGTTTATGTTTCTTTGCGAATAAAATAGTAAAGTGGCGAAACAATATTTTTTGGCTTAAGAGGCGGCGAAAGAAATAATTGACCAAAGGGAAACCCTGTTTATAAAAAAAATGGGGTATGATCGCCAATGAGACAAATATCCACAAAAGACCAAAATGACACAGACATCAACAACTATAGGTCATCGTACGGTATGAAATGCAAGACAATTCAAACTAGAAAACGAACGGCCTAATTATTATAGAAACAAATCAACGAAAATCCAATATGTAACATACCTACAAACATCAACCACTGAATGACAAGCTCCTGGCTTCGGACAGACACATACATACATAATGTGGCGGTGTTAAATATGTAAGCGGAACTCAGACCCTCTAACTTACACTGGACAGTTGTGTAACTGTACAACTGTAAGACAGAACTTTAAAAATCAGTTGGTATTAAAACTATTGTCAGTTAAACACTTGATTAAGGTATTTACCTGAGCAATACAAATTCGAACTAAGGTATATACAAGTAGAAACATATTACACTATACTTCATTGTAGATTGTGTATGTTGTATTTAATGTCTCGTTCATTTCAAAAATGTGTTACCCACAACGAGAACATCTGTATAAGTATCCATGGCGTTGCTCTTTTGTTTCTAAGACTGGTGCATAATTGCTATCAAGAAGATTTGATTTCTTTATTTTTTTTAAATATTTGAATAAATAATTCTTTTTCAAAATCATTTAATTCCATGTAAAAGTTTTATGGAAAATCTTGTTTTTTGGTAAACTATTCAATATTACGGATAAAAATGTGTACGCAACTTTTGTTGTCATTTTCCAATTCAAATAATATTATGATTACAATAAAATATGATGAAAAATAAGAGTGTATCTTAAATTTGATCAAGCTACAGTACCAAAAGCACTAAAATTATACGAACCATCAGGTTTATTTTCTGTATTAATAATGCAAATGAAGTATTTGTCCTCAATACATCATAATTACAAGGAGGTGAGGAACTATAAGCACAGCCATAACATTTATATTATTTTTTTCACTTGATTTTTCCTCAAAGAGCTCAAGATGGAAGTTTATTGGAGACGAAAAATTGCAGCACGTGGTTATAATCTGTTCAGAGTGTTATATCTTAAGCACATTACTGTCTGTATGTCAGCATATATCTACATTATTAAAATACCTTAAACTGATAAATTAAACCAAGAGTATCCTTTTAAACATGTTTCTCCTACCATTGAATAAAATTTTCGATTTGTTCTCATTAGTTTCTTCCACCAGGTCGTTTAATTCACAAGTAACAAGTGCACGGCTGCTTCAATTAACTCAAATTAACCGACTTGCAAACTGCAAGCTTCGCGACTACATAGAATTTCCAAATCAGGTAAAAAGTGGGCGGAGCTTAAACTCCCCTTGCGATTTTCTTTAGATAAATACAGCTTTATCTCAAATTATTTCCATTATTTGATATGTAAATACGTTATAATATAAAAAAAACGACACCATGTGCGATACATTTCATCATTTATGCCATGCCCATACCTTACCTATTGCTACATGTATTACTGTATCTGCAAACGTCAAAAATCGCCCGTCATTATGATTTTTGTTTATCCAGATAGGGGGAACAACTCCTGCCCTATTTTTTGTTCGGTTTTGTGGGAAAACCATCTGAATGTCACTGCGTAATCGAACAATTTAATCCGCCTACAACTCAGAAGTTTTCAGGTATTGCTTTACTTTTTACTTTTAATTAATTAATTTGTACATAAAAGATAGGCAAAGATTCCTATGTGACAATCAATCTTATTAAAAAAAAAAAAAAAAAAAAAAACGGAAGGTTCTAAGGTGCTATGGATTGGTTAGCAGATGCTGATAATGACAATTTTAATAATTTTATTGTTAACTAATCAATAATGTATTGAATTTTAGAAGTATAAAACACCTATCAATTTTCAGCTTATTTTACATTTGTCACATTTTTGAGTATTTTGATTTATCACATGATTGTATTCACAAGACCAGGTTCAACCCACCATTTTTTCTTTAAAAATGTCCTGTACCAAGTCAGGAAAATGGCCATTGTTATATCATAGCTCGTTTCTGTGTGTGTAACATTTTTACGTAATGTTTCCGTTGTGTCGTTTGTTTTCTCCTATATTTGAGGGTACTATAAGACGTGTCACGGTACTTTTCTATCCCAAATTCATGTATTTGGTTTTGATGTTATATTGGTTATTCTCATCGGATTTTGTCTAATGCTTAGTCCGTTGCTGTGTGTGTTACATTTTAAGGTTGTGTCGTTGTTCCCCTCTAATATTTAATGCGTTTCCCTCAGTTTTAGTTTGTTATCCCGATTTTGTTTTTTGTCCATAGATTTATGAGTTTTGAAGAGCGGTATACTACTGTTGCCTTTATTTGATCAACTTTATCTTTTATTATTAGTTTTGGAAATGCAATTCATGGAAATTCATTTGTCACTGTATCAGAATTGTTAAATATTTCTTTCCTGTAGTATTTGACGAAGAAGGACTACTAATAATCTCAAGGAAGCAGGACCATTAGAGGTACACATGCATTACAATTGTTTGTCTATATGTAACATACAGAGAAATAATTTTGGTAGATTTCCCCTAGTCATGCAATGTTGTACCCGAAATAAAAAGATGTATTAAACCTCAACATGCTAATAGACCAAAGCTTTACATGATTTCAAATTCATTATCGAAATAACGGCATGGACCATTGTTTGGTAAAGTCGATTCAAGCTCTATGTAAAATGTCAGTGCAGAAAAATTAAAGTATGTTATATAATTTGATAGTTACACTTTAAACAGTATTAGCTTTTATTTTCAGCTGAATTTCTTATCGTCGGTTCAAGTATGTTGCATTTATAATAATGTATTAAATCATCTAATATTAATCGAGCATATGATTAATTGTAAAATACGAGACACCGATACTTTAAAATTAAAAAAAATCAATTTTGCAAGAACAATTCTAGAAAAATGTTTTATCTGGTAGAAAGTCTAAACAAATATGGAAGTTTGTTTGTTTTACGCTCGAATCTTAGATTGTACATGTGTAGTTATCAATTGCCTTTAAATGAATAAACAAAACAACTCATTAATGTTTTAATTAAAACCATTATATATATATGTGTTAATCAGAATTATGTGAATTGAAGTTTATCTATAAAAATGCATTCAATATTTTATGTTAAGACGTAAACAAAAAAGTACAACAGCAATATCAAGTTCCATATATATTAAACACGTTGACAAAATCAAACAGCCCAAGTGGAAAACATGTATTATATTTAACATACAACTAAAAGTTGCATTTATTCAAAGACAAGTGTGTTGTCAATGGAACTAGTATTTCCTGATTTGTAGAACATCGTGATTACATTTTGGAGATAGATGACACTTTTGCCTTGACTCCTTTAAACGTCTTCGATATAGGACATATGTCTGGAATACATTAATATAATCGTTTTATAAACTGACATCATCTTTGGAATATTTTAGAGTTTCACTCTTTTATCTCAATTCAGACAACTAAACTCTGCAATTCTTGTTTTTTTTTTTGTTTTTTTTTTTTAGCATATTAATTGTATCACTTTCAGTTTACAAACTTTTAGCAAATACTTTAGGAAGTAATGGTGAAATATGAAACGTACATGTATTCGACGCATATTATTTAACAACAAAATATGAAAACTGTATCTTGGCTTCGTGTGATATGGTTATCAGGACTGATGAACTTATTTCCCAGGTGATATATATCACAAAGAAAACATTTAAATGCCTAAGTACCAAAAAGTAGTTACTTCCTATCATATTTTTTTTAGTTTATATTACTCTTCTTTATACTTGATATAGTTGTATTGAGGATTAACTGTATCTCGGTAGAATATTTGTTTAACAAATTGTTTACTATGAATATAAAAGTTTTTCACAACGAACGATCATATCTTAGTAATATGATTATAGAATCCTTTTTTATCAATATTTTGTGCATTTTCCCTGTGATCTATTTTTGTAATAATTTTCATATCATGCTACTCGCTTGAGATGGAAAATTATCGCTAGAAACTAAGCATGCATGTGGCGTTGCTAACGAAATTGACATGAAATTGACAACGTCGTCATAGGTAAAATAGCGATAAAAAGATTATCATCGTTCATCTCAACTCGATTACCGGCTCAAGCGAGAAAACCAATCTCGTTGAGATGATCACCGATAATCTATAGAACGATCTATCTTAGTTATATGATTATATAATCCTTTTGTATTTGATAAAAAATATTTCCTGTGAATATTTAAAGCACTTACCTATTGCACTTGTCGCACCAACAGAGGCTAGAATTCAAAGAAATTTGGAACATTTGAAATAAGCTTGTTCTTGCAAAATGAATGTATACTAACATATTTAGATTCTGACCAGGTCAGTTTTATGATACGTGCAAAAATTTAAATCAAATATGCTTATAAAACAAAAGCAAAACAATATGACATATTTATAGACCACAATGTAACATAAATTACCCATATATCAAGTAACATTTTGGTTTCTTTTTTTTTTAAATAATCACAAATATAATGTCTACCAATGTTTAAACTACGATAAAGTATAGCTTGCATTTTCTATGTTGTGTCATGTGTACTATTGTTTGTCTGTTTGTCTTTTTCATTTTTAGCCATGGTGTTGTCAGTTTATTTTTTTTTTGATAAATAAGTTTGACTGTCCCTCTTGTATCTTTTGCATCAATTATTTATCAAATAGTTATTGATTTTATCTTTGCTTGACATGGCAGGTTTTCGTGCTGCTTCAAGTATGGTGTCAATTTTCTGAAGAAGAAAATTGGTAAATTCGTTGTACACTTTTTTTATGAGTTCTATAAGTGTGTGTATTGACATGACATGAATTGAAAATGGGTATATAATTATTGACATTAAAGCTATATAGACGATATATTAAATACGTTATGCTTGTTTGTAATAAAAATGCAAAAACGTCTTTATTGAAATTCAATCATGAATATATGCAATACAAGAAATACGATGTTTTGATGAAGCAATCAATTGTATCGGCTTGGATATTTGATTTGAACAGCAACATACAGTCGTGTGAAGCAAACTCATAATCAATAAATGACGATTTTCTGACTCATGATTGCTTGACAAAGACATGTTGCATGCTTCAAATATGGTTACAGTTTTCACTTCGTTTTGCTCTTTGTCAATGGTCAATGATTAAATAATAATGGTTGTAATCTATAGAAAGGGTTTTTTTCTATTTAAGGTTAATTCAGTGTATTGCATTGCAGTCTTAATTATAGATACGTCTCTAATTAAACTTGAACTTGATACTTACACACTAAAAAAGAGTTGTTACAATAATGTTTCACCATCATTAAACTATTTTTGATAATTTTATTAATGTCAATGACATAAATTGCAAAATGGAAATTTGATTGTTTACATTAAATCTGTATAGAATAGTTAATCAGATTATTCCGTCTTTAATGATATTCAAACAATTTATATATTCAATTGAAAAAATTATGATGCATTAATGAATCAATTATTTGTGTTGGCTTGAATTGACGGCTGAAAGAGCAACATGTGTGTCATGGAATTAAGTATCATCATCAACCAAAGACGTTAAACAGCATGACTATTTATATTTTATATGCTTGAAAATGACATGTGTTATGCTTCAAATAGGGTGTCCATTTTCTGTTCGTTTTGGTGGTGGGCAACGGCCGATGAATCAATTAAAAAATTTGTTACATCATCATTGAAGAATTTTATAAGTTTGTGTATTGTCACATTTGCCTTGTCATAAATTTCAAAATAGATATTTAACAACTAAAATTAAAGCTGTATAGAACAGTTTATCAGATGTGAATTTTCTAGTGTATAAGTTATGCGTGTTAGTTATACAGATTCCAAAATTGATATAATGAACAGCAAATATTTTATGTTTGCTATAACATGACTATGATGATTTGATGAAGCCATAATTTGGGTTGGCTTGAATTGACGACTGAAACAGCAACACGTGTTGTGTGAAGAAACACCATAATCAACCAATGATGGTCTGATGTATGCTAGAAAAAGATTTGTGTTATGCTTCAAATATGTCGTTAATATTCAATTTGTTTTGCTCATGGTCAACGGTCAATGCGTAAATAAGAAAGCTTTTGATCTTTAATGGGAAATGTATTTCTACGTTAACCTATACAATATTATAGCTATTGCTTTCCAAATACAAATTAACATTATGGTCATATTATACAGTTCATCGAAACTATTTTTTTCTCTTTTGAAATAGTAATGTAATAAGGATTTTATAAGAATCTGTAATAAATTTCCAACTATTTCTATTTGCATTAAAATAATATGGTGTTTTGATGAATCAGTAATTTGAGTTGTCTTTAGGTCTTGAGCAGCAACGTACATGCATGTGTCATGTAGAGAAAAACAGTATTTCATAAATGTATAAAATTAGTTTTTTTCACCACCATTAACATATTTTATGATTTTGTGTTTTGTAATGCCTTGTATTGTAAAATGGTTATTTTTTTTCCATTAACGCTATATAGAATAATTGATAAGAATTGAATATTCCATTGAATAAGTTACGTTTGATTGTATTAAAGATTCCGATATGTGTCTAATGAACTGAAAACAATTTATATATTATGCAATTATCGGAATTAAGTTGCTTTGAAGACTTAAATAGCAACAAAGATGTATGTGTAAAGTAGAGAAAATCTGTAATAAGCTATACACTGCAGACATCAAGTTGGTGGTCTTATGTAAACTTGACAAGTCTAGTTTTATGCTTCAAATATGGTGTCAGTTATTTGTTAATTTTGCTCGTTGTCAACGGCCAATTAGTAAATCTAATCTTTAATGACCTGTTTTGACTAGTTTGTGATATCGAAAACCCTGGTGTAATAATTTTTCAGTAATACATAAATTTCTCTCGTTAAAATCTAAAACATTGTTACATACACGAGCGAATCGTACAAGTTGAGATATATAAACTCCGTAAGATGATGACAAGGGAACGTCACCATCTAAAAATGGATAATTAACGATAGGAAATGAGAAATCATCTCTTTTATCATAAATTTTAGTATTAAGCTTTCCGTTAATGATATATATATCAAGATCGAGGAAAGGGCAGTGGTCATAGTTAATATTAGCTTGATGTAAAGTAAGTTCAACATGATAAATTCCTTTAGTATACATACTGAAGTCGTCATTATTGAGAGCTAAATTATCATCCAAATATCTAAAAGTATTATTAAATTTGTGTATCAGATGTTGTTTCGATGGGTCTTTGCTGATTTTTGTCATAAATTGTAACTCATAGCAATACAAAAGCAGGTCCGCAATAAGTGGTGCACAGTTAGTCCCCATTGGAATTCCGATAACCTGACGATATACGGAATCTCCATTAGTCTTTTTCAGCATTTTGATTATTTTATAATTTTTATGTATTGCTTTGTAATGAATTTCAAAATGGATATTAATTTATTTTTCCATTTAAGCTATATAGAATAATTGATCAGAATTGAATCGTCAATTTAATAAGTTACGCTTGTTTTCAAGATTCCGATATGTCTCTCATAAACTTCAAACAATGTATATATTATGCAATTATCGGAACAAAATTTTCTTTTGAAATAGTAATGATGATGTGTTTCAGGATTGAGAAATGTCTTTAAATGTCTTTCAGCTATTTCTATGAGCTTTACAAAATGTAGTGTTTTAATGAAGCAGTCATTGATGTTGCTTTGAAGACTTAAACAGCAACATACATGTACGTGTAAAGTAGAGAAAATCTATATTGAGCTATATATTGCAAACATCAAGTTGGTGTTCTTATGTAAGCTTGACCTGACTGGTTTTATGCTTCAAATATGGTGTCAGTTATTTGCTTATTGTCCTCGTGGTCATTGGCAAATGAGCAAATAATAGTTATTATATCTTTGAAAGGGAACACAATTTCTTGTTCTAACAGCTGTTGCGTGTTTTGCATTGCAGTTTGAAATATAAATACTTCTCTAATCAAACTTGAACTTGCTACTTACGGACTGAAAAAAAAGGAATGTTACATTAGTCTGTTTCAGCATCATTGATTATTTTATAATGTTTATGTATTGCTATGTAATGAGTTTCAAAATGGGTATTACTTTATTTTTCCTTGAAGCTATATAGAATAATTGATCAGAATTGAATCGTCCATTAAATAAGTTACGCTTGTTTGTAGTAAAAAATCAGATGTGTTTCTAATGAACTTCAAACAATTTATATATTATGCAATTATTGGAATTAAGTTTTCTTTTGAAATAGTAATGTTGATGTGTAATCAGTATTAACAAATGTCTTTAAATGTCTTTAAGCTATTTGTATGAGCTTTACCAAATTCGATGTTTTGATGAAGCAGTCATTTATGTTGCTTTGAAGACTTGAACAGCAACATTCATGTATGTGTAAGGTAGAGAAAATCTATATTGATCTATATACTGCAGACATCAAGTTGGTGTTCTTATGTAAGCTTGACAAGACTGGTGTTATGCTTCAAATATGGTGTCAGTTATTTGCTTATTGTCCTTGTGGTCATCGGCAAATGAGTAAATAATAGTTATTGTAATATTTGAAAGGGAAAACACTTTCTTGTTCTAACAGCTATTACGTGTATTGCATTGCAGTTTGAATTATAAATACTTCTCTAAACAAACTTGAACTTGCTACTTACTCAATGAAAAAAAACGAATTTTATATCATTCTTTTTGAGCATCATTGATTATTTTATAGTTTTCATGTATTGTCATGTAATGAATTTCAAAATGGGGTATTTAATTTTTGACATTGAGCTATATAGCACAGTTTATCAGAATGGTATATTCTATTAAATAAGTTATTCATGTTTGTTATAAAGATTTTAATATGTCTTTAATGAACTTCAAACACATCATATATGCAACAACAAAAAATTTGCTGTTCTGATGAATCAATCATTTGTGTTCGCTTGGATTTCCGACTTGAACAACAACATATATTTCGTGTTTAGACGAATAATAATCAACCAATACCGATAAACATAATAATTTCTGCTGTTATGTCTGCTTGACAAAGACATAACTTGTGACATTTTGATTTGATATAAGGATTTTGATATGTTTTTAATAAAAGTCAAGCTTTTTCATTATACTGAAACGATATGGTTTCTTGATGAAGCAGTCGTTTGTGTTGCATTGAAAGATTGAACAGCATCGTACATGTATGTGTCAATTGGAGAAAAAACATATTGAGCCATATACTATTATCATCATAGTTGTTGCTCTTATGTAGGCTTGACAAGTCTGTTTTATGCTTCAAATAGGGTGTAAATTCTTTGTTTATTTTCGTTATGTGCAGCGGCTATTGAGTTAATAAGTAGGATTGTTATTCTTAATTTGTAAATAGTTAATTTGTTAACCGAACATATAATTTCAGGTATTGCATTGCAGTTTAAGTAACAAATAATTCTCTTAATCAACCTTGAACTTGCTAGTTACAATCTGAAATATTAGAATTTCATCATTGTTTATTTAATGATTTATTTCGGTATGCTCGAGGTCAACAGCCAACGGGTAAATAATAACGGTTGCAATAATTTCAAAACCTGTCTGCTATTCCGTGTATACTAATAATTCAACCTTCCCTTATTCTTTTGAGAAAGAAAAATATTGATATTTATTTAGAAATAAATGCAGACAAGTCAATAATGATGTCACTGTGTATGGTGCCAAAACTTTGATAGTCTTGACATTAACACATTTATGTAGAGCAGAATATGTTAAAAATTGTATATTTTATGAAAATGATCCTCAAAACATGGATCGTCTTTCATTTTGTTTTTATTTGTGAATGCCGTTAGTGTATGTAGGAATTGCATTTTATTGAGTGATGCAATTGCTTAAGGAATAACACGTGATGTGCAGTTAGCCAATCAGAATAAAATATTATAATAAAACATACATCTAAGGTAGTATGTAGGAATAACTAAATTAAAACAGAACAACATAAAAACTGACAGTGGCAATGAACTTTTTTGAACTATTAAGATACACAGGTAAAAGTGGGGCTCATAAAAAAATAGACACAATTAACTGTTTCGCATTTTGTTTTAAGCAAAAGAGTTTTACCTTTATTTTCAAATATGAAAGTAGAAATCAAAATACTTACATGTCTTCGAATAGTATACTTTCCTCACGCCTTAAACGATAAATTATACAATTAATTGATTTATACTTAAACCTGAACCATATATTCAGGGAGGGGGGGGGGGGTGGAAATCAAAGATTGAAAATCTGTAAAATACTCTATTTCTGATCACCGTGTTTTTTTTGTATTTTTTCTTTAAGGTGGATCATAAGTAAATGTTTTTGGAGACAGAATTTTCTTATAATTTGACAAAATGAAGATTTTCCTATGCTGTTTTCAAAACTATAATAAAAAGTATGGGTCACCGTGCTATTTTGTAAGCTTTGAGTCGTTGAAAATTGCCTAAATTTGGTTAGTTTGTTCATGAAAAAACACATTACAGTGCATAAAAAAAATTCTATGAGATAGAATTTTGAAAAAAATTGTGAGAAGATAGGTTTTATATTATGTTCTAAGAAAATAAAAAGAAAACATGGTGTCACCGAACTTGTTTTCATGCCACAAGTAAAAATAAAAAATTTCCCTATTAGCTCAGTATAAATTTTGTGCTAAAAGAGTGATCTCCCCTTAAATGGCTCATTTGAAAAAAAAATATTTAAAAAACCAAAAAGGTTGATATTTGTTAAAATATTTTGAATAATACAATAAATTAGCAAGTTTTCTTTATATAAATAAACAGTTTAACCATTAAAGTGCAAATCTGTTTCCAAATTTGCTGATTTGGGCAAATAACTAGACCGATTTTGTACTGTGATTGTACAATCCAAGATGGCGGTTTACCATGAATCTACCTTAATACTGTCTTAATAATTGAATTATATGGATAGATATACGTGTTTTGTCTGTAGTGAGAGGCCTCTTGCTTTGTTAGTCTTGTATTATTTTTAATTTAAGTTTCTTGTGTATAATTCGGAGTTTAATATGACGTCCATTATCACTGTACTAGTATATAGATTTGTTTAGGGGTCAGTTGAAGGATGCCTTCAGGTGCGGGAGTTTCTCGCTGCATTGATGACCTTCCGTTGTTGTCTGTTCTATGGTCGGGTTGTTGTCTCGTTGACACATTTCCCCATTTTCATTCTCAATTTTATACCACAATCAATTATGTCTGAGGGTTTGCAAAATAAAACATAATTAACATTTCATAAATTGTTAGTGTCCGAGTAACTTTTTTATTACCAATCTTCCAAAAAATTGACAGCTTAGGTTGTATTCACTCTTAAATACTTGAAGAGGAATATGTTCGAAATTTATCAAAACAAATTAGACCAATACGCCTATTGTCTAATTTGCAGTTAGTTTAAAACTCCATGTTTATTTATTTTGGTGCGGAAATTCTGACATGTTTGTCAGACCGTATGTAAATTACCATAAACAAACGGCTGCAGTAGGTAATGCCCTAGAAGATTGACATTTAAAAAAATATTGTCAGAGACGTTTCTTCGATTTTCTGTCTTTGAAATTAAGAACCATCACCTTTTCAGTGCAACTTTTTTTAAATCCAGATTTTCAATCATCATAACATCGATACAGAATTTGATAGAAATCGTGTTTTCATGATCCTAGCTATACAAAAACTGTAATAATAAATATCTAATGCTTCTTTTTTTAATCTCACTGGGTTATAAAAATGTGACCGTGCGCACAATTTCAGAATGAAGCGCGGAAAATCTACTCCGGTCAACGAATTTACGCCCCAATATATTTACAATCCTGAAATTATTTCATTTTCAAACAGTGCAGCATTTCAAATCTTCATGTATATTACTTTTCTCATTGTACATAAATAAATTAAATGTTTATTTTGTTCTTATTTGAGCAATTATAAGTAGCCTTTATATTTATTTTTAAATTGCTGAAAAGGTTCCATACTCGATATTAAGGCTATTTAACCCGTTAGAACCAAAAACAAACACCATAGACAAGATACAAGTGTTTTAAGCGATTTAGAAACACATAAGTCACAGGGTATCAATCGGTCACTGAAAAGGGTCCATACGCGCTAATATGGTGATTTAACCTCTGAGATCTAATAGCTAAAGCCATAGACAAGAATACAATTGAGGATATTTTTGAAGGTCCAACGTATAATTCACGGATTTTAAGCGAATAAAGAACAAATAAGTAACAGTGCATCGGTTCAGCGCTGGAACATGTGTGTTGTTGCCAAAGGGTTCTTTCATCTCTAAGACAACAGCTATAACTAATTTTATTTCAAATAATTGGGTAGAGCTTACGTTTTAATAGAGCTTTCTTACAAATTGACGAAAGGTACGTACGCATGACGAATCATACGTAAGACTCGTTTTAGGGATCCTTTATTTTGACATATCTAAATAATAGTCATGGAACCTTAGACAGACCATTACCCTGCATGCATCGACATTTTTTTTTCGATATATAGGACATATAGGATTTCGGGACATACGATAGGTTAACATATAATACCACCAGGTGGAAGGAGATAACTCTATAAAATATCCTAAATATAGGGAATTCAGAAGAAAAAATGCCCCTAAAAACAAAAAAAAAACCTTAAGCTGGGGTCACACATTCACGATTTTTACTGCCGTCCTTGACAGGACCGTTCCCGATTAAAATTTGTCAAAAGTATGATCAAGATCCTGTGAATCGTGGATGTAAATTCAAACTTCAATTAAAATTTGTAAAACAAATAATTTAAATAATTTAATCACAAACACATATTGTGGTCATGCAGATTACAAACAAAAACTTCTGAATCCAGATTTTCCCTTTACCCTATAGTGTTAAAATTTTGAAAAAAAAATCAATTGCTTTATAGCGTCGAAAAACCAAGAAAAGAAAAAAAAACATTACCCCTCCTCGTTTGAAGTTGGTTGCTCCCATAACTTGTTTTTCCCCCATTTTATACTTGTTTCACAGTGTGGACTTTATAACGTTCATATTTAACTGAATTTGCAATCATAACTTAAAGTTAAAGTTTCAGATAGAAAAAAAAATGATCACAATTCATTTCACATTACTTTTTCAAAACAATGCAGCATTATTGTTTTGCAAATCTCGATATTTCACGTTAACAATTTGCTGAAAGTGTAATATAAAAAATAAAAACAAATGTGAATCTTGTCGTTAAATTTAAACTAACGTACCTCAATAATGCCATTAAAATTTTAATCATGAAACTCGTGCTTAAAATATTCCCGCGAACATTTGTGTACTCGTGGTTTATGTAAATAACGTATCGGACGTAAGTGTATTTGACACTATTTTTCTTTGTTTTCTTATATTAAAAGCGTTTATTATTTGCGATATGCTTATTTTTGAAAGATAAATTTGATCCAGGAAAGAACGATGTTTTACCGGATAAAGTAAAGACTCTAAATTGTTATTGAGGAAATAAAATACGTGCTCCCTTTACGTTCGTTCGTACCTTTCGTCATTTTGTAAGAAAGCTCTAATTTGCACAAGGACAGTCTATTTGAAGATGTGTCTGATAAGTATGTTAGCCGTTAAAATTATAATTGATTTTAAATCACTAATCAGTGTCACAGAACGGATATACAATTGAACTGAGTGTATGATATGGGACGAATAACTGGATACTTCATTGGTTAGTTTATCCCGTAACACCTTTTGTTAGGTGGTCTGGTCTAAAATAAGCAAACCAGTTAAACCCCGTCAAGTCAATTGATCATGTAATAACATCTCAGACAAGATTAAAATTGAAAATATTTTTTTTTAAATGTGCAACATATAACACGTGATACAAGTAAATAAGAAACAATAATTTAAAAGGCACCAGTCGAGCATTGCCACGGGTTCACTCGTTCTTAAAGTTCATTTAATCTCTTGAAACAAAGAACTGTTACCATCGATATGGCTATAACGTACAAACAGAGGGACACATAGTAAATTCTAATAAGCAATGAACACAAGATAGGCAACAAATAGGAAACAAATAAGTAATACGAAATGTGTAACGAATCGGTAACGAATTATAACTAATAAACATGTAACGAATAAGTAACGAAAAAGAAAAAAAAAGAATAAGTAACAAATAAGGAAAAACAAATAATAACAAATAAATTAGGAATAAGTAACGAATGAATAATGGATAAGTAACGAACTTGACGACACTCCCACTTCCCCCCTTTTCAAAAGAATAAAAAAAGACTGACTGTGTGGTGGCTTATACTGGGAATAATTTGAAGTAGTGTTTACTACAATAATTTGATTAGCAAATTCATTTCTAGTGTGAGAAACTAAAACGTGAATATCAATCTTTCAAAAAAATTTACACAATAATCTTTTTTTGGATTAATACACAATTTTAAACTCAATAAAATCTAGCAGCTAAAACCTTAAAACAGGCTGAAAAGTTCAAAATACAAACCAGAACTTGTCTTGAAAAAACAATATTCAAAAGCTGATGCGTTGTGTATGCCAATTAGACAACTTTCCACAAAAGACCAAATTACACAAAATGAACAGCTATTGGTCACCAAAACGGCATTGAACAACGATAAAACACATTACGCAGAGTCATCAAATAAAAGGTCTCGACAGCACAAATACATTCATGAAATGTAAGACAATTCAAACTAAAAAACTAACGGCCAATTCTTATAGAAACAAATGAACGAAAATCCAATATGTAACATATCTTCAAACGACAAACACTGAATAACAGGCTCCTGACTTGGGACAGACACATACATACAGATTTTGACGATGTAAAATGTGTTCGCGGAACCCAAACCTTCTTCCTTACCTTGGACAGTTGTGTTACAGTACAATTATAAGACAGAACATTAAAAATCAGTTGGTATTAAAACTATTCTCAGTTAAACACTTGATTAATGTATTTACCTGAACAATACTACTTCGAACAAAGGTATATAAAAGTAGATACATGTTACACTATACTAAGTTGTAGATTGTGCATGTTAATTTAATGTCTAGTTCATTTCAATCATGTGTTACTTTAATGAAGAGTGTATCTTGTTATGTTGTATGTATTTATTTTGTATGATTAATAATCTAAAGAATGAGCTGATTATAAGAACTTACCCACAAGAAGAACATCTGTATAACTCCCCATGGCGTTGCTCCTTTTTTTCAAGGACTGGTGCACACCTGCTATCAAAAAGATTTGATGTCTTTATGTTTTTTATAAATGTTTAAATAAATAATTCATTTTGAAATTATTAAATTCTATGTAAAAGTTCTATGTAAAATCTACGTTTTTTTTGATAAACTGTTTGATATTAAAAATAAAAGTACAGGTAAACACACTAATTTACACAACTGTTGTTGTCATTTTTCAATAAAGTATAATGAAATACGAAACTGTTATAGTTTTATAATATGTCTTATCATTTAACAGTTTACATTATATAAAATGTACATTTGGATATTTAAAATATTCTTCAATATTTGATAATGATGTTAATTTAGAAAAAAACACTCTTTTGTAGATATTTTTTTTTTGTTTACTCAATGTAAAATGATTATTTGTATCATCAACGCACATACTGTTATGATTAATTGTGTTATCAACGTGATCAATGCAGTGCTTATCATATGTTTTATATAACTGACATCATTATGTCAGCCTGTTCAATACAGTTTAAATAACATAATTAAAGAATTCTTCGACTACTTGACAGACTGTTTATATATCCCGCTATTGTCATGTTGGGACCTTTTATACCTAACTTTTTGACGTGGGTTTTCCTCATTGTTGCAGACCGTGACCTATAGTTGTGTCATTGGTTTCTTATTGAGATATGTCTCGTGAGCAATCATCCCGACTCTGCTTATTCTTATAAAACATACTACTAACATGATTACATCTGTCATCTATGCAAATAGTTTTATGATTACGTGTGACTTGTGATTTTTTAAAATATAAAGTTTGTATAATACAACAGTTTCTACTAGGACGTCTCTATTTGCATTTCAAATTAATGTTTTTGGTAAACTTGTTCACGCTTCCATGCCATAAGCACTAAAATTATTAGAAAAACATCAGGTTTAATTTTCGAATTTTAGTCAGTGATGACCTTTGCAATATTAGTCACCTAGTTTTTCAAAACAGATGTCACCTTTAAGTTATATCGTCTGATACATGTGATACGTTGGAATAATATGCATGAAAAAAAAGAGAGTAACAGTCTTATTTTATTACTTGTGGACGGTGTTTTTCCATTTCGTTTAGGGCTTCATTAATCGGAAAACACCGTCAACGTCAGTAGTTACATGTACCAATATAGTTTATTTTTTTATCAAAAAGAACGTGTTTATTGAAGATCTATTTAAAAAGAGTAGGTATGTTTCAAGCTTTCAATCTTAAGTTGTGATATGTGTATTTGTCAATCATTTTTTGCTGCAATAAATATATTAATTTTAAAAATAATTTCACCCTATATTTTAAATTTTTGCAAGGTTAATGATGATAAATATATCAGTTAAAAAGACATCGCAAATTATTTTTTTTATTTACCTAATGTTATATGTCCCTATCAGTTTTCTAATGTCATCTTCAGCTACAGATTTTCGACTAAAGGATATACTGGGAAACTCTGGAAGAGAATTTATATGTAGTTTGTCAATTTCTTCTTTAAGATTATTGATCTTTTGTACCAAACTTCCATCTTGTCGGGTTTTATCTAGTTCTTTTCTCTGTTTGTCTAGGGTCTGTCCAGCAACAAGCACGGATTTAGCATCAGACAACATATTCATCAGCTTGTCTTTCTCCTTCTTGGATTGTTCTCTCGCCAAGGCAATCATCTGAGCTACGTTTTTATCAACCATTATTTTAATCAGGTTGCCTTCATCCTTAATTGCTTTAATAACTGATTCAAGTGAATTATCAAATGATCTCAAGCTTTCCTTCATCTTCTTTATATTTTGATTTGCCTTCTCTGTTTTGTTTCGAATTTTTGTTTCATTTTCCCCTTGTAATTTCGCGACTGCATCGACAAATTCGGAAAATGTATGCCCATTGTGATTTCCTGCCACACAACGGGTACAAACTGGTACATTGCATGTATTACAAAATAACGTTAATTCTTCTTTGTGTTCAGTACACTTCGATTTACCTTCCGGGATCAGGTCGGACGCTTTCTGAAATTGATGGTTTCTCGATAACTTCTGCCTATTATGTACAAACTTACAGTTTTCACAATAGTATTCTTCACAGTCTATACAATAGTGTGATCCAGGGGCACTCACACAAACTTCGTAGCTTTTAGACGCAGTATGAGCCATTTTGGATTTAATCAAAATCACAGGTAAACAAATGATAGTATCACATGACAATACATTCTAAATTTAAATCAAGGACGATACATAGTGTTTATTATTAAATAGATCCTATTTGAACAATTCATTATTTGTTATTTTTAGTTGAAGTGAACTTTTAATAGAATAAATACATATATAATGATAACGGACATTTTATCTGTTGAACGTGTAATAAATCAACCGTTTAGTAATCGAAGTGCGTATTGTACAGGAAATCACCTGTTATTTACCAAACTATGTACATTGTTTATTTAAATGTAAACAATGTTTTCAACAACATTATATGTATTGTAAGTTTAGTATATGTATGCTACCCACCAACAGATGAATGAATAAGATAATAAATGCTTTTTTAATTGCTATTACTATTTAAAGACATTACATTAAATGCGTGTTCAAATATTCAAAACATTTCATAATATACTAACTATAACAGTAAACATGTTAAATTAACGTGGTATATACATGTATCTTTAATGTAATTTCAATCGTTTGAACGAACTGATTAGATTAAAATTAGTTTCTTCTAGTTGTCTCCAATAGACCGTTATATGTTTTTCCACGCTTAATGGGATAAGTTTCTTTGTTCATATGTTTTAAAAGATTACTGAAAGCAAAGTTTTGTGAGTAAAAGAAACAGTTGTTTGTATTTGTTCTAACTTTCTACCAGATAAAATTACATTTCTAGTAACGATTATGTAAAATTGAAAAAAACAAAATGTTCACTTTGGAAGAATATGTGTGTCTTACTTTTCATCTAATCGTATTCTTGATCAACCTGCGATGATATGATACATTAATATAAAAGCAACATATTTGAACCGACGAAACACTGTATATACTTAGAAATTTTGGAATAGAACACAGCTTATACTTTAGTCCCAGTTATGGAATAACTGTTTCACAAATGATATCATATATTTTCCTTATGTCGTGGCTACTCCCCTTCCCTTTCATTAGTGTGACCTACCTCATTAGACTACTTACCGAAATTGATATAACATAAACGACGCAACAGGTGCCACATGTGGAGCAGAATCTGCTTACCCTTCCGGAGCACCTGAGATCACTCCTAGTTTGTGGTGGGTTTGTGTTGCTGATTCTCTAGTTTTCTATGTTGTGACATGTGTTCTATTGTTTGTCTGTGTGTCTTCTTTCATTGTTAGCAAGGCGTTGTCAGTTTATTTTTTATTAATGAGTTTGAATGTCCCTCTGGTATCTTTCGTCTCCCTTTTAATGAGATATAATATAAAATTAAATAACATATCTGAACTTGATGCATATCCATGAAAGTGTCGTTACACATTTGAATATCAATTTGAAAAGCTAATTATTTTTAATTTGGCCTATTTGAAAATGTATAGTTGGAAAGTACGATTTGAGAGTACGCAATGATGCAAGATGTTCGCCACGTGAAAAATTCAGTTGTCCGATTGAGGGCATATGCAACAGTTTATTTCTGACGGTGAACATTTTTCCCTTTTAAATCTGTAGGCTCTTTTTTATCTGCTTAAATCAAATATGTAAAAAAAAAATATACCTTCATGTGCTACTTTTTGAGTTAAATCAGGTCGAATTTTCAGATATTTGCGCATAATTCGGTTTTGTGGACGTATTTTCCTCACGACAGAAATTCATATTTTTTTAGTTTTACAAGATAAACAAAAGCTGTTTTTGGTATAATGTTGATACGTTCTCTTTTATATAAGTAGCCTATAAATTTATGAATAATGTTGTTTAATAATAAATAAAATCTATCAAATGTTCATGAATTTTGAAACAACGACCTTTTCTGCTGTATATTAATCAATTTAAAAAAAAATCAAAAAATGTCTTTTAAATGAGATTTGGTGCACATAATCTTTATACTTAATCAAATCGACTGGGGTTTTTTTTACCAAGAGGGATCGCTGATCTCGTTTTAAAGTTAGATTAGTTTGAGTGATAAAAATCGGTCTTAACATGCATTATCCTCCGATATGTCACAGTTTGAAGTCGCTAAAATAATATTTTACGTAAAAACCTCCCCTGTAACTGTAACATATGCCCTTAATTAGAAGATGTCTCCACTTCTAGTATAGTTAGTGTGTATAAGGACTTTAGATGTAGTTTTTGAAAAAAAAACCCACCTCAGAATCGATTTTTTAACCCAGGGAAAAGTAAAATAATTCGAAATTGAAAGTAATACGCTGACAAATAGATTGTAGTAGAAAAAGGGCATATTGATGTTTGAATATATCGCTGAAGACATCTTTGAATAGGTTATGATCTCAAGTTCATTAAAAAAAATCATGGCAGAGTGTTGTACCTAACGATAATTTATAGAAAGACAATAACAGTCAAAACCAAGGAGTAAACAAAGATTCACAAAAACAAAGAACATGTACATCAACAGTTATAATTAATAAATAAGAAACCACACGAACTCAACTAAAAACCGGGAGTGAACTCAGGTGCTCCGGAAGGGTAAGCATTTCCAGCACCATATACGGTACCCGTCGTGTTATTCCTTTGTTCAGTTCGGTAATGATGGTAGGTTATTATGACTAAGGAAGAATATCAGATATGATCTCTGACACACTTTTGTCATAATGGCCAATTAACTCATGATGGCGACCGTAACATTTCTTGAGTGATTAATTTGAATGATTCATAGCCCTGTCTTAGCAACTTTTGAAAAAAAGCAGTATATTCCTCATTCAACAAAATCAACGTACTTTGAGTTAGCTCCAGAGTAATGTATCAATTGAAACACATATACTCAATATGTTGGTGCCGCTGGGATGTTGCTACACAGAAATGGAGAGTTGGCTAAAGGAAAATTAAAATCATCGCGTTTGTCATAAATTTTGGTATTTAACCTATAATCAGAAGTCATTTCGAGAAAAAAAGGTCTAAATATGAAGCAGATTTATCTGTGTCGGTAGTATCTTTAATTTCAATTTCATATATAAAATGTCAGTGATCACTGAATCTATTATTCTTTTAAGAGACAGTACATCTTCAATATACAGAAAGGTGAAATAAATATATTATTGTCATTTTGTTTATTTTCTTTGGTTACATCTTCTGACATCAGACTCGGATTTCTCTTGAACTGAATTTTAATGTGCGTATTGTTATGCGTTTACTTTACTACATTGGTTAGAGGTATAGGGGGAGGGTTGAGATCTCACAAACATGTTTAACCCCGCCGCATTTTTGCGCCTGTCCCAAGTCAGGAGCCTGTGGCCTTTGTTAGTCTTGTATTATTCTAATTTTAGTTTCTTGTGTACAATTTGGAAATTAGTATGGCGTTCATTATCACTGGACTAGTATATATTTGTTTAGGGGCCAGCTGAAGGACGCCTCCGGGTGCGGGAATTTCTCGCTACATTGAAGACCTGTTGGTGACCCTCTGCTGTTGTTTTTTATTTGGTCGGGTTGTTGTCTCTTTGACACATTCCCCATTTCCATTCTCAATTTTATTATCGGTTAATGTCTTTTCCCCTTTCTGTACAAACCCTTTGATAAATTCTGCTTCATCAAAGGTCCATCATTTCACATTTTGTGCTTTTTCGTTGTTTCGAATACATTTTAAAAACTACTTATATTATCTGAATTCTTTCCATATGCTAGCGCAGTGTAACTCCACGAGGTTATATTATAAAATAGACAGTGTCAAGTTGAAATTAGGTAAGAATTTCCCCTTTTTATCGTAAACACCTGTTATCACATCGTATGAAAAAAAACATAAGTTAGGTGTTATTGTACTAGTTTTCCTACATTGCATTGTAAATAAGTTAACTGATTACGTATGTATGGCACGGAGTAACGGTCAATTACACTAGTAATTTAATAACTGAATGTTTGCTGAATCATAAAACTCTATAAAATGTAATTATAAAATTTGACGTTTTACGTTTGTCGTATAGTATGTGGTAACATTCTATTGATATTAACATATTTAAAGAACGAACCTTAAATGATTGTTTTAAGTTGTAGCCTAAATCAATTAAGAAATTAATTCTTCAAAGCACAAACAAAATTCTATTTACATTTTTAAGTGTAAGCCAATAGCTGCGATGTACTTCCAAAAATGTACTCTTCGTAATATAAACTACATTCTGTTATTGTAACGGTTTATTTCTTCCTCTGTGATATTTTATCCTGAGGATAATTTGTCCCAGTAATTTTTTTCCAGGCATGGTATTTCACAGGTAGATTTTTTCCAGAGGAGGAAACATTTATCTGTGTTATGCGGATAGTATGTGATGGTATATATTTGCGGTACTATATTTCACTAAACCGTGTGATTATCATTGTGTATGTTGTGTTAAGGGCATACGATACAGTTACAGGGGAGGTAATGACGTTGCTAACGTAAATTGTTAATTTCGCGACGTCAAACGGTGACTTATTGGGAAAAGATGCAGTTTTCCGCTAATTTTTAGCATTCATACTGATTTAACTTGAAAACGAGTTCATGGACCCCACTTTTTTAAAATGACATTTGGTTTTATTACGTAAGAAGATTCATGAAAACGTAAATAGTGCAATTTTTTTTTAATTTGATAAATATACAGCCAAAAATTACGTTGTTTTCCTACATTCATGATCATTTGATAAATTTGAGTTATTTGTAAAAATAAAATGAACAAATTTATGCAATATTTATATAACACACGAATTGCAAATAATTTAACAAAAAAACAGATCGTGTTTACTTTTTAAAACAAACAAGTTATGTCTTTCTATCGAAAGGAAAAATATGTCCACAAATCCGTATTTTGAGGAAATATCTGAAATTTGAACCTCAATTTACTCAAAAAGTAGCACATGAAGGTATAATGTTTATAACATATTTGATTTGATCAGGTTTAAAATAGCATATATGTAAATTTTCATCAACTTATAAATACAGGATCAAAACTGTATCGTATGCCCTTAAGTGATAAAACAAAACGGATATAAAAGAAGACATTTCTGTTGTAAATTTTGAATTCAGAAGTGAAAGAAAAGTAAAGGCAGTGGAATAAAACATTAATTTCCCTTTGCTTCGTGAGATATAAAGATTTGTTCACTCTGAAATATGATTTTCTTGGGTGAACAAATCTTCATATTTCCCTCAGTCACAGGAAATAAATGTATAAAGTTCTTACTTAAGTTAACCATATTAAGCAGGTTTGATAATCGTATTTCCATAAAATGTCAGTGTTGTGGTTTGAAAATTAAGAAGCAAAATTCGAACATTTATGTAAATGAAAATATCGATAAATTCCACGTGAGATTCCGTGTTTTATAGATGCACTAGTGTGAACAAATATACCGATTCATTTATTAAATTAAATACATAGAATCCTTTATTTTGTTTAACTCAATTGGGACTGTTCTGCAAGACAAAAAGAAAAAGGAACTTTCCATTCCTAATAATATTTGTTTGTAACTAATTTTCAACTGCTGATATAATGATTACTTCATATTACATTAAGGAATTGAATGTTTCTTTTTATAAATGTATTGAGGCTATACAAGCGTCGACCGAAGTACATTTTGTATGACGTACGGAGGTTCTTCATTCATAAAATGTGAGCACTTTTTATAATATCTTTCAAATATATACATTTCTGAACGAAGCATTCAACACTTTTAATCTTTTTTACTAGGATCATGAAACTATAGTTTATACTAAGTTCATCTTTATTTACCTCTGCACGTTATTGTGAAAGCTCGTGTCATCATGAAGATAATATTTATCTTAAGGTCATATAGCAGTTTGACAAACACTTATTTTGATCATTGAGAATCTTAATATTCCCTTAACAACACAACGTAATTAAAACGTTAAGCTGATTTTACAGAGTTATCTCCCTGTAGTGCTAGGTACCACCTTAACTTTGAATGAATGCTTTATATTGTATTACTCACAACTTTATTGACATTTTATATATTTCATTTTTCTAAATTACCTTTATGACCATGAATTTTCTAGTGTAGATATACTCATATGAATTGTAGGTTGTCATGTTACTATAAACATGGTTTAAAATATTCCCATATACAATATGAAGAATATAACACAAAAGAAGACGTTTAACAACCTAACTATCTTTTAAATACTATTCATTCATAAGACATGTTACTTGATACTTTCATTTCTAAAGAAAAAACGATACAAGTGACTAATGATATATATAAATGTGTGTCAGTATACGAATAGGTCTCTTTACAATTTTAATCCATCATTCATACTTGATTTTATAAAGGATGATATTAAAAAGGAAAACAAATGAGAAGAGAAACATAACATTTCGATTCTTAAAATTCTTAAATTCTATCAAACACCTGCACAAAATAAAATAATAGCGAATCTGACTTATATTAGATTATTTAGAAGGAGAACTTCGTTTTTTAAAATACATGAAGTTTAACTGTCATTATTGGACATTATAATGTTAATCTCTTTGATAAATGTTGGTGTAATGTGACGGAACGTGCATGATTTGGTGGTAGTACACCTATATTATTTATTTTATTTGCCTTATGCTTGCGCAATGTAGTTCCAAATTCTCCTTCCTAGAAACCAAAAATAATCGACCTAAGTTGCCTTTATGCCCTTGTTTTACTTGTTTTAGCAACTACTTTTCAGAAGGTATTCAAACCTTGAAGTATTTTCATACAATTTGTCTGAACAAATCAATAAATTTATATTTTAATTATTTTTCTGAAATTAAAAGGCAAAACCTTTTAATTATCTAGAACTAAAGAACTCTACATGCCTGATAGTGGAAGATATTAGCAAGCAAAATCGAGGGAATTGTGCAAATGGTGATACAAGCATGAAATTTACCACAAAGCATCATTATTATATACTTTTGAAGAAATAACTGCTGGCCATTAAAAAAATATTTTTTTCAAGATGGCCACGGCCATTTTCTAAAATGACTGTTTTCTTCAGTTTGAAAATATTGATTTTTCTGGAAAACTTTTCTATGACCTTCTTTTAGTAAAAACCAATCATCAGGTTTTGCGGCTACCTTCCTTACATCATATATTTATTAAAGATGAATATTTTACATATCCGGTATTTGCGCATGCGCAAAAATGTTACAAAATTCTTTCAAAATCATTTGAACTATTTACTATATATATTTAGTGTTTTTGGATTTGTAATGATATTATGAATTGATTTAATAACATTTTTCAAGGTTATGATACACATGTGTTTAACACTTTTGCGCATGTGCAAACTATCTATAGACATCAAGAGCGATTTGTATGCACTGCCGGGCAATTCTCAGGTATTCGATGGATAAGGCGAAAATGTGGAGAATCCCGCAGAAACATCAATTGTAGCTGCAGATCAACCACTTTTGAAAATGCCTAAGCAAATTCACTGGGAATGGCCTGAGTTGTACGGAAAAGATAAGTTTATCGTCATGTTTGGTGAATTGCACATTGAAATGACTTGTTATAAAACTCTGGGTGATATATTGCGTGATAGGGGATGGACATGTTGTCTTACTAAAGCCAATATTGCAAGAACGGCAGATCTTTTTATGTATGTCAAATGTACCTTGGACTAGACAGGCGCATTAGACAACTGCATGTCTTTTGCTTGAACTATTAATTTCGGATTATGAAAGCTAAACTCAGAATATATAATTATGTCATGAATCTGTGACGTTCAATGATTTTAAAGACTGCTGTAAAGAAATAGAGTCATCTCGACCACAGTTTCATTCCTGGCGTTCAATTATAAGATAAGAACTTGTTCTGATTTTGGTATTATGCTCATTTCATGAATGATATTTTGTACTTTACAATCAGACCATATAAAGCATGATCGGGTATTGATTTAGGTATTGATCAAGTAAATTATGCTCGATCGTTACCGACCCATCTCCAAGATATGACTTCCCTTCCCGAACATCACCCAAAGGTGGCAATGGAATTTGAAAATGATACTGGCACTGTTCGTAAGACCAACAATTTTTTTTTTCTTATAACACAATTGATCAGGCACAAAAAAAACCGAATAATGCAATTGTGAAGGGCGATATTGGTGCTTTAGGATTAACCAAAGATCCCATTTAGACAAATGAATGGATGGAGTCAGTATACTAGAAGATGAATTTGAAAGATCTTGTGGTTTGTATCATTCTATAACAGACAGATGAACGACCTAATGAAGACTCTACAAAAAACACAAAAAGATGTCTTTAAACAGCTCTGAAGGCTTTGTAAAGTGATGAACAAGTTTAGAAATTCATTTCTAGAAGAGTAGTCAGATTTGTAAAAAAAAAAATACCCGATTTAGGAAATTGTTGAACAGGTAAGATATGTAAATAAACTCCAAGATATTGGTCCAAACAATACGAAGATCTTTTGAAGCAAATGCAAAACGAAGGAGAACCTATTTTTAAAAACAAAAATAACAACTTCCTATTTTGGCCGCAAAATGAAACTGGAAACGTCTTTGTCAAAAACATAGCTAGAGAACCTTTAAAGTGATTGGGAAACTTTTCTAGACTTTTCATTTCTTGTCACAGTAGACACTTTTACTCGGAATATTTCTTTATCCATAAAAACCAAACTGCTCCTCCGTCTTTATCGCAGGATGTTTCTTGAAATAGTGGTATTAAATCGCTGCAAATGGGTTTACTTGAAACATTCTGCGATTTGCTGATCCAAATTAGGACGCATTTGTCGTCAGTGGGGAAGTAATGGTTCATTACAGATACAAAGTTGGGCAAACATAGTTGATGATTATGCAAATAATATCATACTGCCTTACATATAATTTTGCATCGATAAGTATTCAAGAGTAGACATTGTATTTGATGTTTACTAAATGAATAATTTAAAGGCTGAGACAAGACAACGGCAAGGTTTTTTGTGCCAGATGGAAAGGTGTTGGTTCTTGTAGAACACCAAGGGTTTGGAGTAGTTTTCTCTGTGAAGATGGCAACGAAACGAAATTTTTCAAGTTTCTTAAGAGACTAATAAAAATGTGTCTGTTACTCATGGTGAAAATATTCTTTGCAATTTCAATAAGGATACTTCCTATCTACACCTTGTTATCATGAAAAAGCAGATACACGAATGTTTGGCCATTTTCAGCATGATTATGAGAAGTGTTGTAAAATGTAATTTTAGGTAGTACTGACACAGATGTAATAGTATCAAGAATTGCAGCAATCACAAAACTAGTTAGAACACATTGTGGATAGGTTATGGAAGGAATTGTGATGGCTTCCTGTACGTCACATATCAAATGCGTTTGGTCCTAGTGTAGCTGCTTTTCCTTTCGTCCACTTGGCTAACAGTGGAAGGTTTTCCAGATGTAAAGGACTTTTTTGGCTTAAGTATGAAGTGAGGCATGATGTGAATTGTTTGCCAGGAAGTAGCAGCATTGTGAATCAATTTCGCTTACAAGAGGTTCTTTTCCAGAGCACATCAAAAGAGAAGTAAATCAAGAGGGAGTTGTTTGGGCTCAGCCTGATTCATGTATTCGACAGGTAAATGAACCAAGTCATGAACACTGGGGTTGGATGAAAGAAAGAATCAATGACAGTTGGAAACCGAAATTGACTTCTTTGACTGCCTTTGCATCCTCGTGTCAGGAACTTTTGAAATGCGGAGGCAAATATCCAACTGTGTGTGTGACTGTAAATGCTACCGTTCTGGCCTTCCTTGTACAGGTTGTTGTATAGGCAACTGTCAGATAATTATAAGACGAGCAACCTGTCTTTCTAACCAAACTAGGCATTTAAACTTAACAAAGAGTGTTATTACTTGTTAAGTTGATGAAAATTATTCAAATATTTTCTCCGTATTTGCCTCCAATTTTGAACCGGAAATCACTATTTTTCTTCATTTATGTGTTGTTTTGTGGTACTAAGGAGCTGTTTTTAACGTTTTATCATAACTTACATTGGATTATACCTATAACACATATTTCAAGGATTTACATCCCTTATGAAATTGCTTGAAAGTATAAAAATCGAAATTTTTGACTTTTTTGCCGTCATTTTGAAACCGGAAGTCACCTAAAGTTTCATTAATGTATTGTCTAGTCGTAATTTATGAACTGTTATTTGATTTTTATCAAATCTAACATTGGATTTTACATATAAAACACCTTTCAAAGGATTAACAAATAATGGCTAATTTGTAATGACGCCATTTCCAAAATTTGTGGTGGCCATCTTGAAAAATTGATTTTTTTTTCTGGCCAGCAGCGGATTTGTTATAAGTAGCATTTAGTTAACCTTTATACCAAAGTTTATACTTGTATCACGATTTGCACAATTATGTCCATAATATCTCCCACTATGAATCCAGATTTATTTTTGACGATAGCATCACAAACTTAGTGATTACGCGGTTAGATAATAAAATAAAAAGTATAAAGTTTGAATTGAATAAGACATCCCCCTTTTTATCGAAAAAGAAAACATAACATCTATCAGTATGCGATTTTAACACATCGTCTGAAAAAGAAAAATAAGTTAGGTGTTATTGTACTAGTTTTCATGATTATTTATATATGGCAAGGAGTAACGATCAATTACACTAGTATGTTAATAACCGAATTTATGCTGAATCATAAAACTCTATAACATGTAATTTTAGAATTTGACGTATTGTTTCTGTCGTATAGCATGTGGTAACATTCTATTGAAATTCTTACATTTAAAGAACCTTGAATGATTTTTAAATTGTACTCTAAAGCTAATAAAGAAATAAATACTTCAAAACATAAACAAAATTTTAATAAACTTTTTAAGTGTAAGCCTATAGCTGCGATGTACCTAAAAAAATATACACTTCGTAATATAAACTACATTCTGATATCACATACTTTATCTGGTCGCGTTTAGATTACAATTAATGTACCCATGTTTGACTTTTACCCACAGTTGTTTTATATATAGCCTGATGTATCGGTGTCTTTATTCGACATTTTGAGAGAAGATTTATCACTTATGTTTACTGCATATGAAGCATATTTCTTAAATCGTTTGAATAGTATGACAGTAACGTTAATTGCAGTCTGCAGTTAAACATAACAGTTTATTTATGGTAAATGATAAATCTGTAAGTATTCTATTTTTGTTGGTTTGTAGATCTTTTTAATTTGAATTTTGCATCTTGGGTGATTAGAATTTTTATATTTTATAACAAATGATACTTTTGAAAGAAGGTAATTTTATTTTAAGAATCAAAGAAGTATTATAATAAAAGTATCATAACATACAATTTTTCAAGATTTTTTTTCAGTTGACCGTTTGAAGCATTTTATATGTAACGTGACGGTACCCAAATTGCACCTATTATGACAGTTTTTTCACCTACGTTTTTTTATGATAAAGACAAAAATTTCTATTCTGTGTTTATTTTGTAGCCGTATCCTTCTTTATTATATAGGTACACCAATTTGATTGTTAATCCATATGGAATCATAGAAAAATTGGTCTAAACTGACCTCCAAACCATCAATGATTCTGAAATGAGGAGTACCCAAAGTGCATCCATGCTTAAATTCGCACTGTCAAAATTCTAATAACAGAGCTTTTGTTTAATTTCTTCAAATATTTTGAACAATTGGACATTAGTCCATGCTTCCCTCTTTAATTTTTTTAAATGGATACTTGTAACATATTGTATTTGATCATTTTAAAAAGATGACGTTTTGATGACGTCGCCATGCGACGTTTCAGTACATTTTGCTTTTTCAGTAAACACTTCTCCTGTTGATAAATACTGTGAACGTTTTGTGCATATCTAAATAGTTTTACCTATGTTGAAAGATGTGCATAGTATCAAATCATAAAAATACAAATTGTTTACGGTCTCTAGGAAATCTTGTAAGATTATTTTTACTATTTTGGCTTAATAGGTGCAATTTGGGTACTCGGTGCAATTTGGGTACCGTTACGTTAGATAAAAAATCGATGGCATTTTAATTCCACTTAAGTGTTTTATAGATGCACCAGTGTAAACACATATACCGATTCATTTATCAAAATTCATAGAATCTATTTTTTGTTTAACGCAATTGGGGCTTCTGCAAGACAAAAGTAATACAAACTTTCCATTCCCAATATTATTTGATTGTAACTAATTTTCCACTGCTGATTAAATGATTATTTCATATTATATAACAGAATTGAATGTTTCTTTTTATAAATGAATTGAGGTTGTAAAAGCGTCGACCAAAGTACATTTTATATGACGTACGGAGGTCCTTCATTCATAAAATGGGCGCACTTTTTATAATGCCTTTCCAATATATACATTTCTGAACGAAGCATTCAACACTTTAAAACTTTTTTACTAAGATCATGAAACCAGAGTTTATATTAAGTTCATCTTTATTTACCTGTGCGCGTTTTGTGAAAGCTCATGTCATCATGAATGTAATATTTCATGTTAAAATGAATGTTTATTTTAGAATGACGCTAGATTGTTGTTAGACAATCAAAATAACGTACTGTTATAAAACATACATGTAATGTAAATTTGAAATATTAATACAACAATTTTGTTGTGTATTTTTCTATACAAGCTTTGATTTTACCATATTTATTTTGTATTTAATGTTTATTTAACTTTGAATGAATGCTTTTATATTGTATTATTAACAACTTTATTGACACTTTATATATTTCATTTTTCTAAATTACCTTTATGACCATGAACTTTCTAGTGTACTTGTACTCATATGAATAGTAGGTTGTCATGTTACTATAAACATGGTTTAAAATCTTCCCACATACAATATGAAGAATATAACACACAAGAAGTAGTTTAACAACCTAGCTATCTTTTTAATACTATTCATTCATAAAATATGTTACTTGATACTTTCATTTCTAAAGGAAAACGATACAACAGCTGACTAATTGTATATATACATATATATAGATGTATGTTAGTATACGAATAGTTCTCTTGACAATTTAAAAAAGGGAGAAAAAAACTAACCAGAGAAATAAAAAATCCCCATTATTCAAAAACTTGTTCAAATGCAGCGAACCGTTACTTTGATTTTAGGATAATAAAAAAAATATATATTAAGCAGTGGTTTACACAATATACACATGGCACAAAGTTTTAGCATGCCACTAGTAGTTGTTTCTGCAAATGCATGTATCAAGTCAGGAAAATGACAGTTGTTTATTTAACTTTCCGATTGAATTTTCCTCTGAGTTAAGTATTTTTGTGATTTTATTTTTTTCTGTAGTTGTATTGTACACCTATACGTTATATGTATTTTCTCTGATGTATAGAATTGACGTTTTCTTATTTCATTTGTTTGCCGTGATCAAACATTGCTCTACATTACCACTTGCCAGTATCAATTGTTGTCTCAATGTTTGCATTTTCTATGTATTTTTCAAACAAACTGTTGGAGTTGTTCTGGTACATTATGACAGTTGTATTGTCTATATCCTCATTAATCTTGAACAAAAAGATTTGTTAGGAACCTATCTATGTAATGCGATGAGTGAAATGAACTGAACAGAAAGCCTTATTTCGACTTCAAATAAGGATTATGAATGCACTACTTTTTTCATTGAGGTTAGGGCAAGAGAATAAATGTGTCATATGGTATAATAAAACGTTTTCATTGCATATAAGTTTTACTTTTACTTATTGATCACCTCTTTTTTCTATGGAAATATATGGTATATGTGCGATGTATACATATATAAGAGCTTATTGACACCTCTAACGACAGGTACTTATGTATGAATAATTATCCGCAAGACTCGTCTTAGAGACACTTTTGCAATCGTGGTTCACACAAGTAACGTATTGGACCTAGGCGAACTTGTATTTTTTTTTCTGGAAATTTAAAGCGTGTTTATTTGAGGTATGCTTAAATATTTAAAGATTCCATTGATTCATGATTTCCTGTGATACCAGATAAACAAAGACTCCTACGCGTTATTGGTGAAATGATATGTTTCCTTTACATTTGTTCGTAAAAGTGTATAAACAAAATGTTATACATGTAGATAGTATATCTCATATTCAGATATATTCATCAATTACACAAAAAAAACACTGTTTGTATTATTAACCCTTTTTCGACGTAAGCTCCAGGCTATAATGCAGTAGTTTCAGATCAAAATGAATACATAATTTATTTTATAGGCAGAATGAACCATTTGATGTTGATTCTGATGCTTGCTGCGATGAATTTGACATGTGTGGTCAATGGTCAGCTTTCAGGTTAGTTATATTTATTTGACAGTTGTTTTGACCGTAACTGATTTTCCAGTACTCATTTAAGTTAACATATTTATAAGATGAAATTACGTTACACATAATTTTACAAGAAAGGTTTTGATCAAAATAACGCTACCAAATTAGGGTGTGTCATAAGAAAAACTCTTTATCGAATATACCACTGTTAGCCATTTGAAGATATAATCAGTGTTTTTTTTTTTTTGTTATTTTGAGAATTAAGCTCTTTTTCAATATTTTGCGCGAGTTCATTAGCTAAATCATTCATGATGGAAGTTGTTTCAAAATGAAGGTACCAAAAAGATCCTGAATATTTTAATATGAATAGATTTGCATATTTATTACTTAAATTGTATATACATCTTCCTAACGTATTTGGTGTTTGTTTACGAATGATCAATTGCATATATGATTACCACATCAAGTGTACATTCTGTAATCGATCTTACAGGTGGCTTGCGTATAATATCGGGTTTGACTGCGAATCAAGGACGACTGGAAATCTACCGGTATGGTGAATGGGGAACAGTTTGTGATTATCACTTTGATAATAATGATGCAGAAGTAGCCTGTAGACAGCTAGGATTTTGGTGTGTATTACGTTTGAAGTAGAATGACACATGTAAAAAGCAATTCAAATCATTGTTTTGTTTACCATAATATCAACCAAATCAACAAAGGACAATATATGGTTTATCATTTGACATTTAGATTGTAATATTTAATTAAGTTAGACAGAGGAAACTATTTGGTCATCGACCTTTATGTCCATGTTATATTATAAGGCAATGTCAATCGTATAGGAGACATCGATGCATTGGTACACATCATACAATTTTTATCAGCATTTTCATTTGTGCTCTTAACCCTTTTCTCATCTTAAGCACATGGTTACTTTTCTTTGGCAAGTTAAGATGTTTTGTAATCGTACTATACATGTTTTACTTTTACTTTAAAATTTAGATATTCGGAAATGTATTTCCAAAGTCATGCATTACAAGTGTTACAATATCTAAATTTAGCAATTTAAGAAATAAATACTTTACGATAACGTCTTTATGTTCATGTTTCTGTCATCGTATCATAGTATCGTTTAACCAACGGGATTGGTAGACAAGTTGTTCAAGTAGTGAAATAATACATATCTAAAAGCCTGTTAATAAGGCAATTCGAATGAAGACCGAGCTGATTTGTTCTGTTACCTTTTAACATAATTATGTGGTTCAATTCGGGCAAACCCGCTTCCTCCTACATAAGGAGGACATCCAGAAAATAGCAAAGTAGTACTAACATAGGCATTGAAAATCATTTCAACTATCTAGCACCAATGTTATTCCTTGAAACTGTCATTCTGGTCTTCTGTAATATTCTTAATTTTATTCCACATATATTTTGTTGTTATGCTATTTTGTATCATCATGATTATTTGTAACTAAAGATATTATTTGTAATTTCCAACTTCAGATTGTTGTTTGTTTGATCACGTTATGCACAGGAGATTCAATTACGTTACAAATAGAAGAAATAAAACACTTGATAGAATGGGTGCATCCTGAGAACTTTTCTTGTCGTACCTCCATTAATAGCGTTCGAAACCGAATACATTGAACAGTTGAAGAGTCCATAAAATACTGTCTTTAATAGTGCCGTAATGAATGATTGAAGACTTAATTTATATTTGGTGTTAAATATAATTTCTGTTCAAATAGGTTCCTGAATCCGTTAAGGCTTTGTAATTGAATCCATAATTAAAAGCTGTATAGATAAACCTTTTAAAACAATGCTCCCAAAACAGATTTGTTTTGTTCTTCCTGCTCTGAAACAACACACTTCTCTAGTTTTACTAAAACCTTACTGCATGGAAGTGTTCATCATGTTAAGTGCCTTGGCTTTTTTTATAGAGATTTAACGTGAATTGACATACATGAATGTTATTTTAGCTTTCTAAACTAGTGTCTTAAATGTGTATGAATAGTTTTAATGGATTTTTTTAATGCATTTACATGAACAGTTATATGATTTCTTAGAATATACATTTAGGTTCCAGAAAGAAAAGGTACCGAATATCTAACCCTTTTGTATCGTTCATGTATTTATAGTTCAGGAATCATGCAGCCCGCACATATGATAGATGATGGTATAGGTGCCATTTGGTTAAATGAAGTAAATTGCACAGGCGCTGAAAGTACATTATTGCAGTGTGCATACAATGCTGATTCATTGCACTGTAGTCATCATGAAGATGTCGGCATCCATTGTTTTCTCAGCTGTTCAACAAAAGATGAAGGTGGGATTTTGGTTAATTTTTTTAAGCTATCCTACATATATACATACATGTATATATATAACTTTATCTCCTAGATATGAATTTAAATTACCTCTAGACTTTTACTGATAAACCATCCATTTGAGAAACAAAGAAAACATATCATGGCATATGCATAACTTCTGTCTTGGTAAAATTTACATCAAACTAATACATATATATTTTTCATTACGGTGTAATCTATTTAAACAAGCTCAACGAACCTCAATATTGTGTGTACATAGTTCATTTGTCTTTGCAAATTTGTATCTAAATAACCACTCGCACAACTGTTTTACCCTTGAAACATACATCTAAGTATATGTTTAGAATGAAAATAAAAACTAAGCATACAGATGAAATACAACAAAAGCATTGGATACTAAAATATGCTTAAAGCTGAATCTTGCATTTGAAAAATGTAAATATAATTCCACTTTGCAGGTGACTTGCGTATTACTGAGGGTTTTGCTCAGAATCAAGGACGACTAGAGATTAAATACAAAGGTGAATGGGGAACAGTATGCGATAATCAGTTTGCGAATGTTGATGCAGAAGTAGCATGTAGACAGCTCGGATATTGGTGTGTATCAATATAATGGATAATAAATTCAAAACTTAATAGATATACGTTGCTTTGTCTCAATTTAAACTTAGTTCTTCAAAAAAAAATATCCAGGTTTTTCGAAATCTAGATATACTATTAAACGGTTGGACAATTGTTTTCGTTATCTTAATTTGAATAAAGATTTTACATTATATACTTTTCAATAAATTCCAAAAGCCATTTATCAAAATCAACCAGTCAGTTTTTCGCTAATGAAAAAAAAAAGATACTCGACATATTGAAAATAAAAACGAGAACAATCAAATTATATAAACAAATATAATTTTTATTTAAGTAATGACTTTAACATTTTATGTGTCTTTGAAGGAATAATATCAAAAGTATGGTGCACACTGAATAACTTGCGTAGCGGGTTATTTAAAGTATGCACCACATTTGTTATGATATTTTGAAAAGACAGCCACAATATTACAGTCATTTCTTATAACTTAGTTCTTAAATCTGTTTTAAACCGGAGTTAATCATGAAAAAACGTTGATGACGTCACGGTCACGAGACAAAATGATGTATATGGGCTGATAAACAAAACGACGTCAGCCAATTAGAAGACGTGTTAAATTCAAAATTAAATTATTAATAAATAAACACGTCCAGTATATTATATGGTACGATACCAATGAATGGACTCAGGAAAATCCGTCAATCGGTGAGTGTTTCATGCAAGTTGCAATGAGTATGATTACATAATGCACATGTCACCCTGTTCAAACCAACTGCGCATCCTCAAGATTTAACAGACTGATGATTGTTCTTTTGGATTGAAATTCTAAAGTGTTCTACTTACCACCTGATAAATACACATACGGATATTACTTTCTTTACCAGTCCAGACTTTGCAATTAAAATGAAACATCTAGACGACGGCGATAATTCCAACCGCAACTGCGCCACCTACATGACTTACTTAACCTGTACACATTTTTTTTTTTAAATTTTTCTATAATTTTTTGTAACATTTTTTGAATTTGAAAAAAAAAAAAAATTCATTCATTTCCTACTGTGCACCTGATAAATGTACATACGGATATATTGCTAATCGTAACCTCTCTTGTTGTAGGGTAATTTTCTATGGCTCTCTACATCCTGGGTATAATCTTTACTTCCTACCAATTGTTCATTTTAAATACCTGTTTTTGTACACTATAAATGCTATACACTATTGACACTGTCCTTATTTTGTTTCTTTTGTTATAGTGTGTTATAACATTTTGTGAGGGAATTCGATGTTTGCTATACCACTGTTCATTTCAACGCACATTATGCCAAAATTACTTAATCAATACGAATGAAATCTTTTGTAGTGTTTTCAGAAATGATTTTTCTTTAAAATCATGTATTATTTGTGAAACATCAAATAGTTTACAATGACAAATTTTCTGTATCAAGTCAATAGTTATGTGAACTTTTGAAGACCAAACTTTTTATCGCCTTAAATACATAAGTAAATGTTTTTGAAATTATATAAACACTTTTGATTGACAAATTTTTATTCGTTATTGCATAAATCTCAACCTTAAATATCTGTCAGTTTCTCCCTACCCAGTTTACCCCTATTACTGATTATGATGTGGACCGTCTATTGTTATTGAATCTGATACAATTTGATTGGATAAAGTTATTATTAGAATATTTTCAAACTGTGTATGTTTATCATACGAGTATATTGATTTATTCAGACCGTGCACGAACGTGTACAGTAAATTAAATGACCTTTAAACTGGACACCGGGCCAGTTCTTATTCCGTTTTATCAATGAAACTAAATGTATGAAAGGTAGCAATTGTCATTTTTTACACTTTCACGTAATTTTCAATATACACATTAGATAAATTAGTATTTGATAACCTATTGATGAAAAATGGAGAATGTTTACTACTAATACGTTCTATTCTATTTTAGGGGGTTCGCGGGTCTAAATCATTTATATAGGATTTCTCTATATTTTTCTATAAATGAACTTTATCTTATAGTTAATAGAAAAATAAAATAAAAAAATGGGGTCACCGTTCATTTGCGCTCACAATCTGCCTTCGAAAGAAGCATAGATCTTTGTAAAAGTGTTTTTTTTTTTTTTTCTGTTGACTTAATAGGCGAAATAAAGGTAATATCGAAATAAAAAAAAGAAATTTATTACAGAAATCGCTCAAATTTTACGATAATTTAGTTTAAGTACAGCATATATCGAAATTATATTAAGAAATATAGGTCACCGATGAGATATAAGAGATTTTTCAATTTTAAAGCCAAAAAATGGCATTTTTCCACCAAAGGGAGATAATTTGGAACTCTTTCAATGATGTTTACATTTTAAAAGTCATCTGGGGCCAACACGAATTAATTGATTTGAATGTTTTTTGCACCATATGATAAAGTAACAACTACAAAAGGTAATAAATAAAATTTGTAATGAAAAACAAATGTTAAATTTTTTTCTGAAATTGTTATACCCTCGAGCCTCCTTAACACGCTATTTTTCGAACAGAAATGCCGAAATACATTTTATACATGGCTATGTCAGGTAAAAGTCTTGTTTATCTTAACAAAAAATATAAGTTTATTTGGAATATTATAATTACAATCAATCCTAAATTTATGTAGTCAGTAGTAAAAGTCAAGATGTTTCCGATCTGCCTATTTTTGGATATTACAAGTCAACTTGATCATTTTTAATTCAACTTCGTCTACTTCACACAATCTCGTTATGTACTAAAATCCTTTTGTCCTTTTAATCAAACTGCACATCACAGCAAAAATGTACCACTCTTTTGATGGGTCTCAAAAGTTATATACATATTTGGATAAAACCTTAACATCTACATGTCTTAAATAAAACTTGGTGAAAGTTGTATCTGTAGACCAGATATTTGCAAAATGTCCAAATCATTTTGTAAATCTTTTATTTGACTACATTTAATTTAGGAGGCATTAAATTGAAAACCGCTCTAAGTACATGTAGTCTAATTGCCTAATGAAGCATTGTCTATTGAAGGTAGCAAGGGAAATACCATTGGCCTATAACCTGCAATAGTACGATATTATCAACCTAAAGTGTACAAGCGAGATAAGACATATGCTAATTATGCTGAAGTAGCTGCATAGGGTTGATTTCCTGTTCACTACACCCACTATCATTCTTTTTTTTTTTTATTTTAAAGGCAAAGTTTTACTGTGTGCCCAGTCTCCGTGATGCTCTAAGAAACTTTCTAAATTCAATTAGTTTTTTTGTTATGGTGAGAGCTAGCTGAGTACTGGAATGAGGTACCCAAGCACACAACACTGGTCTGTTGAGATTGTGTACTGAGGCAAACAAATATTTTGTTAGTTCTCCTCACATTATGAATACTAATTTAAATAGTTGTTTGTTCAGCGTCCACCCTGTTGTTTGTATTTTGTTTTTAGACAGATGATCTGACAGAAAGTTATATGTTTCCGCTATATGAGCTGAATGTCAGATTTTTTTGCATTGCCATTTTATGTAGACACCATGTCTTGTAATAAATCAATGTCGACGTGATGCCCCTGGTTGTTCACACATTGAATGAGTGTTGTGTTGTTGCATTTGAGCAGAACTTTTTGTTTTTGTAACTGTAGTAGGAAATGTTGAACAGTTCTTATTACAGCTTCCAATTCGAATAGATTTGTGTGTTGATTCTGTTCTGAAACAGATCAAAAACATTGAAACATGTGATGTTCATGTGACTTCAAAATCCCGTCTTTGAAGCATCTGTTGTTATTGTGACCGTTGCCAACCACTTGTGTAATAATTTGTCCTTGGTAGTGTTTGTTCTGTCAATTTACTACCGCACATGACCTTCAGGTGTTGTGTAAATGAAATTTGAAAAGTGAGATCTCTGATAAAGGGTTTCCAGAAATGAATTAGATGTAATCAGATAGGCCTCGCATAAAGGCGTGCATTGAAGATCAGTTATATGCAAGACGCTATAAATATCTTTCTTGAAACTGAACAATGCCCCTATGTAAGTGATCTCTTTTGATTGGAGAAGACAATATTTTTGAAGATTGACTATAAATCCAAATATTATAAGTAAACTTAGTGTTTGCTTTTTGTCTGAAATTATCATTTTCTCTTGAGCATTCACTGGAAACAAATCATCAACGAAGTTGCTGGGCGTATGTTTTGATTCTCAGATGAGCACTCGAGGTGCTTGAGAAAGACGAAAACACAAATTGGTAACATTTGTCTTGTATGCAAAAAAAACCGTAGAAATGTTCCGTGTGTTTTATGAACTGGAATATGAATATATGCATAAACGGCGACGTATTATATGCGGCTCACAGATTTGCGGCTCACAGATTTCTCTTGCTTCTCTGTTTAACAAGATTTTTCATATATGTTACATAAATATATCTGTAACCTGTCATATTCACCAGATTAAACTAAACCTGATATACTGTCATAAGTTTTGACATCATCAGGATCACAATTTTTAGAGACCTCTGCACAGAATAAAAAAGCTACCATTTTGACGTTCCGAATTCGAAATTCGAACATATAGCGTTTTAAATTTCATCACCACTATGTTGATGTTCATAAACAGCACTGTTCAAAGGGATCAGTGGTCTACGAGCAGCACCATATGCATCAACTGTGACCGTATTTTAATTCTCATGTTCCGACCTTGAAACTTCTTTTCCGGTATCAGTTAATTCGACTTGTAGTCAATCAAGAAATTTACCCATGTAAGCAATCATTGAATCAAATTGTTTGTCCTGTTCTTCAATTCTAGTCATCATACAACTTTCTAAGTCTGACAAATTGGAATTTTTACCACAAAAAGAAGAGGTACGCTTGTAATCTTTCTTTCCGGGTCGGGAAGTGACTTTGTCGGAGGCCATTACATTATCATCTAACACAAAAAGAAGTGTATTCCTCCACATAGGCATCAAAACCTGCACTTCATATTATCGTCAATTTATTGAAAAATAAATAACTTTGAATATATTGTTTAACATATGAACTCTTCGGCGCAAAAATACAAAACCGGGGTCACAGGTCAAGTAAAACATGGAGGTAACGTAGTTCCAGTATGAAGTATACGCGTCATCTAGATGTTTATTTAAATTTCGAAGTCTGAACTGGTAAGGAAAGACATATCCGTAGATATATTTCTCAGGTGGTAAGTAGAAAAGGACTGAAATGAAACCATAAACTACCTTAGGATAAGAATATTGTCTGCAAGTGTGTAAATTTATACATCATGATACCATTTCTACCGTATCAAGAACTTTGCAAAAAAAATCGAATTGTTTCGCTCAAATTTGCCTGTGTGTGAATAGTGTTTACACTTGACAGAATATCGATTTCAGATAGTAGTTGATATCAAACACAATGCACCATTTAAGAGGTAACGGTATTGTATTTGAAGCTTTAAGTACGTCCATCGGTAGTGTTACTGTCGCAAATTTAGTTTACCTTGCGACGCGGAGCAGAGACAGATAAACAGGTATTTGCGACAGTAAAACTACCGGTGGACGTGTGCAAACTTCAAATACAATAAAGTTATCTCTATTATAATACAACACAAGTTCAGAAATAAATTTCAACCACTATTTCAGTGTAAAATCTGCATTAAAGAAAATTCCGCAAACATATGTTATCTTCTTTGGTCCCTACACTATGTGACGTCATATGTATGCTTCCGGTGTCAAACATAAACACCGGGTGTTTTCTGGCTTCTGTGCCGTTTCACAATGTAATAAAATTTGATAAAAAGAAGATTTTTAGGTGCAACATGTGAGATTTTTGGCTTCTTATTGTAGAAATTACATGTCAATACATACAGCAATTCAAAATGTCGGCTTCCTCAGTTATAAACAAGGAGATAGAGAATTTTACGCTAACTGTCATCCAATCAGAACCATTGATACAAAATAATTAAAATAATGTATTTACAGTTCAGGAATGATGCTTCCGGCTCATAAAGTAGACGATGGGATAGGTACCGTATGGTTAAATAACGTAAATTGCTCTGGTTCAGAAAATGAATTACTAAATTGTACCTTCAATATAGATGCATCAAACTGTCGTCACTATGGCGATGTTGGAATTCGTTCCTGAACTGTTCGACAAAGGATGAAGGTATGATTTTAGTTAAAATGAAGTTAAACATAAATCTTATTCATATTTATATAGCTGTTGTACTAGTACTTGTCCTGAATATATATGTATTTAATTTACCACTGTACCTTTCATTACAAACCATTCTTCATACAAATATAGAATACATAACTAGGTGTACATGTTTCATCTTTATACACCAACATGTCCAATTGTTCTTGTTTTCGGGTGCATGCTATTGTCGAAATAGAACTAGTTATTGTCTACTTAGGATAACTAGTGTTTACTACGTCTCTGCTAAGTAAACTGATGTGAGTTTAGAGTCAAACGTCAATTATTTATTTATTTCGTGCATTTCATACATTTCATATAAAATTGAGAATGGAAATGGGGAAAGTGTCAAAGAGATAACAACCCGCCCAAATAAAAAACAACAGCAGAGGGTCACCAACAGGTCTTCAATGTAGACTTTTTCATATAAATGTTTCATATAGTTGCATCACCTACATATTAAACTCATCTCAATTGATCCACAGAAAACGAAGGTATAGTTTAGGTCAAAACAAACGTTTTAAGCAATATAACGTATGCATCCCGTGAATGTCGTGTTTGTATTATCTTTCATTTTTTGCTGGTGTGCTTTGTACGTGTGACTTTTTGTGTTTCGTTGTTACATATGATGTGGCTCAGTACTTTTAAACATCCCGTAATTATGTTTAATTAAAATGGCATTATGTCATTGTTCTATTATAATTCTGAAAATATTTTGAACGACAAGTTAAGTATACAATAAAAATATTTCTCAAAGACGTTGCAATAGCAGAATAGAAATAAATAAATTATGGGTACTGACGTTGTTTTATTATCTAAAACACGTGTTATAATATACTTTTTTGGTTTTTATGAATATTCATTTATTATTTAATTTGGTTTTGATTGATATCTATTTGGCTCAGTACTGAAACATCCCGCCATTGTGTCATTGTTCTCTGACAGTCTTTTTTTTACTAACGTGCTTTGTTTGTATGCCTTTGTGGTGAATTTATGATACATACATGTATAGCGTGGCTCTGTTTCGTAATTGTGCTAATGATAAACATTTTATTGTATTCTGGTCTTTCGTGTTTGCTAAATATTTGATTTGTCTATATGCCTTTCAGTTGTTTTTTTTACACACATATGACGTGGCTTTGTACTCATACACCCCGTCATTTTGTTATTGCACTATAGTAAATGTGTGTAATATTGTCTTTTATGTATGCTAACAATCTTGGTCGATATACCTTTTTATGCCTCTTTGTTACATGTACGTTTGTTTTATGAAGAGTAAAATTATAATACAATGCTGACTGCTGTCCTGCTATGTTTGCATTTTTATTTAGTATGTCTGTTTGTTTTGTTCACATATCGTTGTCTATATAATGGGATTGGATGCGACTATCATACAAGTGAGAAGTTTGGCTAGCTTAAAAAAACAGGTTTAATCCACAATTTCCAATATAGGACAATGTCGGTCCCAGGTCAAGAATATGACAGTTGATACCAATTCGTATAATGTGTTTCAGCTTTTTATTAGAAATTCCCTTTTATGATTTTCCTCGGAGTTCAGTGTTTTTGTGGTTATACTTTTTAAGTGGTTGCCGAACAAATGATAAAGTTATCAATGTCTCCTTTGTAAAGAAAATGATATAGAAACACTGTAACAGACAATACAGATACTGACCTATTTTTTTTCATCCGACATCTTGGGATGACCGTGAATGCAGTTACGGTCATCAGATTTACCCCTGTGTAGATGTGGATATATTTAATGCGAACACAGTGAACATTGCATAAAATGTATTGCAAACATGTTTACTGTTGATGGTTTTTAATGTGAAGACGGCCTATGTTTTTTTATAAAATGAGAGATATGTGCACATTGCTCATGTAGTTAATGGAAATTAACATTTAAAGTTATAACATTGTGGCCATATCTTATAGTTTGTCGGAATTGAATTATCTATTAGAATAGTAAAGTTAAGGTAAGATAAGGATAAGAATAAACGTCTCGAATAAATGTCAGATCATTTGAACTCCGAGGAAAACTCAAACGGAAAACGCTCCTTATGAATGGCAAAACCAAAAGCACAAACACATCAAACGAATGAACATAAACTTGGTACAGTCATTTCCGAATTTTGAAAATTGTTGATTGAACCTGGTTGTAAATCACTAAACCTCTCACTAGTATGATTCGATTATATTGACAACGTTGCGTGATTAGAATTAAGCACACAATCTAGGTAAACAAGTCAAAATAGGGGTACAGCAGTCAACACCGTGACACAAACTAATTCACAACAACAACAAACAAAGATAATGAATAAATACATCAAGTAGCACTAAAACGGATTATTACATTAGTTGTGCACCATCATTAATGAATTTCATATTTTTAATGAAATAATTTGTAATGAGTAGCATAACTGGTATACAATTTGTTCATTTAAGCTATATAGAACGGTTGAACAGAATTGAACTTTATGATGAAAAAGCCATTTTAGCGTTTACCAAAAAATATTAAATGTTTTAATGGCGTATAAACTATTTCAAACTTTAAGCAATAACAAAATTTTGACTTTGATGAATAAGCAAGTTGTGTTCACTTGATGACTTTAACACAGATATAAGTGTGGTATAGTAAAAAGTAGGAATGTAAAAAGATCTGAAATTTAGTATTCGGATACTCGTCCATGAATACTCGGATGAATCTGAACGTTTATTTAAAAGTTCAGATTTTAGGTGAGATGCAGTGGTTTTTTTTAATTACCTTTCATAAACATAATAACGAAAAGATATACGTACAACAAACATAGCTTGGTCCTCTGTTATTTTTGTGTCAATTAAAACATTAATTACCGTCCGCCATTTCTACAAAAAACTGTTTTTATGACAGCAAGTATTGTTTGTGTACGTGTTAACGAACGAAATATTTGAATATAAAGTCCAACAAAGTAGACACATTAAATATGTGCATATTCTGTTCCTGAGAAGTTGGTAATTTTTTTAATACGACTTAATTTGTCAACCACAATATTGGACTTCAAATAACTTGCACTTTTCCGTGTTGCTCAGTTTTTTTCTATGGGTTTTGTTTTACACTATCGTTTAATTTTCGAATTTTGGGTTTCAATGTTGCTCTCGTACTTTCGCCTATCTTTAAATTGTTAATTAAACAATTATAGTTAAGTTTCGAATTCAGCGTAATTAAATTAATTCAAAATACATCTCATACCAATCACCTTTACATAGAAGTCTTGATTAACAGACAAAGGTAAATTTTTACGGCTTGGGATGAGTTAATTATTTATCCATAAAAGTGTTGATCCGTTAAAAATGTCTCTAATACATAATACCTTGTTTTTCTAGCTCCAAAGGTTGCCCATCTTTGACTGTTTTATTTGATCGTGATGATAAATTGTGGCAAAAGGAGGTCAACATTATAAGTACCAAATTGTAGTATCTAAAGAGAAAACAATTTCTTTATTTTACAGTTTTTCCGTGTATTGTATTGCAATTTCCATTATAAATACTTCTCTCAATCAAACTTGAACAAGCTACTTACGAACTGAAAAAAAGAATTGTTATATTAGTTTTTTCACCCTCATTGATGAATTGTATAATGTTGTGTTTTGCCGAATCATGAATTTCGAAATTTTTATTTAATGTTTGACATAACAGCTTCACTTTCTGCTTGTTTTTCATAAAGATTCCGCAATGTCTTTAATGAACTTCAAATAATGTATACATTCAATAAAAACATTATGATGTTTTTTTCTGAAGCAATCATTTGTGTTGGCTTGACATTACGACTGGGACAAATGTATTGTCAAATTTAAGTTCGTTTTGCTTGTGGTCAACAGCCGATGAGTCAATGAGTTGGCTTGTGATCTGTATAGGTAAATTGTAAATTTATTTCTGTATTTACCCATATACAATTTTGAAGGTATTGCCTCGCAGTTTAAGTTTTAACATAATCGCCCTATTATATAGTTAATCATTATTATTTTCTTTTGAAAAAGTAATGTTGATGTGTAGTAAGGATTGCGAAACGTGTTAAATAAATGTCAAACTTTTGGTATTTGAATTTTAAAAAAATGGTTTTGATGAATAAGTCATTTGTATTGGCTTGACGGCTTGAACAGCACCATACATGTACGCGTCATGTAGTGAAAAAAACATATGTAGCCTTTAACTTTAGACATCATAGTTGTTGCAATATGTATGCTTGACAAGAAAGGTTTTATGTTTCAAGTATTGTGTCAATTTTCTATAATCCTTTTGCTCAGGATCATAACCCAATGATTAAATAATAAGGATTGTAATGTTAAAAAGTATCTATTTAACAGCTATTTTGTGTATCACATTGAAAATTAATTTATGAATACTTCTCTGAATTAAACTTGAACTTGCTACTTACATACTAAAAAAAAAAAGATTTATAGTATTATTTGTGCACCAGCATTTATCCATTTCATACATTTTAATTTGAATGCAATGCTTTGTCATACATTGCATTTGACATTTGCGCTTGTCCCTAGTCAGGAGCCTCTTGCCTTTGTTGGTCTTGTATGTTTTTAATTTTAGTTCATCTATATGTTTCTGAGTTGAATCTGACGTCCATGTCACTGAGTTTGTACACATTTGTATTTAGGGCTCAGCTGAGTACCACCTTCGAGTGTGGAATTTTCTCGCTTCATTGCAGAGCTATAGGCGGCATTCGGCCGTTATCTGCTCTTTGGTCGGGTTGTTAGCTCTTTGAGATATTCTCCATTTCTATTCTGAATTTTATTCAAACTTTATAGACATGGTAGAAGTGTTTCAGAAATGAATTTTATTGCATCAGTAATTTTGGCGTTTACAAAAAAAAAGTTCATGTTTTATTGACCTTTAAACTATTTCAAACTTTATGCAATAAAAAGATTTGATATTTTCATGAATAAATCACCTTTGTTAACTCTACAACTGGAACAAATACATTGGTGTCGTGTAGTGAAAAAAAAACACATTTTAAACCACGTAAATTTTCATTTCAAATAGTAAGATGCAAATGTTAAAGTTGGGCTTGTATGAATAGAACACAGATGTTTCGCAATTTGTTTTAAGAAGAATGAAATAAAATATACATGGTAAATGCAAGAAGAAATGTGAATACTTACTAGATGTACAATGGTTGAATTTCCTCACGCCTTAAACGATAATGTATACAATAAATTGATTTTGACTTATACCTGAACGATATAACATATTCAGGGAAACAATTTAGAAAATCTGTATACTACTCGTTGTCTTATCATTGCGTTGTTTGCATATTTTTTTACTTCTGTCTTAATACTTATTGAATCATGTCATGTATCATTTTTTTGTGTTAAAAAAAGAAATAAAACATATTACAATTAAAAATGCCTGAGAGATTGCTAAATAAAACATAATTAACATTTCATAAATTGTTCATGTCCGACGCACGTTTTTATAGTCAATATTCTAGAAAACTGACACCCAACTCTGAAAGCTTGGGATGGATTCACTTTTAAATACTTGAAGAGTAATATGTTCGAAATTCATGCAAACAGATTAGACCAATGCGTCTTGTGTCTATTTAGCATTATTATGCTAATAAATTATTTTAATCGTATATAAGTTTCTAGTAGTTGTTGATTTATTGATAGAAGAAACATGCTAAAAATAATAAAACAGAAAACAAAAGGATTTGAACATGTTGAAGTGGCCATATTTTTAATGAATCCTTAAGGACTCAAGGTCTGTTGATTATATCTGATATGGAAATGTGGTTTTTTATTTTTTTTTGTGTATATGAATGGAACAATTTCTCCTTATAGTTTCAAATATAGGCAACCGATGTTCAATAGTCATAATTCGATAAAAAAGGAAACAAACCCAGACTGCAAGCAAAATCTAAGGGAACGAATCAGTCGCTAAAAGGAAATAAAGGAACAACAAAAATACTAAACTCCAAGAAAAATCTAAGTAAAAAACATCGCATATAGCCTGTCCAAAACAAAAGCTTATAGAAATGGACAAACTGATAAACAACTGACATATTCTTAACTTGGTACAGGACATAATTTAAAAAAATGGTTGGAGTTCCACCAGGTTTATGCTTTTTATTGTTTGTTATTGTCTTGATGTATTATTGTGTTTCATTGAGCTTGTTGAATTTGTTGCTTTGTTGCTTATAACTATTAACCTCATTTGACAAGAGACAGTGCCCTTTTTCAATTTTTGTTTTACCGTGGACTGAGACTCTCCTTGTTGGGGTATTTTGAAGTTTCTCAACATAACAGTTTTATTTCTTATTTTCCTCCTTCCATACAGATGGGTGCGGTCCTAACCTTGACAACAGTTAAATTAGAGTTAACTTGTTGACTGCTTTCTAAGTTAACTTGAGAATTTTTAAGCAGTCAAGCAAGTTAACTTCGTCGTTGGTGGACCAGACTTACGGTCTGCTTTTTTAGGACTGCTGCAGACCTATCGATAAGTCTGCTCCAGACCAGACCTGTGGACAAGTCTGCTTTTGATCAGTCCTGAGGACAGGTCTGCCCCAGACCAGACCTGTGGACAAGTCTGCTTTTGACCAGTCCTGAGGACAGGTCTGCCTCAGACCAGACCTGTGGACAGGTCTGCTCCTGACCAGACCTGAGGACAGGTCTGCTTTTGACCAGACCTGTGGACAAGTCTGCTATTGACCAGACCTGAGGACAGGTCTGCTTATGACAGATTATCGTTATAAGAGTTTTCATATCAGACCTGAGCTTTCATTAAAATATGTAAACAACATTCGCATTGTTTTTCCACAGATATCATTTATTATTTACTCGCTAGACTCTACTAGATATTATACAAATGCTCTCTTTTATTTTCTTATATAAATAAAAAAATGGCTATACGATCACACAGAGTTTTTTTTATTAGAAGGCGGATAGAAAGGTTATCCAACGCATCGGAACAATATTCTTATATCACGGGATATCGGCAACATTGTCTACGTTATTTCGTTCCCCGTTGTTTACCTGTCCCTTCCTAAATTTTACTTTATGGATAAATTTATACTTGCATGGATATTTCATTGATATTCAACTTGATTTACTATTCTATTTCCCGCAGAATATTCCAAACAGAAATTGAACGTGTCCGTAAGCATACGGTGTGGTAAAACTATCAATAATCTCGTCAAATTCGTCAGATTTATCGAGAGATTTGTCATTGCCGATATTTATATGGGACGTCCTAAAATTATACTCAATTCGCACTTCAATGAAATAGTTGCCACTTGACGTTTAACTATAAACAAAATCAATCAACCGACATAATAGATTCCAAGAAGAGAACCTCGTATACTTTTTTTTGCTGTCCATTGTCATGATAGTATTATACATTAAATCCTGACATAAAAAATATGGCTGATTTACTATGCGGGTATATAGATTTTCAAATTAAAGTGAACATATGGTCAGTTTTGGTGGATGCGGTCAAATAATTTTGTTGTACAAGTTAGCTGGAGGTATCAAAACTACTGAAATTTTGTTACGTATCAATATTTTGAATAAAATGAGGACATGCTATAATTCTAAATTTATGCGAACAAAAATTTGTTGTTATTATATTGCAATATTGCTGTCCATTGTCATGATTGTATTATACATTGAATCCTGACATACAAATATGGCTGATTTACTATGCGAGTATATAGATTTACAAATTAAAGTGCATATATGTTCAGTTTTGGTGGATGCGGTCAAATAATTTTATTGTACAAGTCAACTGGAGGTATCAAAACTACTGAAATTTTGTTAGGTATCAATATTTTGAATAAAATGAGGACATGCTGGTATCCCAAATTTATGTGAACAAAAATTTGTTGTTATTATATTGCAATATTGCTGTCCATTGTCATGATTGTATTATACATTAAATCCTGACATAAAAAAAATGACTGATTTACTGTCCGGGTATATAGATTTTCAAATTAAAGTGCACATATGGTCAGTTTTGGTGGATGCGGTCAAATAAGTTTGTTGTTCAAGTCAGCTGGAGGTATCAAAACTACTGAAATTTTGTTACGTATCAATATTTTGAATAAAATGAGGACAGGCTGGTATCCTAAATTTATGCGAACCCAAATTTGTTGTTATTATATTGCAATATTGCTGTCCATTGTCATGATTGTGTTATACATTAAATCCTGACATAAAAAATATGGCTGATTTACTATGCGGGTATATAGATTTTCAAATTAAAGTGAACATATGGTCAGTTTTGGTGGATGCGGTCAAATAATTTTGTTGTACAAGTTAGCTGGAGGTATCAAAACTACTGAAATTTTGTGAAGTATCAATATTTTGAATAAAATGAGGACATGCTGGTATCCTAAATTTATGTGAACAAAAATTTGTTGTTATTATATTGCAATATTGCTGTCCATTGTCATGATTGTATTATACATTGATTCTGGCATAAAAAATATGGCTGATTAACTATGCGGGTATATAGATTTACAAATTAAAGTGCACATATGGTCAGTTTTGGTGGATGCGGTCAAATAATTTTGATGTACAAGTCAACTGGAGGTATCAAAACTACTGAAATTTTGTTACGTATCAATATTTTGAATAAAATGAGGACATGCTGGAATTCTAAATTTAAGCGAACAAAAATTTGTTGTTATTATATTGCAATATTGCTGTCCATTGTCATGATTGTATTACACATTAAATCCTGACATAAAAAATATGGCTGATTTACTATGTGGGTATATAGATTTACAAATTAAAGTGCATATATGGTCAGTTTTGGTGGATGCGGTCAAATAATTTTTTTGTACAAGTCAACTGGAGGTATCAAAACTACTGAAATTTTGTTACGTATCAATATTTTGAATAAAATGAGGACATGCTGGAATTCTAAATTTATGCGAACAAAAATTTGTTGTTATTATATTGCAATTTTGCTGTCCATTGTCATGATTGTATTATACATTGATTCTGGCATAAAAAATATGGCTGATTTACTATGCGGGTATATAGATTTACAAATTAAAGTGCATAATATGGTCAGTTTTGGTGGATGCGGTCAAATAATTTTGTTGTACAAGTCAGCTGGAGGTATCAAAACTACTGAAATTTTGTTACGTATCAATATTTTGAATAAAATGAGGACATGCTGGTATCCTTAATTTATCCGAACCAAATTTTTTTGTTATTATATTGCAATTTTGCTGTCCATTGTCATGATTGTATTATACATTGATTCTGGCATAAAAAATATGGCTGATTAACTATGCTGGTATATAGATTTACAAATTAAAGTGCACATATGGTCAGTTTTGGTGGATGCGGTCAAATAATTTTGTTGTACAAGTCAACTGGAGGTATCAAAACTACTGAAATTTTGTAACGAATCAATATTTTGAATAAAAAGAGGACATGCTGGTATCCTAAATTTATGCGAACCAAAATTTTTTGTAATTATATTGCAATTTTGCTGTCCATTGTCATGATTGCATTATACGTTGAATCCTGACATAAAAAATATGGCTGATTTACTATGCGGGTATATAGATTTACAAATTAAAGTGCATATATGGTCAGTTTTGGTGGATGCGGTCAAATAATTTTGTTGTACTAGTCAACTGGAGGCATCAAAACTACTGAAATATTGTTACGTATCAGTATTTTGAGTAAAAAGAGGACATGCTGGTATCCTTAATTTATGCGAACCAAAATTTGTTGTTATTATATTGCAATTTTGCTGTCCATTGTCATGATTGCATTATACATTGATTCTGGCATAAAAAATATGGCTGATTAACTATGCGGGTATATAGATTTACAAATTAAAGTGCACATATGGTCAGTTTTGGTGGATGCGGTCAAATAATTTTGTTGTACAAGTCAACTGGAGGTATCAAAACTACTGAAATTTTGTTACGAATCAATATTTTGAATAAAAAGAGGACATGCTGGTATCCTAAATTTATGCGAACCAAAATTTTTTGTAATTATATTGCAATTTTGCTGTCCATTGTCATGATTGCATTATACATTGAATCCTGACATAAAAAATATGGCTGATTTACTATGCGGGTATATAGATTTACAAATTAAAGTGCATATATGGTCAGTTTTGGTGGATGCGGTCAAATAATTTTGTTGTACTAGTCAACTGGAGGCATCAAAACTACTGAAATATTGTTACGTATCAGTATTTTGAGTAAAAAGAGGACATGCTGGCACCCTTAATTTAGGCGAACAAAAATTTGTATTTAAATGAATTAAATTATTGCTGATTGTGGCTGCATAGTTCAAGGATGTATAACTATGAAGGACGTATACACCTAACATCAAATATACTTCTTTTCAAAAATATACATTATATGATTGAATTTGATCTCGGAATATATATATATTGAGTGCATGTTATCATTGTAACCGAGATCGTTTTTATAATAGATAGATTGTCAGATCACAGATAAATTTGTGTTACGTTCTGTGCGTACTTATTTTAAACTATTTGTATTTAATCCTGTTCATAAAACGGAAGTATTAATTTTCAAATTACTTTATTTTCGATGTTTATACTACGAAACAAAGAATGCTTAGATATTATTTTTTTTTATTTTAAATCAACGAAGAGCGGTCCTGGTTACAAGTTAACTTAGTGTTGAGCAGACCAGTCAAAAGTTAACTTGGGAACAGGTCTGGTTTTGATCGGATTTGTCCAAGCAGAAGTTAACTTTGTGGCAGGACCGGTTTCCAAGTTAACTTATGTTAACTTTATGACAGGACTGGTTCCGAAGTTAACTTATGTTAACTTATGACAGGACTGGTTCGAAGTTAACTTATATCAATAGCGGACCTGTTTCCAAGTTAACTTTTTGGCAGACATAAAAACAGTCCTAGGACCAAGTCCGCTTTTCAAGTTAACTAGATTTTGGTCCTAGGACTGGTCAGAGCAGTCCTATATTCGGTCACAGGTTAACTTTGACCAGTCCAAATGACTGGTTATCAAGTTAACTTGCTGTACAGGTTAGGAGTGCACCCATCTGTAGTAATAAACTCTAGACATGAAATAACTTTTATAGTTGGGTAAGGTTTCATGATTGCCAAATGATCTACTATCCAGCCAAAGACAATGAATATTACAGTATAGACTTCATCATGAAAAAACTCTTTAATCGTACTGAAAGCAACAGTAATATACCGCCATAGTCATAAATCTAATCAAACAATAAAAACAAATCCGGATAACAAACCAAAACCGAACAATCAACCACAAGAGGAAAACAATAGAACAGCAAAAAAACTGAACTACAACAAAAAAAAAAAAAACGCCAAGTTGAACATACATATAAGCTGTATAGTCAGAAATAACATTCAGAGACACAGTTGAAAGAGATTATTCAAAAGTTGAGACCAAGTTAAGGATAAACCTTGAATGAGAGTAAAGGATATTAGAGTACACAAAATATCAGGACCCTATCATTTCTGTCAGCAGAACATGTGTTCTCCATAGAAAAAAAGATCAATTTCAACGAGTGAATCAGCCATATAATACCAGTATTAAACTCTAGCTCACTTTATAGACATTAAGTTATAACACAAAATTATAAGCTTTCGCCGAAAAATGAAGGGCTTGTTTTGTGCATACATAAAAATTGATAGCATGTAGAAATTCCATTACATTTCATAAACAAAGTGTCCCCGTAGTGCTTTTCTGGATGCTTCTTCAGCGGGAGCGCACAAATGAGTTGTTCATAATTTTGAAATGTCGACTTATGTTAAGAGTTGTATAACTGAATGCAAGCGTTTGCTTGGGCTACAAACTTTTATGTTGGTTTATATCATTTTATTTGTTTTGTTTTGCACTTATCTTTAACGGTTGACATTCTCAGTCATACCATCAGTGGATGAGAAGGTAAACATGCCTAAGTGGAAGGTTCTGAACTACAAATGTATATTCTCAACTAGAGTGGTAAACATGCATATTATATATAAAAACGTGAGCATCGGTAATTTCCTCCAAAATCACACGTTGCACGAGTTCAAAAAATACTGTTGTCATCATTTTGTCCACTTTAGCAAACAAAGTTTACCTTACATTTTCCGCCCGTGTTGTTTAACATATTACATATTACAGCATTTTTAAAACAGTTCGTGACTAGGGTCAGACCAAGATAACCGTTTACAACAAAAATCGCTGCACAAGTGATAAAAATGAAGCTATTCTGGGTTTATCTTCATCATTTACGCTCAGAACCTTATATTAGAAAGCTAAGGATGTAAAAAAACAAAACAGAAACAGTTGAAGTGCCAAAATAACACACAAAAAAGATAAAATAGTGGAAGGCCAGCTGTGGGGACATCACAATAAAGCAACTAATTACATCATAATTAATTATGTCATAATGAAATTATCACAATTCGGAAGACTTATCCTTGGTACCTTATTTATAAAATATAGGGAAGGATGAAAGGAATTACATCACTTTAAAGTTGTCTGATTTGGGATAACAAATCTTTGTATTTTTCTACCTTAAAATAAATAATATAAAGTTAATACAATTATTCAAGCTTTTAAGAGACAGAAGTTAAATCATTAAAGCGCTTTTTTATGCTGAACTCACCTGAACGTTTGAAAAGTCCTTAGATTTTTCATTTATTTAAAGCGTTTGAAAGATAAAGAATTTTAAAGACTACAAAATGGCGCAAATTTATATTTTATTGATGGTTACATGACAAAACATCAAATGTTTGTGTTTTATTAACTGCAATGCGAATTTTCATTAGAGAAAGAAGTATACAAAAAACAGTGGGAGAAATCCGGAATCTTTTACGTGAGTATTTCTTTATATTTGACTTGTTTATCTAGTTTTTATTTGAATGAACAAATGTAAACAAAGTATCTACGATACTCATATGTTCATACACAAGTTCTATAGCTGGTATATATGACCAAACAGCTCTGTCAATGGTTGGTTGTCATCATTTATTTTCATTAATCTTTTATTTAACATATTTTGGACATCTTCACTCTCCTGTTCAGAGCCAAAAAACCTCTTTTGGTTAATTTGTCTTGTCTTGACTTTATCTTTATGGATTATATATTGTCAAATGAACAAACGACATATATAATATATGTGGACACACAATATTATATACAGTACTGTCTGATATCCAATATGAATTTGAAGAAGAAGAAGAAGAAGAAGAAGAAGAAGAAGAAGAAGAAGAAGAAGAAGAAGAAGAAGAAGAAGAAGAAGAAGAAGAAGAAGAAGAAGAAGAAGAAGAAGTCTTGACTTTATCTTTATGGATTATATATTGTCAAATGAACAAACGACATATATAATATATGTGGACACACAATATAATATACAGTACTGTCTGGTATCCAATATGAATTTGAAGAAGAAGAAGAAGAAGAAGAAGAAGAAGAAGAAGAAGAAGAAGAAGAAGAAGAAGAAGAAGAAGAAGAAGAAGAAAAAGAAGAGAAGAAGAAGAAGAAGAAGAAGAAGACAGAAAATGATAACAAACATTTAACGAAAATATCGTGTCATGAATAGGGTAGAAAATGCAGTTGTTGTTCTTCTGTAAAAACCTACGTGTTAACTACCTGTGTTACTTAGTATTATAAAATCAAGACACAGGGCAGATACAGCCATTTTCAAAAGGAGGAAAGGGGAAGGGTCCAACCATATGTTCCCAGGAGTTCCAACACCCGAAACCCCCTCCCATATCCGCCCCTGAGACAATATACACAACATCTTAAATGTTGATTATTTTACATTTACTGTATCAAACATAAAATTTATTATTTTGCGAAAAAAGCTAAAACTTTAGTATTTCATATCATGTAACTTCATCATTATAAGAACTTGTTCAAATTGCGAAAAAATGCTAAAATTTTAGCTTAACAAATTTGATTGTTTGTAAAGCAGTTAAAATTTTAGCCGTACGAGTTTTGAATTCAAATTTTGGGTAGGCTAAAAGTTTAGTTTTATTATATATACAAAGGGAATGCTAAAATTATAGCAAACATAACATTACTTTTCTTTTTATTGCATGATAATACTAAAACAGCTGTGAATTTTCTTTTCTTTTTTCTTTAATAGATAAATTGTATTCAGCTGAATTATTGAGAAGCTGAATTCAGTTTCTCTAACACAAAAGAAAATTAAGTATTCCAACATAGATGCGAAGTGTTCCTTCAATATGACAGTTATTCAAAAAAGATATATGTAAGTATTCAGAAATTTAATTAAACACACATAATTTTTGCGAAAAACACTAGACTTTTAGCCATTTTGCAAAGATTCGTTACAAACTATCTTGAGAATGAAAATTGCAGAGTATCAAAATTTATTGCAGTCCGTTTATAATGATTAGAATTAAAATTATCTAAACTTAATGAGAACAAAATAAGTATGTATACCGATATAAACAACATGCAAAGTTTTGGTTTGAGCAAAGATATTATGTTTTAGTTTGATTAATTCGGGAATGTAAGTTGTATGGAAAGAATAGATTTAAGATTTTGAAGTCTTTAGAAACAAAGATTCATGAACAAAGTATAGATATTTTCATTTAAAACATCCACGAAAACCATGAAATATCTGTATACATCGAACAAAAGTACTTTCACAGTCTTAACCTTTAAGGGTGTTTTTGTTTTTTTATAGATATCATTATATTTGTAAGGGTGACTGTAGCAAACTTTATCATTTCAATAAAAAAGCACACTTTTGAATATTTACCTGATAGTATAGGAACCTATCAGTTTCCTTATATCTTCTTCAGTAACAGATTTCCGATTAAAAATTATCTTAGGGAATTCGGGAAGAGAGTATACCACATGTGCTTTGTTGATCTCGTCTTTCAGATTGGTAATCTGCTGTACCATATTCACATCCGGCCTAGTCTGATCTAGTTTAAGTCTGTTTTTGTCTAAATTTTGTCCAGTCACAAGTACAGATTAAGCATCAGATAGCATTTTATTTAGATTGTTTTTTTCCTCATTTAATTTTTCTTTCACTTCGGTAATTATCTGAGCAACGGATTGGTCAACCATACATTTAATCACATTGCCCTTATCCGTAATTGCTTTGATAACAGACTCAACTGATTTATCAAACGATCTCAAGCTATGCTTTATCTTCTTTATATTTTGATTTGCTGCACTTGTGTTTGCACGAATTTTCTGTTCATAATCCACTCTTAATTCAGCGACTGCATCAACAAGTTCGGAAAATCGATGTCCATTATGATTTCCTGTCACACAACCGTTACATACCAGTACATTGCACGTGTTACACATTAAGGTTAATTCTTTTTTGTGATTACTACATTTCGATTTGCCTTTCGGGATAAGGTCGGAGGCTTTTTGAAATTGATGGTTTCTAGAATACCTCTGTCTATTATGAAGCATCTTGCAGTCTTCACAGTAATATTCTTCACACTCTAAGCAATAGTGTGATCCTGTGGCACCCAGACAAATATTACATGATTTAGAAGCAATCTGCGCCATTGCAAACTTGGACAAAATCCGAGGTACATGTATAACAGGTATTGACGGATATAAAAGCAAATTCTAGATTTAAATAAAGGAGTACAAATAGAATATATAAATGATTTACGAGGTTGTATATGAACAGTTGTAATATAAGTTAATAGCTATGTTAAAGTTAAAATCAATAAACGTATATTGCGAACGTTAATTTATTCATTGATGTGTTGTTCCAACATGTTAATCCATTAAACAACTTCTAAAAGTAAGAGCCTGATACCACAAAATACAAAAGATACAAAGGGCACATGGGAAACCCATGATAAACGACAGGGATTTTTCGAGCTCATCTTTCCAAAGTCGACTTTAGTGAAAGAAAAAAAACTCAGCGTAGTTGCTAATCTCTAAAGTACCTTCGTCAAAACGTCTACGCTATCACGTTATGTCGTCACTCTACAGTGTTATAACAACCTCGTGTATTTTTAATTGATCGATCGATCGAAAGGCTTTGGTCAATACAGAAGGAAAAAATACTGACGATATGGCCATTTGTTATACGTAAAAGCAGGCCTTTTTTCAAACAGATAAAGTGCAAGTGAAAATACGTATCTGTAGACTAAACTTCAACTGTTCTACAGAAACAGACAGGGTTCTAATCGTTATTGTAATGATTGTCTTTTTTTATGAGTCACATTTCGAGTTGGAATTCCTCTCGGTTAACACATAGTTGACAGAATGATTGTTTACATATTTAATTAATCGGTGAATGTAAGAGCAACGCATATACTCTACCCTTTAAATATTATCGTATCTTAATTCTGCTCTAAACTAAAGGTGTGTTTGATTACAAATGTAATAATAATACTATATCTTAGGAAGAACGTAGAGAACAATATGTTTGTTTGGTATTGTTTTTTTACAGAAAGAAAGATTTGTACTCTAATTGATATTTGAATCTATGTCTATGCATATTAATATGTATATTAGTAAATTACACACATCATGTTTCTTATACATCAGTACTCACCACATATGCTTTATACTTTTATAATCCATACGTTAGTCACAGAATCATTTCAACTGTTGTTCATTCACATTAAATCAATAATTTCCAATTCTAACTATAACTATTATTTTTTTTTTCAATCAAATATATAGTTTTCACGTTTAAATCAACACATGGTCCGATACCACAATTATTTCGTAGTGCATTTCTTTTAGAACATAAATGAACCTAAAAAATCCCATCAGCGCTTTCTCAAAGAAATTTTTACAGTGTGTTGTACTACTTTTGGGACAAATTATATCAAAGTTATAGAAAACTTCATCGGCTCTAACTCAAAATATGAACAATTTTATGTTTAGGGCGACTTGAAATCTTTTGACAGCTTCCGAAGTGCTTTTTCAGCGCAGATGGCAGTTAGGTCCGCTGCTGTATGCCCTGAGGTAGTCGGTGCCCTCAGGTAATCGTGGCAATAGTGCCCATATGCGTAGTAATAACATGATCTAAAAATAGAATAAACTAAAAATACATCATTGCACTTTCTATTTCGACTGACAGTATATGTGCGAAAAATAGGAGAAAACAGGAACACATACGATTTTTTACAATAAGTTACGACAAATAATTCACGAAAAAAATCCAAATATTTGGTTTATTTGTGATCATTGCAACGTGAACAGATATTTATTTAGTGAAACGTAAATGACTTAAAATAATTAAAAAGAAAACACTTTTTAAATGGCGATTTAAGCTTTTATAATAATAGTTGTATATACAATTATTTAAACTAACTATTACAGAATAATAGTTATCCACACATGCCTAAGGCAGCAAACATTTGATTTTCCGGGGGGGTGGGGGTTTTCCCTTCGGCGAAAGACAATATTTTTTGGAGACAGGTCGAAAACCTTTTTTTTCTTTCATTTCAATTTTAGCATTACATATAGTGGCAGAACAATTAGAAACAAACTTAAAAAAAAAAACATAGCCCCCCCCTCCCCCCTGAAAATGAAATGATTGCTGCCTAAGTTTCGTAAATGTCCTGTTGAAACTTTGACTTTCATTGTGTTTGGTAATATATGACACTTACATATGGACAGATTACGCATATATTGATTTTGGTTACTTCTTTTAAAGTAACATAAGTAGAAAATGATAACATTTAATAGATAGCCCAGCAGGCACAACAACGTTAAATCAACATTGAATACACGTCAGATTTCAACGTTGAATCCATGTTGAAAAGTAGTGTTGAATTGAAAATTGAAATGACGTTGAAAACATAACGTTGTTTCAACGACAGATTTCAACGTTGAAAAAAGGTTGAATTTTGGTCTAAATTTGGTCGTGGTTTGTTGAAAACAAGTCGATTGCTGGTTGAATTTTGGTTGTTGTTTGTTGAAATCTGGTCGAATGTTGGTTGTTCTGTGGTCAGTGTATGTTGAAAGCAGGTTGAATGTTGGTTGAAGTGTTATAAGTGTATGTTGAAATCAGGTCGAATGTTGGTTGTTCTGTGGTCAGTGTATGTTGAAATCAGGTCGAATGTTTGTTGAACTGTGATCAGTGTATGTTGAAAATAGGTGGGATTTGTGTCCAGGTGAACTTTTAATGTGGTAAATGTGGAGAATAGGATGTTAAAAAATGGTTGAATTGAGATTTTTTAACAGCAGAAATTATCACCCTTTATTATATCCATCAATGCCATTTTATGTGTAATAAAACTGTCGCACAACTATATGTTGGTGGTTGGTGTACATGTAGTATGTAGTGTCGTTGGTATACATTTTGCCTTCACTGTTCCTAATAGACATGATTTTGCTTTGCTAATAACTATTGTGTTCACACTCAAAATATGTTTGTGACATAACACAGTAGTTAAATAACAAGTTACCCACACATGCCTCTTACAATGTCAAACAAACACAACTTGAATATTTAATTTTATTTAAGAAAAAAATAGTCCATCTGCTAGACATCTTGTACTGTTGTTCCATATAAAGGTCTAATGTTTACATTCGAAACTTGTTACTACAGCATCTGCAATAGAAAAAAAACTTATTGTACTATCTTTAACATAACTTTGTTAATTTCATTATGCAGCCCATATAAAGAAGACTAGTGTCATATGCATGATATAGTTATTTCTTTGAATATTAAGTAATAGCTAACATGACAGTTTTTTTTTTTAAACTTGATTTCAGATATTAAATAATAAATTAATTTAATAAAAACAAACCTTAAGATTTTAGTAGACAAAGATGTAGAGCCCATTTAAAAGAAATTATGACAAAATTTCACACACTTTTATGCGAAAAAAAACAATAGTATATATTGCAATACTCACCCTTTATTATTTCAATCGGTCAAGCTTGGACACCATAGGCATATTTATTCTTTTTATCCGAGATGTACTTTACAGACATGGATTTTTTGGGAAGACATCATCTACAAAAAAAATATGTTTATTGAATTGCAGCATTTTCAAATTGTCAATTCCCTCCTTAAAAAAACACGCTTACAAAATTTGGACATCCAAAACCTTTCATAGGGGACTTTCCGATTTGAATTTTCCTCGGAGATCACTGTTGTTGTGATCTTACATTTTTTCAATAATTGGTTGAAAAACTTTAAGTCCAATAATTATTATTGTAGCATTACGGGAAGTTTGTCTTCACTGAAAATCCAACATGATTCTGGAATCAGTAGCGGATCCTGAAATTTTCATTAGGGGTCCATTGACTGCATAAAAGAGTGGGAGGGCTCAAGTCATGCTTCAGTGCTTCCTTATATAATCAACCAATTTCACCCTCTCAAGGGTGACCACAAGCATTGAGACTTTGACAGTCACTCATCTTGAGATACAATACTGCACCATAATCACCGATATATTGACAGTCACTCATCTTGAGATATAATACTGCACCACAAGCACCGATATCTTGACAGTCACTCATCTTGAGAAACAGTCATGCACCACAAGCACCGAGATCTTGACAGTCACTCATCTTGAGAAACAATAATGCACCACAAGCACCGAGATCTTGGCAGTCGCTCATCTTGAGATACAATACTGCACCACAAGCACCAAGATCTTGACAGTCACTCATCTTGAGAAACAAAAATGCACCACAAGCACCGAGATCGTGACAGTCACTCATCGTGAGAAACAATAATGCAACACAAGCACCGATATATTGACAGTCACTAATCTTGAGATACAATACTGCAACACAAGCACCGATATCTTGACAGTAACTTATCTTGAGATACAATACTGCTCAGCAAGCACTGATATCTTAAGAAACAATAATGCAACACAAGCACCGAGATCGTGACAGTCACTCATATCAATATAAGATGATGCGCAGCAAGCACCGCGATCCTAACCCACACTCCTCCTCAGATACAATAATGTCCTTATGTAATTTAAAGTGCTTTCGATAGTCATCTCAAGATGCTTTACTTTAATAAAATTCAAAATAAATATTTTTCACGTATAATTAACTATATCAATATATGTCATTTTACATCTTAATTTTTCATGATCTTTCATCAATAGATACTTTCGGCATGGCTGCTAAACTTTGAACCTGTGTTTACATTTTTCTTCAAACTGCAATATATTCCAGTCTTTAGTGATACGTCTTATTTAATTTTCATTAACATGCATATGGATTAAGTTTAGACATTAAAAATAAAATAATATTTCTTTTATTTCCTTGATTTTTTTTTGTGCTGTAATAATTCAATACGGTCAATTGATAAAGCATCTTTTTAGACGTTATCATATAGACCACTTTGAAATTGGACAGAATATTGTGTACTAATTGGTTATGGTCACACATGTTTCTTATCTGCCGTATTGCTTCATTGATAAATCCTCGGAATACATGCTGTAAGTGACATCTATTCTGACCCAGAGAAAAGAATTTGTTTGTTTTGAATGTGTTGCAATTAAGGTCAAGAATGCCATGTGTTGTAAATCCTTGACTTTTAATTATATAAACATATAAAACATGTAAAAGAACTAGTATATGAGATCGCATAGGTGAACTTTAATATTTATTTTGTATTATTTGCAAGACGAATATTTTGTTTTCAATTTCAACCGATGTTCCATGATATATTATGACTACGCCATCCCAGTATCTTCAATGTCAATGATAACATTCTTTTCCATTCGCTTTTGCTTTAAATTACCAAATCAATGTTCATAAAAACAGGCTCTTCCTCTTCAAGTCTTAACATAATAAGTTGCCGCACCCAATCAATGTACAAATATATGTTAAGGTCAATCTTGCTGTTCCCAAGATTACAAACACATGTGTGTATAATTGTAAATTATATCTGATCTGCTTAAATAACCAGGCCTATACTCATATACTTACAGTAAACGCTACACTATTGTAATGATTGTATATCTTAAATTATAATATATCATTAAATCAAACAATAAATGAAAATTTTACTTACTTTACTCTGCCGAGAGCAACTAATGTGGTAACCAAATTGACGCAAATAAATTCGAAATGTCTGTCTTCTAAGCATGTGCCAATCAGAAAAAGATATCCGTTTCGAGTAATTATAATATAATAATTTTATCGCAATTAAAAGATTAATTTATATATGAAACATTAATCGTTGAATTTATTCAAAAATATCATTGAAACAATATAAAATTTATCAATTAAGCAAAAAGGAATATACATAAAATTTGGTCTTTCAATCTCATCTTGATTAAAATTTTGGTTGACACTTAAAGTCACCAACCTTAAAACTAAACCGTTTATCAACGTTATATTTTCAACCAATTAAAGCATTGAAAGCATCAACTCAAATTCAATGTTGATTCAACGTTGGCAGTTCAACGTTGAAAATTTTAACCACAAATCAACGTTGATACAACAACGTGTTATTAACGTTGATACAATTGACGTTGATACAACGTTGATTTTACGTTGATCAACGTTACAACCAAATTTCAACATATTTTCAACGTCGGTTCAACGTTGTGTGCCTGCTGGGAGGTTATTAAAATCAGTCCATCTTGTTCGACTGCATGAGGGGCAGTGGCGGATCCATCCATTTTAAAAAAGGGGGTTCCCCATTCCAGGACACAAGGAGGGGGTTCCAACTATATGTTTCCATTCAAATGCATTGATTTCCAAAAAAAGGGTTCCTATACCCAAAACACCCCTGGACCCGCCACTGTCCATTGTTCAACTACTAAATTGTCTGTTTTACTTACTAGTACACTTGGTACAATAAAAAACCTGATAATAAATTGTTCAAATAAGGCCTTTGAAAATAGTGGAATTAATTACTTTTGGAGTGTCAAAAACTCGTTGAAAGTACTTGATAAATTGCATGCATATATTGGTGATTTTAAATCTGTTCAAAGTTTTGATTTTTCTACCCTATATACCACTTTGCCTCATATTCTTATTAAGAAAAAATTCACATCCCTAATTAACTGGTCATTTAAAAAGTCGGAATGCGAGCACATATGTTCAAACTCTTTGCGATCATTTTTTCAGAAGCAATAAACAAAAGAACTATGTCAATTGGACATGCTTTGATACTATTTATGCGCTTGAATTTTTATTTGATAACATTTTTGTTCGCTTTAGATATTCCGTATATCGTCAAGTTATTGGAATTCCAATGGGGACTAACTGTGAACCAATTATTGCGGACCTGTTTTTGTATTGTTATGAGTTACAATTTATCACTTAAATTAGCAAAGACCCATCAAAACAATATTTGATACAAAAATTTAACAATACTTTTAGATATTTGGATGATATATTGGCTCTCAATAATAACGACTTCCGTATGTATACTAAAGAAATTTATCCTGTAAAACTTACTTTAATTAAAGCTAATGATAATAATGACCACTGCCCTTTCCTCGATCTTGATATCTATATCATAAACGGGAAGATTAAGACAAAAATTGTTGATAAGAGAGATGGGTTTTTTTTCATTTCCTATTGTTAATTATCAACTTGTACGATTCTCTCGTGTATGTAACAACGTATTAGATTTTAGCGAGAGAAATTTATGTATTACTAAAAAATTATTACACCAGGGTTTTCGATATCACAAACTGGTCAAAACATTTACTAAATTTTATCATCGGTATAAGGAAATAATTCGTAAATATAACTCAACATGCAGACATCTTATACGTTCAGGTATTTCACAACCATTTTTTTATGGAAACATGCTATATAAAAAACAAAAATGTCAGTATTCACCTCAGAAACTAACAAAACCTTTAAATAGACTTATTAAAAAGGGATAAAGTTACGATACTGTTGTCAGGTCATTAAAGATTGCATATTTTGGCTTTAATATTGATTCACTGATAGAGTCTTTGAATCGCAACTAAACACATCTATTTAAAAAAAAAAACAGTTGTTGGCATGACACGGGTTATGTTCTTCTCATATATTTTATGATAGTATGATACTAAACCCGTAACGGGAGGGATTGTGCCTGATATTCATATGATGAACACATAATCTTTCAATCAGTTTAATTGAGGTCTGGAGCTGGCATGTAAATTAACTGCTAGTAGTCTGTTGTTATTTATGTACTATTGTCATTTTATTTATTTTCTTTTGTTACTACTTTTGACATCGGACTCGGACTTCCCTTGAATTGAATTATAATGTGCGTATTGTTATGCTTTTACTTTTCTACACTGGCTAAATGTATAGGGGGAGGGTTGAGATCTCATAAACATGTTTAACCCCTCCGCAATTTTGCGCATGTCCCAAGTCAGGAGCCTCTGGCCTTTGTTAGGCTTGTATGATTTTAAATTTTAGTGTCTTGTGTATAATTCGGCGTTTAGTATGACGTCCATTATCACTGAACTATTATGCATATTTTTAGGGGCCAGCTGAAGGACACCTAACGCTGCTGGAATTCTCGCTACATTGGAGACCCATTGGTTGCCTTCGGCTGTTGTCTGCTCTATGGTCGGGTGGTTGTCGCTTTGACATATTCACCATTTCCTTTCTCAATTTTAATAACTCTGTTTCTGATCTAATTTTGTTTTCTATAAACGGCATCTATATATTTAAACTAAAAATCTACAACTCTCAGTTTATGGCTACACGTGCTGATCTTATCTATATTCATGCATAATATTCATTAGCTGTGTATGAGTATCAAAATCGTATCATACGCGATGATGACCAGCCAGTACACACTGTAAGGATTTTATTCACCAGTATTAAAAAAGAGAAACATTGCAGTACGAACAGTAATCTATCTTTTTTTTCATTTGACATTACTTTGAAAGTAACGTAGTTACAAGCACAGGTTATATAGTATATAACTGCTTTTTTAAAATGTTAATTGTCTTAATCAATCTTATTTGAGAGATGTTGGATATTTTCAAGGAAAAACCTCCATCTCCAGTGGACTTTTGTACATGGTCAGATAACCTTAGGTCATCTCTAAATTACTGTGTATTTCCTGTATCTCAGATCATATCTATGATTGCTCACATGGTAAGGTTACCTCAGGTCACCTCTGTATGATTGAACATTGTGAGGTTACCTAATATTACCTCTGTATTGCTGTACATGGTGAGGTTACTCTGTATTACTGCACATACTCGTATTACCACACTTTGTGTAAACTTTACAAAAACACTATTTTTTTAGTTTCCCTCAGGGCACTTCTGCATTTCTATACATGGCCAAGTGCACATGTTGACTAATGTCATTTCTTAACTACTGTATATAAATATGTAACCTCAGAATACCTCTGTGTATGTTAGAATATGGTGAGGTTACCTAAGGTCACAACTTAATGGTCATTGTGCCAGCTGCATGTTACCACAGATAAACTTTGCAAAACGCTAATTTTCTACAAACCTCAGGTTACCACAATTGAATGTTCATAATTCCCTTCGTCAGCTTAGTCAGTCCAGATTACATCTATGTTCTTTTTTTTCCCGGACAGGCTACCTCAGGTCATCAGCAAATTATTGTACATGACCAGGTTACCTCAGGTCATCTGTAAATTACTGTACATGACAAGGTTACCTCAGGTCATATGTAAATTACTATAGATGACCAGGTTACCTCAGGGAACCACTGTACTACTGTGCATGGTATGGTTACCTCAGGGAACCATGGTTCTACTGTGCATGATCGGGTTACTTCAAGGAACCATTGTTCTACTGTGCATGGTCTGGTTACTTTAGGGATCCATTGTACTACTGTGCATGGTCATGTTACCGAGGGAACCTCAGGGAATCATTGTACTACTGTGCATGATCATGTTACACTAGGTAACCACTATACAACTGGGCATTGTCAGGTAACCTCAGGGAACCATTGTACTACTGTGCAGGGAACCATTGTACTATTGTGCATGTTCAAGTCTCCTCAGGGAAACGTTGTTCTACTGTGCATGGTCATGGTACCTCAGGGAACCATTGTACTGTTGTGTATTGGGAGTTTACCTCAAGGAATTATTGTACTACTGTGCATGGTCAGGTTACCTCAGGGAACCATTGCACTACTGTGCATGGTCAGGTTTCTTCAGGGAACCATTGTACTACTGTGCATGGTAGGTAACCTCATGGAATCATTGTACTACTCTGCATGGTTAGGTTACTTCAGGGAACAATTGTACTACTGTGCATGGTAAGTAATTAGGGAATCATTGCACTACCGTGCATGGTCAGGTTACTTCAGAGAACCATTGAACTACTGTACATGGTCAAGTTACCTCAGGGAACCATTGTACTACTGTGCATGGCCAGGTTACCTCAGGGAACCATTGTACTACTGTACATGGTCAGGTTACCCAGGGAACCATTGTGCTTCTGTGCATTGTCAGGTTACCTCGGGGAACCACTGCACTACTGTGCATGATCAGATTACTTCGGGGAACCATTGAACTACTGTACATGGTCATGTTACCTCAGGAAACCATTGTACTACTGTGCATTGTCAGTTTATCTCAGGGAACCATTGTACTACTGTGCATGGTCAGGTTACCTCAGGGAACCACTGTACAACTGGGCATGGTCAAGTAACCCCAGGGAAGTTACAATATTTTCAAATATGAGAAGAAGTATTTGCATTTTAGCAGGAACATATATTAACTTTAGATATACTGTTCCCAGATTTTAGGCAACGCATACAAAAATTCTATTCCCTTTTCCTGAAATCATATGGCAGTTAATAATTTTTATCATAATAAAGCAATAACAACATTCTTATTCCACAAAAATAAACTTTTAAGTATCTTAATTCTTATCATATCTCAATTCTAATTAAAAGACTTATCTCGAGTTGTTTGATTTCAAATAAAATAGTGTCATTTTTTAATGGTCATTGTGCCAGCTGCATGTTACCACAGATAAACTTTGCAAAACGCTAATTTTCTACAAACCTCAGGTTACCACAATTGAATGTTCATAATTCCCTTCGTCAGCTTAGTCAGTCCAGATTACATCTATGTTCTTTTTTTTCCCGGACAGGCTACCTCAGGTCATCAGCAAATTATTGTACATGACCAGGTTACCTCAGGTCATCTGTAAATTACTGTACATGACAAGGTTACCTCAGGTCATATGTAAATTACTGTACATGACCAGGTTACCTCAGGGAACCACTGTACTACTGTGCATGGTACGGTTACCTCAGGGAACCATGGTTCTACTGTGCATGATCGGGTTACTTCAAGGAACCATTGTTCTACTGTGCATGGTCTGGTTACTTTAGGGATCCATTGTACTACTGTGCATGGTCATGTTACCGAGGGAACCATTACACTACTGTGCATGGTCAGGTTACCTCACGGAATCACTGTACTACTGTGTATGGTCAGGTTACCTCAGGAAACCATTGTACTCCTGTGCATTGTCATGTTACCTCAGGGAACCTTTGTAATACTGTGTATGGTCAGGTTTCCCCAGGGAACCATTGTACTATTGACATGGTCAGGTTACTTAAGGTAACCATTTTACTACTGTGCATGGTCAGGTTACCTCGGGAACAATTGTACTACTGTGCATGGTCAGGTTACCTCAGGGAACCATTGTACTACTGTGCATGGTAAGTTACCTCAGGGAATCATTGTAATACTGTGCATGGTCAGGTTACCTCAGGAAACCATTGTACTACTGTGCATGGTCAGGTTACTCAGGGAACCACTGTACTGTTGTGTATTGTGAGTTTACCACAGGTAACCATTGTACTACTGTGCATGGTCAGGTTACCTCAGGGAACCATTGTACTACTGTGCAGGGTCAGGTTACCTCAGGTAACCATTGTACTACTGTGCAGGGTCAGGTTACCTCAGGGAACCATTGTACTACTGTGCATGGTAAGTTACCTCAGGGAATCATTGTAATACTGTGCATGGTCAGGTTACCTCAGGAAACCATTGTACTACTGCGCATGGTCAGGTTACTCAGGGAACCACTGTACTGTTGTGTATTGTGAGTTTACCACAGGGAATCATTGTACCACTGTGCATGGTCAGGTTACCTCAGGGAACCATTGTACTGTTGTGTATTGTGAGTTTACCTCAGGGAACCATTGTACTACTGTGCATAGTCAGGTTACCTCAGGGAACAATTGTACTACTGTGCATAGTCAGGTTACCTCAGGGAACAATTGTACTACTGTACATGTTTAAGTTATCTCAGGAAACCATTGTAATACTGTGCATTGTAAGGTTACTCAGGGAACCACTGTACAACTATGCATGGTCAGGTAACCTCAGGAAAGCATTGTACTACTGTGCATTGCCAGGTTACCTTAGGGAACCATTGCACTTCTGTGCATTGTTATGTCTCCTCAGGGAACCACTCTACTACTGAGCATGGTAAGGTACTTCAGGGAATCATTGTACTACTCTGCATTTTCAGGTTTACTCAGGAAACCATTGTTTTACTGTGCATGGTTATTTAACCTCAGGGAACTATTGTACTACTGTGCATTGTCATGTAACCTCAGGGAACCATTGTACTACTGTGCATGGTAAGTTTATCTCAGGGAACCATTTTACTACTGTACATGGTCCGGTTACCACAGGGAACCATTGTACTTCTGTGTATGGCCATGTTACCATAGGAAATTATTGTACTACTTTGCATGGTCATGTTACTACAAGGAACCACTGTATTGCTGTGCATGGTCAGGTTACCTCAGGGAACCACTGTACAACTGGGCATGGTCAGATAACCTCAGAGAGGCATCGTACTACTGTGCAGGGAACGTTTGTTCCATTGTGCATGGTCAAGTCTCCTTAGGGAATCATTGTTCTTCTTCGAAAGGTCATGGTTCATCAGGAAATCATTGTACTGCTGTGTATTTTAAGGTTACCTCAGGGAACCATTGGACTACTGTGCATGGTCAGGTTACCTCAGGGAACCATTGTACTACTGTGCATAGTCAGGTTACCTCAGGAAACCACTGTACAACTGGGCATGGTCAAATAACCCAGGGAACCATTATACTAATCTGCATGGAACCATTGTACTGTGTATGGTCAGGTTACTTAATTGAACCATTGTACTACTGTGCATGGTAGGTAACCTCAGGGAATCATTGTACTACTGTGCATGATCATGTTACACTAGGTAACCACTATACAACTGGGCATTGTCAGGTAACCTCAGGGAACCATTGTACTATTGTGCATGTTCAAGTCTCCTCAGGGAAACGTTGTTCTACTGTGCATGGTCATGGTACCTCAGGGAACCATTGTACTGTTGTGTATTGGGAGTTTACCTCAAGGAATTATTGTACTACTGTGCATGGTCAGGTTACCTCAGGGAACCATTGCACTACTGTGCATGGTCAGGTTTCTTCAGGGAACCATTGTACTACTGTGCATGGTAGGTAACCTCATGGAATCATTGTACTACTCTGCATGGTCAGGTTACTTCAGGGAACAATTGTACTACTGTGCATGGTAAGTAATTAGGGAATCATTGCACTACCGTGCATGGTCAGGTTACTTCAGAGAACCATTGAACTACTGTACATGGTCAAGTTACCTCAGGGAACCATTGTACTACTGTGCATGGCCAGGTTACCTCAGGGAACCATTGTACTACTGTATATGGTCAGGTTACCGAGAGAACCATTGTGCTTCTGTGCATTGTCAGGTTACCTCGGGGAACCACTGCACTACTGTGCATGATCAGATTACTTCAGGGAACCATTGAACTACTGTACATGGTCATGTTACCTCAGGAAACCATTGTACTACTGTGCATGGTCAGTTTATCTCAGGGAACCATTGTACTACTGTGCATGGTCAGGTTACCTCAGGGAACCACTGTACAACTGGGCATGGTCAAGTAACCCCAGGGAAGCATTATACTAATCTGCAGGGAACTATTGTACTGTGTATGGTCAGGTTACTTAAGTGAACCATTGTACTACTGTGCATGGTAGGTAACCTCAGGAAATCATTGTACTACTGTGCATGGTCATGTTACACCAGGTAACCACTATACAACTGGGCATTGTCAGTTAACCTCAGGGAACCGAGAGAACCATAGTGCGTCTGTGCATGGTCAGGTTACCTCAGGGAACCATTGTGCTTCTGTGCATTGTCAGGTTTCCTCAGGGAACCATTGTACTACTCTGCATGGTCAGGTTACTTCAGAGAAAAATTGTACTACTGTGCATGGTAAGTAATTAGGGAATCATTGCACTACCGTGCAAGGTCAGGTTACTTCAGAGAACCATTGCACTACTGTGCATGATTAGATTACTTCAGGGAACCATTGAACTAATGTACATGGTCATGTTACCTCATGGAACCATTGTACTACTGTGCATGGTCAGGTTACCTCAGGGAACCACTGTACAACTGGGCATGGTCAAGTAACCCCAGGGAACCATTATACTAATCTGCAGGGAACCATTGTACTGTGTATGGTCAGGTTACTTAAGTGAACCATTGTACTACTGTGCATGGTAGGTTACCTCAAGGAATCATAGTACTACTGTGCATGGTCAGGTTTCCTCAGGGAAACATTGTACTACTGTACATGGTCATGTCACCTCAGGGAAGCACAGTACTACTGTGCATTGTCATGTTACCTCAGGTGACCATTGTACTACTGTGCATGGTCAGGTTTCCCAATGGAATCATTGTACTACTGTATATGGTCAGTTAACTGCAGGGAACCATTGTACTTCTGTGCATTGCCAGGTTACCTCAGGGAACCACTGTACTACTGTGCATGGCCAAGTTACCGCAGGGTACCATTGTAAAACTGTGCATTGTCATGTTACCTCAGGGAACCATTTTACTACTGTGCATGGTCAGGTTACCTCAGGGAACCATTGTACCTCTGTGTATGACCATGTTACCTTAGGAAATCATTGTACTACTGTGCATGGTCATATTACTACAAGGAACCACTGTACTACTGTGCATGGTCAGGTTACCTCAGGGAACCACTGTACAACTGGGCATGGTCAGATAACCTCAGAGAGGCATTGTACTGCTGTGCAGGGAACCTTTGAACTATTGTGCATGGTCAAGTCTCCTCATGGAATCATTGTTCTACTTTGCATGGTCATGGTCCCTCATGGAATCATTGTTCTGCTGTGTATTTTAAGGTTACCTCAGGGAACCATTGAACTACTGTGCATGGTCAGGTTACCTCAGGGAACCATTGTACTACTGTGCATGGTCAGGTTACCTCAGGAAACCATTGTACTACTGTGCATGGTCAGGTTACCTCAGGGAACCACTGTACAACTGGGCATGGTCAAGTAACCCCAGGGAACCATTATACTAATCTGCAGGGAACCATTGTACTTTGTATGGTCAGGTTACTTAAGTGAACCATTGTACTACTGTGCATGGTAGGTAACCTCAGGGAACCATTGTACTACTGTGCAGGGAACCATTTTACTATTGTGCATGTTCAAGCCTCCTTAGAGAAACGTTGTTCTACTGTGCATGGTCATGGTACCTCAGGGAACCATTGTACTGTTGTGTATTGTGAGTTTACCTCAAGGAATCATTGTACTACTGTGCATGGTCAGGTTACCTCAGGGAACCATTGCACTACTGTGCATGGTCAGGTTTCTTCAGGGAACCATTGTACTACTGTGCATGGTAGGTTTACCTCATGGAATCATTGTATTACTCTGCATGGTCAGGTTACTTCAGGGAACAATTGTACTACTGTGCATGGTAAGTAATTAGGGAATCATTGCACTACCCTGCATGGTCAGGTTACTTCAGAGAACCATTTCACTACTGTGCGTGATCAGATTACTTCAGGGAACCATTGAACTACTGTACATGGTCATGTTACCTCAGGGAACCATTGTACTACTGTGCATGGTCAGTTTATCTCAGGGAACCATTGTACTACTGTGCATGGCCAGGATACCTCAGGGAACCATTGTACTACTGTGCATGGTCAGGTTACCTCAGGGAACCACTGTACAACTGGGCATGGTCAAGTAACCCCAGGGAACCATTATACTAATCTGCAGGGAACCATTGTACTGTGTATGGTCAGGTTACTTAAGCGAACCATTGTACTACTGTGCATGGTAGGTAACCTCAGGAAATCATTGTACTACTGTGCATGGTCATGTTACACCAGGTAACCACTATACAACTGGGCATTGTCAGGTAACCTCAGGAAACCGAGGGAACCATTGTGCTTCTGTGCATGGTCAGGTTACATCAGGGAACCATTGTGCTTCTGTGCATTGTCAGGTTTCCTCAGGGAACCATTGTACTACTGTACATGGTCATGTTACCTCAGGGAACCACAGTACTACTGTGCATGGTCAGGTTACCTCAGGGAACCATTGTACTACTGTGCATTGTCATGTTACCGCAGGTGACCATTGTACTACTGTGCATGGTCAGGTTTCCCAAGGGAATCATTGTACTACTGTACATGGTCAGGTTAGTGCAGGGAACCATTGTATTCTGTGCATTGCCAGGTTACTTCAGGGAACCACTGTACTACTGTGCATGGCAAGGTTACCTCAGGGAACCTTTGTAATACTGTGCATTGTCATGTTACCTTAGGAAACCAGTGTACTACTGTGCATTGTCAGATTTCCCCAGGGAACCATTGTACTACTGTACATGGTCAGATTACTTCAGGGAACCATTGTACTTCTGTGCATGGTCAGGTTACCTCAGGGAACAATTGCACTACTGTGCCTGGTCAGTTTACTTCAGGAACCATTGTACTACTGTGCATGGTAGGTTTCCTCATGGAACCATTGACCTAACGTGCATGGTCAGGTTACCTCAGGGAACCACTGTACAACTGTGCATGGTCAGGTTACCTCAGGGAACCATTGTACTCTTGTGCATGGTCAGGTTACTCATAAAGATAGACAAGAAAGAGATTTACAGATAATTTATTAGACTGAATTTTTTTCTGAACTCATTTTTTTCTGTTTGTTTATAGGTTTATGGTGAATGGAAACATAAATATATACTTTTAAAAAATCTTGCATCTTTTGGGGATATCATTCCAGGAAAGTGGAAGGATATCACGTTTACTTGAAGTGGTGAGGTCTAGTAAAAATAGCAAACAGAAAGTAGAAAAAAAATGAGTTGACTTCACGATTGCGTAACGTTTTATTCTTCGTGGCAAAACCCCCTTTTTCAACTAAGTCAAAATTTCACTTTGGTACATACATGTACATGATATGAACATGATTTTTTTTTCTAAGATCAGCTGTTTTGCATGTTAGCCTATGGAGCAGTCAATAACAAGACTGCAACCTTATGTTAATTTGATTTGAATCGATTATATTTGTTGTTATTTTTTGGGTTACCTGAGGTAATCCTGTTATGAAAGAATACTTCGTAGATACTTTGCTGGTATATAAAATTGAGAATGGAAATGGGGAATGTGTCAAAGAGACAACAACCCGACCAAAATAAAAAAAACAACAGCAGAAGGTCACCAACAGGTCTTCAATGTAGCGAGAAATTCCCGCACCCGGAGGCGTCCTTCAGCTGGCCCCTAAACAAATATATACTAGTTCAGTGATAATGAACGCCATACTAATTTCCAAATTGTACACAAGAAACTAATATAAAAATAATACAAGACTAACAAAGGCCAGAGGCTCCTGACTTGGGACAGACGCAAAAATGCGGCGGGGGACAGGCGCAAAAATGCGGCGGGGTTAAACATGTTTGTGAGATCTCAACCCTCCCCTATACCTCTAACCAATGTAGAAAAATAAACGCATAACAATACGCACATTAAAATTCAGTTCAAGAGAAGTCCGAGTCTGATGTCAGAAGATGTAACCAAAGAAAATAAACAAAAAGACAATAATACATAAATAACAACAGACTACTAGCAGTTAACTGACATGCCAGCTCCAGACTTCAATTAAACTGACTGAAAGATTATGATTTCATCATATGAACATCAGGCACAATTCTTCCCGTTAGGGGTTTAGTATTATACCATCATAACATATATGAGAAGAACATAACCCGTGTCATGCCAACAACTGTTTTTAGAATAAATGTCTTTAGTTCCGACGCAAAGACCTTATCAGTGACTCAATATTAACGCCAAAATATGCAATCTTTAATGATTTGACATGCATTTATGCTGTAATTACACAATTTCTTAATTTAAAATGTAGGACTTCATAGATTTGTATTGTTTATGCGATTATATGTAAATGTTACATGAGTTCACTTGAGTTAAATGGGTTGTATTTGGTGTTATAATTGGGGTTACCTGAGGTAACCCTGTCATGAATGAATACTTCGTAGATACTTTGCTAGTCTTTACATTAATTGTAATAAACTAATTTATTCATTTTGAATGTAGGACTTCATTGAAGTTATATTATTTATGGGATATATATGTAAAGGTGATCTCAAATAACTTCAGTTAAGTGGGTTATATTTGCAATTATATTTGGGGTTACCTCAGGTACCACTGTTATGAAAGATGCTTATTAGATAGTTTGCTAGTGTAAACATTTATGTTGTAATCAAACAATTTCTTTATTTTACATGTAGGACTTCACAGATGTAAATTGCTTACGCGATATTTAGAAAATGCGATCTGTCTTATCTCGATTTAAAGGGATTATACTTGTAGCTATTTTATGGGTTACCTGAGGTAACCCTGTCAAGACAGAATACTTAGTAGATACTTTGTTAGTAAATGTATTGATGGTGTAATAAACCAACTTCTTCATTTTCAATGAAGGAATTCATTGAAGTTATATTGTTTATGGGATGTAAATGTAAAGGTGATCTGAATTAACTTGAGTTAAATTGGTTGTAATTGCTGTTATTGCTTGGGTTACCTGAGGTAACCCTGTTATGAAAAAAATATTAGTAGATACTATGCTAGTGTATACATTTGTATTTTAATCACACAATTTCTTAATTAAAAAATGTAGGACTTCATAGATTTGTATTTTTTATTTGATGTTATTGAAATGGTTACCCGAGGTTATCCTGTCATGTAAGAATACTTTGTAGATAGTTTTCCAGAATATACATTTAAGTTGTAATAAACGATTTACTTTTTTATAAATTTGAACTTCATAGATGTGTGTTGTTTATTAATATTTAGAAAAGGCAACTTAAGTTAACTTTATTTGAATTAATTATATTTACTGTTATTTTGGGGTTACCTGAGGTAACCCTGTTATGAAAGAATACTTCGTAGATACTTTGCTGGTATATGCATTGATGTTGTAATTACACAATTTCTTAATTTAAAATGTAGGACTTCATAGATTTGTCTGGTTTATGCGATGTATAGATATATGTTACCTGAGTAAACTTGAGTAAAAAGGGTTGTATTTGTTGTTATTATTAGGTTACCTGAGGTAACCCTATCTCTCAGGTAACCCTGTAATGAATGAATTCTTCGTAGATACTTTGCTAGTGTTTACATTAATTGTAATAAACAAACTTCTTTATTTCAAATGTAGGACTTCATGAAAGTTGTATTGCTTATGTGATGTACATGTAAAGGTGAACTCAGTTAACTTCAGTTAAGTGGGTTATATTTGAAATTATGTCTGGGGTTACCTCAGGTACCCATGACATGATGAATGCTTTTTAGAAAGTTTGCTATTGTAAACATTTATATTTCTTTGTTTTAAATGTAGTACTTCATAGATGTGTATTGTTTATGTGATAAACCGGAAAGGCGACTTAAGTTAACTTGATATGAATGGATAATACTTGTTGCTATTTTATGGGTGACCTGAGGTAACCCTGTCATGACAAAATACTTAGTAGATACTTTGCTAGTATATGCATTTATGGTGTAATAAACCAACTTCTTCGTTTTTAATGTAGAAATTCATTGAAGTTATAATGTTAATGTGATGCATATGTAAAGGCGATCTGAATTAACTTGAGTTAAATAAGTTTTATTTGTTGTTATTGTATTGGTTACCTCAGGTAACCCTGCTATGAAAGAATTCTTAGTAGATACTTTGTAAGGGTATACATTTTTTTTTTAATTACACAATTTCTTCATTTAAAAATGTAGGACTTCATAGATTTGTATTGTTTATGTGATGCATATATATTTTGAGGTGATACCTGAGTTAACTTGAGTTAAATGGGTTGTATTTGTTGTTATTATTGGGTTACTTATGGTAACCCTGTAATGAATGAATTCTTCGTAGATACTTTGCTATTGTTTACATTAATTGTAATAAACAAACTTCTTTATTTCAAATGTAGGACTTCATGAAAGTTGTATTGTTTATGTGATGCACATGTAAAGGTGACCTCAGTTAACTTCAGTTAAGTGGGTTATATTTGTAATTATATCTGGGGTTACCTCAGGTACCCATGTTATGAAGAATGCTTTTTAATTAGTTTGCTAGTGTAAACATGTTGTAATCAGACAATTTCTTTATCTTAAATGTAGGACTTCATAGATGTGTATTGTTTATGTGATATATCTGAAAGGCGACTTAAGTTAACTTGATATGAATGGATACTACTTGTTGCTATTTCATGGGTTACCTGAGGTAACCCTGTCATGACAGAATATTTAGTAGATACTTTGCTAGTATATGCATTTATGGTGTAATAAACCAACTTCTTCATTTTAAATGTAGGAATTCATTAAAGTTATATTGTTTATGTGATGTATATGTAAAGGTGATATGATTTTACTTGAGTTAAATAGGTTGTATTTGTTGTTATTATTGGGTTACCTATGGTGACCCTGTAATGAATGAATTCTTCGTAGATACTTTGCTATTGTTTACATTAATTGTAATAAACAAACTTCTTTATTTCAAATGTAGGACTTCATGAAAGTTGTATTGTTTATGTGATGCACATGTAAAGGTGACCTCAGTTAACTTCAGTTAAGTGGGTTATATTTGTAATTATGTCTAGGGTTACCTCAGGTACCCATGTTATGAAGAATGCTTTTGAGATAGTTTGCTAGTGTAAACATTTATGTTGTAATCGGACAATTTCTTTATTTTAAATGTAGGACTTCATAGATGTGTATTGTTTATGTGATATTTCTGAAAGGCGACTTAAGTTAACTTGATGTGAATGGATAATACTTGTTTCTATTTTATGGGTTACCTGAGGTAACCTTGTCATGACAGAATATTTAGTAAATTCTTTGCTAGTATATCCATTCATGGTGTAATAAATCATCTTCTTTATTTTTAATTTAGGAATTCATTAAAGTTATATTGTTTATGTGATGTATATGTAAAGGTGATATGAATTAACTTGAGTTAAATAGGTTGTATTTGCTGTTATTGTTTTGGTTACCTCAGGTAACCCTGCTATGAAAGAATTCTTAGTTGATACTTTGCTAGTGTATACATTCATATTGTAATTCCACAATTTTTTTAATTTTAAATGTAGGAATTCATAGATTTGTATTGTTTATGTGATGTATATATATTTAAAGGTAACCTGAGTGAACTTGAGTTAGATGGGTTATCTTTGTTGTGATTGTGCTGGTTATCTGAGGTAACCCTGTCACGTAAGAATACGTCGTAGATAGTTTTCCAGAGTATACATTTAACTTCTAATAAACCATTTACTTTTTAATTTTGGACTCCATAGATAAGTATTGTTTATATGATATTCAGGCAAGGCGACTTTAGTTAACTTAATTTGAATGGATTATATTTGTTGTTATTTTTGAAATAACATGAGGTATCTCTGTTATGAAAGAATACTTCGTAGATAATTTGTTGGTATATGCATTTATGCTGTAATGACACAATTTCTTAATCTAAAATGTAGGACTTCATAGATTTGTATTGTGTATGCGAGGTATATATAAATGTAACCTGAGTTAACTTGAGTTGAATGGGTTGTTATTATTGGGGTTACCTCATGTAACCCTGTCATGAATGAATACTTCGTTGATACTTTGGTAGTGTTTACATTTATTGTAATAAACAAATTTCTTTTTTTTTAAATGTAGGACTTCATGAAAGTTGTATTGTTTATTAGATGTACATGTAAAGGTGATCTCAGTTAACTTCAGTTAAGTTAAGTGGGTTATATTTGTAATTATGTCTGGGGTTACCTCAGGTACCCATGTTATAAAGAAATTATTAGATGGTTTGATAGTGAAAACATTTATGTTGTAATCAAACAATTTCTTAATTTTACATGTAGGCCTCATAGATGTGTATTGTTTATGTGATATATCGGAAAAGCGACTTAGTTAACTTGATATCAATGGATAATACTTGTTGCTATTTAATGGGTTACCTGAGGTAACCCTGTTATAACAAAATACTTAGTAGATACTTTGCTAGTATATGCATTTATGCTGTAATAAACCACTTTCTTCTTTTGTTATGTAGGAATTCATTGAAATTATATTGTTTATGTGATGTATATGTAAAGGTGATCTGAATTAACTTGAGTTACATAGGTTTTATTTGCTGTTATTGTTTGGGTTATCGCAGGTTACCCTGTTATGAAATAATTTTTAGTACATACTTTGCTAGTGTATACATTTATATTTTAATTACACAATTTCTTAATTTAGAATGTAGGACTTCATAGATTTGTATTCTCAGTTACCTCAGTTGACTTGAGTTTAATGGTTGTATTTGTTGTTATAATTTGGGTTACCTCAGGTAACTCTGTCACGAATGAATACTTCAGATCATTAATTGAACTTTTATAAAAAAAAAAAAAAGTTTATAATTTTACCAGCCATCCCCACCCTACACGTACATACGAAATGCCTGATCGGTAAATACAAATAATAAAATCATTTGGGAAGTTTGTTGACAACTTTAGTATTTGGTCACATTAAAATTTGGTATTAAGATCTATCTAAATAAGAACTATATTTTCGTGCGTATGTAGTAGGTGGTTTTCTATGCTTAGGAATAACACCAATGAGAGCTTAAGGTTCTGATGATTTATTACCAGTATATAAACAAGTCTGAAATAGCAATACAACATATATAAATAACAAGCTATTTCTTATAACATAATATATATACAATTACGAATATCACAGGTTATATAGTACAGGAATATAATTAATAATACATTTAACTGTTAATAACTAAGTAGCAAGTAAAATGTATTGCAAGTAGAAAATGTTCATTGTTTACTTTCAATCGGGTGTCACGTGTATTGTTTACAAATGCTTGAACTTTGACTATACACTGAATCGGAATGTCATGAGTATATTATGTGTAGTTGTGTATTTTGTATTCAATACTGGTTTACCTTACAAACGGTATATAATAAATGTTACAACTACATTTATTAATAATGACTTCATTAAAATATATAATACGTATAATAATTAACTATATAATATCATACAACAATCATAAAGTTGCAAATATAATAATCATAAAGACTTATGATGTCAATATTATCGATTCATTAAAAGCTCCAAACTAACGGGAGATAACTCATGTTTACAATACAATATAAACAAAGCTTTAACTATAAATAAATATACTCTTACCACTTGTGGAGTGAGTTGTACTGATACGGTTAACGGCACATCATATAAACATCACACAATCATGTGTTTTACATAATTACATAAAAACGAGTCCTGAAACCAAAATACGAACATAAATACTCGGACTCTAATTATAAAAATATACAACGTAACAAATACTCTTTACTCATTCCTATTTGTACTTGATAAAAACTATTTACTACAAAACTATAACTTTATATAAATGGAAACACTTTTCCGTCTTTCACTTACTAAGCCGTCATTTATAAAATATAGACTATTCATGACAATAATCAAATAGTAATGTACGCAAATTAACAAAAATACAATTCTACCGTGGCAAATAAACCGTGGATTATAAAATCATATACTTCTAGCTTAATAAAATACTATCATGTACATCTCGTGTACTTGTGTTACATACATGCGATATGAGGAGAACGTTACGAAACAAAATAGAAACTTTACTAGAATATCATTAACGTGAAAAATATAAATAATGTTAATAAAGAAGTAACTTACAGTATTCTATAATAATGTTGTCCAAAATATATAAGGTTTACAGGTAAACTATGTGGTCAAGATAAACAGACATAAATTCAATGGACTGTCATGGCTATCGTCCGTGGAAATGTACAGGTACAAAACAAAGGAAATTAAACTTGACCGCGAAATATAAACAACCAATCAGATACAATGATTCAAGTAAATCCCTAATGAATATTCATAAAATAACATGAATATTACTATACATAAAAGTAAGGTTTGTAAGTAATAATTTAAACTGAATATAAAATATTCAAAATATGTAATTAAGCTTTTATAATAAATATAGTAATTAAATAGTAGATGATTTTTACAATATATAAAATGATCATAAAAATCACTCTACTACATTCTCCCCGCTGTAGGAAAATGACTTCCACGTCATTCCCGTCTGTTTCCCCCTTCACTGAAGGTTGACGTCCTCGGCAAGCCATTAACCAGTTCGCATGATGTCGAGGATGGTTCTTGACAACTCCATCTCTAAGCCTTTAAATCTTCCTTTTCTTGCTTCAGACTCCAACCAATGAATCCTCATTAACCAATCGGGCTGTTGGATAGTAGTAGCCTGCTTAGATAAAACATAGTCATCCAGGTATTTCGGTGGTTTCCTTTCTCTCTGAGGTCTAGTTGCTACTGGTGGGTCTCGTGGTGGTGTCGGTAGTATACGTCTCCTTCGTGGTTGTTGTTCCGGAGCTATGGTGGGTTCGTCTGCCTCCTCTAGTGACAAGTATGTTGGCGCACTCTCATCTTGATCAATAGAAGTATGTTCTTCTGTAGTCTGAGCAGTCGCTTCTTCATGTTCCTCATCACTCACAGGGTTTGGTTCTGCAGCTGTAATAATGTCCACAGGAAGAGCGTCCCCTCCTAAACCAGTTCCCTGCTGATCACTACTATCAGCTCCATCATGGCCGTCACCAGTGAAACCAAGAGTTCCTTCTTCTTGTAGGTCCACAACTGGTACATCACTGTTAGTGTTGTCCTGTGTTTCCTGATCAAGTATCCAATATCCATACTCCTGCTCCGACTCCTCATCTGATACTTCATCAGTGGTCCTGTTCTCACTGTTCCCTTCAGATTTCGTCGGTTCCTCGGGCTGCTTCTTTCTTGGTTGCCTGGGCGCAGGACGTTTCTTTTCTTTATCAATAATATCTCTGGGCAGATCTGCAATAGGCAAGAACAGATTCCTATGTAGAGTCCTCTTTCTTCCTTCTTTATTCTCTTTCTGAACCACGTACACTGGTATTCCACAATTAGGCTGACTAATTATACGGTACGGGTCATCTTCCCACCTATCTGCTAACTTGTGCTTTCCATCAAAGGCTAGTGTCTTAACTAAGACTCTATCTCCAGGCTTTAGCACAGCTCCTTTAACCTTCTGATCGTAATGTGTCTTTTGTCGTTTCTGGGCAGCAAAGATGTTCCTTGTTGCTGTGTCATATGCCTTACGAAGTCTTTCTTGCATTTCTTCTGCATACTTAGTTGTGGTTATAGGTTCAGCTTCATCTCCAATTCCAAAAGCGATATCAATAGGTAGCTTTGGTTGTCTTCCGAACATCAGATAGTAAGGAGAGAATCCAGTTGATGTTTGACGAGTGCAATTGTAAGCATGGACAAGACCAGCAACATGCGACTTCCAATCTTTCTTCTGGACGTTCTCTAATGTTCCAAGCATACCAAGTAATGTTCTGTTGAATCTTTCAGTGACGCCATTTCCCATTGGATGATACGGTGTTGTTCTTGACTTAGTCATACCAGTGATGTTGCATAGTTCCTTGATGATTTTGGATCCGAAGTTGGCACCTTGGTCGGAGTGAATTCTTTCAGGCAAACCATAGTGGACGACAAAGTTGTTAAAGAATGCATCTGCAGTTGTTTTTGCTCTCTGGTTTCTTGTTGGTATTGCCAATGCATATCGAGTGAAGTGGTCCGTTATTACTAGTATGTTTTCAAATCCACCTGTAGATCTTTCAAGTGAGAGATAGTCCATACATACTAGCTCAAGAGGTTGTGTTGTCTCGATACTAATGAGTGGTGCTCTATGACTTGCAGGTTGCTTTCGTCGAATACATCTGTCGCAATTCGATATCCAGTTGTCAACATCTCTATTCATTCCAAACCAAACAAAACGATCTCTAACCAATGATACTGTTTTGTCTCTGCCTTGATGTCCCATCTCATTATGTAATGATGTAAGTACTTTGGAAATGCAGACTTCAGGTAGTACAAGTTGTTTATGTTGTTCCCCATTGTTGTGGATAATACGGTAGAGTACGCCATCAACCATTTTCAATTTGTCGTAGTTGTTTATAAACCAAGTGTTCCATGGTGATCGTTCTAGCTATTCCTTACGTGGCTTTCGATGTTCATCAACCCAATATATCCAATCTTTCAGGTATGTATCTTGCTTCTGTTCCATCTTGATATTAAATACGTGTTGTGATGGTAAGTATGGATCATCAGTGGCTTTAGGTGTTGTCATCGATAACGTCTGAACATATGGTTGTGCATGCTGTAACTGACAAATGGCTTTCACAGAATCTGTACTAATGTTGGAGGTGTTGGTACGACCAAGTAGTTCTGGAAGTCTGGAAAGTGCATCTGCATCAGCGTTGTTAGCACCAGGTCGATAGACGATGTTAAAGTTGTAAGATGACAAACTAGCTATCCAACGATGACCAGTGGCGTCTAGCTTTGCTGTTGTTAAAACGTAGGTAAGTGGGTTGTTGTCTGTAACCACGGTAAATGTGTTGCCATAAAGGTAATCATGAAATTTCTCTGTTACTGACCATTTCAGAGCAAGGAATTATAACTTATGGACTGGATAGTTCCTCTCAGTCTTACTAAGTCCTCTGCTGGCATAAGCTATGGCTCTTTTCTTTCCTTCTTGTGATTGGTATAGTATTGCTCCAAGACCAAGCATAGATGCGTCTGTATGTAATTCAAAAGGTTCCTTGTAACGTGGATAACCAAGAACAGGTGGCATCGCAAGTTGACTTTTGAGTTTCTGGAAGGCATCTTTTTGTGGCTTGTCCCAAACCCATGATGTCACTGTTGGCTTCTTAAGTTTTCGCTTACTAGACTTCTTTGGTGCAGGCATCAAGTCTGTGAGCGGTCTTGCTATCTTGGAGAAGTCTTTGACAAACTTGCGGTAATAACCGACGAAACCAAGGAAGCGACGTACTTCTTCTGGCGTTGTGGGTCGAGGCCAGTTGATGACTTTCTCTAATTTATCTGGATCGGGTGAAATACCATCTTTAGAGACAATGTGGCCGATGTACTTAACTTTATCTTTGAAGAATGCACATTTCTTGGGCGAAAGTTTCAAGTTGTGTTCTCTTAGTCGTTGTAGTACCATCTGTAACCTTTCAAGATGTTCTTCATACGTCTCTGAAAAGATGATCAAGTCGTCAAGGTATATAAAGCATATATCTAGGTGAAGATCTCCAAGTATCTGTTCCATGAGACGTTGGTAAGTTGCTGGACTGTTTACGAGGCCAAACGGAAGTCTGTTAAATTCATAGAAACCAAGAGGGCCGACTGTAAACGCTGTTCTAGCCTTGTGTGTCTCTTCTACCTCTACTTGGTGATAACCACTCTTCATGTCCATGACGGTATAGTAGTTGTTTCCTCCCAAGGCGTCAAGGATTTCTTCGCTTCTGGGAAGAGCATATGAGTCTTTAATCGTCAGCTGTTTCAGTTGTCTATAATCTACACACATTCTGAGCTTGTTGTCTTTCTTTCTAACCAATACAACATTCGATGACCAAGGCGAATGTGAACGACGAATAATCCCAGGAGTAAGAAGTTGTTGAAGGTGTGTTCTAACTTCGTCGAATAAGGCAGGTGGAATACGCCGTTGTCGTTGTTTGAATGGTGTTTCAACTATCAGTTCTATCTTATGCTGTACGGCGGTGATGTGGCCTATATCAGTATCTGAAGTGCTGAATACATCTCTGAATTGATGAAGTAATTCTCTGGCTTTACGTAGTTGATCATCACTAAGTGTGTCTGGAAATGTAGATTCATTCCATGCATCTTGTTCATAGGTATCTGGTACATCAATGTCGGTGACTGAAACAGGTTGAAGTTCGCAAAGGATGGCATTTGGCGAAACTGTCACTGTTCTGGTAGTTACATTGCTGATATGTACTGGTATGATGCTGTTGTTTCTATACTCATATGATACTAGTGATGGAGCTATATCTAAGTCAGATGGTATTGCTGCTCTATCAGTTGACTGTAGGAGTCCACAAACTGGATGGTATGGTAGTTCATGGTCCATGTATCCCTGTAGAACGACATCTTTGTTAGGTGGTATACGGATTGTCTTTCCTTCAGCACTCTTTATAATGGCAAGTCTGTTGCATCTCTTTTGTAGTTCTTTATCTCTTAAAAGCAAACATCTAAATGTGATATACCAAGGTGTATGTAGATCTGCTGTTGGTAGAAAACGTGATCCATATCGTTGCTTTACATCAGTCATAGCTGCTGTCAAAACGTTGGTTCTCAATAGAAGTGGTACAAGCTGGTTGTAAGAACTGTCTGGAATGACTAACAGTAGGCATTGCTGAGGATCTGCTGATGTAGATGTACCTGGTAATTGTAGATCTGCTGAGATGTAACCAAGATATGGCATGTTCTGGCCATCTGCACATTCGATGTTAAGTATCTGGTTGAGTGTCTGGATAGGACTGTCAGCAAGGTACTGTCGATGGAATGACTGGCTAACTGTACTAACTGTAGAACCAGTATCTAGCAGTGCTGCTGCTTGAAATCCATTGATGACTACTGTGACTTCATTAGGGCTACCAAGTAATCCTTCTGTATCACCTGATGATTGTCGTTGTTGATACATCTTAGCTTCAGTGTTCATCTGCTGAAAGTTACAAGCTTTTCTAGTGTGATCCAGTCTAACACAGCAGGCAAAGGCATAGTGACCTGGTTGTCCACATCTGTAGCATATAACAGGTTCTCTGGATGGTTGAGATACATAAGTCGAAGTAGGAGCAGGTTGGAATTCAGCTTCTATCTGGTCCCAGTATGGACGTTGTCTGTTGCGTCTTCGGTGACGACGACGTTTTCTGCGTGGTAGATAGTACTGTGGATCAAAAGTGTCGTTGGTATTGTAGTGTTGGTCATACATGACGTTGTAACATGGCTCATTCGGTTGTTCATACATGGTAAACGGTGTAAACTAGTGTACCTATAAACATTCAATTCATTCACCCTAATTCAAGTTCAATAATAATGCAAAAATCTAATAAGTGTCAACACCACCACTCTAAATGATCAAATGCAAATTTTTAATCAATATTAAAAAATAATAAATAATGTCTATCAACAATCTCAAAATCTAGGTACTATCTAACTCAGTGAATGTCTAATATGTAAATAATATGATAATAAATTTAAGTCATATCAACTTAAGTACCAAGTCACTATACAAAGTACGTTTATAAAACGATATATATCTATATATACTATGTATCTAATATCAACTAGCAATGCTACACATAAAACATAATGTGTGTTATAATTGTTAAGTTCAACTGAGCATTGACCTATACCATGTGGGTTATAGTTCAATGTGAGTACAATGTTATTTTAAACAATGCGAATAAGATTTCAGTATGATTTCTCTGACATTCTTTGAATTTCATTAATAAAATCTATTCTAAACTAAAAAAAGTACAAAATTCAATGGCAGTCAATAATTTTCAGTTTAATCAAGAAATGTTTGCATTTTAGACAAAATGTACAAAAATTTAATATCTTTTTCCTCACAGTAAGCATATGTTATGATGAACAGCCAATCATGATGTACAACAGTACAGAAATCATATGACGAGTAATAATTTGTATCAAAATAAATCAATAGCTGCATTCCTATTCCACAAAAATAAAAGTTTAAGTATGTTATTCCCATTATATCTCAATTCTGATGAAAATACTTGTCTCAAGATGGTAAGATTAACTGATTTCAAATGAAATAGTATCATTTTTAATAAAGGAAAGAATAAATTGGGTTATTTTAAACAACACAAATAAAATTTTAGTATGATTTCTCTGACATTCTTTGAATTTCATGAACAAAAACTATTCTGAACAATAAAAAGTACAAAAATGCAATAGCGGTCAGTAAATTTCAGTAAAATCAAGAAATATTTGCATTTAGGCAACGCGTACTAAAATTTTATGTCGTTTTCACTAAAATAAGCATATTTTATGATGAGCATCCAACCCTGATTTTCAAAAATTACTGAAATCATATGACGGTTAATAATTGGTATCAAAATAAATAAATAGCTGCATTCATATTCCACAAAAATAAAAGTTTAAGTATTTAAATTCTCATTATATCTCAATTCTGATTAAAATACTCGTCTCAAGATGGTAAAAATAACTGATTTCAAATAAAATAGTATCATTTTTAATAAAAGGGAGAATAATTTGGGTTATTTTAAACAATGCGAATACAATTTCAGTATGATTTCTCTGACATTCTTTGAATTTCATTAATAAAATCTATTCTAAACTAAAAAAAGTACAAAATTCAATGGCAGTCAATAATTTTCAGTTTAATCAAGAAATGTTTGCATTTTAGACAAAATGTACAAAAATTTAATATCTTTTTCCTCACAGTAAGCATATTTTATGATGAACAGCCAATCATGATGTACAACAGTACAGAAATCATATGACGAGTAATAATTTGTATCAAAATAAATCAATAGCTGCATTCCTATTCCACAAAAATAAAAGTTTAAGTATGTTATTCCCATTATATCTCAATTCTGATGAAAATACTTGTCTCAAGATGGTAAGATTAACTGATTTCAAATGAAATAGTATCATTTTTAATAAAGGAAAGAATAAATTGGGTTATTTTAAACAACACAAATAAAATTTTAGTATGATTTCTCTGACATTCTTTGAATTTCATTAATAAAACCTATTCTAAACTATAAAAAGTACAAAATTCAAAGGCGGTCAATAATTTTCAGTAAAATGAAGAAATATTTGCATATAAGGCAACGCATACAAAAATTTAATATCTTTTTCATTAAAGTCAGCACATTTTATGAAGAACAGCCAATCATGATGTACAAAAACTACTGAAATCATATGACGGTTAAAAATTTGTATCAAAATAAATCAATAGCTGCATTCTTATTCCACAAAAATAAAAGTTTAAGTATATTTATTCTCATTATATCTCAATTCTGATGGGAATACTTGTCTCAAGATGGTAAGATTAACTGATTTCAAATGAAATAGTGTTATTTTTAATAAAGAAAAGAATAATTTGGGTTATTTTAAACAACACAAATAAGATTTTAGTATGATTTCTATGACATTCTTTGAATTTCATTAATAAAACCTATTCTAAACTATAAAAAGTACAAAATTCAAAGGCGGTCAATAATTTTCAGTAAAATGAAGAAATATTTGCATATAAGGCAACGCATACAAAAATTTAATATCTTTTTCATTAAAGTAAGCACATTTTATGAAGAACAGCCAATCATGATGTACAAAAACTACTGAAATCATATGACGGTTAAAAATTTGTATCAAAATAAATCAATAGCTGCATTCTTATTCCACAAAAATAAAAGTTTAAGTTTATTTATTCTAAATATATCTCAATTCTGACGAGAATACTTGTCTCAAGATGGCAAGATTAACTGATTATCAATAAAATTATTATTTCACAAAAATAAAAGTTCAAGTATTTTAAGTCTCATTATACAAATGTATTTCAATTCTAATAAGAAGACTTGTCTCAAGATGGTTAAAATGGCTAATTTCAAATTAAATAGTATAATTTTTGATATAAAGAAGAATAATTTTGGTTATTTTAACCAACGCAAAAAAAAATTTAGTATGATTTCTCTGACATTCTTTGAATTTCATGAAAAACAACCTACTCTAACCTATAAAAAGTACAAAAATCCAATTGAGGTCAATAATTTCAGTAAAATGAAGAAATAATTTTATTTGCATTTTAGGCAATGCTTACAAAAATTTAGTATCTTTTTCCTTAAAGTAAGCATATATTATGAAAAACAGACAATACTGATGTACAAAAAGTACTGAAATCATGATGGCGTTTATGATTTGTGTCAAACAAAAGTAATATCTGCATTCCTATCGCACAAAAATAAAAGTTAAAAGTATCTTAAATCTTATTATATCCTATTCTTATTAAAAGACTTGTCTTGAGATGTTAAAAATAACTGTTTCCAAATAAAATGGTATCATTTTTAATAAAAAGAAGAATGGTTTTTGGTATTTAAAATAATACGAATAAAATTTTAATATGATTTCTTTGACATTCTTTTAATTTTAAGAAAAAAACTACCCATTTTAAAGTATATACAGTAAAAAAAATCAAATGGTGGTCACTAATTTCCATTCAAATGAAGAAATGAGTGCATTCTTGTTAAACAAAATCAAAAGTAAACAGATACTTGTTCTTCAAATATTCAAATTTTATACAAAATTAGTTATAAAAAGGAACTTATAACAACTGATTGCAATTGAAGTTACAATATTTTCAAATATGAGAAGAAGTATTTGCATTTTAGCAGGAACATATATTAACTTTAGATATACTGTTCCCAGATTTTAGGCAACGCATACAAAAATTCTATTCCCTTTTCCTGAAATCATATGGCAGTTAATAATTTTTATCATAATAAAGCAATAACAACATTCTTATTCCACAAAAATAAACTTTTAAGTATCTTAATTCTTATCATATCTCAATTCTAATTAAAAGACTTATCTCGAGTTGTTTGATTTCAAATAAAATAGTGTCATTTTTTAAATAAAAAGGAGATTACTTTCTGGTAGTTTTTAATAATTCGAACAGAATTTTAAAATGATTCCTCTGACATTTTTTATTTTTTTTAAAAACGACCTTATCATAACTATAAAAAGTACAAAATTCCAATGGCGGAAAATTACCGGCATTTTCGTAGGAAAAAGTACATGTTAACTAACACATGTAATACAATTATGTATTATATATGTCTCTGATGTTTACAGTATTTAATACAAAACTATTAATCAACGCAAATAATTAACGCTTTAATTAAGCATCTTCTACTGTTCTGCTATTTTTACTTTTCTATTGCAACCAATTTTATTACATATTAACGTGTAAATTATGGTGTCTTCGTCGAGGTCCGCGTTCATTGATTATAAACACTGTTGAGTTCGGTTCACATAAGAATTTGAAATATATACGTATCCGTCCGATCCGTGCATACATTTGATTTCCTCATTGATCGATGACCGTTGTCACGGTAACTCTCACATAGGTTATTTGACTTATCTGACGGATCCTATGGGTCACCGATCACCGATCAGTCATCGATCAGTCAAACATCCGTCACCGATCATTCACCGATCAGTCAAGTTCACGTCAAACAGTAACGCCTAAGGTTGCAAGTACTGTACACTGGTATTACAGTGAATAAATTTAATGATCACTCATATTGTTCCACTTCAAAATTGTTTGAGCAAAAATCGTTTAAACTATTGTTTTCAACCGCGCCTTGATGATAGTGGACGGAACAACGATATATGAACGAAAAAGACAATATATAACAGAATGTGCTTTTCATATATTAATAGTTCAGGATTGAAGCTTCCCTCAAATAAAGTGAACGATGGTATAGGTACCATTTGGTTAAATAACGTAAATTGCTCTGGTTCAGCAAGTGATTTACTGGATTGTACCTACAATTATGATACATCACCCTGTCGACACTATAATGATGTTGGTATCCATTGTTTTCTGAACTGTTCAACAGAAGATGAAGGTATGGTTTTAATCATAACCATCCTTTTCAATTTGACATAGCTACTACACTAGTTCTTTTCTGTACACACAATCAATTTTCCAAGGCACTTTGAACAGCAATCCATCAAACCGACACAATCCGTAAAACATACAACGTAATCTTAAACACTTTGTTCTTTTATATACATGATATATGAACATGTTATTAAATACATGAACTATTAGTTGATAAAGGTGGTATATATTAGGTTGTAATGTAATAACATTACCAAAACGTACATTAGTGCTATGTTTCTAAGAATAGAATATACATTAAAAAATAACTAAGTATGCAATGATAGTACTAAAAAAAACGGATAAATATTTATATCTAATTAAATGCCAACACGAAAGGATTTGATAGCGCGCAGATTACAAGATTTTTCTGATTGTCAACATAATTTTAAGGTAGTTCAGTCTTACTCAAAGCAATCTATCAAAATAGTTCGAAGGCGTTACCATGCGCAAAATAAAGGCAACAGTAGTATACCGCTGTTCAAAACTCATAAATCGATGGACAAAAAACAAAATCGGGGTAACAAACTAAAACTGAGGGAAACGCATTAAATATCAGAGGAGAACAACGACACAACATTAAAATGTAACACACACAGAAACGGACTAAGCATTAGACAAAATCATATCAGAATAACAAATATAACATCAACACCAAAGACATGAATTTGGGATAGATAAGTACCGTGACACGTGTTATAGAAATGTGAATTCACGCAAAAAAAAAAAAGATAAAACAAACGACACAACGGAAACACAACGTTAAAATGTAACACAGAAACGAACTATAATATAACATTGGCCATATTTCTGACTTGGTACAGGACAATTTTAAAGGACAAAATGGTGGGTTGAACCTGGTTTAAACTCAATGAAAAAAATATGCAAACAGCTGCCATAATGAATAGCTTTAAATATTGTAACTAATCCTGCTTTGCAGGTGGCTTGCGTATTACTTAAGGTTTCGCTGAAAATCAAGGACGACTAGAAATTTATTACAAAGGTGAATGGGGATCATTATGTGATGATCAATTGAAGAATGTTGATACAGAAGTAGCATGTAAACAGCTTGGATACTGGTTGGTATTAAGTTTATAGAGTGTTAACAAATACGCAATTTAATATGAATTAATTTTTTTTATCTCAGCGTGTACCTAGAACATAAAGATTTTAAGTCGTCATACCTTATCAAAACGCTAGGGCTATATTTCCGATATCTTAATTTCAAATGAAGATTTCCACTTTAGATACTAATGGACCCATTCCAAAATACGATATCAAAATCATTCATTTAGTTGCACGTATGTTTTGTCCTGAGTTTAAAATCAACTAGTTTTATTTCTGTTTAGGCGTTAATCTCCTCTTGTAGTTGACGTGTTTCCCTCAGTTTTAGTTTGTAACCTGGATTTGTTTTCAATCAATTTATGAATTTCGAAGAGCGGTATACTACTGTTGCTTTTATTTATGGCGGATTTAAACTACAAAACGAATTTATAGTTTACATTACATGATATAGGGAGTTTTAACAAGCCGATAAAAACATAAATAGTAATTTTTATATGTGTAGGTACAATTTGTTACGAGCACCAAGTATTTGGCATGATTTGCTATTTTATTCAAGCTAAAATGTAGGTTTAATTAAGATCAAATCTACTTTAAAACATGTTTACATACTTTGATATTATAATGAAGTGATAAACTGAAAACCACTACTGTGCCAAATCAAAATTGGCTGTATAAAGAATGGTTTACCTATTCTTATTTTTTTTAACCGAGTATGTATAGTACTGGGCGGAAAAAGAAAACCTTGAACGAAAAAAAACATATCTAACACAATTTATCTTTCATTTATTTATAGTTCAGGATTGAAGCTTCCCTCAAATAAAGTGAACGATGGTATAGGTACCATTTGGTTAAATAATGTAAATTGCTCTGGATCAGAAAACAAATTACTGAATTGTACCTACAATCACGATATATCACCCTGTCGACACTATAACGATGTTGGTATACATTGTTTTCTGAACTGTTCGACAGAAGATGAAGGTATGGTTTTAAAGATAGTTAGCATATAAAAGAATCGTAGACTATACATTTAATTTACCACGGCACTGTTAAACGCAATCTATTAAGTTGGTACCAAACACCAATAAAAATAAGTCGGCTCGTTTAATTTTCAAAAAAAATTGACAAAAAAATATTTACTTTGACCTTATGACAAAAATATGAAATTTCAAACAAATTAAACAAGACAGATTATCGGAAACAATTTATTGTATTTATTGCAGTTTTTCAGACACTAATTGTGATCATTGAGAAGTTTCGTATTTTCTTAACAATATAACGTAATAAAAACTTTCAGCTGCTTTTACAGAGTTATCTACCTGTAGTGTTATGTACCAACTACAACGACGATTATCTAGAATACATTTTTTTTTATATAGATTAGACCTATGTTTTCCCGTTTGAGTGGTTTTACACTAGTAATTGTGGGTCTCTTTATAGCTTGTAGCTCGGTGTGAGCCAAGACTCCGTGTTGAAGGCCGTACATTGACCTAAAATGGTTTACTTTTATAAATTGTTATTTGGATGGAGAGTTGTCTCATTGGCACTCACACCACATCTTCCTATATCTACATACAATATAATCTTGGGCAAGGTATCATTTGGTTAAATAATGTAAACTGCTCTGGCTCAGAAAGTAAATTACTAAATTGTACCTATACTATTGATACATCAAATTGTCGTCACTCTGAAGATGTTGGCATCCATTGTTTTCTCATCTGTTCAACAGAAGATGAAGGTATTATTCAGTAGAAAATAAACGTTCGAAGCAATCATAAAAAAATGCTTTGTGTTGGAAAATAAATTAAAATAAAACAGCACTGTCTAAAATTCTACTTTGATGTGACACCTTTCCAATAAACAATACATTGACTTCCAAATGATGGGGTAATTGTGTTACTTGTTTACCATAGATTGTGCACTATTGTGCTAGACTATTTTGGTTTTTGGTTATAGTTGTGTGTGTACAACTTTAATAAAACAAAATACATTGAATAATAAATGATAATGGCTGGACAAGGGGGAGTATGTGCTGTTTTTAAATACTCGACTTGACGAGTCTCTCACAGTCACTTTGAGGAAAATTACAAATGCATAATGCATTTTATATAGTTAATGATATATTACTATTGCCTATTACATAATGTCCGGTCTGTCAAGTCAGGTTTAAAATAATAAACACATCGAACACTTTTTTTGCGCATGTTTTCCGTAATTTTCTGGTTTTATTGATCAATATTCATATCATTTCGTAGTATATTTTGATTTTAAATGAAAATGAAATCATAATGAACAATAATGTCAGTACAATGTATATACGGATGTTATCGTTTTAATATTTTGTAGTATAGTAATGATATAGTTACATGTATTGTATATTATCTAGAATATTGATATTTACTAATATACGCCTTATTTTCTATAGATAACGTATTGGAAGAAGTAACACAAAAAGAACATCAAATAACTTACACATATGTACCATGTTTATCTTAACATGCACCTTAATTTCCACGTAGTGTGTATTTTGCTTTTTTATATTCATATCATACTATCTTTTTTTATTTATAAACAAGCGACAGCAGTTCCATATCTCTATGTAGAAAAAAGAAAGTGATTCTGTATAATGCATATGTAGTATGTTCTATTTTATAAAATGTGCTGATTATAAGACAAATATATTTTGCAAAGATCCTAATAACTTTTGAAATTAAAAGCCAACTGTGTATTATTCTGTTTTGAACACGTAAAAATATCACGTGTGTAAGTCTTCACAATTAGAAATGAGAAAGTAAACATTTGTTTTTTATAATGTTTTGTTCAATAAATATTGTCTATAAGACAAAAGAAAGATATCAATCATCAACATAGTGATTTAGTCTTGCAATTAGTCGATTTAAATATATGTTGAAATCACTTTCATTAATGCATGTCTCATAATGAACAACTAATAATCAATTATATTTGTCTTTACAAACCCCGACATGAATGGGTCGACGTTTGTTGTGGCTGTACATTGCTTTATCATACAGTAAAGAGGAACATTTCCTTCTCACTATACCATCAAGAGGATCTTAAACATCATCTAACTACATGTTAATAAATCTGCATATGTGACCCGAAAAACATAATAACTAGGTAGTGTATTTACATCTTGTTAATCTTTGTTTACTGCTAAAACTAATTTATGATGTACTGAGGTGATCTTAGTTGAAATTAAATAAATCAATAATTTAAAATTGATACATTAAGTATTAGTGAAGGACCAGAATAAGTTAACAAAATCGATAGGTCATGGAGCCCCTGAAAAGGCTGACTCAGACTTTTTTCTTGTATTTGCATTGTTATTATTTGGGTCTCAAATCAATAGAAAAAATCAAGAATCTGCTAAAATTCTGTCAAATGACCCGTTATGCCCTAGTAAGTCTTATATTAAAAGATGAATAAGTGTGATGAGGCAAAATATATTACCTTGTATCGTATGGGAAAACATCAAGGAGTACGAATGTCTGACAAAAATTCCAAAACCTCACCTAAGTACATCCTTTGTCACTATATGATCATGCAATCAATGAATTTGACATAAGATGAAAACTTGCATACAAGTTGCATATTTCGTTCTTTAAACATGGACTCGTACGTTAGACAGTTATCTTTGCATATTAAGTTTCATTAAACGTGCATTAAGGGGATGAAACCATTGATACACGTATCGACAACTTGCGATATTCAATCCATTACACATACATGTAAATTTAAATAGCATATCAAATATAATCAAGACTTCAAATTAATAATGTCAACTTTTTTTTTCATTTGTTTCAGTTATCAATGCACTGTCTTACAACATTTGTTACTGATAACACGAAACTCCGCATATCAGTCCATACACCATCTCCTAATGTTGAATAGTAAGGACCAAATGCTAAATTCTTCATTTGTATTTGTATACACTTTTGTAAGCACACAATATGAATTGATCTACATAACCAATAAACCATGTCAAAGCGCAGCTTAAACGTCTTGGTAAGATATACATGTTTTTGATTGACAATAACATGTTGTATATAGTCTAAATATATACTAAATAAACTCATCATAGATACCAGGACTCAATTTCATATATACGCCAGAAGCGTGTTTTGTCTACAACAGACTCATCAGTGACGCTCGAATCCAAAATAGTTAAAAAGAAAAGGGCCAAATAAAGTACAAAGTTGAAGAGCATTGAGATCCAAAATTCCTATTATAGTATGATTGCTAGCTGAGTTGTATGATCTATGACTAACATATACATATCAACGACAATGAGCAATTTGTAGTTGTTTGATCTATGACTGACATATACATATTAACGACACTGAACAATTATTAGCATACGTATATCATACACATGTAATTGTGAAGATATGTTGTTAGAATATCGCACACTTACAAACAATACCTTAATAAACAACCAGCGGCATTCTAAGTTACCTCTTCTCAAGTTGATTACTACCATGAAAATAAAAGCAATATGATTTAGCCTTAAGTTTAAGTAAGTAGTATGTAGTATGAGGACAGATTTAAATTTGTGATGCTGTTATTATTACAAATTCTGTTGAATTGTGCTCCATACGATTGATATTATCAGTAATTTCTCAGAGCTTAATATGTTTAGAAACGTAATATTGAGGTGTTGGGGTTAGATATAAAGTCAGTATCACATACATCCATGCTTCGGCTAGAAAAACAACTATGGTATCTAAGCCTTAATGCAAAAAAAAAAAAAAAAAAAAAACTTAATATCTACATTATTATGACATTTAAAATATTTTAAATGATTTCCTTTGCAAAACTACCCAACCGAGAAAAAAGAAGCAATTGTTGGTTTGAAATAACGGCCGCATGTCTATACAAAACAAAAAGGGAAAAACAAAATCGAGTTTCTCTCATATTGTCATATTTTGTTTAGTTATATAACGTTTTATTATAGATTGTAGTTTGTTACAATAAGTCTGCTGCATGCCCTCTTTTGTATAGACTTTATGTTATATTGATGTTTGTTTTTCAGAAATACAGAATTCTAGATAAGAGAGACCCATGATTAGCTGTAAATGGGTTATCCTGTCTGCATACTAAACATTATTGTTCGTTCAATGCGACATGTGGATTGAAGGCATCAGCATATGCAGTCCTTTACAACTGATAATTTATTTAGCGTTAAACACCAATGATTGGTTCTATACAAATATTTTGCAATGCAAATACTATTTAATGCACCATTTGACAGAAGGAAAAAGTGTTCAGCTATCTTCAATTTCACACACTCTGTCATGAGATATCAGGCAACATATTTATTGTTTTAACATATCAATCGAACATCGATATGTTTTCAGAGATTGCAATTAGGGAACTTGAATAAACGTTGCGTATGCTATTAAATGTATTGTTTTCTATCCATTTGAAAATAATAAACTTGTTCCCCGAACTATACATACGAACACCACTCTCAAGGAATTGAGATATACAGTATCATTGTATCAGTGCGTCCGTCTGTGATCGAGTCTGTCACTTGAAAGGTTAATTTTATTATTCTTAGAAAAAAAACAATTAGCTCTTTTTTCAGTCTGTAAGTGATCATTTTATATTGCGTAATACATTTTAAATCCCCTGCATTTTCCTATGAAATGAATAATGTAATGAATTAACACTAGGAGCAACATTAGTCATCCTTCTGAAATAAATCAGATCACCCTAGTTTTTGATGAGATTTTTGTAACTTAATCTTTAGCTTGCTATGTCATTTTTTTTTTCGTCTGCTTGTTGCATATGTAGTCGTTTTTTTCAACTGGTGAGATTGAATGAATCTTTGTTTTTTCATCTGTCGAGGTAAATCATTTATCATGTTTTTGTTATTTATAGAATACGTATAACGGATGTATCATGAATTATACATAGCTCTTAATTTGTTATAAAGGTCATACATAAAAAACAAATATCTTTTAGATAAAAGAAACCCCTTTTTTATTTGTAATTGTGTATCTGTACCAATATAAAAATAGTGACAATTTATACAGTCCGACAGAAGTTAAGCACCACCTTAATATAAATGGCAATTTATTATTTACTATTGGGAAAAAACAATTAGTTTTGGTGTTATGAATTGTCCATATCATATTTTGTAATAAGTACAAACTTTTAGCAAATACAAAAAAATCATTCGGTTTTATCATATATATATCTATTATTTTGTCATTTAAAAACAATCTATTTGCAAAAGTATGAATTATTCTAAATGATATGGATATGGTATGGATGTTCTTATCCCAGACAGAAAATGCTAGCAGTATTGGTCAAAACTTTTTGGAACTTTTGGTCCTCAATGCCCCTCAACTTAGTACTTGTTTTGGCTTTCAAACTTTTTCATTTGAGCGTCACTAGTTAGTCTTCTGTGGACGAATCGCTCGTCTGGCGTACTAACTTTTAAATCATGTACCTTTTATTAGCTATTATTGGTGTGTTTTTCTGTCCTATATGTTCTCCCTTGTATTAGTATTGTAGTCCTGTCATGTAATGTTGTCATTGTATTGTTATATTTAACATTGCCATAAAAGTGGAAGGTTTGGCATGTCACAAAACCAGATTCAACTCTTCATTTTTATCTTAAAATGTACTGTATCAAGTCATAAAAATGGCCATTATTATATAATAATTCGTGTCTCTGTGTGTTACATTTTAATGCTGTGTCTCTGTTCTGTCGTCGTTCTCCTGATATATTTGATGTGTTTTCCTCTTTTAAGTGTGTAACCCGGTTTGCTGTTTTTTTTCTCAATCGATTGATAAATTTTGAACAGCGGTATACTACTGTTGACTTTATTTAAAACCAGTTGAAATCAACTATTTTCGGCATTAGAAAATACCTGTACCAAATCAGGAATATGACAGTTCCATTTGATTCGGGACTTTCCTATTCGATTTTTTCTCGACGATCAGTATTCTTGTGATTTTACTTTTTTTACAAATATTATTTTGAAACTTTTGAACTAGTTTAACAATCACATGGTAAATTATATAAGTTTCCTGTAACAAAACTTAAAATTTGTCGAAAAACTAAGGATTTTCTTATCCCAGGAATAGATTACCTTAGCCGTATTTGGCACTGATGAGTCTTATTTAGACGAAACGCGCGTCTGGCGTACTAAATTATAATCCTGGTACCTTTGATAACTTTTTTCACCACTGGGTCGATGACACTGCTGGTGGACGTTTTGTCCCCGAGGGTATCACCAGCCCAGTAGTCAGCACTTCGGTGTTGACATGAATATCAATTATATGGTCAATTATATAAATTTCCTGTAACAAAACTCAAAATTTTTCGAGAAACTAAGGATTTTCTTATCCCAGGAATAGATTACCTTATTACCCGTATTTGGCACAATTTTTTGGAATTTTGGATCCTCAATGCTCTTCACCTTTGTACTTGTTTGGCTTTACAACTATTTTGATCGAAACGCGCGTCTGGCGTACTAAATTATAATCCTGGTACCTTTGATAAATTTTTAACTAGCATGGCTTAACGCCCCATCTCTGAGCATTTCGATTTGGTACATGATGGTTTACACAGTTTGAACAACTCGTTCATCAGTTTTTGAAAAAAAAAGAACAATTCATTGTGATGCATTTGTCACTGTATCACCATTGTTAAAAATTCTACAGTATTGGACGAATGAAGACCTTTACTAATCTGTAGACCATTAAACACGATTGAGTTACACATGCATTACCATAGTTAGCCCATATTAAACATGTTAGTATCTTTTGTCTTCATTTTCCTAGTCATAAAATGTTGTATCCTTATTTAAAGTATAAGCAGTAATTTGCTGCTTAATTATTTATCATAATGTATTGCAAATAAAGTCTTCCGTCGATTTGTGTATGTTGTATTTTTATTCATGTTTAATGTCATCTGATATTGATCGAGTATATGATTAGATGTAAAATAAGAGACACAGATTATAAAAAAAAATATACATTTTTGTTTACTTCATGCAAATGAACAATTCTGGATAATCGGATTGATTTAGTAGAAAATCAGAACAACTATTCAATATGATGTATCTTTTATTACGTTTGAAATATGGATTTCAGTAACCTATTGTTATGACATAAAAAAATCCTTTTTTAATTCAAACTCATCAGTAATTATAGACATACAATTTAAACATATTAAACAAATAACAGTTATACAGAAGGTCAATATTCAAAATATCTATCATATTCAATGTACAATTAAAAGTTACATATACTAAAATGTATTATGTTAGTCATTGAAATTGTATAACCAGGTTTTTAACTACGTCAAAACAACATTGTAAAATATGATAATATTTTTGATAAATATCGTACTGTTGCCATCACTGCTTCAAAGTTCTCCGATATAGACCATCCATCTGTAATATATAAAGATACTCGTTTTATAAAATGAAATTATTTTTGAAATATTTGAGTGTTTCATTTTGTAATCTTAATTCATACTACAAAGAGTATAATATTCGCCTTTTGTTTGTTTAAGAATGTTAATAATAGCACATACAGTTTACAAACTTTCAGCAAATACAAAAAAAAATCGTGTGTCGCGGTTATCATGACTTCGGAACAGATATTTTCCAGATGATCAATATAACATTGAAAACTTTAAAATGCAAATGAACGAAAGGGTAGTTTGGGTATTTTTTATTGAAAATACTCTTTTTACATTTGATATTGTTTTATTGGTAATTCCCTGGACCTCGTTGCTATATTTTTAAGAACACAGTTACTTTCAATATACAGCTTTTTCACAACGAAACATTGCATCTTAGTAACATGATAATATTAACCTTTTATTATTTGACGCAAACCATTGTCATTGCATATTTTTAATCACTTACGCTTTGCCGCATTTGCCGCACGGAAAGCCGCTAAAAAAAGACATTATGAACATTATAACATGCTTGTTCTTGTAAATGGAATGCATACTAAATTATTCAAATTCTCATCAGTTGAGTGTTATGACGTAAGCATCAATTAACATGAAATATAAAACAAAACAATATGACATATTTGAAGATCACATCTTGTGAATTTGTATTCGACAAAGAGGCGATTGTAGATAAAAAAAAAAAGCAGATGTGGGTTCAACAATAAACTATCTGTGTATTTCGCTATATGTACATGTATCACAGGGTCAAGTTATGTATTCAATCGTGCAGTATTTGGAAGGAAAGACAAAATCATGCGTATTGTTAACATGGTACATTTTATTGTCGAATTTTTCCTTATTTGTCCCAAACATGTAGACAGTTTTTTAAATCGTTAACAGAAACATCATTAGTAATGAAAACAACAGAAAAATATACTTGTAATTAAATCAAATTATCAACAGTAATTTTAACTCTTCGTATCGTTTAAAATAATCCCTTGGCATGCTTTTGTCACATTTGCAATTGACTACGAACATTTTATGATTATTAAGACTCTTGCGGAACTATTATACAACATGCATCCGGAAAAGTAAAAAAGATCACATTGTAAATTCCGGGCAATGTGCATTTTATGAAATTCGGTTTATGATCACGTGTATACTTGCAAGTATAAGCATTGAATATTCATTTTATGGAATATCAAATTCCGTGAAAAAAAAATTGCATTTTTTTTATGAATTACAGTTCATTGGACATTTTGGATTTTTAAATACCAACTTATTATACAGAACGCACTGAACGGCACTTGTGTTCTTTCTTTTTGTTTCAAATTTGTTTTGCTACAGGTATAATGGTCTTCGTAAAACTTATTAGACATTTATTTTAGCATATAACAGATTGCAATGGTTTGTGTATCACATGTATACCTTTACTTCCTCATAAAACTACTGTTTACTGTACTCTGCAGATAACGTAATTGAATTTTGTGAAAGCTAGGGTCTATTGTTATGCTTATGTGCTTAATGTTTGATCTTCTGATAGTATGAGAGAAACAAAAGCTTTCCTTTGGTATGTGTTTTTGTCCTTAAGTAAAACGATTTGAAAAATTTGATGTTTCGAGCAATCAATCATGTGTGTTGCCTTAACGGCTGGAACAACAATAGATATGAATGTGTCATGTAGATGAGCGCCATAATGAGCCATATACTTTTGAATGCTTTGCAAAACAGGTTTTGTGTTTCAAATATGGTGTCAATTTTTGTTCGTTTTGCTTGTGGTCAACGGAAATTGAGTAAATAATAATGATTGTATTCATATAAGGGGATTTTTATTTTTTTTTCAATTTAACAAATATTAAGTGTATTGCATTGCAAATTAAATTGTAAAAACTTCACTAATCAACTTGAACTTGCTACCTTCCGACTGAAAACATGTAACATTAGTTGTTTTCCCCAACAGTGATCTGTCTTTTATTTTTGTGTGTGCTAGTGTCATGAATTGCAAACGGTTATTTAGATTTTGCCATTTAATTAATATAGATCAGTTCATCAGAGTTGAATCGTCTATTGATTAAGTTCTGCTTTTTGTAATAAAAATTCAGGAGCGTCTTTAGCGCACTTCCAAAGATGTGTATATACAATAAAAGAGATATGATGAAGCAATCATAAGTTTTTGCCTGAACTGGCGACAAGATCAGCAACATATATATCGTGTAAAGAAAACCCATAATCAACCAATGACGCGAAACATTACGATTTTTGTCTTATGTATGCTGGACAGAGCCATGTGTCATGATTCAAATATGGTGACAATTGTCAGTTTATGTTGCTCTTGGTGAACTGTTGATGGGACAATAAGAAGCATTGTGATGTTTATATGGGAATTGATTTAACCGTAAACAATAATACAGGTATTGCCTCGCAGTATAAGTTATAATAATATGACAATATGAAACCATATGGAACAGTTTATAGCCTTCCAATTTTTTTTTGAAATAGTAATGTTGGTGTGCGATTAACATTTTGAAATGTCTTCAATGAATGACCAAACTTTTTCAATTTGCCTTACAAAATTGTTGTGTGTTGATGAAGCATTCATTTGTGTTGCCTGAAAGGCTAGAGTAGCAAAATACATGTGTGTGTCAAGTAGAAAAAAAGCCGTATTGACACATATACTTAAGACATCATAGTTGTTGCTTGTTTATGTATGCATGCTTGACAAAATAGGGTTTTATGCTTCAAATATGGTGTCAACATGTGGTTTGTTTTGTTCGTGGTCACCGGTCAATCAGTGAATAACAATGATTGAAATCTTTAAAGTGGAAACTTATTTCTTTATTTAACTGCTAAGCAGCCATTTGGGCTGCTTTGAATGCTCAAACAGCAACTAAGATACATATTCCAAGTACCTACACACGTTTATGCCCTACACTATAGACATCATAGTTGATGATCTTATGTATGCTTGATTGGACTAGTTATATGTTGCAAATACAGTGTCAGTTTCTGTTCGTTTTAATCGTGGTCAAGAGCTAATGAGTACATAATAATGATTGAAATCTTGAAAGGGTGAACTTATAATAATTTATGTATTTAACAGCTATTTATTATCAGGTTTTTAATTGTACCAAGTGTTCTGGTAAGAAGAATAAACAATTTAGTAGTGGAGCAATGGCTTGAAGACGAAATAAATCTATATTTGTATGGTGTCTTGTGTAGCTTCGGGAGCCAATACATAGTTGGAACTTTCATTGTATTAGGCTCTGCTTGTAAAGCGGTAGCTAAAAGTTTATGTTTGTTACAGATGTCGTTTTCTGAAAATGGAGTCAGTTGGAATGTTGGTGAATTGGTGATTTCTTTTTTTCAGAATCTCGATGTAAAATTTACGTCAAACAATAATAATATTATTAGCAGCTTTATCGGCCGGGACAAAAACAAATTCCTTGGCTAGTTATTTTAGTTTATGTTTGATACGAGAAATAGGTTGAATGTGGTTATTGTTAATAGTAAAATGTTCTTTAAAATGTTGTATACGTATATCAACTATCTTCATTACTGAATTAAAAAAAGAGTCCAAAGATTTTTTGTCAGCTTTTTCCCGTTTCTGTTTCAGCATCATTTATTATTTTATAATTTTTATGTATTGCTATGTAATGAATTTCAAAATGGGTATTAATTTATTTTTTCATTCAAGCTATATAGAATAATTAATCAGAATTGAACCGTCCCTTGAAAAAGTAACGCTTGTTTGCCGTAAAGATTCCGATGTATCTCTAATGCACTTCAAACAATCTATATATTATGCAAGTATCGGAATTAAGTTTTCTTTTGAAATAGTAATGTTGATGAGTGATCAGGATTAAGAAATGTCTTTAAATGTCCTTAAGCTATTTTCATGAGATTTACAAAATATGTTGTTTTGATGAAGCAGTCATTAATATTGCTTTGAAGACTGAAACAGCAACATACATGTATGTGTAAAGTAGAGAAAATCTATATTGAGCTATATACTGCAGACATCAAGTTGGTGTTCTTATGTAAGCTTGACAAGACTGGTTTTATGCTTCAAATATGGTGTCAGTTATTTGTTTATTGTCCTCGTGGTCATCGGCCAATGAGTAAATAATAGTTATTGTAATATTTGAAAGGGAAAACAATTTCTTGTTCTAACAGCTATTACGTGTATTGCATTGCAGTTTGAATTATAAATACTTCTCTAATCAAACTTGAACTTGTTACTTACTCACTGAAAAAAAGGATTGTTACATTAGTCTGTTTCAGCATCATTGGTTATTTTATAATTTGTTATGTATTGCAATGTAATGAACTTTAAAATGGGTATTCATTTATTTTTCCATTGAAGCTATATAGAATAATTGATCAGAATTGAATCGTCCATTGAATAAGTTACGCTTGTTTGCAGCAAAGATTCCGATGTGTTCCTAATGAACTTCAAACAATTTATATATTATGCAATTATCGGAATTAAGTTTTCTTTTGAAATAGTAATGTTGATGTGTGATCAGGATTAAGAAATGTCTTTAAATGTCTTTAAGCTATTTATATGAGCTTTACACAATGTGGTGTTTTGATGAAGCAGTCATTGATGTTGCTTTGAAGACTTAAACAGCAACATACATGTATGTGTAAAGTAGAGAAAATCTATATTGAGCTATATACTGCAGACATCAAGTTGGTGTTCTTATGTAAGCTTGACAAGACTGGTTTTATGCTTCAAATATGGTGTCAGTTATTTGTTTATTGTCCTCGTGGTCATCGGCCAATGAGTAAATAATAGTTATTGTAATATTTGAAAGGGAAAACAATTTCTTGTTCTAACAGCTATTACGTGTATTGCATTGCAGTTTGAATTATAAATACTTCTCTAATCAAACTTGAACTTGCTACTTACAGACTGAAAAAAAAAGAAATGCTACATTAGTCTGTTTCAGCATCATTGATTTTTTTTTGGAATTTTATGTTTTGCCATGTAATAAATTTCAAAATGGGTATTATTTTTTTTTTCAATTCAAGCTATATAAAATAATTGATCAGCATTGAATCGTCCATTGCATAAGTTACGCTTGTTTGCAGCAATGATTCCGATATGTCTCTAATGAACTTCAAACAATTTATATATTCTCCAATTATCGGAATTAAGTTTTCTGTTGAAATAGTAATGTTGATGTGTGATCAGGATTAAGAAATGTTTTTAAATGTTTTTAAGCTATTTCTATGAGCTTTACCAAATGTAGAGTTTTGATGAAGCAGTCATTGGTGTTGCTTTGAAGACTTAAACAGAAACATACATGTATGTGTAAAGTAAAGAAAATCTATATTGAGCTATGTACTGCAGACATCAAGTTGGTGTTCTTATGTAAGCTTGACAAGACTGATTTTATGCTTTAAATATGGTGTCAGATATTTGTTCATTTTGCTCGTGGTCAACGGCCAATGATTAAATTATAGTTATTGTAATATTTGAAAGGGAAAACAATTTATTGTTCTAACAGCTATTACGTGTATTGCATTGCTGTTTGAATTATAAATACTTCTCTAATCAAACTTGAACTTGCTACTTACGGACTGAAAAAAAAAGGAATGTTACATTAGACTTTTTCAGCATCATGGATTATTTTATAATTTTTATGTATTGCCATGTAATGAATTTCAAAATGGGTATTTAATTTTTGACATTGAACTATATAGCACAGTTTATCAGAATGGTATATTCTATTAAATAAGTTATTCATGTTTGTTATAAAGATTTTGATATGTCTTTAATAAACTACAAACACATCATATATGCAACAAAAGAAATTTGATGTTCTGATGAAGCAATCATTTGTGTTGGCTTGGATTTCCGTCTGGAACAACAACACATATTTCGTGTTTAGACGAATAATTATCAACCAATAACGATAAACATAATAATTTCTGCTGTTATGTCTGCTTGACAAAGACATATGGCGTCAATTCTGAGTTCGTTATGCTCGTGGTCAATGGCTGATGAGTCAATAAGAAGGCTTGAGATATTTGTAGGATAATTAATATCTGTATTTAAATGTATACAATGTAAAAAGTATTTTCATTGATAACATTATAGCCGTATTATACAGTTTGTCAGAATGTAATTTTCTTATGAAATGTTGATGTGATATAAGGATTTTGATATGTTTTTAATAAAAGTCAAGCTTTTAATTATACTGAAACGATATAGTTACTTGTTGAAGCAGTCATTTGTGTTTAAATATGGTGTCAGTTATTTGTTGATTTTGCTCGTGGTCAACGTTCACTGAGTAAATAATAGTCATTGTAATAAATCAAAGGAAATACAATTTCTTGTTCTAATAGCTATTACGTGTATTGCATTGCAGTTTGAATTACAAATACTTCTCTAATCAAACTTGAACTTGCTACTTACTCACTGAACAAAATGAATGTTACATTAGTCTTTCTCAGCATGATTGATTATTTAATAATTTTTATGTATTGCCATATAATGAATTTCAAAATGGATATTAATTTATTTTTCCATTAAAGCTATATGGAAAAATTGATCAGAATTGAATCGTCTATTGAATAAGTTATGCTTGTGTACAGCAAAGATTCCGATGTATTTCTAATGAACTTCAATCAATTTATATATTATGCAATTATCAAAAATTAAGTTTTCTTTTGAAATAGTAATGTTGATGTGTGATCAGGATTAAGAAATGTCTATAGATGTATTTAAGCTATTTCTATGAGCTTTACAAAATGTGGTGTTTTGATGAAACAGTCATTGGTGTTGCTTTGAAGACTTAAACAGCAACATACATGTATGTGTACAGTTGAGAAAATATATATTGAGCTATATCCTGCAGACATCAAGTTGGTGTTCTTATGTCAGCTTGACAAGACTGGTTTTATGCTTCAAATATGGTGTCAGTTATTTGTTTAGTGTCCTCGTGGTCATCGGCCAATGAGTAATTATTAGTTATTGTAATATTTGAAAGGGAAAAAAAAATATTGTTCTAACAGCTATTACGTGTATTGCATTGCTGTTTGAATTATAAATACTTCTCTAATCAAACTTGAACTTGCTACTTACAGACTGAAAAAAAAAGGAATGTTACATTAGACTTTTTCAGCATCATGGATTATTTTATAATTTTTATGTATTGCCATGTAATGAATTACAAAATGGATATTAATTTATTTTTCAATTCAATCTATATAGAATAACTGATCAGGATTGAATCGTCCATTGAATAAGTTGAAATAGTAATTTTGATGTGTGATCAGGATTAAGAAATGTCTTTGAATGTTTGTAAGCTATTTCTATGAGCTTTACAAAATGTGGTGTTTTGATGAAGCAGTCATTGGTGTTGCTTTGAAGACTTAAACAGCAACATACATTTTTGAGTAAAGTAGAGAAAATCTATATTAAGCTATATACTGCAGACATCAAGTTGGTGTTCTTATGTAAGCTTGACAAGACTGGTTGTATGGTTTAAATGTGGTGTCAAATATTACTATTACTAAATATTGTTGATTTTGCTCGTGGTCAACGGTCACTGAGTAAATAATAGTTATTGTAATAATTCAAAGGAAAAACAATTGATTGTTCTAACAGCTATTACGTGTATTGCATTGCTGTTTGAATTATAAATACTTCTCTAATTAAACTTGAACTTGCAACTTACTCACTGAAAAAAAAAAACGAATGATACATTAGTCTTTTTCAGCATCATTGGTTATTCTATAGTTATTAAGTATTGCCATTATTGGATTTCAAAATTGGTATTAATTTCTTTTTCTTTTCAAGCTTTATAGAATAGTTGATTATAATTAAATCGTCCATTGAATAAGTTACGCTTGTTTTCAGTAAAGATTCCGATATGTCTCGCATGAACTTCAAACAATTTATATATTATGCAACTATCGGAATTAATTTTTCTTTTGAAATGTTGATGTGTGATTAGGATTAAGAAATGTCGTTAAAAAGTAAAATATCAAAAATACTGAACTTCAAGGAAAATCAAATAAAAAAGTCCATAATCACATGGCAAAATCAAATGACAAAACGCATCAAAAACGACTGCACATGAAATGTCATATTGCTGACTTGGTACAGGCATTTTCAAATGTAGAAATGGTTGATTAAATGTCGATAAGTTATTTCTGTGAGCTTTACACAATGTGGTGTTTTGATGAAGCAGTCATTGATTTTGCTTTGAAGATTTAAACAGCAACAAACATATATGTGTAAAGTAGAGAAAATCTATACTAAGCTATATACTACAGACATCAAGTTGGTTGTCTTATGTAAGCTTGAAAAGACTGGTTTATACTTCAAATATGGTGTCCGTTATCATTTTGATCGTGTTCAACGGAAAATGAGTAAATAATAGCTATTGTAGTATTTGAAAGGGAAACAATTGCTTGTTCTAACAGCTATTATGTGTATTGCATTGCAATGTGGATTATAAATACTTCTCTAATCAAACTTGAACTTGCTACTTACTCACTGAAAAAAAACCGAATGTTACATTAGTCTTTTTCAGCATCATTGAATATTTTATAATTTTTATGTATTTCCATGTCATGAATTTCAAAATGGGCACAATGTATTAAATTTTTGACATTGAGTTATATAGCACAGTTTATCAGCATGGTATAGTCTATTAAAATGGTTATTCATCTTTGTTATAAAGATTTCGATATGTCTTTAATGAACTTGAAACAAATCATATAGAACTGAGTCCAAAATGAAAGAGGAAAATTCCAATAATCCTTTTTTTTTTATTGAAACCCTTATTTTGTTAACATTATCTGTCAATGTTTGTTATTCTGTCACTGGTGTAGGCCTTGATGAATGTTTACTGCAGAATAAATTTATTTTGAACCCTATTTGCTTGTATTTTATATTATTAATAAGAAACAAAGTGCACAGAAACCACACAGTAGATCTCAGAATAAATTTATTCTGTAGTTGGAAGCTATAGTAACCATAAATATTAAACTTCTATCCAATATCAATATCTCAAAATAAATTTATTCTGAGTAGAATCAGACAAACAAAATCTGTGATGGCTTAACAACAAACACATAGCATTCTATTTGTTATGTTTATCCAAAAATAAATCTATTTTGTTCTCATTATTATCATAAACACATCATCATTTTAAAATAAATTTATTTTGTACAGTGCATTACAACAAATTTAACAGAATCATGATTCAATTCGTCTTAGCAGGTTTTTATCACAAAATAATCATCAACTATTCATTTCAGCTGATTTTTCCAAATTACAAAATAAATTTGTTTTGAGCAGGTCATCAAAACGAAGATACAAACTTCTCATAACAAATTTATTTTGTACCAGTCATTACCACAGATTTTTGCAAAAATCTCAAAATTAATTTATTTTCAGCAGGTCATTATTACAAGAAAATTCCGACCTCAAAATAAATTTATTTTGATCAGGTCATCAAAACGAAGATACAAACTTCTCATAATAAATTTATTTTGTACCAGTCATTACCACAGATTTTTGCAAAAATCTCAAAATTAATTTATTTTCAGCAGGTCATTACTACAAGAAAATTCCGACCTCAAAATAAATTTATTTTGAGCAGGTCATCAAAACGAAGATACAAACTTCTCATAATAAATTTATTTTGTACCAGTCATTACCACAGATTTTTTTGCAAAAATCACAAAATAAATTTATTTTCAGCAGGTCTTTACTACAAGAAAATTCCGACCTGAAAATAAAATTATTTTGTACAGTTCATTACATTGGAGAGAAAAAAGTGAAACACCTAAATATTTAAATTCCAAAATATATAATTATATCGTTTCGTGTTTGTACAACATACTTTTTACTATCTCAAAATATGTATTTATAACCAATCAAAACAAACTGATGAACATTTCCATAATAATTTTCACAACCACTTCACTCAATATAATTAATTCAGAAGAACGACCATATTCAAAATAAGCATCCTATTCCTTACATTCTTCAAACAAACATACTAGAATACAGTTACTGCATCATTGTGAAATGTTTGATGCAATTTATTTCGTTTTTCAAGACAATTACAGCCAAAAAACTATGTTGTATAATTCTTAACACTGTATTTCTAGGTTCAAATATTCAATGTATTTCATTTGCACTTTTACGAAAATATGTTCTTTTAAAAAAAGGTGGAATAAAGCACTCAATGCTATAATGTTACAAGTAGTTATAATACACATATGAAAATATGATAAAAAACAAAGAATTTCAATCAATTCTGTCAATAAAAAAAAATATTTCTGTTTTTTAATATGGATAAACCCATAAACATAGGTGTGAAAAACAGTTCTGTGTTGCCTTTTTGTCTTCTTTCCTACAATAAAACAAAATTGATAATTCTTACACTCAATATAGATAATAAATTGTTCAAAGCAGATCATAAGGATCATCCTATACAATATTTCTAACCATAATAATGTTAACTCATAAGAACTGTTAAAAATGTCAGAAAAATTCCAAATCAAGCATAGATCAACCGACATTTGAGAACCAACGGTGCAGCAATAACAGGCAGATGCTGTCAATAACATTTAAATTAAATGCAATTTGCAGATAAACACTACGAATATTATTAAAGAGTCATTTGTAACTTATGGAAATTTTGAAGATGTCAAATTTACAATTCTGGAAAATTTAAACCATGATAAAGAGTAAGGACCCATTATGTTGACTGATTATATAGCCCTCTAAATACAATGTAAAAAAGACAATTTGTATGATCGCCAATGACACTTCTCCAAAAGAAACCAAATGACATAGAAATTAACAGCTGTAAGTCACCACACGGTCTTTAACAATAAGCAAGGCCAAACTGTAAAGTCAGTTATAAAAGGCCCCGAAATTAGTTGATTGATGTATTACACAAATATTATAGTAAAAAATACCTTTTATTTACTTTTTTGGAGTCTTTTTTCTGTGTTTTTCCTTTGTTTTTCTTCTTTGGTGATGGCATGAGTATCTGCAGGAAAAAAATAGGCATATATATTCAACCTCATGAAAATCAATTAAGATATCCACCTTTAAAAATCATATTAAAGAACATGTTAAGTGTGACATGTTAGGTTAAAATGGAAGTAATTACATGTACAACCAATTATATTAATAACAGTACTGCACTTGATATGATAACATGCTTGACATTAAGAGTAAGACTTGATCTCAATAAATCGTATTTGTTGCTGCTCACTTACATCAATTCATTGGACTTATAAATTGAGGCAATACTCAAATGTTGTCATTCCTTTCCTGTATTTTTGGCATTGCAGAAAGTCATGCCTCCCTGAAGTATTTATCATCACATCAATAGATAAGTATTATGAGCAACTGCAGTCATTTTATATGCTATCATTAGTAATATTTGCTTGTGTATTTTGTTATCAGCTTTAACCTAAAGTACTTAATGAAGTGCTTTAACTGTACCACATGTACTGGTTCCAGTTGGATGTCATTTGATATAATTTTGTTAATCTACCTAATGCGATTAGATATCAGATGGTTGAGATAATACAACACTAATTTTGAGTACCTTAATAAAATATATTTGTTTTATTCTCAAGAGGGTTGGAAGCTCTGTAAAATTTTATATTGAAGTTTATTGTGGAAGCTCCAAGGTGTCTTTCTATTTTTTTATACGTTATGTTGCTGTCCCATTCTATATTTGCAAACCGTTTCCTTTCAGTACTATACATATTTGAAAAAAAAAAAATTCATCATTGTGAAGGTCACCAAATCCTGTAATATCCAATTTAAAACAAAACTCATATAAAAAAAAATATACTGATTCTTTATATAATGATAAGGGCATACAAATTTAGCAATTTAGCAATTCTTAATTTGTAAGATAAACCAATTCTCATCAAAACTGAACTCACCACAGGATCATCTATTTCTTTGTCTATCATTTCTTGAATTTGTTGAGGTAAGTTTACAACATGAGGCTGGGGGTTGTTTGTCCTCCTTGGCAATAGTGGTAATAGCCATCTTGCATTTCTTTTGCTGTAAAATAATGTCTTTTCTTTACTAGATGACGTTTCTTGTAAATGGCTTACATATCTTTTCCACCATCTATTCTGTGTGTCTTGCACAATATCTGAGAACAAATACTTGCATTTTTCTATATTTTTAGATAAGGCATCAAAATTTATTTTGTGAAAAAATGGGCTAACAATTTTAGGAATTCCAGTTGGCATTTTCTTGAGCATTGGTTTTCTCATAGGGATCCAAGGTCTACGGTGGGCTCCTTTGTACTCTGATCGAATTTTTTTAGCTTCATCAATTGAAAACTTGAAATGAAGAGGTGATGTCTGCCCTGATAGAGGTGTTATATGCGGTGTTAACCATCCTCTTATGTCATAAATTCCACCAGTTATCTTACAGGAAGGTAGGAGATGCATAAACCCTGTCAATGTTTCAGCATCACTTTTTCGCAATTTATTTGAAATTTTGCTGATAACTGCATCTATTTCTTCATGGGTATGATCAACTGGTAGAAAAGACAGATGAACCTAAAAGAATAAAGATAGGTAGAAAATAATCATCAGTAATCACAATTTAGTAACATAAGTACGTTAAACACAAATAACAAACAAGTAAAAGTATATAGCTCTTAAATCGCTATCGGTGTTTTCTTATTGTTATGTTAAAAATTCCGGGAAATTTTGTTCTCCCTCTGCTCAATATACTCTAGTTCTTCAATTAAATGTGCTTCTGTCAAACTAATTTGTACAGCCCGTTCTTGTGTTGTAGAGTTAAACCTGTCCAATGTCAAGAGGAGGGTTTGTCGGCATCATTTTAGTTTAACCCAGCCCCGTTATATATTTTTCTGTTCTAAGTCAGCAGCCTGTAATTCAGTGGTTGTCGTGTGTTGCTATTAATTATATTTCCTTAGTTTTCTCGTCTAATTTGATTTCCATTTGTCACTTTGAGGTCTTTGATAGATGGCTATGGGTTTTGTTCAGTTTTAAAGATCGTAAAGTAAATTTTAGTCGTTATTTCTTTGTTATTTGGTCTTTATTGTAGAGTTGTCTCATTGCGTCTTAACAAATCTTCTTATTTTCATACAGATACCGGTCATTTCATGGTCTTTATTTTCCGAACCAAGCTTTTCACATACAAATCACATAGGTAAATGAAACAATAACTCATGAATACATTGAAATAATAAAACAGATTTTCATCTATATTTTATGGACTATGTAAAGTTATATCTTACCTCTTTAAATATATTTTTTCTGACAAGTAACTCACAGAAAGCCAACATAAAACGATTTTTATTTTCTCTAAAGCAATTATCAGCCTGCATGTAGAGAATTTCAGGTAAAAAGCTACCCTGTAAATAAAGAATTGATTAAAAATTAGTTAGTGCCAACAGCATATTCTTTTTTAGTCATCAGTACTGCCTGTGCTAAGAACTAAGTGTTTGGGTAGTGATTTTTCTAAAATATGAATATTGAAAAATAAAAATTACAAACTGGGTAGTGATTTTTCTAAAATATAAATATTGAAAAATAAAAATTACAAACTTATACAATTTTTTGTCAGTAGACCATTAAAAAATATATGAAATGAAAATTACATGTATGAAGTTCACATCTTCTTGATAAATATATCATAGAAACACAAAACTTACCATTAATACACTTGATTCATGCAGCTCTTTCAATACAGTATTCATGATAAGATTGGAATCATGACTATATTCATTTATGTCAATATATGTTGTAAATCTGTTTAGACCATGATTCATTATTCCTTGTACATGTGTCTGAAGGAGATTAGCAACATCTAAGGCCTGAGGAAAAAATAAAGAATGCATACAAAAATAATGTGTAATTTGTTAAAACAAATATCATAGGTATGATAGTCTTGTGTGATTTTTAATTTAGTTTCTTGTGTATAATTCAGAGTTTAGTATGACGTCCATTATCACTGTACTAGTATACATTTTTTAGGGGCCAGCTGAAGGACACCTACGAGTGCGGGAATTTTCGCTACATTGAAGACCCATTGGTTGCCTTCGGCTGTTGTCTACGCTATGATCCAGTTGTTATCGCTTTGACACATTCCCCAATTCCTTTCTCAATTTAAGTATTTTAACTATTTACGTGTTTAGATTTTAACGAAGCCTTTTTTCCTTTGAGAGGTCAAATTCGTTGCAAAATATCAGAAACCAGTGCTTGTTCAGTGTGAGTCAATGCTCCTTGTTGACGACCAAATTTTGACCTATATTGGTTTTTGTTTACATAATGATACTTGGGTGAAGAGTTGTATCATTGAAACTTATACCACATCTTCTTATATCTTCTTATAATTTAGTAGGCCAGACATGCGTTATGTCTACACAAGACTCACCGATTTGGTTCCATCAAGACTTTTGCATAGCCAAATCAAACTTTAAGACATTAAACTTAATTGGTTAATGAAAACATGGTGAAATATATATATACAAATGTAACTTATTTAGTAAATGTTACAAAAATCAACCCTACCTTTGAACATCGTCCTGTAAAATGTGGGAGATCTGTTTTTGCTAAAAAAAAATGTAATTTATAATAAGGATCGAGCTGTTTTTTTTTTTTTTAAATTCATTGAGATTTCAAATCACATTAAAGACACTTACAAATGTTAACATGATGACTGTTTAGCAAAAAGAATGATTAGCTTAAGCAGTTGTTACCATTTGAAGTCCTGAAAGTTAAAGGTGCATGTCAACTGAAATTAACCAAGCAAAACAATTAACATTTTCATGATTATTAAGTTTGCTGAAACAAATTTGTTTTATTTCTAATTTTAACAGAAGGAAATGATCATATAACAATTGAGATATTAATTTATCTATCTTTCATTTTTCTTTAATGGTGGTTTTAGATGATAGTCTAAGTATTTTTACATTTGACAGTTAACTTTGTTAGTGCTCGGTGTCTATTCATATTACTAAATACCAATAATATTGGCTGTCAATATTTATGATAAAGATTTTTTTTCAAATCATCAATGAATTTCGTCATGATACTGAATGATACTCTTGTTATAGAAAGAGGTAAGAATTAAATTAATGGTCCTTACATTGATCCATGCCATCTATAATAATCCTCATGTAGTGTCGTTTGTTCTCTTCTGCATTCTTTCTTTTAGTTCTGTAATATGCTCTTTCTGCCCTGAAGTACAAGGGTATACTGTTTAATGACCATATGCAATTGTTAGTTCCATAATAAACATTTTGTGTTTTTTTTTCAAAACATACTATTAAAGAACCTTTGTGAGCAAGCTCTCATACCCCACACCCCCACACTGTCACTGGACAAACAAAATCTTAACAGATTCCTAAATTCAAAAAGTCTACAAAAGTCAAGTAATAACAATGTTCTTATGGATATGGACATGAGGATACTATGGCTTTCTTAACTATAAAGTTTCATAAAATTTTGTTGTGTAGTTTCAGAGGAGTTGCGATTATAAACTGCCGCAGTAATATATAAAGGCCAAAATCACAAGTTCAAAGGACATAACTCGTAGAAAAAAATCAATAGTAATTTCCTGTAGACATGCACTCCTATAGTTGAAAATATGTCATTATTATGTCTAAATATTCAAACAAAATTAGGCCAAAATTTTAATTCAAAAGTAACATAACTCCTGAAAAAAAACTGAATCGTAATTTTCTCTCAAAATGCACAGCTACATAGTTTGTCCTTATTATCTACACAGTTTTCTGAAATTATGTTGTGTGGTTTCAGAGAACTTACAATGTCAAGAACAGGACGGACAGACAGACGAGTCAAATACATTATACCCTGCGCAACTAGTTATTTATTTCTCTGTCAATCTGTCTCTTATGGAGAGTTGTCTCATTTGCAATCATACCACATCTTCTTTTTTTTTAGTCGAAAACTTTGTCTTAATTCATCAGATCTTTCAACATGTTCTTGAATATATTGCTTTCAATTGGCGGCAGTATTTCATTTTTTTCTGGATTTTTTTTTCCCAATTACCAACATTACATTTGCTCAAATTACAGAGAAAAGACTGAGATATCGGAAACTTACATCTGTCTTGAATTGTGAACCATTATACTTTTTTTAAGTGCTTCTCTCTCTGCTTGGTCCCTTGTTTTCTCAAGTCTTGTTGTCAAAGTTGTACAAGTTTTGCATCTTGAAAATGAATTAGTCTAAAAAAATATAGGATAAATTAAAACTTATTGCAGAAATGTTATGTATGAAATGCAAGTTGACAAAACTGTGGATGCGGCAGAATCACTATCGTAATAGCTGTAATCACTACACTTTAACAAATCCAAAAAAATAACAGCAACACATAAACTGTTAAGTTGATTTCTATAACAGGCACTTATGGGAAAATGGTTTGATTCTCATATTTAACATATTTTTTTTTCGTTTTTATCGGTTGTTGTTGGTCAGGTTACGCTATTCATGATGAATTTTGAATCTATGATTATACTTATTATCGCTTCTATCCCCTAGATACTGTTACAATCGGTTGAATCATTTAAACACATTTTAAACAAACATAAAGAGTATATTTCTACCTTTCAATAAAGAGTAATTTATTTCTGACATCGGCATATGTTTACGCATTAGGTTTGGTTTTACAGCCAATTCCATTGAGTGTTTAGACAAAGGTAATATCTTTAGTTAGCTTGCTTGCTAGCTGAACTGTGAAGTCAGTATAAGGTCATGTAAACTACCCTCCTTTAACAATGGACTAGTCCGACAGATAACCAATCTATCTGTCTATAGGAATAGGCTACTCCTAAAGGAGGGTAGTATACCTTACATAATAATGACTTCACAGTTCAGATAGCAAGCAAGCTAACCAAAGATATTAATCTTACCTACACACTCAAAGGAATCAGCTGTAAAGTAATATGTATAATGCATCTAATTATACTGAATACTTCAACAGTTAAATTATTATAAAATATCAATAATTAGACAATTGAAAAATTCAGTAGTTGATGCATTTTCTCTCTCCTTGAAAAACAAAATTAGATACATCATGTGTACATTATACCTCATATTTTAAAAAAATAAGTTAACAAAATCATATTTACCTTTTTGATTTTTAAAATTCTGAATTTGTTCTTCCACATATGATAAAAAGTTGCTTTTGAAACGGAAATCGTAAGTTTTTCTGTCATTTCATTAACATACAGATTGTAAACATCAATTTTTCTAGTTTTATATGGGAGCATGGTAATATCTCTATCAGGCATAAAATCTCCTCTGTATTTTGCATAATCTTGCAACCACAGCACTGTATCTTCCTTTGCTTTTGAGACAGGTCTTCCTTTGATATAGCCTGATGAAATTGCTCCATTACAAAATTTTTCAATCCATTTATAATAAAAGTTTTTATTCACTTTATATAAACTTCTAAAGCATTGTCCACACACTGTTTTTCCTTTATTGACAAAAAATAAAGGCTTTTCAGCATCAAAGTCTGCATCAATAAACTTATCGGAAAACCATTCCACACGCTGTTGATAGTTTTTTGTCCATATTCTGTACCTCGCTTCCCTTATAAATTCAAGTGATAATCCATAAAGACATCTTTTTCGGCACATATTTTTGTTTCTGAGACATTCAATTGATGTTGATAGTGCTTTTTCTAACAGGCTTTTTCTTTCATTTTGCCTACCTGAAGATACAATATACAATTGGTTTATATTAGATTTTTAATATTATAATTCGTATAGCTTGAAAAAGAAATGTTTCAATCGGTTTTTTTTCGCCTAAAGAATTGTAGGATGTATTAAAAAGTTTACTCTTCAAAACATAATATAATTATTCTAAATGTGTCTGCATATAATCAATAGATTTAAAAATTTATAAACTATAAAGACATTCTTTTGCATTTCGTTTTATGTGATCAAGAATTGCATGAGAATAAATATGTGTTTTCTGGTTTCCTGTTGAGTTTGATACATGTTGTCCTTACATTTATCACAGTTAAGATATAGCATGTACATGATGTATAATATTATATTGTGATATATTACTTAGTTATCAATGGGGCTGTGCATAAATGTATATTGTGTTTAAATAGAACTTTTGCAACATGATCAGTCTGAATAAGAAATAAAAATAATCTATTAAACTAATAAGAGAATCCATTGCAATTTTGAAGAAAAAATGATTCACTGTTTCACCTCAGCCACAATCTTTTTCTTAATAGTGTTATTATATCTTCATAATCATACCTTTTGAACTGCTTTCTTCGTTTTTTTTATTTGCATACAATATATCCTCAATGGTAAATGAAAATGACATTGCACCACTCTAAAATGAATTTTTAAAAAATTAATCCATCACATTTGTTTTATCAAAATATGCTCAGAAGGATTTTTTTTTTTCAAAAACATATACAAAGATAAAAAAAAATCATTTGAAAAGTTTATGTCATTATCTGGTTTTATTGATTAACCAATTTTTATTTTCAAATTACTTTCTAGAATTCAATATACGTCAACACATGCATAATAATTTGATGGATAAAGATGGTATGCTACTTAATGTACCTGATTATTATCATTAGAATGTAACTCTGCTAATGAACTTCCAAGAATATCTTCAGATCCTTCTAATTGTTGGTCCTTAAAATATTTTTAATTTTTTTTTAAGTCAGTTCATTCCTTCAATATACAGATATGCTTCAAATATAAGTTGTGTGACACGATTCAATACACACACAAATGTAATACATATCTTTTTTTAAGTTTATTTTAATTAGCATTGTGTATAAATTTCATAACATTTGCTTGAGGCAAACTGAAGTAAGAGAACTGAAGCGAAAGATTCAATAAGGTTTTTCCCTTTGTAAAGGGTATCACTCTAGAACAGTCAACATATGGTAAAAGTGACGCTACCCAAATTCAAACTCGATATGTGTGGTGTTGTAATAACATTGTGTATACATTTCATAACATTTGGATGAGGCAAACTAAAGTTAGAGAACGGAAACCAATTGTGTGGTGTACTAACAGGCGGACAGTCATACAAGGGTAACACTTAAAGGCCCTCCACTACCTCCCGGGCATAAAAAAAACATATTTTTAAATAAATTGTACTTCTGATGTTTTTAATAGTACATTGTACCTGCTGATTGTAGTCTGTCTGGTGCTCTGTTAGAGGAGTACTTGGAATATCTACGGATTCTTTTAATTTCTTTAGCTAAATAAAGTTAAAATTCACATTATCTCTATATCCAATGTCAATGAAAAAAATAGGACAGTAGTTCTCCTTATGTGTAAAGATATGGCAACATTTATGCAACATAAATACTTATTTGATATTTGAGAATACTTTGGTCCCTTCTTATAGAATTTAACTCCTGTGATGTTTAGAGCTCTTAATAGTCTTCTATCAAAATAGCAAAATGATCATATACTAAAATTTTGAATAAAAAAATATTTACAATTTCAAATATGGGGTTGTACTATTTTTCCTTTTGTTTGGTGTTACTTCACTCTTACCTGATTGTTATCTTGTGTTTGTAATTCTTGCAATGAGGTCCCAAGAATGTCCACATGTTTATTGTTTATAGTTGTCTACAATTTAAAATTACATTCTGTAAGGAATTATTAAAGCAATTTAACATGGTATCATATTTATGATAAAACAAATGCTTTAAAAAATGAATTTGAATATTGAGCTTGAAAACAATAAAAATACGTCCTAACAGTTCACTGACTACAAATTACTAAGCCCCTACAACAAATCAAATCAATAGGTAAAAAATAATCACCTCATCTTCATCATGTTCATGGATTATAGTATCCTGTTGTAAATGAGGTCGTTTGGGTTTTATTGGAGTTGATGTCATTTGTATATTTGCAAACAAGCTTAAGGTACCATCATAACGATCTTCTAAAACCTAAAATAATTAAAAAAAAAATCATTAAAATGCTATTCATTTTTCATGATATATACATGATATATGGGTTTTCCTTCTGCAAATATTGATATTTCAGTCAAAAATGTAAACTATTCCTGCCTTATTTGAAGGTATAGATCTATGATAAACATAACACATCTGAGCAATATGAGCCAAGGCTCCGTGTTGAAGGCCGTACTTTAACCTATAATGGTTTACTTTTTAAATTGTTATTTTGATGGAGAGTTGTCTCATTGGCACTCACACCACATCTTCCTATATCAATATATTTGTAATTCAGTCACCTTTTCTGTCAATATTTAAAAGAAACATAAAGACACACATGCAGCTGTGATACCATGCATTAGGAAAAAAATAAATGTGTCTTAATCCTGACAGCAGACTTCCATACATATTGTAAAAAATTTAACACCTGACAGTTTAAATGTAGATTAAATTTAAAAATCGTACCTCGTTTTCCTCGTTATAAGAGAAACTATAAGGATCATAAGTAGATGTTGATGTTCTAGACCTTTTCTGGGGATTTCTAATAGGTAAATCTGAATTGTAAGTTTGTCTTTCTCTAATCTATTAACAGAATAAAAAAATAAAAAAGCGTTATATATATACAGTTTTCATCAAACCGGCTTCCTCTTCTATGAAATATTAAGTAATATTTTATAGGATAATATATATTCTGATCCTCTTCATGTGAATTATAATTTTAATTTTATCTTTATTTATATGTTTATATTGTGTAGTGTTGTAATTATGTCCCGTCAGGGGCCCCTAATTGGAAATAAAAGAACTTTACACTTTGAACTTTTTAATCCGTATTCCTATTAACATGATTAATTGTCTAGTGCAAATTAAAGTTAAACACTAAACACCCCTAAGATGATAGAAACTGTCCATTAAATCATGAACCATAAATGAAAATTTTCCACTCTCTGACATCACATACCAAACATGCCTTATTTTGTAAGAATAAAGTAATGTATTCCTCATGCATCAAAATCCTGCAATCTGATTGGCTTATTATCCTGGTGTGAACACTCCATCATTGTTCATTCCAGAATAAATACAACTTTCCAAAAAATCAATTAAATAAAACCTTACTGAAATAAAGAAGAAAAGAAATAAGATGTCAAATAAAAAATCGACTGTTCCTCAGGTTGTATGAATTTTCCACACGGGTGTACACTTCTGTACATGTTTCCTTGATTACACCAAGATAACTAGTATCGATATCTCTTGTATAAAAATAATGGTAAAAAGATCACTGTTCATAATATTTGCTTTCCAAATTTCAACTTACAAGTTTCATCTGGATAAAAAATATGTATGTAAATAATAAATCGCAATGTATGTCATATGGTATATGTTTGTTTGCAATAATACTTAAATCACAATTAAAACAAATAATTATATTAGAAGATAATATATGTATATCTCACATCTTCACACATAGGACTTCCCGTTGACAGTGACACTTCTGGGTGAATATCTGATAATGAAGTTCCAAGTGGATCCTCAACTTGGCAAAGCTGTAAAGAAAAACAAGCATTTGAAATACCACTACCACAACATATCAAATTGATTATAAAAATTAGAGCAAAAAGTTATGTTAGTTTCTGGTAAACCAATATTTGGCAATGTTTTTGAAAAACTGTTTCCCCTTTATCATGCATATGGTGTGTTCCGTGGATACAGTTTTACCTTTCCATCTGTAACAACACAGTGGCTTTAAGCTTCGGTCACACTTTACTGGATAGCGCGAACGGGCGGCTAAAGGAAGAAAATAAATGTTGACATAATTGTTAGCCGTTGGGAGTCCGTTCATGTGCTGACCGAATAAAACGGACGTGTAACCAATGCATAACGGACAGACACCGGATATGCAACGAACGAGAAACAGAAGTGTGCTGGACAGAACGGATGTCGAACGTATATCCAACGGACGAGTTCCGCATAATACAGACCTAACGGGAGCGTACCTGATAAAACGGATGAACAAAATATACGGGAAAATTAAAGGCGACATTAATAATACATGTAAATCGGATAAATATTCAAAAAGTTACGTTTTACTGATTTTGGTATGTTCTTTAAAATGTCGCCAAGGGGCAGTGTCTAGCATGAATAAGAGCTGCTTGATTGTGAAGACGTGCCTTTACTCTAAGATCGATTTGCATAATAAGAATTCATGAAGATCGATTATGTATAATAATAATTCATGAAGATCGATTATGCATAATAAGAATTTTCGTATGTAAACAAATCATGAGACACATTAAGCTTCGGTCCATAATGCGGTCAGTCGATCAAGTTTACCTCACAACGTCCTTTTAAGATCTTTTAACACATTGGATAGTTTAAACATCAAATTAGAATCTGGATGTAGGAAACACATTTTAATTAACTCTTTATTCATAAAAAATTGGATATCGTTTTTATGACTGAATTTTATCAATATTGATTGTTTGGATGCATTGGAAATATGTCCGTGCAAACTCACAGTTTAAAGAATTTCAAAATTAATGGCTACCTTCGTTTACCTCAATTTGTATGTAACTTATATTATAATACATGTCAATTACATCAAATCTTGAGATTGTTACTGGTCTTGGAAAAAATATCTTAACAATTCGTGTAGACATTGATAATATTCGATTTTAACTGACCACGAATTAGAATATGAACCACTTCTTTTTTTTTTTATTGGAAAAGTCATTCCCGACTTCTTATAAACTTTGAAAGATCAAAATAAAAGTTAAACATGCTTACCTCTTCTCCATCCATATCGTCATTTTGTTGGTATTGATTGTCTGCGCTTGGTGCTGTTGATAGTTTTACACAAACCATCATAATTAAGAATAATTCGAAAAGAAAAAATTCAAAATAACACTTTTGATTGAACAATGCTCTCATTTTTAGAAAGAAAACGCGCGTTTTCCGGCTCCAATGTGTCCTACTAGGGTGTGCGATTTATCACATTGATTTACTTCACAGTTCAAAAGAATTCGCACAGACTGGAAGGGATATCGTGTTACATGTAACAAATGATCTTTACCGTTGGAATTCCATCTAATTAAATACTGACCATGCAGAGATCCTGGACATTAATATCTGATAAGAATATTTACATAACAGCGTATTTACTTTCAGATCTGTAAATGTTACGTTAATTCGGAAGTTAGCATACCACGTGTTTCATTCAAAATTAACGAAAAAATTAAATTTTGGTCACACAAAGAATGTAATATACGCCGATTAAACAACACATGAAATTATTTTTTTTCAAATGAGATGTTAAAAATAACAAACAATGTTTAACAAGACTGTATAAACTTTCCCTATGCAAAAAAAAAATCATTATATATGTACTATTCTTTTGCTACTGAGGCTGTGCGCTGTTTTTTCCTCGAGGGGGAGGAGGGGGCACTTACTATATAATTAGTGGTAGGGATGAGCCGCTGTAATAGGTCACTCTATGATATATGAAAAGGGTGAGAAATTCAGATTCAATATATCAATGGGTTGATATTATCACTTGCTTGATTATATCATAAGTATCTGAAGTTAATCAGATGTCCCTATTTATTTTTGATGCGGTTAGACCACAGCCGTAAATGCATCAGTTATTTGTCAAACCAATTAAATTCTATTTACTCTGATGTGGTTTTTCCACTGATGCCAGTAATAGATGCTATAAATCCAACCATTTTGACATTTGCACCTATTTAACATTCAAGGGTTTGTAAAAACAACGATAACAATTATTTAGAGAAATTCCATTGTGACAGTGTCCTTGAAGAGCTAGGGAACGGCAATGTAACTTTTAATTGGTTTTTAATTATTATTGAACATGTTAAAATCAGTGAAAGTGTTACTCTCTAGGGTGGTATTACATGTATCTGATCATAGATGTTATACCATCTATGATCTGACCAAACGTCTTTTACATGTATTGTTTTTTTTGGAATTATTTGTTTTATATAAAAGGGGGCAATAAGAAGAAAGTGTTTAAAATTAGACGAATTTATTGAAAAAGAAGGTGATATTACTGCGCTACTACGTTGCTTAATAACAATGAACGCGATGATGAGCGGGACAGAAAAAAAACCTATACTTATGTACCAGAAGATGGACAATTTTCAAATATATCTAAACTGGGGTCTTCTTTTGTCAATTGATATATAACAAGGCAGGTATATATTTTTGATTAATAAAATATATGAAAAGGGTCCCTGCTGCTAACACGTACCAAAAACAAAATTGAAGTGCCCTTCCTCATTTATAAGCATGATCCGTATTTTAAAAAAGCCAATTGTACACACTTTGGACAAGCATAACATATAAATTACTTTTCAGGCGTTATCAGGGAGATATAAAAAAAGATTTATCAAATATCTGATGAATTTACGTCGCATCTGGTGATCTTGATGCCAACTTGTCTCATATTTTTTTTTTTATATCTGTACATTTACCGTACTTTCAGGTATAGAGACGTGAGTTTTTTTCGGAGACAAGTGCTTGTCGGATCATCCACAAGAACTTGCGGTCATCCGATGTTCAGTACTTTTTGATTTTTGATTGATTTTAGTGTGTAGGGTCTCAGTATTGAATCGTAAAGAATAGGAATGTCTGCTAAATTAACTAAATAATTAAAAAAAAAAACGAGAATTAAACAGTTGCCGAAAAAGTAAGGTGCCAATCATACCTGTTACCTCATAAGAGAAACTCGTTTTGACGGACATGCATACATAAATATATATAACTAATACCTGCATGAAACGAATCTCATATACCAAATATGTACTTCCATTATCTATAATTAATATGAAATTCACAAAATAAGTATGCAGTGTTTTTATAGTCGCTGAATTATGAAAAGTAGAATAAAGACAATTGACAAAATGACAGATTGAAACTTTGTAACATGCACCTCCCTTTGGAATTGTATTACATTTGTTCCTTCTAAGCCTTTTACAGTTTGCTTTACGATTTTAATTTGCTCATTGTTGAATGCCATTTTGTGACATATAGCAAATGTGCTTACCCTTTAAATGGTTGGTCTCTGGTGGAAACTTACTCATTTGCAATAATACCCCATCTTCTTAGTATACCTTTGCTTTAAAAAAAAGGGGGGGTATACGGTTTAACCTCTGTCTGTCCTTCCGTCCGTTCGTCAGTCAGTCCGTCCATCCCATGAATATTTGTCGTCGCATTTTTCTCAGGACCTACAATACAAGGATTTCTGAAATTTGGTTTCAGGGTTTATCTAAGTCAGCTATACTGTGTGATGCGTTTTCAGATTGATCACTTGACAACTTCCTGTTTACCGAACACTTGTATGATTTTACACATGGTAGCCAAGTTGAAAATGTTCGTCACAATTTTCTCAGGAACTACAATACAAGGATTTTTGAAATTTGGTTTCAGGATTTATATAAGTCAGCTATACCGTGTGATGCGTTTTCAGATTCATCACTCGACAACTTCCTGTTTACCGGACACTTGCATATTTTTACACTAGTTATATTATCCACTTGCGGCGGGGGTATCATCAGTGAGCAGTAGCTCGCAGTTTCACTTGTTTTGATATTGTACCGATGTCATATGTGTATTCAAGGTATGAAGCATCCGCGGATTTATCTTTTAAATTATAAAGCTTTACACAAATAGTGAACCCTGATACCGGAATAGCTTCATTGTATCTTGTATTTTGCAATTGCGTGGCAGCCAAAACATAAACAAATTAAATGCCGCAAAATCTATATAGGTGTGTCTCATAAGTCAATAAACTTAAATCATGTAGGGTTTACATGCATATGTCATACTTTGTTAATTTTGGTATTTATAAAAGTTGGTCCTGATTGCTACATTTGTTGTTTTTGTTGTATTCACAACTTACATTTGTAGATATTTGTCCGGTTTATGTTTTCCTTAGAGGTTTATGTTTTCGTTAGGGGTTTATGTTTTCGTTTCTGCTTTGTATCAATCTGTCCCAGGTTAGGAGAGAGTATAGCTTTCACAATATTGTTTTACTCCGTCCCATTTCTAATGTCTGCAGTTCAGCTATTGACGTTGTTTTCTGTCGGTCATATGTTTGCTTTTTATGCCCCACCTTCGATAGTAGAGGGGCATTATGTTTTCTGGTCTGTGGCTCCGTTCGTCTGTCTGTGCGTCCGTTGGTTCAGGTTAAAGTTTTTGGTCAATGTAGTTTTTGATGAAGCGGAAGTCCAATCAACTTGAAACATAGTACACTTGTTGCTTATGATATGATCTTTCTAATTTTAAAGCCAAATTATACTTTTGACTTCAATTTCACGGTCCACTGAACATAGAAAATGAAAGTGGAAGTTTCAGGTTAAAGTTTTTGGTCAAGGTAGTTTTTGATGAAATTGAAGTCCAATCAACTTAAAACTTAGTACATATGTTCCCTATAGTATAATCTTTCTAATGTTAATGCCAAATTAGATTATTACCCAGTTTCACGGTCCATGGAACATGCAAAAGGATAGTGCGAGTGGGGCATCTGTGTACTTTGGACACATTCTTGTTGTAAATTGTTTTGTTGTAAATTGTTTATTCAATAGAATTGTTTCATATTTTTATACAGTGTTTTTTTATAACGGCAGACTATACGGTATTATATTTTTCTCATTGTTGAAGGCCTTATGGTTGTATACATCTACTTTATGTGGACTATTAATTAGACCGTTGGTTTTCCCGTTTGAATGGTTTTACACTAGTAATTTTGGGACCCTTTATAGCTTGTTGTTCGGTGTGAGCCAAGGCTCCGTGTTGAAGGCTGTACTTTAACCTATAATGGTTTACTGTTTAAATTGTTGTTTGGATGAAGATTTGTCTCATTGGCACTCACACCACAAATGAAATATTCAAGTTTATATATTCATAAATAAACACATGAAAAATGCCGATGAATCTTTAACCATTTAGTTTTTCACAGACTTGCTGTGTCTTGTTGTGTCGTTGGGTTTTTGTCTCAATGACGTTAAATCGGATCTATCTCCTTTCATTGGTACGGTTAAACACCACATTCACGGTCAATCGTGCCACTTAATATATTAAATAATATACTCTTGAAACCAAAATTCAGGTCAATATCAACCATTGTCAGGATAAATGGAACATAAAAGACAGATTTATTTGTTAAGCTTTGGTCAAACTGATGAACATTGGAAGCTTCATATACGGTATCCTGTTACGGAGTGGCTGAGGCCCCATGCAGCCACTTAAAATAGTATAACAAAAATGTTCATGCTACTGGTATATCAGATACAATGGAAATATAGGTACAATGTATACAACTGTGAAAACATATTTTCTACCATTATGTAGAACCTGCGTCATTTCGTGGCGGAACAGAGATTTGACATTGAATTTCATTCATTCCGTCGTAGATTTCGGTAATATTTAAGTGCAGTCTATTGTAAAAAAAAGTTAGATATCGATCAATTTGTCAAACCGTCATTTTATGATCAAAAGACAATATTCAGAGCAACATGTTTGGAAATATTTCTTTTTTTCTTTTTTTCATAAACTAGTTATACTTCTAAAGGGACTTAATATATTTTAATTAACATTAATATACATTTTGGGATTAACGTTTTAAGACTTCCATAAACTTTAATGACGCTTTGGTATAGAAGCATGTTTATGGTTTATATGGACTGATTGATTGTTGGTTGCATAACGTTCAGTGGCAAATATTAAAATTGAGAATGGAAATGGGGAATGTGCCAAAAAGACAATAATCCGACAAGACAGCATGCATGATCAGGACGACAAAAAGTTACAATACAAGCACTATATATCAGTCCTTAAATACAGATTCTGACCGGACGTGGTTTCGTACTTATACATCCGGCACAGTCAAATGGACAAACCACTTTAACAAGAGTTTTGCTGTCGGTCGAAAGAAAACCAAAGTGACCATATTTCTATTCTCAGTTTAATATGATCGTAAGTTATGATGAAAACAGTATCTGAATCTAAGATTAAAATTTCAGGCATGGACTTTTTTGTTTGGGGGGGGAGGGAACTTCAAGATTTAATTGATAGGTGGTGCAACTATTATTTTTTAAATGTTTAAATTATAAGACATCTTTCATTTGTTGAAACTCACTTAACAGACCAACTACGGTTTTTCCAATTAAATCAGTATATTATTTGTCTGTTTGTGGTTTTCTTTTTTAGCCATGTCGTTATCGGTTTATTTTCGAACTACGAGTTCGACTGTCCCTCTTATAAATATCAACTTTCGCTTGTGTCATTCCTTGTCAACATTCAAATACTGACTAATTTGTATATCCATCCAAGTAATTAAAAGTGTGATTATTTTATTTTACAATGTATAAGGTTAAATTTCCTTCTTCAGAAAAATACAGTGAATAATGTTTTACAAAAGGTTGTATTCATCACTAAAGCATTGTAAATAAATATTCAATTCTTCTCAAATGTAAAAATATGATATTGTAATTTATTGTATTATCAAGTTAGACTATGATAAATGCTAATAATTATGCTTGTGTTATTAATATTCCTTCGGAACATACATATCTTAATCTGTGTATTTAGGTGATTTTATCAGTAGTCGTTCAGACGTGAAGTTCTAATATATCTAACAACATAATCATCTAATTATTAGTATAAATAATCAATTACATGGTTCAAAGCTGAACTACAGACAAAATCACGGATGTCAGCATGTCAATAAAAACAGATGCTTTATTTCCTGTAGATGTGTTAAACGATAAAATGTGATCAATTTATATTTCTAATAAACACAAGTTATTGCATATCAAGAACCATAGAAGATTAACTTTCAATAGAAATTGTATATCTATAGTAATTTATTCAATCCGGTTAAGTTCTGAAATTACTCAACTCTTTCAAACCAGTTGAAGATACCTCGCGCCTTGTTTTAACAATGAAATGTGAAAGACTTCATTCAATTTGTTTACTTTAATTTGTGTGTAAACAATTTATCATTTCATTTTTTTTTTAATATAAATAGGGCCGTTAGTTGTCTCGTTTGAATTGTTTTACATTTCATTTCGGGGCTTTTTATAGCTGACTATTCAATATGGGCTTTGCTCATTGTTGAAGGCTGTACGGTGACCTATGTCTTGTTTTATTTCTTAGTTCCTTTCACATTTCTCATATTTCGTAAAATAAATAAAAATGTTCAGCGTAAGACTTTAGATCTATAACGATAGACTTTAAATCTGCATTGATAGACTTTAAAACTATGCACAGTACATAAGGATTTATGTGATCAGCTAAACACTGTACACAACGCTTCTTTTGGGATAAAATATAGAAAAATAACATATGTATGAAAGGTTTCAATGCCTATTATTAAAACAGATATACTTTTGACACACATACAGTGGTCTTCTATCAGAAAAAGAGTTGCAATGAATGTAGAATTATATATGATTAGACGAGGGCCAACTTCTTTGACAAGTATTTGCACATGTTTTTAGAAATCGTTCTTGTTTTGGGAAAATAATGAGACATCTGTAATCATCAACCTACGATCAAATCATTTCTTAAAACAGCAATTATGTTTAAGTTGAAGTACACATTGATATTCTGTGAACAAAACAAAGATTTTAGTTACCGTGTAAGATCAAAATCAAAAGATCAGAATATTATATTTTGGTTACAATGACATTACTGACATGCCGAACAGTAGCGGACCCTGAACTTTTTATAAGGAGTGGGTCAACTGACTGACCTAAGAATGCCCGCTCCAGTCATGCATTAGTGCTTCCCTATATTACCAACACAATGTATTCCACAGAAGGGCCCCATCCATTGATCCGCTTATGCCTATATATATAAGCAACTGTAGGATATAAAATACTGAGATGATTGACCATGGAACAACTACACCATTAGAACATAAATAAGGTGAATTGAAGCAATTATGGGTCAACTTTGAAAATGAGCTAACATGAAATCAAAGCACTGTTGTATATCATAAATACTTACAAAACTAGATATCTTTGAGATGGGAGCCCCCGCTGTGGGCCACGCTGTCAATAACGTGTGGTGAAAATTGGTTCATTTTCATTTATCCAACTTTTTAAAATTTTAGGTTATTAAGGTAAAAAAAAAGTTGGATAGATGAGATCAATGGTAATCAAGAACAAAGGGTTTTTCAATTAGTTTTTGGGTTGAATGACAGGTGAAAAATAAGACTGAAAATTATACCCGGATTAAATTTTCTGTAGTATTATAATAGCATAGCATGATAAAATGTGCAACTGGCATTAAGTTAATGTAATTCTAATCATTTGAAATTATTTTTAAGTTTTTTAATCGCTAATTAAAATGTGAACTGGATAGAAAAAATAGCAGTTGAACTTTTATTCATGAAGTGATTTTTCAATGAGATGAAGCTTTTGTTGTGTAAAAGATCCTCTTCTTTCGTTTTTTTTTTCTTTTTTTCTTTTCTCCTGACCAAATGATCCAAATGGGACAAAATATAAGTTGAATACGTTTTACTACACAAAGACTGAACAAAACAAAATTCAAACAATATATATATATATATACTATTAAACGTTATATTGGTACCACGTATAGTCACATTAACATCCTCTCTTATGCTTATTCCGTTTGTGTTATTTTGGGAGAAAAACGAAAATAAAGGTGTCCGGATATAAAATTACAAACTACGGTACTGTTCCAAAAGCACCTATAACTTTCAATACCTTTTCTGAAATTCTCCAGTCAAAAAATCTTTTACAAAAATTCATCGGGTGACCGTCACTTAGTATTTTAAATAGAGGGGATCTATATAATATATCAATGACCGCCATGGATTGATTAGTGAACTAAGAATTGATTGTAAAAGCAAAAACACTTTATGTTCGCAGATTCAAACGATTTCGCAGGTGTGTTCTAGTACATATATGTAAATATATAACAAAATCAAAAGCAATTCAAGCACATTGGTTATAAAATACTGGCACAGAAATATCAATAGCACACCGTGACTAAATGAATGTTCAGTATATTCATTTGTTAAAAGGTTAATATAAAAATATTACTGATTTGTGGGTTTCTTCTGTATAATTGATGAAACATTTATTTATTTATTATTTAATATAATATACTAAATTTTATTTTAAAAAAGTTTACTATCACCTATTTTATATAATATTTTTTAGATAATATAAAAACATACAGGAACAAATTTACTTTCATATTTTAGAAAGACACCTAATCATTAATAAACAAACAACCCAATAATTAACAAAAATAAAAAGTCGGCTAAATGAGAATGCCTTAGTTTAAAAAGTTGGATAAATGAAAAGTTTTTTGACATTGACCTTTCACGTACATGTAAGAAGTTGTACATAAATTATGACACATCCTCTGGTGTTGGTTTATATACATGTCAAGTTTAAAGTTTGAAATCATAACGGTTCTTTCGATATAGAGTGGGCACACTTTGTTACTGACGGACGGACGGACAAATGGACAGACGGACGGACATATTTATCACTATATGGCGTTCGACATTCGGCGGGCCCTTATTACTTTCTTTATATGTTTTAATGTTTCAAAATTCAAACTTAGTCTATGTTTTAAGGTAATAAGCATTGTGTTGAGGGCAAACTAAAGTAAGAGAATGGATACCTATTTTGGGACGTACGGACAAACGTACATGTGTCCCCCCCCCCCTTCATGTAAATTTCTGGGCCGCCACTGAATTTAAAACAAATGTTGTGTAAAATGTTTATAGTTTTCTTACATCGTGTGTCTATTTAAAAAGTAAGGAGACTGATTGCCAATGATTCAATTATATTCGTATCAGTGTCGAACACAATATTATAGCTAATAAAACATATTGTTTTCAGATTGTGTTAAAAAATGACAAACACTACATGCTTCATTTGGATGAGTATGGTTATGAGGGACACGGTAATGACATTCCAGAAGAGTGTAGAATATCTAGGACAAAATTCATTCACTGGGCCAGAGATGTGAAGGTATGTGTTTTTTATTTGTGTATTGAGTAATTGTGTCTTCAGCAAATCCTAGCTTTTTATTCTTCGGCCGCTTTTTAATTTGAGATTGTTCACACCCATTCTCCAAAACTGCTCGTCAGATTTACGTCGGGTTTAACTAGCATTGTCTCCTGTTTTTAAAATTCAATCAACTATTTGAACACTTTATATTAATTTTCATATGAAATAGTTCACAAAATAAATTATGTTTGTCCAAAGGACCCAAGCAAACATTTATATTCACCGGACGATTTGTTCAAAAGATGAGACCAACAGATTGATCGACAATGACTGAAATCGTCAGCCTGCTCCTTATTGTAGTTATTGTTCTTTAACATATTTAATGGCAATGTTAACCGTTAGTTTAATAGTTTCGTCTATAATCTTGAAAACAACAATAGATAAATAGACACTTCAAACAGGAACGAATCCCAGAAAGACAAAACTATAAGGTGGGACTCATTGTTGAAGGTATTACTCTTAAAAACAATGTGTTACTCTTGTTGTGGTGAATGCTAATATTTAATATGTTTGTGAAATCTGAGGGAATTGTTTCAATTGGCTTACATTTTTTTTTAGAGGATACCAATAGTATCAAAAGATTTGGCCACTACGTCTTTTGATGAAATAATAGAAAACGAAGGCGAATTAGACGCTGAAGATGCTGTTCAATCAATTAATGTAAACAAACCAAACACAGCAAATGGAAGTGTTGGAAGAAATGTACATGTATCTCCAGTTACAGAAATAAAAAAAAGATAACGGAAGTGTGGGATTGAACAGCCCACTAGATCAGAGTGTTATTGAACCAACAGTTCAAACTGCAGAAAAGAATGATCATACGATTGAGAGTATGAATGAACCAGATATGCAAGGCAATACCAATCCTATGGTCACGAGTGAAGATGAACCAGCCATTGACCTTGCAATAGGAACCATTGATGCAGTTGGGGATGACAATATTAATCCAGAGCTCGAAAGTGGAGAAACTAATTGTGATAAAGAAGCCTCCATTGAAAGTAATGGAAAGGAAAACTGCCGAGAGGGGATGGACAATCCAATAAAAAATCTAATTGGTATGTAAATTAATTTCTAATTGTTTGATTTTTAAAAAAAGTTAATTTTATATTATATTTTAACTTTTCAGCTAATGTTTTTAAAACCTTTTATTTTTTTTGAATTAAAAAATATAAGAGCAGTATATGATACTGCACAAGTTTGGGGATGCAAGATATAATATACTGTGAGTGATATTATTCTTCAGTGTTCATTAATGCAATAACCCTTTTATACATTTATAGACTAACGATCAGACAAATGACAAAAGTGTATTAGAAACAAACGCAGCATTTAAAGTCATATTGCATTCCGAGTCCTGTAAATCACTTAAGGATCCAGATGATTGACTTCAATCCTATAGTATCAGTTTTTTGTGGATAGTTTTCTGTTATTAAGCCAGGACTTTTCTTATAAGCTTAACTATTATTAGATTCATTTTATAAGGATTTTTGTTTATTGTCCCTTTAAAATGCTTACTTTTCCATGCTCTACAAAATCATCAGCCCAAGTCATACATCAAAGGGATGATGATTAAAATGACAGCGAAAGCTTAGGATTAATCCTTGTTTTATTGATAAACATATGCAAAGTGGATATAGTGGGTACATATTGATGAGACAGCAAATCAACTAAGTTTATAACATCTTTAATGGTTTTTGATTTGGAAATTATAAAACACAAGGAACGGTAATGCCTGTTGTCCAGATGTTTTACTTCCTGCCTTTTAAATTTTGATTATTGAGATAACATGGATGATTTTGTTCACATTATGACACTTGGGTAGTGATGCATTGAAGTATTTAAAATCAAATGAAACTGGTATCTTTAGTGTGTACTATTTTCATATATTTGATGTACTGTAGATCTAAAATTGATAATGCAGTGTATATTTTTTTCTCTAATTAACATATAAGGAGGAACATAAAAGTCCACATTCAAAATTTGGTAGAACCAGCCAAAGAACGTAAAACTAGAGAATAAGATACAGAACACGTAACAGCATTAGAAGAACAATTTAAAAAGGAACTTAATTTGTATACAGTTCTCATTGGACATATGCCAGAGAAACTGGAATTAGACCAGCTAGAAATTCCTGGGCGTGCCGTTGTGGAGGTTCTTGGTGGTAATCATACTAGGCAGGCCTTAATGAACATTGGGAAAACCAATATGCTTGTATCCATGGACTTGTATATGTCCTTGTCAAATGAACAAGCATTACGTTTAGGGTTAAAACATAATGACATCCATAGACTATCAAGACAAACTACATTCGAAGAAAGTATCAAACTATTTAGAGAGGTACTATTCAGAATAAAAAAACAGAAACCTCATATGAAGCCGAAGGATATTTCTGCAGAATGGAGATTGAATGTAGCTAGCATTATGGATACGCCGTAAGCATAATATATTTTAATCTTCCCACAGCCGTTGAATTAATTACTATTAGCGTTGAACTGGCAACAAAATATACATCTGAACATGAAAGTGTAAATGAAAACATCTGATATATTTGTTGCATAACAACGTAAAGGTTCATATTTTAAGTTCTTGTAAATTACTATAGTAACATATAACTGATTAATTTAATATTCAATTATAAACAACATCTTTGATCTAGTTTGTTAGTTATTTAATATATATAAGCCACTCATAAAGATTGGTGTTACACACGAACATTTTAACATCTTTCTTAAATATTGTTATAATGATTACCGTCCATATTGCAAAATGGTTTATTTACATCATCAGAAGGGTGCTTTCTCTACTTCAGCATCCCTTCCAGATCAGGTGTGGGAGAAATTGATAAATTTGTTTAAATCATGGAGAAACCAGACAGTAAGAGATCAACCTTGTTATGAAATTAAGCAAACCCATTTATTTCATTTATTTCGAGTATACAATGAAGTTGATAAGATACGTCTTCTGGATGAGCTGGCATGTGGGAAAACAACTTTTCAAGAGTTTAAAGATCAGTCCTTGAAAGGGTAATTATGAATTATGCAGCAAACAAAGTACTTCAGAATTATATTTGATTAGAAATGAGATCCACATCCTTTACTGTAGTTGATATAAAGTTCTTACTACCGTTTTTACAAATTTTGATACTAAATTAGAAAAGTTGTACTTTAGTCATAAAATTTGGAAAGTAAATTATTTAGCAGATTGCATACTTATTTCATTCATGTGACAATAAATATCGGGTATGCTGGAATTACATTGTATCAATCATTATGACTGTGATGGATATTTGGGTCACATATAAACGAATATTTGTATCTAATTTTTGTCACACTCTTTCCCTGAGATATTATCAAGTTAATACTTTGTTTGTGAAGTGTAGCTGGTGCTACCAGTTGAGAAGGATACTCTTGTTGCAGCTCCATGCTGTTGACATGGCTTGTTAAAATCAATAAAATAGAATAATCATAATCTTTGAATAGCTATTTAATATATTTTCCTTTTGATCATATTGATAGAAGCATATTATATATATAGTTAATCATCCATGATAACCCTGCTGTGTCGAAGACCCATTGGTGGTCTTCGGCTGTTTTCTGCACTTCCGTTTGGTTGTTTGTCTTTTTGACACATTCCCCATTTTCAGTTTCATTTTCAATCTCAATTTTAATTATATATAAAACTTATCAATTTACTTGTTTTAGGAAAGTAGAGAACATGGCCGTATCTCATACTATCAAAAAAACAAAAGGACAAAAAAAGAAGAGTAAAGCAGTTGACAATACACCTCTAAAGGAAGATGACGTACTGAGGTAATTATTTAAAATTTGACAAAAATTTACGCATTCATTTTTTACCTGCAAAAAAAATAATACAATGTTCCTTTATAACCATAAATTTTCATCTAGTCAAAGTTTATAAAATTCTTTTTAGCAATAGAGATTTTTCCTTTAATATTAAATATTTACACCTAAAACAAGGAATACTATTCTGTTCCGAACTATCAATGTTCTATGGAAGATAAATAGTTTTGTTTAAAACTATGTTGGGGAAGAATTAATTGAGTGCTATTTATTATAATATGTTGGTTATTTTCTAAAGGGGGACATACAAAATATTATATGTAATTTTTTTTTCATTTTAAGGGATAAGTTGGCTAACAGAAATTTTAGAACTGAAAAAGAAAATATAGCAAGATGAAATGGCAACTGTAAACATGAAACTAAGGCACGATAACCTAGAAAAAAATAATCGGGAGCTTGAAAATAAATACACAGCGGAATTAACTCAAAATGAGAGCATGCAGAATCAAATAAAGAATCTGACAGTTAGCCTATCAAGTATGGAGAAAAAGAACAAGAACTTCACTGAAGAACTAGATATGGCCAAAGACATTTATAAAACTGAAAAAAAGGTACTGATGACTTTTTTGTATCATAATAAATAAGAAGATTTGGTATGAGTTCATATCTCAGATACTATAAATCATAGGACTACTTTATATAACTTATGGAATAATTCAAAGGTGTAAATGCTCAACTGGCATATGTCATCTGACCTTGATTTTTTAAATACTTATGCAATATGTTAACTATATTTGGTGTATGGAATGATTGTAAGGTGACTGACAATTGTCGTACGACCTTGACCTCAATTTTATCATTAAGTAGTCAAATCAAGTTTTTGTGAAAAAAAATATTTGACAATGTGAATGGCAGGCTTTGTGTTTTAGTGTTTTGTAAGTATTATTGGCAACAGTTTAAATTACTTATATGTGATGAATTGTCATGATTGTATGATTGTAAGGTTTATATGGCTGTCAAGCAGTTATTAAATGGTGCTGGAATTTCCCATTAGTAGTATTCAGCTGTTTTCTGCTCTTTGTACGGCTTGTTGCTTTCTATCACATTCCCAATTTCTATTCTCCATTTTGTTAATGTCAAGTTATTATAAGATACTAACTGTGTACATGTCTGTCTAGCAGGATACATATTAGTGTGATCTCGTGTTCATGATTCATTGGTCAATATAAAGCTTTTATGGTTTGTTTTTGTCTTGTGTACTATAAACAGTATATCAACTATATATTTGGGATATTGAATGTTTGTATGGTGTACATGGCTTGGTTTATCTTTGACCTCATATTCTGTTATCACGTTAAGCTTATGTGATACATCTAGTAAAACTTTATGTTATCCTTGGTCAGTGAAGAAGGCAGATCATTTAAAATCTTGTCTAATTTAGTTTCGTTTTCTATTTTATAGAAGTCTGATGATGTTGAAAGGAACATTACACATGCACTGAATGAAACAGAGAAAAAACAATCCGATAAAATATATCAACTCCAGGTAATGAAGGATTCTTTAAACTATCCTTATTGTTGTACAACCTGTACATGTATTGGTTTCAATTTAAAAAAAATGCTAATCGAAGTATTACAGTATGCACAATTAACCTAGCTTTTGTAATAAGAAATTATTTGATTTAACTCTTAAATTATTTTCAAAATGCAGATATTTGCAATACAATAATAATCCAAAATTTAAATTCCTTGAACACTGAATGAATGTTTCGAACTACAATGTATATATACATGTACTATATATTTACATTTTGAATCTGGTCATTTTGTGTTGTGTATCAATCTCTTGCTTGTCATTGGAGGCTGTGGTATATATATATTTACACATTTATTGACATAAATAACTACAAATAAGTCAGATAAGAAAAATAGAATGTTAATGAATATACATTAATTGTAAACCAAAAAACTGTTATTAACACAATCAACTAGTCTACCTCACCTGTGCAAGCAAATAAAACATTAAACAGCAGTTCTACTACTGTCATTTCACCAACATCAACAGCGTTCAATACAGTCGTGTAAACAAGTTATTTTAGCATTTTTCTCCAGTCTTTTGTAATGCTGTTCGATTAAATGCTGAACACCATTAGTTAGAAATAAGCTGAACATTTATCAAGGAATTATTAATTCTCTATTGAATCATTGTAGGAACATATCAAAGAGAAGGATCTGAAAATTGAAAGTCTTCATTTACAACTTAATATGGTTAACGATGCTGCAAATAGAGCTAGAAATGAAGTTAGAGAAATAGCAAAGGTAATGGTATTGCACCAATGCTTTACAGACATGTCCAATGTGTTATTGTATATTTGAAACATCATGTTTTATGATGACTTAAGATATAATTTATTTTCTCGGGCCAAAAACTTTATAGAAAACTTTGATACTCTTGATATTGACAGTCAATTTATCAGTCTTATGAAATGTAAAGAAATACAATTCTCATTATCATACGCACTTTTCAATTTTTATCAGAGAAGGAAGAAATTTATTTGAATATTAACATATATTTTTCATAGTTATATTTTTAAATTCTTTTTACTATCATTTTTATTATTGTTACTTTTAAGTACAGATATTTTTTTAGCTAGATCACTTACTTATATCATCACATTTAAATTATTTTTGTTTCCCTAGAAATATATATATATATATTTTTTCTCTTTCTTTTTGTCAGTTTTTATTTAAATAAGTGTATCCAGTTTTTGGCAAAACCTTTTAAACATTGCTTATGTTTTTATCTGCAATCTCTTTATTAATATAGTCTATCTAATATTAATTGATACTTTTGCTAGTAAAGATTTTTAAAAACAGCTTACCTAATGTGATAAACCAGTAATTATTTTTGAATTTTATAAAGAAATGCTCATTTTATTTTTTATATAAATGTACAGTTGTCTGTTGTTTTTTAAAGTGTCTCATAAGTCTATTCTAAGGCTGGATATTTGATCTTTGTTTGTATTATGAATTGTTGTATACATATATTGTCTGATCAAATATGTGACACTATAATAAACAATTATTATTTATTTATTAATTATTTATTATTTATTTTTTTTTTTAAATATTGATTTAATTACTTTTGTACATGTAATTTTATAAGTAACATATCACAAAATTTGTTAAACAATAATTAAAAAAAGTATCAACTGATTGACATATAAATAAATATACCTTTAAATAAAACGATGAGAAAAAGCAGATTTTTTATAATTAGAGATACAAATTGTTGTTAAATACTATTCCTGGTTATTATCAAGTAAACAGTAATAAATAATTAAGAATTGAAAATAAACAATAGGGCTTGATGGACATTGTCAAACAAATTTTTCAGAAATCCTTCAAATGTATAATGAACGTTTAAAGTCAATAGTATAGTAGAGAACTTGCCTTTGTGATATAAAATTGATTTATGTACAGGGTATTATCTCATAAAATAAATACTCAAAGGATTGAGAGTTACTAACACTTAGTTGGCAATACACATAACTTCACCATTATAATTTGGATTCATTTATTTAATGATGAAATTTAGAATGATCCCAAGTTTGAGGTCTGTTATGTAAACTACGATTTAATAACACAAATTATTTAAAATTTGTTTTATTCAGAAAATGAAAGCTACAACAGATGCCATTACAGTTAGCGAAGAAACAATTGATATATCACAAAATGAAGAAGTAAGTTTAATTATAGAACTGAAATGTGAAAGATTAGTTAGAAAGATTTAAACATACTTTCAGTTCAATATTAACATTTCATTTATACTTGCACTTGCCTAAGCTGGTAAATGATTTATTTACACAATGCCTTAATTCAGTGGTTGTCATATGCATTACATATTTGTTTTTCGCTCATTTTTCATGTAAAAAAGGCTGTTATTTTTCTTGTTTCAATTGTTTTACATTGTCATTTAGGGGTCTTTTATAGTTGACTATATGTCATGGCCTTTGCTCATTGTTAAACAGTAATAAATAGGTTAACTGTCATTTTGGTCTCTTGTGGAGAGTTGTCTCATTGGCAAATATACCACGTCTTCTTTTTATATATTTTTTCAAACAATGTATAATTTTTCATAGTAAATTGTTTTTCATTTGATTATTGAAATATAAACGGAACAAATAAATGAATTTGAAAATATATATCTATTCCACTTGATAAAAAATAGTAATGTTTTGAAAACATGTAGGATGATTCATTTCTCATCAATATTTTACATTTTCAGATTGCTATGGTAGAATACAATAATGAAAATGTATATTTGGGTGTTCTACAAGATTCCATGCTAACCTTTACAAGACAGCCACTAGGAAAATTGGGACCAGACTTTGTTATAAAGGACTTGAATTTTTCTTTGAATAAGAAAGATCGTCAGTTGATCAATTCCGCCTACATTATAGAGAACATCAAGTGCAAGATTGTCAAAAACAAATTTACTATAAACATGATAAATGAGGAGCAAAAGAAAGACGTAGAAAATTCTGTAAAAAAATATTTGGCGGGGAAAAATACTAAAAACGTTGCAAGTAATGACAGTTTAAAAAACTAATAGAGAGTAATTATTATTTCAATGGACCATTCTTTTAATTATGATGGATATGCACTTTTAATATGCATTATCCTGTTCGATATGTACTATTAATTTTTGGAATGTTATGTTAATTGGTTCTTTATTTTTAATGTGATATAATGAATATGTTCTTGACCATTCAAACTAAGATAGATTTATTTGAAAAGAATTTGATTTGGCATTTGCGAGAAAGTGTATTGATATGCATTTAATCTATCTTTATTTGGGATAATGTTTTTCTAATAAATTGTACGTAATAGATTTCATATAAAATGGTGCATTATATTATTTTAATGGCAATGTCCATACACACAATATTTCTTGTCAGTGAATGCTAAATATCTATTGTGAAGAACCACACAAAATGAATTTATTTTGTGATAGCTGAATAACTGGTGCAATGGATTCCTCAAAGCAAAAAATAATTTATTTTGAGACAGTGATTCACACTTTTGGTAATTTACATAAATTAAATTTATTTTTAGATGCACATATTATCTTCATTGATATGATCTGCTCAAAATAAATTTATTTTGAGACGGATATATGTTTATATATCATCCTACTCAAAATACATTTATTTTGTGATGGCTGAATGACTGGTGAAATGGATTCCTCAAAATAAAGTGATTTTGAGAGCAAATATTTTGAGAGCAAAAAATAATTTATTTTGAGACAGTGATTTACACCTTTAGTAAGCTACATAAAATAAATTTATTTTGAGATGCACATATTATCTTCATTGATATGATCTGCTCAAAATAAATTTATTTTGAGACGGATATATGTATATATATCATCCTACACAAAATACATTTATTTTGTGATGGCTGAATATCTGGTGCAATGGATTCCTCAAAATAAATTTATTTTGAGAGCAAAAAATAATTTATTTTGAGACAGTGATTTACACCTTTAGTAAGCTACATAAAATAAATTTATTTTGAGATGCACATATTATCTTCATTGATATGACCTGCTCAAAATAAATTTATTTTGAGACGGATATATGTATATATATCATCCTACACAAAATACATTTATTTTGTGATGGCTGAATAACTGGTGCAATGGATTCCTCAAAATAAATTTATTTTGAGAGCAAAAAAAAATTTATTTTGAGACAGTGATTTACACCTTTAGTAAGCTACATAAAATAAATTTATTTTGAGATGCACATATTATCTTCATTGATATGACCTGCTGAAAATAAATTTATTTTGAGACGGATATATGTATATATATCATCCTACACAAAATACATTTATTTTGTGATGGCTGAATAACTGGTGCAATGGATTCCTCAAAATAAATTTATTTTGAGAGCAAAAAATAATTTATTTTGAGACAGTGATTTACACCTTTCGTAAGCTACATAAAATACATTTATTTTGAGATGCACATATTATCTTCATTGATATGACCTGCCCAAAATAAATTCATTTTGTAAAGAAGGTATTTTTGTGGTAATGAATTTCTAAAATAAGATTGTTTCATGGTTTAAAACAAACCTGTTGTAATGAGCTGTACAAAATCAATTTATTTTGATGTTCACATATACATTTAGAATTCTGTAATACTATGTTTGTTATTAAGTCATCACATTATATTTTTTATAGTCTGATTCTACTCAAAATAAATTTATAATTATATTTAACAAAAGAAATTTAATTTAAAATGGTGATACGTTTATGATAATAAACTTAATTTGGGATAAGCATAACAAATAGAATGCTATGTGTTTGTTGTTAAGCCATCACAGATTTTGTGTGTCTGATTCTATCCAAAATAAATTTATTTTAAAATATTGATATTGGATAGAAGTTAATATTTATGATTACTATAGCTTCCAACTACAGATTAAATTTATTCTGAGATCGACTGTATGGTTTCTGTGTACCTTGTTTCTTATTAATAATATACTATACAAGCAAAATAGGGTTCAGAATAAATTTATTCTGCAGTAAACATTCACCAAGGCCTACACCAGTGACAGAATAACAAACATTGGCTGATAATGTTTACAAAGTAAGTGTTTCAATACAAAAAAGGATTATTGGATTTTTCCTCTTTCATTTTGGACTCAGTTATATGCAATGAACAAAATTTGATCTTCTGATGTAAGCTTGACAAGACTGGTTTTGTGCTTTAAATATGGTGTCAGTTATTTGTTCATTGTCCTCGTGGTCATCGGCCAATGGGTATATATTAGTTATCGTAATATTTGAAAGGGAAAACAACTTCTTGTTCTAACAGCTATTACGTGTATTGCATTGCAGTTTGAATTATAAATACTTCTCTAATCAAACTTGAACTTGCTACTTACAGACAAAAAAAAAAAGGAATGTTACATTAGTCTTTTTCAGCATCATTGATTATTTTATAATTTTTATGTATTGCCATGAAATGAATTTCAAAATGGGTATTCATTTTTTTTCCATTCAAGCTATCTAGAATAATTGATCAGAATTGAATCGTCCATTGAATAAGTTACGCGTGTTTGCAGTACAGATTCCGATGTGTCTCTAATGAACTTCAAACAATTTATATATTATGCACTTATCGGAATTAAGTTTTCTTTTGAAATAGTAATGTTGATGTGTGATCAGGATTAAGAAATGTCTTTGAATGTCTGTAAGCTATTTCTATGAGCTTTACAAAATGTGGTGTTTTGATGAAGCAGTCATTGATGTTGCTTTGAAGACTGAAACAGCAACATACATTTTTGTGTAAAGTAGATAAAATCTATATTAAGCTATATACTGCAGACATCAATTTGGTGTTCTTATGTAAGCTTGACAAGACTGGTTTTATGGTTTAAATATGGTGTCAGTTATTTGTTGATTTTGCTCGTGGTCAACGGTCACTGAGTAAATAATAGTTATAGTAATATTTGAAAGGGAAACAGTTTCTTGTTGTTACAGCTATTACGTGTATTGCATTGCAGTTTGAATTACAAATACTTCTCTAATCAAACTTGAACTTGCTACTTACTCACTGAAAAAAAGGAATGTTACATTAGTCTTTTTCAGCATCATTGATTATTTTATAATTTTTATGTATTGCCATATAATGAATTTCAAAATTGATATTAATTTATTTTTCCATTAAAGCTATATAGAATAATTGATCAGAATTGAATCGTCCATTGAATAAGTTACGCTTGTTTGCAGTAAAGATTCCGATGTTTTTCTAATGAACTTCAAACCATTTATAAATTATGCAATTATCAAAAATTAAGTTTTCTTTTGAAATAGTAATTTTGATGTGTGATGAAGATTACGAAATGTCTATAGGCTATTTCTATGAGCTTTACAAAATGTGGTGTTTTGATGAAGCAGTCATTGGTGTTGCTTTGAAGACTGAAACATAAACATACATGTAGGTGTAAAGTAGAGAAAAATCTATATTTAGCTATATACTGCAGACATCAAGTTGTTGTTCTTATGTAAGCTTGACAAGACTGGTTTTATGCTTCAAATATGATGTCAGTTATATGTTTATTGTCCTCGTGGTCATCGGCCAATGGGTAAATAATAGTTATTGTAATATTTGAAAGGGAAAACAATTGATTGTTCTAACAGCTATTACGTGTATTGCATTGCAGTTTAAATTATAAATACTTCTCTAATTAAACTTGAACTTGCTACTTACGGACTGAAAAAAAAGGAATGTTACATTAGACTTTTTCAGCATCATGGATTATTTTATAATTTTTATGTATTGCCATGTAATGAATTACAAAATGGGTATTTAATTTTTGACATTGAACTATATAGCACAGTTTATCAGAATGGTATATTCTATTAAATAAGTTATTCATGTTTGTTATAAAGATTTTGATATGTCTTTAATGAACTACAAACACGACATATATGCAACAAAAGAAATTTGATGTTCTGATGAAGCAATCATTTGTGTTGGCTTGGATTTCCGTCTGGAAAAACAACAACATCTATTTCGTTTTTAGACAAATAATAATCAACCAATAACGATAAACATAATAATTTCTGCTGTTATGTCTGCTTGACAAATACATATGGCGTCAATTCTGAGTTCGTTATGCTCGTGGTCAATGGCTGATGAGTCAATAAGAAGGCTTGAGATATTTGTAGGATAATTAATATCTGTATTTAAATGTATGCAATGTAAAAAGTATTTTCATTGATAACATTATAGCCATATTATACAGTTTGTCAGAATGAAATTTTCTTATGAAATGTTGATGTGATATAAGGATTTTTATATGTTTTTAATAAAAGTCAAGCTTTTTCATTATACTGAAACGATATAGTTTCTTGTTGAAGCAGTCATTTGTGTTGCCTTAAAGACTTGAACAGCATCATACATGTATGTGTGAATTGGAGAAAAAACCATATTGAGCCATATACTATTATCGTCATAGTTGTTGCTCTTATGAAGGCTTGACAAGACTGTTTTTATGCTTTAAATATGGTGTTAATTCTTTGTTTATTTTCGTTGTGAGCAGCGGCTATTGAGTTAATAAGTAGGATTGTTATTCTTAATTTGTAAAGAGTTCATTTTTTAGCCGAACATATAATTTCAGGTATTGCATTGCAGTTTAAGTAACAAATAGTTCAACCTTGAACTTGCTACTTACAATCTGAAACATTAGAATTTTACCATTGTTGATTTGATGATTTATTTCGGTATGCTCGAGGTCAACGGCCGATGGGTAAATAATAACGGTTGCGATAATTTCAAAATCTGTCTGCTATTCCGTGTATACTAATAATTCAATCTTTCCTAATTCTTTTCAGAAATAAACAGGTTTATATGTACTTAAAAATAAAGGCAGACAAGTAAATGATGATGTCTTTGGGTATGGTGCTCAAACTATGCCAAAATTGACAGGCTTGCCATTAAGATATACATGTTAAGCAGCATTTGTTTAAAATTGTATCTTTCATGAAAATGATCATCTAAACATTTGTTCGGCTTCTTTTTTTTTAGATGTGAACGTCCTTGGTGTATGTAGGAATTGCATACACCGGTGTAAAGCAGGTGTCTGTATATCTATAAGAAGTGAAGACATACTACAAGTTATTTGACTTTCCTTCACTACTGGTCTAAAGCAGATAACAAATGCATAATATTATAACGAAATAAAAACATAACAACATAAAAACTTGCAGCGAGAATGAACTGTTTAACTATTAATATGCACAGGTATCAGTGAGGCTCATATAAAATAGACACAACTGTTTCGAATTTTGTTTTAAGAAACATGCAGTTTACCTGTATGTTCTAATATATAAGTACTTACTTGTCGCTGTATGGATGAATTTCTTCACGCCTTAAATGATACATTATACAATTACGTGATTTTTACTGAAACCTTAATGATATAACATATTCAGAGAAAGAATTTTGTAAAATACTCTATTTTTGATCATCGTGGTTTTTTTTTTCTTTACTTATTGAATTATATGAATATATGTATTTTAATTGTATGTGACAAAAAAAGAAAGAAAACGTACTACAATCAATAATATCTAAGAGATTGCATAATAAAACATAACTAACACTTCATAGATTGTTCATGTCCGACTCACTTTGTTATCACTAATCTTCTAGAAAACTAACACAAAAAATTAAAATCTTAGGTTGTATTCACTCTTGAAGAGAAACAATGAGAAAAATGTTCGAAATTTATCCAAACAGATTAGGCCAATACGTCTAATGTCTACTTTGCCAATTAGTTTATAGTTCCATGTTATTTTTTTTCTTTGTGCGGAAATGCCCATATGTACCTTAAACCGTATTTTAATATCCATGAACAAACAGCTGCAGCAGGTAAGTCCCTAGAAGATTGACAATACCAAATATATATATAACAACAATGCCGTTGTTAGTTTATATTTTATTTATGAGTTTGAATGTCCCTCTGGTATCTTTCGTGCCTCTTCTTTTTTTTTTTTTTTTTTTTTTTATCAAATACGTATTTTCTGAGTCCGAGACGTTTCCTCGATTTTCTTTCTTAGACATTAAGAATCATCACATTGTCATAACAACTTTTTTATACATCAAGACTTAAAATTATCACAACGTCGATACTGAATTTGGTGTAACAATTAACATGATTAAAGAAAACAACGAAAGCTTATGTATTTCAAAAAAAATAACATTGCATGTATCTTTCAATATATTACGTTATTTTGATTGGCGAACAGCAATGTCGCGGCCTTCTGAAATTGACTTTCGTTACACAATGAAATGTATCAGTCATGATGACAAGAGGTCCCAAAGGTAAATAAATAAAAACTTGATAGAAATCGTGTTTTTATGATCCTTGCTAAAAAATGTAATTATAAGTATTGAATGCTTCTTTTTGTAATTCCATATGGTCGTAAAAGCGTGACCGTGCGCACATTTTTACAATGAAGCGCTTCTGCGCGCTTCATACAAAATCTACTTCGGTCATCATATCTACACTTCAATGTAATTTCAAAAAGAAACATTTAATTCTGAAATAAATACTGTTCAAACAGTACAGCATTTCAAACCTTCATATATATGTTACCTGGAAACCTTTGCCAATTCTCCTTATACATTAATAAATTGAAGGTTTATTTTGTTCTTATTTGAGGAATTTCAAGTGTTCAATTCATGTCTTCAACAATCGTACATTCTTAGTAACATTGATATTGATATGTATATATAATTTAGTAGGTATGCATAATAAATAGTAAATCAATGTAATGTACAATATCTAGTCAACTATAAAGCCAAGATGAATGACTGAATAAAAGAATGTATTTGGTTGTTTGCCTTGTAATGAAAAATACTCCTTCCGATCTACAATAACTTTAAAAGACATGTTCACCATAACCCATAGCTAACACCAGAGACTAGACAAAAAAATTAAAAAGATATTTTTTTAAAAGGTGTAACGGATGCTATGCGTATTATCAGCAAATAAGGAACGAATAAATAAAAGGGTATCAACCGAGCACTAAAATGGGTGCATACGCGCTAATATGGTTATTTCATTTCTAGAACCTATAACTAGCAACACAGACAAGAAAGAAATTGATGGAAAAGAGTACAATAGAGGTTTATTTCAAAGATGCAACGTATAATACACGTAGTATAAGCAAATTAGAAACAAGTAAGGAACAGGGTATCACTCGATCGTTGAAAAGGTTCCATACGCGCTGAAAGGGTTATGCAACCTCTTAAAATAGCAAACACCATAGACAAGAATACAATTGAGGAAATGTTTTTAAAGATGCAACGTATAATACACGTATTATCAGCAAATTAGAAACAAATTAGAAACAAATAAGTAACAGTATCAGTCGATCACTGAAAAGGGTCCATACGCGCTAATAGGGTTATTTAACCTCTGCAAGCCAATAATCAAGAACCAATAGCAAACACCATAGACAAAAATAAATTTGATATTTTGTTTTTAAATGTGCAACGCATAATTCACGGATAATAAGCGAATAAGGAACGAATAAATAACAGAGTAGCATTCGAGCGCTGAAACAGATGCATTCGCGCTTAAACATTTGTTAAAGGGTTATTCATATCTAAGAAACCATAGCTATAACCAATTTTATGTCAAGTTATTGGGCGGGGCTTACGTTTTAATTTGCACAAGGACAGTCTATTTGGAGATGTGTCTGATAAGTGTGACAGCCGTTAAAATTATAATTGATTTTTAACCACCTATATCATTTATAAGTGTCATCAAATGGATATACAAATGAACTGAGAATATGATATTGGACGAATAACTGGAAAACTCTTTTATGAGTTTATTTTTTTTACTGGTTTTGATGTTATATTTGTTATTCTCGTGGTGTATTGTCTGTTGCTTGGTCCGTTTCTGTGTGCTGTTGCGTTTCGGTGTTGTGTCGTTGTTCTCCTCTTATATTTAATGCGTTTCCCTCGGTTTTGGTTTGTTGCCCCGATTTTGTTTTTTGTCCATGGATTTATGAGTTTTGAACAGCGGTATACTACTGTTGCCTTTATTTATCCGAACACAACTGTCTATAGATAGACTGGTCTTAAATAAGATAATCAGGTTAAGTGAAATAAATCATGAAATAACACCAGAGACAAGAACAAAAATGATTTTTTTTTAATATGCAAAATATAACACGTGATAAAAGCAAATAAGATAACAAATATTGAAAAGGCACCAGCCGAGCACTGCAACGGGTACATTCGTTCTAAAAAGTAATATAATCGTTTGAAACCAAGAACTAATACCAGAGATAAGGCAATAACGAACAAAAAGATGGAAACATACTGAAATCGAATAAGAAATGAATACGGGATTAGCAACAAATATAAGAAACAACTGAGTAATAAGGAACATGTTAGGAATATGTTACGAATAAGGAAAACGGAATAAGTAACAAATTAGGAAAAGGGAATAAGTAACGAATATGTAAGGAAAAAGTAACGTGTACATACTAAAAAAGTAACGAACTTGATGGCCCTCACCCTTTCTCCTTTTCAAAAGATATTATAGAACGCCGGAACTGTCTTATAGTGTAAATATGTAATGTGTGTTGTCGCTTTGCCTTTACGTCTTGTCATTTGTTCTTTATGTTTTGTGCAGATGCCTTTATTTCCTGACACCGCATCTCTGCGTTTATCAAATTGATTAATTGTTTGCTCAAACAATTGTATGATATGCCATTTTTAAACTTTGTTGTGTTGAATAGGCATTATATTATACTGAAACTACTATATATTCTGTGAATACATCTTTGTTCTCTGAAAACCTCAGGATGTTATAGTCTAACTGCTTTATGTTGTGTTTATACATATCTATCTCCAGTGAAAATCACGATACTTCATGGTATAGTTCGTATGCGTGAGGTCAATCAATTAATACTCTCTGTTAGCATTCATTACGTCATGTGCAAATGCCTTTTACTTTATGTTCTAACACCTAATACATACCCTAAAGATGAATTGTGGGGTCCAAAAGACCCACATGGTCACATTTTAAAACCGCCTTCAAGACACCTATTTTAGTAAAGCAAATTTGACTGGCAGTTTTGCGAATGGCAAAAATCTAAATGCTGTTTTTCAGTTACTTCGACTTATATTCCAAGTGAAAACAATTAATTAAATGTTTAATAGAAATAAATCAAATGTAAACTACATGGCGGATTATTCAGGGTATTCTAACTTAGGTGTACAAAAAGAGTATCTAACTATACCAAATTAATCCTTGATTCTTCAAAGTTTAGTTTAGCCATAAAAATAACGGGTACTAGTATATAACAGCAATAGAATGTCATAAACCGTACAGAATAAGTCTGTACACATTTCAGGCGAAATTTATACTGTTGAGATAGTTTCAAGACATATTCAGACATTATTTAGAATGTCAAGAATATGTCAAGACATATTCAGACATTTTTAAGAATGTCAAGAATATGTCAAGACAGATCAAGACAAATTTAAGAAAGTTAAGAGTTGGTCGAGACTAATCCAGACTCTTATCAGATGGTTTTGATTTTTTTTTCAATTATTAAAACGCGGACCACGAAGAGGACCCCAAAATGAACTGTTACACAGAAAGAAATCTCCATATTACCGATTGCTCAACATGGAAGCGGGTAACTGGAGACTTTATTTACAAATAAGCAAAACAAATTACTGTATCATTCTTGATAACAGGTTTTGAACACGACTCGCAGTTACTGGACCAAACACAGATAAATCGAAGTCATTACCTAGAGTTTGCGGGCTTTAATTGCCAGTATGGCCAGGTAATGTGACCCAAAACTGATAAATCTTTTATTTAGAAGGAATATGTGTATGCGTCCTTTTTGTGGATTACAGGATAAACATGATAAAGGCAGTTTTTAATATGTCAAAAAAGTTTTAAGAGAAAATACAGCTTTTGATATACCCTCTTCCTGTCTTGCACATTTTAATCAATAATAAAAAAAAATTGAGGTAGGGCCAACTTGCCCTGATATTTTTATCACAGAAGGGCCGAGAGAATAGAATTCATAATAAAAACAAGAAATACAAATATTTTTAGGTCAATATCTCGATTTTTATGTAATATGATATGTCAGGAAAATAGTTAATTACATGTATCCCCCCCCCCCCCAAAAAAAAACAACAAAGGATGAAAGAATGACTGTAGGTAAAACATTAAAGAAAGTGTTGAATCTGTATCAAAACAATGTGTGCACTTGGTACAATGTCATGCAGAAAATACGTTAAAGTGTTTGCTACACAATCCGTTCTAGTACCAACTGGTATAAGCTGTTGTCTGTAGATAGATATAGAAAGATGTGGTGTGAGAGCCAATGAGACAACTCTCCATCCAAATAACAATTTAAAAAGTAAACCATTATAGGTTAAAGTACGGCCTTCAACGCGGTACATATAAACGGAACAGTGTAAAGATTGATTGATTGTTGGATGATTTACGCAGCATTTTAACAACAAGGCTATATCGCGGCGAGAGCTAATTCGAATATTTTAGTTACAATTTAAAGTAGACAAAAGGTCCTTCAGTAAACTAAAATTCTAGATTAAAGCAAATTGATTATTTACAAATAAGATTGAAGATCAAAATTAAAATCGTTTTAAATAAAATTTTAATATTTTATAATATATTTCAAGTTCTTTTAAAAATGAAACAGTGTAAATATATATACATCCAGATTGAGGAAAACAACATCCCAATTAAATGCATCTGATATTTATGGCTTCTTGGCATTAAAACAAGAAATAAGAGACCGTTCTTGATTCAGATTAGCATGTGGCCCGTCCCTCTCATTGGAGACTTTTGCAAACTAACAGAGATTTTGGAAAAAAATCGGATAATTAGATTATTGAATGTGTATTGTATTCATATATAATTATATTGAAACCCATTCTGCATGCGCCACTTATAGGCATTTAGTTTTCTATGCGTGAGTTCGTTTTTTCGTTCGTCGGTCTGTTCGTCCGTCCGTCCGTCTGTTTCAGCTTAAAGTTTTTGGTAAAGGTAGTTTTTGATGAAGTTGAAGTTGAAGTCCACCCAACTTTAAACTACGTACACATGATGCCTATGCTATGATTTTTCTAATGTTTATGCCAAAATACAAATTTTACTCCAATTTCACTGAACTAAGAAAATAAAAGTACGAGTGGGGCATCCGTGTACTATGGACACGTACATTCTTGTTTAATATTTTGTTAGTTTACAGTTAAACAAAGCTATGAAAAACATGTACGATACAAATCATCTATAAACATTAACACGCTTTTTTAATACGAAACTAATTTCAAATATATGTAAGTTGATGATTCATATTGTAATGCTTCGCAGGGGAGTTAACAGACAAAATAAATATTGGTTTTGATAAACATAAAACAAACAATAATCTTGGCCTTGATTATTGTAGGAATGCCTGTTCAAGGTATGAAAATAGTTGATGTGACATGTTTGAATGTATTTGTAATTAACATCTACCGGGTTATTTAAAAACATGATTTATCTAACTAATCAAATGCAAAAAAAACTTTTGGAAAAACATGCCACTTTTTCCAAAATCTCTGTTAGTTTGCAAAAGTCTCCAATGAGAGGGACGGGCCACATGCTCCTTCATTTTTTCAGGACACCCACATGTCTCAACACACCTTGTCAGGAACGGAGGAAAACGTAAGTCTTAGGAAGTTATTCAGAATAATATGTACGACTTTTATGGGAAATAAACGACGATAAAATCTAAAACAGTTTGCAGGACTTCTTAGCTGCTATCTGAATTGTGGGAGACGTCATTGCATTTGTAGCATTTAAACTGGTACACGTTTCTCGCTAGAATAGCCTACTGGGAGGGTTATAACAAATCCTTCTGATACCCGACAGCCGTTATATTTCTAGTTCGAGATTGAAGTCGGGAGAAACAATGGGAACTTTTTAACTAGCTATAAGTAACTGCGAGTATTCTCAGATATGTGCGTGTTTCTTTTCGTTGGGACGTACAAATTCCCGGACACGTCCATTCTATGTTTTTGTTAGATGTATTGCTATGTGTATGGAGCCTTTTTCAACTAATTCTTATAGTTTTTTTTTTTTATATTGTACTTTAACACCACTGTCCCATGTTAAGGAGAGAGTTCGGCACCCATTTAAATGTTTAACCCCGCCACATGCTGTGTATACCTGTCCCAAGTCAGGAGCCCGTAATTCAGTGGTTGTTGTTTGTTGTGTTACTTATTTCGTTTTAGTTTACTTTTTGCTACACACATTAGGCCTTCAGTTTGTTGGTTGCAATTGTTTAACATTTGTTATTCCGGACCTTTAAAATACCTGACTGTGCAGTACGCGCTATGCTCATTGGTGAAGGCCGTACGTTGACCTATCGTTTTTAATTTTTGCATCATGCAGTCTCTTGTGAAGAGTTGTCATTTTGGCATTCATACCCCATCCTCTTTTTTTATATTATATTGTTACTTTCGGTTGAACTTATTGGAAACTAGAGTCGTGTCTGTATATTTATAAATATTTTAATTTAAAAGCATGTGTGTATAACGCACACTCTAAAAGTAGGACAACTTAATTTCCCCTAAAAACTAAATATTTATATAGCATTATAACATCAATCAATATATAAAAAAACTACATTTCCAATACTATATCAATAGCCCGTTGCACTCACAGTACCTTCAATAAGGATATGTACATCGCAGCAGTTCACAGCGTTTTAGAAAGCTCAAACTTGTTATTTTCAAAATGCATATCATTGATGCGTTTTGTTGTAATCTGTGTCAGAAAAGGTGTTTGCACATAACGTAACAGTTGTTTGGACATAATGTAGTAAGTTTTTGCACATAATGTAATGGGTGATTTGACATACCGTAATAGGTATTTTCACATACAAAACCTATCAGTTGTTTATACAAAGCCTATTAGTTGTTTGCACATAACGTTATAAGTGTTTGCACATACTGTATTAGGTGTTTGAACGTAATGTAAAAGACATAAGCAAATGACGTAATGAATGCTAACAGAGAGTATTAATTGTTCAGCAAAACGCAAATGAACTATACCAATAAATATCATGTTTTTCACTGGAGATACATATGTATAAACACAACATGGAGCCGTTAGACTATAACACCCTGAGGTTTTCATAGAACAAAGATGTATCAAAATAAAACGTTAAGAAAACTCGGCATAACAATCTTATTTGTGACAGAATGCAATTAATTACTGACTTACTTAGAGGAAGAATCGACACAAAATAGTGAAAATATGAAAGAATGTAAAGGCGGTTGATCATAAAGTTAAGAGGTATTCACAGAATATATAGTAGTTACAGTATAATGTTATGCCTATTGAACACACCAAAGTTTAGCAATGACATATCATACAAGTGTTTGACCAAACAATTAATTAATTTTACATACCACAGAGATGTAATGTCAGGAAATAAAGGCATTTGCACATAATATATAGAAGAAATGACAGGACGGAAAGGCAAAGCGACAACACTCATTAAATATTTACACTATAAGACAGGTCCATCATTCCATATAAAATGGAAAAAAAAGACTGACGTGCATCTTTTTTTCTGCGTGGTCGCTCCTACAAGGTATATTTCAAATACTGTTTACTACGATATGTTGACTAGCAAAAACCTTTCTAGAGTGGGAAAATAGAACGTAAATATCAGTCTTTCAGAAAATTTTACATATTAATCGTTTCTTGGATTAATACACAATTAAAAACTCAATAAAATCTTGCAGTTAAACAGCCTTAAAACCGGCTGAAAAGTTCAAAGTGCAAACCAGGATTTGTCTTGAAAAATGAATTTACAAAAGCAGATGCGTTATGTACGCAATAAGACAACTATCCACAAAAGACCAAATGACAAAAAAATGAACAGCTATGGGTCACCGAAACAGCATTTAATAACGATCAAAGCACATACCGCATAGTCATCTATGAAAGGTCCAGACATCACAAATGCATGAAATGTACGACAATTCAAACTAGAAAACTAATGGCCTAATTATTATAGAAACAAATGACAAAAATCCAATATGTAACATACCTACAAACGGTAACCACTGAATGACAGGCTCCTGACTTTGGACAAGCACATACAAACAGATAGTGGCGATGTTAAATGTGTTCGCGGAACCCAAACCATCTTCCTTACCTGGGACAGTTGTGTTACAGTACAATTATAAGACAGAACTTTAAAAATCAGTTGGTATTAACACTATTGTCAGTTGAACACATGAGTAATGTTTTTACCTGAACAATACTACGTCAAACAAAGGTACATATAGTAAATACATCTTACACTATACTAAATTGTAGGTTGTGCATGTTTTATTTAATGTCTAGTTCATTTCAATCATTTGTTACTTTAATGAAGAGCTGTATCTTGTTATGTTGTATGTATTTATTTTGTATGATTAATAATCTAAAGGATGAGCTGATTCTAATAACTTACCTACAAGTACCACATCTGTAAAAGAACCCATGGCGTTCCTCCTTTTTTTCAAGGACTGGTGCACAACTGCTATCAAAAAGATTTGATGTCTTTATGTTTTTTTTAAATGTTTAAATAAATAATTCATTTTGAAATTATTTAATTCTATGTAAAAGTACTATGTAAAATCTGGTTTTTTTTGTAAACTTGTTGATATTAAGGAGAAAGTACAGGTAAACACACTAATGCACAAAACTGTTGTTGTCATTTTTCAATAAATTATAATGAAATACGAAACTTTTATAGTTTCATAATATGTCTTATCATTTAACAGTATGCTCACATTATATAAAATGTACATTTGGTTATTTGAAATATTCTTCAATATTTGATAATGATGTTAACTTTAAAAACCACTCTTTTGTAGATAATATTTTTTTCTTAGTGATTAGTTGTATCACCAATGCATATATGTTATGCTTAATTGTGTTATCATTATGATCAATGCAGTGCTTATCAGATGTTTTGCATAACTGCATGAGAAGTGAGAGCTATCTAGCTAATTATTTCGTTACTTAAAGCGCTTCATTAATCGGAAAACACTGTCCGCGTCAGTAGTTACAGATATAGTTTATGTTACTTATAAAAAAGAACGTGTTTATTGGAGATCTATTTAAAAAGAGTAAATATGTTTCAAGTTTTCAATCTTAATTTGTGGCATGTGTATTTGTCAGTCATTTCTTGCTATATATGAACTTTAAAAACAAAATCACTCAATATTTTAAAGTTTTGCAAGGTTTATGATGCAAACTGTATCAATTTAAAAGACATCGCATATTGTTATATTTACCTAATAGTATATGTCCCCATCATTTTTCTGATGTCATCTTCAGCTACAGATTTACGACTAAAGGTTATTTTGGGAAACTCTGGAAGAGAATTTATAGTGAGTTTGTCAATTTCTTCTTTTAGATTATTGATCTTTTGTACCAAACTTCCATCCTGTCGGGTCTTCTCTAGTTCTTTTCTCTTTCTGTCTAAGGTCTGTCCATCAACAAACACGGATTTAGCATCAGCCAACGAATTAAACAGTTTACCTCTCTCCTTTTTGGATTGTTCTTTTACCAAGGCAATCATCTGAGCTACGGATTTATCAACCATGCGTTTAATTATGTTGCCTTCATCGTTGATGGATTTTATAACAGACTCAACGGAATTATTAAACGACTCCAAGCTATCCTCAATCGTCTTCATATTATGAATTGATTCATTTTCCTTGGCACGAATTTTCGTTTCATTATCTCCACGCAGTTGACCGATTACATCGACAATCTTGGAAAATGTATGCCCATTGTGTTTTCCTGTCACACAACTTGTGCATATCTGCGCATTACATATGTTGCAAATTAAGGTTAATTCTTCTTTGTGTTCATTACATTTAGATTTACCTTCCGGAATCAGGTCGGATGCTTCTTGAAACTGGTGGTTTCTGGATAACTTCTGCCTATTATGCAGCAACTTACAGTTTTCACAATAGAATTCCTCACAGTCTATGCAGTATTGTGACCCAGGGGCACTCACACAAACTTCGCACGTTTTCGACGCAGCTTGAGCCATGGCGGATTCGATCAAAATTACAGGTATGACAGAATATTGAATCACTTGACAAAACTTTCTAAATTTAAATCAAGGACGATAACTAGTGTATGTAAATAATTGACTAGATTGTATTTAAACAGTTCGAACAGTATTTGTTATTTTATGTGGACGTGATATATAAGTTAATATAAACACAAGTATAATGATAACGGATATTTTATGTATTGAACGTGTCATATGAGTATTGCAATAAATCAACCGTTTAAGTAGTTGTAGTGATTATTATACAGAATATCACCTGTTATTTACAAAACTGTGTATTTAAATGTAAATATTGTACTCAATAACATCAATTATATTGGTAATCATGTTAATAGCTTTCACCAAAAGGTGAATGAATCAGCTAATATATTATAATGATTTTCAAATCGCTATTAATATGTTTAGACGATAAATAAAATGTTTAATAACTATAGCTTTTAAGAGGAGAACTTAATGTTTATACATTTATACTTCAAGTGTTATATATAACGTTTTATCTTTAATTAACTCTGTTTTATTTTAAATAATAATTAAATTGATTTTCACATACACATTCTTCTAAGAAAAATACAATGAAACATCACTTAATGAACAAAACGTACGTCAAATTACTAAACAGTTTTTGTGTTACACAAGGGACTATCATTAATAAAAGGAGGATAAGTTTTAAGGATAAGCATTATGTGATGTTTCAATGGTAAAATAGTACATGGTTGTCGTTCGAAGTTATGTATATACAATGTCCTTCTCTGTATTTATAATCATAAAATACATCGACTGGCCACTCTCATTGCATGTTCACTGTGAGTTCAGGAGAACGACAAAAACATAACGTCGCTGTTATGCAAACACTTCGTATATAAGGTTTTAATCATCTTACACCAGGCAGTAAAACTGACTCAGATCGATCTCTTTTATTATTTAAACCCTCAATTTGAGATTTGATTGACAATTTAATCAAGTATGGATAATGTATGTAATGTCATTGTCCTGCTGCAATCTCATTGGTTGTCAGCTGAGATACGATATTTTGTCTTAATTAATCCACGAACCTATAAAATGTACGATATTTTAGACTTATATTGAATATAAAATAGAGCTACAAATAGGACATACTCTTTAGATTTAAAGACAGTTGATGATTTATAGATGCACAAAAGGCAATTTTGACATTTATATGGCAAAACTATGAATGCTGATAATGATTGGTTTATAAACTGGACTGTATTTGAAAAGTAAATCAGTGATTCAAAGGCGTCTTGTTTGAATCATATAAAATGATGGCTTGTTACTGACTACAATAAAAGAGCCGAAAGATACAAATGAGACAATAAAACAAATGTTAAATGTATTAAACAAACTGACAAATAAAGGCAACAATAGTATACCATTGTTTAAAACTCATAAATCGACAAATCCGGGTCACAAACCAAAACCGAGGGAAACGTATTAAATATAATAGATTGACGGTCCGTGTATATCTGCGTCCATTCGTTTTTCGTTTTGAAATATCATAAACAAAAAAACAAAAAACGAAAGTGTTTTCATTTTTCGTTTTTGATTTCATAAAAACAAAAATAAAAACAAAAATGTTTTCGTTTTTCATTTTTGATTTCAAAAAACAAAAAACGAAAAACAAAAGTATTTTCATTCTTCATTTTTGATTCTCAAAAACTAAAATCGAAAAATGAAAGTGTATTCATTTTTCGTTTTTGATTTCACAAAAACAAAAAACGAAAACGAAAGTGTTTTTATTTTATCTTTCCAACACTGTTTAATTGTCATTCAAAAAATGACAATGTTGTCATTTGTCATTCATTTGAAGGTCGTTAAAGTATACATGCACAGCAGTTGTCAGATCAATACTACTTTAATCGAAGATAATGTCGACGGATTCAAAAGTCTTTATCAATCTCAACAATAAGGGTGCGTGATCTTTACTTTTAAGTTTGGAGAGGTTAATCTAAAATGATAGTACTGAAGCGTAACTAGCCTGTTTTACAAATAAAGCAAACTATATATTGTTGGCGAGGGAAGGGCTCAAGGACCCCAGAAGAACTGGAAAAAATTATACAAAATCTTTCAGACCCTTTCTCAATCTAAAGCGCAAGTTTTAATTTATCTATTATATTATGTTCTGGTCTCGGAGCAAAATATATAGATACAGTGTAAGACTTTTAGTATTTACATGTATGAACAATATCAAAAGACATATGTTGGATGATGAAAAAAATAATGTAATCCACAAAGTCAAGTGTGTGGCTATTGTTAGTTGAAACATATTTATGAATAGTGGATTGGAAATTTTCTCCCCGAAACGGTGATCGAACCAGGAACTTATGTTTTTGTATAGTCCGATGCACTAACCTATGTTACTTTTGTATAATGAGGATCCTCGTTGAAGACCCTCCAGCTCCTTTCAAGATGAAGAACAGGAATAAAAGCCCTGTTAATTAATAATTTGTATCTTTTCTATATATTGTGTGCGATTTTGTCCCGTGTACATTTACTCCACATCTCTTTATTTTCTATTTCGGACCTAGACACGGCTCAATGCTAGCTAAGCCCTCCAATGTTAAAGGTCATATGTTTTTTTTTTAGATTATTGGATGTCGTGGGATTGGAATTTTTAGCTTTAATGTAAACCATGTCCGGTTTTTAACTTGTATTTACAGCAAAGATAGCCAGTTTTGTGTTCTGTAATATACTGTAACAGTTTAATTTTACATGTCCGGTCGCATCGTAACTTCTCAAAACATCTTCCGAACAATATCTGGACATCGGTGTCGTGGGCATGTACAATTGCTAAACCACACATGAACGTTCTTTAGTCTTTGTAGATCTATTCCAACTTGAAGTCTTTTTGAGTCTACGACAAGCAGAACATGATATTTTATACAATTAAATATCGAAGCCATAGTCATGAAGATCGATTACTTGATTGGCGTTCCGTTAACGTAGCCGCAGAACAAAAACACACTAATATTTTCAACATTTGTTAAAATTTTTTTTTTTTTAGTTGATAATTTCTGTGTTATTTTGGTCTCTTGTGGAGAGTTGTCTCATTGACAATCATACCACATCTTCTTTTTTATATTTATATGAGTATATTAAATAAACATGTATAAACCAAGCTAAGTCAGTTTATATCTTGTTTTTCGTCTGACTATACAAAAGGCGAGGAGAGCTACTTTGATAGATCAGGTTGACTGATAAGCTGTCTATATAAAGTAATGGGACAATGCATGGCATGAAGATATCACCAAATCACCGTATGCAATACTTCAAAAGACATGCAGAGCTTACCATATAGTCATCAACTACCCACCAACAGGCCGTGAGCTTTGGTTGGCTCTTAACTCAAATCAAATAGCACAGCAAAATGTCAAAATATTCTATTAAAACTGGGTGACCTGGGAGAAAAACATTGACATTTTCCAAAGAAATACACACACCCCTCAACTTTTAATAAGGAGATTTGGTATTAATGCAAATGAGTCAACTATCCCACACAGTTCAAATGTAGTGGATGTAAGCAATTATATATAGGCAAACATATAATCTTCAACAAGGAGAAAAAAACATACGGTATTGTCGGCTACAATAGTCAATGAATTGAAAAATATGAAACTGTTCAATTGAGAAAAATAACGGCCTATTTTAAAACAACATGAATTACGAAAAACACATATAAAAGACATCAACAAACGAAAACTACTGAACTAGATGCTCCTGAGTTGGAGCAGGCACATGCAATATATTATGGCGTTTAACATGCTTGTTAACAGCCGGGACAGTTTTGTTACAGCACAGCATAAGAACAAACTATACAAATCAGTGGAAAAGGGCTTAACGTATGAGATCGATACAAAACAGAAGAAAAACAAGGTCTAACAAAAACACATACCGAATGTGACAGGGTATTTTTACCTCGTTTTCAAACAATCAAAGTACTGAAGTACTGAACATCGAATGACTGCAAGTTCTTTTGGATTGTCACAAGCACTTGTCTCAGAAAAAAAAATCACATCTCTATACTTGAAAGTGAAGTTAATGTACAAATATATTTTTTTGGAAACTCAGTACACATATTATATATCATACGATCTTTTTAATTTTAATGCCAAATATAGAGTTCTGACCCTCAATTCCACGGTCCACTAGACATGGAAAATGATAGTGCGAGTGGGGGCATTTATGTGGTATGGACACTTTTTTATTCAAGTCCTTTATTTAAGAAGTCAGTAAATTTACTACAGATAATACTACATTTTGTAAACTAGACGAACTAATCTAATTAAAAAGTATATCTCTGATTTCGTTATACTTATGTGTATGAGAAAATTAATATATATATATATTATTTTTTATAAGATTGTTGAACGAACGCGTTCAATCTTAGGATTTTATTCTTGTCAATTTTTCCGAGCAGACCGGGTCGAAAACAATTAAATAGACGTCTTTCAAGCAAAAGTTAATATGTTTGCTATACACACATATGATTTTATCAAACTTGGTAATCAATTATTAATAAAAAATACAGTCCTAGATAATAACAAATCATCACAAAATTTGGTATAGTAATAAAAAAATCACACAAAAAAACAGTAGTTGTCGTTTGTTGTTGTCGTTCTCGCTTCTCGTTTTTTTAGCTCACCTGGCCCAAAGTGTCAAGTGAGCTTTTCTCATATCTTGGCGTCCGTCGTCCGTCGTCGTCCGTCGTCGTAACTTTTACAAAAATCTTCTCTGAAACTACTGAGCCAAATTCAACCAAACTTAGCCACCTTCACCATTGGGGTAGCTAGTATAAAAAATGTGTCCGGTGACCTGTTCAACTAACCAAGATGGTCGCCATGGATAAAAATAGAACATAGGAGTAAAATGAAGATTTTGACTTATATCTGAGAAACCAAAGCATTAAGAGCAAATCTGACATGGGTAAAATTGTTTATTTGGTAATTATCTATCTTCCCTGAAATTTTCAGATGAATCAGACAACCTGTTGTTATGTTGCTGCCCCTGAATTGGTAATTTTAGGAAAATTTTGCAGCTTTTGGTTATTAGCTTTTTTTTATAGGTTGCATTTCGGTAAATATTGACAATGCAATTTCCCATAGGAACTCCTTTAACGGCTAAAACTGTACCACTTTTACTATGACGTTTTCAAAAAAATCTTATCCTAGAATTGAAAGTTCATTTGCACCACAATGTTTTTCAAAGGTCAAAATATAGGGCAACGTTTATATGCCCTGAACTTCTCACATTTTAAACTTACAGTAATTTTCTTAACTACCCCTACCTCGAATGAAAGGTTACCATAGATTTCAATGTAAACAATATGCACGTGTTTATTTACTGGTAACATTTCCAAGTTCTATCCTTATGATATGGAACACAGGGACCATAACTGGGAACCAGTATGTAAACAAAATTAATTTTCTATGAATATTCAATTTCTCCCCAAAAAAGGCGTGTTTTCAGAAACAGCTGTATTTACAAAGTGCAACCTATAGATAGAGATAAACTGTAAACAACAATAATGTACAGCAAAGTAAGACCTACAAATAAGTCAACATGACCAAAATGTTCAATTGACCCCTTAAGGAGTTACAAAAAATGTATTGCCCTTTATAGTCATTCTTTTACAATTTTCATAAATGTGTACATTTTTACAAAATATTTTCCAATGAAACTACTAGGCTAAGTTCATTATAGATAGAGATAATTGAAAGCATCAAAAATGTTAAGTAAAGTAAGATCTACGAACACATCACAATCACCAAAACACATAGACCAAGGTGAGCGACACATGCTCTTTAGAGCCTCTAGTTATATATAGAGTTTAGACCTTTGGTTTTCCCGTTTGAATGGTTTTACACAAGTCATTTTGGGGAATTCTTATACTTTGCTATTCGGTGTGAGCCAAGGATTCGTGTTGAAGAGGGTACTTTAACCTATAATAGTTTCCTTCTACACACTGTGACTTGGATGGAGAGTTGTCTCATTGGCACTCATACCTCATCTTCTTATATCTATATATTCTTTCGATATGTTTGATTGGGGTCTGGAGCTGGCATGTCAGTTACTGCTAGTAGTTCTTTGTTAATTTATGAATCATATTCATTTTGTGTAGTTTCTTTTGTTTACTATTTTGTCATCGGACTCGGATTTCTTTTAAACTGAGTTTCTCTGTGCATGTTGTTGTGTGTTTGTTTATTCTACATGAGCTAGATATAGTTGTATAGCGAGAGGGTTGAGATCTAACAAAGCATGTTTAGCCCCGCCGTATTTTTGCGCCTGTTTCAAGACAGTAGACTCTTTGTGAAAAAAAATATGTTTTTGTTGATCTAAGTTAAGTGTGACGTCCATTTTAACATTACTAGTATATATTTTTATTTAGAGACCAGCTGAAGCCCGCCTCTGGTTGCAGGATGTTCTCGTTGTGTTGCAGACTCGTTGTTGGCCTTCGGCTGTGCTCTTTGGTTAGGCTGACTGTTGTTTCTTTGACACAAATTTTTATTTCCATTCTCAATTTTATTGATTGATCAATTGATTGATCGATTGATTGATTGATTGATTAATTCATTGATCATTTTACTACAAGCAAAAGTCATGATCATTTGAGAATCCTTTATTTGTATTGTAGTGTTAATTTCACCATTGAAACTCGACATTAATTTTTGTCTTAATATTAAATTTCTTCGTAAACTCTAAAATTACCGTCTGATTATAATAAGACACACAAGAATAAAAAAAAAATATTTGGCCTTCGATGTCTCAACCTTTTTTAATGTGAGTAACTTCATTGTTCACTTTTATTTCGATTTTGATATTGTTTTTGCAAGTTTCCATAATAGATTTCCGGTAATTGTTCTGCATAAAACCCTATGGGAAAGTATATTGACTTAATTTTCCAAACGTTTATTTGAACCCAATGATTTGGCAAGGTGTTGCAACCTGTAATGTAAAGAAGTTACAGCCGATTGCATTGAGTGTGTAGTCAAAGGTAGCATATCCTTGGTTAGCTTGCTTGTATTATTAGGTTAGGTAAACTACCATCCTTTAAGAGTAGACTAGTTCGACAGATAACCAATCAATCTGTCTGTAGGACTAGGCTCCTTCTACAGGAGGGTGGTACACCTTACCTAGTTACTTCATAGTTCAGCTAACAAACAAGCGATTCAAAGATATTACCTTTGTCTACACACTCAATGTAATCGGCTGTAATAAAAATGCGGAGTTTGTGAGACCAGGCTCAAGCAGCCAGTCGGTAGCAGTCAGTTTTTCAAATGTATACACACAAATATTGCATAAGACTCAAACGTACTTCAAATGTTTTTATTAATATATAACCACTATATCATCAGTTTTTTTAAATATAATTAAGCAGTCAAAAACACTATTCATTGAATTTTTAAATATCATTTCTGGTTCATTTAAGAATTAAATGCTTTTCTTTGTTACTTCATTGAGGTGTAAAGCGTTGACCGAAATACATTTTGTATGAAACGCGGAAGTATTTCATTCTGAAAATGTGCGCACGGTCAACGCTTTTACAACCCTATGAAGTTACAAAAAGAAGCATTCAAAATTTATAATTACATGTTTTAGCTAGGATCATGAAAACACGATTTTTATCAAGTTTTTATTAAATTCACCTTTGACTTTATTGTGGGACCTCGTGTCATCATGAATAATGATTTTTGTTGTGTAATGTAACATGAGATGTGCAGTTAGCCAATCAGAATAACGAATTATAATGAAACATACATCTTATGTTATTATTACTTATATAAAGGCAAAATCAATCGCTTTCGATATATTACACAGCGTACTATCCGCTTTACATTTTAAATAGTCAACACTTTGAGTGTTTATAGAATCGTAAATAATTATGATTTTTTTTAATGATGGCAAAATTGCCCTATTGGGTGAAATAGCTTTCCTCATTATCGGCATCCTGTCAAATAGTTCATGAAAAGTAATAATAATTCTGCATTAAAAGAAAAGAAAATTGCACTCGTGCTTTAACTTTTTTTTGCCACACAAAACTGTTTTTACAAAATATTCTACCTCTGAACTAGGGGATTTCGCTTACATATGACGGGACAAAAGGTTTATTTTTGTATTCAAAGTATGGTGGGCAAGTAAATTATTTATTAGCTTAAACAAAAATTGATTCGTGCTATAAATTAACTTCTAATTTTGATCAAGTAGGCCCTAGATAGCTAGCTTACGTTCTCACCTAGTGCAGATAAAAGTATTGCCGCAGATTTTTTTATTAACTGTCTTGTAAGGGTTTTTGTAGGGTATACGACCTAAACCTAAGACCTACTTTAGAAAGAAAAAAAACTAAGCAGAACAACACCCTGGATTTTTCTACTGTAGACCCAAGCTACCCAGCTTCCCTTTGCACCTAGTGAGGACAATTGTTAATACATTTTCGGTAAGGGTGGGGTTGGGTGTTCGACCCCAACTTTGGACCTATCTTTGAAAAAAAATAAGCTAAACAGCAACCTTGATTTTTTTTTGTCCAGCAGACATCAGCTACCCAGCTCTCCTTTACACATTGTGCGGACAGAAGTATTTCCGTAGACATTTGTTTATTAACTTTTATGTAATGATGGGGTAGTGTGGGCAACTGAGGTCCACTTAAAAAAAAATTACAGGGATTCCAATGTGATGTGGTCTATGCACAACAATTACCGGAAATCTATGGTAGTTTGCAAAATATTTTTTTTTATAATGTGATATGTAAAATGTTGGCAAATAATGAAAGCACGCTTCTTAATGAATAGACATAGAAATAAAGAGAAACCGTATGATAACCAATAACAATCTCCCAGAGACAACATAACGTTCCCTAAGGCAACTAGTATGATGGTCTGGATTCGGGGTTCTTAATTTCTGTATTCTTATATATTTTAGGCCATATTTCTCTATTCTTTATACTTTTTGACAATTATTCTCTTATCATTACATTTTAAAACCATTATTCTAGCTATTTTATTTATTTCTTGGTCCATTGTCTCTATCATTTATATTTTTTGTCCCCCACTAACGGCCTCTAGTTAATGTCACCTTATAGTCTTCACAAATAAGCAAAATTATTACCTTATAGGCTCCTAATGGCAAACCAATTGAAAGCTTTAATATCCCAGTTTGAATTGTGAAATTGCGGAAATTTTGAAAAATTGATCAAGCAAATACATTATCGTTCTCGTATTTCGTAAAATACTGGCAGATGGATCTTGGTCATCAATTCTAATAATCTTGGATCGACCTTTCTAAACTTAAAAGTAATAAAGTTCACGCACACATATTGTTCCGATTGCTAAAGACTTTTGCATCCGTCGACATTATCTTCGATTAAAGTAGTATTGATCTAACCACCGCTGTGCATGTATACTTTAACGACCTTTAAATGAATGACAAATGACAACATTGTCATTTTTTGAATGACAATTAAACAGTGTTGGAAAGATAAAATAAATACACTTTCGTTTTTTCGTTTTTCCGTTTTTTGTTTTTGTCAAATGAAAAATGAAAAATGAAAACACTTTCATTTTTCGATTTTAGTTTTTGAGGATCAAAAATGAAAAATAAAAATACTTTTGTTTCTCGTTTTTTTGTTTTGTGAAATCAAAAATGAAAAACGAAAACACCTTTGTTTTTCATTTTGGTTTTTAAGAAATCAAAAACGAAAAATGAAAACACTTTCGTGTTTTGTTTTTTGTTTATGCTATTTCAAAACGAAAAACAAATGGACGCAGATATACACGGACCATTGACGACACACCATTCAAATTCAACACACACAGAGACGAATTAAGCATTAGACAAAATCCGATAAGAATAACAAATATAACATCCAAACTAAATACTTGAAATTGGGATAGAAAAAGACCGTAACACGTCTTATAATAATGTGAATTCACACTCAAATATGAGCGGAAACAAACGACACAAAAGAAACACAACGGTAAAATGTAACACACACAGAATCGACCTATAATATAACAATGACCATATCCCTAACTTGGTACATGACATTTTATGAAGAAACAAATGGTGGGTTAAACCTGGTTTTGTGGCATGCCAAACCTCCCTCTTGTATGGCCATGTTAAATATAACACAACATTAAAGGACTGCAATGCAAATAAAAAGGAGAACACAACTGACAAAGAAACACACGAATATATAGCTAACAAAACCATGTTAAAATTAATTTAATTTAATTTAATAATCATTAAAACCATTACAAAGCCATTGCAAAACATAACGAAAAAAAACAGCAGTCCACAAAACACATCGGTTAACTAAAAACTGAGCAACACAAACCACACAAAAACTGAGGTGACCCTTGCTATGGTTGATGCAAATAATGTTTTTCTATTGATTAAATAAGCAAATAATGTTTTTCTATTGATTAAATAAACAAATAAACACATAATCTTAATGTTTATTCTTTAAACTGTAAAAAAAAAGCATACAAACAAAACCAAGCGCACATACACAATTCTTACAGTTCTTAATATCAAATATAGAATTATTGCAGAAAAAAATAGACACGTGTTGGTTTTTTTTATCGCGACAATATAAAACTGTCAACAAAAAGCAAAAACCAGAACGTCAGTCTATTTCTAAAACAGTTTTTAAGCACCGATCCTTTGATTTTGTATATAAGTTATGGTGATAAAAAATAACAATTGAAATGTAATATGATCATTTTGTCAAAAAAAAGTGTCTTTTCATAAGTCATTTAGTTTTCTTTGGTATTATTGAATGAGCACACGAAAAAGTAAAAGAACATCAGAAAACAAAATATTATTTTCTGTATAAATGTACATAAAACATATCAGGCATTGTTATGCATGTGGTAAGTTATCATATAATGAACGGAAATCTCTAGGAACAACACTTTTCAGTTCTTGGAGGTGCTTATACTTCGAAGCTTTGATGGACAAAGAAGAATTGTGAGGATTAGCCACTTGATCCGTATATATAGGTGCGGAAATGTCTGCTCGTCTTGGTACTTCTAAGAAATCATCTGATATTTTTATGCTAGCATATCATCTGTCAAAGTTTTTTTTTTTTTTTTTGCAATGGTGTTTGTTCATGAGTTTACCAACACAAATTGGACATCATACATGCATATGCATTGTGTATCTGTCTCTATACTTTCAATTACAATGAAGACATATAAGAAAGGGGTACGGAAATAACCTTGCAACTGGTCATCAAAGGACACTTACAAGTTGCTGTAAGTGACATGATGTATGCAGAAAACATGTCAAATTTCTTATCCGTTGCATTTGATTTAACCTTGTGGTTGAATAATTTGATGTATTACTGTTTTGAAGTTCAAATCAATGTTAATCTACTTTTCTGAATTCATATTCGATAGTTTTTGTTGTTTTTAAACAATGCAACCTCCATCTTTATAAAACGTAAATGTAATGTCATCTCTATTTTAAGTCTGTAATATTATTGTTTTTTTTATTTATAACCTATGGTTGATTTAATGGACGTATATTAAATACGTCTTATGTACTTAGTTACGAATTAACTAAAACCACAGTGAATCATAACAATTTATTTATGAGTAATTTGACGTCAACTTTATATCATATTTTGTTTGCGGATTGTTATTTCGAAAACTTTATGTGATATAAAACAATAGATAATTTAAAATACACATAGATTAAGGGCTATTTTGTTTAAGTACAGACTTGATCACGACTAAACATCAGGTCAGCACCAACAGCTTTACAGTGATAAAGTCAGTATTAAAAATGTTCCTTTAATCAGTTGTTATAAAATATATCTTATTAGAAAATAACAAACAAAGTTTTGTATTGTGTATTATCACGCTGAATTATACTTGACGTCACATATTGCATTACGTCATTTGAAATTTGTCGCAGTGGAGTAAAAGTGTGGTCAAGTATTGACAATTATTTCATATTTATGCATCTCGGTAAAAAAAAATCTGCACGCATTTAACAAATGTGAAAATGATAAGAATACACCTGTTTGTCAAATGTCATTATTAAACATGAAAATAAACCAGCAGATAGTTTAGACATTCAAGTCAAATCTTTGACTGTATACTTGTTATTTATGTTTTTGTAATTGTACGGTCGATGTCATCCTCATAACGATTACTTTCATTTAAGATAAACACTGAATACATTATGTATGTTTTAATACTTTTATATCTAATTACTTTCGCTTCAATTGCTTTATTTCAATTAATGCTATTCATTTCTCAATCCGGACCGTTAAAACGGGGAAGGCATTATGCAATTATGATACACTTTTATGTATTCTGTAAGTGATCCTTCGTCTATAAAGAAACTCGATACATTAGCAATGAAACTACATGTATATGTACGTACTTAATTTAATGGCCCAAGTCCGAAAAAACACTCGGTTTGTTTCGGCAAAATAAAGAAAAAATATTTACAAATACCTCATAATTATAAGCCTACTGATAGTCACACAGGACAATGTCATAACTGTGTATATTTGATTGTTTTGTTTTTTAAGCTTCGGTGATGCGACTACATTTTTTGGTCATCATGTTTGTGTTGTGTCTAACAATATATTGTTACATTTCATAATGTCTGAATAAGTTGAACAAATAATGTTTTCAAGAAACAGAAAAAAGAAGACACAAATGAACAGCAGCAGACTTTTATTTTTTTAATTCAAGCATATTAAAAAACCCGGATACATGTAGTATGGTAAAAAGTAAATTTTAAAAATAAACATGGATTTTAAAGACGCAGAACGATAAGTGCAGAAAATAACAAAAGATAATGTGGACTAAACAATTCGTTGTCTTTGTGTAAATTGAAAATGACGTAGAGAGCAATTCAATTATTATCTAACTACCTTCAATTGTAAACTAGTAGTGATAGGTATCTTTTAAGAAGTATTGTATTTAAATGGTACAATTGAATCTCCAGATCACGATTGAAATGAACATATAATTAAATTTTTAAATTGTTTATAATCAAAATGCAAGGATATTCACATTCATGTTAACGTAATGGTTGACTAATCCACGTTTAAACATTAAACATATGATCGATAGACATTTTTATTACAACCAATCAAACACCAGCACAAAATAAAATAATAGCGTATATGACTTATACATGTTATAGAATATTAATTAGAAAGATCATTTCGTTTTTAAATTAAATGCAGTTTAACTGTCATTATTGGAAATTATAATGTTAATCTCTTTGGTAAATTTTGGTCTAATGTTTTGGAATATATTTAGTTTACATTTAAATGTCAATTTGATTTTTTAATTGATTTTCCGAAGTTTATAAATTTCAAATATCCGATTACGTGACTTTATACAGGTTTTTGTCAAAGTGTTGGTTGTTTTTAGGTCTACTGTCATGGGGATATCAGTTTAAATTCCACAGGTGAACCGTTAATTGAGGATTAAACTTAAATCGTTAGGTTGTTTGAAAATATTCAGATTATATTATATCGCTGTCTAAGCATGATAACACGTTTGAATAACGTATGGGTAACGTTGTTCTTTATAATCAAGTTACAGAATGTTCAAAAGTATCTATGTTCTTTAAAGATGATACACGCAAACCCAAAGTTCTGTGATAAAAAGAAAATTTGAAACTTCACAAATGTGATTTATTTATTTCTTTGCAGTAGCATTTAAAAAGCGCCTGCAAACGGAGCGTATATCTGAAATTGATATGATATTCCCGGGGTGGTATTTCTCATCATGATTTTTTTCATAGAGTGTGGCTGCTAAGCTATTAAACCAAGAGTTCCAAATAATGAAGTTGACAAGCTTATGCATGTCCGTTTCTCAGATGATCAAGACGATAGCAGATATATTCCTCGTGTCGTTTCTACAATCCCTTTTCAATGTATGTGACCTACCGAATCAGAGTTATTAACGGGTTTGTGCAACATGATGTACTAGTTTAGTGAAAATATATATCACATTTAATCAAAGACATATAAATGAACTAAAATTTAAAACGAAGCATACGAGACTAATCAACGCTCGAGGCATTCGCGTAGGACTTGTATAAAGTGTATAATTAACTGCTTTTGTTAACATTTCTTTCAAAGGGAGTTAAAACATTCCAGTTGATTTGTTAAGTGTGTCTTTCTACGTTGTAAAGTTAAATACTATCTCTTGTTAGGGTGGATACTGGCGCCGGTTAAAACGGTAAAACCCGCTGCACGTGTTTGCACCTGTCCTGTTGTTCAGTCTTTTTCGTTTCTTAAAATTTGTCTTATGCGTTTTACGTTTTCGTTTTATAATTAAATTATACCGTTAGTTGTAAATTTTAAATTGTTTTACATTCAGTCTTACCATTGTAGGTTCATTTATAGGTTTCTGTTCGGTGTGATTCATGGCTCCGTGTTAAAGGCTGTACTTTGACCTATACTTATGTACCTTTAAGGCATTGTGTCATAAATGATGAGTTGTGTGATTGGCCCGCATATCATAAACATGTTTTATTACATAGTTTGTGACGTCTTTACATTTAATGCAAAGTTTTGCACTGATTCATGACAGACAGGTGACATAGTGTATTCATCAGCTTTAAAATTGTCTTCACTCCTCATATAGTTGATGTGTATAATGTTTTTATATGTAGTTTTCGAAAGAAAAAAAAACTCAAAAATCGATTTTTAGACCCAGGAAAATGTCACATGACAACCCGAAGTAGAAAATAAAAAGCTGAAACTAGATTGTAGTTGAACAAGGGCATATTACTGTTTGAATATATCGTCGAAGACTTCTTTGAACAGGTTATGATCTAAAGTTCATTAAAAGTCATGGAATTGGATAACACCTTTCCCTTTTTTATCGGAAACGAACACATAAAACCTATTAGTACGCGATTTTAACACATCGTATGAAATAAACCATCAGTTAGGTGTTATTGTACTGTGCCACGTACTTTATCTGAGCGCGTTCAGATTACAATGAATTAGTTGACCCCGTTTTTTTACTTTAACCCACAGTTGTTGTTTTAGCCTGATGTGTCCGTGAGAATGGTTTTATTATTCATGTCTACTGAATATGAAGCATATGACTAAAATCGTTTAAATAGTATGACGGTAACGTTAATTGCAGACTGTAGCCAAACACAACAGTTTATTTTTGGTAAAGGATAAATCTGTAAGTATTCTTTTTTTGTTGATTTGTTGATGTTTAATTTTTAATTGTGTATCTTTGGTGATGGGAATATTTTTTTTTTCATTTTATAACAAATAATACTTTTGAGAGGTTGTGATTTTTCTTCAACGATCAAACAAGTACTATAATAAAAGTAGCATTACAAACAAATGTTTAAGTTCTTATTTTAGTTTACCATATTAAGCAGGTTTGATAATCTTATTTCCATAAAATGTCAGTGTTGTGATTTAAAAAACAAGAAGCAACATTTGAACATTTATGAAGATGAAAAATCGATGACATTTTAATTCCACTCGAGGTTTCGTGTTTTATAGATGCACTTGTGTATTTTTTATGACGTACGGAGGTCCTTCATTCATAAAATGTGCGCACTTTCTATAATGCCTTTCCAATATATACATTTCTGAACAATGCATTCAACACTTTAAATCTTTTCTACTAGGATCATGAAACTATAGTGTATATTAAATTCATCTTTATTTACCTTTGCACGTTATTGTGGAAGCTCGTGTCATCATGGATGTAACATGTCATGTTGAAATGAAAGTTTATTTTAGAATGACGCTAGATTGCTGTTAGATAATCAAAATAACGTACTGTAATTAAACATACATGTAATGTAATTTTCAAATATAAATTCAACAATTTTGTAGTGACTTTTTCTATACAAGCTTTGATTTTACCATATCTATTTTGTATTTAATGTTTATTTGACTTTGAATGCATGCTTTTATATTGTATTACTACCAACTTTATTGACACTTGATATATTTCATTTTTCTAAATTACCTTTATGACCATGAATTTTCTGGTGTAGATGTACGCATATCAATTGTAGGTTGTCATATTTCAATTAAAATGGTTTAAAATATTCCCATACACAATATGAAGAATATAACACAAAAGAAGTAGTTTAACAACCTAGCAATCTTGTTAATACTATTCATTCATAAGATATGTTACTTGATACTTTCATTTCTATAGAAAAACGATACAATAAGTGACTAATGATGTATATAAATGTGTGTCAGTATACGAATAGTTCTCTTTACAATTTAAACCCATCATTCATACTTGATTTTATAAAGGATGATATTAAAAAGGAAATAAAAAAGACAAGAGAAATATAGAAAATTTAACGTAGTAAGAAGCAGCGAACTTTTAATGTGTTTTTAGAATTAAAAAAAAAGTATGCAGTGGCCATACAGAGTGTTCATATGATTCATAGTTTCTGCAAGTTGTTAGTACTCGTGATTGTATATGTATTGTATTCCTATTGGTGAGATGTGTTTTCTCCGATGTATAGTATTAAAGTTGACTTTATTGTGTATTTGTCGTCAACATAATTTGCTCTACATTAAAGCTTGCTGTTACCCATTGTTGTCCCAATTTTTGCATTTTATAGGTATTTAACCAGTCGACGAAGTTGTTTGGTAAATTATACCATTTTTCACTGTATTGCCTTTATACTCAATCAATCTCGAGAATACATAATTGCTAGGAACCTGTCCAAAAAATGTGAGAGAAATAAACTGATTAGAGAGCCTTATGTCGACAAAAAATGAGGAGTATCAATACAACACGTGTTTCATTGAGCTGAGGGCAAGAACATGAATGTGTCACACGTCATAATTATAAGTTTTTCTTCACATATAAAAAAGAAAATGTGATATGATTGCCAATGAGACAACTGTCGACAATGACCAAAAGGACACAGGTCACCGTCAAGCCTTCATCAATGAGCAAATCCCATAACGCATGGTCAGCTATATAGGCCCCGAAATGACAATGTAAAAACAATTAAAACTAGAAAACTAACAGCCTTATTTATATAAAAAAAATTAACGAAACACAAATATGTAATACATAAAAACACGACAACCACTGAATTACAGGCTGTTTGTTTTACTATTTATTTTTTCTTACCTCCTTTTTTTCTTATTGAAGTATATGGGACATGTGCGATGCATAAATGTATAAGAGCTTACTTACACTTTTAACCAAAGGTACGTATGCATGACGAATTATACCTAAGACTCGTCTTGAGGACCATTTTGCAATCATGGTTAACACAAGAAACTTATCGGATCTAGATGCACTTGAAATTATTTTTCTTGATATTTATATTAAAAAAACGTGTTTCATTTAAATGTCCATTTGATTCAAGATTTGCTGTGTTACCGGATATACAAAGACTATTCAGTGTTATCGTCGAAATGTAATACATAAAAAAAAAGAAGATACGATATAATTGCCAATAATGAGACAACTCTCCACCAGAGACAAAACAAGACAGACATTAACAACTATAGGTCACCGTATGGCCTTCAACAATGAACAAAGCCCATACCGCATAGTCAGCTGTTACAGGTCCCGAAATGACAATGTAAAACAATTGAACCGAGAAAACTAACGCCTCATTTATGCTCCATGTACATTCGTTCGTACTTATCGTTAAAATGTAAGACAAATCTCATATCTGATATATCTCATATTGGGATGTACATGTATTCATCAATTAAATTTAAAAAAAAGAACTGCTAGTATGATTTACCCTTTTTACGACGCGAGTTCGATTTGTATTTACTTTTCAATATATTTATAACAAACATGATAGTTCATCATAATGTTTTACGAGAGTGATGTTTACCGTGCCCGGAAGTTTAGAAACGATTTTGATAAACTTGGAATATTGTTTTTATTTGTATTGATATTGATTTTGTAATCAGTGAATTAAAAGCAAATTAAACAGTTTTTTACATGTATATACATATGGACTTTCATGGATCTAGTTACAGTGTTGAATTGGTAACATTTTTGAATAAATGTATTGAAAGGATCGATACGATATAGAAACCGACCGATTGTAGATCCATGCAATCAGTGAATTAAAAGCAAACGAAATAGTTGTTTATGCACTTTCATGGATCTACAATCTGTCGATTTATATATCTTGAAATCATACCACATATTCTTTGTTTTGTGTACAGTGATTAAAACATATTAAACTTTTATATTCTATAAAACCTAGCTTGCTGTAGTACAGTGGTTTTAGATCAAGCTTTATAGATTAATGTATTGTATAGGCAGAATGAACCATCTGATAATGCTCTTGTTGTGATGAATTTGTCATGTGCGGTCAATGCTCAGCTCTCAGGTTTGTTACATTTATTATACATTCCTTTTTACCTTTACTGATTTTCCAGTACTTATTTACGTTGACATGTTTATGATATGAATTTACGTTATACATGACTTTATAATAAATATTTTTGTCTTTTATAGCTGACTATGCGGTATGGGCTTTGCTCATTGTTAAAGGCCATACGTTGACTTTCTAATCCTTATAGTTTCTGTGTCATTTTGGTCTCTTGTTGAGAGTTGTCTTATTGGCAATCATACCACATCTTCGTGTTTATATTAAGTGTTTCTAAGTGTATTGCATTTATAAGAAAAAGAAATCGGTTCAGTCGGCAATTTCTTATATACTTATTGGTTGTTGCTTTTTTGTTATTTTGATAACGTAGTTATTTTAAACGTTATGCGCAGGTGAATTTATCAAATCGTTAATGAAAGGTGTTTCGAAATCAATGTACAAAAATGTACCTGACTACTTTCCTTTACACGTTATTCACCCGGAATGTTATCGCTATTGCAGGTGGCTTGCGTATAATGTCGGGTTTGACTGCGAACCAAGGACGACTAGAAATCTACCGGCATGGTGAATGGGGAACAGTTTGTGATTATCAGTTTGATAATATTGATGCAGAAGTAGCCTATAGACAACTCGTATATTGGTGGGTATAACCTGTGTCTGCATATCTCTAGTACATGTAGTATATGATCTACAATAATGCAATAATAATCGTATAGAAGACAACGAGACATTGGTTCACATCATACAGTCTTTATCAGCATTTGCTCATTTGTTCTTGACATTTTTACACTTTTAGCACATGCTCATTTTTCGTTGGCAAGTGAACATGCTTTAAAGTAGCATTATACATTTGTTTTTAAATTAAGAAATGTGAAAAATTATTTCAAAAGCACCGAAAAACAAGTGTGTATAAAAATAATGAGTTCTTCCCGAATAACTACAAACGATAATGTCTATTTGTTAATTTTTCTGTTATTGTACCACTTTTTTCGTTCGACCAAGGTGATTGGTAGACGATTTATCCAAGTAGTGGAACTGTTGTATCAGAAACCTGATAATATGGAAGTGAAAAGTTTAAACACGGCACGTTGCATTTGGTTTGTTTCTTTTTCAACATAGTTATGTGATTAAAATCGGGCAATCCTGTTTTCTCCATAAAAAAGGACATCCATCCTGAAAATAGCAAAAGAGTGCTGACAATGGCTTTAAGAATCAATCAATCAATTGATCACCAATCTTATTCTATCCAAATCGTCTTAATATTATTCTATCATATTCTTCATTTTTTCATTGTATGATCTCTTTATTCAGAGAATTTGTTAAAAAAATACTCTATTTCTTACTTTTTTGTATCTTTCATGTATGTATAGTTCAGGAATCATGCAGTCCGCAAATATGATAGATGATGGCATAGGTGCCGTTTGGTTAAATGAAGTAAATTGCACTGGTTCAGAAAGTAAATTACTGGAGTGTGCATACAATGCCGATTCTTTGCACTGTAGTAACCATGGAGATGTTGGCATCCATTGTTTTCTCAGCTGTTTAATGAAAGATGAAGGTATTGTTTTGTTTAATGCTGTTTTAAGCTATCGTACAAATTGTACATGACTTTATTGTCTGGATATGTAAAGACAGGTTGTCGTCAATTTACTGTACGTCAAAGGATAACGCGTACATGCAGGGCTCAACAGGTCTGTAGGTTGTTATGTAGTTGTATAACTAACGTGGAGTGGCGTTATCGGTGAGACACAACAGGCAAGTTGTAGACTTTTTTACTGTAATGGCCTGACCATTAAGTATAACCACGATTGGGCTCAAGCAATAAGAATAGCAGGTGCTGACCATTTATTCTTAAACCAATCTAGCAAATAGTAAAAAGCTGAAAAACAAATAAAATACAATTTTACAATGTGTTCAATTAATGTTATTAAAACGAAATGTCAAAAGTAATAGATAGCACAGTCCGTTGAAGCGAGAAAATGTTGTACTTTCAAGAACGGTTAAATTTCAGGTATTTTACGGAGAAAAGGTTCAAATATGTAGAGAGCAATTTGAAGCGTTCAAATACAATGTTGTAGAATTACCTTACTCTGTTGTTAGCCACGAACTGTGTCCAAGATGACGTCTCGACGAAATGTTCCTCGTGATCGTTATGACCTTGCAGTTTTCATGTGACGGATACGTGTGAGAGAGGGAAAGGTAGCGACGGTACGATGTTTTAACGTTAAAGATGAATAATCCTCCTAGACTGGAACACATAAATAGATTAAGAATATAATCAAACGAACTATATAAATTACGGAACGGTGTAACAGAATAGGTACCCACGACAATAAATGAATCCACAGTAGCAAGTGGTTTGTCTTAGTTCAATTTTAATACAATTTACAACTGTAACTATTAAATTGTACGAATACGCTACCCTAGAAATAAAAGATAATCTTCTCCAAAGTTTTAATTTTATTAATCTTCATTATTGTTCCACTTTAAACATGTCTGCACAAAAATCATTGATACTAATGTTATTGTTTTCAACCGTGCATTGATAATATTTGACAACGATACATGAACGAAAAAGATAATATCTGACATAATGTGTTTTTCATTTATTAATAGTTCAGGATTGAAGCTTCCCTCAGATAAAGGCAACGATGGCATAGGTACCATTTGGTTAAATAACGTAAATTGCTCTGGCTCAGAAAGCAGTTTACTGAATTGTGTCTACAATCATGATACATCACCCTGTCGACACTATAACGATGTTGGTATTCATTGTTTTCTCACCTGTTCAACAGAAGATGAAGGTATGGTTTTATTCATTACAATCGTTTTTAAACTGACAAAGCTTCTCCTGTACACACACCAATTTACCACGGCACTTTTAACGGCAATCCATAAAACCGAAAAAATTTATAATACACACAATGGAATCTTAAAAACTTTGTTCTTTTATATATGACCATATCTTTAAATATATTAAATATTAGCTAATAAAGATTGTATATTAGGTTGCAATGTAATAACATTATCACAACGTACATCAGTGCTATGTTTCTAAGAATAGAACCTACATTAGAAAAAAACCTAAGCATGCAATGAAAATGTAAAAACGGATAAATATTCATATCTAATTAAATGCCAACACAAAAGGAATTGATATAGTGCAGATCGCGAGATTTTTCTTATTGTAAACATAATTATAAAGTAGTTCAGTCTTACTCAACGCAATCAAACTCAATAAGAAAATACTCAAACAGCTGCCACAACGAAAAGCTTTAAATATTGTAACTAATTCTGCGTTGCAGGTTGCTTGCGCATTACTGCAGGTTTCGCTGAAAATCAAGGACGACTAGAAATTTATTACCAAGATGAATGGGGATCATTATGTGATGATCAATTTAAGAATGTTGATGCAGATTTAACGAACGAATTTATAGTTCACATAAAATGATATACGGAGTTTTGACAAGCCGATAAAACATGGCTGATTCTTCTTTTTAGACATAACTAGTAATGTGTAGGTTCAATTATTACGAGCTTCAAGTATTTGGCATGATTTGTTATTTTATTCAAGCTAAAATGTAGGTTTAATTAAGATCAAACCTACTTTAAAACATGTTTAGTTACTTTGATATTATAATGAATTGATTAACTGAAAACCACTACTATGCCAAATCAAAATTGTCTGTATGAAGAATGGTTTACCTATTCTTATATACTTTTCACCGAGTATGTATAGTTCTGGGCGGAATCAGAATACTTGAACGAAAAAAAAAACCATATCTAACACAATTTATCTTCCATTTATTAATAGTTCAGGATTGACGCTTCCCTCAAATACAGTGAATGATGGTATAGGTACCATTTGGTTAAATAACGTAAATTGTTCTGGTACAGAAAGCAATTTACTGGATTGTACCTACATTCACGATATATCACCCTGTCGACACTAGCATGATGTTGGTGTCCATTGTTTTCTGAACTGTTCAACAGATTATGAAGGTATGGTTTTAGTCATAACTAACATTCAAAACAATAGTTTATCAACTGACATATATTTTATAATACTGTGAATTCACTCGTGTTCGTTAGATACTAAATGTCGTGGCTTTCGTAGGTACAGTGGAACCATGAGTTCAAATGCTCTTCGAATTAAAAAAAATCCAAAGGAATGAATGCAGACTTTGCCAAAAAAAGGAATTTAAATATCCACGAACATGCAAGTTTTCTAGTAATCCTCGAAAATGGATACCCACGTAAAAAAATAATCCACAGTAGGTTTTGTCCTGTACATACATTTAATTTAAAACGGCACTTTAAATAGCAATTCGTTAAACCGACAGAATCCAGAATACATACAATAGAATCTTAAAAAACGTTGTTCTTTTATACATGCAAAATTCAATTTTAATAGAAAAGAATGCTAATTGTTTATTAGGATGCAATGTAAATATATTAACATAAAGTGCATTAATGCTTTGTTTTTAAAAAAAACAATGTGCATTTAAAACGAAAGAAACAATAAGCATACAATGACAATACTACAAAAAGACGTCTAAATATTCATAATTTATGAATTGCCAAAACAAAGATTGTATTGCGTAAAGGCTATTGCTAATTGCCGATGTAATAATGAGTTAGTTATGTTCAAATTAAACTATACTCCAAATACTGTACCAAAATAGTTCAAATAAGTAAACATGCGTCAACTCATTAATTGTCGAACAGCTCTCACAAACAATACATCTGCAAATTGTAAATATAATTCTACTTTGCAGATGACATGTGTATTACTGAGGGTTTCGCTGGGAATCAAGGACAACTGGAAATTTATTACAAAGGTGAATTAGGAACATTATGCGATGATCAATTTGAGGAGAATGTTGATGCAGAAGTAGCCTGTAGACAACTCGGATATTGGTATATTATACATTTGTAGAGGTTTAAAAAATACGCAATTTAATCTAAATCAGTTCCTTTATCTCAAATTGTAACTCGTCCATGAATAACCGTCCAGGGTTTTAAAGTCTATCTGTGTTATCGACCGATACTGCGATTATTTCGATATCTTGATTTGAATTGAAGATGTTTACATTAATCGCTAATTGATACATTCCGAAATAATATATCAAAACCAGTCATTCAGCTATACGTTTGTCTCTTCACGAATACAGAATTGGCTAGTGTTATGGTCGATTTAAACTATACATTACATGTTATAGGAAGAATGTACAAACCGATCAAAACATTGTTGATTCATCTGTTTAGACATGAGAGGTCATTTGTATATGTTGAGGTACACTTTGTTATGAGTGTTATCTTAAGGGCTTGATATGTTGCCTTTTTAAGCATAATTTTTGTTTCTTTCAGATCAAATCTTCTTTAGAAAATGTTTAGATTAAAATAACTGTATACACTTATTAAGTATTTAGAGTAATTAATAATAAAATTGACGATGCAAACAATAAGCTTTTCCATAATTAAATGCTCATCTTAAACACTTTCCTCCTTGCATATTTGATCTATACATATGTATATTTTCTCTTTTAAGAGATACTAAGTCACCCAGCGACATCCTGATATCCCATTGGATTGATTTACTGAAAAAAAAACATATTGTTCCTCTTTTTAAAAAATGGTCTGAACGAAAAGTGCTTAAACTATTCGTATTGTTTTTACTGAGTACAAAAGTTGTGATATTAATGCACGGAATGAAGGTCAACGAACGTAAAGAAGACGATATCTAACATAATGTATCTTTCATCTATTTATAGTTCTGGGTTGAAGCATCCCTCAAATAAAGTGAATAATGGTATAGGTACCATTTGGTTGAATAACGTAAATTGTTCTGGTTCAGAAAACAATTTACTAAATTGTACCTACAATCACGACATATCACCCTGTCGACACTATCATGATGTTGGTATCCATTGTGTTCTCAACTGTTCGACCGAAGCTGAAGGTATGGTTTTAGTGATAGCAAACATTTTAAAAAAATCGTCGAATATACACTAAATTTACCCCGGCACTGTTAAACGCAATCTTTTAAGTTGGTACCAAACACCTTGACTAAAATTTAGTCGGATCGTTGTATTTTCATAAAATTTTGACAAAAAATATTTACTTTGCCCTTATGACAAAAATATCAAAATTTAAAAAAATTTAAACAAGAAACATCATCGGAAACAATTGATTGTATTTATTTCAGTTTGTAAAACACTAATTTTGATCATTGAGAAGCTTCATATTTTCTTAACAATATAACGTAGTTAAAACTTTCAGCTGATTTAACAGAGTTATCCCCATGTAGTATTATATACTATCTTAAACAAAGATTATCTAGAATACATTTTTTTATATAGATAAGACCGTTGGTTTTCCCGTTTGAATGGTTTTACACTTGTAATTTTGGGGCCTTTTATAGCTTGTTGTTCGGTGTGAGCCAAGGCTCCGTTTTGAAGGCCGTACATTGACACAAACATGGTTTACTTTTATAAATTGTTATTTGGATGGAGAGTTGTCTCATTGGCACTCACACCACATCTTCCTATATCTACATACAATATAATCTCCACAACTTTCGTCTTTTATACATGATCATGATGATAATACTATTAAATACATCTCATCTAAAGTTTTAGCAATATAATAACATCATCATAACGCGCAGTAATTAATAGTTATCCCACCATGACGCAGTGTGTCAGTGTAAGATCACCCCGATGGCAGGAGGCCAGAGGGTGATCTAACACTGACACACCAAGTCCGAGTGGGATAAGTATTTTACATCCCAGCTGTATTAGAAACGACGAAAAACCATTTACATTTCATAAAATCTAGTTTAGAACGCCACACAACCATTATAATACACTGTATACAATATTATATGATGTATACCCTTTTTGACCCTGAACACGATGAGCAGATATCAAACAATGTATACTCGCCCCACTGAGCAATTAGCCCAACCTATATCGCCACTGTATGAAAAAAGTCGCCCCACTCTTGTTTACCGACTTGCCCCACTTTTAAAAAAGTGTAAAATCAAACTAAACAATCACTGATAACTCACTTAATAGCGAAAGGGTTTAAACCCCACTGAATAAAGGTCTGCCTACTCGCCCCACTTATAAAAATATCTTGTTTCCTTTAAGTATTTTAAATTACTGATAGTTCGTATCCAGTCGTCCTGGTGTAGTGGTGGTGTCGTGGCTTGATATGCTAAAGGTCTTGAGTTCGAATCCCAGCATATACATTGGATTTTTTCTACGTGAATTTTGATAGATAGACTTCCCGTATAACTGTATATTTGATTATAAGTTTTATAGTGGATTTGACATTCCCGCCAAAATGTTACAGAACAAAGGAAAGCATGCATAACAAAGAAACTCAAACTGGGGTGATCTGGTAGGGGTGATCCGGCTCAGATCACCCCTGTTAGAACAAAGGAGCTGGGATGTAATGCTTTCGGCTGCTCACGCTAGTCAAAATGAAAAAAAAAAACTTAAGTTCTATTTAATGAAACACATATATTAGCATATTAATCAGGTTAATCTATTGTAATAAAAATGCATAATATCTAATAAAATTAGTAGATTTAGCTAAGAAAGTCCTTATATTTGTATCAAGTAACATTCGTTTATAGTTGAAAATTATACAAAATAATATCAGAAACCTATACTTTATTTTATACTGCACTCGTTCTATTTGAGCAGTCAAAATGCGTTGACCGTATATTTCTATGTCATATACAGTCACTGACCTGATATCACTTTTCCTCATGAATATTTAAATTGAAATTTTCGAAATTATGTTTAATTATTCATACGACCTCTTCAACCTGTTCTTGTTATCAATGTAAACAACGATGCGTTTAACGACTCAAACTTGTTTCTTTAGCAATTTTCGGGAAAACATATTTCACTTTTTAATATTTTTTTGTTTGCAACCTATAAATCATTATGTTTTATGTTTATTGTTGATATTTTAGTCTGTAACGAATTCGTTCACCATGCATTGATTGCGGTAATGATGTACATTTCGTCGTGTTTTATATTTCTCCGTCTGTGTGATATGAGGCCTTTTTAAAGGGAATTTTCCCCAATATTTAAATAAAAAAAAATAACATTAACACAATAAACAACAATTGAAAATGTTTTTGTTTAGATTGCAGTATAAAGACAATAATAGTGCTTTGACTTGACAGCCTCGCATTTCCACGTTTCTAAGCCTCATCCTTATATCGTTGATATGTCAAGTCAATGCATTATTATTGTCTATATAAAGTAATGAATTAAAGGGAGACAATACTCGAATAACTTTTTTTCGAATCGGCACATGATACAAAGGAATGTCACTCTTGCATACAAATGGCACATCAATATAATTAATTAACTGTGCAGTCGTGCTCCACCTTCAATGAAGATTTTAAATTATAAATATAACCAAAAATTGTTAATTTAAAGGATAGTGAAGACTATTGAAAACTAACTCACTGTAAGAAAAGATTTCTTTGAATTTTTTTAAAACTTCCTCAGAAAAATGCTCGAACCACTTGACTTTCATATCTCAAATTTAACGTTTTTACAAAATAGTTTAATTAAGTAGTTAAAGATTTTTTGCTTCTCAAAGTGTAAGACACAATAAAAACCGCATGCATGCATCATCTTACCCAAATACAGATTTAATTGAGTGCTGAACATTTCGACATGTGTTTGTTTATTTTCATCAATACCAGTTTGATACCAAATCACAGGTTCATGTAGAGATCCGACTAAATACCTATATCCCGATATCGTCAGATAACTATGCTATATATTATGCTACGTCACTGCTTAGTAAACTGACTTTGTTGTATCTTTGACACATTCCCCATTTCCATTCTCAATTTTTATTTTCGATTACGCCACATACGTCAACTGTTTGTGTACTTGTATTTTACAATAAACACATGATTATTGTGTTCGTTTCAACATTTTGTAGATAAAAGCGTAATTTGCAATGATTTTCAAATTCTTTTATCAAATGCCTTTGCTTTTAGCATTATGATAAACAACATAGATCCAAATGACATAGAAATAAAACAACTAGTATGCACCTTACGGTCTTCAACAATGCACAAAGCCCAAATCACATACTCAGCTATAAAACGCCCGGAGTGACAATGAAAACAGTTCAAACGAGACAAATTTGTGTACACAAAATGAACGAAAAACAAATATATAAGACATAAACAAACGACAAGCACTGAACTACAGGCACATATATATATATACATTATATGTTATCGGGATCCAAACACTCCCCTTAACATTGGACAGTGATGTTACAGTACACCATAAGAACCAACTATAAAAATTAGTTGAAAAACAAATAACTTATCAGATGGATGAAAATACAATTGCACGGGGCAGGATACTTACATATTAAACAACAAAAATACAGAAAGTACAGATCTGAGAGTACTCGCAGTTACTGACAGCTAGTGCAATGCCACTAACAACTAATAAAACAAATATTGCATATAAGACTCTATTATCAACCAGTACCCATACATGATAATAAAACTGAGAAAGGAAATTGGGAATGTGTCAAAGCGACAACAACCCGACCATAGAACAGACAACAGTCGGGGCCACTAATGGGTCTTCAATGTAGCGAGAATTTCCGCACCCGTAGGTGTCCTTCAGCTTGTCCCTAACAATATGTATACTAGTACAGTAATAATGGACGTCATATTAAACTCCGAATTATACACACGAAACTAAAATTAAAAATAATACAAGACTAATGAAGGCCAGAGACTCTTGACTTGGGACAGGCGCAAAAAATGCGGTGAGGTTAAACATGTTTAAGAGATCTCAACCATCCCCCTATACCTCTAGCCAATGTAGAAAAATAAACGCATAACAATACGCACATTAAAATTCAGTTCAAGAGAAGTCCGATGTCAAAAGATGTAACAAAAGAAAATAAAGAAAATGACAATAATACATAAATAGCAACAGACTACTAACATTTAACTGATATGCCCGTTCCAGACTTCAATTAAACTGATTGAAAGATTATGTCTTCATCATATGAATATCAGGCACAATCCCTCCAGTTAGGGGTTTAGTATCATACTATCATAAAATATATGAGAAGAACATAACCCGTGTCATGCCAATAACTGTTTTTTTTTTTAATAAATGTGTTTAGTTCTGATGCAAAGACCCTATAAATGAATCAATATTGAAGCCAAAATATGCAATATTTAATGACCTGACAACAGTATCGTAACTATATCCGTTCTGAATAAGTCTGTTTAAAGGTTTTGTAAGCTTTTGAGGTGAATACTGACATTGTTGTGGTTTGTAAAGAATATTACCATAAAATATTGGATGTGAAATACCTGAACGTATAAGATGTCTTCATGTTGAGTTATATTTACGAATTATTTTCTTATACACGTTGTTTTATAATTAAATGTTGTTTTATAATTAAATGTTGTTTTATAATTAAATGTTTTGTTTTCTTGTCTTTTGCCTTTAATGGTGTGCTTTGCCGCAATGATTTTATGTTTGTCTTTGTTACACATGACATGGTTCTGTTCTCATACATCCTGTCATTGTGTTATTCAGCTTTTGTAATTTTTATCTTCTTGAAGTACATTTTAGAAAATCTGCTGTTGTATGTGCCTTGTTGTACTTATTTTTGATTGTTTTTATAGTGATAAGGATTATAAAAAAAACTTTGACTGATGTACCAATATTTTTGACATTTTAACCAATTATGAATGTTTGTTTTTGTTCACTCATCGTTGTCAATATAATGGAATTTGATGCGAGTGTCATACAAGTGAAAGCTGAGTTAGCTTTAAAAAAATATAATCCACCATTTTCAACGATGTATTGTTCGAATGATTGATTTGTTGTTCATAACGGTTAACATAATGTTTCGCCTCAATGGATTTTAATTACTGAAGTTAATACAAAAACGATACTTACATTAAATCTACGTTCTTGTCATCCCCTTATCCGTATTTTTAACGTCAGAATTTAATGTCCGTATCGCAATTATATATATTCACAATATTGCACTTTATTTTTTACAATTTATACAGGTTAATATTATAGAAAGTCATTGAAAAACACACTAGTAACAGTAGGTGTTTTCCTTTTAGACCGATCGTTTGGGTGTGTTTGATTATTCAAAATAAGAACGTTTGATATCCATTGAGCTGTTTCTATTATTTTTTGTGTGTATAAATATTATAATAATAATAGTTGTGATTTATTTAATTACTTTTCTTGCCTTCATGCTTATTAGAAAATTACAAATTTATGTGCTGTATATTCATGTATAGTATGGAGAAGACGGACCTAAGTTGAAAAACCTGTGTTTAATCCATTTGTTTTGAACAATAAAATATGTTTAAACTATTGCTTTCATAGTTTATCGTAAGATTTTCAACAGTGATCGAAGCTAAATAGTCATCTATAAAAGGTCGAAACAATGACACATATAAAACAATTCATACGAGAAAACTAAGGGCCTAATTAATGTACAAAACATTTTTACGAAACAACAAATAATTATGAAAATCACAAACAAACGACATCACCTGAATGACAGGAAAATACATACAGAATGTGGAACACATATCCCACTTCTGTTGTATTTGAAGGGAACTGATGCAACCAATATAACCAACGTTCTGGATCACAAGGAGATGAATATAGGCAACAGTAATATATCCGTGTTTAAAAGTCATACATCAAAGCATTAACACACCGACAATTAATAAGTTGAACATTTGCACCAATAATTCTGCAAAATATTCTGGTAGAACACACACTTAAGCAATGGCCGATGAAATAGAAAGTCCGATTTGCAGTCTTACAACATTGACAACTTGATGAGAGTAAATGTTGAAAAATATCGGCACCTTATTTTTCATATATGACTTTTTTTTTACCTTCGAATAAATCTTGTCTTTTCACCAATCGTTAACTGAATTTTTGATTTTTAAATTAATGATTTTTAAAGTGGTAAACACTATATTGAACAATGTAAAAAATGTCAAAGTACGCAACGGTTGTTTGATAAATATAATAATTACTTTAATTACTATATGACGAGATACCGAACTATATACCTATTAATCATTCATTCTATAAACTAATTTTTGGAGAGGTTGTTCAATGTCAATCAATTTTCATTATTATGAATTACCATCTTTTCATATCAAACAATCGAGAAAGAAACAAACTAATGAATTTACTGTTTACATAGCAAGAGTTTGTAGATATATCCTTTAGATTTACTCAGTAGCTATGTGTACGCTTCACATTCATGACAGAATTCTAATTTAATGCAAAATAGTTTTGAAAATAATTGGTACATGTCAATTCACCCAAATCATAGTTAAAATATTGTTATCATACTAAATACAATAATATCAAATTATTCTGACAAATTACTTCGTAATAATGTTGAGTCTTTAATTTCATGGCAGATTTCTTATTAAGTGACACATGTTTTTGAAAGATCAACATAAATTATTGGAATTAATATACCCAATCTTGTATATCAACAATAAAATAGCAAATTACCTTTCTTGATACATAAAGGATTTAAGCTATATATTAAACAATTATTTATAATAATAGTGAAGGCATAAAATCATTGCAGAATTTCTATATATATTTTTAAACGAGATTTGTCGATGTCAATTATTATAACATTGTTTTGGTTTGTAATCTTTTGATGCAAAAATAGATCATATCTTTATTTAAATAGCAACAATTTTTAGCTATAGTTTGAATATGAAGTACTAAATTTTATGCTTGTTTGTCATGCCCAAAATTTAATAAATTGTATAGCATATCTTCTTTGAATTTATCGAAAAAAGTATGTGAACGTTTTGACAATCTAATTATTTTGATATTTGACCATAAAATGCCGGTAATTTGATAAGTTTTCAGTATATGGGAAATTTGCAATTATTGACACCAGTTCTTGCGTTTGAAATGTATTCCTTAACATACTAGTTTGATTCAACATGTAATCTTATAGATAATAATAAACTAAATAGACAACTGTGTAGCCATTCCTGTTATTTAAATAAAACAATATCACAATCGATTACAACCAAACAAAGCTGTTAAAAGTATAAAATAGTAAAATCATTTATTACTCTTTGTTACTGTTTTTTTAATTGAACATTATCTGAACAAGAGTGAACATGGGTAAAAAAGCGTAATTTTAAGAACGTAAAGTACACGTGTTTGTCCCGGTTTAGTCTTGTTAGAAACGATTCGGTGTAATGATTCTAAATAACAAGTGCTGATAATATCTTAAAATCAAAATGATTGTTTTCTTACAGAAGTTTTGCGGGTATTTTTTTGTTAATGTTAAATGTCTTACTTTATAGTTATTATGTTCGTAAATGCAATTTTTGTTATCTATATGAAAAGCAGACGAAGACATATAAGCCAGAATAGGAAAAGCAACAAATGCACTGACGTTACGCCACATCTGAAAATCCAGTAACATCACATGAAACACTATTATTAAACTATGTAATATCAATACTGCTAAATGGGGGCAAATAGCTGGAAAATAACAGAAAAAAGTACTTCAACAGGCATTCCATTTTTTAGAACGATTGCATCGGACAGATCTTAAGGATAGTCTGGCAACGTTCGATCAGCAATAAGTAAACAACCGGTTCCTAAAAAAAAGGGAGACTATACTGAAGCAAAAAAAATAAATAAAAATAGATCGTTCAAGTTTGACATAACCAGCTACAGACTTGCCCATTATTGAACTAAGATGGACACTAGAGGGAATAGAAAGAAAAAGACGCACTAAAACAGTTAAGATAATATGACGTCACAACATTGTTTTGAAAAACAGAAATCTTGTGAGTGATATTGTTACACATACATGTTTTATTTTCGTTTGATGACCAAGATCTTCATAGAAAATAATCCTCTGAACAAAAGGGGACATTGTTTAGTGAAGGTCTTAACTAGTACATTATCTTAAACAAGTAGAAGTTTAATTGAAAGATCACACCTGGGTCAACCTAAACAAGTTTTAGTTTAAATCCCTGTAGGTACCAAACACGATACACTGTAAAAATTATAATCACTAAGTGATATTGTCATCTACTTGATTTGTAAATTTGAATATTGAATATATATTTTCTTCAAGAAAAAGTGAAATCACAAAACTACTTAACTCCTAGCAAATTTGAAAACGGAAAGTCCCTAATCAATGGCAAAATCAAAGGATAAACCACATTAAACGAATGGACAACAACTGTCATATTCCTAACCAGGGGCGGATCCCGGATTTTAGAAAGGTGGGGCGAAGTTTTTAAAGTTCGCCGAGCGGAGCTAGGCGAAAAAATTTTGGGACCTTTTTTGGGCTAAAAACATAAAATATAAAGTGTAATATGCACTTTTTAAACGGGTCCTGGTGTGGGGCATGTATATTTTGTAGTTGCTGTAAAGTGTAAGGGTTGGATATTTTCGATGCTGTATTGTCCCTATTATTGTCTATCATTAAATGATACCAGTAGTATGGATCCAAAGTCTATGTTTTGATAAATTTGATGTGCATGGGACTTATCAGTAAAAAATAGACATGGAAAATTTTCGCCGGTTTGTTGCAAGTAATAAGTTTATCATAACCTCACAAATTTCGTGTTGTAAACAAGATGTACGCTGGGTTATATGATTAAATTTAAAATACGACAGTCACGAGTTAAAAAAAGACAAACAAGCAATTGTTATCCAAATGTTTGGTTGATATATTTCACCCAACAAAAATAAAGGAAATGAGGGTTTTCAAATCAACCAATCGCTAATAATGAGTCTGAAATGACAACGAAGTTATGATTGACGGCCGACAAATTGAAACATAAAGGCCACACCCAGCAGGCAGGTTGCAGTCTGGTCTTGAAAAAAATATTCAATATATCAGTTCGGCGAAACAGATATGTCGGCCAGACATGCAAACTCTTGCCACAAAATAAAATATACCCGTTTTTATTCATCATGTTCATTGAATTTTTAATAATTCTGTTGGAAATTTTCGTTTCTAATAGCAAAAATGTGGACAAGATTATTGTTTTCAATCCAGATACGACCAGAATTTTTGTTTAAGGCAAAAATCAGAGTCATTTTTTTTTTCTCTCAAATATCCAAGACTGTCTCCTCAAATGAAATTGTTCGTACATTAGACTTTAAATGTATATAGAGCTCATACTGGACTGGGGATCATTATTCAGCTATGTTATTTTAAAATAGGCTGGGGCGTTTGGGGTTAAACATGTTTTCGTATGTGTTTAATATTGATGCGGAACTTTTTTGTCATGAGAGTGTAATAGTCTATATATATAGAGTATTACTTTCTGTTTGGTGGAATAATGAAATAGAAGTCAATACGTTCTTGCTCAATCCTGTGTTGCTTTGAAAGTGTCATTATTGTCATCCTCAGCAAAAGCAATGTGTTACTGTAATTTGAATATTAAAATGACTGAGCGACAGTTGTTTCGATACACTGGTCAACTCCACCATAGCGAATCACAGACACATGACTTTGATTACAGCTAAAAATATTATAATTAAAGAATGTTCGCATAAAAATAAAATAAAGAGTACACGGGAAATGGCAAAGTTCACGAAGTGTAGTCTGATTAATCATTTTACAAAAAAAAAAAAAAAAGTCCGAGCAAAGGGGGGGCGTACGCCCTCTACGCCCACCTCTGAATCCGCCACTGCTAACTTTGTAGAGGCATTTTAAAATGTAGAAAATGTTAAATTAAACCTGTTTTTTAGCGCTAAACCATTCACTTGTAACACAGTCGAACCCGATTTAATAATATCGATAACAATACATGAACAAAATAAACAGACACAATAGAAAAAAATGTCACAAATAAAAGGTAAACTGTTTAATTCGGTAGGTCAAACTGGTGAAAAGAGAATGGGACTGCAGTTACGATACAAGGAACATATTCGATATCATCTATATAACAGATATTCTATATCGGTCAACCAACTCGTGATGGCGTCCGTAAAATTACGAAGTAATGGTTTCAGCTTCCCAATGCTTCACTACTTGGAAGCTGAGGTCATCTCTTTGGTCGTAAAGTTTTGATTCCAAACGACCTCATAGTCAATTTTTAGATATTAATCTAATCAAGTGGCGAAATCAAGAGCTCATACACATCAAACGAAGAGAAATGTCTGTATCAAGTCAGACTTATGACAGTTGTAGCTTTCTTTCCTGGGTTGATAATATATAACGTTTGATCTTGCAAGTTTTTAAGGACTTCCTCTTGACTTTACTTGTGAGTTTCTACTTTTTGTATGTTTGACGCGACACAAATGTGAGTGACTTGGTATTTGTTTTAGCAAGACCAGGAAATTTTATTACGCAAAGAGTCCTGAGTGTCTTTTTAATTTATGAAGTCTAGTAATTTGTAAACACGATCTGCATGTATTCCAAAGATATAGAAACATTAAAGATTTATAGACATAAACATGTATAAAAGTGCTACGGTATGTCCCAATAAATTACAAAAGCCGTTCCTAAGTGTGCTGGCAATGACTACGGTATATTTATGCGTAAACATATAACTACATATGTAACAAAGCAAATTGAAAGCTTGAATTTGCTTGTTATGTCATGCTTTTGGCGTTAAAATGTAATTTGAAGAATTAAGTACTGTTTATGTATACAAGAACTTGTTTTGGGGTACAAAGCATTGACTGTATTGTATTTGAAGCGGTTTAACTCGTGCCCATTACATATGGTTTTTGTAGAATTATTGTTCTAACAATATAACTCGTGCCCATTACATATGATTTTTGTAGAATTATTGTTCTAACAATATAGTTTATTAAGATATTCTAGTCAGTGTATTTGTAGTATAGTCAGAATTTTGCCATGTTGTTATGATATTGTAATATTAAATTAATTTATGTTGGTATAATTTCTGTTGTGTGGCTTGATAATTGTTTACAAAATAATCTTATAACTGAGCAGTTTAGAAATCACTGGAACAATCACAAAATTGGAACTTTCCATTTGACTTACATAATGATTCCAGAATGATCTTGATAAAAGACGCGTTATTTAAACTTCTACATTTTACTAGAAACTTCCGTTGTAACTTTCTAGGACGTTCCATTTCTAGAGTGTTCTAGAAATTTTCGTGACAACTATATATATATATATACAGACACTAACATTAAACTGTCAGACATAGACATCTAGAGACATTAGTATTCACAGTATCTGGATTGACACTTTTATTCTTCAAACAACATCATACTAGATTGTGATCTTAGTAGTGGACGTAATATTCAGATTTGATTCCGAAAAGATTTCCGGATACAGATATAGATAACAGTTTGGACTCATATTTTGACAGTTAAGTTGACAATTATATTTGTGTAAAATAAATCTTGTTAAATTTTATTATTGATTTGTGATTTGTCTTTTGTTGGTTACAATTTACAGGTGATTTCCAACCGTAACAATGTTTTGCTAAATACGAGGACCTACATTAACTAATATTAATACAACTAGTATTTATATTACTTCGAATTTTGATTCAGACCTGTCATTGTTTGATGTTCTTAACCGAGTAAATTCGGTAAATTTAGTTAATGCGTCATCTGGGAACAGACAATTATAGAAAGTTTTTTATACTATTGAGGACCTGTACTCTACTTTTGGTTGTAAAACATATTTTTTGAAAGATGCATAAAACATTTGTAAAACTAGGGTTAATAAAATATTACAAACATGAGTGCTAGAAAGTAGATAAGTCAGTGGGTTAAGTATAAAAATTAAGACGTAATCTAAAGTTGTTGTTAACAAGGCAAGATATAGGTAAACTATCTACTTTCGTACACATTCAGAAATGTTTGGTCATCGTTGTTTTTGTCAAACTTGAGGCTTTTTAATTTCAAAATCAAAAAAAAAAAAGAAGATTCTGATTGTTTAAAGAGGTTCCGTTTATGAAACACTTTAATTGGTTTTATAAACTTATGTCATTCATAAAATCTAAGCTTTGCTCCTCAACAAAGATTTCCATCAGAATTTTAAATACTTTTTCATTTAATTTCTATTTTTTTCTTTGCATATTTATTTGATAGATTAAAGTTGTATTTTGTGTTAACAAGATATACAATGAATGTTATACTATCTGAACGTCGTTGTTTGGTCTACGGTAAACACCTCAGATTTTTTCTAACATAATAACAAAGAAACACAAAATTCCAAAATAATGCTTCGAAGAAGTCTTTAAAATAATTGGTTTTCTTTGTTAAGTAGTATAAATAAATATTTATACACCTTTTATGTTTTTTTAATAACACGTTGATTTTATAGGGTATGTTTTTTTTTTCTTTTGAAAATTGCACAACATAGAACATATTCATGATTAATAATCGATCTTAAGGACAAATTTTAAATGAAAACATGTCATAACCTAACTTTGACATGATAATTGAATAATTTTAAGTTAAAAGTTTGCTTTGTAGTTTACTTTCATTTACTATCCAATCATTCGAGAGAAACGGTGTGGTTTCATTTCAGAGTTGATGGATATATATTTTAGAGTGTTGCTTTTGTTTCTATTTTTGTGTTTAATTGATCATGTTGATACCACGTCGGGTAAGTTTTTAAACGTATTCAATATGCATCAGTTTCAAAAGAAAAAAAAAAAACATATCCTATTAAATCAAAGTGTTATTAATAAATTATAAATAAACACACGCACCTCATTTTTCACCCAAGAAACATTATTTCAAGTTACATTGGATTTATTAACGAGTTACTTCAGTACAGAAAAAAACCGAAAGATTTTTCTTTCAGTTATGAAGATCATTAATGCAAAATTGTTCTTTTGCAAAGATTTTAATTAATTTCATTTACAATTTGGGATTTGCTTACCCTAGTTTAGGGAATTAATATTACCGATAGAAGCAAGGCAGACAGATTTGTTGACGATTTTATTCTAAAATTCATAAAAAGTTGTCAATAGCATGAGATTTTTGTTTTTTCGATCAAATAGGGGAACGTACAACATCTACGCTCCAGTAGCCCTTTTCACAAAAAAGCATAAGTTATAAATCAATCTTACGATAACAATATTTAGTTGAACAGTTAAGGAAATTTTTAGACTTGGGATAAATTTTACTCTTAAGAGTGTTTGTGAAAAGGGCTACTGGATACGAAACTGTTTAGTATTTGGCAACTGTTCTCAAAACAGCGTTTATATAATTGAGGTTAAAAGTAGGATATTTTCGCTAATATAACAAATACGTCTGTTCAGTCATAACTTTTAATAACAACTCAAAGAGCCCACGGCAACGTCACTGAAGTCGCTTGTAGCCTTCGAATGTGTCCCCGATACCTCCAACGGAAATAGTTTAACGATTGGTCTGGATGTCTCACCATTGCTTGTCTGTATCCGTGCTCCCCGTATGAGTCCATCATTGCCTCTAATAATTAATATAAGTTCATTTACTATACCAAGTTTCCAATTAACTTTAAGCGATTCATTATGTAATTGAACTATGTCCCAAATTTGAATAGATTGTTCGTTTTTTCCTATTTTTTTTGTGAAATTCGCGCAATGAAGTTAAGTATTCGGACTTCCATCTGGTCCAGAAGTGTTGTATTAGTAAAGTTTGTCTGTGTGCACATTTGTTGAGTTCTTTATGATTCATATAGGTTAGATCGTTGAATTCCTCTATGTCTATTTGCGGATATGGCAGCGCTGTAATTTTTCTACCATACAAAAGATGAGCGAGGGTTAATGTCTCGCAATCTCTGATATCTGATGAAAAATAAGTAAGTGGCCTGTCATTTAAAATTCTTTCTATTTCTGTCACAACAGTCTGTAGAGTTTCCATACTAACTTGAGTTCGTCCAAGCGTCTTTTTCAAGCTTTTCTTTGTTAGCGCAATAAGTCTCTCCCAGAATCCACCATACCAAGGAGCGCGTTTTGGTATGAACTTCCATTCTATTCCTCGTATAGACAACGTTTCTTTTAGTGTTGCTAATTCACATAATGTTTTTAGTTCCTCTGCTCCTGCAATGCAAGTAGTTGCATTATCTGATATCAGTGTCTTGATTTGCGTCTTACGAAACGCCTAAAAGCTTGAACAAACGAATGTTCCGTTAGGTTCGGTACCAACTCTAGATGAACGGCTCTGGTAGAAGCGCAGGTAAACAGGCATATATGCTTTTGTTAAAATTCTATTTTCGTCTCTAACAAGTAATGCTCCTGTAAAGTCCTATCCCGTCTACAGTTGCGGATAAAACGGATGACATACGCGGTAATACGTAAAAACTTCATGTAAGATCCATAGTTCGAAATATCCAATGTTTGTTATACTGCCTAGACTATGTTGTCCAATTCCTCTTCATTTTCCCTGTCATCTACCAGTGACGTCAAAACGGTGTTTTAGCACTGTTTAGTTCTGGCCATTTGGTACTATCTGTTAACCAATTTGGTCCTTACCGCCAAAGTATACTCTTGTCAAATTGTTCAATTGTAAGTCCTCTTGTCAGAAGATCTGCCGGGTTGTTATCAGTAGGGCAATACCGCCATTTGCATGGATGCGTCAATTCTGTTATTTCCTTTACTCGATTGGCTATAAAACGTTTCAAAGTCTTTGTAGATGTTAGCCAATTAAGAACAATGCTGCTACATGTATCTGACCAAAATAAAATTTTTGGATAATTAAGTGTTAAATGAAGATGTGCATCTTGTCGTGCTCCAATTATTGCGGCCATACGTTCAAGTTGTGGGAGGGTTAAACATTTGACTGGTGCTACTCTGATTTTCGCAATTACCAAAGTTGCGTCGTTTTCGTTACTCAACTTAGCTGCTGCGCCGTACGCTTTTAGACTTGCATCTGTAAATACACGAAGTACTAATTCTGTTGATGTTGATGGCTTGCTCAAATAATATCGAGAAATAGTGAATTGTATTGCTTTTTACAAATCTTTGGTCAAATATATCCACGTAGTCTTTAAATTATTTGGTAAAAGTTCGTCCCAATCTATTCCACATCTCTATAACTCTTGTATCAGGATCTTCGCTCTAATTGTAACCGGACAAAGTAAGCCTAGTGGGTCATAAATCTTTGAAGAATATTTCGAAACTTCTCGTTTAGTTACATGTTGAAGTAGTTCCGGTGTAGGAATATCACGCTTAGGGTAAATAATCTCGTCGTTTCGACTGTTTCACAACATTACAAGTATTTTGATATACTTATCAATATCTAGGACGTTTTCTTATTTAGCTAATTCTAGTAATTTAGCACTGTTTGGACTCCATGATCTCAAGTTGAATCCAGCTCCAGAAATCAAGCTCCTAGCTTCTTTGAAATACGTAAGTAAATCTTCCTCTTTGTTCATACTAGACAATATGTTATCAACGTATTACTAAATATCTCTTTCTAGAATGTTAGCTGTTTCACTGTTTCCGAATTGTTTCAAATGTTTCTGTATTGTGGCGTTGAGTTTAAAGGGCGAAGACGTCGCTCCAAGTAACACTGTTTTGAACCTATAAGTTTTCAGCTGACTTCCTGGATTTGTAGGGTCACTAAGGCATTAAAATCGGGTAACATCTCTATCTTCTTCGCTTAATCCAACATGTAAGAAAGCTTTCTAAATAACAGTACATGTAGCAAACTGGTTGGCTCTAAACTGTACTAGGAGTTTTGTAAAATCATTTAATTTTGGTGGTGTGTCCATCACTCAATCATTTAGACTTGGATGACTTGGTGATTGACGACAATTGTAGTCGTGTACTATTTGTATAGGAGTTGTGCTAGATTCCTTGTGTATAGGGTGGTGTGGAATGTAATGAATTTTCCCGCCTTTTTGTTCTTTTTCATCTACTATCTCAACAAATCATCTGCGTTTCTGTTCGGCGATTATATCTCCATACTTCTTTTAGTAGTTTAAGATCTAGACTAAGTTTCTGAATAACGTTATCTGTTCTTCTTGTGACTGTATAGTATGATGGTAGTTTGTCATGTTCCATGTTTTCATGGCAATTTTGCAAAGTATTTATTACCTCTGAGTTCAATCGAACGTGTATCGGTATTTTCTTTCCTGCATCTGTTTCTACGAACACTATCGGTTTATCTAAATGTCTTACGTTTTTGTTTCTATCTCCAAATGATGATAACTGTAGAACTTCAGTTCCCTCTGACTGTAAATTAAGTTTTATTGCTAAATATTCAGTCACAAATGATCGCTGTGCTCCTTCATCAAAAAGTATATGGGTGTCTCTTCATGAGTGGTCTGACCATACGGGTGCTACTGCAGTTTTTAAAAGAACATTTGTACGTACCTCGACTGACGATGAGTATAAAATCGAAGTGTCCTCTTCCTTCTGATTAGTGTCATTTACCAAATGTACATATGTCTGATTAGCTTGTCCATTGAAACTATGACAATTCATATGCTGTTGGCTGTAATTTGTATTTTGCACGCGTTGTCTACTCCTATCATAATCGTGGTTCTTGTTGTTGAATTGGCGTACACTTCATAGACTTGTGTGGTGTCTTTTGTTGCAATTTCAGCATAAGTGTTTTGACTGACATTCATTTAGACGATGTGTTCCAAGGCAGTTGAAACACAGTTTCTCCCGTTTTACAATGTTCATGCGTGATGCAAAACGCTGGTGGGTGTACATCGTGGCAAAATACACAAGGTTTAGTGTCTACATTCTGGCGTATATTTCTTGTATTTAGAGCTTGATTTTTGGCGGGGTTTTGTTGATTTAATTCCGGTAAAGAAAGATAATATACTTGGTAAATTGTTAGACGTTTCAGTTTTTTGTCCCGCATCAATTATGTTTTTGCAAAGCAAATACTTTTCCGGAGGTATCGTACCGACCAGTTTTCTGATCCATGTTCACGGGCAGGGTTAATTTCTCCCGGTAATTTATTAAAAAATAATTGGTACAAGTAATGTTCCATACGAGTCTTGTGATTGGCCTAAAGACTCTAGCCCTCTTACATAAGTTTCTATCTGATCATATAATTGTCTCAAGCTGACAAGATGATTTCGTGGAGGTGGAATTTCTAATAATGCTTGTATGTACGCTTGCGTAATTTTGTGTGTTTGTCCGAATCTCCCATTCAATAAAATAATGGCGTATGCGTAGTTTGCGTTAGTAAGTGCAAAACCAGCTATGGTGCGTAATGCTTCATTTTGTAATTGTGCTTTGAGGTAATTAAATTTCTGGACATCGTGCAATGAAGGGTTTAAATGTATGCCGCATTCATACGAATCTCAGAAAGTTTGCCACTCTAATATATTCCTTGTGAATATCGGAAGTGAGAGTTTGGGTAAATAGTGATTCTGACTGCTTGCGGATGTATACGAATGTATATTAGTACTCACAGTGTAAATAGCTTGAGAGAACGGATTTTGGGATGACTGCGTGCATGAGTTTTCTGTGAGGTTTGCTGAGACGAACGGTTGAGAGTCAACATTTAATATCTGGGATGAAGTGACACTTTGACGTGTCTATGATGTAGTGGTAGTATCTTGAATAAAATGTCGTATATGTCTGATTTTTTGTTTCTAACGTAATACAATACTCATCTGAATCTAGAATTTCACTTTCAATATCTTCTGCTTCCGCTAGGTTGAGTATCTGCTCGTTCAAGTTGTTCTGTATCTTTTGCTTCAGAAGAAGGTTTTCAAATGTTGCGGTCAATTCTTTTGGGTCGAAATCTTTAGCTTGCTTCGCTGCATCTATCTTCCGAAAAAGATTTGTAACATCACTTCTGTTTTCGGATGTTATCGACTTGAGCATGCTTAAATCTATTGGTCACGGTACCATAAATGTGGAGGTTAAAAGTAAGATATGTTCGCTAATATAACAAATACGTCTGTTGAGCCATAACTTTTAATAACAACTCAAAGAGCCCATGGCGATGTCATTGAAGTCGCCATCGCCGCCAATGGTATTCTACAAACTTAGGAACGTCGTAACTCCGCGGTAATCTCGACATTTATTAATACAATTTATAACATAACTAATCAAAGCAGTGTTTACGAAATATTCAGTTTAAACATTATTTTATTTTCAAAAGTGCACAAAAAACAATTATACAATAGAAAAGATAGGGATTCGGAAACAAGAAGAACTAATATAAATCCGTCTCCTTGAACTCTTTAAATGTGTTAAAAAATCTAAGCGTATTCTTTAATGAAATGAACAACCTGGAATAAAATAAAATTCATTTAAACGATATCTTGAGAATTACCAATACAACAAAACTCACCGTCATTAGAAAAATGTTTTATATCCGTTTAAATTTGCTGTGGATTCATTATAATTCGTTGGATACCAATTTTAGTGGCTTTCGTTGATACTGGTGAACAACGAATTTAAATGTTCAACGAATGACAAATTTCCAACAGTCGTCGTATGCAAAGATTGGCAAAACCACGAAATCAAATATCCATGAAAATGCAAGTTTTTCCTCGACCCACGAAAATTGATTGATGCCCACAAAAATAAATGAATCCCCAGTATTCGTTGTTATTCTGTGGTTATGTACTATTGTATAATGTATTTATATATTTATCTGTCCTGAGTGTTCTTGTATGCATTTTTATTGTATTTGTGTCATGTAATATTGTCACTTTAGCGGTTTATTTAGAATTGTCATAAAGCGTGAGGTTTAGCAAGCCACAAAAGCAGATTCAACACAAATTTTTCTTTTAATATCATATTCGAAGTTAGGAACATGACAGTTGTTACAAAAAAAGTAGTTTTTTATGTATGCTGCATTGTCGATTTTTGTATGTTACAATTCAATGTTTTTGTTGTTTTGTTGTTTTCCCCTTATAGTTAATGTGTTTATTCAAATTTAGTTTGTTTACCGATTTTTTTTTTCTCTCAATCGATTTATGACTTTTGAACAGGATATACTACTGTTGCCTTTTTATATTTCTACTAATCAAAAATCCAGTTCACTTGATTTTTAGCAATTTATTTATTGTGTTGCACTATTTGTAGGAAGAAAAATAAGCATGGAATTGTATCTTGTCATTTAACTTTACTGTCTAAAAACAAAATAATCACACGGTTGTACTTTTATATTTGATAATGTCATATATTTATCAGTATTATAATTATTGTTATTGTTGATTTAAGGTCAATGTCCAAACAACAGAATAATTGGAGAATCAACTCCAAAAGACGAAGATAGGAGAGTTGATACAGAATCAGGTTGGTGAGATATCATCAGACTTTTAAATCGTCCAACATAAGTTGTGCCTTGCTTGTGTTGATAAAATCATTATTGATTATTGATGTTTTACGCCGATTTTGGCTATTTTATGTTTGCCATATCTTTTTTTGTGTGGAGGAAACTGGGTTGTTTATAGAACATTTGAAAAGTACAAGCAACATATGTTGGTCAGATTTCCTATTCTAAGTGTTGATATACTAATAATTTTGAAGATTACTTACTAAGAACACTCGACAATATAGGCCATTAGTTAAAGAAATAAATATGACATAATTCATAGTAATATTAAATGCCATGTACACATATCATTTAAGGGCCTCAGGGCCGAATGGTCCAGGTAGTTAATATACTGTTAACACAGTGGCTCTTAGTTTGAGTCATGCACGTGACTATTGCACTCGACTCGAATTTTAGGTATGTAAATTTTACAACATAAAAAAGTGGGTCTCGCTTTTGGCACTCCGTTTTCCTCCACAACAAGGCACAATGATGAAGTAAAAAGTAAAATGACAAAAATACTGAACTCCGAGGAAAATTCAATCGTAAAGTCCCTAATCAAATGGCAAAATCAAACGAATGGACACCAACTGTCATATTCCTGACTTTCTTATGTAGAAAATGGTGAATTAAATCTGGTTTTATAGCGCTAAACCTCTCACGTATATAACAGTCGCATCACATTCCGTTAAATTTACAAAGTTGCGTGATCAAACAAGACATACTATATAACAGTCAAAATATGGGTACAGCAGCGGTATTAAGCATCAATCTATCAATCATAGTGCAACATAAATGTCTGTTGAAAATAAGATACAAATGTAAAACTATAGTTAACATATTGCGTTATTTGACGTGTGTATGAGTCGAAAATATAAAACCTTGAGCATGGAAAATTATCAATGGACAATATAAATATTGAGTAAATGGAAACACAGACTACATATGATTGTATTGAAACATGTTGCACTGTATTAGCGTTAAGTATTAGCTATAAATTAATAAGACAGCTACCTTACTGACAAACAAAACAATTAAAAGATAGACAAACAATTTTAATTATTAGAAAGGGTAATATAAAAAAAGCATTATATACATACATGTGACAAGTATTTTAGCACCAGAGGTCTTTACATTATAGGAAACTTTAAATCATTTAGAGTTAAAACACATTGTAAATGAATTTTACATAGGACAAAATATTCCTGACAGAACTAACATCATTACAATATAGCAAACTAGAACCCTAAACGTGTTTCCTTACAGCAGACATTCACATGCAGTATAAAAACATATCAATCATTCAATTTAATATGAAGTGGTCAAGGATTCACTTTTACCTAAAATGTACCAGTATATTTTGTATTTAGATTTTAAGACAGAAGGCTTTATTCTAAAAGATTATTAGAACTTACTTTAAAAGTCTTGACTGTTTTATATGGAAGCTCAGAGTTAATAAGAATAACAATATAAGCGGTTTTCCCTCATCAGGAACGTTCTAATCCAAAAATTTGAAAGTAAGTAATGTATAGATGTGTAGAAACGTAAGGAGCTATGTGATCAAAGGGTAAGCAAACTAAATAGCAAATTCATCAAACATGAACATTGAAAGACTTAGTATGCTTATAATTTTGATTTCGAATATGTTCAATTTCATTATTTTTCTATCCTATTTACAACTTTTACTCATACTCTCATAATCATGATAATGTGAAATAATCAAACATTTAGTTAAATGGGCATTTAAAAAGTCAACGAAAATATATGTTTAATGTATTCTTGATCATGTATTACAGGCAAAATAACTGTGGTAATTGGAACTGCACGTTAATTTAACTATATCACAGCTTAATTCGCTTAGGAGATTTCGTATATCGTCAAAATTTTTGAATTCTAGTAAAAACTAGTAAAAACTAATAGTTCACCACTTAATGAGGACCTGTTTTTTTCTGTTTTTACTTGTTAAATTTTATGACTAAAATAAGCAAAGACTCATCGATACAACATCTTATACACACATGTGATAACACTTTCAAATATTTGGATGATATATTGGCTCCCAACAATGACGACTTCCGTAAAGGTATTTATCCTGCAGAACTGACTTTTCATAAAGCTAATACTAAAAATGAAAAGTGCCCCTACCTAGATCTTGATATGTGTATCACAAGCGCAGTACAAAAATATATAAGATTCAAGGATATTTTTTTTTATTTCTATATATCGTAAATTATCCAGTTTTAGATGATTAAGTTCTCTTGTCACAATCTTATTTTGTATATATATCTCCTTTTTTTCGAATAACACAATTAACAACGAATTGATGTTTACTACAGACATCCCTGTATTACCGGAAAAAAAAAACATTACACCATGCTTTTTGACATCACAAATTTGTCAACACAGTTATTAAATGTTATCATCGGTACAGGTACATATTTCTTAATTATAGATCAACATGCACATATCGTATACGTTCATGTTTTTATATCGAATGTGTTATGATGCTATTCTATATAAAGCACAAACAGGTTATGATTGATCTTAAAAGGTAACTGAACCTTTGACCCTTTGAACAGAATTGAGCAGAAGGGATATAGTGACAATAGTATCGTCAGGTCATTAAAGAAGGATTTTTTTGTAATTAATATTGATTCACCCAGAGGATATTTGCATTAGAAATACACAAATTTATTTTAAAACAAGTTTATGGCGTACTTCGGATAATGTTTATTCCTTTGTTTTATGATGGCATGATACTAAAATCCTAACGATATTAATTGTAATATGACGGATAGATCATCTTTTAATCAGATCAATTATTGTCGTAAGCTGGTATGTCAGTAACTTCTAGTAGACAATTGTTAAAGTTTGTTGTCAATGTCTCTTATAACACATATTATATCATCTGACATGGACTTAAAATTATATGTCTTTTGTGCATTTTTGTTTCTTTTATTCTGCATTGGCTAGAAATTATAGAGGATAATTGAGATTGCACAAACTATGTTAAACACCGCCGCATGTTTGTGTCTGTTTTAAGTCTGGGATCACTGGCAATTGGTCATCTTGTATTTTTTTCTTCAAATGTTGCTGTATTTAAGGAGGTAGACCTAGGTTAAGGGAAATAACTCATAAATTATCAGTACGTTTGTGTCAACCATTTTCAAAAACATATTCTAAGCTTCTAGGTTACATAGATTATTTTCAATCTGTTTCAGGTAAATGCTTAAAATACATTGATGAACTTGACTTTTACAAACGCTTGACTGCTTTAAAGAGTTACCAAGGTCTACCCCCTTAAATGTCTTGCTACGTAAAAGACCCGTTAGTGGATTAATACAGGTTATTTGATTTGGTCGGTTTGATGTATTTCCTGACACATTCGTTGTTTTCTTTTTTGATATCATATAACATGTATTATTCTGTAAAAAACAAAACGTAGGTTACAATTATTCACAATGAAGTTTGCAATTATCAATAGGTAATTGACCTATAATGGTTTACTTTTCTAAACTGTTATTTGGATGAAGAACTGTCTCATTGGCACTCACACCGCATCTTCCTATATCTAAAAACGTTATACTACAAGTCATAAAATGTTGTTGTCCGCAAACCATGTTGCTTTTCATTGTATTTTTTATTAACAACGCAGTGGTCCTACAACAGTCTCCTTGGCTATATTATACAAAGTTTGACATCAACGGATTTCCTTCTGATGAAAAACTATTAAAAAAAGGACATACATACGCGTTTCGTGTAGTTTATTCAACATCACTGTCCCTATATAACTATGATACGTTGGTCAGTCATGTGCAAAACGTCTTTATTGATTCCAAATTATGACTAAAACAGTCCATTGTTTCGCAAATACACCACTTAAAGGGAAATCACACTATTTATACTACTCATAATAATTCATTGAAACTTTGCATGTAGACAGATCATACTTATAACAATATTTTAGGCGAAAAAAATATGGGGTCACCGATGTTGTTTTCGAGATATGACGTCATCAAAAAGTAAATAATCACGTTATACCGAAAAATATAGAAATAGCGCTCTAAGTTGGTAATGAAGGCAAAATTATTCAAAAGTGATGTTTTACTGGTAAAACTAAAACAGTCAATTTTAACTTTTACCTTATACACATTTATTTTTCTCAGTTCGCTTTTCTTTCAAGGCATTTGAACATTTTCCGCCATTTTTAATTTCTATTTATTATATATTTTTCTTGAAATAGAAAAAAAATCTACTTATGTTTTTTCCTTCAAATTTCTGCATAAGTTGCTGCTTCAGGGGAGATTTGAAAACCATAAATAAAAATGGGGGGGGGGGGGGGGGTCACCGATGTTTTAAACACGCTTAAACGGTTATAATCTTATTATCGACTTTTGGCGGAAACTATAACTAACGTTATAGAACGACGTTGCTAGCATAGTAGCATTTCTTGCAATGCTTGGAACTATTGGATTGAATAAAACCTTTTCAATACAAAATAAATTAACATTTTGTCAAGGTATTCCGATTATTGATTGATATCTTTATCAATCTATCGAAACGTTAAACATTAAATACAGTAACAGTTTATTATAAAGTAATTGTCAAAGTCATCTAGAGTTTTTAATTGCATTTGTTGTAGAGGGAAAACGATTGTCTGCCTCATGCCGTATTACAGAAATAATTTACGGCCTGTAGATTAAGAATCTTCTACTTCGGAAGACTAAAGGTATCCAGAATGAAAATTAACACGTTCTATTTAGACTACAAACAGAATTAATTCACTATCTTGTCCAATTGCTCCGGGAAGATAAAACCTGATATGCCGTGTTTAAAAATCCCCAAACTAGGCACTTTAAAAAAAGCCCTAAATGAGACCATTTTGGGAAAAATTTGAAATTGGTTCACATTTCTGTAATTACACAACGCTCAATATATATATATATATATATATATATATGTTCCGGACCATATGAGTATTTGGACCATACGCGTATGGTCATGACCATATGGGTCTATACTCATATGGTCCGACCGTACGCGTATGGTCGGGATAATAAACACTATAATGCATATTAATTTTAATACTTCTAACCTCTTCATATGGTATGACACGCGTTCATTAAAAAAACGCTATCATATAGATAATTTTATTATTATGTTATAATAAAAATATTAGCTATATAAAAATTAGAAGTTTCATATGAGTATACGCATATGGTCATGACCATACGTGTATGGTCCAAATACTCATATCGTCCAGAACATTTATATATAATCGAACCAAATTAGGTACATTTTGAGTTCGAATTATATTTTGATTTCGAACATTTATTCCAGTAAGATTTCTAGTCAAAACTTGAGAACACTTATAAACCGAGTTATACTGTTAGATAGAGTAAACATTCTGGAAAGAGTTAACTTTCTGAGATCCGATGAAATTAAGAGTAAGAAATATAGCAGTTTCTATTTTCTGTTGGTGCACCTCTCTTTCTTTGTATATTCTTTTATCACATTTATCTTTCATTACGGTATATTTACTTTTTTTGGCCAATACTGATTAATGATAGTTAATTTGAAAATAACTAATTGAATCTATGGGCAAATTTAAGCACTCTCTGCTATATCATATTGGGCATTTTTTAGAACCAAATAATCAAGAATCAGCTACCTTTGTATTAAAAAAAAAAAAGTTGTCCTTTTAAGTCATGGTCGGAATCCGACAATCTGACTGCATCACTGTCAACAGGTAAGTGATCACGTTGGATGATCTGAACACGAACCTACATCTGAACTTGGGAATACTAGTTTTCATTTTTTTTTTTCATTGTTTTCTTGAATTTGGCAAAAATATAACATGATCATCAGAACAAAACATTTGTCTATATGAGTGAAATATTTTTCCACTAGACGAACCATTAATGTGTTGGTTACAGTAAAGCTGTACTCTGTGAGACATGTAACTCTACATAAATACATGTGTGTGTGTGTGTGTGTGTGTGTGTGTGTGTGTGTGTGTGTGTTGAATATTTCTCTTGATAGAGATTTTAAAGGCTAAATGTATAATACGTGTTAAATTTTTATACGCCCGTTTACAGTACGTATATATATTAGGGTATACCGTTGTCCGTCTGTCCGTTTGTCCGTCCGTCCGTCGTCAACATGTCGGACGCTTCAACCAATTGGCATAAAACTTTGGTTAATTGTTTGGATCTATTGGTGTGAGCTTCCTTTCGTTTTTAATGAATTTTAGATTGTATGTTTCCGAGTTATAGAGTTTTAATCATTAAAAAGGGGGATTTTTCAGTTTTCGGACAATAACTCAATCATGCTTTCAGCAGTTGTCATGAAACTTTGGTGATGTGTTCATATCGATTGATCAAAATTTTATAGATTTTTGATTTTACGATTTAGAGATTTTACAATAACTTGTGTGTACGTGTATGGATCTATCCAAAATTGTACTTCAAGTTTCCACATCACAAGGGGAAGGCTGGGGGGATTGGGTTAGGGGTAATTACTACAAGAGGGGTTTTGGAGGGGGGGGTAAAAAAAATGTTTCTCAATTTTTTGAAAATTCAATTTTTTAGAAATATATCAATAAGAAATCTCCAATTGCACAATAGTTTTTAAAGACCTTCGACCACATTTATTTTATGTTAAAAATTTGATCACAATCCTAATTCAGACAGTATATTTATCAAGCTTCAATATTGTGTCCAAACGTGTCCAAACTGTTCAACCTCTGCGGACGTCTCAAGCTGCGCTCAGCGTAGCATTTTATTGTTGTTGTTGTAGGTCATCGATAGTACCAAAATATATAACTATGCATAGTGTTTGCTATTTCCAGATTATTTGACCTCCATTAGCCTTATATTGAACGTGCTGGTCCTACAGTTCGCTAACGACAGTTTGAAGAATTACTACAAAACATGATTTTGTTTGTGCCCAGATTATGTTAGCCTGAACAAAGCATTAAAGAGAGATTGAGTATCATGTACAATACAAATACAATACGGTGCTAATTTTCTTTGATTTCGACAGCCAGAAACCGATGTAAAACTTTTGATGATTTTCAACTAACGTTATTGTATTTTTATGTTTTTATTTTAATATTTCAATAAATATGATATCTCTAAAAATCACTCGTTTTCATCCCCCCCCCCCAAAAAAAAAACCCACAGAAGTGTACAAGGGGCATTAGTGTCAAGGGAACATTCGGGAAAGATTGACGACACTTGGATAATTTCTGTCGTCACACGCGAAATAAACAACGATTTTAAATAGTACTTCTCACGTTTACGCCCAGTGGCAAGTTTAATGCATACAAGTATTCAGAACTAGTACATGCTAATTTTGACCCTGCCTTTTATTAACTCGACAGGCTGCGCCGGGTAAATATAAAGATGAAATGAGATTGTTGATGAATTACTTATACATGTAGTATAGAAAACTATAGTTATGGCGTTCCATGCATGTGATTTGAGAAAACTGTCGAAACTCATTTTTCCTATTTACAACCCTCTGTTGGACAGAAAACTACAGATTCTGCTACTGTTGGTCTATTTGTCCCCCCCCCCCCTAAAATATATCCTGAACCCTACATACCGCATCGCGACGCTGACAAAGAAAAGTATTTGTCACCGACTTTGTTTTCGAGAAAAGGGTCCGAGAGGGTACTCAATCATATTGAATATGCTATGAATTTCCAACGTTCTTAGTGTTGAGTATGCATGATGATTATGTGTTTTGTATTGCGATGTTCTTTTTATCATAAGGGTCTGGATAGAGGGTCATTCATTTATTAATATTTATTTTGTGTTACCAGTATTGTTTATTCTTTATATTTAAGCATCATTCTCTAATCTTCTGTATTTTGCCTTTTATTCTGCAGTATTTGCCCATTATTCTGTATTCTGTAAATTTACCCCAATACAATCATTTAAAATTGGACATTTACCTATTATGGTCCAAAATCCAAAATCTAAATACATGGTTAGATTCAGCACATCAAAGAACCCCAAGAATACATGTTTTGTTAAAATCAAACTAAGTTTTGTTTGGACCCTTTGGACCTTAATGTACACCAATTTGGAAAAGGGACCAAAAATTAAGAATCTTAATACACGGTTAGATTTGGCATATCAAAGAACTCCAATAATTCAATTTTTGATGAAATCAAACAAAGTTTAATTTTGGACCCAGTTGGCCCCTAATTCCTAAACTGTTGGGACTAAAACTTCCAAAATCAATCTAAACTTTCCTTTTGTGCTCATAAACCTTGTGTTTAAATTTCATAGATTTCTATTATTTTATACTAAAGTTATTGTTCGAAAATCAAGAAATTTGCTTGTTTGGGCCCTTTTTGGCCACTAATTCCAAAACTGTTGGAACCAAAACTCCCAAAATCAATCCCAACCTATCTTTTGTGGTCATAAACCATGTGTTCAACTTTCATAGATTTCTATGTACTTATACTAAAGTTAGAGTGCGAAAACCAAACGTCTTCGGACGACGACGACGACGACGTCATACCAATTCACGACCACAAAACATTTAATTTTTGCGGTCGTATAAAAATATGATATGTTCATTATCATTTCTCCTGCTTTAGTGGAACGTCATGGCGAGCGGCTCGCTATTTTATAAATTAGCAAACTTTACGACGGACATGAAAACGGCGACGTTCAAATACAGGTACGACACTATAGCGGCGCCGAGAGCAATGCGTATAAACAATAGTGTGATTTCCCTTTAATGTCACCTTTCAAAACATGAGTGACGAATACATGAATACTATAACATCATGCAATTGTTTGACAAATACAAGTATTGCGACTGCAGGAAAATGATCCGGGCATGCTACACTTTACGACGAAAAGTCTCGACGCGACATTAAAAAAAAACAACGTCTTTTATGATTCGTCATATCACGTTAACCTATTTTAGAATATTGAGAGAAGTAAACAAGGAAGGCACTTGAAAATAGGTTATTGTAGTAAAGGAATAGACAAACACACGTTAAAAAGACGATATCTTTAAAGCTAAATGTTTAGTTAAAGTAACCAATCAAACCAGTGGGTAAACTCTGTTGGGCTTTACTATATAGTTATTATGGTTTCTGCCTACAATCCTTTACACCAAAGCGGATTAGTCATTGCTTATTGTCAAACCCTAAAACCAACAACTATTGTATCATGGACATTTTGATTTGATAATAGAAAAACAATGAAATTGAAGAATGACGACGATGTAATAGTTTTGTTTTATCGTCTTGTTTTTTGTTTTGCTTAACGTTAGGATTTTCAAAGCTTTCTTAATATATATCCTCCTCCTTGTTTAGAATTAAAACAACACACACATACAAAAATTACAAAGAATACATTAACTACATGTACATTTTTCAATTATGAACATTTCAGGAGTGTTGTAGATATACAAAAACAAAACAAAATAGATAAAAAAAAAAAACAAACAAACACTTTCATGAAACACAAACATCTAATATGGAATAAATATGCTGCATGAAAATCGTCAGCGTAACCAGAATAAAACAATTTGATTATTGTACATTACAATGATCCGTACTTTCGTAACAGTAGAATTTGAACACAACGTTAAGTCTGTAGTTAGTTTATATCACAGATGGGTAGTTTTGAATACAGTTTGAACATGTTCACAAAAGAAGAAAAAGAAGAAAAAGAAGAAGAAAAGCGAAACCAAGAACACACTTATCACACAATTAACACTACGATTAAATAACACACTAGGCACCAACTATTCTATTTAACGCACGATATTGATATAATCTAACCCTCAAAAGATCATTGTCCAGAATTTGTAACTGTGTTTTCTTTATTTACAGGATTACATATTCTTGGAATAGCAGATGACAACCAGTACAAAATAAACTGTTGTGGCTTTGTAAAAGAATGGAATTTCTACGCAAAAACAAACACTGGAACACTTTATCTTCAAATATGGCGACCGGAAACTAGCCCGGCTTATTCATTAGTTGGTCAAAATAGTATTAATGTTACAAGTAAGAGTATTTTATTAGTTATACATACCACTATGTTCTAAGACAAAATTCATGTTACAATTATAATGTCAACTCACTCCTCATGTTAATTCGTTATTCTGATTGGCTACATGTACATCACGTGTTAGTTTCGTAAGCAATTACACAGTAAAACTTATCATTCATAATAACATGTGGTCCCGCAAAAAATACACAGGTCAATTAAATTAAGAAATTATCAAATTCGTGTTTTCATGATCCTAGCTAACAAATGTAATTAGAAGTATTGAATGCTTCTTTTTTTAAACTTTATACCGTGCGCACATTTTTAGAATGAAGCGCATCTGCCCTTCATACAAAATGTACTTCGGTCAACGCTGTTACATCCGAAGAAGGTACACAATGAGGCATTCAACTCTTTAATAAAGAAACATGAACAAATAACACTAACCATTCTGATTTCGTTTCTTCGAAACTTTAAACTTTATATATTCCTATTAAACCAGTATTTTTCTTATTAAGAAATAATTCATGGGGGCTTGAATTTATCGTGATTTCTCCACGGGTTGGCCCTTGACAAATATTTTACCCTGAGCGGTAGCTCATACATAAAAAAGAATATGACGTGGGAGTAAGATCGGAACAGCCCAAGCAATATATTTATATTTTACCCAGGGTGTGTACTCAAAGCGTTTGAAAGACGTCATGTTAGAATTGTGAATATAAATGTTTTGATAATAACTGAATTAGCGACCATTACTATTCTGATTGCAAGCCCATGTTAAACATAAATATTATTAAGGCGTAAAATCCTAGATAAAATCATAAAACAGCGACAGCCCAGAAAACTCGTATCGACTGAATATTAATTAGTTCATATTGCATGCAATCACGTACAAAAGCTAATATACACATGCTTTTCTCGGTTTACGGATTTTCCGTTTCTTACTGCAGCTACATTCTGTATAATTTTTATGTTATTTAGGGTTAATGTATATTTGTACCTAAATATTATAATAATTTTAAAGTACCAAAATAGTACTGAATATTAAAAGTAGATTTCTAGTACTACAGATTTTTAGTATAGAAATAGTACCTATGCAAAAGTAGCTGTGTATGCAGAAAATTATTCATAAAAAACTTATGATCAAGGTGCAGTTTTGGACACTACAGTGACGAGGTCGATTGCAGACAGCGCAGATTGGATTGCTGTTCAAGATGGAGATATCTTAGGATGGTGAGCTCTAATAAAAAGAGGATGCGTGTATGGGCAGATTATGGTTCATTTACTATTTGCGCATTTTGGCTAGAATTTGGATTAAACCCAAGTACCAATCAAATACATCTAAAGTGTGGCGAAATCAAACTAACTCGGAATCCCTTTTTAACTTTTATAATATAAAGTAGTATGTACCATATGTCAAATTTAAGAAAATACCGTATTTGAATACACTGGTAAATAATCCTGTTTCCCTTTCCTGTTCAACTGATAATATTTATATAATACTGACGCTTCTATTTCTACAATGATATGTATTCACACAAAAAAACCTAGCTGATATACCAAAGCAAAAGAACATTGTAAATCTAGAACCATCTATAAATAACTAGAGTAATGATAAACACTCTGTGTTTAGTAACAAGGTAAATTCTGGAATTTGTTTACACTTCCTGAAATATATATATAGACAATGACGTTCACTGTTTTTTTAGAATATTCTAAAATTATTTATTCAATATAATTAAAATAACACTGTAAATTACATAAATGATGTCAAATAAAGGCTAAGTGTCTTTATAATTGCATACTATACGCGACACAAGTAACCATTATCTATGCAACACTAGACTCGGTTAACACTTTTAAACGAATATCAATGATATGTTGTGAAGGCATTTTCTTACATAAGTAAAAAAAAAGTACAATTTATTTTAAACGCGATCTCTTTGTACGGCCAACAAGAAATATGGGATAAATAGGTTATCTGGAACATGCGTTGGTTGTTTTTCGTTTGCTTTTGTTTGTACGCAAATGTTTTAATATTCGAATAAGACGGAAGTTGATGGTGCACGTGGTCTGTTATATTGTTTAGTATTTGGTATATTTGCTGTTTTTTAATATTTTATTAACCTAGAACAATAACATGTCCTCTAGATTGCTTGTTCATAGTCTGTTCTGCGAGAACAATTGCGTTCGAAGATAAGCTTTAGTGCATTTTCCACATATGAGAATTATATATATTTATAGTTCCTATGTTATCATTTTTGGAGAGAGCAATATTTCTCAGAATATCTTTAATTGCACATTTATTTTTGTTTGTAAGTGTATTACAAGACTGGAATACAGATCTGATTTGAGGTTTTGCAATATCCAAGATATGGTAAATATAGTTGGCCCTGCACACATAGAATGTGATGAACTTGACCGCTGAAAGGAGGAATATAACAAATGCAATTAAATAGCTTGACAAAAACATGTAAAATTATACTTCCTCACATCAACATTAATAAAAAGGGAAATGTTTCCTGAAAAATAAATCGAGGCTGTACATTTAAGTTTCAAAATAGTGTGTCGCATTTTATTTTCTTGATTTCAAACTACTGTACAAAATCGTAATTGGTTTTACTATATAGTAACATTGCTGAGTACATGTATGCAATTAAATGTTTTAGATACATTTTCTTAACTTATTTTCTAAAACAGAAATAAACGTCCATAGGACACAATGCCCGCGTACACTTTATTATCTCAATGTACCATCAACCGCAACATAGGAATAAAAAACACAAGTTGGCTTTAATTCTAAAATGTTCACGGGCAGCATTTCAATTATATGTAACAATAACTCACAGTTAACAAACTTACTAATAATGTCAAGCCAATGAGGAACTGGTTTGCTTTTGTTTGTACGCAAATGTTTTAATATTCGAATAAGACGGTAGTTGATGGTGCACGTGGTCTGTTATATTGTTCAGTATTTGGTATATCTGCTATGTGTTTTAATATTTTATTAACCTAGAACAATAACATGTCCTCTAGATTGCTTGTTCATAGTCTGTTCTGCGAGAACAATTGCGTTCGAAGATAAGCTTTAGTGCATTTTCCACATATGAGAATTATATATATTTATAGTTCCTATGTTATCATTTTTGGAGAGAGCAATATTTCTCAGAATATCTTTAATTGCACATTTATTTTTGTTTGTAAGTGTATTACAAGACTGGAATACAGATCTGATTTGAGGTTTTGCAATATCCAAGATATGGTAAATATAGTTGGCCCTGCACACATAGAATGTGATGAACTTGACCGCTGAAAGGAGGAATATAACAAATGCAATTAAATAGCTTGACAAAAACATGTAAAATTATACTTCCTCACATCAACATTAATAAAAAGGGAAATGTTTCCTGAAAAATAAATCGAGGCTGTACATTTAAGTTTCAAAATAGTGTGTCGCATTTTATTTTCTTGATTTCAAACTACTGTACAAAATCGTAATTGGTTTTACTATATAGTAACATTGCTGAGTACATGTATGCAATTAAATGTTTTAGATACATTTTCTTAACTTATTTTCTAAAACAGAAATAAACGTCCATAGGACACAATGCCCGCGTACACTTTATTATCTCAATGTACCATCAACCGCAAAATTATATGTAACAATAACTCACAGTTAACAAACTTACTAATAATGTCAAGTCAATGAGGAACTGGTTTGCTTTTGTTTGTACGCAAATGTTTTAATATTCGAATAAGACGGTAGTTGATGGTGCACGTGGTCTGTTATATTGTTCAGTATTTGGTATATCTGCTATGTTTTTTAATATTTTATTAACCTAGAACAATAACATGTCCTCTAGATTGCTTGTTCATAGTCTGTTCTGCGAGAATAATTGCGTTCGAAGATAAGCTTTAGTGCATTTTCCACATATGAGAATTATATATATTTATAGTTCCTATGTTATCATTTTTGGAGAGAGCAATATTTCTCAGAATATCTTTAAGTGCACATTTATTTTTGTTTGTAAGTGTATTACAAGACTGGAATACAGATCTGATTTGAGGTTTTGCAATATCCAAGATATGGTAAATATAGTTGGCCCTGCACACATAGAATGTGATGAACTTGACCGCTGAAAGGAGGAATATAACAAATGCAATTAAATAGCTTGACAAAAACATGTAAAATTATACTTCCTCACATCAACATTAATAAAAAGGGAAATGTTTCCTGAAAAATAAATCGAGGCTGTACATTTAAGTTTCAAAATAGTGTGTCGCATTTTATTTTCTTGATTTCAAACTACTGTACAAAATCGTAATTGGTTTTACTATATAGTAACATTGCTGAGTACATGTATGCAATTAAATGTTTTAGATACATTTTCTTAACTTATTTTCTAAAACAGAAATAAACGTCCATAGGACACAATGCCCGCATACACTTTATTATCTCAATGTACCATCAACCGCAACATAGGAATAAAAAAACACAAGTTGGCTTTACTTTTAAAATGTTCACGGGCAGCATTTCAATTATATGTAACAATAACTCACAGTTAACAAACTTACTAATAATGTCAAGCCAATGAGGAACTGGTTTGCTTTTGTTTGTACGCAAATGTTTTAATATTCGAATAAGACGGTAGTTGATGGTGCACGTGGTCTGTTATATTGTTCAGTATTTGGTATATTTGCTGTTTTTTAATATTTTATTAACCTAGAACAATAACATGTCCTCTAGATTGCTTGTTCATAGTCTGTTCTGCGAGAACAATTGCGTTCGAAGATAAGCTTTAGTGCATTTTCCACATATGAGAATTATATATATTTATAGTTCCTATGTTATCATTTTTGGAGAGAGCAATATTTCTCAGAATATCTTTAATTGCACATTTATTTTTGTTTGTAAGTGTATTACAAGACTGGAATACAGATCTGATTTGAGGTTTTGCAATATCCAAGATATGGTGAATATAGTTGGCCCTGCACACATAGAATGTGATGAACTTGACCGCTGAAAGGAGGAATATAACAAATGCAATTAAATAGCTTGACAAAAACATGTAAAATTATACTTCCTCACATCAACATTAATAAAAAGGGAAATGCTTCCTGAAAAATAAATCGAGGCTGTACATTTAAAGTTTCAAAATAGTGTGTCGCATTTTATTTTCTTGATTTCAAACTACTGTACAAAATCGTAATTGGTTTTACTATATAGTAACAGTGCTGAGTACATGTATGCAATTAAATGTTTTAGATACATTTTCTTAACTTATTTTCTAAAACAGAAATAAACGTCCATAGGACACAATGCCCGCGTACACTTTATTATCTCAATGTACCATCAACCGCAACATAGGAATAAAAAAACACAAGTTGGCTTTAATTCTAAAATGTTCACGGGCAGCATTTCAATTATATGTAACAATAACTCACAGTTAACAAACTTACTAATAATGTCAAGCCAATGAGGAACATACTATCACTTTTTCAGTGAACCGAGCAATAATTGACAAACCGTCATTTGGCATTCATTTGCAGAAAAAAGTTCTCATCATAATGACGATGTCTACTAAGTTTAAGGTTTATATGAGTACTACTTAGTTTTTTCAACTTTTGAGAGAAAATACTTTTCCTTTTTTCATTAGATCTTGACCATATGTACAAATTTTCGGGTTGATATTACCCCAATTTTAGGGTTAAACTAATTTGACAAAGCTTTAGCCTAATGCCAAACGGACGAGCGACAGAATAATGTGTACGATAACAAACAGACATACAGACGGAGAGACGCATGCACGTTCAATAAAAAAAAAAAACGATTCCAGCTTGAATAACATTCGAAATTAATTAAAGTGTATTGAATATAAAAATCCAGAATTATTTATAGATAATTACAATACCTGAGTATACTTTGGTATACATAAATTTATAAAACATATCATTTGTTTGTGTTGATTTCTATTGAGGTATACACCAAATTTACCTGTTGTTGCATACGACGGAGGACAACAGGTGAGGAAAGTTGCTGGAAATGTTGTGGCCTCGAACGTCACTTATGATTGGGGATCGGTACCACAAACAACAGGAAGAGATTATGGACTACATGCAGTGCTATCTCCTGGTATGTATGAATCACGTAAGGTGGTACCTTACACTACAGGCAGATAACTCTGTAAAATCAGCTTAACGTTTTAATTACGTTGTGTTGTTAAGGGAATATTAAGCCTCTCAATGATCAATATTAGTGTTTGCAAAAATGCTATATAACCAGTGTATTTGTTCTGATAAAATGGTTGGTTCAAATATTTTTTGAAATTTTTATATTTTTGTCAAAGGGTTAGTGTAAATACTTTGTAAAAATTTTATAAACATTAACCGAGCCAAATTAATTTAAGTAAAGGTGTTGGGTGCCACCTTAACTACTGCTTATTATATATATATAGTAAGGCTCGGTTAAGATTGACCCAGCGTTTGGATATTCAGTTACAAATTATTAACTGTGTATTAAAAATTGTAAATGCGTAATGGGCATATATTATTTAAAACAGACAAGTAGTGTAGATGCAACCAATTATTTTAAAATATAGAACAAATAAGTAATAACCATAGGTCTTCTCACATTACCACTACTGATGAATGTTTAAACACTTTAAATAGTTTATTTGTTTTCTTAAATTGCGAAATTTGAAAGGTTAATACAGTGACAATAATTTATTTTGATATGTTTTGCTGATTGCAATGTGCATCTTACAGATCATGTTGCAGGTTTATTAGGGGTGAAATGTATCTGGAAAAGTTAACTAATACGAAAGAATTACGTATTCCAAATTGTTAATTTTAGAACAATTCAGACTTTCGATTACAAGTCTCTGTCTCCTCCTCGTCTAGATCATCGATTAGTGCAACCAACTAAAATGCGGAAATAAGGAGAAGAATCATAGGCTGGTCTGATCGAGAATTAAATAATGTTAACATTGCTGCATGCACACTGTTTATAAAGCAAAGTATTATGCTCACGGACTAATACAGTGTCTTGATCTAATACAACACAGGGTATCTTAGTATAATGTATTCCCGACCTGACTGTAATATACTCGTTGATATCTAACGTTAAAAAACAAGAGTTAATCGTTTAAATCTAAAAACATGCTTACTTATTGGAAAACAACCATTGCATTTTCTTTTCAGGAAATACGCCATCAATAACAAATTTAGCTACGACATTAACTTTCGGTTACAATGATGATATCGCAACAAATACCTTAATACTTACATTAAAAGTTTCGGATGCTGACGTTTCAGATACACTGAGCACAATTATGACAACATCAACTGCATATTTTTATTTTAATTCAGAAACCTGTAAGTATTACCCTATTATGATATCAAAGATAATATTTATAATATATTCTTCATTGTAAGTTATAATTCAAACTTTAATAACAACGTTGAACGTTTAATGTAGAGATCCAAATTGGCAAACCTTAATTATGTTATTGGAAAAATCATGTTCGAGCAATTATTTCCTACCTTTTTCCGTAATTGCACCATGTGCAACTATCTTTTCTCCGTCTCCTATATTATGTGTGGGTTTAAAAAAAACCTATGTCATTAGAAATGTTGCTATCTTAGATATTGTATGTCTGCCTGATCTACAACCACTTTGCACTCTGGATATACTAACCTTCAATGAATTTTTGAACTGTCTTATTTCGAACCCTTTAAATTCCGTTATAATACCTATGCATACAATTATTTCTGACAGTGGAATTGAGAACTGCTCAGCTATTGTCAACCGGGACACATACAATGACATTCCAGGTAACCGATGTATGTGGCAATTTAGGTACAGGAACAGTGAAGGTCATAGTAAACAGCAATGTAAGTATATCTTAAATTATTTTGGTACATTGTTATATCTTATTAACATAATTTGGCAACCAGCAATGTTTCTTCTTATGAATTGAAGATTGCTATAAACAAATTAATGAGCGCTTACAGTAGTTAGACTGTGCTGTAACCGGAATACAAGGTCAGACAAAAAAATACATGAAAATCAAGGGCACATCTGATAATATTCTATCAAACAGCAAAATTACTGTAAAACCGGAAAAAAATTAATCATTTGCATATACATGATATGTCATAATAAACACACATTTACATCCAATTTCATATTATTGAGAGTCTATGTTCTAAATGATAAGTGTATCATTATAAGCGATTAAAAATTAAAAATGCATACACAATATTGAATACAACCATTGTCGAGGTTTGTTATTTCAGACAGGCATATGCATAATTATGTGACGGCAATTTACTTTCAATAACTTCGGTTTTCTATTGTAATGTCAAAATTAAACATATGCATATGTAAGCAGATACCACTAATTTTAGTCTTAAAAAAATCTGTAATTGGAAGCCAAAAACAGTTACAAGTACAAGTATATATATTATCTATCTGGTATCAAAGGATAATACAACAGTAACCGCTAGCGGAGGACTGACTGGCACAGAAGGTATCTTGGTGACAGTCTCAGAGTATTCAACTTCTACGTACAGCACAGAACGATCAATTTCATTTTGGGAGGATTCTAAAAACATCGCATGGTTCACCTTGTTAATGTTGATTATTCTTGTAGTGATTTGCCTTCTAATATTATGGATATTAACAGGAACCAATTGTAGCAAACTATTAACAGCATGTAAGCGCAGAAGGTGAGTATAGAAAGATACATATATTATTCGCTATAATTACAATTAAAAAACTAAGGTATATTTACCGGGATTAAATTGAATCAATAATAGGCGTACTATCAGTACCTTGATTTTGTGGAAATGCATCAAACCGTCAATTCATCAACACTCTTCCAACCAATGTTTATGACGTCAATCAACTACAGCAAAACAGGCCATACAAATAATATAAAAAGCATAGGTTACCCTACATGAAACCTGTTTTTATCTTTCATGAAACATTTGTTTCTTTTCTTTCTATTTCAACAATTAAATCTAAAACGTAATGCTATTACCGATTTATATGATGCCATACATATACAAAGGATGTAAAATATAAAAAAAAATGATACGTTCTTCTGTAGATTCTGTCATGTTGATGTTTTTTGACACCTTTACAATAGTACATTTGACGCAACAGGTCGGTTGTAAGTTGCACACAAACACATTAGATTGGTGAACCTCTGAATGCTGTATTTTATGCACAGCCTATAATTCAACATATACATATTTTTCAGGTTGATCCACGTACGACCTACATGTATTGAGTAAATTATTATCTCAGCAGTTAACATCCAGTTTACCGAACTTAAGTGTCTATCCGTATATATCAGATCTAGCTTAACCATTTGAACTGTCGTGTGTGCTATATTTTTTTATCAGTTATTTTTAGGTCAATATCTCAAGTATTTACATAATTTAATAGCAGCAAGTAAGAACATCGAATCCTCGCGCTCGTCAATATAAACATTTGTATTGCATATTTAGCTGTAGGGACTTTTCGCTGTATATTTTATTAGGCTACATTGATCACTTAGTACAAATGTACATGTATCTAAATATATATGACATCTGTGTCCATTGCATTATCAAGTTACCTGTATATACATTAAATTATATGTGTTCTTAATTGAGTGTTTGGCTTGTAATTAATATACCACCACATATTGACAATACCGTTTTGTGATCAGAAAAAATCCACCAACATCTAAAACATAAAACTACTACACGTCATAAACACAACAATTTGGTTATCCATTCCAAACAGTAAAGAAAAATCAAAACAAGGACCAAATAGGGTAGATGACAATTTATGCCCATGACTGAATGACAATATTCTGATTTGGGACAAGTAAATGCAAACGTTTTGTGGTTATACACATGTGTAATGGTAGGTGCTCCATCATCCAAATAGCCTTTGACAGAGTAGCAGTAAATTTTTTCTGTTTCACAAACTTGTAAATAACATTTGATCATCAATATACGTTTGCGAATATTGCAATAGTCCAGATATATTCACTTTCGTAGGACGAGACTGTAATTGTAACATATCCGTTATCTGTGCAAAACGATAAAACGAAATGCTACAATGGTCTACCAACAAGTGATCGCGTACTTCAAATTTGTAGACAGGATAATTTCAACATTCACTACTGTTTTTGGTTTAAAAACGTAAAAAAAAACAACATACAAGGACAATTGTTAATGGAATTTTTTCTTCTTCAAAAGGCAAATTTTAAAGCTCAAACACATCAGACGATTAAAAACAACTGTCATAATGATGACTTGATCCGGACATTTCCTTACGTAGTAAATGGTGGACAAAACCTGGTTTTATAGCTAGTTTAACCCATACGTTGTATGCTAATCGACTATGATTGTATTATATTGACAACATTGTGTGAACAAACTAACAGAGCTATAGATACAAATGTAAAAAGGGTACAGCAGTCAATTTTCTGACATAATCTTAGTCGCTTTAAAAACAAATATACAGACAAACAAAAACAAAACGGCACATAAACATACATACAATAGCCTACACGAACGACAAGTATACACGAAAGAACATAACACAATAACACATTGGCGAAATATCGCACCGCGGGTAAATTATCAAGTTGTGATTGGTTCAATGCCGTCACATGGTGACCCTCTATAAGACGGTATGGGGGTAGTAAATTTGATAGGGCGTAAATGACGCGTTAATGGTGACGTCACCTATTAATCTTGTTGTGTTTCATTTGAAAAAAAAAAAACGCAGCATAAAAAGTCCAACGTGCGATAAATTCGTTATATGGTTAACTACTGACCCCCTATGTACCATATAGGGTGAATAAAATCCTCTATGGATTCGAAGAGGGTGGTCAGTAGCGAACCATATTACTTATAATATTGGTCACGAGTCACACCGAAACATTTGATTGAAATCGGCAATTTCTATAGGAGTTTTTGCAGTAGCTAAAATCGTCAAACAATCGAATGCGTCGTAAAACCACAACTAAGAATCATTTTTTTAGGACAAATACGTATATCCTTCTTAATTGTAATGCAACATAATTGTTAACGTTCACTTTGATTGGATAACATCACCATTTTTTATGGCATCAATCTACAATTAATGTTATAAAAACGTACGCGCAGACGGCGTTTGCACGATATTAAAAGTATGATTTGATATTGTTTTCTGTCAGTTTCATTAGAAATGGAGATAATAATATTGTATTTTAAGGTCCGACGGCATTAAATGATGATTTGTAGATGGCAACTACTCGTTAACTGGATATGTTAACACGTCGCGAATAAACTTAATTTTGCGATCATCAATTAATGTCATCAGAGCTTAAAATGCAATACAGTTTTCTCCTTAAAGTTTATCTTTTAAAAGACATGTAATAATGCGTATCATCTAATGCTTGGTAATTGATACAAGAAACCAACCATAGTCTGACGTTTTCTCAGCTTTGGAGACATCACAACAAAATTGCATTAAGTGTGGAAAGCCTTTTCAAAAAGATAGGTGTCAGCAAATTAAAAATATTAAAATAACTATGTCTCTTGACTAAAATGAATCAGTGCAACACTTGTGTCCAATGTTTAAGATGTTGCAGATAGTGATTTATAATCTACGTCGTCTGTTCGTTTTACGTACTGAACGTGACATATAACCGAATATAACTGTTTTGCCGAATGTGAATTCGCATTGCTAAACGACGTGGATCTTTATTTTTTCAACTAACATTCATGAAATTCGGTATGGTTTTGTTTTGATAAGCACGTTGGAAAATGGTGTATTGACTTATCGAGTGTGATTTTTAATTCTGTATTTTTGGCACATTTTACATATGTTTATTTGTCAGTATACTCGAGTTCTATCTATTTTCCATGGATAAAGTAACATGTTAGTTCAAATTATTATGACAATTTAAAAGAGCCTTTCAAGACCGTCATAATAGTGCTAATTATGTGTTATTTTTACGAACATAGTTGTGAATTTTTAAACTTCGTTCCATATAATTGTATACATTTTAGAATTACAAGATAAGATAAGCGTCACAAAAATACATCACATTTTGTGACGCGCAGTTTGTAATGTCATGTACTGTCGTAAAATCATTGGAGATATCCGTTGTTGTTTTACGGTTTACCTTTTGTAATGTAATATTATAATATTGAGTTATGTGTTTCTCTGTGCTTGCGGTTCTGTGTTGTATTTCTTTCACGTTGGGTTGTCATTTTAACGAAAAGTTTTAACAAGGCAATATAAAGGAAAGTTGCTGCTAGACATAAAATAAGGTTCAACTCACCATGTTGTCTTGAAATGTCTTGTACATGTACCAAGTCACAAATATGGCATTTGTTATCAAATAGTCCGTGTTTATGTATGTAAGCTTTTGGTTTTTAATGGAGTTCAGTGTTTCTGTTGTATCGTTGTTTTCCTCTGAAAGATGGTGTTATTTTATCGATTTCACTTTGTTAACCGTTGGTTTTTTTTAACTGATTGATGACTTTTGAATATAAAGTCATTATAGATACCAGGATTACATTTTGTTGTTTTGAACAGCGATATTTGAATGTAGCCTTTATCTGGCGTACTTAAGTATAATCCTGGTACCTTTGATAACTATTTACACCACTGGGTCGATGCCACTGATGGTGGACGTTTCGTCACCGAGGGAATCACCAGCCCAGTAGTCAACACTTCGGTGTTGACATGAGTATTAATAATGTGATAATCTTTATAAATTTTTGGTTTATAAAACTTTTAAATTTTCGAAAAACTGAGGATTTTCTTATCCCAGGCATAGATTACCTTAGCAGTATTTGGTACAACTTTTTGGAAATTTGGATCCTCAACGCTCTTCAACTTTTTAATTGTTTGGCTTTTAAAATACTTTCATATGAGCGTCACTGATGAATTTTCTGTTAACGAAACGCGCGTCTGGCGTACTAAATTATAATCCTGGTACCTTTGATAACTATTATCTAATTATAGAATACAGCAATTTTTACTAAATGTTCTCCCTAGATACCCAATATAAAGAGACTTTATTGAATGCATGTTGTGCATTCAAACAGCAGGAAGTGTTATTAAGAAATTTAGTAGTGTTTACATGTAAAAAAACAACATATATGATTGGTTTGTGACAAATAAATAACTTTAGTAATATTTCCTTTACATAAAACTTGAGTTAATCTAATTTTATCCTGCAATTGGGTGTTCTACTATACAGATACAGCCCTTCAGATATCACTATGCTGTATCTGTATACTATACAGATTTCGCTTTAAAGCTCCGCCCACTGCCGGATTGAGTTTTGAATAAACCTGCGTGATATCAGAATGTGTATTGCAATTGAATTCCAGTGACGTATTAATTGCGAACTAACGATTACTTTTAAACATTCTGTTTCTTTTCAAACATTTCTTTAGAGCAATAATAATCACACCAATTTTCTGATAACATACACACATGAACAACTATCGATTTCAAAACTTGAATGTGTTTGATTGTGTAACAAAAACAACCATATCAATGTCAGCATGCATGCTTAGTGAATGTCGAGTCTGAAGCGTAGGACAACTCATACACTCTTGTTTCAAATTGGACAATGTTTTGTTATTTGTTTTTACTGTTGAAATGTTTCGTTATGTTAAAACAGCTAATTATTCTCCTTGAGCGATGTATTATTGTTGACCATTCCAGATTCTTTTTTGCCAACCTGTCTTCAGCTGTATCGTATTACTACACGGCGCCTCAAGGAATTTCAAATCGAAAATACATGCACAACATGTGTTTTTGTGTCTTTCAAAACGCAAATGATATACAGAATAAATTGCAGGATAAAGACAATAAATATCAGCTGTATTTGTACTCGGCTCGAAACAGGTGTAATAGCTCGCCAAAAGCTCGCATACACCTTGTGTTCTAGCCTCGTACAAATACAGCTGATATTTAAAGACAATAAACAGTTATTGTCTATGTGCATGGGATAGATGAACGATTATTGATAATTAGACGAAAAGAGAACTTAAGTTAATTGTAGTTTTACAATTTGTTTAAACTGCTATAAATTAATGTTTTATGTTATACCGTCATACGTTTTATCCGAAAATCAACTATTTCATCCTCAATGTTACACAATAATGCGATGTATCTTCATGATTTTTCGAGACTGAATATTCTTCTTTATACTGGGTTGGATCAAATATTTTTTCCAAGGCAGAAAGTTCCTTCCCACAAAATATAAAATGGTCATACCGAACTAAACCTGATTAAACACTGATCAATCCTCTTTCATTTGTTAGTGGGATTAAAAAAATAATATAATTAATATAATGTGCAAGATATCTCTAGCATGTCTAATATGAATGTTTAGTTAAATAACAAACATATCGAATTGCAAGGACAGCTCATAACGGATAGTCATTTACATTACAACAGTCCAAAAGTCTGAAAAGATATTTTTTTTTACTTAATTTGCATGAGTTTTTACACGAAATTCTCAAAATTATGAACTATGTCTTTATTTTCCTTGACAAAATTTCATTTTTATAAAATTTGTATAAATTTTACTTGACACATAGTTTACATTTGAATTTTGTCTTGAAATTACTCGACATATTCTCGACATTCTTTAATCACTTCGAATGAATTATTAGTGCACAAAGGATTTATAGTATATCACTAAGGACTACTTGTAATTTCTTGTCTTCTTTTCATATTATGGTCGATATTAATATTTAATGCATGAATTTCAAATTTTATAGAACAATATTTATAAATAAATGAGTTATTAACCATTGATTAGACACGTGTCTGTTTTCTTTGCTTTAGCGATAATCAATGAACCGGTTGACATGTGTCAAATAACGTAACTGATTACACAGGAATCCTCCTATCTGTTGTGTTTAATCGACAAGATTGGAAAAGTTTGATACTGTTGATAAACTGTTTTTGAAATTTTATTCATTATTTTTTCAGAATAAAGAATTATTTTCTTAAGCGTATGTTTACCGTTTTAAATCATTAGAAGACTTCTCATTTGACATGTTTGAGCTAGTGTCGATTTATGATGAATTTTACCATTATTTGTTTTGATTTTTAAGATTGATGACCCTGAATTTACTTGTGTCAAACGTTTTTTCTTTTTTTTTGGTATGCATTTTTGCATTTTTTTGCTCATTTACTTGAAAATCATAATAGAAGACAGATAGATACAAAATTAAATAGCACATATGATCACAAATACACAATATTTGAAGAAATCATTAAGGCTGAAATTTCAAGTTAACTATGTATATGAGTTATCCTCTTTTCAAAATGTAAGTCTTACCATTTTGTAGTTTTTGGCTTTTATCATCAAAAGTATAATAATACACATGTTAAGAGCATCTTAAAAACTATAAAACATATCTTATAATAGACATATGTTGGTGCATACAAGAGATGGAAATATTCAGAAATTGTACACAGCATAAAATACATGTGCAATACAGAAAACCGTTATGTTTCCGTTTAGTTGACTTGAAATATCAGAAGACTTTAAAAAAAACACGTTTCTGCGTAAATAATGCTTTCTTCTCTTGTTCAAATCAAATATCCGCTGACATTTTGTATTAACCGCACGTTTACTCAGTTTTGTATCGAACGTTACATCAACAGCTCTGACAAAAATGAAAAAAATAAGACTTGGTATAAATATAATTCTTTTTCTAAAAACATTCGGCCACTTAAGAAGGATGATAATGTAGAGAACGTTTGAATAACATACATACACATTATTTCAAATGCATATGTTTAAATGTTCATTTCAAAAGTATTCAGAACATTTGCAAATAAAAAAGCACCCACATATATTAGTAATAAAGAGCATAATGATATGAACAAATATATTTCCCTACATTTTATAATTTTATAAAGGAAGGTCAGTTGCCAATGAAATTAAAACAATTTCCGATTATCTAATAAAAAATGATTTAAAACACATAAACATGGTTGTATTTGTTAAATATAAAAAGAAAGCCACATTTACAAGAAACATGCACGTTTTTATGAATTAAAACCATATTTACGCGAACAGTCAACACGCATTAATTTTCAAGTACACTTAGAATAACTATAATGACTTCTGTTTAATTCAAAACTTGAATACTCTGAGAAGACAATTGACATATTTTTTATCGGCATTTACATGATTAATACACGATCTCCAAATATAAATGGTTTGCACTGCAACATACTATCTCAAAATGTAAAAAGAAATATAATTTTTTTGTTATTGGAAGACGGATAGTTAGATTGGTACAACACATCAATGAATAACTTAACTGAATATATAGGAAATATATCAGTATAACAGTCATGCTACTATTGCTTCGAACATTTATTTTGACCAAAACCATACCTTCATTTTCATGATCTTCTGTTGAACAGTTAATAAAACAATGGATACCAACATCTTCAGAGTGACGACAGTGTGATCTATCGTCATTGTAGATGCAATTCTGTAACTTTCTTTCTGAACCAAGGCACTTGACGTCATTCATCCAAATTTGACCGTGACCATCTCGTATCAGCAATTTTGGTTGCATAATTCCTGAACTATAATTTAATAAAAAATAGAATAAAAGAATAAAGGGTTGTATGTGTACTACTTTCGGTCAGTGAGTAATATTCTACCAAGCACTTTTATTATTGAGCTGAATAAAGAGCATCATGAACACAAGTGTTTGTACAAAGACATTTTACTTATAGAAAAACTATTCATACAGTAACCATGGAAACCAAATTGATTCATCCTGAAGGCACGACTTGTTTTGGAATTTGTAAAACGGCTTTTTAGCTACTTATGCATAAAAAAACAAATATTTGTTTTTTCAAAATGACTCTCAAGTGTTCTTAATTGTCATTCGAACAAGTAATGAACCACAGTTTCAATATATCCTTCTAACTTATGAATGAACATACTCAACTAAATACATTAAATTATCAAGGGACGTCATAAAACGACTACACGAAATCAATAAAAATATCATGTTTTGAATGTGAAGTGTCTGTCATTAAAGTGAGCGGTTTCGCTACTAATAAAACTAGGTTCAATCCAGCGTTTTCTGCCTGAGCAAATGTCTGGATCAAGTCAGGAATGTGACAGTTGTTATCAATTATTTTGATGTATTTGAGCTTTTGATTTTGCTGTTTGATGAGGTACTTTCCGTATTGAATTTTCCTCGGAGTTTAGTATTTTTGTGATTTTACTTTTCACTTACTTACACATGATCCCATACAGTATGTTGAATTGAAAAAATATTTAACCTCACTTGCCTTAATGTTATGATGCTACGAATTTGTTCTAAATACATTTTCGAAAGTGCTTATGATTTATGCATCATGTCATCTAGCAATGATTGACGTAATATAATACAATGATTTTAACTACTAGTATCTCATGTTTTATCATCTGTGAAAAACATTATCGGAACCAAATTTAACAATTCAATATGCTTTCGTTTATATTTTCATTTAATCGGCATTCATAGTTGTATTTCATTCTTGCTGATTGACTGTTTTGGATTTAACCTCTCAAATTAATAAAGAATGTTATATCCTTTTGTTTCAAATTCTGATGTCAGATAAGACTTTAAAATCGTAAAAGTATTGCACTTCAAATTTTAAACGGTTGTTTGTGGATTTTTGTACAAATAGAGATAACATATTAATCGATTTTCAATAACTTTTGTCCTGGGCTTTAAACATAGTACATACCAATATCCGAGCTGTCTACATGCTACTTCTGCATCGATATTCTCAAAGTGATTATCACAAACTGTTCCCCATTCACCTTTAAAATGTATTTCTAGTCGTCCTTGATGCATAGCGTAACCATCAGCTATACGCTAACGACCTGTAGAGAAATGTAATGCATAATAATTAATGTAATTTGGTTTGAGAGGTGGTTCAAAGTGTGTGTATATAATAGAGATTTTATTTTCTTTGTTACATAGTTTTTTTTGTTAACTTCGAGAAAAAAAATTTCCCCGGAAATTCAACCAGACCAGCAAGCTCACACTCAGTAAAAAAGGCAATTTAAAAATACCTACATGTAACTCTGAGAAAAATTCTAAACAGAAAGGGCAAAATAAAAAGCTTCAACGCATCAACTTAATAGATAATAAATGTCATATTTCTTCCTTGGCACAAGTATTGTCTTTGTAAAAAACAGTGAATTAAACCTTCATGACCTTCTTTTATAGCTAGCTAAACCTGTACATTCTATAAGTTCGTTTTGCTTAGTCTCTAGTTTTCTATGTTATATCTGTTGTACTATTATTTGTCTTTTTCTATTTTTATGTTTAGCTCTGGCGTTGTCAGACTATTTTTAATCTATGAGTTTGACTGTCCCTCTTGTATCTTGAGCAATGTTGAGTCTCTCCTATATATAACAGACGCACTCTATTTCAAATCATATTGACAATGATATGTAGACATATCCCAAAACAGACAGTTATTAGGATGGAGAGTTGTCTCATTGGCACTCATACTACATCTTCCTATATCTATAAAAGTAAAAATTAAATAAAAAAGGTACAACAGAGGGACGAAAGATACCAGAGGGACAGTCAAACAGATAAATCGAAAATAGACTGAAAACGCCATGGATAAAAACGAAAAAGACAAACAGACTAACAATAGTACACATAACACAACGTAGAAAACTAACGTATAAGCAACACAAACCCCACCAAAAACAAGGGGTGATCTCGGGTGCTCCGGAAGGGTAAGCAGATCCTGCTCTACATGTGGCACCCGTCGTGTTGCTTATGTAATAACAAATCTGGTAAATAGTCTAATTCGGTTGGTCACATTCAAAGGGAAGGGGATTGTAGTTGCGACGTAAGGAACATATCCGATATCATTTGTGAAACGGTTGTTTCACCATTTGGAACTCTTGGTTTAATAGCTCCCCTGTGAGCAGCAACCCTCTATCAAGAAAATCATTATAGAAAATGCAAGCAAGGGAATATGGAATCAATTTGGAGATGTATACTCCGTATGCAGGTGCTGCTGGAATGTTGCTACTTACAGCAGTCATCATTGTTTTATGATCTTAAACATTTCAACCAAAACCCCAAATATCACAGCAAAGTCAAACAAAAAGGCATAAAGACAAAGCACATAGGCAAAATCGAAAGACAAGAATGCAAAAAAATATACCATAGCACAACAAAAAAATGACAGGATGTACATGTACCGAGCCACGTCAACTAGATACCGCCATACTTAGTGTAAATATGAGGACTGAACTCTAATGCGTTTATTCATATTTTTTTAGTTTTATATACAATTCATCCTACACACTAGTTGTGAGTTATCACTCCGCTTGTGTACACGGCTCTAGTCTTAGTTGACGAGGATTGTCAGCATTACCATTAAAGATCGATGGTTTTACTCCGGGCACTCTGGCTTCCTCCATCAATAAAAGCTGGCCGCCAAAAAATAACACAAAAGCGGTATTTCACAAAATATATCAGATTTTTTCTTCTAGTCATATTCGTACAGTTTATTTTGTTTTTATGCATCAGAAGCCTTGTGTTCTGCAGCACTAGTTGTATTATAAATATGTGATTTATGTAGACTCATAAATTTCAGTGTACTATCACCTCTGGTTCGATTTCTTTTCGATTCAAATACATAAAATACAATTGTTTGAATATTGTGATGATGGATTTCAATAACATAATCTCAGTCGGTACGTAAAATGTAAAATACAAAGTGCATATATGTACAGATAAGTCAATCAAACATTATCATTCTTAAAGAAGTACAACATAAATTATTGGATATACAGTTAGCAGCCGGTTCGCTATTCGATATTCGATATTCAGTATCCAACCGGTTGCTAGCAGTCGGTTGGATATTTAAATTTATTTGAAAATCATAAACAAATATAATACTTGAAAACATTAAAAACATGATTTTTTTAAGTTGAAAGGAGACAAAAGAAAAGTGGGAAATCGTTAAATGACCCCTTCAAGTTGTCTTAATTGTAGTCGAATATAAACCCTTACCATTGCTAGTGTAAGTTGCATATATTGTTTTTTATCAATCAAAACACATCAAAAATGTTATTTCATATCTCATATTTCTTTAAACAAAAACAAAAAGAGATCACTCTAGCAACATTTAGAAATAGAAATAGAAATACATTTGCACAGCCCAAAAACAGAAATGTATAGTGTAAACCTACCTGAGACCGCTTAAATGATGGTCAGACCTCCCTGTAGAAAATGGTGGATTAAACGTGGTGTATAAAATGTTTACTTTTCAATTTGCGTCTTTGGTGAGTTTTTAAATACTAGCCTTGGCTATTATTGTTGTATGCTGTGTACTAAACAAGGGGGAAGGAATTGAAATCACTCGAGGGTGATATCAAGGGTTAAAGTAAACATCAACACACATCGAAGGAATCGCATTTACTTTTTGATAAATATGTAGTCCGACTTTAAAAAAAAACAATATATCTCTTAATTGAGTTATTTAAAATATAGTGCAGCATTGTAATTATACATTTACTGATTTTTCAGTTCTTGTTTTTATTTTTGTTTTTTAGTGAAGGTTGTCTCTCCAGGATATAAAACTGCAGTAAATATATCTCAACATTTTTCAAATATTTATATAGTTGATATGATTCATCAACATTCTAAAGTACATATCTTACTATTCTAAAGTCTTTTTGGTCAGTTCCATGTCTTATGTGTTAACATTAAAACAGGTATAATAAAAAAAAAAAAAAAAAAATCTACACGTCTTGTCACACGTGTAAAGCATTGAACATAAGTGGAAACAATTTAAATTCAAAGTATGCGTGATCTTTGTACGATTTGAAAATAAAATTACATATGAATTATTTATATTGCATTTCAACTAAAGTAAATAAGTCAATAATTTAAAATTTTTGAGAAGCTAGCAAAGACATTGTAAACTTGCTAAAGGAACAACACAGTCTTGTCAGTAATTGTCGTTCTGGTAATGAGAAATATGCATTTCTAGTTATTTTCTTATTTTAGTGTACGAACAGTAAATACATACCATTGCTGAATCATAATGTACATTGTAATTAAATAATATGGTATTAAACATCATTGCATGAAAACAGAAATATAAATTAATCGAAATATTTGTATACTTTATCGTTACTCGCTTAACAAGTTGCTCAATAAAACATTTGTAATACAACTATTCAAAAATCTGGACTAAAAACAAAAAAATATTATTGCGTATCACATCATTGTAAAATCGTTTAATGTAAGGAGATATTATCATTTTGAAATTTGTATTTACACATACTTACGGCAATTAATGTGTATGGTATGTTTCCAGCTACTATGCTTTATTGTTTTCTGCTCATTTGGAAAATTTGGGACAACGCTTAAGTTTTTACGAAAAACAATATTTTCCTGTGATTTCATGTTCACTATATTCGACGCTATATTAACACGTAATACTATATAACTAGCCAAAATCGTATCTACATTCTAAAAGTTTAAAAAAGAAAAAAAGACCCAACAGGATTATTCTTAGGAGGGACAGAAATACCTCATTTTCACACGTGAGCTTAGCGAAATGGAAACACTATATTTATGATATATCAACATTCTGAAATAAAATAAAAAAGTTGACGTACCATCATCTAAATAAAAAATTAGTATTGATCATATAGTTTGCCTTCTGTGTATTATATGAAGTCGATGAAACTTGAAATACTTAAATCCTTGAAACGTAATTACAACAATCGAAAAAAAAACAACATATCAGAATGCGTTGAGCATTTACATACTAGATAGGATTGATATTTATTTTGTTGTAAGGCTTTAGCATTGTCTTCGTGTGCTTAAGTAATGAACCCTTGTGTTAATTTAAATCCTTTAAAAAAAACGTTATTTGCTCTTATGACTAATGTTTTTTGCTCCTTCCGGAAAGGTTGACAAATTGGATAATTGATTAAAAACGGAACTATTATTGTCAACTGGTTCAAAATACTATATTAGTTTTGTAAACTGATAGATTTGTTTGTTTGTAACTTGATTGATTGATTAACCTCTTGTTGGAATTTTAGTAATAGAGCCCGAACGTCTGGTAAATTAAGATTACCATTGTAAAACGAGGGTATATTCGATAGGGACATACATTTATCCTTGCAAAAAGCCATCTACGCATACAGACCCCTCACATGATTGTTGAAAATATTTGAAAATTTCTCTACACGAAACATCGGAGTTAACAGAGAGGTTGAGATCGGAAACTTGTACCGGTACCGGTACGTGAAACTTGTATTTTTTCGTATTACGTCACTAGAATTGGAGTGTCACGTGATTTTCGCCAACGTTACAAGTTGATCAAAACGTGTGCAGAGACTGCTACAAGTAAGTGTTACCCGTGTGGGTTTAACGATGCCTTTTGACTTTGTATAGGAACAAAACTATAAATCTTAAAATTTTAAGCATGTGTTGTATCACATTTCTTCAAAATATTATTAATTCAGCATAATAGACTGCATGAATCACGTCTGTTTTGGGGAAAATGAATCAGGCGGCGCCATTTGCATTTTTGCAAAATTGGCGCCATTGGTCTTTGACTTTGTGACATAAATATGATTCAGATTTATTTTCACACCAATTTAACTGAAACTTGGCTTTTAAAAACGTCTTTTTAAACAAGTTATTGATTTAAATTTTGGTGCCCTTCAAACTATTACATGCGAAAAGTGCCGTAAGTGTCGGTGATAATAGTAAACAGGTGCCCGATGACGTACAACCACAAAAATTTGTAAAAATCGGATCGAGGGAGCGTTTTTTTCGGGGGTTGGAACCCCCCTTTTTTACGATTATGCATTTAAATTGGGAGATGTGGTTTGAACCCCCTTTATCCTGGGTTCGGACCCCCCTTTTAAAATGGCTGGATCCGCCCCTGCTAACCAATTTACTTTAAATCCGATGCCTCGTGTATAGAGAGTGCCACGCACTATGCTCGTAAGAGTTCTTACAACAACACTTGGAGGGGTCCGTAGGCGGCCTGTTGCAAGGCAAAATGTCTGTCCCTATCCAATTTCCACTCATTTTACAGTGGCAGTCTAAACTTCCCCGAATGGCCTCTATTAAACTTACAGGACCTACCTATTGTATTTGTTGTTTATTTGTTCTCGTCCTGAACATGCATGAAATATTTGCCACTGGACGTTAAGCAACCAACAATAAATCATCTTTAATAAGTTTATCCTCTATCAAACTTTAATACACTGGTTGCTTTTATATATATGGAAGTGACCTTTTCAAACAAGTATACTGAACATTATATAACAATAGTAGCTACATAACATGTAGGGTGTTGCAGGGCTCTTGTACATGTAAATTGACGAACAAATTGTTTACCATCTTCATTTGATTAATTGTTTAACATTGTGCCATTACATCCACACCTTTATGAACTGTTTATCACTTTTCTCCAAGGCCTTTTCCTTCATTAGTTGCCATTTTCTATTGTTATTTAATATTTCATGACCTATAGGGCCCTTTAAGCATAAGAAAATGAAATATTACACAAAACAGAGGATTTTGTCTTTATGATTGTTAAATATGTGCTAAGTTTAAACTGTAATATCAAAATGTAGCAAAAATTCAAGTTTTGAACTCTTTACATTTTTTTAAAAATCGAATTTTAACATTATTGATTTTGCATACATGTTTTTATTGTAGCAAAGGCATGGCATTACCCAAACTTTTTAGGAAAACACAGGTGAGATTCTCAGCAAAGGATGATTTGAACCTACTAAAGGGGGTGTTGGCTGAAAACCCATACAAGGACAAAACAAAATGGGAAGTTGTTGCCCAAAACGTAAAGGAAAATGTTGATAAAGTATTTAATGTAACATCCAGGAGAGTGAGAGAAAGGACACAGTTACTGTTGCAGCAGTTTCAGAAAGAAAACTATGAAGCACTAAAAAGGTAAATAAAATAGTATTTGACTTTGTTTATACATTTTAAAACAGGTACATTTAACATGTTTAACACACAAAAAAAAGTTGAAATTCAGATTGAATCAGACAGAGTGTACATGTTTGTACAAGACTAATCGGCATTTTGAACAGATATATCATGTTCTGGAGGTGTTTTTGCAAAAAATACCAGTCAAGAGAAGGCCAATATCTTCTCATTTTATGTATGGTCGTGGTCTTAAGAAAGAGCTTCCCATGCTTCTCTCCTACCATGCCTACCCTGCATTTTATTCTTGAATAGCCATTTTCTTAATTCTTTCCTTGGTTTAATTGCAGTTCTAAATAAATAGTTAAATAGTTATTCATGTAGATTCCCAATACATTGTAGATCTGGAACAGAAGAAGAATACACAGAAAAACAACAACTTCTTCAAGAAATTCAGTCATTAGCTGAAGAAGAAGACAAAGAACAGAAGGAAAAAGCTCAACAGAAGGACAAGGATGAACACTCTGCAAAACTGATCAGAAAAAGGGCAATGGAAGCCCTTACCCCAGTTAAGATCTCAAATGGTACGCTGTATTCATTTTCTGTAATGTATTTAGAATAAAACATGTAAAATAAAAAGAAACTCGTGAATTTTTAGTAGGTATATATAGCAGCCTGAAATGATAAAAATAAAAATTAAAAATAAGATGATGTGGTTTGATTGCCAATGAGACTATCCACCAAAGTTGAAATGAAGTTGGTGTTAGCAATTATAGATAACTATATGGCCTTCAACAATAGAAAAACACAAAACGTATAAGACTTGCAAGAAAGTGGATTTCTACCAAATTTAGGCCTAGGAAACAGAATATAAGAAGGAGAATATCTGGCTACAATATATAAACCTTGTTTTGATTAAAAAAAAAAACCAAGATCTACTAACCGGTTAGATATTCTGAAATTATATTAAGATAAAAAAAAAATTCAAGGAGATATCTTTTACAAAAACTATTTATTAAAATAATGGAATCCTTTCTACTGATCAATGAAAAAACGCAAATGTCCATATACATTTATGCCTATTGGAGGTACTCTTCTAGGGTTGGTGGATTTAATCCAAAGAATGTTCCTGTCTCGCTGCCATATAAACAAGTATGACAGTTGGTGAATATAGTTGCTACAAAGTAATATTTGCCAACTGGCTGCAAGTACAACTTGAGGTTTTTCTTGAAATCAAGAAATGCAAATAAGGAAAGGACTTTGCCAAATGTCCATTCAACAGAAACACGGACTGCTGACATGCGTTTATTAAATTCTTGTTCTTCTGCAGTAAGTGCTGCTCCTCTGTATGGAGCAATCAAATGGGGCCTTAGAGGATACGCTGGGTCACCATAAAGGAAATATGGCGTTCCATCTACCCTGTTCATTGTGCCTTCCAGCTGATTCATAAGAGCGCTCTCCCGCAGCATACCCGAGTCATGTCTCCTGCCTTCTATTGGCCCAGATAAATTTGCCACTAGTCCATTTGGTGCAACAACTGACTTGAACTTCAATCCATGCACACGCTTGTGACCGCTATACACAATTCGTTGATGCCTGGTTGGTCTACATGTTGGCATTACTGTGCCATCAATAAATCCCCAACAGTTAAGAAGAGGTGATCCTCTCTCATGAATGACCTCTGCAAATGTACGAAGGTACTCTTCAGACAGCCACTCTTGATCTAGGGAAGTTAGTTTTTGACTGGTATTGTCATAAATTATGTCTAGCGTCTTGGAAAGAATGTAAGATAATTCATACAACGGCCTTTGAAAAATTGGAGAGATATCTTCAAGTCTATTAGGATATGAAAGTCTTCTCAAAACTATACAAAGCCCTTCTATGCCACTTGCAACTGTTCCATTGTTACATACAATTTTATGTGGGATTCCCAAAGCAACACGCAGTCTATCAATGTCCTGTTTCTCAAATCGAAACATAAATCTGCATTGTTCATTAGTGAGAACCTCCAAATTAATTTTTTCTCCATTGTATACATTGCCGTGAGACTGGTTCATTTCAGTTGAAATAAGGACCAACTCGTCCTTATCTTCAATAGCAGACAACAAGAGAATCTCGGCAGAAGACATATTGAGCTAGAAGAAAGTGAGGAATAAGCCAGCAAATGAAATTGTTGTTTTCAAAACCGCAATTCAGTCATACAAGTATCCGTACACGTAAAAAAAATCTCAAGCAAGCACTAGATATTTCTTCCGTGTACGTCTAGGTACACGTACCAGTACACGTGCGACAGCGAAATCTCAACAAAAAATCTAGACGTTTCTTCGTGTACGTGTACGTGTGGCTACAAGTACCCGTACACGTACAAGTTTCCAATCTCAACCTCTCTAACGTCTCCATTTTGACGGAAAGTAGCTGTTGACTTGTACATCATGCATTGACAAATGAACGCCAAACTTCGGAATAAATTTACTGCAGATCTAAAGAAGATCTGAAATTACTATATTTCTATTCCCCAGTCACCCATGGTGCGGGAGGGAGGGGATGGGATTGAAACTTGATAAACATCGAGAAAACATACGATCCGACAATAGTAATTTAGTAATTGTATGTCTAAATAAATTGTTAAAAATTTCCCACCATCACGAATTAGTTGATCCATACGATGTGTCTTTGACCAAACTAGCTTAGGACATTTTTACCACATGGTAGATTGTGGTTTGTCATTACGTCGTCTTATCTTTTAATTACCGAACGTGACTTATTCCCGATTGTGACTGCTTTGCTGAGTGTGAATTCGCATTACTATAAGACGTGTTACGGTACTTGTCTATCCAAAATTCATGTGTTTAGTTTGATGTTGTATTTGTGGTTCTTGTCGAATGTTGTCAAATTTGTTGACGTCTTTTCTATTATATTCATGTGTTATGGTAAAGAAAATTAATCACCGCCTTTATTTATTAGATTTGATTGTGTTCAACGTAATCTACGATAATTTACGTTTGAAGTTGGATTCAAAACAAACTGGACATATATATATATATATTATAGTTAATTGCTATTAATAAGTATTGCAATGTGCATTGTGTTTAAATGTAAAATCAGTATTTAGTTCTATTATAATCTTAAATCAATCCTAATTCTATTTTACTTTTGAGACATAGTTTTTCAAATGTGACGTCATTTTTGTGATGTTTGAGAAATTCAAATGTGACGTAATTTTTGTGCCTTTTTACCACTTCGTATGTGACGTCATTTTATGATTGTTTGCGTTGAGGCCTGGACTAAATTGGGATGTGTCTATTTTTCTGTGTTGGTCTTTGCATTATGTATTCGGGTTTTGTTTTCTGTAATTAGTTAATACTTCAGTTTCATTATGTATATCTTTTATATTCATTTGATAAAAATTACTGTTTGAATAGCATAAATTGTTCTAAATGATAAGGATGTTCTTATCCCAAGCATAAAAACATAGCCGTATTTGACACAACCTTTTTCAACTTTTAATCTTCAGTGCTGTACAACTTTGTACTTTTTTTCACTTACGATCTTTTATATCTGGGCGTCACTGGTGAGTCTTGTTTGGATGAGGCGCGTTGTTGGCGTATTGCATTTTGAACCTGATGCCTTTTGTTATCTTTTAATCATGTGTTTCTTTGTCAAATACGTTCTCCAATTGATTTGTATTGTAGTCCTGTAATATCATGTTGTCATTTCAATGTTATATTTAACATTGCCATTAAAGTGGCATGCCACAAAACCAGGTTCAACCCACCATTTTATCTTTAAAAATGTCCTGAACCAAGACAGGAAAATGGCCATTGTTATATTATAGGTCGTTTCTGTGTGTGTAACATTTTAACGTTGTGTTTCCGTTGTGGCGTTTGTTATTTCTTATATTTGAGTGTGAATTCACATTACTATAAGACGTGTCAGGGTATTTTTCTATCCCAAATTCATGTATTTGGTTTTGATGTTATATTTGTTATTCTCCTCGGATTTTGTCTTATGCTTAGTCCGTTTCTGTGTATGTTACATTTAAATGTTGTGTCGTTGTTCTTCTCTTAATGCGTTTCTCTCAGTTTTAGTTTGTTACCCCAATTTTGTTGTTTGTCCATAGATTTACGAGTTTTGAACAGCAGTATACCACTGTTGCCTTTATTTAACCCAAAAAAGGGCGAAAGATACATGAGGGACAGCCGACCTCATAAATAAAAAATACCTGACAATGTCATAGCTCAAAAAGTAAAGACAAACAAATAAAGAGTAGTAAACAATACGCAACATAGAAAACTAAAACTAAGCAACAAGAAGCACAACACAAACTAGGATTGATCTCAGATGTTCCGGAAGGGTAAGCAGATCGGACTTCTTATGTGGCGCCGTCGTATTACTTACAATATTACAAACGCGGTTGATATTCTACTTCATAAGTTCACATTCATGAAAAGGGAACATGATTGTAGTTACGACATAAGGAACATATCCGATATCATCTGTGATACGGATATTTCATAACGGTCAACCAACTTGTGATGGCGTCCGTAAAATGTACGAAGGGATGACCCCAACTTCACCATTTGAAACTTTTAGTTTATTAGCTTCCTTGTGAGCAGCAACAATATATCAACGAAATAATGATAGGAAACACAGACCCGGGAATATCGATAAGTGCATTTGTATTTGAAAGAAATAATAGTTTTTAATATTTCGTAATGATGTTTGGAAATTGATTTATAAGGCTATTCCCGATTACAACAAATAATGAACTTTGTTTAATAGCATTTTTAAAAAGTAGTAAAGCTTTGTCTGAAATATTATGGAACTTTCTACGATGTAGGTAGACATGGCGTTGCATCATTGTTCCTGCACTGATATCACACCACAAACGTGTGATGTGATATTCCTGGTTTAATTATTCCACTTTTAAAGTAATAGAAAATGGGTATTATTCTAGAAACTCTATAGTAATATAAAGATCATTTTTCAACCATCACGTCATAGCTACCCAACACTATACACCAATACTAAATAATTGATAAGACACAACCATCAATAATGTAAAAAGTGGTGGTGTGTGTTATTTTTTTGACTGTTTACATTTGTAGAAAGAAGAACTATGTGTAGTCTTGTTCTATAGATACAATAATTAAGGCATGGAAACCGAAAGCAAGTAAAAAAACATTGATTTTTTTTAATGAAAACAAGAAATATATGATTTTTTATGCAATGAGATTTTTCTACTTTTTTTATTATTAAACATAATTCTGGAAACATGGCCTTTGTGAGGATCGTTCTGATTGTTAGGTATATTTTATTACAATTTGAAATTTGCTTTGATGTTAGACGAAAATAAGGATTCAAAATTTTGCCTTAAATAATTATACTATATCAACATGATCTACGAAAGGTACGTGTATTCAGTTTATAGATCACATTTAAATTGTCATCAAATTGTTAAAACCTATTTTAGAATGTCATTTAGGTATAGGTATATTTCTAATTGTGGAGTTTATATACTTTTACATAATACAAATATGTATACAAATAATGTGTGTAAAGTACTATTGTTTTCTATATTATTTTATAAAACACTATATGGGAAACGTATACTAAGTTTCAAGTCGATTGTCTTTCAACATCATCAAAAACTACATTGACAAAAAACTTGAACTTGAACCTTGACCACAAAAAGCGGAACAGACCAACGGATAGACGGATAGACCGTAAACAATAATGCTCCTAGGTGGGGCATATCAAAATAGAGATTGATAATAACCCAGTAACAAAAGTGTATACATGTATATACAATGAACAATAACATAACAACATGATTTATATTGTACATGAGTTCCCTGCACAGACTTGCGATGTTTTTCGTGTTTTATGATTCATAATAGAATTTTGACCGTCCTCAAAAAAATTCAGCATCAACTCCTAGCTCGATGTAATGACAAACTATCAACGGTTTCCATAACATTACACAGTGTGAAAGAAAGTTCAGTTCAAAATTATATGAAGTCGCAATGTTGTTTCTGTTTGATGTCCAAGAAAAACCTCTTTTCTTGATCAGGTTATAATTTGATTTCTAGCTATAAATAAGGTAACATGGCGATGACATATTAGAATTCTTCTATGGTTCCACTTTGGGTATGTAGAACAACAAATTTATCGATAGTGAAGTTTCCTAAATGAAAGCAAAAAAGAAAACATGATTAAAACACGTTAAAAGCTATATCGATAAACAGCAATGAATCGATCACTTCGATGAAACAAGACAATTATAAGATTATAAAGATTATACAACATACATACATAGTGACTTTTGTATGGATCTGGCTCTACTTACAAAGTATAAATAATTTGTGGTATGTATCTTATTGTCAAAAAATGATCCTATATGAAGTAAAAAAAAAAAAAATAATGAAAACCGAACTCCCAGGAAATTATAAACGGAAATTCCCTAGGCCAATTTCAAAATAAAAATCTTAAAGACATCAAACGAATGAAAACAACAGTCATATTCTTGACGTGTAATTTGCATGTTCTTTTGTAATAATCGGTTTTATAGCTAGCTGAACCGCTTTCTTTTATGATAGTCACGTAAAATTCCTTTATTTTTACAGCAATGCGTGACCAAAAAAGTAAGCATAGCACCACAATAACAACATGATATAATGTATAAGCACAGAGCAACGTTAATGGATATTACCAACACAAGACTAAAAGGTATTATTAATAATATACAAAGACAAAATATGATACTATAGCACGTTATACATATACCAAAGAAAGTAATTACCTAGGATCTATACTTTAAATACGAAAAATGTAGCGTTATGGTTTTGGTATCTTCCGTAGATTTTTTTTCAATAAAAGACGACACTTTCTTTACTTAGTTTAAACATATTTATTTATAGTGGATTGGGAAACACGTTTTACAACTTATATTAATCCCTTTTCACTTTGCGGGTGCGATTACTGCCTTGTAGCGGCATTAGCCTGCTCTTTTTCGAAATCTACAAGGGTGTCTTTAACGTGCAAGAGATATGGCTCTCTCTTAACACGGGTCAGCCATTCATCAACCCCTTCCGACGGACTATCATTGTTTCTTAAAGTCCATACTCGCAAATGGTGTCAAGGGAGAGTAAACAATTTAGTCCCTGTAATTTTCATCCCAGACGGGAATCGAACCAGGAACCTTTGTGATAGTAGTCCGATGCGCTAACCACTACACATGAAACATTTAACATTTTTGCTTATATATATGGCCCATTTATGTTTGAATTTTTTTTTAAATGGTACATATAGATTATTTCAGCAAGTTTTCTGTAGGTGTAGGTGGGCGCCACTATTATTCTTTCTTAATCTTTTATACATTTTTGAAGAATTCCGCAAAATTCACGATTATACGAAAATCACCAGCTGTTATAAAAGCTTCAGAAACCGGCACTTAATTGGAAATGTAACCTTTGAAAAATACTTAAATCAATAACAAAAAAGCAATATCGTGTAAAGATTGCCAATTAGTGCAATTGGTTAATCGCATTTTTATCTCGTTTTGCAAGCCTAAATGATTTCAAATAAAAAGTACTCCCAATCTGCATTATCTCATTAAGAGCCTCAAAGTGTTTTCATTGTACCACCTTGGGGTAAATAAAACAGACGACTGAATTCAAACCAATAATTGCACTTTTCTTACCTATAATGCCAAACATGTTGTTAATTTTTAAATGGTGTGTACTTTTACTCAACACTTAGATAGGCTTATAATTATCGTTTTGCGTTTAAATGTTAACCATACATATCATATTATTTAAACATGAATATGAACCTTTTCTCGCCTTGTACATTTGAAGTAAATGCATTGCTGCTCTTAATCTAAAAGGCACAACATGTATTGTTATTATTTGTTTGTCTTGGTGTACACAGGCTTTTATCTTAACAGATTGTACAGGCGTTTGCTATTCAATAAAACAAAACAAACATACATTGAAGACCTGTTGGTGACCTTCTGCTGTTGTCTGCTCTATGGTCGGGTTGTTGTCTCTTTGGCAAATTCACCATTTCCATTCTCAATTTTATGTACAAAACCTTCCAGGAAATACATACCAACAAGTGATCAACTTCGACGTATCTGCAAGCTTTTCCAATACTAATACATCTGATTTCCAAACTGTAAAAAGTACTGTAACACCCGCATCCCTACAATACCGTTTAAACATTCATCGCGCCCATGCATGCAATTTACATCAAACTTTATCAAAATAAAATGCCGTTGCGAAAGTAGTTCAATTCAGCATGTACAGATAAGTCAAACGAAAGATAGAAAACGTAATGGCCAACGAAATTGAATTAATTAAAAAAAAATAATAATTACCAAACACGGTGAAACTTTAAAATGGAGATGTTTTACAAATATTATATACATCTATTTTTCTCTCTTTAAAATAAGGAAAATTTGTTTGGATGTATCATTAGAATATAAAAAAAAACACCGTTCTTTAAACATCTTTAGATATTGGTTTATAATTCATAATAATCAAAGGTACCATGCTTATAATTTAATACGCAAGATGCGCGTTTCGTCTACATAAGACTCATCAGTGACGCTCAGATCAAAATAGTTATAAAGCCAAAGAAGCAAAATGTTGAAGAGCATTGAGGGACCTTTAAATCATTGGCATGTGTTTTTGTCACATGCTTATGTATTTAGTTTGAATGAAACCACTATTATTGATACAATTTGAATCAGTTCATCCAGTATAATGGTCTTACTAGTCTGTAACAAAACTAGTTTGACCAGAATCTGTTTTAGCGTGGAACTATTCTAATTAACGTATAAAAAAACCTGTTCTTTCAACTACAAATAAAAAAAAACACATTTTAAATAATATAAAAATAAAGAAAATTACTAGATTAAAAAAATAGAAATACATTTGTATAACGTTTTAAAATAAATTGCAATAGTTAATTATTATTAAACGTAACATCAATATCTATATAAACTCATTCAGATAACGGGCTTCACAATTTCAAATATTTATAATCAAGACCAGATCAAGGATAATTAATACCAACACAGAGCTGCTGATTTCCGGCGTGTGATACTTCAAAAAAATGGTGTTTGAACTAATACAATTGATTGACAGAAAATCACCCGTAAAAATTTAAAAAAAGATAAATAAACTATAAAGATTAGATAAATTCAGCAGTTAGAAACTTGAAATATTATAGGTTAAAACATTTTTTGTCAGACATTTCTGTATTTCCAGAAAAAAAATACTGTTTCTTTAAGCTTGTAATATATGTTATTCTTAATTTAACTTACTGCATACTACATGTACTAAGTTAACATAATTAATCAATACTGTTGTATTTTCGTAATTTTTAGCTGGAAAAACACAGAAACTAACATGATTAATATAATATCTCAACAGTAAAGAAACAATCATTCATGTCGTTTTCATGACCTTGTACAACAATTTGAAACTACATTTCATAAAAAAGTGTTTAAAAGTGAAAATTCTAGCTAGCCACTGGAAATTTAGCCAAATCAAGTTTCTTTCAGTGAACATTATTTTAAAAATTAATCGTGACAGTAAATTTTATCTGAGGAATATTATCAACTATGAATAACTAGAATACATAGCCAAGGAAAGCGTTATATTGTTAGTAATGCATTTTTTGGTATACAGTGTATACAATATCATCTAGATGCATGCAAACATTCGTAAATAAAGCTTGTGTTAGAGTGCACATTTAAAATCAAAGAGTGTACATACGTAACAATGTGTAACAGATTGAACAACATGAAAACATTTGGGTAAATATAGTGTACCGACATATTTTACTTTTTTGGGGGTCTTATATCTATTTAAACAGTTTGCTAAATTTTATATGAATTTTCAAGTGTGTAATTTGATTTACAAACACATAGCTTTTAAAATATTTAATTGTATACGCTCTTTTAAATTATTTAAGAGAGATCAAATAATAATCACAAAATAACATAACACAGTGTATTAGCATTAACTCAATACCTACTTGAAAAACAATTACGACTACAAAGTATTTGTTCTGCGTTATATCCTTGGCAATATTGTCCTCCTAGCAAAGGTGAAGGGTTTGTACAAGTACGTGTTCGATATTGGTGTTGTCCACAATAGCAAAGACTCCATTTTGACCATATACTCCAACCACCATTGACTAACAATGACACTGTAAGACAGGCATACATGTAAAATGTAGGTACATCATTGAACTGATTGTTCCACCGTTGAAGAACTTATGTTCTTACAAAAGTATACTATTTAAATCGATATGTATTTACGTTTAATATTTACGTTTAGAAGTACAACCTACAATACAAACGTATTAATCTATATATATTTAAAAACTGCAATGAAGTATATTGCTAATCAATTACTATCCCCGTAAATGTGTTGCCGCTGATCGTTTTACAAATGTTGCACGTAGTCCATTTACTTCAGCTTTATCTATAATGAAGAACACATGTTTATTTATTAAGTCAAATGCGTTTTGTTTAAATATACTTTTTCACTTTTGTGGTCTTTTGGAAAATGTTGTTTGTGCTGTATTTAGACCCTTCTACGACGAAATTTGTTTTACATGCACACGTATAAAAATTGTGGTTTTCATCCAACACAATCATAGGTTTGACTGTAGTTTTCAATTTAGTCTTGTTTATATTTTTTTCGTGTGGGCTTGTATCATATTTTCCCTCCAGTTTATATGATGCGTTCATCCTATAGTGACTCTTGAAATTCAAGAGTCTATCTTAAATTGAGGGTACATGATATGACCTTCCAAATACCGTTTCGATCCCACACATCACTGAAGAGACATTTATTGTCGAAAACAGGATCTGGTGTACTAAAAAAATATTAATTCCTTATGTTTGTGGCATAACATCTTGGCCACAAGTTTATTGTTTTTCTGTTTGGTATTAAAGTTATATTAAGATCCATTTTGTTACATCTTGTGATCAATTTAATTTGGCAATCGCCAATGAGAGTCAGCAGGGTTAAAGAACATCAGTTGTTCGACCTGTTAGTCAAATTCGTTTTGTTTAAATATACTTTTTTCACTTTTTTTTTGTCTTTTGGAAATTGTTGTTTGTGCTGTATTTAGACCCTTTTACGACGAAATTTGTTTTAGATGCACACGTATAAAAATTGCGGTTTTTATCCAATGTATCCATAGGTTTGAACGTAGTTTTCAATTCAGACTTGTTTTCATTATTTCGTTCTGACTAATATTATATATCCTTAGGTTCATATAATCTTTTCATCATATTTTGAATATTTATATTTCAAGAGTCCATCCTAAATTGAGGTTTATCATATTGCCTTTCAAATACTTTTCGATCCCTAACATCACTGAAGAGACATTAATTGTCAAAATCCGGATATGGTGTAAAACACATTTGCTTTTAATCAGGTCGGGTCAATAGCAGACGTGTAGGTGTGGTCAGGAGCAGACCTGTCAATAGGTCTGCATCAGTCCTTAACAAGTAGACCATATATGTGGTCTACCAACGATAAAGTGAACTAGCGTGTCTGTTAAAAATTTTTCAAATTAAATTACAAAGCATTCAACAAGTCTGCTCCAAGTTAACTTTTGTATAGGTTAAAACCGCACCCATATTTACTTATAATCAGCACGATGTTATCACCTTACAATTTAAATACTAAAATTCAAGGCTTAAAATAAGGCGTTGTTACTTTAATCTAGTCATGGATCTGCGTTGTCGCGGTCGTTTTCTAGTACTAAAAAAGCACTTGAATCATAATGTTGCTGATGAAACCTGAACATTATTAATTCGTTTAGGGTCAAGTAATTACTCAAACAAAATCAAATGTTTTCCGAATGGTTGTATATGAGTAAATATTGCCCTGGATGAATGCTACCCATTTCAAACTTGCAGTGACTAGAAGTAATCGAACAATTATTAAATACAGTATTTGTATAGAAAAAAAAGAGTGAAAATTGGCATTGTTCATTGTTGAAGGACGTACGGTGATTATAGTGATTACTGTGGAGAATTGTCTCATTGTAGCATACCATATTTTCTTTTTTATATGAATTTAGAAAAGAGGGGCCAAAGATATCAGAGGGACATTCAAACTCATAGATCGAAAATAAACTGACAACGCTATGGCTCAAAAAAGACAAACAGACAAACAAAGAAATAATAGTACACGACAAAACATAGAAAACTAAAAAGTAAGCAACACATACATGACATACTCTATCAAAAACTAATTGGTGTCTCAGGTGCTCCAGAAGGATAAGTATATCATGCGTCAAATGAAGCACCCGTCGTGTTGCTCATGTTATTACAAAGGCGGTAAATCGTCCAATTTGGTAGGTCAAAGTCGTGATAAGGGAACCGGATTTTAGTTACGACATAAAGAACATATCTGATATCAACAGTGAAACGGATATTCCATACCAACCAATCAACTCCTGATGATGTCCGCAAAATTTACGAAGGAATAATGTTAACTTCTCCATTAAAAACTAACTTGGTTAAAAAGCGTCCTTAGAATTCATGTAATAGATTTAAACAAAATGTTGACTTATTTCCTTCACTTCAATTAAAAGAACCAATTTGGTTCAAATATTTATATATTCATTTGAGTAATCTCCAACAGGTAAATATCATATTATGACATTTCAAGACAAAAAAAAAGATAGACCGATGTCTACATCCATTTAGAAGAGAAAATACAAAACTTGCCTGCAGTTGGACAAGAACAATTGATCCCCACATCCTCACTATGAAAACAGTCAGTTGTATGGGGGTCATTGTACATGCTGTTAATGTCTCCTCTTCACCAGTGCAACCGACGTTATCCATCCATATATCCCCTGTCCCGTCGACGGTTTCATAATTATATATTACCTCACCAAAACTTTAACAAAAAGGCAGAAATATGTTACAATGTATGCATATTTTATTATAAAAAAACTGGAAGAAATCACATAAATAGTATTGCTATACTGCTAAAAAGTGTCAATCATTTGTTGAGTATTTATCATTAATCAAGAAAAATGTATTATAAAATATATTATGGGTTAACATACCAGTATCCCAGTTGTCTACATGCTACTAAAGCATCAATGTTCTGAAAAGAATCGTCGCATACTGTTCCCCATGTTCTGTTCATGTAAACCTCAAGACGTCCGCTATGCATGTTCAATCCGTCGACAATACGCAACTAACCTGCATATTAGATATAGCGTAGTTAAGAAACTGCTCTATTACATTTAATATGCATGTCTGTGTTGAAAATGGTTTAGTCCTATAACAGATACTTCTCTATACTTCTAAATGACAGTACTTCCGTTCCGTTGAAGAAGAGTAGCGTTGCAATTATCACCATGACAACAGTTAGTTTCTGGATAAGTATGTGACAGACGTTAAGTACATGTAATATAAATTGAAATGTTGATGCATATATTAAATGAATTGCAGATGAGATGTTCAGCAAACTATACAAATGAACAGCTTGATATCAGTTCACTAACCGCAACGATGTATGTCACTTGATTACTTTGTAAAAAAAATACAGGGCTATATGTTTAGGTTAAAATAAACGAACATTGAAGGAAACAGTGTAGAAATTTGTTAAATTGTTGCAAGGAGAAGTATTTGCATGCAATTAAAAGATAAAAAAAACTGATGGTTATTATATGCATACCAACTAGTATATTAAGACAACGATAATCAAAACGTTGCAGATGTAAGCAATTATAACCGTCAAGGTTGCACAACCTTTAACCGTACAGACATCTATAAAACGTACAAAAAGGAGACAATATGTGATGCAACTCGAAAAATAAACTTACTGGCTTGATGACAATCAATAAACGAATAGCAAGTGACAACTCTTGCATTACCGGCATACAAATAAAAAACTTATCAACATGTATATCATATTTTAGATTTAATTGTTTAATTTGTGAACTTGCAGGTCTTAATATTAGTATCAGAAAAAACATTATCAAGTGTACGCACCTGTTACTTGACTTGTGACCATACATATATTTCTTAAAATTAAGAGAAAACAAAAACGCTGTAACATCGTTCCTGAAAAAGTTAACAGTCCATGAATCATTCATTATGTGATGTATCTCTACTACTACAACTACCCCTGAGTAAGCTCTTAATATCTTTAAATGGTCGCAATGTTCAAAAGTACCTAGTAAACTACTGTATTTTTGACGAACGAGGACCTTTGTTAGAGCAAAACGAGTTTCTCATTTGAGCATTATTATCGTGTACTTTATGACATTAAATAATGGTTTATCCTCAATATCTACATGTGTTGTCTATGCAAGTTTCAACATACGTGTACGAGCTGTGTAGTCTTCGTTGTCTTTTTTTACCGACCTATTTACCACACTAACAGTTTGGGAAACACTTCACGTATATTTATCTAAGTAATGTGTCCTTTTTTGTGCACATACGTCTAAACACGGAAACCCAACTATATTAAACTATATTATGATTGCAAATATGACCCGGGGAATTTGACAATGATTTCAAGATTAAAACGGAGCTGACATTAGTTAAGTGCATTTACAATGTATACATAATTTAATAAGCACAAGATTAAGAAGATGTCTCAATTAAAACTAATGTGTACGTATATCAGACATTTAAAAACATGTATGTAAAATAGCGCACATATCTGTAATCATGTATGAAAAATGAATAAAATATGTTAAATAAATAAAGATCAACCTAAAGATAACATAAAATATAACTGGGTATTCTGACATCCAATACAATACATGTGTTTCCTTAAACGTGCAAAGCGTTCGTACAATTCATGGTCATATACGATATGATATGTGAATTGTTGAGCTTTACTGATAACACGTTACAATGTAGTTACACTTGACCCTTTTGAGTCAACATTGTTTTTAAAAACTCAGAAATGTTATTGTATGTAATACAAATAGGAGACTTAGCCATTCATGTGTGTTTGAAAACTTTTCCGCAAAAAAAACACTTTTTTAAATAGCTTTTTGCCAAAAACTATATGTAAAAAGCAACTATTCATATATACTTGATATACAATTTTTAAGTAAAATTTATTTTAGTAAACAAAAACCAGTTGACTTGATTTCAAAGATACTTTTAATATTCGAAAGATACACTGACAGATTAGTACATGATTAAAGACAGCAACCAGCAACATTATACCCGGTATACCTTAATTTTTGAACATTTTTGATTGTTTTTCTTTTTCACCAAATAGTTAACATTTCAAAATTCTTAATTACGTTTGATATTCGATGGTTTAGATATTTGATCAAACTTTAAAAGTACTACCAATAACGTTCAGTTTTACTTATGTCGCTTTTTGAAAGTTTAAATTTTAAATTTTTGATTAAAATATCAAAAATAGAAAAGGGGCAAATAGAGGGGTATCTGTAAACTACGAAACGAAACGAATACTTCAGAACTATTTTGCTTTCCCATTGCCCATCATTTTGGAGTAAGAGGGAATACTGATCAACCCGTAGCTAGCCAAATAGTATGGTAGGGTTGAGTATTTATACAGTTCTACTGAACTTGAAAAATAAAAAGATACACGTGTATAATCTCAAATGTATTTTTTTTTTTTTTATTGGATTTTAATCAACTATTTTGGTTTGTTGGTCTTCTAATATTCGGCTTTGAGTGTTCCTGAAAAAAGTTAGATTTCGAAAGGCGCTTAGGTCACATGTAATGTTTAACGTTTTGTTTTAATTTTTAATCGATAGCATGACGATTATATATATCCTTTTATAATCAATTTCAGTTTCAAGTATTGATACGGAAGGATCAATAAACTGAAAGTGTCCAAGGAACGTTATGCTATCCATGACCATGATAGTTGTTGATATCTATTTCACACTACTATCCGCTATACACGCTGAATTTAAGAGTAAGATCAAATATAAGTAGCTTCAAAGTTGAATACATTCATACAATCTAAACGTTAACCATACACATGAAATCTGCATATTAATGTAATAGTTGACGCTGTACATTTCAGTTGCATATTCATGAATTTAGAAATGTCGGGGCCAGGTAAGACAACGTTAGGACCGATGCTTTTAAACAGGATAATTTTATGCATTTATCATATATATAGCTCCGTTTGTAGTCGGCGGCCCCCTAAATACACCTCTGTTTTTAAATATAGCGACTAAATGGAAACATACTACTCCGAAACAAGGGATGCATCCGAATTTGTTATTTGCACATTTTTAGTTATGGTATGACGATCAATCTTTAGCAAAGTATAAGTACTTATCTACGTGCAGTTAAAATGGGATGTGTAAAGAGCCTTGGAGTACCACGATCCCTGCGCGATGGATTTTTCCATGTTGGCCATACACCAATGTTGCTGTCGAACAAAAACATGACAGTATAAAACGTTGTATTTTAAGTTAAGCATATCCTGAAAACTGAATAATTGAAAGTCAAGTAAATAAAAGAACCTAAATTATTGAAGACGTTGATTGTCGTGTGGTAACTTAAAAATGCTTTCACAGCATAGTCTGAGCTATTCCGGTCCTTCACACAATATATCCCGTTTCCTTGTATTTGCTTTTTGTGAACAGTGGATGATTTTGGACGCCTAATGGAGCTTCATATATGATAAATTGTTATGATATTGTAATTATTATGTTTATTTATGTTGGCCTAATTTGTGTTGTATGGCCTGATAGTTGTTTACCAAATAATCTTATAATTGTGCAGTTTAGGAATCACTGGAACAATCACAGAATGATTGGAACTTTCTAGAATGATCCTTATAAAAGATGCGTAATTTAAACTTCTACGTTATTCCAGAAACTTCCGTTGTAACTTTCCAGGATTTTCCACAATGTTCCATTATAGAGTGTTCTAGAATTTTCCATTGACAACACTATATATACAGACACTAAAGTTAAACTCTCATAATTAAACTTGGACATAGACATTGATAGACATTAGTATTCACAGCATTTGGATTGACACTTTTATTCTACAAACAACATCATACTGGATTGTGACATTAGTAGTGAACGTAATATTCAAATTGGATTCCGAAAGATTTCCGGATACAGATAAAGATAACAGATTGGACTCATATTTTGACAGTTAAGTTAACAGTAATATTTGTGTAATATCTTTTGTAAACTTTTGTATATTAAATATTGTTAAATTTTACTATTGATTTGTGTCTTTTGTTGGCTACAATTTAAAGGCGATTTCTGGCCGTAACAAAATGTATATACTTCTTACAAGCAGCAGTCCAAACGTAGTCTAAGGGAGCAGCAATTAAAAAAAGAGGGTATGTTTTTGTAGATGTGAGAATTTTGTTATCGTGCGAACATTTAGTTTTTTTAGCTTTGATTTGGGTCAACATTTAAAACTATAAGGTATGGAAAAATTCCGATTCCGTTTTGTCATCTGCTTGAACAGAATATTCATTTCATCAAATTGAGAATCAGAAACTTTTTTATGGAAAAAAAAACATCAATTTTCAAAATTCAGTCACCTACAAATAGATAGATAGGCGCTTAATGTACAGCGGCAACTATTACATAAATATGCAGGCTGAAAACAATGGTTATGGTATACGTTATTTGTGATATGAATCACATCATTTAGCTTTTTCAAAACCAGGACGATGTGTTAAAGTTTACTTTATTTAGCGTTTTTACTCACATTTCACTTTACTTGGCCTTCTTTTACTTTATTGGATTCAAGCGTGAATAATTAGTCTTTTGTAGACGAAACGCGCGTCTGGCGCAAATACAAAATTTTCATTCTGATATTTATAATGAGTTTATTTAGATACCTTATAACAGTTGTTAGCTCCAATGCAAGCTACTTATATTTGATCTTATTCTTAAATCCGTTTGTATAGAATACAGCAGCGTAAAAAAGGATATCAACAACTTCCCACAGTCGTGGCTAGTTCAACGTTTATTGCGACACCACTGATTTAGTATTCATACCATACGCATACTTTGATTGAAGGCCCTTTGGTTCACACCGAACAGCTTACAAGCCCCTTTTCTCTTTTTTTTATATTTTAAAAAGCTAATTAATCAAAACTGCACGTTTAGTCTGCTACTTTTAAAGTTTGATCAAATATCTGAACTATCAAATATAATTAGTTATCAAAAGTACCAGGATTATAATTTTATACGCCAGACGCGCGTTTCGTCTACATAAGACTCATCGGTGACACTCAGATCAAAATAGTTATAAACATGTTATTTAGAATTCTGAAATTTAACTTTTTGGTGATAATTTCAAAATTTCAAAATTTTTCTAAATATTTAATTTTGATATTTTAAAACTTTATTTCGATTCAGATATCTATCACTTTTTTTTCTATTTATTTGATGTGTCGGGAATTTTGATTCTGATATTTGATAATGGACTTTTTTTTTAATTTTCCAAGGATTTCTGTATTTTTTTTTATTCAACTTTTTTATGGGTTGTAATTCCGAATTGCATATCTGATATAAAACTGCAGATAATATAAAAAGCAATCATCTATGTTAATGTCCATTGATAACACATATACTAAAGCAATATATATCATACTACTACTGAAACCTAATTTGGTTGTATAAAGATACAGAATGTTTTTAAAGATTTTAAAGCTACTTTTATAAATATTTGTTAAATGATCCTGATTAAGAAATATTATATATGAAATATGTGTACAAGACGTTTTCAAATTTAAAACAAAATCTTACTAGCTAGTTTTTCATCCAATGCACCAAATATGTATCGTTAAATGTTTAAATCCTTTAAATTATTCAATGACGAATGGTGCATTCAAGGCGGATGATTGAGCTGAACATTTTCATACCTGACCATTTAGTTAAACGTGTATGTTTACCCTTTTAAAAGTCAATATTGTTTGGTAAGACGAGGAATAAGAAGTGCATTCAATAACTATTCAAATCATGACTATAGCTATCCATTTAGCATGTTTAGGTTTAAAAGAATTTGCTAGTAGTTGAATAACAGTTATTATGTTTTAAATCGATAAATTTATGAGAAATATTATTTATAAATAAAGAGAACAACCATATTTATAAAGTACGATATAAATTATATGCATGTGTTTATAAAAAAAACTGTCGCTGAAAGTATTTCAATTTTGAAAAAAAATGTTTAACACATAAGTTGATAACAGCCAGAGTAACAAATTTTAATATAATTTCAGTTAACTTTTAACAAGTAAAACTCGTCATAGTAAAAAATATATAATACTGATTAGTTTGTGTGAGATTTTATTGCTTATGATTTTCAGTTCTCTTCAAAACATACTAGTCACCTGAATGAATGTGATTAAAAGCCTCAGATAATTAAATGGCATGCATTTCAAACGTTTCGTTGATATAGAAAAATAGGCATGACTCAAACTGAATGAAAACTCTGTAAAACAGTTTTCAGTCTGAAGTCTAATATGACTTTGTTATGCATCAACTAATCATAAAATGGCTTTAATTGATGCTTCAATGCCATTACAACGAAGTCCTTCATCACCAGTGCAACGCTGAAAACGTCAACGGAAATTTTGAACTACGGGTATAAATCACATTACAAGGCTTATATTCGTTTGATGTGTTTGAGCTTTTGATGTTGGCATTGATAAGTAACTTTTCGTTTTCAATTTACCTAGGATTCCGGCATTTGACTTTTTTTGTAGTAAATGGCTGTATGACAACTTGATAATCTGTTCGTGCAATCGTTTTTATATTGTGATTTTTGACAAGCCGTGAATGATATCTAACCATTCTGTATCAGTTTAGAGTAGGCCCTTACATCTTGAAAATGATCGTCCCTAAGATCAGCCGTTCCAAGAGTGGCTTTCAAGAAATACGTCATTCCGTGCCCCTTTAAGGAGTGGGGACCCACAGCTCAGGTCTCATGGATTCAAGAACAAGAGAAAGGTTTTGATTGCGAAGGTTATCATGTTACCATACATTGCCAGTAACACTAGAGCACTACAAATGAGGGGTTTTGGTTTAAGGTACTGGCTCTATATCAATATGTCAGATATATATATTTAGTAAAACAAACGTTTAACGAACTTTGTTCGAACGTGAGACTATTGTAGTCAATCTTGCAACTTAAGCCTTGAATCTCTTCTACACTGAAAGCACTGCCACTACGATTTCTCTATAAGTTTGATACGACGTATCTACGGCTATACAATTCCACTAGCTGAGCACGTTTGAAAGTTTCGCAGCTTTTTTACTCCCCAACAAGCATAATGCTAAAGTCGCTGCATTTACATTGATTATTTCATCAAGACCTCGCCAGTAATTTTGACGATTTTCAGACTGTAGCACAATCTTTTCCCAGTGTGATGTCTCTTTGCGTTTACATTACAAACACAGTTTGGTGGGTGTGGGTGTGAAAAAAACAAAGCTGTTTAGATATTTTCACTATCGTGAAGTTGCGGTAGCAGGTCAACACATGAAATAATCAATTGAAATATGCATATATTTTGCACAATTGATATGTTTGAGAAACATTTCCATTTATTGATATTTATATTCATTTTGAACGTTCCGAAACAAATTGTGCGAAGGGTTAAATTGTTATTGATTTGATAGCCTGCAATCACAAGTTTTACATGCATATCCACATGAAGTTTAAAATAAAATTCATGACAACTTAAATATGATAAAGCCCCAGTAAGATATTCAGGCCTGCTATTACACGTAAACTTTATATAGCGCATTAAAAATAATAACATGTTGGAAGGAAACATGCATGCCACCTTTAACACCGTATGATAGTTGTAGCAATCAATATGTAGCTTGGCACTGATCCAAACTGTGAATCCAATTTTAGTTTTTTTTAACTACATAAGAAACACATGTTTGCCATAAATGTCGTTTCAAAGCGAATTAATCACTTTCCATTATAAATAAGGAAATTGTAGTAAACATAAGTAACCAATTCTGCTGAATATTTTGTATTTTTTTCTATTGGCTAGTAAAACTATTAAATATTTTTTATTATTGATTCAGTCATATTTATTACAATCGATGTCTTTAGTTTTGAAATAGTGTTGATGTGTCTAAACAGAGCAAGTCAAAAGTAAAATCCTACGTTGTTGATGACTTTTAAACGTCTCAATATGTGGTGAATAATTTAAAATAGTTACTAGTTTGGATTATGCGATTGTGTTTGTATGATTCTGAAAAAAAATCCTTTTGTGTGCTAAGCATTCGAATCTAAATTATCTCTACTAGTGGTGTGGTACGCATGGTTTGTGTGTTTCCACTTTTATAACGCTTTAAGAAAATATTATTTCTCGGGAAAAATTTGATACGTACATTTTGGTGAAGACCAAGCATTACATACAGACGGGCGGAAACATGTAACGTGGCGTTAAATCGCGTGCACTGCATGTGAACGCGGCGTAAACTGAGCATTTACTCCGAAATTTCAGTATCCATAAAAAGTAAACGAGCGGATACTGTCGCGCTTACCTCCGCGCTAACGCGAACAAGACGCGTCTTTCAATTCTGTAAGGGTAAACGGGCGTTTACTTCCGCGTTTAGGTTCGCGTTCATTCGCAACAGAGAGTGTCTTCTAATGGGGTTAAAAGTTAGGCAAGTGTGCTGTTTGTAATTAACGCGCGTTAACATAGATTGCAATTGTATCCTGGATACACTGACACTGATTGACATATTTACGATCAAAGCAATGATATTACACCTCTTTAATTGATTGAAAATTAATTTCAGTGATTTTTTTTTCTTCTGCAGGATTGATTATTTCATAAAAGGAAGTTAAAAAACAATATTGGAACACAACGACATCAAAATGTTGTCCGCCTCAGTTGAGAGTGCCAGCATGTCCTCTTTCTAAAACAACTTTTCATACCCCAGGCTGACACTCGTACAACAAAATCATTTGACTGCGTAAGGCCAAATCTAACAATACTTGAATTTTATTTTGTCAATCTTATAGTCGCAAAGTTAGTTTTTTTATTTGTATGTCAATATTGATTGTATGATACAGATGAAAGCAATATTGGAACCCAATGACTACACATTTTTTGGTTCACCAATTCAGAGTGCCAGGATGTCCTTTTTTATTCAAAATATTGAAAAGAAAATCAGTGGTTTTGGTACCCCAGGATGACTCGTATAACAAAATTATTTGACCTAGTCAACCAAAACTGGCGGTATTTGTACTTTATTTTGTAAATATATATAGCCTCATTGTAAATCAGTAGTACTTTTAGGTCGGGGTGGGTTGCATAGTAAAGATGACAGCAATATTGGTTGATTCTACAAGTTCATGCATAAATGTGTACATATCCAAACTGATGTAAGGTTAAAAACAATCTTCTGTTGATTATTCATTAAATGTCCAATTACCCTTTCAGAACATGTACTTATATATGCAAACAACTAAAACGCATGAAAACAAAAACATATTTTGTTTAAAAAGTACATGATGCCACTACTAATAGGATTGATGTGCAAATTTATCATAGATTTAGAGGATTTTAAAGAACGATAATCTTTCTCCAATATTACAAATATAACTAAACAATTGTTTATTAAATCTTATAATTACCTGCCTGTCTCGTATCTCTTACAGCAAAGACGAACTTAACATTCACACTTCGTTATGCATAGACATGTTTTAATGCAATGCGGAAGTTGAAACGTTATACAGGGAAACAATTAATTCTGGTATTATAAACCTTCTAAAAATAAACGGGGTTTGTAAAGACGCAGAAACATAAGTGTAGAAAATAACAATAAATGTACAATTTGTAGATATTGTGTAATTTGAAAATGACGTAATAAGCATTTAAACTTTTATATACCTAACTTCAATTTGTGAACTAGTGGTGATGTGTTTCCGTTTAAAAGACAATAAAAGAACTGTAGTGTACAATTAAATCATAGATCCATGACTGAAATGACAAAACTATTGAACAGTTTAAATTGTTTTATTCAAAACGCAAGATCATTCACATTACTGTCAACGTGATAGTTGACATATCTAAGTTTTAACGCTAAATATATGACCGATTAAACATTAAATAACCTTCCAATCACCGTTACACCAAGGTAGTGCATACCACTTATGGAAGAATTATTGAAATGAGACCTTCGTTTTTAAAAAAAAACAGTTTAACTGTCATTATGACAAAATAGAAAATTAGTTTCTTTGGTAAATTTTAGTATAACGTTTTTGAATATATAAAAGTTAACCTTTAGATGTATTTCGGTTTTTTAAGTCATTTTAATTGATATCCTGAAGTATATATTACAAATATTCGTTGCCGTACTCTCTGGACGTTTATTTCAATTCACCTAGTGTCATTGTTTTATTAGCGAGAACCTGACTGAATGCTTGGGTTATATGATTTCGGAATTTATTTATTAGTATCTAATGTGACATATCTAAGTTTTAACGCTAAATATATGACCGATTAAACATTAAATAACCTTCCAATCACCGTTACACCAAGGTAGTGCATACCACTTATGGAAGAATTAATCCACTTAATATGTGAAATCTTTATTTCAAATTAAGATCTCGAAAACAACTGTCCAGTCGTTTTATGATATATCTCCACTTCGAAACACATAGACGGTGCTAACTAGGTACAAATATTGACCAAGAAACTTATGCACACTACTTTTGCATGTATTATTCCTTTTAGTAATACTCACCAATATCCAAACTGACTACATGCTACTTTTGTATCAACATTCTGAAATTGACTTTCACAAACTGTTCCCCATTACCCTGTGTATTTAATCTCTAGTCGCCTGTGATTCTCGGCGAAACCTTGAGTAATACTCAATACTCAGTGTAGGAATTCATTTATAGAGGGTTACTGCTAACACATAGGTTAAGTTACAGAGGAGTTGTGATTTTGATTCATCCTATCGTTAGGTTTTTGAACGCCATCACCAGTTGGTTTTACCGTTATAGAATATTTGTTTCACAGATGAAACGTGGTTATGTTTTTAAAGTAAAAGTGTCAACGTCCAGAATTAGACTTACCACCGAGTGTATACTTACACTAGTAACACGACGGGTGGAGCAGTATCTGACTACCTTTCCGAAGGACTTGTGGTGACCTCAAAATCGAGGTGGGGGTCCAGGTTGCTCAATCTTTAGAGAAGGTTATTATAAATAATTATGATGAGGGTGGTTTAAAACTCCCCCTATAGAAAGTTTCTGTTTGTCCGTAAAAATGTCATGGCTTTATAAATTTCTAGATCCCTTGAATTGTTTCCCAAGTTCAATTTTATTATGAAGCTATATAGAAAAGCATGGAGGGGATAACATAAATATATTTTTTATAACAAAACAGGTTATGGAAAAAATTGCAAAATAGTTAAATGCTGTTTGGAGGGACATTTTTCTCAATCGCGCTCAATTGAAGCCAGAAAAGTTGAAAAATGAAAACAATCCCCAGTTTGGCTTCATATTAACATATAAAGATGTGGAAAGCCATTTATTTATGAACATTGGTGTCTTGATGGTATATTTTTTTATAAATGATATAACCTCAGATGAAAAAACAATACTTACATTTGAACACTTTAAAACACATTATGCAGTTAAAACTAACGTTGTTGAATAGTATGGTCCTGTTAGTCCAATTCGAGGTATCTGGAAGAAAACAATTTCAGATAAAGGTAGAATAGATATTATTGAAAATGATATTGTAGAAAGTCTTAGAAATGATAAAAAAAAACATGTAAATATTTGTATGCCCCATCTACGATAGTAGAGGGGCATTATGTTTTCTGGTCTTTGGCTCCGTTCGTCCGTCCGTTCAGGTGAAAGTTTTTTGGTCAAGGTAGTTTTTGATGAAGCTGAAATCCAATCAACTTGAAACTTAGTACACTTGCTGCTTATGATATGATCTTTTAAATTTTAAAGCCAAATTAGACTTTTGACACCAATTTCACGGTCCATTGAACATAGAAAATGAAAGTGGGAGTTTCAGGTTAAAGTTTTTGGTCAAGGTAGTTTTTGATAAAGCTGAAGTCCAATCAACTTGAAACTTAGTACACTCGTTGCTTATGATATGATCTTTCTAATTTTAAAGCAAAATTAGACTTTTGACCCCAATTTCACGGTCCACTGATCATAGAAAATGAAATTGGGAGTTTCAGGTTAAAGTTTTTGGTCAAGGTAGTTTTTGATGAAGCTGAAGTTCAATCAACTTGAAACTTAGTACACTTGTTGCTTATGATATTATCTTTCTAATTTTAAGCCAAATTAGACTTTTGACCCAATTTCACGGTCCACTAAACATAGAAAATGAAAATGGGAGTTTCAGGTTAAAGTTTTTGGTCAAGGTAGTTTTTGATAAAATTGAAGTTCAATCAACTTGAAACTTAGTAAATTTTTTTCCTATAGTATAATCTTTCTAATTTTAATGCTAATTTATATATTTGAAATACTGTATAAATATTGAACAACACACAGTGAGCTTCGTATCGCCTACAAAGAATATACTGTATAGATAAACAAAAATGATTGCCATTACAAAATGTCATAGGTGATTTAAATATTTCATAACAAGTACAAACATTATAGTTATAGTTTGCTTTTTGTCTTGCTATTTAGAGTTGACGTAATATGATAATATCTTTGAAACCATATTTAAAACTGTACATGTGTGTGTAATCATTCTTGATTGAGTTCTGTCTTTATGTCAAAAATAAACAAATTACAAAAAAAAAAAACTACGCCGGCGTTTACCCCTTTGTGGTATAAAAAAATATTCGTGGATTTTATGTGAAGATGGAGAAAGAAGAAAACGCGACACAATTTTAACTCTAATCATTTAGTAATATAGATTGGTTCAGTTGTGAAGCAAAAGAAAGAGACACTTACACAGTTTTAAACAAGTGTGTTCATCTGTATACTATGCTTAGGTAGAAATATGTTCTTATTTAAAAAAAAGAGGGACACTCAGCATTTATCATTAACGTGTGTATGACGTGACCAGTGAATTTTTTGACCACAACTTAATGTTTTTTTATTGGAATACGTATATATGATATAAAGAATATGTCTGTAGCAAAGTATTTCACTGGGTTGAGCTTTTTGTCTAAGTTCATTTTTAATTGCTTTGCCTTGAGATCAGTTCATTGTTATGAACATGCATTCTTTGTGAAATAAAAATTTGACTCAAAATACATTGTAGCAAATGATCTGCTGTAAGGTATTGTAAGATGATCACAACTGTCAGCAATATACTGCTACTAGCATTATAATGCTAGGTGGTTTTGTAACACTTTTTTATAAACATAGACACATAGTTTAAATGCTCATTTACTTGTCAATACTGTCAATGTAAGCAAGTTTATTAGTATTTTTTTTACATGCACAAACTACAATCACAGGAATGTAGATATTCATATACCTGAAGCACTCAAAGAATGTCAGCACTTAACGACCATTCTGACTGACAACGTCAACCACTCAAACATTATCAGAACAAAAAGAATCAAAATACGTTGTCGTCGGACACTGTCATAAATGGAAACCAGCCATGGTGTATTTTGCAGCTTAAGGAATGTCTTAATAACAAAAATCTATGAACTGTTTGCACTGATTACAAGTTGGTGTCTCCTCCACGACTGTCTTGGACATTAAAACTAAATATTAAATAAAAGACACTGCTATTTAAGTGTTTGGTACAAATCGGATTTCACTGTGCATCACAGTTCAACATAGGAACATACGGGGGAACCAGAGACCTGTTTCTCTCAGAAAACACTATCAAACATTCAAACATACTATCCACACTGATCTGTGTCCACACTTGTTTGAATAACAAAACAAATACTTGTGTTGTTCATAATACGAGAATAGGATTAACAATTTATCGTTGCATCATACATTGAACAACTGTGGTATATATTAAAGATCCATCAGTTCATATTTTTGTGTTTTTTGCTGTTTCGGACACATTCTTAACAATACTCATATTATCTGTATTATTTGCCTGATGCTAGCGTAAGGTAATGCCACATACTCTTTCTGAGAAACAAAAGATAATCGTCCTGAGTTGCCATTATGCACATGTTCTACTCGTTTTTGTGAACTAATATTGAGTCGATGTTCAAACCATGAAGTTTTATATACAATTTGTCTAATAACAAATGAAACAAATCAGTAAATTTATGTTTTTTTTTTACTTTTTCTGAAATTAAATGACAATTTATTGTAATCATATAGAATTAAAGAACTCTGTATGCTGAATCCAGATTTATTGTCGACAATAACATAAAACACTTAGTGATCACGCGGTTAGATAATAAAATAAAAAAGTATCAAGTTTGAATTGGATAACACATCCCCTTTTTTATCGAAAAAAAAACATAACACCTATCAGTACGCGATTTTAACACATCGTCTGAAAAGAAACATAAGTTAGGTGTTATTGTACTAGTTTTCAAGATTACTTATATATGACAAGGAGTAACGATCAATTACACTAGTATGTTAATAACCGAATTTATGCTGAATCATAAAACTCTATAACATGTAATTTTAGAATTTGACGTATTGTTTCTGTCGTATAGCATGTGGTAACATTCTATTGAAATTCTTACATTTAAAGAACCTTGAATGATTTTTAAATTGTACTCTAAAGCTAATAAAGAAATAAATACTTCAAAACATAAACAAAATTTTAATAAACTTTTTAAGTGTAAGCCTATACTAGCTGCGATGTACTTAAAAAATATACACTTCGTAATATAAACTACATTCTGATATCACATACTTTATCTGGTCGCGTTTAGATTACAATTAATGTACCAATTTTTGAATTTTACCCACAGTTGTTTTATATATAGCCTGATGTATCGGTATCTTTATTCGACATTTTGAGAGAAGATTTATCACTTATGTTTACTGCATATGAAGCATATTTCTTAAATCGTTTGAATAGTATGACAGTAACGTTAATTGCAGTCTGCAGTTAAATATAACAGTTTATTTTTGGTAAATTATAAATCTGTAAGTATTCTATTTTTATTGATTTGTAGATTTTTTTAATTTGAATGTTGCATCTTGGGTGATTAGATTTTTTATATTTTATAACTTATGATACTTTTGAAAGAAGGTAATTTTTTTTAAGGATCAAAGAAGTATTATAATAAAAGTATCATAACATACAATTTTCAAGATTTTTTTTCAGTTGACCGTTTGAAGCATTTTATATGTAGATAAAAAAATCGATGGCATTTTAATTCCACTTAAATGTTTTATAGATGCACCAGTGTAAACACATATACCGATTCATTTATCAAAATTCATAGAATCCTTTTTTTGTTTAACGCAATTGGGGCTTCTGCAAGACAAAACTAATACAAACTTTCTATTCCCAATATTATTTGATTGTAACTAATTTTCCACTGCTGATAAAATGATTATTTCATATTATATTACAGAATTGAATGTTTCTTTTTATAAATGAATTGAGGCTGTAAAAGCGTCGACCGAAGTACATTTTATATGACGTACGGAGGTCCTTCATTCATAAAATGGGCGCACTTTTTATAATGCCTTTCCAATATATACATTTCTGAACGAAGCATTCAACACTTTTAATCTTTTTTACTAGGATCATGAAACCAGGGTTTATATTAAGTTCATCTTTATTTACCTGTGTACGTTATTGTGAAAGCTCGTGTCATCATGAATGTAATATTTCATGTTAAAATGAATGTTTATTTTAGAATGACGCTAGATTGTTGTTAGACAATCAAAATAACGTACTGTTATAAAATAATATAAATATTAATACAACAATTTTGTAGTTTATTTTTCTAGACAAGCTTGGATTTTACCATATTTATTTTGTATTTAATGTTTATTTAACTTTGAATGAATGCTTTTATATTGTATTACTAACAACTTTATTGACATTTTATATATTTCATTTTTTCTAAATTACCTTAATGACCATGAATTTTCTAGTGTAGATGTACTCATATGAATTTTAGGTTGTCATGTTACTATAAACATGGTTTAAAATATTCCCACATACAATATGAAGAATATAACACAAAAGAAGTAGTTTAACAACCTAGCTATCTTATAAATACTATTCATTCACATAATATGTTACTTGATACTTTCATTTCTAAAGGAAAACGATACAACAGCTGACTAATTGTATATATATATATATATATATATATATATATATATATATATATATATATATATATATATATATATATATATATATATAGATGTATGTTAGTATACGAATAGTTCTCTTGACAATTTAAAAAAGGGAGAAAAAAACTAACAAGAGAAATAAAAAATCCCCATTATTCAAAAACTTGTTCAAATGCAGTGAACCTTTACTTTGATTTTAGAATAATAAAAAAATAATATATTAAGCAGTGGTTTACACAATATACACATGGCACACAGTTTTAGCATGCCGCTAGTAGTTGTTTCTGCAAATGCCTGTATCAAATCATGAAAATGACAGTTGTTTATTTAACTTTCCGATTGAATTTTCCTCTGAGTTAAGTATTTTTGTGATTTTATTTTTTTCTGTAGTTGTATTGTACACCTATACGTGATATGTATTTTCTCTGATGTATAGAATTGACGTTTTCTTATTTCATTTATTTGTCGTGAACAAACATTGCTCTACATTAACACTTGCTATTATCAATTGTTGTCTCAATGTTTGCATTTTCTATGTATTTTTCAAACAAACTGTTGGAGTTGTTCTGGTACATTATAACAGTTGTATTGTCTATATTCTCATTAATCTTGAACAAAAAGATTTGTTAGGAACCTATCTATGTAATGCGATGAGTTAAATGAACTGAACAAAAAGCCTTATTTCGACTTCAAATAAGGATTATGAATGCACTACTTTTTTCATTGATGTTAGGGCAAGAGAATAAATGTGTCATATGGTATAATAAAACGTTTTCATTGCATATAAGTTTTACTTTTACTTTTTGATCACCTCTTTTTTCTATGGAAATATATGGTATATGTGCGATGTATACATATATAAGAGCTTACTGACACCTCTAACGACAGGTACTTATTTATGAATAATTATCCGTAAGACTCGTCTTAGAGACACTTTTGCAATCGTGGTTCACACAAGTAACGAATTGGACCTAGGCGAACTTGTATTTTTTTTTTTTGTGGAAATTTAAAGCGTGCTTATTTGAGGTATGCTTAAATATTTAAAGATTCCATTGATTCATGATTTCCTGTGATACCAGATAAACAAAGACTACGCGTTATTGGTGAAATGATATGTTTCCTTTACATTTGTTCGTAAAAGTGTATAAACAAAATGTTATACATGTAGATAGTATATCTCATATTCAGATATATTCATCAATTACACAAAAAAACACTGTTTGTATTATTAACCCTTTTTCGACATGAGCTCCAGGATCTAATGCAGTAGTTTCAGATCAAAATGAATACATAATTTATTTTATAGGCAGAATGAACCATTTGATATTGATTCTGATGCTTGCTGCGATGAATTTGACATGTGTGGTCAATGGTCAGCTTTCAGGTTAATTACATTTATTTGACAGTTGTTTTGACAGTAACTGATTTTCCAGTACTCATTTACGTTAACATATTTATAAGATAAAATTACGTTACACATAATTTTACAAGAAATGTTTTGATCAAAATAACGCTACCAAATTAGAGTGTATCATAAGAAAAACTTTATCGAATATACCACTGTTAGCCATTTGAAGATATAATCAGTGTTTTTTTTGTTTTGTTATTTTGAGAATTAAGCTCTTTTTCAATATTTTGCGCGAGTTCATTAGCTAAATCATTCATGATGGAAGTTGTTTCAAAATGAAGGTACCAAAAAGATCCTGAATATTTTAATATGAATAGATTTGCATATTTATTACTTAAATTGTATATACATCTTCCTAACGTATTTTGTGTTTGTTTACGAATGATCAATTGCATATATGATTACCACATAAAGTGTACATTCTGTAATCGATCTTGCAGGTGGCTTGCGTATAATATCGGGTTTGACTGCGAATCAAGGACGACTGGAAATCTATCTGTATGGTGAATGGGTAACAGTTGGTGATTATCACTTTGATAATAATGATGCAGAAGTAGCCTGTAGACAGCTCGGATATTGGTGGGTATTACGTTTAAAGTAGAATGACACATGTAAAAAGCAATTCAAATCATTGTTTTGTTTACCATAATATGAACCAAATCAACGAAAGACTATTTGGGGTTTATTATTTGAAATTTAGATTGTAATAATCAATTAAGGTGGTACCTAGCACTTTAACTAAAATTGATTTCGCTCGTTTAATTTTCTTTAAAATTTGACAAAGTATTTACTTTGACCCTTTAACAAAAATATAAAAAAATCAAAAGATTTGAACTAACCGTTTAAGGTGGTACCCAACACTTTAACTAAAATTAATTTGGCTCGTTTAATTTTTTTTAAATTTTGACAAGTATTTACTTTGACCCTTTGACAAAAATATAAAAATTTCAAAAAAATTGAACCAACCGTTTTATCAGAAAAATTACACTGGTTATATAGCAGTTTGACAAACACTTTTTTGATCATTGAGAAGCTTGATATTCCCTAATAAACACAACGTAGTTAAAACGTTCTGCTGATTTAACAGAGTTATCCCCCTGTAGTGTTAGGTACCGCCTTAAGTTAGACAAAGGGATCTATTTGGTCATCGACCTTTGTGTCCATGTTATATTATATGGCAATACAAATCGTATAGTAGACATCGATGCATTGGTACACATCATACAATTTTTATCAGCATTTCCATTTGTGTTCTTAACCCTTTTCTCATCTTTAGCACATGATTACTTTTCTTTGGCAAGTTAAGATGCGTTGTAATCTATTATACCTGTTTTACTTTTATTTTAAAATTTATATATTCGGAAATGTATTTCCAAAGTCATGCATTACAAGTGTTACCATATTTAAATCAAGCAATTTAAGAATAAATACTTACGATAATGTCTTTATGTTCATGTTTCTGTCATCGTATCATAGTATCATTCGACCAATGGGATTGGTAAACAAGTGGTTCAATAATTCATATCTAAAAGACTGTCAATATGTCCATTCGAATGAAGACTAAGCTGATTTGTGCTGTTACCTTTTAACATAAGTATGTGATTCTGTTCGGGCAAAACCGCTTCCTCCTACAAAAGGAGGACATCCAGAAAATAGCAAAGGAGTGGTAACTGTGGGATTGAAAATCAATTAATATATCTATCATCAGTTGTATCCCTTCAAACTGTCATGCTGGTCTTCTGTAATATTCTTAATTTTCCCACAGATAGTTTGTTATTACGCTATTGTATATCATCATGATCATTTGTAACTAAATAATATTATTTGTAATTTCCGACATCAGATTGCTCTTTATGCAAAGGAGATTCAATTACAATACAAATAGAAAATAACACTTGATAGAATTGGTATATCCTGAGAACTTTTCTTGTCGTACCTTCATTAATGAAGTTGGAAACGAAATAAATTGAATGGTTGAAGAGTCCTTAAAATACTGTCTTTAATGGTGCCGTAATGAATGATTGGAGACTTAATTTATATTTGGTTTTAAATATAATTTCTGTTCAAATAGGTTCCTGAATCCGTTATGGCTTTGTAATTGAATCCATAATTAAAAGCTGTATATATAATCCTTTTAAAACAATGCTCCCAAAAATTTCCTTCCAACAGATTTATTTTTTGTTTTTGTTTTTGCTGCTCTGAAACAACACACTTCTCTAGTACCAATGTTTTACAAAAACCTTACTGCATGGAAGTGTTTATCATGCCATGTGCCTTATCTTTTTCTTAGAGATTTCACGTGAATTGACATGCAGGAATATTGTTTAAGCTTTCTTAACTAGTGAATATTTTTAATCTTTTGTTTGATTGCATTTACATGGACAGTTATATGAGTTCTTAGAATATACATATAGGTTCCAAAAAGAAAAGGTACCGAATATCTAACCCTTTTGTATCGTTCATGTATTTATAGCTCAGGAATCATGCATCCCGCACATATGATATTGCTTTTTCCAAATCTTTGGTCAAATATATCCACGTAGTCTTTAAATTATTTGGTATAAGTTCGTCCCAATCTATTCCACATCTCTATAACTCTTGTATCAGGATCTTCGCTCTAATTGTAACCGGACAAAGTAACCCTAGTGGGTCATAAATCTTTGAAGAATATTTCGAAACTTCTCGTTTAGTTACATGTTGAAGTAGTTCCGGTGTAGGAATATCACGCTTAGGGTAAAAAATCTCGTCGTTTCGACTGTTCCACAACATTACAAGTATTTTGATATACTTATCAATATCTAGGACGTTTTCTTCTTTAGCTAATTCTAGTAATTTAGCACTGTTTGAACTCCATGATCTCAAGTTGAATCCAGCTCCAGCCATCAAGCTCCTAGCTTCTTTGAAATACGTAAGTAAATCTGCCTCTTTGTTCATACTAGACAATATGTTATCAACGTAAATATCTCTTTCTAGAATGTTAGCTGTTTCACTGTTTCCGAATTGTTTCAAATCTTTCTGTATTGTGGCGTTGAGTATAAAGGGCGAAGACGTCGCTCCAAATAACACTGCTTTGAACCTATAAGTTTTCAGCTGACTTCCTGGATTTGTAGGGTCACTAAGCCATAAAAATCGGGTAACATCTATATCTTCGCTTAATCCAACATGTAAGAAAGCTTTCTCAATATAAGTACATGTAGCAAACTGGCTGGCTCTAAACTGTACTAGGAGTTTTGGTGATTGACGACAATTGCAAGCGTATACTATTTATATAGGAGTTGTGCTAGATTCCTTGTGTATAGGGTGGTGTGGAATGTAATGAATTTTCCCGCCTTTTTGTTCTTTTTCATCTACTATCTCAACAAATCATCTGCGTTCCTGTTCGGCGATTATATCTCCATACTTCTTTTAGTAGTTTAGGATCTAGACTAAGTTTCTGAATAACGTTATCTGTTCTTCTTCTTGTGACTGTATAGTTTGATGGTAGTTCGTCATGTTCCTGTTTCCATGGCAATTTTGCAAAGTATTTATTACCTCTGAGTTCAATCGAACGTGTATCGGTATTTTCTGTCCTGCATCTGTTTCTACGAACACTATCGGTTTATCTAAATGTCTTACGTTTTTGTTTCTATCTCCAAATGATGATAATTGTAGAATTTCAGTTCCCTCTGACTGTAAATTAAGTTTTATTGCTAAATCTTCAGTCACAAATGATCTCTGTGCTCCTTCATCAAAAAGTATATGGGTGTCTCTTCATGAGTGGTCTGACCATACGGGTGCTACTGCAGTTTTTAAAAGAACATTTGTACGTACCTCGACTGAAGATGAGTATACAATTGAAGTGTCCTCTTCCTTCTTTTTAGTGTCATTTACCAAATGTACAGATGTCTGATTAGCTTGTCCATTGTTACTATGAAAATGCATATGCTGTTGGCTGTAATTTGTATTTTGCACGCGTTGTCTACTCCTATCATAATCGTGGTTCTTGTTGTTAAATTGGCGTACACTTCATAGACTTGTGTGGTGTCTTTTGTTGCAATTTCAGCATAAGAGTTTTGACTGACATTCATTTAGACGATGTGTTCCAAAGCAGTTGAAACACAGTTTCTCCCGTTTTACAATGTTCATGCGTGATGCAAATCTCTGGTGTGTGTACATCGTGGCAAAATACACAAGGTTTAGTGTCTAAATTCTTGCGTATATTTCTTGTATTTAGAGCATGATTTTGGCGGGGTTTTGTTGATTTAATTCCGGTAAAGAAAGAAAATGTACTTAGTAAATTGATAGACGTTTCAGTGTTTTGTCCCGCATCAACTATGTTTATTTCATATCAAATACTTTTCCGGAGGTCTCGTACCGACCAGTTTTCTGATCCATGTTCATGGGCAAGGGTAATTTCTCCCGGTAATTTATTCAAAATAATTGGTACAAGTAATGTTCCATACGAGTCTTGTGATTGGCCTAAAGACTCTAGTCCTCTTACATACGTTTCTATTTGATCATAACATTGTCTCAAGCAGCCAAGATGGTTTCGTGGAGGTGGAATTTCTAATAATGCTTGTATGTACGCTTGCGTAATTTTGTGTGTTTGTCCGAATCTCTCATTCAATAAAATAATGGCGTCTGCGTAGTTTGCGTTAGTAAGTGCAAAACCAGCTATGGTGCGTAATGCTTCATTCTGTAATTGTGCTTTGAGGTAATTAAATTTCTGGACATCGTGCAATGAAGGGTTTAAATGTATGGCGCATTCATACGAATCTCAGAAAGTTTGCCACTCTAATATATTCCCTGTGAATATCGGAAGTGAGAGTTTGGGTAAATAGTGATTCTGAATGCTTGCGGATGTATACGAATGTATATTAGTACTCACAGTGTTACTAGCTTGAGAGAACGGATTTTGGGATTACTGCGTGCATGAGTTTTCTGTGGGGTTCGCTGAGACGAACGGTTGAGAGTCAACATTTAATATCTGGGATGAAGTGTCACTTTGACGTGTCTATGATGTGTAGGTAGTATCTTGAATGAAATATCTTATATGTCTGATTTTTTGTTTCTAACGTAATACAATACTTATTTGAATCTAGATTTTAACTTTCAATATCTTCTGCTTCCGCTAGGTTGAGTATCTGCTCGTTCAAGTTGTTCTGTATCTTTTGCTTCTGAAGAAGGTTTTCAAATGTTGCGGTCAATTCTTTTGGGTTGAAATCTTTATCTTGCGTCGCTGCATCTATCTTCCGAAAAAGATTTGTAACAGCACTTCTTTTCTCGGATGTTATCGACTTGAGCATGCTTAAATCCATTGGTCACGGTACCATAAATGTGGAGGTTAAAAGTAAGATATTTTCGCTAATATAACAAATACGTCTGTTGAGCCATAACTTTTAATAACAACTCAAAGAGTCCACGGCGATGTCACTGAAGTCGCCAACGCCGCCAATGGTATTGTACAAATTTAGGAACGTCGTAATCCCGCGGTAATCTCGACATTTATTAATGCAATTTGATAACATATCTAATCAAAGCAGTGTTAACGACATATTCAGTTTAAACATTATTTTATTTTCAAAAGTGCACAAGAAACAATTATACAATAGAAAAGATAGGGATTCGGAAACAAGAAGAACTAATATAAATCCGTCTCCTTGAACTCTTTAAATGTGTTAACAAATCTAAGCGTATTCTTTAATGAAATGAACAACCTGGAATATAAAAAAATTCATTTAAACGATATCTTGAGAATTAACAATACAAAAAAACTCACCGTCATTAGAAAAATGTTTTATATCCGTTTAAATTTGCTGTGGATTCATTATTATTCGTTGGATACCAATTTTAGTGCTTTCGTTGATACTTGTGAACAACGAATTTAAATGTTCAACAAATGACAAATTTCCAACAGTCGTCGTATGCAAAGATTGGCAAAACCACGAAATCAAATATCCATGAAAATGCAAGTTTTCCTCGACCCACGAAAATTGATTGATGCCCACAAAAATAAATGAATTACAAGTATCCATTGTTATTATGTGGTTATGTACTATTGTATAATGTATTTATATATTTATCTGTCCTGAGTGTTCTTGTATGCTTTGGTATTGTATTTGTGTCATGTAATATTGTCACTTTAGCGGTTTATTTAGAATTGTCATAAAGCGTCAGGTTTAGCAAGCCACAAAAGCAGATTCAACACATAATTTTCTTTTTATATCATATTCAAAGTCAGGAACATGACAGTTGTTAAAAAAAGTAGTTTTTTATGTATGCTGCATTGTCGATTTGTGTATGTTACAATTCAATGTTTATGTTGTTTTGTTGTTTTCCCCTTATAGTTAATGTGTTTACTCGAGTTTAGTTTGTGAACCGATTTTGTTTTCTCTCAATTGATTTATGACTTTTGAACAGGGTATACTACTGTTGCCTTTATATATTTCTACTAATCAAAAATCCAGTTCACTTGTTTATTAGCAATTTATTTATTGTGTTGCACTATTTGTAGGAAGAAAAATAAACATGGAATTGTATCTTGTCATTTAACTTTACTGGCTAAAAACAAAATAATCACACGGTTGTACTTTTATATTTGATAATGTCATATATTTATCAGTTTTATGATGATTGTTATTGTTGATTTAAGGTCAATGTCCAAACAACATAATAATTGGAGAATCAACGCCTAAAGACGAAGATAGGAGAGTTGATACAGAATCAGGTTGGTGAGATATCATCAGACTTTTAAATCGTCCAACATAAGTTGTGCCTTTCTTAAGTTGATAAAATTATTATTGATTATTGATGTTTCACGCCGATTTTGGCTATTTTATGTTTGCCATATCTTTTTTTGTGTCGAGTAAACTGGGTTGTTTATAGAACATTTAAAAAGTACAGGCAACATATGTTGGTCAGATTTTCCATTCTAAGTGTTGATATACTAATAATTTTGAAGATTAATTACTAAGAACACTCGACAATATAGGCCATTAGTTAAAGAAAATAAATATGACATAATTCATGGTAATATTAAATGTCATGTACACATATCATTTAAGGGCATACGAAACAGTTTTGAACCTGTATTTACAAGTTGATGAAAATTTGCATATAGGCTATTTTTTACCTGATTAAATCAAAAATGCAATAAAAAATATACCTTCATGTCCTACTTTTTGAGTAAAACGAGGTCAAAATTTTGTATATTTGCTCAAAATTAAGATTTGTGTCCCTATTTTCTTTTTCGAAAGAAAGACATAACTTTTTTTGTTTTAAAAGATAAACACTAATTGTTTTTTGTTAAATAATCGTTAATTTCTGTATTTTATAAGTATCATTAAAAATTATGCAATTTTTATTCCAAAAGAACTCTATATTTATCAAATGTTCATGAATAGAGGAAAAAACGTCATTTTTTGCTGCATGTTTATTATTTTTATTTTCCTGACCATCATCAAGTGATTGCTTTGAATAATTGTATGGTGGTAACACAATCTAAAATATAGCTGTGTAATCGCGTACGCATCAAGAATACATGAATATACTTCCGGCTCTGTCTAAAATTAATATTATTTTTTCAAACTTTCCAATGTAAAATTTTACCGATTTTTTTTCCTCTTGTCGTTTTAATCTTTAGGTAGAAGTCAATTATTGATCCTGTGTAGACGTTTTAGTAATATTATGTATTGTAAAGTGGCACAAAAACTATCATAGTTTTGTGACACTTTACAGTAAATAATATTACAAATATTACAAAAACGTCTGCACAGGATGACTGAAGTTCATGTCAACAACAAAAGTTGTAAAAAATGTTTATGTTGATAGTAGAGTAACCGAATTTCATTTTAAACACATTTTTTATTTTTTTATTGATTGAATTACAAAATCAGATAATAATAATACAAATATGTTCTCAATCAAGAAATCAAGGATCTTGATAATATCGGTTTCAGAGAATGTTTTGTTTGAATCAGGGAGATTCTTTACAAAGTATGATTTATCCCTAAGACAAGGTACTTGTATCTACGTTTGCCATTCTTTTTTATAAAGCAAAGTAATACAAACTCTTTCAATTTGTCTTTTAGTTTGGAATGTGGAATACTTGTGTAAAGAGTAGAAAGGTCAAATGTTTTAATACTGTTACAAGATGAAAAAGAGTTAGATTGTATGTACTCTAAAAGATCTTTGGAATTTTTAAATATCCACATCTGATTCACGCCACCTCTAGAATAGGCAGTTTCACAATAACTTTGAAGCCCGTCTTTGATTGCTGATAAAATAGATGTTAATAATTTAGAAAGAGGTTTCGTGGAGCACTTGGAAGACCCAGCAATATACCGTTGCTTGAAAGGACACTTATGTTGTTTAGGTATCCAATACAGTGATGGAAGATCCAGTTCTTCATCTTTGGTTGAAATACCAAAGGAACAAAGAACAGACCTATGATTATCCAGAATGTCCTCTTTGGTAAGTGTCGTGAGGGTATATGTTGAGTTTCCATGTGAATTGTCTATACCTAATTCGTTTATCAAGCAATTAATGTAGTGACTTTTACAGACAAAAACGATGTTATTTGGGGCTTTGTCTGCGGGGACAACAACATATTTATCATGGAGGTCGGATAAGTGTTTAGCAACATTTGGGTCTTTAAAGATTGACTTAGCATGGGCATTGATTGACCCATTCAGTTTCTTGATTCTGATTTGTATTAACGGCCTCACTGCCTTAATCCATTCGGATAGAGTGTATACGTCTTCCTTTTTACGTTTAGCCCATTGTCTGGCATAATCTTCGACTGACTCCATCAAAATTTTAAAGTTGTATTCCCAATTGATGGATTTAGGCTCACGATATTTCGGAGCTTTCGATAACACATTTAATAAAAGTCGTTTTACATTAACTATTAACCATAGGTAAACAAACTAGATAATTTCCGTTTATTTTGTTTCTGACTTGCATCGGAGTTTTTACTATTCATTTTTTGCTTCAGATTTTTCTACAGCAGATTTGCTTGATTTCTGCAAGTTTGACAGCTGAGAATATATTTGCATTACTTGCGAATGGTACGTAGTATGAACGGTAAACACTGTTAAAAGTACTAGTTGTTTTTAAATACATCTTCGATTCTGGTGGTCTACAAAGGAAAAAAGTTGTCTCATTGTCAATTAAACTCCCTTTTTTCTCATTTTAAACCTTAACAATTATATTTAACGCGATCACAAACTGCATACATTAATCCAACAGCATGCCATATTTAGAACCAAAACTTCATATGTCATATGTTTTATGGAACATTAAATTTAAAGATGTTCGCTTCTCCGTTCAAAAATAACAAGATTTTCATAACACAATAATCAGTCAGGGGCGTTACTTAAACAAGTTACTTTTTTTAATTACTTATATAAGTAATTTTTTATTTTAAAAATAATAAAATTACTTAATAGAGTTATTTTAATTTTCAATAGAAACATAGACTAAATGTAGTTTTCATGATTTTAAACAACATTTTATATCATAAAATAAAGAATTTATTAGATTTGAAAGGAGTATAGAGATTAAGGGTTACTTTGAAAATAATGACAAAAATATTACTTGAATAAGTTATTTTAAACATTTTTGAAAAAAATAGCAATTACACTTATCTAAGGCACATATGTAATTGATTTAGGTTACAAATTATAAATAACTTCAGGTCTAAATTAATTCACAAGTATCTATCTATTTAAATCAGTCTACCTTCAAGATTTTAGAGGAAAATGATAATTGAATAGTCCCAAGAGACAAATCTTTGACCCAGAAGCGTCGGTATGAAAGATAAGTGCGTCGGAAAGTTAATCAGTATTTCTGAACAATTAGTTTTTATATATCAAAGGAAAAATAACCAGATAACTGTGAAAAATTTTTAAAGCTAGTAAAATCTGTATTCTTGGACACCTGTAAAAATAATATTCAGAAAAATAACTTATATAAGTTATATCTAAATTAGCCTCGTTTTCAACATTACTTGTATAGGTAATTTTAATTGTTACTTGTTTAAGTAATGCCCCTGACTGATAATAAATGGAAAATGGGGATCAATGGTCAAAATTTGTCAAGGCCTTCGAATGGATAAAATCAGAGGATTCCGAAAAGCAAACATCCTAAAGTCAAACCCTATATGTATATGTACATGAATGTTGAGAAATTAACCTCAAAATGTTCATGTTTTTAGTTGATGTGAGCAAAACATCCTCAAACAAAGTTGTCAACCTGATACAGAACGAACAGACATGCAAACATAATTACATATTCGATTATATACTATACTTGTAATATTAACATATAATGTACTCATTTATACCTACATCAGGATATGCGTTACACTTAAAAAGAGGCGAAAGATTATAAAGGGACATCCAAACTAATAAGTCAAAAATAAACTGACAACGCCATGGATAAAACAGAAACAAATCACAGACAGACAACAGTTTATCAAATATAACATCTTATGTGCTTTGGAAGGAAAGCAGATCTTGCTCTACATATTACACATGTTGTGTTGCTCCAGCTGGTCCAAACACGTTTTTTAGTCAAATTCGGTACATGTAGGTGATATTTGGGGAAAAGGGCATGGCATTATCATCACGACTGTTAGAGCATATCCGTCGTCGTCTGCGAAACAGATAGTCCTGAAAGATCAACCACAACTCGTGATTGGTCCATAAAATTTTGGAAGAGATGATTTCAACTTCACCACCTGGACCTCTTGGCTTGATATTTCCCTTATAAGCAGCAGTCCTCTGCAAGTAAATCATGATAGGAAGTATGTTCGGGAATATCTACTGGGAGATATATACCCTGCATTCAGTTTCACAATGTTTCTTATTGTTATTAAAATAAATCTACGGTAAACTGATGATTGTACTGTTATCAAATCATTTCAATATAGAAGAACTGACTTTTAAGCTAAAGGCAGCTTCTGGTGTCATTAGTTTACTACAATGCCTAAAAACGTAACAAACCTACCAACTTCATTAAAAATTTAAAGTAACATGTTTTTTTAGAAAAAAATCAAGTATATTGCATTAGACGTTCAATTCATTCATCTTGAAAATAAAGAAAAAAATGAGAAAGAATTATTTTATAGCGGCAAACTCATTCCACATATGACTTTCGCGAATTTAACTTTGTGACTTTTTGGCATTGTTTGATTTGTCTGATTGACGTGATTTCTGTGAAGAGTGAAACATTTCAAAACATATTGAAAATGAAAATGTGTAATATCTTTCACAATTTTATCCGAATGAGAAAACAAAACATGGAAATGCATCAATTTATAAGCAAAGTTAAAAGCAATTTAGGTATTTTTATAATTCTATAAACAGAACATGGAATACTGTCTTTCAGATTATTTATGTGTTAATTGGAAAACACGTCTGTGGTAACTTATAGTTCAGTTTAAAAATTGATGATGTGATATCTGTTGAAAAAGTCTAGATATAAAAAGGCCGTGCGTTAAATCGTATTACTTGGCAAATAAATCAGATCCGTTAAAAAGCTCTCAGTCATACAAAATGTTATAATAAGTTTGCAAACTATTTATTTTTAAGCCACAGTCGTAGTGTGTAAGAGGTATCTGTATGGTAGTATTTGATAATTGCTTTTGGTCCAATCGTGACTGTTTTATTCAAGCAAAACTTATAAAACAGAAAAAAACATAAATATGTTACACTTAATCATCAACTCGCTATAATATATTTCTTTACAAATATTGCGTCTATGCGAATGTATCCGTTTATATATGCAAACTTTCCACACAAAATCTGTTTATTTGTCGATAAGGAGCAACCATTTATCCTCAAAGGGATGTAATGTTTTTTTCTGAGTCAGAAATGTTTTCATTCAATTTTTTCGACGTTATAAATAAAATTTTCATATTTTTTTTTTATCAAATTAGGGATCATAATTTAAAAGGAAACAACAAAACCATACCCCCTCCCCGCTCTTTCAAATGGTCGTTCCCTTACAGCTAGAAAAGTTGTCTAAAAAATTGAATTCGATTCTATGTAATGATCTTTTAAATGACAAAAGGTTTGCATACAAATTATCTCTCTAAATATATTTGTAATTTTGAAATAATTTTACAATTATAGAAAGTACACATAATATAACACTAGTGCAATGGTCCGGGAAGCCCATTTTCGGTACAATCCGTGTTGTTAATGCCTCATTATATGGTAAATGTAATATATGGCTATTTTCGCGGTAAAGAGTACGATATTGTGGTAAAAAAACAATTGGAACGTATCTGTTGCCCTCTATGAGAAATAGTTATCAAAGGTACAAGAATTCATAAGTGAGATAATAAGAAGGGCTAAAATCAACTTAACCATATCTAATAGTTGGATCTTTGCGTGTTGGTACTTTCATGAGAGGTGTTTGGATTTTACAATTGTTCAAGGTATCAGAAGACCATGAATAAAAATTAAAAAAACAAATATTTAAACAGCAATATTATGTATATAATCATTCATTTTTTTTTTATTGAAGTAACGACACTGCAATTCAGAAAGTATAAAATATACGATGTAATATTTTCTTAATTCAGAACAAACAAATATTTACGGACAACTTGTTTATGACAAATTCAGAACTTGTAAGCATACCAAACGTCTGTGGTCATGTAAACTGTGTGCTAATGCAATGATAAGGATTTTAATGCTTGTTGCTAAAACAAAAAATCTGAAGAGTTATTCCTATTTCGAATTATACACGCCATGCAGAGCAACACGAAGTAAACGCAGTTAAATTAGAAGTTCAGTAACGACATCCTTTATGTCATCAGTTTGTTCGTTTTGTACTAGTAGATTTGTAAAAACAAACGAAATGTTCACTCTTATTTATCATTTATGAAGCTGAAGCTCGTTAGAATATATTAATTGTTATTAGCAAGACTATCAATAAAAAAGAATTACCAAAACGTATGTCTTTTTATCAGAATTATTGAACATTACACTACATAACTCAAATGAAACATCTGCTTAAAGTGGTACCTAACACAACAGGGAGATAACTCTGTAAAGTCATCCAAAATTTTAATTACGTTGTGTTGTAAAAGGAATAGCTAGCTTCTCAATGATCAAAATTAGTGTTTGTCAAACTGCTATATAACCAGACTGAGTGTAATTTTTCTGACAAAACGGTTGGTTCACAATTTTTGAAATTTTTATATTTTTGTTAAAGGGTCAAAGTACATACTTTGACAAAATTTTATGAAAATGAAACGAGCCAACTTAATTTTAGTGAAAGTGTTGGGTACCACCTTAACAATTTAATCACGTTCTATTGCTAAAGAAATATTAAGATTTTATATTATATAAAACAAAAATCAATTTATATAGCAATTAGAAACATAAATGATAATTAAAGCAAATACCAGTTTATATTTAGCACTACAATCAATGTTGAGACGTAAACAAAAAAGTACAACATAAATATTACGTTCAAGGTATATTAAATAGATTGACAAAATCAAACAATAACCAACGGAACGACTTGAAAATATCTATTATATCTAACACATATTAATTAAAGGTTACATTTACTGACAGATAAGTTCGTTATCATTGGAATTACTATTTTCATATCAGTCAATTCACTAGCTCAAAACATTTTTGATAAATATTGATTCTATTCTGGAGACAGAGCTGTTGACTAGCCTCCTCTAAACTTCTTTGATATAGTTCATACTTCTGTAATACATAAATATAATCGTTTTATAAACTGACGTTATCTTTGAAAAAAATTAGAGTTGTATTCTTTTATCTCAATTCAGACAACAAAGCTCTGCAATATTTTTGTTTTTGTTTTAGCATATTAATTTTAGCACTTCCTGTTTAAACACTTCTAGAAAAGACTTCAGGACATAATGATGAAATATGAAAAATAGTTGAAACATATTATTTAACAACAAAATATGAAAATTGCTTCGTGTGATGTGGTTATCATGACTTATGAACATATTTTTGCCAGGTGATATATATCACACAGAAATCATTTAAATGCCTATGTACCAAAAAGTAGTAAATTCCTTTTTTTAGTTTATGTTTCTCTTCTTTATACTTGATATCATTGTATTGATGATTTACTGTAGAATATTTATTTAACAAATTGTTTACTTTGTGTGTTTTCACAAAGAACGATCATCTCTTAGTAATTTGATTATATAATCCTTTTTTATCAATATTTTGTGCATTTTCCCTGTGATCTATTTTTGTAATAATTTTCATATCATACTACTCGCTTGAGATGGAAAATTATCGCTGGAAACTACGCTAACGACATTGACATGAAATTGACAACGTTGTCATAGGTAAAATAGCGATAAAAAAATTATCATCGTTCATCTCAACTCGATTGCCTTTCTCGCTTTCGCCGTTCCGGTTCAAGCGAGAAAATCAATCTCGTTGAGATGATCAACGATAGTCTATCAGTAAAAATATTTCCTGTGAATATTTAAAGCACTTACCCCTCGCACTTGTCGCACCAACTGTAGGTAGATTTAAAATAAATTGGAAACATTTAGAATAAGCTTGTTCTTGCAAAATGAATGTATACTAAAACATTCAGATTCTGACCAGTTCAGTTTTATGATGTGTGCAAAAAATTAAATTAACAATGCTTATAAAACAACAACAAAACAATATGACATTAAAGCTATACAGATTATATATTAAATACCTTATGCTTGTTTCTTATAAAAATTCAAAAACGTCTTTATTGAACTTCAATCATGGATATATGCAATATAGAAATACGATGTTATGATGAAGCAATCAATTGTGTTGACTTGGATATTGAATAGAACAGCAACATACAGTCGTGTGAAACAAACTCATAATCAATCAATGACGATTTTCGGACTCATGATTGCTTGACAAAGACATGTTGCATGCTTCGAATATGGTTACAGTTTTCACTTCGTGTTGCTCTTTATCAATGGTCAATGAGTAAATAATAATGTTTGTAATCTATAGAAATGATTTTTCTACTTTTTAAGGTTAATTCAGTGTATTCCATTGCAGTTTTAATTATAAATACGTCTCTAATTAAACTTGAGCTTGATACTTACACACTGAAAAAATAGTTGTTACAATAATGTTTCACCATCATTAAACTATTTTTGATAATTTTTTAAATGTCAATGACATAAATTGCAAAATGGAATTTAGATTTTTTACATTAAATCTGTATAGAATAGTTAGTCAGATTCCTTCGTCTTGAATAAGCTTCAAATATTTTATATATTCAATTTAATAAATTGTGATGCATTAATGTATCAATTATTTGAGTTGGCTTCAATTGACGACTGAAAGAGCAACATGTGCGTCATAAAATTTAATATCCTCATCAACCAAAGAAGTTAAACATCATGATTGTTTATCTTATATATGCTTGCAAATGACATGTGTTATGCTTCAAAAACGGTGTCCATTTTCTGTTCGTTTTTGTTGTGGGCAACGGCCAATGAATCAATAAAAAGTTTTGTTACATCATCATTGAAGAATTTTAAAAGTTTTTTTATTGCCACATGTGCCATGTCATAAATTTCAAAATAGATATTTAACATATGAAATTAAAGCTATATAGAACAGTTTATCAGATTTGAATTTTCAAGTGTATAAGTAATGCGTGTTAGTTATACAGATTCCAAAATTTATATAGTGAACAGCAAACATATTATATTTCCAATGACATGACTATGATGATTTGATGAACCCATAATTTGGGTTTGCTTGACATGACGACTGAAACAGCAACACGTGTTGTGTGAAAAAACACCATAATTAACCAATGATGGTCTGATATATGCTGGAAAAAGATATGTGTTATGCTTTAAATATGTCGTCAATATTCAATTCGGTTTGCTCATGGTCAACGGTCAATGAGTAAATAAGAAAGCTTTTGATCTTTAATGGGGAATTTATTTTTCTGTTTTAACCTATACCATATTACAGGTATTGCCTTCCAAATACAAATTAACATTATGGTCATAAGTAAAATCACAAAAATACTGAACTTAGAGGAAGATCAATTGGGAAAGTCCATAATCACATGGCAAAATCAAACAAAACGCATCAAAAACGAATGGACAAGAACTGTCATATTCCTGACTTGGTATATTATAGAGTTCATCGAAAATATTTTTTTCTTTTGAAATAGTATTGTTGATGTGTAATAATGATTTTATAAGAATCTGTATTAAATGTCCACCTATTTCTAGTTGCATTAAAGTAATATGGTGTTTGATGAATCAGTAATTTGAGTTGTCTTTAGGGCTTAGGCAGCAACGTACATATATGTGTCATGTAGAGAAAAACAATATTTCATAAATGTATAACATTCGTTTTTTTCCCATCATTGATATATTTTATGATTTTGTGTATTGTAATGTCTTGAATTGCAAAATGGGTATTTATTAATTTTTCCATTGAAACTATATAGAATAATTGATCAGAATTGAATCGTTCATTGAATAAATTACTCTTGTTTGCAGTAAAGATTCCGATGTGTTTCTTATGAACTTCAAACAATTTATATATTATGCAATTATTGTAATTAAGTTTTTTCTTTTGAAATAGTAATGTTGATGTGTGATCAGGATTAAGAAATGTCTTTAAAAGAGGGACGAAAGATACCAAAGGGACATTCAAACTCATAAATCTAAAACAAACTGATGTCTTTAAGCTATTTCTGTGAGCTTTTCAAAATGTGGTGTTTTGATGAAGCAGTCATTGATGTTGCTTTGAAGACTTAAACAGCACCATACATGTAAGTGTAAAGTAGACTTGACAAGACTGGTTTTATGCTTCAAATATGGTGTCAGTTATTTGCTTATTGTCCTCGTGGTCATCGGCAAATGAGTAAATAATAGTATTGTAATATTTGAAAGGGAAAACAATTTCTTCTTCTATGTATTACATTGCAGTTTGAATTATAAATACTTCTCTAATCAAACTTGAACTTGCTACTTACTCACTGAAAAAAAGGAATGTTACATTAGTCTGTTTCAGCATCATTGATTATTTTATAATTTGTATGTATTGCTATGCAATGAACGTCAAAATGGGTATACATTTATTTTTCCGTTCAAGCTTTATAGAATAATTGATCAGAACTGAATCGTCCATTGAATAAGTTACGCTTGTTTGCAGTTAAGATTCCGATATGTATCTAATGAACTTCAAACGATTTATATATTATGAAATTATCGGAATTAAGTTTTCTTTTGAAATGATAATATTGATGTGTGATCAGTATTAAGAAATGTCTTTGAATGTATTTAAGCTATTTCTATGATGTGGTGTTTTGATGAAGCAGTCATTGATGTTGCTTTGAAGATTTAAACAGCAACGTACATGTAAGTGTAAAGTAGAGAATATCTATATTGAGCTATGTACTGCAGACATCAAGTTGGTGTTCTTGTGTAAGCTTGACAAGACTGGTTTTATGCTTCAAATATGGTGTCAGTTATTTGCTTATTGTCCTCGTGGTCATCGGGAAATGAGTAAATAATAGTTATTGTAATATTTGAAAGGGAAAACAATTTCTTCTTCTAACAGGTATTACGTGTATTGCATTGCAGTTTGAATTATAAATACTTCTCTAATCAAACTTGAACTTGCTACTTACAGACTGAAAAAAAGAATATTACATTAGTCTGTTTCGGCATCATTGATTATTTTATAATTTTTGTGTATTGCCATGTAATGAGTTTCAAAATGGATATTAATTTATTTTTCCTTTAAAGCTATATAGAATGATTGATCAGAACTGAATCGTCCATTAAATAAGTTACGCTTGTTTGCAGTAAAGATTCAGATGTGTTTCTAATGAATTTCAAACAATTTATATATATTATGCAATTATCGGAATTAAATTTTCTTTTGAAATAGTAATGTTGACGTGTGATCAGGATTCAGAAATGTCTTTAAACATGTTAAAGGTCTAAAAGCTATGTCTATGAGCTTTTTAAAATTTGGTGTTTTGATGAAGCAGTCATTGATGCTGCTTTGACGACTTTAACAGCAACATACATGTATGTGTAAAGTAGAGAAAATCTATATTAAGCTATACACTGCAGACATCAACATGGTGTTCTTATGTAAGCGTGACTAAACTAGTTTTATGCTTAAAATATGGTGTCAGTTATTTGCTCATTGTTCTCGTGGTCATCGGCGAATGAGTAAATAATAGTTATTGTAATATTTGAAAGGGAAAACAGTTTCTTGTTCTAACAGCTATTACGTGTTTTGCATTGCAGTTTGAATTATAAATACTTCTCTAATCAAACTTGAACTTGCTACTTACAGACTGAAAAAAAAACCGAATGTTACATTATTCTTTTTCAGCATCATTGATTATTTTATAATTTTCATGTATTTCCATGTAATGAATTTCAAAATGGGTATTTAATTTTTGACATTGAGCTATATAGCACATTTTATCAGAATGGTATATTCTATTAAATAAGTTATTCATGTTTGTTATAAAGATTTCGATATGTCTTTAATGAACTTCAAACACATCATATATGCAACAAAAGAAATTTGATGTTCTGATGAAGCAATCATTTGTTTTGGCTTGAATTTCCGACTTGAACAACAACATATATTTCGTGTTTAGACGAATAATAATCAACCAATAACGATAAACATAATAATTTCTGCTGTTATGTCTGCTTGACAGAGACATAACTTGTGTTTGTTTACATATGACGTCAATTTTGAGTTCGTTATGCTCGTGGTCAATGGCTGATGAGTCAATAAGAAGGCTTGAAATATTTATAGGATAATTATTATCTGTATTTAAATGTATGCGATGTAAAAGGTATTTTCATTGATAACATTACAGCCATATTATACAGTTTATCAGAATGAAATTTTCTTTTAAAATGCTGATGTGATATAAGGATTTCGTTATGTTTTAATAAAAGTCAAGCTTTTTCATTATATTGAAACAAAATGGTGTCTTGATGAAGCAGTCATTTGTGTTGCCTTGAAGGCTTGAACAGCATCATACATGTATGTGTCAATCGGGGAAAAACCATATTGAGCCATATACTATTATCATCATAGTTGTTGCTCTTTTGTAGGCTTGACAATACTGTTTATACTTCAAATATGCTGGAAAGTCTTTGATCATTTTCGTTGTGTACAACGGCTAATGAGGTAATAAGTAGGATTGTAATTCTTAATTTGTAAATAGTTCATTTTTTAACCGAACATATAATTTCAGGTATTGCATTGCAGTTTAAGTAACAAATAATTCTCTTAATCAACCTTGAACTTGCTACTTACAATCTGAAACATTAGAATTTTACCATTGTTGACTTAATGATTTATTTCGGTATGCTCGAGGTCAACGGCCGACGGGTAAATAATAACGGTTGTAATAATTTCAAAACCTGACTGCTATTCCGTGTATACTAATAATTCAACCTTTTTTTTAACTCTTTTGAGAAAGAAACCGGTTGATATTCATTTAGAAATAAATGCAGACAAGTCAATAGTAATGTCATTGTGTATGTGCCAAAACTGTGCAAAAATGATAGACTTGACATTAACACATGTATGTGGAGCAGCGTATGTTAAAAATTGTATATTTCATGACAATGATCTAAGTCCTCTAAACATGGATCGGCTTTCATTTTGGTTTGATTTGTGAATGTCCTTAGTGTATGTAGAACTTACATACACCGGTAAAAGCAGGTGTCTCTTTAAGAGTAAAGACCTACTACAAGTTATGTGACTTTTCCTTTTTCTTCTGCTCTAAAGCAGATTACAAATGCACAATGTTATCTAAGAATTGAATGCTTCTTTTTGTAAATTTATTGGGGTGTAAAAGCGTTGACCGAAGTACATTTTGTATGAAGCGCGGAAGCGCTTCATTCTAAAAATGTACGCTCGGTCAACGCTTTTACAACCCTATAAAGTTACAAAAAGAAGCATTCAATACATATAATTACATTTTTTAGCTATGATCATGAAAACACGAATTTAATATATTTTATTATTTAATTCACCTGTGCACTTTATTGTTGTCGCACGTGTTATCATGAGTGAACAGTTGTATTGAGCAATGTAACTGCTTACGGAATAACACGTGATGTGCAGTTAGCCAATCGGAATAAAGTATTATAATGAAACATACATCTAATGTAATTATAACTAAATAAAAACAGAACAACATACAAACTTACAGCGGCAATGAATTTTTTAACTATTAAGATACACAGGTAAAAGTGAGGCTCATAAAAAATAGACACAATTAACTGTTTTGCGATTTGTTTTCAGAAAAATGAAGTTTACCTTTATATTCATATATGCAAGTAGAAATCAAAATACTTACATGTCTCCCAATGGTAAAATTTCCTCACGCCTTAAAAGATAAATTATACAATTAATTGATTTATACTTAAACCTGAACGATATAATATATTCAGGGGGAAAAATCAAAAATTGAAAATCCGTAGAATACTCTATTTCTGATCATCGTGTTTTTTTTTTATTTTTTCTTTGTTTTAACCCGACGCATTTTTGCGCCTCTCCCTAGTCAGAGGACTCTGGCTTTGTTAGTCGTGTATGATTTTTTAATTTGAGTTTCTTGTGTATAATCCTGAGTTTATTATGACGTCCATTATCACTGAACTAGTATATATATTTGTGTAGGGGCCAGTTGAAGGATGCCTTCAAGTGCGGGTGTTTCTCGCTGCATTGATTACTTTCCGCTGTTGTCTGTTATAAGGTCGGGTGTTGTTGTCTGGTTGACACATTCCCCATTTCCATTCTCAATTTTATACTAAAATCAATTATGTTTGAGAGATTGCGAAATAAAACATAATTGACATTTCATAAATTGTTTATGTCCGACTCATTTTTTTATTACCAATTTTCCAGAAAACTTTAAAAAAATGACAGCTTAGGTTGTCTTAAATACTTGAAGAGCAATATGGTCAAAATTTATCACGTCTATTGTCTAATTTGCAGTTAGTTTATAGTTTCGTGTTTATTTATTATGGTGCACAAATTTTGACATGTTTCTCAGACCGTATGTAAATTACCATCAACAAACGGCTGCAGCAGGTAATGCCTTAGAAGATTGACAACTAAAAAAAATTAGTAAGAGACGTTTCTTCGATTTCCTCTCTTTGAAAGTAAGAATCATCACCTTGTCAATGCAACTTTTTTTAAATCCAGATTTTTAATCATCATAACATCGATACAGAATTTGATAGAAATCGTGTTTTCATGATCCTAGCTATACAAAAACTAATAATAAGTATTTAATGCTTCTTTTTTTAATCTCATTGGGTTATTAAAATGTGACCGTGCGCACAATTTTAGAATGAAGCGCGGAAAATCTACTGCGGTCAACGAATTTACGCCCTAATGTATTCACAATTCTGAAATTAATTCTTTTTCAGACAGTGCAACATTTCAAATCTTCCTGTTTGTTACTTTTCTCCTTGTACAGAAATAAATTAAATGTTTATTTTGTTCTTATTTGAGCAATTCTAAGTAGCCTTTATATTTATATAAATGACTTAGTAAGTGTTCATATCAAATAGTGAATCAATGTAAGTAACAGGGTATCAGGCGATCGTTGAAAAATGTCGCGCTATTTACGTTATTTCACCTCTGATAATCAATAGCAAACACCAAAGACAAGAATGGAATTGAGAAATTTTGTTAAACGTTAAAATATAAAACACGTGTTACAAGAAATAAGAAACAAGTAAGTAACTAATTTTATTTCAAATGATTGGGAAGATATTACGTTTTAATTTGCACAAGGACATTTATTTGAAGATGTTTCTGATAAGTATGTTAGCCGTTAAAATTATAATTAATTTTTAATCATTGTCAGTGTCACAAAACAGATAAACAATTGAACTGAGTATATGATATGGGACGAATAACTAGATACTTCATTGATGAGTTTATCCCGACACATCTTTTGTTAGATGGTCTGGTCTAAAATAAGCAAACCGGTTAAACCCCGTCAAGTCAAGTGAAATTAATCATGTAATAACACCAGAGACAAGATTAAATTTGAAAATATTATTTTTTCAAATGTGCAACATATAACACGTATACAAGCAAATAAGGAAACAATAATTTAAACGGCATCAGTCGAGCATTGCCACGGGTACAATCGTTCTTAAAGTTCATTTAATCTCTTGAAACAAAGAACTGTTACCAACGATATGGCTATAACGTACAAAAAGAGGGACACATAGTAAATTCTAATAAGCAATGAACACGAGATAGGCAACAAATAGGAAACAAATAAGTAATAAGAAATATGTAACGAATCGGTAACGACTTAGAACTAAAAAATATGTAAAGAATATGTAACGAAAAAGGAAAAAAAGAATAAGTAACAAATAAGGAAAAAGAAATAATAACAAATAAATAAGGAATAAGTAACGAATGACTAATGAATAAGTAACGAACTTGACGACACTCCCACTTCCCCCCTTTTCAAAAGAAAAAAAGACTTACTGTGTGGTGGCTTATACTGGGTATAATTGGAAGTAGTGTTTACTACAATAATTTGACTAGAAAATTCATTTCTAGTGTGAGAAAATACAACGTAAATATCAATCTTTCAGAAAATTTACTTTTTTGGATTAATACACAATTTTAAACTCAATAAAATCTTGGAGCTAAAACTCCATAAAACCGGCTGAAAAGTTCAAAATAAAAACCAGAAATTGTCTTGAAACACGAATATTCAAAAGCTGATGCGTTGTGTATGCCAATAAGACTACTTTCTACAAAAGACCAAATTACACCGAAATGAACAGCTATTGGTCACAAAAACGGCATTGAACAACGATCAAACACATTACGCAGAGATATCTATAAAAGGTCTCGACAGCACAAATGCATGAAATGTAAGACAATTCAAACTAAAAAACTAACGACCAATTCTTATAGAAACAAATGAACGAAAATCCAATATGCAACATATCTACAAACGACAACCACTGAATAACAGGCTCCTGACTTGGGACAGACACCTACATACAGATTATGACGATGTAAAATGTGTTCGCGGAACCCAAACCTTCTTCCTTACCTTGGACAGTTGTGTTACAGTACAATTATTAGACATATCTTTAAAATCAGTTGGTATTAAAACTTTTGCCAGATAAACACTTGATTGATGTATTTACCTGAACAATACTACTTCGAGCAAAGGTATATAAAAGTAGATTACAATATACTAAGTTGTAGATTGTGCATGTTTTATTTAATGTCTAGTTCATTTCAATCATTTGTTACTTTGATGAATAGTTGTATCTCGTTATTTTGTTTGTATTTATTTTGTATGATTAATAATCTAAAGAGTGAGCTGATTCTAAGAACTTACCCACAACCAGAACATCTGTATAAGTCCCCATGGCGTTGCTCCTTTGTTTCAAGGATTGGTGCACACTTGCTATCAAAAAGATTTGATGTCTTTATGTTTTTCATAAATGTTTAAATAAATAATTCATTTTATATGATAATGATATGATATATGCATAACAGTATGCTTACATTATATCAAAGTACATTTGGATATTTGGAATATTCTTCAATATTTGATAATGATGTTAACTTTAAAAAAACCACTCTTTTGTAGATAATATTTGTTTCTTTTACTCAATGTAAAGTGATTACTTTTATTATCAATACATATACTGTTATGATTAATTGTGTTATCAATATGATCAATGCAGTGCTTATCATATGTTTTGTATAACTGACATCATTATGTCGGCCTGTTCAATACAGTTTTAATAATATAATTTAAGAATTCTTCGGCTGCTTAACAGACTGTTTATACATTCCGCTATTGTCATGTTTGGACCTTTTATACCTAACTATGTGACGTGGGTTTTGCACAGTGTTGCAGACCGTACAGTGACCTATAGCTGTGTCATATGGTTTCTTATTGAGATTTATCACATGAGCAATCATCCCGACTCTGCTCCTATAAAACATACTATATACATAACTACATCTGTCATCAATACAAATAGAATTATTATGATTACCTGTGACGTGTGATGTTTTAAAATATAAAGTTGGTATAACACAAGAGTTACTACTATGACGTCTTTATTTGCATTTCAAATTAATGTTTTTCGTACACCTGTTCACGTTTCTATACCAAAAACTCTTAAATTATTGAAAGACATCAGGTTTTGTTTTCGAATTTTAGTCAGTGATGATCTTAGTAATATTAGGCACCTAATTTTTCAATTAGATGTTACCTACAAGGTATATCGCCTAATACGTACGAGTGATATGCATGTAACGTGAGAGCTATCTAGCTAGTTCTATTTTTCATTACTTTTGGAGGGTGTTATTCCATTACTTAAAGCGTTTCATTAATCGATAAACTCTATCCACGTTAGTCATGTTAGTAGTTACCAATATAGTTTATTTTACGAACCTGTTTATTTGGGATGTATTTAAAAAGAGTATGTCTATTTCAAGCTTTCAATCTTAAGTTGTGGTATGTGTGTTTGTCAATGATTTCTTGCTATATCTGAACTTTAAATAATTTCACTCTAGAATTTAAAGTTTTGCAAGTTTAATGAGGAAAACTGTATCAATTGAAAAGACATCGCATAATTTTATATTTACCTAATGGTAAATGTCCCTATCAGTTGTCTGATGTCATCTTCAGCTACAGCTTTACGACTAAAGGATATATTGGGAAACTCTGGAAGATAATTTATAGTGAGTTTGTCAATTTCTTCTTTCAGATTATTGATCTTTTGTACCAAACTTCCATCCTGTCGGGTTTTATCTAGTGCTTTTCTCTTTCTGTCTAAGGTTTGTCCAGCCGCAAGTACGGATCTAGCATCAGACAGCATAATCATCAGTTTGTCTTTCTCCTTTTTGGATTGTTCTTTCACCAATGCAATCATCTGAGCTACAGATTTATCAACCATGCGTTTAATCATGTTGCCTTCATCGTTGATGGCTTTTATAACAGACTCAACGGAATTATCAAACACATTCAAGCTTTCCTCAATCTTCTTTATGTTTTGATTTGCTTCATCTGTCTTGCCACGAAGTTTCGTTTCATTATCTCCACGTAGTTGAGCGATTGCATCGACAATCTTCGAAAAAGCATGCTTATTGTGCTTTCCTGCCACACAACTTGTACATACTGGTACATTACATGTATTACACAATAACGTTAATTCTTCTTTGTGTTTACTACATTTAGGTTTACCTTCCGGGATCAGGTCGGTGGCTTTCTGAAACGCATGATATCTCGATAGTTTTTGTCTATTATGTAGCAACTTGCAATTTTCACAATAATATTCTTCACAGTCTATACAATAGTGTGACCCAGGGGCACTCACGCAAACCTCGCAGGTTTTAGACGCAACTTGAGCCATTGTGGATTTAATCAAATCACAGGTAAGACAGGTGATTGTATCACATGACAGAGATTTCTAATCTTAAATCAGGTACGATAACTAGTGTATGTAAATGTTTGACGAGAGTGTATTTGAACAATTTAAACATTATGTGTTATTTTATGTTAAAAATACTTTAGTTTACAATAAATACAATAAATATATGTATAATGGTAACGGACAGTTGTAATTTTTACTTGTAATATGAGTACACCAATATAGCTAACGTTTATATAATCGTAGTGTGTTTTAAACAGGATATCACCTAATATTTACAAAAATATGTATTTTAATGTAGATATTGTACTCGATAGCATTATAAATATTGTGTATTGTCTGATTATTTTCCACCAAAAGATAAACAAATATTAAGATTATATTTTATATTGAAAATAATGATTGATTTTATAACTGCTTTTAAAATTTAAGACATTATGTCGAATGTGTATTCAAATAACCTTATATAATTCACTATTAATCATAGCCTTAAACGGGTCTATTTAATGCATGTATCTTTAATTAATTGATTATTGCAATGAAATATGTGGGTGCCTTCAATATATATACTCTGTATTATTTTTGATATTAAAATTTATTTTCGCGGACATATTCTTCTAAAAATACACGGACACATATTGTTACCAATACACATGTCAAATCAATAAACAGATGTGTTGTAACACAAGGAACAACCGAGGCATCGTTAGTAGGGATTATTATGTGTGTGACGTCAGAATTTAAAAAAAATATATCAGGTTTGTACTGCCGTTGTCGTTCTAAACATTGGTTTCATTAAAGGTACTGTATATGTTTTCAGTGAATATCACTACAAAAGTCTAAAAGTCTGAAAAGACCAGTTTTTGTCTTGATTTGCATGAACTTTTACTCGACATTCTCCAAAAGTATGACTTGTGTCTTATTTTTCTTGACAAATTCTCATTTATATCAAATGTGTATGAAAATAACTTGACATATTCTTGACATTCTGAATATGGGTTTAAAATTTCTTGACAAATTCTTGACTTAAATACTGTCTTGAAATTTCTCAACATGTTCTCGACATTCTTATTTTTTCTCGGTATGGCTTGACATATTCTGAACATTTTGAATTGTGTTTTAAATTTTACTTGACAGTTCTGAGTTTAAATCTAATGTTTAAAATAATTTAAATTTGGATGTGTTGATATAAAACAATTTAAAAATGAGTTTATAGATAATTACAAATTTTGATTCCTAGATCGTATAAATTAAATGATTAAAACCAATCATACTGTAGACATATTTTATTCTACATTCATAATATTAAATGTTTATATGGTAAAAAATTATTGTACCAAAATGTGGTTTATATATAAATAGCAAATTATGATGATATACAAATCATTCATTTAACATAAGAAAAATTGTGTAATGTCATCTGTTGGAATATATATTAAGTATTGCACATGGACAGGATGTTCAACATAACATTAAGGTATTCCACACCCCCAGAGTACACGCAACTGTCAAATAAAAATTACTGCTTTACCTGTAATAAGCCATTCAACATCAATTGACCGACCATGCAACTACAATTTAAAAAGTTTGTTCCTAGACGAAAATGAAAACCATCATGAAAAAAAGGAATTGAAAATTGAATATTTCCCAAAGATTAAAAGAAAAGTATTATCTACCCCAGGAATAATAAAAAAATGTATTTATAATGGGTCCATTTTCTATAGAAATCATTGGTCTTATGAAATGGATCCCAAAAAGACATGCATAATATAGATCTTAACATTTTTTTTCTTTTCTGGAAGGTCAGTTATCAAAAATATTTATTTTTGTTAAAAATTTATAAAATTCAACACTCAAATTGGAATAAAAAATGTTTTTTTAGTTGTCCTAAAAATGAACAAGGTTTTTGAATCAAGATGGGAACTAATTCTTCGACCTTCACGAAAGCCCACCCACTCTTATTTCAGCCACACAAACCCAAAAGATTAATTTTGGGGTCCAAAAGAGACGCATGGTCACATTTTAAAACTGCCTTATAGACACCTATTTTAGTAAAGCAAATTTTACTGGCAGTTTTGCGAATGGCAAAAATCTAAATGCGGTTTGTCAGCAACTTTAACTTAAATTCCAAGTGAAAACAATTAATTAAACGTTTAATAAAAATAAATCTACATGGGGGATTATTCAGGGTATTCCAACTTAGTTGCACCAAAAGGGTATCTTACTACACAAAATTAATCCTTGATTCTTCAAAGTTCAGTTGAGCCATAATACATATATAACAGCAAAAGAATGTTACAAACAGTGCAGAATAAGTCTGTTCACCTTTTTAGGCGAAATTTATACTGTTGAGATACTGTCTAGACATGTTTAAGACTGTCAAGAATGTGTCGAGACATATTCAGGCATTATTTAGAATGTCAAGAATATGTCAAGACATATTCAGACATTATTAAGAATGTCAAGAATGTGTCAAGACAGATCGAGACATTATTAAGAATGTTAAGAATATGTCAAGACAGATCGAGACAAATTTAAGACAGTCAAGAATTAGTCGAGACTAATCCAGACTCTTATCAGATGATACAGGAAGTGTCGAGAAATTTTAAGACAATATTCATACTATCAAGACACTTGTCAAGAAAAATTAAGAACCGTATGAGAAAATTCATACAATGTCAAGATTTTTTTAAATTATTTAGACAAATCAAGTATGTCGAGTAAAAATTCATGCAAATTCAGACAAAAACTGGTCTTTTCAGACTTTTTGACTTTTGTAGTGTATATTATCATAATGTACATCCATGAACAGACCGCAATCACATGTATAACCGGTATTGTTTTGCTCTTATCAACACATTTACTCTCAGTTCAAGATAACAAACAAATCATAAGTCATACATTTGAAGATGTCACATTAGAGTTAAAAGGACGAAATTACTTCAGACTTGAATAGGGTTAAGATATTTTATCATCTCACTGTTCTTCAAAACCGCATGTAAAGATCAAGATAACGTACGACACAGAAACGTCCACTTATGACATAGCTGTTGATATGATCCACGGGGGATATCACAAAGATTTTCAATATCAGAACTTCCTGTTTACTATCAAACAAATGAAATCAAATATATAGTATGTGTACATGTCTAACATGTCGTCAACTGACCTTGGCATCATGTTCATGATTTTTGGGCTATTTCGTAAATCCAAAATACAAGCAATGGGTCGACTGTATTTTTTCATGAATATATAGTTTTGTTTTCATATGAAATGAGAATTTAATTGCAAATGACACAACTATTTATAAGAGACCAAAATGACATTACACAAGTTGTAGTCAATACAACTTGTTCAGATGTGTTACACTAGCAGATTTAGTCAATTGACATGTATTGATTTAAAGAATATTATTGTTTTCAAATGTTGAAATTTAATTGGATAGCTAAAGAGAGAAGACGGAAAAGTACAGTACTTTCAACCTTAAGCGTCTATTTTGGCGATCAATCAGCGGTCATCGATCAGTCACCGACCAGTCAAGATCACGTCTAACTCACGTTACCAATCAGTCAGATTTATGATACATTTTTCAAACCCGATGAGTGTTAAGACGGTGTGTATCGCGACAGTCAAAGAAATTTTCCGAAGATGCTACAAAATGATATAAAATGATCATTTATCGTAAATGTCGATTTATTATTTCAATAGAACAAAGGCATATGAATTTTTGATACCTAAAAATAATGCCATCAAAAGATAACGTTGGTTTCCCCTTAAAATCGAAAAAAAAATCAAGAAACTGATTTTAGTCTGGTAAATTACTTTTTATGAGCTATTGAATTCTTATATCAAAAGAAAAACATGGTATTATTGGGCAGATATATGATAGACATACAGGAAACAATACCTCAAGTTTCTGAGAAGCGTTGTTTCAAACAAAAAATAATACCAGCTTGTGCTAGCTTTTGAATTTTTGTTTACCTGAACATCATCAAGTGTTTGTATGGTGGTAACACAATCTAAAATATCGTTTTGTAATCGCGTACGCATCAACAATACCTTAATATACTTCCGGATCTGTTTGAACTTGCTAATTATTTGTTTAACCTATTCCATGTAAATTTTTACCGACTGTTGTTCTTCTTGTCGTTTTAATCTTTTTTGTAAAAGTCACTTATTCATCCTCTGTAGACGTTTTTGTAATATTATTTACTGTAAAGTGTCACAAAACTCTAATAGAGGGCCAGTTTATGTCAACAACAAAAGTTGTAAAAAATGGGTATGTTGATAGTAGAGTAACCGAACTTTCTTTTAAAATCATTTTTTACTTTTTATTGATATGAATTCGAAAATCAGATAAAAATAAGGAGAACTCAAAAGAGGGACGAAAGATACCAAAGGGACAGTCAAACTCATAAATCCAAAACATCCTGACAACGCCATGGCTAAAAATGAAAAAGACAAACAAAAAAACAATAGTACACACGACACAACATAGAAAACTAAAGAATAAACAACACGAACCCCACCAAAAACTAGGGGTGATCTTAGGTGCTCCGGAAGGGTAGGCAGATCCTGCTCCACATGTGGCACACGTCGTGTTGCTTATGTGATTACAAATACGGTAAATAGTCTAATTCGGTAGGTCATATTCATGAAAGGGAAGGGGATTGTTGTTACGACGTAAGGAACATATCCGATATCATTTGTAAAACGGTTATTCCATAACGGTCAACCAACTCGTGATGGCGTCCGTAAAATTTACGAAGGGATGATTCCAACTTCACCATTTGGAACTCTTGGTTTAATAGCTTCCTTGTGAGCAGCAAACCTCTATCAAGAAAATCATGATATGAAATGCAAGCACGGGAATATCGTATCAATTGGGAGATATATACCCCGTATGCAGGTGCTGCTGGAATGTTGCTACTGAGAAATGGAAAGTTCACAATTGGAAAGCTGAAATCATCTCTTTTGTCGTAAAGTTTTGTTTTCAACCGACCCTCATTGTCAATTTCTAGATGTAAGTCAAGATATGAAGCCGACTTAACTGTATCTGTAGTATCCTTTATCTCTAGTTCGATTGGATAGATGCGTTCCACATAGTCACCAAATTTTGAATTGTTTAGTGAAAGAACATCATCTATATAGCGGAAAGTAGAGTTAAAGGATATTGCTAACTTCTTATCTTTCTTCCTAAGAAGTTCCTGCATGAAGTCAGCCTCATAATAATAAAGAAACAAGTCGGCGAGTAGAGGGGCACACTTTTGGAATGCCGACAGTCTGTTGAAAAACACGTCCTCCGAACGTAACAAATATGTTGTCAATCAAGAAATCAAGCATCTTGATAATATCAGTTTCAGAGAATATACCGTTGTTTGTAAGGACACTTATGTAGTTTAGGTATCCAATACAGTGATGGAAGATCCAGTTCTTCATCTTTGGTTGAAATTCCAAAGGAACATAGAACAGACCTATGATTATCCATGATTTCCTCTTTGGTAACACTAGTAACCCGAATTTAACTTGAACGGACAAACACGTGTTAACGCTATTTAAATGAGATTGATCGTTATTTGATAAAGATTGACAAAAATTAAAAATTATATTTAATTCATATCAATTCATATCAATTCATTTTAACGCCAGTCAAATAGATTTTTCTGCGGTGAATCAATTGAAATCAAGTTGCTGGTCAGTTGCGTTAAACTAATAGGCCACGCCCCCGTTGAACTATTTCAAACATGCATTAATTCGTTTTAAACAGGGATGAGACCCGAGCTTTTTATAGGTAAATCACCCAAGCAAAACGACCTCGATGTATCTATCGTTTTTTGTTTCAAACTTTAAATGCGTATAGTCTTATTAAAGTCACATGCTTCACAATTTAAAACGTTGAAACGAATGAATAATACACGTATCATGTTCATATGTAAGGAATTAAAATAAAAACATTAAAATGTATATGCACACGCGGTTTAAAAATGCAAAACTTGTGAATCTGTTGAAAAAAAAATAGTTAAATATATAACATGATGGTTTTCTATATTGTACTCGTATTCAAATGTAGACACGGAAAACTATGTACACAAAAATTATTTATTGTGTACATGATTTAAATCGATGTATTTCATATTTTCGGCATTGACTGTACAAAGTGCTTAAGTCCTTTATGAGTAAAATACAGAATTAAAAATAACTCTACCTTTTTTTATATTTCTTTATTTTAGAGGTAAGCTTCTGGCCAAGTGTCACTGATTCTGTCGCAAATCATTTACTTCAATAACCAATCAATTGTATTCTGAAAGAAGTTGATTTGTTTTCTGTACGAATACATGAAATATTTCTCACTGAACGTTATGTTTGCAATCGATGTTCAAATACAAATCTACAGTATCTATATGAAAGAGACTTAATAATATATTTTTTTTATTATTATTCTACACATGCATATTTGAAGGATCGAAATAATCAGTTCTACAAACTTTACAATTATCAAGTGAATCCATGAAATTTTTATCGACGCACCAATCTTTCATCGTGCATAGCTCATTTTCCGATTTAACGATCTTCGTACTTGTTCATTACATTCTAAAATTAAAATCCTTCACAAATTGCAAAAACTTGTATTCTCCGGCTAGACTGCGCAAAAGATAAATCTTGCTTTGTTTGTGTATACACAGTGTTTTGAAGGCCGATATCAAGTTTGGCTAAAAAAGAATTAATTTGCACCACAAGTTAATTACGCGAATTCTTTTTTTGCAGAACTTTATCATAAAAACTGCAACATTCATTAGCGCCAATAAAACAACCATTTAATTGCGCAAATATTATAGACTTCTTTTCAAATGTTTCTTCTTAGTGCACTGAGGAGGTCCTTTTATGTATTTTCATGTAGGTACAGAAATCGCAAACTGAAAGGGCCTCCTTAGTGCACTTAGACTGACAAAAAAAGTGCACTATGGACCTGATGGAAAGATAGAATTGACACAAAAAAACATAGCATACGGAAGAAGAAGTACATAATTTTGAATTTTAGTAATTATAAAGTTATTCAACAGTTGAAGTAGGTATTCTAATGTTACATGTACGTGTAAATAGGTTAATAGTTTCGAGATAAATATGACACAATTAATAAAATTGAGAATGGAAATGGGGAATGTGTCAAGTTTCTTTATTGGCGCAATTCATATAATAAAAAAAAGAGATGAGCGCGATTCAAAACTTTACAATATGACAAGTTACACCTAACCGTTTTGACAAATCAGTAAATTCTTCGCCCGGGGATATACACCTGCCAGTAATCTACCTTCAGTAACTTTAAAATACCCAGCCGTGTCATTTCCGTATATTGTACATGTAGATAGCAAGTGTGATACATGTATATACACCAGAAATACCCATTCAAGTGATTTTTAATGACAGAAGAACTCCATATCGGGTACATAAACATAAAATTACAATAATATGAAAAAATGTATTAATAAGTTCAAATGTTGTTTTGGTAAATGCACCTAGGTATGTATTTGTAAACTTATGTTAATTCGTTATTTCATGTCTCTTTCTTTTTTTATTTGCTTCAATTAATTTTTTGTATCTTATTCGTAAATCGAAAAAACTCACAAATCTGAATAGAATCATATGGCAATGAACATGTTGAATGATTTCTCTAACTCAAAACTAGTTATACATGTACATGTAGATGCCTCTGAAATTATATTTTTCTCGTTGGGTTGCTTGTTCATTAATTGACGTTTACGATATATTATAATGTTCAGTATTTGTGAAAACCGCTCATTTATCAATTTTACAAGAAATATTATAATACTTGTAAGTCATGAACATTGAAGTTTAACTTTCTATCATTTTTTCGTATACGCACAAACATACAATAAAATGAAACACTTTAAATCGGTTTAAATTATGCAATGCATTTTGAAAATATAGTTTTGAAAAACCGGATATTTTTGATTCATACTTTTTCTATCCCTTTTCTTAAAAATTAGGACACGTGTCACTGGTTAATATAGAATACAATTAATGGTACCAATTTTCTTGTACTAGATGCGCATTTCGAAAATACATGTCTCTTCAGTGATGCTCGAGGCCAAAATATATAAAATCAAAAGCAAATTTAATATAAAAGACGAAGAGCTATAATCCAAAAGGTCCAAAAGTATAGCTAAATTCGTGAAAGGAATACTAGTGAACCATGAATAATCCCAAACAACAAATTTGTGATTCAATTTGGTTTGTCACACTTGCTTATATTATCAATATTATGTATTGTTTTCGGCTGAGACGACTACATGTATAAAATTTATAGTAGCCTCAGTTTTCGGCAATATTGAAACAAATTGAATATCCTTTGAATTGCTTCTTAAGTTATTTTAATATATATACTGAGCCAAAAAAGTTTAGCAACAAAATTGTGAAATTTTGTTTTATTACAAAATCATAAAATTTAAACATATAATTTTAATAACACAAAAATGGAATCATGATATGTCAGAAGCAACATGAATGTTTATCACTCACATTAATTAGGATTTTCTTTGTATGGAGCGCGGGAGGGTCAAAATGCTTAAATGAGTATAGTGTTTCGCAAAATCAATTTCTCAGCCATGCCCTTAGTGCACCAATGAAGGATTGACAGGAACACCAGCAACTTCCCTTAGTCAATGCAGTACTTTTTTAGCCGAAAAAAACTTGTCACGTGTTGACGTAAAGCGAAGGAAGCGCTCCTCCCTTGACGATAGTTTTTTCTTGTCTACGAGATATCGACCTATCCTATGCAGTTGTAATTTGTCGATATCTGTGTGTTAGTCTCTGAACTGTTGCCTAGTGCACATTAAATCGAGCCATGATGTCAACAACCCTCATTCCGGCATCAACCGTTTCAAGACCTTTCTGACTGTCATTTTCGGGGTGGCCTGGTTGACGCCCCAAGCAAATTTTTCAATGGTGTTTGTGTTTTTCTTACCAATGGTGTGTTTCTGAACGTTAGTGAAAAAGAATTTTTTAATATCGTTTTAAAATTACAGGTACAGAAGGTAAAACATCATTGACACGTGCAAAGCTGAAATGGCGCGAAATCAATCAGCAGGAAAAAAGTACGACTGTTACAGGTAAAACTAAGGATTATATCAATGATGTTTAAATATTTTTTTCCAAAAACAACAAAAACAAATTATAAAAAAAAGTGTTGCTAAACCTTTTTGGCTCAGTATATATACGGAAAAACAAGGTGGATATTTAATCATCGGCTCTCGTGAAGTTTTCTTGTAGGTTAAAAGAAGGGGACAGTATACCTCTAAGTAATACAACTTTAAGATTTGTATTCTTTAAATCGTAAAACGTCTTAGTCTGGCTTTCTCTTCAATTTTTTGATTATATTCAGAATCACGTTTTTATGCCAGATCTTTTATCATTTGTTAAATCAAAGACATGTAGTAGATGTATTTTTTTTTAGACCAAAAAAACTATCATACGGTATTCCACATGTACGGTGAATTAAATTATTGACAAGCATACCACATCTTCTTATATTCATTCGTTATTTGATGAAGATCTTCAACAAGCCTTAAAGGGATAATTCGCGATTTTTCACTTTAAATAAATGATTTTGAAAATGAACTTATTGATAACTATACACTTTTTAATTCTAAATAATTATGTTTATCCAGAGACATATAATTGTATTATATGTATCTGGAACAAGCATGTGCATACAATAATGCATGTATGTATACACATGAGTTTCTCGCTACATTAAATACCCGTAATTTAGGCCTTCCTCTTTTGTCTGCTCTATAGTCGGGTTTTTGTCTCTTTTACACATTCCTCATTTTCATTCTCAATTTTTGTAACATACGACGGTATATTGTTCCTGTATCAAATACCATGTACATGTACATATATGAGGCTATGAAAGTAAGTTTACAGAAATAAAGAGGATAGTGGAATAAGCACTTTAAATTACAGAATAAAGAGATGAAAATATAAAGAATAGATTAAATGATTCATGATTGCTTAACGCCCAGTTACAAATATTACACTCTACCCCTCCATCTTTTTGTCCATCCTATTTAAAATGATTCTTATAGGAGGGTCTGAGTTGTGGGGGGGGGGGGGGGGGGGCTGTTTTTCTGTAAACATTTAATTTTCACCCCTTTTTTTCTAATCTTCAAAAAATAAGTCTATTCTTTAAAAGTAATTTTTTACGCATTATTCTCTAATTTTTCCCCAGTTTTCTTTAATCTTTAAAAAAAAAAGTAAAAATCATTCTTTTAAATGAATGAGAACGGTGATTTCCAAACAACAGCAAGGCTTTCATTTGTTACTCAACAATGACGTGTTGGTGTGTATTGTTCTACATGATTTAAGTGCTAGTTCTATGACGTAACAAGTCCAAGTTTTCATCAGTTCTTTCCAGTGATTTTGACTACACATAAGAAGATGCCAATGAGACAACTCTTCGAAGAGACCAAATGACACAGAAATTAACAACTATAGGTCACTGTACGGCATGCAACAATGAGCTAAAGCCAACCGCATAGTCAGATATAAACAGGGGCGGATTCAGGCTTTTTGAAAGAGGGGCTGTAGTTTTGTAACGAGGGGATTGATGCGAATTTTTTTTTTTGCCCCTTTTTAGGACTTAAAACATAAAATAAGTGAAATATGCACTTTTTAAACGGTTCCTGGCGTGGGGCATGCATATTTTGTAGTTGCTGGTAAGGTGTAAGGGTTGGACATTTTAGATGCTGCATCTCCCTATTAATTCACGAAGTCTAGTCTGATTAATCATTTAAAAAAAAAGTCCAAGCAAAAGGGGAGGTGTACGCCCTCTACGCCCCCTCTAGATCCGCCAATGAATTTAAAGCCCGAGTAAAAGTATGGGAAACCAGTTCATATTGACTGAATCCTATAGTCTGTTACCACGAAACCAAAAAAGGTTTACCAAGTTTGTTTTCACTTTTATCATATTTTTACAATGATAACTTTGATAATTTTCTTTAAATTTTAAGAAGAGAAAATTCTGTTACCAGATAATGTTTAGCATTTTCTTTTATTAATCATTCAATAAAATTCAGGTATCTTTTAGCGTTTTCTTTTATTGATCATTCAATGTTCATTATATTTTTAGACCACGCATTTCTCTAATCTTTATTTTTTATGCCCATTATTCTCTAATCTTCATTTTTCAAGGGCATTATTCTCTAATCATTGAACCCAATCCAAACCCTCTTTTTTTATTATGTTGTACATGTACTGTTATACCACTGATCGAGACTAGGGTGAGGATAGGGAGCCCGCTAACAATTTTAACCTCGCCACATTATTTATGTATGCGCCTGTCCCAAGTCAGGAGCCTGCAATTCAGTAGTTGTCGTTTGTTTATGTTTTACATATTTATTTTTCATTCATTTTTTTTGTTATATAAATAAGGCGGTTCGTTTTCTTGTTTGAATTGTTTTACATTGTCATATCAGGGCCTTTTATAGCTGACCATGCGGTATGGGCATTACTCATTGTTGAAGGCCGTACGGTGATCTATATTTGTTAATGTCTCTGTCATTTTGGTCTCTAGTGGACTGTTGTCTAATTGGAAATCATACCACATCTTCTTTTTTTTATATTCCTGTCCTTTTAAAATGCCCATTATAGCCATATAATAATACATTAGGCTTAACATTTCAATTTATAAATATCAAATAGCGAAAAATTTATATATTTATTCAATAACGACAATGTTGCTACAATAGATGCCAAAAACATCAACAATATTTTATTGAAAAGAAACGGCATTTTATTTCACTTGTTCTTAAATAAAAAGATGTTTCAATTCATTTGTTATATACGGACACTGTAAATTTTGAATGTAAATGAGTAAAAATTTGTTTATATTTATATATTGTGTCTTATACGCGTCTCATTGATCTTTTTAAAGATTGATGCACACAATGCAAATGTTTAAATGTTTTGTTTAGTTCTGTGATTCTCATGTTATGTTTGTATGTGGTGAGACTTTAAGAAATAATAATAATGATAAAATATTGAATTTAAAAATATTCAGAAACTATTAACTTTTCTTAAATTTATACTTGAGTCAGAAAATTAAAACCAGCAGTGTCAAACATGTTTAACACTCAGCGGGCATTCGATATCATTGACATACTATATAGCACTAATCGCAATATGTATACATGTACATATATTTTGGGCATCTTATCAGTATCTCTCTATTGAATATATTGAAATATATGTATTATAATTATTCGCTTATTAGGCAAATTCATATTCTACAAAGATATTTTCAATCATTTTAATTTTGATAAATACCATTACAAATAACTTATTTTGTCTAGTTTCCTGTGTGAGGATATTTGATTGATAAAATTCAATAAACAATTTAAGGTTGTCGGTTAAATGTGGATTACGGATTAAGATGTTAGATGTCAAACTTGAATTAACAAACTAAGGTGAATTTAACCCGAATATGTAGTTTCTCTTCAACAGTGTTTTAATTCCAATTTCCTTATTTTCATTTAAACTAAATTAATTAGAATGAAAGAAAGATTCGAAACTAAAGATAGTCACAATTAAAAATATGTATTTTGAAAAAAAGACAAAAACAGCCAGATCATATCTGATTTAAATCCAGGGTCCGTATATGCATCTTCTGACTTCAGACTCAGACTTCTCTTGAACTGAATCTTAATGTGCGTATTGTTATGCGTTTACTTTTCTACATTGGCTATAGGGGGAGGTTGAGATCATAAACATGTTTGCGCCTGTTCCAAGTCAGGAGTCTCTGGCCTTTGTTAGTCTTGTATTATTTTAATTTTGGTTTCTTGTGTACAATTTGGAAATTAGTATGGCGTTCATTATCACTGGACTATATATATATATATATATATATATATAGTATATATTTGTTAAGGGGCCAACTGAAGGACGCCTCCGGGTGCGGGAATTTCTCGCTACATTGAAGACCTGTTGGTGACCTTCTGCTCAGTGTTGGTTTTTTTCTTTGGTCGGGTTGTTGTCTCTTTGACACATTCCTCATTTTCCATTCTCAATTTTACAATGGTACGTAAATTAAGATTTTATTCGAAAAGACGGATTTTTCTACATGTTCTACATGTACCAAAAAAAATGTACAACTATTGAATATTGTAAATGTTTAATGATGATACATGTCCAGATCTAGAGCGAACTTGCTTTGCTTCGTGGCGAAAGTACGAATATAGAAAAATCACAGATTTATATTACAACTAGAAAGTCCTCGAACAGTTGAAGAAATCATCAGAATTTGTTTATTGTAAGTTATTTTGTACATGTATAACTATAATGCGAGCCGAAGTTGTGAAATCGCAACTAAGCGTACTTTGGAAAAGCGACGGTTCTATGAAAACCTATTGTCAAGTTCAAGTTCTGTTTCGACATCATTGTAATATATGTCACTGAACGTTAAAATTCAATCCTTTATTTCGTCTTCGTCTTCGTCAAATAGTGCTGTTGGTTTCTTTTTATTATTATTACATACTAGTATACATGAATACACCACAAGTTATTCCTATGTAATCTCATTTAGATATTTAGTAGTTTAAACATATTTTATTGTTCTAAACAAATGGATTAGAAATTTAGTGCATGCAAAGTAAATTTTAAAGATGACAATGATTGCAGTATCTGTGTGAATCTACTTCTCAATCACGCTTCATAAAGATATTACAGAATATTCAAGATTTACAACTTTTCGTGAATATGATTGCAAATGGAATAAACCATGCAGCAGATTTCAAAATAACCATATTAATTTGTGTCTGAATTATAACAACTGAAACTGTAATTCTGCTGTAGTGCATCTTTAGAACTTGTATTTCAGATAATTTGACCACGTGACAAGAAATTATACAATAAACATTGGTCACGCACGATAGGTTCTGATGTAAGACACGTACCGTTACAATACCCAGTTTACACGCATCAGCGCACACAGGTTTCTCGAATGGGGCAGTTGATTGGAGGAAAGTTACCAAAAACCACGCCTACCTTTACCTATTATCCAATCAAACGCCTTTGACATAAACATAAATAATACATGAGTAATATTACAGAGATTTTGAAAAAAGTGGAGACTCTAAATTCTAACTTAAAATTATAAATTTATGCTCGTAATCTATTTTCGCAATTTACAATAAATGTTATACAAACTTTCACCTATCTAGTGAGGAAAAAATAGAAATTAAAAAAAATTGCAATTTACAACTATTTCGAATTATAGTGCACAGCAAGGACGTATATTTGTTTTCCGTCCTTGTGCACAGTTTGTGATAAATGGGTGTCAAAATGTATTAAACAGAAACCCAAAGACCAGTTTCAAGAAGAATTCTTTCCTTTTATGCAGAATCGCATAAAACATAATGCTGTCATATTTTCAAAAAGAATTATCAATTAGAAAACTCCTTTTTACATTTCTAAATTCATATATTACGCAGATATAGATGTGGTAGTTACCGATTGAGTCCAGAAGGTTTCAGGATTTACACAGAGAAGACAGAATATGTCGTCTCTGTGACACAAACAACATTGATGATGAGTACCATTACATTATGAATTGTAGAACATATAAACTATAGAAAAAGAAGGAAATGTTTAAGGAACTACTGTTAGTCAAACCCTTATATCTTTAAAGCTGATCAACAGTTAAACTCATCAAATATTGTAATATTAGAAAAACTATGTAAAAGTTATAAATGTGAAAGTCAGTCCTCCAAGCTAATTTAATTGTATCGTTTACACATGCATGTACTAATTTTACCTTATAGTTATGTGTATGTATGTTCTTGATAACTAATAATTGAAGTTTTATGAGAAATAAAGTATTCGTATTCCTTTAAACATGTAAACTATAAATTGCAGTACACGAAGACAGCCTACGGGTAAAGTACAAGTGAATATATCACAAAAAGATTATATTTAATCCTCATCCGTACGCGTCCTTGTAAATGCCGAAAACTCTGGATTTTCTTTGAAAATTACCTGAGAGGTTATAAAAGATCTAAAAAAGACCAAAAATGAATTGAAATAAAAGATTTTTGTGTAGACGAGTTACAACATTGCATAAACATGATTAGGAAATTTGAACAAAAAAAGTTCGTGCTCATCTTTGTAGTGGCGAAAAACACGCATATCGAGTTACGTAGACGAAAAAGAATAATTACATTCATAATAATTATGATGTAAATTCACGAAATTAAAAGGTTATAATTAGAAAACAATCTAAAACACGATTCGTCATTCCCCATGTATAATTATAGATTAAAACAAAATTATTATTTTAATTCTGAAATTCAAAAGGCATGTTTCTGATACGTGACAGTTCAGCGAACACTATTACATGAAATGCACGATGATATTGACCGAAAACAAAGGTGAAAGATTCAAATTGTAAAATCATTCGCTGAACGGTAGAATTTCTATCAATCATTCAACGATATAAAAAGACTTTTGAGTGTAAAAGTATGATAGAAATACTTTTAATTTATTGAAATGCCTGTTATATTGTTCCAGTCATTGGTTACTAGTGCATGATTGTCAGTCCATTTCGATATTTCATAGCACTTTTACAAATTCTGAAAAAAAAAGGAAAAGAAAAAAACTAATATTTTTTGATTTTGTATTGATTTTACTTGGTTCAATGTTCAGTGGCAAGTATTTTATATATGCGCAGGTCCTGAGACAGATAATCAAATTATCAGATTGCGGGATGACGGACAGGAAGACTCCAAACGTAACAGTGTGAACTAGCTGTCAGAAACTTTAGTACTCTCAGATTCTTTCATCGTTGAAGACCCTCTAGCGACTATAAAGATGTACAGGAATAAAAATGCTGACCATTGATAATTTGTATTTTTGTTAAGCTCTGACTTTGTGTTCGATTAGGTCCCGTGTATGTTTACCCCATATTCCTTTATTTTCTATAAAGGCGTCTGTCTTGACAGTAAGTTGACACGACTTAATCATGTTAATACTAGTTAAACCCTTAAATGTAAGACACCAGATGGAAATACTCAAAAAGGACAGTCAGTTTGGTTCTCTTTAATGTAAGAGTTCAAATCTTCATGAAGAAACGACTATATGTTTTCTGTATTCAGCATAGAATAATATATTCTAAACTATATTTTTTCGCACAATGTCTGGATATATTCTAAACTATATTTTTTCGCACAATGTCTGGATATTGGTGGATATTGGTGGACATGCATTATTGCCATGTGTGCTAGCGAAATGTCTTTAGTGTAATCTCGGAGTGTAATTTTTATTTCAACTTTTACGTTTGCTTCAGCACAACCTAAAACACGAAAACTTTCATTTTCTTGTAAGAATGAGATTCGTTACTTCAAACAAAAATCGCTTTTATCTTTTTTTTTTTTTTTGCAGTAAAAGACCGGTTTCTTAAAAAAAACTTTCATACAATCGACTAAACGAAATATAAGCTTCGGGAAGTTCAAGGATTATAGCATATTTTTCGTAATTTTGCAAAAATCGAAAATTTACGGTAATTAATGGTCGAATTGAAGCTTAATACCTACCAAAAAATCTCAATGAGCGAAAAGACTTTCATTTTAGTCATCTCTGGTGTATTTATGATGGCTTGGTTTGAAGCGAGAACAGACGAACTATGCTTACTAGTGTTGCATAAAAAAACATGAGGATATGGTTTGTCCTTTATGAATCTATATTGCAAATTTTACTCATATAAGGATAATGTTTGTCTCATAGAAAAATCGGTAGTTTTAACCGATAATTTATTTTTCGATTTTTATCGGATATAGTAGTTATTTGGAAAAATACAAACCGTATAATTAATTATTAAAAGTTCGTATGCATCATAAATCAACCGGTTCCGGCAACTTTTGACTTGTTCTAATATCAATAGTAATGGTTTTCAGCGGAGAAAAAGATAGATATTTTGGTCGTGGTTAAAAGAATCGTAAAAGTGTTATTTTTCTAAATTCTGTTTGTTTAATCGGACAAAGTAGAGTCTTAATTTGATTTTTTGTTGCCGAACTGGACTCTATATTGTGTATTGAATTGAAAGTTTGCAAACGTTCCGACCAATGAAATTCATTTTAATATGTAACGCGAACTTCAACGAGAGCACCTAGATGAAATATTTTATCTATACTACAATCAGTTTTAACTTAGAAATTTCCGCTCAAATATATAGGAAATAAAATTATATGAAAGCAACAATGCAGAATGTTTCTTTTCCATTTTTTTTTTAACAAGGTTTATGTTCATTTCAATTTGGTAGGTAGACTTATATTTAATGCCCAAAACGTAAATATATGTTTTCTTTTAAAACATTAAAAAACGTGAGAGTATGCCGATAAATAGCCAGTCTAGGTTGTTAAACTTAAATCAACTTACCCATCGTTATCGCAGACTAAAATTTATCTCATATATATATGTTCATTTATTACAAGTACGTCATGGTGCATGACAGCACAATAATCTTTTTACAGAATCGTAAGAACAATATTTTTGTTTGATATTTGCTTCTCTTCCACAATTAACGCCCGATTTGGCCAGTGACCGGTATTATTTAACACAGTTTTAAAAGTTCAGTGGGCTGCTACTTCATTTATAATTTTGGGTATGACTTTCTGTTTATCATATTCAACATACGTCAACATTGTCTTCATCAATTTTATTTTTCAATTCATCAAAACCTTGTTTTTCATTACAAGCTTTTCCGTATATCAATATACGGCAAGAGAATGAATATTTGTTGCTTGCCGGAAATATAAGATACATCGATTTAAATTATGTACAGAATAAATAATTGCTGTGTAGTTTCCATGTCTACATTTGATTTACGAGTACAATATAGTAAACATAAAAAGAGAAAAGAGAAACGGTAAATATACAGGAATACATAAAGTTTCGTAAATAGTTGCAAAGGACCACATGTTACTTACATGCCATAGGTTTCATATCATTCAGTAATTTTTGAAACGCACATATATATGTGCGATAAAGATCTAGTACATTTGAGCAAATTAAATTTATGTTATCCATCTAACTATTTTATTTTCAACAGATTCCCTAGTTTGACATTTTTAAACCACGCGTGCATATATATTTTAATGTTTTTATTTAAATGCCTTATATATGAAAATGTCACGTGTATTATACGTTCGTTTAATTAAATTGTGGAGCATGTGACTTAATAAGACTACGCATTTAAAGTTTGAAACAAAGAACGATAGATACATCGAGGTCGTTTTGCTTGGGTGATTTACCTGTAAAAAGCTCGGGTCTCATCCATGTTTAAATTTGAAGAACTGGATCTTCCATCACTAATCATAGGTCTGTTCTATGTTCCTTTGGAATTTGAAGAACTGGATCTTCCATCACTAATCATAGGTCTGTTCTATGTTCCTTTGGAATTTGAAGAACTGGATCTTCCATCACTAATCATAGGTCTGTTCTATGTTCCTTTGGAATTTGAAGAACTGGATCTTCCATCACTAATCATAGGTCTGTTCTATGTTCCTTTGGAATTTGAAGAACTGGATCTTCCATCACTAATCATAGGTCTGTTCTATGTTCCTTTGGAATTTGAAGAACTGGATCTTCCATCACTAATCATAGGTCTGTTCTATGTTCCTTTGGAATTTGAAGAACTGGATCTTCCATCACTAATCATAGGTCTGTTCTATGTTCCTTTGGAATTTGAAGAACTGGATCTTCCATCACTAATCATAGGTCTGTTCTATGTTCCTTTGGAATTTGAAGAACTGGATCTTCCATCACTAATCATAGGTCTGTTCTATGTTCCTTTGGAATTTCAACCAAAGATGAAGAACTGGATCTTCCATCACTATATTGGATACCTAAACTACATAAGTGTCCTTACAAACAACGGTATATTGCTGGGTCTTCCAAGTGCTCCACGAAACCTCTTTCTAAATTATTAACATCTATTTTATCAGCAATCAAAGACGGGCTTCAAAGTTATTGTGAAACTGCCTATTCTAGAGGTGGCGTGAATCAGATGTGGATACTTAAAAATTCAAAAGATCTTTTAGAGTACATACAATCTAACTCTCTTTCATCTTGTAACAGTATTAAAACATTTGACTTTTCTACCCTGTACACAAGTATTTCACATTCCAAACTAAAAGACAAATTGAAAGAGTTGATATTACTTTGCTTCATAAAAAAGAATGGCCAACGTAGATACAGGTATCTTGTCTTAGGGAGGGATAAATCCTACTTTGTAAAGAATCACTCTGATTCAAACAAAAAATTCTCTGAAACTGATATTATCAAGATGCTTGATTTCTTGATTGACAACATATTTGTTACGTTCGGAGGACGTGTTTTTCAACAGACTGTCGGCATTCCAATGGGAACAAACTGTGCCCCTCTACTCGCCGACTTGTTTCTTTATTATTATGAGGCTGACTTCATGCAGGAACTTCTTAGGAAGAAAGATAAGAAGTTAGCAATATCCTTTAACTCTACTTTCCGCTATATAGATGATGTTCTTTCACTAAACAATTCAAAATTTGGTGACTATGTGGAACGCATCTATCCAATCGAACTAGAGATAAAGGATACTACAGATACAGTTAAGTCGGCTTCATATCTTGACTTACATCTAGAAAATGAGGGTCGGTTGAAAACAAAACTTTACGACAAAAGAGATGATTTCAGCTTTCCAATTGTGAACTTTCCATTTCTAAGTAGCAACATTCCAGCAGCACCTGCATACGGGGTATATATCTCCCAATTGATACGATATTCCCGTGCTTGCATTTCCTATCATGATTTTCTTGATAGAGGTTTGCTGCTCACAAGGAAGCTATTAAACCATGAGTTCCAAATGGTGAAGTTGAAATCATCCCTTCGTAAATTTTACGGACGCCATCACGAGTTGGTTGACCGTTATGGAATAACCGTTTCACAAATGATATCGGATATGTTCTTTACGTCGTAACTACAATCCCCTTCCCTTTCATGAATATGACCTACCGAATTAGACTATTTACCGGATTTGTAATCACTTAAGCAACACGACGGGTGCCACATGTGGAGCAGGATCTGCTTACCCTTCCGGAGCACCTGAGATCACCCCTAGTTTTTGGTGGGGTTCGTGTTGCTAATTCTTTAGTTTTCTATGTTGTGTCGTGTGTACTATTGTTTTTCTGTTTGTCTTTTTTATTTTTAGCCATGGCGTTGTCAGTTTGTTTTAGATTTATGAGTTTGACTGTCCCTTTGGTATCTTTCGTCCCTCTTTTAAAACGAATTAATGGATTTTTGAAATAGTTTAACGGGGGCGTGGCCTATTAGTTTAACACAACTAACCAGCAACTTGATTTCAATTGAATCACCGCAGAGAAGTCTATTTGACTGGCGTTAAAATGAATTGATATGAATTGATATGAATTAAATATAATTTTTAATTTTTGTCAATCTTTATCAATAAACGATCAATCTCATTTAAATAGCGTTAACACGTTTTTGTCCGTTCAAGTTAAATTCGGGTTACTAGTGTAAGTGTCGTGAGAGTATATGTTGAGTTTCCAAGTGAATTGTCAATACCTCATTCGTTTATCAAGCAGTTGATGTAGTGACTTTTACACACAAAAAGGATGTTATTTGGGGCTTTATCAGCGGGGACAACAACATATTTGTCATGGAGGTCGAATAGGTGTTTTGCAACATTTGGGTCTTTAAAGATCGACGTAGCATGGGCATTGATGGACCCATTCAGTGTCTTAATTCTGATTTGTATCAACGACATCACTGCCTTAATCCATTCGGAAAGAGTGTCTACGTCTTCCTTCTCGTGCTTAGCCTCAACGTGACAGTTGTCGTGATTGAATTATTCTTATTTACGTTAATTAAGTTGACATTTTGTTTTGAGCGTGTTCTAAATAATATATTCGTGGAGCATACACTTACATTCAATAAAGATTGATACCTGGGTCATCGTAAAAACCTAATAATAAACAACGAGCATTTTAACCCGAACTTGTGATCTCTCAATATATTAATGACTTTCGAGCAGCGGTATACTACGGCTGCCTTTATTATATACATTCATGCATTTAAACGTTCGATGCGCTTTTCTTTATTTGCGTTTGATAAAAAAGGCGCAAACCAAAAGGGAAGTAGCATCAAGGACGCGTAAGTATTGGAGTAAATGGGAATCTTGTGTCAAGATGGAACATACAACGTAGCTAAATCAATCCGAGGCCAACTTTGCAAGATGTAGTTGGGACATCAGTTTTATATTGATTTTACAATTTATCAACGGTCAATTGAGGAGTATACGGATATCACACAAGTTAGTGACATCCTTGGGCATCAGTAGTTTCCTATTTGTATTGGTTTGGTGTTTGAAAACTTAATTCACATTGTATCATTTGTTGAAGTTATAATAAAAATTCGAGTCAACTGACAAATTATCCTATGAAATGTTAAAACAAGGACTACTTTAACTTTCCATACTATAAATCAAAAGCAGTAAAATAATTATTACATGTTTAAAATATCTCGGAACATGTATTATGCACACTAAATTCGAATCATTAATAATGAACTTCCGCCTTGTGCACATCCCGCGTTCCAAAAACAAAACTATACAAGGACACAACAAGTACGTAGACACAACTAATAACAAAACAATCATATACAATAATTCTCACGTTCAACAAACTCAGTTTGGACAAACAAAATAAGAAACAAATATCCGTAAGTTGAAATTATTACATGAGAAATTTGTATGTATGGCGTTGTTTTGATTTTAATAAGATTTAATCATTATGTATTAAATCAATTTAAGATTATCGTCTGCTAAACTAGGGTTATCTTTTCTTTAATTTTGAAGGACTTGAGCGTCTTTCATTTACCTTTAAAATGTGTGCTCGATTTTACTGGTGGAGCACAAAAACTGGTCAATTCAGATGCTGGGCAGTTTGTAGTGTATATAACTAATATTTTTAGTTTTGCGCAGAAATAGGTAAATATCTATATCGAGACTTTATACCCTAAAACTCTGTCGTCTTCCGTATTGCACCAAGCTGTGTAGTCGGTGTTTATATTTCAGATTTACTCGGTGCTGAGCTACGTGAAACCACATACCGCATAGTCATCTTTGAAGGTCCCGTCATCAAAATTGCATGAAATGTAAGACAATTCAAACTAGAAAACGAACGGCCTATTATTGTAGAAACAAATCAACGAAAATCAAATATGTAACATACCTACAAACGGCAACCAGTGAATGACAGGCTTCTGGCTTGGGACATACACATATATACATAATGTGGCGGTGTTAAATATGTTAGCGGAACTCCTAACCCTCTCCCTTAAATTGGACAGTTGTGTAACTGTACAAATGTAAGACAGAAAATCAGTTGGTATTAAAACTATTGTCAGTTAAACACTTGATTAAGGCATTTACCTGAACATTTATACGTCGAACTAAGGTATATAAAAGTAGAAACATATTACACTATACTTCATTGTAGATTGTGCATGTTGTATTTAATGTCTCGTTCATTTCAATCATGTGTTATCTGAATAAAAAGCTGTATCTTGTTATTTTGTATATATTTATTTTGTATGAATGATCAATCTAAAGGATAAGCTAATTCTAAAGATTACCCACGAAGAGAACACTGTATAAGTATCCATGGCGTTGCTCTTTTTTTCTAAGACTGGTGCAAAATTGCTATCAAAAAGTGTTGACTTCTTTATGTTTTTTAAAATGTTTAAATAAATACTTCATTTTGAAATAATTTAATTCCATGCAAGCATTTATTTGTTTTCACTTGATTTTTCCTGAAAGAGCTCAAGATGGAAGTTTATTGGAGACGATAGGACTTACAAACCCATGTGTTTCCGTGTTATTCATATGAAATGATGGCTACTCAGTATTGGTCATGGCTAAAATTTAAAAATTGCAGCACGTGGTCATAATCTGTTCAGAGTGTTCTATCTTAATCACATTACTGTCTGTATTTCAGCATGTATCTACATTATTAAAATACCTTAAACTGATAAATTAAACCAAGAGTATCCTTTTAAACATGTTTCTCCTACCATTGAATAAAATTTTCGATTTGTTCTCATTAGTTTTTTCCATCAGGTCGTTTACTTCACAAGTAACAAGTGCACAGCTGCTTCAATTAACTCAAATTAACCGACTTGCAAACTGCAAGCTTCGCGACTACATAGAATTTCAAAATCAGGTAAAAAGTGGGCGGAGCTTAAACTCTCCTTTCGATTTTCTTTTGATTAATACAGCTTTATCCCAAATGATTTCCATTATTTGATATGTAAATAAGTTATAATATAAAAATCGACATCATGTGCGATACATTTCATCTTTTATGCGATGCCCATACCTTACCTATTGCTATATTTATTACTGCGTCTGCAAACGTCAAAAATCGCCCGTCATTATGATTTTTTTTATCCAGATAGGGGGAACAACTCCTGCCCTATGTTTTGTTCGGTTTTGCGGGAAAACCACCTGAATGTCACTGCGTAGTCGAACAATTTAATCCGCCTACAACTCAGAAGTTTTCAGGTATTGCTTTACTTTTTACTTTTAATTTATTAATTTGTACATAAAAGATAGGCAAAGATTCCTATGTGACATTCAATCTTAATAGAACAAACAAAAAAAGGAAGGTATAAAGGTGCTATGGATTGATTAGCAGATGCTGATAATGACAATATTTATAAATTGATTGTTAACTAATCAATAATGTATTGAATTTTAGAAGTATAAAACACCTATCAATTTTCAGCTTATTTTACATTTGTCACGTTTTTGAGTATTTTGATTTATCACATGATTTTATTCACAAAATCAGGTTCAACCCACCATTTTTGTCTTTAAAAATGTCCTGTACAAAGTCAGGAAAATGGCCATTGTTATATCATAGTTCGTTTCTGTGTGTGTGTAACATTTTTACGTTGTGTTTCCGTTGTGTCGTTTGTTTTCTCCTATATGTGAGTGTACTATAAGACGTGTCACGGTACTGTTCTATCCCAAATTCATGTATTTGGTTTCGATGTTATATTGGTTATTCTCATCGGATTTTGTTTAATGCTTAGTCCGTTGCTGTGTGTGTTACATTTTAATGTTGTGTCGTTGTTCCCCTCAAATATTTAATGCGTTTCCCTCAGTTTTAGTTTGTTACCCCGATTTTGTTTTTTGTTCATAGATTTATGAGTTTTGAACAGCGGTATACTACTGTTGCCTTTATTTGATCAACTTTATCTTTTATTATTAGTTTTGGGAATGCAATTCATGGAGATTCATTTGTCACTTTATCAGAATTGTTAAAGATTTCCTGCCTGTAGTATTTGACGAAAAAGGTCTACTAATAATCTCAAGGAAGCAGGACCATTAAACATGCTAAAGGTACACATGCATTACAATGGTTGGCCATATATAACATACAGAAAAATCCTTTTCGTACATTTCCCCTAGTCATGAAATGTTGTACCCGAAATAAAAAGATGTATCAAACCTCAACATGCTAATAGACCAACAAATTACATGATTTCAAATTCATTATCGAATTAACGGCATGGACCATTTTTGGTAAAGTCGATTCGATGTAAAATGTCAGTGCATAAAAAAATAAAATATGTTATATAATTTGATAGTTACACTTTAAACAGTATTATCTTTTATTTTCTGCTGAATTTCTTATCGTCGGTTCAAGCATGGTGCATTTATAATAATGTATTAAATCATCAAATATTAATCTGTATATGATTAGTTATAAAATACGAGACAACGATACTTAAAAAGTAAACAAAAAATCAATTTTGCAAAAACAATTCTAGAAAAGTTGTTTTATCTGTAGAAAGTCTTAACACATTTGGGAGGTTTTTTTTTACGTGTGAATCTTAGATTTTACATGACTTTGTGTAGTTAGCAATTGCCTTTAAATGAATAAACAAAACAACTCATTAATGTTTTGATTAAAACCATTATATTCATATATGTTAATTAGAATTATGTGAATAGAAGTTTATCTATAAAACTGCATTCAATATTTTATGTTAAGACGTAAACAAAAAAGTACAACAGCAATATCAAGTTCCATATATATTAAACACGTTGACAAAATCAAACAGTCCAAGTGGAAAACAATTTATTATATTTAACATACAACTAAAAGCTACATTTATTCAAAGATAAGTTTGTTGTCAATGGAATTAGTATTTCCTGATTTGTAAAACATCGTAAAGATAGACGAAACTTTTGCCTTGACTCCTTTAAACGTCTTTGATATAGAACATCTCTCTGTAAAACATAAATATAATAGTTTTATAAACTGACATTATGTTAGAAATATTTCAGTGTTTCATTCTTGTATCTTAATTCAGACAATAAAACTCTGCAATATGTGTGTTTTGTTTGGTTTTTTGCATATTAATTGTAGCACTTTCTGTTTATTAGCTTTTAGCAAATACTTCAGGAAATAATGGTGAAATATGAAAAATAGTTGAAACATATTATTTAACAACACAATATGAAAACTGTATCTTGGCTTCGTGTGATATGGTTATCTGGACTTATGAACATATTTTTGCCAGGTGATATATATCACAAAGAAAACATTTAAATGCCTATGTACCGAAAAGTAGTGAATTTCTTTTTTTTTTTTTTAGTTTATGTTACTCTTCTGTATACTTGATATCATTGTATGGAGGATTTACTGTATTCTGTAGAATATTTGTTTAACAAATTGTTTACTTTGTGTGTTTTCACAAAGAACGATCATATCTTAGAAATATGATTATATAATCCCTTTTTATCGCTATTTTGTGCATTTTTCCTTTGATCTTATTTTGTGATAATTTTCATATCATGCTACTCGCTTGAGATGGAAAATTATCGCTAGAAACTAAGCATGCATGTGGCGTTGCTAACGAAATTGACATTAAATTGACAACTTCTTCATAGGTAAAATAGCGATAAAAAGATTATCCTAGTTCATCTCAACTCAATTGCCGGATCAAGCGAGAAAATCAATCTCGTTGAGATGATCACCGATAATCTATAGACCGATCATATCTTAGTAATATAATTAAATAATCCTTTTGTATTTGATGAAATATATTTGTTGTGAATATTTAAAGCACTTACATCCCGCACGTGTCGCACCAACAGCAGCTAGAATTCAAAGAAATTGAAAACATTGGAAATAAGCTTGTTCTTGCAGAATGAATGTATACTTAAATATTTAGATTCTGACCAGTTCAGTTTTATGATGTGTGCAAAAATTTAAATGAAATATGCTTATGAAACAACAACAAAACAATATGACATATTTATAGACCACAATGTAACTTAAATTGCCCATATATCTAGTAACATTTTTTTTTTTTTTAAATAATCACAAATATAATGTCTACCAATGTTTAAACTACGATAAAGTATAGCTTGCATTTTCTATGTTGTGTCATGTGTACTATTGTTTGTCTGTTTGTCTTTTTTTCATTTTTAGCCATGGTGTTGTCAGTTTATTTTTTTGATTCATGAATTTGACTGTCCCTCTTGTGTCTTTTGCATCAATTATTTATTAAATAGTTATTGCTTTTATCTTTGCTTGACAAGGCAGGTTTTCATGCTGCTTCAACTATGGTGTCAATTTTCGGAAGAAGAAAATTGGTAAATAAGTTGTACAATTTCTATATGATTTCTATAATTGTGTGCACTACCATGAAATGGATTGAAAACGGGTAAATAATTATTGGCATAAAATCTATATAGACTATATATTAAATACATTATGCTTGTTTGTAATGAAAATTCAAAAACGTCTTTATTGAAATTCAATCATGAATATATGCAATACAAGAAATACGATGTGTTCATGAAGCAATCAATTGTGTTGGCTTGGATATTGGATTCTAACAGCAACATACAGTCGTGTTAAGCAAACTCATAATCAATAAATGACGATTTTTGGACTCATGATTGCTTGACAAAGACATGTTGCATGCTTCAAATGGGGTTACAGTTTTCACTTCGTTTTGCGCTTTGTCAATGGTCAATGAGTAATTAATAATGGTTGTTATCTATAGAAATAATTGTTTTCTATTTAAGGTTAATTCAGTGTATTGCATTGCAGTTTTAATTATAGATACGTCTCTAATTAAACTTGAACTTGATACTTACACACTAAAAAAAGAGTTGTTACAATAATGTTTCACCATCATTAAACTATTTTTTGATAATTTTAAAAATGTCAATGACATAATATGGAAAAATGGAAATTTGATTTTTTACATTAAATCTGTATAGAATAGTTAATCAGATTTGTCCGTCTTTAATGAACTTCAAACAATGTATGTATTCAAGTTAAGACATTATGATGCATTAATGAATCAATTATTTGTGTTGGCTTGAATTGACGGCCGGAAGAGCAACATGTGTGTCATAGAATTAAATATCATCATCAACCAAAGACGTTAAACAGCATGATTATTTATCTTTTATATGCTTGAAAATGACATGTGTTATGCTTCAAATTGGGTGTCCATTTTCTGTTCGTTTTGGTGGTGGGCAACGGCTAATGAATCAAAAAAATATTTGTTACATCATCATTGAAGAATTTAAAAAGTTTGTGTATTGCCGCATGTGCCATGTCATCAATTTCAAAATAGATATTTAACATATGAAATTAAAGCTATATAGAACAGTTTATCAGATTTGAATTTTCAAGTGTATAATTATGCGTGTTAGTTATACAGATTCCAATTTATATAATGAACAGTGAACATTTTATATTTGGAATGACATGACTATGATGACTTGATGAAACAATAATTTTGGTTGGCTTGAATTGACGACTGAAACAGCAACACCTGTTGTGTGAAGAAACACCATACTCAACCAATGATGGTCTGATGTATGCTGGAAAAAGATATGCGTTATGCTTCAAATATGTCGTCAATGTTCAATTCGTTTTGCTCATGGTCAACGGTCAATGAGTAAATAAGAAAGCTTTTGATCTTTAATGGGGATTTTTTTTTCTGTTTTAACCTATACCATGCCTGTTACAGTTCATCGAAATTAATTTTTGTTTTGAAATAGAAATGTTGATGTATAATAAGGATTTTAAAAGTGCCTGTTATAGATGACCAACTATTTCTATTTGCATTAAAATAATATGGTGTTTTCATGAATCAGTAATTTGAATTGTCTTTAGGTCTTGAGCAGCAACGTACATGTATGTGTCATGTAGAGAAAAACAATATTTCATCAATGTATAAAATTAGTTTTTTTCACCACCATTAATATATTTTATGCTTTTGTGTTTTGTAATGCCTTGAATTGCAAAATGGGTATTTACTTGTTTTTTCCCTTGACGCTATATAGAATAATTGATAAGAATTGATTATTCCATTGAATAAGTAACGTTTAGTTATATTAAAGATGCCGATATGTGTCTAATGAACTTGAAACAATTTATATATTATGCAATTATCGGAATTAAGTTGCTTTGAAGACTTAAATAGCAACAAAGATGTATGTGTAAAGTAAAGAAAATCTTTAATAAGCTATACACTGCAGACATCAGGTTGGTGGTCTTATGTAAACTTGAAAAGTCTAGTTTTATGCTTCAAATATGGTGTCAGTTATTTGTTCATTTTGCTCGTGGTCAACGGCCAAATAGTAAATACTAGTTATTGTAATATTTGAAAGGGCAAACAATTTCTTTTTCTAACAGCTATTACGTGTATTGCATTGGAGTTTGAATTATAAATACTTCTCTACTCAAACTTCAACTTGCTACTTACCGACTGAAAAAAAAAGGAATGTAGCATTAGTCTTTTTCTGCATCATTGAATATTTTATAATTTTTATGTATTTCCATGTAATGAATTTCAATTTGGGTACAATGTATGAAATGTTTGACATTGAGTTATATAGCACAGTTTATCAGAATGGTATAGTCTATTAAAAAAGTTATTCATCTTAGTTATAAAGATTTCGATATGTCTTTAATGAACTTCAAACAAATCATATATGCAATGAAAACAATTTGATCTTCTGATGTAAGCTTGACAAGACTGGTTTTATGCTTTAAATATGGTGTCAGTTATTTGTTGATTGTCCTCGTGGTCATTGGCAAATGAGTAAATAATAGGTGTTGTAATATTTGAAAGGGAAAATAATGTCTTGTTCTAACAGCTACTACGTGTATTGCATTGCAGTTTGAATTATAAATACTTCTCTAATCAAACTTGAACTTGATACTTACTAACTGAAAAAAGGGAATGTTACATTAGTCTTTTTCAGCATTATTGATTATTTGATAATTTGTATGTACTGTTATGTAATTAATTTCAAAATGGGTATTTATTTATTTTTCTATTCAAGCTATATAGAATAATTGATCAGAATTGAATCGTCCTTTGAATAAGTTACGCTTGTTTGCAGTAAATATGCCGAAGTGTTTCTAATGAACTTTAAACAATTTATATATTATGCAATTATCGGAATTAAGTTTTCTTTTGAAATAGTAATATTGATGTGTGATCAGGATTGTGAAATGTCTTTAAATGTCTTTAAGCTATTTCTATGAGCTTTACAAAATGTGGTGTTTTGATGAAGCTTTTAAGACTTAATCAGCAGCATTCCTGTATGTGTAAAGTAGAGAAAATCTATATTGAGCTATACACTGCAGACATCAAGTTGGTGTTCCTGTGTTAGCTTGACAAGACTGGTTTTATGCTTCAAATATGGTGTCAGTTATTTGTTGATTGTCCTCCTGGTCATTGGCAGATGAGTAAATAATAGTTATTGTAATATTTGAAAGGGAAAACAATTGCTTGTTCTAACAGCTATTACTTGTACTGCATTGCAGTTTGAGTTATTAATACTTCTCTAATCAAACTTGAACTTGCTACTTACGGTCTGAAAAAAGAACAAATGTTACAATAGTCTTTTTCAGCATCTTTGACTATTTTATAATTTTTATATATTGCCATGCAATGAATTTCAAAACAGGTATTAATTTATTTTTCTATTTAAGCTATATAGAATTAAATCGACCATGTTATGTAATGAATTTCAAAATGGGTATTTATTTATTTTCCTATTCAAGCTATATAGAATAATTGATTAGAATTAAATCGACCATGGAATAAGATACGCTTGTTTGCAGTAAAGATTACGATAAGTCTCTAATGAATTTCAAACAATTCATATATTATGCAATTATCGGAATTAAGTTTTCTTTTGAAATAGTAAGGTTTATAAGTGATCATGATTAAGAAACATCTTTAAATGTATATAAGCTATTTCTATGAGCTTTACAAAATGTGGTGTTTTGATGAAGCAGTCATTTGTGTTGCTTTGAAGACTTAAACAGCAACATACATGTATGTTTAAATTAGAGAAAATCTATATTAAGCTATATAGTACTGCAGACATCAAGTTGGTGTTCTTGTTTAAGCTTGACAAGACAGATTTTATGCTTCAAATATGGTGTCAGTTATTTGTTCATTTTTCTCCTGGTTTACGGCCAATGAGTAAACAATAGTTATTGTAATATTTGAAAGGGAAACCAATTTCTTGTTCTACCAGCTATTATGTGTATTGCATTGCAGTTTGAATTATAAATACTTCCCTAATCAAACTTGAACTTGCTACTTACTCACTGAAAAAAAAATGTTATATTAGCCTTTTTCAGCATCATTGATTATTTTATAATTTGTATGTATTGTCTTGTAATCAATTTCAAAATGGGTAATTAATTTTTGACATTTAGCTATATAGCACAGTTTATCAGAATGGTATATTTTATTAAATGAGTTATTCATGTTTGTTATAAAGATATCGATATGTCTTTAATGAACTTCAAACACATCATATATTCAACAAAAGAAATTTGATGTTCTGATGAAGCAATCATTTGAGTTGGCTTGGATTTCCGACTGTAACAACATCATATATTTCGTGGTTAGACGAACAATAATCAACCAATAATGATAAACATAATAATTTCTGCTGTTATGTCTGCTTGACAAAGACATAAGTTGCGATTGTTTACATATGGCGTTAATTTTAAGTTCGTGATGCTCATTGTTAATGGCTGATGAGTCAATAAGAAGGCTTGAGATCTTTATAGGACAATTAATATCTGTATTTAAATGTATGCAATGTAAAAGGTATTTTCATTGATATCATTATAGGCATATTATACAGTTTGTCAGAATGAAATTTTCTTTTGAAATGTTGATGTGATAGAAGGATTTTGATATGTTTTTAATAAATGTCATTCTTTTTCCTTATACTGAAACGATATGGTTTCTTGATGAAGCAGTCATTGGTGTTGCCTTTAAGGCTTGAACAGCATCAAACATGTATGTCTAACTTAGAGAAAAACCATATTGAGCCATAAACTATTATCATCATAGTTGTTACTCTTATGTAGCTTTGACAAGACTGTTTTATGCTTCAAATGTGGTGTAAATTCTTTGTTTATTTTCGTTGTGTGCAACGGCTATTGAGTTAATAAGTAGGATTGAAATTCTTAATTTGTAAATAGTTCATTTTTTAACCGAACATATAATTTCAGGTATTGCTTTGCAGTTTAAATAAAAAATAATTATCTTAATCAACCTTGAACTTGCCACTTACAATCTGAAACATTAGAATTTTCCCATTGTTGATTTGATGATTTATTTCGGTATCACTACTGGACGAAAAAACGTCTGTCCATACCAGTAACAGTCGTTCTAAGACTGATAATGTTTGTTAAAGTTGTAACAGTTGTTAAATTTCACTGCTGCAGTTTTTTTGTAACTGTCCCAACTTTAAAAGTGTTTGTCTACAACATAAATCGACTGTAACAACGCAAGAAATAACTGTCACAGTTATTAAAGGACTGATACAACTATTTCAAAGTTGTAACAGTTGATTTACAACTGTCCCAACTCGAAAAACGTTGCAACAGTCATAAATAAACTGATTAAACGCATAAAGGGTTGTCACAGTCGTAATAAAACTGATGCAACCATTTGAAAGTTGTAACAGTCATTTAATTACTGTACCAACACGGAAAACGTTGAAACAGTCATAAATAAACTGTTTAAACGCAGAAAAAGTTGTAACAGTTAAAATATGATAGCTACAACCATTGTATAGGCATAGCTAATTTATAAGCGTAGCAACTTCCAAACATTGATCTTCATGTACACTTAAAAGTCACGGATACAAAATGTCTAACAGTCAGGGATATAGGTTCAATTATTTGTAAAAAAAATTTACTGCGTGAAATATAAGGTTGTGACAAACATGACAAAGAGAAACAACGTTCACTCCAATGTAATACATTAATTTTAGATAGATCTTGATTTAAAAAAAAAAAAGTATTTTGAAATATTGGCCGCTGAACACATTTTTGTATTCCTCGGTTATTTAGTGAATATGCTGAATTTATATATTTTTTTAACACTTCCTCGCCCTTATCTCTTCGAACCAATAAAATCGGAACCAGCACTAGTTATACCTGCAATTTCACTAGATAAAAGATAACTACTAACAGAAAAATCGAAAAACGTTACCCAATATATTTGTTACCAAATGTATCTTTATTACTGAATTAAAAGTTGACAATTTTTATATCATCTAAATAACAACTTAATTATTTTTTTATTAAATTAGTTAGGTGTAAAATCATTCATGCATCATGTGCATACACGGTTGTTTTCATGATCAATACCCGTAGTTTTACGAATCACATCACTTCATAATAACGCTGAATATACATGATATACTCTTAACCTAGCCGGAAACTCCTAATACACACACTTGTCAAACTTATCCCCATATAAAACTGCTTTATATTTTCTTGAGGGCTTATTTCACACACTAATTTTTAGGGGGCTATGGAAAACAAATCTTAAATCTATCTGAATTTAATTTATTTTATTTTACCGTATTTTATTTTTGAATAGTTCAATATTAACTCGACTTTGTATTGTACATTGTACGGAATGGTCTATTTGAAGTTCAATTGTAATTGATACACATGATACAGGTAAATAGCACGTCAGCATTCATGATTGAGGTAAAAAAATATTATCACTCGCGAGAAAAATTCATATTTTCACCGGATTTTTCGCAAAGAATTTACCATACATATGTAAATACTATTAGATGGACGTACTGTGCAAGACCCGACAAAATAACTTGCGCCAGTATAAGTTCAAATGTTCAAAACATGAAAACTCGCATTGTTTCAGACATGGAAATCTTTTTTTTTTTTACATCACTTTTTAGAACTTGATGTATTCTTTAGACTCCGGTCTTATTAAATTCTAAAGACTGACATCGGATTCTCTTATGTGGTTTCAGTTGATCAGATGTACGTTTATCCAAAATATTTTCCCATTTCAATTGTTCAAATTCAAATTATTTAATCCCATAAATGCTTGTACAATAATGACATATTATTCAATCAGTAAAGAAAACTAACAATGTTACTAGATAGATAGATAGATAATTATGTACAGACAATATTTTGGGTCCCTTTATGTTTTTTTGTTCGGTGTGAGCCGATGCTCCATGTTGAAGGCCAAGGAGCGGATCCAGCCATTTTAAAAAGGGGTTGTTACTAACCCAGGACAAAGGGGGGTTCCAATTACATGTACCAATTCAAATGCCTTGATCGTCCAAAAAAGGGAGGTTCAAACCCCTCGAACCCCCCCCCCCCCCCTTTGGATCCGCACCTGAGGCCATACATTGACCTATAATGGTTTAGTGCGTTATACATGTATGACTTTGTAATGCTTATTGTGTTTATGGAAAACAATGGGAAAATGTTGCCTAACATCTTGGGATATATATTTAGAAGGCATTTATTCAAAAGCAGATAGAATTGATTTGTAGAAAAACATGAATAAGGGCAGAGGATCAACTATTATAGTACAAGTCTTTGATTAACCACAATATATTTGTCATCGGGCCTAAAATAAAATATTGTTTGTTTCCCCAATCCCGACCGACCCTGCAAAAATGGTGGTACTCATAAAATTTTATTGTCAAAACCATGTCAAATATTATTTTATTCATTTTAGATTATCAGGCTTGCCACTCGTCCAATAATGTTCAAGCTTTTTGGAAAAATTTTAATAAAATTATTTTCCTACCTACCTACCCACACCTGGCTTGGCAGGGTCGGGATTGGGGAAACAAACAATATATTAATTTAGGCCTCACTGACGTATCAATGTTGCTTTTGTATACATGGTATAAAAATCCAACTTGGGTTTCTCATCTGAACTTGTTTACATCGTGTTACATTATGCAATATAGCTAGGCCTATTATAGGTTTTTCATTATCACACTTATGGGGAACTGATTTTGCTCATTGTTGAAGGATGTACAGTTACTAACAATTACATCACTTCACTTGAAGTTCCTCCATCGTTCAATTTTCATCCATGGAGATCCCTGTCTTGGTTTACGGTTGATGGTTGTCTTATTGAAATTCATACCACATCTCCTTATTCTGATTATCATACATACGTACAGTATACATGTTATACCAATGTCCCAGGTTAGGGGGAGGGTCGGGAACTCGCTAACATGTTTAACCCCGCCACATTATTTATGTATGTGCCTGTCCCAAGTCAGGAGCCTGTAATTCAGTGGTTGTCGTTTGTTTATGTGTTACATATTTGTTTTTCGTTCATTTTTTTCAGAAATAAGGCCGTTAGTTTTCTCGTTTGAATTGTTTTACATTGTCTTATCAGGGCCTTTTAAAGCTGACTATGTGGTATGGGCTTTGCTCATTGTTGAAGGCCGTACGGTTACCTATAATTGTTAATGTTTGTGTCATTTTGGTCTTTTGTGGATAGTTGTCTCATTGGCAATCATACCACATCTTCTTTTTTATATGTTATACAAGAATAAAATATCTAGTATTATCAAATGAATTATAACAATTGTTAATAGTTGTCAGACTTTTGTTATCAAAAAGCAGCTACATGTGTATACTCAAGATGTAGACATGATCACTGGTGTCAGATGTAAACAAGAGTGACTGTGCAAATGCTGAAATGTCATCTCTGCTTTGCCTACATGTATGAAGGTTTTACTACATGTACAATAGTTATCAAAATTACCAGGATTATAATTTTATACGCCAGACGCGCGTTTCTTCTACATAAGACTCATCAGTGACACTCAGATCACAAGTATCACATAAACTTTCAATTTTCATTAACCTTTGAAAATGAAGTTGCAGTCAAATTAACCATGCCAGACAGATGATGTACACCCTACAAACTGACATTCCATACCCATGATACCCAAAATAGTGATTTATACTGTCTGTGAAATAGACTTAACATTCTTAACATGCTTAACATCCAAACCATGAAAACTAACTTATGAATATCCAATAATATGCCAAAAATAATGATCCTATACATGTCATGCATGTACATGTAGTTTATACTGTACATGTAGCATCTGAGAAATATTTGGAAATAGATCAAACCACAAAAACTAAGCATTGTTCAATGAACCATGACATTTTCATTGGGGTCAAAGTCTGATGTACATGTAAGTCTTGCAATTAGACATATTCACCTTACACTCATTTCATAAACCAAATATAGTTGACCTATTTTTCCTACTGCTTGTATTATTTTTAAACATGTGTGAGAAACAAACTTGACAAATTACATGTACAAAAAATGTAACTGAAGTAACCTTAATCACTGATCCATGAAATGAAGTCAGGATCAGGCCAACCCTGCCTGACAGACACTGAGACATGTACACCTTTCAAGATACCATAACAATTAATCCAGTAACTCAATTAATATACATATGTTATACATTTAAGACTTTGAGTGTATTTCACTGTGACTGTTCAAACAGTAATATTTTTTTGTAAACAGTTACATGTACGTCATGTAGTCATGGTAGTGTACCATGAAAACTAGGTGAAGTGCAATGGACAAATCAATAACAGAAACTTCATAACATAAGGAAGTATCCAGGCATTTCAGCTTCTAAAATGTATCTGGTGAAGCTTAAATACAAAACGGTACGCTGTAGCCACTGCCAGATTGTAATACATATTTCTTGGCTTGCATGCATGTACTTCAACTTTTGTTGCAGGAGGGATAATAAAATTATACTTTAATGTACATGCATGGTTTATTTGTTTCAAATACCATGAATATTTGGCCACTAACATGACTAATCATGCTAATTAAGATTTTTATTTAATTCTAATTCAGACTTTAATAATTTAAGTTCAGCAAGCAATCATTTGACTCTAAACAATTGACACGGACTGCACGAGACCCTCAAAGTTGGTTAAGATATTTTTACACACCCTGGACATGCTGGCGGTAGTTAACAATTGCAATGCCAACATAAACTTCAGATGTGATATACATGTACTGTTTTGTAAATTTTACTGAAACTAGAAATTCACATTATCCATATTGTTATTATATTAAAATGACTGATTATCCAATAATCAAAAGTATTCATGAATTCAGATATGATGCACTATTATTAGTAGTATTCACTGAAACTATGCATTTTCATTATTCCAAATTGCTATTTCAAATGAATAATTATCCTGGGTATTCATGGAATTCAGAAATAATGTACATGTATGCATGATTACACTATTAATATTCACTGCAACTACGAAATTTTGTTATTCCAAATTCACAATTGATCATGATAATCCAAGGTAATTAGTCCTCCAGGCATGTGGTCCTCCTTTAATACAATTTGTAATTTTCCTATTTGTACAAGGCAAAATTTTCTTCTTGTCCAATTTAATCAGAATATCACATTATCATCATGGAATAATGCTGCACGCCATATTCATAATTTCCAAAAACAATAGATAACTAGCACTAAATAATGAATTAATCCATTGTTTCACAATTTGCAGCTATACGAGCGACTCAGTGACATCTATATTTTCTATGCATCAAAGTGCACATGTACTAGCAGGTGTCATATTCTAAGTGGGAATCATGGTCAAACCAATACATATTCAGTATGATTCTACAAAATAAAATATACATTTAGATTCAAATACAGTAAATTTTTAACTAATAATAAATATATAATACTACATGTATATACATTGTGCAATAATAAGAAAGTTAATTATATATATACATGATATATATATAATTACAATAACTGTATTTACCTAGATAAAACTAGCACTTCTCATTTGATTGACCAAAAAAATTTAGCACTAATACAATTCTATTTTCAAGTCAATATTAACAAGAAAAATAAATCTTTTAAGGGGGTCTAAATTCTATATAGTGTTGTCTTTTTTCCTGCATTAATGATTTGTTAAGTGTGATTGTGTACTTTAATTGAAGGGTTACTGTCTCATTGAGGCTCACACCATATTTTATTTCATCAATTCTTTAAAGTCAGACATCATGGACATAGTTATTCCTCTCTAAAACACAACAGGTTATTTCTTTTGTTCATTTTAATTATGTTTATCATTTAATATGAAATATATTGATACTACAAACATGACAAAGAAAAGTTTAAGGAATGAAAAAAATAAAATAAATAAATGCACTGTTACTATATAAATGTAGATGATATTGACTTTCCCTTTGTCCAGTGCATATAATGAATAAACCTTTGTGATGTAAAAATATTGTTCCAAGACTTCACCATCCCAGTTAACAGGTTAATGTTTTAAATCCTTGAGTTTAATAATTTTTACATCTTTTGTGTTACCCTGAATACTTTTTACTTATTCATTTGTTATAACAGCTTGCATTAAATAATGCTTTGCAGCTCACTTTTTTTATTTGATTTAGTTATTTACCCAATTTCATTTTAATAAATCAATATTCAGATTACTTTTAAAATTTGCATTTTAATATCCAAAATAATAGTATATCCTGCTGTTTCATATTTTTTTTTAAATTATAATTTGTTTTGAAAAAATTATCAAAATTTTGAAGAGGACAATTTTAATCATGATAATTTGTGAACATTATTATAAAATCGTATCATTATACCAATGACAGATTAAATATCATCCCCCATGGCAATAAACTATTGTGTCTTAATTTGTATATTAGCTACATCATGTATATAAGAATTTCTGATTATTACCTATTGCATATCCAGTGTTAACATCCTGATTATTACCTATTTTAATGTCACATTTGCATGGTCATATTCAGTAAATACAAATATTTTATTTTGAATTTGAATTAAAAAAAATTGTTTTAGACTAAATTAGTAGATACAACACATACAATGCAGTTAACACAGTAAATTTTATGAGAACTTACTGAATAATACTATATCTATAAAAAAATATTTTGAGCTTCATAAAATACTTTAAAAAAGTTTATACCATGTTAACATAAAAAAATATGCATACAGATAGATTTTTTTGTTATGTTTTCCTGACATATTGAATGTTAACATAAAATAATTATCATGATTATGTAAAAAATGCAAAAAATCTGCCGTCGTATGTGAAGGCACATGATCAAAGGAGATGTGGGATATATCAATGATGCATCAACCCAACAGTTAGGCAACAATAAAGTAACCAAAACACAATTGAATGCGTGTCGAAAAATATATATGACTTATGATTAGAAGGTCCTTAATCTTTGTGGAATAAATATAATGACCATTGAATGTTACTACTTGTAAGTAAGATAACATGTATGGCACAAATGAATTTTGAAAAACAATGCTAACAGGGAACAATTTGTATAAAAATTTCACATGAAAATATATCGTTTGGGTTCAAATTATAGTGATTTAATATAAATTATATGTTAAATCTAAAAAGAATAAAATTATGATGCTAGCTTTGCTCTTTTAATATGTGTTTTTTAAACAATGTAGTACATGATAAAACAATTACTAATTGAATTAGCACAATTTGTTTAATCAACTGTGTTTAAATGGCAACTGTTTATGACTCTGTGCCTTGTTTCAAGACATTAATTTAATAATATTGTTTTATTTTGATGATTAATGCTATTTTAAACCATTTTTAAAATATTTATTACCTTTCAATGCCTGCTATTAATTATCAAATATATTAATGTTTTGTTGTCCATGATTCATGTGATTTGAGAATTATCTAAAATCTAAATGAAAGTGGACACTTGCTAAATAAGTCACTATTTAATCTTAAAGTTAATAATTTTCTTAACATTTTATGATCAAATCATATGTGTTTGTACATAATGCATGTTTTTTTATGGAAATCCTGACGTCACAATGCATTCTTAATAGAACAAAAACTATCAGCTGATAAAGCAAAACCAGGGAAATACTAGTAATCCAGCATAATCATGATAAGAAACACATTTATATGGATACGTACATGTAAAGATCGGTTGGTTGTTGGTTATAAAATGTCCAGTGACAAGTATTTCATGCAAATTTATGACCCGAATTAGCAATACATTAACATATAATATGTACACTACATGATGTATAGGTCAGTGGCAGATCCAGAACTTTTCATAAGGGACAGGGCCCCTGACTGCCCTTAGGGGCACATATCCAGTCATGCTTGAGTGATTCCCTATATAATCAACCAAAATTATTCCCACAAAAAAGGGGAAGATATAGAGTAACCTTTTATGTATTCCACTGAGGGTGATGTATGCAAAATAATTAAGGGAATAAATGACATACACATGATAATAGGGGGAGGGTAACGGTGTCCCTTGTGACTTTCAATGATTTATTATGATGCACAACTAAAACATTGAAGCTCAAAGGTGGCTCAAAGCTTATATTTTCCCTGAAACATGCAACTATGCACGAGTGTGGTAATATAGAACGTTGATTCATAGCTATATATAGCCTATCGGAGTATCTCAATATAGATTCCGTAGGATCAGTGGCGGAACCAGCCATTCTAAAAAGGGGGGGGGGTCCAACTACATGTCCCCATTTAAATTCATTGAGCGGCCAAAACAAGGGAGGTTCGAACCCTTGGACCCCCCCTTAGATCCGCCAACGAGAACACATTGTAAGGTCTGTAACAGTGTAAGCCGACAAATGTGCACATTTTCCCTTCAAAATTATGAATCTATGATTATTCGATAGACATGCTTAAAATATTGATAATTTCTACTCACCGATTGTATTTTCCAGCTCAGATTATTGAACATGTGGTCAAACATCTGTAGTTACCTGTGTAAAAATATAGTTTGCCGACCTGAGGTCCAGGTATTTTGTTTTTTTGCCGACACAAAATTAAAGAGGATAAATCGTTTACGGTGAAGAATTGTTTTCCGTTTTTAATGAAACTTGACAGATTTTACTAATTATTTTTTTAATCATCGGAAATGTCCCTCTTGGTGTAATTCGAATTAAAACTGTTTTATTATGCTGTACAATATTGGTAACTTAGTCATAATCTTTAAATTTATTTCAGGTACACCCTTGTACATTTTTCTATTGCGCAGAATTTATCAAATATGAATTTGAATGAATCCATTATCATCTTCTCATTCTTCTGCAATATTATTAAAACTCTATTTTAAACGAAAGCTTCTGGTTTTTAAAACCAGTTATGAACGAAAACGTTATAAAACAGATATTATAAAATAAAAAGTAAGGATTTCAAAAGGATTATTTAAAGTCAAACGCACATGACTGTCAAAAATGAACGGACAATGCTACGGCAATAAAATGAAAACGACAAAAGACAAACAACGATCGCAAAATAAATGAATAAACAGCAAAACAAGTTTACAATCGCACGATAGATGATAATAGTATAAGTAATGGACTATTTCACAACAAAATCAAATCTTGAGAGCCGGGTGAGACGTGATTTTTTTTACACTGATGGACTACCGTTACGCTAAAATATTTGTATTAAAACATTTACCGACTGTATCAACCTATGAAGTGTTTGTTTTAAACATTTAACGACTGTGTCAACCTTTTATAAGTTGTAATAAACATTTAATGACTGTGCCAACCTTTAGAAAGTTGTAACAAACATTTAACGACTGTCCCAACTCTAAAAACGTTGTGACAAATATTTTTTGACTGCATCAACGTCTGAAAAGTTGACACAAACAAATTTTAACTGTCCCAACTATTAAAAGGTTGGGACGGACATTATGCAACTGCCACAACTATTAGAAAGACTGTCATCAATAGATTTTGACTGTGACAACACCGTAAACCACTGCAACAGTTCTGAAATGACTGATGGTAGCATTTTTTTACTTTCACAACCCGTAGAAAAGTTTGGACAGACATAAATGAACTGTTGCAACGAAATATGACAGATTTGACAGTCATTACTTGTCTTTTACAGACTAAGACAGTCGTACAACGACTGTTACTGGTATGGACAGTTGTTTTTTCGTCCAGTAGTGTATGCTCGAGGTCAACGGCATACGTGTAAATAATACATGTAATAATGGTTGCAATAATTTCAAAACCTGTCTGCTATTCCGTATATACTAATAATACAACCTTTCCTAATTCTTTTCAGAAATAAACAGGTTGATATGTATTTAGAAATAAATGCCGACAAGTCACTAATATTTTCATTGTGTATGGTGCCAAAACTGTGCAAATAAAATAACGGTACCAATTTTCTTGCACCAGATGCGCATTTCGACAATACATGTCTCTTCAGTGATGTTCGTGACTAAAATATTTTAAATCCAAAGCTTATATAAAAGATGAAGAGCTATAATCCAAAGGGTCCAAAAAGGATAGCCAAATCCGTGAAAGGAATCAGAGCTTTGCATGAAGGAGATACATTCCTTAATTTATAATAATTTTCTATCATTTTGTAACAGCAAATTTTATTAACACAAAAAATCCGTATTTTCATGCCAGTACAAAAATGATAGACTTGACATGAACACATTAATGTAGAGCAGCAAATGTTAAAAATTGTATCTTTCATGAAACTGATCTAAGTCCTCAAAACCTGGATCGCCTTTAATTTTGTTTCTATTTGTGAACGCCGTTAGTGTATGTAGGAATTGCATACACCGGTAAAAGCAGGTGTCTCTGTATTTATAACAAGTGAAGACCTACTATAAGTTATGTGACTTTCCGTTTTCTTCTGGTCTAAAGCAGATTGCAAAAGTATAATGTTATTTAAGAATTGAATGCTTCTTTTGTAACTTTATTGGGGTGTAAAAAATGTACGCACGGTGAAAGCTTTTACAACCCTATGAACTGATGAAGTTAAAAAAAGAAGAATTCAATACTTATAATTACATTTTTAGCTATGATCATACAAACAAGAATTTTATATTCTGTTTATTTAATTCACCTGTGCACTTTTTTCTTGAACAACGTGTTATCATGAATGATAAGTTTTATTGAGTGGTGCAATTGCTTAAGGAATAACACGTGATGTGCAGTTAGCCAATCAGAATAAAATATTATAATAACACATACATCTAATGTAGTTATAACTAAATAAAAACAGAACAACATAAAAAATGACAGTGGCAATGAACTTTTTAACTATTAAGTTACACATGTAAAAGTGAGGCTCATAAAAAATAAACAAAATTAACTGTTTCGCATTTTGTTTAAAGAAACATGGAGTTTAACTTTATATTCATATATGCAAGTAGAAATCTAAATACGTACCTGTCTCCGAATGGTATAATTTCCTCATTCCTTAAAGGACAAATTATACAAATTAATTGATTTATACTTAAACCTGAACGATATAATATATTCAGGGGAAAAAAATAAAAAATGAAAATCTGTAAAATACTCTGTTTCTGATCATCGTGTTTTTTTTTTTCTTTAATACTGTTGTAATGCTTATTGAATTATACGAATAAATATACGTGTTTTGTCTGTAGTCAGAGGCCTCTGGCTTTGTTAGTCTTGTATGATTTTTAATTTAGGTTTCTTGTGTATAATTCGGAGTTTAATATGACGTCCATTACCACTGAACTAGTATATATATTTGTTTAGGGGCCAGTTGAAGGATAGCTTCAGGTGCAGGAGTTTCTCGCTGCATTGATAACCTTCCGCTGTTGTATGGTCGGGTTGTTGTTTCGTTGACACATTCCCCATTTCCATTCTCAATTTCATACTACAAGCAATTATGTCTGATAGTTTGCAAAATAAACATAATTAACATTTCATAAATTGTTAATGATCGACTCACTTTTTTTATTACCAATCTTCCAGAAAAATGACAGCTTAGGTTGTATTTACTCTTAGATACTTGAAGAGGAATATGTTCGAAATTTATCAAAACAAATTAGGCCAATAGACGTCTATTGTCTAATTTGCAGCTAGTTTATAATCCCATGTTTATTTATTGTGGTGCGGAAATTCCGACATGTTTCTCAGACCGTATGTATATTACTATAAACAAACGGCTGCAGCAGGTAATGCCCTAGAAGTTGGACAATTAAAAACAATATTCAGAGACGTTTTTCTCGATTTTCTGTCTTTGAAATTAAGAATAATCACCTTGTCATTGCAACTTTTTTTTTTAAATCGAGATTTTTAATCTTCACAACGTCGATACAGAATTTGGTGCAGCAAATAACATGATTAAAGTATACAACGTCCACGTAATCTGTATTTCAAAATGATAACATTGCATGTATTTTTCATTATATTACGTTATTTTGATTGGCTAACAGCAATGTCGAGCCCTTCTGAAGTTGACATTTCATTACACAATTTAATTGAACTTTCAAAATGTCACGAGGTCCAACAGGTAAATAAAATAAAAGCTTGATACAAATCGTGTTTTCATGATCCTAGCTATAACAAAATTGTAATTATAAGTATTTAATGCTTCTTTTTTGTAATCTAATTGGGTTATAAAAGCGTGACCGTGCGCACATTTTTAGAATAAAGCGCGGAAAATCTACTGCGGTCAACGAACTTACGCCCCAATGTATTCACAATTCTGAAATTAATTCTTTTTCAGACAGTGCAGAATTTCCAATCTTCCTGTTTGTTACTTTTCTCCTTGTACATAAATAGATTAAATGTTTATTTTGTTCATATTTGAGCAATTATAAGTAGCCTTTATATTTATATAAATGACTAAGTAAGTATTCATATCAAATAGTGAATCAATGTAAGTAACAGGGTATCAGGCGATCGTTGAAAAATGTCCTTACGTTCTATTTACGTTATTTCACCTCTGATAATCAATAGCAAACACCAAAGACAAGAATACAATTGAGGAATTTTGTTAAACGTTAAAATATAAAACACGTGTTACAAGAAATAAGAAACAAGTAAGTAACTAATTTTATTTCAAATGATTGGGCAGATCTTACGCTTTAATTTGCACAAGGACAGTCTATTTGAAGATGTGTCTGATAAGTATGTTAGCCGTTAAAATTATAATTGATTTTTTCACTATCAGTGTCACAAAACGGATATCCCGACACACCTTTTGTTAGATGGTCTGGTCTAAAATAAGCAAACTGGTTAAACCCCGTCAAGTCAATTTATCATGTAATAACACCTCAGACAAGATTAAAATTGAAAATATTTTTTTTTAAATGTGCAACATATAACACGTGATACAAGCGAATAAGGAACAATAATTTAAAAGGCACCAGTCGAGCATTGCCACGGGTACACTCGTTCTTAAAGTTCATTTAATCTCTTGAAACAAAGAACTGTTACCAACGATATGGCTATAACGTACAAACAGAGGGACACATAATAAATTCTAATAAGCAATGAACACAAGATAGGCAACAAATAGGAAACAAATAAGTAATAAGAAATCTGTAACGAATCGGTAACGAATTAGAACTAATAAACATGTAACAAACAAGTAACGAAAAAGGAAAAAAAAGAATAAGTAACAAACAAGGAAAATTAAATAATAACAAATACATTAGGAATAAGTAAAGAATGAATAATGGATAAGTAACGAACTTGACGACACTCCCACTTCCCCCCTTTTCAAAAGAAGAAAAAAGACTGACTGTGTGGTGGCTTATACTGGGAATAATTTGAAGTAGTGTTAACTACAATAATTTGACTAGCAAATTCATTTCTAGTGTGAGAAACTAAAACGTGAATATCAATCTTTTAGAAAATTTACACAATAATCTTTTTTGGGATTAATACACAATTTTAAACTCAATAAAATTTTGCAGCTAAAACTTCTTAAAACCGGCTGAAAAGTTCAAAATACAAACCACAAATTGTCTTGAAAAACGAATATTCAAAAGCTGATGCGTTGTGTATGCCAAGAAGACAACTTTCCACAAAAGACTAAATTAAACAATATGAACAGCTTTTGGTCACCAAAACGGCATTGAACAACGATTAAACACATTACGCAGAGTCATCCATAAAAGGTCTCGACAGCACAAATCACTACTGGACGAAAAAACAACTGTCCATACCAGTAACAGTCGTTGTACGACTGTCTTAGTCTGTAAAAGACAAGTAATGACTGTCAAATCTGTCATATTTCGTTGCAACAGTTCGTTTATGTCTGCCCCAACTTTTCTGCGGGTTGTGAAAGTCAAAAAATGCTACCATCAGTCATTTCAGAACTGTTGCAGTGGTTTACGGTGTTGTCACAGTCAAAATCTATTTATTACAGTCTTTCTAATAGTTGTGGCAGTTGCATAATGTCCGTCCCAACCTTTTAATAGTTGGGACAGTTAAAATTTGTTTGTGTCAACTTTTCAGACGTTGATGCAGTCAAAAAATGTTTGTCACAACGTTTTTAGAGTTGGGACAGTCGTTAAATGTTTGTTACAACTTTCTAAAGGTTGGCACAGTCATTAAATGTTTATTACAACTTATAAAAGGTTGACACAGTCGTTAAATGTTTAAAACAAACACTTCATAGGTTGATACAGTCGGTAAATGTTTTAATACAAATATTTTAGCGTAACGGTAGTCCATCAGTGTAAAAAAAAATCACGTCTCACCCGGCTCTCAAGATTTGATTTTGTTGTGAAATAGTCCATTACTTATACTATTATCGTCTATCGTGCGATTGTAAACTTGTTTTGCTGTTTATTCACTTATTTTGCGATCGTTGTTTGTCTTTTGTCGTTTTCCAATTATTGCCGTAGCATTGTCCGATGACAGTCATGTGCGTTTGACTTTAAATAATCCTTTTGATATCCTTACTTTTTATTTTATAATATCTGTTTTATAACATTTTCGTTCATAACTGGTTTTAAAAACCAGAAGCTTTCGTTTAAAATAGAGTTTTAATATTATTGCAGAAGAATGAGAAGATGATAATGGATACATTCAAATTCATATTTGATAAATTCTGCGCAATAGAAAAATGTACAAGGGTGTACCTGAAATAAATTTAAAGATTATGACTAAGTTACCAATATTGTACAGCATAATAAACCCGTTTTAATTCGAATTACACCAAGAGGGACATTTCCGATGATTAAAAAAATAATTAGTAAAATCTGTCAAGTTTCATTAAAAACGGAAAACAATTCTTCACCGTAAACGATTTATCCACTTTAATTTTTGTCGGCAAAAAAACAAAAAAACCGGGACCTCAGGTCGGCAAACTATATTTTTACACAGGTAACTACAGATGTTAGACCACATGTTCAATAATCTGAGCTGGAAAATGCAATCGGTGAGTAGAAATTATCAATATTTTAAAGCATGTCTATCGAATAATCATGGATTCATAATTTTGAAGGGAAAATGTGCACATTTGTCGGCTTACAGACCTTACAATGTGTTCTCATTGGCGGATCCAAAAGGGGGGGGGGGTTCCAAGGGTTCGAACCTCCTTTGTTTTGGCCGCTCAATGCATTTAGATGGGGACATATAGTTGGACCCCCCCCCCCCTCTGTTTCGTTCTGGGTTGGACCCCCCCCCCCCCTTTTTAGAATGGCTGGATCCGCCACTGATCCTACGGAATCTATAATTGAGATACTCCGATAAGCTATATATAGCTATGAATCGTCGTTCTATATTACCACACTCGTGCATAGTTGCATGTTCCAGGGAAAATATAAGCTTTGAGCCACCTTTAAGCTTCAATGTTAAAGTTGTGCATCATAATAAATCATTGAAAGTCAGAAAGGACACCGTTCCCCTCCCCCTATTATCATGTGTATGTCATTTATTCCCTTAATTATTTTGCATACATCACCCTGAGTGGAATACTTAAAAGGTTACTCTATATATATCTTCCCCTTTTTGTGTGAATGATTTGGTCGATTATATAGGGAATCATTCAAGCATGACTGGATCCGTGCCCCTAAGGGCAGTCAGGGGCCCTGTCCCTTATGAAAAGTTCTGGATCTGCCACTGACCATGCTGACCTATACATCATGTAGTGTACATATTGTATGTTAATGTATTGCTAACTCGGGTCATAAATTTGCATGAAATACTTGTCACTGGACATTTTATAACCAACAACCAACCGATCTTTACATGTACGTATTCATATAAATGTGTTTCTTATCATGCTTATTCTGGATTACTAGTATTTCCCTAGTTTTGCTTTATCAGCTGATAGTTTTTGTTCTATTTAGAATGCATTGTGACGTCACGATTTCCATAAAAAAAAAACATGCATAGTACAAACACATATGATTTGATCATAAAATGTTAAGAAAATTATTAACTTTAAGATTAAATAGTGACTTATTTAGCAAGTGTCCATTTTCATTTAGATTTTAAATAATTCTCAAATCATGCCTGACAACAAAACATTATTATATTTGATAATAGCATGCATATGCCAGGCATGGAAAGTGAATAAATATTTTAAAAATGGTTTAAAATACCATTAATCATCAAAATAAAACAATATTATCAAATTAATGTTCCTGAAACAAGGCACAGAGTCATAAACAGTTGCCATTTAAACACAGTTGATTAAACAAATTGTGCTAATTCAATTAGTAATTGTTTTATCATGTACTATATTGTTTAAAAAACACATATTAAAAAAGCAAAGCTAGCATCATAATTTTATTGTCGAGCCTGCAACATTTGTTGCAGAAAGCTCGACATAGGGATAGTGATCCGGCGGCGGCTGTGTTAGCTCACTTCTTAAAAGCTTTATATTTCAGAAGGTGGAAGACCTGGATGCTACATACTTTGTATATAGATGCTTCATGTTATGAAGTTTCCGTCAGTCACATGTCCAATGTCCTTGACCTCATTTTCATGGTTCAGTGACCACTTGAAAAAAAAGTTCAAATTTTTTGTAATGTTGAATTCTCTCTTATTTTAAGTCATAGGATAACTATATTTGGTATGTGCGTACCTTGCAAGGTCCTCATGTCTGTCAGACAGTTTTCACTTGACCATGACCTCATTTCATGGATCAGTGATCAAGGTTAAGTTTTGGTGGTCAAGTCCATATCTCAGATACTATAAGCAATAGGGCTAGTATATTCGGTGTATGGAAGGACTGTAAGGTGTACATGTCCAACTGGCAGGTGTCATCTGACCTTGACCTCATTTTCATGGTTCAGTGGTTATAGTTAAATTTTTGTGTTTTGGTCTGTTTTTCTCATACTATATGCAATAGGTCTACTATATTTGTTGTATGGAATGATGGTAAGGTGTTCATGTCTAGCGGGCAGATGTCATCTGACCTTGACCTCATTTTCATGGTTCAGTGGTCAAAGTTAAGTTTTTGAGTTTTGGTCTTTTTATCTAATACTGTATGCCATAGGTCAACTATATTTGGTGTATGGAAATATTTTATGATCTTTATGTCAGTCGCGCAGGTTTTATTTGACGGTGACCTCATTTTCACGGTTCATTGCACAGTGTTAAGTTTTTGTGTTTTGGTCTATTTTTCTTAAACTATAAGTAATGGGTCAACTATATATGTTGTATAGAAGCATTGTTAGCTGTACATGTCTGCCTGGCATGGTTCATCTGACCTTGACCTCATTTTCAAGGTTCATTGGTCTTTGTTTAGTTATCTTGGTTAATGTTAAGTTTATGAGACAGTTGTAATAAAACTAAGCTTTATACTTAGGACTATCAACATAATATCAATGATTAGTATAGAAGGCGAGACATTTCAGCGTGTGCACTCTTGTTCTTTTTAGATTTAACATAGAATTTATATTAAATCACTATAATTTGTTAATACTTTGAACCCAAACTATATATTTGCATGTGAAATTTTTATATAAATTGTGCCCTGTTAGCATTGTTTTTCAAAATTCATTTGTGCCATACATGTTATCTAACTTACAAGTAGTAACATTCAATGGTCATTATATTTATTTCGCAATGATTAAGGACCTTCTAATCATAAGTCATATATATTTTTCGACACGCATTCAATTGTGTTTTCGTTACTTTATTGTTGCCTATATTAAACTGTTGGGTTGATGCATCATTGATATATCCCACATCTCCTTTGATCATGTGCATTCACATACGACTGCAGATTTTTTGCATTTTTTACATAATCATGATAATTATTTTATGTTAACATTCAATATGTCAAGAAAACATAACAAAACAATCTATCTGTATGCATATTTTTTTATGTTAACATGGTATAAACTTTTTATAAGTATTTTATGAAGCTCAAAATATTTTTTTATAGATATATTATTATCCAGTAAGTTCTCATAAAATTTACTGTGTTAACAGCTGCATTGTATGTGTTGTATCTACTAATTTAGTCTAAAACAATTTTTTTTAATTCAAATTCAAAATTAACAATTAAAATATTTGTATTTACTGAATATGACCATGCAAATGTGACATTAAAATAGGTAATAATCAGGATGTTAACACTGGATATGCGATAGGTAATAATCAGAAATTCTTATATATCATGTATATATACATGATCTAGCTAATATACAAATTAAGTCACAATAGTTTATTGCCCTGGGGGATGATATTTAATCTGTCATTGGTATAATGATACGATTTTTTAATAATGTTCACAAATCATTTTGCAAATTATCATGATTAAAATTGTCCTCTTCAAAATTTTGATAACTTTTTCAAAACAAATTATAATTAAAGAAAAATATGAAACAGCAGGATATATATTATTTTGGAAAATGCAAATTTTAAAAGTAATCTGAATATTGATTTATTAAAGTAAAATTGGATAAATAACTAAATTAAATAAAAAAAGTGAGCTTCAAAGCATTATTTAATGCAAGCTGTTATAACAAATGAATAAGTAAAAAGTATTCAGGGTAGCACAAAAGATGTAAAAATTATTAAACTCAAGGATTTAAAACATTAACTGGGATGGTTAAGTCTTGGAACAATATTTTTACATCACAAAGGTTTATTCATTATATGCACTGGACAAAGGTAAAGTCAATATCATCTACATGTTATAGTAACAGGGCATCTATTTATTTTATTTTTTCGTTCCTTAAACTTTTCTTTGTCATGTTTGAAGTATCAATATATTTCATATGATAAACATTAAAATGAACAAAAGAAATAACCTGTTGTGTTTTAGAGAGGAATAACTATGTCCATTATGTCTGACTTTAAAGAATTGATGAAAAAAAAGTATGGTGTGAGCCTCAATGAGACAGTAACCCTTCAATGAAAGAACACAATCACACTTAACAAATCATTAATGCAGGAAAAAAGACAACACTATATAGAATTTAGACCCCCTTAAAAGATTTATTTTTCCTGTTAATAGGGACTTGAAAAAAGAATTGTATTAGTGCTAGAATTTTTTGGTCAATCAAATGAGAAGTGCTAGTTTTATCTAGGTATTGTAATTAACTTTCTTATTATTGCACAATGTATATACATGTAGTATTATATATTTATTATTAGTTAAACATTTACTGTACTTGAGTCTAAATGTATATTTTATTTTGTAGAATCATACTGAAAATGTATTGGTTTGACCATGATTCCCACTTAGAATATGACACCTGCTAGTACATGTGCACTTTGATGCATAGAAAATATAGATGTCACTGAGTCGCTGTATAGCTGCAAATTGTGAAACAATGGATTAATTCATTATTTAATGCTAGTTATCTATTGTTTTTGGAAATTATGAATATGGCGTGCAGCATTATTCCATGATGATAATGTGATGTACTGATTAAATTGGACGAGAAGAAAATTGCATGCCTTGTACAAATAGGAAAATTACAAATTGTATTAAAGGAGGACCACATTACTGGAGGACTAATTACCTTGGATTATCATGATCAATTGTGAATTTGGAATAACAAAATTTCGTAGTTGCAGTGAATATTAATAGTGCAATCATACATGTACATTATTTCTGAATTCCATGAATACCCAGGATAACTATTCATTTGAAATAGCAATTTGGAATAATGAAAATGCATAGTTTCAGTGAATACTACTAATAATAGTGCATCATATCTGAATTCATGAATACTTTTAATTAGTGGATAATCAGTCATTTTAATATAATAACAATATGGATAATGTGAATTTCTAGTTTCAGTGAAATTAACAAAACAGTACATGTATATTGCATCTGAAGTTTATGTTGGCATTGCAATTGTTAACTACCGACCTCATGTCCAGGGTGTGTAAAAAGATCTTAACCAACTATGAGGATCTCGTGCAGTCCGTGTCAATTGTTTAGAGTCAAATGACTGCTTGCTGTACTTAAATTATTAAAGTCTGAATTAGAATTAAATAAAAATCTTAATTAGCATGATTAGTCATGTTAGTGGCCAAGTGTTCATGGTTTTTGAAACAAATAAACCATGCACATACATTAAAGTATAATTTTATTATCCCTCCTGCAACAAAAGTTGAAGTACATGCATGCAAGCCAAGAAATATGTATTACAATCTGACAGCGTACCGTTTTGTATTTAAGCTTCACCAGATACATTTTAGAAGCTGAAATGCCTGGATACTTCCTTATGTTATGAAGTTTCTGTTATTGATTTGTTCATTGCACTTCACCTAGTTTTCATGGTACACTACATGTACATGTAACTGTTTACAAAAAAAATATTACTGTTTGAACAGTCACAGTGAAATACACTCGAAGTCTTAAATGTATAACATACAAGTACACACCCGTGATACCGCGGGTCCGTGACTGAATTAAAGTATGCCTAAGCCTTATTTTAGTAATTGGTATTGTCATCTGATGAAGTCATGTCGATTATAAGATACACAGTTTTCTCTGCTTTCAAATCTTTCTGTATGAACCTGTCGACCTGGAAATTATCAATTATTGGAAATATTAATTATTTTGAAAACAAAAGGTCCAGGCTATCCAGGAATGGGGTATTTTTTTATTAACAGCATTGTCCTATATTAGTAATCTTAGAAAGTCTTGCTGATTGCTGAATAAAGCTACAATAGGGAACAATTTGACAATGATTGAATTTAGTAGTGTCAGTCCTTTGATTATGACCCGTGTATATAGCAAAATCCTAAATACATCGTTTGGTGGTGCGCCTGTCAAATGCGGAATGTACAGATAAGGTTATAGCTAACAGGTGAATATACTATTGGTATCGGTATCGGATTAGACCCGGAACTTGTTAATTATTGGCAATATTAATTATGTGGAAAACAAAAGGGTCTGGAGTGGTGTAATTTTTAATCTACACCATTGTCCTATATTAGTTATATATATATATATATATACAGAGTTGAATTCTTTAATTTGTCGTTTTTACCCGATGACGGCTGACAAATTGGACCTCGTAATTTTAGTATTATAGATGTATATTAATTGAGTTACTGGATTAATTGTTATGGTATCTTGAAAGGTGTACATGTCTCAGTGTCTGTCAGGCAGGGTTGGCCTGATCCTGACTTCATTTCATGGATCAGTGATTAAGGTTACTTCAGTTACATGTAATTTGTCAAGTTTGTTTCTCACACAGGTTTAAAAATACTACAAGCAGTAGGAAAAGTAGGTCAACTATATTTGGTTTATGAAATGAGTGTAAGGTGAATATGTCTAATTGCAAGACTTACATCAGACTTTGACCCCAATGAAAATGTCATGGTTCATTGAACAATGCTTAGTTTTTGTGGTTTGATCTATTTCCAAATGTTTCTCATATGCTACAGTATAAACTACATGTACATGCATGACATGTATAGGATCACTATTTTTGGCATATCATTGGATGTTCATAAGTTAGTTTTCATGGTTTGGATGTTAAGAATGTTAAGTCTATTTCACAGACAGTATAAATCACTAAATTTTGGGTATCATCATGATCATGGGTATGGAATGTCAGTTTGTAGGGTGTACATTATCTAGCTGTCTGGCATGGTTAATTTGACTGCAACTTCATTTTCAAAGGTTAATGAAAATTGAAAGTTTATGTGATACTTGTACATGTAGTAAAACCTTCATACATGTAGGCAAAGCAGAGATGACATTTCAGCATTTGCACAGTCACTCTTGTTTACATCTGACACCAGTGATCATTTCTACATCTTGATTATACACATGTAGCTGCTTTTTGATAACAAAAGTCTGACAACTATTAACAATTGTTATAATTCATTTGATAATACTAGGTATTTTAGTCTTGTATAACATATAAAAAAGATGTTGTATGATTGCCAATGAGACAACTATCCACAAAAGACCAAAATGACACAAACATTAACAATTTTAGGTAACCGTACGGCCTTCAACAATGAGGAAAGCCCATACCACATAGTCAGCTATAAAAGGTTCTGATAAGACAATGTAAAACAATTCAAACGAGAAAACTAACGGCCTTATTTATTTTAAAAAATGAACGAAAAACAAATATGTAACACATAAACAAACGACAACCACTGACTTGAGACTGGCACATACATAAATAATGTGGCGGGGTTAAACATGTTAGCGAGTTCCCAACCCTCCCACTAACCTGGGACATTGGTATAACATGTACTGTATGATAACCAGAATAAGGAGATGTGGTATGAATTTCAATAAGACAACCATCAACCGTAAACCAAGACGGGGATCTCCATGGATGAAAATTGAACAATGGAGGAACTTCAAGTGAAGTAATGTAATTGTTAGTAGCTGTACATCCTTCAACAATGAGCAAAATCAGTTCCCCATAAGTGTGATAATGAAAAACCTATAACAGGCCTAGCTATATTGGATAATGTAACACCGTGTAAACAAGTTCAGATGAGAAACCCAAGTTGGATTTTTATACCATGTATACAAAAGCAACATTGATACGTCAGTGATGACAAATATATTGTGGTTAATCAAAGACTTGTACTATAATAGTTGATCATCTGCCCTTATTCATGTTTTTCTACAAATCAATTCTATCTGCTTTTGAATAAATGCCTTCTAAATATATATCCCTAGATGTTAAGCAACATTTTCCCATTGTTTTCCATAAACACAATAAGCATTACAAAGTCATACATGTATAACGCACTAAATCATTATAGGTCAATGTAAAGCCTCAGGCGCAGATCCAGGGGGGGGGGGTTCCGGGTGTTTGAACCCCCCTTTTTTGGACGACCAAGGCATTTGAATGGGTACATGTAATTGGAACCCCTCTTTTTTCTGGGTTAGTAACAACTCCTTTTTAAAATGGCTGGATCCGCTCCTTGGCCTTCAACATGGAGCCTCGGCTCACACCGAAAACAAAAAATTGTAAAGGGACCCAAAATATTGTCTGTACATAATTATCTATCTATTTATCTAGTAACATTGTTAGTTTTCTTTACTGATTGAATAATATGTCATTATTGTACAAGCATTTATGGGATTAAATAATTTGAATTTGAACTATTGAAATGGGAAAATATTTTGGATAAACGTTAGTACATCTGATCAACTGAAACCACACAAGAGAATCCGATGTCAGTCTTTAGAATTTAATAAGACCGGAGTCTAAAGAATACATCAAGTTCTAAAAAGTGATGTGAAAAAAATAAAAGAATTAAGATTTCATTTCCCTGTCTTAAAACAATGCGAGTTTTCATGTTTTGAACATTTGAACTTTCACTTGCGCTAGTTATTTTGTCGGGTCTTGAACAGTACGTCCATCTACTAGTATTTTCATAAATTATGTATGATAAATTCTTTGCGAAAAATCCAGTGAAAATATGAATTTTTCTCGCGAGTGATAATATTTTTTTTACCTCAATCATGAATGCTGACGTGCCATTTACCTGTATCATGTGTATCAATTAAAATTGAATTTGAAATAGACCATTCCGTACAATGTACAATACAAAGTCGAGTTAATATTGAACTATTCAAAAATAAAATACGGTAAAATAAAATAAATTAAATTCAGATAGATTTAAGATATGTTTTCCATAGCTGGAAAAGATGTGTTAAATGTCTGATTTTTTTTACATGTATAGAAATCAAAATGATTATACGGCAATATTTATAATTTTACAAGAAATGTAGCCCCCCAAAAATTAGTGTGTGAAATAAGCCCTCAAGAAAATATAAAGCAGTTTTATGTGGGGATAAGTTTGACAAGTGTGTGTATTAGGAGTTCCGCGCTAGGTTTAGAGTATATCATGTATATTCAGCGTTATTATGAAGTGATGTGATTCGTAAAACTACGGGTATTGAAAACAACCGTGTATGCATGAACGATTTTAAACCTAACTAATTTAATAGAAAAATAATTAAATTGTTATTTAGATGATATAAAAATTGTCAACTTTTAATTCAGTTATAAAGATACATTTGGTAACAAATATATTGGGTAACGTTTTTCGATTTTTCTGTGAGTAGATATATCTTTTATCTAGTGAAATTGCAGGTATCTAGTGATGGTTCCGATTTTATTGGTTCGAAGAGATAAGGGCGAGGAAGTGTTAAAAAAATATATAAATTCAGTACATTCACTAAATAACCGAGGAATACAAAAATGTGTTCAGCGGCAAATATTTCAAAATACTTTTTTTTTAAATCCATATCTATCTAAAATTAATGTATTACATTGGAGTGATAGTTGTTTCTCTTTGTCACAACCTTATATTTCACACAGTAAATTTTTTTTTACAAATAATTGAACCTATATCCCTCACTGTTAGACATTTTGTATCCGTGACTTTTAAGTGTACATGAAGATCAATGTTTGAAAGTTGCTACGCTTATAAATTAGCTATGCCTATACAATGGTTGTAGCTATCATATTTTAACTGTTACAACTTTTTCTGCGTTTAAACAGTTTATTTATGACTGTTTCAACGTTTTCCGTGTTGGTACAGTAATTAAATGACTGTTACAACTTTCAAATGGTTGCATCAGTTTTATTACGACTGTGACAACCATTTAGGCGTTTAATCAGTTTATTTATGACTGTTGCAACGTTTTTCGAGTTGGGACAGTTGTAACTCAACTGTTACAACTTTGAAATAGTTGTATCAGTCCTTTAATAACGGTGACAGTTATTTCTTGCGTTGTTACAGTCGATTTATGTTGTAGACAAACACTTTTAAAGTTGGGACAGTTACAAAAAAACTGCAGCAGTCAAATTTAACAACTGTTACAACTTTAACAAACATTATCAGTCTTAGAACGACTGTTACTGGTATGGACAGACGTTTTTTCGTCCAGTAGTGAATGCATTCATGAAATGTAAGACAATTCAAACTAAAGAACTAACGGCGAATTCTTTTAGAAACAAATGAACGAAAATCCAATATGAAACATATCTACAAACGACAACCACATAATAACAGGCTCCTGACTTGGGACAGACACATACATACAGATTGTGGCGATGTTAAATGTTGTCGCGGAACCCTAACCTTCTTCCTTACCTGGGACAGTTGTGTCACAGTACAATCATAAGACATAACTTTTAAAATCAGTTGATATTAAAACTATTGTCAGTTAAACATTTCATTAATGTATTTAACTGAACAATACGACTTCGAACAAAGGTATATACAAGTAGATACCTATTACACTATACTTAGTTGTAGATTGTACATGTTTTATTTAATGTCTAGATCATTTCAATCATGTGTTACTTGAATGAATAGTTGTATCTTGTTATGTTGTATGTATTTATTTTGTATGATTAATAATCTAAAGGATGAGCTTATTCTAAGAACTTACCCACAATCAGAACATCTGTATAAGTCCCCATGGGGTTGCTCCTTTTTTTCAGGGACTGGTGCACAATTGCTATCAAAAAGATTTGATTTCTTTATGTTTTTAAAGGTTTGAAATTAATTAATTCGACGTAAAAGTACTATGTAAAATCTGTTGGGTTTTTTTTTGCAAATTATTTGATATTAAAGATAACAGTACAGGTAAACACACTTACGTACGAAACTGTTGATTTTCAATAACGTATAATGATGTACGAAACTATTATAGTTTCATAATATGTCTTATCATTTAACAGTATGTTCACATTATATAAAATGTACATTTGGATACTTGAAATATTCTTCAATATTTGATAATGATGTTAACTTTAAAAAAAAACCTCTTTTGTAGATAATACTATTTTTCATATTAATCAATGTAAAGTGATGACTTGTATTATCAATGCATATACTGTTATGATTAATTGTGTTATCAATATGATCAATGCAGTGCTTATCATATGTTTTGTATAACTGACATCATTAGGTCGGCATGTTCAATATAGTTTTAATAATATAATTTAAGAATTTTTCGACTGCTTAACAGACTGTTTATATATTCCGCTATTGTCATGTTTGGACCTTTTATACCTAACCATGTGACGTGTTGTTTTGCACAGTGTTGCAGACCGTACAGTGACCTATAGCTGTGTTAAATGGTTTCTTATTGAGATTTGTCACATGAGCAATAATCCCGACTCTTCTCCTATAAAACATACTATATACATAACTACATCTGTCTTCAATACAAATAGAATTATGATTACCTGTGACGTGTGATGTTTTAAAATATAAAGTTGGTATAACACAAGAATTACTACTATGACGTCTTTTTTTTGCATTTCAAATTAATATTTTTCGTAAACCTGTTCACGCTTCTATACCAAAAACTCTTAAATTGTTGAAAGACATCAGGTTTTGTTTTCGAATTTTAGTCAGTGATGATCTTAGTAATATCAGGCACCTAATTTTTCAATAAGATGTTACCTTCAAGTTATATCGCCTAATACGAGTGGTATGCATGTAAAGTGAGAGCTATCTAGCTAGTTTTATTTTTTATTACTTTTGGAGGGTGTTATTCCGTTACTTAAACAGTTTCATTAATCGATAAACTCTGTCCACGTTAGTAGTTGCCAATATAGTTTATTTTACGAACGTGTTTATTTGGGATGTTTTTAAAAAGAGTAGGTATATTTCAAGCTTTCAATCTTAAGTTGTGGTATGTGTATTTTTCAATGATTTCTTGCTATATCTGAACTTTAAATAATTTCACTCTAGAATTTAAAGTTTTGCAAGCTTAATGAGGAAAACTGTATCAATTGAAAAGACATCGCATAATTTTATATTTACCTAATGGTAAATGTCCCTATCAGTTGTCTGATGTCATCTTCAGCTACAGCTTTACGACTAAAGGATATATTGGGAAACTCTGGAAGAGAATTTATAGTGAGTTTGTCAATTTCTTCTTTCAGATTATTGATCTTTTGTACCAAACTTCCATCCTGTCGGGTCTTATCTAGTTCATGTCTCTTTATGTCTAAGGAGTGTCCACCAACAAGCACGGATTTTGCATCTGACAACATATTCATCAGTTTGTCTTTCTCCTTTTTGGATTGTTCTTTCACCAATGCAATCATCTGAGCTACAGATTTATCAACCATTTGTTTAATCATGTTGCCTTCATCGTTGATGGCTCTTATAACAGACTCAACGGAATTATCAAACACATTCAAGCTTTCTTCAATCTTCTTTATGTTTTGATTTGCTTCATTTGTCTTGCCACGAAGTGTCGTTTCATTATCTCCACGTAGTTGAACGATGACATCAACAATCTGGGAAAATGTATGCTCATTGTGTTTTCCTGTCACACAACGTGTGCATATCTGTGCATTACATGTGTTACAAATTAAAGTAAGTTCTTCTTTGTGTTCACTACATTTCGATTTACCTTCCGGGATCAGGTCGGACGCTTTTTGAAACTGATGGCTTCTCGATAACTTTTGTCTATTATGTAGCAACTTACAATTTTCGCAATAGTATTCCTCACAGTCTATGCAGTATTGTGATCCAGGAGCACTCAAGCAAACTTCGCATGTTTTAGACGCAGCTTGAGCCATTGTGCACTCAATCAAAATCACAGGTAAACAGGTGATAGTATCACATGACAGTAAATTCTAAATTTAAATCAAGGACGATAACTAGTGTATATGAATGATTGACGAGATTTTATTTCAACAGTTCAAACGGAGTTTGTTATTTCATTTTGAAGAAACTTTAATTGGCAAGAAATACAAGTATAATGATAACAGGCATTTTATTTATTGAACGTGTAGTACGAGTATAATAATATATCGACCGTTAAAATAGTGACAGTGTGTATTATAAAGAATATCACCTGTTATTTACCAAATAACGTATTACTTTACGTAATGTATGTACATGTTTTGTTAAGCATCTGCATTATTTCCACAAAAAGATAAACAAAAAAGAATAATGAAATTCTAAATCGCTATTAAAATTTTAAAACGATTGATCGAATGTGTATTCATATAATTTAAATTAGAATGAAACGCGTCTTCTGGTCGGCTTACGTTGTTTTGTTTTTCAGCTCATAGTCATACTTTCTCGATGTGACCGTGACGTCAACAACGTTTGTATATGATTTACTGCGATGTAATTTCGAATGTCTGTAATGTCTGAATGAATCGACTATTACATGGTTTTGCAAACGTGGTCATTGATTTTAATAATTAGAGATAATCACCGTGTAGAACGCCACATGCGGGGTGTCGGCTATGTTTGACATGGGGTGGCAATTTTGAAGCGACGAAAAAGTAACAAGGAAAGTTCAAGCATCAAAATTACTTATTTTTAGAACTCTCAGTACCATATAATGTATTGCACGGAAGGAACCGAAACATAATCTATTTCCTAAAAGCAGAAGCAGTCGTTTTCAGTGCTCAGTTTTCTCAAACACATCGCCCTAGGTTTCCGTGTTGCAGATTTTGAGGCTTTATATGCAAATTTCGGTGTAAAAAAACTACTTTACACAGCTACCCTCCGTATCATTTTTATAGAATTGTATTCCTCTCATTGACTTATACCAAATACCAGTTTCTTAGTTAAAATTAATTGGTTTTAAAACTGTTATTCATTAAAATATAAAGTGTCGCTCGGGGTGTCGGATTTTGCGTGGCAATGGGTAGAGGCTTGTCATAAAAAATACATATTTGCATGTTAATAGTCTTCATATGATACATTTTATTTCAAACACATCTACTTTACCATGACAAAAGAAGGATTTTTCATTTTTCCTGTTTTTGGTCTTATAAAATATGTGCTTTTTATTTCATTCACATCTACTTTACCGTGACAAAATAAGGGTTTTTCATTTTGCCTGTTTTTGGTCTTATCAAACATGTGCTTTTGATTTCATTCATAGTAAAAAAACGGCTCAAGATACTTTGTTTTCAAGCTGGTAAACGATTTCTTTTTCTTTTCAGTCACTATCAACTATCATGGTAAAAAAAAAGTCAAGGCTATGGCTCAATAAACCAAAACATGGTGGAAAATCACAAAATAGTCCTCAATATAAGATATGCCCGAAGCCTCCACCAGCCAAAATGCATCATAGCTCATCAATATAACGACCACGCAACACGTTTATGCATTTACATAATGTCTAAACAACAATTAATTTATTTAGGCGTCGATCAGTTTGTGAAAATAAACTGATAGAGTTACTTAATAAAATTATATAAAATCCTTTACGATCTCGAATATACATTTGCATTTACGAAATTGAAAAAAAATATCATCGAAAGATTAAAGATTTATATGTTCATAGCATTTAATCAAGTGTATTGCTATTCAAATCAATTTAAATCATTAATGATTTGATAATTAATCGGGTACACCCTTCTTCATTCATACGTGTAATTTTCATATTCTTACGTCCATTTGTCAATATTTTTGTATTTCAAACGTATAATATAAAACAAACAACATTACACTTCTATTTATATCCAATTATTTTTCTACTTTGAGACTTTATTTGCTATGTTTATCAAAAAAAAATGCACATTACTTAAAAGACTAAAATATGTATCAAATGACATACCTTAGTTTGTAATTTGTCATCATAACAGTGTAGGTGTGTTTGAATTAAAATGTATCAGATAGTGATCGATTTATAAGAAAATGTTGTTTTTTTTATGACAAGCATCTACCCCTTGCGACGCAAAATCTGACACCCCGAGCGACACTTTATATTTTGATGAATAACAGTTTTAAAACCAATTAATGTTAACTAAGAAACTGGTATTTGGTATAAGTCAATGAGAGGAATACAATTCTTTATAAATGATACGGAGGGTAGCTGTGTTAAGTAGTTTTTTTATACCGAAATTTGCATATAAAGCCTCAAAATCTGCAACACGGAAAACTAGGGCGACGTGTTTGAGAAAACTGAGCGCTGAAAACGACTGCTTCTGCTTTCAGGAAATAGATTATGTTGCGGTTCCTTCCGTGCAATACATTATATGGTACTGAGAGTTCTAAAAATAAAAAAATTTGATGCTTGAACTTACCTTGTTACTTTTTCGTCCCAATTGCCACCCCATGTCAAACATAGCCAACACCCCGCATGTGGCGTTCTACACGGTGATTATGTATATACAATTTTATTCCTTCAACAAATTATCATAATAGACATGGACTGACCATTATCGCATTAATGCAAACGGTATTGGATTACTCTTATTACATGTTCACTGTATGATCATTATAACAACACAATTATAAGTCATACATTTGAAAATGTCACGCGAGAGATAAAAGGATGCAATTATTGTTGCGACAAAAAGAGCATTAATGTGATCATGTGTATAAATGGACAAGCATATGACAATGAGTCTATGAAACGTCTATATAAATGAACTCAGCCTACCAGCTCAAATGTGAATGATACAATCATATCACAGTTTCTCACCGCATGTGAAGTTCAAGATAACGCAGTGCAAAAAACGTCCACTAAGGACAGAGCTGTTGATATGGGCGACGGGGGGGGGGGGGGGGGGGAGAATTATAACTCCATGTAAAACTTATAGTATCAATTAAATACACCTGTCTGCTATCACTTTAGGCTAACTGCATACGGATCAGACAGAAAAAATATAAATACTGTGAATTCATTATTATTTGTTGGATACCATTTTTTGTGGATTTCGTTGGTACAGGGGTACCACAACATTAAATGTTCAACGAATAACATATTTTCTATAGAATAGTACCCAGAGCTCGCCAAAACCACGAAATTAAACATCCACAAACATGCAAGTTTTCCTGAATCTACGAAAACTGGTACCCATGAAAAAAAATGAACCGACAGTAACAGGTTTATATACTTGGAAGAACAACATGTATCTGGATGAATGAATTAGTTTAAATAATCAATAAAGATCGCTTACTCTTTGCCATCACTCAGTGAAGAGTAATTTCCTAGTTCAGCGACTTCGTCGTACTTACAGATATCTGACCTTGACATTATTTTCATGATTCTGGGCTTTCTGGGCTCTTTCTTATGACCATACTTATTAAGCCAATTATGTTTTTGCTGATTTTATTAAAGCTCGTTCACAATTTTCGAGCTAAGTTTGTTTTTGAAAATTTAAAATTAATTTAAATTGTTTAGCATGAACTATGCATGCTATGCGTAATCATAATAATAAAAACTCAGTCTTTACTTTTTAGTTTTTTGTATTGATATTTTCATAAGCTACCGATATCATGTGCAAATGATGTGATAGAGGAGTAAACGTTACCAGAGGGACAGTCAAACTCAAAGATCGAAAATAAACGACAAGGCCTTAACAAACAAAAAACAAACAAAAACCAAAAAAAACAGACAAATACGACAAAACATAAAAACTAAAGACTAAGCAACAAATACCCCACCAAACAATGGGGTGATGTCAGGTGCTACGGAAGAGTAAGCAGATCCTGCTCAACATGTGGCACCCGTCGTGTTTTTCAAGTTATTACAAACCCAGTAAATAGTAACTCGATATTGTAGGTCTCATTTGTGAAAGGGAAGGGGGTTTTAGCTACGACATAAGGAACATATCCGATATTATCTGTGAAACGGTTATTCCATAACGGTCAATCAACTCGTAAAACTCGTCAAAGACACATTCAACTTCTGCAATATCAATATCCGATTTGCTAATATTTGTTTTATGAGGAGTATTTGTGCAGTCAGCGTAACATTTTTGGCAGTGTTCACACCAAACACCATTTACAGTTAGCGAGGGACGAAAGATACCAATGGGACAGTCAAATAAATCTAAAACAAACTGGCAACGCTATGGCTAAAAATGAAAAAGACAAACAAGCAACAGCACAAATGACACAACATAGAAAATTAAAGAATAAACAACACGAACCCCACCAAAAAACTAGGGGTGATCTCAGGTGCTCCGGAAGGGTAAGCAGATCCTGCTCCACATGTGGCACCCGTCGTGTTGCTTATGTGATAGCAAATCATGTTTCAATTACTTGACCGTAATGTACACTGGTTTCACATTAATTTTGAACAGACATCAGAAGATAAATATTTATAAATATGTTGAGACTATTGAAGTTGAATACTAAAAAAAATGAAGTGTTGAGTTCTCTAAACAAAATATCCGAGTAATACCCCTCCCGCCAATACAAAAAATAACGGCGCTGTGGTGGGTAAAAAAAAATGTTTAACAACCTGTTCATCAGATTTTTTCACACTTGTAAACTATATGTCATTCAAATGTTCATTACGTAGAATCGAATACAAAATTTTTGGACAACATTTCTAGCAGTTAGGGAACGACCATTTGACTTCAAAAAAGGGGGGTTGGCTTTTTTTTATGAAAAATATTCTGATCCCCAATTTGATAAAAAAAAAAAAAGATCATCAAACAGATTAAACAAAAATATTATAATAATAATATTTGATTGCTATAGCATCGAAAAAAATGACCAGTGACAAATATTTCTGTGTACGTCCAGTGGTTTCGGACAGACCTTTTCAACTGATTTATGTGTTTGGCAATGATGATGCTTTTAGTCTTGATAAGGTGTTAATAAAACTACGTTAACATTTTTTTAATAACAAATACATATCTCAAGTTTTGGAAAAAATGCTGTACTATATTATTTTTCCATTTCTAAGAAGCAACATTCCAGCAGTACCTGTATACGGTGTATATATCTTCCAATTGATACGATATTTCCGTGCTTGCTTTTCCTATCATGATTTAATTGATAGAGGATTGCTGCTCACAAGGAAGCTATTAAACCAAGAGTTCCAAATGGAAGTTGAAATCATCCCTTCGTAAATTTTACTGATGCCATCACGAGTTGGTTGACCGTTATGGAATAACCGTTTCACAAATGATATCGGATATGTTCCTTACGTCGTAACTACAATCCTCTTCCCTTTCATGAATGTGACCTACCGCATTAGACTATTTACCGGATTTTTTATAACACAAGCAACATGACGGGTGCCACATGTGGAGCAGGATCTGCATACCCTTCCGGAACACCTGGGATCACTCCTAGTTCTTGGTGGGGTTCGTGTGCTTATTCTTTAGTTGTCTATGTTGTTTCTTGATTCTAATGTTTGTATTTTTGTCTTTTTTATTATTAGCAAGGCGTTGTCAGTTTATTTTCGATTTGTGAGTTTGACTGTCCCTCCGGTATCTTTCGTGCCTCTCTCCTTAATAATTGTTATCAATACCAATTGTATTTCAAAATAGTTTCTTCCTTAGATATACATGGCAAAATTGATGTTCTAAATGCCTAGTTTTGTGTACACTTAACCTACTCAACGCCTTCATTGATTATCGACTGCATATAGACAAAACATGACTTACACTACATGTAAACATTAAGTTATATCAATGGGAACGTAATTGTTTTTAGTTTATGTGTTTAGAGTTACATTAATGCAACACCTAGTTTTGGTCAATCTGAACACGGTCTTAGAGGACCTGATGTATATGTTGGGGTTTTGCACTGCTCATGCTTAAGTTTATCTATAATATTGTGTAGAATTTTTATCTTTTCGTTGGTTTTCGTTTATGAAATGGCGCAGGCATTTTGTTATCCGTTTTCCGATTATCGTGTTGCAAAAAGAACCCGATAATTGTTAAAGTATTAGTTTGTTTACTGTTATTAATTTCATTTGCTTTATCATAGTTTTGGTGGTCTCTCTTTAAATGATGACTTTAAAATCTTCTGTCTATTGTATCTTTCAATATTTCAAAATTCATGTATTTGGTTTTGATGTTATATTTGTTATTCTCGTGGGATTTTGTCTGATGCTTGGTTCGTTTCTGTGTGTGTAAGTTACATTGTAGTGTTGTGTCGTTGTTCTCCTCTTATATTTATGCGTTTCCGTCAGTTTTAGTTTGTTACACCGATTTTGTTTTTTGTCCATGGATTTATGAGTTTGAACAGCGGTATACTACTGTTGCCTTTATTTATTCACATCCAAATAGAACTAAAATCTGGTACATTTATATAGTTACTTTACTATAAACGAAATAAAAAAAATAAGATTACAAAAAATATAACTGAATGTCTACATATAATACATTACGTGTTACTTGTTTAAAGGGAATTAAAAACCAATTGTTCAGAGAACAATTGTAGGTCTTTCCACTAGTAAAGATCTATTTTGAAATTGAAATATGAAAAATCAGTTTAAAATGTTAGTTCCTATGGCTTTATGATGTATTTATATGAATTTAAAGCAAAGGTCAAAATCTAGAACGTCATATTTACCTATGACCTTGACCTCAATTTCAAGTTCACAAACCAAGGACCTTAAATCAAAAGACCCTAGGTCTTTAATATGTTTGGTTAAAGAGTAATATCACTTTACACGTAATTCTAAATGTAAGATGGGCAAAAACTCCCATTTATTGTCTGCGCACCCTTTCAACCAAAATATACAAGTAAGGACATGTCGCAACTAACAATTTATGAAAAATCATTTGTCGATATGTCATAAGGTATTTGAAAATAAATGAAAATAAGCCAAAATCAAAATTTAGAATATGACCTTGACCTTTGACCTTGACCTAATTTTCATTTTTTTGGACCAAGGAACTTAAATCCAAAGACCCTAGGCCTATATCACTGATGGTTTACCAGTTAGAAACGCATATCACTTATATCAAATGCATAAGGGGAAATAACTCTCATATGGAGTCTCCGGATAGCTTCGGTCCAAATTAATATCCTAATCCTGAAGACGTCACGAGCAATTTGGTAAAATAAATTTGTCGTAATCTTTTACGGTTGCGAAGGAGTAGTGGCCACAAGAAAAACAGTGTTTGGGGAGATAACTCTTACAACGTAAAGTATTTTGATACGCAGTTGTAAATTTTTAAAGCGTATTAACTATACGACATCATATTCCAAATATCTAAGCGACATCTTTTGAAACATCAATACTACGCAAGAAAAAAATTTAGGCGGAAGAAAAAAAAAAAAAAAATAATAATAATCAGAACAAATTCAATAGGTCTTTATAAAGTGGAAAGACCTAATTACGATGATACGAACATGTAGTTGAACTATTGAAAATAAAAACATTATGATTCTAGTTTAAATGTTCATTTATAACTTATCATGTCAGATTTATATGTGCTTGTTCAAAGTTAACCCTTGTGTTATATCTTAGTTTATTTTTTTGAATGATTTGTGCTTATATTTTGAGGTCTATGTCTGATGTTCGATATTTAATAATAATGTTTTGATGAATGTGGATTTGCTTGCCAGGTGATGCATGCGTATTTAAAACAGGAGACACAAAAATGTCAAAGGCTAGTATTTCCCTTTTCCAAAGGTTTTTGTTATGTTTACCGTTTATCTTGGACTATCTTTTAGAAGTCTTTGCAAGGTATAAAATCTTTCTGTTAGAAAACCTTATATGCTGGCATACATATTTTAAACGTATTTGTGTTGCTGGGTTGTTAATCGCCGTCTATTTCCATTTATACACCAGGATATAATGGAAAAAATATGTCTGTCCCAAGCTTGGTAAAAAAAGATAAGATAACAAATATGTGTGTCCCTTCTCAATGGATAAAGAGAATTTTAACGCTAGGCATGAATAACTGTATAACTGTAGTTTTTTAGTCAACAAAAAGAAGTACTTAGAATTGTTTATTTTCCTAATATAAACACAATATCAAAATTCACTTTATCGTACTAAATACACATTTCCTTGGTTTCCTATGCTCCAAACCCAAAAAGTTCCCTTTTAAAAAAATATAAATGCTCTATTGAACCAGATCACAGAAATTTGTGTTACTTCGTTACTTCCAGCAATAGTTATCAAATAGTCCATGTCTATGTTTGTGGCAGTACAGTATTGTTTTTATTTTGTTCCGTGGTTTTCCTCATATAGTATCCCTCGGTTTTAGTTTGTAACCCGGATTTGTTTTCGCCATATAGGTGTATAACCATTAAACAGCGGTATACTACTGTTGCCTTTATTTATCGATGATCTAACCCCATGAATCGGTTAGAAAGAAGATCACGACGGTTACAATTTTCATACAATCATAACAACAGTAAATTAAATGTTAAACTATAAGAATAAATTTGTCAATGCTTCTTTACATTACAAGGTCCTGCTGCTACAAGACATTGTTATAATTCACCAATGTGTACACCAATGTAGACTTTGAATGGGTAATCCTGACAAAACCTGTCACATAACGTACTCAGGTTGAGTTTTCTAAGCAAACCCGATTGTTGCAAAAGAGGGACGAAAGATACCAAAGGGACAGTCAAACTCATAAATCAAAAATATACTGACAACACCATGGCTAAAAATGAAAAAGACAAACAGACAAGCAACACGAACACCACCAAAATTAGGTGTCTCAGGTGCTCCGGAAGGGTAGGCAGATCCTGCTCCACGTGTGGCACCCGTCGTGTTGATCATGTTATAATAAATCCGGTAAATATTCTTATTCGGTAGGTCAAATTCATGAAAGGAAAGGGGATTGTAGTTACGACGTAAGGAACATATTCAATATCATCTGGGAAACGGTTATTCCATAACTGTCAACCAACTCGTGATGGCGTCCTTAAAATTTACGAAGGGATGATTTCAACTTCACCAATTGGAACTCTTCGTTTAATAGTAAATTAACAGTTAAAATTATGATAGGAAGTACAAGCACTGGAATATCGTATCAATTGGTAGATATATATCCAGGATGCAGGTGCTGCTGAATGTTGCTACTTATCTCAAGTTCGATGGGATAGATACGTTCAACATAAGTCACCAAATTTTGAATTATATGTGATTTCAACTTCACCAATTGGAACTCTTCGTTTAATAGCTTCCTTGTGAGCAGCAACCCTTTATCAAGAAAATTATGATAGGAAGTACAAGCACTGGAATATCGTATCAATTGGTAGATATATATCCAGGATGCAGGTGCTGCTGAATGTTGCTACTTATCTCAAGTTCGATGGAGTAGATACGTTCAACATAAGTCACCAAATTTTGAATTATATGTGATTTCAACTTCACCAATTGGAACTCTTCGTTTAATAGCTTCCTTGTGAGCAGCAACCCTTTATCAAGAAAATTATGATAGGAAGTACAAGCACTGGAATATCGTATCAATTGGTAGATATATATCCAGGATGCAGGTGCTGCTGAATGTTGCTACTTATCTCAAGTTCGATGGGATAGATACGTTCAACATAAGTCACCAAATTTTGAATTATATGTGATTTCAACTTCACCAATTGGAACTCTTCGTTTAATAGCTTCCTTGTGAGCAGCAACCCTTTATCAAGAAAATTATGATAGGAAGTACAAGCACTGGAATATCGTATCAATTGGTAGATATATATCCAGGATGCAGGTGCTGCTGAATGTTGCTACTTAGAAATTGAAAGTTCACAATTGGAAAGCTGAAATCTACTCATTTGTCGTAAAACTTTGATTTCAACCGACCCTCATTGTCATTTTCGAGATGTAAGTCAAGATATGAGGCCGACTTAACTGTATATGTTGTACCCTTTATCTCAAGTTCGATGGGATAGATACGTTTAACATAAGTCACCAAATTTTGAATTATTTAGTGAGAGACCATGATATACATGTATATAGCGGAAAGTAAAGTTAAAGTATGTTGCTAACTTTTTATCTTTCTTCCTTAGAAGTTTATCAAACTAAAGAAACAAGTCGGCAAGAAGAGGGCACAATTGGTTCCCATTTGAATGAAAGCTATTCAAATTTGTTGAGATCCGTAAATTAATAAATATTAAAAAAAAAGTAGTTAATAGGGTTACTGAGGTTCGCGGTTATGGTTATCGACGGTCTCTCTTCAAATGCTCAGTTTTAATTCGACGTATCAGAATCTAAAGCATTCTGGGTTATATTTTCAAAAGTGTACATCAAAACGTTGCGATTGGTTAAAAACGTTCTAAAAAAGTTATATTCAACCAATGCATGACGTTATTTTCCTTTCGGTGTTCAAAAATGAGAGAACCCATAGTCTTTCAGATTCGAAAAAAAACTAAAATCTGTTACATGTTAATAATTACTTTATTATAAAAGAAATAAAATAAGATTATAAAATATAACTGTATATCTACATATCGTACATAAGTAACAAGACAAACATTGTTTGAAAAACACATAAAGTGTTTATCTATTTAAGTGGAATTACAATGATAAGAACATGATAATAAAAACATTATAATGTTAGTGTAATTGTTCTTTTAACATTAATCATGTTACATTTATATGTGATTGCATGCGTAAACAGGGGACGCAAAATTGTCAAACATTAGTCTTTTCTAATTGTTCTAGGCTTTTGTTATGTTTACCTTCTTTTCACCGTGCTAGTCTCTTCAAAAATTATCTATTAGAACACGTAGAAGTCTGTACAAAATATATATAATTGAAATCTTATTTGAAAACCTTAAAAAAACTCGCTTGGTGACCTATTAATGTCAAACATATTTGTGTTGTTGGGTTGCTGTTTCGTGGATATATGACCAACGTCTAATTTTATTCCTACAATAGGATATATTGACAAAACAAAATAATGTTTATCCCAAGCCTGGTATAAATAAAAAAAGATTAATAACTTTAAAAAAAATCAAGCTCTTATTAAATTGGAAGTCTTCGCATTAACTTGATAGGTACTGCTGTGTTTTATTTATTTTCCTAATTATTGCATTCTTTTTTCTATCATCAATTAATGCATATATAACCTATTAATTGACATAGCAAAAATTAAATGCATTTTGATAATTAAAAAAGGTCATAGTAACAAAAAAACATCTTCTTTTATACATTCAAGTTTAAATCTTAAAGTAAAAATTCATTCTATATATAATACAGATAATACATTTTACATTTTCCATTGGAATATATGTATATAAGGTATTGTAATGTAACAAATGGATAACATTTTCTCTTATTTATAACATATAAAATAAAGACACTGTTGACATAATTTGAGCATAACAATTTAAACCTTCTGAAAAAATCTACATCTTACTTCAAATAGTACCTTTTTTAGTTTTGGTTATCGTTATGTAATTAAAAAAAATCTTTCGACTTACATAACAATTCAAAAACGAAATAAAATAGTTTCCTCGTCCCTTTTTATTTTATTCTGATTGATTTTTTTTAACACACACACACAGATTTAATTTCAACGATTCCGTTTTGATATAATGTATTACATAAGTTTCATTTCATAAATAAGCGTTATAGTTTCTAAAAAATGTATATGTAATATGACGTCACAAGTATTAGTTTCTATACAGTTTATTAGTGATGATGAAATGTTTATGAACATACATTTTAGTACATTTGAATGTTTGTTTCATGACTAGCTTTGCTAGGATAAGCTCCTATTTATCATACTAAATATGAGCACCAATAATACATCTTATATGAGCCAGTCCATGCGAAAAGGTACAAAAAGTCCTTGTGATAAACTTTACAGGACACGTTATCAAAGTTTGTTATAATATTTTTGAAAAACGATTTTATCCGAAAAAAATTAAATTAATTTAAACATTCATAAGATTGTCAATTCTATCCCGAATTTGTCAATTAAAACAGCAAAAGACGTAGAAATATCTGAATTTTTGGTATTTGAGCAAGTGTAAAATCATTTTTTCCCCGGACTAATGCTATACCGACCAGAAACATCAAATTTTACGACACTAGAGAGACAAAATTCAATAATTTTCTTCAGTTTTATCGGTTTAAGGTGGTATGGGAGTCTAAAATAAAAATGATAGAATTTGTTCATACTTTGCCAAAACGTTGTATCTATTGATACATGTTGAAAAATATAATAAAAATGATAGGTCACCGCGCATTTTCTCAAGCTACAGGACGGGACAAAATGACACATTTTGTATGGATTATACAGGAAAAAACACCATTTTGTGATTAGAAACTAAACAAAATGATAGAATTGTTAAATACTTCATGAAAAGATAGCTTTCAGACACTGCTTTGAGAATTTCAAAAGAAAAGATAGGGTCACCGTACGTTTTTTCCGGCTAAAATATAAAATAGGAAAATTCCATACAGAATCCTTCAGAAAATGCACCTTTTTAGAGTTACCTCCCCTTAAAATGCCAATTTAAAAAAAAAAGTAAAAACAACCAAAAATAATTAACATTTGCAAAAATATCAATATTTAGAAGTTATATTCTTATAAATTGGTACTTTTAAATGAAAATGTACATTAAACATCTGCATTCCTGCATCAAGTTTTGCTAACTTGATGGAAAATCTGGACCCTTGATTCTCTGTTTTTTACAATCCAAGATGGAGGAAGACACCAATACCACCTTAAGAAAAGTAAGATAACATCAAAACATGAGGGAAAATACAAAAACTATGACCTCTTGTGTTTTAGAAAAATTGAATTTGAAGTTAAGGTATTTAATATTAAGTTAAGTTAAGTTATTTAATATTAAGTTAAGTTAAGTTATTTAATAATATAAGTTATGTTAAGTTATTTAATATTATATAAATCAACCTTCGTTGCACGGGATTCGAACCGTTGCCCGGTCTGATTGCATTGATATCAGCATCGTAAGCGAGAGCCTTATCCCCACTGCTACCGTGGTTAACATTATCAATTGGCAAATAAAGCCATTTAAACTGTACTTTGAAAATGATTGAAATATATGAAATAATTCATTAAAAATCTTGATAAACTAGAGGGGTGGGGGGGGGTCTCAACACTTCCAGGTGCGTGTAGCTCACGGCTTAAGGATATGAGAAACAGTAAATGTATTTTATAAATCACAAGTCTACTACCAATAATTATGCACACTTTTTAGAATTTCGTAAAATTTTCGTTTTTTTACCTTTTCGCAGGGACTGGCTCATATTTAATAACAACTCTATATATCCCTTCTGAATTGATAACAGAATTTTTACGCTCATAAATAACTGTATAACTGTAGTTTTCTAATCAGCAAAAAGAACATAGAATTGTTGATTTTCCTAATATGGACCAGATGTAAAAAAGCACTTTAATGTAATAAATACACATTTGTTTGTTTACCTGTTTCCAAGCCCAACACTACTATTGTAGCATAAAATGATTGCTCTATTGAACCCAACACAGGAGTGTGTATTACTGTGTTATCTTCGAAGGCTTACTTGCAATTCTGTACAAGAAGGAATGAGAGATTTTAAGAGGAAATTATGAAGAATATGTTACAATTCTAACAAACTAAGTTATTCATTCATTTCAAATCTTCACATATTTACAATCTATGATACCTTTTCCCACCTTCAATTACAGTTTGTTAAATGCTTATATAAATAAGGAGAACAGAAAGACAGGCTAACGAACACATCTACATTTTAGCTTATGGGTTACAAGCTTTATGTTAGGAAAAAAGTTTTCTTGAATTTCAGTAGTGTACTTCCTACAATTAGACAGTGATTTATCTAATAACTTTATATTTTTAGATTCCAATACGAGAATGTTTATTATAAAAATAATATCTTATAATTGACTGTTGACAGTTTGCATCTTTTGTTAACTTCGTCCAGTAAAGTAATCTTTTGGAATAACAATCATGTCACCATCTTGCACTGAAAAAAAGAACAATACTAATTATGACTGTATCGTGTAAATAAACTCATCATGAATACCAGGTTTAAATTTTGTATATATACCAGACGTGCGTTTCGTCTATTAAAAAGTTCATTAGTGTAGCTCGAATCCTAAAATAAATTTAAAAAAGACAAAATAAAGTAAGAAGTTGAAGAGCATTGAGGACCAAAATTCCTAAAAGTACTGCCAAATACAGCTAAAGTAATATATGCCTGCGGTAGAAAATGCTTAGTATTTCATGTATTTCAAAAATTCAATATTTTATAAACAGTTTATTTATAAATATAACCATATCAATTATAATGCATGTCAGCACAGAAGTTCTGACTACTGGGCTAGTGATACCTTCGGGGAATTAAAACACCACCAGCAGTGGCATCGACCCAGTGGTTGTAAATAAACTCATCATAGATACCAGCATTAAATTTTGTATATATGCCAGAAGCGCGTTTCGTCTACAAAAGACTCATCGGTGACGCTCGAATTCAAAAACGAAAATGAACTGCACTTTTTAATCTAGTCTACATTATTGTTAGTTGGATGTAAGAATTAAAATTATTCGGGATACAGCTAAGTTAAAGTTATCTATTCCTGTGGTAGACAATCCTTACTATTTCGAAAACTTTGAACTTCATTTGGCCTTTAAATTTCATTTTTTTTTATTCGGGATATAGCTGACTTAAGATAACTATCCCAGTGATAGAAAATTCCTTGTTTTTCGAAGCATATTAAGTTTTGTCAACACCTGACTTAAAATTACCACAACATTGAAATACTTTTACGATTCAGTGTCATCTTTGTTTTTGCTATTCGGACATTTTAATTTCAAATAAAGGCTCATTCTACAATGTACAGCATTAAAATATTTATGTAATTCTAGTTAAAGGTTAATATTCTAAATTCATCTGTATACGAAACCCAAGTCTATCCATACCAAATAATAAGACAGGTCACTGTGATAAGGTTTTTGTATCAATCTTTACGCGTTGAACTGTGAAAAAACATATTATATATGAGATAGGTATTTCTAAGATCTAACTTAAAACCATACAAAGATGATAGATACTCACATAATTCGTTTACTGCTTCGTCTATCGGAATAGCGTTACGGAATGGAGAGAAAAGGAATTTATATAAAACTGCTGCAATAACTCCACCAAGTATAGGAGCAACCCAATAAACCTGTAATATAAGTTGGTATAGTAAAATCGAAGCTTAACACTATGGTTTTAAGTTTTACCATCTTCTTCTTTTTTGTTTTTTTATAAAAACACCTTTTTAATTATTCGACAAAGAAAACATGCTCATTATACTCTAACCTTGTCTTATCATCCACGAAATTTGAATTTATTTTCGAAAACTGTCAACTGGAATAGAAATATTTTTTTTTTACTTTTCTTTATAGTAAATTATAACCAGATATGACAGATAACTTTTTTTTCAAAAAATAGTTCATAACAATTTAGATTTTTTATTAATAAAAGTTGTCTTTCTTAGTTTAGCGAAAAACAAAATTCCAATGTTTAACTCTGCAGAAAAAGTACGCTGAGCTTACTTTCAGTGATTGCGAACAAAGAGGGACGAAAGATACCAAGGGACAGTCAAACTCATAAATTATGTGGTGGGTATAATAAATATAATCACTAAATCCGGACAGGTTACGAAAGAGACAAGATAATTTCAGATCAGCGAAAATGGCCGTAAAGGGGAATAAAAAATACCTATACCGCTGTTTAATACCCATAAATTGGTGAAAAAAGTAAATTCACAATATTACTGAACTCCGAGGAAATTCAAAACTGAAAGTCCCAACTTAAATGGCAAAATCAAAAGCTCAAACACATTAAAAGAATGAAAAACACAACTGTCATATATATACCCTATTAATCAAATACAATTCCAGGTCCAAAACCAAAACGAACATTTTTCAGAATAATGTAATGTTTAAAATGGAACCAGTAAAAGAGGGATTGAAAGCATCCATAGGCAAGACTATTTAAGCATATACAACGTGCGGGTGAATATCTTATATATAAATGATAAAAAAAGACTAGAGGCTGTAAAGATCCTGTGTCACTCACCTTGGTCTATGCACTAGTAACCCGAATTTAACTTGATCGGACAAAAACGCATTAACGCTGTTTAAATGAGATTAATCGTGATTTGATAAAGATTGACAAAAATTAAAAATCATTTTTAATTTATTTCAATGCATATCAAATCATTTTGATGCCAGTCAAATAGATTCGCTTGCAGTCGTTCAATTTAATTCAAGTTGGCGGTAAGTTACGTCAAACAAATAGGCCACGCCCCCGTTAAACTATTTCAAACTGGTATTAATTCGTTTTAAACCGTGTTGAGGCCCGAGCTTTTAACAGGTAAATCACTCAAGCAAAACAACATCGATGTATCTTTCGTTTATTTGTTTCAAACTTTATCGACTTATATATATAAATGCGTGTATTCTTATTAAAGTCATATACTTTACAATTTAAACAAATAAATGATCAATACACGTAACATATAAGGAATTTAAATAAAAAAATAAAATATTGATGCACGGTTTAAAAAATTCAAAACTTGTGAATCTGTTAAAAATAAAATAGTTAGATGTTTAACATATTTTTAATTTGCCCAAATGCAGTAGATCTTTATCTCACATATTCGTTTCAAAACTTGCTGAGTGCTATGAAAACTTGTGACATGTCAGTAATGTATGGTCCATTGCAATGACTAACGAAACTTTAGGTATTCCTGTATATTTCCGTTTCTCTTTTTCTGTCTTACTATAGTGTACTCGTAAATTAAATATAGACATGGAAATTAAAGTAACTTACAAAAATTATTTATTTTTAACATAGTTTAAATCGATGTATCTTATATTTTCGGTAAACAACAAATATTCCCTAGCTGTAAATTGATATATGAAATAGCTTGTAATAAAAACAATGTTGTGTTAAATAATAAAATTAATGAAGATACTGCTGACATTTGTTGAATTTAATAAACAGTTAAGTCTTGCACTTCATTGTTAATGAAGGAACAGCTCAATAAACTTTTAAAACTGTGTCAAATTGTAATATCGGTCACTGACGCGAAACGGGCGTAAATTGTGGAAAAGCAGCACAATACGAAAATTGTGAATTGTGGCTCCGATTTTGTACAGGGATTAGTGTGCTGTCATGCACCGTGACGTACACAAAGTCTTGCTATGAACATATATTCTGTTTATATGAGATAAATTTTAGTCTGCGATAACGATGGGTTGGTTGATTTAAGTTTTACGACCTTGACTTGCTCTAAGTCGACATTATCTTACGTCTAATGCATTAAAAAAAAACCTATATATTTACGTTTAGGGCATTTAATATAAGTCTACCTACCAAATTAAAATCAACATAAACATTATTAAAATAAACAAGAATGGAAAAGAAACAATTATGCATTGTTGCTCTGATAAAATTTTTATTAACTATATTTGAGCGGTAATGTCTTAATAAAAACTAATTGTCGTATACATAAAATATTTCATCTAGGTGCTTTCGTTGAAGTTCACGTTACATATCAAAATGAATTTCATTGGTTGGAACGTTTGCAAACTTTCAATCCAGGTGTTCTCATCGAGGTCCGCGTTCACGTTTCAATTCAATACACAATATTTAATCTAGGTGCTTTCGTTGAAGTTCGCGTTACATAATAAAATGAATTTCACTGGTCGGAATATTTGCAAACTTTCAATCCAGGTGTTCTCATCGAGGTCCGCGTTCGTGTTTCAATTCAATACACAATATGAAGTCCAATATGGTAAAAAAAAAATTAAACTCTACGATGTCCGAGTAAATAAATAGAATTTAGAAAATAAAACACTTTTACGATTCTTCCAACACAATAAAGATACTATCCTTTTCGCCGATGAATAATTATTACTATAATATAAGAACTATGATTTGTATACTATTCAATTTGGGAACAGTACACCTAACAATATATATATGTTCCTGATTTGATTTATTCCTCTAGAAAATAAATTTGATTTATTCACTTAAATCAATAATTGATCAACTTGAACTTTGAAAAAGTTACATTAATATATCTTTTCGCATCCTTTAATTTAAGGACTAGTCCGCATATTTCGTCTGTTCTCGCTTCAAACCAAGCCATCATAAATACATCAGAGATTACTAAAATTAAAGCATTTATTTAAAAACAATCCCCATCTAACTTCAAAGTATGAGGTAAATCGATTAGTTTACGCTAGCCAAGCAACCAATAGACAAAATAAATATTGTCTCCCCGATCGAGACTATCTATAGACACGGAATAAAAAATATGGAAATAATAGCATGTTAGCTATAGATTGGTTACAAACACATTTATGCAAACATGAAGCAGCTGTTTCTTTACTGAACTGGTCAGTGGTAATACAAAACCAGGGTTTCAAAAAGATGAATAAAAAGAAAAAGACATTTAAAATTTATAAAAAAGAAATCAGAAATAGTGTTTAACTGAAATTGAACAAAAAAGAAATTATAAAAAAATATAGTCTATAATATGTGAATATTTATTTAAGAAAGCTAGCAATAAAATGAAAGAAAAATATGTGATGCTTAAGAACATTGACCTGGGCCGTAACAGCCTTATGTTGGAAATTTTAAAACAAAGTTGAAACAAAGGCTTGTCTTCATATCAAATTGTTTTCACGGCGAATGTCTTGCAAGAAGCAGACTCCCATTACTCCGGTGTCGCCCCTGCATGTTTTTACGTGATCCATGCATGTTTCTGATTTACTTGTCTTTTGTTCATTTACTGTCCTACTGTGTGGCTATAGTCTAAGTGTAAATTGTCATTTGAAATACTTGAAACTTGCTTATACTGGTTGGTTACACGTGAAACTTATGATAATGGTTCATGCATAAATCACCGGAATTTGGTACACGTTTATAAATGCACGTTATTTTTAAAAATAACATTATTAAAATAATATCTTTTTTCTAAAATTTAATTAAAATCATGAAAAATACCTTCATATTTTTGCAAAGTTCACGTGAAAATAACATGAAATAGTTCACGTGTGATTCATTTTAATTACTGAGTTTTTTACTCCATCATTTAAGGCAATGGTGGTGTCGTTTTTGATGGTTGTTTTACGTTCAGTGGCAAATAGTTCATGCATGTTCGGGACAATACAATACAAGCTCAGTAAGTCGGACAAACAGTGCAAATTGTATGCAAAATTTCACAAAGTTCAACAGTGTCATTTGTGGAAAATTATTTACGAAACAAATCTTGAGATCATACATGCATTCTTTAAGTAAAACAAACTGCAAATGCGAAATATAAAAGGTTCAGCTTGAAATTCCACATGTGGGAGATGTAAGCCGGAGTCTGCGTGCCTTTTATATTTTATCAAAACGTCTAATCCAGCAACCTGTCATGAACAAAAAATAAAGGAAACCAAGACGAAATGCGCACCTTTAATATGAGTACATGTTTGGTAACACCAGGTACATAATTTAAACCTGAAGCAAAAAGACAGCACTCAGTCCTTAATAATAAGCCGTATAAACCCTATATGTATACACCAAGTGCGCGATTAACGGCAGAACGAACACGGGTGAAACAGTATGATGATACGTGCTCTATTAGGATATTGGTGACAAAACATATTTTTGAATATGCAGTTCATATAATGGAATGGTAATTTTGAGATATAAAATGAAGTAGCAATGTAAGCAAGCTAACATTTCCGTCATTTTGTATTTGGTAGAAAGTTGATTAATTGGCAATTTTACCGCACCTCCTTATTTCATTATGGTTGGAATTTTCTCCAGAAGAACAAAAGTTTTAGGACTTAAACAAATATGTACTAGGAGACTGAAATGTTACTGTGATAATTATACTTATCAAAACTTTCCTATTTAGGGAACCGTCGTTTAGTAAACGTAAACTGACTACAAATTAGAAATAAAAAGATACTCGTCCAATTAGCATTAGTCACAATTTGCTTGGTGTATTTGGTTTTGATGTAGTTAAATGTCCAACTGTAGCTATCTTATAAATTGCATATCCCATATCTCTATTAATCGTTCTAACAGCAAACTGGTGTACATATAATATGTTACATATATATTTTTTTATTTTTTTGTACTTGTACTTTTTATAAATAAAGTCTCATGTTACCCCACTTCCATAATTATCAAGCGGTAACGTATATATATTTCTTTTTGCCTAAATGTTCGTAAATTTTGTCGATTTCTTTGAAAAAATTATAGGCAATGATTTACATTTTAACAACTAAAGTTTCAAGTAACGGGTGTAAATTGTAGGATTGATTGTTGGTTGCTTAACGTCCAGTGGCAAATATTTCATGCATGTTCAGGACGAGAACAAGTTAACACTAACTTGAATACAATACTAGGTAGGTTTTGTAATAGAGCCGATCCGGGAAAATGTTTGAGAAAAATTTGGACTGACACTGGACAATGAGGGTATATTATGAGCAATTTGCCCCTCGTGGCCTAACAAGGCAACTATGTTAATTCTCTTTTAGTCGTTTTGTCTCCGAACTTATACATGTTCATCTTTTCCAACTCAAATCACACACAAAAAAACTACACTACCAGCGAGTACCCATGCAAGCAGAAATTAACACGAATAGAAAATCTAAATGATTTCAAGATCTAGCTATTTCAGTCTCTTTCTGCTATTTGAATACTTTATAAGTCAGTCGTTTGCTTGTAAATTTCGAGAATTTTTTTTATAACGAAACCGGTCTTACTTAGTGACTAAAGCCAGTCCCAACTATTAGCTTGCGTTTATAGACGCAAGTGGATACTTGGGACTGGCTTTAATCAGACTCTAACGGGACCTGATTTTTTTTATTTTGTTTTTTCCGAATCAAGTTTCTATGTATTTCTCAGCCTACGGTAACCTTCTCAGGCCTGATTCCGATGTTACTGTATGTCCTGTGTAAACTTGGTCTAGCTAGCACTTTATTTTTAAAATATTTCCGAAACTATAACGGTTTTATGAGACTGTTTACATTTGGAACACATAGAATGTTATTCGGCAAAATAACCAAGTTAAACCACTTTTTTTTACATTGAATTTCCATACTAACAAACTATTTTCTGTTTGAGTTTCAAAGTCTGCTTGTATTGTACTTTTTCGACTTATTCTATCCGTATTCTATCCAAATAAATTTCCTTTTTCCATTTTGTCCGAGCGGTGATTTTGACGACCATTTTAACATGAATTAATAGTTGTACGAATTCCCGTTTTTTTACACATCATCCTAAATTTCTATAGATACATGTAAGATTTTTATTTTCAAAACAAAATTTCATGAGGATACATCGTGCATCATGAAAAGTATTTATTGCAAAATAAACTAAGAATGAAATAAAGTGATAAAACTCAGTCTATTTTTCATAAGAACATACAGATAAATCGTGCAGATGCTTAAATATTAAAAAAAGGAGAATATAAATTTAAAGTATATTATAGTAATTCATTTTTAGTTAAAAATGAGCAGAAGAATTGCTGGAACACGATAAAGCAACATATGTCAAAAAGTTTACCGTTACGTATTGCATACAAACTTTCGACACTCTGCATCTAGAAAAAGTTACCATAAAAATGTCAAATAGTTTCCAAAAATATTTTTTTTATTATTTAATCACTTTGTGATTGCAGAACTGGCTGCATTGACTTGTTTGTGTGAACGTTATCCGATAACGTCAGGAACGATAACTCGTGGCGTAACGTCATAAGTCGTGTCAACTTACTGTCAAGACAAACGCTTTTATAGAAAATAAAGGAATATGGAATAAACGTACACGGGACAGTAATCGCACACAAAGTCAATGCTTAACAAAAATACAAATTATCAATGGTCAGCGTTTTTATTCCTGTTCATCTTTTATAGTCGCTAAAGGGTCTTCAACAATGAAAGATTCACTTGTGTACCAGAACAACAAAAAGACACTAGCAAGAAAAGATCTGAGAGTACTTAAGTTACTGACAGCTAGTTCACACTCTTACGCTTGAAGTCTTCCTGTCCATCATCCCGCAATCGTTATTTTTGAAGACCATAAGTGAATGAATAATTCGATTTTCTGTCTGAGGACCTGCGCATATATGAAATACTTACCACTGAACATTGAACCAAGTAAAATCCAGAGTTTTGCATTTACAAGGACGCGTACGGGTGAGGATTAAATATAATTTTTATGATATATTCACTTGTACTTTGCCCTTAGGCTGTCTTCGTGTACTGTAATTTATGGTTTAAAGGAATACGAATACTTTATTTCTCATAAAACTTCAATTACTAGTTATCAAGAACATACATAAACATAACTATAAGGTAAAATTATTACATGCATGTGTAAACGATACAATTAAATTAACATTGAGAGCTGACTTTCACATTTATATTTTTTACATAGTTTTTCTTATATTACAATATTTGAAGAGTTAAAATGTTGATCAACTTTAAAGATATATTAGGGTTTGACTAACAGTAGTTCCGTAAACATTTCCTTCTTTCTATAGTTTAAATGTTCTACAATTCATAATGAAATGGTACTCGTCATCAATGTTGTTTGTGTCACAGAGACGACATATTCTGTCTTCTCTGTGTCAATCCTACCACCTTCTAGACGCACTGAGCGGCAAGTGGCGACTACCACATATGCGTAGTTGCGTAATATGAATTTAGTAAGGTAAAAATGAAAAGCAGTTTTCAAATTGTTAATTGTTTTTGAAAATTCGACAACATGAATTATTTATGCGATTCTGCAATAAAAACAAAGCATTCTTGTTGCAACTGGTCTTTGTTTTTTTTTTTTTTTAGTACATTTTGATACCCATTTATCACAACAATTTAATTCGAAATAGTTGTAATTTGCAATTTTTTTAAAGGAGTAGGTCCAGTAAGGGCCGATTTTGGCCTCAATTTTCAAGTTCATCTGACGAAATATTTTAGACACTTTTAAAACACTTAAGTGTCTATTTCAATTGATTCAATTAGTTTGTGTGAAAGATTTTAACTGATTTAGTCATTAAAAACGCTCCGATTCAAGCTTGAATATGAAAAATCTATCAATTTGCCAAAAATCGTCACTTTTCAGATGGTATTTGTCAAAAATGAAAGTGGCCGCATCCGTGTTCATCCTCAACCTTTATATATAGTATGTATTATCATCAAATACAACTTACGTTTCAATATTATGAATGAACACGAATGCGGCCACTTTCATTTTAGACAGAAACCATCTAAAATTTAACTAAAATACTAAAATTGTGAAGATTTCAGTAATTTAGCATGACTTTATGATGCTAGTACCCGATATATGTGCATTGTATTGTCAAAAACAGCCCATATTTATGTAGCAGAATCATTCTACTTTCCAATAAATAGCTTAACGATTACATTATCACAACTTTGTTAAACTGCTATATTTTGGGGCAAAAAAGGGGTCTTACTGAACCTACTCCTTTGTATTTTATCCTCACCAGGTAGGTGAAATTATGTATAAAATTAAATTTAACGAAATTGCGAAAATGCATTACGAGCATATTCTATAATTTTAAGTTTGAATCAAGAGTCTTCAACCGAGTCTTCAACTTTTTCAAATATTGAATACGCAATAAAATCTCTGTAATCTTACCCATGTATTATTTATGTTTATGTCAAAGGCGTTTGATTGGGTATTAGTTAAAGGTAGGCGTGGTTTTCGGTAACTTTCCTCCAATCAACTGGCCTATTCGACAAACATGTGTGCGCTGATGAGTGTAAACTGGCTATTGTAACGGCACGTGTCATACATTAAAATCTATCGTGCGTGACCAATGTTTATTGTAAAATTGCTTGTCATGTGAGCAAATTATCAGACATACAAGTTCTAAAGGTTACAACTTAGATTTGCTTTTTGAAAGATTATTTTCGGCAGTGCCCCTGATATACGATGTAAAGTGTTATAAGAAAAACAAGACTTTAAATGAAGGATGCATATTAACAAAGAATATAATCTGGGACTATGCCAGATATAATACATGTATTTTATGGCTCGGATATTAACTATTATAACATGTTCTGGAAAAAATTAAGTGTCCGATAACTTGAATTACCTGATAAGGTTATCTCGATCACTTTCGACAAAATATTATTGCATGAATGGTAAATCGCTGATTTTTATTTCTAGACATGATTTGTGACTGTTTTAAGTAGAGACAACTATATGCATTCTGGTTTACGTTTTCAATGAACACACTATACAATTTTCTGAAATATCAATCATTTTTGGACAGACTTGCTTGTTCCTTGTATTTGTAAAAGATATAAGACGTTTCATAATATTTGAATACTTCAAAAATGCTTCAAAATACTATAGGCCTTTATTGTTTTTTTTAGGGTCAATGACTTCCCCCCCCCCTCATAAAAAAACAGTAAAATAATTGTATATTTAATTTGAATAATTGTTTTAAAACGTAATAGAAATTAAGGTCAGCCAAACCCAAATTCAGCAATAAGGAGTGTCATTCACCGGGTTTATCTTCTTTTAGCGGTTTGAACTCAGTCTTGTTTTGTTCAATAAATTATAGTGACTGATCTTCTTATCTTGTTCAATAAATAATAGTAAAATTTACTTTCCATATACATGTTTGACTTCCTAAATAACACTAGGAAATAAAATTTGTCACAATTTCGCTTTTGTCGTCTGCCCAAGTTAGTTTAATTTGGTATTGCAATATGAATATGAGATACTTGTCACTGAACGTTGAACATTTAGTAACTATCCACCAATCCATCAGTGATTGCGATACCTCTGTTACATACCCGTCTTTTTGTCACATGTTTGGTACTATTCTTTGAACAAAATTCGTGTTGTAAGCCGAATTTGTCCTACATTTTAATTGTTCTTGTCAAGTAATACATTCCTTGAACTGGTTTAAATGTTAAACTAAATCCTATGAAATCAATTTGGTGCATTGGTTCTTTGAAACACAATGTTGTTAATTTGAGCGTGTCAACACCTAGTCTAGTAGTGATTTCGGTTTGTATAATCATACAACAAAAGTTTATATTGGTATTATAGTAAGTTATTGTTTCATTTTACATGTTTACCATTGGTGACATCAAATAAAATGTGTTGCAGGTTGAACTAAGCAATACGAAATTTAAATGTCATATCCATATATATGCAAATTAAAGGGTATAAACTTTAAATTATGTATGTTTAAACTATAATGAATGCGGAGCGGGGGTATTGTACGAAGTCATCCAGACTTGCCGAATTATAAATCCTATAGCCTCCGTATGATACTTTGATGTCAAATGGACTACAGTTAAAAAGTTACATTTACTACTAATCATGCAAAATAGTAAGATGTATGTTCCTGAGCGTATTATGCACAAAGAAAAGGGTTGTGGTGTACTTTTGAACTAAGTATGGTAGTATGGTACTTTGATGTCAAATGGACTACAGTTAAAAAGTTACATTTAACGGACTGCAATAAATTTTGATACTCTGCAATATTCGTTCTCAAAATGGATTGTTTTGAATATTTGCAAATTGGCTAAAATTCTAGGGTTTTTTGCCTGAAATCTAGGAGTTTTAACAACTTTATATCAATCTTAGAAAAAAAGGCAATTCTCAACATCCTTCAAATGCATCCTGCAATAAAAAAAGAAATGAATAATATACATACTAAAATTTTAGCATTCCTTTTTGTAAGTTATATTTTACATTTTAAATTATACAATAAACTAAATTTTTAGCCTACTGAAATTTTACATTCAAAACTCAGTGCTAAATTTTTAGCTTTCAAAGATTCTCATTTCAATGATATTGGCTCGAGTTTTAACTGTTTGAGCAATTTGGACAAGAACAGTTAATACATGAACAAAAATGCTAAATTTTTAGAAAAAAAAAATATTACATTTTGCTCGAAAAATTGCAATTTGATTTTATTGTAATATACTTAATTGTAAATTATAAGCCTGGTACCTTTGAAAAGCACTTAAACGTACCGCATTTCTCACAAAATTCATAAATTGGCATCAACATGCTTAATAGTCTATCATCAAATTATACTAATCGACGTTTTGTGCGATTTTATTGCTCTAATCTGTAGGTATGATGTGGTTTGAGACGGTTTGGTATTCTTTTCGATATTTCACGTTTTTTGACACGGTATTGTCGATGTTTTCGCCAATTGAATTCTGAGTTTGCCTTAGGTATCAGCAGCCTGTTACTATACAATGTACTATAACTATATTATATTCCCCATTTCCATTCTCAATTTTATTAGACAACCCCCCTTTTTCCCCTTCTGACAATGGCTGGATCTGCCCCTGTATCTTGATTTCAGAATACTAAGTAACACAGGTACTTGTTTACATGAAAGTTTCAAAGAAATACAATAGCTGCATTTGCATATTTATGACACGGTATTATCGCTAAATCTTTGTTATCATCCTCCTTTTGTATACTTCAAATTCATATTGTATACCAGTACTGTTTATTTAATTTTGTGTCTACATATATGATACGTCGTTTGTTTTAATAACAATATGTAAACCATTAAGATTAAGTCAAGACAAGACAAACTTAAAGAGTGGTCAGTTTGGCTTTGGACAGGCGAGTGAAGATGTCCAAAATATGAATAAAAAAATACTTGAATAAATGTATAACAAACAACAGTTGACTGTGCTGTTTGAACACATATATATCAGCTATAGAACTTGTACATGACCATATGGGTTCAGTAGATTTTTTGTTTACATTTTATCATACCTATAACAACTAGAAAAACAAGTCAAATATAAAGAAATACTCACGTAAAAGATTCCTGATGTTTCCTCCTGTTTTGGTATGATTCTTTCTCTAAATAAAATTCTTATTGCAATTTATAAAACAGAAAAAAATGATGTTTTTGCCATTTAACTATAAATAAAAAATAAATTTGCGCCATTTTGAAGTCTTCAAAATTCTTTATCTTTCAAACGCTTTAGACAAAGGATAAATCAAGGACTTTTCAAACGTTCAGGTGATTTCAGCATTTAAAGCGCTTTTATGTTTTGACTTTTGTCTCCTAAATGCTTGAATAAGTGTTTGACCTTTTATATTATTTGTTTTAAATGGTGTTTCAACAAAGGAAGCAATTATAATATATTTCTAATTTAATTTTAACTGCTCTGATGTTATTACCTGTCATCACGGACCAGTCCGTATATATACAGGTTTTTGAGATAAATTCATTAATTAGTGTTCAACTATTTGTCCCATACTAGTATCATACCGTCAGTTCTTTTATGTATCCGCGTGGTGACACTGATAAGTGATTAGAATCAATAATAGTTGTAACGACAATTATCCCTATCACACACATGCTCAAATAGACTGTTCATATGCAAATTAAAGCGTAAGATCAGTTGAAATTACATTTGTTATAACAGATATTATTTCGATTTTTTTTTAAGAAACCATGCCAGCAAAAAAAGGAGTTTTTATTCTGCAATTCCTTTGATTCCCTAGAATTGTCCAATAATAAATATTTAAATAAAAAAAAAAATAATATTTCAGTCCACCAAGTGCAGCTGACAGTCAACTTTGTTGTCTTATCTTTTTGCTCTTTTGGTCGAATAGCTCTTCAACTGTTTCTGTTCTTTTTCTTACATTCTCGTCTTTCAAATATCAGGTTCTGAGCGTAAATGATTAAGATCAACCCGGAAAAGCGCTTTGGACGCATGCAATATATATACCTTTTTTTCATTGTTTTGTTGTCAACAGTTATCTTAGTCTGACTTCAGTAACAAACTGTTTTCATAAGTGCTGTAATATGAAATGTATGACACAACGCAAGGAGGAGGATATAAGGTAAACTTTGTTTGCAAAAGAGGGGCGAAAGATACCAGAGGGTCATTCAAACTCATACATGTAGATCGAAAATAAACTGACAACGCCATGGCTAAAAAAGAAAAAAAAAGACAAACAGACAAATGATAGTACTCATGAAACAACATAGAAAACTAAAGACTAAGCAACACAACCCCACCAAAAACTGGAGGTGATCTCATGTGCTCCGGAAGGGTAAGCAGATCCTGCTCCATATGTGGCACTCGTCGTGTTGTTTATGTTATTACACATCCGGTATATAGTCTACTTCGGTAGGTCATATTCATGCACAAATGAAAAGGGATTAATGTTACCACTGAAGGAACATATACAATATCATCTGTGAAACTGTTATTCCATAACGGCCACCCGTCTCGTGATGGCGTCTGTTACATTAACTTCACCATTTGGAACTCTTGGTTTAATAACTTCCTTGTGAGCAGCAATCCTCTACCAAGAAAATCCTGTATTGATAGGAAATACAAGATCGGGAAAACCGTATCAATTTAGAGATATATACTCAGTATGCAGGCGCTGGCTGCTAGAATGTGCACTACTAAGACCCTCATTGTCAATGTTTAGATGTAAGTCAAGATAAAGGCCGACTTAACTGTATCTGTTTTATCCGTTATCTCATGCTCGATGGGATAGATGCGTTCAATATAGTCACAATAGCAATTGCGATAGTGGACAAAATGATACAGTAGTATTTGTTAACTCGTGCAAAGTTAGGGTTTTTGGAAGGAAATACCTATGCTTCCGAATGTATATATAATATGCATGATTATTTATTTGTAACTCCGATTCTTCCACTTAAGCATGTTAAACTCACTTTCTCATTCATTGGTGTGGGAGGAATCAAACTTTAGAGATAAGTGCCAAAAAAAAAGTAGTCGACATTTCAAAATCTGTGCATAGACATTTGTTAACTCATTTAAGCTCTCCTGCTGAAGAAGCATTCATAAAAGTACTCCGGAGGCGCATTGTTTATGAAATGTAATGCGAGTTCTTTATGCTATCAATGCTAAAAAAAAAAACTTCAATTTTCGGAGAAAGCATATAATTTTTGTTTAGGTCTGTTAAGTGAGCTGATGTTTCATACTAGAATCATAAAACAGTGTGGTCCTGGCAATTGATTGACGACCTAAACTATCACATTGACTGGGACAGATTAGGAAGTCGGTAACAATCACTGCTCACTATGTACTTGTTAAGGACACTGAATCTGTGGGGTCACCAAAGGTTCTCAACACCTAAATAAAGCAATTCGAAAAACGAACCCGGATTAATACGATGTGTTGATTTATATCAATAATATAAATCAAAACATAAAGGTTCTTCCTGAATAACTTTTTTGAATTATTTTATTATTAAAGGTAATAAGAACCTTTGGTGACCCCAAAGTTTAAATTATGTAAGAAGTAAGAAGTAAGCAATGGTCGTTACAGACAAACGTTCACCTAATCTGTCCCAGTCAATGGGATAATTTAGGTCGTCAATCAATGGCCAGGACCACACTGTTTTGAATATGATTCTAGTACCATATGGCTTATTTACTGGTTGAAATTGATCTTTTATCTGTAGATAACACTTGTATTGATGACAGAAATGATAGGGTCCTGATATTTTATATGCTTTAATATGCTAGAAGCTCAATCAACATTTACCCTAAACTTGGTCTCTGCTTTTGAATAATCTCTTTGAACTGTTTCTCTAGATATTATTCCTGACAATACAGTTTCTATGTATGTTCAACTTGCCGTTTGTTTTCGTTGTAGTTCAGTGCTTTTGATGTTCAGTTTTCCTCTTATTAATTGATTGTTCGGTTTTGACGTGTAATTCGAATTTGTTTTATTGTTTGATTATATTTAAATTTATGACTATTGAACAGCGGTATACTTCTGTTGCTTTAAAGACAATCAAAGAGTTTTTTCATGATGAAGGCTATACTGTAATATTCATATCCTTGTGTCTTTGGTTGGTGAGTAGACCATAAGCAATCATGAAACCTAATTACCTAACTAAAAAAGTTATTCCAGGTATGCATGTAGGATTAATGACTTTAAAGGAGGAAAATAAGAAATAAAACTGTCACGTTGAGAAACTTTAAAATACCCAATCAAGAGAGTCTAAGTTCCCTGTACAACAGTAATTGAAAAAAGACATTATTTTGTCAAATGAGCTACACAAGTAACAAAGTAACAAAGCCAAAAAATCAACAAGCTGAATGATACACAATAATAAATTAAAACAATAACAAACAATAAAAACACATAAACCTGGTTGAACTAAAACATTTTTCTATTTGTTTTTAAATAATGGCCTGTACCAAGTCAATAATGTGACAGTTGTTTATTAGTTGGTCCGTATCTATAAGCTTTCGAGCGTTTCTTTTGGCCAGGCTATAAGAGATTGTTTTACTTAGATATTTTGTTTGAAGTTTTGTATTTCGGTTGTTCCTTTATTTTCTTTTAGCGACTGATGCGTTTCCCTTAGTTTTTGTTTGCAGCCTAGATTTGTTTCCTTTTTATCGAATTATGAACATTGAACATTGGTTGCCTTTATTTGGAAATTTAATGAGAAATTGTTTCATTAATACATAAAAAACACACACATTTCCGTGAATCAATAGACCTTGAGACCTTTGAAAATGCTACAAAAAATGAATGTTCATTCAAAATATGGCCTTTTCAAATCTTTTTTTCTGTTTTTTGTTTTTCAGTGTGTTTTTTTTCTGTCAACAAATCAATAACTACTAGTAACTTATATATGATTAAAATAAAGACAAATGGTAATCAATTGTGTACTAATTATGTATCATGACCTGTTGTAGTTCTACTAGTAAATCGGACAAACAGGACTATAATAGGAATATGGTAAGGTGTCGCATAAGTACATTCTGAACGCTGATTTAGTCCTTCATGTCTATATCCAGTGCATCTCAAACAAACTGGTAAAATGTGCACTAAATGATGAGCATGATAGGTTTTAAGTTCATGCAATAACCTCATAAAATCTTCTACACCTATATGTAGTGGAGCGGCGGAGAGGACAATTTTAGAAATTTAAATTACCTAAATACCTCATGGGATTTTAATAGCTCATTGGAAAGCTGAAATCCTGTACTTTTTGAAAATATGTGTCGTCAATATCAAATCTGGTACAATAATATCGAAAATCAAGGTCAAAGGTCATCACTTAAAAAAATCCTACTTTCATCTAGAGAAACAATACCATTGATATTTTTCAAAATTAATAATCTATTCAATAAATTATACGAGTAGTATTATGTAGAAAAACGTAAGTTCATACAAAATCTTTTTCATATTTGCACATGACGTCAGAACAACGTTTTATTTAACTTTTGTAAAGGTAGTCCATGGTACATACAAATTGTAATGCCTAATGGAAAACAGGAACATATTAACATTGATAATTGATATCGACAAATAGCATTTCTTGAATACTTTATAAAAGTTGAAAAGTTTTCAAAGAGTATCTGAAATGCATAGCTAATAAATCAAACCAAATATGCAGCCATGAAAAAAATCGTTTCAGTTTTCAAGGATTCGACGTGTCACTGAGTTTTCTTAAAATGAATTCAAACTATCTCAATACAAGATCCCTTTTTATTTAATATAGTTAATGGAGTTTGATATATTACTCAATTAGTGCAAGCGTGTTGTAGAACAAATTCCTAAAATTGAGACATGACCGTTATGGTATCTATGATGAGTTTATTTTCATACCAAATGAAACGTCGAAAACATTATAGCAAATTAAAATAAAGTTACCAAATATTACAAGAACTATTTTCATGGTATTTCATTACAACTACCTACATTTTGACAAAAAACATAAATCAGTTCAAGGAAGACCCTGCTCCTTGCAAACACGTGCTGCCTATCATGTTTCCCCCATACATGAACTAATAAGATCTTATAGAAAATCCGATGCCATTTGTCCTCAATTAAAAACTGGCTCTAACTTGTCATGTTGCGCAATTTTCCAACAAAGGCACATGGGGAGCCATTACCACGGTTGACTAGATTTGCCGACAACCAAACTTTGCTTTGCCACATTGTACGTAGTACGTGATGCTTAAATACGAATTCACATGCCGAAAGCTTTTCGGTTGAATTGTTTTACACTGTCTTATCAAGGCCTTTTATAGCTGACTGCGGTGTGGCCATTTGGGCTTTGCTAATTGTTGAAGGCCGTAAGGTGACCTAAGGCTACATGATTACCGAAACGGCTTGGTTTTGTCCTAAAGAGGTTGAATACCGACTTTTAACCGATTCCAAAAAAAAAACTTGAAGTGAAGTCACACCAACCCAGAGCATAAACAACCGGCATAATAAGACTTTAAATGGAGTAATTATGTTATTACAATTTGACACCAGGCACTCTGCGAGAGTAGCACATTTTCTCCGAATGTCATGCGAAATATTCATCGATACTGAAGAAAATGTTTCAAAAGACTTTGTCAAGAGACAAGTAACAAAACTTATCAAATAGGTTAACAACATTGCTTCTGACATGTCCAACGATATGCATTTGTACTTGGTTATTTGCACAATAATAATCCCTAGATATATAATTTTTTTCCATTTTTTGTCATAAAATTGAGGCTGCTTCATAAAGTACATGCATACCGATTTGTCGTTGGTTTTGGTGGAGCTACATGTACTTAGGTCGGCTTTTATATCAACCATTTTTAATTATGCTTTGGTGTTATTCGATGTCTTAACAGCGTCTCCATTGAAAATATCGCTAGCAAATACAATGTTAGATTTATATTGTACTTGTTGAGCAAAAAAGGCAATGTCATCCCCGTAGTACCTCTCAAGTTAAGCCTTATGTTTAGAGGAACTACAGTATGTCTTACTTATTTTATCTTTATTTTATCAGGTAAAAAAGACTGATACCTTGTCAAAAGTGTTGATTAAACAAGAGACTTTTTGTCAAGAATAAGGTCATTTTTGGCATCTAGCGGGACCCGTTTTAACGAGATTGTTAAATTGTCCATGTAATTGAATAAAAAAACCAAATCAAACACACCTGAAAATCAAACAAACCCTAAAATGAAATTCCCTTTCCCAGTTCAATTCAACAAAAACGAGTATACAACAAAACCAAACAACATAAATTAATCACAAGGCTTTTGAAATTATAAAATGAACAAGAAATATGCTTAAAATGACTACAAATGACCGTCGCCAAATCGCTGAATGTGTGACTATAACTAGAAACCACAACAATGTCGGTAAATCTGTGACAAATATTCGGACTTGAAATCTAGAAAAAAGCAGATATTTAGTCAAATATTTACATTTTTAGGAATTAACTTCAAAAAGTAAATCGGGTCGATTGAAGTATTATACGGCGGCTTCATTGTTGTGCCTTTAAAATATACCTATACTGCACGTGCAAATAATGCTAGATGAAAAACGATGATTTTTACAGTGTTATTTTCAACCATTTTCAGATGCCTTAAGCATTAAATTTAGGACTATTTGGAAATGCCCTTACATTGTATGAAGTTCACGAATAACTTTATTTAACAATTTCATTCAAAAATTATTTTTTAAAACGGGTTTGTTGTGAAATTTGACTACCGAATCGGCAGTGGGGTATTCGATGCAAGTTGGGTAACGTCAGTAAAGGCTATTTTTAACGTCATTTGTACCACATTTGATATTGACGACAAATATTTTTCTAAAGCTGAATAATCGATAAACATTTTAGGACCTTAAAATTCCATGAGGTATTTAGGTAATTCAAAATCGTTAACTAAGCGACTTTTTCAACATTCGCCGCTCCACTAATGTCCCTGTGAATTAAGTCCATTTGAATTAAGTAAATAAAACTCATTAATGACAGAACGATACATTGGTTTGATATAAAGTGGATGAATTGCAGCATCATTTTTTGCACTGAATTTTAGTGGCAGAAGCAGTTTAAAAAAGTCGGTTAGAACTTTTCAATCAGTGGAATAAGAAGAGCTGTTCTGCTCTCTCTGCATCTTTTTACTTCCCTATTTTAATTTACTAAGTGTTTTAGTAAAACGTCTAATGTAAAATTGCGATTATATTATCTATTTAAGATACTAACCAAGTCATTTAAGAATAAGCTACTAAACCAGATACCCCCATGTGCTTCAAGAAAAAGGCTTAAAGTGACATGATGCACAGCGATTCTGTTTACTTGAAATATTCAAAAGCTAATCAACAGAGCAACAAAAAGTATAAATTCAATATGTTCCGCAACGGCTATTAGAAGAGAAAGGAAGAACCTAAATGTCGAAATACGCATGAACATTAAGAAATAACTTATCTTAAATAATGAAATGGCCTGCTGGGACCCGCAAACCCTTTCTACAGAAAGTTTATTCACCCTTTTCAGATTGTTGAAAGAGGAATTAACAAAACAGATTTGAAGCTATATGTTCAAATCCGCATGAGCATGCCCCTAGATACTCTATTGGTAAGCTTTGAAATGAGGCATATAATATTTTAGTAATTAGGGGCAGCAGTCCATTGGATTATTCAAAATAAGCTATTTCTTAATGCTCACGCGTATTTCGACATTTAGGTTCTCCGTGACTCTCCTTATAGGCGTTGCGGGGCATATTAATTTTATGCCTTTGGTTCCTCTTTTGATTGGCTTTCGAATGAGGTCTAAGACATATAAGTAATAAGGGGCTGAAGAGTCGCAGCAGTCCATTCCATTAATCAAAAATGGCTCTTTCTTATTTAAATTTGGCATTCATGCTCTCCATAACCCCTAATATTGTTATTAAGTCACTTACTGTGTATACCCATTTTGTTCCATTATCAACAAGCTTTTAAAAAGTTTATTTACTGTTATGTATATAGGCGCTAGAGGCTCGCACCAGTCAATGCCATTAGTCAAAATAAGCAATTTCTTAATGTTTACGCGTATTTCGACATTTAGGTTCTCCGTTACTCCTCTTATATGCGTTGCGGAACAAATTTACTATATACAATTCATCTTGTGTACCTCTATTGGTAAGCTTTCGAATGAGGTATAAAATACATCTGTAATTATGGCCCGAAGTGCCGCAGCAGTCTTTTTTGTTATTCAAAGTTGGCTAATTCTAAATTTTCATGTGTATTTTGGTATTCATGACCTCTGTAACCTCTCTAATAGTCATTGCGGCACATATTTATCATATCCATGCATGTTGTTCTTCTATCAACACGCTTTCTAAGGGTGTATAAACTTTTCTAACAAAGGGACTAGTGGGTCGCATCAGTCCATTTCATTATTTAAAAGAAGTTATTTCTGTTAATGTTCACGCGTATTTCGACATTTAGGTTTTCCGTGACTCCTCTAATTGTGGAACATATTTACTATACACCTAAACGTATATATATTTTGCTCCTCTATTATTTAGCTTTCGAATGAGGTGTAAACACTATTTTTTTAATAATGGGATGAAGAGTCGCAGCAGTCCATGCATTCTATTATTTAATATATCCATTCCATCATCCAAAATTGGATATTTTTGAATTTTCATGCGTAATTTTTGGCATATAGGTCCTCCGTAACCCCTTATTGTCGTTGCGTCACATATTGTTTATACCCATTTTGTTCCTCTATCAACAACCTTTCAAAAGGTGTACGACATTTTCTGTATCTAGGGGCTGATGGGTCTGTTATATTATTAGAATAAGTTATTTCTTAATGTTCACGCGTATTTCGACATTTAGGTTCTCCGTTACTCCTCTAATAGGCGTTGCAGAACATATTTACAATTCACCTATTGTATCTCTATTGATGAGTTTTCGAATTGGGTATAATGTTTTTCTCTGTTTGTTTGTGACGTCTTTCCCCTAAATCCATTGTATGTTGGATGTGTACGGATTGATTGTTTAGTCTTAGAGGCATGATTTTTTTATTAGTTGTAAGTGGCTTTGAACTAGCTGTCAGAAAACTGCGAGTGCTCTCTGATCTGTTCATTGTGTCTTTTTGTGTCGGGATGTATAAGTACCCGGCCACGTCCACTTGTATGTTTTGTATGTTTTGGTCGATGCCACTGCTGGTGGACGTTTCGTCCCCGAGGGTATCACCAGCCCAGTAGTCAGCACTTCGGTGTTGACATGAATATCAATTATATGGTCATTTTTATAAATTTTCTGTTTTCAAAACTTTGAATTTTTCGAAAAAACTAAGGATTTTCTTACCCCAGGAGTAGATTACCGTAGCCATATTTGGAACAACTTTTTTGGAATTTTGGATCCTCAATACTCTTCAACTTTGTATTTATTTGGCTTTTTAACTATTTTGATCTGAGCGTCACTGATGAGTCTTATGTAGACGAAACGCGCGTCTGGCGTATAAAACTATAATCCTGGTACTTTTGATAACTATTGTCTATCTGATGAGTTAAGCCTTTTTCAACTGATTTTTAATAGTTCGTTCTTATGTTGTACTGTTATACCACTGTCCCAGGTCAGAGGGAGGTTTGGGATCCCGCTAACATGTTTTACCCCGTCACATTATTTAAGTATATGCCTGTCCCAAGTCTGGAGCCTGTAACTCGATGGTTTTCGTTTGTTTATGTGTTACATATTTGTTTTCCGTTCATATATTTACCTAAATAAGGCCGTTAGTTTCCTCGTTTGAATTGTTTTACATTGTCTTATCGGGGCCCTTTATAGCTGACTATGCGGTATGGGCTTTGCTCATTGTTGAAGGCCGTACGGTGACCTATAGTTGTTAATGTTTGTTTCATTTTGGTCTGTTTGCGGGTAGTTGTCTCATTTGCAGTCATACCACATCTTCTTTTTTATATAATATATGTATGAAAATACAGGCTAACTGGTCGCAGCAATCCATTCTTTTCTTTAAAATAGTTTTTTTTTTTAAATGCACGCGTGTTTTGACATTTATGTTCTCCGTGACTTCTCTAATATGCGTTGCGGAACATATTTACTATGTACCTTATGTTCCTCTATTGATAAGCTTGCGAATAAGGTATAAGACATATATGTAATTTTAAAGTGTCACAGCAATCCGTTCCTTTATCTAAAATGTCCATTCCATTATTTAAAATTGGCTATTTCTGAATTTTCAATCGAATTTTAGTATTTATGTCCTCCATAACCTATCTTACGTCATTGTAGCACATATTGTTTTATATCTATTTTGTTCTTCTATCAACAAGTTTTCAGAAGGTGTATAAAGTGTTCTGTCCGTAAGGAATGGCGGGTCGCAGCAGTCCATTATTCAAAATAAGCTATTTTTTAATGTTCACGCGTATTTCGACATTTAGGTTTTCCGTAACTCCTCTAATAGGCGTCGTGGAAAATATTTATTATATACCTTTTATTACTCTTTTGGTGAGCTTCGAATGTGATATAAGATATATCTGTAAACTAAAAACAAGACAATGATATTTTTTTTTCAATGTTTTGGTATATATGTAGGTCGTTTATATCGTTTATTATCATTTACAAAGAAAATTCTGTTAAAATAGATAGGGAAATCACCTCGTTTAAGCTCCGAAAGTAAAAAAAAATAGATAAAGAGGAAAATTTCAAAGAGTGACTTTTTTCTAGTATATTAGTTTGAATATTTGTTGGATAGCACCAAATCGACGAGTTCCAAAATACGGCATAAAGACTAATTACTAGTGTTACAGTCATTTTTTATTTTATTTCATTAGGCATTTTTCAATTTGAATAATTAAATATAAACTATATCATTATTTATTATTCATGATTTAACATAGAATAGTGAATAATGAACTATTTCATTATTCATTATTGAATTCTTAATAATGAAAAATGAATAATGAACATACTTCAGCGCGGTAAATATTGCACATGCATTCAATGAATGTTCTCTCATTAACCTTGTTATAGTTTATCAATCATCAAAATTTATAAACCTCGAAAAAAATCTCAAAAACCGTGGACAATAAAAGTCGTTATATCAACTTAAGGTTTTTGTTCTTTATGAAATGGAATATCGCTCCTTTAGATGTTACGACTCCCTTTTTACACCCTAATCGATTTAGAGCTGAACTATATTGATTCCAACAAAGAAAATCAGAAGATGGGTACCAAACGCATGTGTTTTGTTTTTATTTTGTCTGTTAGTTTGCTGTCTCAGTGATAAATATTTTACATCTTTATTCAATACTTACATAATTGTGTCATGCATATCAAGCGGCGTGCACAATAAGCTTCTTTTTCATAGAAAAGACAATCGTATAGGTTTAAGAAAGTTCACCAAATTATGAAGAAAGATTTTGATACTTTCTAAATAACTATTGCCAGAACGGCTTTGGGTGGGATTCCGTCTTTGGGAACGATCCACAATGCGGGGTACTAGCTCTTTATTCACACACAAGTCGGCAGTTCAATACAGTAAACATAAACAAATTGGTAAAGTCCAAATTCATTTTATTAAGTCCAAATATAAAGTATCAGTATTACAACTTAGTTATTTTAAATCAAAAACAATGTATATGAATGCGATGGAAAATCCGAACGCAGTTCATGTGCTCTTGTTGGCATATCCAAACGGAGTCCCTGAATATACATTTATCTTTCTTTAAATACCAAATAGCGTTGCTTACAACAAAGTTTGTAATGGTCATTTCGTCAACAGAAATTAGATAACAAATTGAATACGTTTATCAAAGAGAATTACGATAGGTGATCAATCTATCGGTGAATTAAATTATGTGTATACATGTATTTGATATGACCGTATAAAAGTTGCATAACGAACTTGTAACATGTTTGCATTAGCTTAAAGTTTAAAAGGTTATTGACAAACAGAAATTTATGATCTTACATGTTTCAGATGTAAACAAATATTTCGGACATGTAAATTCATAGCGACTTTCGAGATCATTCTTATTATTGAATAAATTAAATACGCATGCAGTATACGAAATGTACATAATAGAAATCAATATAATTAGACAGTTTGAAATATAAAATTTAGTACCAAAATAATGTGTGACAACTTTACGTTTTATTTAGAAAATATAGTGTGTAACAAATTTAAAAGGCAATTTCACTTTGCTGAATAAGCATTTAACATTTGCACACATCAACAAGGGATATGCACCTATTTTCAGTTTATTTTAAATTTGTGTTCACCTAATATTTGTTATGATAATACAATGTGTCATTTTCAATGAAGAAACGGCCGTGTGGTACGCCAATTTCAAAATGATGTAATTAAAATGCCTACATTGCATATTAATACACTAATCAGTTTAGACAGGCAAGTGCACGGCTTGTAGAATATGGAATTTACGAAAATGTTTATTAGGTCGATGTGATTTGAATGTTACAAAATGACAATGTTATACATTTGTACTATCAATACGCAGCTCATCATAGTTTCTCTAATAATCCGCAGTGACTCTGTCTTTTCATAAGATTGACTGTAATTGCTATTTAAATCGGTTTAACTATATTAACCTTGAAACAACATCTTGTGTGTCCTAGCTAGCTATATACCTGAAGCCCAAAAGACTTCGACTTTTACTTCTAGTCTAACATCCTACAAACTGCCGTAAAATAAGTTTCATCATTAAGATTCTTGAACAGTCTATAAATACACATGGAAAAAGGTATTTTGAAATTGAAAATAAAAAACGCTCTATATTGTTTTGTGATATAAGTTATTGAAATAGGACTATTTAAACATTATTTAAACATCGCTTGAGTTTAATCGAAATAAATGTCGACTCGATAAGTTCTATTTACTGTTCCCGTAAACAGCATAACAACTGCGTTTATCCTCATTGTTTTCAACACATAACCTGGGTAAAGTCTCTTTTTTATTACTGTGCTATAATATGGATAATGCACAGTAAAAGTGTGCATAAACTACATCAGATATTTTGCACAGTGTAAAATACTCTGACCTGTAGGAGCAGACCCTGGATTTTGAAAGGTGTGTAATTCCATTTGATTTAAAAATAAAACAAAAAAAACCAAAAAAAAAAACCAAAAAAAAACAACATCATCGTGTGTAGCGAGACTAGCAAAATTTTTGACAATTTTACGATTAAACACTGTATTTGTTTTCCATTCAATAGGTGGGAACTTAATGTATGATTTATTTTTGTATTCAATGTAAATCCAAATCAGTGTTTAAAAGTCCAACCGATAAAAACACATTTTTTTTGGTAATCTCTGGCAAAACTGTGATGTATATCTATGAAATGCAACTTATCTTAACTCAATAACCCTGTCAATTTTGATTTTTCTAACATATTCAAAAATTACACCAAACCGAACTAAAACTGTAGGTCTGGAGATGTAGATTATACGTCAATAGGACAGCAATCGTACAACAAACACAAGTTAAGGACATATATAGGGGGCAACATATAGTAGTATTCAACAATAGAGGTCTCTACACAATTTCGTCACTTTTTTATATAAAAATTGAGTATAAATTTAACAGAAACGATAAAAAAAATCTACCATTAAATCGAATCCAGTTATCTTAAAACAATGTTTATTTATAATAATACAAATAATTTATCATATCTTATCCAAAAAAAAGGAGGCTAGTCTCTAAGGTTGAAAAGAAAATACGGCGTTGCATTACTTTTTTCATGTGTATATATTCATTGATTTTGAAATACAAAACACATAAAAAAAATCATGATTTAGAAAGTTCCACCATCATTATATATATATATATATATTAGACGGCATGCAAAAACGTGAAAAAGACACCACAATACTGACAGTGACAAATGGGCGTCTAACGTTCAGTGTCAAATATTGTGTACAAAAATGGAGGAAATCTGATAGAAAGATATAGGAAATGTGATATGAGAGTCAAATTGACAACTCACAGGACTTTCATGAGTAGTCAATGTTGTTAAACACACCCGTAGAAGCAATGGGCTGTCACTATTTGACCTTCAACCAAGAACAAACCACAAACAATACAGATTGCATGCTATTAAAATCCAAACATGAACAAATGCTAGTACTATGACTATGGATACAAATGTATTGCACCAGATGCAATTTTCGTCAAGATATGTCTATTGCAGTGTTGCTGATCTATACAATGTACTATGTATATGCATTCAGTTATCGCATCTCAAATTTATTCGTTCATAGTGTGTTAATTTACGTATTTTGATTGAGTCAAGCTTTCCAATTGATATTTTATCGCGTGTTTTTCTATGTTGTGACTATTGTCTCAGTAATAAGGAGAAGGTTTTGTACGTTTAATCCCGCTTCAAATGTTTGCACCTGTCCTCAGTCATGAATCTGATGTACAGTAGTTGTCGTTTGTTGATGTAATTATACGTGTTTTTCGTTTCTCGTTCTTGTTATATAGATTAGATCGTTGGTTTCTGGTTTGAATGGTTTAACACTTGTAACTGTGGGGCCCTTTATAGCTTGTTGTTCGACAAGAGCCAATGCTCCGTGTTGAAGGCCGTACATTAACCTATAATGGTTTACTTTTATAAATTATTATTTGGATGGAGTGTTGTCTTATTGGCACTCATACCACATCTTCCTATAACCTAAATACCGGCTGGTTTTGATAAGTCATTAGATGTGCGATCATATATGTTTTTTGACATTCTTTACTTCAAGTATAATATCTTGTACTCTTTTAGATTATTATTTCGCACTGGAAATGTAAGACTATATATACTTGCAAGTGCAAAAAGTCCATAATCAATAATATATTTATTATGTTTTTTAGTGCTCGCTTTTATGATAATCAGGTCTTTTAATATTTTTATTGACAAAGGGCTTGGTTTTCAAAAATATCTTTTGACTGAGCCATGTCTTATGATAGTTGTAGGACATGCCATAGTCATAAGATTTGTTTTCAAAACTGTCCAAAGTTACGATATGTCATAACATTTTTCGTAAATCTTAAATTGAGAATTGAAGAATTGAAGAGTTTTCCCGATATGACTGACCCGTCTGGTGATGGCCTTATGGTTATCAACTAAAATGTAAGTTACTTTCGGTGATTATTTTCATGTTAATTATGATAGAAATAATAGTTGTGTTGCTCAGTCGGCTAAATAGTAAAGATTTGTTTTTCTCCACTTCGTCAATTAAAATTTGGATTTCCTGCTACGTAAATCTTAGACTATTTTTCTTACCCATGATTTTGTATATAATAACTATACATATTATATCTTTCCTTATTTAGTACTTTATAAACGTTTTTTGCGCGGCATTTCGTTAAGTACAAATGTAGGTACTCGATGTACGAGTCGTTATATATTCACGATCAGATAATCATTCCGGTTCGAAAAAACATGAACGCAGAGTCGTAAATAATGAGAATGGTCATTTTTTTATTTGTTTTTGTCTATTTAAACCAAAGGAAATGTGTCCCTAAGTCATGACAGCCATACGAGCATCATGCACAGGTATGACTACGTATCTTAGGACAGCTTTGATATACATTCTATGACATATCATATTTTCTCGGATACAAGAAATGGTATAATCAGGACTTTGGAAAGGAGACGTAGAATAGAATCTTTCGGCTAGCGGAGCAAAGCAAAAACATTACTAACCCTTTATTGGCCGAAACATAAATTAGCACATATTTGACGGTTTGTTACGTGAACATATAGTGTAAAAGTGAAGTTAAATAGACAATAAATATAATATAAGTGTCTTTAAATATTAGCTGTATTTGTACGAGGCTAAGAAACAGGTGTAATGCGAGCATAAGCCGGCTATTACTTCTGTTTCGAGCCGAGTACAAATACCGCTGATATTTTAAGACACTGAACAGTTATTGACTTTATCCTGAAATTAATTCTGTTATTGTTTGTCTTTTGAATGACACAAACAATCACTTTATTTTGCATTTATTTTCGATTTGAAATCCCCTGAGGCAAGAGTAGTAAAATTAAATCACATATTCAGCTGGAGATTGGTTATCAAAAAAAGAATCTGGAATGGTCAACAATAATACATCGCTCAAGGTGAATAGTTATCTCTTTTACTTTAATTTATTTCGAAAAACTAAGGATTTTCCTATCCCAGACATAGATTACTTTAGCCGTATTTGGCACGACTTCTTTGGAATTTTAAATCCTCAATGCTCTTCAACTTTGTACATTTTTGTACTTGTTTGGCTTTTTAAATATTTTTTATCTGAGCGTCACTGATGAGTCTTATGTAGACGAAACGTGCGTCTGGGTACTAAGTTATAATCCTGGTACTTTTGATAACTATTAACATAACAACTTATTTTAACAGTAGAAACAAATAACAAAACATTGTCCAATTTGAAACAGAAGTGTATGAGTTGTCTTACGCTTCAGACTTGACATTCACTAAACATGCATGCTAAAATTTACATGGTTGATTTTTTTACACATTCAAGTTTTGAAATCGACAATTGTCATCTGCTGTTCGTGTGTGTATGTTATCACAAAATTGGGGTAATTCGTATTGCTCTTATGCAATGTTTGAAAACAAACACAACGTATAAAAGTAATCGTTGATTCGCATAAGGTCAAACAATACGTCATTGGAATGCGACTGCAATACACATTCTGAGGTCACGCAGGTTCATACAATACTCAGTCCATCAGTGGGCGGAGCTTTACAGCAATATCTGTATAGTACACAGATACAAGATAGCGATATATGTAGGGCTGTAGGCTGTATCTGTATAGTAAAATAATTTTATTAGGGTAAAAATCATTGCAAGAACATGAAAGCAGAAATGTACACGTGCATAGTATATTTTACAAAACAGTGTGGACTATTCAACCTGTAGTGCTGTACCGCACAAGTAGTTCCTGTGAAATCAAAGTACTAGTAGGCTAACCGTTGGAAGGTCTAAACATATAACATATAAACACTTGTTGAAATCTAAACACTTGTTTAAATCTAAACATGTTTAGATGCTAAACGCGTTTCAAAACGTACACAGAAAAAGTGTTTAGATAAGTGTTTAGGATCTAAACACTGTTTTTACAGTGTAGGACACAATATTGCAGGATAAAACCGGATCATTATCCTAGTCAAGTCGAAGGAGAGATGACTAATTGCAACGGTGACTGACGTTTGTTGTAAGATTAATTAGCATAACCTCACAGGTTTCTTGTTGTAAACAAGATTTACGGTCATTTAATGAAATGTAAGATACGACCGCGACTTAAATAAAGAAAGACAAACAAGCATTTTTTATTCAAATGTACGGTTGAAATGTTTCACCCAACAAGGGAAATGAGTGGTTCAATATCAATCAAAGGCTTTATACGAATGAGTCTTAAATGACAATTAAGTTGTGAATGACGGTTGAGAAAGGGGGATTCCCAGTAGGCAAGTTGCAGTCGGTCCTTGCAAAAAGGACTCAGTATAACATTTCGGCGAAACAGATTTTCCGGTTACAGTCATATCCTGTTAAAAACATTAAGGAAAAGAAGAAAAGTAATTCAAAAACCAACAAATGTTAAGGCACGTACCATTTGATTTTTAGGGGGATTGCCTGGGATTTACATGCGAAAAAAAAAATACGTTGGTCTTCTTTTATAAAAATAGTAAAAATAAAAATTCAAATAATGAATTTGTTTGAAATTAAGTTTGTCTTATAGAAAAAAAAAATGGACTAGATTACTGTTTTCAACCAAGGTACAATCATAGTTGTTTCAAAAACAAACAAGTTCAAAATTATCCCTACCCTTTCCTCTCCTTCCCCTCTGAGAAAAACAAATGGTCCGTACTATTGACTTTTAATTTAAAATAATAAATTAATAAATTTAATAAAAGGAATTACTGACTGGGGATTATTATCAATCAGGCACAAATGGACTGGGGCGTGTGGGGTTAAACATGTTTTGTATGTAAATACTTAAGCTGTGGAACATTTTGTTATCATGTGACTGTAAGTATTACCTTCTGTTGGTTGGAATTGTGAAATAGGGGTCAATACGTCCTTGTTCCATCCTTTGTCGCTTTAAAGGCATCATGCCTGTCATTTTTAACCTAAGCAATCCTGAGTATTCGAGCGTCACTTGTGAGTCTTTTGTAGACGAAACACGCGTCTGGCGTATATACAAAATTTAGTCCTGGTATCTATGATGAGTTTATTAACTTTAATAATGACCGAGGGACGTTGGTCAACTCCACGGTGGCAATTTGCCAAATCATGTTACGTTGAAATATTAATCAATAATTTATTACACGTAAATAGAAACAAACAAATTATTTATATATAACGAATTGTCCCATACAAAATAGATATACGTGAAATGACAAGGTTAACAACGATATCTAGTGGGATTAATTATAGTATAGTCCTAATAAAAAGAAAAGTGCAAGTAAGAGGTGCGTACACCCTCTACGGCCCTCGTGATCTGCCACTGGTTATTCTGCCTAGTACCCGCAGTCATTCAGGGGCTTTGCTGGTTATTTATTTAGTGGTTTCTATAGTTAAGTAAACAATGTATTGTTCTGAGACCATCCTAAGACACGTCCTAGTTATATGACAGTTTCGTTGACACAGCCACAGATGTATTATAATTCTTCGGTCAATGTAAGCCCACGACGCAAAGACTCGAGGACTGACACAGATCCCTCTGCTGATAAATAGTTTATTAGATAGTTTATTTCTCATGAAACCATGAATGTACAAAGGTTATCCCATAATTTATCTGGGAAATGCCACGTAATAATCTGATAGTATAGAAGAATGAAAAATAGGTTTCTACCAGGTCGCCCCAACTGAGTGCGTGCTTGGGATCGGGTTGCAAATACCAATAGCCGACCAAGAACGACCCTAGTACTTCATACGTATACGTGCAAAGCATTCACGTTACTAATAGATTACCAGAGTCGAGCGACGTTAACTAAAAATATAATTGACTACTTTTGAAATAAAAATAATTTGGCCATGGCCAATCATCTAAGTTTAAACATTTCAAATATGTGACTCTGGATTCGTCGTACATTAAATTAACGTCAAGGTTAACACAGATATAATTGTTTACAAACCTTATCTAACCTTGAGCTATATATGGTCTGCTGTGAATAATACAAAAGGAATCATGAGTATACCTCCTGTAAGCAAAGCTTTAGGTGTATATACGAATCACCATGTCCATCTATTCGTGTGTCCGTGTCCATCTGTCATTTGGTCTGCATGTCTGTTAATTTGTCTGGTAAACGCAGCTCCTCCGTAACGAATGGATTGGTATAGAAGGATGGACGGTTATAGTACAAGACATGAGGATGTGCATAGAGTAGTGCGGAATTGGGGAATGCTATTGTGAGTAGACTCACAATTATAGTTTCAGCTTCCTTATTGTGAACATTACATTTTCTATGGATGAAGTTCCTTTATATGGAGGAAATATCCAAATTGATTTCATGTTATGAAGTTTACATGATTTATGTGGTAGAGGGTTGCTGCTTACAAAGAAGCTCATAAAACCTAGGGTATCGACCAGATAAAATTGCAGTCCTGCCTTGACTGATTTACGGACCCATCACGAGTTGGTTGAACATTAGAGGATATCTGAGACACGGATATTTTCCAAGTGTTGATACCACATTCCTCTGTAATCTTTCTCAAGTATGACATCACTTAGAATGCTCGAGACTTGTCAGCTGAATTATACATGACCATCAAGACTAGTGTCACATGTGGAGCAGGATCTGCTAACCCTTTAGGGGCATCTAAGACCTCTTCCAGTATTTGTTAGGTATTTGTTGATCCTTAGGTTTCTGTGTAGTGCTTTGAAGACTGGCGCTGGTCTTTTTTTATTGTTTGATTTTTTGCTATGACGTGTGTGCGATGTTAGTTTGTCTTCTGGTAATGAGTTTGATTGTCCCTTTGTTATAATGCATAAAAGCAAATTCCAAATACTTTACATAACAATATAAGCTGAGTATTGTAGTTGCCCTTATAGAAACATACACTATTGTTGTTCAAATAAGAAAAGACAACCCGAAACAAAGATAGAGATATGAAACAGCCACATGAAGTACTCTGGATTTATACTTCCCTATTCAAAATTCAACTCAATTATATATATTCTAGTATATAGTGTTCGGTAGGTGCATTAAAAACCTCAGAATCCGTGTTTTGGCGCTCGCCTATAGATAATTACAATATTGGGCAAAATTCAGAATGAAAACAAGACTAGAGGTTCTACAGAAAGAAAAACATCTAAATCATATCCTGAATTTGCTTTTGCTTAGATAACCCATTTCAAAAATGTTTAAAAAATTTACATTGAAGCAGAAACTTAACTTAACTTGGGATTTAGCATATATGCTGATAGAGAGGTAGCATTTAATATATATACCACTGTTATTGTAAATTAGATTTACAGGCGGAAAGACAGGGATATAAAAAAATAAGCCCCGCTGACAATTTGTCACGGAAACATTAAAATAGAGTCGATTTAAGCCAGGGTTACACATTCACGATTTTTAATTTAGATTTTTACTGTTGTCCTTGACAGGACAATTCTAGATTCGAATTTGTCCCAAGTCTGATTAAGATCCTGTGAATTGTAACTGAAAATTGAAACGTTTACGCGGCGTTCACACAGTGCCGATTATTGCTCCCGTTTGAAATCAGACATCGTTTAAACACGAAAAGTAAAAAAGTCGGATTCCACAATGATCTGGAGTGTCCTATTTTTGGCTAAATGCTGTTGTAAACGTTCGTTACATATTCGAACGGATCGAAGCACCCCAAATAGTTAGATGCGTCTCGTAACATTCGGGAACACTCATCCGATTTTGTCTAGTCGGATTACAATCTTGATTATGTCACGACAGACTCTGCTGTATCGGATCAAAATCGTAACAATGTTCTGAGTTACAATGTAGACTTTGTCCTATGGACCGGGCATGATCTGGTCAATTTGTCATTGCTATGTTTTGCCGGTTGAATCCACATCCTGAATACGAACCGTCTGTGACGAAACCGTTCCGGAACAGTCCCGTTATTAATACGAAATTAGCAATAGGACCCTCGTCTGAGTCCTGAAAATTACAGAACACGATACGAGTCTATACAAAGCCGTTTGAAATGTTGTCCAGCAAACTGTGATAGGGTTGTGTTCCGACAGTACCTGATCATCCCAAATATAGAGACAGTTTTCTAACGGATATCTTCCATCAGCGTCGGTTCACTGTCTGGTCACTGTCTGATGTCTGTTGCGTCGCATACAGCTTAATAGGGACGCTGTCGAGATATATTCGGTCGTTTTTAACCATGAGAAAGATGCAAATCGGACTAAAATCGGATGGAGGACGGGATAATCGGTACAAGTTTGGATGGAAAATATTTTTTTTGACGCTTCCAGAACAAACTGATTGTTGTTGTGATTAAATGAAGGTTTTTCAAGTTTTAATAAAAGTTTTAATTTTAAACAGGACGGACGTACAAATCGTGAATGTGTGATCCAGCGTGTTAAGTAGACGCGTGACCTAGCTGGGGTGTACTTTGGCGAAATCTCTGGAAATATGACATACGGAAGATTCAATGAATGAATGACTGTTTATAACGCGAAAGAAAGTTAGTAAGTTTTATTTTAAGCTGACATATGATATATATAATACCAGACAACAAATGAGCACCATTCGAGAGCTCTTTAACCGACTATCGCATGTATCGAAAATGTTGCGGTTTAAATATTTTCTATAAATGTACAGGTTGTGAAATTTTCTTGTTAAAACTGGTCAGGGAATTCTTCTTGACCCTTCAGCGTGTACATTCATAAACGGTCAGTAGAACACACATGCATTTTCTTTCACGGTCATCATTCGGTCAATAACCAGTTATCTATTCTAGTGAATGAAAATTTATATTTTTGATGTTATATTTTTTCTTTAAATACAAAAATGTACATCTATAATATACGTGACATAAATTTTCATTAGTCGACCGTGTTGACATCTTTTTGCGCAATTTTCTATTTAAGTAGACAATCATCCCTAAATTTTATTTGTATAAAATCAATTTCACCACGATGCAAGGCCAGCAAGTTATATGATTAGTGCACTAAAGTTTAACATTTACCTGTCAACTACTACAATTAACTACTCTATCATTTAACAAAAGGGCAATTGTAAGGTCTTTATTTTAATACAAATCGTTCTAAATCTCATTCTGTAATATATTATAGACTTTATTTGTAGCATGCAGATATCAAATTAAAATTGTAAACCTGATATGGAAAAGTCATTGTTCGTTTATATCTACAGAAACACGGCACTCCAATAACTATTTACGTTGTTTGGAGAATTAACAAGTTTAACAATGTTTCATTTGGAGATAACTTACGAGACCAACACACTTCTTATTTTTAAGAGTTCAGTAATCTTAATTCAGACCAGAAGTGTAAAAAATGAGAATAGACCGAATTATATCATGACTTTCTCTGAAAATTGAAAATTTATTTTTTCAAACAAAAATTGGTAAAAAATCTAAACCAGAAAAATGTTGTTTTTTATTATTATTTATTATTATTTTCGGAAAATTTTTTTTTTTTTTTAGGAAAACGCAAATTCTTATAAAAATCAAAGCAAAAAACAAGAAAAAAACACTTATGAATTCTTCAAATAAAATAATATGCAAACATAGTTTTTGCTCTTATCATTCTTAAAACATAACCAATGTATTGTCGCCCTAGGCTCCACTGATACAGTTCCGGGCTCTGCCAATAACACCCACGTCTCGTTAAGGTCAACTCATTTAGATATTTAAAAATAAAATCTAGACCATTAGTCCGATCTGTAAATGTATCAACTGTATATTACAGTGTGGGAAGCTGGGGACGGAACTGTATGGTTTTCTAATAGTTTGGTTATTCGGGAGACTGTCAAGCGGGGCTCCGACATATGACATATGAAGCTGCTTGATGAAAATTTTTATAAAATTCATCTTACTGTTTAACGTTTCTGCTTCAAGTTTCGGTAGCTAAAACATTCAACATATAAACATGAATCAATCAAATGTTAAAAAAAAAATATCCATCCTAACGTGTTCTTTAGGATGGAGGAGCTCCGAGTAAAACGATCGAAACTGCCACACAAAAGCGATACAAAATGTCAAAAAAACATCAAGAAAACAATCGTTACTACCAGAATGTTCACGTGTACCATTTCTGGTATATTATAGTCTTACCTGTCTTGATGATTTAAAACCATTGTCGCAGTAAAAACCCAAATACATTATTTTTATCCATGTCGAATAGTTTTCTTGAATCGCTTGCGATCTAACTGTACAATCACTTGAAACTTTCCTGTACAATCACTTGAGAGCTTTACTCTGCAATCGTTGGCAAACTATACTACCCATACTATACTTCTATACTGGTTCATAAAAGTTTTAATCAAGCAACTTGTTTTTTGTCGAATGTCGGAACCCCGCTTGACATGTACAGTCTCCCGAATTACCAAAATATTTAAAAACCGTACACTGTGTATATACTTTCCAATGGTTACATTTTGACTGATAGTTAGATTGTACGGCAGTATGTTTCCCCTTGTTTTGATTATGGTCGAATTATACCAGTCTTTTTTGTTTTGTTTCAGAATTGCAGGGCAATATACAGTTACTGATCTTTTATGAACACAACGATTAGAATTAAAATACACATAGGTAGAAAAGGTAGGAAAAAGCGATCGTCAACTGAACTTTTTTTTCAGTATTTAGGAATGATATATATACTAGCCACAAAAGAAACGATACCTGATTTTTATCAAAAATATCTACTTTATTTTTCAACAATATTGTTTTTGTTTTGTATTTTATGAAACAATAACATCAAAGCACACAAACTTAACAAAGATAACAAATCAAAAATAATTTTCCTTATTGCACGGACTGTTGAAGTTGTTGTTGTCAAAACCAAAAGTTGAAGAGTAAATATCGCGTATGGCCACCTCTTGCGTCGATAAAAGCAGTCAATCGCCGACGCATTGATCCAAGTAATCGTTGAATAAATGCTTGTTGAATGTTATTTCACTCTTTCACTAAAGCGGCTCGTAGCTGGTAGACTGACTCTGGTGGTTGATAACGTCTGCGAAAACGTTTATCAAGTTCATCCCATAAATGTTCAATGGGTGATAGATTTGGTGATAAAGCTGGCCATGGAAGAATGTCAATGTTATTTTGTCCAAGATATTGTGTTGATACACATGCCACGTGGCACCTAGCATTGTCCTGTTGGAAACTATGCCGATTTCTATGCCTTGCAATGAATGGTTGTACAATGGGAGAGAGAAATATATCACGATAACGAACTCCAGTAAGGCTTTCGTTAATGAACGTCAAGTCAGTTCGTCCACAATGCGTGATTCCTGCCCAAACCATCACACCACCACCACCAAAGCGATCACATTCATGTACACACGCGTCTGCATAACGTTCATTTTGACGTCGGTTCACTCTCATTCTGCAATCACTTCTACGTAAGAGAAATCTTGACTCATCGCTAATAATGACGTTTTGCCACCTTACACGATTCCAATACAAATGTGCATTTGCCCAATGCAGGCGTGCAGTTCGATGACACTGTTTTAGAATGGCTCCTACTACTAGACGTCGTGAACGTAAACCAGCCTCTCTTAGCCTATTACGTACTGTTTGGGCTGATATCCTTGGATAATGGCTTCCAGGTGATTGTCTAGCGGTAATTGTAGCTGGTAAAAAAAGATTCCTGAGATGTGTGAATCTTATTCGACGATCTTGGCGTAACGTCGTTTCTCTTGGACGTCCACTACGTCGTCTGTCATTTGAGAACCCAGTCTGTCTTAGACGACTCATTGATCCTGTTATTGTCAATTTAGAAACACCAACGTTGTTTGCGACGTCAATATGACGCATATCTGCTTGTACCATTCCCACAGCTCTATCACGCTCATGTTTGCGAGGCATATGAAATCCCCTTTTGTGAATGTCACCTTCAATCACCTTTTGTTTACCTGTGTTGACCGGATATTTAATCACCCTCATTAAATTGAAAACCCCTGTTCGGACGGCATAAATGTGGTTTGGCTCGAATTCAAAAAGAGCTAAAATGACGTTATTGTCCGGTAAAATAAAAACAAAAGTGCAGTACCCTACAGACTTATGACTCTTTTCGAACATATAACTAGTCGCAATAAATATTATTTTGTCAATAAAAAATATTATGAAAAAATGTTGGGTATCGTTTCTTTTTTTGATTTGTATATAGATTCTACCACTGCATCGAGTGTAATACGATATTTATCCACTCGAGACAGTTACATTTTCAAATTTTAAGTCCGAGCCGCCTCAGCAAGGACTTTTAAATTGATAATTTAACTGTTGAGAGTGGATAAATATCGTATTACACGATATTTGGTGGTGGAATCTGTTTCTCTAATGATTTTCTAACATTATGCAGGCAAACATATTCTTTCTTTTCGAATGATCTGCAAAAAGATGTGTTCTTTCTATGTGACGTCGTCAGGCATGGTCGCCTTTTTCATGCCGTCACAATAGGAAATTCAGAGGAAAGCAAGAAAATTCGACGTCACAATGTGATTTTAACCAATGAAGTACTGAGATCAAACGAACCACACGTTGATTAAATTTTTGGTATACAATGGGTGCAGAAAGGGATAAATTGACGAAGAATTAGAGAAATATATATATATATATATATATAATTAGTTATCAAAAGTACCAGGATTATAATTTTATACGCCAGACGCGCGTTTTGTCTACATAAAACTCATCAGTGACGCTCAGATCAAAATAGTTTAAAAGCCAAATAAATACAAAGTTGAAGAGCATTGAGGATCCAAAATTCCAAAAAGTTGCGCCAAATACGGCTAAGGTTATCTACTCCTGGGGTAAGAAAATCCTTAGTTTTTCGAAAAATTCAAAGTTTTGTATACAGAAAATTTATAAAAATGACCAAATAATTGATATTCATGTCAACACCGAAGTGATGACTACTGGGCTGGTGATACCCTCGGGGACGAAACGTCCACCAGCAGTGGCATCGACCCAGTGGTGTAAATAGTTATCAAAAGTACCAGGATTATAATTTTATACGCCAGACGCGCGTTTCGTCTACATAAGACTCATCAGTGACGCTCAGATCAAAATAGTTAAAAAGCCAAATAAATACAAAGTTGAAGAGCATTGAGGATCCAAAATTCCAAAAAGTTGTGCCAAATACGGCTAAGGTTATCTACTCCTGGGGTAAGAAAATCCTTAGTTTTTCGAAAAATTCAAAGTTTTGTATACAGAAAATTTATAAAAATTACCAAATAATTGATATTCATGTCAACACCGAAGTGATGACTACTGGGCTGGTGATACCCTCGGGGACGAAACGTCCACCAGCAGTGGCATCGACCCAGTGGTGTAAATAGTTTTCAAAAGTACCAGGATTATAATTTTATACGCCAGACGCGCGTTTCGTCTACATAAGACTCATCAGTGACGCTCAGATCAAAATAGTTAAAAAGCCAAATAAATACAAAGTTGAAGAGCATTGAGGATCCAAAATTCCAAAAAGTTGTGCCAAATACGGCTAAGGTTATCTACTCCTGGGGTAAGAAAATCCTTAGTTTTTCGAAAAATTCAAAGTTTTGTATACAGAAAATTTATAAAACTGACCATATAATTGATATTCATATATAAGTAACAATAACATCTCCATGCCTTATATATCATGTACTGTAGTACGACGCTAGATTAAAACTGACGAGGAAAGGTAACACACGGCCACTGAAAGCTTTATTTTTGTAGAGCCCATGTGGCCGTGTGGTCTAGCGGGACGGCCGCAGTGCAGGCGATTTGGTGTCACGATATCACAGTAGCATGGGTTCGAATCCCGGCGAGGGAAGAACAGAAGATTTGCGAATGCAAATTTACAGATCTAACATTGTTGGGTTGATGTTTAGACGAGTTGTATATATATATATATATATACATATTTATCAATTTGATCTTTTTTAAAACAAGCACTAGGCCACCGGAAGCTAAATTATTAATTCAATCTAGATGGTCTAGAAAGAGCGATCGGCAACTTGAATATTAAAAAAAAACATTATGACGGAATTTAAAAAGAAGTAGGTAGGAAAGTGAGATCTTTAAATGTACAATGTAAGTCTGTCAGTGGGGCGGGGGGGGGGGGTGGGGGGAGGGGGGTGAGTTCATTTCTCAATTACATCAAATAAACTTATCATAGATACCAGGACTAAATTTAGTATATACGCCAGACGCGCGTTTCGTCTACAAAAGACTCATCAGTGACGCTCTAATTCAAAAATGTTTAAAAGGTCAAATAAAGTACGCAGTTGAAGAACATTGATCATTTTGGCATTCCACCTTTTCAGCTTTTTTTTCTTTTTTTCTTGATGCATCTCTACGTCATATTGTGAATGATGGAAAGGGCGATTGTTATTAATATATATATCAATATTAATTCGATATCAAGTTATTTGTATAACGCAGACAGAAATATCTGTTTCTTTTTTTAGCCATTACTTGGCGTTCATCGACTCCGTCTGTCGTCGTCGTTTCCGTCTGTCGTCGTCGTTTCCGTCTGTCGTCGTTGTGCGTCTAGTGTATACTATTTCAAACAAAGTTCTATCAACAAATAAGTTCAATGACCAATATTGTCAATTTTCCCCTAAAGGTGTTATTGCCCTTTTAAAAAAATCACAATTTGTTCATTTAATCTGCTCCTTTGAAACTGCTGAAACAATTTCAGCCAAATTTGGGCCGAATGAGTTTCAAAGTATCTACTATAAATGTTATATTTAATTTCTTTGTCAAGAACCATAGCAACTAGGACTAAAATGGAACATATGGGTAAAGTGCATTTCTTTGATTTTGAAGAAAATAAGACAGATACAAAGATCATTTCAAAGGAAATTTTAAGTCATTGATTAATGTACTATATTGAAAAACAAACAAAAAACATAGATAAAAGAATTACAGGTGAAAGATTCAAGTTCTTGAGAGCTTCTTGTTGGTTTTTTTGTCAACTTTTATTTTTCTGTTTCATAATTGTAAAAAGAAAGTTTAATTTTTTATTCAAGTGAAAATGACACTAAATCGAAGGCGTGAAGGTGGGAAAGAGCGATCGTCAACTTAAATTTTCTTCTAAGTATGAAGTTTGTGACATAATTAACGGTTGTGGGTAGGAAAGAGCTAAGGCCTATATTTCGTCAGTAAAAGGTTTATAACACAATAACATAAAAAAAGATCATTTTTGCAGCTTTTTTTCTTTGATGCACATCACTATCCTATTTTTAATGATAGGAAAGGCGATCGGGTTTTATCTATGTTTGCGGCTAAACGTTCGATATGGAGTTGTTCTAATAACAAAGACAGCGATATGTTTTTCTTGTTTTTGCTAATAATCTTTTTTCTATGTCATAATTGAAGAAAAAAAACTTAGTGTGATTGGGTTTTTTTGTTTGCAAGTGAATATTAATTTACTTTAAGGTACAAAAGATCAATCAACAACTTAATTTTTACCTAGAGAATAGTTTATGTCAGGATGATTACATTATGAATATTTTGGTATTCTGCCTTTTCCAACTTTAACACACATCATTATCTTTCTTGTGACGTTCTGCTTATAAAAATGTAGACAGCGATAGTTGTATATATTTTCATGTTTCTATGTATTATTTCAACCTTTGTCTCACTCTGTGTCACAATGTGTAGTGTTCGACAAAAGGAATGTCATTCGTATGGGAATTTATGATAGAATAACAAGATATAAATCGTGTATTCGTATCTGTAATTTTATAGTCGTTATCTTTAAAGTATACATTTTAAAAGTGATGGGCGATCATTGGTTAAATATGTTTTATTTGGTTTTAACCGTTTAAATCTCTGGTTTAGAGTTCTGTTAAGAATGAACACAGCGATAGTTTGTTTGCATGTTTTTTTCTACAAAAACCTCCTTTTTTGTTTTAATCGGAAGGAACATTTCGTTATGAATAACGTTTTTTTCGTCAAGAGAAAAAATACGTTTACATTTTAACAACTTAAATTTATTTTAGCAATGGACATTAATTTTGACAAAATAAAATATTCAGATAATGTTTGCTTTCCGCATTTTTCATCCAACTCTCTTTCAATTTCCAACTTCAATAGTTACACATCATTATCTTTCTTGTTAAATTCTGCTTAAGTTCGCTCTTTATTTGAGAATACTCTTTCTGGGTAGTTATTGCATGATCGATCACTGCATTATTGTGCAAGTTAAAGACTTTGAAATATTAAACTTGCACGGAAGGTAGGAAAGTGCGATCGTCAACTGAATATTTTCTTAGTTTGGAATATAAGAAATGATGTAAACGGTTGTACATGTACGTAAGAAAGAGCGATCTTTAGCTTCAAGTTATTCAGTAAGGGTTTCATGACACAATTACATAAATAAAAGGGCCGAAATATACCAGTGGCTTTGAAATGATTTTCAGTAACTGCAAGTACTCTCAGATCTGTACTTAGTGTCTTTATGTTATATATAAGATGTTACATGGACAATCATACCACATCTTCATTTTTTATAGTTTTTATTAGGGACAGGCCGCTGGCTGAGCAAACAAAAAGGGAGGGGGGCAATCATGCTTCGGTCATTCCATATATAATCAACCAAATTGTCATACAAAAGGTCCTACTTGGACCCGCCTTTGCCACTAAATAGTCCAATATTTCCAAAAAAGGCGTTAACCTCCAATCAATCAACCAATCTCTGAAATACATCAAGTTAATGTTTTTGGTGGGGTTCGTGTTGCTTATTATTCAGTTTTATATGTTGTGTCGTGTGTATTTTTTTTGTCAGTTTGTCTTTTTCATTTTTAGCCATGGCGTTGTCACTTTTTTCGATTTATGAATTTGACTGTTTCTTTGGTATCTTTCTTCCCTCTTTTATTAATGCCTGCGTCACACTATCCCGATTATTATATACGATGGACACCCGAATGGGAAAATTTTAAGTTCGTACGAAGTTGTTCCCGATCTCGTTAAAATACCAAAAAGAGACCGAAGCAAGAACGATGAATAACGAAGTCTATACGATGGTGCCGAAATTATATATGATAGCAAAAGATGGACATTTGAAGGTTACCGAAGACGTGTATTTAAGCTTCATATCTCAGCCGAAGCCTACACGATGGATCACGAAGGCTATGTACACGATGGATTACGAATGCTACACGATTGATTACGACGATGGTGCGAAAACAAACAAGATGCATAAAGGTAAAATACATGTATGTACATAATACATGTATGAAAACGATCAAAACGGCGTTCTACCTGTTTTGATTTTTTTATGGTACGAACATAATTTCGACAACATATCGTATCTGTACAAGGCTGCCATGCATGGGGGAAATCGATCTGTTTGTCTAATTCTTATGAAACTTAGTTTATTGTCCCCTCGCCTACTACATGTAAGTTGCGTGTAGATTAACTGTTATGGACACTCTAGAACAAAAATGCTCAAAACTTGGTATGGTGTTACTCGTTAAGAAAATCTTAAGCACTATTACCTTTAAAGTTCAAAGGTCAAGGTCACAGTGGCAGTTGTAATACATGGCAATATCACCCTTGTGGACACTCTAAAACCATTATGCTTCAAAACACATTTGGTATGTTCTTCCTCCTTGTAATGATCTGATATTTTTTACGTTCAATTTACAATTTTCTGCATGTATATGACACATATAGTGTCCATATTTTTCCCCAATATGTGATATACGAGGACATGCCAGGCTCGGCATTGCCTTGTTTGAACTGTAAAATGTGTCTACTAGTCTGAATAATCACCCATATTTATGCCCATGTTTTCTGGTCTATCTTAAAGGTAAGGTAATGCAAAACGAGCTCTTTCCAGTTGAATATCATTATAATATAGACACACGGAAGGATGTGGGGAAATCATCAAATGCGACAAAATATGACATATAGAAAACAAAATGGTTATGGAGTAAACATTCGTGTGACAACAACTCAAACGATACAAAAATAATCAGAATAACGAAGAAAAAGTTGGTTTCCCTATATACATGTACCTGCAGTGTTGGTGTACGAGGCGCATTTATGATTTTCATTATGTTACTTGATATGAAAAATTGACAAAAAATAATATAATACTTGTAAATGTAAATCCTGAGCCTGTAATAGCTGCTCTTCTTGTTCTATTTGAAATAATAGAAACAATGCAGTTCCCTTTTTTTGTTAGAATCTCATAGAATCATATGATATGAGTTCCATTTTTTGTGAACGTCTTTTTTAATTGTGGTCTTAGACTGACCAGCTGTGCATATCGCGCATGGCACTTAAAATGTATTTTAGCGCGAAAATTAAGCTTACATTTTGTAATGCCGTCGTAGTTCCATCTTTTCGCCTTCGTACTTGTATTCGATGGCAACACGACGAGATTACGAACATGTTAAAAATTAAAAACCTTTTCCGAAGTTGTCACAGGAGGCTTGAAAAAGTGACCAATGGTTCTACGATGGTTAAAGATGGCACCACGAATAGCCCGATCTGGAAACGATTAGTCCCGATTTAGAAAATTTCCATAATCGAGTTGCCATCGGCGTAAAAATCAGGACAGTGAGACGCGGACATAAGGGCGATCACTATAGTGATGTTTGATTTAATTTCAATAATTTTGCTATAACATAACAAAGGGTTTGCAGTTTAGCTCAAAATGAAAACAGCGATAGCATGCTTCGAAGGGCTAAGTGAGCTTTTCTCATCACTTGGCGTCATTCGTCCTGCGTCAATCGTCCTGCGTCCGTCGTCCGTCAATTTTTACAAAAATCTTCTCCTCTGAAACTACTGGGCCAAATTTAACCACTCTTGGCCACAATCATAATTGGGGTATCTAGTTACGTGTCCGATACTTGTTTGGATTGATAAATATTTTGATACGAACGTCACTGATGAGTCTTATGTAGACGAAACGCGCGTCTGGCCGGAAATATAGGGTTTTTTTTGTGTAAAAAGAGTGCAAAACATTTTTTGTAATTTGTGATAACGAATTATTTAATTGGTTAGAACGGTTTAAATTCGTTGAATTAGTAATTATCATTTTTTAGTAATTTATGATTTCTGATTAAAAATCATTTTCACAGATGTTTAGCACACCTGACCCACACTAGAATGTGAGATTTTCCCCTTAGGTTGCACCTGTTGCTGTTTTAAATAAAAAGTCTTATTCGCTGAAACAATTTGACCAAATGTTACAATATTTATACGTTATTTACCACAAAACACAATCAAACTTGTAATTGAAGAGCGTCACTTTTACAGTTCATAAGTTCATAGGTTAAGTCCTTTATTAATGGAAAAGTGATAATTCTGTCGTTTCCCTTGTCAACATTGAGTTTGCCTCAACCAATTGTTAATAAAGGAAGCTATTAAAACAAGAGTTCCAAATGGTGAAGTTGAAATCATCCCTTCGTAAATTTAACGGAAGCCATTGCAATTTGGTCAGTTAATTAGTAACAACGATTGGCCATCTGGTCAGAATGGGCAAATTATATGAAAGACTTACTGCTTAGTTTATTTCCATTTTTCTCTACATGTAGTTGTTTTAGTGGAGAAGACAAAATGTTTAAAGTTGAGAGATCTATGGACGACAGACGGACGGACGAATGAACGGACTCAAAGTGTTGACAAAGCGTTAAAAGGGAGGTACAAATGTTTATACGTATTCTAAAAGGTTTGGCAATTGTCACAATGTCACCTTTTATACAAAATGTATGTGTTCGTGCCTCAAGTTAAGAGTTTCATTAATGTCTGGAAGATTTTAATGGAGCTGTATAGATCTTCTGTGGTCACAAATTGTATTACAGCAAAACTAACGGGATGACTTCATAAACCCATCCTCTGTTTGTTATTCATAATGGTTCATATATATTTGCGTCGACTTAACAATCGATACCAGCACTGTATAAACTTTTCGACATACAATGACTAAATTAAATTTGACATTTCAATTAAACTGTGTATTAGTTTACTATGAACGTCGAGTTAATCAAGTACATAAGTGTTGAAAACCGTCACGCTAAATGCCTAAGAATCCCGAATAAAAAGTAATAAATCGCCATCAAAGGGACGTGTTGGTAGTTATTCTATATATTGAGGATTTTGTCAAATCATTGAAGTCGTCTGTCATTGCAGTTAAAAGAACTGATTTGAAGATATATACCTTGGATACGTAAATGTTTGAACTGAGGCGGTTGACCTTCATCGCCGAACAAGTTCCAAAAATGAAGATCGCGAGAAGGAATATACAGAGAAAAATTTGCCCCCAGTAGCAGTATTTGATCCTGTAACGAATTTAGTGTTAGATTCTAAAAGGATAAGCGTGGAGTTTTGTTTAATTAAGAGGAAAATTAAGCACGATATTTCAATCTTTCGTAACAATTTCCGAGTTTTAAACTTATTTCTGTGGTGCATGATAATTTAAAAGGAAAAAGTTGTGAGAAACTTTTCTTGGTGTCTAAAGTTAATATACCGAAAGATACAGAATTGGTTTTGGACTATGGATAGACCTTGAGAGATAGGATTCTAGGAAACCCTTGAATGACCGGATAACTCTGTCGCTTCTAAATTAAATGTAAAATGTCAATTATCAATTGGTAAGTAGGAAGACAATAATTCATCGATTTATTTTTATATATTCAAATTCAATATTTGGTAAAATTTGTCTAGAGACTAGGTAGTAGTGGTCAGGCTAGCGCTTCGGGCACAATTTGTAAGTTGTGCGTACAAGTTTCAAGAAAATTGAAATCTATACCTGAACAATGTTTAAAGAATGACTGTAATATCTGTTTCTTTCTAATTAAAGTTTGGATCACATGTTTGATGTTATTTCGAATAGATACTACAGCCTACCTTAACTTATTAAGAAAGAAAAAACATTTTTAATTTCATTAAATTTTTTCGTGTCTAAAATATACGTAACAGTGGGGATTAGTGAGTGACTGGATTGAATGTGAAACAATTTCATATATGTTTACAAAAGATCAGGAAATTTGGATATTTTATCGAAAGGTCATTTATTATTTTACTGCATGCATAAATTGATTGAATAGATCAAATTGGTAATAAATATCAATAAAGATATACATTGTATTCCAGAATTCGTCTATGCAAATCACAGGAAAATAATTAATTGGTTGCGTCAATACAAATATTCAGCGATTGTTTGTCAACAAACTTTAATATACTTTGTTCTAATAATAAACATTATGCAACTAGACAACAACAAAACATAATAATCAGGGCAAACATGTACTAGATAGAACATGAATAAGGGCTAATGGACCGGGATTCTGTTTTATACAATATAACAACTAGTTTGATTTTATATGAGGCTTCACACCAGTCCATATGGACTAATACATATAAAGGTAAACAAGGAATGCAGGATATAACTACCGATCGAAAGCAAGGTAAGTAAAAGGCAGTGGCTATGTTGCCGGCTCCGGACTATATGAAATACATTTTATTGAAAAAAATTATCATGAACACACATGATATATGTGGCTACTAGGTAAGATTTCTATAATCTTTTAGTCTTCGACTAGATAAAGGATAACCATACTTTCGTATGTCGAACAGTTCCACCACCAAATAATAAACGGAAAACTTAATTAACAATCCTAACACAACAACCTTATGTTCACTATTTACATTAGGATCTTTAAGTTTTAATGACTTTATACATGGGAAGTTTACAGTTTTTTTACTTTGACATGGGAAGTTTACAGATTTTTAAGACTTTTTACATACAAAGTTAAGAATATTTCTGATTTTTTACTTTAAGCAGTTTGTTTTATTTTGGTATAGTACTATTTAATGTAATAACACTTACAGAATAAATTACATAAATTCTTTTTAGATAATTCGTAATTCAGAAAAAAACTAAATTCATAGTCTTTGACCTTTAAGAATTGACCTTTATATCTTTAAAGTAATATGGCACTAATTTATTTACTGCGTATTATGAGGGTAAATAGAAAAAACGACTTATTTAATGTTAATTCACATATTCATTAACTGAGACTTTAAGATTTAATAAAAAGGATTATACTTTTGAAAATTGTATTAAGTAGACTAGATTTTCAAATGTTTGTTTAATTATTCATTGCTGCAACACCCATCCTTGGACCCACTCTTCGTGCATGTTTTTTGTTTGCTTGGTCTTTCATCACCAGTTGATATCGTGCATTCTGTATAAGGAACACTGACCTTCTTGATTGGAATTTTATTTTGAGATATCAGGTCAGATGTGACTCAGTAAACAGTTTATATGCTTGTTTTGTCCATTAATACTTGTATTGTCATTTTATATGTGAGGTTTTCTTCAAGCACATCAACATTTGAGGTCAGGATGTTCTTACTTGTTCGTAAAATTGTTTGTCTTAATAAGACCGGCAAAATAGCAAAACTCTATACAAATCGCTTTTTTACCGAAGCCGATAAAATAAACCCTAACTAAGAGATGGATGTCCATCAATGTCTTTATCATTTTTATCTTTTATAGTGTGACGGTTATTTGTATATTTTATATATTCAGCTAGCCTATGTTCAAAATATTTGTATGTGCGTACTAGGTATGTAAAGTAGATGTAAATGATAATACTATAGATTTTTTTTTCAGAGGCTATAAATTGTACATGTACAGTGACAAATGATAACAGTGTGAATGTGAAAAATTGTGAGCTCTGCACATCGTCCTCAAGCAATTTTCGTGCTAATGGCATAATAAAGTAATTAAAATAGCTGCCAAGGTAGTGTGAATGATATGATAATGTACATGTAGTTTGGTATGAACTTTAAAGTTTTCTTGCACTAATCTTTGAAATGAAGGAGCTGAATAAGGACTACAAATTGATATAAAAATGTGTGTACACCTAAGTAATACATGTATATTCTTATGGGCCTCAGGAAAAAACAGTCCTACAGCTTACGATGTTAACCTCTTTAAATATGTAAGAAATTGTTATTATATAACATTTACAGAGTAAAAAACAAAAACACTGAAATAAATGTAGATATTGTTTTCAAATCTATATATTATGTATATTGAAGCTCAACATTATGAAAAAATCACACAAGAGAAGAAAAACATTCAGATTACAGAAATGAACTTTGCATTATTTTCATAATTGAAAATTCTTAAAACTTAAAACTTTCTCATAAATTCTGTTGATACAATGTATACTTCACATTTTGCTGCGCTTCAACAATACTTATTTATCAGATGATTTGCATTATGTTCAGAGTATGAAGATGTAACCTGTAAGTGTTATCTATAAACTTGTATGTGGGTTTAAATGAAGAAGAGAGGAAACCCAACATCACTATTACAACCTAAAGATTTGTAAAGATCTATATTCAGTCATAAACTATCATTATAATGTTTGTTCCATTTAACGTTTCTAAATTTTTTTCTACAATTTTAATGTATCTAAAGATCTAAATTTATTTGTAGGGGGAAATCATCAGAAATTTATGTAAAGAGGAACCTCCTAAAAGAAAAGACAATTCTGAAACAAAATCAACTAATGTACAAAAGATTGATGAAACTCATCAACAAAGGACAAACAACACAAAAACCTCTTATGTTGTCCCGAAAATACGTCAGATCAAGCACAGAAATTTACTAAAGGCGAATTTTCAAAATTAATGCTGGATAGAAGCAATATGCATCTCGATATTTTGAAATATATTCAAAATTGTTCAACTACATTAAATTAATGCCAAAAGTAGGAGACCCCGCGAATAGTTGTGAGGACTATGCTGATAAAACTAGGAATTTTACTTAGGAGCAAAGATCATCAATCCTAAAATATTTATGTGACAATGTTCATCCAATCACCTTGCAACACCTTGATGTACATGTACCAAGTCTAATTCATGTCACTATTACATGCACTTTGATACACAGACCATCCAACTTTGATTCAGGTTTGTCTGTTTTTGCTTCTCTTTTATTTCTGTCAGAAGAATATTGACTTTGAAATTTTGCTTAGTTTACATGTATTAGTTTGTGTTTAGATTTGTTTAAAGGCAACTACTTGTGATAAGTCAATGGGATTTGGTAAGTAGGTCCGAGACCACAATTGTCGTCCCTTGATTAATATAGTCCCTAGTGTTAACAGTGGGTTACTTGCCAATAATTTTTATACCCCTTCCAAGTTTATTTCTCCATGTTTAATGCCTCAAATTGTAAGTAGGGGGTGAAATTACACTGTAAAAAATTTGGGTCCAGAATTTTACAAGAAAGTAGTGATTTGGTCCAGCTGAAAACAGTTCAGGAGTTATGGTGTTGAGATATTGAAAATGAAAGTTAGAGTTTCAGGTTAAATTTTTCGGTCAAGGTAGTTTTTGATGATGTTGAAGTCCAATCAACTTGAAACTTAGTACACATGTTTCCTATGGTATGATATTCCTAATTTTTATGCCACATTAGATTTTTTACCCAATTTCATGGTCCATTGAACATGGAAAATTATAGTGCGAGTGGGGCATCCGTGTACTTTGGACACATCCTTGTTCTTCCAATTTTAGTTTGTTTGTGACTGTACAACCATAAGGTCAAACCAAATGATTGAAAATAGGAAATATGGTTGATTCCAATTTTGTAAGCTAGGACAAAAGTGGCCATTGAAAGAAATTAGTTGTCTTAAAAAATATGTTTGAAATGGACAGTCTATTTTTATGTGAAAAAGTATAATATTCTTCAAAAAAACTTATTTCAAATGTGAAAACTGTAGATATAAGCTGTTAAAGGGGAACCACTAATGATATTGTTATATATAAAAAAAAAAAAGAAGATGTGGTATGATTGCCAATCAGACAACTGTCCACAAGAGACAAAAATATGGGCTTCAACAATGAGCAAAGCCAATACTGCATAGTCAGCTATAAAAGGCCCCGATATGACAATATTAATGTAAAACAATTCAAACAAGAAAACTAATGACCTTATTTAAATATAATAATGAACAAAAAACAAATATGTAACACATAAACAAACGAAACGACAACCACTGATTACAGGCTCCTGACTTGGGATAGGCACATGCATAGATAATGTGGCTGGGTTAAACATGCAAATTTTTTTTTACATTGGCATTTCCACATATATCACATTGCATTGCACTTTCAGTTTCATTCATCAGTCATTAACGTTTTTTCACAATTTAAGGTTAAGTTTTATTTGTTTTGAATGATTAAACCATTTGCATGATTTCAAATGTCATATCCACTTTTTCCTACCTGCCCCTGGAGGACTTTTGAATTCAGTGTTTGTTTGAAATAGCACATCCTATTGATGGCCTCTTTTTCAAAATTTTATTAAAAGTTTCAACTACATAGTTAGATCTTAATTTTTCAGGCTTTTTACATCATATGGCTGATCTAGATGCTGTTTTAAGAGCACAGTCTGTACTGTTTGTGATTGAAGAAGAAGTGGAAACAAAGCCAGAAAATCTGTTGAGTCATACAGATATTCTGTTTAATATGTCCCGAAACACAAACTTCAGCGAAGACCTACTTTAGAAAAGATGCATGGCAGCTTGTTTTAAATACTCTCAAAGTATAAGAAGGTACACAAATGTAACCAGTCTGAATATTAAAAATAGAAAACTAACGACCTTATTTAAATTTAAAAATGAACAAAAAACAAATATGTAACACATAAACAAACCACTGATTACAGGCTCCTGACTTGGGATAGGCACATGCATAGATAATGTGGCTGGGTTAAACATGCAGGTTTTTTTTTACATTGGCATTTCCACATATATCATATTGCATTGCACTTTCAGTTTTATTCATCAGTCATTAACGTTTGTCACTATTTAAGGTTAAATTTTAACTTAACTGCTGCAATCAAAGAATTTTCATTGCTTTTTTAGCTCACCTGGCCCACAAGGCCAAGTGAGCTTTTCTCATCACTTGGCGTTCCTCGTCCTTTGTTCGTCTCCGTCGACATCGTTGTTAACTTTTACAAAAATCTTCTCCTCTGAAACTACTGAGTCAAATTTAACCAAACTTAGCCACAATCATTATTGGGGTATCTTTTTGAAAAAAAAAATGTGTGCAGTGACCCAGGCAACCAATCAAGATGGCCGCCATGGCTAAAAATAGAACATATGGGGTAAAATGAAGATTATAACTCTGAAAATAAAGCATTTAGAACAAATCTGACAAAGGATTGAATTGGTATCTAGTCAATATCTATTTTCCCTGAAATTTTCAGATGATTTGGAGAAATGATTGTTGGGTTGCCTCCCCCTCAATTGGTAATTTGAAAAAAAAATGCCTTTTTTGGTTATTATCTTGAATATTGTTATAGATAGAGATAAATTGTAAACAGCATAAATGTTCAGCAAAGTAAGATCTACAAATAAGTCAACATGACCAAAATGGTCAGTTGACCTCTGAAAGAGTTATTGCCCTTTATAGTAAATTTTTAACAATTTTCATTAATTTGGTAAATTGGTTTACAAAATACTTTCCTTTCTATCTAAAGGGCCAAGTTTATTATAGATAGAAAAATTGTAAGTAACAAGAATGTTCAGTCAAGTAAGATCTTCAAACACATGTTTGTCATGAATCCATCTGTGTCCTTCATAGACTAAGGTGAGCGACACAGGGTCTTTAGAGCCTCTAATTTATGTTTTAGATATGTATATTAGTAACACTCAGAAGTATTATGATAAGATTTCTCCATGCCAGACAAGAAAAGGCAAAGCTTTAATAGGTCCAGTTGAAGGTGAGTTTCATATTAATGAATATTGAAAAAAACATCTGAACGTAAGTACGTATATGTGGAATAATTGCCATTGGTACCAAACCCAGTTACGACATTGAACAAGTATTAAATAAGCTCTCTACGAGTTCAAGTTTGACATCATTATAAAGTTGACTTTTGACTGGTTTCTGCTGGTTTATAGTAGAAACGTGTTTAACTGGCCATGGACCTAAGAGCAAATTGATTTTATTTCCAATAAGTTAATTAATGAAAATATAAAATGTGTAAAAGATTTTCAAGGAGACAACAATGAGCTAGAGACCAATTTGCATAGATGTAAACTACTATTGGTTACTGTTTGGCCTTCAACAATAAGCAAAATCTTTAAAATGTAGAAAGTTATGAAGACTTTGTGACATTATGTTAAGACTTTGTAATAACTTCACCATTGTTTTAAGGATAACGCGTATTCAAGCACTTTTTAAAAAAAATTGTAGGAAGAATATTCAAAAAGTTTTCAAAAAGGACATCAGACCAGATTAAATCAAGTAAGTAATTCTTGACTTGTGTAAGTATTTTAATTTATAATGTTCTGATTAGTACTGTTTTCTACTGCACAAGTATTTCTTTGAACATACAACAGTTTGGGTTCTACAGATAAGTCTGAACCATCTTACATATTTATCAATATGCTCCAGTAACATTGATAGTGCAAGATGTTAACTCTGCATAGTATATTATTTACTTTTTATATTTGTATTGATTTAGTATAAAACCAGATAGGTTGTTCATTTGTGTAAGTTGAAATTTGAAAATTCACCTCTTATTCCATTTTTTCTCTTAAAAGATGATTTTGATCTATTTTTTTAGCCTTTTGGCAGAAAAATGAAATATAATTTTTTAAAATGTATTTAATTGTACTTAAGGCATCATGAATTATATATAATCATTTATAAAAAATCTGCCCCTAAAAATTAGAGGTGAGTAATTTCAGGCTTTAATGAGACTCTTGTTTCTGTAGATATCTTGTTTCAATATTTGTGAAACATGTTTATGCCAACCTGGGGAGATATGATATAACAAAGAATACTAACAATTTAGGCAGTTTATTTATACACATTTTTTATACCCCATGCAACTTAAGTTACGAAAGGTAAAATATTTTGACTGGTCCATCGGTATCAAAAAAGCTTGGATGGGATTGTTATTGACAGAAATAAGAGGAGGGAGACTTTTTTCACGAGGAGACTGGATAAAGATCATAGATTTTTGCTTTATGCCTAGAACATGTAGAAAGCACATTTATTTTTTGTTGGATTTCCTATAAATTTCAATGAAGTGCTGGATATCGGTTAAGGTGGACCACTTTGTCAGGGGGGAGGATGAAAATCATAGATTTATATTTTGTTTGCCTAGTGACAATATAGGGATGTGGGGTATGTGATCCTGCTCACTTAACTTAAGTTCTTTTATAGATAACCAAGCTATAAAAAAAAGTTCTATGACATAATTCTAGGTAAAAAAGATAAGAAATCCTTTGATAGTGATGACAGATCTCCATTTAAAGCAAGACATGGTAGGTATTTTTAAATATTTGTATTTAGAAATACTTATTGCTGTTGTTCTACACATTTACAAATTTCCTACTCAATTATACATGTATCAGGCTTATTATGTTGCATGCCAGGAGCATTTCATCTTAACAAGTCACTTCTAACATCTTATAATTAATTACTTTTTAGAAAAAAGAAGTGTATATTCCTTTACAAGTGAGGAATTTTCTCCATTAAAAGCTAGGAAAGCTAAGAAATCCTTTACAAGTGAGGACAGTATTCCATTAAAAGGTAGGAAAGCTAGGAAATCCTTTACAAGTGAAGACAATTCTCCATTAAAAGCTAGGAAATCCTTTACAAGTGAGGATAGTTCTCCATTAAAAGCTAGGAAATATCTTACAACTGAAGATAGTTCTCCATTAAAAGCTAGGAAATCCTTTACAACTGAGGACAGCTCTCCATTAATTGCTAGGAAATCCTTTACAAGCAAGGACAGTTCTCCATTAAAAGCAATACAAGGTGAGTGATAACATGTTATTTGATAATTCCATTGACTTATATGCGTGTTTTTAACAACACGGAAAATCAGAATTAAGCAGTATTTATATTGAGTGTTTTTATAAATTTAGAAACACGTCAGAGGGAATCCCAGTTTTGATAAAATACGATAGTTCTCGGAATTCAGATAAATCTATCTTTGTCATATAAGAAATGAAGTGGAGTTTTTCTTATATGTTATTGTTATGAAACTGATATTTAAGATCATTGTAATTCCATAAAGAAATAGAGAACCATCTAGGTCGTTTAGTCAACATTTAATATACGATCTTGCTCAAAGGTTTGTTTTGGTAATTATGCGCATGCGTATAGATTTCTTGACTTCAAGGGGTTTTAGCTCTGGATTCCCCACTCAATTAATTTATATCTCATGGGATCTTTTCTATGAATGTCTGCTATTGAGGGTTATTGTTGTTGCATATCTGTAAATCATATGCATCATTTAAAAAAAATGAATGTAGTCATCATCACAGAACACCCCTTCAGGCGAAATGGAGTCTACCATATTATCGTTTCGAGTTGTCTCACTTCCTTAAATGTTGAGTCAAACGACATGTCCAGTATTAGCTCGTTCTGTCAATAAATGTTGTATTTTATTTAAAACGATCGCAATTTGAACCGATAAATTTGTACGGAAAGGAGTCATGATCACTGACTCAAAGAAAATTAATTATTTGAAGAGTTAGGAATGGGGTTCCTCCTAGAACTAACGTAGGAAAATAGGTGATAAGATACGAAGTGGAATATACTTTCTCTCACTCTGAGTCACAGTGACTGCTGTGGAAAGTAAACTTGGAATTGATAGTACAAAAATAAAACACAATAGGCCTATTTTCATTGTTCTTATAGGATACAACATATAAATATTAACATTTTAAGTAATTTAAGAAACAGTTTATGCATACACACTTATTGATACAACCAAGGTATAACAATAAACTATGACATAATTGTAAGTAGTAGAGATAAGAAATCCTTTGATAGTGATGACAGATCTCCATTAAAAGCTAGGAAATCCTTAAATAGCAAAGACAGTTCTCCATTTAAAGCAAGAAATGGTAGGTATTTTCTATATTTTGTATGTTGATATATTTTTTCTGTTCTAGACATAACTGTGTTGTAAGCTGACTTAAAAAAGAATACACAAGTTTCTTCGTAACACTCACTTCTAACACTTTACAATTAATTTCTTTATAGGAAAAAGAAGTGTGGACAATTCTTCATTAAAAGCTAGGAAATCCTTTACAAATGAAGATATAGTTTTCCATTAAAAGCTAGGAAATCCCTTACAAGTGAAGATAGTTCTCCATTAAAAGCTAGGAAATCCCTTACAAGTGAAGATAGTTCTCCATTAAAAGCTAGGAAATCCCTTAAAAGTGAAGATAGTTCTCCATTAAAAGCAATAAAAGGTGAGTGATAATATAAATATGTTATATACCTATTACCATTAAAAAGAGGAAGCTAACATAGGGGACAATGAAAGTTAATACCATTACTTTAACCATTCAAAATCCTGAAATTTAGTTTTTGATCCAGATAGTCATTTGAGCTTATGCCATCACTTGCTATAATCCTCATGCATTATTTCCAGAATCTTCCGTTCTGAAATTAATGTGTCAAATACTTCAAAAAGACTTAAAGTGAATGTTCCTTAGGGTATATAGTTTATAAATTTTAATTGATGATTTGATTCATCAACAAATCTTGATGCTGTTGCTAAGAAAAAGAACATAGTTTAGTGGTTTTTGTGAAATTGGTGTCTTTTTAATAGAATTATGCCATTTTCAATTAAATTTTTTAGTGCGTCTTTTCATGTTGTAAAGTTATACTATTGTAAATGAGGTTAGGGTAAAGGTTGGCGTCTGTTAAAACATTCACACCTGTTGCATTTATTATATGCACCTGTCCTTAGTCAGGAGGCTTTTGTTTAGTGGAAGTCGTTTGTTGGTGTGTTTCATATATGTTTATTGTTTCTCGTTTTGTGAATAGATAAGACCCTTTGTTGCCTGTTTGAATTGTGTAACACTGGTCATTTTGGGACTCTTTATAGCTTGCTGTTGGATGTGAGCCAAGGCTCTGTGAAGAAGGCATTACTTTGACCTACAATTGTTAAATTTGAATTCATTGTGAATTGGATGGAGATTTGTCTCATTGGCACTCATACAACGTCTTCTTATTTATATAAAGGATAAAAGCAGTTTTGGGCTTATATCTCACTAAAGCAGTTAGAGCAAAAATAATGGAGGTTTATGTAAGTAATAGAACAAGATCTATCTGCCATAAGATGAACAGTGCAATTGGACAACCCATGTTTGGTAACCGTCCCGAAATGGTTGATTTGTTGGTTATTTCATTGTATCGTTAATTCTATTATAGATAGAGAGAAGTTAAAGTAAATAAATTCAGCGAAGTAAGGTATAAAAATAAGTCATTATCAGGTTAAGATCTATATGCATTGTAACTTTCAAACATATCCAACAACCCATTGTCGGGTTACTGTTCCGAAATAGTTATTTTTTAGGGAATTTTATTGTTTTTGGTTATTATCTTCAATTTTTTTTTGGAGATATATAGAGATAAAATGTTACAGCAAAAAATGTTCAGCAAAGTAAGATCTACACATGAGTCAAATGAGTGAAATTGAAATGAGATATTAAACTGTATGCAATAAAAATAGGAGGAACAATTTATTTGCTTATATTTTAAGATTCTGTGGATTTATTGATTTTCGTGGGATACCAATTTTTGTGGATAACGTGGGTGTAGGTGAATCACAAATTTCTCTAGGCTTGTTTCAACACATAATAAAAACCATGAAATGAAATATACAAAAAAACACAATTTTTCCACAATCCACGAAAACTGGTACCCACGAAAATAAATGAATTCACAGTAATACAGCTTACATGTTCCTATATACTTTTTTTTATTTATTTTAATTGAAGTAAATGAAAAATATTTCCTCAGGAATGCCCACCTTCTTAGTTATAAAAGCAAAAGAAATGAAAGCTGAAATTATAGAGTATCTGCAGAATTATAAGCCATTTAAATCATTGCCAAAAGTTGGAGATCCTGTTTAACCATTATGTTGACAACACTAGAGGCATATCTGAGGAAGTGAGAGATGAATTAACTTCATATCTCAGCTTGACATATAAAGACATTTTCAATCTATCTGTCAGTTCTGACATTCCATCTATGATGCACAACACTATATCATTCATAATACATCATTCAGGAAACAAAGGTACAACTTTTATGAGAGAAAACAATATTTTTTTTTACTTTCTGTTACATTAGAAATAACAGTACTGTAGTTGAAGAGTTGCCACCGTCAATTGTTACACAGTAGACAGTATCAGAGACAGTAAAACAGTGATTTGCAACCATCAAATTAAAATTGACAGTGACAACTGTTCAAGTACAGTACTGTTATTCCGATTCTAATGCATTACAAAAAGAAAAAGTACGATAAAACTTTAAAAAACGACTAAACTTGACAATTAGAAACAAAAAAACGCGAAATTTAATGAATTATTTTGGCACAAAAATGTCATGGCTAAACGTGACGTCATACAAATGAAAACTTACAAACTGGAGGTTATTACCTTACCCGTACGCTTCAAATTACGATAAAATTACATTAAAACGCAAAATTCAAGGTAGGTGTTGTTTTATTTCCAATTATATAGTAGTAATCGAACATTTGTTGATTCAATCAATTCAAAATGGGGGAGGGGGGGGGGGGGGTCCCTCCTTAGTTAAGCCTGACCAACTGTGGATTTGACAGCAAATTTTAGCCAATGAAAAAAAAATTGTTACATCCAAATTGCATTAGAATACTCATTATCTGAATAATAGAAATCTGTCACATTTTGTTATTGTTTTCCAGTTTCTTGTTTTTATATTACTGCATACACCTTAATATGTTATTTTATATTAAACCAATTTCTTCCTGTCATGGCATTGAAGGTTGTGTTCTATAAACATATAATTTATTCCATTTGAATTAAGGTAAATTTATAGAGATGACCTGCTGTTGAAAAAATACCCGATGAATGATTTTTTTCAGTGGTTTATTTATGTTAGCTGAAATGCTTTTGGAATAGGCCTAGGTAACTATAGCTAAGATGATAGACAAGTGCCTCATGTTCAAAAATATTCATGTAATTACAGTAGCCCATCCAGAATTATTCAAAATGTTACAACTTACATGAACATCAGTGTAAAGGTTAAACTTAATGATATACATTTTACGTTTTTACAGGAAATCAATGTTATTTCGTCTTAGATTTTATTCTAAAAAAATCCCAATTTGATGTTTTAGGGACCAATTTGAAAACACCTAGAATCATCCCTGGTGGAATAAGCTTGTTTTTTCTCCTTTTTCATTTACATTTTTACTCAACTGTTTAATTTTCCAGATTTAAATAATCCAATAGATGTTTGCCAAAATTTAGAAAGGATCCGTGAAACTACTGGAGCATATGAAAGTATTGGTAAAAATACTAAAAAGGGTAAATAATCTAAAGTTTTTACAACTTTTTATCAGTCTAAAGATTGTTTTTTTCACAGTTTGTCTTTTAAATCTTATTTACATTCTGAATTGCAACTTGTATACTTTTGAAGATTTGACTGATAAAAGAATTTTATTCAGATTTGGAAAAGGATGATAACAGTTTGTGAAAAGAAGTTTCATCTTCATAATGCAAATTTAAAATAGTTTTAATTGTTTTAATTCCATACAAATATTTCAGGGAAGGTTAGAATGATTTTTTTTTTTTAAATCCTGATTTTCATTTCAGATGCAATTACAGGACTTATTAATCATTCATCGACAAAAGATAAAAAATCAGAAATAGGTGAGAAATCATTTAGTATAAAATAATAGTTGGTTAAAAAATCTTCTCCTCTGAAACTGCTTAGCCAAATTTAACCAAACATTGCCAAAATCATTATTAGGGTATCTAGTTTAAGAATTGTGTCCGGTGTCCCGGTCAACCAACCAAGATGACCGCCATGGTTAAAAATAGAACATAGGGGTAAAATGCATTTTTTGGCTTATTACTCAAAAACCAAAGCATTTAAAGCAAATCTGACATGGGGGTGAAATTGATGATCAGGTCAAGACCTATCTGCCCCGAAATTTTCAGATGAATCGGACAACCCGTTGTTGGGTTGCTGCCCCTGAATTGGTAATTATAAGGAATTTTTGCTGTTTTTGGTTATTATCTTGAATATTATTATAGATAGAGATAAACTGTAAACAGCAGTAATGTTCAGCAAAGTAAGATTTTGTTTAATATTCACATAGACCAAGGTGAGCGACACAGGCTCTTTAGAGCCTCTAGTTTTAAAAGCAATGTATTTGCATAATAATAGTCTTTTTAGTTAGTAAAATAAGTTGATGTTTTGTAGGCAGAAAAAGATCAGGAAATAAGAAAATAGATGCAGCAGAATCCAAGAAGTGTACAGTAAGACTGACTGATATTGGTACTATTAAAAACTTGAAAACATATGTAAACAAGACAGAGAAAAAAAGAAAAAGAAGGAAGATATGTGTAAAGAACTTGTAAAAAAAAATGTTAAATGTTAAAGGGGCACTAGCTGTCAAATTCATGTTCACCGACTTTACTTAATTTCTAGTATTTGATTTATAATAATGAATAATGTTAACATTTATCCAACCTATTTAAAGTCTAAAAAAAATTATTAAGAGGACACGGTATAAAATTACATTTCGTGTGTTCGCAGTCTAGACCGCCATCTAATTAATTATTGAGTTGACCTCCAAAGTCTTTCAATGACCATATAAGCGATGTAAACATAAATATAGATATAAATAGATCAAGCAAATTCATGCTCTTGGATTATTCTAGGTCTATTTAATTTTATATTATAGATGAAACATTAATGTTTATCATCGTTTTTATCTGTATAAGAATGATTTTCTGTGGATCAAATCAGTCAATCAATTGATTTACCTTTGTTTCACTTTCAATGTTGATATTCTTTTCCTTTAAATAATTTTACACATTCAATTCATGTGTTATCCATTTCAAACTAAGGAGTTAAATTGAAGTTCACATTAATACAAATTCTATGAGGTTGAATTATTCACTTGCAAGTGAATAATTCATTATCAATGATTTTAGCTTATTTTGACAGAACTAAATCATACTTGCTGCTAAAAGCGAATTATTATTTCACCATTGTATTTCATTAGTGATTGAGCAAAAAAAATAATACATAATTTTTTTTTTATATATCTCGTAGCTAGTGCCCCATTAAGATGTAAAAAAGTTCATCTGATATGAAACAACAAATTCAGGATACTTTGTGTCATATTTCAAATAAGTTGAATGTATATCTACTTATGATAAAACTATGGTATTGCAAAATGTCGTAATTTATTTTTTTGTCTTATTGATGAAAATCGATAATAGGAAGAGTAAAAAAGCCTGTGAAGTAAAATATAAAAAAATATATTAATATATAACAAAATCCCTTCAAGAAAATATTGTGACCTTTAGTTTAGTCATGCAGTTCTATGACAGCAGATCTTTTTTATGTTATGCAACTTTACCATAAGTTTGACCAAATGCAAAGCAATTGCAAAGCAAATGCAAAGCAAACAATAAAAATCAGGAAAGAGAACACATGGATGTATATATTTATTCTGTTTGACTTGAATTTACATTATTATTTATCTAAAGTTTTTCAACTTTTCAATAGATAGACTAAGTGTAAATGTTTGTTATGTCTGCAAATTTTCAATATTATTTTTTCATGGAGTAAATGAGTCTGTATTGCAAACAAAAGAGTGTATTACACAGTTCTTTCCATTAAGTTCATATTTATGCACAAAAAAAATCATAATTATGAGTACTGTTTTTCACTGTTTATTGTATACACCCCTATATCATGTACATAGTATAAGAAGCTTGAGAAAAAAGTTTCCATGTGTATAACAGGGACATATCCGAAAAGTTCAAATTCAGTAAAGTTTTGCTTAAGTCTGATTTTTTTTAGCAAGAACTTAATATATATAAAGAAAATTCAATTCAAAGATGACCTTGATTTTTGCAATGATATATATACATAGATATAATACTTTTACTTAATCATTCTGCTTGGATATCAATTTTGTCAAATTTTAAAATTGAATAAAAAAACAAACAAATACTTGTGTTTAATGATCTTCATACTGTTAGCGTTCAGCCAGGATGAAGAGATTATGCTCAAAATTGTCTCTTTATTGGATTGAATGAAAGAGTTTTTATCTTTAAAATGAGAAAAGTAGGAAAGTTATAGATCAATGAAAGAGATTGAACCTTATAGTTATTTTTAGTTACAGTGAGGATAATGATATAATAATGACTATCTTGTGACTTTGATATTTTATTGTTGTTGTTTGTTTATATAAACAATGTTTTAAGTTTCTGTGAATAGGTATAGTTTCTTTATCTTTTCCATGTTTTGTTACATTATCAGTTTTTTTGTGGACCTTCAGAATTTGTGGATAATCTTTTGCAACATAAATGTCAAAATATTCACGCATCATGCATCTTGAACTTTATTTTTCTTTACCTATAATATGAACCATAATGTATATAGATATAATCCTTTTACTTCATCATTCTGCTTGGATATACAAGTTGTCTAATTATTGAATTGAATAAAAGACAAATACTTGTGTTTAATGATCTTCATACTGTTAATGTTCAGCCAGGATGAAGAGATTATGCTGAAAATTGTCTCTTTATTGGATTGAATGAAAGAGTAAGTTTTTACCTGTTCAAGTCATTATACTGTTAGAGTACAGCTAGGATGAGAAATAAATGCTACAGTGTTAAATTTAAAAACAAAATTGATTGAGAAATATATATTTTAACTTCTGAAAACAATGATAAAAAATGAATCAACGGTAATAAGGATATTTTTTTGTATATATATGTACATAAATCATGTAAATATTTATATATGTTGTATTCAAGTTGCAATTTTGTACATGTTATATCAAGTTACAATTTTGTACATGTTATATCATGTACAGAAATATTGTACATGTGATAACTTGTATATAATTGCAAAAAGGCTTGTTATGAACTGTACAAAAATACCTCAAACATAGTATACCATGTACAATACATTGCTTAAAATGGTTTAAATTTTACAAAATTTTAAAATGAATCCAAATAAAGCTGCAAATACATTCAAATTTTACTGACTAAAAAAAAACTCAGAATGTAATTTTAAGAGCACAGTGATCAGAAAGTTTTAGAATTATTTGTATTGCTTCACGATTCATGTTGGCATAATATGTTTTCATAACATGTTTTTAGCTCACCTGGCCTAAAAGGCCAAGTGAGCTTTTCTCATCACTTGGCGTCTGTCGTCCGTCGTCTGTCGTCGTCCATCGTCTGTCGTCCGTCGTCGTTAACTTTTACAATAATCTTCTCCTCTAAAACTACTGGGCCAAATTAAACCAAACTTGGCAACAATCATCATTGATGTATCTTGCTTAAAATTTGTGTTTTTTTACCCGGCCAACCAACCAAGATAGCCGCCATGGCAAAAAAAAAAGGTACACAGGGGTAAAATGCAGTTTTTGGCTTAAAACTAAAAAAACAAAGCATTTAGAGCAAATCTGAAATGGAGTAAAATTGTTTATCAGATCAAGATCTATCTGCCCTGAAATTTTCAGATGAATCAGACAACCCATTGTTGGGTTGCTGCCCCGTACATTGGTAATTTTAAGGAAATTTAATGTTTTTGGTTATTATCTTGAAAATTATTATAGATGGAGAGACCTGAAAACAGCAATAACGGTCATTAAAGTAAGATTTACAAATAAGGCAACATGACCAAAATGGTCAGTTGATCCCTTTAGGAGATATTGCCCTTTATAGTCAATTTTAGTCATTTTTCGTAAATCTCCATGATCTTTTACAAAAATCTTCCTCTCTGAAACTACTTGGCCAAATTAATCCATACTTGGCCATAATCATCATTGGTGTATCTAGAAAATTGTGTTTTTTTACCCGGCCAACCAACCAAGATGACCGCCACGGCTAAAAATAGAATATGGAGGTTAAATGCAGTTTTTGGTTATTACTCAAAAACCAAAGCATTTAGAGCATTTAGAGCAAATCTGACAATGGGTAAAATTGTTTATCTGGTCAAGATCTATCTGCCCTGAAATTTTCAGATGAATCAGACAACCCATTGTTGGGTTGCTGCCCCTAAATTGGTAATTTTAAGGAAATTTTACTGTTTTTGGTAATTATCTTGAATATTATTATGGATAGATATAAACTGTACACAGCAAAAATGTTCAGCAAAGTAAGATTTACAAATAAGTCACTAGACCCAAAATGGTCAGTTGACCCCTTTAGGAGTTATTGCCCTTTATAGTCCATTTTCAACAATTTTTTCGTAAATCTAAGTTAACTTTTTCAAAAATCTTCTTCTCTGAAACTATTAAGCCAAATTTTACCAAACATAGCCAGAATCATTATTAGGCTATTAAGTTTAAAAATTGTGTTTTGTGACCGAGCTAACCAACCAATATGGTCGCTACGGTTGAAAATAGAACATAGGGGTAAAATGCAGTTTTTGGCTTATAACTCAAAAATCAAAGCATTTAGAGCAAATCTGACAGGTAGTAACATTGTTAATCTGGTCAAGATCTATCTGCCCTGAAATTTTTAGATGAATCGGACAACGCGATGTTAGGTTGCTGCCCCTAAATTGGTAATTTTAAGGAAATTTTGCTCTTTTGGGTTATTATCTTGAATATTATTATAGATAGAGATAAACTGTAAACAGCAATAATGTACAGCAATTTAAGACTCAAAAATAAGTCAAAATGACAAAAATGGTCAATTGACCCCCTAAGAAGTAATTGTCCTTTATAATCAATATTTTAAATTTTTCATAAAATTTATAAATTTTTACTAACATTTTCCACTGAAACTACACGGACAAGTTCATTATAGACAGATAATTGTAAGCAGCAAAAAATGTTCAGTAAAGTAAGATGTTCAAATACTTCGCAATCACCTTAACACAATGTTTTCATGAACTGTCTGCTTCCTGTGTTTAATTCACATATACCAAGGTGAGCGATTCAGGCTCTTTAGAGCCTCTAGTTAATATATATTATATTCAGTCCACCGTGGCCTATAGAAGATTTATGCTGTTTGACCCACTGCAATGATGAATTATAAGAATTAGTTATAAACTGTTTATATTTTGTCATTGTTAAAAATAATTGGATATATTAAACTATATTTTGTTGATTCTTGATTAACCTTCAAGGGTCACATTAAAGACCAAATGTTTGGACATTCAAAGAGTGTTTTAAAAACACTATCCACATGATTGTCTGAAGGTTTGCTATGGTGTAGAAGCATCTTGAAAACATATCTGCTTCTATCCTTTTTCCTTTTTGGGGCGGGCAATTCTATCATGAATAAGCTAATTCTTCATTTAAACTTTGGTCATGATAGTGAACCCAGTGTGGTTACCATTGCGCCCCAGACCAAAGTTCATTTAGCACTAAAAAGAAGTGAGTTTTTATTAGATGTTGTTAATAATTATATGCAAATGCAAAATGAAAATGATGTAATAGAAATAGAAATTATTTTATCAGAGTATAATCGCAATTTTACATTAGGCTTTTTATTAAAATGCTTAGTAAATGACAATAGTGAAGTAAAAAGATGCAGAGAGGGCAAAACAGCTCTTCTTGTTCCACTGATTGAAAAGTTCCAACTGGAAACAGACTTTGTTAAACTGCTTCTGCCACGAAAAATCAGTGCAAAAAATGCTGTTGCAATTCATTCGCTTTATATCAAACCAATGTATCGTTCTGTCATTAATGAGTTTTATTTACTTAATTTACATGGAGTTAATTTACAGGGACATATAAGTGCAGAAGATTTTATGAGGTTATTGCATGAACTTAAAACCTGTCATGCTCATTATTTAGTGCACATTTTACCAGTTTGCATTTGTTTGAGATGCACTGAGTATAGACATGAAAGACTTAATCAGCTTTCAGAATGTACCTATGCAACACCTTACCATGGTCCTATTACAAATAGCCCTTTTCGTAATTTACCAGTAGGACAACAACAGTTAACAGGTGGCAGACCTGGCTAATGGTATTCTGTTATTCCATAGTTTACATGTATCACATGATCACATTATTTTATTGTTATGTATTTATTATGCTAATAAATTATTTTAATCATATATAAGTTTCTAGTAGTTGTTGATTTATTGATAGAAGAAACATACTAAAAATAATAAAACAGACAAAAAGGATTTGAACATGTTGAAATGGCCATATTTTTAATGAATCCTTAAGAACTCAAGGTCTGTTGATTATACGAATCAGTCGCTCAAAGGAAATAAAGGAACAACAAAAATACTAAACTCCAAGAAAAATCTAAGTAAAAAAACATCGCAAATAGCCTGTCCAAAACAAAAGTTTATAGAAACGGACAAACTGATAAACAACTGACATATTCTTAACTTGGTACAGGACATAATTTAAAAAAATGGTTTCAGTTCCACCAGGTTTATGCTTTTTATTGTTTGTTATTGTCTTGATGTATTATTGTGTTTCATTTAGCTTGTTGAATTTGTTGCTTTGTTGCTTATAATTTTTTACCTCATTTGACAAGAGACAGTGCCCTTTTTTCAATTTTTGTATTAACGTGGACTGAGACTCTCCTTGTTGGGGTATTTTAAAGTTTCTCAACATAACAGTTTTATTTCTTATTTTCCTCCTTTCATAGTAATAAACTCTAGACATGAAATAACTTTTATAGTTGGGTAAGGTTTAATGATTGCCAAATGATCTACTATCCAGCCAAAGAAAATGAATATTACAGTATAGCCTTCATCATGAAAAAACTCTTTAATCGTACTGAAAGCAACAGTAATATACCGCCATAGTCATAAATCTAATTAAACAATAAAAACAAATCAGGATTACAAACCAAAACCAAACAATCAACTACAAGAGGAAAACAATAGAACAGCAAAACAACTGAACTACAACAAAAATAAACGCCAAGTTGAACATACATATAAGCTGTATAGTCAGAAATAACATTCAGAGACACAGTTGAAAGAGATTATTCAAAAGTTGAGACCAAGTTAAGGATAAACCTTGAATGAGAGTATAGGATATTAATGTACACAAAATATCAGGACCCTATCATTTCTGTCAGCAGAACAAGTGTTCTCCATAGAAAAAAGATCAATTTCAACGAGTGAATCAGCCATATAATACCAGTATTAAACTTCAGCTCACTTTATAGACATTAAGTTATAACACAAAGTTATAAGCTTTCGCCGAAAAATGAAGGACTTGTTTTATGCATACATAAAAATTGATAGCATGTAGAAATTCCATTACATTTCATAAACAAAGTGTCCCCAGAGTGCTTTTTTGGATGCTTCAGCGGGAGCGCACAAATGATTTCATAATTGTCAATGCCAAAATTTTGAAATGTCGACTTATGTGTAGTAGGCGAGCGTCAAGACAAGAATTCTGAGGTTTTTAATGCACCTACCTAACACACGGCTATATTATATATCATTTTAAAGGTCTTTTATCGTACATTCAGAATTGCCTGGTCGTCAAATTGGGAAATGGTCACATTTGTCTAAAAACGACAAAAAAGGGGGGAAAATATAAGTCATAATTTGACGATATTGTTCGAAAAATGCAGTTTAAAAACAAATTCATCTGCAATATGATATTAACTATATCATTTAATAAACAATTGTTTATGTATTTTTTGTTTCTGAAATAAAATTAAAAAAAAAAGTGTTCAAAATGTAATAATCTCGTATTGTTGTGAAAATCATAGTTTTTACGGATATTGACGCTAAACGCTCGGTAATGTTTAATTTTGCATCGAAAACACACAAATTCTATTGGTTTTATATTATTAATATATATAACTATTTTTTAAGTTCTAATGTCTCGCCTAGCATGTTTTTAATACCGACAAAATATTGATAAAACTATATTAAAACACATCATAAACTGCTTTAAAGTGCATATATACCATGTTTACAACACAGTTTAAAATCTATGTTATTGTGTTCTCCTGATAGTTCGACAGTTATAAATACATAATGATTTAATTGTCTTAAGCTTGCCAATCACTACAAGGTCGAAGATCACTAGCAAGGTTGTTTTTTTTTTATTATTTTTTTTATATTTTTTTTTTATATATTTTTTTTAACTACCACTATCATCGCATACGAAATGTGAGTACACAACCATTTTTTCAGCTGGTAGAGTTATTACAAAAATACAAAATTAATAATAATATACATTGAATAACAGTGAGTCAAATTAAACTTTATGTTGCCCCTTTGCTCAAATGCTCTTTCGCTATACGTCAATGGTTTTGTTTTTATCTTCGTTATCGTCATTCAAATGAGCTTCGAAGTCAAAGTCCCCTTTCGAATATATATTTTGGCAGGTATCACTACCCTGACATGGACAAAGCTGACTGCAAGACATCTGCTGCTCTCGGCAAATACATGACTTGCTACATATATATTTCCCCTTGCAAGAACTTATTTAATCTTGCAGGAAATCGGACGTCATCATGCCTAAAAAGTAGGCTGGATCCGGGCGATGTGAACTCTTTTTCCATCTGTATTCATAAGGTGACAAATGATTTGGGTGATCGAGAGGTGAGGACATCCAAATGTTCGTTTGAAGACATGACCGCAAAACATGTTCTTTGAATGCAGGTTCGCTTGGTGGCAATCGCAACAAACTTGCATGTTGCAAGTTTAACACGTAACTTGGTTAAGTCAACATGTGATGAAGCGAAATTGTCTGTTTGGTCATAAAAGCTCGAAATAAGCTCTCTGTCTGCTGACAATGATGTGGAAAAATTAATCGTGTCAAAGTTTTGGAGATTTGTAAACTATCTCAGAGATTTACTTATCAACTTGAATACAGTCTTTTTGCAAAGCCCAAATATAGCGGAAGTGGTATCACAACCAGTTAAAGCATGAACTGCAGGGATAATGTTAGCAAGTAAAAGTGAAAGAGATTTACTCAACTCATGGATTGGTATGTACCTTCTACAGTCCCCAAGGAATTAGTTGACCCCGTCAAAAACACATTTTTTCATTCGACACAAGAACCTTGAAATAATGAACACAGAGCACAAGAACATCTGTATCGGAACACTTGACTTTTATTCGTCCCCTTATATTCAACTGCTGAAATATTTTATTAGTGTGTATAACATGACGCAAGAGTCTTGTGTCTGCTTCTTCGGGAGAACATAAAAGGTCTGGGAGACCGATTACATATAAAAAAAGAAGATGGGGTATGATTGCCAACTGATGATAAGACAACTGTCCACAAAAGACCAAAATGACACAAACATTAACAACTATAGGTCACCGTACGGCCTTCAACAATGAGCAAAGCCCATACCGCATAGTCAGCTATAAAAGGCCCCGATAAGACAATGTAAAACAATTCAAACGAGAAAACTAACGACCTTATTTATATAAAAAATGAACGAAAAACAAATATGTAACACATAAACAAACGACAACCATTGAATTACAGGTTCCTGACTTGGGACATGCACATACAAAAAAAATGTGGCGGGGTTAAACATTTTAGCGGGATCCCAACCCTCCCCTTAACCTGGAACAGTGGTATAACAGTACAATATAAGAACGAACTATACAAATCAGTTGAAAAAGGCTTAACTCATCAGATGGAAAAAAATACAAGTGGACGTGGCCGGGTACTTATACATACCGACACAAAAAGACACAATGAACAGATCTGAGAGTACTCACAGTTATCTGACAGCTAGTTCAAAGCCACCAACAACTATTAAAAAAATCATGCATCTAAGACTTAACATGCTCATTAGAGAGTTGTCGCACTTCTTCTGGATTGGAAAATGCACCGACAAGAACTTAACATTTGTTTTCCTTCTGGAACATATAATCATCAAGGAAAGTAATCAGAGCTTGATGTTTTTAATTTTGTTGCTTGATAGATTTTTTCTTCTCTGGAACAGTTCGGTCTTCAGCGATATGATTAACTTTTTGCGTAGTTGTGGTTGTCGAACGTCTATGTCGCTCTGCTGATTTTATAGAATGTTCAGTGTCATAGCAATCGAAGACATCAAAAACCTTGTCTGTGAATCGGAAGTATGATTGTACCTGCATATTGTAAGATTTGGCCAAGTCTCCAAATGTGGACATCCTTTTAACATCAATTGACTGAACTAAGCGCATGCCATCTCTTATTAGTGCGATAGCACTGTGATCGAATGGAGGAATGTTAGGGACTGATGATACTAAATTGACCAATTCATGGGCAAGATCAGATGTATTTGTCTTCCTTGTAGTTCCTTTGTCACGAAATGATGCAGTTGGAATGGGGCAAATTGGACAGGACACAGCAGTTTCCACAGATACGTCATCTCTGCATTCATTGATAGTGCACGTCTTAACACAAGCTCGGGATTCAAATGAGCCTTTAAAACTTGCCCAGATTTGCATTTTAGTTGTACTTTGGGGTTCATATATTCAAAGGTCTTCAGTCGTGATCTTTGGATGGAATGGTAAAAGCTACCTGCCTTGTCTGTTGATAGAGATGACTGAACAAATATCTTCATTCTAAATAGTTCTTGCAGTTTCAACAGGATTTTGACAGTGAATCTTTAATGTCATGACTTGCATGGAGACCAGTTGAAATGTTAATAAGCTGACGGGTGGGTTATCAACTTCAAATGGATTTGTTTAATTTTCTGTTATTTAAACAATTTCATTCCAACAATGCCTCTTATGTATCAACCTCACTCAAAAACAACATAATCACATCATCTTGTCTTTGCCTTACAGCATTAAGGTTGTAAAACCTCTGTCAGTTGTCATACTGAGAGTCTCTTGAGTACTATTTTGACATATTATACAGCGTTACCAATTTATGGACATGCGACCGCGCTTCATTGGAGGTGGTACAAATTTCACAGGACTTGGACACTCATCCATAATGAGTAATTATGATAATATTTAAGAATATACTATTCTACAAAATGCAGTCTGCTGCTTACATATCACATGCCAATATCCTTAGTTATGCTTAAAATTATCTTTCTGTAACACATATACGAATATTTATTTAGTAATATGTTAAAGCACGACTTGTGTTTTGAAACTCAAATGTGCATATTAGATACTCAATTTATATTAATTTTGAGCGTCTGGGATAAACACGATAGAGATCCGGAATACCGTTTAATAATGCAGATTTTATAGAAGTCGTATTACATTTATTATCCATCGTTGAGCTTCGATGTGTGTCGCAATCTTTTCAAGGTATATGGAATTTATAAAAACAAAACTTATGAGAGTTTTAATAAGTCATTGACACTGACAATCTTAAAAAATATGGTTTTTTTTTTACAATGTAGGGTTGGTCTGACAGATGCCTCTGAATTAACTAATTTTTCATAAATTTTTTTTTTTTTTTTGATTAAATGTCTTTTTAGAATGCATTCAAAGCTATTTTAGATAAAAATGAATAATATATTTACAACAATGTCGATAAATTCAATGTTAAATATCACCGTATAATCCAAACTATTTCAACATGTCTGTGTTCTCGTGAGATTTGCAAGAAACGTGACCATAGGAAACCTTGACGACCAACCAAATCGTATGCTCTAGAAGTTTTTCTTTCAATTGATACCAAAATTAGCTGTGTGTTAGATAGGTGCATTAAAAACCTTAACGAGAGGCTTTTTCTCAAACAGGCGCTCGCCTATAGAGTTGTATAACTGAATGCAAGCGTTTGCTTGGGCTACTAACTTTTATTATGGTTTATATCATTTTATTTGTTTTGTTTTGCACTTATCTTTAACGGTTGACATTCTCAGTCATACCTCCAGTGGATGAGAAGGTAAACATGCTTAAGTGGAAGGTTCTGAACTACAAACTAGAGTGGTAAACATGCATATTATATATAAAAACGTGAGCATCGGTAATTTCCTCCAAAATCACACGTTGCACTGTCGTCATCATTTTGTCCACTATAGCAAACAAAGTTTACCTTACATTTTCCGCCCGTGTTGTTTAACATATTACATATTATAGCATTTTTAAAACAGTTCGTGACTGGGGTCAGACCAAGATAACCGTTTATAACAAAAATCGCTGCAAAAGTGATAAAAATGAAGCTATTCTGGGTTGATCTTCATCATTTACGCTCAGAACCTTATATTAGAAAGCTAAGGATGTAAAAAAACAAAACAAACAGTTGAAGTGCCAAAATAACACACAAAAAAGATAAAATAGTCGAAGGCCAGCTGTGGGGACATAACAATAAAGCAACCAATTACATCACAACTAATTATGTCATAATGAAATTATCACAATTCGGAAGACTTATCCTTGGTACCTCATTTATAAAATATATAAAAATAAATACCTGGATATCAATGCATGTTAAGTTATGTTTTAAAATATCAAAATAAAATGAATTTGCGATATAGACAATATTCAAATTTAACTATTATGTGGAATGTCACTTACCAATTGAAGGTTCTTTAAGTAGAAGTTTCAGCTGAATATTTGGTTATTAATACCTGATTAATTTAATCACCAATAATATAAAGATTACAATTAAACCTAAGTGTATTGTTGTATGAATTGAAGTATGTAGGGAAACAATGTATAGTCTGATATATCATTTCGTGGATTTAGCAACAAAAATGCCTGTACGTTTCTGAAATTTGAATTAAGTACAAGGCATTTACACAAACTGATAACGTATACTTACATGACTTAAGTGTACATCTATCTATTTGTTTTGGTTTTCATTAATCTCCTATTATTGATCTTCATGTAAATACTGATGAGAAGCTCAAGTGAAAGGTTCTTAACTCAAATATTGTCATTCAAATCTGAACATGCTTAGCTGATATATCACAAATGTGTGTCTATAGAATCTTTTAAGTTCGGAACAGTTAAACAAAATTAGAAATGTATAATGATATTTTTTTTATTGAAGCTGTAACATTAATAATTAAAGAACCAAATAATCTAAAGGTGATACAATTATTCAAGCGTTTTAAAGACAAAATGTTAATCATAAAGGCGCTTTAAATGTTAAAATCACGTAAACGTTTGACATTTCATAAATTCATCAAATATAATTAAAGCATTTGAAGGACGCAGACTGTTTATGATTACAAAATGGCGCAAAGTTGTTTTTACTCTATTGTTATATTACAATACATCAACTGTTCGTGTTTTCTTAATATAAATGATAATTGTATTCAAGGGAAATAAGCATACCAGAAGAGGAGGAGAAACTTGGTAACTTGAACGTTATTTAATCTCTATATATAACTAGTTTTGCTAGTTTTATTTTGTATGAAAATATGTAAACAAAATATGAATTGTAACCAGAGTTCATGTCTGGTTTTCATTTAAACTTTCTCTCGTTTTTTTCAAATACCATGTTCCATGTCTTTTGACCTCATATAGAGTCCTTATAATAGAAGACATTTACTTTAAAGTGTCAACACATACTATAGACAAACCATAGGCATAAAATCAAATCAAATAATTTTATTGGTGTAAATTCCTATACAGAAATGATACCAGCCGACATTTACAAAATACAAATACAAATACAAAAATGAACAAACAAACAGACAAAAACAAAAAAACCAAACCAAACATATTTTCTCAATGATAAGAGATACATATTTTATATTTACATTACGTGGAGGTGTTATTCATACAAAATTATTAATTCAAGCCATTAACAATTAGCATTAATACTATAAAAGTTCTTAACAACATTATTTTTGCTTTAAATGAATGTTCAAATCATACATATCGCTTATTCCAGCTACACTTACAGTACTAATGTCTGTATCATTACTTTTCAGAATGAAACTAAACTTATCTTGTTCACACATATTAGCAAAAGATGGAACTATATCACTTAAATTACAAAAGAGTACATTTCTATTAATTTCTAGCGCTTTACATTGAATGAGGCATATGTACAATATATATACTGCCTGGTACAAACTATAGTTTTATAGTATTGAAGAGGTTGCTGATGCCTGAGGCAATCTCAAAATGTCGAAAAGAATATCAATCCTACCAAAACCACATAATTCCTACAGATTGAGAAATAAAATCCCACCAAAAGTCGATTAGTATAATAATGATAAACTATTCTACATGTTGATGACAGTTTATGAATGTTGTAGGACATTCAATTCTAGTGCTTGTTTCAAAACTTAAATGTAAACTCTTACTCGTGATTTTCGTGATCAAATCAAAATAATGATCGCTAAAGTCGCTAAATTTCATCTCCAAAATCGATTATCAAAGGTACCAGGCTTATAATTTACAATTTACTATATTGCATTGCGATCAACATGTTATTTTTTTTTTCTAAAACTTTAGCATTTTTTTCATGTATCAACTGTTTTTGTTCAAACTGATCAAATTTATAGTTAAAACTCGAGCTGATTACATTTAATTGAGAATCTTTGAAAGCTAAAAATTTAGCCTTGAGTTTTGAATGTAAGATTTCAGAAGGCTAAAAATTTAGTTTATTGTATAAATTTAAAAGTACAATATGACTTAGAACAGGGAAATGCTAAAATATTAGTATGTATATTATTTATTTTCTTTTGTTATTGCAGGAAGAATTTGAAGGTAGCTGAGAATTGTCTTTTTTTTTTCTAAGAAAAATTGAATTAAGCTGTAGTATTTAAAAGTTTGATGCAATTTCTCTAAACAAAAAGAAATTCATTAGATTTCAGGCAAAAAACATAGAATTTTAGCCAATTTGCAAAGATTCAAAACAATCCATTTTGAGAACGAATATTGCAGAGTATCAAAATTTATTGCAGTCCGTTATTTACTACTAATCATGCAAAATAGTAAGATGTATGTTCCTGAGCGTATTATGCACAAAGAAAAGGGTTGTGGTGTACTTTTGAACTAAGTATGGTAGTATGGTTGCCATACGCCTTCATGTTACAGAAACGACCAATATACACTACAACAGAATTACGATTTCAGTTGTTATAGTTCACACACAAATTAATTGGGCTAGTTTGAAATCTCCTGCATGGTTTATTCCATTGGCAATCATATTCAAGAAAAGTTGTAAATCTTGAATATTCTGTAACATCTGTATGAAGCTTGATTGAGACGTAGATTCACACAGATACCGATCATTGTTATCTTTTCTTCATTTACACAAATGAATGTCGGGGATTCGGAATATGGCAGTTATACATGTATTCTCAGTTTATATTTAGTTTGAAGCATTATCGAACTAATACGACTTTCATCTTTAAAATTTACTTTGCACTAAATATCTAGTAAATGACATTACAGAGGAATAACTTGTGGTGTATTCATGTATACTAGTATGTAATAATAATAAAAAGAAACCAACAGCACTATTTGACGAAGACGAAATTAAGGATTGAGTTTTAACGTCCAGTGACATATATTACAATGATGTCGAAACAGAACTTGAAATTGACAATAGGTATTAATAGAACCGCCGCTTTTCCAAAGAATTCACGCTCAGTTGCGATTTCACGTGCTATTTCACAACCTCGGGTTCGCATTATAGTTATATTTGTACAAAATAACTAACAATAAAAAAATTGTGATGATTTCTTTAACTGTTCTTGAACGTTCTAGTTTTAATATAAATCTGTGATTTTTCTATATTCGTACTTTCGTCGAAGCAAAGCAAGTTCGATCTAGACCTGGATATTTATGCATTAAACAATATTCAATCGTTGTACAAATTTATTGTAGAACATGTAGAAAAATCCGTCTTTTCGGATAAAAAAAATCTACTTTGTTTACTCGGATAGAAAACTAACAATATAGTTTATCCTATTGAAACATGAACGCGGACTCCATTGAGAACACCTTGGATTGAAAGATTGCAAATCTACTGACCAATGAAATGCTTAAGATTTAGAACGCGGACCTCAACGAGAACACCTAGATCGATAACACACTGTAATCTTTAGACCGTCGAACAGATAGCGATAATTCCAGACTTCTTCTTCTTCTTTTTCTTTTAGTTCAAATAAGGTCACAATGTAGAAGAATACATGCTGCCAAGGAATTGTAAATAAGGAATTGTATATTTACAATCCCTTGATGCTGCTGTACATGCCTGATTGACAAAGATTTAATAAAATTGAATTATTCATAAAAATATGTATTACAATTTAAGTGTTTCTATATTGTGATTGAAAATATACATTTTATGTACTTGTTTTGGTTTGGATTTGTTTATTCAAAGCTCGCGAGAAACGCTGATCTCATAAGCCGGTAACAGTAGTGGTAGATATTCACAGATTTTTTTTTGTTTTTGTTAGATAAACATAATTATTTGGAATTAAAAGTTGTATAGTTATCAATAAGTACATTTTCAAAATCATTTATTTATTTAGACTTGATGAAGATCTACATGATTTAACGAATAAATGTAAGAAGATGTGGTGTACTTGCCAATGAATTAGATCACCGTACAGCCTTCAACAACGAGCGAAAACCTAACCGCTTAAACATTTATAAAATTTCCCAAAATTACAAATATGAATTAAAACAATTCAAACAAGAAAACTATCGGCCTGATTGATGTACAACACTTATAGAAAAATATAAACAACAACGACAACCACTGGTCACAGAAAAGAGGGGTTTCAAACCATATGTCCCAATTGAAAAATAATTTCGTCAAACAAACGGGAGGTCTTATCTACGGAACAAAACCCGCATCCGCCACTGTACAGTCTCCTGGCTAGTCTACCTGTAGGATAGTCAAAGATAATGGCGTTAAACAAATATTTTCTTTATTTATGTTTTTATTCCATTCAGTTCTTCAATTTATCGATTGATTAATAAAAATATCGAATCAATTATTTTAGTTAATCTACTAGTAATTAAATGTCAGTACGATCTTTTTGATAAGATTGTAAGGCCTATATTGCTATATGGCTGTGAAATTTGGAGATTTAGTTTTATTGATGCAATAGAAAGTGCATTTCAAGTTTTGTAAACTTTTCTTAAACTTGAAAAAATCAACCCCAAGCTTTATGGTTTATGGAGAGCTAGGCGCTTATCCTATGTCAGTATATGTGGAACACCGTCTGGTATCTTTTTGGTCTAACATTGTAAACAGTTCCGATAGTAAATTATATAGATATATTGATAAACTCAACGTAGATGGTGGATTTACTTTCGATTGGTTGATTTGTATAAAAAATATCTTGAATAAATATGTATTTTAAAATATTTGGTTAAATCAGAGTAACTATAGTTTTAATCCAAACGGGTTAAAGTTGAGCATTAAACAGAGATTTTTTTACCAATTTCAGCAGATTTGGAAATCAGAAATGGAATATTCTCCAAAAGTATTATGTTAAAAACTGTTTAAAGAAATCTTTGAATTTGCAGAATATTTAGACTTATTACGTTATAAAGATAAGATAACGTTGTATATGTTTAGAACTGGAAATCATCGGTTACCTATAGCAACCGGTAGATGGCATAGAATTATGAGACAGGAAAGGTACTGTGTACTTTGTAACTCTCAAGAGATAGGTTGATGTATTTCACTATATTCTAAACTGCACAACTCTAACAGAAAGTAGAAGACCTTTTCTTAAACCTAACTATGTAAGCCGAGTTAATGTTTCGAAATTGGGCACTTTATTTATTTCAAAAAATATTGTGTTTTGAAAAATTTGTGTAAATTAATTTGAATTATATATACATAAAAGTATGTTCTCCAGGCTGATCACCAATCTCTCATTCTTGTTGCTCGCTTTGTGCAAACTTGTCATACGCAAAATCTGTATGTTAATATTATATGTAAAAATATCTTTCTTTTTACCGTTCACTTGGTTTTATAAGAAATAAAGAATCTAAATTAAATAATACAATTAATTTTATTTAGTTTTTCGGATTTAATTACCTTAAATTAAAGGATTCGAACAGATATATTAATGTAACTTTTTCAAAGTTCAAGTTGATCAATTATTGATTTAAGTGAATAAATGAAATTTATTTTCTCGAGGAATAAATCAAATCAGGAACATATATATTGTTAGGTATACTGTTCCCAGATTGAATAGTATACAAATCCTAGTTCTTATATTATAGTAATAATTATTCATCGGCGAAAAGGATAGTATATTTATTGTGTTGGAAGAATCGTAAAAGGGTTTAATTTTCTAGATTCTATTTATTTACTCGGACATCGTAGAGTTTAAAATTCTTTTTTTTACCATATTGGACTTCATATTGTGTATTGAATTGAAACACGAACGCGGACCTCGATGAGAACACCTGAATTGAAAGTTTGCAAATATTCCGACCAATGAAATTCATTTTACTATGTAACGCGAACTTCAACGAAAGCACCTAGATGAAATATTGTGTATTGAATAGAAACATGAACGCGGACCTCGATGAGAACACCTGGATTGAAAGTTTGCAAACGTTTCAACCAATGAAATTCATTTTGATATGTAACGCGAACTTCAACGAAAGCACCTAGATGAAATATTTTATGTATACGACAATCAGTTTTTATTAAGACATAACGGCTCAAATATAGTTAATAAAAATTATATCAGAGCAACACTGCATAATTGTTTCTTTTCCTTTCTTGTTTATTTTAATAATGTTTATGTTGATTTTAATTTGGTAGGTAGACTTATATTAAATGCCCGAGAAACGTAAATATACGGGGTTTATTTAAATGCATTAGACGTAAGATAATGTCGACTTAGAGCAAGTCAAGGTCGTAAAACTTAAATCAACCAACCCATCGTTATCGCAGACAAAAAAATTATCTCATATAAACAGAATATATGTTCATTTATAGCAAGACTTTTTGTACGTCACGGTGCATGACAGCACAATAATCCCTTTACAGAATCGGAACCACAATTCACAATTTTCGTATTGTGCTGCTTTTCCACAATTAACGCCCGTTTCGCGTCAGTGACCGATATTACAATTTGAAACACAGTTTTAAAAGTTTATTGAGCTGTTCCTTCATTTACAAAGTTGTGCAAGACTTAACTGTTTATTAAATTCAACAAATGTCAACATTCTCTTCATTAATTTTATTATTTAACACAACATTGCTTTTATTACAAGCTATTTCATATATCAATATACAGCTAGGGAATATTTGTTGTTGACCGAAAATATAAGATACATCGATTTAAACTATGTGAAAAATAAATAATTTTTGTAAGTTACTTTAATTTCCGTGTCTATATTTAATTTACGAGTACACTATAGTAAGACAGAAAAAGAGAAACTGAAATATACAGGAATACCTAAAGTTTCGTAAGTCATTGCAATGGACCATACATTACTGACATGTCACAAGTTTTCATAGCACTCAGCAAGTTTTGAAACGAATATGTGAGATAAAGATCCACTGCATTTGGGCAAATTAAAAATATGTTAAACATCTAACTATTTTATTTTTAACAGATTCACAAGTTTTAAATTTTTTAAACCGTGCATCAATATTTTATTTTTTTATTTAAATTCCTTATATGTTACGTGTATTGATCATTCATTTGTTTAAATTGTGAAGAATATGACTTTAATAAGAATACACGCATTTATATATATAAGTCGATAAAGTTTGAAACAAATAAACGAAAGATACATCGATGTTGTTTTGCTTGAGTGATTTAAAAGCTCGGGTCTCAACACGGTTTAAAACGAATTAATACCAGTTTGAAATAGTTTAACGGGGGCGTGGCCTATTTGTTTGACGTAACTTAACGCCAACTTAAATTAAATTGAACGACTGCAAGCGAATCTATTTGACTGGCATTAAAATGATTTGATATGCATTGAAATAAATTAAAAATGATTTTTAATTTTTGTCAATCTTTATCAAATGACGATTAATCTCATTTAAACAGCGTTAATGCGTTTTTGTCTGATCAAGTTAAATTCGGGTTACTAGTGATGTGAATATTAAACAAAGGACAACAATGGATTCATGACAACATTGTGTTTTGGTGATGGTGATGTGTCTTTTTCACTGAGCATTCTTGAAACTTACAATTTTCTTTATCTATAATAAACTTGGCCCTTTAGATACAGAGGAAAATATTTTGCAAACATTTACAAAAATTTACCAAATTAATGATTTTTTTTTTTAAATTGACTATAAAGGACATTTACTTCTTAAGGGGTCAACTGACCATTTTGATCATGTTGACTTTTTTTTTTTGCTGTTTCCTCTTATAGTTGATGTGTTTCCTTCGCTCTTAGATGGTACCTCTGATTTGTTTTTCGCTCCATCGATTTATGACTTTTGAACAGCGATATACTTCTAATGCCTTTATGAATTGATTCAGAGAGGGTTACATACTAACACCACAATGGTGAATTAAATTTAGATATAAAAATAAGAATGTGTTACGTTTTCGTTGTTGCTTCTTTACATTATAAAGGCATGCAGTTACAAGATCATCGGTTAGGATTCACCAATTAAACGAAAATTAAACAACAGTTTTAAAACAGAAGTGTTGTAACTCACTGTGAAAATTGTTTGTGTACACGAATACTTTTAAGGGTTAAACTTTGACAGAATTTGTCACATGACCTACCCAGTGATCGTTAAAACTGTTTGAGGCAACAGCACTACCGAGTGATCTGGCAGGATTCATACTTGAACCATTGTATGTAATCTGAAATAATAATATATTTACTGTATATGTTTTTAGGGAAAGGAAGAGTATTAAAGGGCAACTTAAAGAAATATAAACATTGATAAGGCACCCAAACATGTTGTTTAAGGTTTGAACTCTGAATTTCAGTTTTCGATATTGATAAATATGACCACTAAACAATAAAAAAAATTATTAACAAAAATACCAAACTCAGGATATAAAAAGACAATTGAAATCCATAAGACCCAGCAAAACCTAGAACTAGACTACATGTATATGAACCAAAAGAACCTGACATATACTAATAATTTGTTTTTGGTATCTGCACAATGCTTTCAAACTTCCTCATTTCAGAAGTTTATGAAGATGAACTTAAAGTAATAAGAGTACATTGTATTAAATATATATGCGAAGACAGTTTATACTCAGACTCCTGAGTACAGCTGTATGACATAAAGTCGAGAACTTATTAAATTCTTCCACAATATCATTAATTTCAATTGATACTGTTTAATATGATTCCTGCCAGCATATTGTACTTAATGGGAAAAATCAAAGATATTGCATTAGACGTTCAATTGATTCATCTTGAAAATAAAGAAAAAAATAAGAAAGAATTATTTTATAGCTGCAAAATCATTCCCTATAAGACTTTCGCATATTTAGCTTTCTGACTTTCTGGCATTGTTTGATTTGTCTGATTGACGTGGTTTCTGTGAAGAGTGAAACATTTCAAAACATATTGAAAATGAAAATGTGTAATATCTTTCACAATTTTATCCGAATGAGAAAAAAAAAAACATGGAAATGCATCAATTTATAAGCAAAGTTAAAAGCAATTCAGGTATTTTCATAATTCTATAAGCAGAACATGAATACTGTCTTTCAGATTGTTTCTGTGTTAATTGGAAAACACTGTCCACGTCTGTGGTAACTTATAGTTCAGTTTAAAAATTGGTGTGAGATCTGTTGAAAACGTCCAAATATAAAAAGGCTGTGAGTTAAATCGTATTACTGGGCAAATAAATCAGATCCGTTAAAAAGCTCTAAGTAATAAAAAATGTAATAAAAAGTTTACAAACTATTTATTTTTAAGCCACAGTCGTAGTTTGTAAGAGGTATCTGCATGGTAGTATTTGATAATTGCTCTTGGTCCAATCGTGACTGTTTTATTCAAGCAAAACTTATAAAACAGAAAAAAAAACACAAATATGTTACACTTAATCATCAACTCGCTATAATATATTTTTTTACAAATATTTCGTCTATGCGAATGTATCCGTATTTATGCAAACTTTCCCCACAAAAAATCGTTTATTCGTCGATAAGGAGCAACCATTTAACTTCAAAAGGATGTAATGGTTTTTTTTTCTGAGTCAGAAATGTTTTCATGTGTATGTTTTCATGTGAATGTTTTCATTCAATTTTTTCGACGTTATCAATCAAATTTTCATATTTTTTTTTATCAAATTAGGGGTCATTATTTAAAAGGAAACAACAAAACCATACCCCCTCCTCAGTCTTTCAAATAGTCGTTCCCTTGCAGCTAAAAAAGCTGTCTGAGAAATCTGAATTCGATTCTATGTAATGATTTTTTGAATGACAAAAGGTTTACAAGTTTGAACAAACCTTAGGCACAGGTAATTATACCAAGTGTTTGATTAGATGTGGATATATTTAATTCGAACACAGTGAACATTGCATAACATTTATTGAAACATGTTTACTGTTTATGGTTTTGAATGTGAAGACGGCCTATGTTTTTTTTTTAATAAAATGAGAGATATATGCACATAGCTCATGCAGTTAATGGAAATTAACATTTAAAGTTATAACATTGTGGTCAGATCTTATAGTTTGTCGGAATTGAATTATCTATTAAAATAGTAAAGTTAGTGTAAGAAAAGGATAAAAATAAACGTCTCGAATAAATGTCAAATCATTTTATATTTGCATGAACAAGCTAAATCACAAAAAACTGAACTCCGAGAAAAATTCAAACGGAAAACGCTCCTTATGAATGGCAAAATCCTTATTTAGAAAATTGTTGATTGAACTTGGTTGTATAACACTAAACCTCTCACTAATATGATTCGATTATATTGACAACATTGCGTGATTAGAATTAAGCAGACAATCTAGGTAAACAAGTCAAAATAAGGGTTCAGCAGTCAACACCGTGTCACAAACTTGTTCACAAAAACAACCTTACCTTCAATAAACATAATAACGAAAAGATAAACGTACAACAAACATAAATAAGTCCGTTAGTTTTCTCGTTTGAGTTGTTTTACATTGTCTTATCGGGACCTTTTATAGCTGACTATGCGGTATTGGCTTTGCTCATTGTTGAAGGCCGTACGGTGACCTACAGTTGATAATTTCTGTGTTATTTTGGTCTTTTGTGGATAGTAGTCTCACTTGCAATCATACCACATCTTCTTTTTTATATAGCTTGGTCCTCTGTTATTTTTGTGTCAATTAAAAAAATAATTACCGTCCGCCATTTCTACAAAAAAAAACTGTTTATTACAGCAAGTATTGTTTGTGTACGTGTTTACGAACCAATTAAATCACAAATATTTGAATATAAAGTCCAACAAAGTAGACACATTCAATATTTGCATATTCTGTTCCTGAGAAGTTGGTTTTTTTTTTTTATAACACGACTTAATTTGTCAACCACAATATTGCGCTTTTTCGTGTTGCTCAGTCTTTTTCTGTGGGTTTTGTTTTACACTATCGTTTAATTTTCGAATTTTGGGTTTAAATGTCACTCTCTATATAATCATTCATTTTTTTATTCAAGTAACGACACTGCAATTCAGAAAGGATAACATATACTAGCATATTAATCTATTGTAATAAAAATTCATAATACTTAATACAATTTGTAGATTTAGCTAACAAGGTCCTTATATTTGTATAAAATAACATTTGTTTATAGTGGAAAGTTGTTTTAACGTTAAATAAGCTACAATTCAAAATTGCTTGTTAGTCCCTCTCTGTGATTACCTTTAGAGAATTTTGGTTCATTTCATAATCAAGCTATCATGAAGGGAAGATAAATAATACATATTTCAATCATAGTCTTTTTCAAAAATGATGAACGGTTCTTTATATTGGTATGTAATCATTTTAAACGTTTCAAATTTATGAAATTAAATTCGTACATCAATGTTTTTGATACACCAATAACAAAAACTGAAATATATTGAATCGATACATTTTGTAACTATTCAAATTGATATCAGAAACCTAAACTTAATTATAAAATAATGAACATGTTAAAGGGAGACAATACTCGCATAACTTTTTCGAATTGGCACATAATAAAACGGAATGTCACTCTTGCATACACATGGCACATCAATATATTAATTAACTGTGCAATTGCGCTCCACCTTCAATGATGATTCTAAATTATAAATATAACCAAAAGTTGTTAATCTATAGATAGTAAAGACTAATGAAATCTAACTCACTGTTAAAATATTTCTTTGCATTTTTTTAAAACTTCCTCAGTAAAATGCTTGAGCCACTTGACTTTCATAATTAACTTTTTAACACAATATTTAAATAAAGTAATTAAAGATTATTCGCTTCTCAAAGTGTAGGACGCAATAAAAATCGTATGCTTGCACAATCTTTCCCAAAAACAGATGTAATTAAGTTCTGAACATTTCGAAATTTCTTCATTAAAACCGGTTTTAAACAAATCACAAGTACGTGTTAAGATCCGACTAAATACCCAAATCCCGATATCGTCAGGTTAATTAGCCAAATATACGGTGTAATATTTTCTTAATTCAGGACAAATAAGTATTTACGGACAACTTGTTTATGGCGAATTTAGAACTTGAAAGCATACCAAAGGTCTGTGGTCATGTAAACTGTGTGCTAATGCAATTATAAGGATTTTAATGATTGTTGCTAAAACAAAAAATATGGAGAGTTATTCCTATTTCGAATTATACACGCCATGCGGAGCAACACGAAGTAAACGCAGTTAAATTAGAAGTTCAGTAACGACATCCTTTATGTTATCAGTTTGTTCGTTTTGTACTAGTAGATTTGTAAAAACAAATGACATGTTCACTCTTATTTATCATTTAGGAATCTGCAGCTCGTTAGAATATATCAAATGAAACATCTGCTTAACAATTAAATTACGTTCTTTTGTTAAAGAAATATTAAGATTTTATATTATATAAAACAAAAATCAATTTATATAGCAATTAGAAGCATAATTGATAATTAAAGCAAATACCAGTTTATATTTAGCACTACAATCAATGTTGAGACGTAAACGAAAAAGTACAACATAAATATTACGTTCAAGGTATATTAAAAAGATTGACAAAATCAAACAATAACCAACTGAATGACTTGAAAATATCTATTATGTCTAACACATAGTAATTAAAAGTTACATTTACTAACAGATAAGTTCGTTATCATTGGAATTACTATTTTCATATCAGTTAATTCACTAGCTCAAATCATTTTTGATAAATATTGATTCTATTCTGGAGACAGAGCTGTTGACTAGCCTCCTCTAAACTTCTTTGATATAGCTCATACTTCTGTAATACATAAATATAATCGTTTTATAAACTGACTGTATCTTCGAAAAAAATTTAGAGTTTCATTATTTTGTCTCAATTCAGACAATAAAACCCTGCAGTACGCATTTTTGTTTTTGTTTTAGCATATTAATTGTCGCACTTCCTGTTTAAACACTTTTAGAAAATACTTAAGGACATAATTGTGAAATATGAAAAATAGTCGAAACATATTATTTAACAACAAAATATGAAAATTGTATCCTGGCTTCGTATGATGTGGTTCTCATGACTCAGGAACATATTTTTCCAGGTGATATATATCACACAGAAAACATTAAAATGCCTATGTACAAAAAAAGCAGTAAATTTCTATCATTTTTTTCAGTTTACTCTTCTTTATACCTGATATCTATGTATCTTAGAAATGTGATTATATAATCCTTTTGTATTTGATGAACAATATTTCCTGTGAATATTTAAAGCACTTACCTCTCGCACTTGTCGCACCAATGGTCGCTAGAATTCAAAGAAATTGCAAACATTTGAAATAAGCTTGTTCTTGCAAAATGAAGGTATACTAAAATATTTAGATTCTGACCAGTTCAGTTTTATGAAGTGTGCAAAAATTTAAATTAAATGTGCTTATAAAACAAAAACAAAACATTATGACATATTTGTAGACCACATTGTAACTTAAATTGCCCATATATCTAGTAACAGTTTGGTATATTGTTTTTTTAAATAATCACAAATATAATGTCTACCAATGTTTAAGCTACAATAAAGTATAGTTTGCATTTTCTATGTTGTGTCATGTGTACTATTGTATTTCTGTTTGTCTTTTTCATTTTTAGCCATGGTGTTGTCAGTTTATTTTCGATTCATGAGTTTGACTGTCCCTCTGGTATCTTTTGCATCAATTATTTTTTATATAGTTATTGCTTTTATGTATGCTTGACAAGGAAGGTTTTCATGCTGCTTCAACTATGGTGTCAATTTTCTGAAGAAGAAAATTGGTACAATAGTTGTACACTTTCTTGATGAGTTCTATAATTGTGTGTATTGCCATGAAATGAATTGAAAACGGGTATTTAATTATTGACATTAAAGCTATATAGATTATAAATTAAATACATTATACTTGTTTGTTATAAAAATTAAAAAAACGTCTTTATTGAACTTCAATCATGAATATATGCATTACAAGAAATACGATGTTTTGATGAAGTGTTGGCTGGGATATTGGATTTGAACAGCAACATACAGTCGTGTGAAGCAAACTCAAAATCAATAAATGACGATTTTCGGACTCATGATTGCTTGACAAAGACATGTTGTATGTTTCAAATTATGGTTACAGTTTTCACTTCGTTTTGTCAATGGTCAATGAGTAAATAATAATGGTTGTAATCTATAGAAAGGATTGTTTTCTATTTAGAGTAATTCAGTGTATTGCATTGCAGTTTTAATCATAAATATGTCTCTAATTAAACTTGAACTTGATACTTACATACTGAAAAAAAGAGTTATTACATTAAGGTGTAATACCACCATTGATTTTCCCCTATTAGTCTTTCTTAAATTTGCACTTTTCAAAAAAATGTGCAGAATTTATCTTCGTTTCAAATAAAGAAATACTTGGCACGAGTAAAGTTTTATCCTGTCCAGTACTATAGAAAAAAATTCACATAACATTTCATTGCATATAAGAAAATAACCATCATTGGAATTTAACCAATCAAATGTCTCCCCTTATTTTATCTGTGTACAAGGTTTAGTCACCATGTAACCTCAAGATTACAAAATTTTCTATAGAAATCCCAAATAAAAAATAAAGGTGTTTTGAAATACCCAAGACATATGTATATGACACAGAAATGTTTTTACTGCAATAAAATGTAGGATTAATTACCTACAACTGTCAAATTCAAGGGAATATTTGTTAAGACCTACTTTCGTATACAACCGGATGTGACGTACCATGATTTGGTGGTATTACACCTTAATGTTTCACCATCATTAAACTATTTTTGGTAATTTTATAAATGTCGATGACATAAATTGCAAAATAGAAATTTGATTTTGTACATTAAATCTGTATAGAATAGTTAATCAGATTCTTCCGTCTTTAATGAACTCCAAACAATATACATGATATATATATTTAATTAAAAAAAAATTTGATGTATTAATGACTCAATTATTTGAGTTGGCTTGAAATAACGGCTGGGAGAGCACAATGTGTGCCATGTAATTACATATCATCATCAACCAAAGACGTTAAACATCATGATTATTTATCTTTGATATGCTTGAAAATGACATGTGTTATTCGTCAAATATAGTGTTCATTTTCTGTTCGTTTTGGTTGTGGGCAACGGCCAATGAATGAAAAACAAATTTTGTTACATCATCATTGAAGATTTTTTAAAGATTGTGTATTGCTACATGTGCCATGTCATAAATTTCAAAATAGATATTTAACATATGAAATTAAAGCTATATAGAACAGTTTATCAGATTTGAGTTTTCAAGTGTATAAGTTATGCGTGTTAGTTATACAGATTCCAAAATTGATATAATGAACAGCAAACATTTTATATTTGCAATGACATGACTATGATGACTTGAATAAGCCATAATTTGGGTTTGCTTGAAATGACGACTGAAACAGCAACACGTGTTGTGTGAAGAAACACCATAATCAACCAATGATGGTCTGATGTATGCTGGAAAAAGATATGTGTTATGCTTCAAATATGTCGTCAATATTCAATTAGTTTTGCTCATGGTCAATAGTCAATGGGTAAATAAGAAAGATTTTGATCTTTAATAGAGAATTCATTTCTGTTTTAACCTATACAATAATACAGGTATTGCTTTCCAAATTCTAATTAATACTATGGTCATATTATACAATTCATCGAAAATATTTTTTCTTTTGAAATAGTAATGTTGATGTGTAATAAGGATTTTATAACAATCTGTAATAAATGTCCAACTATTTCTATTTGCATTAAAATAATACGGTGTTTTGATGTATCAGTAATTTAAGCTGTATTTAGGGCTTGAGCAACAACGTACATATGTGTCATGTAGAGTAGAACAATATTTTAAAATTGTATAACATAAGTTTTTTTTCCCATCATTGATACATTTTATGATTTTATGTATTGTAATGTCTTGAATTGCAAAATGGGTATTAATTTAGTTTTCCATTCAAGCTATGTAGAATAATTGTTTAGAATTGAATCGTCCATTGAATAAGTTACGCTTGTTTGCAGTAAAACTTCCGATATGTCTCTAATGAACTTCAGACCATTAATATATTATGCAATTATCGGAATTAAGTTTTCTTTTGAAGTAGTAATGTTGATGTGTGATCAGGATTAAGAAATGTCTTTAAATGACTTTAAGCTATTTCTATGAGCTTTATAAAATGTGGTGTTTTGATGAAGCAGTCATTGATGTTGCTTTGAAGACTTAAACAGCAACAAACATATAGTGTAAAAAAGAGAAAATCTATATTGAGCCATATACTTCAGACATCAAGTTGGTGTTCTTATGTAAGCTTGACAAGACTGGTTTTATGCTTCAAATATGGTGTCAGTTATTTGTTTATTGTCCTGATGTCCTCGTGGTCATCGACCAATGAGTAAATAATATTTATTGTAATATTTGAAAGGGAAATTAATTTCTTGTTCTAACAGCTATTACGTGTATTGCATTGCAGTTTGAATAATAAATACTTCTCTAATCAAACCTAAACTTGCTACTTACAAACTGGAAAAAAAACGAATGTTACATTAGTCTTTTTCAGCATCATTGATTATTTCATAATTTTTATGTATTGCCATGTAATGAATTTCAAAATGAACATTAATTTATTTTGCCTTTAAAGCTATATAGAATAATTGATCAGAATTGAATCATCCATTGAATAAATTACGCTTGTTTGCAGTAAAGATTCCGATATGTCTCTAATGAACTTCAAACCATTTATATATTATGCAATTATCGGAATTACGTTTTCTTTTGAAATAGTAATGTTGATGTGTGATCAGGATTAAGAAATGTCTTTAAATGACTTTAAGCTATTTCTATGAGCTGTACACAATGTGGTGTTTTAATGAAGCAGTCATTGATGTAGCTTTGTAGACTTAAACAGCAACATACATGTATGTGTAAAGTAGAGAAAATCTATATTAAGCTATATACTGCAGACATCACGTTTGTGTTCGTATGTAAGCTTGACAAGACTGGTTTTATGCTTCAAATATGGTGTCAAATATGTTTTCCTTGTCCACGCGGTCATCGGCCAATCAGTAAATAATGGTTATTTTAATATTTAAAATGGAAAACAATTTCGTGTTCTAACAGCTGTTACGCGTATTGCATTGCAGTTTGAATTATAAATACTTCTCTAATCAAACTTGCACTTGCTACTTACTCACTGAAAAAAAAAACGAATGTTACATTAGCCTTTTTCAGCATCATTGATTATTCTATAATTTTTATGTATTGCCATGTAATGAATTTCAAAATGGGTATTCAATTTTTTACATTTAGCTATATAGCACAGTTTATCAGAATGGTATATTCTATTAAATAAGTTATACATGTTTGTTATAAAGATTTCGATATGTCTTTAATGAACTTCAAACAATTCACATATGCAATGAAAGAAATTTGATGTTCTGATGTAAGCTTGACAAGACTGGTTTTATGCTTCAAATATGGTGTCAGTTATTTGTTCATTTTGCTCGTGGTTAATTACCAATGAGTAAATAATATTTATTGTAATATTTGAAAGGGAAAACAATTAATTGTTCTAACAGCTATTACGTGTATTGCATTGCAGTTTGAATTATAAATACTTCTCTCATCAAACTTGAACTTGCTACTTACTCACTGAAAAAAAAACGAATGTTACATTAGTCTTTTTCAGCATCATTGATTATTTTTTAATTTTTATGTATTGCCATGTAATGAATTTCAAAATGGATATTTAATTTTTGACATTGAGCTATATAGCAGAGTTTATCAGAATGGTATATTCTATTAAATAAGTTATTCATGTTTGTTATAAAGATTTCGATATGTCTTTAATGAACTTTAAACACATCATATATGCAGCAAAAGAAATTTGATGTTCTGATGAAGCAATCATTTGTATTGCCTCGGATTTCCGGCTGGAAGAACAACATATATCTCGTGGTTAGACGAATTATAATCAACAAATAACGATAAACATTATAATTTCTGCTGTTATGTCTGCTTGACAAAGACATAAGTTGCGATTGTTTACATATGGCGTCAATTTTGAGTTCGTTATGCTCGTGGTCAATGGCTGATGAGTCAATAAGAAGGCTTGAGATTTGTATAGGATAATTTATATCTGTATTTAAATGTATGCAATGTTAAAGGTATTTTCTGTGGTAACATTATAGCCATGTTATACAGTTTGTCAGAATGACATTTTCTTTTGAAATGTTGATGTGATATAAGGATTTCGATATGTTTTTAATAAATGTCAAGCTTTTTCTTTATACTGAAACAATATGGTTTCTTTATGCAGCAGTCATTTGTGTTGCCTTGAACATCATCATACATTATGTCAATTGGAGAAAAACCATATAAAGCCATATACTATTATCATTATAGTTGTTGCTCTTATGTAGGCATGACAAGACTGTTTTTATGCTTCAAATATGGCGTAAATGCTTTGTTTATTTTCTTTGTGAACGACGGCTATTGAGTTGATAAGAAGGATTGTAATTCCTAATTTTTTAATAGTTTACTTTTTAACCAAACATATTATTTCAGGTATTGCATTGCAGTTGAAGTAACAAATAATTATCTTAATCATTGTTGATTAAGTGATTTATTTCGGTATGCCCGAGGTCAACATCCGACGGGTAAATAAAAACGGTTGAAATAATTTCAAAACCTGTCTGTTATTCCGTGTATACTAATAATTCAATCTTTCCTAATTTTTTTCAGAAATAAGCAGGTTGATATGTACTTAGAAATAAATGCAGACAAGTAAATGATGATGTCTTTGGGTATGGTGCTAAAACTATGCAAATATTGACAGACTTGCCAATAACATATAGATGTAAAGCAGCATTTGTTTAAAATTGTGTCTTTCATGAAAATGATCAACTAAACATTTATTCGCTTTCTTTTTGTTCAAGATGTAAATGTCCTTAGTGTATGCAGGAATTGCATACACCGGTAAAAAGCAGGTGTCTGTATATCTATAAGAAGTGAAGACATACTACAATTTATTTGACTTTTCCTTTTTCTTCTGGTCTAAAGCAAATTACAAATGCATAATGCTATTAAAGAATTAAATGCTTCTTTTTGTAACTTTATTGGGGTTTAAAAGCGTTGACGGAAGTTTATTTTGTATGAAGTGCAGCGCTTCATTCTAAAAATGTACGCACGGTCAAAGCTGTTACAACCCTTGGAAGTTACAAAAAGAAGCATTCAATACTTATAATTATATTTTTAGCTATGGTCATGAAAACATGAATTAAATATTCTTTTTATTCGATTCACCTGTGCACTTTTTTGTGGAACCGCGTGTTATCATGAATGAGAAGTTTTATTGAGTGATACAATTGCTTAAGAAATAACACGTGATGTACAGTTAGCCAATCAGAATAAAATATTATAATAAAACATACATCTTATGTAATTATAACTAAAAAGCACAGAAGATCATAAAAACTAACAGCGGCAATGGACTTTTTAACTATTACGATACACAGGTAAAAGTGAGGCTCATAAAAATTAGACACAATTAACTGTTTTGCATTTTTTTGGAGAAAAATGAAGTTCACCTTTATATTCATATATGCAAGTAGAAATTAAAATTCTTACATGTCTCCGAATGGTATAATTTCCTCATGCCTTAAAAGATAAATTATACAATTAATTGATTTATACTTACACCTGAACAATATTATATATTTTGGGGGAAAAAATCAAAATTTGAAAATCTGTAAAATACTCTATTTCTGATCATCGTGTTTTTTTTTGTTTTTTTTTTCTTTAATCCTGTCTTAATACTTATTGAATTATATTAAATGAAAAGGTTCCATACGCAATAATAGGGTTATTTGACCTCTTAGAACAAAAACTAACACCATAGACAAGATACACGTGTTTTAAGCGATTTAGAAACTAAAAAGTAACAGGGTATCAGTCTATCACTGAAAAGGGTCAATACGCGCTAATAACGTCACTTAACCTCTGAGACCTAATAGCAAACACCATAGACAAGAATACAATTGAGGATGTTTTATGAAGGTCCAACGCATAATTCATGGATTTTCAGCGAAGAAAGAACGAATAAGTAACAGAGCATCGTTTCAGCGCTGAAACATGCGTTTTATCGCCAAAGGGTTATTTCAGTTCTAAGACAATAGCTATAACCAATTATTTTTCAAATTTTTGGGCAGAGCTTACGTTTTAATTTGTATAAAGGACAGTCTATTTGAAGATGTGTCTGATAATTATGATAGCCGTTAAAATTATGAATGATTTATAATCACCCATCAGTGTCACAAAACGAATAAACAATTGAACTGAGTGTATGATATGGGAAGAATAACTGGATATCCATTTATCCCGACACACCTGTTGTTAGGTAGACTGGTCTAAAATAAACGAACCGGCTGAACCCCGCCAAGTCAAGTGAAATAAATCATGTAATTACACCAGAGACAAGGTTAAAATTGACAATATTCTTTTTTTAATATGCAACATATAACACTTGATACAAGCAAGTAAGGAAATCAATTTAAAAGGCACCAGTCGAGCATTGCAACGGGTACATTCGTTCTAAAAGTGTAAATTAATCTCTTGAGACCAAGAACTATTACCAGAGATAAGGCAGTATCGTACAAATAGAAGGAAACATACTGAAATCGAATAAGTAATGAACACGGGATAAGCAACAAATAGGAAACAAATAAGTAATTTAAAACCAATTCTTCAAAACAATTGAAAGTCTTGTCACCTCGATAATAAGAATGAAATTAAACAAACGATGTTACAAAATGTCTCTCCATGTCGATTTAATGTGGTAAATAAAACTTATATAAAAAAATAAGATTAATAAGTTTATGCAGAAGACTTAATGGTTTTATAATGAACCAGAAAGAATTTTTAGGAAAGGTCAAAATCTAGAACGTCAAATTGACCTGTGACCTTGACCTCAATTTTGAGTTCATAGGTCAGTGATCTCAAATCAAAAGACCCCATATCAATCACTTGTATGGTTGTGGAGAAATACTGATTTCAAATACAGAAGGGGAGAACACTCCTATAAGGGTTAACCAAAACACTTCGACTGAAATAGGTTGCAGTTGCGTCTGATTGTAAACAGTAATTTGGCAAACATCATATCATTAACTGTAAAAGTTTCTTTTGAATAACGATAACAAGCAAAATTCTAAATTTATAATATGACCTTGACCTTTGACCTTGACCTCAATTTCAAGGTTATAGGTCAGTGATCACAAATCGGAAGGCCCGAGGTCAATCACGTGTATGGTTGTGGAGAAATACTGATTTCAAATACAAAAAGGGAGAAAACTCCTATAAGGGTTAACCAAAACTCTTCGACTTAAATAGGTTGAAGTTGCGCCTTTTTGTAAACAGTTATTTGGCAAACACATCATTTCATTTACTGTCACAGTTTCTTTGGAATAACGATAACAAGCAAAATTCAAAATTTATGACACGACCTTGACCTTTGACCTTGACCTCAATTTCCTTCAAATGGAACAAAGACTTCATATCAAAAGACTGTAGGCCACAACGATTTATAACGTATGTATATATCAAACAAATCTGTAATGTCAAAGAGAAATAACTCCCATAAGATGTCTTCGGATCACTCAAGTCAAAATTAACTAAATCATTCTTAAAAGTAGACGAACAATTTGGTTAAAACAGTTTGCTAAAATCTTTAACGGTTTAAGAGATATAGCGATAACAAGAAAAAGGGGACTCGGAGAGATAACTCCTATAAGAATAAGTGTTCGGTTACACAGGGTGAGTTTTGAAAGTCCCATTACTGTACAACATCATTGGCCAAAAATTCATTCGATATGTTGGAAAAGCATCTCAGATGGCAGAAGAAAAAAAAATAATAATCAGAAGAAAAACAAAAGGTCTTTCCACGAAAAATGGAAAGACCTTATAAGGAATGCGTAACGAATCGGTAACGAATAGAAACTAAGGAACATGTTACGAATATGTAACGAATAAGGAAAAAATAATAAGTAACAAATAAGGAAAAAGAAATAGGTAACGAATAGATAAGGAATTAGTAATTAATGAATAATGAATAAGTAACTAACTTGACGACACTCCCCCTTCCCCCCCTTTTCAAAAGAAAATTAAAAAAAGACCGACGTGCATTTTTTTTTTTTTTGCATGGTGGCTTATACTTGGTATATTTTGAAATACTGTTTAATAAAATAACTTGATTAGCAAAAACATTTCTAGAGTTTGAAAATAAAACGTAAATATCAATCTTTCAGAAAATTTTACACATTAATCTTTTCTTGGATTAATACACAATTTTAAACTCAATAAAATCTTGCAGTTCAACCGCGTTCAAACCGGCTAAAAAGTTCAAAAAACAAACCAGAAATTGTCTTGAAAAATAAATATACAAAAGCAGATGCGTTATGTATGCCAATAAGTCAACTGTCCACAAAAGACCAAATACCACACAAATGAACAGCTATGGGTACCCGAAACGTCATTCAACAACGATCAAACACATACTCCATAGTCATCTATAAAATGTCCCGACATCAGAAATGCATGAAATGTAAGACAATTCAAACTAGAAAAACTAACGGCCTAATTATTAAAGAAACAAATGAACGAAAATTCAATATGTAACATACCCACAAACGGCAACCACTGAATGACAGGCTCCATACAGAATGTAGCGGTGTTAAATATGTTAGCGGAACCCAAACCCTCCCCCTTACCTGGGACGGTTGTCTAACAGTACAGATATAAGACAGAACTTTAAAAATCATTAGGTATTCAAACCATTGTCAGTTAAACACTTGATTAGTGTATTTACCTGAACAATACTACGTCAAACAAAGGTACATACAAGTAGATACATCTTACACTATACTAAATTGTAGATGGTAGAATTGAGAATGGAAATGGTGCATGTTGTATTTAATGTCTCGTTCATTTCAATTATTTGTTTCTTGAATAAATAGCTGTATTTTGTTATTTTGTATGTATTTATTTTGTATGATTAATCATCTAAAGGATGAGCTGATTTTAAGAACTTACCCACAACGAGAACAGTTGTATAAGTATCCATGGGGTTGCTCCTTTTTTTCTAAGACTGGTGCACAATTTCTATCAAAAAGATTTGATTCCTTTATGGTTTTTTTTTAATGTTTTAAATGTTAAATAATTCATTTCGAAATTATTTAATTCCATGTAGAAGTACAATGTAAAATCTGGTTTTTGTTTGTAAACTATTTAATATTAAGGATAAAATTACAGGTAAACAGATGTATGTACAAAACGTTTGTTGTTATTTTTTCAATAAAGTATAATGAAATACGAAACTGTTATAGTTTCATATGTCTTATCTTTTAACATTATGCCAAAATTATATAAAACATACATTTGGATATTTGAAATATTCCTTCAATACTTGATAATTGTTAATTTGAAAAAAAACACTCTTTTGTAGATAATATTTTTGTTTTTATATTAATCAATGTAAAGTGATTACTTGTACTATCATTGTATATACTGTTATGGTTAATCGTGTTATCAATATGATCAATACAGTGCTTATCATATGTGTTGTGTAACTGGTATCATTATGTCGGCCTACTGAATCTAGTTTTAAATATAATTCAAGAATTCTTCGACTGCTTAACTGTTTATATATTCCGCTTTTGTCATGTTAGGACCTTTTATACCTAAATATTTGACGTGGGTTATGCTCATTGTTGTAGATCGTACAGCGACCTATCTATGACTGTGACATTTGGTTTTCTGTTGAGATTTCTCACATTAGCAATCATCCTGTCTCTGCTTATAAAGCATACTATATACATGATTACATCTGTCATCTTATAAAGCATACTACATACATGATTACATCTGTCATCAATGCAAATAGTTTTATGATAACGTGTGACGTGTGGTGTTTCTTTAGATATAAAGTTTGTATCATACAACAGTTGCTACTATGACGTCTCTATCATGTCTATTTGCATTTCAAATTAAAAAAAAATTCGTAAACTTGTTCACGCTTCCATACCAAAATTACCTAAATTATTGAAAAACATCAGATTTTATTTTCGATTTTTAGTCAGTGATGATCTAAGCAATATTAGGCACCTAATGTTTCAATAAGATGTTACCTTAACGTTGTTTCGTCTGATACGTACGATTGATATGCATGAGCAGTGGGAGCTATCTGGCTAATTCCATTTTTATCATTACTTGTGGACGGTGTTATTTCGTTACTTTAAGCGCTTCATTAATCGGAAAACACTAAAGACGTCAGTAGTTGCCAATATAGTTTATTTTACTTATCAAATAGAACGTGTATATTGAAGATCTATTTAAAAAGAGTAGGTATATTTCAAGGTTTCAATCTTAAGTTGTGGTATGTGTATTTGTCAATCATTTCTTACTATATATGAACTTTAAAAATATTTCACTCTATATTTTAAAGTGTTGCAAGGTTTATGATTAAAACTGTATCAATGTAAATGACATCGCATATTTTTATATTTACCTAATAGTATATGTCCCTATCAGTTGTCTGATATCACTTTCAACTACAGATTTACGACTAAAGGATATTTTGGGGAACTCTGGAAGAGAATTTATATGTAGTTTGTCGATTTCATCTTTCAGATTATTGATCTGTTGTACCAAACTTCCATCCTGTCGGGTCTTATCTAGTTCATTTCTCTTTCTGTCTAAGGTCTGTCCACCAACAAGGACGGATTTAGCATCAGACAAAATATTTATCAGTTTGTCTTTCTCCTTTTTTGATTGTTCTTTCACCAAGGCAATCATTTGAGCTACGGATTTATCAACCATGCGTTTAATCTTGTTGCCTTCACTGTTGATGGCTTTTATAACAGACTCAACGGAATTATCAAACACATTCAAGCTTTCCTCAATCTTCTTTATGTTTTGATTTGCTTGATTTGTCTTGGCACGTATTTTCGTTTCATTATCTCCACGTAGTTGAAGGAGTATATCGACAATCTTGGAAAATGTATGCCCATTGTGTTTTCCTGTCACACAACTTGTACATATATGTGCATTGCATGTGTTACAAATTAAGGTAAGTTCTTCTTTGTGTTCACTACATTTCGATTTACCTTCCGGGATACGGTCGGAGGCTTTCTGAAATTGATGGTTTTTCGATAACTTCTGCCTATTATGTACAAACTTACAGTTTTCACAATAGTATTCTTCACAGTCTATACAATAGTGTGACCCAGGGGCACTCATACAAACCTCGCAAGTTTTAGACGCAGCTTGAGCCATTGCGGATTTAATCAAAATCACAGGTATGACAGGTGATTGTATCACATGACAGCGATTTCTAATTTTAAATCAAGGACGATAACTATTTGTATGTAAATTATTGACGAGATTGTATTTCCACAATTAAAACATTATGTGTTATTTTATGTTAAAAATACTTTAGCTTGAAATAAATACAATAAATGCATGTATAATGTAAACGGACATTTCTATATTTTACGTGTAATATGAGTACACCAATATAGCTAACGTTTAAATAATCGTGATGTGTTTTAAACAGGATATCGCCTAATATTTACAAAACTGTGTATTTTAATGTAGATTTTATATTGAAAAGAATGATTGATTTTATAACTGCTATTAAAATTTTAAGACATTATATCAAATGTGTAGTCAAATAAAATTATATAAATCACTAACAATCATAGCCTTAAAGGTGTCTTCTTAATGCATGTATCTTTAAATAATTGATGATTGCAATGAAATATGTTGGTGCCTTTAATATATATACTCTGTACTTTTTTTGATATTCAAATTTCTATTCGCAGAAATATTTTTCTAAAAAATACAACGACTCATATTGTTACCAATACATATGTCAAATCAATAAACAGATATGGTGTAACACAATGAACCACTAAGGCATCATTAGTAAGGATTAGTATGTGTGTGACGACTAAATTAAAAAAAAAATCAGGTTTGTACTGCCGTTGTCGTTCTGAACATTGATTTTATTAAAGGTACTGTATATATTATTTTCTTCAATTACTGTATTATCATAATTTACATGCATGTACAGACCGCAATCGCATGTATAACCGGTATTGTTTTGCTTTTATAAACATATTTACTCTGAGTTCAAAATAACAAAAAAATCATAAGTCATACATTTGAAGATGTCACATTAGAGATAAAAGGACGAAATTACTTCAGACTTAAATAGGGTTAAGATATTTTATCATCTCACTGTTCCTCAAAACCGCATGTAAAGATCGAGATAGCGTACCACACAGAAACGTCCACTTATGACACAGTTGTTGATATGCTCCACGGGAGGACCTGAAAGATTTTCAATATCAGAACTTCCTGTTTACTATCAAACAAATAAACCCAAATATATAGTTTGTGTAAATATCAAACTTGCCTTCTACTGACCTTGACATCATGTTCTTGATTTTGGGCTATTTCGTAGACCACAAATATAAGCAATAGGTTGACTGTATTTATTTATGAATTATAATAGTATAATAGACCAAAATGGCATTGCAAAAGTTATAGTCAATACAATTTGTTCTGATTTGCATTATATGGTTTATTAAATTGCCATGTTTTGATTGAAAGATTTTTTTTTTCTTTCAAATATTGAAATTTAATTGGAAAATTTCAATAAGAAGAATCGAGTTCTCAATATCTCAATATATTTATAGCTAAAGCGAGAAGACAGACAAGTAGGGTACTTTTAACCTTAAGCGTCTATTTTAGCTATCACTCAGCGGTCATCGATCAGTCACCGATCAGTCAAGTTCACGTCAAACTCACATTACCAATCAGCCAGAATTGTAATACATTTTCCAAACCCGATGAGTGATTAGACGGTGTTAATGGCGACAGTTAAATAAATTTTCCGAAAAAACTCGATAAAATTAAGAAATGTGAATGTTGTATACTTTAAAAAAATGCCATGCAATATAAAGTTTATTTTCCCTAAAGATCGAAAGAAAACACATAAAAAACTGATTAAATTTTGGTAACTGATCTTTAACACTACACGAAAAGGCAGATTTACAACAATTTTGGCAATCATGTAAATGTTTGACAAATGTAACTACTTTTCTGCCAGATACATTTGCGGACCTACTAATGTATATGTAAATGCATTATTCCTTTGGCATTATTTTGGACGTTCTCAGAGATATGCTAAAGATAATTATTTTATTTCCATATCTTTATTCATATTCTAAAGATATGTAAAGATATGCCTTATATTTGCATGCACTTTCTAGGATAGGAGATGTATGCAAAGTTTAAAATTTACACAAATGTTTTACAGAGGTGTGGGCAGTTTTGAGAGACCGCGGTATATAAAACATTTACAACCAATGTAAATGCTGTCAAATGTTTATGTTATATTTGCAAACGTTTTTGGATATCGTTCATGCATGTAAAGAAATGTATTTTATTTACTAATACTTTCCAGTATTATAGTTATTTTGATAAATATCGATATTTGCAACATATCTTTACAGAAGTATGCAAAGTTTTGAGAGACCGCGGTTTATAAAATATTTACAGCCAAAGTAAATGCTGTCAAATGTTTGTGTTATATTTGTAAACATTTGTCGATATAGTTTATGTATGTAAAGACATGTATTTTATTTACTAATACTTTCCACTATCATAAATATTTTGATAAATATCGATATTTGCAACATATCTTTACAGACGTATGCAAAGTTTTGAGAGACCGCGGTTTATAAAATATTTACAGCCAAAGTAAATGCTGTCAAATGTTTGTGTTATATTTGTAAACATTTGTCGATATAGTTTATGTATAAAGACATGTATTTTATTTACTAATACTTTCCACTATCATAAATATTTTGATAAATATCGATATTTGCAACATATCTTTACAGACGTATGCAAAGTTTTGAGAGACCGCGTTTATAAAATATTTACAGCCAAAGTAAATGCTATCAATGTTTGTGTTATATTTGTAAACATTTGTCGATATAGTTTATGTATAAAGACATGTATTTTATTTACTAATACTTTCCACTATCATAGTTATTTTGATAAATATTAATATTTGCAACATATCTTTATAGACGTATGCAAAGTTTTGAGAGACCGCGTTTTATAAAACATTTACAACCAAAGTAAATGCTGACAAATATTTGCTTATTTTTGAAAACATTTGTCGGATGTATTTATGTACGTTAAGAAATGCATTTTATTTACTTCATAGTTAGTATATGAAACATTGATACTGTTAAGTTGTCTTCACACAGGTATAGCTTTGCGAGACTGCAGTTTATATCTCGCATGCACAACAAACGTAAATGCGGGTCGTGGTTAGAGCTAAAAGAAGAAAAAAAAGAAAATAATTTACTCCCAAAAAATTAGATAAAAAGGGTCTTATATATATACAGAATAGAAAATAATCATGACAATGGGCATAAAATATAAAAAAAAATAGAGAAATATGATCTAAATTATCATAGAATACAGATATGAAAGACCCCATCCAGACCCTAGTAAATGCTGTAAGATGTGTCGATTATTTCGCATTTACGGAAAAAATAAATATTTTTTTTAAATCTTACAGCCACATAATAAATGGGTAGATGGATTGATTTGTGTAAACGTCCAGTTGCAAATACTACATGAATCTCAGGTGTAGGGAGAAATGCACTATTATAATACCACTGTACTAAATTGTAAGCAGGTTTTCCTTTTGTACTTCAAAATATGAAAACAACGATGTCATTAAGAATGAACTCTAAACTAGAATAAATAAGATCAAATCGATAAAGACGGTACGTTTTCTCAACACAAGCTTAAGTCTACCAATCTTGATGTGGACTTGGAAAAAAGTTAGTTTAGCTTCTGCTTATTTGTGATCTTTTTTTCATTTTAAACAAGAGAATACCAAATAATTATTTCAATATAACTTGAGCCAAGGCGTGTGTTTTGCATGATCCTATAAATTGAAAATACACGAGTATGCACATACATGTATTTTATCAGAATGTTGTCAGAATGTTTATGTTTACAATTGAAAATGTCTAATAATACAATGAAGAAAGAGATGATGATGATGGGAGTTTTTAACGACCTCGACTGGCTATACTGCGAAGAAAGAGCATGAATTACAGTATGTAACTATCCCTTAATAGGTGGTAAATGTGTCACTTTTATGAAAATGAAGGGATTTTCCTGACTGTGAAATGGTTCATCTTGTAACACTACAGGGTACTTTAAAAGGGAAACCGTATGTGTTAATTACCAAAATTGATCAAATACAATGTAACGCTAATTGTGTATAATTAAATCCAGACGTTGTAAACAGATTATACCAATTACGCAAGCCAAGAGTTGCCAGATAAAGACATCATTAAACATGCAGATTGTATTCGTGAAAACGTGTTAATACTTTGTAATAAAATATTGTATTATTGAAAAACGCAGATAATTTAAAACTTTATATGCTTGAAAATTAAAAGAGAAATAAGGACAGTTACTGTAACATTTTATCTAAAAATATGTTTTTAATATTTTATACAGTAAAACTGTTTTTAAACAATTATCTTTTGTATATAAAAAAAACATTCTCGTTTCCCCGCTTCTCATACATGTAGCAGATACAATAAATTCGATGCAAAGCGAGTAATTTAGTTTTTGAATCAGGTAATCTCTGTATTTCGTGTTCTAACAAGAATAAAAATGACCGACATTAATGGAAAAAAAACTACATCAATTACAATAACCTTTCTGCTCCTGTATCAGTTTTATTCTGAAGATATATATGGTAGTATTCAATCAATTCAATATTTTAATAAAATATCTTGGTGCCCTTTGGTTTCCCAATCTTGACTTTATCATATATATTGGTATAATAATATAAAAAAAAATCCCAGTACATGTATTTGTTCTGATCGAAGGCTCAAAATTTTTAAAATATTTCTTAGCAATAGCATTTCATTTCAAATCAAAATAATGTTGTTGCTGAATGATGTAAAGTTAATCGTCAATATCGAACTCTTAACCTCCATTTTCTCACCAGTTAAAACATATCAAAATTTGAAAACCTTTGGATGAAAGGTTCATAAGTCATCGCACGGAAATAACTGGAGCAGTCCGCCTGCTCGTCCGCAGTACAACAATAAATCAATAACGGGACTGGAAATCCGGTAATAAAAATAGCAAGTCATTAATAAATGTAAAATAAATTCGGTTTACTGTCACATTCTGACATCCTCATATTTATGTCGTATACTTGTAAACTGGTGTTTGTCTTTGAGTCGCTTTTTGTTTTTACTCAATGCAATAAGCAGTTAGCATGGTTAGTCGGCACTGATTTTGAAACTTGTCAGCAACAAGGCTGATATATACCTGATATATAAGTTTTATAAAAATCTGGCAAGAATTGTACACGTTAGAGAGCTAACAAGACCGGACGAAAGGACGGACGCCCGATATTTCAATGTCCACATCAACGCGTCGCGCGAGGGACAAATCTTAAAATAATTTTGAATTTAGATTCATATTAATTTGCACTTTGGTCTTCGGAGATGGGTGTGTTTTTGGTGTTTTGAGTTAGATATGATATACAGGCCTGGTACAGTTGGTAAAAAAACGCACCTTTTCACAAAGTGGGGAGACAAAACGACTCACATGCGATTAGCAAAGGTGCCTTTTTGTGGGGGGCATATTGGTCACATGGGCGTCGGGAAAAGGACGAGAGTATTCAAAGTCTTATAAGGAGTTTTTTTAACAAGTATACGAGTGTTTATGTAAATTAAAAGGGTTGCTATTTCTTTATTTGCAAAAATGGAAATGTGGGATATACACAGCAACTGGCTAATTATTATAACGACAATCAAAACCAAAGACATATAGATAACACGTGACTAATGCAGAATGGACACGTATGTTTCTACTGCTAATCTGTTACGGTAGTTTTAGTAAAGATTTGTTGGGTTCTCTTGAATATGAAAGTTTATAATTATAAAAAAAGAAGATGTGGCATGATTGCCAATGAGACAACTCTCCACAAAAGACCAAAATGACACAGAAATTAACAACTATAGGTCCCCGTACGGCCTTCAACAATGAGCAAAGCCCATACCGCATAGTCAGCTATAAAAGGCCTCGAAATAAGTATATTTAGTATATAGCAAGTATTTAATCTATCAAATTATAACATCACATGTTCACAACAATAGTAAAATTTTAGCTATAACAGCAACATAGTTTATTCTCCTAGTACGTATTTGTTAGTCTTGAAAAAACTCAAATCATTATGGCATAAGGAGATGTGATATGATTGCCAATTAAACAACGTTCCATCAAAGTCAAAATGACGTACATGTTAGTTTGCTATATTTGATATCTCCCAATTACCATCCACTATGAACTGCTTATACAAAAAGATATTTTGTCACCAAATGATTTATAATAATTTATAAAATAGAACATCATTATATATGCTAATATAAATTGTGTGCCCTTGGCTAAATACTGGGATCATATTGTTTTACCAGTGTCCTTTCGACAGTCCCGCACTTGGTATTCTAGTATAGGATTATACGGCTGATTTCGTAGGAATATGTACAGTTTTTAAGCTTAAACTTTAAAATGATGTACCTGGTGTTAGTACATACACTAACGATTCTCATCTTGTCAATGGGTTTTTTGTTTTTTTATGACATGTTGCTAAATTTTAGCATTTTTAAATATATTGCGCCGATATATTTTTTTACCTATATTGAGGGTGCATATATATTCTCGGGATCATTTTTTTCTTTAATAATTTTTCACGAACGACAGAATGTTGAACTTGGTGTATTTGAGTGAAATGTTGCATACAGTTTGCAAGGTTTGTCCGACCATGGAAGTATGTAATACTTCCACTTCCATGGTCCGACTAACTACGCACACAACCCACACGTTTACATCATACATGTACAAAGCATGCTATATTAAGATTGTGTATTGTATCATGATGTTGATTTTCTTTTTAATTTCCACAAATAACAGAATGTTTAACCTTTCTTGACTGCTGCACCAAATGTGTTTTTTCAGACACAACAATTCAAATTGCACTGTATCGTCCTGTAAATGCATGAAATAGTTGCCACCGGACGTTGAGCAACCATCAATCAATCAATTCAAATTGTACCTCAATATCACTGTTTACCAAATTACTTTATTATGTAACGTCACACGTTTTCTGTCAAATTCTAAGCATATCGGTCAACTTTGAAACAATGTATATAAAACACAAGGATGATGACATATGTGTTTCTATATATATAAAAAACAAATAAAAGGATGTGGTATGATTGCTAATGAAACAACTCTCAACAAGAGACAAAATGACACTGAAATTTACATATATAGGTCACTGTACTGCCTTCAACAATGAGCAAAGTCATACCGCATAGTCAGCTATAAAAGGCCCCGAAATGACACATGTAAAACAATTCAAACGAGAAAACCTAATTTATGTACAAAAAAATGAACGAAAAACAAATATGTTACATAGCAACAAACTAAATTACAGACTACTTGACTCGGGACAGGAACAGAATGTGGTCAGGTTAAATTCGTTTAAAGGCGCCAACCCTCCTTTCCCCTAACATAAACATAAACTGGACCCCTGTTGTGTTCCCTTATCGTTACACTAACGGTGCGAAGCTTAAGATGGAATGACGGACAAGTTTAACTTGGGACAGTGGTGTAACAGTACAACATGATAATAAACTGTAGAAATCAGTTAAAAAAGGCTTAACTCATCAGATGGATGTAAATATAATACATCTTACAAAAAGAGAGTGGACGTGGAAGGGTACTTATACATCCCAACAACCAAAAGACTTTAAGTACAGAGTACTCGCAGTTACTGACAGCTAGTTGAAAGCTAATAACAACTAATACAAAAAGAATGCACCTTAGAGGCATAATCCGGGATGTTATGTTAGTTTTTAGTTTTCTCCGTATATAAGAACAAAGCCATTTATTGAAAAAAAAATTAAAAAAAAGAAAAGTTAAAACAAAGCATTTTCCCTGTGTAAATTTGTCGTCAAAATTGACATTTTCTAATCAAATTTACGAAAAAACAGAAGTGGTGACCCCCATTTTTTTGTATTACATATTCCGATGTAACTCGATTCAAAGTACAAGTGTGCCAAAATTTTTAGAAATCGGGATATATGACATTCGGTGTCGTGTTATCTTAAAATATAAGTACACAGTTTTGGATTATGAAGAAAAATTGCCCACTTAGAGGGGAACACGAAACTGCATTGAAAATGAAAAAAAATCTGGAGCAGAATTAAACATGTATACAAGTCTAGGTTAGAAAAAGACACTACTTTTAAAAAAGAAATAAAATAAAATTAACATTAAGAGATACAATCATAATAATTTAGTGAAATAAAAAAAAGACGTAGATAACTAGAATGGTATCTTCTATATATGAGGGTGTGGATGGAGTTTAAAGAATAGAGAATAGTGTGCTAAAAAAAATAAAGAATAGAAAAGAAAAGGATAGGCCAAAAATTTAAGAATAGAGAATAGTGGGCTTCTACAATATAAAAAATAGAGAATAATGGGCAAAATTTATATAGAATAGAGAAAAAATGGCGTAATTAATATTAAAAATTGAAGAACACCCACCTCCCTCCTTTTACAGACCATCTTTTATCCTATGACTGTTAAAAGAAAGAAGCGCCGTAATTCATAGGAACAAATAGATTTGAAAAATATTATTTTTTCTCATAAAGTCTTTTGTATAGTTGGAAACATTGTCAACTAGGTATACTTATTATTACAAATGAAATTGATATCTATTCGTTATTTTACGAATCACAGAGTTCAGTTTACTAGTGCATTTTACGAATAAGGGACAAAAATTAAAAGGACAGGAAATCACATGACAAAAAAGTTACGTACGTATTAAGTTCGATTATTATTATTAACAATGAACAATATTTATATTTAGTTAGTTCATTTTATGACTTTCATATAACATAGTTCTAGTCTTAGGTTATTTTTTACTTTTGTGGACCATTTCGTTCATTGTATTCATCCGCTGGCGTTGTTGCATGTCTCCTCTCTACTCTGACGTCCTGGGTAGCATTTTTCATTTCTGTACTTTTATCTTTGTGTTGTAAACGTTCACACTTAATTTTTTGTGTAAATGCTTAATGAAACTTGGTTGATAAAAACGAAGCACTCAGTCTGTCATAAATTAGTTTTGGCACAATCTTAGTGCTAAAGATTAATCTCATCTGCTAAGAGTGTATCTAGTAGCAATCTTAGAAGGATTGACAGCCTTTAAACTCATGTTGCGCTTGCAACCCTTAGAGTACTCTTTGTTTACCCTTCTCGGAACGATTGGTTAATTTCTATTTGCTCTACTTAAATCGTCTTTGAATTCTCATAGCATATGATATTTGTCAACATTCTTTTTTTACTGAAAACTTTACAGAAAATTGTAAGAGTGGTCAGGGGCACCCATATCTTTATCTTAGTTAATGAAAATAGCAACTGCAGTTTTTTTTCCCAGCGCATAACTGTTGTCCTAACAAACTAAGAACCAAAGTTTACGAGACATAACACAGGAAAGCAGTATTTCACATACCCCCACCCCCCCAAAAAAAACAATAAAAAAAAATCACTGTTGCTAGTACCTGGACTATGATCTGCGACCCCCAATGCTAGTCTATACGGGTGAAGTACTAGTCCATAACTTATGTGCATTGATTATAGTAGATACACTCATGAAATGAGTGTGCGTCTCTTGCCAAGAGCAATTCATTTTAACATTTCTTTTTACATTTGAGACACCTGTGATTTTTTTTTTATTTTTGAAGCATTTTTTACAATGACTATTAATTCATAAACTAACCTCACATTTTGAATAGTAATTTGAATATATGGGCATTTGCATTGATAGATTCTGCCAGATTTGCACTTTGCATACATGATTAACTAATTACAAATTAATTTATTTAAAAAGGTCACGTTTGGTACCCAAAGAACTAAAACTTCAATAGATAACCCTTTAAATTGAAGTTCAACCTGCATAGGTATTACAACATCGTGAACGGAGGAGTATGTAAAATAAAAGTTTTTGTTTTATTCTTTTATTGGAAAATATTTCAATGCGATTTAACAATAATGGTAGTTTATTTTTGTTGCCCCTCTTTCCTTATTTTCCGCCTGTGTGGAAAGCAAGTACAATGATACATGTAGTTATTTTAAGACTTTGCGTAAATATGTATAAGAAAGAAGTGCAAGATATTCCATTATTCAAACACGAATCATATACATTTCCGCTAAAACTATAAGTCTAGACTTCGTCTTGGTGTACAGGGTACAAATGCCTTATTTTTTAAAGATAGGTTTTCCATGATACGAGCCCCTATCAACATTAGTGTAATATGTATTTGTCGTTTACAAATCTTCTTGAATTATGTTAAAACTTTTTGAGACTTATATAACCTTCAATCTTGTTTCAATGTTATTTCAATTGAAATGTGTGCAAAGACTATGTTAAATGCAATTATTGCAACAACAAAAAACACAAAAATATCCTTATTTGATCATGATAGAAAATATAAACAGCTGCGCCATGAGCGCATGATACGCCCGTCACTTTTTCAAAGAATAAAGTTCAATAACTTCTCAATGTCATATCAGAAAATCATGAAAAATTAAAGGGAGGTTATCTTAATAAATATAAACCAGTCACCAAAGATTTTTGATAACTGCTCAAAGCATTGTCCGAAAACTGGAAAGTCCTCCCTTGTTTATGAATAAAATGACATAACTCTGAAACTTAACATCTAAAATGTATAAAATTAAAAAGGGAGCTTACGTCAATAGATATAAACAATTCACCAAAGTTTCATAAAAACTGCTGAAAGCATTTTTGAGTTATTGTCCGAAAACTGGAAAATCACCCCTTTTTACATAAATAAAGCCCCATAACTCGGGAACTTAAAATCTAAAATTCATAAAAAAAACGAATGGGAGCTCACGTCAATAGATATTGACGATTTACCAAAGTTTCATGCGAATTGGAACATAAAATGTAAAATTTATAAAAATCGAAAGGGAGCTCATGTCAATAGAAAAAATAAATTCGTGCAAATTGGTGAAAGTGTTCTTGAGATATTGTCCGAACACTGAAAAATCCCCCCTTTTTTCATAAATAAAACCCCAAAATTCAGAAACTTAAAATCTAAAATTGATAAAAATCGAAAGGGAGCTCACGTCAATAGATATTAACAATTCACCAAAGTTTCGTGCGAAGTGGGTCAAGCCTTTTTGAGTTATTGTCCGACATGTTGACGACGGACGGACGGACAGACGGACAACGGTATACCATAATACGTCCCACAAACGGGCGCATAAAAAAAAACGATTCCTGTCAAAGTACATATAAACGCTGTAAAATTTCAGGATAAAATAGGCGGTAAATGAGATTTCGAATGACTGATAGTTCGATAACTTGTTTTAAGTTTTGCGTATTTAAATAACACAATCAAATGACAACGGGAGCATTGTTTTAAGACAATTTATAAATCATAAAGAAATGATAATTATTTGTGCCTTATTATATTGATGGATATTGATACTAGCGGTTGTCTTCTATTGATCTTTTCGGACCAGATCTTTCTGTAATAGGTGATAATTGTCACACTTAACTGCTGATAAACCCCGTTGATCGGAGGAAGGGCGACATCTCGTCGATGAAATGATACTATCTATCGATTTTGTTTGATTTCATTGGTAAATTGTGTGTCAATTATGACACGTGACTTACTGGTTCTTTGTTTGTAATTTTTAACTTTAACAAGAAAGTTTTTGCTGAGGACACTTCATGAAGCACACGGAGGTCAACATCTCGTGACAGGACTAACGGATAAGGAAAATATTCGTCAATAGATTAACGTTTATATAATTATGTGTGCAAACTAGCCGATTCTTTAAAAAAAAAACATTATCTCAAGATGTGTTTTGTGTCAAATATTATGTGGCAACTTTACTACAGATGAAGGAATATTTCTACACTATTTCAGAAACTTGGACTTTTTATAAAAACTTGATAAATCGCCCAATAACCTTCCGAATGCTACCGATTTTAAATTTGTTACTATCTAGTATGTTTTGGCTTAATTTGTATATGTGTATTATTTCTACCAGTAACAAGAGACATATATATATAGTATATATATGTCTCTGCAGTAACATATAATACATATTGTAGTATATGTCTCTTTTTAAAAAAGTAAGTTCTATGTTTTATAAACAGAGTGAATTATGACTCGTGCAATTCCAGAAGTTTCAAAGAGATACTCAAAGGAAACGATCGTGATTTGCTACGCGAATGAACCATCATAACTTCCCGAGAGTAGAAGATTTTGATAGATAAAGAAATTCACGCAGTACATCAAGAGATCAACAACCGATTTTGTAAACCCGATTTTTTTTTATTAAAACGAAATTATTAAAATGCATGTATAATAAATGATATTACCAGTATGCCAAACTAATCCCAAAGCAGCTATATTTGTCATATCATAGCTTTACCAGTAAAGCTATGGCAATATTTGTCCATATAATATGCACCTTTCAAATATATCAGCAAATTAAAAACAAATATAACTATTTACCATACATTTCTAGCTGTCTTAAATATCTTTCTTTATAATATCTTTGCATACATATTCAAAGTTTCATATGCCCAATATATTTACACATACATTTCTAGCTGTCTGAAATATCTTTCTTTATCTTTTCTTTGCATATGTATTCAAAGCTACATATGCCCAATATATTTACACATGTCATTGATATTATCATTTGGCCACATTTCTTAATTAAACAAATTGTCTGCAAATCTATGTATTTACCATACATTTAGGAATATCGAAGGCTTTTGATATGTTCTGATTTGACATACATTTCAGCCGACTATAAAGACTAACAAAAATAATCCTTTACAATACATTTGACAGGTCTCTGCAGAATAAAAGAAATGATGCTTTACACCCCTCTATACAGTTCTCGTTTTCAATTGGTCTACATACCAGGCAAATGTAGATGCACCTTACACTTTATAACCCCTATAAAATTATTTAAATGATGATGCTTTGCTACCTAGACAAAAAAACACATTTGCGGATGAATTTACATCATAGAAAAATACATGACGAAGATTTCAATTTGCAGAGGTATACAAATACATAAGTTTGCGAAAGTTTTGAGATGGTTATAAATATATGAAAATTCTAAACTTTAAAATGGTTTGATTAGGTGTTAATATATTGTATAAACCGCAGTCTCTCATAGCCGCCCATAGGAAGGTATAGCACAAGAAATGTTGATATTTACTACATGTAAAGACAAGATAAACTAAATGCAGCGGTTTATAAATATATGTAAATGTCGGTCTCTGAATACATTTACATAACATTTGCATACCTCTTCAAATCCGGGATTTCGTGTAGTGTAATGAGCTATTGAAATTTTATATGACAAGACAAATTAGTGTTATGGGGCAAAGTATTTTACCCAGGTATTTGAACTTAGTACTTTCTTAAGTACTTTGGTAGACATAAAGGAAATTATTCCTCATGCTTTTGAGGAGAGGTGTTTTAAAAATGTAAAAAAAGACAAATAAAGTATAAAGTTTAAGAGCATTGAAGACCAAAAATTCCTAAAAATTTTGCAAAAGACAGCTAAGGTAATTAAAACATTAAGTTTATAGTAGTTCGCTTCTCCGTTAAAACCAACAAGATTTTCATAACACTAGTATATATTGATAGGGAATTATTAAAAGAGCCAATAAAATATATAGGTCAATGTGCTTGCTTTTGGGGATATATACTAACCATTGAAATGTTGGCGGGAAAATGTTCTCTCTTGACTTTATCATTGACATGCTAAAGTCCTAAAAAAATATTAAAAAACAATTAAAAACGTACAAGACTTTACAGATAGCTTATGACTATACATGTCAAAGATTTATAAAAAGAAAATGGGGGTCAGTTGATAAGATTTGTCTAGGCCTTTAAAAATATAAAACCAGAGGATTCAGAAAATCTGAACAAGATTCCAATACATAACAAGCAAACATCCTTTAGTCAAACCTTATATGTACATGTACAAAAATGCTGAGCAGTTCACCTTACAATATGCATGTGTTTTGTTGAGGTAAAAAAAAACAAATCTAAAAAGGTTGTTAAGCTGATACAAAACAAACAGAAGTACGCACATATATAGAAATTCGAGTATATACTATTCGGGTAAAATACACATAAAATGTACTCTTTTATACCGACATCAGTATATACATAACACTTAAAAGAAAGGTATCAAAGGGACATTCAAACTACATGTTATAAGTCAAAAATAAAATGACAACACCATGCCTATAAAAGAAAACGATCATAGACAAACAACAGTACAATGTTTATAAAATAGAACATAGAAAACAAAAGACTTAGCAACATGAATGTTTTCAAAAACTGGGGTGCTCTGGAAGGAAAAGCAGATCTTAATCTACATGTTACACCTGTTGTGTTGCTCAAGTTGGTTCAAACACAATTGATAAGTCCAATTATGTAGGTGACATTTGGTGAAAAGGGTATGGCATTAAAGTAAATATCCGTCGTCATCTCCTGAACGGTCAACTAGTTCGTGATTGGTTCATCAAATTATGAAAGAGATGATTTCAACTTCACCACCTTGAACTCTTGGATTGATGTTTTCCTTATCACCAGCAGTCTTCTATCATGGAAATCATGATAGGAAATATGTTCGTTCGGGAATATATAAGGGGAGATATATACTCTGCATGCAGTTTCATATTGATATTAAGATGAATCAACGGTAAATTGCTGATTATTCTGTTATCAAATCATTTCAACATAGAAGAACTGACTTCTAAGCTAAAGGCAGCTTCGAGGGTCATCAGTTAACGTCAATGCCTAAAAAACGAAACAAACCTTTCAACGTCATTAAAAATAATAATAAACATTTGAATATACTTAAAAATCATACATAACTTATTAAACTGAAGACTAGTCAAGATTCCAACATTATAAAAACAAAAGCCGGAAGTTTTAAAAAACGAACTTAGATTATCACAGGAAATTATATATACATATAACATTTAAATGTATTATACCTAACTTATGTCGCATTCATATCCCGTGGTCCAATAACAGAAAACATCCTAAACATGGCATAAAACATTAAAAAAAATCAAATATATTGAAATATACGTTCAATTGATGCATCTTGAAAATTTAAAGACAACAGTAAGAAAGAATTATTTTATATCGGCAAAATCATTCTCTATATGACTTTATTATATGCGAAATTAGCCTTTTTACATTCTGACTTAGTTTGATTTTTTTCTGATTGACGTGATTTCTGTGAAGATTGAAACATTTCAAAGCATATCGAAATAAAAATGTGTAATAAGAAACACAATTTCATCAGAATGAGAGAAAAAAGCATTGAAATGCATCAAATAAAATCAATTCAAGTATTTTCATATTTCTAAAAGCACAACACGGAAAACTTTCTTTTAAGTTGTTTTACAAATGTATTGAATAATTTATTCATTTTCTTACGTATTTGTCATTAAGTAATTTAACTGTGAATATTGTTTACGAAAATCGATTACGTATGACATGGATTGAAGATATATATATATGTTTAGACGAGTTGTATATACATTATGTACACAGCCATGTATCACCATCATTGATGGCGATCCGATGGATACTTCTGTTGTAGAGTTGTCACTGACTCAGACGTACTTATGAATATAATTATTTTCTGTGACTGTATATTACATTAATTTGTAGGATCCTTTACTATAGATAATTTAGCTGATCTGTAACAACAACATCTTCATGCCTTATATATCATGTACTGCAGTACGCCGCTAGATTAAAACTGACGTGGAAAGGTAACACACGGCCAGCGAAAGCTCTTTTTTTTTTGAGAGCCCAGGTGGTCGTGTGGTCTAGCGGGACGGCTGCAGTGCAGGCGATTTGGTGTCACGATATCACAGTAGCATGGATTCGAATACCGCCGAGGGAACAACCAAAAATTTGCGACAGCAAATTTACAGATCTAACATTGTTGGGTTGATGTTTAGACGAGTTGTATATACATTATGTACACAGCCATGTATCACCATCATTGATGGCGATCCGATGGATACTTCTGTTGTAGAGTTGTCACTGACTCAGACGTACTTATGAATATAATTATTTTCTGTGACTGTATATTACATTAATTTGTAGGATCCTTTACTATAGATAATTTAGCTGATCTGTAACAATAACATCTTCATGCCTTATATATCATGTACTGCAGTACGCCGCTAGATTAAAACTGACGTGGAAAGGTAACACACGGCCAGCGAAAGCTCTTTTTTTTGAGAGCCCAGGTGGTCGTGTGGTCTAGCGGGACGGCTGCAGTGCAGGCGATTTGGTGTCACGATATCACAGTAGCATGGGTTCGAATCCCGGCGAGGGAAGAACCAAAAATTTGCGAAAGCAAATTTACAGATCTAACATTGTTGGGTTGATGTTTAGACGAGTTGTATATACATTATGTACACAGCCATGTATCACCATCATTGATGGCGATCCGATGGATACTTCTGTTGTAGAGTTGTCACTGACTCAGACGTACTTATGAATATAATTATTTTCTGTGACTGTATATTACATTAATTTGTAGGATCCTTTACTATAGATAATTTAGCTGATCTGTAACAATAACATCTTCATGCCTTATATATCATGTACTGCAGTACGCCGCTAGATTAAAACTGACGTGGAAAGGTAACACACGGCCAGCGAAAGCTCTTTTTTTGAGAGCCCAGGTGGTCGTGTGGTCTAGCGGGACGGCTGCAGTGCAGGCGATTTGGTGTCACGATATCACAGTAGCATGGGTTCGAATCCCGGCGAGGGAAGAACCAAAAATTTGCGAAAGCAAATTTACAGATCTAACATTGTTGGGTTGATGTTTAGACGAGTTGTATATACATTATGTACACAGCCATGTATCACCATCATTGATGGCGATCCGATGGATACTTCTGTTGTAGAGTTGTCACTGACTCAGACGTACTTATGAATATAATTATTTTCTGTGACTGTATATTACATTAATTTGTAGGATCCTTTACTATAGATAATTTAGCTGATCTGTAACAATAACATCTTCATGCCTTATATATCATGTACTGCAGTACGCCGCTAGATTAAAACTGACGTGGAAAGGTAACACACGGCCAGCGAAAGCTCTTTTTTTTGAGAGCCCAGTTGGACGTGTGGTCAAGCGGGACGGCTGCAGTGCAGGCGATTTGGTGTCACGATATCACAGTAGCATGGGTTCGAATCCCGGCGAGGGAAGAACCAAAAATTTGCGAAAGCAAATTTACAGATCTAACATTGTTGGGTTGATGTTTAGACGAGTTGTATATATATATATATATATATATATATATCGGGTTGCTTTTCTGCTTACGTGATTTACCTTACAAGGGTACAGACACTTTCACGTTCTAAAGGAACTAATATCAGTTTGAAGTATTTTTTTTTCGGGAGCATGGCTTATTAATTTGACGGAGGCTAATCCGGTCTTGAACTATCTTGAATTACCGACCGCAAGGGAATCTATTTGTCTGGTATTGAAATAATTTGAAATGGATGAAATAAGATAGAAAACCATTTTTTTCAATTTTCGTTAATCTGATTCAATATTCCAGTAACCATTTTCAAAGATGGTTAATACCTATTTGTCCGATTAAGGTAATGTCAGAATAGTAGTGTATTCTGGCCTTTATTTGTAATGTGTGTATGTCACATAGTATTGTCTCTTTAGTGATATTTAAAAAAAATTATATATAAGGAGAGGTTTGACTAGCCAAAACACGAGATTCAGCAAACCATTTTTTCTCTTAAAGTCAATAATATGGCAGTTGTTATCAAATAGTCCATTTCTTCGTATGTTTGTGTTGTTTGCTCTTGTTGCAGTTTAGTGTTTCTGTGGTCCCGTTGGTTTTTTTCTTATATTTTATGTGTTTCCCTCTGTTTTATTTTGCAACACGTATTTGTTTTTTCTTCATTGATTGAATACTTTTGAACAGGGGTATGTTCCTGTTGCCTCTTGAAAATAGAATACATGATATAGATAACAAACAGTCATCATGTGTTATGTTTACGCTCATACTACGTCCACTTTTGTTAGTTTAACACACCTCAGTTGTTATCATTTTCTTATCTACACGTGTAGTGATAAAAAAAAACTTGATTTGTATTGTCCATGAGACAAGTATCTACTTATGTCCTTTGACGTGGATGTAAGTGAAAAAGCTACTGTTGATTCATTAAAACACGTAAGATATTTTATATACAGGTGAACCACATAATTATGTGTTGCATGAATTACAATCACTCTATAAAGGAAAACAAATAATTTGACAAAAGCACGCAAGTATCCGCGAAGACGTACGTTCTTCTCAATCCACAAAAAATTCGTACCCAAAGTAAGTAGTACAATGTAGTAAACAAGATTTATTTTCAAAACAAATGTGTTACTTACAATATTGTTTGCGTTTACAAACGTCCTGATAATTTTAGATCTGAAAATAGTAAATAATTTTGATTTCTCATACTCGGAGAACATTATTTGGTTAATGTTTTCTTCTATCTTTTATTATGAATACCGTTGATAAATGATTTCAATTATACCGTTAATAGTATCCTTCGACTTATGTTCTTCGTCTAGACTGTGCCTCTGTTAATTTGTACGTTCAAAACTGACTTGGTGTGCTTGTCTAATTGAAAGCTGAATTATAACTGAAGTTGCTTTTGGAACTGCGACTTATAACTGTTTTAGAACTAGTACTAAATTTTAATAATAATTGTGTTAATCAAAAGCAAAATCACAAAAATACTGAACTCAGAGGAAAATCTAATCGGAAAGTCCATTATCCTATGGCAAAATCAAATGACTAAACACATAAAAAACGAATGGACAAGAACTGTCATATTCCTGACTAGTTACAGATATTTTCAAATGTAGAAAATGGTGGATCAAACCTGGTTTTAAAGCGCTTAACCTCTCACTTTGACGACAGTCTCATCAAATTCCGTTATATTTTACAATGATGCGTGAACCAAACAGACATAGTAAATAAAACAGTCAAAATATGGGTACAGCAGTTATCGTCGTGTTAAGTGATATGCAACCATTTCTTGTTATACAGGCACTGCCATCTTTTTTCAATCGTTGGTATTTGATTATTGTTTTGTAATAGGAAAATATAAGTATGAATTCGTGTTGCTTTTGACCAAAAGCGGACCCTGACATGTTCTTTCCTTTCAGTCTCTTGGCATTGTCATTTTCCTGGTTCTCGCCATAATATTTTCTTTATATAGGTATCATACATTGTAACAGGACACATCACATTATCATGATTATTTTGTCTCATTTCCCTATGCTTCACAACTTTTCATTCGTCTACTATGGGCATTTATTTATAAACACTAACCGCGCATGTGCTAGTTGTCGATATTGAACCTAAACACCACCTATAACTTCCTGGGAAATCAACCTATCAAGTATCATGGAATAGCCCACTTAAACCATGATGATGTGGGTTGTGCATAATAAGTATAACAAAACATTGCTCGGCTGTTCTGGTTTTAAGGGTACAGTCCGAAACCAGGGAACTAATATATTTAACATTGTTACCTTTATCTCCCGCAACTTATACCATAATTGACGCTTGACGTTAAAAGAGATGTGTATGTATCGTTTCATACTTGGGTTTAATTATGTACGTATGACACTGTATAAAGATTGCTTAAAAGATAATTGTGACTGTTAATTGTGTTCACGTGCTTTTCTTGAAAACAGTGTCTTAACAAGCCACAATCCCAATGGTCGACATTTTTTTCTTTAATACTAAGAGTAAGAACGTTCAATCAGATACCAAGGTTGGTCTGTACTTTTAATGTATTGTATGATAAATTGATGTATACAGACCCGAACCGTACATATACTTACTCTTTCATTTAACATGTTTAGATCAGTAGTAATGCATTACCGGGTGTACATAGGTAAATATGTTGTAAGAAAATGCATCACTCTGTAATATCTTGTTCGGAGTAGCAGCAAATTTGGTTCATCGACTATGGTTTGAGTCTTGTCAATCTTAATATACATTGATAAAACAATGTACTGCCTTGGTATATAAAGTATTTTCGAAGAATAACTATTCTGGCGCCACGTACATTTGTATGTGTATACGTTTATTCACATATAGACAATCATATATCCCTTTCAATCTGCTTTAAGTAATAAAAATAGTAATACTAAAATAATAATGACGATAATGACACTAGATATTAAAAACTGAATTCAATACATCAAGGTTATCTGACTTTGTAAACACCGACTACATACGAACGTCAGTAACATTCTTAATATTTCTTTGATCTTTCAAATGTTATTATAGGAAAGCGTATTGTTGATTCGTAAACGACAGTCTATTTCAATACGTTGAAAATACCAGTATACATATTTAACACATGGTGATCGTAAAAAAGACGTCCGAGAATGTTTTCAACATGAATATATATTTACTTTTGAACTTGGTCATTTTCATGATCTACATTTCGAAGAGCAATTTGTTATGATAGATTTTTTCTCATAAGTATATGTCCCCAAAACCTTTGTAAACGGAACATTTAAACGCAGTTTTTAAAACTCTTAAAATGCTATACACATGTTAATTGCTAATTCATGTAGGTACCGAGTTAACAAGGCTTAATAGTTATCAAAAGTATCGGGATTATAATTTAATGCACAGGACATGTTGGTCGTCTACATAAGACTCATCAGTGAAGAGCATATCAAAATGGTTATAAAGCCAACAAGTACAAAAAATGAGGAGCAAAAAGAACCCACAAATTCCAAAAACTTGTGCAAAATACGGCTTAGGGTTGCCTGGGATAAGAAAATCTGTAGTTTTTCGGAAAATCCAAAGTTTTGTGAATAGGAAATTTATAAAAATAACAATATAACTGATATTCATGTCAAAGAACTAACTACTGGGCTTATGACACCCTCTGGGACGATCCGCGCACCAGCAGTGGCAACGACCCAATGGTGTATAAGGGTTATCAGTGACCCTCAGATAAAAACCAGCCAAACAAGTAAAATATTGAAGAGCATTGTAGATCCACATTTCAAAAAGATGTTGCCTAATACGGCTAAGGTAATATATGCCTGGGATTAGAAAATCCTCATTTTTTTTTTAGTCTGAGTTTTGTGAATAGTGAATTTATGAAAATGACCATATAATTGATATTCATGTAATCACCTAATTGCTGACTACTGGGCTTAACTATGTCAGCTGCAGTAATACTATTTCAGTTCAAGAACAATAAAGAGCATGGCCCAGTGAGCTGATTCCGTAAATGTAAAACCTTTTCCAGACGATGATTCTGTTATCATCTCGATAACGCTAACCATATGACCGGTATGTATTCGTTTCATTTTTTGGAGCTGTTTTTTCTTAAAAAATGTATCAATATAATGCAAGATCTAAAGAAAATAATAGAAGAAACAAAAATAAAACAATATCATATTCATCATGATGTTAATGAGGTATGTTTATCATTCGTTAGACTTTTTGGGGCATTCGAAAGACGCAGAAATGTGTTTTGTAATGCAGTCGTCGTTGTTTTGATATCCAAAAGTAATTAAAACGGAATCAAATGCTTCTTCACTAGTTGAACATGAACATGGCAAATACTATGAAAGTATAAACTTTGTTTATAGATATATGCATATCCAAATATGCATTTGATTTGTCCTTGTACTGTATAGAACGGAAGAAAAAAACAAACAATGCATAGAAAATAAAATCGATGGTTTTATACTCAACAAATGTTTAATTCTGTGTGCGCTTTGTTCCTTTTTCAATCTGATGCAATCGACCCTTTTCAATCTGATGCAATCGACCCTTTTCAATCTGATGCAATCGACCCTTTTCAATTGATTTTACCGGTAGTATAAGGTTAAGCTGTTTTACCGTAACACCATGCAACGGACGGATTTGGCGTAATCGAACATTTAAATGAGTCTTTAAATCAGAAGTTTTCAGGTGTTGCTTAACATTTTACTTTTCATTAATTGATTTGTACATAACATGATGAACAATGATAAAGATTCCAAAGGGACATTCAAATGCATTAGCCGATAATAAATTGACAATGTTACGTTAAAAAAAACCATCCACAATCAGCCAAACACCTTTACATAAAACATATAATACATAATATTTAGCAAACATCAACATAAAACCGACAGTTTACGCCATATTGATTGCAGTTATTTATTGCTATTGATTTGATATTTAAAACAAAAAACTCATCAACGTTTTAATTCAAATTCTACAGCAATTATAAACAATTATGTTGATCATTGTTAATAACAGTAAGTGTATATGTAATATATTTTACGTGTTATATTCAAACGTAAAAGTACAACAGAAATTCCGAACTTCCAGGTGGAAAGTTTATTAAAAATAAGTCGTAGTTCATAAAAACAGACAACATCAAACGTTATGTCTCAACGGAACACGTGGAAAACAACTATCATATCCAACATAAACTAAAAAGTTACATGTACTAAATGATAAGTTGTTTTGTCATTGGAATTATAGTTTTCTCATCAGTTACAACACTATTTCATACATTATCGAACACATGTTTATTATATTTTGGAGAAATATTATTCTGTTTTCTCTACTGCTTTACACGTTTTTGATATAGGGCATCTTTCTGTAATATATAAATGTACACGTTTAAAAAATGAAATTATGTTGGAAATATTTTAGTACTTCATTCTTTATTCATAATTCATACTACACAACTCTACACTATTTGCTTTTTGTTTGTTTTGAGCATATTTATTACAGCACTTTCTTTTTACAAACTTTTAGAAAATACTTAAGGAATTCAAGATGAAATATATAAAAAAACAGTTGAAACATATTATTTAACAACAGAATATGTAAACTGTATCTTGGCTTATGGTTATCAAGACATATGAACAGATATCTTTTAGAATATATATATATAACACAGAACACATTAAAATGTCGATGAACAAAAAAGTCTGTTCTTCAAAACTTGAAATTACTCTCCTTTATAGTTGATATCATTCCTTGAACCTCGTTAGAATATTTTTTTTAAAAACATTGTTTACTTTCTATATAAACGTTTTTCACAACGAGCGATTATGTTTTAGTGATATGATAATATAACATTCTTTTTTTTATTTGATGCAAATTATTTGCGTTGAATATTTAGGATACTTACTTATGGCACTTGTCGCACCATACGTCACTAAAAATTAATAGAAATTATAAACATTCAATACAAGTTTGTTCTTATTTTAGCGTATACTAAACAATTCAGATTCTAACCAGCTCAGTGTAATGACGTGTACAGAAACTGAAACAAAATATGTAAATAAAACAAAAACATAATGAAATATTTGTTGACCAACTTACTTATTTATCCACTTACATTTTGTAGATTGGTATTCGATAAAAAGACAATTGTAGATTGCAAAATCATATGCTGGTTCAACGATAACTTATATAAGTACAATGTACACCACTGCTTGTTTTGTAGGTTCAGATATTTTGTTCCGTCATGCAGTGTTTTGAAAAAGGAAGGAAGGATTAATGTTAGAACAAACTTTGGTATCGAATTTCTCCCTATTTGTCCCTGACATGTAGCCAGTTTTCTAAATGGTTGACAGAAACATCATTAGAAATGACACCAACAGAACAAAATCATATATATTGAAATACATATTAGTAATTAAATAACCCCATCAACAGTAATTTTACTTTTCGTACCGTTTAAAATATTGCATGGCATCCATTTGAATACAAACATTTTAGGAATATTAAAACTCTAGAGGAACCATTTTACAGCAGGTATCAGAAAAAGTAGAAAATGTTACATTGTTGATGCACATCAATCTATATTTCATCAAATTCCGTTTATGTTAACATGTATGCATAAAATTCACAATGGAAATGGGGAATGTGTCAAAGAGACAACTACCCGACCATAGAACAGACAACTACCCGACCATATAACAGACTTATACCCGACCATAGAACAGACAACAACAGAAGGTCACCAACAGGTCTTCAATGCAGCGAGAAATTCAAGCACCCGGAGGCGTCCTTTCAGCAGGCCCCTAAACAAAATGTGTATTCTTTCTTCAAATTTGAAACTTAGTATTGCTGCTGGTATACTGTTCTTTTTAGAAATTTTAACAGATTTAAACAGACCGTGAAGTACAACATGCATGTTACAATGATTCTACGAAGTTTGATTTCTCCGCCATGAACAGTTATCATGTCTTTTCGTGGCTCAACATAATTATCTTACTCTGCAGAAAACTCAATTTGACTCTTTTTTTGGAAAGTTTGATCTTTTTCTCGAAAAGGGCATAATAATAGGATGCAGTTTGACTGTCCCTCTTTGCATTTTTTGCCCCTCTTCTTAAACAAACGAAGAAAAAAAAATGCTATGCGCTCTTTATTTACCTTCAGAAAAATGTAAAATATGATGTTTTGACGAATCAATGATTGTTGTTGCCTTGACGACTTGAACAGCAACTTGTATCTATGTGTCATGTAGAGAGAAAAAGCATAGTGAGCCATATACTGTAGACATCATAGTTTTTCCTCTTTTGTATGCCTGACAAGACTGCTGTTATGCTCCAAATATGGTGTCATTGTTTTGTTCGTTTTGCTCGTGGTGGTCAACAATAAATAAAGGATAATGATAATCATTGTAATATTTTAAAGGGAAAATAATGTCCTTATTTAACAGTTACTTATGTGTATTGCATTGCAGTTTCAATTATATATACTTCTCTAAATCAAACTTGAACTTGCTACTTACGGACTGAAATTTAAAAAAAAAATGGTCACATAAGATTTTACAACGTCATTGATGAATTACATAATTACATAATTGTGTGTATTGTCATGTCATGAAATGCAAAATGGTTATTTAATTTTAGACATTAAAGCTGTATAGAACAGTAAATGCTAGTTTGTTATGAGTTTTATGTAGACGAAACGCGCGTCTGGCGTACAGTTAAAATTTTAATCCTGGTATCTATGATGATTTTATTTGCAACCACTGGGTCGCTGCCACTGCTGGTTGAAATTCATTTCCCCTAAGGTATCACCAGCCCAGTAGTTAGCACATATGTGTTGACTTGATTTATTATCGATATGTTCATAATTATAAATAAAGAGTTAACATAACAAACTTTGAATTTTTGAACAACTAAGGCTTTTCTACCTCAGGATTAGATTACCTTAGCTGTATTTGGTAAACCTTTTAGGAATTGTTGGTCCTCAATGCTCTTCAACTTCGTACTTTATATGGCCTTTTAAAACATTTTCTGATTCCAGCGTCTCTGATGAGTCTTATGTAGACGAAACGCGCGTCTGACATCAATATAAAATTTTAATCCTGGTATCTATGATGAGTTTATTTGCAACCACTGGGTCGATACCAATGCTGGTGGAGATTTATTTTCCATGGGGTACCACCAGCCCAGTATTTAGTTAATACCAAGCTATTTCAATTTGCATTTGTAAAATATGGTTGGTTTATAAATAAGTAAATTCATCTGCCTTTGCGGCTTGAACAGTCACATACATGTATGTGGCTTGTAGTGAGTTCCCGTTATGAGCCATATATTTCGAACATTATAGTTTTTGCTCTTATATATGTTTGACAAGAAAGGTTTTTTGCTTCAAATATTGTGTCAATTTCCGTTTGTTTGGCTAGTGGTCAACGGTCGATGCAATTTTCTGTTCGTTTGGCTAGTGGTCAACGGTCGATGAGTAAACAATAACGATTGCAATCTTCAAAGTGGAAAATGATTTCTATATTTAAGAGCTTAGCAAATATTTATGTTGCCTTGAATGCTTGAACAGTAACATCCATATATGTCTCAAGTAGAGACAAAAATATTGAGCCGTATACTGTCGAGATCAAAGTTTTTGTTCTACTGTATTTTTGATTTATGTTTCAACTGCGGTGTCAGTTTTCTGTTCGTTATGCTAGTGGTCAGCACATCCAACGAGTATATAATAATGACTGCTATATATATTGAGCGGAAACTATTCCATGTATTGCAATGCATTACAGCTTGAATTATAAATACAGTACTTATCTTAATCAAACTTGCCCTTGTTACTTACTCGCTGAAAAAAAAATGTTACTTTAGTTTATTCACCATCATTAATGATATTTTTATAAGTATGTGTATTGTCATTTCATTAATTACAAAACGGGTATTTGATTTTTGACATTGACCCTATATAGAACAGTTTATCAGAATGCGTTCTTCTAACGAATAAGTTATGCTTGTTTGTAATGAAGATTTCGAAATGTTTTAGATGAACTTCAAACAATTTTTGAATGCAATGAAAGAAATATGAAGCAATGTTTTGTATTGGCTTGAATTGACTACTGGAACAGCAATGTATGTGTTGTATAATAACAAATGACGTTAAATATCACGATTTTTTTGCCGCATGCTTGCTTGAGGAAGACACATGTAATGCTTCAAATATGGTGTCAATCTTCAGTTCCTTTTGCTCGTGGTCAACAGCCGTTGAGTAATTAACAATGGTTGTAATACTTGCTTTATTTGACCGCTATACCGTGTATACTGATAATTCAACCTTGCCTAATTCTTCAGAGAAATAAACAAGTTGATATTTATTTTACAATATATATGCAGACAAATATATTGTATTGTCACTGTGTTTGGTGCAAAAAATATGTTCACATTGACATTAACAAATTAATGCAGAACAGAGCAAATTGTACATTTCGTAAAAATAATCTAAGTCGTGGAAACAAATGCAAATATACATATAGCGTAAGCAAATGTCTAAAACGGTATTCCCATCCCCTGTAAGTTACATCTTATTCAAATGAAATTCCCAACAATAATTACTAAACAACAACATAAGACATATAGGAGTACACAATTGCATGATATCAGTTATGTTCTGAGGATGTAACACCATATTCTCATTAGGGATTACGGATTAAATTAATTGGAAGATTTGAATGTTAATCGGGTGAGTAAAATGGTATATTAGCTTCACACAGTCCTGCAACTACATAGATGACAAGAGGGTTTTATTTTGAACAAAGGACTCGATCAAACTCAAATTGAAATTCAGTATATGCAAATGTTTTACATGGATCCGATTAGTTTGTGTTTTAAGTATGGATATTCTTAGTGTATTTATGAAATTTTAACATCGGTTAATATCATGTGTCTCTCTACCTATAAAGAGTGAAGAAATACTACAAGTTATTTTACTGTTACTTTTTACTGTTATAAAGCAGGTTACGAATATATATCGTTGTAACGAAATCAAACAAAGGCCCATGTATATAGAAGGAACAGCTGTTTCGCATTCTGTGTTTTAATAAAAAAATAATCAGCCTTAATATTGTTATTTGCTTGTATAAATATAAATACTTACAAGATGTAACGTGGTTTAGTTTCCTCATGCCTTAAATAATAATGAATACAATTATTTGAATTTGACTGATACCTATATGATATAACATATTCTATAAAACAGTTTTGAATATCTGTTTACTACTCTATCATGTTTAGGTCTTATGATCGGGTTTTCTTCTGCAATCTATTTACTTCTGTCTACATACTTATTGAATAGAGTAATGTCTTCTTTTTTTTTGTAATGGGCAACAAAGATATCACACATATTACAATTACTAATGTATGAGCGAGTAATTTCTGTAAAATGAAACTAAACAAAACGGTTACGTCTACTATGCAGTTAGTTTAAAGTTCTATATATTTTGTTTTCTGCCAAAATACCGACATGTATGTTAGATCGTATGTCAAAAACCAATGCTACATATTGAAAAAGTAATATACGTGTCCGAAAAATTTCCTTTGTTTTTTGTCTAAGTAATTCATAATCATCACGTTGTTATAGCAACTTTTTTTTCGATCGAAACTTACAATTATCACAACGTCCATACTGAATTTTGTGTAAGGAACGTACAGCGTGAACGTACACCATCTTTAAAAAACACTTTTAAAATCGGTTTAGCATTTCAAATCTTTTTCGATATGTAACTGTAATCAGGTAATACCTTCCCAATTTCTCCTTGTGCATAAATGTTTATTTATTTAGTTAAGTGTTCTTTTCAGGTCTTCAACAATTGTACATTTTAAGTGCCTTTATTGGTATATATATAATTTTGTAAATATTCATGTCCAATAGAAAAGCAATGTAAAGAACACTATTTAGTCAATTAAAACATTTAGAACTTTGAATAAAAGGTTGTGTGCCTTTTAAAAAGACTTAAAATAAATATTTTGTTTAAGTCCTATTCAATTTGTTTCTTCGATTATTTTATTCAGACGACCATTGTCGATCCCTTTAAACTGGGTATTACCCCCTTTCCCCGCCCTCCAAAAAAATAGAAAAAAAACGATTGCTATGTAAAAAATTGCTTACGGTGTTCTATTTTTTTTTCTGCATGGTGTCTTTTACTAGTGCAGATTTTAAAATACTGTAAACAACCATATTTTTACTACATAACAAATTGTCTAGGGTTGACAAAAAATCGCGAAAAACCATTAAACCGGCTAAAATGATCAAAACACAATAAAACAATTGTCTTAAAAAAAAAATGTTTTAAACTATTCGCACATTTACCTTTTGATTGGTGTAGTAACTGTAACGATACCTGAACAATAATACGTCAAACATAGGTATATAATGACTATAGTTTTATATCATACTATACTTTATTATCTATTGTGTACGGTGTGTTTAATTTAGCATTCATTTCAATCATTTGTAGCTTGAACAAATAGTGGTATCTTGTTATTTTGTATTTTATTGATGTTGTACGTATAATAATCATGATAATATGAAAGACAAGTTGATTCTAATTACTTACCCACACTTACGACATTTGTATAAACATCTGTGAGGTTCTCTTTTTAAGACTGGTGAACAATTGCTATAAAACAGTATTTCTACATTTTAAGTTTAAATGTTGCATGAACATAACAAAATGATTGCCTTTGAAAACATATTCTTTCTAGAAATTTTATGATTCCGTGTTACAGTACATTGTGAATTCTGTTGATGTTTTGTTAATGTAACATGTCAAGTATTCAGTATTAAGAATAAATCTAGTAAAGATCAACACAATTATGTTCACAACTATTGTTGTTATTTTTTAATGCAAATAATATTTTAATTAGAATAAAATACAAAAAAATCGGAAATATTATAGTTTTAAAATGTGTCTTATCATACAAAATTATGCATACAAGTAAATATGTACATTCGGAAATCTGACATTTCTGAAAGTATGTTATGTTGATGCTAACTTAAAAAAATCATACTCTTGTTGAAAATATTTTATTTTCATCAATGCAAATAGTAAAAAGAGTGCTTGTATTATCATTGCAAATACTGTTATGATTTATCGTGTAATCAATATGGTCAATGAAGTGGTTATCATATGTTTTATAATACTAACATGATTATATCGGCATTTCTAATATAGTTTTGAATATGATTTAAGAATTCTTCGACTGCTTTATAGCCTGTTTAAATATTCCGCTATTGTCATTTCTGGACCTTTTATACCTGAATATGCGGTATGAGTTTTGCTTATTTTTTACGACCGTACAGTGACCTATATCTGTTGGTCTATTATAGAAAGTTGTCACCTATTCAATCATCCTTACTCTGTGTATTGATTTAAATAAACTCAGCATATATACCAGGACTAAATTTTGTATATACGTCAGAGGCACGTTTCGTCTACGAAAGACTCATCAGTGACGCTCGAATCCAAAAAAAGTTAAAAAGGCCAAATAAAGTACGAAGTTGAAGAGCATTGAGTACCAAAATTCCTGAAAGTTTTTCCTGATACAGCTAAGGTATAAAACTATTATATTCATGATTACATGTGTCATCAATGTTAATAGTATTCTGATTATTTGTGATGTGTGAAATTCTTAAATATAAAGTTTGTATAATGCAACAGTTACTAATATGACGTTTTTATTACATGTTTTGATTTTAATTATTTAACCTTGTTCAAGCTACTATTCAAAGAGCACTGCAATTATGGGTAACACCAGGTTACTTCAACTTTTAGTCAATGGTGATCGTACCTAGATTAGGCACCATATTGTGTATTAGACGTTAACTTCAAGTAATATCGTCTCATACGTTCGGGTGATAAGTATGAACAGTTAAAGGGCAATTTAGCTTATTTGATTGTGCTTTTTAAATCATTTGTGGAAGGTGTTAATTGTTAACTGCTTCCTTATTCGTGAAACATTGTCCACGTCAGTCGTTACTTATTTATTATATATTTCAATTAACTTTGCGTGTTACTTGGAGATCTCTTGAAAACGAGTAGATGTGTTATAAGCTGACAATCTTCACTTATGTGTATTTTTCAATACTGTGTTCAAATATATTAATTTAAAAAAAGGCTTTCCTCGACACATTAGAGGTTTGCAAGGTTATTGAAGAAAACTGTACCAATTTTAAAGACAACGCATATTTTTGTATTTACCTTATATTATATGTCTTGGCACGATTTTTTTTTTATTTCCCCCTCGTAATTTCTCAACTGCATCGTCAAAATTGGAAAATCTATGCCCATTGTGATTGCATGTCACACAACTAGTACATACTGGTACATTGCATGTATTACACAATAACGTTAATTCTTCTTTGTGTTCACTACATTTAGATTTTCCTTCCGGGATCTGGTCTGAAGACTTTTGATAACTAATAAAAATGTCTTTTGGTTTTTGTTATATCTACTTTACGTGAGTCTGCATTTATGTATGCCGTCATACGACAATTTTTTTTTTATGTCTACCTGTGCGAATTTCAAACGCGCAATTTTACACCAGTAATGAAAACCTTCTATCATTTATGGGTAGACTTTACATAGATACATTCAGCCGTATTTGACGTGAAACTGTACTTATGTATCCCGTCATACTTTGAACCACACCATTATTTTAATTATTTTTATTACTTTTACTGTTAAGTCTGTTTTTTGTTATATCTACTTTACGTGAGTCTGCATTTATGTATGCCGTCATGCGACAAAATTATTTTTATGTCTACCTGTGCGAATTTCAAACGCGCAATTTTACACCAGTAATGAAAACCTTCTATCATTTATGGGTAGACTTTACATAGATAAATTCAGCCGTATAAGAAAAGCAAAATGAGAATGTTTAATTTGATGTATGCCTTTTTGTGCTTCTTTGTAACATTTGTTGTTTATGTAGTAATATTAAGATGATAACACAATATTGACGATTGTGCACCTATTTTTGACATTTTTACTCTTTGAGTATGTTTGTTTTGTTCATGCATCGTTGACAATGTAATGGAATTTGATGCGACTGTCATACAAGTGAGAGGTTTAGCTAGCTATAAAACCAGGTTCAATCCACCATTTTCTACATTCAGGAATATGACAGTTGTTATCCATTCGTTTGATGTGTTTGGACTTTTGATTTTGCCTTTTGATTTTTGATTTTCCTTTTTGAATTTTCCTCGGAGTTCAGTATTTTTGTGTTTTTACTTTTTAAAGGTGTTTTTTTTTTTTTTTTAATCAAACAGTATATGTTATTTTATGTTGAAGTGAAATTAAATGTACAATAAATACAAGTATAATGATAACAAACATTTTATATATTGAACCTGTAATATGAGTGTACCAATATCATTAATATATCAGCCGTTTAAATATGCATGGTGTGTATAACACATGATTTCTCCTGTTATTTACAAAACTATGTATTTAAATGAAAATATTGTACTCAATTACATTATACAATGTATGTATTATAAGTTTAGCATCTGCATACGTTCCACCAAAAGCTGAATGAATAAGATAAGATATTGTATCAAAAATACCGAATGATTCACAAACAGCGTTTTACATTTTATAGACGATAAATCGAATGTTACCTTTATATACATTCCATTATTCATAACAACAATCATAGCTTTAAAAAGGTGTACTGACCGTTCTTTTTTTGCTATACTAAGGCTTTTCTACCTCAGGCATAGATTACCTTAGCTTGATTTGGCAAAACTTTTAGGAATGTTGGTCCTCAATGCTCTACAACTTCGTACTTTATTTGGCCTTTTTAACTTTTTTGGATTCGAGCGTCACTGATAAGTCTTTTGTAGACGAAAAGCGCGTCTGGCGTATATACAAAATTTAGTCCTGGTATCTATGATGAGTTTATTTACACTGAAAAAAATACATATGTGATACATTATCAAAATGATATAAACATGTATTTGGTGGTTTAACTAAAAAATATTGGTGCCTTCAATGTATTCATTTTAAGGAATTAAATATATTTTCGCTTACACATTCTTCTAAATTAAAATACACGGAAACAATATATTGTTACCAAAACATATGTCAAATCACTAAACAGATGTGTTGTAAAACAAGAAACCATTGAGGCATTGTTGATCAATGGAGGAGGTGTAGTGTGACTGTGTTGCCTGGATGGCTTAAATGATATCAGGGTGGCACAACTGTTGTAGAAAATTGGTTTTGATAAAGGTATTGTATAATATACAATTTTCTTCAGTCGCTGGATATATTATCATCATATCCATGGACTGGCGCATGTACAAACCGTGTCGACTTTTTCTCATTACGTATTCACTTAAAGATTATGATTACAACAACATTATAAGTCACACATACGAAGAAGACACACAAGAGATATAAGGATGAAATTATTACTGCGACCAACAGACCATTTATGTGACCATGTATACAAACGGACAATCATATCGCAAAGAATCTGTAAAACGCCAAAACGAAATGACTTCAGCCTACCAGCGCAAGGATGAACGGGAATCAGACACATACTCAGTTCCCTATTCTTTAAAATCACATGCAAAATTTAAGATAAATTGGGGCACAGAAACGGTGTCTTAAAACACAGATTAGCACATAATACATTGCATAACTCGCTTCTATGGTAAGCGACCTTTTTTAATCATGATGTGTCAAAAGGAAATCAACACCATTAGTACAAGTTTCATAAAAAGCTGGCACTTGTTTTAGAAATAGAAAAAAAAAACAGTCCCATGTTATCATGTTTTTTTTTCCTCATAATAGTTAGATGAAGTATATAAAAAAGAAAATGTGGTATGAATCGCAATGAGAAAACTATTCACAAGAGACAAAAATGACACAGACATTAACAACTATAGGTCACCGTACGGTCTTCAACAATGAGTAAAGCCCATACCGCATAGTCAGCTATAAAAGGTCCCGATAAGGCAATGTAAAACAATTCAAACGAGAAAAACTAACGGTCTTATTTATATAAAAAAAATGAACAAAAAACAAATATGTAATACGTAAACAAACGACAACCACTGAATACATTGCATAACTCGCTCAAACGACAACCACTGAAATAGGTATACCTGTTATGCCACAGCCTTTACAGACAAATGCATAAATCATGTCTGTCTCGCCTTGACCTGTATGGTATTAACAGCATCTGTGACGTCAGCAATTTTCCAATATTAATTTTGTTAGATAAAGGGAAACAACATTTGGATTTAAACTAATGTTTGGTATGCAGTTGTATAGAATTTAATATCCAAGGAAATTAACAGGTTTTGTCTACATAGTCCCATTCTATTGACTGAGTATTTTGAATGGTTTTTATTTTAATTTCAACGTTCAACTTGTGCCATTGCATTTTTCTATAGATGGTCCAAGCACTAGGGTCGTGTTCCTTTCGGGAAAGTGTCAGTTTCTAATAAGCGTTATAATGTATTCATTGTGACATGCTTGTAATACACATGTTAATTACTGATTTTCTTGATCAGGGCGTATGACATTTGCGCATATTTTGAAAATTTTCATTCTTTCATTTGCGCCGATTTAATTTTTTCATTTGCGCCGATTTTATTTTTTGCCCTAATTAGATTTACAGGTAAATTACAGGTATGTTAATACTTTTACATGAGCTGAGCACAGAGTATATATAAAGACAAATTAACCAAATGAAATCCATCACTGCATCACGTTTGACAATATGTCAGACTCTCCTTCTGATGACTTTCTTAGCCTTCATGCACAATGTAACGCCATCCATCTCATTTCTGAGCAGCTGCACGCCAACTTATATGTTTTATAGATGTTATCAAGAAATCCAGGCGGTTTCGTATGTTAAAATGCGAACTCTTGAAATGCCTGCATCAGTACGTAAGCCAGACAAAGAAAAGATGGACTTCGTTATCGACAATTATGTCAAATATAGAAGAGAAGAAATCACAAGAAAGGAATATATTAGATGCGTTGCCTATAAACACTCGACAAAATTATGATTTGAATGCTGTAAATAGATTCATAATTCATCATTTTAGCATTAACAGAGTGCTTTTATCTTAAGTTTTTACTTCTTGAATTTAAAGTATGTAAATATATAGCTTTTATATTGATCTATCCTGCTTGTGGTGAGCAGAGTACAACAGTTATATATATGTTATTATAGACAATTCATAACATTTACATAACTGGCAAACGGGAGAGGTTGATAAATGAAAAATGAAAAATAACATAACTGGGATAGAGATTTGTCATTGGCACTCAATACCACATCTTCTTATATCTTTTCACCTGTAATTTACCTGTAAAAAAAATCGGCGCAAATGAAAAAAAACATCGGCGCAAATGAAAGAAAAAATCGGCGCAAATGAAATGTAGATCGGCCGAATGCAAAACGGCGCTTTATCATTTATAAATCGAAAACAAACAAACTGACAACGTCATGGCTAAAAATGAAAAAGACAAACAGACAAACAATAGTACACATGACAAAAAAATGTCCAATTCCCAGATGATTTTGTTTACAAATAAAATAAATGGAGAAAAATAACAAATGTTAAGCCTCATTTATAAGGGTGGACAACATAGTGGGGAAGGTCTATAACGCTGAATTGGAAAACGCGAAAGTAAAACATGGTTGTATTATAACTAATAGCTCTGAAATCGCTAAAGCTAAATTAGAAAATATAAACTGGTTTTGAAAGCTTACATATTAGTCTATAAAATAAAATTAAAATGAAATATATTTAAATACGCTTTATTACCGAAAAGTTGACAGGAAGTCTTTCTTATCGTGACTCAGGCAACACAAATTTGAACATTAAAACTTAAATTCATGAAAAAGCAGACAACGCGGTCAAAAGCAGTAACTTGGTACTTAAAAACTATTTATTGGCAAATCATATGATATAAATAAAATATAAACATTATGTGAAAATTGTAAAAAGTTGACCGGAAGTCCCCCTTGTTTATAAATGATGAAGTAAAATTTTCATTTTTGAACTAAAATGCACAAAAAAAAAAAAGCCCGGTCGATATCAAAAAACATGATTCTGAAAGACAAATTAATGGCATATGATATGATATAAGAAAAAAAATATATATAACAAAAATAGCAAAAAATTGCCTTGTAACCTATCTTGTGTAAAAATGAAGAAGTCAAAATTTCAACTTTTAACTTAAATTCACGAAAAAAATTACGGTCAAAATCCCTACATAGAAAAAGATTAAAATAGTATGGATACATAAACTAATATATTAGTGTTGTTGAAATGAATTAGATAGAAACATATAAAAAAAAATCTTGCAAAACAAAGAATTTGCTAGTATTATTGTCAACATACTTATCATTACTGATAGTTCATGTTTTCCTTTTAAATATCAACAACCCTCCTCCTTTTCCTCCCAGGCTCGGGTTGTAGTGTTAACTCTGCTGCATTTTGTTCGGACGTCTAACGTTCGAATCTCAACAATAACAGGATTTTTCTCATTTTGTTTTACTAGAATGGTTTAATTTTCTTTCAAGGAGAAAGAAAAGCAGAATAATGTTCGAGTTCATGATATTATAGCCAACAATTTAGTCTGATTTATACATCTAAAGTTTTAGTCATTTCAATAGGATGTACAATGTACCAGGTTTTTATTCCACGTTAGAGCCTCATTCATTTTTTTTTTGCTGTTGGAATCACTTTTTCAATAAGAGAAGTAGAACAGAGTCATTTGAAGAAATACTAGTATAGCCGATTTCATTTAGTGTGTAGCTTTAGGTTAAACCTTTGGTTAGCTTGCTTGTTAGCTGAACAGTAAAGGCATTATTAGGTTTGGTAAACTACCCTACTTAAAGAGTAGACTAGTCCGACAGATAACAAAACTTACTGACTGTTGGACTGAGCTACTTTGAAAAGAGGGTAGTATACTTGACCTTATAATGAATTAACGATTCAGCTAACAAGCAAGCTTTCCAAAGATATTACTTTTGCCTACACACTCAATGAAATCTACTGTACAGGGAGTTCATATATAAATTTTAAATATACAGTTGTTTCAACACACACGAATTTTCTTAAGGTTTAACTTGTGTCAACAGATAACAGTAACATGTGTTTAAAGAAATATTTCCGGCCCTTGGTTTTTAATGTAAAAATGTATATCATAACATACATAAACGTTACACAAAATGCTCGGACGACCTGATGCACAAGTTTAAATATAATATACATATATAGTTTTCTGTCTAATTACAGATAAAAAAAATTACATACGGATTATGTAAGCCCTGGACACCACATAATGAAATGCATGGACGTTCTCGTTCCTGTTTTCGAAAATGGTATAGTTATTTTGTTATTCATGTATAAGACTTTATACTTAACATGCTTAATCAATTTTGATTTAAGAAAATGTTCTTATATTTTAATTTGCTCCGTATAAATTCCATATCAGCAGCATGACTTTTGTACTCTTTTATCAGTTTTTTTATCAATGGTATTATATTTCAGAATGTGAAAAACATTTCTGTAGGCAATGCTTTCTTAATATATATTTCACAAGATGAGAAAATGTAGCCTTTTAAGGCTGTTTAATACAGATAAATATATTTGTAGCCGCTCATTATATATTACAATACATTTCAATATATATATCAGGTAAATCCATGGGGTGTTACAGAAATGATATTGAAAAAAATGAAAAATCATAAGGAATGGTAAATATATACAAGAGTATTTTTTTAAATTTTTGTTTATGCATATTGAACAAAACTTGTTGTAAGGGTTTTCTCGGCAGAAGACCATACACTCAGCACAAGTGTTCGCTGGATGAAATAAATGGCATTGAAGGTGATTTGGTATTGAAAAGATGAACAAAAAAGTGATATAAGGGAAACTTAATGTTGGGTTTATTTCAATGAGATCCACCATTCGAACATCAGAAGTGTTTTCCAAGACTGATACCGAATAATAAAAAATATGCTGCATCAATATGCATGTCGTGTGGCATACTAGACACTATGAAATTAGTCTTATAGCATATCACGCACAGTCTACGAGAGGGACTATATTACATGTATTACATTCACCGTGTCCGTCCGTTGGATATTCATACTACTGGGGCCGTATTATAGTATAATAATATGACGCTCTGTCATCAACTTGTGTATATGTGTATAGATACATTATATTTCTGTTTAATATACATTGGGTATATTAGGAAAGATATTGTTCAGTGGCGGGACAAAAGGTTGCGGTGGTCGGTTGTTGTTTTGAACAATCAATGCATTTGAATGGGGACATATGGTTTGACACAACCCCCACCCTACCCTTTTTTTAAAATGACTGAGTCTACTCCTGTTTGTTGCATTATTGTTCACTTTAAAATAAGTAATACAACTAAAAATAAAGATTAAATAAGAATAAACGATTTTTGATTAATACATTATTATAATTCTTATTCATTTTCATGTTTATGTTATGCTGTGAGGATGTCTACCCCACGCAATTGCAGTTGCTTTATATGTTTTAAAACGCATTATAAAGAGACAAATCGACGACCAATATTATATTCTGGATTGCGGAACTGTGTAGAGTCAATATTGAAGAGACATGTGTACGAATATGACACAATTTGATTCAAATGTAGAACCAATGTTCAACGAGAAATTCAGGCTAACAAATTAGTCAACAATGTGACTGTCGCAGAAAATATTAAAAGCCATGAAAAAAAGCAACCAAGCTCTTTAGGCTTCCTTAGTCCTAAACCCAAATAACAGCCAATATGTTCTACTACAAAATCACACCGTATGTGTATTGATTGTAAGAAGCAGAATCCAAATAGGCAGAAACTTATTGGTGTTTCCAATGAAAGCAAGACACCTACAGTTATAGACAAGGACATCTTTATTCACACGAACAGTAGGTGTTGTTCTGATCGACTTGTTGGAATATTCATCAAGCAAGAGACTTTGAAAGCATTACAGCATACTTCTCCGTCGACATTCTTCAACCGCACGGATGTAAACGACTTGTTAGATAGAACTAGGTCAATGTTAAAAGATGTCAGAAAGCTTAATTTCGATGTCCAAATATCGATGTCAGATGACGATTTTGTTAATCTCACTGGACGAACCAAACAACATTTTGATGTTGTCGCCACACACGTTACTGACTTGAGAAACTCTAAAGTACATACAATAAGAACATGTCTAGCTATTCTCCTTGTCAAACAACGGACTGGATTAACAAACTCAATCTTGGGAACTCTTTTCAGCCTTAAGTGCTATATCATACGGTGATCTGTACACTCAGCACGGAAATCTCTTATACAAAAATTTGCTCCTTCATTTTTAGAATTTAACCATATGAGTAATTCCGTTTTCGTCCGGAGCGATACAACTCCAACCGCAAAAACATTGTTAGCAGGAATCAATGAAGACACAGCTGTTTTTATCTTAGATGGGATTTAAATATACATACAGAAACATTCATACCACAAGTTCCAGAAGAAGACCTACAGTATGCAAGAAACCCGACCTTTGGTCAAGCCCATGATTAAAGTTTGATCTGATAACTACATTTTGAGTGTCTTGGGGCCATATAATGCCATTGCCCACAACAACGATGCCTCGATTACCAATCATGTATTTTAAACCAATGCAGAAGATATTCAGCAATGGATTAAGTATGATGACGTATTAGTAGCCGGCACAGGATTCAGAGATGCTCAATGCTTTCCTTGAGAGTTTGAACTTGGAAGTAGAAATGCATCATTTCATCAAAAGAGGAAAAAAACACATTACCGATGAAGCAAATTCTTCTCGCCTTATAACAAAAGTTAAGGCGGTAGTTGAAAGCGGCATTTAACACTGGCGCTCTCTCCACAAAGTCATTTCAAACAATAGCGTTCCCTGTATTGGAGATTTTGTCAAAACTATTTCTGCATTAATTCATTTATTCCGGGCTCCACTGATTTATGACTTGTGCAATGAAGAGCCTGGCCAAACTATGCTTGATAGATCACAGATTGGTAACCAAGTACAGAAGTATGTCGAGGATAATAATTTAATTCGCAAAAAGGCTACCTATTCTGAAATATATGGCACTTAAAAAGTTTAAGATTTTCCTAAACTTACTATCCAACAAAGCAGGGATATTACAATGAGAGTATATAAACGGAACCAGGCCCAAAGGTATACTGAAAGCAATCAGTCTGATGACAATTACATGATCTAAACTTGCCGTGACCGCCCTAATCTATTACGAGTAAAACTAACATTCATACATTCGTCTACAAAAGTGTACAGTTTATGAATTTAATTTAGTGGTGATGAAGTCACCTATTTATATTAAACCTGTAAACTGAATCTACAATGTCGTACCTTGGTTATAGCAGGTTGGAACTAGAGACACCAAGCTCGTGGAAATATGCAGATTTAATTTTCAATTGCAAAAGATTCCAATTCTGATAGTGATGGTTTCATTGATGAGTGACTCTCTTACACTCATATCTTATATGAGGCAGGCAAAACCTGTGAATGGGGACGTAGTCGGCAAACCAGTTTACTTGGTAGCTGTGAACACCCGAAAATTAAAATTATGGCTATAGACTATCTTTTGCAAACAATTTTAAGATATTTTCTGCATGTGTCACAGTGTGTGCATAAATTATAATTATTTTTTACTTTTATGTATATACATACATGTACAAAAATGTAACTTACATTTGTTATTGATCCAAGTTGTTACCATGTATATAAATCAGGTAAAATCATGCAGATATTTCAGCATTCCAACGTGTGTTTGCAACTTTCATATGTAGTTAGTTCCCTGTTGATATACACAAAATAGAAAAGTTATTTCCTTTACTCAAATTGAAATATGTTTAAAAAGGAATGTCTCCTCATTGTAAATACAATCAAACAGGCCAATGACTTTAATAAAAGAATACCTATGACACATTTATTTAACCTGAGACTACTGTTATAGTAGTCTCAGATTTAACTAAAACTTAATAATACCCTATTGATTTTATTGATAATATTCAAAGGTTACTAAATACATCAAATAATCATGATTAACAGTTTTATAACAAACAATTTTAACTGTTAAATTCGGCAATATAAATTCAGTTTGGAAAATATAAAAAACTTAAGTTATAATGGTTTCACCTTCAAAGTATATAACTTTCTGTTACCTTCTTGAGTATAAGACTTATTTACTGTTGTAAATGCACATGCAGAAAATAAAAACTTCAAAGACAATGAAAGAACAACAACATGTACAATTGCAAAGATTTAAGAACAAGCATACATTTCTCAATACAACAATCAACAGTCAACAAATTGTGTCTTACTCAGAGTGGACTGTAATTTCTTCGTTATACATGTACATAAACTTGATCTGACATGGTTCATGATATTTTCACTGGTTGTACTGTCCTTTTGGAAACCCTTGGGCCTTATTTAACAAGGGGATTTACTTGAAATATTTTATAGTTTATAGAACTTTTAAGAGGTGCACTACATTGTTGTATATATATATATATATACCTTTAGATAGAAATCAATCTGCATGCAAAGTGCAGACATATAGGCAGCATTATAAATGAGCATTATGATTAATTATTATTGCATAAAAGTAAAAACAAAATAGGAAATTATATAAATTTAACTTTACTATATGATGCTTTGGTAAAATTGGGCTTGTATGTTAAGTTTGATTGTGAACATTGGATAGTTGTTTAATTGGCAATCATACCACATCTTTTTATTTTTATAATGATATTAAGGTAACTTCTTTATAATCTTCCAATGGTACAGAGTAATCTTACTATAATGTAAAAATGTGTCATTGAAGTCAACAATTGTTTTAAATTTAATGTCTAACTCTTTACTCTTTAGCGAATGTTTAGTACATGTTTGTATTGATGAAACAAATTAGTCATATGAACAGTACTAATTAATTAACTTAATAAAATAACAGCTTTCCATTTCTGATTAATGCAAGTCATAAATAAGTTTACTGTATGTATAAAATTCATGTGAGAAAAAAGTAATTTAAAGGTAAATTTTCTTTGTATACTTGTAAATAAACATTAATCATTTGTTAATAGATATATATGACATATAAAATAGATGTGTACTTTGTTTACTAAATAAAGTTCATGGTACAATATATGTTCACTCAATGTTACAAAGGAGTAAGTTCGGTAAGGGCCATATTTGGCCCCAATTTTAAAGTTCATAGTTACAAGACAATACATGTTTTAAGTTGTTTTAAAGACATGTTAGAAAGTTAAACAGAACTGTTTTTGTCAAAGTTTAATTCTAACACGTTGATTTTTACATCCAAAAAAGGTCAAGATAAGGAATTTTTGTGAAATTTGACAAGATCAGCTAGATTGTAACCAAATAAAGGACCAGGAAACATAGAGTGCAGGCGTCGACAAGCTTTATATTCAAATTAGACATGTGAAATGTCTTCACAAACATTATTTTAGAAGATCTTTGTTGTCGACATATGCGCTCTATGTTTCCTGTCCAATAATCTACGAAAATTTACCCATTTTCATTGAATTTTTCGTGAAAAATCAACATGAGTACAATTTGTGACGTCATAATGAAACGCAGAAACGTAAAATTTTCAGCAAATGATTTATTTCCTACCTAGTCAATGTATTAGCTATAATTTATCGTGATATTGGTCGATAAATCCGACTGTGAAATTTACGCTAAAAAAGGGGGCCATTTTGGTACCTTATCGAACATACTCCTTTGTTTTATAGTAAGATTTTGCAACCCGCTAGAAACTAGTATGTCACCTGCAGGGTTACAATAGGTATATTTTAAAGAGAACAGCCAATAAATGTATTAATTGTACATTAAAGGTACACGACCAATGACTATATAAAGTATACAATAAAAGTACCAGCTAGAGATTGGTATATCCCCTGCATGGCGATTGGGACATGATAATAAAAAAATAAAAGTAAAACTTTAGGCAATACATGTACATATGTATTTCATCGTATTTCTCAATCCATACAGCATGACCTTATACAAAATATTTAAAGATAATTTCAACCAGTCAAATATAAATATTATAATCATGTAAATCTTTGATATTTTATAAAATAAGCAGGTTTATTTTTTAATCTATTTTTGATATTCATTAAGGACAAAATTATAATTCCACTTTGTAATCCATATATAAATGAAATGATTTTTATTAATTTCAATATTTAAATATTTGCAGATCAAGAAGTATAATAAAAATATATTTGTGAAAATGTAGACACCAAGCTACCTTTAAGGTGGTATAGGAGTCTAAAATAAAAATGATAGAATTTGTTCATACTTTGCCAAACCGTATTTTCTATTGATACATGTTGAAAAATATAATAGAAATGATAGGTCACCGCGCATTTTCTCAAGCTACAGGACGAAACAAAATGACACATTTTGTATGGATTACACAGGAAAAAACACCATTTTGTGATTAGAAACTAAACAAAATGATAGAATTGTTAAATACTTCAGGAAAAGATAGCTTTCAGGCACTGCTTTGAGAATATCAAATGTAAAGATAAGGTCACCGTACGTTTTTTCCGGCTAAATTACAAAATAGGAAAATTCCATGTAGAATCCTTCAGAAAAAGCACTATTTTAGAGTTATCTCCCCTTAAAATGCCAATGTAAAAAAAATTAAAAACAACCAAAAATAATTAATATAAATTTGCAAAAATATCAATATTTATAAGTTATTTTCTTAATAATTGGTTCTCATAAATGAAAATTCACATTAGATAACCTGCATTCCTGTATCAAATTTTGCTAACAAGATGGAAAATCTGGAACTTTGGTTCTCTTTTTTTTACAATCCAAGTTGGAGGAAGACACCCATACCACCTTAATTCCTATAAAAAAATTATTGTTTTAAAATTTCATGATGTATGGAGGTACACATATTTGTGTACCACTCTTCATATAACTCCTCTGTAGGATGTACTCCATCATACAGATTTTGATATTTGTAACGGTAATATTTTTTGTTTCTTCTGATTTTCATTTTGATCATTGTTTTGTCCCATCTAATGTTTGAAACCCCCCCCCTCCCCCCCCCCCCATCTTTATTTAAATCCATAATTTCCTGGTTGATGTAATCAACATCCAATTCCAGCTCTTTTTGCATTTTGTCAATTTCTACATCAGAAAATATGCTTTGCCTCAGCCTATACTGCTGTTTTTTAAATTGATACCTGTTTAAGTTGAAATCCCTATATTTGTTTATGCAGGCTGGGACAATTGACACAAATTGAACAGGTATATTATTTGCTAATAAATGTGATTGAATTCTTCTCAACTCTGAGACAATATTAACAACATTGCTGTTGTCTCTTATATACCTTAACTCTGTACCATTTTCATGGCTGACCTTTTCTGTAAGGTTACACATTCCTGCTGCTAATACAACCCTTATATTTTTATGATCAATAGATACAATTTCATCTTTTATACCTTCATAAATTTGACCTATTGTCCCCCCTGGTCTCACAAGTACATGGGTATTGAAATGTGTCCCAAAGCACATGTTGCGCTCTATATAATCATATAAACGGGACCCCCTGGAAGTACAACCAAAAACTATGTGTCCAAGTGCACTCATATTTTAAAACCTGTAACAAATTATAATAAATCATAACTAATACTGAAATGAAATAAAAGTTACAATATTATATATATATGATTACTCAAGCATTATTTTACTGTGTAATCATTAGGCAGCAACCATTTGATTTTCAGGGGGGGGGGCTATGGTTTGTTTCAGGTTTTGGTGAAAAAAATAATTTGTTTTGGACCCTGAGAAAAAAAATAGATTGTCCTTCGCCAAAGGCGAAAAGAAAAGTTTGCACAGAAAAAAAAAACATAGCCCCCCCCCCCCCCCCCCCAGAAAATCAAATGGTTGCTGCCTTAGCCATCTCAAGCTACTAAGCTGAAGTGATTCATCTTAGTTGAGAAGATTCAGAACATTTGTGTAAGCCAAGGCTACATTTTGAAGGCTAAATACTTTGACCTAAAATGGTTAACTTTTACAAATTCTGACTTGGATGAATGGTTGTGTCATTGGCACTCATACCATATCCTATATCTATATAGTATGACAAAAAAATACGAGATTGGAAAGTCCCATACCACATGTACCACTGGCATGTCAGATAAGCTAGTATATTGGTTATTGGTTAGAGACTGGTATGTCCCCTAACATTGGCATGTAGGATGAGCAAAAATTGTGTTATTGGTTAGAGACTGGTATGTCCCCTACCATAGGCATGTTGGATGAGCAAACATGTTTTTGTCAGTTAGAGACTGGTATGTCCCCTACCACTGGAATGTTGGATGAACAAAAATGTTGTTATTGGTTAGAGACTGGTATGTCCCCTACCACAGGCATGTTGGATGAGCAAAAATGTTGTTATTGGTTAGAGACTGGTATGTCCACTACCACAGGCATGTTGAATGAGCAAAAATTGTGTTATTGGTAAGAGACTGGTATGTCCCCTACCATTGGTTTGTTGGATGAGCAAAAATAGTGTTATTGGTTACAGGCTGACATGTTGGATGAGCAAAAATGTTGGTATTGGTTAGAGACTGGTATGTCCCCTACCACAGGCATGTTGAATGAGCAAAAATGTTGTTATTGGTAAGGGACTGGTATGTCCCTAACCATTGGTTTGTTGGCTGAGCAAAACTAGTGTTATTGGTTAGAGACTGGTATGTCCCCTACCACAGGCATGTTGAATGAGCAAAAATGGTGTTATTGGTAAGAGACTGGTATGTCCCCTACCATTGGTTTGTTGGATGAGCAAAGATAGTGTTATTGTTAAGAGACAGGTATGTCCTCTACCATTGGCATGTTTGATGAGCAAAAATGGTGTTATTGGTTACAGGCTGACATGTTGGATGAGCAAAAATGTTAGTTATTGGTTAGAGACTGGTATGTCTCCTACCATTGGCATGATGAATGAGCAAAATTATGTAATTGGTTAGAGACAGGCATGTTGGATGAGCAAAAATAGTGTTATTGGTTAGAGACTGGTATGTCCCCTACCACAGGAATGTTGAATGAGCAAAAATGGTGTTATTGGTAAGAGACTGGTATGTCCCCTACCATTGGTTTGTTGGATGAGCAAAAATGTTTTTTGTCAGTTAGACTGGTATGTCCCCTACCACTGGAATGTTGGATGAGCAAAATGTTGTTATTGCTTAGAGACTGGTATGTCCCCTACCACAGGCATGTTGGATGAGCAAAAATAGTGTTATTGGTTATAGACTGGTATGTCCCCTACCACAGGCATGTTGAAAGAGCAAAAATGGTGTTATTGGTAAGAGACTGGTATGTCCCCTACCATTGGTTTGTTGGATGAGCAAAATAGTGTTATTGGTTAGAGACTGGTATGTCCTCTACCATTGGCATGTTTGATGAGCAAAAATTGTGTTATTGGTTAAAGGCTGACATGTTGGATGAGCAAAAATGGTGTTATTGGTTAGAGACTGGTATGTCCCCAACCATTGGTTTGGTGGATGAGCAAAACTAATGTTATTGGTTAGAGACTGGTATTGATCCCCTACCACAGGCATGTTGAATGAGCAAAAATGGTGTTATTGGTAAGAGACTGGTATGTCCCATACCATTGGTTTGTTGGATGAGCAAAAATAGTGTTATTGGTTAGAGACTGGTATGTCCTCTACCATTGGCATGTTTGAAGAGCAAAAATGGTGTTATTGGTTAAAGGCTGACATGTTGGATGAGCACAAATGTTAGTTATTTGTTAGAGACTGGTATGTCTCCTACCATTGGCATGTTGAATGAGCAAAATGTTGTACTTGGTTAGAGACAGGCATGTAGGAGATGCAAAAATAGTGTTATTGGTTAGAAACTGGTATGTCCCCTACCACAGGCATGTTAAATTATCAAAAATGGTGTTATAGGTAAGAGACTGGTATGTCCCCTACCATTGGTTTGTTGGATGAGCAAAAATAGTGTTATTGATTAGAGACTGGTATGTCCTCCACCATTGGCATGTTTGATGATCAAAAATGGTGTTATTGGTTAGAGACTGGTATGTCCCCTACCATTGGTTTGTTGGATGAGCAAAAATGTTTTTTGTCAGTTAGAGACTGGTATGTCCCCAACCACTGGAATGTTGGATGAGCAAAAATGTTGTTATTGGTTAGAGACTGGTATGTCCCCTACTACTGCCATGTTAGATGAGCAAAAATGTGGTTATTGGTTAGAGACTGGTATGTCCCCTACCACAGGCATGTTCGATGAGCAAAAATGGTGTTATTGGTTAGAGACTGGTATGTCCCCTACCACAGGCATGTTGGATGACTGAGCAAAAGTGGTGTTATTTGTTAGAGACTGGTATGTCCGCTACCATTGGCATGTTGGATGAGCCAAAAAAGTTGTTATTGGTTAGAGACTGGTATGTCCCCTACCACAGGCATGTTGGATGAGCAAAAATAGTGTTATTGGTTAGAGACTGGTATGTCCCATACCACAGGCATGTTGAAAGAGCAAAAATAGTGTTATTGGTTAGAGACTGGTATGTCCCCTACTACTGCCATGTTAGATGAGCAAAAATGTGGTTATTGGTTAGAGACTGGTATATGTCCCCTACCACAGGCATGTTGGATGACTGAGCAAAAGTGGTGTTATTGGTTAGAGACTGGTATGTCCCCTACCACAGGCATGTTCGGTGAGCAAAAATGGTGTTATTGGTTAGAGACTGGTATGTCCCCTACCACAGGCATGTTGGATGACTGAGCAAAAGTGGTGTTATTTGTTAGAGACTGGTATGTCCGCTACCATTGGCATGTTGGATGAGCCAAAAAAGTTGTTATTGGTTAGAGACTGGTATGTCCCCTACCACAGGCATGTTGGATGAGCAAAAATAGTGTTATTGGTTAGAGACTGGTATGTCCCATACCACAGGCATGTTGAAAGAGCAAAAATAGTGTTATTGGTTAGAGACTGGTATGTCCCCTACTACTGCCATGTTAGATGAGCAAAAATGTGGTTATTGGTTAGAGACTGGTATATGTCCCCTACCACAGGCATGTTGGATGACTGAGCAAAAGTGGTGTTATTGGTTAGAGACTGGTATGTCCCCTACCACAGGCATGTTCGGTGAGCAAAAATGGTGTTATTGGTTAGAGACTGGTATGTCCCCTACCACAGGCATGTTGGATGACTGAGCAAAAGTGGTGTTATTTGTTGGAGACTGGTATGTCCGCTACCATTGGCATGTTGGATGAGCAAAAAAGTTGTTATTGGTTAAAGACTGGTATGTCCCCTACCACAGGCATGTTGGATAAGCAAAAATAGTATTATTGGTTAGAGACTGGTATGTCCCCTACCATTTTCGTGTTAAATGAGCAAAATGTTGTTATTGGTTAGAGACTGGTATGTCCCATACCACAGGCATGTTGAAAGAGCAAAAATAGTGTTATTGGTTAGAGACTGGTATGTCCCCTACTATTGGCATGTTGGATGAGCAGAATATTGGTATTGGTTAGAGACTGGTATGTCCCATACCACATGCATGTTGAAAGAGCAAAAATAGTGTTATTGGTTAGAGACTGGTATGTCCCCTACTACTGGCATGTTAGATGAGCAAAAATGTGGTTATTGGTTAGAGACTGGTATGTCCCCTACCACAGGCATGTTGGATGACTGAGCAAAAGTGGTGTTATTGGTTAGAGACTGGTATGTCCCCAACCACTGGCATGTTCGATGAGCAAAAATGGTGTTATTGGTTAGAGACTGGTATGTCCCCTACCACAGCCATGTTGGATGACTGAGCAAAAGTGGTGTTATTTGTTAAAGACTGGTATGTCCGCTACCATTGGCATGTTGGGTGAGCAAAAAAAGTTGTTATTGGTTAAAGACTGGTATGTCCCCTACCACAGGCATGTTGGATTAGCAAAAATAGTATTATTGGTTAGAGACTGGTATGTCCCCTACCATTTTCGTGTTAAATGAGCAAAATGTTGTTATTGGTTAGAGACTGGTATGTCCCATACCACAGGCATGTTGAAAGAGCAAAAATAGTGTTATTGGTTAGAGACTGGTATGTCCCCTACTATTGGCATGTTGGATGAGCAAAATATTGTTATTGGTTAGAGACTGGTATGTCCCATACCACATGCATGTTGAAAGAGCAAAAATAGTGTTATTGGTTGGAGACTGGTATGTCCCCTACTTCTGGCATGTTGGATGACTGAGCAAAAGTGGTGTTATTTGTTAAAGACTGGTATGTCCGCTACCACAGGCATGTTGGATGAGCTAAATGTTGTTATTGGTTTGAGACTGGTATGTCCCATACCACAGGCATGTTGAAAGAGCAAAAATAGTGTTATTGGTTGGAGACTGGTATGTCCCCTACCACAGGCATGTTGGATGACTGAGCAAAATTGGTGTTATTTGTTAAAGACTGGTATGTCCGCTACCATTGGCATGTTGGATGAGCAAAAAAGTTGTTATTGGTTAAAAACTGGTATGTCCCCTACCACAGGCATGTTGGATAAGCAAAAATAGTATTATTGGTTAGAGACTGGTATGTCCCCTACCATTGGCATGTTGGATGAGCTAAATGTTGTAATTGGTTAGAGACTGGTATGTCCCCTAATACAGGCATGTTGGATGAGAAAAATAGTGTTATTGGTTAGAGACTGGTATGTCCCCTACCACAGTAATAATGGATGAGCAGAAATGTTGTTATTGGTTAGAGACTGGTATGTCCCCTACCATATAGGCTTAGGAAAAATAGTGTTATTGGTTGGAGACTGGTATCTCCCTTACTACACAAATGTTGGATTAGTAAAACAAAATTAAAAAAAAAGTTTATATAATGCATTCATTCTTCATGTCGAAGATCAGTTGTTTCCCTGAATTTATGTAAAATTTTGCTATTACTTATAAATGAGTATTTAGAAAAAGTTGCATTGGATACATTTTGAATTCTTTTAATTTCTAAGTCTCTAGCTCTAGTTGTAGGAGTATTAACTATGTGACATAATCTGTCTTGATTGACTAAGACTGCAGGGTGCCATGCAAAGTCTGGTGGTGTTCTATCATCACCTGCAGTCTTAGCGCGCGACAGTGCTACAAATAAAGCTCCAGGGGTAAGTGATTCAAACTTTCGTGTGCCTGGATTAATAACAATATATCTACTAGATTCTCCCTCTCCAATAGTCATACCTTGACATCTATGTATTGTAGTGCCCCAGCCCAGCCTGAGTGGTATTTGGGTTATAGAACATGAATAGCAAAAACAATCAATTTTTCGTTGAATAGGTGTAATAGGTACAATTTTTACATCATGGTTTACAAAAGGTGGTCCAGTATATTTTTGAAATTTTACCATCACACAAACTGGTTGACAATCTTTTGGAGTTTTGCCTTCAGGGTAGATAATTTCGACAACCGTCCCAGTTGAACCATTGAACAGGCCAAATTTCACATGTAAGTTTGTTGTCAACATAACTTTACAACCTATGCATAAATAAACGGTCGGAAGTAAGCCTTTAGCGTTTTCACTGGATACACCCTTTGCATGTGAACCATGAGAAATGGCATCTACTTTTGCTATTGGATTTCTTTCATTTGCTTTTAAAATTTTTGTTTTATTATGAAGCCATTCTTCGTTATGGGTAGGAAAAACAAAAAGACTATTTTCATCCATGTCATCTATAAACGATTGACCATGTGACTTAAGGAGGTCTCCCCATTGAAATTTTTGCAGCCAGGTTGCATGGTCTTGAGTAAGTTTGTACTCTCTTAAAGCACCAAGGACATTTTAAAAATAAGATTGATCCTCTGCTTGGCGGACTACAGTTTTTAATAATACTGCCTCGTTAAATTCTTTCAAAACAAGTGCACCATGCATACCTGCTGGGCTTTTTGAATTTGCCTTATATACAGGAGTATCTAAAACTGGGGGCAGTTGCACATCATCACCAAGAAAAATTACAACAGGGAGACCCCCCAGGATTGAGAAGCATTTAAACCTTTTTGTACAGCACATCTACACATGTACTCCATCCAACCTAACGTTGTACATCCAATTAAAGAACGCTCATCCACTATAAGTACTTTTAAACCTTCACAGTTTTTTTGTAAAATTTCACCAGTAGAGCCATCAGGAGCTTTCATTTCTTTTGACTTATATGTTGTGGGAATTTTTAAAAAGCTATGTATGGTTACACCATATATTAAATTAGCACTGTTACCAGTAGGACAGAGAACTTGTACACACTTATTTGTATTAAAAAAACATTTCACTGCTTTTACCAAGCACTTAATTAGATATGTTTTGCCACATCCTGCACTGCCACCTACAATCAGTCTTAATGGAGTAAAATTAACTGGGTTATTTTGAAAATCAAATAATGCTTTCATAACTAAATTAAAGGCAAACATTTGGTCTTCATTTAAAGATGAAATATTTATATCTGTATTAAATGACAGTTCATCAACAGAAATGCTTTCTTCAATTTTCAAGTTCTCTATAAATTTTACTCCCAAGTCTGCAGGATAATTATAGTTTGTGACGGAGCAGTTATAATCTGGCCCCCCATCATCAAACTTAAATTCTGAATTGTCTGTGAATTCTGCATTTCGTTTAATAACTTCGATCCACTCTGGCTGAGACATGTTTTCAAATTCAGAATTATCATCGTCCGACTCATCATCCACGAGTCCATTTTGTGCTGCATTATTTGCTCGTTCAACGTCTGTCTTTACAAAGTTTGGACAATAGTCAGTTAATAAAAAATGCCTGAATAAATCATTCCAACTTACATTATCATCTTTAATGTCTGAAAATTTTCTCCAGTCATGCCAATGAAGAATAAGGGTATCTTTACAATAATTTTCTGTAAGGGGACATGTTGTTCTGAGACTTCCACCTGATTTAACAGGGACTTTTCCACTTTTGCAAATATAATTGTACCACGAACAGTGATCATTTTCTGGACGGGATAAATACTTATCTAATGGGGTCAGTTTTGTAGCAGTGGACTCATTTTTTTCTAGTATTCGTGCACCAGTTAAACTTATATTTTGAAATGCATGGCTTGATCTATATAGAGGTAAAGCAGACAGTTCAAAAGAGGTTTCAACAGCTGAAATATCTCTTTTAACAGTTCCCATTAATAATTTTGTACATAGTGATTTGGTATTAGAACCGGTTGTTTCATCAGCACTATTTACCATATCATTAAATAAATCTGCCACAGCCCCTGTAGGTTCATTGCCTTTACATGCATAACCACTAACATATTTTTCTACTGCAATAATTTCATTAACAGAGGGATTTTCAGGCCCACTCTTTGAAAGAATTAGAGATATATCACCATTTGCTCGCCATGCCTGTGTGTGTATTTGAGAATGTTGGACCAGATTAGGGTGGTCCCTCTCCATCTCTAAACTTAAGGATCCATTTCTATCTTTTACTATTGCTGGATTATCTCTAACGGTTTTACCTGGGTTTAATGATGTGCCAAACTCCATACGACACTGTTTAACTGGATTAGAGGGATTATTTTTCTAGGGGCACGAAGACAATAATCTGAGCACCTATGCAGATTTATTCTGTTACATAGAAGTAAATGATCTTCTAAGATACTTTCTTGTGATTCACTTACATCCATAAGCAATTTATTTAGTGGATTTTTTTCATCAGGAGGGGCTGGGGCAGTGCCTTCTGGTGGAGGCCAAAGGTTTTTTTGGGCTTATTGTTTTCATCTAGCCCTGCAGGATGGTTTGCAGTCATTTTGTATTCTAGTTTAGCCCAGTCAGAGAGAAGTTTTGCACATTCTTCATCTGTTTTTCCATCAACGTAAGCTTGGTGCATAAGATTGTGAGGCTCTTTGTCAAATCGCCAACACAAACCATGCCAATGTATCATACCTCTTGCCTATACCAATAACTATTAACCCCAAATACAGGTCCCATAATCTCTTTGAAATAGCTTTGAGTTCTTTTATCAAAATAATCTCCAACAATGTGTGTATTATCTTGTACAGCTTTGAACATTTTGTTGTGGTCATTTAAATCAATTTCGTTGCCAGTTGTTTCTTTTATGTAAAAGGAAAGGATTCGTTTCAGTGGTTTAAAGTACAATTCTGCACAACTGCCAGTGGTAAAAAAAGATGGTAGACCCTGACCTTCATTAATTTTATACTGAATAAGGGCTCTTAATTCTTTTGATCTTTGATTCCAATATTGTGAAGTGCCTCTGAGGTTTGCACTGAAATAAAGAATTTTTTCAGCTACAGATTTATCTCCAGTTTGTAATTTAGCCTTCAAATCTGAAAGTGTTAACATATTTTCACCAAGTTTTTGTTGAACTATAAATGTACTATTATCTAGCACACGTTTTCTATTTATTATATTGTGAACAATAAATTTAAAAAATTTGTGCTTTGCAAAGCGGCCATCCTTATACCAATTTAAATGGTTTGCCCAGTCTGACATAGAAGAACATGTTAATGGGCGATTCATATGGAAGTCTGCACAAGCATGTGAAAATAAACATGGAAAGGCTAGTGTGAAAAAATGTCTTGTAGTGAACTCAGAAAGTGGTATCTTAACACGAGTTGGCCAAGGAATTGATACCTGACCTTTTTTATTAATAGAAATGTTAGTATTTTTCTTCTGTAGCAATTTCATCAACAGCATCTTGTATTTTTTGTTTAATATCAAAACATGGTTCTGGAAGCAAAACACTTGAGATAGTTTCTCCTTCCACATTACCTGGATCAATTTGCTTTGGTGCTGGACCCTGATCATTTAAATGTCCAACATTAGAGTTATACTCTAATGTATGAATGTTTTGTATTTGCCCATCCTCTGGTAATAAATTTAAGCGTTCTTCGTTTATTTCTATGTCAGAAAATGCCGGATTTTTTTTTAACCATATAAGGGCTATTTGTACTTTTTGCCGCCTGACATTGAATTCTTTTGATGTATCGTTTTTTCCTATTTTCCTAACTCTTATTATATTAACTTCTGAAGGAAGTTTAGGTAAAATTTTGCCAGGTTCATTTACCTCTTGTGGAAACGCCACACAGTGGCCATTTGCAGCAATACCCCCGTGTTTTAACATGTGGATATTTATGCAAGGTGATATTCGGGAAATTAATTGCTCTTCAACAACAGATAAATTTGCTAGTTCTAGGGGTACTTCTCCAGGATTCATATTATTTTCAGTGGAAAACATCTTAATTACAACTTTATCTTCAAAACACCTCTCACATACACTGTTTTTTTTTCTTCAAATTAATCTTCCTTTCAAAACAAACTGAACAAACATCAATTGTGTAAGACATTTCTTGTAGTTCAAAAGAACGAATGCAGTTAACTGCCTTGTTAAAATGCTCACCATCAGCAAATGGAGGTGGATCAGGTATTGTCTCAAAATTTATATTTAGTTTATTTAGTTTGTATTTAATTTTGTTATAGTTTTTCACGCATCTCTTTTTAGACTCATTTGGAGTTTCATTTTCAACCGGTGCATCATATGTTAATCCAAGTTTTCTGCATTTAGTATGCAGATCTGTATCTTTTTGAGGTGTATCAGGTTTTTGAATTTTATTTAGTGTGTATCCTATCCTATTTTGAATTTTCTTGCATCTTTTTTTATATTCTTTTGCAGTCTCATTTTTAATTGAAGGCTCATATATATTGATACCTAGTTGTATACACTTATCCTGCAGTTATTGATCTTGATTATTTTTATTTAGTGACTCATTATAATTCAACTTTGTAATTGGAACTTCATCAAATTGTTCAAAAAGTGAATTTTCTAAACAAATATTTGGTAAGAAATCAACTTTTTGCTTTTTTTTCAGGGATAATTAACTGTTTTACATGTTTAAATTCAAATTTCCTCTTACTGGCCTTATTTATATTATCTTTATTTGATATTTCAGGTTGATTTGGGTTAAATTGTGGAATTTCTCTCAGTAGTTGAAAATGGTTTTGGCTAAGTAAAATGTCTAATGTTCTACTTTGAGGAGAGTGTATATATTGCTCTTTTGTAAAAATTGTTTCATTTGCGAGGTTTGTTCCTTGAATCCAGATATTAATATTGCTTTGAGTTATCTTTGATGCCATTGATATCTCACAAGAAGTTGCCCAACCTTTTCCATTGACCATTGTCTGTAAATATATGTCCTTAGTGATATTGTTAAAGTGTGTAAGTCTCAATGTATCCTCATATATATAAATAAAGGCAACAGTAGTATACCGCTGTTCAAAACTCATAAATCCATGGACAAAAAACAAAATCGGGGTAACAAACCAAAACCGAGCGAAACGCATTAAATATAAGAGGAGAACAACGACACAACACCGAAACGCAACACACACAGAAACAGACCAATCATCAGACAAAACACCACGAGAATAACAAATGTAACATGAAAACCAAATACATGAATTTGGGATAGACAAGTACCGTGCCACGTGTTATCTCAATATCTCAAAAATAAGAGAAAACACAAACGACTCAACGTTAAAATGCAACACAAAGAGAAACGAACAATATTATAACAATGACCATCTTCCTGTTGAAAATTGTTGTAAATTTCTGAGCATGTTAATGAACGATAAATGTGTTTTTGGGAGAAATTTCCATTTATTGCTAAACTGATAGATGAGAAAAAACAGTTCCCATCTCCAGGAACATCATATATTAAAAAATTATGATTTTCAATAGCTATTACTCCATTGTGAGGCACATTTAAAAATGCTTGTTTCTGCAAAGGTTGTAATTGCACTGTATGTTTGTCTTTTTTGTTATGAAATTCTGTCATAGCTTCTTTACACTCTTCAGGTTCAGATTTAAAAGAAATATCTTCAGTATTTGTGTTTTTGGGAGTGACAATATCTACATATGTTTGCTTACTATTTTGTGGAGACCATGGATGATAAACTTGTGTAGAAGTTGGAGTTTTAACAGATATAATCTCATTCTTGTCTGTGGGTTTCTTGGGGACAGATTTAACAATATCAGCAAAAGATGAGTGGGGAACTAAATATGAAACCTCATCTTTTTTGCAGTACTGATGATCTGGATGCATTCTATTAAAATGGCGTACAATAGGCAGTGCATCATTCATTTTAGCATATGAATGGTCACTAGATCTAGTTATTTTCTGCTTTTTATCTAGAGAATGCCCATCGTTCACACGAGCATATAAATGGTCACTTGAGCTTGTAATTTTCTGCATTTTAAGCTAGGTTTCCTTTCTTAAAATAGGAGCTGATTATTATTTCAACTATCAATTCAATTCACACTTACAACTTGTTCTTTGTAAATAAAGTATACGTATTTTGTGGGTCTTGAAATTTCAAGTGCTGTCAGCGAGCCGATAGTCGTCTGCTAACGAACGTGCACGTGATTTTTTGGGAGAATAAGACAGGATTAATGGCAATCCTTTAAGTTTCATGGCAGTTTCTAAGCGGTCGTGTACTTGTAAAATCTTTAATTAAAAAACATGTACATTTAAATGGCAAAAAAGATACAAAACTCAGATATTTTAATGTAAACAAGAAGACGTGTTGCTATGAAGACATCGGCCATCTTTAAAGTTGTTAAGGTGATAATCTAGCTCATAACCGACAAGTGTAAAAGTGGTCATTAATCATGGCAATGATCAATATTCACAATTGTTATATAACTTGATACAGCTTTAAACCATTATTTCATTTTACCAAATGTCAAGGAAAAATAAAATAAGATTAAGCAAATTCTACTATGAATTAAATATAAAAGGTATGAATTTGATACTGTTACATTTTATTGTGTCGTTGTGGATGACTCACTAAGCTTCGTCCATCTACTGAACCGGAAAATGACTCGTTTAGCATCGTCCTTCGTTGGAACCGGAAAAGGGCAAATGCAACTTATTGAAAAAGAAATCGTTAACGATAATGATTTGATAACATTTAAAAAAAAATTATATACATTTTTAGTAGTTTATTGGTCTTCTAACTTGTTATAAGGTAATTTCCGTCAAATCCCGAGTCTAAACGATATCGAAATACATCTGTGCGCAGATGCGGATACGGAAGTAGATCTGAAAAAAATCGTTAACGATTTTGAGTTCATTAGTACAATGAAAAATTCGGGAAATTTTCCCGAAATTTTTCATTTTTTTTTTTTATTGATTTTTCTACCGTAATTGGGGACTCCGTCCCCATATTAACAGAGGTAAAGATGTAAATGCATTGAAATAGCGAATTTGTTTGACAGAGGATGGTGTTATTCATTGTTGTCTTCACAAACAATTTTCGGACATCAGCATACGAATATTGTTCTTGTCTTGCGAAATTCCATTATCTTTAATGTTAAATACGGGTTTTTTTCTCGCTGATGGTACATACTTTACTGTTAAATATCTGCTCACTTATTAAGAATAGGAATATGTTTGTCCACATTTAACGTCATATGGCAGAATTTCTATCCTTGTCACTTTTAATCATATCTTAAGTTTCGGTTATTTTCCTCTTACTGAACATATTCTACATAAAACAGTATAGAAATCTAAATAATGAATTACAATTGTATTGAAATAAAAAAAGTTTGATGCACTTTGTCAGCAAATCTGGTTAAAGTTGTTGTTCTTTAGAACTGATTGACGTGTGATATTATGTGTCTTTAATAAACCAGACTTTGGTCACTTTGGAGATAACATATTTTATGTGGTATAAAATACATATATAATATATGGACTGTGATTGATATACGATTATGCACTGTGATACGTTTGTCCAATTACTTTCACTTTTCATATGGACATCCGACGTTTTCGATTCAGACTTTAAGTTTAGTCTTTTAGCAATATTTTTCATAGTTTTTTTACCTATGGCGTTCATTTTGTTGTTTATATTAGACTATATCTTAAGATGCTTTTTACACGTTTATATGTAATATATACTCAACTTAGTTAGCTATACATATTTGGCAGTTTATACTCTTTGGTCAGATTGTTGTCTCTTTGGCATATTCCACACTTTAATTCTTAATTTTATCTTTATGATATGATTAAGGTGAAGTTTTATGCATGCAGTGGAAGTGTTTACGAAGAATGGTTCTCATTGGTTGCATGAAAATTCACAGAACAATGTGTAATTTTATCTTCTATTTGTCAAAGAAATCTGCTTGTTATTTCATTGTTTATATAATTGTTGTTTGATCATTGAATAAAACAACAGTTCAAGTTATGAATTCTGTTTTTTTTCTCCTATTAACAGCTATGGGACAAGAGATAAACACAATTCTTATGCTTTCATGATGAAGGGGCATTGAATGTCATTATATTTTTAAAGTTTGGGTAAACACGTTTTCCTTAGACCAGCTAATTTGTTTAAGGGGGGTAGGGGGAGGGTTTGAAGGATTTTTTTCCCATTTAGAGAACATCAAGCTTCTTCTATCCATAGCCGGATAGTGCTTAATCTATAAAATATCAATACTGTAAAGATGACAAAATACCATCATAAAAGTGCAATATCAACGTAAATCACATATAGGTCTTTGCTACGCAATGAATACTGTTGCTAGGTAGTTTCTAAGCATAAAAATGCAAGATATTTACAATTGTCATGTAATCACCTAACAATAGAAACCTAGATTTGGTTAACATAGTATTGATTGCGTAAATCTTGAAGAAATATTAAAGGCTGTGTTAGGTATACAGTGTTGCTGCTTAGAGTCATTATGGTGGCTAAGATGTTGATAAATACTCGTATAAATAATGAAGATACATAGGACATTACTGTTTGAGATTTCCATATATGTTTTATACAATAATATATTTTGATTCATTTAAAAAGACACATATTTTGATAAATAAGGTTTAAATAAAGTATAGTTATCAGATTTTTAAAATGTTGCTAGTCAACCAACAAATGATTATTATAAAAAAAATGTCATTTTTCTAAGCTTCTATAATTAGTCTATTGCAATTATGAAATTCAATACATTTGATATTGTACCTAGTAATTTGTTACTATGTTACTTTTATACTAAAATTAGAGTTTGATGTCTTCTTATATTTATCGAGCATATGATTAGATTTTTTTTTTAAAAGTACAGAACATTTTCTTTTATTTAAAAAAAGAATGTTAGAAAAGTTGTTATATTTGGTAGAAAGTCAGAGTAAATATTAAAATGATGTGTTTATTTACGTACAATATTCGATTTCAGTAATCTATTGTTTTAAAATAAATAAATAAAGCAACTTATTAATGTTTTAATTCAATATCTACAGCATTTATCAACATACATGTTAACTTAAGAAATGTTAAGTACTTTAAATAGAAGTGTATCTATAGAACTACATTAATTTTTTTTATGTTTAGACGTAAACGAAAAAGTATAACAGAAATATAATGTTTGACAAAGTCAAACGATAACCAACTGAATGATTTGAACATAACTATTATATTTAATATACAATTAAAAGTAACATTTACTGAAATATAAGTTTGTTGTCATTGAAATTATCATTTCCTCATCAGTTTCAACACTATTTCTTACAACATAAAAACAAATACTGATTATATTTTGCAGAAAAAAATCATTGTTGCCTTGACTTCTTTAAACATCATTGACATAGCGAATCCGTCTGTAATACATACATATCAACGTTTTATGAAATGAATTTATGAAAGTATTTAAATGTCTCATTCTTTATTTTTAATGTATACTACAAAACTCTACAATATTCGGTTTTTGATTGTTTTAGCATGTTAATTGCAGCACTGTCTGTTTACAAGCGTTCAGCAAATACCTTTGTAATAATGATAAATTGTGAAAAGTAGTTGAACACACAACAACTTATTATTCAATAACTAAATATGAAAACTGTATGCAGGCGTCGTGTGATATGGTTATCAGGACTTGATGAAAAATTCAACATTGAAAATATTAAAATGGAAATGAACGAAAACGTTTTTTTTTTTTTAAATTACTCTCCTTTATATTTGATATCGCTTTATCGGGCGTTCCATGAACCTCGTTAGAACATTTTTCCTAAAACTTTGTTTGTGAAAGCTTTTCACAACGAACGATTACATCCAAATTAAATAATAATATTATCTTTTGTTTTCATTTGATGCAAAACATTTGCGTTGCATTTTAAATGGCACTTACCCACTGCACTTGCCGCACGCATACTCTCTAAAAATAAAAGAAATTATGAACATTAAAACAAGCTTGTTCTTGCAAATTAAATGTATAACAAGATATGTACATTCTTACCAGTTTAATGTTATGACGTGTGCAAAAATTGCTACAAAATATCTTAATGAAACAAAACAATATGACATATTTGTAGACCACAGAGTAACTGCGTGCCCATCTCTCTAGTTAAATTTTGTAGATTGGGTTCGACAAAAAGGCGATTGTAGATTTCAAAATCATATGTTGGTTCAACACTAAGCTGAATTTGGTACATTAGTTCTACAACTTCTTGATGAATTCTATAATTGTGTGTATTGCCATGAAATAAATTGCAAATAGGGTATTTAATTATTGACTTTAAAACAGTGTATCAGAGTTTAATCTTCTTATTAATACGTTATGCTTGTTTGTTATACAAATTTCAAGACGTCTTTATTGAACTTCAAACTTGTACATATGCAATAAAAGAAATCTGATGTTTTGATGAAGCAATCAATTGTGTTGGCTTGGAAAATTGATTTGAACAGCAATATCTATGTCGTGTGAAGCAAACTCATAATCAACCAATGACATAAAACATCACGATTTTCGGTCTCAAAGTTTTGCTTGACAAAAACATGTGGCATGCTTCAAATATGGTTATAGTTTTCACTTCGTTTTGCTCTTTGTCAATGGTCAATTAGTAAATAATAATGATTGTAATCTATAGAAACTTGAACTTGATACTTACACACTTAAAAAAGCGTTGTTACATTAGTGTTTTCACCATCATTTAAATATTTTATAATTGTATAAATGTCAATGACATAAATTGCAAAATGGAAATTTGATTTTTTACATTAAATCTGTATAGAATAGTTAATCAGATTCTTCCGTCTTTAATGAACTTCAAACAATTTATATATTCAATTTGAAGGCTTGAGCAGAAAGTATGATACATTAATGAAACAATTATTTGTGTTGGCTTGAATTGACGGCTGGAACAGTAACATATGTGTCATGTAAATAAGTATTATCATCAACCAAAGACGTTAAACATCTTGATTATTTATCTTATTTATGCTTGAAAAAGACATGTGTTATGCTTCAAATATGTTGTCCATTTTCTGTTCGTTTTGATTGTGGGAAACGGTCATTGAATAAATAATAAGGCTTGAGATCTTTATAGGGGGATGTCATTTCTGTTTTTTCATCTATACAATTGTACATGTACATGTTTTCATCGCAGTTTAAGTTACAACACTGTGTCCATATCATACAGTTTATTATAATTAAATTTTCTTGTAAAATAGTAAAGTTGAAGTGTGATTAGGATTGCAAAATGTCTTTGATAAATATTAAAGACCGTACCTTGACCTATAATGGTGTACTTTCACTAGTAGCACGATTTCAGTCTGAAACGGTCATTTTGGTCTGATCGTATCTTAATTGACTGGATTTACCGCTAGAGGAAAACGTCAAGATTTGTCAGATCGTTCAGTCTCCATTCGGATCGATAGTCTCATTAGGTAAATTAGTCCCGTTAAGGCATGTCAAGATATTTAAGACTGTATCTTCTAGCGAGCTGTTTAGATCCGTTAAGACCGTGTCAGACCAAAACAGACCATGGATACAAACTGACGTCAAGATGTTGTCAGACCGTGTCCAGTCGTGTTCAGATTTTAATAATTTGGACACAAAACGAGTGAAACTTTCCCATTATTTATCAGGGGTTGCTCCCCTTTCAAGAATAAAATAAAACTGTGAAAGAAGACGATTTTTTTAACTGAAAGTCTACCACGTCCCCTTCACATCATGTTATTTAAATAAAACAAATATTCAATTTTAATTCTAACTTCTTCCTATTTAATTATTTAACACTGTTTTATAATTATATAAATAAAAAAAGTAGCTCAAAGTCATACTGCTGCACAAATCGCCGCGAATTGACTAAAAAAAATCAACAGATTGCCGAAATAATATTTGATTATTGAATATAAGCACCTGAACCTTTGTATTTAATGGTTTACAAGTGATTGCAATACGTTTTATATGCAATTACAGACTGCCGTACGTGGTGAAGAATTTGTCATTCATTTTTACACCCTTATTTAATAATAACGGATGTCGGCCGTGAACACTTGAAAACGTGATCTTAATATGTTAAATTAAATTTAAGATGTAACTATTTTTAAATATTGTAAATGAATGCATTATCATTTATCTTTTATGTTACCTATATAAATTGCATTTGAGTAAATTTGAGGCAGGGAAAAAAATATATAGATATAACTCTGTCTTTTATCGTTTTCTGTTTATTGTCATGACATTGTCCGTTAACTTTATTTTTGCCAGACTCATGCGTTTGACTTTCCATCTTTATTTTTTAATGTGTCTATAATTCGAGAGCCTTTTGTAAAAAAAACTACATACCAGAAGCCTTCGTTAAAAAATAAAGTTTGAATATTATAGCAGAAAAAGGCTTATAAATTCATTCAAATTTATATTTGAAATAGGATAAATAATCAAGAAAATGTTTAAATACGTCAGACACTGTACTTAAAGTACATTTAAAGACCAGGTTACATATATATTACATGCATACAGCATAATAAAGCTGGTTTAATTTGAATGACTATCCATTAGGGACATTTTTCGACGATAATTAATCAAATCTGACAAGTTTAATTAAAAACGGAAAATAATTCTTCGCCCGTAAACGATTTAACGTTACCGTACCCTCTTTAATTTTGTTGCATTCATGTCGCATGTGTGTCGGCAGTGTCAGCGCTTCTAATAGCTAACTTATTTTACATAAAATCGTTGACATGGTAGAAGGAAACTATAGTACAATATAAGCTGAGCTGGAAATTGCAATTGGTGAGTAGAAATGAATATTTTAATACATGTCTATCAGAATAATCATTGATCATGGATCATCACCCAAGAATTTGAAGGAAAAATGTTCACATTTGTTAAATTTGTGCATACAGGTATGAATCGACGTTCCAATACTCCACACTCTTGGATAGTAGCCTGTTCAAAGGCAAAGTAAGAATTTGGGCTTGTTAAAAAATTGTTCCTGTGATTGGACCCCCCCCCCCTTTTTCATGTTTTTTGGAAGATCAATGCATGATTTAAAAAGTTACATATAAACTAGTATGGTTTAAACCTCCTTTTAAAAATGGCGGGATCCACCCCTGTTTATTGCCTAACATGCATTGACATGTGGGGTATTCACAATGGTATGGTTGTCCGGGATGGCCTATACAACAGTTACAAGACCTAAACCCCTGATCGAGTAATCCTATATATTGTATGTTAATGTATTCTCAGATCTGCAGTGACATCACAACATGTAACTGACCAATCAATGATTAGCATTTGTGTTATGTAAACAATGTTGAGAGGTGATGCGGCTAAGAATCCTCTAGATTTTCCATAGACTTCAATGCAAATTAATTTAATTGATATATATTGACACCAGTTGAATCTAGTAATTTTACCCACTTAATATTGTTAAAGACACTATATAACATCTCCATTTTGATTTTTATCATACTATATCCTCTGGTTAAAAAATAATTAGCAATATAAATAATCAGTTATCACCTTCAAATAGATGAAAAATCTAGAGGAATCCTATCTGCATCACCTCTTGAAAAATTTAAATGCCAGGATGTACGGATCTGAGAATTGATAACTGTCACGTCCTAAATTTGCATGAAATATTTGTCACTTTTTTTTATTAACCAATAACCAACCAATCTTCACATGTTACGATGTAGTCCGAGACAAGCTTGTCTGGCAAAACAGCCGTTTGGACGTCAGAGTAATCTCAGACTAGTTACGACGATGATATACCTATTTATATAGCCACTGGTGGGTGATGTACAATAATTATAATTTGTCACATATGTGTTATGAATACCTTCAACATGTTCAAGGCTTGGGTTTATATATATGCAATAACCTCAAAATTGCCCAGGGCAAAAAAAAGAGTATATTGATATTGTGCCCTGACATGCCTGATTCCAAATGATGAGACGACATTGCGTCCTTAACAACAATTTTTAACACTTTTCATCTTTTGTGATAAGAAATTTAAGATTTTACCGGGTATGATTCATTATTTTGTTATAAATGATTTGTTATGCTCTAAATTTTGTAGAACTTAAATATATGTTATAACAAGAAAAAGAAATTATGTTGAAATTTTTATTTTTATCTTTTGTATATTAATTATTATTCACTGTCATGACTGTCATGACTAAATAAAAATTAGATCCCACGCATGCGCGGCATAGTTACTGTTAATAAGTGCCGGACACGTTATCATCAGTATGTTGATGGATTATAAAGAAGAAGAAGAATCTTATAAATACTATTTGCTTTGTCACCATGTCACGTTGGTAGTAATATTCAACAAATTCTATTTTAAAATAAAAAAGTATTATAAATTGATCACAAGTATAGTGCTATACAATGCTATAGCCTCTATTAGACAGTAACCCTTCAATGAAGTATACACCTAAGAAAACATTGATGTAGAAAGAGAGAACATTTTGTTTTAGAAATAGAACCTCAAAAAAGGGTTTTATTCTTCTTCTCATAAGGGACTTATCAATTAAATTGTATTTATATAAGTCATAAATTCATTTCTTTACATCATTAAACTTTGTTGTCAAGCAAATTATGATTGCTAGTTTTTCTTGTAGATAAATTATACAAGTTTATATATAATAAATACTTTATTCTTAATGTATGTTTTTTTTGTAGATAAGATATCACATTGGTTTGAGCATGATTCCCAGCCAGATTATGAAGCGGCATATATCATGTATATCAATGTATATATAGGAAATATATAGTGTCACTAAGTTACTCTCATATGGTACCTCATTTGTACCTGTAGCTATAAATTGTGAAATGGTGGATTCATTCATAATTTTGTGTTACTTATTGGTTTGGAAATAACGTTGATAGAGCTAACAGCATTATGTCATGATGTACAGTTGATGGGATGATCTGATTGGACAAAAAGAGAATTGTGAATTGAACAAATAGCAAACTTACAATTCATAGAAAAAATGTAGGAAATACAATGTACTACATTACTTGGTGACAGAGCATACCTTTGATATATATATATATATATATTTGAAATAAGTAATATTAACAATTTGAAATAAAGAGAATTTAAAGTTTTCTAGGAATATTAGTAGTGCATCATATCTTAATTCCATGATTATCTTGGATAGTTATATCATTAAGAATAGAAAATTGGAATAATGGAAATTTCTAGTTTCAGTGAATATCAATCATTGTCAATACTAAACGTGCAGCATCATGATCATACATCATCTGATTCACCTTGGATAATTATTCATTTGAAATAAGAATTTGGATATAATAAGAGTTTCTATGCTGCCATTGCTATTGTTGGCTACATGTACCACCAGGGAGTGTTAAACCTCCTTTACTTTCCATGAGGGTCTGTCACGGTCCATCACTATTGGTTAGTGTCATATATATGCATGATGATGGAAGTTTTTACCAACCTAGACAAGCTTTAGTTTACAGCCCTGGCATGGTTGTTGGTTAGAGTCGAATGACAGCTTGCTGTATAGTTATAATAGTCTGAATGTATCTACATGTATTTTAATAATCTTCTAAATTACTGTTCATTCTGAAACTGGCATTTTATAATAGTAGTCAAACATATTAAACAATACATGTACTTCAAAGTATCATTTTATTTTGTCTCGCCTTACACAAAAGTCATGAAAGTTGGTTGTATACAAGAAATTTGTATTACAGTCTTGGGGTGATGATGTAAGCTATTTTATAGAGCTTTACATTTTAAAAGCTAAAAGAGCTGGATGTTTCTTGTCTTGTATTCAGATGCTAGTAGGTAATTAATATGTTATGATGTTTCAGTTTGCCATTATATGTACATTGCACCTGACCCCATTTTCATGGTTCAATGACTGCATGTAAAATATACTGTTACTTAATCAATGAAATGCTCTTTTATACTGTATATTTAATATATGTAATTGGATACATTTTATTGTATATGAGTATCTTGAAAGATCTACTTGTCTATCAGGTTGGGTTGACCTGACCTTGACCTTCATGGATAATTTAAGTGATTAAGGTTATTTCAGTTTGATACAATGTTAACATGGTTAGGTTTGTTTCTCAGTTTATACTTCCTAATCATGCTAATAAAATTGACACTGGAAATGGGGAACGTGCCAAAAAAGACAACAACCCAACTTCAGAGCAGACAATAGCCGAAGGTCATCAATGTTTCTCATAAGCTATAAGCTACATTGTACATGTATAGGATCACTACTTTTGGCATAATTATGGAATAAATGTAAGTTGTACATGTTTGACATTTTTGAATGGCTTATTTCATCTGACAATGACACCATTTTCATGGTTTTTATGTTTAGTCTTTTTCTCTGTTTCTATGGTTACTATAAACGTTTAACCATAAATTTGGGGTATGGAAGAACTGTGAAATTCAAAAATTCATGAAATTCATGAAATTATCTGTCCTATATCTGTCTGGCATGGTTATTTTGACTGGACTTCATTTTAATGGATTATTGATAATGTAAAGTTTATGTGATACTTATAGACTAGTAAAATCTTCTTATTTCAGAATTTCAATAAAAAGATCATGAATAAGTCCACATTTAAAAGAATGTCTGTTTCCCATCCCAGGGGGCTTTTTTTTTACCTGGGTGTGGGGAGGGGAAACAAACAATTTTTATTTTGGCCTAAGGAGATATGGTGAGACGACTATCAACCATTTAAACCATGTAGACCAAGTGATTTACTTGTTAGTCACTATATAATAGGTCACTGCACACCCTTCAACAATGACCAAAAACTAAAACTTTATAATGAGCACCCTATAAAAGGTTCAGCCTGTAATGAGGCATCTGACACAGTTAATGTAAAATATTCAGACGAAAAACCCAACAGTGATGACAATTTGATTTATTATACCATACCCTCCCCCCCCCTCCCTTGAAGTTAAATGTCTAATCCCTTGGTGTACTAATATGAATAGTATTTTACTGGAAATGTTTCGGAAAATAGATATTGATGCTAACGTAAATATTTTATCCAATAAAAAGACAGGAAATAAGTCGGTGAACCAAAATTTCAAATCTAATTGAAAATTAAAGTGCCCATGAACTCACTGATCATGCACGAGTGATTCTATTCATAAAAAGTGTCCGTGTAACAATTAAGAAGAGTCTGTGTATCATCGAAAAAGAGTCTGTGTAACACCCCTTAATGTACTGTTTTTCTATAGCTCTGCAAAAGGGGGGGGGGGTCAAAGTCGTTCAAAGGTCACTGTACGGCCTTTAACAATGAGCAAAATCCATACAGCATTCTAGTACGGCATACGTTTTACCTCAGCGAACTCACTGTCTTGGTGATGTATCAATCATTTGCTTCAGGTCGATCCATTTCGCATCTCGTCATGAATATGCGTGATATATTTGCCACTGGACATTAAGGGAGCAATCAATTTATCAGTTTCATTTAGTGATGCATGCTAATTATATATAGTTCTCAAATGATAATTGTCTAAAACTGTTTCCATTTTTGTGTATTTTATTTTTTAGCGTAAATTTTAGAATTTCTTTCCGAATCTTTCTCTTTGCATTTATTTGTTTGTAAACATTTAATAAAGTAGTCCATGTCAGGGGTTAGATTGTATACAGCCAATCTAGGACCAGGGCAGTAGAACAGAAAACAGTCTCCATTGTATACATACATATGCATTTATGTTGAAGCGTAAAACAACGACATGTAGTTGAGCTCGTTTTGGTGAAACGATTACTGTCAAATCTTTATATATATATATCTGGTAAAGTTGTCATAAAAGCAAAAACGGACGAAAAAGTTGGCAACAATTTATAATAAGACTAAACTTATTTTGGCCGTTTCGTTTCTTCTAAAGTGTTAAATTCAAGTTGACAACCATGCGACTGGCTTACTTGGAGATTCAGGTGACCTTTTTCGTTTTTTAGAAATTTCAATCAAAGTTCGTATATCCCTTCAACGATTTATTCAATTTTTTTTAACGTATAGATAGCGCGAACCTCTCACTACACCATGCATAGACTATTTTTTTTTCGACCAAATGCGGCTGCTTATTTATACAACCGAACAACCAAACGTCCGCACCCAATTTTAGCAAAGATATACTGTCGAACGGGAGATGTGAATATTTCTATACCCAATCAATCATTTGGTTTTGAAAACAATTTTAAAGGTATACATTAATACGACATCAACCCAACGACACATATCAATCAAAACATTAAGAGTCAACACACAGATTTTTGTTATAGAAAGAAACCTATACAGAATAAAAAGCCTAAACCGCAACAAGACTAAATAATACGGGAGCAGTGATTTTTTTTAGACAAAAATGCAAGTGTTCCGTAGAAATATTTCACGTACCATTTTTTTTTTATTTCGATCGTTGAAAATTATAGCAGGTGTGATATAAATCAGTAGATTCAGGCCAAAACTATAATATGGAAATATAATATGAAAATTAAGCCTGCTTTGTACTAGACCGACACACTGAGATGGATTTTCAACGTGTAAGTTCACAAGCTAACAGTTCGAAAGAAAGAAAAAAACTCTTTGTTAGACCCGTTTGGGATTCGGACTAAAGTCCTCTCGCTGTTGAGGTGAACTTATTCTCACGAGACCAACCAGGAGAGAGGTCGCATAGTCATACCATGGAAGTATTATATTGACGTCAATATAATACTTCCATGGTCATACCAAAAACTCCAGCATAATAAACAATACAGTTAACAGAATTATCACCGTTATGTGATGTTGGTATCTACACGTATGAATAGAGATGGCCGACATCAGAGTAGATTGAGAGGACCATCGCTCTCTGCAAATTGAAAACTCTTCCTCAATGATGTTAGTGGTCCCACTGTAGCGAGCTGTTGCAAGGCTAAATTTCTATCCTTATTAAATCTTCTCTCATTATTCAGTGGTTACCGTATTTCAAGTTTACTTTTAATCTTATTGTCGAACGACTATTTGAAGTGCTTCCTATTATATTTAAAACTTGTGTTCTCGTTATGAACACGAATGAAATATTTGCCACTGGAGGTGACTGAGGCAAACAACAATGAATCACCATCACTAAAATATAAGTATTTGTTCTCACAAAATACTTTGTAATTAATTAGAAGAATGATGACAATTTCTCATCTATTCACGTTTTGATCGAGCCGCTTCAACCTCAAATCTTGCTGCATTGTTTTACATTTAGGCTACTAGTATTAAATACTATTGTATTCATTGAAGTTTACATGCGTAGTTTTTTTTATTCAAAAGAATAAATTAATATTTATAAATAAATTGGACTGAACAAACAACACTAATTATTTCGCATTTGCATGTAACGCAGTTTAGAAAAATAAAAGATTGGATTTTTTTTTAGATTAGCACACATGCAACGCATCCCCACTTAGGAGTCCTCCAAAAAGGTAAAATTTACCTGTAAGGGAACATGTATGTCTGGTGTATGTATATCACTCGTTCCATCTACAATATACGGAAATGACACGACCGGGTATTGTAAAGCTTTGAGGGACTTTTAATGTCAAATTCATATCCCTGGGCGAAGAAATTACCAAGTTTGGAAAACACCGTGTGTACACTGACTTATAAAAGTGTTTATGTCTTTCATGCTGTCTAGTCGGAGAATAAAAGTTTGAGCAGTTTTTGAAGGTAAAAAATAAAGGTTTAATATTATTGCAAAAGTCTGTGAATAATTGAAAATAGGACGTTCCGGAAAACACAAGTCGCTATATTAAATGCTTGTAAATCTCTGTTACATGTGGTGCGCTTCTATTTAAATACCTTTCTGTTAATTAAGAAAGTGTAAAAACAGTTATTGAAATCCGGCTGAAAAAAGGGAAAACGAATAGTGACTATCTAACTTATTTTTCAAATATCGAATACACAAATAAATCTCTAACCATCCACGCTTACAATTTGTTTTTACTGACAGGTGTCTGCTGGCATTCGATTGGATATCAGTTTTATGTAGGCGTAACAATTCATCCCATTTATCCAATCAGCTGTCTTGTGTGCGATCTCATACGGTTCACATGGTCTAGTTCACATGGTCTAGTTTTTTATAATGATAGCGATAAAAATTATTCGTGCAGAATATACATACACTATAAAACAAAAATATCCTGTCCAAAAATGACTTACGAGACACCATATTAACCAAATATCTATTTAAAAAATTAGACAGCATACATGAAAAATATTATCATTCATAACAATTACTATTTAAAAGGGAAATATTATACTATTAGTATCATGGTCCCAGCATTTTAACAAATTTATCAAAACAGGACGTTGTTGCAATGGTGTGACTAGGACTTTACGGTGCGTCTAAAAATAACCTAGGCCGCCTCGGTGCACTATAAGCTCTCGAAACTGCACTAAGACCATGATGGAACACTATAGCGAACTTTCTATACTAATGAAATGTCCATGTGTGGAAAAAAGATCTTACTATACACTGTACGGACATTTAGACTTATTCACTAGCTGTGATATACAGTAGAAGATTTAGCAAGGATAGCAAGGATACAAAAATTACGATATTAATAACGCTAAAAATTAAAAGGAAAGTTTACGCTATGTCGCCCGGAATCCGACACTGACCTAGCAAATTACGACATAATTAAACCATTAGCAACTTTGTAAAAAAATATATAGAAAAAATGTCTTTTCTTTTCCTTAAACTGGGAATATTATGATAATCAGATAAAGGTAATGTCTGTCAAAAAACGTATTTTACGAAATAATTGAAATCGGATTTAGATTAGATTTGTGATCGTTGGAATTTAAATAATCTATCTCTTTATAATTACCTTTTTTAATCAAACGGAACACATACTATAGGAGATGTGGGATATGTTTCAATTTGACAGCAACCAAACGACAAAAAAATCATAAATGAATCAAGAGCGCATGTTTAGTCTTCAACAAGAAACAGGTGTCTACACAAAAGGTCTGACAGCGTGAAAGACCAAAACCACACTATTATAAGTCATGGTATTCGAAAGCAGGAGATTAGTACTCTATCAGACAAAACGCACCACAAACTAATACCTGCACCAAGTTAACGTATAATTGTGATATGAAGAGATGGCAGATACCCACAACCAACTTGGAACCACCACCAGACAGAAGGACAAATAAGCATTTAGAGGGCTGGCACCCCATATGGAATTTACTGACCCCATATATACCGTATTAGGTCACTAGCACACTGTGTCACTAATAATATTCAGTATGGTGATGCAGCATCTTACATCCTCTAACTTGGAAACTTGATGAACATTGAACATTCATATGTGTATATCAGTGCCTTGTACTTGTATGATATTTGTCTGTATTTATTCATTAAAATATAAATCTCTAATAAGACTTTATTTACAAAATATAACACATGAGTAAAAAAAAAAACACTTTCAGAAAAAAAAGAGTAACTATAAAAAGTGCGACCCCAAAAATTAAAAAAAATATCTTTCCTTTAAAAAGTATTTCATGGTAGAATTTGACATCAAAATGGGTTAAAATAACAAATATCAACTTATTGCAATACTAACAAAACTTAACTTAATTACATTGTTTACAGAAGCTCCCATTTCACCTTAGTTAATTCTTGTGTACCTAAAAATTTGTACTAAGGCAAACTGGGATTAATTATATATATATATTTTGACAACTAAGGCGAAATGAGAATAAGCCGTTCACACAGTGTTTTCACAAACCGGTAATTTCTTCGCCCAGGGATATGAATTTGACATTAAAAGTCCCTCAATAGCTTTACAATACCCGGCCGTGTCATTGCCGTATATTGTAGATGGAACTAGTAATATATGTTCCAGACCGTATGAGTATTTGGGCCGTACGCGTACGGTCTGGACCGTATGCGTACTTTTTCAAAATACTCATACGGTCGGACCGTACGCGTACGGTCTGACTAATATTAAGAAGTTGTCAAAGTTAATTAGATCCATATAACTGATCAATATAACTTAACTCTCAAATAGATATAAAAAAAGTTTAATTTTATAATTGAAAAAAAACAAACTATATATTTTAATGATTTAAAAAATTCACGCTAAATGAATCTGTTAATCTCTTGTATTTTAAAACATGTCGATTACTCAGTAAAATAATTGAATTATGATCACTAAAATTGAAAATATCGGAAGTAAATATAATGTGGGAGGACAATTGTTTTAGAATATTTAGCAACTTTACCAAAAAATATTTTTGCTAAGGAACATACAGAACTGCAAAAATATTAAATGAAAAAATATTAGTACGTTACTTGTGGTAGCAAGTGTAACATTGGTTGAGAGTACCAAAATTAGGATTAAGATATACAATTAAACAAATATTTTATTTCAATTGTTCATTTGTTCATTTTATCCGTGTAATTGTAATAATATTAAATTAGTAAATCTGAAAATAAAGATTGTGATTAATGTTAATTTTTTGAAATTTAACCCATATGATCTAATAACATGTATGGTCAGCTCGTACTGGACCATACGCGTATACTCATACGGTCCGACCGTACGCGTATGGTCGGACCGTACGAGTATACGTATACGGTCCGGACCGTACGCGTACGGTCCAAATACTCATATGGTCTGGAACATATACACAATGAATTTCATACACCAGATATACAAATACAGGTGAATTTTACCTTTTTGGAGGACTCCGAAGAGGTGGTCCATTGCATGTGCGCTAAGTTTGAAAAAAAATCCAATCTTTTATTTGGGGTACGTCTGAATACCGCTAATGACCTCCTGAGTGCACTCAGGACATACAATGTGCACTCAGGATCCTTCATATTCATCGTATTTGCAGGATGGATGCATATATTTGGTACACGCTGCTTATCTAAGAGTAAATTTTTGGTAGAATTTGAAATCGAACTAAGATAGATTTGTTAATTCTTTTGAAAAAATGACACCAATTACTGAGCCGTGAATTATAAACCAAGCAGGAAAGTCCCTGAATCAACAAAATTGATCGGATTATCTTATTTTTGTTTATGAATTGTGTTGTTAGTACTGGTCCGGGAACACAATTATCCCCCTTCAATTTTCGTTGTCAATTTTCGTTCACAAATATAGTTCCCTTTAATTTCAGTATATTTTTTCTTAAATTTTTTTTTGCCTTTCCTTTGAATTTTTCTCAATTCAGAGTTTGAACTTTAAAAAAATGATTAAGTGTGTATTAATATAGTACATATAATAGTATAGAATGTGAAAGCGATTCCTTTGATATAAAATTTGCAGCAATATTCCAGTATAAAATGTCTGTCTATCTGTAGCTACATCCAACACTTAACATGTCATGATATAATGATATTCGTCACAGATATCTCTTGAGCCGCAGAAATGACAAAGTCTGTCTTGAAAGGGGTTAGTTATTATAACTTTATGAAGTTAATCTCTTTTCATGCATTTGGAGAGTTGTCTCATTGGCAATCAATACCACATCTCGATCTTTTTTTATTTTTTTTTACATATATAAAGTTAGACTTCAATGCCCCCCCCCCCCCCATTTTTCTTGAAACTCCTCGTAGATTTATAATAGATAGCATACATATAACATATGTTTTGATAACTAATAATAAAGATCTTATTTTAGTTAAAAAACTTTACGAATGCCCAGGAAAGATTAAGCGTGTTTGATTCGAAGTGATCAGACTACCGCTAGGCCATTTCAACTCAAAATATATAAAATATCGTTGCATCGGTAAAACTTTGAATCATTTTTGACAAAACTATTAGAATTTAAGACTGCTCTGCTTTTACAATAACTGTTTACTTGTTATCATTTCAATGAATATCGAGTAATATTTGTCGATGGACGGTTGTTGAGTTAATGCACGGTATTGTGATTTTTTTCACAATTGAATTTATAGAATCTTTTGTTAAGATTCATTGTCATATGTATCAAATCAAAATAGCTTTCTATTACCAGTTCCTTGGCGTTGCAACACCACTGCATGGTCATCCAATCAAAAAAGGAAAGTTATAATATTTATTTTATTAATAATATAATCTTTTATTCGTAAGCAATACAACTTACAGAAAACAATTATTACAAATATTCAATTACATCAGTGAAACATATTTACATTGAAACAATTAGTCAAATAATCATATAAGTATAGGTATACCATTATAACAGTACAGCAGAATAGGATCAAATGGATTTTTAGCATTAATGAATGGATTTAATTTCGTACCTTCTCAGTCAGAAATAAAAACTTCCCTTTAATTGGTTAGTTCCTTTACATTATGAACAGATACTGGTGAGAACCCAACCACTTTAAAAGGGGGTCCCAACCGAGCATAAAAAAGGGGCGAGTTCCAACTGTATATATATGCCCCCTTTCAAATGCATTGATCGTCTAAAAAGTTTAAGATTCGACGGTTTTGTCCAACAATATGGTTTGATAAATTTCTTTCGAAGTTCATTATACTTTTCACATACTAAAATAAAATGATATTCATCTTCAATTACTTGTTTATCACACCATATTACAAAATCTCGGATATCTCTCAATATTATAAAATCGACAAGTTTCTATATTCAAACAGTGAACAGACTGATTTATGCGGTATTTACAAATAAATGGTTTTATAAATATAATTTACAGCATGATCTAATACATCTATGCAAGATACATTTAGGCGAGTCTTCAAAAAAATAGTTCATTTCACTATTAAGGCAGCAACCATTTGATTTTCTTGGGGGGGGGGGGGGGGGGGGGGGATTTTTTTTCCAAACATTTTTTTGGCGACAAATTTTTTTTCTTTCAATATTAGCATTACATATAGTGTCAGCTGAGGGTAAAACAAACATTTTTTTTCTCAGAGTCAAAAACAAATTTTTTTTTCTTCAAAAACTCGAAACAAACTTTTTTTTCCAAAAAAAAACATAGCCCCCCCCCCCCCTTTCCACCCCCAGAAAATCAAATGGTTGCTGCCTAAAGCTACCGTTTAATCTATCTTTGAATTCAATTAAAAACAAGTTCACATTTTTTTTTAACCCTAATGTAACCGTATGTTAAAGCGTTGTCATCCGTATCAATAAATTGTTTATCAAAATTGAAGTGCATGAGTATTATTAACGTCTGGGATGAGTGTGAGATTTCTCTGTTGATGGGAATAAACAAAATTTAGCTGAATTTGTATTATTCAAATTAATGAAAAGGCAAGCTAGTGTGTGTTTAAAATGATATTGTTGGAATGGATTTATAACATTAAAAATGTGTGTAACCGATTTTAGGTTGACTTGGACTGCGAATTTGAAAATAATTTATTTGTGAAATCACATTCTTTAAGATGACATATTTTGTAAGTACGTTAACCTTTTATTCTAATTATAGTATCTTTGAAATGCATTTTATAGCTGACTATGCGGTATGTGCTTTGCTCATTGTTGACGGCCGTACGGTGACATATAGTTGTTAATGTCTGTGTAATTTTGGTCTCTTGTGGACAGTTGTCTCATTCGCAATCATACCACATCTTCTCTTGTATATTTATATAGCTGTTACTTACAACTGTCATGTGTACATGTTCCAGGCTCGTGCCGCTGAAAGAGGTCCCTTTTCAAGTTTGAAAATAGGTGAATAGGTCGGGAAAACTATCAGAAATATATATGATAAAAAAAACAGTAAAGTTCCCACTACTTTTTTGGTAAACTTTCTTGCTATTCCCGAATGTGTTTTTGTGATTTATGCAATTTTATTCATGGACTAGCTAGCATAAAGAATTACATGTACTTTAAATGTATAAAATAATTTTTTTCTACAATGATATATAATTAGGAATGGAAATTAAAAGCCTAATTCAAAAACATAAAAAGGATTTTTTTATTTGTATCTTTAAATATCCTCGAAAATAACTGCGTTTGAAAGCTTCTTTTAATATAATTTACACGTATATCGAAATGTGTTCATACCAATTGTCCCGCTTAATACCGAACCCGCGTAACCTTAAAAATTAAGACATTACACAATCAAAACATTACAATTTTGTTTATTACAGATATATTTTATCATATCCACGGTTGAATGCACAATATCCCCACCAAGAGAACCGTCTACGGTTAGAGGTGGGACGACAGCCTAGATGTCGTGTGCAAAAATAATAATCACTTGGTACGGTTTCAGCTTGCGTATTGTAATTTTAAATAGTATAGATCGATTCGTGTTTTAAAATCAAACAAACGCTACTGCTTGCACTGATGATCAAAAATTACTTTTATATATATATATATATAAACAATGTATTTGTTACATGTTATTGGTATTAAATTGTATATTTTGAAGATCATATTCCGTAATGTTATGCCCTGAATTCTATTCGATGTCTATAAAGCAAATAAAATCTATTTGTACTCGTAACAAGAAGGAGAAAAGATTGGGCTGCCTCTCTTCAATTTAGTCCAGTTACCAAAGTAAAATCAAAATTAAATTCTCCGACAATGCACATGTTGATATATTGTATATGTCATTCCAACACTTTAATACACTTGTTCTTTTATTTGTGTGGCAAATTTAATGACCATTTTAATTCAAAGCTTGGATTTGCATCCTTCATTCTCCAGTACGTTTGAATTTCTACATACATCCAGTCAGTAATTAAAGTTGTGTGTTAAACGTCAATACGAAAGCAAACAATCCATAGTAAAAAAAGATATTTAGAGGGCACATATGTATCTTTCGTCTGACAGCACGTATACACCACAGTTATCGTAAATTATATAAACATATAAAAAAAAATCGTTTTTTTTTTTTTTTTTAAGACAAAAAAGAGAAAAGAACTGATAAGTGCGGGTAATCCATGCGCCTTGCCTCCTTCATGTTTCGATATCTTAAAAATTAATTATTCTTTTATCTATTATAACACGTGAAAACTACACCGGTGAGTTCCATACATGTCATAAACTTACAGCTGGTCCTGAACATGCATGAAGTATTTGCCACTGGACTTTAAACAACAATCAATCACACTACAACTTATAGTATATATAGTTGTGAAATACAAAATGTATATTATAATGATACATTTAGATGAATAAATAGAATACAAATACACACTACTTTATATAACTGACACAATTTAAAGGAATACTCTCTAAACTATATAGAGAAGCGAAACGTTTCTTTTGAATACTAAACAAACTTCCTAACAGTACATGTTTTTTTAATGGTTTTACATGCGGCGCTCAAATATTTTGCATGGTCTTTTGGTATATGATATTGTAAGAACCTTTAACGTTTAATAGATTCACATTCGTTACTTTGCTCAATATAAAAAAAAAACATAAGCATTAATTTATATTAAAAACTGAAGGTCAGACATCACTAATACGTGTTCATTCATTCTTTATTAAAGTTTAGACCTTTTTATCAAGAATGATGATGAGAGTAATTGTAAAATATAATAGGTGTACTTTCTTACGTTATGGATCATTGATTTTGTTACCTGTTGACCCGGTTGATTACTAGCACGTGCCATTGAACTCGACCGTTTTAACTAAAACAGATTTTATTTCAAATCAACGCCATATATATATATATATATATATATATATATATATATATATATATATATATATATATATATATATATATATATATAAAGTATATACAAAGTACTATATACATATTATATGGATAAGAAAATAAATATTATAAGGATATATTGTTTGAATGAAAATTTTTATACGGTGATATTTTAACACCGTCCCGACAGAGACAGAATGCAGTATATGATCAGGTTTCGGGATCCGGGAAGTCTTTTTTCGAATTTCCGAATGTCGGGAATATTTTTTTCCAACTTTAATAGAGTAACTCGCACGAAAAAAAAAATTAAACATACCAAAAAAGCAACAGCTTCAACGGTAAACTAGGACATATATCAACAGAAAACGAATTAAAGAAACTGTCATGCATAAAACAAAAATATGCATGACTGTGTTAATTTGCCTCCGCTGCATTTCTGTGGATTGTCTCATTGGCAATCATACCACATCTCCTTAACTTTTTTAGGTTACGTTTAGGATTTTCCGTTACTAATCTTCAAATACAAAAAAACATTTTTACCGGTGTTCACAACATTTCAAGGTTAAGTTTATGGCATACATTCTGGTGTGTATACAATTAACGTACGTCCTTGCATTTAACTATCAATATATATTTATATAAACTAACATTTATTAAAAAATAAACAACATATATATATAGAAGAATAATTTATTAGTTTTTAACAAAACAAGAAAAGAAAAAAAGAATTAACACACGATTTAATCTTTTTTTTTTTATTAATCAAAATATACTTCAAATTCTAATAATAAAATACATATATACATGTATTAATCTAAAATGCATTATCGAGTAGAAGGGGCGCAACTCGTGGTATCAAACCGGTATACTGAACGGATCAAAACAGGGTCTAAAAATTTTGAATGTTCTTTTGTATCCATGGTCTGTTTTGGTCTGACACGGTCTTAACGGGTCTAAACAACCCGCTAGACGATTCAGTCTTTTCCGTCTTGACACGCCTTAACGAACTGATTTACCTGATGAGGCTATCGATCTGAACGGCGACTTAACTATCTGAAATATCTTGACGATTTTTTCTAGCGGTAAATCCAGTCAATCAAGATGTGATCAGACCAAAATGACCGTTTCAGACTGAAATCGTGCTACTAGTGTTTTATTGTATGTGACTTGGATGGAGATTTGTCTAATTGCCACTCATACCACATCTTTCTATATCTACCAATAATTTCTATTTGCATTAAAAACATTATGGTGCTTTAATGAATCAGTGATCTATGCTGCCTTGAAGGCTTGAGCAGCAACATACATGTGTCAAGTAGAAAAACACCAAATTGAGCCATATAATCTAGACATCATAGTTGATGTGTTTGTGTATGCTTTACAAGACTTGTTGTATGCTTCAATATTGTTTCACTTTTCTGTTCGTTTTGCTCGTCATTAACCGTCAATGAGTAAATAATAATGATTGTAATGTATAAAGGGGATTTAATTTATTTATTTAACAGTTATTCCGTGTTGTGCACTGTAGTTTAAATTGTAAATACTTCTCTTACAATCTTGAACTAGCTACTTACAGACTGAAAAAGAATAAAACAAATGTCACTGTTACATTAGTTTTTTTTCATCATCATTGAAGAATTTTAAAAGTTTGTGTATTGCCATATGTGCCATGTCATTCCAAAATGGATATTGAACATATGAAATTAAAGCTATATAGAAAAGTTAATCAGATTTGAATTTTCTAGTGTATAAGTTATGCGTGTTAGTTATACAAAATTTATATAATGAACTGTTAACATTTTATGTTTGCAATGAAATGACTATGAAGATTTGATGAAGCCACAATTTTAGTTGGCTTGAATTGACAACTGAAACAGCAACACGTGTCGTGCGAACGAACACTATAATCAACCAATGATAGTCTGATATATGCTGGAAAAAGACATGTGTTATGCTTCAAATATATCGTCAATATTCAGTTCGTTTTGCTCGTGTTCAACGACCACTGAGTAAATAAGAAAGCTTTTGATCTTTAATGGGGATTTTTTTCTGTTTTAACTTATACCATGTTACAGGTATTGGCTGTTACAGTTCATCGAAATTAATGTTTGTTTTGAAATAGAAATGTCGATGTATAATAAGGATTTTAAAAGTGTGCAACTATTTTTATCTGCATTAAAATAATATGGTGTTTTGATGAATCAGTAATTTAAGTTGTCTTTACGGCTTGAGCCGCAACATTTATGTATGTTTCGTGTAGAGAAAAACAATATTTTATAAATGTATAACATTAGTTTTTTTCAACATCATTGATATATTTTATGATGTTGTGTATTGTAACTTCTCGATTTGCAAAATGGGTATTTATTTGTTTTCCATTAAAGCTATATGGAATAATTGATCAGAATTGAATCTTCGATTGAATAAATTAAGCTTGTTTGTAGTAAAGATTTCCATATGTTTCTAATGAACTACCAACAATTTATATATTATATATGCAATTATCGGAATTAAGTTTTCTTTTGAAATAGTAATCATGGTAATGTTGATCAGGATTAAGAAATGTCTCTAAGCTATTTCTATGAGCTTTACCAAATGTGGTGTTTTGATGAAGCAGTCATTGGTGTTGCTTTGAAGACTTAACAGCATCATGCATGTATGTGTAAAGTAGAGAAAATATATTGAGCCATATATTGCAGACATCAAGTTGGTGTTCTTATGTAAGCTTGACAAGACTGGTTTTATGCTTCAAATATGGTGTCAATTATTTGTTCATTTTGCTCGTGGTCAACGGCCAATAAGAAAGTTTGAGATCTTTATAGGAGAGTTTATTTTTGTATTTAAATGTATGCAATGCTAAAGGTATTTTTAGTAATAACATTAAAGCCATAATTTACAGTTGTCTGAATGAAATTTTTGTTTGAAATGTTGATGTGATATAAGGATTACGATATGTTTTTAATAAAAGTCAAGCTTTTTCATTGTATAGAAACAATATTGTGTCTTGGTGAAGCAGTCATTTGTGTTGCATTGGTGGCTTGAACAGCAGCATACATGTATGTGTCAACTGAAGAAAAATCATATTGAGACATAAACTATTAGTATCATAGTTGTTGCTTTTATGTATTGCATTGCAGTTTATGTAACAAATACTTCTCTTAATCAACCTTGAACTTGCTACTTACAACCTGAAAAAAAATGTAACATTAAAATTTTACCATTGTTGATTTGATGATTTATTTCGTTTTGCTCGAGGTCAACGGCCGACGAGTAAATAATAACGGTTGTAATAATTTCAAAACCTAACCGCTATTCCGTGTATGCTAATAATTCAACCTTCCCTAATTCTTTTGAGAAATAAACAGGTTGATATTTATTTAGAAATTAATTCAGACAAGTCAATTATGATGTCATTGTGTATGATGCCAAAACTGTGCAAAAAATGATAAACTTGACATTAACACATTTATGTAGAGCAGCATTTGTTTAAAATTGTATCTTTCATGAAATGATCTAAGTCCTCTAATTATGGATCGGTTGTTATTTTGTTTTAAGATGTATACGTCCTTAGTGTAGGTAGGAATTGCATACAGCGGTAAAAGCAGGTGTCTCTGTATCTATAAGAAGTGAAGACATACTAAAAATTATGTGTTTTTTCCTTTTTCTTCTGGTCTAAAGCAGATAACAAATGCATAAAGTTATTTACGAATTGAATGCTTCTTTTTGTAACTTTATTGGGGTGTAAAAGCGTTGACGGAAGTACATTTTGTATGAAGCGCGGAAGCGGTTCATTCTAAAATTGAACGCACGGTCAAAGCTTTTTCAACCCTATGAAGTTAAAAGAGAAAGCATTCAATACTTATAATTACATTTTAAGCTATGATCATGAACACACGAATGTAGTATTCCTTTTATTTAATTCATTTGTGCACTTTTTTTGTGGAACCACGTGTTATCATGAATGAGAAGTTTTATTGAGTGATGTAATTGCTTAAGGAACAGCACGTGATGTGCAGTTAGCCAATCAGAATAAAATATAATGATAAAACATACATTTAATGTAACTATAACTAAATAAAACAGAACAGCATAAAAACTAACAGCGGCAATGAACTTTTAACTATAAGGATACACAGGTAAAAGTGAGGCTCACAAAAAATAGACAAGATTAACTGTTTCGCATTTTGTTTTAAGAAAAATGGAGTTTACCTTTATATTCATATATGCAAGTAGAAATCAAAATACTTACATGTCTTCGAATGGTATAATTTCCTCACGCCTTAAAAGATAAATTATACAATTAATTAATTTATACCTAAACCTGAACGATATTATATATTTAGGGGGAAAAAATCAAAAATTGAAAATCTGTAAAATACTCTACTTCTGATCATCGTGGTTTTTTTTTGTATTTTTTCTTTAATCCTGTCTGAATACTTATTGAATTATATGAATAGATATACGTTTTTTGTCTGTAGTCAGAACCCTCTGGCTGTGTTAGTCTTGTATGATTTTTTAATTTAAGTTTCTTGTGTATAATCCGGAGTTTAATATGACGTCCATATCACTGAACTAGTATATATATTTTTTTAGGGGCCAGGTGAAGGATGCATTTAGGTGCGGGAGTTTCTCGCTGCATTGATGACCTTCCGCTATTGTCTGTTCTATGGTTGTTTTGTTGTCTCGTTGACACATTCCCCATTTCCATTCTCAATTTTATACTACAATCAATTATGTCTGAGAGTTTGCAAAATAAAACATAATTAACATTTCATCAGTTGTTCATGTCCGACTCACTTTTTTATTACCAATCTTCCAGAAATTTTACACCAAGAATTGACAGCTTAGGTTGTATTCATTCTTAAATACTTGAACAGGAATATGTTCGAAATTTATCAAAACAAATTACATGTGTAGGCCAATACGTCTATTGTCTAATGTTCGGTGAGTTTATAGTTCAATGTTTATTTATTTTGGTGCGGAATTTCTGACATGTTTCTCAAACCGTATGTAAATTACCATAAACAAACGGCTGCAGCAGGTAATTCCCTAGAAGATTGACAATTAAAAAAAAAATAGTCAGAGACGTTTCTTCGATTTTCTGTCTTTGAAATTAAGAATCATCACCTTGTCATTGCAAGTTTTTTTAAATCGAGATTTTCTATCATCACAACGCCGATACTTAATTGGGTTTAGCAATTAACATGATTAAAGTATACAACGTCCACGTAATCTGTATTTCAAAATAATAACATTGCATGTATCTTTCATTATATTACGTTATTTTGATTGGCTAACAGCAATGTTGAGCCCTTCTGAAGTTGACATTCATTACACAATTTAATTTAACTTTCATAATGGCACGAGGTCCCACAGGTAAATAAAATAAAAGCTTGATAGAAATCGTGTTTTCATGATCCTAGCTATTAAAAAAAATTGTAATTATAAGTATTTAATGCTTCTGTCTTGTAATCTGATTGGGTTATAAAAGCATTTGTAGAATCAAACGCGGAAAATCTACTGCGGTCAACGAATTAACGCCCCAATGTATTTACCATTCTGAAATTAATTCTTTTTCAAACAGTGCAGTATTTCAAATATTCATGTATGTTACTTTTCTTCTTGTACATCAATAAATTAAAAGTTTATTTTGTTCTTATTTAAGCAATTATAAGTAGCCTTTATATTTATATAAATAGCTAATAAGTATTCATATCAAATAGTGAATCAATGTAAGTAACATGGTATCAGGCGATCGTTCAAAAAAGTCCTTACGCGCTATTTAGGTTATTTCACCTCTGATAATCAATAGCAAACACCAAAGACAAGAATACAATTGAGTAATTTTGTTAAACGTTAAAATATAATACACGTGTTACAAAAAATAAGAAACAAGTAAGTAACAAAGTAACGGTCGATCGCTGAAAAGGTTCCATACGCGATAATAGGGTTATTTATTTAACCTCTTAGAACCAAAAACAAACACCATAGAAAATATACACGTGTTTTAAGCGATTTAGAAACAAATAAGTAACAGGGTATCAGTCGATCACTGAAAAGGGTTCATACGCGCTAATATGGTAATTTAACCTCTGAGATCTAATAGAAACACCATAGACAAGAGTACAATTGAGGATATTTTTGGAAGATCCAACGTATACTTCACGGATTTTAAGCGAATAAAGAACGAATAAGTAACAGGGCATCGTTTCAGCGCTGGGACATGTGTTTTATCGCCAAAGGGTTATTTCATCTCTAATAGCTATAACCAATTCTTTTTCAAATGATTGGGCAGAGCTTACGTTTTAATAAGCACAAGGACAGTCTATTTGAAGATGTGTCTGATAAGTATGATAGCCGTTAAAATTATAATTGATTTATAATCACTATCAGTGTCACAAAACGGATATGCAATTGAACTGAGTGTATGATATGGGACGAATAACTGGATACTTCATTGATGAGTTTATCCCGACACACCTTTTGTTAGATGGACTGGTCTAAAATAAGCAAACCGGTTAAACCCCGTCAAGTCAAGTGAAATTAATCATGTAATAAGACCAGAGACAAGATAAAAATTGAAAATATTGTTTTTTAAATGTGCAACATATAACACGTGATACAAGCAAATAAAGAAAAAAATAATTTAAAAGGCACCAGTCGAGCACTGCAACGGGTACATTCGGTCTAAAAGTGTCATTTAATCTCTTGAAACCAAGAACTATTACCATTACGATATGGCAGTAACGGACAAAAAGAGGGACACATAGTAAGCAATGAACACGAGATAGGCAACAAACAGGAAACAAATAAGTAATAAGAAATATGTAACTAATTAGAACTAATGAACATGTAACGAATAAGGAAAAAAGAATAAGTAACAAATAAGAAAAAAGAAATAATAACGAATAAATAAATAATAACTAACGAATGAATAATGAATAAGTAACGAACTTGACGACACTGCCCCTCCCACCTTTTAAAAAAAAAAGTCTGACGTGCATCTTTTTTGTTCCTGTGTGGTGGCTTATTCTGGGTATATTTTGAAGTAGTGTTTACTACGATAATTTGACTAGCAAATTCATTTCTAGAAAGAGGAAATAAAACGTAAATATCAGTCTTTCAGAAAATTTTAAACAATAATCTTTTCTTGGATTAATACACAATTTTCAACTCAATAAAATCTTGCAGCTAAACCTCCTTAAAACCGGCTGAAAAGTTAAAAATACAAACCAGAAATTGTCTTGAAAAATGAATATACAAAAGTAGATTCGTTGTGTATGCCAATAAGACAACTGTCTGCAAAAAAACAAATTACACAGAAATGAACAGCTATTGGTCACCAAAACGGCATTGAACAACGATCAAACACATTACGCATAGTCATCTGTAAAAGTTCCCGACAGCACAAATGCATGAAATGTAAGACCATTCAAACTAGAAAACTAACAGCCTAATTATTATAGAAACAAATGAACGAAAATCCAATATGTAACATACCTACAAACGGCAACCACTGAATAACAGGCTCCTGATTTGGGACAGACACATACATACATATTGTGGCGATGTTAAATATGTTCGCGGAACCCAAATCCTCTTCCTTACCTGGGACAGTTGTGTGACAGTACAATTATGAGACAGAACTTTAAAAATCAGTTGGTTTTAAAACTATTGCCAGTCAAACAGTTGATTGGTGTGTTTACCTGAACAATACTACATCCAACAAAGGTATATAAAAGTAGATACACATTACACCTTTCTATATTGTAGATTGTGCATGTTTTATTTAATGTCTAGTTCATTTCAATCATGTGTTACTTTAATGAAGAGCTGTATCTTGTTATTTTGTATGTATTTATTTTGTATGATTAATAATCTAAAGGATGAGCTTATTCTAAGAACTTACCCACAACCAGAACATCTGTATAAGTATCCATGGCTTTGCTCCTTTTTTTCAAGGACTGATGCACAATTGCTATCAAAAAGATTTGATTTTTTATAAAGGTTTGAATGAATAATTCAGTTTGAAATTATTAAATTCTATCTAAAAGTGTAAAATCTGTTGTTTTTTTTGGTAAACTATTTGATATTAAGGATAAAGGTACAGGTAAACACACTTACGTACAAAACAATTGTTTTTCAATAAAGAATAATGATATACGAAACTATTATAGTTTCATAATATGTCTTATCATTTAGCAGTATGCTAACATTATATAAAATGTACATTTGGATATTTGAAATATTCTTCAATATTTGATAATGATGTTAACTTTAAAAAAAACACTCTTTTGTAGATAATATTTTTTTTCTATTACTCAATGTAAAGTGATTACGTATATTATCAATGTATATACTGTTCTGATTAATTGTGTTATCAAATTGATCAATGCAGTGCTTATCATATGTTTTCTATAACTGCACGAGAAGTGAGAGCTATCTAGCTATTTCTTTTTTCATTACTTGTGGACGGTGTTATTTCGTTACTTAAAGTGGTTCATTAATCGGAAAACACTGTCCACGTCAGTAGTTACCGATATAGTGTATGTTACTTATAAAAAAAGAACGTGTATTTTGGAGATCTATTTTAAAAGAGTAGGTATGTGTCAAGAGTTCAATCTTAAGTTGTGGTATGTGTATTAGTCAATCATTTCTTGCTATATATGAACTTTGAAAATAATTTCACTCAATATTTTTAAGTTTTGCAAGGTTTATGAGGCAAACTGTATCAATTTAAAAGACATCGCATATTGTTATATTTACCTAATATTATATGTCCATATCATTTGTCTGATGTCATCTTCAGCTACAGATTTACGACTGAAGGATATTTTGGGAAACTTTGGAAGAGAATTTATATGTAGTTTGTCAATTTCTTCCTTCAGATTATTGATCTTTTGTACCAACCTTCCATCCTGTCGAGTCTTATCTAGTTCTTTTCTCTTTCTGTCTAAGGTCTGTCCATCAACAAGGACGGATTTAGCATCTGACAACATATTCATCAGTTTGTCTTTCTCCTTTTCCGATTGTTCTTTCACCGAGGCAATCATCTGAGATACATATTTATCAACCATGCGTTTAATCGTGTTGCCTTCATCGGCGATGGCTTTGATAACATTCTCAACGGAATTTTCAAACACATTCAAGCTTTCCTCAATCTTCTTTATGTTTTGATCGGCTTCATTTGTCTTGCAACGAATTTTCGTTTCATTATCTCCACGTAGTTGAGCGATGACATCAACAATCTGGGAAAATGTATGCCCATTGTGTTTTCCTGTCACACAACGTGTGCATATCTGTGCATTACATGTATTACAAATTAAGGATAATTCTTCTTTGTGTTCACTACATCTAGATTTACCTTCCGGGATACGGTCGGAGGCTTCCTGAAATTGATGGTTTCTCGATAACTTCTGCCTATTATGTACAAACTTACAGTTTTCGCAATAGTATTCTTCACAGTCTATACAATAGTGTGACCCAGGGGCACTCACGCAAACCTCGCAGGTTTTAGACGCAGCTTGAGCCATTGCGGATTTAATCAAAATCACAGGTATGACAGGTGAGTGTATCACATGACAGCGATTTCTAATTTTAAATCAGGTACGATAACTAGTGTATGTAAATGATTGACGAGATTGTATTTGAACAATTTAAACATTAATTGTTAGTTTATGTTAAACAAACTTTAGTTTACAATAAATACAATAAATACATGTATAATGTTAACGGACATTTGTATGTTTTGCGTGTAATATGATTACACCAATATAGCTAACGTTTAAATAATCGTAGTGTGTTTTAAACAGGGTATCACCTAATATTTACAAAAATGTGTATTTTAATATAGATATTGTACTCGATAGCATTATAAATATTGTTTATCGTCTGATTATTTTTCACCAAAAGATAAACAAATATTAAGATTATATTTTATATTGAAAATAATGATTGATTTTATAACTGCTATTAAAATTTGAAGACATTTTATCAAATGTGTATTCAAATAACATTATATAATTCACTAACAATCATAGCCTTAAAGTGGTCTACTTAATGCATGTATCTTTAATTAATTGATGATTGCAATGAAATATGTTGGTGCCTTCAATGTATATACTCTGTATCATTTTTGATATTCAAATTTATTTTCGCAGAAATGTTGGGCTATTTCGTAGACCCCAAATATAGGCAATAGGTTGACTGTATTTGTTTATGAAATATAATATTATGATAGACCAAAATGGCATTGCAAAAGTTACAGTCATACAATTTGTTCTGATGTGTTGCACTATTATTATTCAATTGGCATGTTTTGATTGAAAGATTTTTTTTTTCAAATGTTAAAATTTAATTGGAAAATTTCAATAAGAAGAATCGAGCTCTCAATATAGTTATAGCTAAAGCGAGAAGACAGGCAAGTACGGTACTTTTAACCTTAAGCGTCCATTTTATCACTCAGGGGTCATCGATCAGTCACCGATCAGTCTTCACGACAAACTCACATTACCAATCAGCCTGAATTGTAATACATTTTTCAAACCCGATGAGTGATAAGACGGTGATAATGGCGACAGTTAAATAAATTTTCCGAAAATGCTCTTAAAATTAAATGAATTGATCATTCATCGCAAATTTTGATACAATTAAGAAATATGAATGTTGGATACTTTAAACTAATGCCATACAATATAAAGTTCATTTTCCCTAAAGATCGAATGAAAACAAATAAAAAACATATTACATTTGTTTAAAGATCTTTAATGAGCTATTGAATTATTATATGACAAGACAAGTTAGTGTTATAGGGCAAAGTATTTTACCCAGTAATTTGAACTTAGTACTTTCTTAAGTACTTGGATAGGCATACAGGAAAATATACCTCAAGTTTTTGAGAGGAGGTATTTTAAAAATGTTAAAAAAGACAAATAAAGTATGATGTTAAAAAGCATTGAAGACCGAAAATTCCTAAAAGTTTTGCAAAAGACAGCTATGGTAATTAGAACATTAAGTTTAAAGTAGTTCGCTTCTCCGTTAAAAACATGATTTTCATAACACTAGTATATATTGATAGGGGATTATTAAAAGAGCCAACAAAATATATAGGTCAATGTGCTACCTTTTGGGGATATTAACCATTGAAATGATGGCGGAAAAATGTTCTCTCTTGACTTTTCATAGATTTATCATTGACATGATGGCTATACATGTAAAAGATTTATAGAAAGAAAAAGGGGTCAGTTGGCAAATTTTTCAAGGCCTTCAAAAGAATAAAACCAGAGGATTCCGAAAATGTGACAAAAATTCCAATACATGACAAGCAAACATCCTTTAGTCAAACCTTATATGTACATACATGCTGAGCAGTTCACCTAGCAATGTACATGTGTTTTGTTGATGTGAGAAAAAACAAATCTAAAAAGGTTGTTAAGCTGACACAGAACGAACAGAAGTACACACAGATTTAGAAATTTAATTATATACTTTTTCGGGTAAAATACACATGTAATTTACTCTCTTATACCGACATCAGTATATACATAACACTTAAAAGAAAGATATCAAAGGGACATTCAAACTACATGTAATAAGTCAAAAATAAAATGACAACACAATGGCTATAAAAGAAAACGATCACAAACAAACAACAGTATAAAATATAACCTAGAAAACAAAAGACTAAGCAACATGAATGTTTTCAAAAACTGGGGTGACCTCAGGTGCTCTGAAATGAAAAGCAGATCTTAATCTACATATTACACCTGTTGTGTTGCTCAAGTTGGTTCAAACACAATGTATAAGTCCAATTAGGTAGGTGACATTTGGTAAAAAGGATATGGCATTATAGTACATATCCGTCGTCATCTGCGAAACAAATATTCCTGAAAGGTCAACTAACTCGTGATTGGTTCATCAAATTATGAAAGAGATGATTACAACTTCACCTTCTGGAATTCTTGGATTGATTTTTCCCTTATCAGCAGCAGTCCTCTATCATGGAAATCATTATATGAAGTATGTTCGGTAATATCTACTGGGAGAAATATACTCTGCATGCAGTTTCATATTGATATTAAGATGAATCAACGGTAAATTCCTGATTATTCTGTTATCTAATCATTTCAACATAGAAGAACTGACTTATAAGCCAAAGGCGGCTTCGGAGGTCATCAATTTACGTCAATGCCTAAAAAATGAAACAAACCTTTCAACGTCATTAAAAAATAATAATAAACATTTGAGTATACTTAAAAATCATACACAACTTGTTACACTGAAGACTACTCAAGATTCCAACATTATAAAACAAAAGCCGGAAGTTTTAAAAAACGAACTTAGATTATCACAGGAAATTATATATACATAAAACATTTAGATGTATTATACTGAACTTATGTCGCATTCATATCCCGTGTTCCAATAACAGAAAATATCATAAACATGGCATAAAACATTAAAAAAAATCAAATATATTGAAATCTACGTTTAATAGATTCATCTCGAAAATATAAAGACAACAGTAAGAAAGAATTATTTTATATCGGCAAAATCATTCTCTATATGACTTTATTATATGCGAATTTAGCTTTGTGACTTTCTGACTTTGTTTGATGAAAATCGATTACGCATGACATGGATTGAAGATAAATCTATATCGGGTTGATTTTCTGCTGACGTGATTTACTGTACAAGGGTTAGTTTGACGGAGGCTAACCTGGTCTTGAACTATCTTGAATGACCGACCGCAAGGGAATCTATTCGTCTGTATTGATATAATTTGAAATGGATGAAATAAGATAGAAAACCATTTTTTTATTTTTTGTTAATCTGATTCAATATTCCAGTAACCATTTGCCATTAACCATTGGATGGTGTAAACTTCCCAAAAAAACGTCTATGGTGTAATGGTGTATGGCATATGGTGCAATGGTGTAAGGTGTATAATGCTATAGTGTATGGTGTAAGGGGAATGGTGTAATGGTGTATGAGGAATGGTTTGATTGTGTAACGTGCGATCGGGAATGATGTAAATGAACGGTGTACAGCATTTCATTGGTTGAAAACGAAGTTCTTTTGGTTTTAATTTTTCGGATTGTAAACATAAACAATAATAATAATCTTAATATTTGAAATTTAATTGCATTATGGGTAATGCTGGATCGTGTAGATAGAATGTGGAATGGTGTATGGTGTAATGTGTAAGGTGTATGGTGCAAAGGTGTAACGTGTATGGTGTAATGGGACAAGGTGTATGGTGTAATGGTGTATGGTGTTAGTGGGAGGTTTACACCATCCAAGGACTGTAATACCTATTTGTCCGATTAAGCTAATGTCAGAATAGCAGTGTATTCTTGCCTTTATTTGTACTGTATTTATGTCACGTAGTATTGTCCTTTTAGTGGTATTTTCAAAAATTATATATAAGGAGAGGTTTGACTAGCCAAAACACAAGATTCAGCCAACCATTTTTTCTCTTATAGTCAATAATATGGCAGTTGTTATCAAATAGTCCGTTTCTTTGTATGTTTGTGTTGTTTGCTTTTGTTGCAGTTAAGTGTTTCTGTTCTTCCTCTTATACTTGATGTGTTTCCCTCTGTTTTATTTTGCAACACGGATTTGTGTTTGCTTCATTGATTGAAGATTTTTGATCAGGGGTATGTTCCTGTTGCCTCTTGAAAATAGAATACAAGATATAGATGACAACAACAAAGCACAAACAGTCATTATGTGTTATGTTTACACTCATACTACTTCCACTTAACGTCATTTTGTTAGTTTAACACACTTAAGTTGGGTTTTTTCTTATTTAAACGTGTAGTGATAAAACAAAGAAAGATATGTATTGTCCATGAGACAAGTATCTACTTATGTCATTTGTCGTGAATGTAAGTGAAAAAGTTACCTTTGATTCATTAAAATTCATAAGATACCTTATATACAGGTGAACCACATAACTATGTGTTCCATGAATTCCAATCATTCTATGAAGGAAAACGAAGAATTCGACAAAAGCACGCAAGTATCCGCGAAAACTTACCTTCTTCTCAACCCACAAAAAATCGTATCCACGGAAATACATGAACCCACAGTAAGTATTAAACAAGATTTATTTTCACAACAAATTTGTTTTTTCTAATACTCGGAGAAAATTATTTAGATACTGTTTTCTTCTGCTTTTTATTATGAATACCGTTGATAAATGATTTCAATTACCCCGTTAATAGTATCCTTCGAATTTTGTTCTTCGTCTAGACTGTTCCTCTGTTAACGTGTACATTTCAAAACTGACTTGGTGTGCTTGTCTAATTGAAAACTGAGCTATAACTGAAGTTGCTGCTGGAACTGCGACTTATAACTGTCTTAGAACTAGAACTTGAATTTAGTTAAGATAAGGTAAAAAGGTGTTAGGTATAATTGTGTTAAACAAAAGTAAAATCACAAAAATACTGAACTCAGATGAAAATCTAATCGGAAAGTCTATAATCACATGGCAAAATCAAATGACAAAACAGATAAAAAACGAATGGCCAAGAACTGTCATATTCCTGTCTTGGTACAGACTTTTAAAATGTAGAAAATTGTGGATTAAACCTTGTTTAAAAGCGCTCAACCTCTTACTTTGATGACAGTCTCATCAAATTCCGTTATATTTACAATGATGCGTGAACCAAACAGACATTATACATAAAACAGTCAAAATATGGGTACAGCAGTCATCATCGTGTTAAGTGATATGCAAACATTTCTTGTTATACAGACACTGTTCTTTATTCAATCGTTGGTATTTGTTTATTGTTTTGTAATAAGAAAATATAAGTATGAATTCGTGTTGCTGTTGACCAAACGCGGACCCTGACATGTTCTTTTCTTTCAATCTCTTGGCATTGTCATTTTCCTGGTTCTCGCCATAATAGTTTTTTTATACAGGTATTATACATTGTAGCAGGCCACATCACATTATTTTGTCCCCTTCCCCTATGCTTCCCAACTTTTCATTCGTCTACTATGGGCATCTATTTATAAACATTAACTGCGCATGTGCTAGTCGTCAATATTGAACATAAACACCACCTATAACTGCCTGGGAAATCAACCTATCAAGTATCATGGAATAGCCCACTTAAACCATGATGATGTGGGTTGTGCATACTAAGTATAACAAAACATTTTTCGGCTGTTCTGGTTCTAAGGATGCAGTCCGAAACCAGGGAACTAATATATTGTTACCTTTATCTCCCGCAACTTATACCATAATTGACGCTTGACGTTTTAAGAGAGGTGTATGTACCGTACCATACTTGGGGTTAATTATGTACGTATGACACTGTTGATAAAAATGTACAAAGATTGCTTAAAAGATAATTGTGACTGTTAATTTTTTCAACGTGCTTTACTTGAAAACAGTGTCTTAATAAGCCACACTCCCTATGGTCGAAGACCACACATTTTTTTCTTTAATACTAGGAGTAAGAACGTTCATTCAGATACCAAGGTTGGTCTGTACTTTTAATTATTGTATGATAAATTGAGGTATACAGACCCGAACTGTACACATACTTACTCTTTCATTTAGCATGTTTAGATCAGTAGTAATGTATTACCGGGTGTACATAAGTAAATATGTTCGTTAGAAAATACATCACTCTGTAATATCTTGTTCGGAGTAGCAGCAAATTTGGTTTCATCTCCTCTGGTTTGAGCCTTGTGAATACGTTTATTCATATATAGACATATAATATCCCTTTCAATCTGCTTTAAGTAATAAAAATAGTAATACTAAAATAATAATGATTATAATGACATTAGATATTGAAAACTGAATTCAATATATCAAAGTAATCTGACTAGTTATCAAAAGTATAGGGATTATAATTTAATACACAAGAGATGTTGTTCGTCTACATAAGACTCATCAGTGAAGAGCATATCAAAATAGTTATAAAGCCAACAAGTACAAAAATGAGGAGCAATACAAACCCAAAGTTCCAAAAACTTGTGCAAAATACGGCTTAGGGTTGCCTGGGATAAGAAAATCTGTAGTTTTTCGGAAAATCCAAAGTTTTGTGGATAGGAAATTTATAAAATTAACAATATAATTGATATTCATGTCAAAGACCTAACTACTGGGATTATGACACCCTCTGGGACGATCCGCGCACCAGCAGTGGCAACGACCCAATGGTGTATAAGGCTTATCAGTGACTCTCAGATAAAAATAAGCCGAAGAAGTAAAAAATTGAAGAGCATTGTAGACCCACATTTCAAAAAAATGTTGCCTAATTCGGCTAAGGTAATATATGCCTGGGATTAGAAAATCCTCAGTTTTTTTTAAAAGTCTGAGTTTTGTGAATAGTGAATTTATGAAAATGACCATATAATTGATATTCATGTAATCACCTAAATGCTGACTACTGGGCTAAACTATGTCATCTGCAAAAATACAAGTTCTGTTCAAGTACAATATAGAGCATGGCCTAGTGAGCTGATCCCGTAAATGTAAAACCTTTTCCAGACGATGATTCTGTTATCATCTCCATAACGCTAACCACATAAT